>CM037839.1:19342825-22180279 GCA_021234535.1 Stichopus chloronotus | reverse complement strand
CCTGTCCAAATGATGACTCAAAAAAGCTAGAGTTCACTTGACTCCTGGTTCAAATGGCCATGGTTGGGAGATAAATTCTGTTCCTTCACTACTACTAACAGCTACAGGTGTGTCAACTTGTTATGTTATTTAGGGGAGAAGGGGTGCATCAATAGACTAGAAGATTGCTGATTCAAAATTTACCACTTGTCTAGTATTCCCTAAAGTGCACCCAAATTAAAGTAAGTTGTGCTGACTACTTTCACCACTTCAAGTTCTACAGTGATAATAATATTCTGTAAACCATAATTGATCCATGTACATATTAGGCCTATCGGGTCATGCACTTTCATTTCAGTCAAGATTACATGTTACACTTACAGATGTCACATGGCTCATTGCTTTCATTTACAATGCTTTGTTGATGCAGGCCTAACATTAACAGACATAGACTGTTCTGCCTAATTCTAAACTTATAGCCCCAGACGGCTACAAGAGTTAGCTATCACAACCGCAGCTAAATGTTTGTTGCAAAATTCAAGACTGAACAGGCTAGCCCAATCCCATACAGGCCCCTTGGCGTAACATAAGTTCATATCGATTCAGCTAACCTAACTTGCCATAGCCTAATATTATGCCAGAGTCAAGTGAGCCGCGCTTTCAGCCGCACATTGGAAACTATCTGTTGTAAGATAGCATGCTGAAGTTAGCGGTCACAAAATGTGTTGTCGTAAGCGTGCGTTCATTTTGCTACAAGTACGGAGGCCTATAAACGGTCTGCAATCTTGATCGTCGCGGTGTTTGTGATTAATTGTGACAATTCTTCCCGTTTCGCCTGAAAATTGGTTCAGGTTAAGGGGTTTTTAATTCCTTGCCAAAGGAATCAAGAACATTCGCATAGATTCGAAGGCAGGCAAGGAATCTATGCGATAGTGATGGCGTATGTGTATGTATGTGTCCAGAGCCGTATATGGGGCATTCCACAGTAATTTGGACATGAATGTGTAAATTTCAAATGGAAAGTATCCACCTGTGATTAGTCAATTATCCAAGTGCACAAGTCATAGTTCCTAGTGGTAAACTTTTTTGGTGGAAAAAAATCACTCTTATGGTAATTAATTAATAAACAGAGTAAACGAACCCGGGAACAGCGTCGCGGACGGGACATTACCCTTCCTGGTAATACAGAATGGGACAGAAGAGGAATGGTATAAAAGTAGTCAGGACATATTTGGCATGTTATAGGTTACATCACGAATCAATTTCAAAGTTTCTGCTGTACTGCTAACTGATACTAATTAATTAGTTAAAATTGAATTGTCCCGTCCGCAACAATTTCAACACGATTTTTAACATTATTCAGCAATAATTGGTTCAATTCCTTCTTTTTTGAGAATTCTCTTTCTGGCCTCAATGCAATACCCCCCTGTGTCTTCCTTTTGTCCACTGTATTCATTTAACCGGAGTAATTAATTAATGAAAAACTGTCGCGGACGGGACATTTTGTCGTGGACGGGACATTTTTCAGTGACATTGTACACATTGCAGTACCTTCATCTACTTCCTACTTCCACATATCATTCTTTAATCAAGGTGAGATTTGACAGTTTATTCTGAAAGTCTCATGGGGTCCACACTGCAATTCTATTACATAATGGCACCTGGACCTGCCTTTGTGAGTTTATTTTTTGCAAAGCAACTTGAGATTAATAGGAGTGAGTCATGGTCAATGTGGTTTATTACAAGGTTCACCAGTTCTATTGTGTAGAATCACAATCATGATGGAGTGTAGAAGTTACTGAATATATGTGTGCTAGTATTAGAGTAAGATGCATGTGATTTGTAGGCCTCGGCTAGTTTACTGTGGATCTAGGTTATTCATTGTACAGACGATAAATTGTTAGTGCGCATGAATCAAGGTCTAGGCCCTATGCTTTATATAATTCACACTTGCATGCATGCCTACACAGGGTTCTTAGGGGGTGCAGAGTGCTTGGGGTTGTCTTGAATATATAATCTCTTTAAAGTAAAGGCCTGGACCCTACAACTCCTCACTACTGGTTTTGGCTCTTAATTTTGCCATTGAGACATGGTACCAGTATGCCAATTCCTACTGTTGCAATAGGGTGAAGGGTTGGGAGGGGGCAGGGGAGGTGGTTGAACATATATTCTTGTACAGTATTTGCTTAGACCCCATGAGTCCACACTGTTGTTCATTGTTCATGTTAATTCGACCAAGGGAGATACTGTATGCACAATTTGTGTAAATCAATGCTGTCCCGTCCGCGACATTGAGAAATGTCCCGTCCGCGACCCTGATTTATTTTTTACAACATCAATTTCACAGTCTAAAGAGTAGTCTCTTCAAATTTTCATGACAATTTGTAATAGGAAAGTGGTTCCTAAATATAACTTGCTGACCAAACCCACCTTACCCAACCCACATTCAGAGCATTTCTAGTTTCACTTTAACCCTAGAAAATCCATGTCCATTTTCTGTCCCGTCCGCGACGCACACTAACGAGGCTATAATTACATGATCTTTTATGTTATTACTAAAATGGAGACGGTTTAAGGTTATTTCAGGGAGGCTGATTCTGAATAAATATATTACACAACCATGGAAATCACCTATTTTGAGTCAGTAATGTTTAAATTGTGCAAAATGTCCCGTCCGCGACAGAGAAATACCATGGAATTCCCCATATATGGATTTGTATGTGTCTACGGTACGGTATATGTGTGTGTAAGTGACGCCCTAGCTTGTAAACACGATACCTCAAGAAGGGAATGGTGCTTGAACTTCAAAGTTGGTGCGTCGGTAGTCCATTTTTGTAGATGATTCTTATTGTTTTTTCACGGAGGTCAAAGGTCATTTGAGGGTACCGGAGCTTTAAAGGCTGTATTACATCACGCTAAGCTATACTTTTACCTCCAGGAAATTCTCAACTGGTTCTAAGTTACAGTACTCTTAGATTGACAGCAAATTCGAAAGACGCAGAGCAGCTGGTATTACACAGCGTACACAGGGATCCATTGTTTTGATTACACACGTTAAGGAATTTAAGACAGGCTGAGGGAGGGGCTAGAGGTACAGTTAGTAGGTGGTTGGGAAAGTTGAAACTGTCTGGGGTGATGAGTTTTTGTCTTTAAGTATGAAAAACTATTTAGAGAAGTATCCCAGCAACCAAATGTTGCTGGAACTTCAAACTCTTATCATTGGTAGCACTTGATGAATGGACGATGTGTAGCAATTTTTTATGGAGGTCAACGGTCAAATGTGGTCAATAGAGGACATAGTTTGAAAAGTTTTTACACACGGTACATCAAGTAGGGAAAGGTGCTCTTACTTCAAAGTTGGTGTGTTGGTTGTTCACTGTCAGTAGATGATCCCCATTGTTTTTCATGGAGGTCAAAGGTCATTTGAGGTCACCGCATTTATTATTATATATTACACTATTGTGTTGTTTCATAGTTTGCACAGTTTGTCATCAATACTAAATAATGCAGCTCAAAGAACTGGTGTCAGCTTACCTTCTATGTACGACAATGTGATGATATCTGACTTGTAACAGACTTCAACTTGAATAAATAGAAAAGCTGTGAAAAGACAAGATAAACATTTACAGCGTAATTTCTTCTTTGATTGGGTTACCATGCATTTAACAGAATGGGAGAGGGTTGCTGAGAATGTCCCCACAGAATTGTATGCATGCGTATTGTAATGGAAGCAATTGAACAACGAAAATATCAGTCCATCGTCGCTATATTAACCCGTTGAATTGTTAGTGATATGTAAATATCATCTCAGAAACGACTGCATACAACTAGTTTTTAAATTTTGAAAAAACATTATTTTATAATTTCCCATGTGACAAAAATGTTTTATGCGGCTCAAACTTGTAATTATTCTTCCCAATTATGTGTCAGTCATTAATTATGTTGAAAGAAGTTAATATTCTGTTTTTACAGAACTGTTCAACTTGTTCACTTTACGGTACCTTTCGTACTGAGTCACACGTACATTCTTGTCATGTCTTTTATTTGAAAACTCCAGATATGCTGATCATGTTATCACGTTTTCATTTGTTTCAATATCATTTCAATTGTCTACAACATGTTTTCACTCTAAATTTTGTAGGTGTACACTTACATATAGCACAGATGTTGCAGTCTTGTCCAACCATAGTAAGAACGTCAGCGAAATGTATACACTGAGGTAATATTTCTCTAACTCTATACTCACGGTATATTTCTGTTCGTCGTCCATATTATCTTCCAATTATGGTCGGAGATAACATGTTGGATTGATTCTTCCAAAATCCGTCAGTATAATACGAATGTGGGAGCAGTCCGTGCTTATACAGGTGATATTAGTATGTCTTTCTTTTGGTGTTGAAGAAATGTTGATTATAAATATTTTCCTTCCCTGCAATGCTTCTGCATTAACTTGCTACATCGGTTCGGTGCTCCATGTGAGTTTGCTTGGTCTGTATAAGTTGCAATGACGCATAGAATGACAATCACTTCAAGTATACAACGCAAGAATGCATACTGTCTCTGCTATCGGACCACCATGCATAACTCTACTTGAGCAATTCGACTGTAGATTTCGAACATCTTACCGAGATAGCGACGCATCGTATGATGAAGTTGTTTGATCGTACCATAGCATATGCAATGTAATGCATATAAGCCTTCATGGAAATGTGACGTCATAGAGGTTGACCACGCTTGGTGCGATTTACCTGGCAGTCACTATTTCTCTTGAAATCCAGGTAGAATTACCATGTCTTCGAAAAATATATCATGAAAAATGGACAATCAATATCATCATGTTAATGATTCTGATGATTCGTGTATGAATATAAAAGGTAGCCTAGCTGCGTACAAGCGAAATCCATAAAAATGGATAATCAGTGCAATTTTCATTTATGGTCGCTTCACATAGGGAGAAATACGCTGAATCCTGTCATTCTCGTTGAATACTTTCCATCTCGTTTCGGGTAAATCCTCCAGAAAAAAATTTCTGAGTCCTCTTTGATTCCAATATCATCAAAACTTTGTGATCGATCATGAATGTAATGTGATTCACATGTTCGTGTTTCACATAAAGTACAAGCATTCCATATATGCACGGTCAAGTTACAGTTTCAACGCAGTTGCAACTTTAATGTTGATGCAGTATAACAAGCAAGTATATCTTAAGTCGTTTCGTCCGTGAATACTGTTCAGTTTGTCAAGATCAAATGCGAAGTAAGATGGAAAGTAAAAAAAATAATAAGTAAATGAAAAAAAAATAATGACATTTCACGAATTCAGAACGTAAACGTCCAGTGACACAATCAATCTCGTTGATCATCTTTGGTAAAAGAATGTTGTTGGTCAATCTCTCACATCCGATACCTACTGAAGTTCATCCCCCATAAAGGAACTGATTAAAATATATTCGTATTGATATAAAGTGTACTTATTGCTAAATAATTTTTTTTTTCATTTGACTCCTGTTTGACTCGATCTACTCATTTTCTATACAGGCTACAATCTTTGTCAAATTTGCATCATAATTTATATAGCTTTCTTTTTTTTATACTTCTATGGTCTGCACATATCGAAGCCATGTAGAGTGTTGTAAATGATGGTCCGTTTCGCTGAAACATCGACGAGGGATTCTATCTTTTCTCCAAATATTAAAGAATTTGCATAAAGAAGTACATACAACCCACAGTCGTTGCCCGTTTGTTGAAATGGAAAGTTGATTCTCGAGGTCGTCTTAACTGTCCATTTATGCAGGCATGTGAGAGGACTTCCTTCTAATAGAGATCTATTTTCTATAAACCTAGTAAAACGTTTTATGTCGTCACTGGAAGTGCAGTCCTTGAGTGGATCTAGAGAATATAAGGTTTTGGTTTCTAAATTCGCTGCTAAGAGAATCCAGTGGAAACCATTCTGGTTTATGGGTATAAGAATCCATCTGCAATCAACTAATCTCTGGTTTTTATACCACTTTCTAACTTGAAGATCTTCAGAACTTTTGGAGCTCATGTGAAATGTATTGCATATAAATACATTAAAACCAGTCACCTGCGTTTGCAGGAATTCAAAATAATCGTTAATTACTATATCATTCAACCATGAATCTCGTAGCAGTGTCTCGTACCGGTCGTGACCGTCTGTTACTGAAGAGTGGTCATGCTCATTGGATATTATTTCATGTATAATACTATGAGTTTCTCCCAGATTACTTTGCTGACTGATGTTCCTTGCCTTCTTTGCAAGTATTTCTGGCGGGGTTCCAGTCTCTTCCTCATCGGACACTTTTTCTTTTTTTCGTTTTGAGTGGCATGTCTCATGTTGTTCGCGGCGACGCTTTTTTGACTGCACCTCTCCGTTTGATTGTGTTTTACGTCTTTGTTTCGCTGGAGATTTCCCTCTATTCTCATGTATACTTCGTTCCTTCGACTTGTGGTCAGTGTATTTTGAGCTCTGTTCCTGCTTCTGTTTGATTTTCATTTCAATCTTTTTGATGATACCAGTCTCCGATCTTGACTTCATTTCACGTTTTGTATCTCCATCACTTCTTTTCCACTTCTCCTGTACTAATGTAGTGGCTCTTTTTCCTGCCTTTCGTCTTTTCTGTACCCGATGTTGCAACACGAATTTTCTTTGGTGGGCTTTTACTCCCATGTACATTTTTTCTAACAATTCATCAAGTCGGAGTCTATAGTTGGCCAACGTCGTTGTCTTGAAGATTTTGTTCCATGACTCGATGTAACCTTGGGTCCGTGGAGGATTTCGTATAAAATATCGGTGGGTATCGTAGTTTAAGTTATCGTATCCTGTTGAATGTCGCGTAAGGTCTCCAAGCATGAGCGTTGACCAAATTGGTACAGTAGGAAGTAGATACTTTAACGTTTTATCTAGTAGTTGAATCCCTCTAAATTTGTTTGCTTCAGGTGTTGTGTCTAACGATGCACCAAATTCGTTTGATTCAGACTGCAATGCTTTTCTAGCCTTATCATCCACGTTTACATTTAAGGATTTAAAATTGGACATTTCTTGCATCAGTGCTTCCTCTTCAGTATACTTTGATGTTTCCTGTTCACTGGACTTGTCACGTGTAAGCTCTGTTTCTACTTCATCGGGCTTTCTTTGTCATCATCTACATTCGCATCTTCCTTTTGTCTTGACTCTCGATTCAACGCAGCGCTGAGGATGGTCTTGGTATGCAATTGGCATAATGGAGTATTGTGCATACTACGAAGAACTATACAAATGGAAAATAGTAAACTTTTGTAATCTCCTAGAAGGCGCACTCCAGCAAGTAAACGAAATATATGGAGTGCAAACCATAAGAGATCTTTCTTATAATATTTTCGACAGTACTCCTTCCCGTCTTTCATGAAATGACTGTAGCCAGTGTGTATTATCATCCCATTCAGGTCTCTTGCAGATGCCTCGCCATTAACAATTTTCCAACATCTTTGTAGGTACTGTTGGATAGTTTCTCCTGCGAAGGGAGAAACACTTTAAGGGATGATATGAGTAATGGGAGGCTACGGTCACTTGAGATTAGACAAGGAGTGACGATTTTATCGAAGCCAAACATACTCTTCTCTTTATGTCGAAATATCTGAAGCCAGTTCGATATCGTTGGCTCTGACTGGTTTGCTGTAACAAGCTCAGTCAGTGGGCATGGTGTACTCTTCAGGTGATCTTCTTGTCGTCTTTGGTTCGGCATTACTACAGTATAATAAAGATATTGTTTAGTGCCTTCCTTCCAAGCTACGGATCCCGTTGCGTCACAGTGCAATGGTACTGTTGATGCCATCTCATGAAATAACCGGATTCCAGCGTCTGTAAACGCAATTACATAGCTGGGAACGACGGATATTTGTCTGATGTAATTCTTTAACCCCAACTTTTCCTTCATGACGAGACTGGTAATGATGTCTTGGTCAGACTGTAGTTGGCGTCGGCCTTCATAGCTTATCTGTTTAAAGATGGTACTGTCTGAGCCTATTCCAGTCAAGTTTCCACTGGCGAAAATGCTCGAATCCGTTTCTTTTAGACGTTCAACATTCTTTCGGGATGGACAGTGGTTGCTCCATAACTCATTGCCCAACTTTTCTCGTTCCTCTGCTCGGACAGGGCGATGCGCCATTTCATCGGTTTTGTGTTTGATCCTGCCATGGTACTTCACATTGCATGTCAAGGTTTCATCCATTGACAGTGTAGCAGATACGGTGCATGTCGGACGTCTACAGCAGTATGCACTGGCAGAAAATACGAAACCGGGGGTTTTTCTGCTACAAATTTTGGAAATTCTGTGTCTTTTAAACATTAAGGTACAGAAAGGATTTGATTTTCGAAGACCTTCGTAAAACACATTTACCCATTGTAGAGGTAATGCCGTGCCTTTTTGTTGATTTCTCATTTTTTTCCAAACGCCTTCGTCTACATGAAATGATGCAGATGTTGGAATTACAGCCTCAAAGTACTTATTAAATATTGTAGAGGAACTGACATCAGCCAGTGTTGCGTTGGTAATAGAAGTTTCTGAACTTACGTCTGTGGCCTTTCTCCCGGAGCAGTCAGTTTCATCGTCTAGAGCTCTTTTGTGCATTTGTCTCATGTTGCTGCCTTTGTCATCTTCAATGATGCAATTGATGTCATCAAATTCAACTCCGTCGTCTCCGAAGTTAATAGATTGATCCTCAATGGGCTGATGTTGATCTGTTTCATTTGCATTCTTAATTTCACCATCTTCGTTATAAGGTCGGCATACGTCTGAGGTGTTGCCATCAACACTTGATTCCGCTACATGACTCTGTTTTAGCTCATATTCAGGTGATAGTTCATAAAATAGCATGATGCCATTGGTCGCAATATCAGTGATTGCGTGATCAATACTACAACCTGCCA
Source organism: Stichopus chloronotus (assembly GCA_021234535.1). Classification (NCBI taxonomy): domain Eukaryota; kingdom Metazoa; phylum Echinodermata; class Holothuroidea; order Aspidochirotida; family Stichopodidae; genus Stichopus; species Stichopus chloronotus. The sequence goes on along the minus strand of CM037839.1, from coordinate 22,171,375 downwards.
CTTTATCGTCATTTATGTGAATAGCTTCGCTGTCTCTAAGTATGTATGTATAATAATGGCCGCCCCCATCCGTTCCTTGGTGAACCACGGCAGATTTAAGGTCATAGAAACTAACATGGAATGTTTTGTCTGCGAAATGAATATCACTGGCTGAAATCTTCATACTATATATATCATGTATTGCAGCATTGGTTTTACTGCCGTTCGGTTTCGTGCGGTTTACGTGTATTACTAGGCAAGGAGGTAACTTGGATATCTCGTGAGTGTATCCTTTGAGTTGTTCTTCGTGACATTGTGAGCAATGAACTCCATCGCGAACTTCATCTCCGAATATTGCAGCAATATTCTGTACAACCTCCGGACTTGTGGGAGTGATGGTTAACATTGATTGTGACTGCTCACGTCTGTCCTCATACCCGCAATTCAGACAGGTTGCTATCTCCGTCATAAAAGTTATGGTAATTGGGGCGATCGAATTTTGAACATATTCGTCATGTAGATTGTCACTAATGCAAGTAGAAAAAAATTCATGGGCATCCTGCTGATTGCGACAATTACTAAATGGACCACCTACATCCTCGGCAATGATCTTGAGAGCTTTTCTCACGGTGCTGTTGCCAATAGGGCGGCAGTTGTCTTCGTCCAGATTCAACAGAAAGCGTCCTAACATGTTCCCAACAGCACCTCCAGCTCTTGATGTTAGTCTGTTTCTGAGAATCTGACCAATGTGTGTCCAGTTTACTGCTTGAACCGTCGACGAAAACCAGCAAGAATTACCGATATTATTAATCCCACGGAATACCGTGGGCATACACTTCTTACATCTAAATGGATTTTTATTTACGATGTCTGTTGTCTGGGGAGACAAAGACAAACCTACACATTTAAAATGATACCACTTCTGGCAAATATCACATTGAACATAGGGGCTACCATCGTTGATTTCATTGCATATGCAAAATCTGTCAGACAACTGGATATTCTTGTTAATTTCATGTTCTACTTGCATCGACTGTGAAATCCTGTCATCGGCCTTGTTCACGAATTCGTTGGGACCATCCAATGACCCATCGACCATCTCCTCCCTCAGGTGTCGTGAGTCCGTGAATTGAACGTCTTGGGCCTTCTGAATGTTACTCCACTTTCCAATTCTGACATCGTTTCTATACTTATTATAAAGGCGTCGACCGAGTTTCAGCACTGTTTTTGATTTATGCTCACCGGTACCTAAGAGACTCAGTGCTGTTTTGTACCATAGGCTGTCATGACGACGGTAAGAATTCGCTGTCTGTACCTTTGATATTGTGTCACTGCAAACTGTGGAAAGATACGGAAATAAGAAGCAATATGGAAACGTTTTGAAACAATTTTCGTTTGAACAGTTACTTCAGTACCGTTCTTTATGTCCATGACGTTTGGAGTACTGTACTACATTGGCAAGAACTAGCAGACGAAGACACTTGCAGGACAGACCATATTCAAAATATTTCGTAAATCGATATAAAAAAAAAAAACCCAACATTATGCCAACAACTGTCAATCTACTCTGTCACTTCGTATGTAAATACTGATCGCTTAAAAATATCGAAAAGTATGATCACCTTATTTTAAAAAATATGGATATATTACTTAAATATTTTGAACTCCGTTGTAAATATAACCACCATCGACCTACCCCCCCCCCCCACACACACTTCACAGGAGCCCAAACCTATTATCAAACAACTAGCACTCATTAAAACTGCATCAAACCATTGTGTTTAAGCTCAGTCACTGCGGTATATTTGACGGTTACAAGTCGTTTTGACCACTTTCAAGTTCGCCACCAACCAATTCGCCCCGATCGTATCACCGCTTGCAAGTTCGCTCCCGAAGTGGAAGTCGTAAATCTAGTGAAGTTGGTTGCTGTAATTATAATTTGCTATCGTAACATTAACTATATGTTTACTATGATATGTGCCTACTTTATATACGTACTACATGTAACAGGAAGAGACATACTCTTGGGAAGTTTCTCTTTAGAAAAGCAAAGAATACAAAAACGTATCAACGCAACAGAAGGGAACTTGTCAACACACTTCATGCAATAATTGGTGTATGCCATATGCTCATTAAATCTTATCCATCTGGGATTTATCGTAACAATATAAATCATAAACAGGAGGGCTAAATGAGCTACTTCGGAACTCGACACAACTATTACAGTAGGCTATGTGCAAACAGCATTGTCGTGCAGTACAGTGCACTGTGGATGTAGCACACGCCTTCTTCGATCCAGCGTGTGGGTATTTATCAAATATACCAAAATGGAGGGAGGGTTTAATCCTCTACTGGACTGTATGGTTTGACGATTTCACAAACGGTATAAGAACAGAAAGAGAACAATCCTATGCCGCTCTTCGAAGCCGCTCGTGAAAACGCTAATTCTAAGTCCCGGGCGAACTTAGCTACCGAATCGCTGGCTTCCTGCTTCATACCCCAGAAGCGTTGGACTAGGGAAGTACCGTCTTCCACCGCGCCATAGAATTGTCTAATTTATCGACTATGGCGTCAACGGAGACAGCATCCCCCATACTGTCCGCCACCTCACACGCATCGCTGCGGCGAGACCTCCTAACCAAGGTAAGCAGTAGGCTTTCCTTATACGCGCCGCTCGCGCGCAGCTGCATCACTTCCGACTTCCACTGTCGAAAGGTGACCGCCCCCGGCCCCTTACTCTCCTCTCATGAAAACAACGAAATACGGGGCAGGTACGCCGCACCCTCCCATACGACAGGAAGGTGTGTTGGAGTAGTGTCGGGGGGGGGGGGACCCATAGGGGTCAGTACAGGTGGGGATTCCGGAGCCTCTGGGGGTTCCACCCGATATCCCAAAAGGACTCTACTGCTTTAACAAGTTGACCCCTCAACTTCTGGTTTTCGCCTATATTAAATTCTTTTAGGACTTCGGATAATCCTTTAACTGGGTCTGTCGTATCTATGTCGTCTACCTTATCCATACTGGGAAATTCATAACCTTAAACAAGCAATTCTTTCGTAAAAATATAAGCCTAACAACAAGTCGCCTAAACGATACGAATCAAATGTAAAATACGGTTAAGTTAAAAGACAATAGCTTAACGTGTAACAATAAAATTAAAATATACGTCTTCGCACAATGTATACAGTATAGTTCTTAACTGGAAATCAAAACCATGCAGTCCCTTATATCGGGCGCCGATGTAGCACACGCCTTCTTTGATCCACCGTGTGGGTATTGTATTTATTAAATATACCAAAACGAAAGGCGGGTTTAATCCTCTACTGGACTGTACGGTTTGACGATTTCACAAACAGTATAAGAACAGAGAAAGAACAAAGTTGAAAGTCAATGGTCTAATGCACATTACAAAAAACCAACCGGAACAGGTTGAAAACAAAGATTCCACTTGTGAAATTCCCCCTATTTTACATATACGTGTATGTGTGTTAGATCAATGGCGTCACATAGGTGCAGTTTGCAGCGGTGTTCAAGTGAATCGCCCTGCCCCACCCCCCGACTCCAAGAGCTGCCCGAGACCCGCACTAGCTGTTTGTCCCCTGGAAGAACTCATCAAGACTCAAATTGGTGTCATTTTCTTATGACGAATGAACATTTTTTTTGCATTTCTTTGATTAAATTATAGATAAAAAAAGTTATTTTCCTTCCGTACTAACTATGTGTCCATTTTTTGTCTTTTTTCCCTATCATTTTCTCTATTTTTCTTGTTCATTTATACCTTCGTTTGTGCCCACTGTAAATGGGAGTTGCGGCTGCTCTTCCATGTCACCACCCCTCCACTCCGGTACTGTGTGTGATTGTTTGGAACAAATTTATTACTATACCTAAATTATGACCACTCCTGTTACTTACACATCGCAATTTCATGAGCAGATATATTTGAAACTTTTCCCCCTATATTGTCCTGTGGCATACAAAGAAAGTAGTTTCCACAACACGAGTTAACAAAGGGAGGCGTGTTTCACTACAAATTATATATATATCAGCAATGCAGTTTTTACTTGATAACAACGACTATTCGTCATCTGTCAATGTTGTGATTTTGAAGGGTACATCCACAAGGCAATAATTATTCAAGTTTCAAATGGAATTGTCATGAAAAGTGACAAAGTTTCGAATTTTTTACCCTCACTTATGCCGAGGTGTGTGGATGTGAGTTCACCATTACTAATCTGGACTAGTTTCTGGTCATGAATTTTCAAAAACCAAATTGAATCGTTTATTACTCACTCACCAATGTTCATTTGTATGTTCACTGTATGGGGATCCTCCGAGTTTGGCCATTTGTTATTATTACTATTATTATATATTATTCCATGTGAAGGAAACGCGACAGGTTTGGAAAAAGTTTGTGAATTTCATGAAACAAATCTATGTGCCCCTTCAGCTATAGAATAGAACATCACACATTTTCAGAGACGGACTCAACCTTCAGCAGTGTCACCAGTTGCTGACAAGATAACCAAAATTTGGAAAAATTGTGGGCCAGTGGTTGTATGGATTGTGCCCCTTGTTGTGTCAATCAATACATAAATGATACATAAAACGAGTTTCTAAAAATTTTATTTTGGGATGTGAGAATATCTGGAAGATATTTCCTTATCTGGAAGATATCCTTTCAGGTTTTGGGACATGTGATCGCATCCGCATCTACAGTTTTGAGATTCCGAGGGGGGTCAGTTGCGTAGTGGGGAAGGGGTGGCATAGTAAGCATTGTAAGCTTTATCGCAAAATGCATTTCATCATTACTCTTACCTTCTTTAATACAACGCAGTACCTCTTCTTCTGGAAAATTGGGACGCTTCAAAAACGGCATGATATCACCATGGATGTCACAACAATAAATGTGAACAAACTGATGACTAAAAACTGTGGTCAGTTGTTAGCATGAGTGACGCCGCATCAACAACGAAAATTTTTCGATCGTTTGTCTTGTTTTAATGTAGAAGGATAATCAAAGTTATACCATAATAAATGTTACTATTCCAGTGCCAAAATCTTTCACAAAAGTAATTTATTAATCAAGTGATATTGCGCACTGTATATGAATTTGTCATTTGTAACATATTCACCATTGTACGCGTACCAAATGAAACAGACCATGCAAGTAACTTTTGTTCCAGTTTCTCTTCATAGGCCGCGAATTTGGTATTAACCACGTTCACTGATCTTAGTGTATATCCAACTATTTTTGAATGTAATCCATAACGCAAGTTTCATATTTACGTGACGTCACAAAATTGAATAGCGATAGGTGTCAATTTGATAAAATGATCGCCCGTTCTTCAAAATAATTTCATGCCACGTTGGTTTGATGTTAGAGATGTTAAAGACTTTTTTTTTTATTCAGTCAGTAACTGAGTGACTTCGCACGAACAACGACACAGTTTCCGATCGTAGCCTACGTTTTAGGCAAACTTGTTCATCATAACAGATCCTGACCAAAAAAATTAAAGTTAAAGTTAGAAGTTAAAAACCAGCTCTTCCAGTGCGGAAATCTTTCAAACAAGTAATTAATTGTAAAGTTGATATTGCATGTTGTATGTCAATTCGTCACTTGTTACATATTCACCATTACACGCGTACAGAATGAAGTGGATGATGCAATGTGCCTTTCTCTCTCCATCTCTCTCTCTCTGCAAATGCCTCGTATTTGTTCTTAACAGCGTTCAATGATCAAAGAGTGAATCCAACTATATAGTAATGTAATCCATGACGAAAGACAAGTGCCATAATGATGTGATGTCATGAAAACAAATAATGATATAGATGCCAATTTAATAAAATTATTGGCCTAAATTTAAAATAGTTCCGTGTTACTTTGGTTTGATCTTTAAGGCTCATCAATTTTCCCCGGTATTCTGTCGTTAACTGAGTGACGGCGCACGAAGAAATAACTTGTTTCGATTTAAATCTTCTCAAGCGTCCTTGCAGACACAGGCCAAAGAGTTGCCAGAAAATAAGTTTTTCCAATTCTAAAATACGATGCTGCATATATGTCAAATTGACACTTGTATTCGGCGTTGCACTTGTTCTAACTGAAGTGGGTCATGTGGTGTACATTTTTTCCAAACATCCTCAGACCCCCATTTTTTTTTTCTTTCAAAACCGCATTTACCGATTATACTGTGTATCACACTAGAGTTAAAGCGGTTGCGTGTGTACAGAAAAACCTGAAGGATTAGATTTTGCTTGAGTGTAAGTTTTTCTTTAGTTATAATGTACACGAGAGGTTGTTCATGGACTGGGTTTGGATGAACGGAAATGACAATAAACACTTTCAAGAGCAACGGCCTGCTCTTTATTACGTCATAGTAGGCAAGCGAACACTTTTGATCCGTTACCGAAGGCAGGCAAGGATTCTACGCGATGATGACGGCGTGTGTGTGTGTGTGGGGGGGGGGGGGTGCCCTTGATTTCGGTGGGATCGAGGACCGAAACAACAGATTTTAGGTCCTCTGTAGAAAATTCAATAGATTTGTCCGGTCCTCTCAAGATTAACAATAGACAGTCTAATGTTAACGTTATGGTTGAGGAAGAAAAAAACAAAAGAAAGCACAATGAGGTCCTCGGAATGAATGGAAAACAGAGTCGTGTGTGTGTGTAGGGGTCGTTTTGGCTTGTAAACACTATATCCCAGAAGGGAAAGATGCATGGACTTTTAAATCGGTGTAAATGGAGTCCATTCAAGAGAAGATGGTTCCTAATGGTTTTTATGGAGTTTAAAGGTCATTTGAGGTCAACGGAGCTGAAAGTATGACATCTATTAGGGAAGTTATCTCGGCAACTAAATTTTGCGTTAACATCAAAGTTTCAACATTGATGATTAAATGAGCTGTATCATTTGAAATGCCCAATCGAAGGTGGGATGACATAATATGAATACGTTCTATTATTCCGAATATCAGTCCTCGATTCAAAAACCAAACGTGTTACTCTGAAGTTTTTACACGTCCTGAATGTGAACAAATGAAGAGTTAAATGTTTATCAGGAAAATACTGTAATGCACAATCTTTTCACATTCAAAAACTTACCAAAAAAGTAGATGTAAGAGCATAGGCCCATATATTGTTACTGGATGGAATTTAAAGACAACTACTCATCACCCTAGAGAGTTTCAATTCTCCTAACCACTCACCTCTAGTCCCTGTCTAAAATTCCTCCACATGTGTAATCAAAACAAGGGATCCCTGTGTACGCTGTGTAATATGAGCTACTTTACATCTGTTGAATTTGCCATCAATCAAAGAGTAGAACCAGTTGAGAATTTTGCTTTCCGGAAGCCAACTTGGAGTGATGAGTTACTGCCTTTAATCTCATTTGCTTTTACTATGAAAGTATCAAAGGCATCATTCTTTGTGCACTCTCTCCAAGCAATCACGTAACATATCTCTTTAGATTTATTGCTGCTTCTAAGTAATCAGTCAATTTCCCAGTTTCCAGCAACTCCGTGTCTTTACAAAGTACTCCCTTGGGACACCGCTGGACGATATTTCCAGGTTGTCTCTGTTGATTCGCCACCAATTTTACGTCTCTAACCAGAAGTGGTGTAAGGAACTTTCCGTCAACTTGTAAATTACCTTGCTGATAGATATACGCCATCCTTTGTCACCACAGTTTTCAGTAAGGTTGGGTCAATGAAGTTATATGTGGTTTAGATTCGTTGTTTTTCATTCATATCAGCATTTGGCATTACACCAAATTAGGTTTATATTCTCACGTTTTGTTTTCATTTTGATATTGGTCTCTTCCCTTCTCCACTTGCTTTTGTTTCTTTTATTTAAAGATGTACATGTGTATATGGAAAATGAAATTTTGGCAAGGGATCAGAGTGTCAGTCGATCTTCTGGTTTAATATGAATGTAGCTAACAGTCAACACTTTATTATATTAAAAATTTCAAAGAAATTGTATGAGGCATGCAAAGAGGAGTTATGAACTCAGTCGCGCATTCGTTGTGATTAAAAGATGGATCATTTGTAAAACATATATAATATAATCATATTATAAACCTTGGATGTTCATGGCGTCATCATTTTTTTTTTTTTTCATATGACGGGGACCACACAGTTTAGCTTGTAGAGTGAGGACTGCTTACATGTTCATGTAGGATATATATGGCAAATGTTTTTATATACTGTACCATCAAATTTCAAAGAAATGGTTTGAGGCAGAACAAGTCATGAACTCAGCCGCACATTCATTGTATTCAGTATATGCATTACTTGTACACAATTTCTGCTTAAATAATTGTCTTAACGGGTGGTCTGTTTATTATGTCATATTTTTCTATGTAAGTATTTGACCACTTAATTGTTTCATGAAGTTGCAGCTAATAGTACAGAAATTATTGTATTCTGAAATCAAAGACATTCTTTGAGGCAAAGGAACTTATGGATCATTTGTACACAAATTATGCTATATAATCATGGAAAAAAATAGTATCTTTATGACGTCACCACTTTCTTCCCAGGGGCATGACCACTTGGGCTTTCATGTAAAAGACAGATAATAAATATTGCTATGTACCGTAAAAATTTCAAAGTAATCGTATAAGGCAAAACAGAATTATGAACTCAGCCTCATATTCGTTTTAACAACTTAATGCATTACTTGTAACTACTATGCAAAATATATAGGTACTAAAGTTGAAAAATACATAGTTACTTTCACGGGTGTGGTCTCTTTGTTACGTCGCATTTTTCTTTATAAGTACGGGACCACTTAGTTCTTTTGTGAGGTGTTAGATAGCAGTTATGGCTTTTTTATGTTAAAATATCAAAGAAACCGTATGAGGCAAAAACAGAGTTTTGGAAGTAGACACACATTCGTTTTGTTGGTACAGTGAATTAATTGTACACAGGATAGTAGCCACGTGACTAGTGTGTTCACGACGTCGCAACTTTCTTTCCAGAGCGAGGACCAATAATTTTTTTTTCTGCAAGAGATAGAAAATAAATATTCCTATACACTGCACAAATTTCAAAGTAATCGTATGAGGCAATACGGGATAATGAACTCAGCGTTCGTTTTATTGAGCATGTGCATTATTTGTACATACTTTTCACTTATATAGATGCAAAAGTTAGTCTCCTTGGTATGGTCCGTTTTTTGCGTCATGTTTTTCTCACTAAGCGTGGAACCACTTAGTTCTTTTGAGTAGTTGTAGAAAATAGATAAGGCTTTATTAAATTTGTATTTCAGTTATATCGTGTGAAGCAAAAAGGAATAATAAACTCACCCGCACATTCGTTTTATTTATTATGTGCAATAATTGCACATAGTTTGCACGTATATGTATATTACTGAGGTTATCTAATGGGGGTGGTCTCTTTGTTACGTCATATTTTTCTCTGTAAGTATGGGACCACTTACTTCTTTCGGGAATCTGTAGATATTAGGTATGGCCTTTTAGGTGAAAATTTCAAAGAAATCGTATGACGCAAAAAAAGGAGTTATGGACTTAGCCGCACATTACTTACTCGTCCATATTTCATACATACGTACTGAAGTTGTCTCTTGGGTGTGATCCCTTCGGTACGTAATCATTTTCTCTGTCAGCATGGGACCTCTCAGTTCTTTTGTGTGATTGTAGATGTTAGGCATCGATTAATCATAATAAAATTTGAAATAAATCGTGTGAGACAAAAAGGAGTTATAAGCTCAGCCGCACATTCGTTTTATTACCTGCATTACTTGTACAAACTTTATAGTACATATGTATACTGAAAGTGGCTCATGGGTGAGGTCTCTTCGGTACGCAATATTGTTGTCTGTAAGCATGGGACCACTTAGTTGTTTTGCATGGTTGTAGATGGTAGGCATCGATTTATTATAATAAAATTTGAAATAAATCGTGTGAGGCAAAAAGGAGTTATAAACTCAGCCGCACATTACGTGCATTACTTGTACATACTTTACAGTACATAAGTATACTGAAAGTGGCTCATGAGTAAGGTCCCTTCGGTACGCAATATTTTTTTCTGTAAGAATGGGACCACTAAGTTCTTTTGTATTCTTGTAGATGGTAGGTATCCATTGATTATAATAAAATTTGAAATAAATCGTGTGAGGCGAAAAGGAGTTACAAACTCAGCCGCACATTACGTGCGTTACTTGTACATACTTTATATACATAAGTATACTGAAAGTGGCTCATGGGTAAGGTCCCTTCTGTACGTAATATTGTTGTCTGTAAGCATGGGACCACTTAGTTGTTTTGCGTCGTTGTAGATGGTAGGTATAGATTTATCATAATAAAATTTGAAATAAATCGTGTGAGGCAAAAAGGAGTTATAAACTCAGCCGCATATTTTTATTTATTTATTACGTGCATTACTTGTACATACTTTGTAGTATACCGAAATGGGCTCATGGGTGAGGTCTCTTCGGTACGCAATATTGTTGTCTGTAAGCATGGGACCACTTAGTTGTTTTGCAAGGTTGTAGATGGTAGGTATCGACTTATTATATTAAAATTTGAAATAAATCGTGTGAGGCAAAAAGGAGTTATCAACTCAGCCGCACATTCGTTTTATTTATTACGTGCATTACTTGTTCAAACTTTATAGTACATATGTATACTGAAAGTGGCTCATGGGTGAGGTCTCCTCGGTACGCAATATTTTTGTCTGTAAGCATGGGACCACTAAGTTGTTTTGCATGGTTGTAGATGGTAGGTATCGACTTATTATATTAAAATTTGAAATAAATCGTGTGAGGCAAAAAGGAGTTATAAACTCAGCCGCACATTACGTGCGTTACTTGTACATACTTTATATACATAAGTATACTGAAAGTGGCTCATGGGTAAGGTCCCTTCGGTACGTAATATTTTTGTCTGTAAGCATGGGACCACTAAGTTCTTTTGCAAGGTTGTAGATGGTAGGTATCGACTTATTATATTAAAATTTGAAATAAATCGTGTGAGGCAAAAAGGAGTTATAAACTCAGCCGCACATTACGTGCATTACTTGTACATACTTCACAGTACATAAGTATACTGAAAGTGGATCATGGGTGAGGTCCCTTCTGTACGTAATATTTTTTTTCTGTAAGAATGGGACCACTAAGTTCTTTTGTATTCTTGTAGATGGTAGGGTATCCATTGATTATAATAAAATTTGAAATAAATCGTGTGAGGCAAAAAGGAGTTATAAACTCAGCCGCACATTACGTGCGTTACTTGTACATACTTTACAGTACATAAGTATACTGAAAGTGGCTCATGGGTAAGGTCCCTTCGGTACGTAATATTGTTGTCTGCAAGCATGGGACCACTTAGTTGTTTTGCGTCGTTGTAGATGGTAGGTATAGATTTATCATAATAAAATTTGAAATAAATCGTGTGAGGCAAAAAGGAGTTATAAACTCAGCCGCACATTACGTGCGTTACTTGTACATACTTTACAGTACATAAGTATACTGAAAGTGGCTCATGGGTAAGGTCCCTTCGGTACGTAATATTGTTGTCTGCAAGCATGGGACCACTTAGTTGTTTTGCGTCGTTGTAGATGGTAGGTATAGATTTATCATAATAAAATTTGAAATAAATCGTGTGAGGCAAAAAGGAGTTATAAACTCAGCCGCACATTCGTTTTATATTTATTACGTGCATTACTTGTACATACTTTGTGGGATAGGCCTATATGTACACTAAAAGTGGCTCATGGGTGTCGTCCATTCGGTACGTAATCATTTTCTCTGTCGGCATGGAACCACTAAGTTGTTTTGTATTCTTGTAGATGGTAGGTATCCATTGATTATAATAAAATTTGAAATAAATCGTGTGAGGCAAAAAGGAGTTATAAACTCAGCCGCACATTCGTTTTATTTATTACGTGCATTACTTGTTCAAACTTTATAGTACATATGTATACTGAAAGTGGCTCATGGGTAAGGTCTCCTCGGTACTCAATATTTTTGTCTGTAAGAATGGGACCACTTAGTTGTTTTGCGTCGTTGTAGATGGTAGGTATACATTGATTATAATAAAATTTGAAATAAATCGTGTGAGGCAAAAAGGAGTTATCAACTCAGCCGCAAATTACGTGCATTACTTGTACATACTTTATAGTACATAAGTATACTGAAAGTGGCTCATGGGTAAGGTCCCATCGATACGTAATATTTTTGTCTGTAAGCATGGGACCATTAAGTTCTTTCACATGGTTGTAGATGATAGGTATCAACTTACTATAATAAAATTTGAAATAAATCGTGTGAGGCAAAAAAGAAGTTATAAACTCAGCCGCACATTACGTGCATTACTTGTACATACTTTACAGTACATAAGTATACTGAAAGTGGCTCATGAGTAAGGTCCCTTCGGTACGTAATATTTTTTTCTGTAAGAATGGGACCACTAAGTTCTTTTGTATTCTTGTAGATGGTAGGTATCCATTGATTATAATAAAATTTGAAATAAATCGTGTGAGGCAAAAAGGAGTTATAAACTCAGCCGCACATTACGTGCATTACTTGTACATACTTTACAGTACATAAGTATACTGAAAGTGGCTCATGAGTAAGGTCCCTTCGGTACGCAATATTTTTTTCTGTAAGAATGGGACCACTAAGTTCTTTTGTATTCTTGTAGATGGTAGGTATCCATTGATTATAATAAAATTTGAAATAAATCGTGTGAGGCAAAAAGGAGTTATAAACTCAGCCGCACATTACGTGCGTTACTTGTACATACTTTATATACATAAGTATACTGAAAGTGGCTCATGGGTAAGGTCCCTTCGGTACGTAATATTGTTGTCTGTAAGCATGGGACCACTTAGTTGTTTTGCGTCGTTGTAGATGGTAGGTATAGATTTATCATAATAAAATTTGAAATAAATCGTGTGAGGCAAAAAGGAGTTATCAACTCAGCCGCACATTCGTTTTATTTATTACGTGCATTACTTGTACATACTTTGTAGTATACCGAAAGTGGCCCATGGGTGAGGTCCCATCGATACGCAATATTTTTGTCTGTAAGCATGGGACCACTTAGTTGTTTTGCATGGTTGTAGATGGTAGGCATCGATTTATTATAATAAAATATGAAATAAATCGTGTGAGGCAAAAAGGAGTTATCATCTCAGCCGCACATTACGTGCATTACTTGTACATACTTTACAGTACATAAGTATACTGAAAGTGGATCATGGGTGAGGTCCCTTCGGTACGTAATATTTTTTTTCTGTAAGAATGGGACCACTAAGTTCTTTTGTATTCTTGTAGATGGTAGGTATCCATTGATTATAATAAAATTTGAAATAAATCGTGTGAGGCAAAAAGGAGTTATAAACTCAGCCGCACATTACGTGCGTTACTTGTTTATACTTTACAGTACATAAGTATACTGAAAGTGGCTCATGGGTAAGGTCCCTTCGGTACGTAATATTGTTGTCTGTAAGCATGGGACCACTTAGTTGTTTTGCGTCGTTGTAGATGGTAGGTATAGATTTATCATAATAAAATTTGAAATAAATCGTGTGAGGCAAAAAGGAGTTATCAACTCAGCCGCACATTCGTTTTATTTATTACGTGCATTACTTGTTTATACTTTACAGTACATAAGTATACTGAAAGTGGATCATGGGTGAGGTCCCTTCGGTACGTAATATTTTTGTCTGTAAACATGGGACCATTAAGTTCTTTCACATGGTTGTAGATGGTAGGTATCGACTTATTATATTAAAATTTGAAATAAATCGTGTGAGGCAAAAAGGAGTTATAAACTCAGCCGCACATTCGTTTTATATTTATTACGTGCATTACTTGTACATACTTTGTAGGATAGGCCTATATGTACACTAAAAGTGGCTCATGGGTGTCGTCCCTTCGGTACGTAATCATTTTCTCTGTCGGCATGGGACCACTAAGTTGTTTTGTATTCTTGTAGATGGTAGGTATCCATTGATTATAATAAAATTTGAAATAAATCGTGTGAGGCAAAAAAAAGTTATAAACTCAGCCGCCCATTCGTTTTATTTATTACGTGCATTACTTGTTCAAACTTTATAGTACATATGTTTACTGAAAGTGGCTCATGGGTGAGGTCTCCTCGGTACGCAATATTTTTGTCTGTAAGCATGGGACCACTAAGTTGTTTTGCATGGTTGTAGATGGTAGGTATAGATTTATCATAATGAAATTTGAAATAAATCGTGTTAGGCAAAAAGGAGTTGTAAACTCAGCCGCTCATTGGTTTCATTCACTACGGGCATTACTTGTACATACTTTGTACGTATACATACATGTACTGAAGATGCGTGTCTCATGGGTGTGGTGTCTTTGTTACGTCATATTTTTCTCTGTAAATATGGGACCACTTGGTTCTTTTAAGATATTTGTAGATGGTAGGTAAAGCTTTTTAATGTTAAAATTTCAAAGAAATCGCATGAGGCAAAAAAGAGTTATGGACTGAGCGGCACATTCGGTACATATATATACTTCGAATATTTGTACACAAAATAGTAGTAAAACTAATATGTTCATGACGTCACAACCTTCTTTGCAAAGCCAGGACCACTTAGCCTTTGCTGTAAGTGATAGATAATAAATATTGCTAGATTCTGTCAGAATTACAAAGAAATCATATGAGGCAAAAAGGAGTTATGGACTTAGTCGCACATTAATTACTCGTACATATTTCACACATATATATTGAAGTTGTCTCATGGTGTGGTCCCTTCCATACGTAATCATTTTCTCTGTCAGCATGGGACCTCTAAGTTCTTTTGTGTGATTGTAGATGGTAGGTATCGATTTATTATAATAAAATGTGAAATAAATCATGTGAGGTAAAAAGGAGTTGTAAACTCAGCCGCACATTGGTTTCATTCACTACGGGCATTACTTGAACATACTTTGTACGTACATACATGTACTGAAGATGCGTGTCTCATGGGTGTGGTGTCTTTGTTACGTCATATTTTTCTCTGTAAATATGGGACCACTTAGTTCTTTTAAAATATTTGTAGATGGTAGGTAAAGCTTTTTAATGTTAAAATTTCAAAGAAATCATATGAGGCAAGAAAGAGTTATGGACTGAGCGGCACATTCGTTTTGATGTATATACTTCGAATATTTGTACACAAAATAGTAGTAAAACTAATATGTTCATGACGTCACAACTTTCTTTGCAAAGCCGGGACCACTTAGCCTTTGCTGTAAGTAATAGATAATAAATATTGCTAGATTCCGTCAGAATTACAAAGAAATCATATGAGGCAAAAAGGAGTTATGGACTGAGCGGCACATTCGTTTTGATATATATACTTCGAATATTTGTACACAAAATAGTAGTAAAACTAATATGTTCACGAATATTTGTACACAAAATAGTAGTAAAACTAATATGTTCATGACGTCACAACTTTCTTTGCAAAGCCACGACCACTTAGCTTTTCCTGTGAGAGATTGATAATAAATATTTCTAGATATTGCAGAATTGCAAAGAAATCGTATGAGGCAAAAGGGAGTTATGGGCTTAGCCGCACATTCATTACAGGTACATATTTCACACATATATACTAAAGTTGTCTCATGGTGTGGTCCCTTCGCTACGTAATATTTTTGTCTGTAAGCATGGGACCACTAAGTTCTTTTGTATGGTTGTAGATGGTAGGTATCGATTGATTATATAAAACTTTGAAATAAATCGTATCAGGCAAAAATGAGTTATAAACTTAGCCGCTCATTTCGTTTTATTCATTATGTATATTACTTATACATACTTTGTACGTACATATATATACCGCAGATGTCTCATGTCTGTGGTCTCTTTGTTACGTCATATTTTTCTCTGCAAATATGGGACCACTAGTTCTAGTTCTTTTGTGACTTTGTAGATGGTATGTATGGCTTTCTTCTTTAAAAGTTTCAAAGAAATTGTATGAGGGGAAAAAGTGGCATAGACTTAGCAGCACATACGTTTTGATAGATATATATAGTCTATTTTTTACAAAGAAGAGTGAAACTAGTACGTTTATGACGTCACACCTTTTTTTGCAGGGCCAGGACCACTTAGTTTTTCCTGTAAGAGATGTAAAATAAATATTGCTATATACTGTTCAAATGTCAGACAAATTGTATGAGGCAAAAAGGAGTTATGAACTCAGCCGCACATTCGTTTTTTTACATAAGTCTATTATTTAGACGCAGAATAGTAAAACAAAAAAAAACTAGTACGTTTATGACGTCACACCTTTTTTTGCAGGGCCAGGACTACTTAGTTCTTCCTGTAGGAGATAAAAAATAAATATTGCTATATACTGTTCAAATTTCACACAAATTGTATGAGGCAAAAAGGAGTTATGAACTCAGCCGTACATTCGTTTTGTTACATAAGTCTATTATTTATACGCAGAATAGTAAAAAAAAAAACTAGTACGTTTATGTCTTCACACCTTTCTTTGCAGGGCCAGGACCACTTAGTTTTTCCTGTAAGAGATATAAAATAAATATTGCTATATACTGTTCAAATTTCAAACAAATCGTATGAGGTAGAAAAGAGTTATAGACTTAGCCGCACATTCGTTTGTTACATATGTCGATTATTGAACACAACCTTCTTGGCAGGGCCAGGACCACTTAGGCTTTCCCGTAAGAGAGAGATAATAAATACTGCTATATACTGTCAAAATGTCAAAGAAATCGTATGAAGCAAAAAGTATGATGGAATTAGCCGCACATTCGTTTTTTGAAGTACGTTCATTACTTTTCCTTCTTAGAACGGTCTTTAAAGGCCTCCGTAATAGTCCATTCAGTCGCAGCTGTTTGCTGTCTTCAACACATGATTTGTTTCTGTGTGGTATGGACTGGATATCGATGTGCGGCTGAACGTGCGGCTCACTTGACTGTGGTTAATATTATGCCTCACAATTGCATTCGCACACAAATTAAAAAAGTTTGTGAAAGGCATTGAACGCTTACAATGTACAGCCTAACTAAATGTACAGTTACACCACAGTCGGGATGAAAGTTGAAACTTAGATTTAACCTCAAAAAAATCAAAATGAGAACATCCTCGTCGAGATTTTGTGACAAAGACGAACAATATTCAGATACATACCTAGTATTATTTCAAAAGTGACATATTTTTCTACCTGTACGTTGGCTGCTGAAAGTTACGCCGCTGACGTAATACTAATAGTATAAACCGTCCTTCAAACTGTTTATGTTTACGTTTTCACAGATTGCGCAACTGACTTCGAAGCGAACTATGGGGCAAACTCAACGTGTAACGTACTGTACGAACCACAAGTGTATAGTGAATTATGTCCATCGAAGAGTAATTTTCATGCCGAACAAATGTCGATTTTCCCACGCATTTAGGAAAGATATGGTAAAGGATGGCACTTATGTGTAACAGCCGGCTGTGACGGGGGAAAAAAAGCCGTAAATGAAAAAAATTCATGCACACATGACTCCGTCGTGAAGTTCACGACGGAGTCACGTGTGCATGAAATTTTAGTATCATCCCTGGGACGGCCCAAGTGAAGTGTAGTCACAATTACTCAGCGCGGAGATTGGGAGGGGGTTGACGTAAATTGACTAGTTGATGGAGGCTAAGGAGCATAACCGTGATATTTACTGAAAAGTACCGAAGGTCCGTGGAACCAACATAACACATTTTTTTTTTTTTAGTTTAGTTTAGTTTAGTTTGAAAAAGGATCAGGAGGGACAATTAAGTCCCCATCAAGGACCCTGAAAAAAAAGGTGACAAAAATCAAACCCGGTCACAGATCCTAAAGTACTCGTCCAGTGCATTCTTAAACCCATTTGCACTTCTTGCCATCACTACATCCTCATGCAAACCATTCGACTCATTCACTACCCTCTGAGAAAAGAAGTAACGACGAATATTGATCCTACTTTGGACCTTCTTGAGTTTAAGACAATGACCTCTAGTAATTTTACTATTAGCAAACTTGAAAAAATCAGAAAATGATCAATTATCAAATCCATGAACAATCTTATAGACTTGTATCAAATCCCCACGTAATCTTCTCAGCTCAAGTGAAGTGAGATTTAAAAGACGTAACCTGCTGTTATAGGGGGACACCCTTGAAGGCCCTAATCAATCTAGTAGCCCTGCGATGGACTTTCTCAAGTAACTCCTTATCTGTAGAAAAATATGGGTTCCAAGCTTGAACAGCATACTCTAAGTGAGGCCTAACCAACTGCTTATAGAGTCTAACAACAATGTCTTGCTTATGGAAACTAAAATTTCTCTTAACCATACCTAAAATCCTATTTGCTTTTTTAGCTGCTTCGGAACACACTGTTTAGCTGGCTGTAAAGAAGAATCTATGTGTACACCTAAGTCCTTTCCAACAGAAACCTCTTGCAGTGACTGTCCATTTAAAGTGTACGAATATTTAGAATTGTTATTGCCAATATGCATTACCTTGCATTTGTCAATATTGAACAGCATTTGCCACTCCTGAGACCAAGTGAAAACCCTGTCTAAATCCTTCTGAAAACTTTTTGAATCACCATCAGAGGAGACCTCAGAATACAGTTTGGTGTCATCAGCAAACTTCTTGGCTCTACACACAATATCAGCATCAATGTCATTAATGAAAGCAATAAACAGGAGAGGACCCAACACATACCCGTGGGGGACCCCACTAGTAACCTCCTGCCAAAAAGAAGCGCAACCATTTAAAACCACCCTCTGTTTCCTATTACATAACCAGTTCTGAATCCAGGTCAGTCAATTACCACAGATACCCATACTCAGTAAGCAAAAGACGCTGGTGGTCAACCTTATCAAAAGCTTTCTGAAAATCCAGAAAAACAACATCAACATACTTCTGCTTATCCAATGAACTAGTAACATCTTCCATGAACTCCAAAATATTGGTGAGGCACGACCTTTTTTGACAAAAGCCATGTTGAGACATTCTGATTAAAGAATAACTACTAAGGAAACTAACCACAGACCTTTTAACAATAGCTTCCATGACCTTACAAACAACACTAGTGAGACTGACAGGCCTGTAATTACAGGGCTGTGACTTATCTCCCTTCTTAAAAATTGGGGTGATGTTAGCACACCTCCAGTCCTCAGGAACATAACCTTCAACCATAATTTTTTTAAAGACCAGTGACAGTGGAACACGGAAATGATGAGCAAATGACCTCAACAAAATTGGATAGATTGCATCCGGGCCCGGGGCTTTACGAATATTGAGAGAAAGCAACTCTTTTAGAACTATCTCACTAGAAAATAAGACAGAGTCCAAATTTGGAAAAACACTTTTTCCAATGGCACTAGGCAGATTTGACAAATCTTTATGTGTAAAGACTGACACAAAATAATTGTTAAGCAGTTTTCTAAGATCTTCACTGTCAGTAAATACATTAAGAGCCTATTTTACTGGGGAATTTAAACTGCTTAGGCATGACATATGCCTTTCACACTGGGTCTCTGAACGTAGAGAAAACTAATCGGCAGAAACCAAGTAGGCCTAATTAAAAAAAAAATACTGTTAAAAAGTGCACCGACTTGTGGTAACAACCTAAAACCCAAAACAAGTGATCTAAAGTTTCTTTATTCCCCCCGATCTTAATCACACAAGGTAGTCTACAGAAAGAGGACGACGTATGCAAATTAAAGCTGTTAAACCTTTCATTCATGAATTCAAGACAGCCAATCTTTTAATAATAACTTGAAAAATATCTCAAATTGTTTTTTATTTATCTTTAATTCATTGCATTTGCAGACATCGAGAATTCAACTACGGATATCTGTACTTCAAATTTAGATATCTACAATTGACTTGGGGATCTCAATAGGCTAATTCAATTAAAGATATCAATAACAGGAATAAAGATACCTACAACTGAATTAGAAATATCCACAATAATGAAAAAATAGAAATGAAAAGATATCAGTTGTAGGTAATTAGGTTAAGAATGCAGGAAATGTTTAAGCTGTGTAGGTATAGTTTGGAATGACTAATGGCAAATGACATTTAAGAGGGGGTTATTCAATTGCATTCAGGAGGTATGTGGACTTTGCAATCTTCACATAACCAGTGCTTCAAAATAGTGCTTTTCAATGTTAGGGGATGATGTCATTCCTGCTTGCTTCAAGTTCTCTTCTGGTGATAAATGGGGTGACCTTGCTATTATCTTGGGAATCAAAAATTGGATGGAATTTCACTCCAAATGTGTCACTTATCTAAAGCTGTGGCTGGACCATCCCTTGCCTTGTAAGGAACAACCACAAAAAGGAATTGTTTGCATGTTGAAGTAGTGCACTTGAATAACATATAAATTATTTAAAGTGTTCATCAAAGTATGTATATCTAATCTTGTTACTTTTTCACTTCAGCCTCTTCCATAGGGAAGGAGAACATAACCGATTACCGATTTTTTAGTAAAATGAGTAATCTGGGAAACTGTTGATGGGTGTAAGATCTATTTATGCAATTAAAATGAAATAATACATTGGCTTTTGTAGCAATTTTTCTAGTTTAAGTAAAATCTTGTCTCATCTTACTTGTGTAATTTACTTTGCCAACCAATTTCGGATTGTATTCAGTCTTACGTAGCTCATAATTGTGACTTAAACAGTAATTTTTTGAGGAATAAAAGTAAATATATATATGTAAAAGGGGAACTGTGTGTCATTGTGATGTTTCTGACTTTATATGCATTAAGTAGGCCAAATGTGAATCCCAAGAAGAGTACAGGCATAAAAGTCATTGTTAATGGATGTGTATTTACTTCCTTGTTACCCGGAGTGCAGTACACGCGGCTCAGAAGGACTCAGCTGGAATGTACCTACTAAAACCAAATCTAGCCCAGTAGAAGCCCACCTTCAGCCCAGATAAAGCCTATCTGGGCTAGCCCACCACAGGTTCTAGCCCTGGTGGGACCCACCTCCAGCCCAACTGGACTAGCCCAACTGGGGCCCATCTGGGACCCACTTCAAGCCCAACTGGGCTAGCCCAGATGGGGCCCAGTTAGAACCAGACTCCAGTCCAGGTGGGCAGCCCATGTGGGCAGCCCATGTGGGGCCCAACTGGGAACACCTGACAAACACAGACTGGCCCCAGCTAGGGCCCGACAATCAGCCCAGCTTGGGCCCAGTTGGGCCCAGCTGGGAATGTTGGCTGGGTAGAACTGATCTACGATTGGATTAATATCTAACTTGAATTAATGATATCTCAAACTGAATTAAAGACATCTTTAAACAGTTTTGCAGATATCTGTAAATGAATTCAAGATATCTTTAAAAATTGCGTATCGTCCGTCCAAATGGGGATAATATCATGATCCAATCAAATGTAGAAATCATCAAAATCTCTGCTTACAACCCGGTGGCATACCCCCTCAAGGGGGGCAGGGGCAGAGTGCAATTCCCTACAAAAATGGGGATTCAATGGATGATGTTGAAAAATAATTGGAGAGGAAAAAAGAAAGTGAGCCGGGAGGGATAATAAGTTGACGGCGTTGAGAACTGATGGGGTCTAAGCTGAGAGGGGGGGGGGGGTGAGAAATTGACCGGCTTCACGACTGTGGTTTTTTGTATGACATCAAGAACTAGACGAAACTGATTAACAACACAATTGACACAAGGTGATCATAAAGATGTGAAATCGTTAATTCGAGGTTTCGATTGACTACATGCTTCTATTTCTTATGCGTTAGTACAAGACTAGTATGAAAATTGGGAATGGAATTATCAGCAGCAGAACGGTCGTCATATTTATTTCACGCAAGAAGCATTGGCAATACCCTTCCCCGAACTGTCAATCAAAACCTTGGATGTAAATGACGTCATGGAAGCTAGAATCAATTTTCCTATATTTTCTCTAACCCTAACACTGGATTTAAAACTAAATAAATCCCCCAAAAGTGTTGGATGTCAATTGCAAATACGAACCAATATTCTGTCATATATTGTCACCTACAAGTAGGCCTTCGTCAATTCTACTACTTAAAGTATGTCAATTCCACTACATGTAGTATTATTTCTTTCTTCTTTCTTTCTTTTTGAAATGTTGGAAAGTTGTGAAAAGTTGAAATGCTTCACCACCGGGATGTTTTTCACAAAAAAGGTCCGTTCTACGTCGCGGCTTCGTCATTAGATAATGTTCAAAACCATATATGACAATTTTCATTTTGTTTATTTTCAAGCTTAAAATGTATCATTATCAACCAATGAAATGGTGGGTCTAGTGTTCAGAACACCTCCCCCCCTCTCTCTCTACTATTTATTAACTGTTCCAAGAAGAAATGAAAGAGGATGAATAGTTCATTATGATTCTTGAATCATCTCAACCCATCTGATATGTATCATCATTTTGAACGCAGCCCCTGGCCTCCAATACTTTTAAACTTTAACTTTAGTTTCACGGGGCAAACATGATCCTTTTAAGGCAAGGGCCGGGTGCCCCATCTCTCCTCATGTCTCCTTGACCTATCTGTGTGTACTGATTGAAACCCTGGCGTAAGCTGGAGCAACACTAGATCCCCCCCCCCCCCTCATAGGTCTACCCTTCACTCAGGGCGCCGGTCAAAAATAAGGACGATGAGTGTATTTTCCCATCACTAACAACAAAAAAAAACGCCCCTGCTGCAACATAATCTAATCGATGCCCATCACATGATCTGATGCAATACAGCTACCGTGTAGTACAGCAGGAGACTGTGGTTTTTCCTACAGCAGAGCATAATGTAGTGCTGTATACAGACAGTGCATTATAAGATCCTATATCAACAGTGTAAATACAAAAAAGTGAAGGTATAAAAAATACATTAAACCCCTCCAAATCGGGCGCGAAAAACGCCTTCCGTGGCAACACTGCTGAACGCAGCTGTAACTCAGCAGAACACTCTGAATTGTGTATACTGGACAAATCATTTCTTGTGACACTCAAAAGTCATGCATAAAAAAATTAAGCTGAATGAGATTGATATACCCGTCACATGATGTAGCTGCATGTTTGTGTCAGATTCACAGCCGAGTTGTATTCATACAGAGGGTCGTTGCAACCTGGGGGTGTCCCCCCCCCCCCCGAAAAAAATCTCTCAGAGCAACGATAGTCGGTACATCTAAAATAACTAGTAGGAATTTTATATCTCAGTCTAGCTCATTTTAAGACATACAAACATGCCTACTATTGCACCAGATTGTGTCTAAGGTAAGTACACTACGTAGTTTAAAAATGTCTCAATAATTTAAAAATACAGGTCGGAATTTCTATTTTTAATGTGTACGTAGAAGCCATGGTAGTCAGAAACTCTGAAATATCGGTTGGAATTTTTCATATGTCAAACTAGCACATTTTATGACTTCAGAAGACGCCAAATATTGCCACAGAATTTTCAAAAGGGGATGAGGGGGGGGGGACACCTCCTCCTTACAACTCTCTACCAGGCTAACCATCACTCATCTCAAAATACCTTATTGCACAACAATGTTTCTCATCAAGCTGACTATCATTTACAAAGTTATCGGTACAAGAACTAGCTTTGTGCATTACAATGCAATCGTCGTCGGTTGAAGCCAATTAATGAAAAAGTAATCGACAGAGAGTAAAAGTTGTTCTAACTTCACTGGGACTGTAATTTTTCGGGAAAATTGATTGCAATAAATGCAAAATATTGCACCAGATGTTGTCTAAGGTTGCTTCGTAGTTGAAAATTTCTCAAAAAAAAGAAAAGAAAAAAGAATTGTTATCGCTTAAAAGTGAAAGCTGTTGAATTAACTTCTCTGGAAATTACAATAGCATAAGATCAATCCAACCATTTTCCATAAAATGTTTTTTTTTTTAATCTTTTATTGAGAAATTGCAGACATAACAATCTACTTTAAAGCTGGGTGCATGCAGCTCAAGTGCACCAGGAAAGTGCCGTTTCCTGCCATCTGGAGGTTTTGAAAAGCCAAAACTTTCTTGTACGATCCGGGTCAACCAATGGTGGCGCTCCGCTTAGATAGTAACCCCGCTCGTGAGTAAGAAACATAATTAGTTCAAACAATCTGTCCCCCCCCCCCCCAATTTCTAGACGCCGGTGAGCCAATGTGTTCATCAAAGAACTCAAAATAAAATAAAAGAGGATGCGTAGCTTATTATAATTCTAGTATAACCTTAGAAACTTTGATTCGTATTTCCAATTTTTATTGATTGATTTTCTTTTCGCACTCATTAATTAATTGCCGACATGGTATCCATATATCAGATTGGGTAAATGCAGTTCAAGTAAACCCGGGAAGTGCGGTTTCCTACCATCTGGAGCTTTTGAAAGCTAACATTTTCTTGTACGCTCCCGGTGCCAACCAATGAATGGTGGCGCTCCCCTTAGGTAGTAATGTCGTTCATTAGTCTTCCACATAATTCAGACAATCTCTGCCCCCCCCCCCCCCCGAAAAAAAAGTAGAAAAGCTAGATGACGGGGTTCCTAAGTGTTCAGCCACAAAGTATTTGCCAAGTTCTAAAAAAAAAAAAAAATGGAAGAGGATGCGTAATTCATTACACTTCTTGTATCACCTCAAACCAACCATTACCGATTTTGATAGGTTGATTTTTTTCTTTTCATATAAATTAAGGATGAGTACGTGAAGCTCAAGTACAACCCGGAAAGTGCCGTTTCATGCCATCTAGGGGTTTGTAAAGCCAAAATATTCTTGTACGACTCGTGTCAACGAATGGTTGCCCTTTGCTTTGATAGTCCTGCCGTTACTCACCCCCTACTCCTCCGAGTTTTTCCTTTTGTTTGTAACCAGATGATTTGTTTGTTTCACCTGATCCCCTGATTTTCCCGTAATGCCCTTTTCGTGAAGACTGCACCCCTTTAATTCTTTACCTGAGAAATTTCCTTGTTTCCTGAAACTATTTGGATTTTTTTTTTTTACATTCACACAACTCCCCTCCCCTAAAGATGTGACCCTAGCTGCGGCCGTGAATGCGTTACAGTGTGTGGGCGCATGACAAATCTTTACGATTTTCGTTTAATACAATATCGGGTTTGTGTTTAAAGTTCTGGCTAAACTGGGTTTGTGATGTACATGCCCGTACAGATCAATTCAATATTATCTTTGTTTTTTTTGGGGGGGGGGGGTACACCCCTTATTTCCGTCGTAAACCATCATCTTATGAGATTGATTCTTATGGGTAAAAAAGCGTTTTCATCCCAAATTTACTTAATACTTGTAGTAACAAATTTATCCACAGGGCCATAAACTCGTTACTGGAAGCTGCGTGTCATATGCAGCTGGAGGAGCAGATTTGGTTTTATTAGTATAGTTTTGTCGAAAGCCTCGTGGGTGTATGCATGCGCATTATTTTGGGGAAATTCCCCAGATTATGCCTTCACAAAATTTTTTCATGGTAACTATTTAGAACTTTGGGTATAAAAGGAAGGGGCAAATTATAGTTTTTGCCTATTGTGATTTCCTGGACTATGTGCTCTATATCAGTACAGGCAAGAATCATTGGTCGAAGCCAAAAATCAACTTCGGTTTCTTTTTTTTTTTCAAAACCTCTATCTCGCCGATCAAATCTACATTGTATTTGCTATGCAAATTTAGATTTTATGTTTTGAAAGTTTTCTACTGCACTTTTGACTGTTTTGGCGTTCCATAGTTCATTGTAATACAGAGACTGTCCCAACCCATATGCGTGTACATATCATCATCTGGAATTGCGTATCACTATTATGCTGATAATAATCCCCGGTGATATAGTTCCCCAGATTACTCTCAGGATGAAATCCATTTTGATGGAGGGGGATACGTACTATCCCGAGCAATTGAGGGACATATTTCTCCTATAAGCGATACTTTCACAGAGGGACAGTATTCTTGAATATTTTTGAAAAGGATGACCGCAAATTGCACTTACAGGTTGAAACCCACACTGAGAAAAAACAAATGTTAATTAATTTGGCGTGACTTCGGTAACCATAACAAATAATGAACGGATTGACAACTGAGTACTTTTTTGTCTTCACTGTAGCTATACCTGGAGTGTATTTAGCCAATTTTAGTGATAAAAAATTCTACATGTTGATCTATCCATGGTTCGAACAATCAGGACCCGTACTTTGAATTTTGTTAATTTTAGTTTATTTAGTTCATTTCATAATTAGTGAAAATATATGAAGCCTGAAAGTAATGAAAGATTAGTTACAGAGCTTGATATTTGATAACTGATTTGAATTAATTCAGCTGGAGAAACAATATGCCAACAAATGATACACATTTGATACACAAAAAGGGATGAAATTTGTATCGGTATGATGGAGTCTGTCGATTATGTAAATCTTAATGAAGTGGCATCATATAAATTTTTTAGTAGAAGGTGTTTATAGTCAGCCGTTGCCATACAAATATCGTGAAATCGTACACGCAACGAGCTCCAACGCCAACGGAGGCATGACTATCAATCCTGAAAGAAATCCATTCACAATCGTGAACAGAACCTTGACATACACAATCAATCTCAAAGGAGATCATTTTGTTTAATATTTATTAGAAGACTACTACTTAGAGGAAACATAATAGAAATATATATTATGAAGGGTAGAGATATTGAAAATCAATATACTACTCTTCTTTCGAAATCAAAGATAGTGTCACAAGAAACTGATTTAGAATCGTATTCTTTTGGAATTCGATTTACAATAGATAAACACATATTACGGTATACCATATCACAAGTACATGATAAATTGCTAATCTGTATACTAACTCCTTCAAAGAGATTGTATTGGTATACGTAAAACAAGTGGAAGTTTTTAAAATCGGAAGAGCAAGACGGGGATCAGACAGAGAACGAGATTATATCAAAATTCTTGATGAAGTTTTTTCTTCTCTCTTTTTTTTTTTGATCCTTTTGCTATGCTTCGTGTCAGTCAATGCAAAACGTAGTTTGCGTAATCATCTTTTTATCCTTTGACTCCACCAATTGTCTTTAATGAATTCACAATGTTAGTCATATTTTATAAGGTCTACACCACACTTTCCCCGTGTGTCTCCAACGTGTCAGTGACACTGAAAGTCATAAATTGAGTCGTTCTAGAGTCCACTGACCGATAAAGAGTCAGTGGAAAAGACGTCTATGAGGAAACGTAAAAAAAAAACCTAGTCCAACCGATGGCAAAACGTTTACGTTGGTGTGAGTTTCTTGTTGTGCCCATCCGTCCTCCACTCTGTTGTAACTCGACTTCACCTTTCACAAGACAGGTATATTTTCGTGATGTATTTTTCAGGACAATTTAAATGCAAGAGTTGATTGTCATGAACATTACGGAAGTGGTTGCAATGAGGGCGGTACATACACCATCCCTCCACACGGTTCCAATGGAGAGCCGTTTCAAGTTTATTGTAACATGTCCGATCTCGCCATCAGCCACAATGGTACAGGGTACAGAGGACCGGGGTGAACAGTCAGTAGATCATTATTTGTACTATATTTTCGTATTATTTCCGACTGACTGGTGGCGTTCGACCACAAGCTAAATATCTTGTACATGAAATAAGAGATTGCGTCTCTCTGAAGAAGCTTTATTTCCATCCACAGAATATACATACAGTATTATGGGAACCGTGATACTTTACAAAGTTTACAAGTATTTAATGTTTGGAATCATCTAGTAACTATAGAGGAATCGAATTTGCAGGCAAGTACTCCGAAGTCTCATTGGGATTGTTGACTTGTATGTCACATCCTCTGGTTCCACCGCTCCGATCAGTGACACGGCCTAGGACACATCAAAAGTGAGATTGAGAAACTTCCTATTGTAACGCAAACACTGCAACCTGAAGGCTATGCATAACATAGGTCTTACCTAGATGGTAATCATGCACACAAAACACTGCTGCAGTAAGAAACAAAAAAAACAACAAAAAAAAAAAACAACTCACACACCGTGACTCAAGTGATGCCTGCAACTCGAGCTACCTGCTCGGTAGAAATATAGCGGCAGAATGTAGGCCTGTAGTATACCTCAGCAGCAACGTTTGTCTCAGGAAAGGAACTTGTATTTGCTCCTCACCTGTTCGAACCAACTAATAATTCGAACAAGAAAGACTCGAAATTTGAAAAATAGACAAAAACTCGATTTTCGCACTGCGGTTGGTTGATTACGTAGTATACATTTGTGAGTAAGTATGACTAATTAAGCGACAACAAGGCAACCTGTGCTTGCGCTGTGCCAGTATCAGAAGAAGAGATAAAATGACTTGAAGCAATCAATCAAATACCCGATTTTCTTTGCTTGCAACTCCCAGGAAATTTCGAGTGTTACCCAGTGTTGCGCATACTATGATAAAATTCCATGTGTCAAGCAGGCTCAAATGGCGATTAACACAAATAAAACACTATGCCTGCGTAACTGCTCACCTCCACAATGAATCTACACTTAACATGCGTAAAAGTACAACGCGAATATTCTTGGGCACCAATAGCAAAGGGAAAGTGGCCTCGAAAGTCTTGTAGAGGTTGCCGTCATAGTTTAACAATCTGGAAAGCTGACATTTTGATCATTCATTGCACTCTCAATTTCCTGTACACCAGGTGGTTGAATTTTGAGCGAGAGCTCAACAAAATTTTCGACGTGAGTGAAGATTCATTACGCAATTTTTTCCACCGCCCCAGGTCCTAAAAATCTTTTAAAAAGGCCAAAACATCGTCAAAAGTTCATCAAGGGCCTGCATTTGTACACTTCGTACACGGTCTTCAACTCATCTGCCTCAATATACCAGTAACAAAGAAGCTCGTGAAACTTATTTGGTGGAATATATAAACAGATCAATTTGTGGTGTCTGCTTTATGTAGGGTTTGCCACCTGAATTACAGTACCCTTGTGATTTATAGTCCCTATGTATGTGTTTGTGTGTGTTGGGTTGAGTAGGATTCTAGATATCCTATTGGTGTATTTTGGAATCAGTAATATATATATCACATGTTGTTGTCGCTGTTCTATGTGCGCTGGGCAATGATAAAAAAAAATCTACATGGATTACGGAATCTAATCATTTTATGATTGCTAAAAGCATGTCCAAGCTTATGTCCAAGCAATTCTCATTGCCTCAGTTTGGAGAATGAGTTTTGGCTCGGAAACGAAAAGTTGCATCATCTGACAAATCAGATCAGCTTCGAACTCCGCATAGATGTAGTGAACATGCAAGGAAATCCATTCTACTCAGTTACTAAAACTTGCAATTGATGATGAAACCAATAACTTCACGTTGCACTACAGTGGCTGGCTCGGTGGAATCCAAGGTGAGCAAAGTGCAGATATGATATGCAAACAACAGCTTACAGTTTTCCTTTGTTTTAACATTTGGTTACAAATCTTAAGTCTCAAAAGGTGAAAAAAAAAAAAAACCAATCAACGGGGTTGCGTATCTCATTGCCAACATGCATTGAAATTTGTGGAGTTTGTAGAAAAAAAGCAAATTTTGAACCAAAATTTGTCTTTCCAGCATATCGTGAGAACTATGAGACCAATTAACTTCAAGTTGTGTAAGGAGTTCCGTGAGAACACATACTGTTCAACATAATATTACTTTAATGGTAAATCCGGTGAAATTTGCTGATTTTGTATGAAAAAACCAAAACAAAATTTGGATTTCCACCATATCTTTAGAGCTAATTAAGCTTTATACAAAATTTTGCAAGGTCGTACCTATAAAGACAATAATGAAGATACAGTATATCACTCTTATAGTAAACTCGCTGAAATTATATGATTGTTTGGTAAAAAACGTAGAGCCAGCATCCGGGTCAATAGACACCACCTTTTTAACTTTAGCCAAAACTATTTTAGAACTGTACCCTGTGGATAATGTCTTTCAACATACCTGCCAATTATGAGAACATTATTTTTAAGTCAAACAATAATTTTAGCAGAGCCAGGTCCTGCACAGGTAAATAGGTAAATATGCCAGTATACACCATCACGCATGATTGCATAGATCCTTCCCGATAATTGGTCCAAAGAGGAAAAATGTTTTAAGAGTAATATAGTACCTCCACCCCCAGACTGTCATGACGGGTTATTAATATTTGTCCTTTTCCCACCATAGTATGGTAAATATTATATCCTCTAGCATATATGGGAGGGGAAATTCTTCAGTGATAGACACTGGCAATGATTGTGCCTGATTGTGCCTGAACTTATTGAGATGAGCACTGACAAATAAATAAACAATAGATTACCAAGATAAGTTTGTCGCAATGTATCAGAGTTTCTCCAAAAGTAGTACTTGTAAGTAGGGTTACCCAGATGGATTAGAGTGGATTAACTTCACCATTATCAAGTTGAGAAGCCAGTCAAGATTTTATTTTTCTTGTACTCCGCTGTCACTTCATACCATGGCCCCTTTCTCGTCGTACTTCATGAGACAAAAAATTATATATATACAAGTCGGTGTGTCAGCTGGCAGGACTTGGTAACAACTCATTGGTAGGAGGATCATAACGAAATTTCACTCCTTGTAAATATTACTTTTTGGTTGTGAAGAAATCATTTTCTTTTTTAAGATTCTAAATCACAAGCGGGAAATGTGAGTCTACCAACTGGGGTTTATTGAAGATTAACAATAATGAAATTACATTTCGCAGTCTTTTATTTCATTTGTACATGTTCAGTAGAATAAAGAGGGCAGCGAGGCAAATACAATCGTGACACACTCCTTTTAATTTAAAGCCGTCTTGCTTTGGGAGCAAAACATTACACCCTTTCATGACGTTAGTGTAAGGAAATTGATGTAAGGAATTCAATTAGTTGAATTTATTTGTATTATCTCGTGCTACCTTCTCAGCTGTTGACTTGTGTTCCACCTGTTGGAGCACGCTTGCCCTTTATCATGCTAAAGATTGTATTTGTTATGTTGATAAGTTTATGTATGCATCTCACGGTTAATTGGAAAGTTGTAGTAGTCTTTCGTTGAGTTTTGTATGTAGTCAGTGATAGGAGAATCAAGCCAAACAAATATTTTTCTCTTCACTTGAAATTACTGCATGTGCAGTGACCAACTCTGCCCTCGTTACATTTGGTGTCAGCGGTGTTTTAAATACTTCTTTCACAGTAACAACGTCGACTTTTACATAAAAAAAAATCTAATTTAATTTTGAGGAGGTTGTACTTGAGACTACGGATATTTCAAAGAGTGCTTATGTCAACTTTTATTGATCCTAATAATCGAAAACTTGGTCTACTATTTCAACCTTATTATCTCGGCACGCCGTCATAGTGCACGATAGCAACAAATTTTACATTGCTGACGAATCTGACGCAGGTTTACGCCAAAGTCTGTAGTAGAACTTGGAAAATGGAACTTTCTGATCCATGGATTATCCGATGTGTACGGTCTTAGATGATAGTCAATCCTCTAAATGAGCTTTTCGTGGTTGGTGATAAGCTCTGACGACTCCTTGCAAAGTCGTATTGTTTAAGAAAAATGAGTTTACAGGACTTCTTTGATGATGGTAGTCTCCTTAACGGTATAAAGACCGAGACGGTGAACATGCTTAAACTTTTGCGGATAAGATAGAGAACATAACACAAAAACTACTGACTGTAAATGCATACCGGACGCTATGGTGGTGTATTGTATTTATGTTGTTTGTTTGGACTTTTCAGAGGAAACGCATTTCTTGGGGTAAGTCCTTTTTGTTTCAATATTTTAACCCTTAATTAAAGTTGCTCATTGAGTTGATAACAATAAGTTTGTTATGATTTTAAAGGGTATAAACCCATGAAAATACTGATGTTTAACATACTTGTTCAAGATTAACATCGGGTCGTTACGAAACCTTTTTGAATTTTTTACCCTTACTTGTACTGGATGCGTGTATGTGAATATGCCTAAGTACTAACATGAAAAAGTGTCACGAATTTTCGAAGCACAACTTGAATAGCTCACTTTGTTAGTATTCCCCCTCCCCATTTTTTAATGAAAACGACACGAAAGACACTTCCCAATGGTTACGCCGTCTTCATGTGGCATTGACGGCTTCCCATGCTAGGAAATGCAGAAGACATAGCACATAATCTTACCAGTAGACTAGGTGGGGCGGCATTTAATTGTGAAATTAGATTACGACAAAGTGAAGACATTAATGATACAGGTCCTTGGGAAACAGGAATATGTTTCCACCTTAAATACATACATTAATGACAGACATGTAATCCTGGTCCGGAATCCTGATCCGGAGGCCTGGTCCGGAATACAGTGTGTAAATGTAATATTTTTAAACTTTTATTGGTGATTATTCTTATTTCGTCTTGGATTTGGTTGTGTAATGTTCTAATTTCAACACATGATTCTGTAGAATTACTTTTATTTTATAGGCCCACAGTTTCTAAATTGAGACAAAAACGATAAAACTTCAGTCCGCGTCATATGTTGATTACGTAATCACATGTGGCATAGTGCAACGACCGTTCTTGGCTATGCACGGAACCATTTGTCTGACCGCTTACGATTTGTTATTTGTTTATGTTTCTGAAAAATTATTCGTGATTTCTTTCCTTTCTTCGCCAGATGGGTACGGTCCGGTCTAATTTAAACTCCCGAGTTTGTAATCATTTGTAATTGATATTCCCCCTGTTAATAGAAATAGAAACAAAAAGATAAAATTTATTCCATGTCGTATGATGATTACGTAATAACTTGTGACGTAATGCAGTGAAAGTCCTTGGTCATGGATGGCACCATGAATTAAAACTCCCGATTTTGAAGTCACTTGTAATTGATGTGGACCCTGTTGATAGAAATGGAACCAAAAACGAAAAAATATCAATCCATGTCGTATGTTGATTACGTAATCACATGAAAAATACTGCAAGGACCGTTGTTGGCTATGCACGGCGACCATTTTATTTGACCTCGTTCGATTTGTCATTTGTAATTATTTATTGGAAATAATTATTGATGATTTTTTTCCTCTTATTGCCGATTAGGTAGGGTCCACTCTAATTTAAACCCCCGATTTTGTATTGATATGCCCCCAGTTGATAGAAATGGAACGAAAAACGATAAAATTCAATCCATGTCGTATGTTGATTACGTAATCACTGGAGTCGTAGTACAGTGACGGTCCATGGCAATGGGTGGCGCCATTTTGTTTTGACCTCGGTCGCCATTGTCATTTGCAATTATTTTTTTGTAATAATTATTCCTGATTTTTTTCCTCTTATTGTCGATTAGGTAGGGTCCTCTCTAATTTAAACCCCCGATTTTGTATTTATTTCCAATTGATATGCCCCCAGTTGATAGAAATGGAACGAAAAACGATAAAATTCAATCCATGTCGTATGTTGATTACGTAATCACTTGAGTCGTAGTACAGTGACCGTCCCTGGCAATGGATGGCGCCATTTTGTTTTGACCTCGTTCGCCATTGTCATTTGCAATTATTTTTTTGAAATAATTATTCTTGATTTTTTTCCTCTTATTGTCGATTAGGTAGGGTCCGCTCTAATTTAAACCCCCGATTTTGTATTTATTTCCAATTGATATGCCCCCAGTTGATAGAAATGAAACGAAAAACGATAAAATTCAATCCATGTCGTATGTTGATTACGTAATCACTTGAGTCGTAGTACAGGGACCGTCCCTGGCAATGGCTGGCGCCATTTTGTTTTGACCTAGGTCGCCATTGTCATTTGCAATTATTTTTTTGAAATAATAATTCCCGATTTTTTTCCTCTTATTGCCGATTAGGTAGGGTCTGCTCTAATTTAAACCCCCGATTTTGTATTTATTTGCAATTAATATGCTCCCAGTTAATAGAAATGGAACGAAAAACGATAAAATTCAATCCATGTCGTATGTT
The DNA here is from genome assembly GCA_021234535.1 of Stichopus chloronotus. Taxonomy (NCBI): domain Eukaryota; kingdom Metazoa; phylum Echinodermata; class Holothuroidea; order Aspidochirotida; family Stichopodidae; genus Stichopus; species Stichopus chloronotus. The sequence continues at coordinate 22,137,527 of CM037839.1, read as the reverse complement.
GATTACGTAATCACTTGAGTCGTAGTACAGTGACCGTCCCTGGCAATAGATGGCCCCACTTTGTTTTGACCTCGTTCGCCATTGTCATTTGCAATTATTTTTTTGAAATAATTATTCTTGATTTTTTTCCTCTTATTGCCGATTAGTTAGGGTCCTATCTAATTTAAAAACACGATTTTGTATTTATTTCCAATTGTTATTCCCCCAGTTGATAGAAATGGAAGGAAAAACGATAAAATTCAATCCATGTCGTATGTTGATTACGTAATCACTTGAGTCGTAGTACAGGGACCGTCGATGGCAATGGGTGTCGCCATTTTGTTTTGACCTGGTTCGCCATTTTCAATTGCAATTATTTTTTTGAAATAATTGTTCTTGATTTTTTCCTCTAATTGTCGATTAGTTAGGGTCCTCTCTAATTTAAAAACACGATTTTGTATTTATTTCCAATTGTTATGCCCCCAGTTGATAGAAATGAAACGAAAAACGATAAAATTCAATCCATGTCGTATCTTGATTACGTAATCACTTGAGTCGTAGTACAGTGACCGTCCCTGGCAATAGATGGCCCCACTTTGTTTTGACCTCGTTCGCAATTGTCATTTGCAATTATTTTTTTGAAATAATTATTCTTGATTTTTTTCCTCTTATTGCCGATTAGTTAGGGTCCTATCTAATTTAAAAACACGATTTTGTATTTATTTCCAATTGTTATTCCCCCAGTTGATAGAAATGGAAGGAAAAACGATACAATTCAATCCATGTCGTATGTTGATTACGTAATCACTTCAGTCGTAGTAGAGTGACCGTCCCTGGCAATGGCTGGCGCCATTTTGTTTTGACCTCGTTCGCAATTGTCATTTGCAATTATTTTTTGAAATAGTTATTCCTGATTTTTATCCTCTTATTGCCGATTAGGTAGGGTCCGCTCTAATTTAAACCCCGTTTTTGTACTTATTTGGAATTGATATGCCCCCAGTTGATAGAATGGAAACGAAAAACGATAAAATTCAATCCATGTCGTATGTTGATTACGTAATCACTTGAGTCGTAGTACAATGACCGTTCCTGGCAATGGGTGGCGCCATTTTGTTTTGTCCTACTTCGCCATTGTCATTTGGAATTATTTTTTTGAAATAATTATTGGTGATTTTTTTCATCTTATTGCCGATTAGGTAGAGTCCGCTCTAAATTAAACCCTGTTTTTGTACTTATTTGGAATTGATATGCCCCCAGTTGATAGAAATGAAACGAAAAACGATAAAATTCAATCCATGTCGTATGTTCATTACGTAATCACTTAAGTCGTAGTACAATGACCGTTCCTGGCAATGGGTGGCGCCATTTTCTTTCGACCTCGTTCGCCATTGTCCTTTGCTATTATTTTTTTGAAATAATTATTCCTGAATTTTATCCTTCTATTGCCGATTAGGTATGGTCCGCTCTAATTTAAAGCCCCGATTTTGTATTTATTTGCAATTAATATCCCCCAGTTGATAGAAATGGAACGAAAAACGATAAAATTCAATCCATGTCGTATGTTGATTACGTAATCACTTGAGTCGTAGTACAGTGAAAGTCCCTGGCAATGGGTGGCGCCATTTTGGTTTCACCTCGTTCGTCATTGTCATTTGATATTGTTTGTTTGAAATAGTTACTCCTCATTTGTTTCCTCTTATTGCCGATTAGGTAGGGTCCACTCTAATTTAAAGCCCCGATTTTGTATTTATTTCCAATTGATATGCCCCCAGTTGATAGACATGGAACGAAAAGCGATAAAATTCAATGCACGTCATATGTTGATTACGTAATCACTTGAGTCGTAGTACAGTGACCGTCCCTGGCAATGGGTGGCGCCATTTTGTTTTGACCTTGTTCGCCATTGTAATTTGAAATTATTTTTTTGAAATAGTTATTCCTGATTTGTTTCCTCTTATTGCCGATTAGGTAGGGTCCGCTCTAATTTAAAGCCCCGATTTTGTACTTAGTTGGAATTGATATGCCCTTAGTTGATAGAAATGGAACGAAAAACGATAAAATTCAATCCATGTCGTATTTTGTTTACGTAATCACTTGAGTCGTAGTACAGAGACCGTCCTGACAATGGGTAACGCCATTTTGTTTTGACCTCGTTCGCCATTGTCATTTGCAATTATTTTTTTGAAATAATTATTCCTGGTTTTTTTCCTCTTATTGCCGATTAGGTAGGGTCCGCTCTAATTTAAAGCCCCGATTTTGTATTTATTTGCAATTGATATGCCCCCAGTTGATAGAAATGGAACGAAAAGCTATAAAATTCAATCCATGTCATATGTTGATTACGTAATCACTTGAGTCGTAGTACAGTGACTTTCCCTGGCAATGGGTGGCGCCATTTTGTTTTGACCTCGTTCGCCATTGTCATTTGCAATTATTTTTTTGAAATATTTATTCCTGAATTTTATCCTCCTATTTCCGATTAGGTATGGTCCGCTCTAATTTAAAGCAACGATTTTGTACTTGTTTCCAATTGATATGCCCCCAGTTGATAGAAATGGAACGAAAAACGATAAAATTCAATCCATGTCATATGTTGATTACGTAATCACTTGAGTCGTAGTACAGTGACTTTCCCTGGCAATGGCTGGCGCCATTTTGTTTTGACCTCGTTCGCCATTTTCATTTGGAATTATTTTTTTGAAATAGTTATTCCTGATTTGTTTCCTCTTATTTCCGATTAGGTAGGGTAAGCTCTAATTTAAAGCCCCGTTTTTGTATTTATTTGCAATTGATATGCCCCCAGTTGATAGAAATGGAACGAAAAACGATAAAATTCAATCCATGTCATATGTTGATTACGTAATCACTTGAGTCGTAGTACAGTGACCGTCCCTGGCAATGGGTGGCGCCATTTTGTTTTGACCTCGTTCGAAATTGTCATTTGAAATTATTTTTTTGAAATAATTATAGGGGATTTTTTTCCTCTTATTGCCGATTAGGTAGGGTCCACTCTAATTTAAAGCCCCGATTTTGTATTTATTTGCAATTGATATGCCCCCAGTTGATAGAAATGGAACGAAAAGCTATAAAATTCAATCCATGTCATATGTTGATTACGTAATCACTTGAGTCGTAGTACAGTGACCGTCCCTGGCAATGGGTGGGGCCATTTTGTTTTGACCTCGTTCGCCATTGTCATTTGCAATTATTTTTTTGAAATATTTATTCCTGAAATTTATCCTCCTATTTCCGATTAGGTATGGTCCGCTCTAATTTAAAGCCCCGATTTTGTACTTATTTGCAATTGATATGCCCCCAGTTGATAGAAATGGAACGAAAAACGATAAAATTCAATCCATGTCATATGTTGATTACGTAATCACTTGAGTCGTAGTACAGTGACTTTCCCTGGCAACGGGTGGCGCCATTTTGTTTTGACCTAGTTCGCCATTTTCATTTGGAATTATTTTGTTGAAATAGTTATTCCTGATTTGTTTCCTCTTATTGCCGATTAGGTAGGGTCCGCTCTAATTTAAAGCCCCGATTTTGTATTTATTTGCAATTGATATGCCCCCAGTTGATAGAAATGGAACGAAAAACGATAAAATTCAATCCATGTCATATGTTGACTACGTAATCACTTGAATCGTAGTACAGTGACCGTCCCTGGCAATGGGTGGCGCCATTTTGTTTTGACCTCGTTCGCCATTTTCATTTGGAATTATTTTTTTGAAATAGTTGTTCCTGATTTGTTTCCTCTTATTTCCGATTAGGTAGGGTAAGCTCTAATTTAAAGTCCCGTTTCTGTATTTATTTGCAATTGATATGCCCCCAGTTGATAGAAATGGAACGAAAAACGATAAAATTCAATCCATGTCATATGTTGATTACGTAATCACTTGAGTCGTAGTACAGTGACCGTCCCTGGCAATGGGTGGCGCCATTTTGTTTTGACCTCGTTCGAAATAGTCATTTGAAATTATTTTTTTGAAATAATTATAGGTGATTTTTTTCCTCTTATTGCCGATTAGGTAGGGTCCACTGTAATTTAAAGCCCCGTTTTTGTATTTATTTGCAATTGATATGCCCCCAGTTGAAAGAAATGGAACGAAAAACGATATAATTCAATCCATGTCATATGTTGATTACGTAATCACTTGAGTCGTAGTAGAGTGACCGTCCCTGGCAATGGGCGGCGCCATTTTGTTTTGACCTTGTTCGCCATTGTAATTTGCAATTATTTTTTTGAAATAATTATTCCTGATTTTTTTCCTCTTATTGCCGATTAGGTAGGGATCCGCTCTAATTTAAAGCCCCGATTTTGTATTTATTTGCAATTGATATGCCCCCAGTTGATAGAAATGGAACGAAAAGCTATAAAATTCAATCCATGTCATATGTTGATTACGTAATCACTTGAGTCGTAGTACAGTGACTTTCCCTGGCAATGGGTGGCGCCATTTTGTTTTGACCTCGTTCGCCATTGTCATTTGCAATTATTTTTTTGAAATATTTATTCCTGAATTTTATCCTCCTATTTCCGATGAGGTACGGTCCGCTCTAATTTAAAGCAACGATTTTGTACTTATTTGCAATTGATATGCCCCCAGTTGATAGAAATGGAACGAAAAACGATAAAATTCAATCCATGTCATATGTTGATTACGTAATCACTTGAGTCGTAGTACAGTGACTTTCCCTGGCAATGGCTGGCGCCATTTTGTTTTGACCTCGTTCGCCATTGTCATTTGGAATTATTTTTTTGAAATAGTTATTCCTGATTTGTTTCCTCTTATTTCCGATTAGGTAGGGTAAGCTCTAATTTAAAGCCCCTTTTTTGTATTTATTTCCAATTGATATGCCCCCAGTTGATAGAAATGGAACGAAAAACGATAAAATTCAATCCATGTCGTATGTTGTTTACGTAATCACTTGAGTCGTAGTACAGTGACCGTCCTGACAATGGGTGGCGCCATTTTGTTTTGACCTCGTTTTCCATTGTCATTTGAAATTATTTTTTTGAAATAATTATTCCTGATTTTTATCCTCTTATTGCCGATTAGGTAGGGTCCGCTCTAATTTAAAGAGCCCATTTTGTATTAATTTGCAATTGATATGCCCCCAGTTGATAGAAATGGAACGAGAAACGATAAAATTCAATCCATGTCGAATGTTGATTACGTAATCACTTGAGTCGTAGTAGAGTGACCGTCCCTGGCAATTTGTGGCGCCATTTTGTTTTGACCTCGTTCGCCATTTTCATTTGGAATTATTTTTTGAAATAATTATTCCTGATTTTTTTCCTCTTATTGCCGATTAGGTAGGGTCCGCTCTAATTTAAAGCCCCGATTTTGTATTTATTTGCAATTGATATGCCCCCAGTTGATAGAAATGGAACGAAAAACGATAAAATTCAATCCATGTCGTACGTTGATTACGTAATCACTTGAGTCGTAGATTTTTTTTTGCTTATAGCCGATTAGATAGGGTCCGCTCTAATTTAAAGCCCCGATTTTGTACTTATTTGTAATTGATATGCCGCCAGTTGATAGAAATCGAAGGAAAAACGATAAAACTCAATCCATGTCGCATGTTGATTACGTAATCACTTGAGTCGTACTAGAGTGACCGTCCCTGGCAATGGGTGGCGCCATTTTGTTTTGACCTCGTTCGCAATTGTCATTTGCAATTATTTTTTTAAATAATTATTCCTGATTTTTTTCCTCTTATTGCCGATTAGGTAGGGTCCTATCTAATTTAAAGCCCCGATTTTGTATTTATTTCCAATTGATATGCCCCCAGTTGATAGAAATGGAATGAAAAACGATAAAATTCAATCCATGTCGCATGTTGATTACGTAATCACTTCAGTCGTAGTAGAGTGACCGTCCCTGGCAATGGGTGTCGCCATTTTTTTTTGACCTCGTTCGCCATTGTCATTTGCAATTATTTTTTGAAATAATTATAGGTGATTTTTTTCCTCTTATTTCCGATTAGGTAGGGTCCGCTCTAATTTAAAGCCCCGATTTTGTATTTATTTGCAATTGATATGCCCCCAGTTGAAAGAAATGAAACGAAAAACGATACAATTCAATCCATGTCGTATGTTGATTACGTAATCACTTGAGTCGTATTAGAGTGACCATCCCAGACAATGGGTGGCGCCATTTTGTTTTGACCTCGTTCGCCATTGTCATTTGGAATTATTTTTTTGAAAATTTGCAATTGATATGTCCCCAGTTGATAGAAATGGAACGAAAAACGATAAAATTCAATCCATGTCGTATGTTGATTACGTAATCACTTGAGTCGTAGTACAGGGACCGTCCCTGTCAATGGGTGGCGCCATTTTGTTTTAACCTCGTTCGCCATTGTCATTTGCAATTATTTTTTTGAAATAATTATCCCTGATTTTTTTCCTCTTATTGCCGATTAGGTAGGGTCCGCTCTAATTTAACCCCCCCCCCCCCTTGTGGTAGCATTTCTTATATAGTGTTGCCTATACCACTGTTAATTTTCCCTTTGACTTCCACACATAATCGCAAAATAATGTGATCCCTAAGGCTGCAGCTTGCAGAATTTTTCAACAGATATGATAAGCTACCACCCTGTTGAAAGCTGACACATTGGCCATCCATGGTTTTTTTTTTTAATTTTTTGTACCTCGGGTGGTTAGATTTTCTGTTAGAGGCCGTCCAAATTACCAGATCTTGTCACTGGGGCAAATCACACATCGCCTCGAATGATACTGCTCCGCCACCCAAAAGTCCATAACTTTTCCATAATTACTTCAATTAACACCATTTTCGCACCATGTATACCTCAACTCGCCTTGTTCAATATTCAGTCCACAAAAGAACCCATCTCAAAGGAGGAGGTACCAAACAAGTTGCCCAAATGTTTCTGATAGGGACTTTTACCGACACAGGTGAACAAAATGCGGAGGGATCTCCAACTCTACAGCACTAGACCCCTTTAGGGTACGCTAAATTTGGGCCTTATTGAATTTTTCGAATTTATGTCCAAAAATGGGTTTATATACTAATTGCCATGTGGACTAACATTAATTAAGTAAAAAAATTCAAAATTTTACGCTTGACTGGTTTTTACGCGTACAATTAGTTTCTCTGTGAAAAAATGTACACACATTTGCTAATTAGTTGAAACAAACTAATTTGGTTGCTTTAAGCAAAGGTGATGATTGTTTTGGAATTATAAGCATGGCTTAATCTAGCCTATAATTTATCTAGAACAGTGCGAAAAAGGCCACAACATTGCTTGTGCGAGTATCGAGGGAACTTAAGAATCCTCTTACGGAAGGTTGACATTTTCACCTGGAATGAAGATGATGTAAGCCGTTTTGAATCGCACAGGTATACTTTACACTCAAATTACAGGCCTCCGCAGAAAACTTCAGTGATTTGGGTGTGCTTAGAAAGCGTTGTTCACGGGTGTAACGTACAGTAGCCTACCATGATGGCATGAAGGCAGCAGTATGTTGTAAGGCTTGTAAGCGTTGCAAAGTTTGCACTACTTCCCGAGTTACCTGTTAGTTACACAGTAAAATCAACGTATAGGTCCTTGTTCTTTCCTTGGCATTTTGTACACATCCTGGGGCTAATGTATGAAGTAGATTGCATGCCATGTTTGGAACCTGTTCTAACCATTGGACACAAAGTGTCATGTGTTTTGCTTTTCTTTTTCTTTTTTTTTTTGGGTTCGTCAGCCAGCTTAAAGGCTGTAGTGCATCACCCTAAGCTATATTTTTACCTACTGGAAAGGAAAATTCTCAACTGGTTCTAAGTTACAGTACTCTTAGATTGACAGCAAATTCGAAAGATGCAGAGCAGCTCGTATTACACAGCGTACACAGGGATCCATTGTTTTGATTACACATGTGGAGGAAGTTAAGACAGGCTGCATGAGGGAGGGACTAGAGTTAGGTTGTTGGGAGAATTGAAACTGTCTGGGGTGATGGTTACAGCCTTTAATTCTTGCACTTTGATTGCTTGGCTGTATATTTGACAAAAGCTGCAAACAGTGTGATCAGAGATCAGACATGCATCCAATAGGTAAAAGTCAGTCAGAAGAGGTGTCCATGCTACTGACAAGTTCATCTAGTAGAAACTGAGGTGTAGAGTGTCTGGAGAAATTCACGAATGCCAGTAAATGTACAACCAGAAACAGAACAACTATGGTAAGATATGTCCACTGTAACTTACTGTACGCTTATCAGGTCAAAAAGTGAGAATGTAGGTTTGAAACGTTGACCCATGTACCCCTTTCTGCTCCAGCTTCCTCATGCACAGTTGCAGTGAAGAAGCATCTTGTAACTTGTAGGCACACTAATTATCTACTGTGTACACTTTCTCAAACTTTGTGCAGTCTTTCTGCCATTTTGTTAAGCTTCTCCAGGGATGAAATTTAGCGGTCGTCCGGTCGTCCGAGACGACCAAAATTTCTGTAGGACGACCAAAGTTACTACCTCAGGTTGTCCTTTGGACGACCAAATGTTACCCCTGGTCATTTATATTGTGACACAATGCGTACAACTCAACACTGAGATGCATCTAAAATATTTAACATGCATGAACTCCATTCCAAAACATCTGTTTTTTTTTCACAAAAACCGCCAAAACAACCCGAAATCCACGGTACGTAAAACGCCAAACAAACAGCCTCAGTGTACGCTCATGTTTCAACTGATTTTACTGTACCAGACATGCACATACTGTACACAGCAAGTACCAGATACATGACTCGCAGTCAAAGAATTCGGCCATATGTGCCACTGCAAGGAGAGCGGGTACATTATATTCATGGAGTTTTTAAACCCCCATAATGTGGGCTAGTCCAAGTAGTACGTAATTCATCCAATCACAATGCAGAATTTTCCTGCTGGCCCACAGTGTATTTGAGATTAACAAAATGGATTGTTCCAACATAGGGGTGAAAAATATTTTAGAACTGTTTTGATTCCCCGGGATTATGTTTTCACGCAGGTGAAAAAAAAAAAAAAATCCTTGGAAAGGAGAGGAATGAGTTGACAGTTGAAGCAAATTCAGATAAGCCACTCAGATGGTGTGTTTTCAATGGACACTTCATGCGTACTGTCAGATTCTGATTCAAAAGGAATGAATTTTCTAAATAGTGATAGTACCGTTCAAGATTAGTAATGTATCATATTTTGATTTGAAACAAACAATATATTATACAGAGATTTTCTTCTATATGATATATACTTTACAGCATCAGTGATTCTAGATAATGACATTTTTTTCATTGTGAAAAGGTGGAATTTTACCAGCCTCCTTCTGGAAATCCTCCCCCCCCCCTTCCCTTTGGAGAAACCCTGAGCATTACTTTTAAGTTACAAGTCAGTAGTATAATTTAGCTGTGGAAAGTTTCAACCTGTACAACAAAGACAAATAAAAACATGGTCTTGACTGTGCAAAATACACATTTGGACATTTCTTGTTTTTATATATGTCCATTGGGGAGGACAACCAAATTTTTGGCAGGACAACCAAATTTTTGCAGCTGGACAACCATTTTCAGTTGCTTAAGGATCATCCCTGTTCTCCTCACTGTATCTGAATATTGCTCAAAGACATTTGTGGTTTGCACAAAGAACACCGCTGTAGTCACTTCTGTAGATAAAAACAATCAGTTGTCAAATATCTGTTCTGGAATATTATGGGAAAGCAATACATAGACTCTTAATTCTTTAGAATGCTGGAATATTTTTCACATTTGGCATGCAGTAAGAAATGTAAACTCTCCATTACTCGTTTGGTCACTTTTCAGAGCCAGTCAGAAAGGGTGGATAACCTGAAACTGTCTCACAAAAGTCACAAGACGTTTTATGTACAGTATGTTCGTGCGTGCGTGCATGCGTATAGATGTACTGTAGATCAATATATATTTGTACGGTAGTTTATAATAACCACAATAATGGTGTTTAGGCTATTATTATTGTTTTATAGTGAAAAATTATCCCTTCCTCTCTATTGATAAGCATTAAATTTCACATGGTCGTGAACCTGTTAATAACAGACAACCTTATCAGGTTTAAAACAAATCTGACCCATGGATAAGGAACTATGGCAGTTTTAAAATTTTTTATGTTTTACCCCATAACCTCATTAATATGCAAGATTTGGACACCAAAAACTATAGGGATCATCTACTCAATATGGGCAACCAACATGCCAAAAATGAAATTACTCAGAGTTACCCTTCTTGAGATAGAGTGTTTACGAGCAACCGTCACACACACACACACACACATACCCACACACGACATCAGGACTGCATAGATTCCCCTGCCTACGGCAAGGAATCAAAAATAAGTCAGTTGGTGTTCTTATCAGTTTAAGCTAGAACCCCAGTAGTTCCCTCGAGGGCATTCTATCAGTTTATTGGACTTTAAAGGGGCATAGATGAGATAAGCCATATTGCAATTTGCAGAGCCCCTTCTTTAAATGAGAGATTCACAGCTGTTTGTGTTTTGTAAAATGAATGGGATATTGCTGTATATTGCAGCTAGAAATCAACATCTGCAATTCATTGCATTAATTGAAATGGTTTTTTTGATATTTATGAACTCAGGCATATCATTTTACAGTATGTTTATTTCAAGTGCAAGGAACCATAGTGCCCATAGGCTGTTGTGAAATCATGCAAAATATTTCTTCTCTTACAGATTGTATGTAACACTATTGATAGTTGGTCACATTAGTGCTATGGAAGTGGTTCCATGTTGGTACATGTTTGTCATGTTTGGGGTCCAATGTCTGAAATTGGCCATTTTATAAAACCATGAAATATGTTTCTCTCTCTACAGATTTTATGTAATACAGTGAGAGTTCATGGTCAGAAATGGGCCATATGGGCTTTCGTACAAAATAATGCAATATGCTCCCTTTTACTTCATAATTTACATTATATGCTCTCCATCTGTGCAAGGAACCAGAGTGCCCTTGGGCTCTTGTTAGTGTTTCAGCTTCCACCTTAATGTGATTTTCTATTCAAAACATGTTTTCAGACATCCGCACACATATTTACTATCATTATCAATGGCAAGATGGTGGTCAGAGTAGGGACTAAGGATGGGAGAGGGTGAGGGAGTGCATTGGCAAAAGGTCAAGTCCAGCAGTAGTATAATGTCTTACCATATATTGTGTAAAGGTGGATTTCACATCCTTGAAATCATGTTCATTCAGTGTTAGGGGGTGCCATTACTGTACATGAATTAAGAAGTTTAACTTTACACAGAAGCCTTTTCATTCTATAACTACTGACAATTTGTATTGTTGTAAATTATAGGTTTATACACAGACTGAATGCGAGTCAATAAATGGTTTGGTATCCAGTAATTGAACCTACAGTGAGCCGCTCAATTCTTCACAGGAAACATGACTAAGGAATGACTCTTAATATCGTTGCACAATCAGTACAGTTTACCCAACAGTTGTGTTGGTGGTCAGTCAAAAGATTACTTGATTCTAGATTTGTGCTTTTTTTGGCTTGTACTACAATAGCTACCAGTGGCTGACATGCACAGTCTATACATCAAAACAATTTAAAGGCCCTGGAATGTTTCCAGCACATGTCACAAAGGAACCTATTTTTCCTCACATTTTGTCCCAAATGTCACATTTTGTCCTGTTCTTTAATTTGATTGTAGAATTCATTGTAAAAATAATTTCAGAATTTTTTTTTTTCAGGATCTTCTTAAGCAATGACCTAAGTTAGAACTGCACTAGATATCACTAACAATGATTTTGTTTCTACATATCAAAACTTAAAAGGTGCATTGAAAATTGTGACAAATGGGACATAGCTATTTTGGACACCACCTAATTAGCATAAATAATTAGTGAACCAAAAAAAATATATTTCAAATTTATTGAAAGGAAGAATGTATAAGGTCACACAAAATATTTACATTCATTCAGCTCCTGGTGTTGGCAGGGAGATAAAAATTCAAATGTCTAATATGTCCCCTTAATATTTAAATTATAAGCTAATGAGCTGACTGTAATTAACAGAATTTGGAAAATTTGAAAAAAACATTAAAATAAAAAAACTTCAGCTATTAAGCTTTAGAATGGTGCAACATGTAAAGCATTCCCACAAACTTTGAAAATTGCCTCTATGGGATAGAATAGCTTGAACATGCTCAGAACATATATGTATCAGTTTCCTTTACCCTTCTTTTGGGATACATGTAGAACCTCTACAATGCCATATTTGGTCACCCAAAAATCACCTTGATTGTTGAAACACAAATGTTGTATTTCCTGGACACATGAAATGGACAGAAGTGTTATGATGTCCTCTAGGATTAGGCATGCATATTTTTCAATACTCCTATCCCCCATAACCTTTACAAGAAGATACTTACCGTGTTCTTGTGTTCTTCAGTGAATTTTCTTTCTTAGAAATGTTAAGTATAGACCTCACTCTAACTTATGGTAAACAATACTAATGAAAATTGCAAACTTAAGTTTTTGCCCATCTAGTGGACATTTCCTTCCACCAAATTGTCCAGAGATAATTTGATGAATACAGAACAGATGGGGAATCAATTTTTCTCTGAGTATTTAGTTTATGGTGTTGCTGCTCATTATCTGAGTCATGCATCATTTTCCTTGAAAGCACATTGATATAATTGTTCACCTAATACACTGGCATCAAACACATTTGATGTTATATACTTCTTTAGTATTAGTTCACACATGTATGTAATGAATATTGAAATGGTAATAGTAGAAGCTTTTGATGATATTGCCACAGAAAGGTTCTGTTGCATGTTGCATTTTTACATTTCTATGACAATTTTCCTTTGCAGAAAGATCCTGGAACATCTTACTTCAGACTTACTGTGTGTTCAGCTTAAGATTAATGCGTACAACAACCTTGTTAAGAACACTGTATCACAATTTTATGCTTATGGACAGCAATACTGTGTCATTGCATGATTGCCTTATGTGATATCTCAAAACTACAATATTATGCTAAAGTTCCCCCCATCCTTCCCCTGCCCATAAAAAGGCAGTGAAGTTAGGCAAAATGAGATATTGATTATTTTGATTGGTAAAGTTCTTTTTTTTTAACTTTCTTTTTTAGGCATGTGAAAATCTAAAATCCAGTTTCGAAACGTGGCATTGCCACCCTGATGGCAGTACACACCGTGGCAACGCAGGAGCATTACTACAATGCTGTACAAGCAAGTAATGCTGCAGTGGATGTCTCAGTGCTGCTGAGGCAATCCATATGCCAGGTAAGGATGGATAATCGTTTTGATAATAGGTTGTATACGTGTTACTACTGAAAACCTTATGGCTGTGTGGGTGTGGTATATATGACTTTTATGTTGCTCTTAGCTTAATTTTGTAGTGGACTCCAACTGATTCAAACAGATTGTGCTATATGAGGACCTATAGCTCCCTTTAATAATCACTGTCTTATCGATGGCCCCTATGATATGTGGGCTAATGTTACAAAACAAGAGGGCAATCCACGGAGTTGCATATGTCATCCCTATCGGCAATCATTCGCTTTTACACGTATGTATTGTAACCCATCAAGAGCTTGATCAAACATGCGCTGCACTATACATTATACACAGTACATGAGTCTACGCATAGCTAGCTAGCTAGGCACAGCACACTTGGCAATAGATGTTACACACATGTGTGCCCGCATAGAAGAGGTCACATGCGCAGAGGTTGCATGGTTGCAGAGGTTGAAATATCAAGTCACATTGTATGGAAAAGCAAAAATCTAATAAGTTATGTTGACACCTTGTGCTAACAGAACCTGCCATACTGTGTTATGTGCTGTAATAAGCTTAACCCTTGACCTATGATGTCACCAATGGGGCGAACACTACATATCATACTACGGTACCTAACAACCACATTTGAAGTTAGACTTACTGTCTAGACAATAATAGCCACACCTTTTATTAAAATGTTTTTCTGATTTGAGATTTGACATTTGACCTCTGACCTTAAATGTTGATAGGAGACATGACTTCAGATCATGATTCACCTATCTACCAACTTTGATGTTCATCCACATAGCAATCTGGAAAGAGTTGCTGGTGCAAACTTTTCAGTATCAAATTTGACCTATCACCTCTGACATTGACCTTTGACCTCAAATATGTTCACACATGATTTTTTTATAAAATCTTGATTACTGGTCACATATCCAAAGGTCCAATGAAAAAAAGCCATATTGGATTAAGAAATACGGCAAAAATGAGACTTTTACTAATTTGACCTCTGACCTTAAGTTTTGACTAGAGACACAACTTCAGGCTATGGGTCACCTTTCTCACAGCCTTGACCTTCATTGTCTTTGCGGTCTTGGAGGAGTTGTGGATTCAAACTTTTGACTTGGAATTTTCTTTTGAGCACACACACACACACATACTCCCATTCAATGCCTTATGGCATTGTATGGCTGTGTATGCAGATAGATTGTGCTGTGAGGACCAATAGCTCCCTTTAATAATCCCTGAGGTATCAATGGCCTCTATGATATGTTTGGGCCAATCCTACATAATAATTGCAGAAACCACAAGATTGCAAACAGCTGTGGTCTAGTGTCAAGAGTCAGGGCTGAGGCTACCCTGGTGGATAATTGTAACACTAGCCTGGGTATCAGGTCTGCATCATGTTCTACAGCTTAAAGGGTCTCTGCCTCATTTTATTGATCCCAGCTGATTGATACAATATAAGGACAAATAAGTGAGCATTACCGCATCAAGTCGTGCCCCTCCCATTCCTCATCCAAGTTGACAATTCAACAGAAGTACATGTAACTTAACACTCTTACAGACGAGCATCTGGAATCATTTATGACGATCTACTATGAAAGGAACTGCTCACTTAGGTTGACCACATTCAATGGCCATAGACCAAATAGCAAAGAAGGCAAGTGAGCTGAGATGACTTCTCCTGACGTTGTTAGGTAGTCAGTACATACTGTATCAAATTCTCAAAGAAAATAATCCCATAGTGGTAAGAATAGACTAATACTGGCCAACTCTGTATGGTAAGGAGCTAGCTCCAGACTGTCATCTAGCAAATTACCTACACGACCTCTATACCGAAATCATTGGATAAGGCTTGATAGCTGTTTTGTGGCCACTGAGGTAAGTACAGGTATTAAAAAAAAATCTTATTGATTGACTTGAGGAATGTAATATTTCCTGTGATCTAGCAATTATATTATCTGAAAGTGATAATTCATGCTTGCCTAAGTCAAAGATGTTATCTTGATCATGAATAACCAAAGAGGCTTTGGTTCCCCCCCCCCCTCCCCTTTCTGTAAGCCCTCATGAATGAAATCATCATAGTGTGATTCTGTCCCCAGTAGTCATGGGGCAAGATTTTTTTTTTTCACTCCAACAACCTTCACTGTGATAACATCTTTCCAGTTCATGGGCAATTAGGCAATAAACATCCTCCCTAGCCTTCTCCCCACAGGGGTGAAATGGTGTGAAACTTTAGCTTCTAAGCTCTTACTTAAATCCCTTGTTCTGCTTCTCTTATCAGTTTGTTGCCTTATTTCTGCACACAAAGTGAGGAAATTTTAAGAGAGATTACCATGATTAATTGAAAAGCATGCAGAACACAAACTAGGATGTAGACTATAAACATCCAGAAACAGACCTACTTGTATGTTGATGGAGTAACCAATATCCCAGCTAAGATTGCAGTGGTAATTGACCAAAGTTACTGGGCCAGCCCAAGCGTGTAATTTCTGCCTGAGGCAGTCAATCTCTGTGTAAGTGGTGAAAGAATCCAGACCCGGAAATTCCCATATATAGGTCGGGTTCTCCACACAAAAATTCTGCCCCACCATTACAGGGACCAGAATCACCCTATGATTGTATTAAAAATTAGCCTGCTAAATGCCGAATTCTGGAACGTGAAAAGTACATTTTGTCAAAAACTGATGTTTTTTAAAGAGGAGTGCTAAAGTCAGAGATGCTATCCTGAATACTCCAAAAAATTAAATTTTGCCCTCTGAAATCCTTATGTATGAAATTTGGAATCCTAGCTTTTTCATTAAATTTGTGTGCAATGAAAATGAGCTTGTGAAGGACCATTTGCTACTTTCTTGGCAACGTAATTTTTTTTTATCAACTCTGGCCATTTACATTTATTATAATTATGTGAATGTGACCTACTCATTGTCATAAAAAAAATTGAGTCTGTCGGAACTAGTGCATTGATGTCAATATGTTTTGTTTGTGATGTAGAATACACCCAGTAGTCAGGAGACTGCTCAGGAAAAGGGCAGTGATGAGGATGAAGAGGAAGTGCCAGCTGCTGCTGAGCTCAGGGTAGTAAGCTCATTAATATTATTTTGAATAGAATAGTGAAGATACAAGTATATTGCTAGCAACATTACATTTGCTTCCTTCCCAATGGTAAGCAAGAAATGACATGTAATGGTGGCCCTGTATATTTGTGAGTCTCTAGGTTTTGAAGGGAAAGTATGAGGTGGGCGGCAGTGGCAGTTGGTGCTTGAGTTCCCTCTAACTCAGCGAGGGAAAATTGGATGAAAATGAAACATGGTAAGCAAACTTGCCATATTAAGAAGGTGTTCCCTTTTGTTTTTGGTGTAATTAAAAGATCATTTTAGGTCAGCAGAATGAATGCACAAAGTGAATTTGTTTAATTAGCTACCCCTGAATGATATAACTAGTGTGTAATTGTACAGGAAGTTGTGTCATTGGAGGAAAAATCTTTTGTAATACAAAATGAAATTATTCTGGGTGTGTTAATGAAAAGCCAGTAAAGGTCATAAATTTTTGCAATACCTTGTAAAGGAAGCATATGGAGGGATTCAAATAAGGGAAAATTCTGGTTGTCTTTGAGAAATGTATACCCAATGACTCATTTGTGATCTTTGATCACCTTTGTAATTTTTCAAGATAAACAAAAAATTCATTGCATAACTTTTCACTTTCATGATGCTTCTATCTGAAGTTCTTGATGTTTTTGTGAAAGGTCATGCAAGGTCAAAGCACAAGAAGTGATCTTATTTGAAATAGAAAGATCCAATTGACTTGGTGTTTCTTGAATTGAATTTTTAAATCAATCTTCTTTGTTCAATGTTGACGCCAGTCATGTAGGTTAAAAAATCAAAGTCCAAATTTGTACAAAAAAGGACCTAGATCAGGAAGTAATGGCAAAGAGGAAAGTCCAGTTGCGACAGGTTTGATTCTCTGGTATATGATAGAACTACATAAACTGTGTAATTCTAGACAATTGCCAGTATAATGTGAACGCGTAAAAGGATCACTATGATTTATGGGTCAAAACAACTGAAGACCATTAATGCTGAGATAATGAAACATTTATTGTGCAATAAAAGTTTATTTATTAACTGCTACAATTAAACACAATAGATAATTTGTCCATATAATTCCTATACATTCAATTAGGATCCTACAAATATAATTAAAAATAATAATAACTTTACATTAGTGTGCAAACACAGCGAGTAACCACTTGCACTTTACAAACAGAGGTGCTAAACTGCCATACATGTATTGCCGTGTGCTGCATCTGTTTGGATTGTTTTACAATATACTGTAGGATGCACACAAAGTGAGTCACACAGTTAGCTGATGGACAATTAAGTACTGTAAATCAAATGCAAATCACATGGACTGCCCGGATGAATCACTGCAAATTTGACAGGGACCATGTCATGGCCACTAATGCACCCCACAACAAAGTCCCCACAGTCCAACAAATTCACCTCAATTCAAACTTTTCTCCTGTAGGCCACCGTACAGCCCTTAACTGTGAGTTTAATGGTTATTCACATCACTCACATGATGAAAGTAATATTGTTGTTCTTTTGTTATTTACCAGTGGTGGCACTACGATTTTAGATTGGGGGGGGGGGGGCAAATGGAGGGCAAAAGAAACTGATGGGGGCCAAAAATTTCCTGTGCAGCTCAAAATCGAGCCCTGAGCACGAGGTTAGCAAGTGGAGTCCAGTGGCTCGTCTTAGGGCTGCTAGTGGGTTCAAGGGGATGAAGCCCCAAAAAGCTCTGAGGTTTTAGCACATCTCTGTGTGAAAAATTAACTATCAGGAGGTATATTTTTGTGCAAAGAACATAGTTGAATGGAAAGATTCTGGACGATTTTAATAATTTCGGCCATTCCTCTAAGTTGACAATATGCGAACTTAGGACCCCTCATGAGGTCCAGGGGCAAAGCCCCCAGAAGCTCTGAGGTTTCAGCATATCTCTGGGTGAAAAATTAAGTCTCATGCATAGTATACTGCAACTATGTAACAACCCTGGTTCAGAGGCAAATTCTGTTGGGGATCGAGGGGGCAAAGCCCCCATAAGTTCTGAACTTTTAGCATATCTCTGGATGAAAAATTAAGTCTCATGGACTCCGTACAACAGAAAGCAAAATGATAAATAAACAGGGAATGTTAGACCTGCCATGTAGCAAAATATCCACCACATAGGATATTACCATGCTAGCTGTTGTTTGGCAACTGATGAAGCCATAATGCCCTCTAAACATCAAACTACTACAGTATCTCATCACATACATTACATATATGGATGAGATGAAAAGGTGAAACAGTTTTAAGACTCTGATGTAAAAACAGTTTAGTGGATGATACATACTTACATACTTCTTAAATTGAAAGGAGTGTATGCTCACAATCACCCACACTATCTTATTATCTTCAATTATGTAAAATTGCATCTTTGTAAGACTGTAGATCAATTTATACTGCTTAAGGTAATTAAGACATAAACACTCAGTTGAAAATTAAATGCTCCTTAAGGATTGCCAGTAAGTAAATTGGGACTTCTTGTGTTTAAGATTTGACTTCTAATGGTTACTGATTTATTTCTATATTGTACCATTCACATCTTGTATTTATTTGTTTATAAGTATATCTTGTGGTCATGTTATTTCAAATTACAGCACATTTTGATGTCTTTCCTGCATAAACCTAGAAAATATAAACAAAGCAAAATGTAGTTGTATTAGTCCTGGTGAATTTTTTTTCTTTAGGAGAAGAGAAGTGGACGGATTTTTTCAGACAAAGTAGTGGATTACTTGAGAAGGAAATTAAGAGAGAAAGTGAAGGAGTCGAAGCTTCGGAGGAAAGGGAAGATGACAGTAACAGACGTCGTAAGCATTATAAAAAAAATATTATATTCAATATCTGATACTAGAAATTTGTGGTGAATTAGATGTTTTATTAGTACTTAGAGTTAAGTTGATATCATCAAGAAGTTTGTTTCATTGGCATACCTTCAAGGTGAGTCAACACCATGTTATTCCCTAAATATCAGCACTTAGTAAGCTACCTCAAATTCAGTACCCGTCTCAAAAATTGTCAGATGTCACTCTTTACCAGTCAAACGGTGACACACAGTGTGTGCATGCTGATACTGTACGTATCTTAGCTCATATGCCAAGTAGTTTTGGTTTCAATAACAACTGTCCTAACCAACGTAAGAATGCGCCCTTTAGTTCCACTGCTGTGAGCCGGAAGCCACTGGCTTCCAACTCATATTTGAAGGACAAATACTGTACATTCCCAAGTCAGTGACTTATTACGTAACAGCTACCTCCCTGAAGAAGACAGAGTTTTTCAGCCACACACCAAAAAGTGGCACGATTTTTGCATGTTATTGGATACCAACATAGTGTTTGATGGATCATTTGCATCTGATTATGTGGGTGAATTTTTCAATTTGGTGCAGAATTCGAGAAATTACTTACTTCAGGATGCCAAATCCTTTAAAAAAAAAAAACGTTTAAGGTTTGCTGTTCCCTAAGTGTGCGTCCTCCTTACAAAATATACCCCACCACACGTTTGTTTTGGCGCGAAGCGTTGCCACAGCAGTTACGTTGTACACACTGCTAGTGCCTGTGCAGTACAAGTAGGACTAGACAGTATGCTGTGTAACATTGTTGGAGTAGAGAAGTTTGTAACCCATGCACTTATGTAACACAAACTTAAGGCTTGGGCGATGTAACTTTGGGTGTCAATTATATAGTGTGATGTTAAGGTTGAAATTATAAAGTTACATCCATAACATAAAATATAAGTAATAAGGGATAAAAAATATAAAATCAGTACGTCTGAAAAGCCTGTTATTGAAATCTCATGTTTAATGGTGTGCAAGAACATGTATTTTTTTGAAAAATTCACGGTAATGGTAAAGTTCCAATTGAGCTAGTGATTTTGACAATGCTGCAGAGGGGAGGAAGTTTGTTTGCGAGAAGAACACATTTAAAAACGAAAAAGAGCGTGATATTTTGTTAAAGTGCTTCTTACCCAACCAAATTTTTCATTTGAAAGTGCAATTCAATGTTAAATTGCCGTTAGATTTCATATCTGTACATATTTTACTGTAAATTTCACTTTTGTATGTTATCTTGAAAAAAGAGGCCAGTAGAGAGAGACGTTGAATTTCTTTCGAATGATGCGGTTGCCTTGATATGTGCCTGGGGCAACGAAAACAGGAATGGTAGTGCAATTAAAGGGCGCTTTTTCACATGCTTTGCAGTTGTGATGGGTGCATGGGTTTGTACTGTGTGCCAAGTAGCAGCTTGTGTTATACAAAAGATTGGATCCATCTAATGTTTGATAGGTAGTGGTTCGTTCTTATCCAGCAAACAAGTCTATCATATTTGGTTGTTATCAAGAGTCAATTATCAACTTTGAACTGTCTTAAATGTGATATCTCAGTAATGCTGACAAGCCTGGCTGTGTCTCACATTTGGAATTTTAGTTCACCATAAACCACAAGAAGTCTAATTACAAAGCATTGAGAAGTTTCATGTCATCCAGGGTTTCATGAAAACCTGTTTGGATAAGACTGCTTTGAAAAGTCATTGTAGGTCAGCATTTGCCTTGTAATAGAAGATACAATTGGATATCCATCCTGTATGCATACCACAATTACTTCAAAAATTCTGTTCTTGGTAATTGTCACATGTAATTTGGAGTGCAAATCATATCATGATGTCTGAAACTGTCAACAAGAATCAGTCAGTGCTCATTTCGGCTAGTGCACAGCAATTCTGTTACAGGTAGAAAGGACGTATTCTTTTTGTCTGATGCTAAAGAAATTATGTTTTTTACCCACTTTCTATGTATGGTACATCTAGTGTTTCATTTATACTGATATGATGATTTCATTTTTTTTTTTGTTTGACAGGTGCGGACTGTTTACAATGAGGGGCAAGATGTGCTTTCTAATTTCACTTTACAGAGTGTGTATGACAAGGTCCGTCACAGATCATCTTATGGACTTTAGAAGTGATGAGGAGTAGCTGCCCAGTAAGATAAAGTCTGAAAATTGAAAGTGTGGGTGTATGAGTGTGCTTGTGATGCCTTGCTTGTGAACAAGATATTTAAATGAAACCTTGGACTCATGTCATCCTTGTTATGTGAGTGTCATATTCAGTTAAAGAACCCTATCATTTTTTAGTGGTTTTCAAAACTCTTGTGAGGTCGAACCGTTAAAACACTGTTATTACAATACATCATATTAAGTATGTATATCAATCATATTTGGTACAAGACTCCTGGTGATCAATTTGATGTAGATCATCTGAGTCAGCGTAGTCAAACTTAAAACCCTTTAAACACAATCTCAAGGAAATAAACTTAGTCAAATCTTGAATGTGATTCTTTTTTGGACTACATTGTTTAGAAGATTCCTGTTGTTTCTGGTTCAGATCAAGGACCACTTGCTGGTAAGGAGGCAAGAAGGCAAGTTTGAACTTATCTAATGTAAAGTGTGTTACTCAATTTTGATGAACTCAAGAACACTATTGTTTTTAAAGTAAGTCATTTGATGTCTAAGTCAAGAATTGTTTTGTCAACCTTGGCAATGACAGTTTCTCAGGGACTCAAACTTGGGTACGGAAACTTAAACATATGTTTTGTTCAGTGTACGCTAGCAGATTATCAGAAACTGTTGTTGAAAATATGCCCTGTATATTGGCTCATTATATTATGCAATATGTTATGCAGTGTGGTGTTGAATTTTGCTAAGAAATACAGAAGCAAAAAGAAACACTGAAGCAAAAAGAAACACTGATTCTTGTTTAAATTGAAGAATACTTTATGGGGGAGTACAGACAGACCTCATAAGTAAAGTTTGTGAAACGTCAATGAACTGTTTATCATGTGTAGCCCAATTCAAAATGAAACCCCAACTAGTTTTTCTTGGGATTGCTTGATCACGTTGTGTTGGCTTAACAGTAATACATTTGCAAGTAGAACTCTTATGATGACATAACTGTAAGTATAGGAGTTCAGATTTCATTTGCAGTGTGCTATTGTAGCATATCATGTGCAAAAACGTTTAATGATATTTTTACTTGCCTATTGTGACTGTGAATATACACTGTGCACTGTATTGATGATACATCACATTTTTTGTGCTGTACCTATATCAATTGATAAAGTAAGTGGGGTTGCATTGCAATTTGTAACCAATGAAAACCAAGTTGCAATTCAATTTTGTGTAGACTTCCAGTAGTTGCCAGCCAGTATTTTTCCTGGTCCTATTTAAAAAAGCAATTCTCTCTCGCAAACCAAATTAGCAACTATTTGCATGTAAGTATGTGCTCAGGGTAGTTTACCAGCCCAGTTAAAGTGACAGCTAACTGTTTGATGTGTCACAGCTTAAATGTGCCACCGCCCTACTCCTTAAGGATTCTACACCATTGTTAGCTATTAATATTTTCAATTGGTATACTATATTGCTATGTGCTTTGTGTGTGTTATGATTCCAGTGCATTTAGTAATTTGTGGAATGTGATGCTCAAAATCAGATTCACATCGTGATATGTGGTTATAAACAGTTCATGGTCAACGAATGGTATGTTGTGTGATATACATTAAGTTGTGATGATTATGAGTACTTCTTTCTAAAGTTGATCATTCAATTAAGTTCCAGTCGAAAACTGGCAAGTTTATAGGCAGCATGCTAGTAGGCAATTGCAACATCCAATGCTGGTTAAGCCCAACCAGCAACGACCGACATGGCAACAAGCCTTATTGTGGCACTAGTACACATGCATAGTAATCTCAGGATCACAATGCTCAGAATCAGATTTACATCATGATTTGTGGGTATAGTTCGTGGTATGTGGGTATAGTTCATGGTCAAGGGGTATGCTGTGTGTTGTTGTTAGTTGTGATTGTTGATAATTAAATTAGTGCCTGTCTCGAAGCCAGCAAGCTTATGCTCCGTGCTGGTCCGCAAGGGCCAGTGCTGGTCAGACCTAACAACCCTGCATGTGATACTAGTACACATGCATATTTGAGTGAGTAAAGTTTTCATCTTATTCACAGAGCAATGACTTTTGTTTAAACAAGCAAAAAATGTGTTCCACTGTACCCTCCTAAGGGTCCAACACCATCACTAGTCGTTAATATTTTTCAATTGTTTTCCTGTGAAACCTGTGTGTGTTTTGTGCCACCATCCTACTTCCCTAAGGATTCTACACCATTGTTAGAGCTCTATTAATATTTTCAGTTGCTATACTATATTGCTATGTGTTTTGTTTGTGTTATGATTCCAATGCATTTAGTAATTTGAGGATCACCTTGCTCAAAATCAGATTCACATCATGATTGTGGATATAGTACATGATCAAATTGTATACATACTGTGTGTTGTTGTTAGTTGTGATTGTTATGAGCACTTTTTTCTGGAGTTGACAATTTGATTGCCAGTCAGAAGCCAGCAAGTTTTTGCACTGTGCTGGTCGGCAAGGGCCAGTGTTGGTCAGACATGACCTATCTAACTACCCTGCATGTGGTAGTAGTACACATGCATATTTGAGTGAGTAAAGTTTTCATCTTATTCACAGAGCAATGACTTTGTTTAACATTTCCTAACAAATGGATTGAGTCAAATTCACCCATTAATTTAGCAAAATTTGCTAATCAAGTTCTTCACTTACTTATTCTCTTTTTAATGTTTCATCGAATTCCAGTCAAATGTTTGCAATAAGTCAGTGAATAATCAAATTAAATTGAAACTTGTAATGTTCTTCACATGATGAAGTATTAGATTTCTTAGTAAATGCATCCATGTGATTGTGAAGAAAATGTGATATACATTGTCTAGAGACTTGCTTGTTTATTTTGCAGATTCAGTGACACTATTGATGGTTTGTTGGGGTAGGTGGTAGTGTTCGCAAGGTAAGTAATGGTAAGTATCTGCTTTTTATTTCTTGCCAAATACGTCAGATATATTGTGAAGGTAATGAGTTTGTATGCTTGCATGTGTCTTTGTAAGCTTTTATTTGCAAGTTCACTTTATGCGTACACAAGCAAAAACCCATATAGAACAGGGAATGTTAATTGGAGAACTTAAGTCAGAACTTAGGAGCTTTGGGCATGAATAAGGGACATTGCAGTTGGTGAGTATGATGGAACTGGGATTTCCATGCAAATTTGGTATATCGCCATTTTTTTTGTATACTGTAATAATGAAAGTTGCATTATCAGATAAGTACCCTCAACTTTTTAAAGTCTATCTGACTTCTTTCCCCATTCCCTGTTTAATATGATGGCTTTAATTATGTCTGCATAAATATGTGTGTATTGAATGGGTCTGAACTTGCAGGTTATTGTTAAGGTAATTATTGTCAAAGATGATCCCTAATGTTTTTAGGCAAGTCAAATGTCATTTGAGATCAGATGTGAGGGTGCTTGTGTATGGGTGTTTGCTTGTAAAATCCATGTTGTGTCTAGAGAAATAGGTTCGTATTAATTGTGTATGTTATCTTTGTCAGTAGATGATACTATTGTTTTATCATGGAGACCTAAGGTCATTTGAGGTAACCAGAAGTACTGTAAGAGTTTGAAAACCTTTTAAGCAAGGTAGCTTACAAAGTGAATGTTGCTGGAACTTTAAACTGAAACCAGTGTAGCTTATGATGGGTAAATAATATCACTTGTTTTCTATTGAGTTAAAAGGTCACTGGAAGTCAGCAGGGGTCATAATTTAAAAATCTTGAAACACTGAAGGGAAATGTGATGGTTTCTTTGTATGTAGTTCATTTGAAGTATATGATATATATTATTTTAATGAAGGTCAAAGTTCATTTGAGGTCATAAGAGGTCAAAGCCTGAAAGTTTAGCAAGATTTTGTGAGAAGTAAATGTTGCTGGAACTTGAAACCAAAACTATTGTATGCAAATGTCGTTGATAATCTCTGTCATTTTTTATCTGAGTTGCTGGGCGAAAATGTTGTAAACAGGGAATTCCCAGATGGGAAAGTCGATGGAACTTTACGGACAATGAATCATCTCATGAATGGAATGCCTCAGAATTCATTATATCACTTCCAAATTTTGGTTTACCATATTGTTCACTGTAAGTTCAGCTGTCAACAGTTGACATGTACAGTGCATGCAGGCAATGTATATGCAGACCTAGCAGCTTTGAACCACACAGTACATTAATTGCAATGCTATGTTTGCATGATTCATGAGACAATCTGTTGTCTTCAAACTTGTTGTGAAGAGTAAATTGTGAGTAGATGATCCCTATTGTTTTTAATGGGGGTCAAGCGTCAATTTATTTCATTGGAGGTTAACATACTGAATCAAAGCCACTCAAAACCCTCTTTCACATCCATGATGAATTAAAGCTGCTTAAAATCCTGTTTCTTTGTGTCATTAGTCAGAACATGCTCTTCTCAATTACTCAATTTTTACAACATACCTGACAACTAAAAATTCTCTGCCATTAAATGACAAAGCAGGCAGCAATTTCTGTAGAACCTCTTCATGTGGTATCGTATTAACTGTGTTATTTACCTGAGTGGGTATTAGGGATTTAAATAGATTTCTCTTACACCAGCTTATCTTAACTCTGGTAACGTCTTTTTAATTTAAGGTTACCATATTTCCCTAAGCTGAATGTGGGGCGTAATGTTTCAAAACTGTCATAGGGAAATGTCTAAGGGCATACGGTAAGCTTCTTTTTCATCTGGGAGAACTAATTAGGGCCTGGGAACATGGTTAGAATGGTGGTAGACAATAGTAACAATATCTAAGCTAAGCACCACCATCGGTTGATCCATGTAGCCGTCTAAGAAAATTTTTTGATTGCAAAGCCTCTTGGAGTCATACCACAGGTTTAAAAAGTTAAACTTCTACTACTACCAGTGTATTTGGGGGGTGATGAGAGAATTTAGTATGTGTGTTATTCATTGATGGATGTGATTGGGAGTTGCTCAATTTGTAATGCAGATATTAAAGGAAATGGATTTGTGAAGTACAAGCAAAACATATGATACAGATTGCAACATGAAACAGCTTAGAGCTAGAAGGTCTAGGCCTGTATGTTTTCAGTAAAATCTGAATGCACATCTAAAGTTGGGATAGAAGCCACCCCTATTTCAAGTTCATGTGCAATTAGGCAATAAACATTGTCTGTAGGCATCCTCACCAAAGGAGGAAAAAACTGTGAAACTTCATCTTCCATCTGCCAGCTAACTGTGGAAATAGAATGCATGTGATTGTGTACTAGTCAATGAACAAAAGAGATGTACATGGGCAACCATTTCTCTACTAAGTCAGGAATGTAGCATGGCGGATGACCCTCTGGTTCACTATTTCTCCTTGAAAGAATCAAGTCACCTTTGTTTGAGGTGATACAGAATGATTTAAGACAATGGGGTTGGTGAGAAGATGTATCACACTTATCCTGTCTAAGTGTGGTATGAAAAAAAGATTTTTCATGGCTTCAGTTTAGCTTAAACACTAAGACAGTAGATAAGTGTAATGCATCTTTTTAACAATTTTATTGCCTTAGTTCACTCTTGTCACCTCATGGTGACTCTATCCCCCTCAAGTAGCAAAGAATAACATGTTCATTTTGACATCAGATGCCTAGGTTTTCTTGAGCTATATTTGATATCATTGTAGGGGATATTAGTTGTCGGACATAAGCAAAAATGTGTAATTGAGAAGAAGAAAAAAATGAAAGTTTTCTTATAAATTGAGCAAGATTAAGTAATTTTGAAGTCTAAAAATTCTGAATGATGACTTAATATGTGTATATGTCTAGAACATTGAATTGAAACTGGCCAAAGATAGGCAAGCATCCTGTGCAGTGAAGTTTGCCATGTGTATGTATGTGCATGTTTGTGGGTGTGATGCTTTTGCTTAAAACATCAATATACTAGCTGAAAGAGGTAGTGAAAGCTACATTCATTTTTTGGCATGTGGCTTCAGCATTGTGAGTACAATATCCCTGTTTTTTTGCTTTGTTTTTTGTTTTTATGTAAAAGGTCATATAGTGTCAGAGGAAGTCTAGTTTGTCTAGAAACTAAACTTTTCAGTATTTTTTGTCCTAAGTATGGTAGGTAGGTAGGTAGGTAGGTAGGTAGGTAGGTAGGTAGGTAATCCCCCATTGCAATTTTCCACTGCTTTTATGAAAGTTTAGCGGTCATTTGATGTGAGCAGATGTCGAATCATGAAAACCTTGCCCTTGCTTGTAACATCAACATTTTGAGGTAGGTACTTACTGCAAATCTTATAGTTGGCATGTGACTTCATCATATTATATTGTATTCAAAGAATTTACTGTAGAGGATACATTATCATTGTGTTGAAGTTTATAATTACAGGGTTCTAATTTTTTATAAATGAAATTAATGTAATGGGCTGCACTCATAGTCACAATAAATGTCCACATGAAAGAATCCTACTTGCAAATACAATGCTTTACATTGTAAATTGTATATATTGTAAGATTAGCTCAATTGTCAATGATTCTTATGAAATGCTGTCCAGATATGGCTTCACACAACCTAGTGTTATTCATGTAATCCTTTTGTTTTCTTATATGTATAGTATTTTGAAATGATGTAAATGAATTATTCAAAGTTTTGTCCTTCACTTTCATGACCTCCAAATTGATACTTGTATATTACCAGTCACAATTTTGTGTGTAGCTGTGCAAATTAATCGATCTTTGATAGTACTGTATATTAAAGATTGCATAATGAAGTAATTCTTGACTTAAATTTTGTCATTTATCTGGCCAATAAACAGTACAATCAATTAAAGTAAAAATGGTGACCCTGTTTGAGTTTATATTTTTGTCTCTTCTGTGTAACTATATATTTGATAAAGTACAGTGAAAAATAGTACATTCACAACTTAAAGACAGTCACTCATCACCCCAAGCAACATTTTTGGCTATGGGTAAGGAAAATTCTGAACTGGTTCTGCTCTTTGATGGACAGCAAATTCAAAAGCTGTAGAGTAGCATGTATTACATAACATAAAAAGGGCCCAGTGTTTTGATAACACATGGGGGGAAGTCTTAGACAGGTTGTTGAGGGGGGGGGGGTGGCAAAAGTAAGTGATTGGAAGAACTGGAACTGCCTGAGGCTATGATTGACTGACTTTAAGCATCTGAAGGTCCATATTAATCTTTAACAAAAGTTTATGCTCTTCAGACTTTACCCATTTTTGAAAGAAGTCAGGAGTTTGAAAATAAACATCTTGCTGAGGTAGCAAACAATACGAATGATAGCTTTATGTCAGAACATTAAAGCAGCCTATCAATTTTGTGTCGGGGCTAGGTCCACATTGTTACTGAATCACAAAGATTTTAACTACAACATATTTAAAGGTTTCCTGGAAAAAATGACTGTGAAAGGCAAAATGGACAGTGTTTTTGGTTAATTATGCTTTACATAATTTCACCTACTTCATTGGGGTAATATTATCATCCTGCATATTTGCTGATATGAGAAAGTAACTAACTGCACTGTTTATGAACCGTCAGACACTCCACCATGCAGTTTGACTGCTGGCAGTAGTAAAGTAATTAATGAATGATGCAATCTGATCCATATTTATCCCTTTCCAAGTGCAGCTGAGTGCACCCCTATTACCACTCCACTCATTAACCCCTTCTTTAAAAGACCCCACATAGACCAAAAATATGGAAAAGACCCCACATAGACCAAAACAGCGCCCTCAAAAAAGTTTCATCAAAACCCCACATGGACCATTCACTTTTGTGCAATAACTGCGCATGTCCCTCTCATGGTCAGTTTTACTAATTAAGCTTAATTGGTAAAGAATGTTGAAAGTGTAAAATGTTAGATGCCTTAAGTCAATTTGCTCACAAGAGGCACTGAATGATGTAATAAATATTTAATAAATTATCAGTGTGTGCTTCATTGTGCAAATCACACATAGACCAAATGCAACTTTTAGAAATCACAAAAACTGAACTTTTAACAAATCGACTTAAAGAACTCTAAAATATCACACAGAAAGTGATAATTTGTTTTTTCTAGAACTATATATGACTAAATATTACTCTTCTCTGGTTCAGTATGGTCACTTGTTACTTTGAAGAATAGACCACACACAGACCAAACAGAAGCACCTCTCTGGGCATCCAGGAAAACTTCAATAACTATTTTTTTACGTATCGCAGTTTGCTGCAAATCTGTTAGTATTTGAAGGTTATCATTTTCTAACTAGGGAACATATTACACAGCTGTTTCTGCACGTATTGTGGCAATAATAACAACCCCTAATCTAACCTTAGCCCTACTTAGCATTTTCAAGGTGGGGTTTGATCAACCCTACGTAAAATGCATTTTCTTTGAAATATCTCCTGATATAAAAAAGAATTGCAAAGAAACATTGAAGAATAGCGAAGAATGACAATATTCATCCTCTTTCCCCCAAAATACTAAAATTTTAATGATTTTTAGGCTATTTTATGATATTCATAGTGCAGGCCCCAGGAATGCCAAAACTGTTGTGTGCATATGGCATTCTCGGGGTTTTGAGACAATGCCCCTTTTGAGGTATTAGTAGGAATTTAGTGTTACATTCATCCCAAAAATTTGATTGCAATATGCTCTTTTGCTTTACTATTTACCCATGGGAGTGCAATGATGTCCAATAACTCCAAATATTGTTGTAAACTTGACAATTAGGTGGCAGTATTACCAATCCCCAGATGGACCAATCAGAAAACTGCACGGACTTAATGTTGAAATAGTGCAAGGCCCCACATAGACCAGTGCAAGAGGTGTGGAGAGTCTGCACATGGTGTGCATTTGGGAGAGAGAGAATGTAGGTTAGCCTATATTTCCTCACGCTCGCTCTGCTTCGGTGTAACAAAGCGGCATAGCCTACCAATAAAATTTAAAAAAAATCTTGTTAATAAATTATACATTAGTTGAATTGTCCAGGTCGAGTTGTCCCAGTGGCTGAGGTGTCCGTAAACCATAGTTACTATTCTTAAGCGTCAGCCTGATGACTTGAGAATTAGGGGAAGGTGGGAGCAGCTGGCTTCTTGGTTGGCCATACATGGCACGTAGAGCATGGAGACTGTTGGGAAGTTCCCTCAGTCTTGCCCTTGCTTCATGAACTCCCTGCTTAACAAGTACGAAGGCCCATAGTGCCATGTAAGTATTTTTTTCCTTTATGTCGTTCCTATTATTTCATTTCGAACTACATAATAAGTCGAAGCAATCACATAATAACTCGTAGGAACAACATCATAATTCGTAGGAATGACTTAATAAGTCGTAGCAACGACATAACAAGTCGTAGAAACGACATAAGTCCTAAGAACGACATTTAAAAAAAAATACTGACATGGCACTGTTGGGCCTTCGTAGATTACACAACGCTGATTGAGTCAGGTTGTCAGAAGTTTCGTAATGTTCGAAAACATGTGCAGTTCTGGATACGTTAACAGCGCCAAACTGCAAGACAACTTAAGATCCGCTTTACGTAATCAGTGACGATGGATATACGCCTCCATAGCTGCTTAAGTTTAAAATAAATAATGGTTGGC
Organism: Stichopus chloronotus; assembly: GCA_021234535.1. Taxonomy (NCBI): domain Eukaryota; kingdom Metazoa; phylum Echinodermata; class Holothuroidea; order Aspidochirotida; family Stichopodidae; genus Stichopus; species Stichopus chloronotus. Next base: position 22,106,642 of record CM037839.1, on the reverse strand, counting down.
TTGAGATAGCCAAAATTTATTCCTCAAGATCGACAATATTTCACAGTGTTCTCTTTTTGTCTAAATTTGTGCAATAAATGATGTAATTCGTGGAAAATGCTTTTTCAAGTTCTCCAGTAGTTACAAACTGAATTGAACATAACACGAGTTGCATAATATCCTCGCTAGCTGGACGTGCGTAGCAAACAAGGTACTGTACTCCAGTCCTAATCGCGGAACGGGCATCGGAATATCCTCCAAACGTTGCAGCAGAAGCTTCTGTAAGTACTTTCCCAACAAAAGTTGTTATTTGTGATGGTGAAATCTGCCGCGGTCATTTAGAACTATACAATTGTCTAGACGATTACTCTTTTGTAACTTATGTCACGTGTAAGATGGTACGCGATAAGTTTAACTTTAGGGAAGGAAGACTGGATCAATTGTCGTCCTAGTGTTAAGACTTAAGTATACATTATCACATATCGCTAGGTCTTATTATATGTAGTACTAGTGTATACTAATGCTAGGACGACCCGGGGAATAGTGCAGAGGTAGTAACGAGAGCAGAGGTAGTAACAACAGTAACACGTAGCCATATCTCCAAAGTGACCTGCATTTTGCAGGTTTGACCCGCAAACCCGCTGAGCCGCCCAAGTCCGCTGAAAACCCGCATTTCAAATCGTCCCAGTCTTGGGGGTGCCCACACACAAATATCAAGCAAACTTACCGGAAACTTCAAACTCTACACCCCTCCCTATAACCCCACCCCCAAGCCAGTGGTCCACCAACGGACAGATCTGAGGTGGACCTGCATCTAGCCTCTCGGAACTTGGGAGCTATGCGTAGCAGATACTGCTACTGGCTTGGCCTATCCAGGGTTCTAGCCAGGTTTTTTGCCAAACTGGGCGGACATCAATCAAGCTATCCTCAGTTTCAAAGGCATTGACGCGATCGCTTCGCAATCGCCCATTCAGCGTGGGGTCAAGTGGCCCACCGTAGGGCCCTTTGTGGGGTCCAGGGGGCAAAGCCCCAGAAGCTCAGTGATTTTACCTTTTTTAGGAGCTGTAAACTGCTTCAAATTGACGCTCTTTTGCGAATAATTTTGACACGTAAACAGATTCTTTTGTATGGCTGTACGTGACTGACTCTTAGTACACAACTACTATAACGCATGTCGCTCCCTACTGTAACAGCATGATGTTTTGGAGGATATACGTAACGTCAGTATAGTAGTGTAGGCTACACTGTAAATAAGACTGAAGCACTGTACATAAATCAGTGATTCCTGTACAACCCACTAAAATGCTAAATGAAATTGCCAGTGGCCTAGAATTCGTTCGCCGTATTAAATACCTACACCATAAATATCAGAATAACGCTACACAGACTGGATTAGAACACTTTTGAAGATGGACTCAGGCTGGAAAAAAGTGGAAATTTCCCGGGAGGCTTATTACAATATAGTCGGATTCCCCTCCAGACCTAACATGGCAGCCGTAGGCGTCATTCCATGATAGCGAAGCGATTATCATACCAGTGTGGGGGTCATTGGGCCTGCCAAAGCACCCCTTATGGTGTCCATGGACCATCCCGATAGGGATCCAGGGTGCAAAGCACCTGGAAACTCAGCGATTTTAGTGTTTTTAGACGTGTCAGAATCATTTGAAATCCATGCTTAATTTGAACTCTTCAAGTTGAAAAATATTACTGTATCGGTTGAAAACGCAATGGTTCGATCAGAAAAAAATCATTGATATTGTTCAAAATCACAACATTCTATGAAATGCTGCACATGTCATATAGAGTAAACTGTACTACATACATTTTTGAAGTTGAAATGTCCCTGAAAGTTTCGTGAAAAGAATCACGTAAGATCGTGTGCAGCCTTCCGAAAATTTTTAAGTAATGATATCCTAACGTAGTGGGTGTACAGTACAGTATATCGAATAGCCTAACCACCTTGGCAATTCATATTTCCATATTACAGGGAACAACCGACATTTTATAAGTTGCAGGTTTCAGTTTTTCAAGGAACATTGATTTTTTTTTATTGTTTTGTTCATTGATCCTAGTCACTTTAAAATGTTTAGACGAAAGGTTTGAAGAAGCAGACTACTGGTTTCGTGAAATATGCGTTCATTTTTGTACTTCTGTGGGTCGCTATATGTCCGCTAGCTGTCATTCACCAGATAATTTGCGTATATATGCAGGCAGACCTAAGGCAGGCTTAGCTTATGCTTTTTAATTGACATTGAGTGTAGTAAAGGAGGTATACGTAGAATCTTCTGGAAACATTTGCCAACGTTGTTTTTAAACATATATTACTTGAAAAAAATATTGATCATGAGTAAAATATAAGGGCATTCTATTACAGGAATAGTAATTTACTTCAATGTTTGGTGAAGATGGAACGTGGATGGGGCATTCGGGGTACACATTTGAATGGATTTATTTAACAGGTATTTTGGGATGTAACTATTTAGGAACCACATGTGTGCTTGATCTCTAAGATCTACCATTCTGTGATCGAAAGTTCGAATCAATGGTATGCACAAGATAAACACGGCCAGAAGTACAGAAGCGGATTTCCTGTGAGATGCAAAATTTCTTGGGAAGGAGCCTCCGGCTTTTTCCTGCCCTGATAGGCTAAGGATCGATGCAATAAGACTTTCAAATTCTAATCTGCACATTGCACAACCTTTTTAATACACCTGTTACGTTACATATGCATAGAACGGCCTTCTCAAACGCACGGTGCTGCACATGTACCATTGTGTATTAAACATCGCAGTTGCATTGCCAAAGACTTCTACACACTGAACATGTCTAACACATCATACAGTATGTTGGTCATTCGTGAGGCTTACAAAAGCTCCTGTACAAAACCAACCAATCAAAAGTTGTGTTCATAGCCGTGCCCACTGCTTCCAAGCTACACAGTAAAGTTAAGGAAACCAGTCTTATCGGCCTCGTGCGTACGGGTTGCATTGTGTCCAAACTACTGTGAGTAAAGTACAGTTGTACCTAGGTGTAGGCCAGGCACTGTTTACACGAAATGCTAGCAGTCATACATGAGTCGGGTCAAAAGAAAAGTCATTTTGTTTCGGTTGAAATCGGGCTGGTGTGAGCGAAATTAATCTCAAGCTTTTGTGATTATGTTGTGTTGGTTTGTTTTGGTTTTACTGTAATGCATGGGTGGAAAAAGTTGGGAAGCCCGAGGCTCCTTCCCTGGAAATTTGGGCATCTGGAGGGAAATTTTGGCTTTTGGAGGGAAATTTCCCATTTCTGTACATGAGAATATAGCGAGAATTGTGGGAAATTCTACTCCCTTCCAGGGAAATAATTTTACTCCCTTCCAGGGAAATAAACATTTTTTCCAGCCCAGGTTTTAATGAAGTCGGCATGTTCTGGTAATACTTTAGAATTGATTAAACTTTAAACTACTGTAGGTGCACAACTTGTCAAACTGGGCAGAAAACTTTCAAACCGGGCGCTGAGAAGCGATACTGAATTCAAACCGGGCGGACCGCCTGGTTAAAATGGGCTGGCTAGAACCCTGCTAACATACTGTAGTTAAAGCTAGTTCTGTCTGTACTGTACCTTCTTTGAACCACAGGTCATCCTAACATGAAATGTACACTATTATATACCCTTAAAATGATAAGACAAGGTATGACAGATCCCCAGTCACAGGTCAAAAGTTTTGCCAAATAACGATTTCTTGCCTTTTGCTGATTTTACCTCTTTTTAGTACCGAAGGATTGTCCAATTGCCTTCCCTGATCTGTTAAGTAGTACGCTGGTTTGAAACAAAAAAATAGTCTGATGATGACACATCTCATTGGTGCAGATTGCTTCGTTGCTTTTTTTTAGGAACACATGTAACTGAGTAGTGACGTCATTTTTTGTGTGAGCTGCTGCTGTGTGAACGACGTCATTTTTGGATTTGAAACTATACAATGACAGAAGCAGACTTCGCGGGGGAACTCTCGATATGTAATGTGTACTGATATTCCTAAGCCGACTGTAACCTTGACTATTTGAACAACACTACCTGTAGGCTAAGTTGTATGGCAGTCCAGTGAGGTTGACAAGCTTACTCAGCTGGTTTATACAGTAGCCTATGTATTCTTAAGTTGAACCCTCTTTCACTGTGTATGTTCCATTTTAGTATGTTACTAGACTAATGCATCCTCTAGAATTGATTGAAACACCCCTTACTTAGCTTTTCTCCTATCCACTCACTGCATTACAGTAATCAAACTGGTCAAACTGAAATAGTACTGTATGTCAATGTTTGCAGGTTCAGAATTGAAAGTTCTGAGGATCAGGACAGTTTCTCTTGACAATGCAAACTCAAACCTGCTCCCAGGGCTGCCATTTAACATCCCAATATTGCCCAAAATTGTATCTGCTGAGTCCTTAGCCACTCTCTCAAACCTGGGAGGGGGAGGACTTGCCCAGCTCAGCAGCCCATCAACCTTTCTGCACTTTCTGAATTGGACTAGACCTTAATTATAGAACAGGAACCCAACTTTAAACTCCTCAGCACTAATGTTGGCCCCATGCAAACACTGGTATTAAAATCCCAATTTACATTTTCACCCTTTTGAAAATCATTCATCAAATTCTAAATACAAGTGTGTTACTCCAGGTCCCACTATTGAACTTGTGAATACAGTACAGTAAGTCATATTTCAGTAGGGTTGGCTACTGTATCTTGTCTCAGTACTTCATTGCACATCATTCCCATCCCATACATCCTATCTGCCAGTCTGTTTTTTTGCAACGGAAACTAGCAGTCATTGTGTGCCTTAAGACACAAGCATCTGCTCCACGAATAACTGTAAGTACTGTACCTGTATTCTTGGCATCTATGAATTTTTATGAAGTTGGAAGTCCAGTGCTTGATATCTTGTGTGAGAGTGTTGTGGTTGTGGGAGCATGAATGCAGACTGGTGAATGTAGCCTTTGCTTATTACAGTAAGCACCTGACCTGCTACATCAACCTGATTAATCAGTCAAATGTGGTCATGCTCTCTCTCCCTGTGCTGGCATTTCAAAATCCATCAGTGTTCCATTTTTGCCTTCATACATGTATACATTGATGACCATTCAATTCCTACACTGAAGTCGTACATTTAAAAGTGATTTCACAGCAGGGCCAGCACTGCATGGAGAGGAGGTATTAACCCTCCACCCCCCCCCAAAGAAAAAAAAAAAGTAGGTCTGTACCCTTTTTAACAACATGAGCCCCTATTAAATGTAAGGATATTTTTTGTAGCATGCCCTTTTACACATTTAACTCCCTAACTGCATTTTGAGAGTGCCCCTTTAGACATTTACCCCTCCAACTGTGAGAGTATTCTACTGTAAGGACTGGCCCAGCTCATGGTGCAGAAAAGGTGAAGAAGGAATGCTAAAACCTCTATCGTCTACAGTAAATCATTCTTTTACAGTACAACCGCAAGTTTTCATAGGCTTTGATTTGAAGAAAACTGCTATCAATGATACTTTCATATCACCTTCCAACGTGACTCATTAGATTCTGTATTTATGTGTATAAAATTCAATCAATTGTCTTCTGGTCCTTTTTTTAATAAGAACAATACATTTGGGATGAACCTATTTCTGTTTCCACTATCCAGGCAATATACATTTCCAGCAGAATGGGTGCTAGCGGTTCCTCCGTCCAAATTCCTAGCACCCCACCAACGTCAGTGAAACAGACATCGATACCATCTGAGTGTCCCATGCATAATAAAGACATGAAGGAAGCAAAGTCAAACACAGCCAATTCTGCACCAGCTGAATGTCCTGTAGAGAACAAAGTGAGGCTTAAGGTGGTATTGTAAATTTGGATGTATACTATTCCCTGCAATTTAAAGCTGAAGATGTTAAACACCTTCTTTGGTGGAGCCAATTTGGTGCCAAGGGTTATTGTATTACAGAAAAACAGTTTTTACTCACTGTATTGATGGTATGCATACAAGTGTTACTAAATTTAGTAAGTTTCCACCAAGCAGCTGGGTCTTGTAAAGTGTTGTTAATTTGGTCTCAGTCACAGAATTGGTGCTTTGTTATTCGTACTAACATACTGTTAGTCAAGTTTGAAGTTTGTTTGACAAATTACTAACAATTGTTGAAGTTGCAAAATCTCTCTTCTTTTCTCTTCTCTTCTCTCACTTTTGAGTTGAAGTGACAAAGTAAACTTGCAATGATCATATATTGTAAGAGGGGTTAGTTCAATACTTTTAACTTAAGCAATTTTAAAGCAAGTGAGAAATGTAGTCAAAAATATTGTCATATTGTTGTTTTGGCAATGGCAGTTTTCTGTTACAAGGTATTTTGAATTTTGGCAAGTGTATGAAGATGTCACATTTCAGATTTTTGTCATTTTGAGGAGTTATGACAGTGACCAAATTGTTACGGTACCTTCCCTTGGTTGTCTAATGTTCGTTTCTTTGCTTGAACTAATCATAAGCTACAAATTTAGATAAAAGCAGTCATAGCCACCAAGTAAATGTTGAAGTTGTGAATTGTTGGCAGATTTGGTTTCATGTACATCATAGATAAGATCGATAACATACATGAATTAAACAAAAAAAAACATAACAGAAGAGTAAACACTTTTCACAGAATAACTCTAGTCTGGTTTCCATGTTGAATTCTTGAAGAAAGCTTCATAGGTTATTTTAAAGTTAAATGCTTCATAATATTTAGCATTCAACTTTGAGGAGGGAATGTATTCTTCTGAGCTCATCAAAGTACCACGATTAAGAGGTATACTGTACAAAAAGAGACCAAGCACACAAAGTGAAATACTGTACTGCGTGGTGATGAAGATGGTGGTGGACACTTCACAGAGAAATGAGGATCTTGTTTAAATGAGCATGTTTTCATTCCTTCAGCTTGCCAGAAACCATCTGGAAATCTCAGCCAAATTCCACTTCAATTCAGTTCTCGCAACTTTGGTGAGCTTGGTCTTGATGTCTGCCAATTACAGTGGACATGGATTAATAGATCGACAAAGCTCCATGTACTGTGTATCCTCTTATCATTTCCAGTGAATGCATTTGACATCTTCTTTCACATATTCAAGTACTTTGTGATCAATGTTGGCATCTCAGCTAGTGTTTTTATGGGGTACCTGGGTACCCAAATGGCATTTAATTGCCTGGATCCAAAACTACTACCCAATTCCTTCATAACATGAAAAATGTGACAACCGCTGTGTGAACACACACTGCCAGATTGCCAAATTTCACCTACAGTATCATACACAGCAGAAAACTCAAAATGGAATTTAACTTCTTTTGCTCAAGAAAAATAGAGGGTCCTTTTCATGAGAAAATGTATGCAAGTGTATGTAGTCTACTAGGAAGATTCCTCTACACAGTTTTGTTGTAATGTCCTGTGGAAACACCACTGTAAACAATAAAGCCGCCATTTTGGTCGGATACCAGGGAACCCAACGCGTATGAGAAAAAATTACCCAATTCCTACTTTTAGGAATTGATGAAAACACTAATCTCAGTCCTCACAGCTGTCACCCAGCTCACCCCGTTCAGTTTGTTCACCTTTAAAATACAGCATCATACTTTCTAGATTGTGGAGCAGTCTAACTATGAATTCAACTCAAACTGACTGATGTGTTCATCCTGAGAGTGGTTTTGTCATCCACAGGAAAATGTAGCACCAACTTCATCCCCACAGGAATGGGTCAGTGAGTGTCCAATGTCTGGTGCAGGTGAACCTCTAGTGGTTGAGAAAACAGATGACATCGATCCCGCCAACATGGTAAGTTAAAAAGTTTTCCGTGAGAGGTTATCCGATTGTTTAAAGAACTTTCTCCCTCACTGTTGTCAGACTGTGATAGCAGAGATAAATGTCAAAACATTTTAACCTTTTGTTTTAACATGAGCTCCCTTTAAAACAATTGCAGAACTCCCAGCAACATGCAAATTGTACCTGACACATACTGTATGCAAGAAGGAAGAGAGTCTTGTGTGGAAGGGATGTAAAATGCAATTAACTGTATCTAATCCAGATTATTGTTTGTCACTGAAACTATCGAAATGCAGACAAAATGCAAAATCACCTGAGCACATTTAAAATTGCACAATATTGGGTACACATTGCAGGGCAAGTTTCATACTGAAACCAACATTTTCTTTTTGGACTCATGAAGACACAGGGTGTATGCAATAGGACTATAAACCCACAATGATATAAATTGAACACTGCAGCACACCACTGTTAGTTCAAAATGCAGGAAGTTGAACAGGCAGAAAGAGAAGTATGCAAGCATTTCAATGTGCAGAACTGTTACAGCCGTAGCAGTACACAGCAAGACACACAACAACCACCGCAATGATACAGCGAGGAATGACCACATGTTTCACTGTATGAAGAAAAACAGCAAGCAACACATCTCAACATCATTCTCAGACAATAAGGTCAGTCTATTCTCATCAGACTCAAATGTCTTTTCCCCAAATGCCCCTCGAAATGAACATTCACTTCACCCAAGCATCCAATTTTTAGAGCTTTCTAGACGCACACGTAAGTAACGATACGGTGGGGAAAAATGAAAACAATAAATATAAGAATATAATAATATGACAACATGGTCCCTCATCATACTTATGACTTGACTCACACTATCAACTTGTTGACTGGGCAATAAGACAACTTAAGCCACTTCATTGCAACCTAACTTCACCAACATGGCTGTCCCTGTCTTTGAAGACTGAGACTTCCCAAACTAGGGTCTAGTGACTCATTGGTGAATCCTCTTCCTGTCGTAAGCTTTTACATTGCATGAGGTTACACCCCACTTTTGTAGCCGAGTACCTTATGCAACATGTTTCTTTTCCCATCTACTGTACCTGGGCAGAAAACACTCGCCAGCTACTGACTTCTTCTCCAACATTTTTTAGGCATGCAAACCTGCTGAAGCAAAGAAGTCTGGAGGAGGAAGCAGAACTTAAGATTTCACAATTAACAAATGGTTCAACATTAGTGGTTCTAGGATAATCTTAAGATTTCATCGTAAACTGATTATGTATTAACCGAAACTCGTAATCATTAATTTCTATTCAGTTCAATCACTGCATTGGAGAATAATTGAAATAACGAAAAAATCGAAGTTAATGGGGAAATATTAAAAATAATTGTGAAATATTGAAAGTTAAAATGTTTATGGAAATATTAAAAATAATCAAAGAGAATAAAGTTTGAGTTATTAGAGAAGCACTTATATAGTGCATTCTCGCTTCTCAGCATATAAATATTGGGGCTATGTCAACGTGCATGGTGTAGATGTGCGAGGGAAATAACTGGTTACTAGTACGATTATATTAAGTACGATTATTAGGCATCGGATTATCCCAGTCGTCCTTTGTTTGAATGCTGTGAAAACTTAATAGGATTATATAAGGGATTAGTCATCAGAGGTTGATTATTAATGATCGATTTAACCTCATACATTAATGTCAGAAGTTCTCTCGATAAGCTGAACTTCAGAGTATAAGAAAGCAAGATCCTAGAACACTTCTGATTGTTTTGCTTTGCCTTCCCCAAACACCACCCATTTGACTACAGTAACCTGAGGAACTTTGAAAATGCATCTCAACAAAGTCACACATTTATCAAGATGGAAAAGTAGAAACTCTTTCATCATCAATTTCTCTCAGAGACTTTCTCATCTCATTTTGAGCACCAGTGAAATAAAGTAAGTTTGTGACATTGTAATAGTCATGTTGGACTATTACTGTAAGACTTAAAACTCTTTTTAAACCATTGATGAAGGAATCCTTGCTTGGAGAATCTGCAATTTCTCTAGGTACTTCTCTGGAAGATAGACGAGTGAAAACCACCCCATAACACCCTACTTCTTTATGGCCAGTTCAAACACACTGTTCGTCCAAAATAGTCTATTCTACAATATGTAAGGCATGAAGATGGATTTACCTGTTTAAGTGGTAAGTCTGCCCTATTCGCTGTACTGAAACGACCATTTGATTGTCTACACCTGGCATGTGTGAAGGTAATGTTTTTAACTACAGAATTAAATCTTACAATATGACATCCATTTGATTTTACTTCTTTGCCATTTTATCCCGACATTGGTGATCAACGACCTCATGAAAATACAGTACCCGATAGTCAATTTGGCAACGTGACCCTTTGGTGTAACAATAGGATGTCCAACACTTTAACTCACTCGCATGATGGAGAAATCCTCATATTCCAATGATACCCCGACCATGGGGTAGTGGATACAACCTCTACAGAGAGCTAGATTTTGGGATATGAGAACTTTCTGACCTCAGATTGAGACTTTCAACCATTCACTGAATGTATGAGCTTGAATTATTGGTATAATTTCCACCCTGAACTCACTCTTCGCCAACTCTGGCACACTGATGATCTTCCCAAAATTGCAAACTTTAATCTAAGAACTTTCTCTCAAAAACTCCTGAGACATAACGCAATGTCTCTCCTCGTTTTATACCAACGAGAAAATAATCAAATCAAGGTAACTCTAAAAATGGATTGTTAACCTTGAGGTGACAACATATTGCTCTTCTTGATCTCAGTGTCTTCTTTGGATGTATTATAATCCTGTTCAGACAGATCTTACTGCCATAAGATGCATGGCCTTACAAACTTCTCAGAGTCGGATAACATATAATTTGGATGCTTCATCGGTTGGATTTTCAGTACCCTGTAGAAATTTTCACCGAGAGAATGTCATGTAGCACTGTCATGAATCTGTTGCATGCGGTTGCTGCAAATGTGAGCACTGGCCATAGTCCTGAGTTCTGACATTTGGAAAATGTTGTAGTTTTGCAGACACAACTGAGCCAAAATAAGAGGGCTTGTAGCATTTTGGAATGTGAAGTGACTGCAAACGATTAAAAAAAATAGTTCTCCATTACTCCCACAAAGCACTCATATCCTCTGGCACAGGTTCATCCCAACATAAAAAAAATCATGTGACAAGTTTTGCACAATTTGCCTATGTACCAAGGAGCAGAACTGGATCCACATGCCCTAGTGGATCATAAAGAGAGCTTTCAGTACACAAGATATCAGGCCTACAGTAGTTAAGGGTGTATCCATAGTCTCAATCCTGATTTGAATTTGAGTGTCAGACTCAACACACCATTGCACTCTGAAGGTTCTCTCAATGGGCTGCTGACCACTATCACAACAATGGTTGAAAGTTGTTACTCTTCCTTCCTGGAGTCAACCTCCTCGCATCATGGGAAAGTGATTTCAACAGTGATCTAGAATTTGAAATGAATTTGTAAAGTTTACCACCCTCTCTTCTCAGTAAGGTTTGACTTTGTGTAATCAAATCAAGGATCCACTAATTGTACGGTGGTGTCAGGACCGAACGTCTCTTCAACGCTCAGACATGAGATGATTTAACAAAAAGGTTACACAGCCTGGAGGAGAGGCGGACATAAAAGACACCTGTGTACAGTCAGTCACACTGTACTTTTGTAGGAGTTACTGAAAAGTCTCCAACCCTCCCATTGTAGGGAAGGAAATAGATTTGTCTGCTCTGGGTCAATTGATTTGGTGGAACATTGCCATTTAGTGACTTGTGCGTTTGGAACATTGCCATTCATTGACTCAAGCAAATGCAACATTTTCTTGTCTGAATAATTCCAACTAGGTTATTTAGCAGATTTTGCTGCTGTACTTAGCATATTTTGCTTGAGTGAAGTGCATTTATATGTCGTGCTACAATCCAGTGCAGCCTGGATTTTGTGTTAAATTTTGATAAGTTGACCAAGTTGCAGGTGGAGAGCCTTCAAGGAAGCTGTGGATGATCATTAATGTAGACTTCATAGTCGAACCATGAATGGTCATGTACTGTGTTAATATGAAAAGGTGCTTTTTTACCATCAATGAGGTTTCTTACAGCATTAGCTGCCTCTCCTTTCCTCCCCCCCCCCCTCCCTGATAGTGTTACTTGTATCAATAAATATTTATCAACAATTTGAATCCTCTTTACATTGTTTTTTTTTTAAATTGAAAGATGGACAAATTTCATTATGTCCATGTTCAAAACAAGTTGCTTTCAGCAGTAATACTTCAACTGCTAACTTGTACTGCTGCAAAAGACAATGCTGTCACAGCATAATTATTCACCAGTCAGTAGAAAATTTTTTTATACCCTTGCACGTCAGATTTAGGGTTGTCCAGTTATGCATAAAAATACCATAAATGTTATCAGATACTCTAAAAACATTCTGTAACTACTAATGGCGTGTTCTATGACCAAAACCCTGTAACAGAAAGTTTCACAATTTCTCATATCACCAGATGCCACCTCCTAACCAGCGTCCTGCACCCGACCAGCCGTTTTCACTCCCGACAGAGAGACAGGTTTCCTCCATACCCCGTGCCGGCAAGGAGGAAAATTGGGTGTACCCTTCGGAGCAGATGTTTTGGAATGCAATGCTGAGGAAGGGCTGGAGGTGGCAGAAGGATGACATCACACAAGCAGACATGCAGAACATTATTAAAATACACAACGCAAATAACGAACAGGCATGGCTCGAAGTTCTCAAGTGGGAGGCGATGCACTTTAAGTAAGACCAAATTGAACAAATGATGACATCGGTTTATGGACTTTGTAATACTCTTTCACCCAGGGGCCAATTTGCGAGGTGGTGTCCCTTTTTGGTTTTGATGAAAACTGTAACGTTTGTAATCATGCAGGCATGTGTTTTTGTGTATATGTAGGTACGTACATACGTACGTATGTATGTACCTATGTTTGTAAACAATATATATTTTGACTCAAGAAGGGAAACTTGAACCAATCTCATATTTGGTATGTAGGTGTACCACATTGAGTGCAAAGACCTTATTGTTTGTGATGGAGGTCAGCTAGGGTCAACAGGGGTCAAATTGTGAAAAACCTGTAAACATGATATCTCGAGAAGTGAAGCTTGGACAAATCTCACATTTGGTATGTAGGTTTACCACATTAAGTATAAGAGCCCTGTCATTTTTGTTGGAGAATAAATGTCATATAGGGTTAACAAGCATCAAATTGTGAAAAACTTGTAAATAATATCTCAAGAAGGAAAGCTTGGACAATTCTCATAGCTTGTGGGTGTACAGCAATTGAGTACAAGGACTGTCTTGATTTTGGTGGAGGTCAAAGGTCATTTTAGGTCAACAGGGGTCAAAATACGAAATCAATCTGATTCAGAACAAATTGTCATAATGATATCATCAAAACCGTAATGTATTGGTAAATTCTGGTTACATCAGTTAATTTTGTGTTAGTGTTTGGTTCTGACATAAAGTTTTCATGAATTAAAAGCAAGTTATGGAAAGATTTGGGTGAAAATCAAAAAGTGAGCAAGTCACCTTGATTTTTATCAGGAAAAAAGGTCTATGACAATGTAATTTATAGACTACTATTAGGAAATTTGCAAAGAAAAGAAAATTTACTGGCTGGAGTCGGATTAACTGTCTTAAAAAAGTTTGCTTTTAAGGTTAAGCTTTTTTAACTTCATGTCTCTCTTTGTTCATTACCTTAAATGAACCATGATCAACAGGGACTGTACAAAACCACAACTGAAGAGCTTTGGAGGGAAGTACACAGACCTCTCGCCAAGAGCAAAAATAAGAATGTGGATGGGGTAAGTGATGTGGAACTTATGTTTATCAACCATGCTGACTTTAACATTTTTATCTCCCCATGTTTAGCTTTTTCAATTCCTGCCGAAGACCAAAGGAATCAGTGGATGGTGATGTGTGTGTGTTGGTCAGCCAAACTGTGCCATACTGTGTGCCTGGGGCTTCTGATCCCAGTCTTCAATTGCCAAATTGTCACTGAACAAAATTTTCACTGGGAGTCGTGGACAGATCCCATATTGATTTGCAGGTGAACCACATCAAGTAGAAGAACCCCATTGTTTTTGGTGAAGGTCAAAGGTCATTTAGGGTCAAGAGGGGTCAAATGATAAAAACCTTGTAAACAGGATATCTCAAGAAAGGAAGATTGAACAGATCTTATGTGTTGTGTGTACGTGACTACGTGGACCACATGGAGTAGAAGATCCCTATTGGTTTTTGTTGAAATCAAAGGTCATTGGGGTCAACAAGGGTCAAATTGTGAATACATTGTAAACATGGTACATCTCAAGAAGGGAAGCTTGTACAGATCTTATATTGGCTATGTAGGTGTACCACATTGAGTAGATGAAGCCTGTTGTTTTTGGTGGAGGTCAAAGTTCATCGGGGTCAACAGGGGTCAAAATCTTTCAAACACGATATTTAAGGGGGAAGCTTGAGTAGATCTCATATATGTAATGTGTAGGTGCATCACACTGAGTAGAAGAACCCTCTTGATATTGGTCGAGGTCATTTCTTGTCAAATTGTGAAAACCTTGCAGACATGATATCTCAAGGAGGGAAGCTTGGACAGATCGCATTTGCAATGTGTAGTTGTTGCATCACTGTATCATGCGGTTGTGCATGTTGAGACATAATGCATATCAGTCATTATCTGTCAGATTCATAAAAATCCTCCAGATGAAGTCATCAAAACCACAATGCATTTGTGCATCCTGGTTTCTTACTTGGTGTATATTCTGCGAGAATACTACTACTACAAAAGGAATAAATATAATAATATTCCCTATTGTCACGGAATTTGAGAAAGATTATGAATCAAGTCTGATTTGATGTTTCTCCCAGAACAATGTCAAAATAATGCGATTGCCTTAAATACTGTGTAGCAGGATTGAAGAAGCACTGTTACTATGATGAGAGGGTAACGTTAGCATGAATTCTTGAAAATGCCCTTTGAAACAGGCTTACAAATAGTCCTGTTGTTTTACCAAATTTCTTCCTAGACACAAAGAGGTTGAAGTGTCATGTAAAGAAAGTTTTTTAAGAGATTTTTTATTCCTTGTATTCGGGGTTTGTTAGGACACTATTTCTGACCTAAACTAAACTATTGTATAGATCTCAAGTTCCAACAAACCATTGTATTGACCATTATCAGTACTGCATAAAAGCTATACCTTCTTTGCAATCAAGGAACATATGATTTACCACAATCACCACAGTTAACATGAAACATTTGCCCAGTCCAGCTGGATAGTTATGTCAAGATTTCAAACCAATATTTGGTCAACAAGGAATCACTAATGATTTTGGCCTTCTGGTTGATTCCTTACCAGTGGCCAAAGGAATCTATGCAATGGTGATGTCATGTGTGTGTGTGTGTGTGGTCATACTAAATAAATGATCCTCATTGTTTTTGGTTAAGGTTTAGGGTCAATTTAGGTCATCAGAGGTCAAACTGTGAAAACCTTGTAAACACAATATCTCAAGAAGGGTAAGCTTGACTGACCTCGTAGTTGGTGTGTAGGTCGGCCATACTTAGTTGATGAGCCTAGTTGTTTTTGGTAGGGGTCAAAGGTCACCAGAGGTCAAACTGTGAAAACATTGTAAAAACAATATCTGCCGAAAGCTTAACTTGAATGTACTGAAATTTGTAATTTATCTTAAATCTGAACATTGCAAAAGCTTGAAACTTGATTAGGGTTGGGCAGTATTGATAAAAACTGGTACCGGTACCGTTACCGGCTCCAATCCGGTATTGGCACTAGCATTGGTACAGTCCTCCATGCACTGGAATGTTACTTTGGAAAATAAGTCATAAATTGATCCACTCAAACATGTATCCAAAATCGCCCATTCACCTTCAATCTTTAGCGAAATTTGAAGTGTGATTCATGTTGTTAAACTTGGCCTTATGTCTCTTGAACGCTTGATATTTTAAAAGTTATAAGAAAAGAAATGTTAACATACATGTTTCCACAAGATTCTACACTCCTCCTATCCTACAGTATGTTCAATATCAATTGGAAAAATGTAAGCTTAGGCCTGCAAATACATTCAGTGTGCAAAGTGACTTCGGATCGTGTAAGTAGCTTGCATTTCAACAATTACCTAAGATGTTTACTCATAAAAGCCTAGAAATCCTGAGAAGGAAATTGTAGCAAAAGATTGATGTACAGCACATATGAAGCTGTTGTGAAAAGTTGACGAAATTATGCAGGCCGACATACTTTATCTCCCAGCTTTATTCCTAACATTACAAAAACGTGAGGCACATAGGCTGTATTGTTACTATGCTAGGTGAGTCAGCTACAGAACAGTGTGGTAAAGAATACCGTAAAACTTTAAACGATTGATACAGAGTAATCCTAAAACTTCAAAATAGCTCAGAAGTTTTTTCTTTACCTATTTTGATTATAAATTAATTTGATAAAATTCTGGAACTCTTCATAGATCTGTCGTAAAGGTGGGCCTTGGTGAATCTTACCTGTCGCCGCAACCACAGTAGCTGACAGCCATAGAAATGAATACACCAGAATGACATCGGGCAGGGGGAAAACACGTGGGGGCACATAGGGTGCATGTGTGTGGGGTGGAGCAAGACTGTTTGCCTTTAACACAGCACAAGGACACAGCTTAGTAGGCTTGACTTTATGAGTGAATAGCTAGCTTTCAGTGTACCTATTACTATGTGATGTTGAAGAACTGCAATTTGTGAGGATAAGATTATTGTTTTGAATATCCTCCACCTAACCAAATTAATTCTAGACTGTTTGGGATAAAAAACATTTGTTAGATGCATATCAGGGATCTTTCTGATTCATGTAATATTACTGGGAACAGTTGTTTTGGATTTTGCAGAGCCTGAAATACATGTATCCTGCAGACCGATATGTTGTTTACATTGAGTCATGTACGACTCACTCAGACTCACAGTTTCATGTCCGACTCACTCCATGGTGGTTGTTGGTGATGCAATATTCAAAGAGTGCATTTACACAAATGACTGCTTGTCCTTCAGGGGAATTCAAAATGAGTTGACCTTGTCCTGTAAAGGTCACATGGAAACAAACCCTATTCAGTTGGCTACATTTGTAGAACTAGGGAGCTGTAGGCATGGATGGCTCACCGCCGGCTGTGTCTGCTTTTGCGTATGTATGTTGTTGTGAAGTTAATACCTTAGTAAGTTTCACACAGTGGTGCAGTGTATTCTCCCCTTGACAAAGAGCTCTTGACCATTTGTGATGATGGGCTCACATTCCCACCACCCTCATTGAGAATGGATGATGGTGTTTACACAACTCAAACATGTGACGGAAGATTTGAATACATTTTGGTCAGTGTCATTCTATAAACACATACAATGTTACCATTCAGTCCCTAGACACCCATGCTATTCCGTTCACTGCTGTAATTGTTCTTTTATTTAGGGTTTTCTACTCTATTTTCCAACATTTCCTTTTCATCTGGCTGCATATCTGAAATTGTGTTTGATCTTTCTCCCTTCTAAGTTACCCAGAGCTTTTCCTTCATAGCTCAGATACTGTCATTAATTTATTTCTGATTGGCTGTCATATGTCTTTACGAGAGTACTCCTGTCTGTTTTTTTCCCAGCTATGAAAGACCCTTTGACCGTCATGACTGGATAGTAGACCGATGTGGGAGGGATGTTCGCTACATCATTGATTACTACGACAGCGGAGTCGTCGACAGCGAGTTCAAATTTGCTATCCTGGATGTCAGGCCTGCTCTTGACTCACCATCAGCACTCTGGGATCGCATGAAAGTGACATACAAGAGATGGCTGTACAGCAGTGGTGATGAATAATGTCGTCCACTCTTTAAATCAGGAAATCGAGATGTTCTGGTTGAGGAAGTAAGAGATGAAATGCTCCTTTGTTCTCTGAAGTGGAACAAAAAGCAATTCCTGAAATAGTCTGTTGAAAGATTTCTTCACTTTTCAGGCAGATTTTTACATCTGCTACCTGGATGCAAGTTAACTTCTTCTGGACCTTTCATGCATGTGTTATTGCAATGCCAGAAAGTAGGCAATTTGTAATCTCTGAGGATTAATTCTACTGTGACAGTAAGCTCTTTCCATGCATTTGCTTTAATATTGAGTGAACTTGCAAGGAATAACAGAGACAATCCTTTTCCCAACTCTCTGCTTCACCTCAGAGTTGTAGGGGTTCTTTGTGGGCGATGTCCCTGATGAAAAGTTCGATAGAATGTTAAAATATCATTGTTTCATGATGGGAAAGTGAATTCAAGATAGAAGGAACCATAGACATAATCTATATTGCCAGGAGACTTTCAATGTCTTTTGTAAATGAGGTTTTTAAAGTTTGTTGCTGACCTCATCCATAATTCATGTGCATGCTTCATGTTATGAGATTACAACTTCTTGTGACACTCTACATAGATTTCAAAAAAATCTTTGTCTGAATTCTTTTGAGTTGTCACGTCTTTTAAAAAGATAGCATATAGATTATTAAAATCAAGCAGAAGGAGCTTGAAATGGTATGAAAGTTTTCAGAGTTTCATCAGCAGTGGAGACATTTTATCGTATGATGTGTACTTCCGTGTGATTCGCCTCACATTTAATTTTCATATGGGTTCTTTACGTCAAACTAATTATTCAAGTTTCAAATTAATTTCTAACATGCCACCATATTTATTCGTAGTTTTATTGTAAATACAGGCATATTAGCACTATGATAAGATCATTTCTGAGATTTTATCCAATCCTTCACAGAACATTCTCAAAATTTCTAATATACCATTAGTGAATTTGATTGATATACAGTTGCATGAATTTCCTTCCCTACAACACTTTCATTTTTTCATATTTTACCATACCGTGAAGCCATTTGTGCGTAAGAGAATGCCTCTTAAATGTGTTTCCATGAGCAGACTCATTGCCATGGGTTCAGAGAATCTATCATGCCAAGATAGTGACAGTTTCCACTACAAATACAAGAGTCAGAAAATTTTAATATCAATCAGTTATTATCTTAAAGGAAGATGTACTCACCGAGCAAAGGATTGTGTCACTGAAGATGAAGTTATTCTGTCTTCTCTATTGACAACCCAAGACAAAAGTGACTATCCTCAAGTTGCCTGTCGAGCGCGCTCTGCCGGCAAACAGTGCATATTATAATATTCATAGCAAGGTTGACCTGACCCTTATTTATAGTAAATATCAACATAAAGCTTTTCCTATGAAACAGTTTGAACCTCTTACCTGCATCAGAAGAAATTCCTGTGAAGAATTTGGAGACGTTTCAAGACCCCTGCTGGTTATTTAGAATCTAATGTCAAATGAAGTTCAATCAAATCCAACCGTAATGAAATTTAATCGATCCGTTTTGGATGCAGTTAGGTTGAAAAACTGATGGCTGATGCAGGGCAAAGTTTGATGCACTATTTGAATCCTAGAACAGTGATGGTAAATGTTGAGGTCTGCTCAGTCTTACCGTCACTCCACTATACATCAAAGAAGGTCGTGTCTGTGGGTTTCGTAAGCAGTCTTGTAGCTTATGTGGATTCGATTCCAGTGTGACCTCTGAAGAGGTCAAAGAAGTTGTTTCCTCCTTCCCCAGGTTTCTAGATGGTTTCTACAGGTTTCTAGGTGGACGACTTTCCAAAGTTGGTCTATTTCAAACGTCAAACAAATTGTTGGTATTCACTTTGAAATGTGTTTAGGTCATTTTGTGTGTTCGATTGGTCATGAGATATGGTGTGCATGTGGATTGCCTATTAAACCACACTGCCACCTGAACTTACACTACAATTATAAGAATACACTTAAATCAAATTGAAATAAACATAAATAAAATTTAAAAAAAAAAAAGTTTGTGGCACTATTCAGAAGTTACCTATACTTTTCCAGCAATGGATTTCAAGTTGGATCAGCCACGTTGACTAACGATTGTAACACTGGCAAGTTTATTCCACCCACATGATGAAATGTCCTGAGGCTGCTGCCGGGTAAGATGTTGCCAACAAATGAGGTGATAGTTCTGATATTTTGAACTCTGGTATCCACACATGAAGTAAGATGGAAGTCTTTTCACAATGTACCCAATAATCGTAAATAACAGATATTTCCTCTCTTTCCAACAGAGATGTTGAATAAAGAATGAATCGCTAAATTGCTGTTTGGAATTTGTCTCATCGTTTGCTTACTTTTCAAAATAAATGTAACTCCAGACAATTTGTGCTGTTGATAAAAGTGTGTTCAGTTGTCAACATTCCACCTCCATTGTGGCTCAGAGGTAATAACAGAATGGAAAATGTTAATAACGCCCTTTGAAATATTTAGCAGAGAGGGATTTCTAGATGTCAATGCATTTGGTTTTTTTTGTGGTATTACCTTTGACCTTAATGCAGGGACCACTCCAGATTGCAGAAATGTTGGTGGGAGATAGAAGCAGTTACAGATAAAGGCGGAACTATCTGGTTGGGGATGGATCTGTGAGGAATATTGGTGCTTGGCCAAAAAATTCATTTACTTGGTTTTCTGTGATAACCGTAACCGTAACCGTTGTATATGTGTATGCTATTGTGTATGTATGTATGTCTGTGATGCCCTTCCTAGTAGACATGATATCTCAAGATGGGGAGCCTGGACAGAGGTCATATTTGGTATGCCTTTGTGCCACAACTCAACTTGTGATCTCCTACCATATTGAGTAGACGAAACCTACTGTTTTGCTGGAGGTGAAAGGTCATTTTGGGTCAACAGGGGTCAAACTATGTCAAAACCTTTGCAAACACAATACCTCAAGAAGGGAAGCTTGGACAGATCTCATATTTGGTATGTAGATGAACCCACATTAAGTAGAAGGACCACATTGGGTAGGAGGAACCTACTGTTTTACTGAAGGTAAAAGGTCATTTGGGGTCAACAGGGGTCAAACTGTATTAAAACCTTTGCAAACACAATACCTCAGGAAGGGACGCTCGGCAGATCTCATATTTGGTATGTAGATGAACCACATTAAGTAGAAGGACCACAATTATAACCACAAATAAAACCACGTAGCCTGCCCTCTCTGCTGGCGATCCTGTTATGGCATGTGCTTCTCAGAAAAGGGGAATTCCTGTCACAGGCCCACAGCCAGGGGTGGGTCTTTTTTCAAGATAAGACTTTTTTCCAAATACGGAAGCGACTAGCGCGTGCCGTAAGCATGCAGTTGCTAGGGGTCCGTGGCAGGTTTCCCCAGAAAATTATGAAATCTGCAGATCTCCTGCAATCTGGAGCATTTTAGAGGACGTTTGAATACAACACAAGTCCTTTTCCACAGGAATTCCACACAGCACACTACTTTTTGAGAAAAAAAATCATAAGAGTAGTCTGATAGTAGAATGCATGTACTGTCAGACTGTCTGGCTTCAGATTGTATTGATTTTGATATAAACCTTTTCGAAACAAATGTTGTTCCATGGAGACAATGTTAAGCACCAGGTAATAAACAAGAATGATCATGCAGTGAACTTGGTTAAATTTCTGAAATAAGGTTTTAAAAAACATAGCTTAGAGCACATAGTTACAGCCTGCATAGTGTAGTGCAAAGGGCAAAACTAGTAGTATTGCAGAATTGCGCACGCAAATATCCATGTGAATGTCTGTTGTCTTTGTTGATTTTGACATTGTGGACCAGGTGTGAGAACGCTAGTTCCAGTTTTCCAGGTTGGATCTTCGAGAACATTTCCACCACCTCATCAAGGTCTACACTCATGTCATAATGAGTGTGGATCAGTGCGAGCCTGGGGATGACAGCCGTGTGTCCCGGACTTAAGGCCTATATTGTATCTAGTTCAGTGATATCCACGGCCACAATGACGTAACCATGCATGCGACTTTTTGAGCTTATTATCTCATCACCCCACATAGTATATGTATGTGGTTATGAGTTATTGTGCAGTCAGTTTGCGGGGCTTGCATACATTTTATGACATAAGTGGAAATAGGTTTTACCTTCCTGCTAAAAGTGAACGGAAATTCGTTTCAAGATAAAAAATATCACATAGGGCTGGAAAAATGGACCTCCCTCAAGTTGGGGTGGATCGTTCGAACGCTCCGACCCTCCTGGCTACGGGCCTGTAAAAATCATGTTTGTATGTGTGTTGAGGTCAAAGGTCAAGTTCAGAGACCAAATTTGACACCGAAAAGCTCGCGTCGCAACTAGTAGGCCTACTCCTAGACCGCACAACCAAAGAAGATGAAAGTTGGTAGATAAGTGACCCATGGACTGAAGTTACGTCCCCCACCAACATTTAAGGCCAGAGGTCACACCTCTAATCTGCAAAATGTGTCGAAAAAGGGTGTCGCGAGTTCCTTCTGGGCAGTAAGTCTAGGTCGTTAGGTACCTGATTATGTTATGTACTAGTGTTCACCCGATCGGTGACGTCATAGTTCAAAAGGGCACGCAATACAGTACGGTAGGTTCTGCCTGTAAAAGGTGCAACATATGTTATTAGATCGTTTCTTTTTCATACAATGTGACTTACAATAGTTCAATCTATACAACCATATTTAGACTGATCGAGTGTATCTAATGACAATGTCAATGTCATTTTCCATGCTTCAGGTAATACCGCTACTCAGTATCGTTTTACTGGTACATGTCCTGTATACACTAGCCAAGGAATTTTGTGAGTTGTAGTGCAGCTGTGTACGGGTTAGTGGGAAAAGAAATTCAGTTATGTGAATAATTATGATGTGTTTCTATTACAGAACACCCAGAGATTTTACGAATCGAACACCCATTATGATTTCATTGCATATGGAATTGTTTTTGAATATCTCAGCAGAATTCGACAAAGAAGTAAAGCTAGTTCCAGTAGGTTGTCAAAATTTCAAAGGCGTTCAAAATATACTAAAGACGCTTTCATCCGACACAATTCTGATATTAAGGTAAGATTGCCGTACGTCAGAAGAATTACCACTGACAGTATACTGTGCTGTTGTTGCGTAGATTTACCTGCATTTACATTTTAGCTTTGAGCAGGTTAAGACCCTAGGCGAGGAATAGGTAATTAACGTTAGAACTCGGTAACGTTAGTTCTACGAACTTCAAATAGAACGTTGTTTCACCAGTACTAGTAGGCCTGTTGCTGGTAATACTGTATTAGCCATTGTTTCGTGTATGATATAGCAGAATGAAAACGCACTGTCGATCTACAGATTTATTGTATTCATCCGCCGGTAATTGACCGTGGTTTAACAGACTTGGATTATCAGCGATTAACCCACGGTCACCTGACTGAAATGGGCCAATAGGAGTTGAGGATTCTTTCCAAGTATGTATGAATGTCCGATCCGACACGAGGAAATCGCGCGCATTGGAGACAACTCAAACGGAGGTGACACTCAAACGGACCTCTCACGCGTCTGGCACGCATGTCACCCTGAGCACAGGCAAGACCCACGCAGGTACTATCCTAGGCGCAAGTAAGT
Source organism: Stichopus chloronotus (assembly GCA_021234535.1). Classification (NCBI taxonomy): domain Eukaryota; kingdom Metazoa; phylum Echinodermata; class Holothuroidea; order Aspidochirotida; family Stichopodidae; genus Stichopus; species Stichopus chloronotus. Next base: position 22,083,308 of record CM037839.1, on the reverse strand, counting down.
TTTACACGAAACTTACCTAAATCTTGGTTATCCTGCCCAACTTTTCCTGATACAACTTTTCCTGATACGGATACAGCAAAATCTGTGCCCGCAACAAGTCCGTGAAGCTTGCCCGAAATAGTGTGACAGGTACGTCTTAAGTCCTTGCGACGGTGCGCGTCAGAGCATTCCTCATATCCGCACGCCCCATCACTGCGGATCCTTTGAGTGCCCCGAGAACTAGAAGCGCGCTATTCGTGCATGGTTTAATATTTTCTTCACAGTGCGTACGTGCGCGTATTCATCTCGAGTTTTTGAACAATTGTGCAGTAGATCTATGTATGTATACGCTGTAAACATATACTGAGTGAAGGTGCTATCAACGCAGGGGGAATGACATTGTTACCACACGTAAACACTTAGTCCAGAACGTAGTTTCATAGGTTGAAATACGGTGTCACAGTCATGTTAAGGCAAATGTAAAAGTTACGTTGACACCATTTACTACCAGTAGGCCTACCTAACACTGCAGTATGCATTACTGTAATCATGACCTATGCTCTTAACCTATGAAGTCATCAGTCGGGCGGATTTTACACCTCATACCTAGACACCCACCCACCCACCAAGTTTGAAGTTCATCCGACTTAAGTCTAGGAGGAGACGTGCTAGTGACACACTTTTTCAGAATAGTGTTGCCGTTTTGACCTTTAACCTCGTAACGATACTGGCGGCAATGATACTTCTTCAAGTACTAGCGAAATGAACAGAAGGAACACCATGATCGCACTAATACTGTATGTCGTTGGTATGGCGGTATGCGATATTAGTACAGAACCTACGATTACCAGGCAACTTGTGCGTTCGCTGACTGTCAGTACAATTTGAAGCTAGCATGAACTGAGTCCGGCCTGCTGGGTTGGAAACACCTGAAGCAATCAATCAAATCCCCTATTTTCCCTGAGTGAAAGGCGGTAATGTTTCAAAAGGTACTCGGTGTTACACACTATGATAAAGAATATAATAGAATAGGGTCTTGCAAGCAGGCTAAAATGGCGAAAGTCTGGGTCACAGTTCAGCTTCACAGTGAATTTGCCCTTCACGTGTGTGCTCAAGAACATATACCTCAAGTACTCGTAGCCACCAAGGCAGATGAAAATGAATGATAAAAACACACACATGATAAAAAAACACACACACACACACGCACGCACAAAGGGCTGCGGAATAAATCCAAGACTCAAAGCTATGAGCTTCGATTAAATAACGATATAGATGAATGACCAAACAGACCGACACTGAGACCTCGACAGTCCACATAAGAAATTCACATTGGGTAGTCCTGAGTAACATTGGAATGTCCTCTCCAAATTATTCGACAGCAAGGTACCTGCTGGATTTTCATAGCCGTTAGAAATTGTTGAAGCTGCAGCTTGCCTTTTACACAGTAAAGAAAGACAAATGTTTATCCACATAACGAATGTGAATCAACAGAGTGACGGCTTTTGAAGTGGAGTTTATGCACTTGCTTTCCCCGTTTTACTTTGCGCTGTTCAAGACCTGTTTAAGATAAACTACGACGAACACTGCCTGTGGCAAGGTCTCCTAAATAAATCTATCAAGTGGGCAGATGATACTGTTCCGTTTAAGATCTTCGGACCGATCTGGGAGCTGGGGACCACGCGTTTTGACGGAGAAGATCTATTGAATAGTAGAATACCTGATGACGCGAACAAAATTCACCAATATGCACAGTAGGCTAAGAGTGGTTTCACGAGGCATCCGTATATCGCATAACTAGAAGAGAATTTTAGTGCCGACACCGTCGGGATAGGTTGGGTAAGATGACAGTGACAGAAAGCAAAGAGAGAATGTACAACATCAAGTCAGCATCTTATTTACTAACATCTGGACGTTCTAATGAAATTCACGAGTGGCAGGCTCTGCGGAAGAAATATGTAATTTTGTTAATAGAGCTGCCCTAAACAGTTCGTTTCCGACCGCGAGTGAAAATTTATTGGTAGTGGAAATCCCACGTACCTGAACATTTAAACTACTGTTAAAGGTTGTAACGCATCACCCTAAGCTATATTTTTACTTCCCGGAAAGCAAAATTCTCAACTGGTTCTAAGTAACAGTACTCTTAGATTGCCAGCAAATTCGAAGGATGCATAGCAGCTCATATTACACAGCGTACACAGGGATCCATTGTTTTGATTACACATGTGGAGGAATTTCAGACAGGCTGAAGGAGGGACTAGACGTTGGTGGTTGGGAGAATTGAAACTGTCTGGGGTGATGAGTTTTTGTCTTTAAAGGATTAACAATGTCACGATCGGGGGTGAGTTGGTGATTTTGATTTTATTTTACTCTATGGTAGAGTATATGGGACATGTATTACATTGTACGAAACTCTTGTCCATGAAATGACCAATGTAACAGCAGCCTTTGATGGTTACGGGCTCAAATACTCGTGGGGATTACCACAGGAAGGTAAGAAAAGTATTAAGTCATTAAATGAAAACCGTCCTACCGCCGCGTTAAAGGAAAATAGGGCGTTTGTTTCACAGATAACAACCATATTTTTAAAACCAATGTTTGTGGACAAAGAATGATAGAATAAGGACGGAGAGTAGCCTTCTTTTCAAAAAATAAGTTTCCCAGAGATGAACATTCAGTTATTTGATGCTCAACAAGAATTTGTTCACTAAAACTTTACAAAATTCAAATGATGCATCTTCCGTTACTCATCGCATGCACATTTTTTTTCTGTTGAGGAAAAGAAGCTTTTGTAGATGTTTATTGATGAGACTGAATGGTTTAACAATGTTTAAAGCTGTTTTCTTTGTATACGTATGCCATGTTGGTATATTCTAGACTCCCTATTTCCCTTTAAAAGACATTGCAAATCTCAGACTAAAGGATAATGTTTTACACCTTTTAAACAATCAAAGGGAAATTTCGACAGATTCGATGTGTAGGTGCAACACGTTGAGTATAAAAAGCAGATTGCTACGTGTGCGAATCGACAGTCATGTGATGTCAACATAGGTCAAACTCTGTAAACTTTGTAAACACGATATTTAAGAAGGGACGCATGGACAGATGTCATATTTCATATGTAGATATACCAAGTTAAGTACAATACCCTATTGTTTTTATAGAGGTCAAAGGTAATTTGTGGTCGACAGTTGCCGGATAGGAAAACCTTGTGAACATGATATCCCAAAGAGGGAAGCCGGCACTGATCTCTCATATCTTATGTAGGTGTGGTGGTGTATTGACCACAAAATACTATCATGTTTGGTGGGGTTTCATCTTTGAAAACAAGAGTCGATTTGTCAATATTCACAGGACATGCATGTGGACATCTATGCTACTACGTAGTATGCAATTGTGCATGTTGAGATAGAATGTGCTTATCAGTTATCAATGTAGGGCAGAAGATGCCATTGTTTACGATGTAGTTGTTGGATCTTAAGTGTTGAAATCATAAGTTGATGTAATATCACAAAAAAAAAAAAACGCAGTATATCGCCGTTTGCGATAGGCCTATGTCATATTTTGAAAAATCCTCCCAATGAAGTCATCAAAACCACACTACATTTATGTGTTCGGGATTTTCTCCATTCGGTGTAACAGTTTAGAACGTTTACTTCTTTTAACTATATATTTGACAGGTAAGTGTTAAATCTGAAAAAAAAATGCGAAGTAGGCAACGATAAATCGGGATGCTCCCATGATACCCTCCAAGAGAATTAGACAGTACGTTTTTAAGCAGCTGCACACGCATGCTCCAAGCTTATAAACGGGGTAACTACAGCTATGCATTTTAGATTTTTTTCTTTTACACGAGAACTCATTATATTTAAAGTGGGAAAATACAACCTTCGATCATACGACGTACCCGAGGTAAAACCAGAATACACAAATGCATCATGGTTTCGATGAAATCATCATGAGGAATTAATTTTTTTTTATGAATGTTGCTTCTTGAGATATTGTGCTTACAAGGTTTCACAATTTACCTCTGTTGACCCTAAATGACCTTTGACCTTCACCAAAACGTTAGGCTTCTTGTGCTTCATAAGGTACACCCACTTTCCAATATGACATGCATGTGCAAGTTAAATCTAAAGAGATATTGTGCTTGTAACGTTTACACTCTCTGACCCTTCTGACCCCCAAATGACATTTTGACCCCACGAAAAAACAATCATAGGCCACTTGTGCTCAATAAGGCTCACCCACATACTTAATATGAGATTTTTAAATGCTTCCTGTATTAGATCTTGTGTTTACACGGTTTTCACTATCTGAGCCTGTTGACCCATTAATAACATTTGACCTTCACCCAAAAATATTGTTGTCCTTCAATAGGCAACCTACATAGCAAATATGAGCACTGTAGAAGATTTCCCTCGTGGAATATTGTGTTTACAAGGCTATTGATATATAAGACCTGTGATCTTAAAGGACCTTTGACCTTCTGCAAAGCAATAGGCTTCTTGCACTAAATATGGTACATCAACAAATCAAATATGAGATCTATTTTAGCTTCCCTTCTTTAGATATGATGACAACAAAGTTTTCAATATTTGACTCCTACATCGCATGATTACAAAAGCTACGATTTCATCAAAACAAAAAAAAACAAAAAAATGAGACTGACGTAGCAATGAATGATCAGTATTTTTCATTTAACTTTTCTATGTATTCTACTAAACAAATTTTTCACATTTAATTTCATAGCAAAATATATAGTAAACACTTTTAGTAAACACTTCGTACATGCCTATAAATGAATAAATCAAGTTAATTCTTGGGTTTGTTTTGCCCTGATTATCTTTCTTTTAGTCAAAGTGGAAAAGGGGCAAATTATCAGGAAGCTTAAATATCAATGGGGCCGGTGAATTTCAATTAACAATGTGTGTGAGCCCACAGAAAGGTCCCTTCCAGAATAAGTTAGGAAAATATTTTTTTTCTTTTAAATGTTTCCCGTGCAAAGTCAATAGGGGTAAAATAAGCAAAGTTAGTACAGTATGTCTCTCGGGCCCATTGGCCCCATTTGTCAATGGATTTGACCACCGAAATTTTGTGAGGACATTTTCGTATATACCCCCTTTAAGACTTAATAAAGTTACATTTTGTGATATTTGAGGGGAAACCGGGCATCTCTCACGGAGCTGGGACTTTTTTCTACAGAATTAACCGTGTCAAAAATCTGAGATAAACGTGGGTAAGCGCTTCAGCCTCTGCTTGAATTTTCGGGCAGCTACGACAATTTCGAGTTTCGATTGCCACCAGCTATTGCAGCGTCGCCAGGTGTACACACACGCTCAAACGTGATCGCATACGTCTGTAGGTTATGTTATCATAAAATCCTTATCGTAAGTTAGTTTTGTTCATGGAAGAGATTAGCTTTTAAAAATACGTAACTGAATAGCATGTAATGTGAAATTCTTTGCTCCAGTTTATCTGGTAAAGTAGAACATTACCAGACATGTCATTTACACAGTAGCTTTGTTATCATATGCAAATAATGAAGCAGACATAGTCGAAACGATGAGTCATTTTACCAAACAATGTGAACATATATGTTTCTCGCCCTGGAAACATTTAAGCATTGTAGATAAATCATTCTGAACAAGATCAGAGGTCCATTTCGAGGGTTCAGTAGTAGATTGTTAGGTTTTAAAACCGACAAGCAATATGTTACCCTGTATTTTGTTATTTGACTTAAACTTTGACACAGTAACACTATCTATGTTTGACACAGTAACACTATGTATGTAGTGTATATGCATATATGCATGAATGTATGTTCGACGATTTAAATTCAGCCAGTTTCTAATGGTCACATACATTTGCTATATAACCTTTCAAAAATCACAATTGTTAACAAAACAATTGACTAGGAAAAAACAACAGAAAACAATACAAAGGATGAAGGAGATATCAACAACGGAATGCCTGATATGAAAAAGGGGTTCAGGGGGGCTTTTTGTTGTGATCTGTATCTATAAATTTAATGATCACATAAGTCGTGTGATATGGTATTCCCCTCTTTTATACTTTGAGAAACTGACTTGCGTGTATGTAGTGCATATATTTGTTTGTATGTATGCATGAATGTTTGTTCGACGGCTTAAATTCAGTCAGTTTCTACTGATCACATAGGACATTTGCTACATAACCTTTCAAAAATCACAATTGTTAACAAAACAATTGACTAGGAAAACAACAGAAAATTCCGTGTAAATAATATGCATAGTAAAATTCAGTTCAGTGGAGAGCGGACAAGAAGTCGAGACTGGGAGGAGAAGGGTCCACCTCAGTCAGTTATCAGAATGTTGCGTTTGGGTTATGTTTCTACTGATGACGGGGAAGGGGGGTGGGGTGGGTAACGTATTTTAGAAACATTGAGGCGCCAAACTCACAGGTCTTTACATGCAATTTTCTACAATGTTAGGGGGATTCATGACTCCACCTGACCCCCATAGCAACAGGCGGTGAGGTGAAGTGCAAAAAGAGCGGGAGGTAGAAAAATAAGAGGGCATCAAACATCCTTAATCTCTTAGCTTCTTTTTTGCTTCAAGTTTTTCTACGCTTTTCTTCAAATATGATTGCAGCTGAGGACCACTTAGCCTTTCGGAGGCGTATTTTGGGTAGGCAGTTCTCCTGCTCTCGAAATCCTCAATGAAAGCTCTCCGTAAACTCTTTTTTACCGCCGTTCTTGAACTATCTGCGTTGCATTGTAAATATGTAGGAGAAAAAAAAGAGAGAAAATAGCGCTGTCAAGCGGTAATTAACCCGTCTCGTGTAGTTTACCTTGATAATGACAGACTGTACTATAAGGAAAAAATCACACCATCCTCAGTTTCACATTCTCACACTCTCCATAGTCTCTACTGTTTAGTGGTTTAACACACTGTAAAAGTATTGCTCCTGAATTGCCACTTCTACACAAGCTTCTATACTGTACTGTCTGTGATAATCACATTATAGTCCGGATAACGTTCAGTCGATAAAGGGATATTTTTGCCCATTAAATTTAAATGTTAGAAAAGAATGTAATAACTATTAATTAATACATACTAGCAACTAGTCTGTTATTTCTGTTTTTTTGTTTTTTTTTCATTCAGCACGTCCACACAAGAGTTAAGGCATATCGAGAACACTTGTAATTTAACAACGTGGCACTACAACGTGCAAACGACGTATAGTGTTTGCGATCGGTGGCTAGGAAAACAAGCCAAATGTGTCATAACACAATGAAACTATTGGAATAAAACGCATATTGAAAGCATGGGATTGGTCTCCCATACTTTATAAGCGTCATGAGTGGAGTGATTGTGACGAAGTATGACTTTTTACCTGGTATTTTCAGCCACGTCGCAGCGTGTTTCTTGGCTGTCGTCAAGACCTGATCCATCGGTACTACCTCATCGACGAATCCAATGTTCAGAGCTTCGTGAGATTTCAGGAGCAAACCTTTGCAAAAGCAAAAGAAAAGAAAGTAAAACTGTATTTTAGAAAACTTAATCGTTGAAACGGCTTTGAAAAGTTACGATTCTTATCACTTGAAGAAACACATTCTTTTCTTTCTCTTTCAGAGAGTTGATAGCAAGCTAATTCTGCTCTGAAAATTCTATAAAGACTGAGGCATCCAGGTCAGAAAAATTCTGCATATGTAAAAGGTTACTTGTAAAACGGTGACGATCTTCCGACTCCCTCAGCCAACCATCCCTTATTGAGTTTGCAAAACTTTTTAAACTCATCATATCGTCCTAAATCAAACGTAAACTTAAAGTCAGTCAAACGTTTGTGAAAGTTTCATTATTATTAAACACATTCACGTTAAAAGTTATACAATTATAGACGCATAGAGCATAAAACACCAGCAGTGCGGGGATACGACAACAATTTAAAAACAAAGGGATTACTTAATGCTTGAATGACATCCTTCTAGACTAACAATACATGAAAGTTCTGCAAGAGATGCCCAGAACGCCAACTCTATTCGCAGCATTTAGAGCATCAGTCTGAAAATCTTTCACCAGAATGTCTAGATTTATCTTCTTCTTTTTTTCGTCTCATCATTTTATTCTTATATTTCCTCTTTCCTGTGACAGGAATTTCATCTTTTTGGTAAAGGTTTTCTTGCCTGCCACTTGAACGTTAAATGCAATTACAGTAAAGTGTAGTTTGATTAAGTTTTACCTAATTGCAGAATTCGTTCGCTCTGTCTTTGTCCAATTACGTTCTTCACCAGGTTTTCAATGAAGAACGGTATCGCCAATCCCTGAAAGCAGATGATAATATTTATGATAGTAAGAACAATAATAAATACAGTGGACTTTGGAAATCAGTTATACAATATAGTGTAATATGGAAGATTGGAAGAATCGTTAAAGAACAAAACGCAGTATCATAAATTGAGGATAGCGCATTATTTACAGTTTCAGTAATTATCATTAGTTTATTCACACTCAAGAAGAATCCGCGACTCCTATTGGCCCATTACAGTCAGGTGAACGTGGCTTATCCTTGTATAAAAGCACGGTAATTTAAGAGTAAATTCACCTTCGGATGAATTAACGGTTCATTGGTCTAAAGTTGATCAACCATGTTCATATATACAAATCAAAATTTTGACAAAAAAAGACGGAAAAATAAAAGAAGAATTGGTTCATAAATAACAGCAGTTTTATTGAAAACGAACCCCGAGTAAAGGTTAAAAAAGTTCACAACATCCCAACAATGTTCACAATGTCACAAGAAGTAACACTTATACTAAATCACTAATAATAACATTCAACAAGATGTTGATACGTTTTAGTTTGTGCTCAACTCTCAGTTGCAATGTGTACGTCCTGTACGTCATGTAGCGCACTTGTTATCATCGCATGCTGAGGGTTATTGTACGTGCGCTTATTCACTGTGTACGGAACACGTACACACTGCAGAGATTTTCCTCATCAAGAAATCAAATTGTTGGAATTTGCCTAGGATTGACTACACTGATTTTTGATAAAGATAGTTGCAGATTTTGGAACATTACATTCCGAGAAAATCTTGAGCATATTTGATGACTCACAATTTCGTTAACCTTCACGCATAACGTTATGGGGCTTACTGTTAGGCCTATGTTATTTGACTCACTGTGCATGTACGACCACTTTGCCTTGACTGTGGGAGTTTTACGTTTGCAGTCCTTAATTCTCTCTACGATTTTATTCCATACGGACTCGTTTTTGAACTCCGTAAAATGGACGAAGAAGGAATGCTACATGGCTCAAATCAAATCAGAATAAAGCAAATCTGCTGAATAAAGCTTTCAATAACGCTGACACAATTGTGTAGTTAAGACTGGAGAGGTAAGATTACTGTAAGAACCACTGATATTATCACTGTGATGTTGTTAGGTCTTCGCATATCCATTTATGATTTATAGTTTTAGGCCTATATTTTATTTTTCAGTAGCCCTAGGCTAGGCCTACTACGAACTTTACAGTCATGTTTTGTGTGTAGGCGGAGCTACCCTCCCTACGGGCCGGGGCAGACTACAAAACACTGCCGATCTTCAGTTTTATTGTGTTCATCACAATCCAATTGTGTTTTTACTCTAAAATTGGACGTGCATACATTATTCATCGGATAAATAGATGGTCACCTGACTGAAATCGGCCAATAAGAGTTGAGGATGGCAATTCTGTATGAATGTACGATAACACCATACATCGACAGTGTTTTGTCGTCTGCTATCTTACGTCGTGATTTACAAAACAGTAATGATACTTTGTCAATCATGCAGAAACATTGTTCCCATGTTGGTCATCATGTTGGCTGTTCTCGGGATTCGTTTTCAATTGAAATGTGGTGATTTACAAACCCAAATTTTCTTCCGTTCTCGGCTCTTTCATCATCTCGCTGTGCATGAAAGAACAGGGTTAAGCGACGCTGAATCTGCATTAATTGCAGGATAATGCACTCTCTGCAGGGAGCTGCCACTAGTGGCAGCTCCCTGCTCTCTTTAAGGTTTGCTGTCTCTGGATGCACCGGGGGCGGGGAGGGGGGATTGCATAGCTTGTGTTTACCCCGATCGTGCAGTATCTTGTGATCCAGCGTTAATTAACCCTTAAGCAATCTATTGCAGACTGAAAGGGAAATTTAATCTAAATATACTGGGTTAAATTCATAGACATGTCAGGACTAGTTCCGTACAGGCGAAAATTGCCATCTGTGACACCAATTGTGGTGCCACTATTGGGAATGAGAATATTGTCTTACAATCAACAGAAACTGCGTGTAAGCTATACATTTTTGTATGGGTGGGTTGAGGCGTTTATTTTCTCATATTGGAAAGTTAATACTAAGAAAATAATACATTCCCTAACTCGACGACCCATTTTTTGCGCTCTGTAATGTATGCATATACTTACCACTTTGCGCGCACGCAAGTGCACAACCCCACATATCCGCCGAGACCCTTCTCTGTATGTAACTGGTAACTGATTTACCCCCCTCCCCCTTCCCCACTTTTCGGCTCTTGGTCTCGCTCATGTGTGGCACCAGATCACAAAGTGATCAACTGCAATTTTCAAAAGTTGATGAAATGATGTCTTGGAGAGGATTGTATTTATCCCGAGGGCAGTTTTCCCATGCTGGGCAATGGGACGAACACAGAAGTTACCGATTAAGTTGGTCGTTACTGTCAAACATAGCTATAAGATCCCTTTATGGCTGGTTTGGCATAGTTGTAAAAGCCGCCTCGGTTGAAATTTCTCACCCGATCAATTACATTGCTTGAGCTTGGAATCCTCTGTTTCTAAGAATGTTAATCTGGAGGTTGTATGGGGCCCTTATGACGATGGAGATTGATTGGAATCCTAAGTCCTCGTTACGATTTTATTGCAAAAAGAATTGTTTTTGGACTTCTCCGTAGAATCGACAAAGAAGAGACTGGCTTATTCTGGTAGGCCACATCAAAGTTGTTCAAACTTTACTGAATACACTCTCACGCAACATAATTCGGAAGTCTGAAGGGTACGATTACCGTAAAAAAAAGAATTACCACTGACATTACCACTGTAGTATCGTCACGTATGTATATTTATGATTTATTTTTACGTACATTTATATTTCACTTTTGAATTAGGACATCATGTTAGTTCTAATCTTCGAGTCGCCATTGTTTTGTGTGAGAGGCAAAGCACTCGTAAATCTACGGTTTTGTTTTATTCTTCCACTGATGATTGTCCCTGGTTATCGTTGTGGCTTATCTAGCAGATAACCCACGGTCACCTGACTGAAATGGGCCAATAGAGGTTGAAGGTTCTTCCCAAATATCTATGGACAAGGGTTAAAAAGTGACTAACGCTAGGATTCCATAAGCACGGACACCGATACGTAAACTTGATAAATCACCCACACTGAGTTTCGACGTATCTACAGTGCAATCTGTGCAAATGAGTTTTCAGATCTGGGTATACGCACGCGGTAAACTCGATCCCTACATGTAGCGATCGACACGGCAAATTGGATATTAACCGCATCTGATGAGCAGTTGGTGTGACGTCATTATATGTACCAATGCTCACATGGCGACCATTATTACTCATAAAATCAAAATATCGAAAGAAAAACACGATTTGTGTGTTTTAGAAATCGAGCTGGTAGGACAACATCCAGTTTTATATGATGAACAACTTGCGTAACATAGGAATGGGGTACTAACTCAAAATATCTGATAAAGCATTGACAATGTCATGAAGATAGGAGACATTAATGATATTTGTGTAGCCTAATATAATCTTGGCTATGACTGCATAGGTATAGGCCTTTTTGTAGTATCAACATTGCGATTTCACACAGTTTAGGTCTTACGTTACATGTGCCGCTACCCGGTAGTCTTTAAAATTCCAAAAGTGACCCAGTATGGATGAAATGCGTGGCCTCTACTGTTATTTTTCACAAGGAGGGGTCTCCACACAGGTAAGGCTTTATATGACGTAGGGTCTAGGCTATGACTACGAACGGTTGTCCTAGGTCAATGTTACTCGTTCGTGGAATTGTGGAATCACAAATTTCCGTGACAGGAGAACGCAATCGCATCAGGTCACCCCATTCCGTACCCGTGCTTATGCAATCCTAGCTTTATTCAGTACACAAAATTTTTAACCTCAGCATGATCGAAAGAATTTAATGTGTCAATTAATTGCATTGGAAATGTTTTTTCCATATGAGATCAATTAAGTGCAACAACGCAAAGAATTCTCGTTCATTGCTTTATGCCGAGAAGTCATAGTTGACAAAAAAATCGGAAATTTGTGGATATTTTGTTTCTAAGTCTATGATGGTTGTTTCCCTTTATTGTTATAACTTTATTATCATTCTTCCGTCTATTCAATCCCAATTTTAACAAATACAGGCTTCATTAACAGACTTGCGAAAGCAAAAACAATATACTTTCAGTCTCAAGAAAAGGGGGCGTGATTTCTGTCCCCGAAATGAGAGTGTAATTGTTTGAAAATCAGTCCAGTGACGTAAATGATACGGAAGGGATTTGAAGGGCAACTTTAACACAGTCTCTGATCGATGTAAGCCCTCGTGATATTCGAAATATGTAAACACAATATTTGAAACCCTTTGGGGAAACGTCAGCAATTTTATCGTAAACAGTAAATAATTAATCCATGCAGGGAGTTGCCATTTCGAGGAGATACGGCGCATTGAAGTCATGTGTACAGCCGCCAAGTGTACCCAGTAATCTATCTTTTGTATCGTGCTTGAGATTTCCATAGGTCTGGACTTAAAGATGATTAGAAGATAAACCCAATATGGTATCTGTCGTCTGCTACAGTTTCGGCATGAGGAAGGAGATTTCTGTACTGCAATAGCATTGCCAGTGGTCTAGAGAAAACATAATTTTTCTGCCTAGGAGCCGCTCGGTGTCGCGTATGACAGTACAACATCTAGGTTGCGTCTGGGTGCAGCTACAGTTTGATCGAAACACTTGGCTTCCTTGTTGTTATTGTTGTTAATTGTTTTAAATAGGTACAATAGGCCTTTCAAAAGGTACAATTTAGGTTTACTTAAGGTGGTATGAGGTTCATTAAAGGATAAACCTTTCAGTAAGTTAAGATTCTCATGAAAATGATGTCTTTGTGAAGTTTTTCTCAGCCAACATATGATTCTCTTAGACTAGATTTATGTCCACTCACCCTTTAAAAGGAAATATTGTGTTTACAATGCCCCAATTTGGTGTGCAAAGAAAAACCGCTTTAATAATTGACATATCGCCATTCAGTCTCACAGGCAGACGTCACGAATGCACCTTGTTGGGTTAAGAATATGCCAAAGTTGGTTAAAAAGTACCCATTCTAACATAACTACTTTTAAACCACGAAGAGTAGCTTTTTACCAACTTCGGTATGTTTTGGCCAAACGGTTTATAAGGAGGGTTAGTTAATCAACCTCGGGTAAAACTTTACCAATATATTTTTAGGTTGTAGCTTCTCAAAAAATCATACATGAGATGAGTTACGAAATATTTATTGTTTTAATTTTTTAAAGCTTGGGTGCATGGATAAATTACTCATGAGCAATAAGTAACTGAATTTCTGTTAGTGAGAAATTTATTTATTTTAAAGAAGTCCATCATTCTGCCTTTTTTTTTTAAATTTGTATCCCTAAATATCCGGTTAAAAAAATGACTTTATTTCTGTAATACAACTACAGTATTTCCCATTAATGGTTAACAAACTCACAAAAGTAGTTTCGTGGAGCCCTATCAGGTGATTTTCCTCGATGATCCGATAGTCGAACGACAAAGGGATGGCACAACCACCAGCCAAACAGTGACCCTAAAAAGAAATACACACGGAACAAAATAATAATAAACAAACAAGGAGTTGTATATTTTATTACAACATTGAAAGTTAAAACCTTACATACCGTGCTTATCTGTGACATTTCCATGCCAATTCTTTGTTTTTCCGAGGAACTATTTTTAAAGAACTGATGCAAACAAGCTAGTCTTACGCCCTTTTCACCTTAGGCCCTTGGCAGTTTTTGATGTATTTTGATGGAAATACTTTTAATGATGAACACAGCTAATATTCCCAAATGTCACGTTTATGTCACACACCATTTAAGTGACCTGTTATTCTCAGTTTAATTGAACTATATTTATTAGTCACGTTTAGCCCCTTTACCTCCGCAGATGAAATGACGATTGGGAATACTAATGAGCCCTAGCTCTCTAACGTTGGACCAATATTGGCCCAACATTGGACCAATACACTGCCCAAGAGTTCGGTGTGCTGCAATGGCACAACGTTGGTCTAATATACACTCCCCAGCGGTTGGTTCTGTAACATTGGTCCAACGATGGAAAGTGGCGACCTACCCAACCCTTTAGGAGTTCTACGTTGAAACAACGTTCACCATCCAACTATTGGCAGTCCTTTATTGATCCAAGGTTGGGTCAATGTAAACTGCCCAACAATTCATTGTGTAACGTTGATCCAACGTTAGTCCAATATACACTGGCCAATTGTTGGTTGCCTTAAATTAGCGCAACGTTCAGCCAATGAACACTGGGCAAAGGGAGGGTGGATATCTCGCGTTAGCCCAATGTTATGCCAGTGTTCGTTAACCAACCCAACGGTTTACCAACGGTTACCGACAGTTACCAACGTTGACCCACCGTTGGCCCACCGTTGACCCACCGTTGACCCATCGTTGACCCACGTTGGGGGAAGGGCCTGAAGAGAGATTAAAACTAATTCAAGAGTGTGATTACAATACTTCCTGTAAGTAGCAGCATTTGGTATGCAGTCTACTTTTGTGTTACAATTTTGAAACATTGTTTTGTTTTTAAATGGAAATCCCCTTGCAATGAATAAAGAAGATAATTAATCTCAATTAATAATTACTCTCATATAATGGGAAGTCAATGCAGATAGGATTTCATGCAGTTAGTATGCTCAGGAAAGCAACACTGACATTCATGATATAACATTTTCCCATACCTAGAAAACATAGGAGATACGCTACTTCTTTGTCTTGATGTGAACCAAGTGAACACAAACCCTGGTGAATATCCTTCACCGCAAAAGCGCAACCCCTTTCACTATTCCCTTCATTAATTTCTTTCAGCTTTCTAACTGTCGTGCAACAGAGGGACTCACATTCATGGCTGCTATTGTGATGAGATTGGTGCCACTGCTTGTAAAAACCATGTCCTGTAAGTCGATCCAATATTTTTCTATCTCCTTCGCAGTTCGATTGTACATAGACATGATGTCCAATCCACTGCAGAAGAGACCAGGAAACGCCTGCAAAATGCAAATCAGTTAACCACCACATTAACTAGAACGTAAATACGGAATAAAGGTTTCGATTCATACATTACACAACCTTTATTCTGAATGTATATCAGAAATGGATCTTGTAGGTTAAATATTCTGCAAAATCATTGTACGGCAAAGCCAGGTCATTTTACTGTAGCAGAAGAGTCCTGAGAGCTTCACGCCTGGTGAACCCAGATAACCTTCCAAGTCAACCAAAATCATAGAATCATAGAAAATAATAGGCAGGGTCAACATACCACGTAAAACTGAAGAAAAACTACCAATGCTCTGTATCTTGGGACATGATATCTGACGATTTTCAGATTTTTCAAGGTAGACCTGATATGACACTTGACCTCCTCCAAAAGTTTATAGGATTCATTTATTTCATGTCCCACATCATCAACATACCCAGATATGAAAAGTGTTCAAATGTGCTATCTTAAAGGAGAATATGGAGTTAATATATTATAATATATATATTGTATTATTAAATATTGGCAGATTATTTTTTGCCACAAATCTGTTAAATAGATATGCTTCTACTCGATTTGGAGAAAGAAAGAGCAAACAGTTATGTAAGATGTATTTCACAACTCCATATCTTCCTTTATATCGTGGTAACAAGATTTCAGGGTTTGACTCTGGTGGTCTCAGATGACCTTTGATCGAAACTAGGAATAATAGAGTTTATTTACTTAATATGCATTAGCCACAATGACAAGTATGAGTAACTGTTGCCCTTCTTGAGACACCTTGATTACAATATTTTCAGCATTTGACTTTTAGTGGCCTTAGCTGACCTGTCACCTCCACCAAAACCAACATACTGTTCAGCCACTTAATGTGGACTATCGACATAACAACTAGGTTAATAATCACTGCTACCCTTCTCAACATACGCTGCTTTCAAGGTTTGTGGCATTTGACCTCTACTGATCCCAGACGACCTTTGACCTCTATCAAGCAATAGGCATTTTTCTTCTATGTAACCATGCAACACAGATGTAAAGTATAAAACGAATTCGTTATGCTTCTAACTTGAGATATCGAGTGAACAAGGTTTTAAGCTTTTAACCTCTGTTGATCCCAGTTGTGCTTAGAACTCCCACAAAAACAATATGATCCTTATACGTAACATGGCCAGCCTAAGAATAAAATATAAAGGGTATCAATATATCTTGACATATCGTGTGCGTAAGCTAATCATTTCAAACTAGGGTTCCTCCATAGAGATGTAGGAACTCTATTACAAACGATATACATACGCTATCATGACCGCATATGATTCTCTTTTCATCAAACCCCCCAAAATGGTTTCCATTAAATTACAAGCGAAAACGTCTGTCGTGTTACCACTATCATGCATTTAAAATTCATAACAATACAACTACATGGAACCATGGTTACAAGTATGCTCGGTGCCTCAACTTTTGGGAGGATGCTGCATGGCATCACTAATCAAGATTGTCATCCTATGTAAGTGTAAAGAATGAAAATTGACAAATGTTGAAATAGTTAAAACAAAAACATTAACCATGGTAGCCGTATTTAGACATTGCCGTTATTTCTTTACCAATGTTTTTTTGTGATGTAGGGATAACGATGTTTCATAAACTGACAGAAATTATTTTCAGAAAATTTATGGATTACATCTTAGGAGATATATATGACGTAACATATTTCTCTCTTTTTTACCCCTTTTATTTTCATAATTCCATTGCAAGAGTGCATTGGATCAAAATAACCCTGGGTTAAGCCAAACTCTCACCTCTCTTATACCTTCGTCACCAACGCTTGAGATCCCATACTTACAGATTTCATGATCATAGCTCTGACGTTCTCATCCTTCTCTAACTTTGTTATGGTATTTGTGATGGCTCTCAAATGGTCAGAACATAACGAGTTCTGCGGTTTCTTCTGTAACGTGACTATTGCGAGTGAACCTTGGAAATAAGCAAAACAAAATTAAAACAGCAATAACTATTCACTGAAGTTGGAACATGATCACAATAAATGGAAATATCATCTTAAAGTATATATGAAGAGCATGTGTGATTGCTGTAGCATATTTTTTCAGTTAAAATACTCAAAGGTATCAAGTGTATACATGAAGATACCAATTATGTCTCATACAAGTAGAAAATATGAAACTTGTCTTCAAAGTACTACAGAAAAACAGTGTTTCATAAATCTAAACAGTGTATTGTTAGAGGAGAAATAGTGTTTCATAAAAGGAACAGCATCTTGCAAAAATAAAAGTTATAGAGCAGCGCAGTAAATTGCAATAAGAGAAGCAGTGTGTCATAGGGCTGGATAGGATATTGTACAAATAAAGACAATGTTTCATAGAGCTTTACAATATGTTGCAAGCAGAAAACAGTATTTTAAAGCACCGTAGTATGTTACAATAACAGGAACAGTTTCATAGAGATAGACACTTTGCACATAGACAGACAGTGTTGCATAGACCAAGACAGTGTAATGTTTACAAAGAAAAACAAAAGAGAACCACTGTTTCATGGAGCTGGACAGTATATTGCAAAAACTGGACAGTAAATTGCAAAGAAGAAAGATCACAGAGCATGGACAATTTTGTGCATTTCTGTATTTTATATGCCTAATTTATAAATGATTTGTAATCTATAGCACCATATCGTCAAGGAAGAGGAATCATGTTGAATCAATGCATAATTGTTGCCACGGATTTATGGAAGCAAAAGGGGGTCCTAGAAAAAGAAAACGAAACTGCAGCGCATGAGCAAGCGTAGGCATATATGTGGCTCAGCAAAGACGGGGCGTGGTTCATTTTGTTATATTTTCATTGTTTGGAAAATTACCAGGAGAGTTTGTTTTATCTCACTGCATTGTATCCTGTGTATTGCGATCATGCATAGTCAAATTGTGCTGATATATACGTTATAATTAATCATTGATTTCTCACATTTCAAAAATAAACAGCGTTTTCTGCTGATTAAGCGATCATGGATATCTTCTGTCGAAATTTCTGCAGAACAAGTCAGTTGACGTACATAAACTTAGAATAAATTAATCTTGTATTGCTCAATTACCAGCGACGTTGCATTAAAAAAACATCTGTGCGAAATACCAATCGTCCTTTAGGTCTGACCATCATGCAGCATGATAAGAGAAACACCATTTACTCTGACTTAAAGTTAGAAGTTAGTGATCACAGAAGGCCATGTGAAGCAAAAATGCGTCGGATAGCTTTGAAGTTGTACAGTCTTTTCATATGTCATTGACCTTGAATACACACTACCTCACGCACTGTAAGGTCTGCGTCGCGTATATGGCAAAGTCCGTATTTATTAATTCCGACTCGACAGATTGGGAGAATTAGATGAGCAGACACATTACATCAGGGTCCATCGTTCAACGAGTTATTGTATAATCAGATTGTATATTGTATAACTATTAACTACACTGGACCTTGAAGATAACGATGAAAGTCCTTAAAAATTAAATTCAACGAGCAATTGTACAAATTCATTAAAATCAGACAAGTCAACACTGGCTTCGTCTTCAAACGAAGAAGAAACGCATACTCATGGAAGTAAACATGGGCACCTAGGTTGCAGATAAGTGAAACACACACACACAAATCGACTATAGTTAGCCGTTGCTTTAGCCTGTATGATTAACCTTTGTACGACTTTTTTTTATTAGACTTTGATTCGATCAAATATTTCAAGGTCATATATATTTTTGTAATGTTTCATTCCATAATAGAGACATCAAACTTAAGTCTTTCAGGTTATTTCTGAAACGGCGACTGGGGAAGATTTAGGAAAATATTCTAAGAACATAGTTGTAAGCCATGCATTTAAGATTCCACAACTGGGCAGGTTTAAATCTGGCAGAAATTATCTTTTGACGGATCGTATCAGGTGCGTCTTCATACATTCTGCGTAATTAAACAGAAATCGACATTTGAGGAAAAGTGTGTACCATTGAGTACGGTCGTCGCACTTTTCAACATAATTCAATCTATATGCCTTCAATCGTAGACATGTATATGGCATGTTTATTTGACATCATATATCATATCGAAATCATTTATACCGTGTGTACATAGAAGCCATGTGAACCAATTATACGGATAGCGTTGGAATCAGTACAACCTTCTCATATACCAGTGATCTGTAATGTACACTATCTTACTCATTACAAGGTCTGCGCCACGTAGACAAAGTCCAGATTTAATCCCGATTTGATGACTTGAAGTAATAGATGCACGACCACACTGTCATTAAGGTCCATACTTCAAAAAGGGTTTATCTATTCAAAGTGTACTTTACCAACTGTAAACTGTACTAGACCTTGAAGATAAGCATCAAACAATTAAATATCAACCAAGGTACAGACACCTTACAAACAGTCAAGTTGTCCCTTTACCTATGTCAAATGATAAAAAAGAAATACACGCAAACATGGGCATCTTGCGTGCAGATGAGTGGAAATATGAACAGTTCATTATAGTTGCTTTGTTCGAATATTTCCAAGGTCAATCGGTGCTTTTTTTAATATTTTCTCTCATAATAAAGCTAAGTACCTCAAATATCTCATATTCTTTCTGAAATGAAATTTCGAATGATTAGGGAAAATATTCTAAGAAAGTTTCATGTAAGTCATTTTAAGATTCCACAGTTGAGCTAGTGTGAGTTTGGAAACAAATGGAACGATCTTTTGACGGACCGTGTGCGTCTTCATACATTCTGTGCTATTATAAAGAAGTCGACATTTGAGGAAAGAAATGTGTACCATCGAATTCAGGATCCAATGTAACAGAGACATAGTCCGATGTAGCTGTAGAGACGGTTCGACAGTTGCGAACAGCAGAGAAACTTTGAAAAGTACACATCGGTGACGTCACTATTCTAAGTAGCCGGTTAAACATTGTTGCTGTAACCTATACATAAAATAAAAAAAAAATAAAAAAAAGAAGAGAAATGGTACTTTTGAGATTTCACTATTCATTTAAACATAGGTAAGAAATACAAATGGAAACCATTATTCTAAAATTCTGATGAGAATCATGGGAATCAAGGGGGAGGGGCTTTCGAACGACTTTCCGCATAGCTGAGAGGACATTTTTTATCCAATTAACTTTTCTTGTATAGCTAGAACTA
This sequence comes from Stichopus chloronotus, assembly GCA_021234535.1. NCBI lineage: Eukaryota > Metazoa > Echinodermata > Holothuroidea > Aspidochirotida > Stichopodidae > Stichopus > Stichopus chloronotus. The sequence goes on along the minus strand of CM037839.1, from coordinate 22,062,820 downwards.
ATGACATCCTGTGATGTCTGGGGGTTAACATGAAAGATGGGGGGGGGGGGGTGAGCCTCTAACCACAAATTGTTGAAACAATGAGACACTCTTATATGCACTTTGACGCTAAATTATCAACTTACCTATGCATGGAATTGACTTTCTATTTTCAATTTTCTTAAATTCATGGAGGTGACTTTTTTTTTGGGGGGGGGGGAAGGGTGGGGTTTGCCACAAGCCTGCCTCGAAGAGGGAATCAGACTGTTCAAATAAAGAAATCATCCTATATTTCCTGTCAATGAAAGGACGTTGTTTCATGTTGTCCATGATTTGGCATGCAAATTGCTCTCAAATTTATCCCTTAATATCCAAATATATACCTAAAACCTGAAAATACATGCTTAGGTCAACAGTAACGATAATTAATTGTACTGGTATATCTCACGTTAGATTTATTCATTAAAAATTAAGAGGCCTATGTAACTGAGTACAAAACCTAAAAGGAGGAAAGGGATAGCCTAAGCTATTTCTTTATTAATATTAAGATGAACCAAATAGTAATGATAGTTGAAAAGAAATTGACATGTTTTATAACTTTGTGATACTGATCGGGAACTTTTGCTGTGATTCAAAGTGTGATACAGTTGATTTCAACCAAGCTGTTGATTGTCTTAGCAACTTAAGCTTTAAAGCAAAGTATTATACTTTGAAAAATTTCAAAGGACCCGAGCTATTCATATTGTACATTACTGAGATCTGCAATGTGTCTGACATACTAAGATTCGTTTTATTTGCAGGTGATACAAATATCTTCTGCTGGTAAAACGATATTAATGTGTTATTTGATGGAGTCAACGAGGAACTTCTGAAGCTGTACACTTGGTTTTCAATTAATAAGCTATTCCTGAGCATACACAAAACAAATTATATTTTCTTTTTAAACAAAGTTTTTAATACCATCCCTAAATATCCACATAAACAGCGTTAATATTGAAAAGGTTTATTCAACCAAATTTTGTGGGATTTTGATCAATCACAAACGTACATGGAAGGATCACATTTCGAAGGTAGGTGGGAAAATTTCAAAACGCATCGCACTTCGGAATAAAGTCGTAAATGATTTAAATACAAGGTCCCTGTACATTTTGTGTTGCTCATTGTTTACATCCTTTACTGACTGTACATACAAATCAAATTTAAATCCTATATTCATCAAGCGAAAGAGAATCATTCGTATTGTCGGTAAAGCAAAATATTTAGACCACACAGCCCCATTGTTTAATAGTTTAACGACGTTGCCTTTTTTCAGTTAATTAAATTTAGAACAGCTATCTTCATGTACAAAGTTTTTAACAAAATGCTGCTATTAAATCTCCAAGGCTATATTTCACTATATCGTTAAATAGCTGTACTACTAACAATTTGCGGGAATTTTCATTTAAAAAAATCATAAGAAAAAAAAAGAAGAAACAACTGAGTATCTTGTACTCGGGTGTGTCTATATGGAAGTCTATTAATGCAACGATGAAAAACTGTAAAACCCTTTCATCTATTAAATACTAATACAAGCAAAGTTTATTTACCCCTACTCACCAATCATACTATTTTGAAATTGGGTAAATATCTCCTGTATTTATCTTTTCTATCTCACATGGAACCTTAAGTTGTAATATCATTCACCAGATGTCATTAATATTATCTGGAGGAAAATGCTTTAAGTTTTTTACTTCGTTTTCCTCCCTCTCTGCTACTCTTCTTGTTCTGGTGAATCCCTTTTTTATGTATTGTTAACGTATGTACTGAAAATAAACTGTTGTCATTGTCATTGTAATTTACACAAAAATAGTGGACTAACTCGCCAGGTACTCGCTTCACTCCTGAAAGGTTGACCAAAAATGTTTAATTATTGTTTCAATTTTTTCTACTTAAGACATTTATTCTGACCAACTTCTTCGTTCTATCCGTATAGATTACGTATGTTAAAATTTGAAAAAATAGTGGCAAACGTACCTTTGGTGTCTTAGTAGGAACGTTCACGGTTTTATCGGGGTGATCATATACCAGGGTGACAATTTATCGACGTAGATTTCTTTTCGTCGTGGCGTGTAGATCTATTGTGGCCGGTTTTTGGAGCTCTGTTAAGTGTAAAGTGTACATTAGTACCAGTGCAGGTGGTAATGTCCGGTTTTGTCGAACCATGGAGCTATTGCGAAATAGAGCAATGGTCGAATCGCGACGTGCATGGTATCATTATAGACGTGGCATCGTCACTACAGACTTACGCAGAAGATAAACAGGGGACTTGTACTATAGTTAATTTCTAAATGAAAAGACGATTTGCAAGGGCATGTAACGTCACGAAGATTTGACGTTACGTAACTGTAACAGACAAAATGTGGCATAAGGTGCAACATTACCAATATGTGATATGAAGGCTACTGCAGTCCTCATACTATTGCAGGCATACAGATAATATAATTTTATACTATTATGTAGCATTCAAGAGATATTTCGTAGAGAATTCAGTCTCCACTTCATAATTGGCAGTCACTGACAACGAACACACCCCCTTTTTCACCTTTAAACGCAAGGTGACACCAGGCATGTTACAACACTTTTGTAATGTGTGTGAAATGGAATTTTGTGTCAATATCTTTGCAGAAAAGTAGATTGCAAACATCACACATTTGGCAAGCTTCCCTTCTTGAGATAGGCCTATGAGGTTTACAAGAATTACATAATGTGGCCATGTTGACCTCAAATAACCTTCAACAAAGACAATGGAATTTTGTTTACTCAATGAGATACACCTTGATTCTTAAGGAGATATCTGCCGAATTTTTTTTCTTGAGATAACGTGTTTACAATCATTACTTATATCTAAATGCTGCTCTTACATGATGTTTGCGCTCACGTTATAATGATGTATATTGCTTACGATGGTTTTGTTTGTCACATGTCAAGTTTCGGTGACGTGATATGTGAGGTGCACTGATTATGAATATTTATTTAAACACTGCCAAGTATGTTTACCTCCTATGGAGAGGTCCATCATATTTTATATATTCTGTAAATGCTTTTCCATTTCCTTCAAACATTTGTGTTCGACCTTTTCTTTACTTTTTATTTATTATTTACGTCCATTTCCTATTTCAAGACTCGAATACTCGGGTCGAGTTCTTGAGGTTGGGCGGGGGGAGGGGGTGGCAGTGTAAGTTACAGTAAATGGCCTTTGCAATCCTCCTTAGAGAAACCTGCTGAGAGCTATTCAAAATCTTGACTTCAGTGTTATTATTGCCTAATTGAAATTTAATTGAGAGACTTTGGGTTGAACGAAATCAGTAAACTTTGTAACAATACATACCGGACATATGTGTGTGTGGGTTTCATGTAAATTTACTGTTATTATTAGTAAATACTTAAAGAAATTGTGTTCAAACTTAAGCTCAGTGGCATGATTAATTCCATACACTATTTTGAGAGGTGAATAACTGGATTTTTTGTCCCGAGAGGGACAAGCGAACAAACAGAGATTACTTGTGCGCAGAATGTTCTTTTGTAGTACCTTGTCATCTTGGTTATTATTCCGATTGCCTATCAACTGATTGACTACCTGGAAACGTTGGAATCTCCAGGGTGGATGAAGCCTACCAGTCTCAGAAACCTACAATTTGTTCTCGTGGCGGCACTTAGATACCAGCTCGGGGTGTTTGTTGAGGCGTTGCTGATTGTCGGCGTCCCATGTCCCATGTACATACTTTTCAAAAGACAGAAAGAAATTCTTTTCAAAAGGCAGAAATTGCCTTTCTTCGTTTTGTCGTTATATGGTTGTGTTCGCTTGAGAATTTGCCATTTAATTTGGAATTCAATGTCCTTCTTCCTTAGCGACCTGATGCACTCACTAAGCTCGGTATCGTTCTCTGTGTATTTGTTAGTAAATTAACTTTTGTGATTGTTATATCGCGCTTTAAAATTCCGTTGCGAAAGTATCGTGTTTGACCCTTCTCTTTTCCATGACTCTCAACGATGGACTTGCTTCTGCAAAGTCTACTAAGTGGCATTGTTCTTGTGTTTGTTCTTCTTTTGGTGCACTAGTAATGCATTTGTTGTGGGAGTCAATTATTCTTTTAATGCTAGGTATTCAGCAACTACGTTTAACGTTGTTTCCATTACGTAATATGTTATTTGTGTCGATAATTCTGAGGAAAGCGTTTCCTACGTTTGCTTGAACATGCTTACTGAAAGGGGGGATTGAACCAAGTAATATTTCTGCTTCGCTTTTGCTTTTCAGGTGTATTTTGGGTATCATGTTCTAATTTTACACTGGAGACACTTTTGTTGAGCGATTCCTGCTATCCTTTAGCTGTGTTGCGAAATACGTCTCCGCTAGATGTTTCGCTCATTCTTTTTGTTCATAGCTTGACGTATGTTCTTTGTGATGTTTGGTGGGTGATTTTGATTTACGTGCACATAGGTTTGGTAAATGGCTTGTAGATCCCTGTAGATAGGTCAAAGGTTGCATCAGTTTCCAAGTTTGTTGCCTTTTGGTGAGTTGTGGGTCGTAACATGGCCTGGAATTGGTTCTTGGTTTTTGTTGTGAATATGCAAACTGCTACATTCGTTAGAAGAAGAGAGAAGTATGTTCAGTCCTCATAAGTTAACACTGCGAATAATTGGAGCGATTGCTCAAATCCCACTTTTTCTTGTTTGCTCCTCTAATAAAAGCTGTGAAAGAGGAATAAAAGCAAAAAATATGTAAATGAATAGTTTGGTCAAATATAAATTATTTACCGTGTCATTGCTAGACCAACGATATCTTAGGTACTTTCAACCTCACACCTTTCGCCTGACGCTGTCAGTACTTTCTTGTTGTCTTCCGTATACTGTTTCCTGTCTCTCTCATTTTGTTATCATGTTTATTTATAGTTCACCTCCCTCACAGCGACAGAATATCATCGTCCCACGCAGTGAAGTTGTGGGTTCAGTTATACCCTTGGCTTCTCGTCACCCCCCTCGTGATCCCCTCATTTCATCTTAGCTCTGAAATTTGGACAGCAGCACACTGAAAATTTTTCAGAGATTCATTCTCACCCCTTTAGAGTAAATAGTCACTCCTAATTTTGGAGTCATCCCTAATCTCACTCTTTGGGATTTAAAGAAAAAGGACACAAAGAGGTGCCTATAGATGGAAGTGATAGAGTTATAGGTATCCAGTAAGACTTATCCCCGACAATCACCTTGGAGTTGAACGTATCTGACGTCATTCAGGGTTTACTACACAAAAAAAGCAAGTACGTTGTGCTTAGCTTAAATTCCTGTCAGCAAAATGTCGTGGGGCGCTCTTAGCATTTTCTATTGTGTTTTAACGTTGGAACAACTGACATTTTATCTATTGCACAAATTGTCCCCAGGATTTTTACGGTAAAAGGTTAGCAAACAACTGGACAAATTTCAGAATTACAGCAATTAAGGTTTTCACTTTTTATTTAACATATTTGTTTCCATGCTGGTCCGAGTTCATATCGGGGAACGAGAGGACAGCAAGAAGTAAATAAACGTACAGCGATTTCACGTGCGGAGGGAAAAAAAAACAAAAAAAACAACAAAAAACATTTGGCGTGCCTCTCCGGTCATACAAGAGTAGAGTAACTCCTTCATCACTTAAGAGCTGGGTGGTACCTCACATCTACTCTAACTACAGTGTTACCACAAAGCCCTGGTCCGTAGTCAAGTGCTGGCACAGACAATCAGCTTACCAGTTACCAGCCGTGTAATTTAGGCCTATTAATTTAAGTCTAACTGGTAAACTTAAGTTAACTGAATATTTTACTAGCCTAGCCATGAATTAGAACATGATTGCCATGACAGTTCAGCGCCCTAACATCAAGGATGTTCAGATCTCTCACATGTGTGCATTTTGAACATCTGAGGTTTTATGATTTCATAACTTTCTTTGACTGTTGCAAGCAGCGGAAGGTAAAATAAAGATAATGTAGGGTTTCCGAAATGGTAATTAAAGCATGTGCAGACCAACAGGAGACCCCCCTCCCTTAGAATTACGTCACAACGTATCATACGAACGAGTGAGGGCGCTAGAAAGAAAAATGTCTCCTTTGTAAGGGCTGTATTTTGGCATGCTCAGTTATTCCTTTCTCTAATAGACTTGCATGAAGTTTTTCCCACAGGCTAAAATACATCCCTTTGCAATATGTAACTTTGTGGATTAATAGTTATTATAGTAATTAATAGTTGAAGCAACAAAATTCTCCAGTCTGCACAGCGGTAATGCATTCTCCCCCGCATTTGACTTATACGCCTAGACTAACAGAAAATATCCACAACACAGTCAAGCAAAAAAAAAAAAAAAAAAACACGCAATCATAAACCCACTGCGCAGACCATCGGACAATGTTGAGGAAATTCTACCTTTCTACGTTTTTTTTCCCTGGAAAATTCTAAATGTCACGAGGGCCCTCGGAAAGAGATAGAGAAGTCGAGGAATGAGACTGACCATAACAGGAGTTAACTTTTTCAGTGTCTCTTTACATATCACAACATAAAAAGCTATTGAATCTCGCGTAACATGAATTCCTTGGTCCTCAATAATAACAATGAATTCTGTAACTCTTACAATAACAACACATCTTGTGACTAAATACTTGTTAGCACATGAAATCTGAAGGGAGGCCCACTTATCGGAATAGAAGCCCACGAAATTCGTGAATGTTGAGCATCGGCGCAGGTGAACCTCTGCGCAGTTGACTACCTCTCTGTAGTTGAACCTTTGTGTAGCTGAATGTCTGCGCAGTTGAACCTCGGCGCAGTTGAACCTCGGCTCAGACGAACCTTCGAAACTACCTCGCGTCACCTTTGAGCGGAACCTTCGATCGGAACTACTAATTATCTCATCGCCCTATAGGGGCTAGATGAGATATTGTAGTCACTTGGCTAGTGGAGCTATATACTGTACTGTGCACCCATGGGAAAATGGTTGCCATGGAAACGCTTGGAGTGGGTGAGTAGCGACACCCCAGGGGTACCCCATGGTAAAGTGGCCATTGATACAGGGGGGTCCTGTTGGGTGGTATAAATGAAAACGTGTCCGTGCGTGTCTGCGTGTGTGTGTACTACATTGACCGTTGAGTTTCTGTTTGTTCTTTAGTTCGGTAATTTTACGGCATGGCATGATAAGAAGAAATAAAGACAAGAACTTATGTCAACAAGTACAATTTTCTCCTAGGTTTCATTTTAATTGTGAATGGTCACAGTAACACTGGCATTGATTCCAACATTGGGCAGCCTGTGATGAAGCTGGTGTTAAAGAGGCTCATTGAGTTGTTTTGTGAAATTCACTCAATTTTTCTAAACCGGTCAAGTTTCCTTCACATACTAATGACAAACAGTCAAACTAAAAGGATCCCAAAGTTTAACATACGTTGGAACATTAATGAGTGAGTAACCAACGATTAAATTTGGTTTTTGAAACTTTGTGACCAGACATTTTCGCATTAGTACATTCACATGCACACAATCAGAGCAAGTAACGGTCAAAAATTTGAAAAAATTGACAGTTTTCATATAACTATTGGATGTGAAACTTGATTAATCATGCTAATTGTGAGTATTGTCGAGTGTTTGTATACTTCAAAATCACCGCTATCTTTACTGATATCAACTCAATGAGCCCCTTTAAATTTGAGCTGTTAATCTATTTGAACCGACTAAACTAGTTGCTGTACGTGATCTGTTCTCCTTAAAAAAATAAACAAATGTTGTGAGATACGAAAAGTACATTTGGGGATATATTGTCTGTATAAGTCATTAAGAACTTCACAAAATAGCCACAAATTTCATTAAAATCTTTAGAATATTGGACGATTTTACAGACACAGAATTCCTGTCTAATCACTGCATCGTAAATGAGCATTCGCTAATTATGCAAATATATGACGTCAAGAGAGGGACTCGCATATTATGTCTTATGTTATCCCTTATTTTCAAGGATATTCTTCATGTGTCTTTTGTTTTGTTTTGTCGTGGTAGCATGACGTATTTCGTCTTTACGTGATAGTGATATCACTTGCAAAGTATGAACATTTGTAAAATATAAAAATGTTCACTATAAAGAAATACAGACGCTGAGAACTACCCCACCTTATCATAATATTTTTTTATCACACTTTGAAAAAGGATAGCCTATGTAAAAAAAGGTAACGTATATTAGCACAATTTCAACGGATTTTTGTTCTGAGTTTCACTCTGCAAATTAATAAAGCTAGCCCTTTTCTAGATGCATAAAAGATGGACTTTAGAAACACTGGACATATAGCTGGATACATATGTATAATGAAAAAGTTCACCTCTGATTAGCCTCAGGAGAGGTCCTGTAAGGAAGTGTGGATGAGCTACCGTGACACTTTTCCCCTTTTCTTTGTAAGGCAAAACTATTCATTGACAACAATTAGGATGTCTACAATCACACTGCATTCTTAAAAAAAAGCTGTTTAACCATTTACTTGCAAGATAATGGAAGTGAGCCAGAAAGGAATGCGGATTAAAGCAAGAGGAGTTTCTGCATAATTAGCATGTTTTGGGAAATGCATTGTAGCGGCTTGGTTTTTTTAGTAGCTGGCGTTCAGATCAACTACCTACAACCGAGTTGTTGCTATCCTTGTAAAGTTTCAAATGTAAAAGTCTCTGAAGAAATAAAAAAAATCGTATATTGCGTTTTCAGGATTCTGGGTATGGGACCTAGCAATGCAACCAGGGATATCGGTTGCAACTTCCACGAATTCTATTCAGAACTTAATCATTGGCGTCAGCTACAGTGGTAAGAGAAATTCTCCAGTAAAGGACAGGACGGACTTTTTCTTTTTGGCAATCTTGAAGAGGATATCGGACGGAACATAGGCAATGGAGATATTGCAGTTGTGTAAATCCAGCGGAATGGCAGATTTATTGCTTTGACGTTTAAAGTTGAAGTTTGTTTCCGAAAGTGACACCAAGGAAGGCTGCACTGGAAGAGGCTTTAATAAAAGCATTACAGATGATATTTTGAAGACAAATGCAGGATTTACCGGAAAAAGAGTATATAAAATGTATAAAAAGACAGTATATTAAGAAAAATCTATTTCGCGATGTCAGTTTCATGAAGCACCAGCTTTCAAGGTAAGAAATTGTGAATTTTGGTTAGTGTTTTTCTTTTTGGTGCGTTGTATACAATTATTATCGGCATACTGACTGAATTTGCAGTTTGTAGCCTGGACTATAATCAGGTTACGTAAAGGGATGCCTGCGTTAAGGGTATCACTCGGATAAGATTTGCACTCTCAGGTTGGGGAGAAAGAAAGGAGTCTAGTTAAATCGTGGGTTGGATCTGGTCATTTTGTATTTGATGCCGGTGCGCAAAGCAAGCTTTTTTTCGACATGTAGGAACAAACCAGTTGTAGAAAAATATTTGATAGGCCCAATGTGAATTCCGGAGAGCTAAAATGTTTGATTTATGTTGGACTTACCTTGGCGAATAAAAGTAGATGTTTTGTTCCAAGTGGGTCGTTATGTGATTTTTACTAGGGGTGGGGAAGACTGTTGGAAGTTGTATTCTTTAGTACGATCTTTACTGACTTACTCATTTGAATTAATGCCATTTTAAGAGGATTCCTGAAGGTTGATTTGAAAATAACCTATCTATAAAGTTCTTTAAAAATAAAAAATATGAGAAGACGAGGGCGGAGGTAAATGTCAGGAATTTGATACATAGTATTATATCAAGGGGAGGAGGAGGTCTGAAATTTAAAGATGTCAGCTTCCAATTCTTTTTAACATAGTAAAATACTTTCATTTAGGTTCAAGTCTCAAAATAGAAACCAAAAGGTTTCATCTTTGATGCATTGATCTGTGATTTGCCACTGTTTCGGTTATGAAGAGAGTTTCTGAGGGCTTTCAACTTCCTCGAAAATGTTTTGAGATTTGTCGTCGTTAGTGGTTCATGCGCAATTATTTTGGATGCGGATACCTCAATGCGTTCGAATTTGTTCATTTTCATCTCATCCCTATACATAGTATAATAGCGAGGAGATCCTGTACTACATTTTGCTGCTTTATTTAAATTAACACGTAAATGATTGACCAGATTACCGTGACCTCTTAAGTACTCAGCTAAAACCGAATAACGTTAGAAGGTTTCCTGAGGATCCACAAAGTCACATAGGTCAGGATTTAAATTTATAGTTTAACATAATACGATGAAACCGTTTCTATATTTCATGTAACCATCATTTGATAGGAAAGAGGTTAGAGTTATACTTAATTGTTAGCTTTCCAATACGTAAGGTGTGTTGTGCAGGTCGCGTACCTGAAGCACCAGCCCCTTTGCTGTTGCAAAAATTTTCTAGCATATTCAAGCACTCTCTATCTCTACAAGAAGTGATTTTTAAATCCACATTTAAGTTTTAACCACTGGTAGGAATTACAATCACCAGAACTAACGATATAGCTGAATTTCAGGGTGACTTTTATGTCACTTCCAAGTTACCATACTCTGACAATGAAGTCTTCACTTTAGTTACAAGAGGTCAATAATTCGTTTCCTTATTCACCATTTGTTTTTGTAATCATGTCCTTTTATGAATTACCAAATCAGGGCACAAGACGTTATTGCAGGCAAGTGCTGACAAAAACTATTTTACAACGTGAATATCGCAACTTGACACGTTTTCTTAAACGTTTTCTTAGTTGACATGATCAAGACCACTAAACCCCACCCCCTTGAACAAAGGAATTTTTTCATGGCTCCAATTTGTGTTTTTGAAATTTATAGTTTCCCATAATACGATGAAACCGTTTCTATATTTCATGTAACCATCATTTGATAGGAAAGGTCTCAATAAAAACAGAAGCCTCGGAGACGTAAGTCTCCGAGGCTTCTGTTTTTATTGAGACCAAATTCATCTATCTTTAAAATGAAACATTTGTTTGGAGAGGAGAAGCAGTTTGTAATGAATATGCATAAGTTTTTTTTTCTTGAAAAGCTTTTTTTAAGTTCACCATACAATTGAAGCCTTTTCAAGGGGGGGGGGGGGGGGGGGGGGGAGGAGTTACCAGGCACTAACAATATGTGACTATTGTCCTCGTTCCATGGTGAACTGATTGTTAAAGGGTGGCAGAATGAATGGACGCTGGTGAACAATAGTAGCACACAGTAAACGTGGCCTTCTCTGTGAACAATGAACTCAAAAGGACAGAAATCTACGAATACTGTTCTCTAAACTTTATGTATCTGAGTAATAATTCTTTGTGTTGAATGAAGTAAAAGAAATGACATCTACAATAGGCTTTATGAAAAGTCCCTCTAGCTCAAAGGTTCAACGAACATCGTGCACAGTCACTACAGGAAAGACGTTAGAGTTATACTTGTTAGCTTTCCAATACGTAAGGTGTGTTGTACAGGTCGCGTACTTGAACCACCAGCCCCTTAGCTGTTGCAAAAATTTTCTAGCATATTCAAGCACTCTCTATCTCTACAAGAAGTGATTTTTAAATCCACATTTAAGTTTTAACCACTGGTAGGAATTACAATCACCAGAACTAACGATATAGCTGAATTTCAGGGTGACTTTTATGTCACTTCCAAGTTACCATACTCTGACAATGAAGTCTTCACTTTAGTTACAAGAGGTCAATAATTCGTTTCCTTATTCACCATTTGTTTTTGTAATCATGTCCTTTCATGAATTACCAAATCAGGGCACAAGACGTTATTGCAGGCAAGTGCTGACAAAAACTATTTTACAACGTGAATATCGCAACTTGACACGTTTTCTTAAACGTTTTCTTAGTTGACATGATCAAGACCACTAAACCCCACCCCCTTGAACAAAGGAATTTTTTCATGGCTCCAATTTGTGTTTTTGAAATTTATAGTTTCCCATAATACGATGAAACCGTTTCTATATTTCATGTAACCATCATTTGATAGGAAAGGTCTCAATAAAAACAGAAGCCTCGGAGACGTAAGTCTCCGAGGCTTCTGTTTTTATTGAGACCAAATTCATCTATCTTTAAAATGAAACATTTGTTTGGAGAGGAGAAGCAGTTTGTAATGAATATGCATAAGTTTTTTTTTCTTGAAAAGCTTTTTTTAAGTTCACCATACAATTGAAGCCTTTTCAAGGGGGGGGGGGGGGGGGGAGGAGTTACCAGGCACTAACAATATGTGACTATTGTCCTCGTTCCATGGTGAACTGATTGTTAAAGGGTGGCAGAATGAATGGACGCTGGTGAACAATAGTAGCACACAGTAAACGTGGCCTTCTCTGTGAACAATGAACTCAAAAGGACAGAAATCTACGAATACTGTTCTCTAAACTTTATGTATCTGAGTAATAATTCTTTGTGTTGAATGAAGTAAAAGAAATGACATCTACAATAGGCTTTATGAAAAGTCCCTCTAGCTCAAAGGTTCAACGAACATCGTGCACAGTCACTACAGGAAAGACGTTAGAGTTATACTTGTTAGCTTTCCAATACGTAAGGTGTGTTGTACAGGTCGCGTACTTGAACCACCAGCCCCTTAGCTGTTGCAAAAATTTTCTAGCATATTCAAGCACTCTCTATCTCTACAAGAAGTGATTTTTAAATCCACATTTAAGTTTTAACCACTGGTAGGAATTACAATCACCAGAACTAACGATATAGCTGAATTTCAGGGTGACTTTTATGTCACTTCCAAGTTACCATACTCTGACAATGAAGTCTTCACTTTAGTTACAAGAGGTCAATAATTCGTTTCCTTATTCACCATTTGTTTTTGTAATCATGTCCTTTCATGAATTACCAAATCAGGGCACAAGACGTTATTGCAGGCAAGTGCTGACAAAAACTATTTTACAACGTGAATATCGCAACTTGACACGTTTTCTTAAACGTTTTCTTAGTTGACATGATCAAGACCACTAAACCCCACCCCCTTGAACAAAGGAATTTTTTCATGGCTCCAATTTGTGTTTTTGAAATTTATAGTTTCCCATAATACGATGAAACCGTTTCTATATTTCATGTAACCATCATTTGATAGGAAAGGTCTCAATAAAAACAGAAGCCTCGGAGACGTAAGTCTCCGAGGCTTCTGTTTTTATTGAGACCAAATTCATCTATCTTTAAAATGAAACATTTGTTTGGAGAGGAGAAGCAGTTTGTAATGAATATGCATAAGTTTTTTTTTTCTTGAAAAGCTTTTTTTAAGTTCACCATACAATTGAAGCCTTTTCAAGGGGGGGGGGGGGGGGGGGAGGAGTTACCAGGCACTAACAATATGTGACTATTGTCCTCGTTCCATGGTGAACTGATTGTTAAAGGGTGGCAGAATGAATGGACGCTGGTGAACAATAGTAGCACACAGTAAACGTGGCCTTCTCTGTGAACAATGAACTCAAAAGGACAGAAATCTACGAATACTGTTCTCTAAACTTTATGTATCTGAGTAATAATTCTTTGTGTTGAATGAAGTAAAAGAAATGACATCTACAATAGGCTTTATGAAAAGTCCCTCTAGCTCAAAGGTTCAACGAACATCGTGCACAGTCACTACAGGAAAGACGTTAGAGTTATACTTGTTAGCTTTCCAATACGTAAGGTGTGTTGTACAGGTCGCGTACTTGAACCACCAGCCCCTTAGCTGTTGCAAAAATTTTCTAGCATATTCAAGCACTCTCTATCTCTACAAGAAGTGATTTTTAAATCCACATCTAAGTTTTAACCACTGGTAGGAATTACAATCACCAGAACTAACGATATAGCTGAATTTCAGGGTGACTTTTATGTCACTTCCAAGTTACCATACTCTGACAATGAAGTCTTCACTTTAGTTACAAGAGGTCAATAATTCGTTTCCTTATTCACCATTTGTTTTTGTAATCATGTCCTTTTATGAATGACCAAATCAGGGCACAAGACGTTATTGCAGGCAAGTGCTGACAAAAACTATTTTACAACGTGAATATCGCAACTTGACACGTTTTCTTAAACGTTTTCTTAGTTGACATGATCAAGACCACTAAACCCCACCCCCTTGAACAAAGGAATTTTTTCATGGCTCCAGTTTGTGTTTTTGAAATTTATAGTTTCCTATAATACGATGAAACCGTTTCTATATTTCATGTAACCATCATTTGATAGGAAAGGTCTCAATAGAGACAGAAGCCTCGGAGACGTAAGTCTCCGAGGCTTCTGTTTTTATTGAGACCTAATATATCTATTTTTAAAATGAAACCATTGTTTGGAGAGGAGAAGCAGTTTGTAATAAATATTCATAATGTAATAATGTAATGAATATTTATAATGTACCAATAAGTATATATGGAACTTGTATACAACTTGACATTCGCTCTTTTAAAGGAAATAATTTGTTCTGACCGAATGTATCTTGTTGTAACTTTTGTTATATAATGTTGATATTTTGTACATGCTTTTTTATGTTTTGTGCATTTTTAAAAACAATTACGAAATAGTTGGTATTGTCTTTGAATTAAAACTTGATATCCATTACAATCTATGCAATCCCTTGGTTAGAATGTCTCCAACTTATTAATTTTCAAAGTAGTTATAACCTATGTTAAATAAAAACTGGATTTGTTTCTAAAATAGACTACAAACGATTGACCTGTAAAGGACATCCTGAATGTATTGATGTACTGATAAGAATATACAACTCTGTATCAAATCCTACATATTTTTTCAAAAGAAATAGATGACGCTTAGTAGCTGCTAGTCGAAAAATCAAATTAAGTTCTTTCATCTCCTTGATTTTTCTTTGCGTCACGATATTTAACATATCCACATAAAGTTTAAAAATAGTATTGTGGAGCTCTGGGTGATAACAAATCGATTTTTAAGCGATGTTCAAATCCATGGTCAGGTAAGAATGTCTGGAACTCAACAATCATGAAGGTAACGTTTTGTTCATTGATGGGAATTATCTTGAACGTACCAATAACTCGTAAAAAAAGGACATTCTCCCTTTTAAAGCAACTCGATGGTGTACACTGAATATATCTGTTGTAAAGTTGTTTTTTATACCATGCTATTACTATATCCATGAGTATTGTTGATTAGTGAAGTTTTCAAGTGCTTTTGACGAAAGTAGTTGACATCTTCTTTGATTTAAAAAAAAAAACCGTTGCTAATTGCAATCTAAGCCATATCGTGCCAAGAATGTCTCCGACGTAGCGTCATTGAAACAAACATTCTTATGTTGATGTTGTCACCTGCTTCGAAATTCAAGAAAGTAATTGAAATCCGTCCTTTCAATCCTGCTGCTAAACAGTTGTAATCTTTGTTCAAAAACTAGATTTGCGTTTTATCTATTTAAGTAACTTTTGACACATCCATTAAAGACACTATGAATGTACCGATAACTCGTTATCAATTCTTTTTCTTTCTTTCAGGAGGAAATTGATGTTGATTACTGACTATGAGTCGTAGATCCATTCATTTTACACAACCGTTTATGCGATATTTAATTTTCGATAATTAATACATGTCCTCTTAATTATGAAATAATATTCTGAAATTGTGGTTGATAACGAAATAGACTGTTAAGATATGATTCTACTCATTTGCCGGTAAGAATGTCTAGAACTCATCAATAATCGCGAAAACGTTTTCCTCAGTAATAATGTTAAGCATTTTGAGTGTTCCGTTCAGAATACCTCCAATTCGTTGACAAATTAACATTTTTCTTTTGTCCTTGACATAAGGAAAGACACTGTCACAAGTTATTGTTCTACTTTACAGAAAATGTGTATTTAATATAATCTCTAATTATAAAGACATCATTGCCGTGCCTGCAGTTGCAACTTCTTTTACAATGCTTCACGGTATGTTTCTGTTTGTTAGTGCTTAATACTCGTATTTTTCTACAACTGGCTGATAGCAGTGTTTAAAAGAGGGCTCTGTTAGAACGCAAATAGACCTCTTTGACAATTGACCAGGCAGACCCTGTTGGTCAGGCAGATATGTAATAAACATTTGTACAAATACTCGCGTCACATGAAGTGTGTAAATGTGCCTACTGGGGTATTTTGATATGCTGAGTTAAAAAATTGCTAAGACTTTCTCAAACATTTCAAATCAATCCGTTATGATATGTCAAATGGCCCCTGTGTACTACATTTCAGTGCCACAGATCATCTTGAACCCAAAATAGGAATTTCACCAATTCGCATGGCGGCCATATTGGAGTTTAACATGGCAACCATTAAGTTTGTTACAAATGTCAAATAAATTCTTGGTTATTTAGCATGTCAAAATGCCTATGTACCAAATTTCAGTGCCAAACATCCTATGGAAGCCCAAATAGAAAGTTCAATATTTCGTCATGGCGATCATATTGGAACTGAAAATGGCAGTGATTGGTTTAGCAGTCATTTTTAATCAGGATTTTTTTCGAATTCAGAATGTCCAGATACCCCAATATATACTTTAAACATTGTCTGCCAGTAGTGAACATCCTTTCCACGAATCTTACCCACTACAATTCGAATGTCAAAACTTGATTAACAATGTTCCTATTTTTGTTTAAAATTGAATACCCATACCATGAAGTAGTGAGTAGTGCCATGCCAATGGTATGTCCTGATAAGGACACACGAATAGTTCGTCAGACCTCGTAGGTATATGTGGAACTCGTGAGAAGGACCGATAAGGAATGTCCCGGTAAGGCAGTGAATGTCCGTATGTGTGTGTGTGTGCGTCCGGACCTGTCAAAATTGTGGTTTTTCCTGAATAGTTTGAAAAGCGTATGAGCGATTAAGTTGAAACTTGGTAGGGTTGTGCATGATGCCAATATGTGCGAGATGTATTAATTGTATGGTAAATCGAGTCACATTTGCTGTTTTTTTTTTGAGAAAAAAAGCCAATTTTGCCCCAAAATTGGTATTTCCAGCATATCTTGAGAAGTATTTGAGTATTTAATGCAAAATTTTGCAAAAACATACCTGAGAATGAAATATTCAAGGTATATCCCTTTTGGAGTAAAAAGAGTGAAATTTGCTGATTTTTTAGAAAAAAGCCAGTTTTGCCCCAAAATTTGTATTTCCAGCATATCTTGAGAACTATTAGATCAATTACCTTACTGTTTCGGAAGTACTTACCTGAGAACACATTGTTCAACATAATATTGCTGTAATGGTAAATCGAGTCCAATTTTCTGGTTTTTGAGAAAAAAAGCCAATTTTGCCCCAAAATTGGTATTTCCAGCATATCTTGAGAAGTATTTGAGCATTTAATGTAAAATTTTGCAAAAATTTACATGAGAATGAAATATTCAAGGTATATCACTTTTGTAGTAAAGAGAGTGAAATTTGGTGATTTTTTAGAAAAAAGGCCAATTTTTCCCCAAAATTGGTATTTCTACTGTAGCATATCTTGAGAGATAATTAAGCATATTACAGTATATTACTCTTACAGTAAACTGGTGAAACTGTATGATTGTTTGGTGACAAACTTTGAGCCAGCATCTGGGTCAATACTAGCCACCACCTTTTTAACTTTAGCCAAAACATCTTTAGCAGAACTGGCCCCTGTGGATAATGTCTTTTATGAGAACATTTTTGTAAGTCAAACAATAATTTTAACAGAACCAGGCCCTGCACAGGTAAATAGGAGATTTATATGCAAATACCAAAGAACTAGGGATGCTCTTATATCCTGTCCCTAACTGTAACCACTTAGCCTAACCTACATGGAATAACCCAATGTTATAATTGTGTTATGTAGCGTAATATGCACAGAAACTTTTGAGCCATTAGTTACCGTAGCTTGAGCCTAGTAGCACCAGGCTATAATCTTAAGTCTGCTACCTTACAGTTGACATCAGTATTGAGATGCATACTACCAGTTTATGCTTGAAGAATGTTTGCCACTCATTTACAACCAGTTGCCCGAACTACGTCTCTGTGTGATGTGGTTGCAGTAAACTATTTACAAATCCCTACGTGCATGCGCTGTATTTAAGTCAATGCATGTTGGTGATGAGATATGCAACTCCGTGGATTGCCCTCTTGTTTCTGGTTTTGCAAAGACTTTTATTTGAAAACAATTTCCGCACTTACAATATGTAAAACAATACTAAAACCTATGGGAACTATTGACCAACCCCACAATGACTTGACCAATCAAATACATTAAAGCGGCATATCCATGAATAAAACTCTGCATGCTTGGTTTTGATAATAAAATTACACGAAAAACAGTCAGTATGTGCTCAGCATTTCCCTAGAGTGTTAGCTTCAAACATTTATATTAAGAGGTAACTGACACGGGGTACTACTGACTATAGTAGGTCTGCCCATACAAAAGAGAATTTTTTCTGAATCTGACACATTTTGTTGTTTAACCTCTGTTTGCCCCAAATGAACTTTGACCTGTACCAAAATGTACAGGATTCTTGTGCATACTGTGGCATACCTACACACTAAATATGGTATTTATCCAAGCTTCCTTTCTTGAGATAAAGTTTTTAAATTTTTTTCACAATTTGACCTCAAATGACCTTTGACCTCCACCAAAATCAATAGGGTTGTTGTACTTATGCAGTTCATCTGCATACCAAATATGATATTTGTCCAATGTTCCCTTTTAATGTACTCAGTGTGGTACACCTGCATATCCAAATATGAGATTGGTCCTTTTTCCCATTTTGGGATATCGTGTTTAAAAGGTAGGGGTCACAATCATACATACACACAGGCACACACACACACACGCCCGCCATGCATGATTACAAAGGTTACGATTATCACCAAAACCAAAAAGTAAACATTACAACGGTACTTTCTGTGTCATTACACTACGATTACCTTGTGTAAGCGCTTTAGGCTCAATTGCAATTTCACAGTAACTTCACTGTGATAGCGCCATGATGTAATTCATGCTGAAGGCTGACTGATATTAGGGTCAAACGGGGCACGTGCCGTGAATACCAACATGTTCACTGCAAACACAACATTTTACATTCCATGGTGGTAACCGTTGTTCTTGACATGCTATTATTCAAATGTCAATAGTTTCCTCTGACATATTGATATTGATCTGTATCATGTTGACATTTTTCTCTGGCATATTGCTCTGACCTTAGCATGTTAATATTATTCTTAAATTCATTAAACAAATGGCGCACTTTCAATCAACGCCATTCACATGGGTAATGAAATTTTACGGAGTATCACAACATACGAGACACACAAAAGCTTTCCTGACATACTAATATTTCAATGTAACATGTTGCTATTCTTCTCTGACATGTCGATGCATGTTTCTAACATATTGATTTTTCCATTGCATATGGATATTAAAATGTAACATGTCGATATTTATCCTGGCATCCTGATTATTTTCTAACATTGAAGCACCCGGCACTCGGTACTTTCGAAAAGTTTGTTTGTTTTTATGTCTGTGCTCAGATGCGAAATAGTGCGATAGCTGACAAATGTAAATTTAAGTGTGCTAGTTCCAACGTTGTCGTATTGTAAATGAGAGCCACAGTTGGTGTGTGGTAGGAAGGAGTGAATTGTGTACCTAGTCATCCCATGTGCTAATCTACCAGGGCCTGATTCTACAAAAACAAAGAACATCGGTTGAGCTGCACACAGAGTCACATCAAACACTTATCAATTAATGTTCTCTCTTTATCTTTCGTAGACGTCTAAAGTGATATTATACTTATTGATATGACAAAGCAAGCATCATGACAAAACCCTTGACGATTGACTTTGAGCTTAATACAAACGTAAACTTCGACACTTCACAAAGTTCTAGAAACTGTCAGAATAGATCTACACACGAGGAAACTAAGTTGACATTGATAAATAATCGTCCCGCTAACTGCTCACTTGTATAAAACAGTGTGAACATTTCTAATAAGACACCTAAGGTAAGTTTGTCATATTTTCAAGTTTTCGATATACGTAGGCTTATTTGGCTATAGAACGATAGTATATTGGTAAGTGCAATTACATAATGTATTGACAAATTAAAATAATAATTAAGTCGTTTCGGACTGCACCTATACCCTCAGGGGCGAAGAAAGTTACTAACAAGTCACTGTTTTTGTGTAATGTTCACTTTGAAGGGAACTTATTTTTTCTTAAGAAGACGCCTTTTGGCGTGGTCTAATGGTGTTCTTCAGACGTAGATGACCTTAACTGAAGCTAACATGCCTATTTAGCTTATCCATGGCACCGTTCCAAATACTGCATGAGTGTATGTTGATCATTTTCATCGCATTGTGGTTATACACACCATCAACGGTCTGCATGTCAGTCTGTGCACCTCCCACAAGACCATATATGGGGGCATGGTGGTCTTGGATCACGTAACATTTAATCACTTCACAAATTTCCTGCCTCCATAGTGTAATTAGGAACACGTAAAGGACAGTCCAAATTTAAGATTTGACCAAATGGTTGGGAGTATTTACCTGTATATTAGGCAAATAAAGACCTTGTAATACATCGATATACTGCGGAACTTGAACCAGGAGGAAAATAAATGCGCATGAGCAGATCAGTTGAGGTGGGGGGATGACACTCTGGTGGCAAACATGTGCCCCACCCATTAATGTGTACGAAAATGAAACAAACCATCCAAACTACCCTAATGAAACAAACGTTGTGCGGAACGATCATTTTTACCTGACTTTAGCATCTCATTTTCTGAAAACCACCTTTATCACCAAAACGTAACATCATTAACATAAATCTGATTTCTTCATTATATGCCAAACATAGTTACCAGAATCCTTAACAAACCGTACAGAAGCACCCATTCCAATCCAATGTTGTCCGATGAAGGTTATATCATTTTGACACAACGTACACAACGTAACAGAGTCGTTCAATTTTGAGGCTTTTCTGAAATCCAACATGAGTATACTTTGGTGGTTTTAAAATACCTCCCCCTTTTATCTTCTAATAATCTTTTTATGGCTTTGTAACCAAATTGTGAATACAAACCCTGGTTCTACACAACTCTTAATGCAAACAATGTATTCAGAGCAAAAAAATTTTCAGAGAAAAAAACCAGCTATAAGAGGACCCCCGAGTGTTCTTCTCCTAGCAAGGTATTTGTCGCTGACCAGGACAAACATGTCTTAAAAATAACGTTACAGGCTCCCCACCAACACTTGTGATTTGTCATGTTCAGTACAACACTTCACAAGTGACTATTCCCCGAAATTGAAAGGTTCAACGGTTATTAGACCTAATTATTGTGAGGTGTATAAAACAATCCGTTTTTCAGTGTTACAGTGACTGTAACTGGAATTCCTGAAGTGTTTTTTTTTTTTTTTTCCATTGACCATTTAGTATTGGCACATTGAGTTGAGGTATAAGCTTAGTTGGTTATGAAAAGACCAACAGACAAATCTTGACGTACAGCTAAAAATGGTTAGCACTGAACAAACACTTGAGAAGGGGACTCAAACACATTCACACAATGAACACACATTGCAGTGCAGTACCAGACCGCCATTTCTAATGGGGTGCCCGAACATCTTTATTTTTTCTTCTTCTCGGGAGGTACTTGACTACATGGGGTCCCCCAAAAGGTAGAACTTAAGACAATTAAAAAGGGATATCCGAAATTTTAATCTATGCATGCGTAAGTTACAACAGTAGCTCAAAATTACACATACTAAGTGTGCGTAGTTGTTTAAAAAGTCGTGGTTGTAAGCCCTTTACACACACACACCTTCCCCTCCATGTGTACTTTAAGTCTCTTCAAGCCCACATGTCTCTTTAAGTCTCTTCTTAGCAGAATTTTACACTGCTATAAAAACTAATGGCCGGTTTACAGTTACATCTCTTGTAAATGTGTACATGGATAGTGCAAAATCCAATTAACCTTTCTACCATTCTTTCTTTATTTATTTTGTGTACAGGATACACCAACAATGTTTAGCAGGGTGTTCAGAATAGTGAAGTCACCGATGTGTACTTTTCAAAGTTTCTCTCCTGGTAGCAACTGTCGAACCGTCTCTACAGCTACATCGGACTATGTCTCTGTTACATTGGATCCTGAATTCGATGGTACGCGTTTATTTCTCAAATGTCGATATCTGTTTCATATCACAGGACATATTAAGACGTATACCTGATACGATCTGTTAAAATCTTCTACACCCGTCCCTGCCCAATAGCGGGGTCTTAAAATGGTTAACACAATTCTTAAAATGTCTTCCGAAATTAATGGGAGTTCCCAAGTGTCCGAGAGACTTCAGTTATGTATCTGTATTATGAAAGAAAACATTAACAAAGGCACAGATTGAAATATACTCTAAAGAAACAAAAGACCGTAATTTAACTCTTTACTATTCCACTTATCTGCAATTAAGGTCCCAATATTTAATCTTATGAGTGTTTGCTTCTTTATTTTTGTATCATATATGGTCAATGATAAAGTTTCTGTTTGTAAGAGCGATAGGTAGGCCTTTGTTGACTTAAGTTATTAAGGAAGACTTTGATGCTCATCTTTAATGTCTATATGTATCTATATATATCTGTATGTATCTATATATATCTATATGTCATATATAGTAATCTTAACAAGGTGCAAAGTACACTAGAATTTATGAGACCCTGTTGAACGATGACTACATATATGGTTCTGCTGTGGGGTCTCTTTTGTGTGTCTTTTTCAGTTGTTGTGTCTCTTTTTGTTTATTGCTTCTTTTTGGCTCTGCTCTGCTTCTCAAGTTCTGCTTCGCTGATTTTCGCTGGTCTGAAGTTGTGTCTCCTGTTAAAACTTTAGGTCAGAGGTCAAAGGTATTGAAAGCAGAATTCCTTAAACATAGTATGTTGTTGATGAAGCCTGTCACAAGTGTGGCTCTTTGATCAGGTTTTCCACCCCCGCCCATAGGTTAGGTTACTTATCCTAATTTGAAGTGTCACTTCAGCAAAACAACCCACAATGCACCTCAAAACCACCATGTCTCCAAAATGATTATCCGCCTGCTATACATAAGTTTACATGATGCATGCACCTCATGGCTAATGCTACTCTGGAATTTGCCTTTGCTTATTAAATGAAATAAACAATGTGTCAATTTAGATTCTCTAACAGCAGAAATGTTGGGTTCCCATTGTACTCGATTTTAGAATGAGAACGAACAGCACAGAAAATCTTTTCATATCAGTATATTTATTAGGTACTGCTTGTTCTAAAACCCCATCTAAATGAGTGTTTTGGATTTTTACCAGTTTCATAATCATGGATCAAATACTTAGGTGTGTCATCCTATGTGCAATCATGCTACTTAGAAATATGCATATAATAAATATAAATGATACTTCCCTTATTGTGGTCATGTCGGCCTGTTTTTGATTTGTTTCGTTTGTTTTCCAGGATCACTTGCAATAGTCAAGTTACAGAAGAAACCGGTGAACTCGTTATGTTCTGATCATCTGAGAGCCATCACAAATACCATAACAAAGTTAGAGGAGGATGAGAACGTCAGAGCTATGATCATCACATCTGTAAGTATGAGATTATCACTCTCAAACGTTGGTGCAGCCCGAGACTTAGGCATGATCCAGCGCAAGTGCCCAGGGATCCCTACGAAATTACAGTATTGTATTTTTTTTAAATAGAGTATTCCAGACTATGTGGGTGCATGGTAAGGTCACATGACTAACATACCTCACGAGAATCACCGCAATCTGTTTGAGGATACAATTAACATTGCAATTTGTGAAGACTTTCGTCTTGTATTCTTACATGCAAAAAGCGACTGGTCGTTGTGGGTATGTTTGGGCCGTTGAGTTCATGCATATGGCTAACCCGGGCCAGATGAAAAAAAGGGTCAGGGCTGGGGCTGGGGTTAGAAATGGTGGATAAATTCAACACTATCCTCTTGCGCAAGCACTTCAAATTGACCCCTATTCTTTGAGATAACATGGTGACACACAAGTGAATAGCTAGTTAACGGTATCGTGTTAACACACCCGTTCCTCGTCCAAGGTCATGACAGTGAAACAGAAACGAAAAATACGTAACACACCCAAGAATATCTGTAATCTTTTAGACGATGAAAAGGAATCAAATTTACAGTATTCATAGACCAAATAAAGAAAATAAGAAAACGAGTGTGAGGTGAGACGAACTCTCCCTGTAAGACAATAGGTAGTAATTTCATGCAATAATTCTTATTTTATTTACACCTTCACACTATTAGACTGTGCGCCATACGGCCACGATATTCTTCTACATTAAGGTCCATGACCCACGGGGGGGGGGGGCATGAAAAACTTGTCCTCCTTTGCCAAAAGATGTTACCAACGACATATATTTGTTCACAGTCACAGATGCTGCACATTAACGAGAAATTGGGCATCAAAGTCAGAAGTATCTTGAAGGGCGTCCTCTATTTTTTCTTATTTGAAATAACTCTAGTTATATAAATCCGATTGACACGAATTTTGGGAGAGTTGATGACAATGTAAGTAACTACATGACGAAATAAAAAAATGGCAGATGGTTTAACAGCGCCCTGAGAATGTTTCTCCGTTTCTGCAATTGGGTTTACACGCTATTGAGTCTTTCATGGATCGACATTGTGTCTCAAAGGACTGGGTGGATAGTATGTACTAGCCTCATGTGCACTGCCATGTTACAAGTGCAAATAATCACACGCAATTACTACATTTTACAAAACACAAAAACTAATCCCAAAGTGCACACAAAAAAGCTTAAACTCCATGGATTGTTGCACAAATAATTTGCACAAGAAAGACAAATTTAAAGAAATGCTGCCGTTTCCGCAATTGACTGAGTTATAACATGAGGTACGAAAACATGGCGCCGCTTTTATTGTTGGAGATGTGGCATTAAATTTTGGACCAGCCTATGCCAGAGCACAGTACCCTTGGATATGTGCTACCTGTGAATTTTGTTACTGCTCGGTAATCATGTATTTTCACCCATTTTCTCATTTCAGACACCTCACAGTTGTTATCACTGTCACAAAAGTGAAACCCATTATTTCAGCGTTGGTCATTCTATCAATGAATGCGCAGAAACGTCATATTGATATAACAAAATAACGAACATGCACCCGTCGAGATAGGAAGGCTGCTGTGCTCTCATTATTATGATTTTTTTTTAATTGCATCCGTAACACGAAAAAAGAGATTGTTTGGGATTTAATAGAAACCACCTTTTTTATCTTGGAGGTTTACTGATTTTAATTTTGCAGGCCATTCCTGGTCTCTTCTGTGGTGGATTGGATATTATGTCTTTGTACAAACGAACTGCGAAGGAGATCAACGAATATTGGATCGATTTACAGGACATGGTCATAACAAACTATAGCACCAACCTCATCACAATAGCAGCCATGAATGTAAGTCTCTCTATTGCAAAATATGTTGAAAAACTAATGAAATTGTTGTTCTTATAGAACCTTTAAATTATAACCAGAATTCAAGATGTTATTTAAAGGGACGGGTTACATGTGTTTTGAGGTGAAAGTTGTGGTGAACTCCGCCAAGTCCCCAGTGTACGTCATTGAAGGTCAAAGTGTGCTGCATGGTCTGGAGTTGTTGTGAAATCTAAGGTCAGAGGTCAACAATCATGAGGTAAAATCAGCAAAATAATGCCAAAAATTGCGTCACGATCTTCTGATAGACAGTAAGTCGGCTACAGATCAAAATTGGTCAGTAAGTGCTCGAGTATGCGATGACGTCATGTATGTGTTTGTCAAAGGTCGCGGTAATTACAACACATAATGCATTTTGGTAGGTTCTGGTAGAACAAGGTAGCAACATGAATTGTTTTGAACTGAAAAACTAGTTGTGTCAGTGGGTCCTATGAGTGGGGGGGGGGGGGATCTCATCACATACAAATGACATTGATGGAGTTTCCCGACTAGGATGAGAAGTCAAAATATGTGTACAAATATGCGTGCATGAGAAAGCGTTTGCGTGGATGCATGTTTGGAAAGCCACTTTAACGATTAATCAGGAATTTCAGATACCTCAAATTGGATGTTATTGTAGATATCTAAAATTTCATTGAGGATATCTGAAATGAAATTTAGATATTTAATTTCAATTCGGTATGTGTGGACTTAAATTCAAGATACCTGAAGTTCTATTTCAGATATCAGAAATTCAGTTCGAAACATCTGATATCCAATTTGAAATTTCTGATATTTTATTTCACATATCTTAAATTTAATTAGTAATACTTAAGATTCAGTTCGAGATTTCATATTTTTTAAATTTTTACATATATCTGCATGTGTGAAATTTAAATTTAGAGATTCGCACACTGTGCTAATGATAATGTCAGGATGCAAGTGTACATCAGAAATGCAGAGATTAGTGTGGGAAACGATAGTGCCATTGTCTATGTATTTGTCCTTTACATTCATTACCAAGTAAGTGCATGGGAGAACGAACAATTATGGAAAACAATAAGGATGAGATCCGCAAATCCGTGGATTACCCTTTTGTTATAAAGTTGGTACATTTGCCTTTCTTTCAGGGTCACTGTTTTACCGGCGGATGTACAATCCCTTTGTCAGTCGACTATCGGATCATTGCTGAAAATCACCTGATAGGGCTAAACGAAGCTAGCATGGTAAGGTTCTTACCACTATTGGGCCCAAAAGGGTGCCTGGACTTAATGTGATGGAGTAGGACATTAGCTGTGGGAAACAAAGGCGTATTTTTACTCTGAGCTACATTGAGATGCATAACCTTGGGAAAAACTTTATCTGTATTCAGTTAGAAAGCCTTAGGCCACCTTCAGTCAACCTAATTTCCTACTAAAATGTAATGTAAAAAATATAACATTGAAATAATACAATTATGTAAACTCATCAACAACAATAACACCAACAACAACTGGGACACAACTGTTTCAACCAAATTACAGCTGCATGCACACCTACATGATTCAAGTCAACTGCCACTGAATTTTAAATATTTTGTTTCTCTAATTTTTCTCTCTTTTTTTTGGGGGGGGGTGCATGGATTAAGTGTTTACTAAAAATTTTCTGATATGCCAAAGTGTGTCTAACGCTGAACGTTGTTTACATATTTGTTTATATATATGGCACGAGGCGAGACACGGTGGCGTATATTAATCAAAGGCTGCACTTGAGTGAATTTGACCTATTAACATTTATCCCTCCTATCGCTTTTACATAATTGGACTGTTTTTTTTTTCAAACAATTATATCGTCGTTCCATTAAAATTACGCATCAATTTCCTGAAACGTTGTATATATTCTCTCGCAAGTTATTTATTAATGAAGCGTGTATTTGGTAAAACTGGAGTTGAATAGTTGGACGTAATGTAGCCACAATAATGAAAAGAATAATTATCCATCATAGGCAGACAAACAACTAATGCAAGTCCTGTTAGGTTATTTTTGTCATCAACTCTTCTACAGCGTGAAAACCAATGGATGAGTCTTTTCTCCATGTTGTACAGCTTGATCTCTTATTGATTACCTGTTTTTCATGAATAACTTACTTATTTATTTTTCCGATGATGTTGAGGTTAAAAGGTTATGTAATGAATAAGTCTTTTGTTAAGTGTTATCTATGAGTCTATATCTGGGCACATTTAAATACATTTTATAGTCTGATACAACGAAAAATATCAGTGGACTCAAAGGATTTGCCTCTGCATACTCAGTCTCAATTAAACAAAAAGGGGTGCAGAAGGCCGTTTTCTTGTAATTGAGTGATAACTTATTGGTACACTACGTGCAGTAGCCGCCTGTTTTCTTCTAAAGGTATTCCAAAGACTACAGGGAACGGTAATGTAAACCTTTTGAATTCAGGAACATGTCAGGGCCATAATACACAAGTGAGGAGGTTTACTGGAAACCTGATGTACACAAATGTATCGGGTACTTGAGTCCTTAAGGGCACTTATTTTACGACAATAATCAACCACGTAAGTGCAGCTGGAATATGTGTTGGACTGGACTATGTTAGACTATAGCTGGACTATGTTGCACCAACGCAACTGTTTTGGATCAAATTTGGCTCCTTTCTTCACAAGGTCAATTCAGACTGTAAAACCTTACGTTCCTCTAGAACGAAAAAAAAAAAAAACAAAAAAAGAAAAATGAACATTGCACTATGACCTGCCCAGTGATCGAACCTGCACCTAACGATGGCTAATCTTCATTGCTTTAAATACCATCACTTTTGCCACTCGGCCACAACAGGATGTGTTGTTACTCTTGCCTGTTCCAAGGACAAACTTTACTTCTTAAAGTTAAAACATGAAAACTACAAAAACTACTGTACCGTGGTCAATTCGTCCGAAAATGCCCCCCCCCCCCCGAAAAGTGTTTGCAAAAGAGGTTGGTTGCCGTTTTTATTCGAACAGAAGTCCGGTATGTTTACCACAGGGCCAGGTTCTGCTAACTTTTTCGGATGAAAAAGCACTAAATTAATCTCCCTTCTACAGTAACTAACACTCTGATTAGGTACATTTTTTAACGAAACGTGGAGTAGATGTTGGTTTCCAGGCTGGCATCAGCTGGAAAAGAAAGATGGAAGATTAATTGTAAAGGTATTTTTTTATCATCAAACAACAGACATCATTACAGATACGCCAAGCTCCCCTTTGTCATGTTTGTAAGCAAATGCAATTGCTACTATTGTTATCGTTACATTTATTGCTATTACCATTATTTATCAATAATCATTAATATTATCATTATCATCTCATTTCAGGGATTGCGAATACCTTTTTTTGTGGAAAACTTGGCAAACAACGTGATTGGACAAAGACAAAGTGAAAGAATTCTGCAATTGGGTAAACTTCATCATTCTGCATTGTAAGCTGATACCGTAAATTGTATTGGCGTTCAATTCAGGAACAGAGAAACATGGAAGTGTGGGTCGGTGGATTTTCCAACACAATTACCCCTCACACCTCAGGAAAATTTCCGGAGAAATCATTCATCAAAAACTTGAGAAAAAGCAAATGAGATAATAATAAAAGCAACTACTCCCAGTTTCCTAGACTAGACACACCTAAACTGCCACCGTAACGTTAGTGATTAGTCAGGTTGTCAAAATTGTCCCAAGGTCCACTCGCTGGAGCGGTGATGGAGCTAGAGCAAGTTAAGTATACCTTTGCGTGCTACTGCATGAAAATTGAAAATATAAGTTATTAGTTATAAGAAATTATAAGTTAAATTATAAGTTTTACTACTTGCAAGTACGTCATTTCACATAAAAAAGTTGAATCTTGATTCTTTAAGGGTGCATGCATCCAGCTTATGTTTTAAAAGGGCCTTTCCCCTAAAAAAATCCTTTCCGGTTCTGCGTCGATTCGTTGCCTTAGTGTTCAATGGCCTGTCCCCAATTTTCACTGGAATTTTTCCTGATTCTTACCATGATCCATCAGTCAGCGGAAACCTGAACCAACTGAGAATACATACATGTCAGTCAGTTTTGATTTAAGAGCAAACCATATGAATGTGTACCTGTATATTAATAATTCATCCCAGCTTGCTGAGTCAAGATCTGCCAGAACAAGCCGGGGGAAACAGCTTTTAAAATTCATAATTACATGACGTATGCACTAACTTGCTTATTTTCCCATTGAAAAACAAAAAATAAGAAGTTTCACGCAGTGCACGTTCGAGGGGAACCCACCGAGAGGCAAGCGCGCTCTGACTCGTCGCTACGCTTCCTCCGTTTACTAGTTGTGCAACACCCCCCCCCCCCCCTCCACCTCTGATAAGAAATCTCCATCCCTGGTTCAAATTTGTGGCAGGCAAGAAAATTATTACCGAAAAGATTAGTAATTATTCCTACGAAAAGAGAGGAAAGAAAAAGAAATACAAAAAGAAAAAAAATAGAAAACAATCGGTTGTCTAATTGATATGTCGTGTCTTTCAGTGTCTTCTCCCGTGAGAGTTTCGAGCCCTCACATCAAGGCCGTTCATATCTGCCACATGTAGGTTTTTTGAACATCCATGGTTTTACCATGATTTCATTAATTAATTTTAATATTCCAACGGCAGATAACAAAGCAAAGATGATTTACAATCATGTATAGTGTCTGATGGTAATTAATGCATATTTATTACAAACAAAAGGAAGGTGCCTCAAATTACACTACTACTTCTATATAAGAAAGTGAGGGCAGGTGAGTAACAGGTAAGTCTTCTCTGTAAGGGCGGAATTTTGCCATGCTGAGGAAATTAACAAGTTTATGGTTACTCTTTGCATACAGCAATAAACGTCGGTAGAACGTCTCTGTATATACATCGCTTTGTTACCATAATAGTATTATTCTCAGTACACGAGTGTGCAAAGGTATACCATACACTATTAACGTTTGTTTGCAGAAGTTATCAAGAATATAATGATACTGACGTCACATGAGCCTTAACCAGACCATTAATCACCCATTACAGGTTTAGTAATGGAAAACTTTCACAAATACGTGACACTTTTTAATTTCAAGTGTCATGTAGAATCATACATCGTGCTTAAAAATTAAAGTAAACTCAATGGCAATCAGGCAGAGGAAAGAAGGGGGGGGGGGGAGGTTGGATCCCCACCAATTGACAAGTACGTATGTTAATATTCACAAACAGCCACGTCTCTGTGGAACTTTCCAAGCTTTAAGATAATTCATTTGGGTAGATGCCAAAGAACAAAATGTTTCTATGTTAGATACCAAACTCCTATACCTACTGTGTAGGCACACTTGTCCGGAACTGAAACTCGTATAGTGTAACCACTAGGATCGAACTTTCAGTCGTTTCGTTGAATGTGACTGGACGTACTTACTGTCCCTCGACAACGAGGCATCCGAGAAGCCAATAAGTGTCATAAATCACGTCGATCTACGAGGGAAAGCAATAATGCACTGATTTGGTGAGCTTTTTTTAGAGCATCGTAACATATTTTGATGAACTGTTGTTTGTTTTTTTTTTCATATGGAACCATCTTAAAAACTTATACAAAGCCGGAAAGTTTCCATGTGATAGCATTTAAGGGCATACTTGCTTTGCGCAATGTAACATTACTTAAAAAAGGAAAAGCAGTGCAATGTAAGTGAGCTTATCTGCAACAGAGCAGTGTATCAGTATATAGTGCATAGATTATCCTACGCTATATTGAAAATGGTTGTTATTGCAAGTATGGATACCGCCGATCGATACATACTAACCCAAAACTTCGTGCACTGCACCGTTTGATGTACTTGCTTGCACGTAACATTGCTTGTAGCTACTATAACCACATTGATCTGTAATGACTTAGATCCTTAGCTTCAAAACTATAATTTCCCAGCCATTTTAGTGCAATTTTTTCAGTTTTGATGCTCCCCACTCTAACGTTACTCTGGACATTTGAGGTGTATTGAAATTTGGCCTGCTGCGTGCTTCAGAACTTTGCAGAGAAACCATCACAGGTATGATATGATATTGACAATGTTGAACACAAATGAGTCATCTCTTGTGCAAACCAAGAATGATCAAGTGGTGACTGCATTGAGTAAATGTCTTTATTAGCTCCATTTTATGTTGTTTCATTAGTGATTAACATTCGTGTTTTAACAAATTATTTTATGCAGTTTTATTAATAATTTAAAGACAAGTTACTGTTGGTTAGAAAAGTAAGTAGAGTGACTATAGGACTCAGTATACCAATTTGAGTAGACATGCTGGAAGTAAAAGAATTGTCTTTAAATTTGATAAATTTTAGAGTTTGTTTGTATCTTCAGAGGAACAACTTGTTCCTTGAAATGTGATGATAAATAATTAAGTTATAATATAGTTTTTCTTAGTACAGTAGTTGTTCCTAAGATTTTTTTTAAAGGGGGTGTAAAGCTTAAGCCGCCTGTGAAACACTGTCTGAAAGATACACATGAAACATGTGATGGGAGACGTAAGAGCTTAGGTGCTAGTGGAAGCTGTGATGAAATACCTTACTACATTGTATATGTATGTCAAGAATTTGCAAATTTGCATGTAGTATCAAAGTGAAGATAGCGCAAATTAAATGTGTGCAAGGAAGGAGAGGTTCTGCTACTGGGGTTAGAGTCATGTCTGTGAGCTTGAGTCATGCTATTGTAAATCACCATGGAGCTATTGACTGATTGGAATTACAAACTGGTATGTTACTTTCTTAATTTTAGTAGCTTTATGTAGACTTCAATCAAAATGTCTGACCCA
This sequence comes from Stichopus chloronotus, assembly GCA_021234535.1. Lineage (NCBI taxonomy): Eukaryota > Metazoa > Echinodermata > Holothuroidea > Aspidochirotida > Stichopodidae > Stichopus > Stichopus chloronotus. The sequence continues at coordinate 22,030,617 of CM037839.1, read as the reverse complement.
AGCTCCCTCACTTAACTTGTAAGCCACATTCACAGGGGCCCATGTTGTCCCAGGGAATTTATTATTATTAACGTTATTAAGATAATATTTCCCCTACATCTATTTCAGACTAAGTTTTCTCTTCACAACGCATATTAAACCTGAAAATTTCATAGAATAAAGTTCTGACTAAGCAGGCCAGGCCTAACGATGGCCTAGGCTACATCCTCGTTTGATTACGTTCACAATAAGACGTTAAGCATCATTTACTTAGACCTAGCATATGCTACTCATAATTTGATAGACCGACTAGCAAGATTACAATAAAGGTTGTCAAACCTATATGTGCTCTCGCATAAAGTTACTTTCTTGTGAAGTACCATAACGGGTATAACATTGCAAGTAATCCTTTCATTTGTTCTTTAGCAACATGGGTCTTTTCTGGGAGGTGCATGGGCCTAGAGGATATTTAAACACAGCACACAAAAAATAATCGGGCCCAAGCCCTCAGAACTCATGTGCTAACCTAACGTAGACCCAAGTTAGTAACAGACAGTAAATTACCCCGCCCCTTAAATCCCTAAGTGAGGTAGGCTTAGGCCTACCTCGGCCTAAGTCTGCCTAGGCTATGGATGGTTCTTCTTTTCAATAATTCGTAGAGTCGTTCTTAGGTTAGCCAGGATCAATAGAATATCTAGGCTACTCCGGTACATATAGGCTAGTAGCATTCTAAGTTTTGCCCGGTCTAGCTGACGTAAGTAATAACCAACAATATAGGCCTAAGTTGGATTACAACAGGGACCTATGACATATTAGGATGAAACTAACCGAATATGACCGAATACTATGCATAACGTCCTCGAGAGAACTTTCAGCACCTAGGCTTAGTCTAGTCTAGCCATGATATATTGTACAAATGAATTACATTGCTACTTTCAGCATTAAACTCAGTGAATCAAATCAGCTGCACGAAAGACGTATAGGTATTATGTAGATCTAAGCAGCAGTAATCCTGGTAATAACCTACTTTGTTTGATATTATTGATATAACCTGATAACGTTACTGTAATGCATACGGAATTAGTTGCAAAGAACCGTACATACGCATGTACGTTTACTTGTCACGTCCGATGCTCGCTCAATAAACGACTGTGCACTAGCTTAACAAGGAGAGATCATCGAATATGTTACACAATCGTTTTTGGTAAATGTAACATGTACGTTACAAATTAACTCTATGATTTACACTGCAAACCAATTTTGTTGTGTCATAGAATATTAAAAATGGGTAAATCATTATTACATGAAGCGACCATTCATGCAGAGATCATTTTTAAAGTGATGTCACTGACAACAAGCGACTTATGTTGGTCTACAGCAGGGTTACACTAAACGAGTTTCTAATCCGGGCAATTCGCCATTTTGACCTTGGCTTGTACCAAATGAATTAGCTTAGTCCAAGCAGATATAGTGCGTCCTCAAATTTCTCAAAATAAATAAATAAATGCTTAAAATACCTTAAGTGATAACAATCATTGTACCTTTTCCAAGTCGTTTCAACAACTGATGTATTGAAGCACATTTTTGTTTTTCATTTTCTCTTTGCCTTTGGTTGCAAAGGTTTGCTCCTGAAATCTCACGAAGCTTTGAACATTGGATTCGTTGATGAGGTAGCGCCGATGGATCAGGTCTTGACGACGGCCAAGAAACACGCCGCCACGTGGCTGAAAATACCAGGTAAAACAATCATGATATATCGATCAATAAACCAGTCAATCAATCGATAAATCAATCAATTACTGAAGCTGATAAAATGTACAGTATCCTTAATCCATTAATGTTAAATTATGATCGAGCTAATGTAAAGAGTAATAATTTGCAAGGTATTCTTTAAGCTAGTGATTAGGTATTCTTGATATGTTTGGGAATGAGCTGTTCTTTACACGTTGTATTGATATGCTAATTTCCTAGCAGCTGTTTATGTCTCTTATGCTGTCCAAATAGTTTTCTTCTGCTCTGTAATTGTATGTGTGTCTTTTGGTCAGTCGACCATCTTTCTAGGTTCACTCTGTTATTTGCTGTATGACTCGACGTAATTCGTCGCTGGAATATAATTTAACTTCGTGCAAGTCCACCCCTGTCGTCTCTCCGTGCTTTTCTCTTAAACGTATGCCCTGCTCCGCATCTACACATATCTTCTAAAGGACTCACCCGTCGTTCTCCAGCATTACTGGTACACGGCCAACGTTACACTACTGTCCCTTTTTCCAAGATTGTGGTGTTCCGTTTACAGTCCATTTGCCCAACCACTACATTGTAATCATGTATATACTTACAATGAACAATCTTTGGCTATAGATAGTAAAATGGTGACTGATGTGAACTGTGGGCTTCACATGACTCCCAATTTTAAGACTTGGCTAAAAACATTTTTTTTTTCTGGAGGTGGTGTGGCAGCCTATATGCAGAGGTGAACATGGCTTGACCAAAGTTGTGTCAATTTGGTAATTTCAAGGGTTTTTGAAGTATATTTAACTTTGTGTAGACAATGTAGCATTTGTAAAGAGAGAAGAACAACATAAGTTACTACTATAAAAAAATGACCAATTAGTTAAATTATAAGAGTTCCTATGCAAAAAAATATATATATTCACAGTTAGGTCTGTATTGGATGAACGTGGTACGGACTTCCACATGAACATATGATGACGTCGAGAAGGTATTGAAACAAGTTTGATATCTAAGAAATGGCGGATTCATGGTGGGCAAACAAATTGTTTTCTAGAGTTAAACCTAAAAGGGAAAAATTTTCAGAGGAAAATTCATTTCAAAATTCTACATTTTTATTGCACAATAATCGCGCCTGATTCGCCTGACGTTTTACCATCCAAGCGGAGCATCATGTACTATCGGCTAGCGCGTAGTGCACCAAGACACTTTTGGTAATAAAAAGCCTTTCAGATTGCAGGAGATGGCCTTGGTAAGGACATCCAGACATTCTTAGTTTGAAATCTCGTGTTGCAAAAGTTTACTCTTCCAAACATTAAAAATAAATAATAGTTTATATGAATTTTCGTCTAACTTTAGGGGGGCGGAGACTGGGAACTAGAATCCCATAGCTTCCCCTGTAAAACCGCCCTTGATCTTCTCTGTTTCCCACTGATTTCTTCTGTTTTTCTTCTCTTTCATGTTTACAATGCAACACAGATAGTTCAAGAATAGCGGTTAAGGAGAATTTACGGAGAGATTACGTTGAAGAATTTGAAGACAGGAGATCTACTGACTTACAGTTCTACACCACATTGATAAGCGGTCCCCTGATCCAATCCTTCCTAAAGAAAGGCATCGATAGACTGAATGCAAACAAGAAACTAACAGACTGAGGAAGTTGATCTCGGCTAATTTTTTCCCTCTTTCTGTACTTTACCTTAAATCAACCACCAGTCCTTTGATCTTTGATGAGAAGCTACAAGAGAACAGTCTCTTTAAATTTTCCCCTCTTCAAGGTTAGAAAATTGAAAACAAATCCCAAACATGAATCTAGTCAGGCATATAGTGTTCAAACTTTGCAGATAAGGATGACCCATTGCTTAAATTTTGTGATTTGGGGCTCAGACTTAAGGGCCCCTTCCCCCCATATGCTACCTTCAGACATCAACCGGAACAAAACGCAGACTCAACATTATGTCACATGTGCTGGTGGGTCAGGGCCCTTTTTATCAATTTTGGTCCGCATCAATCTGACTTCAGGAGCGGCACAAGGGAGGACATAAGGGAATTCTATTTCCAGTCAGAACCTTTGACTCGTCATCTTGAAATATATACACTTCATATCATTTATTATGCATATTAAAATGAAATTGTAATGTATTCTTTTAATCATTTGTTGGTTAGTGGGATGGCAAATGTCGCATATGACCATTACAAACTCGATTTTCAACCAACTAACAGACACGTATATATACCCACGTACATGCACACAAGTTAGTTTCTTGATATGAAAACAAAAGAAATGTTAAATCTGTATATCTGAACATTAAATTCGTCAATTTATGAATGCAGATCAAAGCAAACATTCTATCTTGAACTTGGCGACTTTCAAACATTCTGCAAAGAAAGCCATGACCCAGTTTTCAGATACGTAGCCACGTTTTCTGTAATGAGGTGCATCTTACGTTGTATGTTTCAAGATAGAAGGTTCAATAGTTTTGCATTGTGGTTGTTTTAATTATTGCCACACGTAACTAACAAGTTCAAAATGTAACCACTGCTTGACAGAAAGGCAGCCATCTTTTAAAGTACTTATTGTCCTTTTGATAAAAGAAGTAAACATTTTTGTAGATTTCATGTAACGAGAACATCCTACACCGCAACAATATTGTTGTTCGGCCAGATGCTGCTATTTTAGTAAACCATCACACATCACTTTTTCAATACAATAACAATAACACATCCTCTTTTGATCTCTGAAATAATTTTAATTTCCTATTCTTATTTTTTCATTATTTTATTGCCTGGACGCAGTGTTGGATCCAAGGGGGTTTCGTGGGTGCAAATTGAGACATTGTGTCTTTAAGAGTATTATGTTCCATATAACCCACTAATATTCTTCTCGTCACGGTTTTGGTATAAAAATGGTATTAAGAGCACTATTTTAAAAAATATCCTTCAGACGGATGAAAGTTTCTGAAGACAATTTCTGGCATTGCATAAGTCTACTGCACTAGTTAAAAAAAAATCTAGTATCCGTCCATGAGACGCTATCTTTCTTGATACCTTTTTCACCAACCAATCTCTGAAATGATTGGTTGGTGTAATTTTCAACAAATCTTACGATAGTGTTTAGAGAGAAGACGTGGCTTGTTATGTCTATCTGAAATTACCTGTGATTGGTAAAGTTTTGACAAGTATTCTATACGGATTATTTTTTTCCATCATTCCTTATAAATGCTTTTGTTTGTTGTGGTCCAAGTGAGCTGTAATTATTGAATGCTGGGGAAATACATCCATTTAAAAGTTGCCTCTCAACTATCGCAATTTCAAAAACCACGAAATGGCACGACATGATTTATTTTGACAGTGCTTGCTCCATTTTGAGAGCCCTTGCTTCACTTTGAAAGTGCTTGACTTATTTTGCCAGATTTCATTTACATCATCATCATCATCATCATCATCATTTTCTTTGGTAAGTTCTTGATGTAAAAAAAAAACGGTTTTGTATTTCACATTGTTATGTGCTTCACATCAAAACTAAGAGTATAGAGAGGAAACAGCTAACCACCCCTCTTTATTGAATTGCCCAAGTTTCTTTACGTTTTATATGTTTCTAGTGATTTCTATTGCGTTATGTTTGGGAACCTTCATGTCACAATTAAGGGCCTGGAATTATTGGTAACAGCAATAAGAACAAGAAATTGTGGGACATTTCTGTGCATAATCCTTGTTTTTGCATTGTATATTTCCGGTGATTTGGTGTGTCACTGTGGAATGAAGCATGCCTGACTGGCATTCCATATAAATATCCCGTCGCTCCCAGGGTGTTATAACGATCAGTGCAGTGTAGAGGGATATGCAACCATGGGGAAACTTGCGCGCTTAGCAATGCCTGGCCCAACACTATTCGAACAGGATCTTTCCGACGTCGCTTTTGCTCTAACAAAGAGGACAGAATTAGGGAAGCAAAGCTGTACAACGTTTTATCACATTGTCATTCTAAAATTAGGCGCCTCAGATAAGGTCTAAAAATGGATTTTTGCAGCAGGCAAAATATTAAAAAAAATAACACAATTAATTCAAAAGTAGAAATTACTGCAGATAAATTCAGTTTAAATCTACCATCAAATATAGCACTATCTTGCAAATGTAACACCATGTTGCATCTAGTTCACCTTACAGAAGTAAAGATTTTTCCAAAGAGGAGACCAGTCCCCAAAGTCGGCGATCATTCATCAGCTTCTATCATATCAGATAGTCACACATCCCATGATATTGATTCCCGGTTTAGTTCTTATAATCAAACCATGTGCCTCTGTTATAGGGTAATGACTTTAAGCCGTCATCCACATACAAATTCTTATGCACAAATATTACTGTGTTATGACGCAAAATCTCTTCAGTGTCCAGAGGCAAGATGTTTTGATGTATAATTTGCACAGTCGTATGCACAGTGTTCTGTACTTTGAAGAGGCCACTAAAGAAATCTCTACCTCCCTCCACAGGGCAAGATGGAGATCTTTTTGCTACGAGTTGACTTTTAATTGGTGCAACATTGCCTCGATGTCTCCTGCAAATACAATGTTCGTTTTCCAGTCTGAATACCCATGATCAAATTTCAAGTAGGTTATTTATCAGATTTGTGGTACTCAGAAAACATTGGTTGAGTGAAGTTCATTTAAACTCTGATGCTCAAAGTCAAACACTACCTGGATTTTGGGATTACCAAGTTGTGATTATTACGTTTTGGAGTAGTAAGTATGCCAGATCGCCTGCCAGCAAATTTTAGATGTGCATTGCATCATGGCCATCCTGATGGAGCCATGGACGGTTATGTATTAACTTGAAAGAGACTTATTTCCACATGTATCCATGGAGTTTCTTACACAATGTTTACTGCTCCTCCCCTTCCAATGATATCCGTCGTATCAATAAATAATTATTCTGCTGACGATTATACTTAGTGCCTATGAACTATTAGACAAATTCAGATTCCATTTTACTACACATGCTATTTCTTGATCAGTCTAAATGATTATGGCGTTCAATTGGCTAAATAGTAACGGTTACACTTAATCAACTGCAAACGTGGTAACTGGTGGGAGCTGTGAGATTTCGTTTAACCTTGCAGTTATGGTACCTGGTCAGGATGACCGAACCGCTATAGTCAAGACACTGAAAATTAGTGTGAAACAGTGACTGGTGATAAAACACAGTCTCAAATCAGAACCGCCGGCTAAGCGTCTAACAGCAAGATTAATAATTGCACCAAAGCAAATAGTCAGGCTTCTGACCGTTGAATAAACAATTCCAAAATTGGCAATAGGAATAATACAGTCGAGAAAAAAGGAACTTTGGAAAAGGCTATGCCGATAACCAATACTGTAGTGTCAAGCGGGAAAGTGTCATTAGAAGGAGATACAACCCTCTGAAGTCATGTGTACAGCCGCCAAGTTTACCCAGTAATCTATCTTTTGTATCGTACTCGAGATTCCCATAGGACTTGAAGATGATTAGAGAGTAAACACAATACGGTATCTGTCACCTGCTACAGTTACGGCTTGAGTTAGGAGATTTCTGTACTGTAATAGCATTGCCAGTTGTCAAGAGAAAAATATTTTGGCCAAGTTGCCCCCTCGGTGCAGCCTATTACAGTACGACATCTAGGTTGTATGTCAGAACAAAACAAGCAATCTATGTCTGTCTATTTCAGGAAACTTCACAGCTGTCTTAGACCTCTGGCTCTTCAATTTATTTGAATGCGATAACTTGTTAAAACAGGCACAAAAACAGGGTCACATGGCTTCACTTTTGCCAATTAAACAGTCGTTTCAAGTTTTGTGCCGCCTTCTCTGAAAACGTTGGCGGCTAAATACCTGGATTCAAAGCATAGTTCCGAGCTATCTAATTGTCTAAGGATTAGTTGACTAAACGAGGACATTGCTAGGTGAATGATATTGAACTGGAATCGCCCAATAATGGAAAGACGTATCCTTGAGCCAATTAAACAGCTTATCTTCACTGGATTTGTTGAGTCTTGAAGTATTAGTAGTAATTAAAAGTTCCTGTCAAATCTCCTGATGACACCTCCCTGGTTCATGTATACATTACAGGATAGACAAACAGTCATATCGTTGGACCCAAAATCAGTCCTTCACAGATGGCACAATATATTTGTTAGTTGTTACCAAGTGGATAGTGACATGGCCTGAAATTTGTTCTCGATCTTCTGTTTCTAATATGCAAACTGCTACATCTGCTGCTATCTGATGTCATTCAGGGTTTACTACAGAAAAGACCAAAATGCGTTGTCCTTATCTTAGATCAAGTGACTACATTTTATCTACTGCACAAATTGTCTCCAGTACTTTTAAGGTAAAAAGTTAGCAAACAACTTGACAAATTTCAGAATTACAGCAATTAAGGTTTTGACCCTTCCTTTGACACATTTTTTCCATACGCAGGGGGAATATCTCCTCTTATCAATTGTCAGAGTCTTTTGTGAAAATGTTAATATCCAAATGTTGAAACTATGATGAATGTCATCCTCATTTGGGGTCCAAATTTTACCCAACAGCAGCTTCAGATCATTTCATTCATGATGGTTTTCATAAGGCTAATCTAACTTGTAAAACCACTTCTGGCCAGATTAAAAAAAACCGTTGTGAATATAGATTGTTTTTCAAGTTGGCCGAAGTGTGCGCTAGTGATTGTGGTGTAATTTCAATTGGTACCGTTGTTAGACATTTCAAGTTCCCATCATTTCTCATGACAAACCAAACACAAAAGTGACAGAAAAACAAACTTTTTTATATGTTCGATACATGCAAATGTTGAAAAATTTTCCACCTAGAATCCTTGATTAATCATTTTTTATGTATGCTTTCATGGGGGGGGGGGGGGGCAGGGACAAGAGAGAGCAACTCTCCAGGTCTCTCCATCATGCCACAGTGGTATCAACAGCTTTGTAAAACTTAAAATCTGCTTATGAAACTTTCAGAAGCGACTTTTCTTTCGTGAATCAGTGATCTGAGTTAGGCTGTTTTGAGGTTGAACATGAGGCTCATTGATTCAAGTGACCTACAATCTCTGGTGCACCGAGCACCAGCGAAATGCGGAGTCACACTGATGACGAATATTACTGGCTATGGCTCCGCTCACGAACCTCATACAATGGACATTAGCTGCAGCAGTAGTGACCCTATGGCGTGGTGCGGTATGGGAAAGGAAAGTGTTGCAGGAGGAAATGCATGCACCTTATGTGTCTTAATCGAACTGGAATTACCTTAACTGGATGTATCTGAACTTTGCAACACAATAAAAAAGTAGCCATTCAAAATCTTGCTTCCAATTTTACCTTTCAAATTCAGAAAATGTCAAGTAAAAATCTGATGACGTTCTGGGTAGAGCTGGATACAATCAAGAAGATTAATAATGATAGGATTGCTAATATGTCTTAGTTATGACAGGATTACTAATAAATATGGAGGCCATTCAAGATAATACGGTACATTTCACTTGAATAATGAAGTCCAATCAAAAGATACACTTACGACATGTCATCTAGTTGATGGCAAACAGTTTGTTTGGCACCATTAACCCAACAAGATACATAAATCAGAGAGAACACGCAATCTGTACCGGAGGGGAGGTTCATGCCTTCAGTTCCCTAATTCTACAAAAATTGCCAACGAATAGGTGTTTTATGTGACCTTACAAGGTAGGATCATTTGGATTCCCTCAAAGGGAAAAGTTGTTTGTTATGTACTCCTTGGTTGGTTCATGGCTACCTTTCAACAATAATCATAGCTTTGAATCGTGAGGAACGATCTTCGAGAAGTGTACATCTAAGTTTCTTTTCGTCGTCCCGGGTTATGAAGGACACATAGGAAAACGTCTGCCCGGGGCAAGATATTGGTTAGAAGGTGGTAGCTAGTGTGTATGACAAATTGTGCAACGTAATCTGGTACAGGACTTTGGTCATAGAACGAGCTTTAAAAAGTAAGTGAACCTAGAGTAGCTGACAATAATTGTGACATTTATGTGTACAACTGGACACCCGTAAACCTACGCTGAAGGGGTACAAAACGTTATTCCTGACTGATGAATAATAAATTTTTGCTAACATTGTCTATAACGCCAATACATGTTGTTAAGGCACTATCCCAGAATGCACTACGTAGCATTTTATGGTGACCTTCCACTAGCTCTGGGCATTATCGAAAAATCAAAGACTCTGTATTCGTGGAAGCAGCAATTGATGACGAACGCCTTCGAATTCTCTCGAATGACATTATGATACTCGTCATTACCGGAGATTTGGAAACAATTGCAGAACTTGTTAAGACATGCTTCTTGTGCTGGATATCCGTGAAGGATTGACTTTCAATACACCGATCTGAAGACATCTGCTAGTCATCCCTGTAACATATATACTGTATTTTACTACTGTATTTTAGACTGATCACCGTTTTACATCAAATCCTATCTCGCGTTACAGTATATATTGACTTTAGGGCTGCATTGTGGTTATGCACATCTAATTTAACTACAGTGTTACCGCAAAGCATCGGTCCGTCATCCAGATGTGCCACCAGATAACCAGCTTACCACCCTGGTAATTTAGACCTATTAACTTAAATCGCACCTCATATTCATTTTATCCTGATCAGGAATTAGCTCGTACATTGCAATTTTCATCTATCTGAACCGTAAATTCGGATGAAGCCAGATTCACCTGTTTACAGCCTTTTTGTAAACTCTAATACCTATTTAATTTTTTACACCTGTGTATGAATGGGAGATTCTTACACTTGTTTTCGACAGATTTCTCGGTCAATTTTCGTTGGGATATGGCGGATAAAACCGGTTTTTATTTTGACAGTTTTGTATTTTTATTGATTCGAAAATGAAAGACTTGAGTAAGTCAAACTCCAAACGGTACACTGTACGTGCAAGCCGTGAGCGCGATAATTGTTGCTTCTGTGTATGGCATACCCCCGTAGGCTAGTTGTCGCCGACCCTCCGGAGAGACTATGTACGCTCTGAATATTCTCGTTATAATCATATGATACACATCTCTTGCAATACCATGATACGCAGCAATTGTCTGGAGTGGCACTGTAATATTTCTTGAAACTGCTGGAACATTCCAACATACTCTGTCGCAGGGGGAATCATGGGCAGTAGGTGATTGCGATTTTGGTAACCACATTTTCTAGCTCGAGAGAGTATTCCTGCCTGTATTCCTCGTCTGTTCTCAGCGGATTCTGCTTGCACCAGTAATACTTGTTGCTGGAATTTCTTGGCACTGAGGATAGTGTTGATTGCTGAAGTTTCCAGAAGAGGGTTGACAGTAGCACGATGTCACGTCACCTCTTTCGTGCATGCGTGTAGTTCGAGAGAATCAGAGTAGAACTTCCCTTTAAGTTCGTTTAATATTAGAAAAATACCTGAAAGCAATAAAGTTTAAAACATTACGACTCAACAGCAAAATCTCAACCACTTCTGATCATCTGCATAAACACTGAGATAATCCTTTCGGAAAACAATCATTACTTTTGTTTTGATTATTTGATCAAGGTAGCGTTGCCACATGCCATATAAATTTGTGGGGGGGGGGGGGAGCGCAGGTTGCAAGTCCGCCATGTGTTCTCGTTTTCTTTATTCAAGCTCTGTGGATGGTAGACCTACATATGGTATGAAAAAATCATTTGTACAGAATACTTGCTACAACACAACTTTACCAACCATATGTAACTTCAGGTTACAAAACAAGCCATGTCTTCTCTCAGTCTGGAAGTTGTAAGATGTAGTAAGTGGTTATCGTGAGTGGTTTATGAAAATAGTAAAAGAAGAAAAAAAAATGGCTGAGATCGAAAGGGATAGGATGATTGTTTGCCGGATTGGTATATCATGTTATTACATGATTGCTCAGTTATTCCTTTCTAAAGTAGTCTTGCATGAAGTTTTTCCCAGAGGATAAAATACATCATTTTACAATATGTAACTTCCAAAATTAATATTTAAAGCAACAAAATTCTCCAGTCTTCACAGTGGTAATACAGGTAGATTACTGCATTCTTCATGAACGGGTAATATATTCATATAAAAGTTGAAATAACATCAAAGAAAGTCATATATCTCTCCTGAATTTTAATGACTTAATAACATATTTATCTCTATCGTATCATCTTTTCACCTTCACATAAATATTTCTGCACAGCTTCAGACTACACAACAAAAATTGGTAGTCTTTACATCACGGCAACCAGGGCACACAGTTTATTAGAGACTGCCACTGACTGTTTGCATCATAAGCTTCTAATTTAACGTAATGCAAGAATGCATTACAGCTTCGACGAATTCATCACACAACATGAATGTTTCCAGAGAAGGCTCGCGTAGATCTAATGTTCTACACCACTTTCTTCTGGCAAAGATTATTGTACCGTGGTGGTAGTTCTCAGAGTTTTACCCCTTTTTACCGCATATGGTCTTAAACCTCAATACCTCATACACGTGTTAAGAGAAACAGGCTTGTAAATTTTATCCCTGCATATGTGTAATAGTAATGGATGGTGTAGTTGACGTAGTTTTCAGCTATTGCCACAGTTGTTTTGGATGAAAAAGTGAACTTCTAGAACGGTAATTTGTACTTAACAGATAGTTTGGTTCAATTTGGTTAAAATACAAACATGATTTCATTTGTAAAATTAAGGCGGGATCTCAGTTCATGAAGTTGTTATATAGACTTGATGTTCTGTATGTAATGAAAATATTACGACATTAATAATTATTATTTTTGCGCATTTTTTTCGGTTTTCTTTTCCTCTCAATTGAAAATGCACTTTTATTTCTAGGGTTGGTTTGTCTTTTTTGGCTTTGCTCTCTCTGACTCGTAACTAAAAGAGTCCGTGACAAAGATATCCCAGGATACAAAGAAAAGATCTGCCCAAGCTTCCCTTTGTGAGATATCATGTTACAGCTATTTGACCCCAAATGACATTTGCCCTCTGACCTCAAATAAATTTCCATTTTCATTACTGTCCATGTACTTACCAACTATGAGATCTTTCCAAGCGTCCCTTCTTGAAATAAGGCTTTTACACATTTTAAGGTTTGACCCTGTTGAAACCAAGTGAAACCTGACATCCACCACAAACAGTAGAGTTTTTCTACCTGATAAAATGCATTCACATATTAAGTTAACAACGTTTTCAGTCTTTGACATCTGGTGACTTCAGATGACCTTTAAACCTCCACAAAACAAAAGGGCATCTCCACTTGATACAGCACATTCAAATGACAAGCACTAAATGCTTTCATGTTGGCCTCTTGAGAAATCGTGTTAATAGTGTTTTCAGTGTTTCACCTCTAGTGACCTTAGATGATGTTTGACCTCCGGCGAAAACAATAGTGTTCTGTTACTTGATGTAGTACATTCGCATGCTCAGTATCAAAAGATTTCGCGGTTCCTATATTCAGCTATAGTGTAACAAAATGTTTCATGTTTGACCTCTGGTGACCTTATAACCTTCACCAAAAGCAATGGGGTATTACCGTAAGGCAGATGGGAGGGAAGAGCAGATTTAGACTCTAACTACAAATTCCTAAAACAATGTGGCACTGCTCACTTGCAACGTAGCCCCCAAATTTGCAATCTTACATGGATTGAATTTGTATTGATCTAAGTTTGGAATTTTTGAATTCATATATCTTTTCAATTCTAGGGGGACAATAGTTATGGGCGTGTTCTCTCTGCCTCCCCCTTCCATAAGTACGGACTTGGGTATCTTTGAGGTGTGACTAAGTACAAAAGGAGAAAAACTGAAAAAAGAGGAGGATAGGAAGAAGAAAGTAGAAGAATTAAAGAAGAAACTGCTTTAATTTCTTGATTTCTTTTTTGCATCCAGGTTTTCTAGGCTTTTCTTGAAATATGGTTGCAGATCAGTGCTAACCAACACAGAGTAGTATTTTACGTCAGCAGCTCTCCTGTCTTCAAATTCTTCAATGTAATCCCTCCGTAAATTCTTCTTAACCGCTATTCTTGAACTATCTGCGTTGCATTAAAAACATGTAAGAGCAGAAAAAGAGGTAACACACAGTGACAACAGTTCGTCATCTGTTCTAAGCAGTCAACCCGCCCAATACAGTTTTCAAAATAAATATCAACTGGTTTAATCGGTAATCGTGGACTGTGCTGTAGATACTAGGGATGGTAAATCACATCATCCTCGTTTTCACGCTCTCACAGCCCCATAGTCTGGACTGGCAAGTGGTCTAACACGTATTATAAAGCATTACCTTACACTGCAGTAATTCACCACCCCCAGTTTCTAATGTACCGTGTGTGATAATCACAAGTAGTCCGAATGACGTTCAACCAATAAGAAGATAATTTTTGCATATTAAATTCTTTCATTGCATAATTTAATTAAGTACTACTTTGTGGTAGTACTGTTACTTTCCTCTTTTACTTCATGCTGCACTGGCCCTTTAACTTGATTTAAGGACATATCGCAAACACTTGAAATAAGTATATATAAAAATAATAAAATGAAACAATACACTACTGATTTGATGGAAAACATAAATATATTTACAGTGTACACAACGATTGTAATAAAAATACTACATGTTTTGGAAGGTCAACTTCCATCGTCAGGTTATTGATAAGACTAAATAAGGAGAGGTGAACGACTACCAATTGGTGAGTGAAGGAAACAATATTTAGAAGTAACACTTAGTTGAATAGAGAAAATAATGAGGATTCCAGTTGTTGAGATTAAGCAGATTCATGTTAATATAAAGGTTTTCCTTGAGTTTAAGCTGCAGCAATTATTTTGAAGAAGTTGTGATCGCATTTTGCCTTGCAAGAGGGATATTTGTATAAGTGCTTGTAAACAAGTGAGTTCTTATCGGATTTTAGATGCTCATTGATCCGTATAGTTAAATTTCTGTGGGTTACAATGATGGAAGATGGAAGTTCACCTTCCGAAACATGTAGTATTTTTATTATAATCTTTGTGTAACACTGTCAATATATTGGTTTTTCCATCAAATCAGTGGTGTATTGTTTCATTTTATTATCTGGACTTGTGCTTCAAAGAACATCCGGAAACATCATAATACAGTAATAGTAAAACGCTAGCAAACTGACATGACGTTGTTTAAATCACGTGTTGGTAGAGATCCGTTGTGACGTAAACCAACCAAAAGTACCTTGCACAATGAATTTATCATTATAAAACTCATATTGAAAACATTCATAGGCCTATAACACATCTTATGCTTCATTTATTGATTGATCTGCCATGATTGTCTTACCTGGTATTTTCAGCCACGTGGCTGCGTGTTTCTTGGCTGTCGTTAAGACCTGATCCATCGGCACTACCTCATCGACGAATCCAATGTTCAAAGCTTCCTGAGATTTCATGAGCAAACCTTTACAACCAAACGCAAAAGAAAAAATGAAAAAAAAATGTGTTACTATAAATGTGTGTTTCTATATGTTCCTTAACAACAAAAACAAGACAAAAAATCATACTATCAAGTGAAGGCAAAGAACAAAAGAGGAATTTTAATAAGATTTATGCAATGAAACGGATTTTGAGAAATTTCTATGATTGTTATCTCTTACCGAACGAATTGTTCTTTTCTTTTTCTTATATTTTTGAAAAACTTGCGGGTACACTAAGTTCCACAGTGAGACATTCCGAATCCGAATATTTCATTTTACATTCAACATTTTAACTACTTTTCATTCAATCTAAGTTATATTATCAAATGCAACCGTTGTAATACTTTTTTACGTGGGTGAAACTAAGCGTAGGCTGGGAGATCGCATTACTGAACATTTACGTTCCATATACTAAACATTAATGTTTTCCAATGGCTGCACACTTTAACCACCACCACTCCGTCTCCGCTATGTATATTAATGACTTCTCACTTACTGATGCCCTATCTCCCGTGGGTACTGATGTTGATCGACTCAGATCAGAAAACCGGCTCATCTTTAGACTTGGTACACTAAACCGGTGTGGTTTAAATTATAAATTCGATCTCTTGTACATCTACTATAATCCAACTTGTGCGTATGTGTGTATGTTCATCGGACTGTTTCTGCTTCTTCGTGTAGTTTGTCAGTTCGTTTCACTATTTTGTCACTGTGTTAAAGGGTTTTAACCAAAATGTCGCTTTCTTTCTTCCATTTTGCACTTTTTGTAGCTACTTTTTGCTCTCTCACTCTCTCTCTCTCTCACTCTCTCTATATATATATGTATAAATTATCTATAATATTGATATTACTTAATTATATAAAAAATACAATTTACAGTAACTTTTAATAAAGTTTTACCCAATTGCAGAATTCTTTCACTTTGTCTTTGTCCAATCACCTTTTTAACCAAATTTTCAATAAAGAACGGTACTCGCAGTCCCTAAAAGCAGATAATAATATAAAAATATATTAATGTGAATAATAGTAATGCAAATGGTAATAATCATGAAAATAATGATGGCGATAATAATAAGGCAGCAGGTTGTGAATGATCCAACATCCATACCCATAGCTGACCTATGGTAGGACAACCTTGCTCCAGAATGATCCGGAAAAGGCACAGTACCTGCCAACTTTAGGCTAATAACATGCCTGTCTACGACATTGAAACTCCTATCAGGGATACTGGCAGACAAATCAATGGCTCACTTTGTGAAAACAAAAAGGGAACTAAAGATTAGCAGATCATTGGAAACACAACTAGAACTCTTGACAGTACCATGGATCGACTATTAGAAGCCCTCTGACTCAGTACCCAACTCATGAATAATAGGGGTCATACGAATGAACAAACTTGATTCAAAAATTTGTAGTCTGTCAGCGTAGACTATGCCAAACTAGACCATAGACTTTACCACGAACGAACAACACCTCAAGAGAATTTCGATTCGATGTGCGATCTTTCAGGTAGAAGCACTATTCTTCTGTGTCGTCCTTAACCCACTCAGCCACATACTCAAGAACTCACAGCTTGGATACACACTGTAATCGGGCTATGCAATACTTGTACATGGACGACTTGAAATTGTACTGGAAGAATATAAGGAACATCGATGCGATGGTCAGTGCGGTCTCAATCTTTAGCAATGACATCGAGATGAAGTTCGGCCTCGTGGCAGATTAAGTATCAGGAGAGGAAAAGTAGAGGCTACACAGGGACTTCTCCTTGACATTGGGAGAATGCAGGATGATGGAGTAGACAAGGGATACAAGTACCTCGGTACCCCGCAAGACATGGGGTATCTCCGAGAAAAAGTAAAGACAAACAAAATAGAGATCTATAGAAAGAGGATCAGATAAGTCCTAAAGACAAAATTGAACCGTCAAAACAAGATCTAGCCACTAAACACATATGTCATTCCAGTCATCAGCGACTTTGCAGAAACAAAAGAATGGACGAGAACCGAGATGATGGATCTGGACGGCAGAACGAGATAGCTCCTGAGCATCCACGGAGGACTCCACCCAAGAATAGATGTACACAGGCTGTACCTGACAGGAAACCAATGGGGTAGATGGGTATATAGAACGGTACATTGCACGGGACGAACAACAGAAGGAAGAATGAATTGTGCAAAACACAACCCTGAAGTGTATAACGGCACAGGAACAAAAAACTCAAAACAATCTGAAACATCCAAAGAGGCAACAAACCTCTAGCAGAAGATAGGGGGCACACCAAACGTGCACAAACCAACACAGAATGGACACACACAGACCACTTCAAAACACCCACTCAAGATGTGGTATCACAAAGAACGATATCCACAAGAAGATGAAATCATGCCAAAATTGAAGGCACCCGGACCGGACCAAGTACAAGCATAATGGCTGAAACGGCTTCCAATCTTACACGACAGTATCACAAGTCTAAAACATCACCAATGACCCACCAAACATACCTAAATACGTCACAACAGGACAAACTGTGGTCATACAGAAAGGCCCCCAACAAGGTAACCTCTCAATTACAGACCCACCACAGGCCTTTCAATAATATGGAGACTGTTCTAGGAATAATGGCGGACTAGATCAACGAACGCTTGAACAAACACCAACTGCTTCGAATCCACAGGAACAGAAAGGATCACGTCAAGGTTACAAACAAAAGATAAACTACTCACTGCCAAGAGTTTGTTCCTGGATTTGAAGAAGAAACGGACCAAATTGGCAGTAGAATTGACAGATTACGAGAAAGCATACGACTCTGCACCACACTCTTGGATACTTCTCAGCATGGCAATGCACATCGATCCAAAGATCATCACACTAGTGCAGAACTCAGTGCGCGTATGGAACACCAACCTCACACCAGGTGGAAAAGATTTAGCCAACATAAGGATCCAACCTGGAATATTCCAAGGTGACTCGCTCACACTTCTTCCGTTCCACATACATAATTCATTGAAAGCAGACCGAACTCGAACAATTGGGCAAAATGACACTCAAGACAGAACATGTAAGGATGGCTCCACCCTAATGCTGACATGCACGGGCTATACCTGACAAGAAAAGAGGGTGGAAGTAGTCCACGTGGTAGCTGGGGCACTTGGAGTCAACACAAACAATCTTGAGTCACACCTTAGATTCTGCAGAGTTTGCTTGGGTTGGGAAATTTCTGTTCCTAATCTTGGTTCCGCCACCTCTGAAAAGAACATCCATATATTTACTGTACTGCTCTTCCGGAAGAGTGTTTACTCAGCTCACTGATCGCTGATGACGGCGATGATAGGGAAACTCGATTAGAGTGGCAGCTCCCTGGTAGATGCAAACATATCCTCGGTTGGGTATAAGTAGGTTGCAGCTCAAATTGTGAGGAATGTATCAAAGGGGGAAATTCATTCGCCGAGAAAGACTTTGCAAAGTCTAGTAATACCTGGGACATATACCAGTCAATCATGAAGTTAGACCACCAATAAAGACAACAATACTGTGGTTAGTGCCCAAATTCTAAGACGGGTGCTCGACCTTTGAGGGTCCGGGTAGGATCCCGAAGTCTGAGGGACAAGGGAAAAAATACGAAAAAATGAAGATCAACCGAGGGGTTGTGAGAATGCAGAAAAAAAATAATGATAATAACAATATTAGTAATATTAATAGTAATAACGATAATAATAATAATAATAAACACAGTTGACCTAGGAAATCATTTTGATATGGTAGAATGGAACAATCGTTCTAGAAAAAAGGCAGCATCATTATTTGCGTATTTTGAAGACAGTTAATATTTACATTTAAACAGTCATTATAATTAGTAACAGTTACTTGATATCCTTCTTTGCTTGCTTCAATTATTAATACATCCTTTGCAAAGCAAAATAAATCTTATAATTCGTATATATGTCACTTCTGCCTCTATTAGAATTACATGCAAAATTCAAGTGCTTCCCTCTAAACTGTTCCTCAGCCACGGATGCAGAGCACAACTTTTATATACCGAGATAATAAAATCACCTCGTGAAGAATGAGAGGATCCGAAAGACAACTAATTTTCGGAATGTCGTATTAGAAACAGTTACACAATGCAGAAGTGTCCCCTTTGGCCGTTTGGCATAAGTTCCCTACAAAGCCAAAAGGTATAATGCCCACAAATCCAACCTCAAAGAAATGAATTGCTATTGAATTATATAATTTTTCACTATAGACAAATTCACTTCGTATCCAGTGGGTACTCTATTCGTTCCGGGGATCAAGTTGTAATATTATTATTCTTTATGCTTTAAGGTCACTTGTTGAGAATCGTGAGGCATTAATGCCACCAACTGAAATGTTTTCATCCTTTAGAGCCTTGATTTCCTAGGAAAGTTGTGTACCTCAGATCTCCAACTGTCCAATGAACCAGGTGCATTAAGGTCTTGACATGTTTTTTCAATTCAAATTCAAAACCAAATAATTAGATCAAGTTCAATCGTAGTGTATTGAATGGTCATACATATCAACATATACACGTAGTGTACCGACAAGATTACTTGCTAAATCACAGCAGATTGATGTACGCATATGTTTGCAGAGGCAAAACCTACAAGGCTATTGTGATTATTCTCATAAATCAGCCTGTCAAATACTATACGCAAATAAACTAATAGGTTTTACAGCGGTTAACAAACGACTCATCATTAGATAACCTTTTAACCTCAACATGACTGAATGAAACTTAGTGCGCAATTCAATTGCATAAAAAGTTGTCAACATAGCTGTTAAACATGTAGAAAAGACTTGCCCATGGTTTTCATGATGTAACGTCAGAGCTGACATAAAAAAAATCCTATTTTTTTGGTTTGTAGGCATACACTGGTTAGTTATTCATTTTATAATTTTTCTAACTTCATTAAATTACTTCCGTCGGTTTATTCAACTCCAATTTCACCAAATACACGCGTCATTGCAGATTAGCAGAGCAAAATAATAACAGCCTCAAACTGAGGCATGATTTTGTCCTCGAAATGGCGGTGTTATTGTTTGAAAATCAGTCCAACGATGTAAAGAATACAGGAAGAATTGTGTTGGTCAAACTCAATCAAACAAGGTCTCTGAAAGATATGAGCGATCGTGCCTTGCCTCGTGGCGTCTGAAATGTATAACAACCTTTGGCGATTAACGCACTTTTGCGAAATATCAGCAAATGTTCCAAATATGTGACCTTACATCACACGTTTATTAAGTGTTAGTGAAAGACAAAAACTCATCACCCCCGACAGTTTCCATTCTCCCAACCACCTACTTCTAGTCCCTCCTTCAGCCTGTCTTAAATTCGTCCACATGTGTAATCACAACAATGGATCCCTGTGTACGCTGTGTAATACGAGCTGCTCTGCATCTTTCGAATTGGCTGTCTAAGAGAATCTAAGAGTACTGTAACTTAGAGCCAGTTGAGAATTTTGCTTTCCATGAGGTAAAAATATAGCTTAGGGTGATGCAATACAGCCTTTAACTTTAACTATCAAAGACAAAAATGCAATCGTCAGTCTCATGTTTATGAGAATGTATAACAAACAAAAGACGAACCATTTCGCATCTCTGTCAACCCCCCATCTCCGCCTCTCCATCTCCCGGATTGCATTGCGTATCAAGCGTGTGTGCAGCTGTTGTTTGATTGCAGAAGTTGGTTTCCTTGTTGCTTATATTGTTGTTATTGTTGATTTTTTAACATTACCTTTCAATAATATTGACCTAAGTTGACTGAAGGTAGCAATTATTAAGTAATAGATCTTTCAGTATTTAAGCTTCTCATGGCTGCTCACATGAAAATGATATATATATATTTGTGAAGTTTGTGACAGCTAACATCTGATTCTTTGAGAATTAGAGCACGCAAACCTTAGAAAGGAAATATCGTGCTTAAGAATTCCCCCAACTTGGCATACAAATAAAATAGCTTTAATCATATGATTGTTAAGCGATCCAGTCTCACCAACAAACATCATCAATATCTTCATCTTCTACAAACATTGCGCATAAGATGAATCAGGGTAAATGATGCATCATTTTAATCTTTGCACTTACCTTTGGCGGACAAATTATCAAGCAATAAATAACTGAATTTCTGTCTGTGAGAAACTTATTATTTTAAAGAAATCTACCATTCTGCCTTATTTTCAATAATTTTTCACTCTGTGTCCATAAATATTAATTTTAAGGATACGTTTTTTTCTGTAAAACAAACAAAATCTTTCCTTTAATGATTACGAAACTCACAATGCCAGCTTCGTTGAGCCCGGTGAGGTGATTTTCGGCGATGATCCGATAGTCGTACGACAAAGGAAGGGCACAACCACCAGCCAAACAGTGACCCTAAAAAGAAATACACACGGTGCAAAATAATAATAATAAACACACAAGGAGTTTTATTTTATTTCAATTTATTTCGTTGAGAGTACAAATTTTACAAATTCTTCGTATATATGACAGTGTCATGCCAATTCATTGTTTTCCCTTGGCGATATTTCAAAGAGCCGAAGCAAAGAAGCAATTCGATGTGATAAAAGTTTCGCGTAGCTGCATTTGGTATCTTGCACAGTACAGGCGACTCTGTATCCATTTAGGATCTTTCACCAAGTGATTTTACGTTGCAACGATCACAACAAAATTCCCTATGGCGATCAAAGTTGAATATTTTTTCAACTCTATGGAATCTCGTCGCATCGTAGTGTATTTCGTACTACCACATCTGGTGTAAAGTGGTCGAAGAAATTATGAATGTTATCGCGTCGTTTTGCATCGTATCGCGTATAAGTGTGAAAGGGTCTGTACTACAAATTGTGTGGTCTGTGTTACAGAGCGCCCTCTTCTCTTAAAAAGAAACAAAATCTTCATAGTAAAAAAAAGGAGATTGCCACAATTGAGAGGTTGCAGCACCATTACGTACTATAGAGTTTGCCATTTATGAAATGTGTGTTTTTTGTGTGCTTTTATTTAGTTTAGAAGGCCGAATTATACGGTAGCAAGAAAAGATGCTCCTGAAGGGAGATTAAACCTACTTAATTTATGTAACAAAAGTACACCGCGTGTGTGGACTGTTTGCTTTTGTGTTACAAGTTTGCCAAAGGCACACTAGGGTAAAATAAATTTTCTAACTGAAGCAAATATGTTTCGAAAATATACTTTTTTCCCCCACCCAACCTCAAACCAAAATTGCAAAATTAGGGAGACAGGGATTGTTAATGCATTTTTCTGTCTCGAAGGAGATTCCGTCCGCGGAGAGAGTAGCCTGTGTAGCGCCTCTGTGGTTGTCACAAGATAAGGTGGACGAAAAAAAAATCGTCAGCCACGCGGGGTACTGACAGAGACAGATTTTTCCCCTGTTCTTTACTGTTTCTTGCTTAGTCGTTTGCATGCTTAGTTCCTTGCTTCCTTTCTTAGTCAAATCTGAAATACTCGTTGCCTTTCATATTGGAATCCCTCACGCAATGATACAAAAAAGATTATTTATACCAAGAAATTGTGCAATACTTTCACGTCATGGGAAGTCAGTACATATGGGATCTGCCGTACTTCAATATCGGTATGCTCCGGAAAGCAATACTGACGTTCTTGAAGAAACAAATTTCGAAACCTGTAAGAAATCCACGATCTCTTTTATGTAGAAGTGAACAAACGCCGTGAACACCAATGGCGTACGCCGGATTTCTGGAAAGGGTGGGGCGATAAAATTGCTGTCAATTGTGAGTAAGTACGTGGAGTTAATAATAATGTAAGATCTAAGACTATCTAAGAGGAGCCCCTCCCTCAGTTTGCAAGAAACTTTGGAACAATCAGGACCTCTCAGACTGTTCGAAATGGCATTTCCCACACTTTTTCAGCAGTCGTTATCTAAAACTTCCGTTTGCAGTAACATGATAATTTCAATGCAAAAATTAGCCAATGAAAATTGATCAGAAAATAGATAAAAAGTACCAATGAACCGTGTCCAACAAGTTTTAGAGTGTAATTGTCTTTACATTTTACAAAATTTATATCTTGCAACAGATAGACTTACATTCATGGCTGCTATTGTGATGAGGTTGGTGGTATAGTTTGTTATGACCATGTTTTGTAAATCAATCCAAAATTTACTGATCTCCTCCGCACTTCGTTTGTACATAGACATGATATCCAGTCCACCACAGAAGAGACCAGGAAACGCCTGGAAATGGAAATCAGTTCAAGAAATCATAAACGCAAAAATGAAAAAGACGATTGAAGTTTCGATGAATTCATTTCTAAACAAAAATGACTCTCGTAGGCTAAAGATATTGAACCACTATTTTTATTGCAAAGACAATTCCGTCTGCTAGATGGTCGATATGGTGCTCAGAGATGAGAGCTTTATTACACGGTGATACAAAATAGACTTTAAACTCAATCAAGCCAAAAGACTTAGCAGAGCCTGTCTTCTTAACAGGAAAATTGAACATATCATTTATGCTTTCCATCTTGGTCTGTATCTTTCCATCGTGGTGTTTGGGCAATTTTCAGTTTTTAATCCTTGGCAGACCTGAGATGAAACTTGACCTCCACCAAAATTTTATAGGACTCATCTACTTGATATGGCGCACCATGGACAATTTCAAATATGAGAAGTTTCCAAGTTTTCTATCTTACGATATTCTGATTAAGAAATTTTCAGTGTTTGACCTCTGGTGACCACAGATGACATTTGACCTCCAATAAGATCAATGGATTCATCTACATAATATGGACAACTTACATGCGAACTATGTGGAGAATATCACTTTACGTTGTTTACAAAGTTCTGCAGCATTTACTTCTTGTGACCTCAGATGACCAGTCACAACTGGTTTGAGACATTGAATGTATACTACCTACATGACTGACGAGCAGGATAATTGTCATTGCTACAATTCTCTAGGTACATTGGTTACAAAATACAAGGTTTGCGGCATCTGACTTCTGGTTACCCTAGATAACCTTTGACCTCTCCTAAAAACAAGGGCTTTTTCGACATATGATTATGCAAACCGCACTTCAAGTATGATTGTTTGAAAAGTATGTATCATTCCTAACTAAAGATATTGTGTACACGAGTTTCTATGTGCCTGACCTCTGGTGACCCCACATGATTTTTAACTTCCACCAAAACAACGTGATCTTTGTGTGCTTAATATGGCCAACCCAAATATCAAGCATATAGAGTATCCATCTTGAGATACCGTGTCCAAGTGTACACCACGCATCATAATCCACATACATTCGCACACACACACACATACTGCACAGATTGCTCCTTCATTGAATCCATAGGAATGGTCTCCGTTTAATTACCAACAATAACGCCTGCTGTATTACCAACATGTAATTCAAAAGTCAAAACAATGAGATCACTTGAAGCCACGAGAAGCGCAATGTTCGTTGCTTCAGCTGTTGCGAGGGTTGGCTACTTTCACGTTTCAAGTTACTTCCACACTCCATGTAAACACAAACAAAGTATTGTTACAACTATTGTTATACAGTACAATTAAATTTCATCAATCTTCAGTAGGTTCCTTGGGAGTGGAAGGACCAAAAGAAGAAATAAACACTTTTCGTTTCCGGGTCGCTCGAAAAGAGAAAAAGGGAAACAACAAAATAAAGCTTAATTAGAAAAATAAAATGAAGAAGAAAAAGTAAGAAACAATGCAAAACCCACAAAACAATATCATAGATTAAAATAAAATAACTTCAGGAAGCTAGTGATATCCGTTAGGCAGGTGTTGTTTAAATATGAATACCTACAGCGAATAAGTTGCTTTGGTTCGTGATGCCGTGAATTACAAAGCTGTACACCACTGCTACGAATTCGATTTTGGTTGTGTCTAGTTCTAGAACAACGGTGAACTAAGGATTGCCTATTGCGTGTATTGAATGAATGATAATCTGCATTGGTTGAATAAAAATAATTTCAAACATTCGGAAGTGCGTCACCATGCAACATGTACCTAAATACCCCAAGATGATAATCATACATATAAAAAATCTCAACGATTTTTAGTTCCTTAATAAAAGGAGTAGATCTACGGCAGTAATTGAAGGTACAAATATTACATACGCCGCAGTTTATGGAAACTTTTAAGACATGTTTTGTGAGTATGCCCCCACACTAGAAGACTATAGTTGAAATGGGAATGCTAGTGCCTCGCGGAATAACACATTCTTCAGTCTATTTATAATGTCATTTACTTTGGAAAGTTTATTTCTAAGTCTGTCAATGTGTTTTTACCCATTCCAATTTATCATCAATTGTTATACAAAGGAAAATTGTATGATGTGATGTATCAATCCGTTGCCCATTGAGAACAGCACATGTATACTCTTCATCCCCTTACTGCGTTATCAGATATAATTAACTTTCTTTTTTCTTTATATTCAAAGACAATTTATTTGTTTTAAGCTAGTCTGATATATGTAGCGAAATTCATACGAAACATCATCCAGAGTGTAAGTTAGATTTATGTTTTGATAGAAAACAGTAGCATCATCTGCAAATAATATGAAGTTTGATTTTCCAGTAGATTTGTGTATATCATTTATATAAAGTATGAAGTAGCGAATGTCCTAGTCCTGAGGCACACCGATATTACTGAATGAAACTCCATGTGGCACAATCACCAAGCTAAACAAATTGCCGACAATTTTCAAGATAACTTTTGAATTAGTCACATGTCACACCCAGAATGCCATAGGCATATACCTTTTCAGTACATATCGTGATCAATGGTGTCAAAAACAGCTTTTGACAAATCAATGAAAATAGAGGCAGTAGTGAACTTGTCGTGTAAACCAGTGGAAATGTTATCTATTTGATTTAAGGTTACCACGTAAGTAGAGCAATTTTCACGAAAACCGTTCTGATAGGCATAGAGAATGTCATATTTGAACATAAAACTGTACAACCTGTTATATAGCAGTCCCTCAATTATTTTCCATAATGACGGTAACAATGATAAATTCTGCAGTTAGAAAATATTTTGGTGGTCCCCAGCCTTGAAAATGGAAACAATTTTAACAAGTCCCAATGTACTTGGAAAAATACCTTTCGTAAAAGACATGTTAACTATATCGTAAGGGTTGTGATAGAGATAGTATCAACGATATATTTAAGGACATAGTTATATTTATATTGTGGTGACCAGGACTTTCACCATTTTTGTAACTTCATTATTACAAGGCGTATCTCATCGACATTTTTTTTAGACATAAGAAAAGAACCTTTTATGTAACTATAAATACACCGTAGTGGAGAATATTGACCTTCAGAATTTTACCAGTTAACTCTTTGACAACAGAAGAAAAATAATTGTTGAAGCCATTGGCAATTTTGCTTTTGTCTGTTGTCAAGTCTTGGCCTTTTCTAAACAGCTTATTACATTGAGATTTTTTATTGATAAGGAGATATTTGTTGATAATTTGCCACCTTTGACTCAATTGCATTATTTTTATTAACAACAATAACATTTTTATAATATTCTCTGTTTGTAACAGTGACCACATTTTAAAGCATAGTTGGTGTTGGGGGTTGGATGTATCTATAATTAAACTTACGTTACATCTTAGAAACCCATAACTGACGTAAAATATTTCTTCTGGCAACTCTTCAACAATGCACGAGTCAACGTAACCCTGGGTTACCCTAAATTCTCACCTATCTTTCCTTCGTCACCAACGCTTGAGAGTGATAATCCCATACTTACAGATGTCATGATCATAGCTCTGACGTTCTCATCTTCCTCTAACTTTGTTATGGTGTTTGTGATGGCTCTCAAATGATCAGAACATAACGAGTTCACCGGTTTCTTCTGTAACGTGACTATTGCAAGTGAACCTTGAAAACAAGAAAAACAAACTAAAACAGCAATAACAACTTACTAAAGTTGGGATGTGGTAAAATAAATAAAAGTATAATCTTAAAGTATCCGAACAGTTCGTTTGATTGCTGTAGTATGTTTTCTCAGTTAAGTTTCTTTGTGTTTCATTCTATTGGACAGTACGTTGAAGACAGAAAAACACTTCTTAATATAGTTGGAAGACATATTGCAAAACGAGAAATAGTGTTTCATTAAGAAGGACAGTATATTGGAAACAAACAGTGTTTCAAAGAGAGCAGTCAATTGCAATAGGAGAAACATTACACCATTGAAGTAGCCATGATATAAAGTAAAACAATGTTTCATAGAGCTGGACGTTATATTGAAAAACAAAAACACTGTCTTATAAAATATTGCAGTATGTTGCAATAAGGAAAACTGTGGTTCATAGAGCTAGACATTTTATGTATTGCAAAAGGAGAAACAGTATTTCGATGAATGGAATAGTACATTGTATTACATTGTTTATATATATATGTATATATATATATATGTATATATGTATATATATGTATATACATATGTATATATATATATATATAGTTGTTGTGTAGGATGAAAATTGTGCTTGGTGTTATCTGTACGGCCGGCAATCTGTGTCAAATGACAGGGACATCGATGCCTACTGATTAAATCGACTCGCATATAAATCATGTTAGATAACTTACCTACATCTGTGCTTTTCACCGTAACACCCAAACCTCCACCCTTCCTCAGACCTACACCCACCCGATCTCTTTCCTCAAGGCACATGGATATTGAAAGGTTGATAATATTGT
The DNA here is from genome assembly GCA_021234535.1 of Stichopus chloronotus. Classification (NCBI taxonomy): domain Eukaryota; kingdom Metazoa; phylum Echinodermata; class Holothuroidea; order Aspidochirotida; family Stichopodidae; genus Stichopus; species Stichopus chloronotus. Next base: position 22,002,742 of record CM037839.1, on the reverse strand, counting down.
CTTGAACAATTCCTTTTCAGGAAAAAAACAACGACTTCTCTTTTAATCGATCCCGGCATTGTAAGTGCCCAAACTTGCCAGGAGCATCTACGGTTTTTCCCACACTCTTTCCCACTGACTTTCCTATTCAGCCTAACCCAACAGGTAATGACTGGCCACACGTTCTGACAAAGTTCAGACGTAAGAAGGGAAAAAATCGCTCAGCACTCAAAATTTGGAAAGAAAATGTGGAAAGTTCAAATGCAACTTTTCTTCAAAAACTTTTCAAAAACTCAACTTTTCTTCGTATGCCTCACTTTGAAAGTGACAATCATGGATTGGGCACTCCGAATTACTTGTCGGTAATAAAATGAAACATTACGTCTACAAGCCATAATTGTATTTGCATTGAGTACGCTCGTCGAACTTTTTTCAACATAACTCAATCTATATGCCTTCACTTGTAGACAGGTACAGCAGGGAGGTTTCATTTTGTCATTTTCTTTTAATCAGTCGGACCATTACCAGAAACGTTGTTGGCACATTACCGCAATTTATTTCGTATATTGTGATAATGGTATCCACTGATATTTTGATGGTACAAACATCATGAAATAAAATTATCGATTTCTTGTTTTTTTCTTGTTTTTTTTTTTTTAAGACTGCAAATTTAAACTGTGTTTTCTTCTGATAAAATCAGGATAAAGGATGGATACCTTTGTTCGAAATTTTTGCAGGATAAGTCAATTGATGGACATAATATTCAAATATGTAGATTCAGCTTATGTTGCCTAAGTCCCAAAGAGTATGCAGACATCTCTATACCAACTAGCGATCCGCCCTAAAAAGCTGAAAAGACATTTTCTTTGACTTCATATATCATATCGAAATCATATATACACGTGTATATATAGAAGCCATGTGAACCAATTATACGGATAGCGTTGGAATCAATACAACCTTCTCATATGCCAGTGATCTGTAATGTACACCATCATTGCAAGGTCCGGGCCACGTAGACAAAGTCCAAATCTAATCCCGATTTGAAGTAATAGATCCACTTGATGACCTTCATCAAGGTCCATACTTCAAAAAGCGTTTATTTATTCAATGGATACTTTACCAACTATAAACTGTACTAGACCTTGAAGATAAGCATCAAAGTCCGTAACGATTAAATTCAACCACGGTATAGACACCTAATTACAAACAGACTCTTTGTCCCTTTACCAATGTCAAATGATAAAAAAGAAATACACGCACACTTAAACTGAGCAAACGTGGGCACCTTGCGTACAGATAAGTGGAAATATGAACAGTTGATTATAGCTACCCTTTGTTTTGTTAGAATATTTTCTAGGCCAATCAATGTTTTTTTTAAATATTTTCTTTCATAATATAGATAACTATATGAATACTCTCATATTCTTTCTGAATGGAATTTCGAATGATTAGGGAAAATATTCTAAGAAAGTTGCCTGTAAGTCATTTTTAAGATTCCACGGTTGATCTAGTGTGAGTCTGGAACTAGATGGAATGATCTTTTGACGGACCGTGTGCGTCCTCATACATTCTGTGCTATTATGGTGAAGTCGACATTTGAGGAAATGTGTACCATCAAATTCAGGATCCAATGTAACAGAGACATAGTCCGATGTAGCTGTAGAGACGTTTCGACAGTTGCGAACAACAGAGAAACTTTGAAAAGTACACATCGGTGACTTCACTATTCGAAGTAGCCGGTTAAACATTGTTGCTGTAACCTATACACAAAATAAAAAAGAAAAGAAAGAAGTGGTTACTTGAGATTGCCCAAATGATGTTAAAACGCAGAAGAAATATAAATGTAAACTATTAGTTCTTACGGAAGTATGAAATTCTGATTAGAAATACATATGGGTTTGAAGCGACACAGCCATGATTGTATGAGGATCTACAAAATGTGTGCGTGGGGTGGTGGGCCGGGGGGGGGGGGTTTCCCAAATACTTTCCACATAGCCGAAGGAACATTTTCACCAATTTAACTTTTGTTTAGATATATAAAATTAACAACACTGCCAGGTAACTTAATTACATCGTGTGAGATATATGGAGTTAACGTAGTTCAAGGGAGATGAGGAATGGCACGAATTTAAAAAAAAAACGAAGCACCCTTCTACGCAATTTGTCTCTAAATTGTAAACATCAGCATGCATGGAACAGTGTTTTGATTTCTCTTTTCAATTTTCTAACCTCCTTGAGTTGCGATCTTTGGGGGGGGGGGGGAGGGGGAGAAGAAGGAGGACTCACTACCGGTCTTCCGTGAAGGGAGAAGCAAAAAGTTCAGATCAGGAGCTCATCCTCAACTTCCTCTTAATAAAGAGGATTTTTTTGTTCTAACATGGTTTCCGTTACTTGGCAAATTACTTTTTAATTAACGTCTACGTTTAGCTGTAGGCTTAATATACAGCTGCTGACAACAATATCCGCAAAAGAAAGCAATTGACATTGGTGATACATTGTTAGATTTCACTACGTATTAAGGAGACCTAAGCAACTGATTAGAAAACCTACAAGGGGAATTTAGTTCATGCACTTGACTTTTAAGGTTAACGTAAGATTCCATCATCTCTTCTTGAAATTCAATTTTCCTCAAAATAGTATTTTGTCAGTTATTTTCTTCTCTTTTTATTATTCCGATTACTCTGTAATTAAGACATTTAAACTTACCAAAATTGTCGTCCTATCCAAATAAGTTTGTAAAAACGTTGAAAATGATGGACACCTACCTTAGGTGCCTTATCAGAAATGCTTACAATTTTATGTAGGTCACCCACATGTTACTATAGGGTGCCGATTCATCAACATAGATTTCATTCCTTCGCAGGTAATTGTATTGTAAGGGGTTTTAGGACTTTGTCCAGTATCAAAGTGTACCTGTTATGGAAAGCTCAATGTCAATGTTCAGAGGTTACGTGATGATGCTTGCTTTGTCAAATCGATTAGTGTGACTTTTATATAGACGTATACGAAAACTGAACATGAGATGTCACTTGTAGCATGGAATATGATATGGAGTTAATATTTACAGAAGAGGCGATTTGCTAGCCTGGCAGTGGCACGTATGCCGGTACCTTTTTTCTTTTTTTTTGTTTACATACATCCAGCCACCCGGTAAGCAAGTATTACACGTCCGTTGTGGGGGCTAGCAAAGGGCTGTCTAAACGACGACTTTTATACATAATTTTGGCTACTTTATATTATAAATACGTCATATTTCGGCTAGAGTTTCCACCCTATATGTATATACTAGCATTAAAAAAATAGTTCATAGAAATTTCAGTCTCAGTCATTTACAGTCACTGCCACGGATACACATTTTTTTTACATTTAGCAGGCCCGTAGCCAGCCCACATGGAGGGGTGGGTTTTTTTTCCAAGATGTGGACTTTTTTCCAAATACGAAAGTGGCTGGCGCGTGCCTTAAGCATGCAGTTGCTAGGGGTCCGGGGGGGCATGCTTTCGCCAGAAAATTTTGAAATCTGCAGACCTCCTGCAATCTGGAGCATTTTAGAGGACTACAGAAGACCTTCCGCCGTAGACAATTAACACATATAGTAGACACAGGGGCGTAGCCAGGAATATGCCAAGGGGGGTGCGAAGGCTCGTGAAGACTATCTAAGCCGAGAGCGACTGTCGGTTGGCGCGGAGCGTCAAGAAAATTTTGAGTTTTACAAACCCCCCAGCTGGCCGGGAATAGCCCTCCCAAGTCTTTTCATGAACCCAGCCTTGAAATATTGATCTCATGTCTACAATTTCTCAATTACAGAGAAAACAATTAGTCTGTGAAAAATGATGCAATGTCGAGATGAGCATTCAAAGAAACGTTGGGCTCTACAAACCACTCAGATAGTAGAAAACGGCCCTTCCTGGGTGTTTTAAATGCATACATACATGCTCCCAACCCTGCATTCCACCCCTGCCTTGTTAGGCCTGCCGCATAAATTGAGGGAATTACTATATAGCGATATCGAGGGCCAAAAAAGCGAAAATGAGATTAAGCAGGGTCGCCTATTCACCCTCCTTTCCCTGGATATGCCTATTCTCCTGGGTATTTCTGGCGAAGTCCTAAAAAAATACCACAATAGGGCCAAGGGGGGGGGGGGAGCTGTCGCCTCCTTGCATGGCTACGCACCGGGGTATACACTTTGGAAGTCATGGCGGTTTGAACAGGGCTTAAAATGCACCGACTGCACCAAAATTGAACGTACTTAATCGGGCCCGGTGGCTGCTTACGACACAACTGAACTCTAGTCGTGGAACCGGTCAAACAGCCACGATCAGAGCAGACGCGGTGGGTGGTCGCAGGTTGTCGTGGCAGAGTGTCCCGGGCTTTGTATTGCATCTAGGCTAGTTCAATGATATCCACAGCCACAGTCACATACCCATGCTTGCGCGTTTTTGAGCTTATTATCTCATTAACCCACATAGTATATGTTTGTGGTGATTGTGGTCAGTTTGGGCCTGTATACATTTTATGACATAAGTGGAAAGGTTTTATCTTCCTGCTAAAAGTGAACGAAAATTCGGCCTCAAAATGTCAAGATGGAAAAATGGACCTCCCTCAAGTTGGGGTGGGTCGTTAGAACGCTCCGACCCCCCCCCCCCCGCACACCCTGGCTACGGGTCTGTTTAGAATCGACGTCATTTCGACCAGCATGTTGCAATACTCTTAAAAGGAGTGTTTTTATATTGCGTTCCTAGTTATCTGAGATGTATGTGTAAAACGAAATATTGGTGAGAATCAAGTGGGAAAAATATTCGGTCCTCGCAGACAATTTTATTTCCTCTTTATTTTTCGCTTTCAGAGGACACCTGTTGCAAAATAACTGGTTAGATGCATGACACTGGTTAGCCGATGTTATCCAGTGGGTATGACAAAGTGTGAAACCTTCTCTTTTACAGGATTTTGATCATTTTTGATCACTCTAAATTCTCAAAAGAAATGTTATGGTATCTAACAATGTCTTTGGTGAACGTACACCGAACTGCCGGAAACGTACTCCTAACTGCTGAATAATAACTCTTAGGTAACAATGTCTGTAACAGCCATATGTGTAGGTAGTGTGACATGTATATCTAGCAAAAATCCCACTTAACTTAGTTGCAGAGTGAAACCCCGAATTAAAATCCGCTAGAATTGTGTTTCTATCTGCTACGGTTTTTGAAATACAACTGTTCAAAATTTGATGAAAATGCAAGTACGTTGTGGAGTTTTGCACAGTCTTGGTATTTCTTTTGTTAGGCCTATGTATATTGACTCTTAATTACTTAATTACTGGCTTTCACAAGTGTAAGGGATGCCAATATTTGTAAAGAAGAAAATACATGCTTCCAATGCAAACCTCTCTAGAAATATAAAATTCTCAAATGTCCATTATTGGGCTATTCCAGTTCAATATCATTCACCAATCAACGTCAACTAAGTCAACTAATCCTTAGACAATTAGATCGCTCGGAACAATGCTTTGAATCAGGCAGATTAGCGGCCAACATTTTCAGAGAAGGTGGCGCAAAACTTAGAAACGACTGTTTAATTGGCAAAAATGAAGACATGTGTCCCTGTTTTTGTCCCTGTTGTTAACAAGTTATCGCATGCAAATAAATTGAAGAGCCAGAAGTCTAATATAGATGAAGTTTCCTGAAGCTTCCTGAAATAGACAGACATAGATTACTTGTTGTGTTCTGACATATAACCTAGATGTTGTACTGTCAAAGGCGGCACCGAAGGGCACCTAGGCCAAAAATATTTTTCTCTTGACGACTGACAATGCTATTGCAGTACAGAAATCTCCTAACTCAAGCCGTCACTGTGGCAGACGACAGATACCACATTGTGCTTACTCTCTAATCATCTTCAAGTCCTGTAGGAATCTCGAGTGCGACGCAAAAGACAGATTACTGGGTAAACTTGGCGGCTGTACACATGACTTCAAAGAGTTGTATCTCCTTCTAATGACACCTTCCTGCATGAACCTACAGCATTTGTTATCGACATAGCTTTTCCAAAGTTGCTTTTGTCTCGACTATTATTGGCATTGCCAATTTTGGAGCTGCTTATTCAACGGTCAGAAGCCTAACTATTTGATGTGGTGCAATCATTAATGTTGCTGTTAGACGCTCAGCCGGCGGTTCTGATTGGAGACTGTGTTTTATCTCCAGTCACTGTTTTACACTAACTTCTTCCTAACATTTCAGTGTCTTGACTATAGCGGTTAGGTCATCCTGACCAGCTACCATAACTGCAAGTTTAAACGAAATCCCAGCCAGAGGCCCACAGCTGCCACCAGTTACCACGTTTGCAGTTGATTAAGTCTAACCGTCACTCTGTAGCTAATTGAACGCCATAATCATTTAGACTGATCAAGAAATACCGTGTGTAGTAAAATGGAATCTGAATTTGTCTAATAGCTCATAGACACTAAGTATAATCGTCGGCAGAATAATTATTTATTGATACGACAGATATCATTGGAAGAGAAGGAGCAGTAAACATTGTTTAATAAACTCCATGGATACATTTGGGACTAAGTCTCTTTCAAGATAGTAGATCACCGTCCATGGTTCCATCAGGATGGCCATGATGCAATGCACATCTAAAATTTGCTGGCAGGCAATCTGGTATGCTTGCAACTCCAAAACTTAATAATCACAACTTGGTAATCACAAACATCAGGTAGTGATTGACTTTTAGCATCAAAGTTTAAAGGAACTTCACTCAATATTTCTAACTAGCTCAAATCTGATAAGTTACCTTGTTGAAATTTGATCATGAGTATTCAGACATGAAAACGAACATTGTATTTGCAGGAGACATCGAGGCGATGTTGCACCAATTTAAAGTCAACTCGTGGCAAAAGGATATCCATCTTGTCCTATAGAGGGAGGGAGGTAGAAATTTCTTCAGTGCAGAACGCTGTACAGAAGAAGACTGTGCAAACTATGCATCAAAACATCTTGCCTCTGGGCACTGAAGAGATTTTACGTCCTGACACTGTACAATTTGTGCATAATAATTTGTATGTGGATGATGGCCTACGACCTTTACCTTGTAACAGAGGCCCTTGGTTTGATTATAAGAAGTACACCCAGGATCAATTGCGTTAATGTAATACACTATCAACACCTAACACACAAACTTTCTTTGCTCCTTTCTTCACTATGAACGTGATAATTTAAGAATAAAAATGCAGTTTGTTAAATGATTGATTCAATGATTATTGAAATGACATTTCAATAACGTCGAATTAGAGGAAATTATAATAGACAATATGAAACCATTTTTAGGCCGGTGGCTTAGCTAGGACTTTTCCCAGGGGAAAAATATGACCATGTCCCTTAAAGTTTTTTTTACAGTCACACGGGGGAGGGGTCTGGCATGACCTTGAAGGTGAGGGTAACATCATGGGATGTGTTGGTCTGATTCTGTATATTGTGTGACTATCTGATATAACAGAAGCTGATGAATAATCGCCGACTTTGGGGACTGGTCTCCTGTTTGGAAAAATCTTTACTTCTGTAAGGTGAACTAGATGCAACATGGTGTTACATTTGCAAGATAGTGCTATATTTGATGCTAGATTTAAACTGAATTTATCTACAGTAATTTCTATTTTTTAAGTAATGGTGTTAATTTGTCTATTTTGCCTGCTGAAAAATTCATTTTTAGACCTTATCTGAGGCTCCTAATTCAGAATGACAATGTGACAAAACGTTGTACAGCTTTAAAGATAGGCTGCTTCCCTAATTCTGTCCTTTCTGTTAGAGCAAAAGTGAAGTCGGAAAGATCCTGTTTGAATAGTATTGGGCATTGCTAAGCGCATGTATCCCCATGGTTGTATATCCCTCTACACTGCACTGATCATAATAACACCCTGGGAGCGACGGGATATTTATATGGAATGCCAGTCAGGCTTGCCTCACTCCACAGTGACACACCAAATCACGGGAAATATATGTTGCAAGAAAATAAGAATTATGCACAGAAATGTCTCACAATTTCTTATTCTTACTGTTGTAACCAATAATTGCAGGTCCTTAATTGTGACACAAAGGGTCCCAAACATTACGTAATAAAAATCACCAGAAACATATAAAAAGTAAGGAAACTTGGAAAATTCAACAAAGAGGGGTGGTTAGCTGTTTCCTCTTAATAGTATTAGTTTAATAACAATGTGAAATATGAAACCGTTTTCTTTTACATCAAGAACTTATCAAAGAAAATGATGATGAAGACGTAAATGAAATCTGGCAAAATAAGTCAAGCACTTTCAAAGTGAAGCAAGCGCTCTCAAAATGAAGCAAGCACTGTCAAAATAAATCAAATAAATTTGTCGTGCTATTTTGTGGTTTTTGAAATTTGCGATAGTTGAGAGGCAACTTTTAAATGGATGTATTTCACCAGCACTCAATAATTACAGCTCACTTGGACCACAACAAACAAAGGTATTCATAAGAAATGATGATAAAAAATAATAATCCGTATAGAATACTTGTCAAAACTTTACCAATCACAGGTAATTTCAGATAGACATAACAAGCTACGTCTTCTCTCTAAACACTATCGTAAGATTTGTTGAAAATTACACCAACCAATCATTTCAGAGATTGGTTGGTGAAAAAGGTATCAAGAAAGATAGCGTCCCATGGACGGATACAACATTTTTTTTAGCTAGTGCACTAGATTTATGCAGTGTCAGAAATTGTCTTCAGAAATTGTCATCCGTCTGAGGGATTTTCGTAAGAAATAGTGCTCTCAATACCATCTTTTATACCAACACCGTGACGAGAAGAGTATCAGTGGGTTATATGCAACTTATAAGGCACAATTTCTCAATTTTGGACTTGTTTTGCACCCACGACACCCCCTTGGGTCCAACATTGCGTCCAGGCAATAAAATAATAAAAGAAGGAAATTAAATTATTGCAGAGATCAAAAGACGATATGATTAAAATATCATATGTTATTGTTACTTCATCGAAAAAATGATTTGTGATGGTTTACTAAAATAGCATCTAGCCGAATTTGAATTTCTCATGCAATATTCTTGCGGTATAGGATGTTCTCGTTACATGAAATCTACCAAAATGTTTACTTTTTTTATAAAACATCAGACAATAAGTATTTTCAAAAAATGCCTGCCTTTCTGTCAAGCACTTGTTGCATTTTGAACTTGTTAGTTACGTGTGTCTTTTATTTAAGCAACCACAATGCAAAGCTATTTAACCGTCTACCTTGCACCATGCAACGTAAGATGCACCTCATTACAGAAAACGTGGGTCCGTATCTGATAACTGGGCCATGGCTTTCTTTGCACAATGTTTGAAAGTCGCCAAATTCACCACAAAATGTTTGCTTTGATCTGTGTTCACAAATTAACGAATTTAATGTTCACATAATCGTGTGATTTAATATTTCTATTGTTTTCATGTCATTTTGAGAAACTAACTTGTGTGCATGTACGTGGGTATATATACGTGTCTGTACGTTGGTTGAAAATCGAGCTTGTAATGGTCACATGTGACATTTGCCATCCCACTTAAAAACCAACAAATAATTAAAAGAATACATTACAATTTAATTTTAATATGCATAATAAATTATATGAAGTACATACAAGATGACAAGTCAAAGGTTCTGACTGGAAAAAATTCCCTTATGTCCTCCCTTGTGCCGCTCCTGAAGTCAGATTGATGCGGGGCAAAATTGATAAAAAGGGGATGACCCACCAGCACATGTGACATAATGTTGAGTCTGCGTTTTGTTCCGGCTGATGTCTGAAGGTAGCATATGGGGGGCCCTTAAGTCTGAGCCCCAAATCACAAAATTTAAGCAATGGGTCATCCTTATCTGCAAAGTTGGAGTCTTTTATGCCTGAATAGATACATGTTTGGGATTCGTTTTCAATTTTCTAAACTTGAAGAGGGAAAAATGTAAAGAGACTGTTCTCTTGCAGCTTCTCCTCTTGATCACAGGCCTAGTGGTTGAGTTAACACGAAATACAGAAATAGGAACAAATTAGCCGAGATCAACTTCCTCAGTCTGTTAGTTTCTTGTTTGCATTCAATCTATCTATGCCTTTCTTTAGGAAGGATTGGATCAGAGGACCGCTTATCAATGTGGTGTAGAACTGCAAGTCAGCAGATCTCCTGTCTTCAAATTCTTCAATGTAATCTCTCCGTAAATTCTCCTTAACCGCTATTCTTGAACTATCTGTTTTGCATTGTAAACATGAAAGAAAAGAAAACCAGAAGAAAGCGGTGGGAAACAAAGGAGATCAGGAGCAGTTTTTCGGGGAAAGCTATCTGATTCTAGTTCCCAGTCACCCTTCCCCCTAAAAATAGACGAAAATTCATATAAACTGTTACTTACCTTAGATTTTTGGAAAAGTAAGCACTGGAAACACGAAATGTCAAAACATACAATGTCTGGATGTCTTTTACAAGACTCGAAAAGGGCCATCTACTGCAATCGAAAAGGCGTTTTGTTATCGAAAGTGTCTTGGTGCACTATACGCACCAACCGATAGTGCCGCTTGGATGGTAAAACGTCAGACGCATCAGGTGCAATTTTGGCGCAATGAAAATGTAGAATTTTTAAATGAATTTTCCTCTGAAAATTCTCCCTTTTAGATTTAATTCTAGAAACAACTTGTTTTTCCCACCATGAATCCGCCATTTTGTCGATATCATACTGGTTTCAATACCCTCTCGACGTCATCATATGTTCATGTTAAAGTCTGTACCATGCACGTTTATTCAATATAGACCTGACTGTGATTTTTTTCTTTGCATAGGAACTGTTATAATTTAACTAATTGGTTATTAATTTATAGAAGTAGCTTATATTATTCTTTTCTTTTTTAAATGCTGCATTGTCCACTCATTTAGAGTCGAATATACTTCAAAAATCCTTGAAAATACGAAATTGACCCAACTTTGGTCAAGCCACGTTAACCTCTGCATATAGGCTGCCACACCACCTCCAGATTAAAAAAAAAAAGTTTTTTAGACAAGACTAAAACTTGGGGGTCATGTGGAGTCCACAATTTGCACCAGTCATCATTTACTATCTGTAGCCAAAGATTGTTCATTTTAAGCATATACATGATTACACGGTAGTGGTTGGACAAATGGACTGTTAACGTAACACCACAATCTTGTGTACCAGTAATGCTGGTGAAAGAACCGACGGATGAGTCCTATAGAAGATATGCTTAGATGCGGAGCAGGGTATACGTTTAAGAGAAAAGCACGGAGAGGTGACAGGTGTGGACTTGCAGGAAGTTATAGTTAAATTACATTCCAGCGAAGAAATGCGTCCGAGTCATACAGCAAGTAACAGAGCAAACTTAGAGAGATGGTCGACTGACCAAAAAACACACATGCAATTACAGAACACAAGAAAACTATTTGGACAGCATAACAGAGACATAAACAGCTGCCATGAAATTAGCATATCAATACAACGTGTAAAGAACAAGAAACATATAAAGAATACCTTAGTAACTTAAAGAATACTTTGCAAATTATCACTCTTTACATTAGCTCGATCATAATTTAACATTAATGGATTATGGATACTGCACATTTGATCAGCTTCGGTAATTGATTGATTTATTGATTGATTGACTGGTTTATTGATCGATATATATCATGATTGTTTACCTGGTATTTTCAGCCACGTGGCGGCGTGTTTCTTGGCTGTCGTCAAGACCTGATCCATCGGTACTACCTCATCAACGAATCCAATGTTCAAAGCTTCCTGAGATTTCATGAGCAAACCTTTGCAACCAAAGGCAAAACAAATGTGTTTCAAAACATAAGTTGTTGAAACGGCCTTCGAAAAGTTATAATGATTGTTATCACTGAAGGTATTTTAAGCATTTATTTATTTTGAGAAACTAGAGGGTGCACTATATATTCTGCTTGTAAAAATCCACAGAGACGCTTTCCTACATATAAAAACTCAAAACGTGTCTGTTTGTGAATATTGAGATACGTATACTTGTCAACTTTTGTTGGGGATCCAACTTCCCCTTCCTCCCTCAGCCAGATTGCCATTGAGAGTACTTTAAGCTTTAAGCACGATGTATGATTCTACATGAAACGTGAAATTAAAAAGTGTCACGTATTTGTAAACGTTTTCCATTATTAAACCTGTAATGGGTATCCGTGATTAATGGTCTGGCTAAGGCTCATGTGACGTAAGTATCATTATATTCTTGATAACTTCTACAAACGTTAATAGTGTAGGGTATACCTTTGCACACTCGTGCACTGAGAATAATACTATTATGGTAACAAAGCAATATATATACACAGACGTTCTACCTACGTTTATTGATACGTGCAAAGAGTAACCATAAACTTGTGAAGTTCGCAGCATGGCAAAATTCCGCCCTTACAGAGAAGACACACCTGTTACGTTGCTCTCACTTTCTTATATAGTAGTTGTATCGCAAGTTGAGGCACCTTCCTTTTGTTTGTAATAAACATGCATTAATTACCATCAGACACTATACATGATTGTAAATCATCTTTGCTTTGTTATCTGCTGTTTGAAACATTAAAATTAATTGATGAAATCATAGTAAAATTATGGATGTTAAAAAAACCTACATGTGGCAGATTTGAACGGCCTTGATGTAAGGGCACGAAACTCTCACGGGAGAAGACACTGAAAGACACGACATAGCAATTAGACAACCGATCGCCTTTGAAGTACAGAAGTTACAATTACCAACTCAAAGCGTAAACAACGCGAGGACGTAAACGGCAGCCCTCGGTTATCTTAAGCAATCGGTGGAAAGGACCAATATCCTCTGATTATCAATCGATCTAAAAAGCCTTCGCTACTAACAGTGAAAATTCAACAAAAATGTGAAATTTCCAAAGTTTCGGGTACCAGTTTTAGTTTCAGAAAATGACACTTTATATTTTTTCATGTTTTTTGTATTTCTTTGTCTTTCCATTATTTTCGTTGTAGTAATTTCTAATCTTTTAGGTAATAATTTTCTTGCCTGCCACAAAATTGAACCAGGGGCGGTGATTTCTTATCAGAGGTGGAGGGTGGTGGGGCGGGAGTTGCACTACTAGAAAACGGAGGCAGCGTAGCGACGAGTCAGAGCGCGCTTGCCTCTCTTTGGGTTCCCCTCCCACTGCGTGAAGTTTCTTTATTTTTTTGTTTTCCAATGAGAAAAGAAGCAAGTTGGTGTATACGTCATGTAATTATGGAATTTAAAAACTGTTTCCCCCTGCTTGGTCTGGCAAACCTGTTGCCTGAGCGATCTGGAATGATTTATTTAATATGCAGGTTACACATTTATTTGGCTTACTCATAGATCAAAACTGATATGTATGTATTCTCAGTTGGCTCAGGTTTCTGCTGACTGATGGATCATGGTAAGAATCAGAAAAAAAAAAAATTAGTGAAAATTGGGGATAGGCGATTGAACACCAATCCAAAGAATCGACGCAGATCCGGAAAGGAATTTCCTTAGGGGAACCCCCCTTTTAAAACATGAGCTGGATCCATGTACCCTTAAAGAAACAAATTCAACTTTTTTGGGTGAAATGACGCACTTGCAAGTAGTAAAATCTTTGAAACAGTAATATGACAGAGTATTGGTTCTTATGACCAACTTCTAAAGTATAACTTATAATTACATTTTCAATTTTCATGGGTATACTTAACTTGCTCTAGCTCCATCACCGCTCTAGTGAGTGGACCTTGGAACAATTGTGACAACCTGACTAATCACTAAAGTTACAGTGACAGTTAAGTTGCCTCTAGTCTAGGAAACTGGGAGCACTTAAAATTAAAGGAATGCTTTATTATTATCTCATTTGCTTTTTCTCAAGTTTTTTCATGAATTACTTCTGCGGAAATTTTCCTGAACGTGTGTGTGTGTGTCAGGGGGCTGTAATTGTGTTGGACAATCCAACTTAAACACACATCCCCACGTTTTTCCGTTGCTGAAATTGAACGCTAAATACACTTTACGGTATCAGTTTACAATGCAGAATGATAAAGTTTACCCAATTGCAGAATTCTTTCACTTTGTCTTTGTCCAATCACGTTCTTTGCCAAGTTTTCCACAAAAAAAGGTATTCGCAATCCCTGAAATGAGATGATAATGTTAATGATTGTTGATAAATAATGGTAATAACAATAAATGTAACGATAACAATAGTAGCAATTAAACGAACTGTACTTGCTTACCAACATGACAATGGGTAGCTTGGCGTACCTGTAAAGGGGGGTGTGTTGTTTGATGAGAAAAATAACCTATATAATTAATCTTCCATCTTTCTTTTCCAGTTGACGCCAGCCTGGAAACCAATATCTACGCCACGTTTCATTAAAAAATGAACCTAATCAGAGTGTTAGTTACTGTAGAAGGAAGATTAATTTAGTGTTTTTATCCTAAAATTTAGCAGAACCGGGCCCTGTGGTAAACATACCAGACTTCTGTTTCGAATAAAAGCGGCAACCAACCTATCATGCGAGGCGTTTTGGGAGGGGAGAGGGTGATTTTCGGAAGAATTGACCGACGGTGCAGTAGTTTTGTAGTTTTCATTTTTCAACTTTCAGAAGTAAAGTCAGTGCTTTGAAAAGGCAAGAGTAACAGCACATCCTGCAGTGGCCGAGTGTAAAAGGTGGTGGTCTTTCAAGCAATGAATACCAGCCATCGGGAGTTGAGGTTCGATCACTGGGTAGGTCATAGTACCGTAGGTGTTTTTTTTTTCGTTCTAGAGGAAAATAACGTTTTACAATCTGAATTGACCTTGTGAAAAAAAGAGCCAATCTTGATCCAAAATAGTTGCGTTGGCGCAGTATTATGGCCCTGACACGTTCCTGAATTCGACTTGTTTACATTCCCGTATACCGTTAGACATAGTTTTCAATTCCGTCATGAAACTTATACTCACCTTATTCGCGGTGGAAATTCCCTTTCAACTCATGCTTTTAGACTGACGTGTCCCTAACATACGATCCGTTTCGACGGTACTGACTTTTGGAACTCCCTTCATACAACAATTCAATATTGTAACTCTAAGTGCACTTTTAAGAAATCTCTAAAACTTTATTTAACGAACTAACGTAGGTGAATCCTTTTTCCTTCTTCTTCTTTTTCCTCTTTTTTTTTTTTTGTTTCTTTCCTTCCATTTTCTTTTTATTTTATTTTATCTTTTCTGTTCTGTGTTTTTGTGTTTGCATATTTCTTTAAGGAGGACTCATACTACAAGCTCTATGAAGCTTTCCCTGAGTTCCTACCAAGTCATCATCTGTTTCCTCTACTCTTATATATTTGTTTACTCTGTAATATATTCTAACTCGAATAAATGTTTATGAAAATAGAATGAAAAGAGAATTTTTTTTTAAATTGAGACTATGTATGCAGAGGCAAATCCTTTGAATCCAGTGATATTTTTCTTTGTATCAATCTATAAAATGTATTTAAATGAACTCAGATAAAGACTCTAAAAATACATAAACAACGCTTAACAAACGACTTACTCATTACATAACCTTTTACCCTCAACATCATCGGATGAAATAAGTACGTAATTACTTCATGAAACAAGAGGGCAATCCACAGAGTTGAGTATCTCATCGCCAACATGCACTGATTTCAATACAGGGCCTGCAAATGGGCCTACAAATGTTGGGGGCAAAATTGGCTTTTTGTTCTCAAAAATCAGCAAATTTCATTCTCTTTAATAAAAAAGTGACATACCTTGAACATTACATTCTCAAGTAAGTCCTTGCAAATTTTGCATTAAATGCTCAAATACATCTCAAGATATGCTGGAAATACCAATTTGGGGACAAAATTGGCTACTTTTCTCAAAAATAGGCAAATTTCCCTGGATTTACCATTACAGTAATATTATGTTGAAGAATGTGTTCTCAGCTAAGTACTTACAAAACTTTAAGGTAATTGGTCTTATAGTTCTCAAGATATGCTGGAAATACCAATTTTGAGGCCAAATTGGCTTTTTTCTCAAAAATCAACAAATTTCACTCTCTTTACTACAAAAGTGATATACCTTGAAATATTTCATTCTCATGTAAGTTTTTGCCAAATTTTGCATTAAAAGCTTAAATACCTCTCAAGATATGCAGGAAATCGCAATTTGGGGCAAAATTGGCTTTTTTTCATCAAAAATCAGCAAATTTGACTCCATTTACCATACAACTAATACATCTTGGACATATTGGCATCATGCACAACCTTACCAAGTTTAAACTTAATCGCTCACATACTTCTCAAACTATTCTGGAAAAATCACAATTTGGACAGGTCCGGACGAACACACACACACACCCGTACACACGCACACACACACACACACACACATTGGCACGGACAGGTTTTCCTTTATACCACCCAACAGGACCCTCCTGTACCCATGGTCACTCTACCATGGGGTACCCATGGTATGTCGCTACTCATCCACTCCAAGCGTTTCCATGGCAACCGTTCTCCTATGGTTGCACAGTACAATATACAGCTCCACTAGCCAAGTGACTACAATATCTCATCTTAGCCCCTGAAGGGCGATGAGATGAAAACAGTTAATCAACAAGAGATCAACAAGCTGTACAACATGGAGAAAAGGATCGTTCATAGGTTTTCATGCTGTGACAAAGTTGATGAAAAAACAACGTAACAGAACTTGCATTGGTTGTTTGTATGCCTATGATGGATAATTATTCTTTTTCATTAGTTTTGCCTCATTACGCACATTTATTCAACTTTAATTTTACCAAATACACGCTTCATTAATAATTAACTTGCGAGAGAATACATATAATGTTTCAGGAAATTGATGCGTGATTTTAATCCCCGAAATGAAAATATGATTGTCTGAAGAAAAAAACCAGCCCAGTTCTTTAAAAGCTATAGCAGGGATATATGTTGATAAGTCAAAATCACTCAAACGCAGCCTCCGATTCATATACGCCACCGTGTTTAGCCTCGTGCCATATATATGAAAAAATATATAAACAACGCTCGACTCGGCTCGGCTCTGGCACATCATAAATTCCAAATTCCGAGTTCGATAACTTTGAACTGTTAGTTAAAAAATTAAAAGTGTAATCTTCAGTCTCACATTAGACTCTGCAGAGTCTGCTTGGGCTGGAAAGTTTCTGTTCGTAATCTTGGTGCCGCCACCTCTGAAGAAACATTTATATATTTACTGCACTGCTCTTCCGGAAGAGAATTTATTCCCCTCACTGATCGCTGCCCTCGCAGACTCTGGACACTCGTTTTAATTATACACACTACTTTTAACTAAAACCATTGTTTTTTGCTACCAAATTCGGTAGCAGCCAATCAAGTCCATGGTGAGAAATGATGGAAGTGATGATGGCGAAAGAACCTACGACTGATTAGTTACGTAACTATCATGTTAATATTCTACTCCCCTTCAACCGTTTTAGGTCTCTCTTAGTGATATCCTATTTCTGCCGTAGGCAAATCTGGTGATACGGTGAAAGTTAGCCTAGTTACCATTATTTTCTCTCATTGTTCGATCGCTGCTATTGGCTCATTTCATGAGACCAACGCGTAGTATTTTAATGTGCATTAACCCTAACGTCAAACGTGACTATTCATTTGTACATAATTATATCGAGTGTCCAAAGTCTTTCCGGCGGACGGCGATCACAGGGAAAAGTGATTACTAGATAGTAAATATCCTCGGTTGGGTATGAATAGGCTGGAGCTCAAATTGAGAGGAATGTATCAAAGGAGGGGAATTCATTCGCCGAGAAAGACTTTGCAAAGTCTGATCTCACATGAGAATGTAACAAATTTCCCCATCGAGACCCTGAAGACACCATACCACCACCCTCCCTCACCGTAAAAAGAGAAAAAGGAGAGGCACACAAAGTCTGTACAATTCAATGTCGGGTTGACTTATGGATCCTATAGGTGTGCATGCAGCTGTTATTTGGTTAAAACAGTTGGTGTCCTAGTTGTTGGTGTTATTGTTGCTGATGAGATTTTTTTTTACATTACATTTTAGAAGGATCAAATTAGGTTGACTGAAGGTGGCGTGACGTTTACTAACTGATACGAGATTTTCCGCAAGTTAAGGACCCTTTAGGGCCCCCATAGTGGTAAGAACCTTACCATACTAGCTTCGTTGAGCCCGATGAGATGATTTTCAGCAATGATCCGATAGTCGACTGACAAAGGGATTGTACATCCGCCGGTAAAACAGTGACCCTGAAAGAAAGTCAAATGGACCAATTTTATAACAAAAGGGTTATCCACGGATTTGCGGATCTCATCCCTATTGTTTTCCATAATTGTTCGTTCTCCCATGCACTTACTTGGTAATGAATGTAAAGGACAAATACATAGACAATGGCACTATCGTTTCCCACACTATCTCTGCATTTCTGATGTACACTAGCATCCTGACATTACCATTATCATACTATGAGCATCTCTGGATTTATATTTCACACATGCAGATATATGTGAAAATTTAAAAAATATAAAATAATAATATGACCTTAGACAAACAACTCCAGACCATGCAGCACACTTTGACCTTAATGACACCAGGGTTTTGGAGGTCTTTTTTTAGATAACATCTTGTATACTGGTTATAATTTGAAGGTTCTATAAGAACAACAATTTGGATTCGGAAATACAGCTGAAATGAAATTGTTACTGATTTGACCCATGAACTTTGACCTTGAATGTTGACGGGAGATACATTTTCAGACCATGTGTCACCTATGCCTAACCCACGCCTTCTTCAAGTTCTCCTACATTAGTTTTTCAACATATTTTGCAATAGAGAGACTTACATTCATGGCTGCTATTGTGATGAGGTTGGTGCTATAGTTTGTTATGACCATGTCCTGTAAATCGATCCAATATTCGTTGATCTCCTTCGCAGTTCGTTTATACAAAGACATTATATCCAATCCACCACAGAAGAGACCAGGAATGGCCTGCAAAATTAAAATCAGTTAACCTCCAAGATAAAAAGGTGGTTTCTATTAAACCCCAAGCAATATCGCTTGTCGTGTTAGGGATGCAATTTTAAAATTCATAGCAATGAGAGGACAGTAATATTCCTATCCCGACAGGTACATGTTCGTTACATCAATATGACGTTTCAGACGTGCTGACGTTAGGTGTTTTTTTTTTCCTGCAAATGAAGAAAGAAGTAGACATGTTGGTAATAAGCAGCAGTACATCACCGTAGGGTATGTTACGGTGCGGTGTGCACTTATGTAAGCACGTTGTTTTGTTTTCCATCCAATAAGGCGTTTCCGTGGCAACGCGACGTCACTGCGAAACCTTTACACCAATTACTTTTGGATATATCATCAATTTAAACTAATAAACGTTGATATAAATGAACATATACCGATTTCAGAGTACATGTCATCGATTTCTATCGGCATGTGTCGATTAAAATCGGTATGTGTCAAGTCCCGGTGATTGGAGGCTGATTGCCCTCCATGCTGATGTCACGGACTAAGCTTGTCATCCTACGCAAACGTAAAGTGTCGACAGTGCCGGACGTTGAAACAAAAATATAATTAACCATGTCAAGACGTAGTTACCCTTTGTTGCAACCTTCTCATAAACATTATGTAAAGTAATAAATAAAATAGGAAATATTTCATGAAATTACTACCTATTGTCTTACAGGGAGAGTTCGTCTCACCTCACACTCGTTTTCTTCCTCATTTGGTCTATGAATACTGTAAATTTGATTCCTTTTCATCGTCGTGAAAGATTACAGATATTCTTGTGTGTGTTACGTATCTTTCGTTTCTGTTACACTGCCATGACCTTGGACGAGGAAGGGGTGTGTTAACACGATACCGTTAACTAACTGTTCACTTATGTGTCACTATGTTATCTCAAAGAATAGGGGTCAATTGGAAGTGCTTGCGCAAGAGGATAGTGTTGAGTTTATCCACCATTTCTAACTCCAGCCCTGACTTTTTTATCTGGCCCAGGGCAGCCATACTGTATGCATGAACTCAACGGCCCAAACATACCCACAACGCCCAGTCGCTTTTTGCATGTAAGAATACAAGACGAAAGTTTTCACAAATTCCAATAATAATTGTATCCTCAAACAGGTTGCGGTGATTCTCGTGAGGTATGTTAGTCATGTGACCTTACCATGCACCCACATAGTCTGGAATACTCTATTAAAAAAATACAGTACTGTAAATTTGTAGGGATCCCTGGGCACTTGCGCTGGCTCATGCCTAAGTCTCGGGCTGCACCAACGTTTGAGAGTGATAATCTCATACTTACAGATGTGATGATCATTGCTCTGACGTTCTCATCCTCCTCCAACTTTGTTATGGTATTTGTGATGGCTCTCAGATGATCAGAACATAACGAGTTCACCGGTTTCTTCAGTAACTTGACTATTGCAAGTGATCCTTGAAAACAAAGGAAACAAATCAAAAGCAGGCCGACATGGAAACATGATTATAATAATGCAAGTATCATATGTATTTATTGTATGCATATTTCTAAGTAGCATGGTTGCCGATAGGATGACATGATTATGAAATTGGTAAAAATCCAAAACACTCATTTTAGGTGGGGTTTTAGAACAAGCAGTACCTAATAAATGTACTGATATGAGAAAATTTTCTGTGCTGTTTGTTCTCATTTTAGAATCTAGCACAATGTGAAACCAACATTTCTGCTGTTAGAGAACCTAAATTGACACATTGTTAATTTCGTTTCATGAGCAAAGACAAATTCCAGAGAAGCATTAGCCATGAGATACATGCATCATGTAGACTTATGTATAGCAGGCGGATAACCTCAGTTATTCGAGACATGATGGTTTTGAAGTGCATTGTGGGTTGTTTTGCTTAAAGGGAAATAGGGCATTTAGAATGCACCAACATGACATACTAAAGAAGTAGCTTAAGTCCTTATTAAACCATTCAGTCTCATCAATAAACGTCTGCCAAAGCTTCATCTCCTCAAAACATTATGTATGTGATGAGTAACGAGAGATGCATCATTTGAATTTTGAAAAGTTTGGGTGAACAAATTAGTGTTGAACAACAAATAACTGAGTTTCTATCTTTGAGAAACTTATATCTTGGAAAAAAGACTACTGTCCTTCCTTATTTTAAATAATCTACCATTCTGCATCCACAAACATTGGTTTTAAAAATATGGATGTTTTCTGTAAAACAAACGCCCTCTTTCCCTTTAAGTGACACTTCAAATTAGGATACGAAAGCTAACCTATGGGCAGGGGTGGAAAAGCCTGATCAAAGAACCACACATGTTACACGGGCTTCATCAACAACATACTATGTTTAAAGTATTATGTCATTCTGCTTTCAGTTAAATAGGTTAGGTTGTCTGCTGTAATACAGTTTCAACAATAGCTAGGGGTGCGTCATTCTAGGGGATGTGTCATTTTAAATGTAGGCTGCTTGCTATATATGTCTACATGGATGCTGCAAATAGTTACTTAATTGGTAAAGTTTTGTAAGTGTGTAAATAAGGGTGCATTATTTATTCGCATTTCTGTACGTAACATACAGGAAGGAGATGTTGTATTTCGTTGAGCGGTAAAGTCCCAGACAAGAAGGCAATCCACGTGGTTGCGTAACTCATCCCTATCGCCGTCCGTACTAATTGCTCTTTCACAGACACGATCTCACAAATGTCACATTAAGGTTGAGCTTTATCATACATGTTGCATACACAGTAAGACACGTACACACGTACCTACACCAGACCATGCCAATGTGGATGGACGTGCTTGTGGTGTGCGTAAATGTGTATGTGTGTGGAACTTTTCAAATATTTTCATTCAGGAATCGCAAGTGTGTCCAAAAAAAAAAAAACTGAGAGTTCCTTCATTTCTAGGATAATCGCGCCGCAACTTTCCGTGTTTTGTAATAGTTCTAAGAAGCGCGTCATGGTATTTGTATTATTCATTTCCTTTCCAAAAAACATGATGTAAGCAACTTAACTCCCGTGTCTAGTGTATACACTACAGTAAAAAGATAGTGTTAAGAGTGTCACCGATAAGCTTCTCGGCAAACTGTGCAGGCACTCACTTGGCAGGGTTCCAAGTTGCAAGGCGTGGCAAGAATGCACGCAGGTGCATGTTTCCTTTTTATAAAAGAGTCGCGTGGGTTTACGTGGCTATACTGGTCACTTCCGTTCTAGTCTTCTTTTTGTTCGCCCGTATCCTCTGGTACGACAGTTTATCTTCTGAGTTTACCCCAGTCATCGCAGTTACCCCTGTCACCGCCGTTATCCCAGTCACCCCTGTCAGTCCATCTACCCGCAGTTGTCTCATTGTGTGTGAAGCAATAACCCCGTAACGATTTTGTAAGTCAAAGTAAATATTTTAAGAGTATGTATTTGGAAAGTGTCATGTGTATGAGATGTTAAAAGGGGGTGTGTTAAAATGAAGGTTTCCTGCAGATGATCCTCACGAGATAATTGAATATCCTTTTTATTTTTTCCAACAGAGAATCTTGATTGGTTAATCTTGTTTCGTATCTGTTTTATATCCCGTACGTGAAATCTATGTGTGCATGCAATGTATTTTATTTGTTCATTTAGTGTACTGTTGTTTTCTTCTCTAATCAATTTTTTGTTCTTTTTCGCAGTTTCACAGTGCTTGTGGCACGAGTGCAAAATAAAGGGGTGAAACGTGTATTAGGCCTTTCCGTGTAATCATTTCCGGTCACACACAGTGACAGATAGTGAAGGTATTACCAAAAGCATGGAAATTGACATTGTTATTAAACATAATCGCTAAGCCAAACACATCGTTTCATAGGCTGAAATATTAGTTCACATTGTATGGAAAAGCAAAGATCTAGTAAGAAATGTTGACACCTCGTACCAAAAGAACCTACCGTACTGTGGTATGTGCTGTAATAACCATGACATTGGACCTATGACGTCACACATCGGATGAACGCTACAAATCATATCCAGGTACCTAACAACCATGTTTCAACTTCATTAATCTTACTGTGTAGGAGGAAGTCGAAAAAAAAAACACTTTTTCAAGCCATTTTTTAGATTTGAGCTTTGATCTCTATACATTATTTTTGAAGGGAGGCACGATTTCAGACCATCGGTCACCTACCTACCTACCAACTTTGACCGTCATAGGTACCGCGGTCTAGGAGGAGTTGTGGATGCAATCTTTTTGGTGTCAAATTTGACCGATGAATTTGACCTCAAAACACATGTTAGCATGATTTTATATAATGTATTGTATACCCGTCATATATTTGAAGGTCACATAAAAATAACCACTTTGGATTAAGAAATACAGTAAAATTAAGAGTTGCACTAATTTCACGTCTGACCTTTGACCTCTGACCTACAATTTTGATGGGAGACACAACTTCAGACCATTGAAACTGGGAAGCAGAACTGAGAAGCAGAGCAGCTCGAAAAAGAAACAAACAAAAAGAATGAGAACAACCGAAAAAGACACACAAAAGAGAACCCACAGCAGAGAGAAATCAAAGAGAAACAAAAGAAAGCAGCAAAGAAAGAAAAGAAAAAACAAGGAAGAAAAAAGGAGCAGAGAGTGAATCGAAGAACCAACAGAACATAAAGGTGGAGAGGCACAAAACAAAATCAGCCAAAACAGAAGGGAGAAAAAAAAAAGGAGACGAAGGGCTACAGAATCGGAAAAGGGGGGTCGAAGTTTCCAGATCCACTCTTGTTCCTTCCTGTTTCGGATTTTCTCCAGATTACGAGCATTCCTGTCGTCGACATCATGTTGTTGGACCATGTCCACGATCTGGAAGTGGACCAGGTCAGGGGAATGCTCACTGAGATGTACAATATACTGAGAGTACAATGCAGAGTTATCTGCTTTGTTATTGGAACCGTCGATGAATTTTCCTAGTTCACTGTGGTGGTTATTCATGGGAAGGCGTAACTTCGTAGTTGGTCCCACGTGACGATATTTGCAGACAGGACAAATGATGGCATAAATAACTCATTTTGCATTACAGTCAGTGTCACTGTTGAGGTACAGGAATTTCCGTCCGTCCATTGCTGGTATTGGTGATGTGCGAAAATTCAGAGATGAAATCTTCTAGCTGCACAGAGGTGGGAGGTGTCAGAGTGTCCAGTTGGTTGCGGCTCCACATAGAATTATGCCGCGATTGGGAGGTTGTGGAAAGAACGGAAAGGTGGACGTGGAATAACTTCACGCATGCGTTCTGAAGTATGCAAAACCGGTACGAATTTCGTCTGAATAAATTTAATGTCCGGCAGATTGGGGTGATATAGGACCGTCAAGTAGATATGACTGTCGTTATTGTGGACTGTTTCTGGTGGACTGGCATGAGTAGCTTTCGCGCGTTCAATTTGTTGAATGACGCGTCTACTTCACCTCAGGTAACCTTCAGGTTCAATATAGTCATTGTTCAACAGGTTCTTATAAAGTCTAGTGTACTTTGCACCTTGTTAAGATTACTATATATAGACATATAGATATATATAGATATATAACAATATGTAGACATATGATGTCTATATATATATAGAGAGAGAGAGAGAGAGAGAGGGAGAGGGATTTTACGGAACCTTAAAGGAGTCATCAAGATAATATTATCTTTGCCTCGTAAGTTGAAAATGTTCTACAAAATGTACAGCTAGCAAGAAAATTTATAAATCAAAATACAGAAAAAAAAAAGATGAATTGTTCAGTTCTGTTATCTTAGCAACTCAACCTACAATTAAACAATTCAACAAAATGTTAACTTGCTGTACTTGATTGTAAGTGAAGAATTCAACAATTTGTTGTTGTTTGAAAACTGAAAGAGGGGGTGGGGTGGGGGCGGGGGGATCACTATCTCAGGCAACGATACGGCGGAGAACCTGGTGGTATTCTTTAGGGATTACCCTGAGGTATGCATAAACTCAATGAATGTTCCTCTAAGAAGCATTCTCAAGTTTTAGGTATTAGATGAAAAGGCATTTTGGTAAAAATGCTTCTTAGAGGAACAAGCAATAAGTCCGTGTATACCTCAGAGCATTCCATAAAAAATCTGATCGTTTTCTTGGCCGTATCGTTGCGATAGATGGCGAACCTGGGTCCACCTCTCCCCCTCATTTGAACATTTTGCAGGAAATCGATGAATTGCTCCCTTAGAAAAGAAGTGAACTTACAAGTCAACATTTTGTAGAAAATTGTTAAATCAACAAGATAAGATGCATTGTCACGTGAACATTTTACAAAGGATTGTTGAATTGTTCAAATAACACAACTAGACAATTGATAATTTTTCTATATTTGACAGGATATTATCTCGTTATCGATTTTGCTGAAAATAGTTTATGGAGCAAAAATATTCTTATAGTATCTTGACGGCACTTTTAATCTTCTGTAAAATAGAGATATATTTGTGGTTTATAAAGGTCTATTGTTCAACAGGCTTTCTCTATATATAAATTCTAAATGTGCTCTGCACGTACTAAGTACCCCTCATTAAAGATGAGCATCAAAGTCAACTTAATTCAACAAAGGTCTAGTTACCGCTCTTGCAAACAGAAACTTTATCACTGACCATGTATGATACAAAAATAAAGAAGCAAACACTCATAAGATTAACTATTGGGACCTTAATTGCAGATAAGTGGAATAGTAAAGCGTTAAATTGCGGTTTTTCGTTTCGTTCGAGTATTTTTCAATCTGTGCCTTTGTAAATGTTTTCTTTCATAATACAGATACATAACTAAAGTCTCTTTTTGACAGGAACTCGCATTAATTTCGGAAGACATTTTGAGAATAGTGTAAGCCATTTTAAGACTCCACAATTGGGCAGGGCCGGGTGTAGGAGAATTTTTTAACAGATCGTATCAGGTATACGTCTTAATATGTCCTTTGATATGGAACAGAAATCGACATTTGAGGAATAAAAATGTGGGTACCATCGAATTCAGGATCCAATGTAACAGAGACATAGTCCGATGTAGCTGTAGAGACGGTTCGACAGTTGCGACCAGGAGAGAAACTTTGAAAAGTACACATCGGTGACTTCACTATTCTGAACACCCTGCTAAACATTGTTGGTGTATCCTGTACACAAAATAAAAAGAAAATAATGGTAAAAAGGTAAATTGGAGTTTGCTCGATTGATGTACACATTAACAACAGATACAACTGTAAACCGGCCATTAGTTTTTATAGCAGTGTCAAACTCTGCTAAGAAACATGTGGGCTTGAAGTTACTAAAACTATGTAAGCCTATGGAGAGGGAGGGGCTGGGGGAAGCCTTCCGCATAGCTGAGGGGACATTTTCATACAGTTACCTTTTAGGTTTATAAAACTTACAACGGTGCCAAGTAATGTAATTATATAGCAACGTACCATATGACACATTTCTTTTCCTTAGACCATTCAGAGCTTACCCCTGCTTACCCGACTATTTTTTATTTAAACATTAAATATAACGAGGTGGTCGATAGCCATAACATATTTTAGTGGCTGACTTATTAATCCCATATATGTGACACAACACACATGCCATAAAAAGTAGGCCTTTAAAGAGTAAAACATAGTTTACTCAATATCTGATCTAAGACCACCATGCCCCCATATATGGTCTTGTGGGAGGTGCACAGACTGACATGCAGACCGTTGATGGTGTGTATAACCAAAATGCGATGAAAATGATCAACATACACTCATGCAGTATTTGGAACAGTGCCGTGGATAAGCTAAATAGGCATGTTAGCTTTAATTAAGGTCATCTACGTCTGAAGAACACCATCAAACCACGTTGAAAGGCCTCTTCTTAAAAATTAAGTTCCCTTCAAAAGGAACATTACACAAAAAAAGTGACATGGTAGTAACATTCTTTGCCCCTTGATCGAACAGGTACAGTCCGGAAACCGTTAAATTATTGTTTTGATTTTTCTCAAAATTATATAAATGCAATTACCAATATGCGATCGTTCTATAGCCAGATAAGCTTACATATATTGAAAACTTGAAAAAAAAAAGACAAACTTACCTTAGGTGCCTTATCATGAACGTTCACACTGTTTTATACAAATGACCAGTTAACGGGACGACTATTTATCAATGTGGACTTAGTTTGGTCGTGTGTGTATATAGATCTATTCTGATAGTTTTTTATAACTTTGTAAAGTGTCGACGTTTACATTTGTATTAAGCTCAAAGTCAATGGGTCAATGGGGTCACGTCACGGGTTTTGCCATGATGCTAGCTTTGTCAGATCGATAAGTATAATATCACTTAAGACGTCTACAAAAGATAAAGAGAGGACATTAATTGGTAAGTGTTTGATGTGGCCCTCTGTGCAGTTGTACCAATTTTCTTTTTTTTTTTCTTTTGTGGATTTACGGAGGTGCTATTTCTAAATTACACCTACCTCGTAGAACAGCACATGGGGGTGACTAGGATAACAAGTCCCCCCTCCCCCCCCCCCCCCACACACACACACACACTTACACACCCCGACTGGGACAACCAGTTACAAAACTTTTGACCAATTTAAAAAATTTTGTAGAATCACGTAAGTGTTATTTCTAAATTAGGCTTATGCCTCCCTGGTAGAGTAGCACATGGGATGACTCGGGTCACAATTCACTCCTTCCTACCACACACCAACTGTGGCAATCATTTGCAATACGACAACGTTGGAGCTATTACACTTAAATTTACAATTGTCAATTATTGCGCTACTTCGCATCTGAGCACAGACATAACAAACAATTTTTTTCGAAAATACGGAGTGCCATGTGTTTCAATGTTAGAAAAAATTTCAGTGTGCCAGGATAAATATTGACATGTTACAGTTTAACATCAATATGCCAATGGAAAAATCAATCTGTTCGAAACGTATATCGACATGTCAGAGAAGAATAGCAACATGTTACCTTGAAATATAAGTATGTCAGGAAGAGCGAATAACTGTAACATGATTCGTTATTGTAATATTATAGTAATGTACCATTTCACCAATTGCGATGTTCATTGAAACCTGTTGACCTAAGTTGATGACTGATATGGTAGATATTTATTCAGTCATGTTGCGGTTAAAAGGTTATCTAACTCATACGTCACTATTCTCAATCAATCTTAAAAACAAAACGAATAAAAATTCAACTTGATCTCGGAACGAAGGGAGTACCCACTGGATACCTAGTGAAATTGTCTACAGTGAGCACTTACATAGTGTAATCGAAATTCATTCCTTTGCGTTTGGATTTGTTGTAGTTACTGGCTTTGTAGGGGATTGATACCAAAGTGGACACTTCTTCATCATGTAACTGTTTCTTGTCCAACTTTCCTTATGTTATTTGTTTTTAAAATCCTGGCATTTTTCACTAGGCGATTTTATTATCAAGGTAGATAAAAAAAAAGTTGTATTCTGCATGCATCTGTGGCCGAGAACCAGTTGAGAGGAAACCCTCTTGCATTCTGCCTGTACTTCTAATTGAAGCAGAAATGTCATATGTGAAAATTATAAGATTTTTTTGTTTTGAAAAGACTGTATTAATAATTGAAGCCCATACCAGGATATAAAATAACTGTAACTAATAACTATAACTGTTTAATTGTAAATATACTTCTTATTATCATTATTCCTCTCTTCCACAGCTCTATTAGCTGGATTCACATGTGCTGACATCGGGATCTTACCCGGATTCTGGAAGGTCAAGCACCCCGGCTTTCTGAAGATGTGGGCGCTGCCGAGGATTGCTTGCGTCACTGATGAGTTTCCTCTTGTCATGTTCTCTGGGTGCCCCTTGGAGATGGCCTTCTAGGCTGATTCTGACTGCACCCAGTCCCCCGATTGCTATTGGTATCACCTCTGCGTTCACATCCGATAGTTTCTGTAGTTCTAACCTCAAGTCTCGGTATTTTTGTATCTTCTCGGATTCTTTCCCTCGTATGTTCTTATCAAGGGGGATTGCAACATTTATTATTTCGGCGTTCTTTTCCTGCTTGTCTACCACATTTATGTCAGGTCTCCTTGCTGTTATGACCCTTTCAGTTCTGACTTCGAAGTCAAACAGTATTTTCACTCGATCTGTTTCATTGACTGTTTCTGGTCTATGCAGCCATGGCTTTTGCTCAGCAATGTCATATCGCTATCTAACTTTTAATACAGTGGTAACTAGACAGATACTTTTCAACTCCAGCGTGATAGCCTGCATGATTGAGTATTGCAAGAGGTCCTGTCAGTGTGTTTAGTCCAAACAAGTCCATTAACATTGCCTTTTACATTACGGATAGGAACACAACTCTTTTTTTTTTGGCCTGTGTTTCTTCTAGAAAGTCCTCAACATTTTTGCTGAAGGTCAATTGAGTTGACCATGTAGATGGCAGCCGTAATTAACTGCATTATGTTTGCTTCTTTATCATGCATGATGAAACGTATTCTCATCCTTCTCTTTAGGTTTTCCATGGTGGCGAGAATTTCACCTCGTTTCGATTTTAACGGCTCAGCAATAAATATCAGCTCTTTATCCAGGGCAATATTATTCTCTGTATCAGACATGTTTCTGTCAGAGCTGTCGAGCATGAACTTTGAAATGTTTCTGCTTCTCTGTGGAGTGACAAAAGTTTTGAATTGTCACGTGTAGCCTCATTTACATTGAAGTTGATTAAAAGAACGGACGAACTTTCGTTTCGAATCTATTATTATTCTTAGATATGGTAAAAAGGGGAGGAAGAAAATGAAAGAGAAAACTTTGAATGTTTACTACAGGGGAAAATGAATTCAGACATGGGGTTCAGCCTTGGTCCTTTTTTCCTTTTCGAGGAATCTTCCACGATGAAGTTAGGTTGGCGTGACAGCTTTTCTCTGTAACTCTGCAGAGCCTCCCCCCCCCCCCCACCCCTTCCAGTCGAAGAAGAGAGTTCCAAGAACTCGTGAACTCCTCCTAGAAGATAAAGTGGTCCGGGACCCTAGGTGGATTTCTACGGACCTTGAACGGGTAGGGTACGAGTTTAGCGTCGTCTACCTATGAGATGTCTTCAGTTAGAGCGACGGTTCTCTTGCGTGGTCTCTTGCTCTTTGTAGTTTCCGTCCCCTGAGTGGATTCTGTCTATTGGCCTTGTATTGGCAGGAGAACGTTGTCGACAAGGTGGGCCTATATCGTTCTCTGTATGTTCTTTACATGTCTAAAAATCAGCACCATTTTAGGCCTCCTTGAGTGCATTTTGCACTTATATGAACACTTAAGAAATGTTGATCTATTATCAGTGACTTTCGAGTAATGTATGTGTGAAGTTTCATGGATGTGCAGATTGGTGCTTTAATTGTGCCTATACAGCGCCCTCTTCAATTTGTTTTTCAGATCCATTCGCACCAATTGGACGGAACACTTTAGAAATGTTAATCTATTGTCAGTAGCATGTAAGCAATGTATCTGTGAAGTTTCATCAATGTACTCAATACATGCTTAAAACGTGCCCAAAACAGCGCCCTTTCGGTTGTTCTTAAGTACCTTTTGCACTAGTTTGCACACTTAAAAATTGTTGATCTTTCATCAGGGGCATACAAAGAATGTACTTGCAAAGTTTTATCGATGTACTTGATATGTGATTTAAATGTGAAAATCATGTCAATTGAGGGCGTTCTTAAAAGCCTTTTGCACCATTTTGTGCACTTAAAAACATCAGATATGCAATCTGGGCCATTATATTGACCAGAATGCCCTATTTTCGTCGATGCATTCAAAGATGTAATTTAAACGTATTTTGGGGGTCATTCAACCTTCAACCCACCACCCCCCCCCCCCCCCGACGCACCATTTTCAAAACTTAAGAATGTCCATTCCTATGTTCCTACACCACCCCCTTTCCGTTCATGCAATCAAACCTTTCGTACTCGAGATGTGAATCAAATCCTCGCTAGCTCCCGGACTAGCAGTATTATCTTCGCAGTGCGTAAACAGCTCGAGTTCTTGTACAACCGTGTAATAGGCTGCGTATAAGTTGTTCAAATATACAAATATACCTGAGTTAAGGTACTAACGCAGAGAAAATTACATTGCTTCCAGATATGATCATAGACCTGTCAACTCCCGGTTTTTGTACAGATCTCCTGCCCTCTCCATACCTCTGCTACCCATTGTAGTATCCAACCGAAACGTGGTGGGTCAGTAGCCCTTATGTGGAGTATACATGGAGTGTACAAACGCACAACGCGTTTTTCAGGGCATTCAAAACATCCAGAGTGACGACGTGTGCCCGTCTGAGCAATATTTTGACGCGAACACATTTCTAGGAACACTACGCAAATGCAGGTATTTGTGGAAAGTTTGATGCATATGCGCATGTACTTTAGTACTAGATCACTAAGCTAAGTAACTTGTACATCACGCACTGCTGTCCACAACGGGCGATCTGAACCACTGATGAAAATAACGTACAGCTCAGCACACTCCGGAAGTACATGAAATTATGTGTGAATGACCGTTGAAAAATGATAGTGATGAGATTTACAACTCCGTGGAATGCCTACTTGTTCCAATTTTAATACACAAACAATGCCTTTGTTCTTGCAACACCACAACCTTTTGATGCACCTATAGCCATCAGCAAACAAATATGAAAAACTTCTGTAGTCAGACATCGACAAACATAGCCACACGCCCACTTAACAGTGCCTCCTCGCACAGTTTTGCGAGACTAAGAAATTAAAGCGCCACAACGTTTCGACTTAAAGGACTATAAAGCATCTTTGACTAACTGTTTATGGGCAGTTGCAGGCGTAACATTCATATGCGAGTCAACACCATCATGCATGATGTCAAAGATCCTTCCGGAAGATTGGCTCAAAGAGGGAAAATGTTTTGTGAGTAATATAGCACACCCCCGACTGTCATGTTATTAATGCTTGTCCTGTTCCCACCAAAGTGTGGTAAATATTATATCCTCTAGCATATATGGGAGGGGATAATTCTTCAGTGATAGGCACTGACAATAAACTCAGTACGTAGCGTGATTGTGCATGAACTTATTGAGATGACCACTGACGATTAAATAAATAAACAATAGATTATTAAGATAAGTTTGTCGTAATCTATCAGAGTTTCTCCAAAAGTAGTATTTGTAAAGTGGGGTTATTCCGATGGATTAGAGCGGATTAATTTTATCATTATCAAATTATGTAGCCAGTCAAGATTTTACTTTTCTTGCTTCTCCTCTGTCACTTCAATGCCGGTACGACACCATGGCCCCTTTCTCGTCGTACTATATAAGACAACCCCCCCCCCCCAAAAAAAAAACAACATACAAGTCAGGTGGATCAGCTGGCAGGAGTTGGTAACAACTCATTGGTATGAGGATCATTACGAACTTTAACTCTTTGTAAATATTACTTTTTGGTTGTAAAGAAATCATTTTCTTTTTAAAAATTCTAAATCATAAGCGGGAAATGTGAATGTACCAATTGGGGCTTATTGGAGATTAACAATAATGAACATAACAATTCGCAATATTTATTTCATTTGTACATGTTCGGTAGAAGATACCGGGAGCGAGGCAAATTCACACATAACACACTCTTTTTAATGTCAAGCAGTCTTGCCCAGGGAACAAAGCATTACATCTTATCATGACGTTAGTGTAAAGAAATTGATGTAAGGAATTCCATTAGTTGAATTTATTTGTATTATCTCGTGCTACCTTCTCAGCTGTTGACTTTTGTTCCACCTGTTGGAGCACGCTTGTCCTTTATTATGTTAAAGTTTGTATTTGTTACGCTGATAAGTTTATGCATCTCCAAGTTGTATTTCGTTGAGTTTGTAGGTAGTCATTGACTGGAGAATCAAGCCAGATAAATATTTTTCTCTGCACGTGAAATCACTGCCTGCATAGTGAATTCTTTTTGAACTCTCACCTCCCGTGATGAAATAGGCCCACGTTACATTTGGTATCAGCGGTGTTTTAAATACTGCTTTCACGGTAACAGCGTCGACTTGTATATCAAATAATCTTATATAATTCAGTGGAGGTTGTACTGGAGACTACGGATATTTCAAAGACTGCTTATTTCAACTTTTCTTGATCCTAATAATCGGAAACTTGGTCAACTGTTTCACTCTTATTATCTTGGCATGCCGACATAGTGCACCATAGCAACAAATTCTACACTGCCGACGAATCTGACGCAGGTTTACGCCAAAGTCTGTAGTAGAACCTGGAAATGAAGCTTGCTGATCCATGGATAATCTGATGCACGGTCTTCGATGATAGTCAATCCTCCAAATGAGCTTTTCATGGTTGGTGGTTCCCTCTTACGACTCCTTGGTGAGTTGTATTGTTTAAAAATGATTTTACAGGACTTCTTTGATGATAGTAGTCTCCTTAACGGTATAAAGACCGAGACGGAGAACATGCTTAAACTTTTGCGGATAACATAGAAAACATAACACAACAATTACTGACTGTAAATGCATACCGGGCGCTATAGTGGTGTATTGTATTTATGTTGTTTGTTTAGATTTTTCAGAGGAAACGCATGTTATGTTTTGGTTTCTTGGGGTAAGGCCTTTTTGTTCCGATATTTCACCCTTTAATGAAAGGGGCTCATTGAGTTAACAAAAATGATTTTGTGATGATTTTGAAGGGTATAAACCCATGAAAATACTTATAATTAACATAATTGTTCACATCAAGTAGTTATAAAACCTTTTTGAAATTTTGACCCTTACTTGTACTGGATGCGTGTGTGTGAATATGACTAAGTACTAACATGAAAAAGTGTGTGGTCACGAATTTTCGAAGCACAAATTGAATGGTTAATTGCTCACTTTATTAGCGTTCCTTTGTATATGAAACATTGAGATTTTCATAGTTTAACAATTTGTCATTAACATGTTCAAGAAACTTGATAGGTTTAGAACATTTAGTGAGTTTCACGAAACAACCCAATGAGCCCCATTAATTCCTTACATAATCTTAATCTTTAGTACATTTACCATATCGAAGGATATCGACAACCCTTTGAAACAATGATAATGTAAAACATACCCCCCATTTTTTTTTTAATGAAAACGACACGCAAGACTTTTCCCAATGTTTACTCCGTCTAGATGTGGCATTGACGGCTTCCCATGTGCAAGCAAATACAGAAGACATAGCAAATACTCTTCCCAGTAGGCACGGTGGGGCGGCATTTAATTGTGAAATTAGATTACAATAAAGTTAAGATATTAATGATACATACACATACATATTAATGATAAATACACACATTAATGCCAGACATGTAATCCTGGCCCGGAATCCTGACCTGTGGGCCTGGTCCGGAATATGATGTGTAAGTATAATATTTTTTTCAATTTTTATAGGTGATTATTTATTCTATCCCCGATTTGGTTGTGAAATGTTCTTATTTCAAAGCATGATTCTGTCGCATTTTGTTTTATTTATAGGCCCACAGTTGATAAATCGAGCCAAAAACGATAAAATTCAGTCCATGTCATATTTTAATTACGGAATGACATGTGTCTCCCGATTTTGTAGTCATTTGTAATTGATATGAACCCACTTGATGGAAATGGAACCAAAAACGATAAAATTCAGTCCATGTCGTATGATGATTACGTAATCACAAATATAATTTCTATTTTTTTTTAAATAAATATTCGTGATTGTTTCATTCCATCGGAGATTAGATTGGGTCCCGGTCTAATTTAAACTCTCGCTTTGGTAGTCATTTGTAAATAATGTGCAGCCAGTTCAAGGAAAAGAAACCAAACACGATAAAATTCAGTTCATGTCATACAATGATGACGTTATCACTTTGGACCCTCACTTTGGACCAGTGATAAAATTCAGTCCACGTCATATATTTAGGAGGTAATCACATGTGACATAGTGCAACGAATGTCCTTGGCTATGCACGGCACCATTTTGTTTGACCTCGTCCGAAATGTCATATATAATTATTACTTTTTGAAACTATTATTCGTGATTTTTTCATTCTATCATCGATTAGATTGGGTGCCGGTCTAATTTAAACTCTCGATTTGCTAGTCATTTGTATTTGAAAGGCTCAGAGTTGATAGAAATCGATCTAAAAACGATAAAATTCAGTCCATGTCATATGTTGATGAGGTAATCACATGTGGCATAGTGCAACGACCGCCCTTGGCTAAGCACGACACCATTTTGTTTGACTTCGTCCGATTTGTCATTTGTAATTATTTTTTTTAAATAATTATTAGTGATTTTTTCCTTTCATCGCCGATTAGGTAGGGTTCGCTCTGATTTAAGCTCCCAATTTTGTGGTCATTTGTAATTGATATGCCCCCAGTTGATAGAAATGGAACCAAAAACGATAAAATTCAGTCCATGTCGAATGATGATTACGTAATCACTTGTGACGTAGTCAAAGGGAAAATTAATAGGGGTATGCTTCCTTAAGGGTCAAAAAGTGACATTTTGGAATTTATGAGCTTAATGTCGGCCAAAAATGGGTTTATATACTACTTGTCATGATGGACTAACATTAATTACGTCAAAAAAATTCAAATTGACGCATACAATTAGTTTCTCTGTGGAAAATGTACACAAATTTGCTAGTTTTGTGATTGTAACAAACTAATATGGCTGTTTTAAGCAAAAGTGATGATTCCTTTCATTGTTTTTTAATTATATGGCCATCAATAAAGGCTACCATAGCCTAATCTAGCCTCTTACTCCTCTAGAACAGTGCGAAAATGGCCACAACATAACTTGGGCGACTATCGAGGGAACTTTAGAATCCTGTTATTGAAGGTTGATATTTTCACATGAAATGAAGATTATAAAAGCTGTTTTGAATCGCACAGGTATGCTTTTTACACGCAAATTACATACCTCTGCATTGTTTGATTGATCATTGGCAAGAAAACGTCAGCGATTTGGGTGTGCTTTGAAAGCGTTGTTCACTAGCGTAAAGTAGCCTAGTTATAGGCATTACTGTATTGGTCATAGGCTACAATTAGACTCACTAATCAGGATGACCCTCACGCGTAACTAGTCTATCTTAACATTAGGCCTAAGCTACCTTGCAAATGAGGAATTGCAATAGGGAGGATTATAATTAATAGTGTAAGTTCATGAGACCAGAAGAAAATTGATGTAAATCATCTTCGGAAACTTAGATATCAAACATGAAATTGGGAAATTTCATTCTGAAACAAAGTTTGGAATGTTTGGCCTAAGTATATAACCACAACCAGTTGCTGCAACTATAAGTATAATGTTATGGTCTCATAGAAAATAAACTTCGGATTCATTTCAGTAACTGAAATATGAAAATGTATTCAAACCATTCGTTTACGGGTGTAAAAAGTAGGTCCTAAAAGGAATGGGTATATACATAGAACAAAATGAATCTACCATTGGGAAGTTAAACTAACATTACGGATGCTTGTAAGTACCATCAGTATTAATTTCTTCTTAAATTGATTAAAATTCCTCCCAGGAATAACATTTTCCAGCTGCTTTCTTGAGGTTACGTTGCAAATAGTTCCAGTGGATTTCTCAGACTTTAAGCCCCCCCTGTAACTACCCACTTTATTACTACAGCTATTGTAGAATCTGTGATAAGAACATGAAAAATTGGGTCAGAAGTGTTGAAAGGTGCTAACAATTTGCAGAGCTGTGGACAAGTCACTTTGTTTCAAGTCATGTCACAAGTCACTTAATGACAAACCACATGTCAAGTCACAAGTCGTATTTTTGTAATCATGTCAATTCAAGTCACAAGTCACTTCATCCCATTTCATCCCATTTAAAGTCAACTCCATGTCTCAAGTCAATTTATTCAGGTCAGTGTTTCAGTCACAAGTCATGTTTCTCCAAGTTAGAGTCAAGTCACAAGTCTTATAGCTCCTGTCAAATACTGTTTGTCTCCCAACTGTTCTGGTTTAATTTTTATATGAATAATGTGGGAATGAAAATGATTTTAGTAAGAGCAAGCAAGACAAAGCAGCATAATGCCAAGGTCAGAATGTAGATTTGTTATTGTAGTATATAAACTACTCCTTGTGCCCTTTTTTTGCCACATGTTTTCCCGGGTCCCTTACCTGAATTTCATGTTAAGGATCAGTGAGGTGGTTGCACAAGAAAATGCAAATGTATACAAACTTTGTGAATTACACCCAAACTACTGTAACCAAAAGGCTACATTTTCTATGGAACTTGACAAACAGCAATGGGCACTGCCTAGTCTGCTCATTGTGAATGGTCTTCTACAATAGTATGAGAAATATCCAACACAACGTTATTGATTTATCGTGTCTACAAGTAGCGTTACAGAGAATAGGGGAAATTTGATGGAATAAAATGTCCTTATTCCATTTCTCATTTCTATTAATTATGTAGCGAGTTACAAATTGTGAGACATTTCTTAATTTGAATTTTCCTGCCACATACTTCTTCAGATTTCATTTCACTGAGGCATGACGTGTGCATGACTCGGGATGGTACAGAAATGCTTTCACTGCAGCAGCATGAATGTCACAATTACAAATTTACACATTTTTTATGGATACATACATATAAACCATGAAGTGTTTTGTGGATTTTCGTACGTCTGCACCCCTCCCCTAAAATATCCCATTTACGCCACTGTTAAGTACGGTATCTGCATGTCTTTCACGGCGTCTTACAAAATTTGAAGAGGCTGCATCTCCATCAACTACTCTGATTTCGCATACCGCACACTGTGCCCATCTTTTACAGTATGAACCCATAAGTTGGTAACAAAACGACACAACGTTTAGTGG
Organism: Stichopus chloronotus; assembly: GCA_021234535.1. Taxonomy (NCBI): domain Eukaryota; kingdom Metazoa; phylum Echinodermata; class Holothuroidea; order Aspidochirotida; family Stichopodidae; genus Stichopus; species Stichopus chloronotus. Next base: position 21,964,929 of record CM037839.1, on the reverse strand, counting down.
ACGACATGATTACAGACAGGACGTTTTTTTTAAGATAATACATGGGAATTAAAACTTCAATTCAGTTTACATTATGTTAGTCTACATGGTTTTGACTTTGGTGAAAAACGGTCAGAAAGAAACCGTAGGAAAGGAAATTGTTAAAGTGAAAGAGTCTCCTACACTGGAAATAACTGTCGTACGCATTCTTTAAAGACGTGAACAGTAGACAACTAGACATTACAACTGAATCAGGGAGCTTAATCATTTCACATCCCTCTACTGTATAAGATTTGTTTCTCACATTAAACCTCTAGGGCCACTTCTGGAACATAAATCTGTGGCATACAGAACTCTTTGGAAGACTCCCAGTAGAGGCACCTACTGTAGAAGATCCATGTAGGTGTTCCCCCCAGTCAGAAACTTTTCCCCAGTTACACCCCCCCCCCCCCACACACACACATTCAGCTGAAGTGACCTGACAAATACATACATGTATATTCTATTTCCTGTTTACACTATTTCGCATTTACATTTCTTTTTTTACCCAGAGATATGCTAAGATCTCAGGGCTTTCATGACCCCTGGACCCACCGGGGTTTTCCCCTGGACCCCACCACCGACCCTAACAGGCGGCCCTGAACTTAACTCTCTAACTGCTTGCTCTCTGCACTCAATTTTGCTCCATAACTGTAACAAGGCTTTTGTTATATTGTCGAAGCTTGATTAAGGTATAGACTAGTGATGCTGAACAGCCAATTGCACTTTCCAATCAACATATGTATCGCTTCGCTACAAATATGCAGCAATACTTAATGAATACGTAGCACTCACTTCATCATGGCATTTCTTTTAAATGGTAGAACTTGTAAAAACGCAATATATTACGATGAAGTTGAATTTTACTAATGTGGATGGTTTTAGGTTAAACTAATAAGTGTGCTGAGTTGCACTAATACTGAAACACACCTTGGATTAGCACTACAATTTCTACAATATAGTGCACTGTCGTACAGTATATGCATTACTGTATTCACTGCGTCATATGCCGAAAAGCTGTTACTTGGGCAATAGCTCGCAAATCCTACTACTGGGTTGACTATCGCCACGTCCCTATTTTGCTGTGGTGACGAATACCAAGGTGCATAACGACGAATGTTATTTTTTTTCTTAAGCTTCATTCTGCACAGTGATGAATATCACTTAATTTATTAGTTCCCTAAAAAATTTTGTAGCAGATTTATTTTATTTTTTTTAAATGAGTGTAAATCTGAACTTTTAGTTGTAATGTATGTCCCGAAATTTTATCAAATTACACAACTTGCATTGTGCTTTAAGAAAAAACGTTCTAGACTACATTCGTCAGTAAGCGAAATGACAAAGTGGTAAAATGAACTGCATCAGGCATATAAAATACATTATAGATCCATCGACCAGTTGGATGGAAGTTCCTCAGAGTGCTGCATGACGAAGGCTTGTTCCTAAGTATATAGCCATGGTCTGGTTGCTGGCTGCACCATCACATGTGATGCAGATAATGTGTGCACCAGCAATGCATCATGTGTTTTCCAGAGGCATCCAGTAATAAGAGTGGATAAATCTATCCCAGTGATTGACTTTATGAAACAGTAACCAACTGGGGTTTTAATGTGTGAATTCAGTGCATTGAGCATGAATACCATGACTTGAGAGGCATTTTCATTTTTGTCTGTTATATCTAGAAAGTCACCAAGTTCACCAACATCCACCTTACTCCAAACTTTCTGTAGGGTTTGATCCCATTGGTAGTGTTGTAGTGACTCGAGTCACTGACTCGACTCGAGTCGGACTCGAGTCACGATTTTTGAAGACTTGACTCGTCACTTGCGTCAAAAGACTCGACTCCAGTCAGAAGTTTGAGAAAGTACAAAAGACTCGACTCGATTTGAGTCAGTACGTGTAAGGGACTCAACTCTACATCACTATGCTGGATGACTCTACTTGAATCAAGTCTTTTCACAATGACTAGGGTGAGTAGAGTCAAACTATCAGCAAACAATATGATATGTAATACTGTTTTGGTGTACATTTCAAGAAATGCCAGTTTAACTGGACAAAGGCAATAGATACAGCTGACCCACTGTACAGTAATTAGAATTTGTTTAGATTCTCTGTCGATTGCATTCGTACTGTACACCTAGAGTACGGCTTCAATAAGCATGTTGGCCATAGATTATGTACGTAATATTACACTTATACAGTAGCTTTACAGTTGTGTTTCAATGCTAGTTTTGTGTGTAGGATGTCCATGTACAGGTATGATGTGTAAAAGGGGTGATCCATGTACTGTACATATTTGGGTATTGTTTGATAAATACAGTAGTCGTGTTACTGATGACTGGGGGAAGGACATATTTTCCAATTTTACTGATTACAGGGGTATGTGCTACTATGTATGGCAGTGTGTTAGGCTATTCTCGTTTAGTGAAGAACGTTGTTTTGTTCAGTCAGTACCAAGGTTGATAGTTTCTTAATGGTGGCGCTATTCTGAAGAGATTATCTTGATTACTTTCAACATTTTCTTGAACAGATTGAGTGAAAAAACATTACTAAAAACATTAAACAAAAGTGGAATCAAGCATAATAGCTTGTCTTACTTGAACAGCTACAAACTTTTTATATAGATCATATTGTTACAGTCATTTTCTAGGTGTAAGGAACAAACCATTTATTTTAAGTACAGTATGATTAATTTGGTTATGCTCACCAAATAAGAGTCTGTCCAGGTAACAAGGTTACATTTTGAATTGTGATTAATAGGAGACATCATTTGTGTGTGTGGCACTCGGTTTGTACAATGGTTTTGTTCTTACTGTTTTTTTTTGTTTATTGTAATATTTTTTGATTGCAGAAAAGGTTTGCTACATGAACACTTTTATTGATACCTGGGGGTGTGACATCATCACGAGCTTCTGATAGATTCCTGGATACAAAAATAGAAACGACATGTAATTGTTGAAAAAGGAAAGAAAAAACTAGATGACTAATTAAAGTGACATGGATAGTGTAAGTGAGCTGTGCAAAGTAAAAAGATTAAAAAAATCTGTAACAGTAGAATTCTTATTTCGATACTTGTTGACATATGGAGGCCCAATTCTCGCTCCAACAAAGGTTTCAGTATCTGGGGTGAACAAGTCAACGTGTTTAACAATTGTGTACATAACTTGCTTGTTTGATCTAATGTTATAGGTCAATTGTAGGTCAATATGCTCAAGTGACTCAACATGACTCGAATAGATAGTGACTAGACTCTTCTGGAGTGTGGTTGGGGACTTGACTCTAGTGCAGTTGATGACTCGCCTGACTAGTGAAAGACTCTGACTCGACTCTGACTTGAGTAGTGGGAGACTCGACTCGAACTTCAGTGACTCGATTACAACACTGCCCATTGGGTCCTTATGAACATTGAATCTAAGGTTAGACAGTAGAAAAAATTCTCATCTTTGAACTTTTGGTATACAGCGTATAGCCTGCCTGGAATGCTGCTACCCTGTACAGTAAAACCAGGGTAACATTTGAAGCTAACAAAAAGTAGGTCAAAGGCCATTTGGAATCATCGGCGGTCAGAGAGTGAAATTATGCAATAGTCTTTCAGTCGTATTCCTGTCACAGATTTTTGGTCATTGTTAAAATATTCGTAGTTTGTTGTGGGCAATGGTAGACGTAATGTAGTTCCGACATGCAGTCTGCATCATGAAACTCTAAATTAAATCAAGAGTGGTGTGAATTGTCTGCTGATTGCACTATAAAACACTTAAAGTTTTCTTTCTTAATCTTGAAAAATCCCTCAAAAGCAGCAATTTTTCCTAACAGAATTATTCAAAAGGAAAAGGCGGAACTGGAAGATATTAAAGTTTTGTCTAGGATCTTCCAGAATTGTCCCATTTAAGTTCTAAGGGTGTGATCATAAATTGATAGAAATAGTTAAGTGAGGGTGTGATGGATTTTTGGCAAAGGTACGTAACAAACTTATGATTCAAGCTGAGTTTTGTTTCACTATGTTGTGTGTGTGGGCAAGGTCCTTCATCTCAGTTGTCTCTCATCACCCTGTCTCCATGGGTAACTTGTCATCCGGTGCTGTTCATAGCTGCCATCATCTTGAGGACTTGCTCTTGGGTATGCTTCACCTGAACAGGGTAAATATATGTGTGAAGGGATTTGGTGCATTGATGATAAAGCATTACATACTCAAAAATATTTTATATGCAATAGTAATGTGCATGATTTTGGGGTGGGGTGGGTATTGTAGGGAGCTAATTTTAGAGTTGTCCAAGAACTTATGTACTTTAAGGGAGTGGATTCACAAGGCTGGACTAAAAGTGTGGGATTTCTAGGGCATGCAGCTGTGTGGGGGCCCTAGAGTACGTACAACTTAGGAACACTTGACATAGTACTGGTGCACCCAAGATGTCTATTATTCTCAAATGTGTGGGGCCAAGGGCACATGCTGTTGCCCCGTCCTTAATCCACTAATGTGTATTCATATTACTTTGAGGTATGCATGAAGAAATGAGCTAGTGCAGGAGTTTGGAATAATTGTATGTCAAGGGCATCTTGCTCATAAATATGCATAGTAGGAATAAGACTGCAGGGTCAGTGGGCTGTATTAAGCAACCATGTAGATATTTTAGTGTTGGATCATTGGGCACACAGGTCTATTTAGAAAGTGAGCCATAAAAAGTCATCTTACTCTGACAGGTCTATTGGCAGGTTGAGATTTTGTCCCTTAACAGTGAATGAGGAACAATGAGCTTTGTAATAATTGGGAGGACCCCATTGTTCTAGTAAAGTACTGTATGTGTAGACTATAAGCCTTTATATTTTGGAAAGTGCTGTTTTAGTAAACAGTTGTACGCATGATGATTAAATGGTGTATTTTTGTAAAATTCAGATTTCCATTTTTTCAGACTGTTGTTAAGGTTGATCTGGTATTTGTACTGTGTTTTTCATCATCTGTTTAGAACTGTTTGAGTTAGAGTTATCTCTATTGACATGGACCAGTAATCATGCACTTCTCGCTCTCTCTCTCTTTGTTGAGTTCTTGTTTGGTGTCAGGACTTTTGCAAAACTGCAGGTCTTAACCGTCACATCAAGACTCTGATTTCTTCCTCCTAGACTGGTCTTTGGCCCAGTAAAATACAAGAATGGAGGTCAAGGAACTCAATCCCCATAAAATTTTGGAACAATACTCAAGAAAGGACATTTCAAATTAATCTGCAAAACTCTACATAACTTTCTTTCCACTTGAAACCCTGCAATTTTTGGTATTAATAATGCAATCACAGGCCTGTTGGCAGAGGGGAAGGGCAGCAGTTGCAAGACTATCATTTCTATACAGACTTTTGCCAAGATCTGAAGACATACACATTTTTCCAGTATTGCAATGCCCCATGGACTTAAACTGTTCACTCTCTCTAAAACCTAGGGGAAATGACTTTTCCTGTGTTATGGGTAAGTGCTTTCAACTTGCAATTGGTAGAGCCACCCAGTACCCATCAATTACTGTAGTCCCCCATAGGCAGAAATCCAAAGGGGATGGAGGGATCCCTCGACTTTTAGGGGCTGCTCGCATTCATTTTCACATTTTATGTAATGTTTTCCTCTGAACTGTCTAATTGCCCTTTTTCACAGCAAGTTCTGTGACTGCACCCTACTGTGCAATTTTCTGTTCTTATTCATAGCTCAGCTTGCACACTTTAGCATCATGCAGCATCGTGGTTTCATGTTAAACTACCACACTCGCAGGTACATGCACACATGCATTCTGAGATTGTAACAGCAGCTCTGTTAGTTGTTAGATCGTAACAACTCCCTGGTTAGATCATATTCTATATGCAGCAAAAAGCAATTGGATCAAGCATGTATGATCATATTTAGCCTACTGACGTTTAAACTTTCAACATCACAGCTTAAAACAAAAACACTGACAGTTTTGAATCAGTGTACCCCACTGTCACACTATACAGTTGAGGAATGGCAAGATTATCAATCATGTGACAATACTTTTGTTTTTTATTCCTAAAAGTTATTCATAGTAACTCCTTGGTTTACTCTCAATTTTGGATGCACTGCACAGGAACATTATAGAAAATACTTGAGAGAGAAAAAGGAGATATCGATAAAATTTAGTAATTCTTTGAAAAAAACCTGATGCAAATAGGAAGGTTGATCAGAAATTTGATTAGAAGTTGATCAAAAATTGTTGCAAGAGTAAACTTTCTTTTGCTTTTTTTTCTTCTTTCAATGAGTGACTTGTAGAATTACCTGGTTCCATGTAAGTAGAACCTAACAAGCCAGCTGTTTTAAAGACAGAACATTTAGGACTTTGCCTCTGCAAAAAACAACAGAATTTTTTGTAGTTTGAACTTCTTGTTGCAAATCTCTGTTGCAACTGGTCAATTAATTCCCACCTCAGAAAAATGAAGGCTAGTTGCCTACAATAGCAAGGAAGGTTAAATATAAGATCACTTATTTCTCTTTATGCTTTAATTTAAGCAAATGGATTAATAGTCTGCAATTAAGGCATCTACAGAAGCTTTTCCTAGCTGGAGGAGGCAGGCTGAACATTTGTCATAACATCAACACAATGAGAAATGTATAACAGAAAGACAAAAGAGGGCTACAGAATTAAGGCCATAACTAAAAGCACCGTTAGTCCTATCACCCTTTACTTCAACATCAATATTTAAATAAACAAGCACACCAAGTAAGCCTTATGTAAGTAGGTCTACAATTACATTCTACTGCAGTAGAAACTTGAATCCCTGACAGATGTGACCTCCTCACTGTGGTCTGGGTAATCTTAAAATATTTTAGGGGTCTTAATTTTGATGTAAATAAATTTTAGGAATATTACTGCTTTAATGTGAAGGTCAAAATTGTAGACCTGTACTTTGACTAGTCGAAAGGTGTAAGGGTATATTGTTGAACACGGTTGTTGTTCAGGTTATGACGTAACGTTAGGCAAGTTAACAGACGTGGGTCAGAGTGAGAGTCACTAACGTAATACCATAGCTAACATTTTTAGGCCTATATTGGCTAACTAACGTTCAGCCGGCCTACAGTAACATTAAGTGTAAAACTGAAAGTTAAAATCTGGGCCATCTACCGATACAACACCTAACAATCTGTATACCTGTGGCCGAATGTTATCTCGCCAGAAACCGCTCGATCACATGACCGAAGGCTCTGACAAGATTTTATTGCACATTTACGACCCATTTCGTCGTTGGAAAGACGGCAGTGCCGTCGTTGGAAAGACGGCAGTGCCGTCGTCGTCAGCAGCAACAGCTGGGTCACTGTTGCTATTAGTAACGATTTGTCTGCTGTAGATTGAGACATGGACTCACATACGTACTAGAATGAGACCTACATCATTCATCGATTAATTCAAATATCTTTATAATTTAAGCCTATCACCTTCTTCTTTCGATTTTTTAGGTATAAAGCGTTAGTGTTCGGTTTCTGGATGTTGGCTACACAGAATGGTGATTTTCTTATGTTACCGAGAAAATTTAAAATATTTTTTAGGGAGTTTACTAATTACAGCAGCGGAAGAAACGACTGGTTGGTCGAGACACTGCAAATTCGTATCTTCTTTGGCCTATATGGTCGGACGTTCCGCCATTTTGGCCTTGGACTCTAGTCAATAAATACTTTTAAATAGGAACGATCAATGACGCCCACTTTGCGTCACCTACACTGTACAGTACTACTGTATGCTGCTAACTGAAACATTTCATCAGAATAATAGTCGAATGATGTGTGCCTCGAAATGCCAAAGAATTGTGCTGTGTGGTACTTACGACTTATTTTGTATGCTACTAAGGTAGAATTGTCATCTTGGGTGTACAAAGTTATTATAATCCCCGTGCGATTACATCCCCGCAGCAAGTGCACTTACCCTCCTGCATTAGCCATTTTGTTACCGTGGAATTATTCTTCCAGCTAAAACTTAGAATTTTGGTCTATACACCGCCTTTATATCGAAGGTACCGGTAATTTAGATAACGTTCCGTCAAAATGAATATAGAAGTTATTTTAAAGTGAGGTACATCGGCAGCACATGCGCATGCATATGTTGGCAAAAACTTCCTTCATGCGTAATATGTTTACCGATCAGGGTATCACACAAGCCTGGTTATCATACTCAATGTTCAGCACGACAGAAAAGAAAGCAATGAAGGACAATATACTGCGTCTATAACAAGTTATACGCACGAAACATAATGACACACATTGTCCAATAAACAAAGTGTACACAAAATTATTTATACCATATGATCTTACAGACGGACATCTCCTTTTTTGGGGCTGAAAACAAGTTTGATGTTTCATGTTCATTATGACAAAAATCTTCCAAAAAGGATATTGTTGACACTTCAATATAGTTTTGAAGAAATTAAGTTTAGAAGCAAATTATCCTTAATTATTTTAAATGAAAGAAGATACAGGACTATAGGGAAAGATTAAAGGGAATAAGGGAAAGTACCAAATGGTCTATCCATGTATTCATGACTTTGGATGAGAGTGGGCTTTTGTTTGCTATGTAGAAGAAACTCATTTGAGTGTCGGCATTTTGCCATTAATTCCGAGCGTTTATGGAAAGTATAGGTATACATTGTATCGTTTAGACATGTTGTTGTGGGTTTTCGCGTGTCTCAATAATTTCCATATTATATCAAATTCGACTCCTTGGTCTTTTTGGTGTGCTGTTGGTGTGCTGTTGTGTTCACCAACGAACTACCTGGGCCCTCTTCAGCTTTCCTACTGTAGAATAAAGAAAAATGAAGGGAAAAATTTTTCGGGGATCTACGTGGAAATGTTTATGTTTTATTTTGTTATTATTATTATTATTTTGTACGCTCCGCTCCAGCCGATGTTGGTGCTCCTCTCTGATAGTCTTCCTAAGTTCCTACATGTCTCAGTTCACCCCTAGTCCCAAATTCTGGGTGCGCCAATGCAACACTGGCATGATTTATTTTCGTATCACACTGTGTCACTCTCGTTGATCCAGTCAGTCATGCTCTAGGCCCAGTTAGAAAAAGATGCTTTAGTGATGGTGATGATTGTTTATATCGATGATACTTGTGGCAATAACGCTGATTGTTATGATGATGCATGATTAATATGAAAGGCCCAATAATAATCATGGTGACGATGATAAATATGCTGGTAAAAGCGATGATTATACAACCACGATGGAGGTGATGTGATTATCATGATTAAGATATGACGAATATGAGGCAGATGGTGATGATAGTAATGATCATGATGACGATGAGGGAAGATAATTGATCATGGTGATGATGAGGAGGAGGATAGTAAATATCAGAATGTTGATTATGATGATACTTATGATGATGAGAATTTGGATGATGGTGCTGACGATGGGGGTTGTTAAAGATGGTGATAATAATGATGATTGATGTTGTGGTAGTAATGTTACTTTTGATGATGGTGATGATGATGATGATGATGATGATGATCTCAGGATGATGATGATGATGATGATGATGATGATGATGATGATGGTGATGATGATGATGATGATCTGAGGGTGATGATGATGATGATAGTGATGATGATAGTGATGATGATAGTGGATAGTGGATGACAGAGGAGGAATAGCCATTGTATTACATGTATTACGTGTGTGTATATATGTATATGCGTTACATTGTATATTTAGGATCCCCTCGACTGCAAAGAAAACTCCCTCTTCCCCCCCCCCCCCCACTTGTTTATTAAAAGCAGTTTTACAACTCCCACACATACATGTACTTCGGGGCTTGATAAAATAAAACCTGTGGAATAATAACTTAACAGTTTTACACTTGTTTTCCTTATAGAACTATTTGTATTTCTAATATATGGACATTCGCAGATTTGATGGTCATATTGCTATAACTTCGAACTGAAGAGATGATGACGTAGCCGTGACGTTCGACTTCTTGGAAAATGCATTATGGAGAGTTTTCTTGGAAGGAGACTGGATGGAAGGATTTTTCAGGCATTGAGCCGATCGGAGGTTGGTGTTACGTACGTGATGGAAATCTTTGCTTTTAAAGTCTATCTAAAGTCGGTGATATTTCTTTTATTCTCATTGATTGGTGCTTAACTTTTTTACTGCAAGTGGCCGTCAAGTCAACACCAATGTTCCACTGCGTTGCTTCACCCGATGGATGAGGTTGCGGGCACATCTATTACAGAGGTCTCGTCCTTTTCTTCCAATTTTTTACCGGTTGGACTATGCATCAAACCACACCCGAACGCTACTTGACACGAGTTCATTCACATGAAGATATGGTAGCTGATTGGTTTACGGAAGAGTTCATCGCCAACAAGACATTTATCGCAATAAGGGAATTGCTACTAATTTTCGTTCGAAAACTCTCAGAATAAAATTTGCGTATGTGAGTCGACGACCCAAGTTAAAGGGGTCATCATCCAGAGCAGGACTAACTTCTCACAAATGGCGATCCTTCTACCACAACCCTTGACCATTCTTGCATCCTCTGTGTAGGTCCCCAAATTCATCGTTTGTATGGTAGGGTCGTTCGACAGGGAGAGAATTTGCCTGGCAATCCTTTGTTATACCAATGTACTTCAGATGTTCAATGTATACTCTGTCTAGTTCCGATATTTTAGAGGAGCATAGGCACTTGTGAAATACATCTTCTATAACATTTTGCACTTTCCATCTTCAAATCGAGTGGAAGCATATGTATTTAACAGATCTGTGGTAAAAAATGATATGCCAAAGACAATTTTTTTTTAGAAAGTGCCCCAGTAGAGAGGAAACACCGTTATTTTTTAGTATTTCTTATGTTGAAGCTAGCAAGATAATATTCATGATCATGACATTTATGCCTCCCTTTAGCTTGAACATGGAATGTTGTTTAGTCGAAGGTTATCAATGCTTACATGGTCTCTCTAGATGCATGTACACATTGATGGCCTTCAACCAACAACATTCCAGCTGTAAAGGTAGGGAGTTGCATAAATACATACTAATGAATTTTGTCTTGCCGGCTCAACAAAAGAACATTAAACTATTAACTTTTCTTTTCCTCTACTGGGGAGCTCTCTAACGAAATTGTCATTTTTTCACCGCAAATCGGTTAAATAGGTATGTTTCTACACTTAATTTGGAGAAAGAAAGCACAAAAAGCTGTGTAAGATTTATTTCACAACTGACCATCCTCCTTTAAACTGAAAAGAGTCGTTGGAGAAAGATGAGTGCTTCATAGTGTAGTTTCTTTTATATGAGTAGCTGGCTAAATTCACGAGTTCCATGTGTTGCAATTTCCAAGTGTTATGATTTTCGGTTGGAACCAAGATTTATTTACTTGTTTTTTTTTTCTTATTTTGCAATATTGAGTGCATGACTCATGCAACGCCCGCATAATTGATAATTGTAGATGTCGATAATGTTGTACGTCAGTCAGCCTAAATTTATTTCCCATAGTCAAATTAAGTCATGCTTACTTAGTCATGTTCAAACAATCTTCACTAGTCAGTCAGTCCATGAGTCAGTGGGGCATTAGTCATACAGTCAGTCAGTGAGTATGTATGTCTGTTCGTCTGTGCGTCAATTGTCTGTGCTTAATTACCTTTAGAATAGTCTTCATTGCCAGTCTCTTTGGGCTTTGGAGGTGGTTATCCTACATAACTGCCCACACCTACCCTATTCACCTTGCCATACCCCACCCACAACACTACCACACCCAAAAAAGAGAAAAAATACAATAAATAAAAAGGGGGAAAAGTGGAAGCGGGAAAAAAATTATAAAAATAAGAGAAGGAAAAAATAAAAAAAATAAAAAATAGAAACGGGGGAAAAAAAGAGAAGGAAAAAGGAAAAAAAAATCACCTCCCTCCTTGGATCTTCACATTCCAACCCTCTACAATCTTACACCTACTTCATGCACCTAGGAACCACTACACCCTCCCGATCACTCCACCTCGCCCCCCCCCCCCCTTCTTATCCCTCCACCTTATTCCAAAGTCCGTCGGCGAATAATTATGCACGACCTTAAGTCAGTGTTTCCACAAGTTCGTCGTAACTAAGTCAGGAGATCAGTTCAGTATACTATAATGTCCGTTAAGTGTTTTGTTCCAATTGTAGGTGTTGCATGGTCACTTACTAAATTTTGGAGTCTTACCTCTGTTTTACAAACTGAGGTAAGAGATACGCGAACGTTCATGAAACAGACTTTCCTTCCGCCTTGAAGGAGTATAGATAGTTGTGCCATACGTTGTACATGCCCTTTTTGAACGTTCTACCTCCAAATCGGGTGTAATCATATCTTCGTAACAGATATGTGTACCAATGGCACAATGTTGAAGTTGCTATGTGCAACTTATTTGTTTTAACACAAATCTATTAAGGATACATGCGTATACCCGATTTGATGTAAGAAAGAGCAAAAATTCATGTAAAATGTATATCACAACTATCTATCCTCCTTTAATTAATAACACTTGAAAATTAGTCACTGTCATTTTGAGCATATTTACCCAATGACTTCAGGAACATATTTCAACTAACAGCTACTCCAGCTCTTCACATGCATCACATGAAGCACAAATTTTCTATCCTCTCTTCATTAATTGTTATACAATTAATATTTTAGTTAGCAACATCTTTAAACAGCTGACACAGTTTTTTTTAGATCTTGGTTTCGTCTGCTATACACAGCCAGATAAATTTACGTGAGGGTAAACCCAACTGAGGATGCAGAATGGTTTGATGATGGCTCTGGTCTCAGGACCTGTGACCTTCATTTATCTTTTCCCTTTGTTTAGGACGAAGTTTCAAGAATTTGTTTCTGTCTTGAAATGTGACATCCTTTTACGAATGTCGATAACTTGACATCTAAGTTGACAAAGACCTCTTCAAAACCTGCCAACAAACCTACCACATGTGAAATTCCCTAATCAAGTGTTGTTCAGAGGTGGAATGAGGTGACGTTCTTTTATCTGTTTAGTTAGACAGTCTGCAGGAATTCAGTAAATGAGACACTGTTTTCACCGTCTAAAGCTAAAGATTTCCACGTACAACGCTCTCGCAGTTGGCTTTTCTCCTTATTAATTTCCTGATGATGACGTCGTTATTTGTCACATCCTCTCCAAGATACTGTGATCCGAGAGTGTCTTGTTACAGTCCTTCAGGAAAGTCATGTTGGTCCAAATTTCTAGAATGTTCCAGTATTTGTCATTTCCGCAAATGTCTGTTAGTCGTTTTGCTTCGTTTCTTCCAAGTGCAGTATAAAAAATAGCGGCTATAAAATTGTGTTAAAATGAGTTAATATTTCTTAAAGGTGAATTTTGTTCCTTGACCGAGACTGAAAGACGAACCGAAGTGCTCCTTGTGGTATTTGTCGAGCATATCCTGCACGTGTTCTCTGGTCTTTGGGCAGACCAGAATGACGGCGCCAGCATTCAACTCTTGATGAGGATGTTCATCCATCAAAAGAATTCGACCATCTTCGGTAGGCACGAAGGACATGAAGTTGCTGTTGAAGGTGTAAAGTAAGGCATCACCATTGTTCACGTCCAACTGACTCACGTGGTGAGCCAGAGAACTGTCGTCGGAAGCAGGCTGGATTATATCCATTGGCAATCCTGTAGGCTGGTCTTCATTCTGGAGGTCGATACCAATGGCTTTAAGAGGGGCGAGAAGGCTTTCCATGTCCCACTCGAGGAGTCCCATCTTGCACTTCTCCCTGACTACCTCAAACGACTCGATCGCTGTCAGGAACCTGTTGTGAGGATACCTCTCCAGGTGTGCAGTGTTACCATTCTTGATGACCGAACGGATCATCCAGTCAACAGACTCGTCAAGTTTGCTACCTTCGAAGACTTCTCCTCCCTGGAGAGAATTTGCGTAAAAGGAGACAGCAAGCAACGTGTGGATGACGCCACATGACATGATGGGAACGTGTGGCTTGAGTGAATATGGAGGGTATGGCTGGATCAAAAACTGTGTCACTCCGCGAGGAAAGGTCCAGCCTCGAAGACCACATGTGCTGGTTGGGATTGGTGGAAAATAGTAGTTGTAGTCATGCTCCTAGACACAAGAAAAAGCACAGTTGTCAGAAATATGTTATGCTTTCATTATTATATATAATACAACAGTCGAGCAATTGATCATTTTGTTGATTTCCTACCATTGACACCGTGCTTCCACTATTCCAAAATACAAACTATTACAGGTATCCTAAAGACAATATTATTTAATATGTTGGCACAGTTCGTTGATATTTCAATTCTAAATATTTAAATTCTAAACAAAACAAGTTCAATGTTGTGAACAAAAACAAGAAGAGAATGAAACTACTTACCTTGCCCTTTTCCCCATTTTGGCAGGCTTCCTCTGGAACGCTCTTTTGCTCTCTGTCAACAGGTTGCTGCTCTTTTTGCAATTGTTGTTGCTCTTCATTGGAATGAGCCTGCTTCTCACTAGCGTCTGCTCCCTCATCGGAGCATCTGGGCTTCTCCACTGGGTGCTTCACAGCCTCTTCACTCTTCTCGTCTGGATGTTCATCCTCGGAGGCAGTGACGTACTCATCTGATGATTCGTTTTCAGGTGTTTGTACTGGCTCGGAGGTCTTTGAGGGGTAGGTTACTACCGTCGCAACGGGCTCAACGGTATCGAAGTACTCGTGCGAGCTGACACTTTTCCCTGCTGTCAGCACGCGGTCACAAGCTTCTTTAGAAATGCTCAGAATTGGAACAGGATTCTCAGAGGTAGCAACTTCTTGTTTAGGGGCAGGTTTATCTTCTCCCTCGAAGGGCTTGTCACGAGATGCAGGATGTTTGGCAAGGTCAGCATCTTTGCAAGATGTTGGAGATGTTGCAGGGCTCATCGGTTTGTCTGCTTGAGTCGGTGAGAATCTGCAGTTTCTTGATGAAGATTTCTTCATCACAGGTGACCCTTTTCGACTCTCTGGGGGTGTTTGCTCAGGGGTAGCAGTCTTGGGTTGGGCATATCCATCACATCGAATGTAAGTCTCTGGACTGACGACATTTTCGGATTGAGATCCATCGACTGTGCAGCAAGAGAAGGTCATCACCTTTTGAACAAGGCCAGCTACTCTTCTCTTCTTTTTCTCTTTCCGTTGCTGCTTCTTCTTTTTTCCAGAAGGATGGACTCGGTTCTTCTTGTTGTTAAAACCCATGCCGTAGATTCTGTAGAAATTACACATTGTAGATTATGAACAACTCAGGCAAATTCTTCTGACACATTCAAATATGGTCTGTTTTTGTTACATGTAACTCTATTGCTCCATGTGGCTCTATTGAAGGTCCATTAATAGCAAATGCTAAGATGAATTAACCATTTTAGAATTTACCGATACAACGTTGGTTTTCATCTCAAGATTTGGATGTTTACTGACTTCTGGATAAGACCTGAATCCGAGACGAATGTCATGTTGACGCTATCAAGTTTTTAATGCCGTCCGTAGGAGTATGATAACAAATTTATTTTTCCGTGTTAAAGACTACACTTATTATACGTTTACGTTCATTTACGTTGGTATTTCCTCTCCTCCTGAACGTAACCGCTTCACAGCTTCATCCACTCCCCTATACACACCTTGGTCTGATGGCAATGGTTGCAAGAAAATGTTCACCTTTACTTCCCTATTTAGAATTATATTTCGATATAATGACGTAGATAATGTTGACATTTCTTGATCAATGGACAAGCACTTACAGATGATGATGCTTTATTCCTTACTGACTTTGACAGAGACAATGTGCACGGAACACATAGCTATTATATAATGACTTACATTAAGCATGAAAGGAATATATCACAATAAATTTAACATATTGATGGCAGAAAAACTACTTCCAAAAAATAAATAAAAACTGAGGACAGAACATTTTCCCCTGTAGTTGCTTTCACACCTCTGAAACCTCGTTATGTCTTTGACCGTCTCTTTATTTGGTCAAAAGGACCAGGTACCCTGCAGGTTGGACTATACCATCATAGGGAAGGCTATGGGTACTTAAATCTCCCTAAAGCTTTCTACACTGATAAAACTGTAGACTCGTTTACTTTGCAGAATTACAGATATTTTGAAGTTTTGGAATTATAGATATAGTACTCGACTGGGAGAAATGTTACACATAAGACCTTTGCAACTTTTCGACAAGTATATAGCTTTTCCGGCTCTTCCACACCCACAAAGCCGTTTTATTAACGATTTAAACCAAATTATTATAAGTGTAATGTGTAATGATAAGATCGACTAGGTAAAACAGGCAATTATTAGTTCATTATTTTTTTTTTTTTTTTTGGCGGGGGAATGGGGAGAGGGCTAAGGGTTTTTCACCTGTTGATGTGGAACGTTATAGTTAAAGCGAAATGATTTCTTCAATTAATATATAGGCCTATGTTAAAGAAGGCACAAAAACTGACTGGCAATGACTTCATAGAGACTTGATAGTTTTAAACCTTCTGTGAAATTACTTAGCAAACATCCTTACACCGAATTTTTACTATTTTTTCTCATACTAAATGGACTGCCACTTTTTTTTTCAGAAACGAAAGTGACGTCATTTTATCTCCTCAAAAGTGCAGCATATATGTGTTCGTCATAGTTGCTTTGTGTTATGTGTAAATACTACCCTCTGGAAATTTATCTTGGTCATAGAGTCTTAAGGGAGGCTAAAGACCGTCGCAGATATTCCAACCACATTTTTAAGTTTGTCGATTGTCAATTTTCCTTGTCCGTGGTACAACAGTTTCATCTACCCGTAAGATGTGGAAGGAAAACGTACATGAAACTTGATTACTTGAATTCTAAATTTTATGAGATTTCTGAAACAAAGTGATCCAGCAATAGAATACCTGTTAATATGCTTACAATATCTTCACCAAGGACCCCCCCCCCCCTTTTTTTTATTGTTCTAATGCGTTTACAAATGGTAGAATACTTTTGACATTAGGTACGTGGTTGAATGTTTTCTGGGTTACGTTTAATTAATGAAAGTTAAATTACACACTCTGAAAAGACTCACTCAGAGGGACTCTGCCTACGGAATATCTGTGAAAATTCGATTAGATCTTGTTCAAAAATGAATCAGTTCTGAAACAAATCCAACCAAATATTTGATTAGATTTCCTATTTAATGTCCATCTGGTAACAGTTCATTTTTCAATTTGAATAAGGAGTGCAATATTTTTGGTTTTGTCTTCTTATACACAGATACTTAGATACCAATAGAAGTTTAAATAAATCTCATGAAAATTATTGATAATCTTCTTTGTTTGTTTTACAGACATCATGAAGAGGTAATTCAGCAATCATTCTGGAATTGTCTCATTGTTTTCGTCCTGTTTTTGCTTGATGACTGAGACGGGGGGGGGGGAGTGTTTTATTACTGGGCAGAGGGTATATTCTTTAGTTTCAAACAATGACGTGTACATCCCTACAACGTTTTGATTTAACATGCAAAATTTTATATCTTCAAATGCAAACAAAAATTTACGCTGAGAATTGCTTTCTTGTTCGAATGTAACTTTAAATTAGCTTAACAAGATAGGAAGCACACTTACTAAGAAAATAATCGCAGTTAGCGTCGTTTTAGTTACAAGCAATTATAAAGTATTCAAAATATTTGTCGTAACATTTTTTCTTTTGTTTTTAATCATCTGTCTCCTCATGTAAATAATTTTGTTGTCTCTATTGATGAATTCCCTTTGTTTCTTATAGTGTTATAACAAATTGATTGTCAAGAACTTTCAATGATAAAAACGTACCATAGCAACTGATGAAGTAATCTTTAGCTGAAAAAATCTTTTCATGTAAATGACGAATATAAATCTAAATATCTGGTGTAAAGCCCGTAAGGAGTTTTCTCGTCTTTCTTAATACATGTTTACTTAACACCTAGTCAAATAAAACATAGCGTACTGGACATTTGCTCCCCCCCCCCCCCCGACTCGCATCTGCACACCTGCCCCCTTCCCTTCCTTCAAATCCATGGGCGGTCAGGAAAAAATCTTCTCAAATCATTTAAGTCAAAATTAATGACCCAGCTCTGCCTTAAATTGATTCAGTGTAGACAAACATTTAACTAAATTATTTTAGGACTCGATCATCTGAGCTCATAATTAAATTTTTAATGTTTTAGGGAAAACAAATTAGGCTTCATAAACCGAATTTCTTTTCACGATACTTCTGTTTGCTATCTTTTTGCTATTATCCGTTGCTAACTCAGGTCTGATACCATGCATGGCTATGGGAGGGCTCGTCGATTTGGGAGGATTTTCCAATTTATATCGGGAAGAATTCAACAATCGTGATTCAACGCTTTTTAATCGAATTATTTGGAATGATTTTTTTACAACCTGTCTCTCTTGTAACAGTTAAAAAAATGTTCTACCCTGAAAGCATTAAAACACTGATGGTCGGATATTGCGACAAGATATCTCAATGCAAACAACAAAATAAGTGGTATAAAACACATCTTCTTACACTTACATACTTTTGATTTATTCTTACACCCCCCCCCCCCCATCTGTTTCCAATCCTTTTTAAGTACGTCGCATAGTAGACTGATACGTATATATGCATAGTATGGAAAACTCTATCCCATTGTCTTTCAGGCCCAAAATGTGTTTAGATAATTCTGTTTCTTTCTGATATTTTCTATGTCTGATTGATTTCGTGTGGTTATTATATCTTCCTATATATATGTTATAATCGTTTTCTTTTATGTAAGTCCCCATAGACTTTTTGAGGCTTTCTTGCACCTATTTTGATGAAAGAAAAGCAAAAGACACCTTTGGAGCGGGTCAACGATATCCCAATTCTAGACCGTGTATGTTATCCACCCCCCTCCCCCAGAAAAAAAAAACAGTCACACACCCATTTTCTCCCAGGGACTTCCTAGACGTGAATTTACTTTTCTCCGATAATCGGACACATCATATGAATTATTACGGTATAGAATGTACAATATTGTGAATCAACAATAAAATAAGGAATTATAGTATCATACATACAGAGAAAAGCATACATTGCCATCATACATATATAGCCGGAATGGGCAGACCTTTACATTAAGATTGAATAGCCATCATTGGCCCACTATACATTTGCGGCCTAAGTGCATGCTTATATTAAACTGAACGGTAGAACATAAATTTATATGAATACCTTCACTCATATAACCGTATAACCTATGCAACTCCATAGTATTCGTTAGTCTACAGTGCTCCATGCCTATCCATGCCTATAGGAATTGCAAGTACTATTATCGACTATTTACACCAAACGTTCTCTATTGCTTTACTAGGGTTCCCTCCTCACAGTGCCCACTTTAAACCGTTTTAACCAATGTCGGACCCAGGACACAGAACCTGAACATAAGAAAGCAATTGGGTTACCCCACCCCGCCCGCTTCCACACACCGACACCCCTATTCGACTACGAAATTGTGTCACACACTTATCATAGTTAATGACAATTACGTAATATTATAAAGTTCACGGCCCTAGCCATACGTCTGCATTTACTTGAAAGTTTCTCTTTTGCAATGTTCCGTGTTTTGTACGCTAGCAGTTTAAATACTTAAAATCAATTGAAATTTAATCGCACAACGTTTGGTGAAACAAGAAGGAAATACCTGAACTAACCGATGAAACGATGCCCCAAACTTGTCCCACTGATCTTCACAACAAGCTGCAGTAAAGCCTCTGTAACTATTGTACCGTATAACATGTGGTGAGATGTTTGCGAAAACACCATGGAGACCAGCACATGCTATGAGTTAATAATGGGTCTTCACCACCTTCGTGCGTTAAATTACATAACACATAACACCGCGCGATCTCCAGTATTAGTGCAGTAAATTGAAATGCGCGCCTTCTGCACCGACTCAGCTCTGCTGCTAAATTTTCCCCCCGCGCACATCGTTTGAAGCGTTGTTGCCAGTGGAAACCTGAAGATCTCTTTGGGCAACTCCGTTGCACGGAACGTCACAGTGACACAGTGAAGTGTCCTCCACTACAAACTATACAATATTACATTCGTTGCGTGCCTGCCTTTAAAACGAATGTAGCTACTTACTTACTGCGCGTTGTTTGCATTAAAAACAAGAGTTCATTCCACTGAGTTGCGTATCTCATCGCCAACATGCATTGATTTCAACACAGGGCCTGCACATGGGGATTTGTAATAGTTTACTGCAACCACATGTCACAGAGACCAAGTTCCGGGTACTGATTGTAAATTCAGTAGAGCCAAATATCCTTCAAACATAAAATGGTAGTAAGCAGAAGAAGAAAATGGTAATATTGATACACACTGTAAAGCAGCAAACTTAAGCCTAAATAGCCTGGTGGCACTACTTAGGCTCAAGAAATGATAACAATAATGGCTCAAAGGTATCTGTACATATTACGATACAGAACACAATTGCAACATTGGGTTATTCCATATAGGTTAGACTTAGTGGTTACAGTCAAAGGCAGGATATAAGAGTATCCCTCTATGGTTTATTTGCACATTAGTCTCCTATTTACCTGTACAGGACATGGTTCTGCTAAAATTATAGTTTGACTGAAAAATAACGTTCTCATAAATGGCAGGAATAGTCAAAGACATTACCCATATGGGCCAGTTCTGCTAAAGTTGTTTTGGCTAAAGTTAAAAGGTGGTGTCTGTTGACCCGGATGACGGCTCTACCATGCACAACCTTACCAAGTTTAAACTGAATCGCTCATATACTTTTCAAAGTATTCTGGAAAAACCACAATTTGGGCATATGCACCCAAACACACACACACAACTTTGTTTTCCATTCATTCCGAGGACCTCATTGTGCTTTCTTTTGTTTTTTCTTCCTCAACCCTAACCTTAACAATAGACTCTCTATTGTTAATCTTGAGAAGACCGGAGAAACTATTGAATTTTCTACAGAGGACCTAAAATCTATGTTTCGGTCATCGATCCCACCCGAAAACAAGGGCACGCACACACGCACACATTGGCGCGCACGTTTCCATTTATACCACCCAACATGACCCTCCTGTACCCATGGTCACTCTACCATGGGGTACCCCTGGGGTGTCGCTACGCATCCACTCCAAGCGTTTCCATGACAACCGTTGCAC
This sequence comes from Stichopus chloronotus, assembly GCA_021234535.1. Taxonomy (NCBI): domain Eukaryota; kingdom Metazoa; phylum Echinodermata; class Holothuroidea; order Aspidochirotida; family Stichopodidae; genus Stichopus; species Stichopus chloronotus. Next base: position 21,943,772 of record CM037839.1, on the reverse strand, counting down.
AGTACAATATATAGCTCCACTAGCCAAGTGACTACAATATCTTATCTTAGCCCTTATAGGTCGATGAGATAATTACTATTAATACTTTAAGGCCCAATAAACCGAGGGAAAGTAAGCTTATTGGTGGCTACCAGTTCAATATCATTCACAGAGCAACGTCACTTAAGTCAACTAATCCCTGAATAAATAGGTAGCTCCGAACAATGCTTTGAAAGGTAGGTCTATGCCATTTCCTGGTGAAACTAAGGTTTTATCACCAAATAAGAGATCAGAACACTACTGCAACCCACAACTTGACATCAACAGCAATTTTCAATCTAGATTTGTACTACGTCACAACCGATTGATTTCTAGCACCAGTCTCGTACCTTGAATATTTACGAAAACAATCCATTTTCGAACTCATTTACTTAAACAATTTAATACTTATATATTCAATACTTAGAATTTCCTGAAAATGAGAACTATGGCTTGCCTACAATAATGTTTGCATCTTTTTTAAGAGACAAGTGAAGCGATGGTGGATAATTCCTTCGAAGATACATCATGTAAACTCAGTTGAATAGGAATGAATAGACTGAATAGTCTCTACTGAAAAGAATAAGCAGTTGTTTATTCAAGTCAGTTTGAGGCTGGCTCACATGAATCTTATACCGTTAATACTTGTATTCGTGCATACCACACCAAGATTATTAGCCTTACATAAGTCGATGTTTAAGTCACCAGATAATATACTCAGGAGGGCAGCAAAGAGGTGAGTCGAGACTTTATCCACGAAATGGAAATGTTTAATGTTTCCGCTAGGGTGAAGTAACGAGGTGCAACACAAACGGACCTGTTACTGTGATTAAGCTCGAGCCAGATATCTTCTATCTGGCAATTCCCGTAAGAACAGCTCAAGTTGGAGGCAGTAACTTGCTTATGTACTTTATATAAATCAAAGTCAATTTTATAATAAATACCAGTACCACCGCTTCTGGTCGACGGCGGTGAGACATATTTGAAATGATGGGCTGGAAGAAATGTTTCTCAGGTGATAAACATTACTGTTACCAGTCTCAGTCAGGAGAATAATATCAAACTTGTATGGAAGTAAGCTATTAATTGTCGATGGTTTCTAGGAAAGCTTCTGATATTTAGGTAGAAGACAATTTGTTACACAGTGTTTGCTGTCCCTCCCTTCCTTTGGTGCTATTTGTTGTATCAATATTTTTTTTTTATTCCTGCGATTTTTCCCCCTTTGATCAATTTGAAATATAAAGGGTATTAATTTTCGAATCAAGTTGCATCAAGTGTTCCAAATGCTTACATTGTCACGGAATGGCGACCAAAGCTAATCTGAATAAACATGTACTCAAGAAGGCGATAGATGGATTGAGAGTGTTGCTGTATGTTTCAATAAGATCTATACTTTGTCATCCAAACTTACGGTCCAGACAGATTAAGATTGCCTTGTACAAACTAATTCTTGGTTAGGCTAGTAAAATGTTCAGTTACATTAAGTTTAACAGTTAGACTTAAATTAATAGGGCCTAAATTACACGGCTGGTAACTGGTAAGCTGATTGTCTGGTGGCAGCGCGCGACTACGGACCAGGGCTTTGTGGTAACACTGTGGTTAGGGTAGATGTGCATTACCACCCAGCCCTAAAGTGTAGGAGTTGCTGCACTGTTGTATGACTGGGGAGGCACGTCAAATAAATGTTTTTTTCCTCATGTGAAATCGCTGAACGTGTATTGACTTCTTGCTGTCCTCTCGTTCCCCAATACGAACTCGTACCACGTTACAATATTCATCCTGTGTATGGGAACAAATATGTTAAAATAAAGAGTGAAAACCTTAATAGCTGTAATTCTGATATTTGTCCAGTTGTGTGCTACCTTTTCACCGTAAAAGTACTGGAGACAATTCGTGCACTAGATAAATTGTCAGTTGTTCCAAAGTTAAAACACAATGGAAAATGTTAAGAGCGCCCCCACATCATTTTGCTGACAGGAATCTAAACTAAGCACAATGTACTTGTTTCTTTTCGTGTAGTAACCCTGAATGACATCAGATACGTTCTTCAACTGCAAGGTGATTGTCGGGGATAAGTCTTACTGGATACCTATAACTCTATCACTTCCATCTATAGGCACCTCTTTGTGTCCTTTTTCTGTAAATCCCAAAGAGTGAGATTAGGGATGACTCCAAAATTAGGAGTGACTATTTACTCTGAAGGGGTGAGAATGAATCTCTGAAAATATTGCAGGGTGCTGTTGTCCAAATTTCAGAGGATGAAATGAGGGAATTATTGAGGGAGACGACAAACCAGGGGGTTTAACTGAACCCACAAACTCACTGCGTGGTACGATGATATTCTGTTACTGTGAGGAAGGTGAACTATGAACTGTGAACATTGGAGAAGCAAGTTGTTTACAGTCATGGAAAAGAGAAGTGCCGAACACGATACATACATTCGTAACGGAATTTAAAGCGCAAAAAACAATCATAAAAGTTAATTTACTAACAAATACACAAAGAACGATACCGAGCTTAGTGAGTAAATTAGGTCGCTTAGGAAAAATATATTGAATTCCAAATTACCTTGCAAATTCTCAAGCGAACACAACCATATAACGACAAAACGAAGAAATGCAATTTCTGTCTTTTGAAATATAAGTACTTCCCTGTATTCAAACAGCACCAGTGCGCATTAAACAAAAAACCCAGGTCATGTCCACATGCCAACACACTAGCACATTCCTTCTTATTTTATTACTGTGACACAATATACAATATGAATGTACAGACCCATAAAGGGGAAATAATAAAATATGTAATGGGATACACAAATACAATTATACAAATACCTAATACTGGAGAGAATAAGTAGTAACTACTTTTACTTTGCGTTTCACGGATATACGAAATACGCAGTACATACAGATATACAATTTACAAATATATACAAATATACAATATGCTAACACACAGTATGTACAAAATATACGATGCTGAACGATGATGAAAATATATGACGTGAAGTACTAATCACCTATTAAAAGGAAAAATGAGGTTTTGGATCTATAATAAAAACAAAGAATTTGTCCACTGTCCACCTTTCCTCAAATTAAGTCGGAGCAAGACGGAGAAAGTCTGCTTCAACTTTTGTCTTGATTTCCTTCGCACTATTCGAGATGAGGACCTTTCCATTTTGTACGTATTCTTCGAAGATATGAAGGCATCTTGATTTCCAAATGACGGCCTTTGTGATACAGAAACTAAACCAAATTCTATGAAACACTGTCTTTGGGGTGAGAACACTAGGGAACCCCAATAAAAACAGGTTAATGTGAAAAGAGGCATTTTCACCACCCAAGCTATGAAAAACTTGTTTGGTCCAGTTTAGAACGGATTTTTCTTTTTTTCGCATTCCCGGAAAATGTGGTTGCTTGCCTTAATTCCATTACATTGCTGCCATGGGCAGATACCATCAGTCATACCCCAATCACTGATCCTTTTCCCCAGCATAAGAACGCTATGTGAAAGTCGATATTGAAAATATTTAAACAAGTGGAAATATTTAAACGACTTAGAAACGATTAGTTTGTTGTCAAGAAAGTTGTTGAATATTAATTACCATATGTTACCCCATGGATAATTGACTGTGATCTCTGAGGCTTGTGACGTAGTCGACGACCAGCTCTAAACCACAACCAACCTGATTGTCCGACATAATTCGTAATTACATGGCTTATTCCCCTGTCCCACTTAGTACTTACTAAAGATTACGTTTTCTTTATCTTCAAGGTACTGTTCGCACCGGCTCACACTGTGTAATGTTGCCTTTTGATGGAAAATTTCTCTTCCTCTGTGTTTTATTGCCATCTTATCGATTACTTATTTTATCTTGTGATAGCCATATTGAATACACAGTGTGTCTAATAACTAATTATATAGGTTACTTATGTTGATCATGGTTGGTCGTCGACTACGTCACAAGCCACAGAGATCACAGTCAATCGCATCATAATGGCCGCGCCCTTCATATACCTGCATAGTGTTAGAAACTCTGTGGGGCGGGAAGTTTGAACATATCATGTTGCCCATTAGAAGTTCATTTCAAAACGTCAAGAATATGAATGAAAATGGCTTAAATAAGTCAGAAGACATGTTCCTTGACTGGAATTCCCCTTTAAGTAGATAAACTCCCTTATTCCCAGTGGAGATCAGAGGTCGTCTGAGGTCACCAGAGTCAAACCCTGAAATCTTGTAACCACGATATCTTACGACAGGAAATTTTATACTTTTCATACGTAGGTATGTCGATGATGTGCCACTATAAATGAATGAATCCTATAAACCTTTGGCCGAGGTCAATTGTCATCTCAGGTCTACCAGAGTCTAAAAACTGAAAATGAAATCATATCGTAAGACAGAAAGCATGGAAATGATAGTTTTTTTGTACTTGGTATGTTAAATTTCGATGTTAAGTAGCTAAAGTATATGATTTCGGTTGAGTTGAAAGGTAATCTGGGGTCACCAGGCGATAAGATCTCAGGACTCTTGTGTGCTGTCGAATGATCTGTCTTTGCCGTATTCTTAGAATATTTAACCTACAGGAGCCTTTTCTGATAAACAGTCAGTGTAAATGTTGTGTAAAATAATGAAATTCAAACCTTCATTCATTTTCTACATTCTAGTTTATCTGGTCGTTAACTGATTTCCATTTTGCGGGCGTATCCTGGTCTCCACTACAGTGGATTAGATATTATGTCTATGTTCAAACGTTTATGATAATGAACTGAATAATAATATTTCACAGAATAATTCGTTGGCCCAACTTCCAGCCAACGAGCACTCAACCGTTTGCCCAATGATTGGCCCACGTAATTTGCCAACGTTGGTCCAAATAATTAGATGTTCTCAACTGAAAAAAAAGAAACGTACACAGGTTTCATAAAACAATCTCGATAGTATGTAATGGCGCTGCAAACTCTTATATGCCGTTACCTGTTACCCCTGATGATGTAACCTCTTGCTTTCATGATTGAGATTTTCTCTAAGGGAAGAGGGCGGTGTGTGAATCAGACAACATAGTTGCTAGCACGGACTCTTATACTCTTAAACCGCGACGAATCGAAGAATTTCAAATGATGTGATTACCTAGACCGTTTAGCGATGTGGGACGATCCTGCGCGAGGCGACGAAATGGAGTTGAAAAATATCTCACTTTTACTGATTATCGCATCAACTATTTTCTTGCGATCAGTCATTGACCTATGTAAAATAACACGATTAGATCACATGACGGGAAACTCTATCAGCGATTAAAAAAAACAGGAGTGGGAAAGAAAAATTGCGACTGTGCGAAACGTATAGCATCGAGCTGCGTCCCCGCGTGTCTGCTTTGAAAGGGCCGTAAGACTTGCTTATTGGCGTCAGTTCTCTGAAAAACTTATTTAACTTTTTATTTAAACTTGCCTATTTATTGTTTTCCTCAGGAAAACAATAAATAAGCAGGACACCGCCACAGATGCGAAGGGTGTGTAAAATGTTCGCTTTAAGTGAACGTGTTGTAATAAAATAAACAACTCCTTGTTTGTTTATTATTTATTTTGTTCCGTGTGTATTTCTTTTTAGGGTCACTGTTTAGCTGGTGGTTGTGCCATCCCTTTGTCTTTCGACTATCGGATCATTGCCGAAAATCACCTGATAGGGTTTCTACAACTACTTTTGTGAGTTTTTTTTTAACCATTAATGGGAAATACTGTAATTGTCTTACAGAAATAAAGTCATATTTTTTAACCCAATACAGACATGATAGATTGTTCAAAATAAGGTAGAAATGGTAGAAATCTTTAAAATAAGTTTCTCACTGATAGTTATTTATCGCTCAAGAGTAATTTATCCATGCACCCAAGCTTTCAACTTCTAATAATTTTGTAACTTGTCTTATGCATGACGTTTTGAACAACTGAAGATATACTCTCAAAAAATTTGGGTAAATTTTTACCCAGGTTTGTTAACGTAAGCACCATTAGAAATTGTTGGGTGAAAACATGCCCAAGTGGGTAAAAAGTTACTCTTCTTGGATTAAACGTCGTAACTGCGCAACAATGTGAACCTTTAATCAACTTCTGCACTTTTGTTTCACCACACACAGTGCATTCCGTGTTTGTTTGTGAAACCGAATTTGGTTTAATGTTATAGAAGGCTGTTTTTTGTATGCCAATTTGGTGAATTGTAAACTCAATATTTTCGTTCAAAGGGTGTGGACATCAACCTCTGGAGAGCCAGATGTTAGCTGCGAAAAACTTTGTAAACACATCATTTTACTCTGAGCTTCTCTGAGAATCTTAATTTAATGAAAAAGTTTATTATTAAATGAACCTCACGCCACCTTCAATCAACCTAAATTGTTCCCATTGAAAGGCAACGTTAAAAACACAAAAACAACAGCAACAGCAGCAACAAGGAAAAACAAGAGCTGCAATGAAACAACAGCTGCTCACACGCCTACATCATTCATAAGTGAGTCCGATAAATAATTTCAAAGATTATGGTCGTTTGACTTTTTTGTGAGTCGGCATGGAGGAAAAAAATGTTGAATTACTGTCTTTTTCAAATAACTTCAGCTTTCTACCTGCGTCATGTGTGCTACATTTTCATGTGAGACTAACGTTTACATTTTTATTTCTGAACAGTTTAATGTTATCTGAGACTCGTAATATATGTCTGATGTAAGATTACTATTTACGAGAAAATTGCCGCTATTTCTCAAAAGTGCGTCAAACGCCAAATGTTTGTTTACATATTTCGAATGTCAAGAGGCCAAGCACGGTTGCTCATATCAAGCAGAGACTGAATTTGATTGGGTTGACCTACATAATTCCTTCTGTCGCTTTTACGTCGTTGAACTGATTTTCAAACAAAAATGTCATCATTTCTGAGGCAAAAATCACGCGTCAAATTTCCTGAGATTGATGTCTATATTCTTTTTGCTTTCTCAAATCTGTTTTAATGAAGCTTATATTTGGTAAAATTGGAACTGAATAAACGGAAGAACTATAATGAAGTTGTAATAATAAAATGGAAAATTAACCACCAAACCTTGCAAACAAATGACATCAAACAAAATAAAACAGCACATTAAATTAACTCGCTCATGCTGAGACTAAAGCCGTTGTGTCAATGAATAAGTCACTTGTTAACCTTTGTTTACGTGTAGCAAAACCTAGTTATGATTTATTGACCTAGTATTTTGTAGGCTGATATATAAGAATAACCACACTGGTCTTAAAGGTTATGACTCTGCATACATAGCACATACGGTGGCGTAATAAAGAGGGAATGGGGGGAAGTCCATCCCTACACTGGACGGGCGTAAAATGACGTAGACGAGCAAAACAATTAAACTAAGAAAAAGATAGAAAGACAACTGATGGGAAAAACTTGTGGTAACCTGAAGGAAAATGTACGTATGGGTAATTTTAGTGCTCTTCGCATCCAGGGACTGATGGTGGTGTTGTCCATATTCAGCGTTCAAGGTTCAAGAAAGTATTAGAGCCTTTGTCGGGAAATGCACCAATATGATAAGACTTTTAGACCGACAGACTTCCCATAAAGCAGTGTAAGACGAAGGGATTTTCCACCCACGAAAATGGTGATAGCACTATTTCCTGTACTATTGCGGAGCTTGGGAAGGACTATTTCCGGCTATGTTATTTTTTTATCTTATCTTTATTTTTATGTTACCCCGATGGAGGTGATCCCCATAGAATAGTCTTGAAAAAATTCTCAGTCCATCCCTAACCGAAACTCTGGGTACCCCACTGCAGTAGAGGCATGTTGTATTTCCGTATCACACTGTATCACAATCGTTGAGGTCACCTCATTCATGTCCTTAGCCCGGATAGGAAACAGATTCTAGCTACGCTCATTTGTTGGGGGGGGGGAGGGGGCATGTCGAGTATTTGATCACTCTACAAACATCTCTTATGACGCCACTTAGCAAATATCAACCTACTGTAATTTAGAAAGTTTACGGTAGGTACAGCAGGTCTTTATTGAGAAACTATTTTCAGTTTCAGTTTATTTCCTTCCTTTGTAGGTAATGGTAACAAAGAAAACAAGTATAGCATAAGTAAATGACATACGATACAAAAATAAACGTAAATATACTACACGTCTGGAAAATTCGACAGACAGGACCATTGATTCGGCTTCGCTATAGGGGAGGGAGATATTTCCCCCGCCCCTCTTCGATTCTTAAAATAAAATATTAGTAAAAGTAAAAAAGGGAGAAAATTTAAAACATTTCCCCCATTTGAAAAAGTCCAGCTGAAGCCAGAACTGTATAACACACATAGCAACGTTATTTGAAATTCATATTTGTCTTTCAAAGTCTGGTACTAGTTTCTTATGAGGCGACTTTATTATCGAGGTATGTAGGCAGATATGTAGGTTGCATCCATTCTCTTGCAGTAGAGGCCGAATCCGGCGGGAAGGAGGGGCATGGTACTCAGCCTCTTAATAAAATAAAATGACGGGATAAAAGTGTGTTAAGCTTTCCCCACCATTCAATTTTGTCACGTGATGGTAGAAGAAATGATGAAGAAATTCAGTTTTCAGACATGGGACCTCTATTTCAAGTCTTGATAAATACGGCACAGCATATTTGAGAAATGCAGTTTCCGACCATGTAGACTACCTGAAAAGCTAGAAATATTTTCTTTTGCTCGCTGCGCCAAATGATGGCGGAGCTTCACTTAGATTGTCCCACCACTTTTTTTTTTTTTTTTTTTTGCCCGACCTGTTCTCTTGTAAGCAGGAAGAATGCAATTCTTTGCAGGTTAAAGTTTTGATTCTGAAAGAAATTATAACACTTTAAAACTTGCTTTAAACTTGTTTTATGTTCTTAGTAGGCCCTATATTTACAATGCACGTATCACTCTGGGTCAACTTAACTTGCCGCCTGGAAAAACTATATTGGACTGGTTAATTGTTTACTGCAGATTACAAAATAACGCTTGACGACGCTACCTTTTCTCTCTTTTTCTTCTCTGACATATTTATAATGCAACTTAGATAGTTCAACAACAGCGATTTACGGAAGAGCTTACATTGAGGATTTCGAGAGCAGGAGAATTGCGGCCTACTCCAAATACGTCCTCCGCAAGCTTAGTGGTCCTCTGCTGCAATCAGCTTTGGAGAAAAACATGGAAAAACTTGAAGCAAAAAAAGAAGCTGAGAGATTAAGGATGGTGATCTCCGCTAATTTTTTTCGTCCTTCTTTTGTATTTCGTCTCACCTGCAACACCACACCAGGTCGGTAGTTTAGGGGGGGGGTAGGGGAAACCATCGTCATCCCTCCCCCCGCGTTTTAGAAACTTGAAAAATAAAGAAATCCTAAACACACAAATCCATGCGCCTGATCGTTTCTAAAATTCGTTGGTAGAGGATCAGACTGCCTCCCTCCCCCACCATTGATGCATACACACAAATATACACATTACAGACAGCCAAGTTAGTTTTGGGAAAATATGAAGATAAGAAGGTGTATTGTATCGCACTAGTTAGTGATCTCTGGATCATTTATGAATTCAGGTCAAACCAAACGTCTCCTGTTGAATTTGACTACTTTCGATGATTTTGTAGACGGCCATAATACATTTATCAGATACCGTATAGCCAACTGCTCCTTGGGGTGTTTATCTTGTGTCATATGGAGGTAAGTCAGGTTAGGTAGAACCAAAAAAAAAATACACAAGCTGTGAAAGGGCAAGTGTTTTAACAATGGCACTACGTCCTACTGGAGTGAGATTCCAAGACGACCAAACTCGAAGGCGGCTTTTTAAGACATGATAACTTTGGTGTAAAATTTAAGAGGAAAAGATCATCCCCGTCATAGTTGAAAGTGATACCAAACATCGTCACGGGGCCAAGAGTTACCATAAAAATGAAATCGTTGATAAAATGCTGGTGTTCTCTGAATGTATGGACCAAGGAGGAAAAGATTACACTTCTCGAAATTAACGGTGAGACCTGATCATCCTCAAAAAAACGTTTAAAATCCTGAGCGCTCCCTCTAATGAATCTTTGCTTCCATCAATAATAAACGTAGTGCCATCAGCATACTGAATAAGCCTGTTTTTTTTTTGTTTTTTTTTACCGTCGATTACAATACCATTCAACTACCTACTATTGTTCGTAAATAAGTTGAGAGGATCTCAACACAAAGCAGAGACAGATATGGGCTCAAAGGGCAGCCTTGTCGCACGCCTCTTTGAGCACGAAAGAAACCGGAAATAGAGCCATTGTTACTTACACAAGCCACACTATTTTAGTACAAAGTAGAAATCCAGTCAAAGTAGTGACCCGAAGTTTAAAAAAAAAGTGTTCGATAAAGAAAACTCCATTCAAGTTTATCGAAAGCTTTTTCGAAGTTAAGAATGAACATAAAGCCAGAAATATTATTAGAAATAGAATAATCGAATAAGTCAAGGACATATCTAACATTTTCCCTGATAAATCTACCTTGAAGAAAAACCTGTTTGTTTACTACTAATTAGATTAGGTATAACTCTTTTTAGACTGGCTGCTATGACCTTTGCACAATTTTTTTAATCTGTGGTAAGTAATCGGCCGGTAATGATTAATAGAGTAAGGTGCATTTTTTTTTTCATTTTCCTTAACTGAGTTTCAACGTCACCGCCACAGTTGTCAGACAGTGCGAATGTCTTAATAGGAGTATATCTTGAAAGTAGAGGTCTTCACGAAAAGCACACTATCAGATTCGGCCGAACGAAAGTAATAAAGGGAGTGGGCTGAAAAACGACTGGACTATCTAAGCAGAACTCCACCAATGGTAATAATTTGGATTGATCTTATATAGAAATTGAATATGTTTGATGTGGAAAATTCCAACGGGCATTTTCAGATTTTCCGATTATCGTCGCTCCTAGACTGAAATATGGGCAATTCAAACGGTATTTCACCTTTATTGAGAAATTACGTAACCTTAGACAAAAACTCGTGCAATATTTGACATTTGCTTCACCATAAAATGTGCTAGACAGATATGAAAATTCCAAGTGGTGTATGAAATTTTCCGACTATCGACGTCTGGCCTGACAAATTTTAGGCTGGTGAGACACCCAACACCCACCCCCCCCCCTCGGTCGGCACTGCCCTGTTTGATATAATGGTGTAATATTGTGTATATCATCAGATAGTGTGGGCTTTTAACAAATCTTACGATAATTTCCAGTTCGATAGAAGGCATGGCATACCTAACTTACGATTGGTAAAGTTTTGACAGGTATATACAAACTTTTAGTTCCATCACAAACTATTTTTTATACTATTTTTTTCTGTCATGATTTCTTTCACTTTATATGTTCCTTGTTACTGGAATGAACTGTACATAAATATTGCCTGCTGGTGGAATACCACAATGTCAAAATTGCCTCTCAACGATCGCAGTTTCGACAGTCATGAAATGCTATGTTTTGAGAGTATTTGACTTACTTTTTTTGGGGGGACCGATATCATATAAAGAACGATGATGGACCGCATTGATTAAAACAACTGGTATGTTTCATGTCAGACTGTATATGTTCTATTTATCATATCCTTCCTTTTCCTGATGTAAACTATTGCAGGTTATTTCATTGAAACCACACAGTATTCTTGCTTCTATTTTTGTAGTGTCCATAACGTCATGGACAGTACCTAGGCACGCTTCTCATTTTCGAGAGGCAGTCCTTTCGTTCAATGTTTCTTGATCCACATTCAGTGGTTTGCTCTACCACTGAGCTCATTGTGTTGAGCGGATCATGTAGACGGGAAAGAGACTTCTTTGTGAATTTTGGTCAGGATACGGCTTAATAAGACTGGTTTTTATTTTGGCAGTTTTGTATTTTACTGTTTCGCAAATTAAGACTTGAGTAAGTCAAACTCCCAACGGTATACTGTACACGCAAGGGTGATAATCGTTCCGACGGTGTATCACATACCTTTTTGCATGATCACAGTCCCTCTCCTCTGCAGAGACAGTGCAGATGCTCGCAGTATATACAATATACAGTACACTGAAGTCTGACACTACCATGATACGGAGCCTGCCGGTTTAAAAAGGAATTATGGAAGCGTAACAGGGACATGCAAAGGAAAAAGAACCATCTCGGCAAAATGACAACTTTTGTGGAATTGACATTTTGACGATTTAAATAAAGTCTCCAAAGTGACAAAAATCGGAATTTGACGAATTAATTAACTTGTATAAACGTTAAAATTCTGAAAATTGTCATTTTACCGAGTTACAATATCTCGTACGAGTGACAAAATTCGAAAAATAGTCCCTTTTTCGAGATGAAACAACTCGTCAACATATGATAACAACTCGTCAAAGTTGCAAAATTCACAAAACTGCCATTTTGCCAAGTACCAATATCTGGTCAAAATGGCTTTGCTCTCAAGGCCGCAAAATGTCAATTTTACGAAAATTGTCATTTTTTTCATTTGCATGTCCCTCCTACGCTTCCGTAGGGAACTGCTAGAACATTCCAAAATAAACTGGGGCAGGTGCATTCATGGACAGTGGGTGGTTGCGATATGACTGTACACGATCGCATCATCTCTCCTTATGGCCGTATCACCCACTCTCCCCAGTGGAAAGACGCTTTTACATTCCTTTCCACCTTACTAAGTACCTCACACATCAAGAAATTTTATCATCTTCGGTAAGCCAAACCTCTTTACAACTTACGCTAGATATTTTATATTGAACTGTAGATGATACAGTTTCTCGGTAAAAAGAAATAAAAACAAGCAGTGAAATTGATTGCCTCATTGTTTTGTATCGCAGGAAGGAAAAGAAGCGTACAGATAACAGTAATGTTGAATGAATATAAATTTAAAGTACGGAAGAGATACACATACATGCAAAGGCAGAACATATTAGGATTTGTTACCATACTCCCGCAATATAAATCACATGGCCTGCATAAACGAAACATTGTGCCAGCTTTTAGGTGAATTCAGATGAGCATCTAACCGAATGAAAGTGATGAATGAAAAAAAAAATAACAAAGATGGCAAGACAGAGGCATCGAACAATTTCATTATAACGATTTTAAAGTGAAATACGTTACTTATATTACATTTATCAATTGTGAAAAGTGTTTAGTGACGTAGGCGTTATGTCGGTCGTCTGTTCTCGCGTTGTACATGGTAAACGAAGAATGACGCTTTGAAGGAGATTTGTAACCAACGATTTGAAAAATCAACCGCTGTTGAATTACAAATACTGCTTGTAGATATCGTATCTGTATGTATCCACTTATTCGAGTAAAATTATTTCTGAACTGTTACGCCAATTCGGTCGAAAGCTCAAAGAGTAGCTTTGTTTTGGGTTCACGTCTGTGAGGCGATAAAAAATCAGTGACATGTCAATAGCTGAGTCTGAATTTTGTTCGTCGATAAGAAATGAATCTGTGTCATTATTCAGGTTAAAAAGATTAGCGGAAAAGTTATCGACAAATGTTCTTTGACAACTGTTCATCTCAATTAGACACACTTGACATTAAGCTTTGCTGATACGTTAAATGACAAAATAATACTATCTGCATATTCTCTGTGAGGTTGGAATGAATGAATGACTTCACATCCAATGTATGGGCTTAGTGATAGGAAGGTAAGTTAAGGTAATTTAAGAGAAAACGTCGGTACATGCTCAAAGTTAGAATTCGTTTCAACTCTAATGTTACCTACCAGATGTGAGTGTAGGTTAGCCGTATGTCACGTTTACATCAATGAATCGGAATTTAACCAGCCAAAGGTTGTAAAGGGGGCAAAGGGCCAGCTGCTCTCTCCCTGGGCATATTTGTTTGGTATTTGTTTTATGTTTTTATAATACTGCCAAGTTATTTTACCTAGGCCTACAATGTCCGTCATGGGAAGTGCCATTTCCAACTATATGGAAGATATTCTGCATGTCCAAAATTTTCTTATTCGCTTCATTTACCTATATATATATATGGTAGCGCTAAGCTTACACAGTAATCTATGGGCTTTGCACCCTCTTTGACAAATATCCTGAGGTATATCCTCCAACGTTTAACTAGGCATCCATAGGCGTCTTCATATAAAGTCATAAAATTTAAACCTATAAATCCTCGCGTATGCTTAATCATGTGTGAACCAAAACTAGTGCATTATCCTTTCGAGGTAACCAGGGAACGACTTATGTCACAGTGTCGTTTGGAAATGCAGTTTAACGTTAAAAAAGGACATTTAGTATGTGAGAAAGGCATAGCACTCTTCTCTGGATGTGGTCACCTGACGACACCAGGGGGGCATGGGGGCCCAGTTAGAACCTTCAACCAGTTGCCCCCCCCCCCCCCGTCACTCTGCTGAAGTGACCTGACAAATGCATGTATATCTATTGCCTGTTTATGTTCATATCTTTCTATCGTGGGAAGTCCTTAAGACTTAAGTTTTCACCTAGAGGTATGAGTCCCCAGAGTTTCCCGGGCTTCGCCACATCTGGACCCCCAGCAGACTTTGCCTCTGGACCCACAAGGGATCATAAGTCTTCATATTTGCAGTATAATATCCTCATATTTAAATTTTCACCCACAAAAGATAAAAAAATTAGAGATCTGGTAGACACCCATCGGACATTGCCCATGAACCCCATGCAGGGGTCTTAAGTTCTCCTCTTGTCAACTTAGAGGAGAAGAATAGCCAAAATAATTAAAATCGTGCGGAGTTCTTGTGTATAATGACACACTTCGAACAAAAATTATAGCTGTCCTGAGATTTAATTTTTCACCCGGAGATATGCTAAAACCTCAGAGCTTCCGGGGGCTTCGCCCCCTACACCCCACCAATGCTTTGCCTCTGGGCTCCACAAAGGGCTCTAAGACGAAAATTTTGCGTCAACAGTTTCTTTTGCTCTCCATTTGTCCCCTCTACCGTCCCTCCAAATCTAAAGTCCTGTTGCCACCACTTGGTGTGGTGTTTCACCAACTGATCAAGATTTTGTCCCCTGCAAAATTATTATTATAGAAGCTCTAAACAATAGGAGCAATAACGGAAATGGGGTGGGAGGTCTTATACCCTAGGCTCGAGTTAAACTGAGAACTGGGTGTTTCTAAATTGGAATGAAGTATTACATAACCACAAATTGCAAAAAAATAATAAATAATGCGACAATTACCATCTGAGACAATCCCGCCCCCCCCCCCACCGGGTAATTGTAAATGAAAACAATGATGGGCTAGTACTAGTGTTACCTTTGGAATGATAGGCTCTTATGTTTCTAATAATTGTGGGCCGCCTTGATGATTGGCAGCTCATTCGCGCCCCTCCCCCTAACACACACACACGTACTGAATTTAAAATGGGCTTCGTCGCCCCTGATAACCGAAAGAAACACGTGTTTGGGAAATGTTCGATTTGAGACTGCCTGTCCTACCAAGTGAAAGAATTATTAACTGGTAAACATGTTAACTGTCTAGTCAGTTGTGTTTAAATAATCTTTCCACTATTTGTAAGCCCAATACTAAAGTGAAGGAATCTTATATTTTAGAAGTATGTATATAGTAATATGCCCAAAATGATGTGCCCGATATAGGCTTTCGCGTTTCGTTGTCTCGTAGTACACTTGTGTACAGGTACCTGTCATATATGTAAATCCTGCCACTGTAACTGCCCGCGGGGGACTATGTATAACTTTTGCTCTATTCATTACGTTCTAGCATAAAAGGTGGTTTAATATCGTCTGGTGCAAATTGTTCTAATTCGACAAGTTAACGAACTTTTCCACTTTTGTTAATTTATTATTTATTTACTTATTCATTTACTTATTTATTAATTCACTGTTGGACTCGTGACCTACCAAATAGAAAAGAATGGGCGTAAGAAAGCTAGCCATTTCAGTCTGTTAGTGGAGATATTTTTGTCATTGAAGGTAGAGCGATGGCCTGCTCGGTAATGTTGGTTATTGTTGTTATCATTACTGAATCAACGGAAACGCAAAAAAATATATCGATGAAGAAGGATCTCGGTGCTGTATTTGACGTCAAGGAAACTTTACTAATGATAGCCTAGCAGAACGAATTCCGAGTGTATTATTCAAAAAGCGATCAGCGTTTTTGTAGCCTTTCCCTCGGTAAAATTGGATTTTGTTTTGAAAAGAAAATAGTTTAAAAACACCGACAAGGGAGAAGAAGGGACACCAACCTCATTTCTATCTTTATTAATAATTTGATACTTTAATAGAGTTTTATTGGAACATTTTACGTAAGCAGTGCGTTTTTGCCATGCGAGTGGGCGGACCATAATACATACACGTCTTCGCCTGAGTAAACAAATCTCTATTGATGCGTATGTCCCTCGCTAGCTCAAAGCAGCTATAAGGAGCTAAAAGGACTTTTTGTACCTATTTCAAACTTTTCTTCACAGACGAAAAATACAAGACAATCTTGTGCGATACATTTCATGTTTACCTCATTACTTATAACTATAATTAAGGAAAGTCGTTCTTGTAGAAGCAAATGGTTGCCTTATAACAATACTTAGAAATGTCACGGAAATGTCAGAAAATGATATAAAAGTGAAAACCCGAAGGGAAAGTAACTGTAACGAAATATAAGAAAAAACGGTCGTTAGAAATGTCTTATACAAACACGCATCACAGTAAGTGACTGGATGGTTGGTAAAACGAGTGGATGAAATAAACAAATACATGGACCACTGGATGACTGGATGACTGAAATGAACGATTGGCCGGACGAATAAATGACCGATACAATACATGGATGAATTAAAAAAAAAAGAACATGAAGGAACAATTGTCTGCATAAACGAATGAACAGATAAATAAAATAACTAACAAACTTCATATACAAATGGAAAATAAATTTGCAAGATGGAATGAGTTGTATATCGTACACAAAAGGTCGACTTGCCTTGATTTCAATTTGACTCTTTTGTGAGAATTTTTTAAACTTTATATCGGTATCTCTTTTTTATTCAAACACCTGTGATCTTAATCGTAACTATAAGAGGGAAAAAATTGTTTTTAAACAAGATCGCAACAACTCGAAGAACACTATTGCGCTCTTTTCATCAGACAAGCCCACAGTATGTAAATGCTTCTACGACCATAAGCCGTGTGCTCCTCCTCGGAGAACTTGACGGGAGGAAAATAGCTCGCCTCTAGAGAGTGAATCGAGACGGCAGCCTCGGGTCATCAGCTCATTTCAGATAAATTATCAATGACCAGAAGATTTTATAGTGATTTTAACTCTGGTCTTGGATTCATTTTTCCTCTTCTATTTCATTCTCATGTACTCCTAATATTCTACATGTCAAGCGTATAGAGTGCCAACAATTTAACTGCGAAGACCTTCTTACTTTGAATGAATGAACGAACGATGTAGTTCAATTCCTTCATAATAGTAATTCTTTTGGGCTATATCACGTCATACGGTTGGTAATATTCCGCTGAAAGGCTGAAATTGCAAACCAAAAATAATATAGTAATGAGACAAAAATGGAATAATTCCTTCCTATTGACATGTGACGTAGTCGTGACAATCCTATCGATTTTCTTTGTTTTACGATGGAGATTGCTCAGCTGTCCACTAAAAAAAAAAAATAAATGCTTTGCGCATGTTATTTTAAATTATGAAATTTCAATTTAAAATTTCAAATTCATATGTTTTACAAAGCACAGTCAAATAATGCAGTTATACAAACATATTGAGGGCACTAGATACACAGAGGAACTTTATCACAGATATTAATAATATAGAAATTAACCGCCCCTCCCGAAAAACAAACAACAATTCGATCAATTGAAAAAAAAGGTACGATAATGGCAACTTAGAACATATACGAAGTCATCTACTAATAGTTGTTGAGAAGTTCTTCCTGTAGGGAATATTCCGGTAATGACATCAACGGTGTTTGGATTTTGCTATGGTTACTAAATTACAATCAGACAGTAGTCCTCATCGCCACCCCTGTCTCTCTTTATAAATTATACTCCACGATATACGTATGATATTGTAAGAATCACACCAGAGACGGGTGCTTCTAAGTGGTGGTGGAATAGAGTAGGTTTTATTAGATTAGAATGGAGTGGGAGCCTGAGTGGAGTAGATTAGAGCAGAGCAGATTATGTTTGATCAGATCTTTGAACTGCTATTAAGAACAGCTCCCTCATCAAATCAAGGTAAGGTAGAGAGGAAGTGGAATTAAAAGCTCTTAGGGGGGTCGTTGCCTCTTTGGCGCTAACGGTTGGCAGAACTCTCATTAAAATTTGTAATGTTAATTTCGATCTCGTGCCCTTCGATGAATCAATTTGTACGGTCGAAATTCAAAGCAACAAATGGGAGAGAAACTGAAATGAAAAAGTAAAGATAATGGAAAAGAAAGACCTGAGAAAGTTTGATGTTCGCCACTTAGCAAGAAAATATAACGACATCACTACAATGTCAGCTATAAACGGAAATTACATAATTATATAGTCAAAAAATATATGACTAATATTAATCGCAACATTGATTATTTATTCAATTTGCTTCCTGGTGAAGATCAAAAGTTTCTTTAGCAACAGTTTAGATTTAAATGTTACACAGGTATGGTGATAAATTGAGTCTGGGAATGATTGAAAAGATTTTCTGTTTTGTATTTTGTGTGTGCGTGTTTTTTTTTTTTTTTTTTTTCGTGGTTAAGGGTTATGTGATAGCTCTTGTAGTAGAGACGTTTGGAGAGTGGGAACTCAGAGAGTTTTAACTTTTTTGACAGAAGCAACAACAGAAAGAGAGGGGGGTAGAGGTGGGTGGTAGAGAAGTGAAGAGAGAGGTGGAGAAAGAGAGAGGTGGGGGAGGGGGTAGAGATATAGACGAGAGAACGTGAATGATGTGGCAGTATACCAGAGTAGACTTTCCCTATGATCCTCACAGAAAACAAACCATTCATCTCAAAGTGACAAACTGTGACAACTATTTCGCTAGTTTCAGAATCTCGTCTCTCACTATTTCTGCCTTGATCGATGATTTCGTCCATCGATAAAAATAAAAATACATTTGATGAAATTTGGACGATTGGAAGAAAAGGCATCAGTCCGCAACTTTGAACCAACAGAATTAGAAGTATCAATTGTTAGAAAACATTTCTCGAATAAAATCATTTCAGGTGATTTTAATTCGAAGTCTGCCAATTGTGGCAGAGCTCTAATAAAATCAACTCATGAACCGTTACAGTTGGAACAATAGTGACACCAGCAGAATTATCCCCAGATTGTTTCAAGTTCTTAATAACAACAACAAATTCTCAAATTTCGCACTGAATTTATTTGATTGATGTATTTATTTGCTTTTTTGACGAGGAATGGAAATATGATCGAGAAAAATTTAATAGATACTTTCGAGAACAAAAATTCAAACAAAAAAGAAAAAACAGATTGATATCTACAATAACGTTGATTGTTCCTAATCGATTATCTGATCAATCATCTTTTTACTTAACTCTGATTCATCACATTTCGTACATCTTCTCGATTCGCAGGTACAAAGTCTCAAATTTTTTCCATGACTGAAAACTCAAAGACGTGCTAATTCTAACATTGTTCTAATGCATGTAATATCTGCATTGTGCGCTACTTTTAGCACAAAATCTTTTGCGATCTATACGCAAGATTGTAAAAACAAAATATTATTGCAAATGCTTTGTTTATTATACTTGCAAGTGGCATCACAATAACAAGTACACATTTTATTAGATTAGTTTTGCAATAAACATGATAGTACTTAATGGCACGTATGGGACACCTTGGAAAAAAAAAACCCATACCATCGGAAGTCATAAAGTTTTGTATTCACATCCGAACGATCTTTTTTTCATAAATATATTCAGCCCTCTATGTTTATGGAATAAACCAAGAACTGATACGATTTAAATGTCCCAGTGGGTGATCCTTAAACCCACGCTATGTGATTCCCAGTTATGGTCATATTCAATCAATCAAATTGTGACCTGGATTTTAGTACAGTTGAAAAATGCAGACCCCCCACGTGACCTTAATGAAGTGAAATCTCTCAATTTCACATTCATTTTTCATTAAGATGCTCTTAAACTTATTTCAATCGCTATGATGTTGTTCCGGCATCACCTGCAACTGTGGGTCGTGGGTCTCTTATATCACCGTTCACCTTGTATGAACCATGATATGATACCCTGAAGTTCCCAAAATGCGCAATCCCAGTGACTCATTTTAGAGGCAACTGGGAAAGATGAATTCTAAGGATATTCATCCTACGTTGGTCTAAGTCTATTACCGAAGGATCTCCACCGAATCTTTGCTTGTGATATCTGATCGGAAGAAGTTGTTTTGCATGGATATGAACTGCCAAACGTCTCCTGCCGGTTTTAATAATTTTACCTTCAAACCAGCTCTCTGAACGGCATTCCTTCATATAACGATATCATGGCGCATCCCTTTTGATTGAGATGTGACACTATTATTGATTTATATACATCTGTGTGGGCAGGGAGTAGACATTCAAACCGAAGAAAACGTCTTCAAATTAACAACGAAAGGTTCGTATTTTATTCTCATCAGGGTGGAGGGATAAATGTAAGTAGTCACCCTTTTCGCAGAAAGCCTGTCATGAAATAATACTGGTCGTAACCTTTGCATGCAACGGCATCTAAAAAATATACCAGGGACTTACTCATTATAATTCAGAGGGGAATTGTAAAATCCATACGTGTAACGTCGTTACAGACGATGACGTAACATGTGTGGAGTTCCTATTTTTGGAAACTGGCCATCGAAGTGTAATGATGTAATGATATAATTACAGTTGTCGCTGATGAGCAGTAACAGTGTCTCGATCAAGGTGACAGTTTCTTCACTTTCAAGGGAGGATTTCAATAATTACAGCGTTGCTTTGATGAAAAGAAGACTTACGTGCATAGCAATGCTACATACGTGGGGCAACTACACGTAGATTTTTTTAAAAAAAGAATTGTTCTGTTTAAGTAAAACTGTGCTAGAGATGGCGAATCTAGTACTACTCACTCTCGTGGAAGCAATCATTCGGTATAAAATCATTCGGTATAAGACTGCTGGGAAAAGTCACATTTGCTTACTCGATAAAAAAATAATAGAATTGATTTTAACAACAAAAAAAGTTTTCCACAACACTATGAGGATAAAATTGAACCTTTCTATACCACTGCTTCTTTATAAAATGAAAGCTTTGAACAGCTTTTGGAACAATCTTACGCAAGAAGAAATTGTATATCGCTAAAGTAGGCTCGAATCATTATATTTGTTTTGTTATTTTGTTTGTACACAGTTTGGACCTTGGAATATGGACAAACCAGTGGTAATTAAAATCCAGCAAAACGATGGATAAGAAAATGGCAGTTCATTACTTTTCGGTTTTGACCGTATCGGATTTTTCATCTTATGCCATTTCAATAGCACTAATATCAATTCTCGGTATACCTGTATAGCTATATCTAGTTCCCCCTGCATTTCCTGAACCCATTCTCCTAGTGGCCAAAAACAGAATGTTTGTGTGCGTTTGCGGATGTGAGAATAAAATTTTTGAAAGCAATTAATATCATCTAATGTTTTCCAAAGTTTGGCGGCCCAGTTGCCAAAGAAAACCTCAAACACGAAATCGGATTTCCAAGAAGTAAGGGGTTCGTAGATTGCGTGTTTATCGTACCTGTCGTTGATTTGCGTTTCTATGGTAACTGGCGGCCTGTAGAATTGGAGTTAGGTGGCCATTTAGTGGCCATTAGTCGTTTCCGTTTTTCTCTGCCGGTAAAGAAGTTCAACAGTGCACACTCATCCATCTGAAAATTAAAAAGAAAAAAAAAAACAGCCCCGAAATGTCTGTTATTCATTTATTCATTTAATGGCAACACAAAACCAAATTAAAGTTAATTCAGTTAATTTTAGACTCCGCCTACACCAAGTCATTTTAAGTACATGTAGCGTGCAATAAATAACTTGAGATTGTAGGTATTACCATTGACACTGTGAGTAGTTGATCAATGAAATGGTTGGACGACGGACCGCTGTTTAAACCAAAGATATTACCGAGAATTGTGTTTAGGACCTTACCGTCCACTCGTCTTTAGCTTTTTTTCCTATATGATACAAAATAACTTTTATGAAAATATAAATCACTCGTCGGGGACGGGGGAGGGGGGATAACCGGCTGCAGGAATAAGAGTGTTTGTCAGTGGAGACGAAAACGAGGGAGGGGTTTGGGGGTCAGTCTTCTTTGAAAAGAGTGAGAGGGATGAAGATATGTTCAGTGCTCCCGTCAATGTTTTTCGAGTGCTCCGAGAAAAAAAAAAGGGGGGGGGGGAAGGATGCATAGTCTAAATTGCAGATATGAGATCTCTCTTTCAAGGCTGGGTAATACAGCTTGGAATGTTTCTTGTACGTCAGCCAAAGGTTGATCTCCACTTACACAGCTCTTCTCGCATTCCACCCCCGCCAAATATTTTTTACGTTTCGCCGCGCCCGGTGTTATTATGACTTGAGTGAAATTTGATGGGATAATTTTAGCGTGCTCATCAGCAAATAGGACCAACTGCATTAGCGGTGTGATGCAGTTGACAGTATAATTGGGTGGAACTGATTTCAAGTAGTTAAAGTCGGTTTTGAAACACACTGTAACTAGCTCACCTTAATCTGTAAATAATATTGCCTGTCACAAACTTAAAGGAAATCTGATTTAAATGGGAAATGATTATGAAGGATATACATTCAAAGTAAAGTTATCATATAGGCACACTGTAGGTGACTGGTGGTGGTATGTGGTACGGTAGGCCTTATGTGAAAACAGAAGTGGGAATGTAAGTTAATGCACGTCGCATTGGCATTGGCATAATCGATTTTTTGGATGGTCAGGTTTTGTTCGGGGGAGGGCCCGGGTACTAACTTATTGTCTCTATTGGGCCCGGAAGGCTTGATCGTCGTCCTGAAAGAGCGGTACAAGTGGAGGGGCTCTGAGGGGCTTAAGCCAGAATTTCAATTCACGGAGTCCACAGATACGCAACATTGAGGAGAGGTCTAACGGGATCATTTTTGCCCTCCTCATGCAGTTGCACAGCCATGTTGTAAGATTTACCCTTTTTTTGACGAAAGATACTATTAGAGGGACGGAGTGCTGGCAGCACTTTCTGAGTAGAGCGCTGCTATCGGTTGACGCGGAGCGCACAAGAACATTTTGGGGTCTTCAGACCCTCAAGATGGCAGGAAATTACACTTCCCGGGTGTTTCAAGCTCCATGTATCCAGCTTTTTAGGAGTCTCATGACTGAAACTTTTTCAATTAATGAGATGGAAATCATTTATAATCAGATGGGTTGAGATGATAGAGGAATCATAATGAAGTATGTATCCTGTTTCATTTATTTTTGGAACAGTTGGCTCGGGCGGTTGAACATTAATCTAACACAACGAAGTGACGCAAAACTTCGATTGGAAAATTTTCAGGGGAAATATCCGGGTAAAACAAGAGTTTGTTGCATCCACTCGTAGTAAAGCATTTTCAACTTTAAATAAATATACATAAATACATTATGTACTTTTAAGTAGTCACGGTAGAATTGGCCTATTGATTACCGGTACAGTAAAATGACAGAATATAGGTTCGCATTGGCAATAGCCTTAGTTGGCATTGACAACCACTACTTTTGTGGATTTGTTTTTTAATCTAGAGTCAGGGTTGGAAAAATATACAGGAACATCGTTTCCAGAATCTATGACATCATTAGTATCCAAGGGTTTGATTGACTGTTTGGGGAAGCGCATTGCCAATGCGCCCTGCGTGAAATACATATACCGACCCTTCTTCTGTGGATTCCATCCCTAGTATGCAGTGAGAGTAAACAACATGTTCATGTATTGTAAGCCAATGTTTGCCAGTCACCCCCCCCCCCTTACTCCCTCGAATTATCACCCATCCCTCCTTTCGTCGTTGTTGTTTTTTTTTTCTTGCTCTCCTTTATTTTCAACATGATGCATTACGTCCCCCAAAATTCTGTGGGAGGCGCTCTGCCCCCCCCCCCCCCCGTCCCACCCCCGCTGGCTACCCCGCGGTAACACAGTTACCTAGCTAGTGCACTTGAATATGTGAACAAATCATCTGAGTCACACAAATTCAGTTCAGTATCCTCTCTGTTGTGTTTTCATGTTCCACTTATTTTACCAGTTAAATCTGTGAACATAGTTGGATAAGATATTTGTTCGTGTCTATAACAGATGAAGATTAGTAATTGTATTGTTAGTTTTTGAGTGTTTTGAAACTCAATGTACGGAGTGCGGTATAAAGCCGTTGGAATTGTCGCAACTGGCTACACTGACCAGGGAGATGTGATTTAGAAGGAGATACATCTAATTCCTTCCTTTGAACCTAACCAGTTGCCGCCAAAGACATCTGCTTTGTTCACCACTTACAGATTCAATGCAAAACGTATTAAGGTCTTAAGGTGAAAGGGTTTATGTCGTCTGCTACGTCGTTAGTTACATTGGAAAATTTTGTCCATGGTTACAACATTGCCAGACGCTATTCCTGAAAATTAGTTTTCACCTTTTCAACGCCTTCTGACGTTTATCATAGTAGACCAGTTTCAGGATGTGTAATTTGCTGAACATGGGTACACCTACTACAAATTGCGAAAGTTTGCCGAAATTGATAAAAAATTCAATAGTAAATTATAGTCTTATGTTCCTTTTAATCATTGCATATGTCAAAAGCCCTACACCTTATTTTTATACGCCAGTCCATCTTGATTCGAAAGAGATAACCAGTCGTTTTGATTGGTGAGCTTTAAGTCCTGTACGTCTTGACTGTCGGCAACAACCTTGGCATCAAAGCATTGCTCTAAGTAATCCTTTTCATAAGATATAAGCAGGTGTAAATTTACTTGGATAACGTCTATAGAAATTGGATACATCACACAAAAGTAAGAGGGTGCTTTAAGCCGTACTCATCCCTTATGAATTGGGACTCTTATCAACGAACAGGATTAGCATAAATTTGACTTTCAGTTGTAGCTCCTTCCAAATTGCACCTCCCTGCACTGACCGAGACTGATCGAAAAGTTCTTTAGGTTATGAATGTAATTCAACTGGCGCCGAAAGGAACTGCATTTCTTCGAAGTGGTGATCTATCACCCTGTTCAGGAAATTCAAAACACTTCCCATATTCATGATTAACTTTGTCTGTAGCATTATAGAATCATATCCTGTATAGACTAATCCACGGGTGATGCTTTTTACGCATTACCTATGCACTATCTGTATACGTTATGCATTCTCGACGGAAGTGAAATTATGAAATAAAATATTTTTTTACCTGACATTTGTAAGCTCAATATATTTTTCTAGATCTTTATTTTTTACTGTTATATGTTTTTTCTCCGACCACCTCTTCATTTCAAAATAATGTATTTACAGTCAGTACACTAGGCTAAATTAAGAACTTCGTTCATTAGGGAGAAATATAGTAACAGTTCCGTTAAACTTTTAAAAAAATTCTACTGTTTGTCATAATGAAAAAAATGCGATTGATCTTTTTATCAAGCGATTTTTTTTTTCAAATCCAATCGAAACGAAACTTTACAATGAAATTTATCGATTGAAGGAAAATATTCAGCATAGAAAGTTTAGAAATTTTAAGAATGTTTGCTCATTTTTTTTGAAACTTCAAAAGAATATTTTCTTTTGAAAGTACGAAATGATCTTCAGGAACCGCTGTTCAATGTTTGAAAGACACCAAGAAGCAATATGACAAGTTCAGAGGAGATCGCCTAAAGTTTTATCCTCTCTCTGACAAAGGAAATAGTGAATTATCTATTATTTTCATGAACAATAAAAGTCGATTTGTACCAGGTGTCCTTTGAAGAAATCGAAATTGAAAGAAAAACTTTTAGCCTCTCTTATAGAATTTTTCTCATTTTAGTAAAAAAGTACCAATAACCAAGGTTATAACTTAACAAAGGTGCGTAATTTCATGACAATATCGATTGATTTTGCTAAAAACCTTTGCGGTGTAATATTTAGGACCATGAACTGTACGGTCTGTAAAATCGCAGTGACGGACGCAAATTGTTGCTTTAAAAAGAAATCAGTGCCGTCCTATAATTTAAAATGCAAGATAAGAATTTGAATACTCTGAATCCGACATATAGTTACTCAGCCATTTTCTAACTTTGAAAGCATATTACCAGGTAATAAATGCTCTGGGCAGCGAACGCCTTAACTCTTCGTAAAATGCATATGTTATTTTAATTAAGCCGACAACCGAAGAAAGAAAAAAAGGTTGTCATTCTCATTACTAAGGTAGTTTTTTTTCCTCATGGTGGTAGGAATGCAGAGGTAGGATTATCCTTCCAACCTCTGGGGAGTGCATCGAAAATACTGAAGCAGGGAGAGAAAGTGTTTTTCACGTAAGTTGGTAGGAGTGTTTTCGAGTAAATGTCTTTCACCCTGCATTGTTATGTTTTATTATAATTTCGTTTTAGGGAGGATAAGGTCGATTATTGACTTCCATATACCGATTATTCAAATCATATTGATTTATACGATGATCAGCAAATTAAAAGTCAGCCAAGCAAGTCCAATATACGTCATTAATAAAAAGTGGTTAGAAATAGCCGTGTCATTTTTTATTTTTCTTTAAAAATTGCATTTGAAAGCTAATTAGCCACCCACACTTTAGAAGGGGCATTATAGAAGAAAAAAATCCTCCTGAAACCGGGTCGCTCATTCATCAAAGAACTTTTTAAATTTTGCATTTAAGACTCTTGTAGCGAAATCTACTGGTTAATCATGCTTAAGTCGTCATTACCCTTTGCATGTAAAACAGAGAGTCTGATTTATCTGACCTGATTGACCTATTTCTGGAGAATATGACAGTTTTATTTTCATAAAAGCAATAGGTAAGAAATCTCTCATTCCGACCAGCTCTTTAAATTTTTATTTTTATGTTTTACAAAAGAGTGAGTTTCGATATATAATTTTAACTGTACCAGTCGTCCTGTAAAAAATTTAGATTGCATTTCTACACAAAGAGAGCATCCCAGTGCATCGTTTAAATGTTGACTTAGAATACTACAGCTTAAGATTTATTGCAACTTATGCTTGTTGAACACGACATCAACTACAAAGAAATCTTATGGTGATGGGGTTGTATTGCCTTCAGTTATCATATAACAATTGAAAGTAGCTAACACAGTGATATTTCTATTAGAATGAACCGAATGACAAAAACATAAACATAACATAATATTAACATAACAGCAATTCAATTCAGAGACAAGAAAATAGAGAATAGTATTGATTGAGAGGCGGGGGATGTGGTCAAAGTTCGTCGGAAACCACCGGAAATTGAAAGAAAATTTGTCATGAAGACATTGCCAATACTGCCAATGACACCAGAAGACAAAATCGCTGCAGGTGCATTTCATACAATGCCAAAAGTCAGTAATGCAGTTCAATGAAAGAGAGAGGTATTTTACAAGAGACAAGTCCATTCTGACATTTTTGTTCTTAAAATCTGAATAGATAATCATCTTCCAAAACCTGCCCTAGAAAAAACTATTGATGTAATTTATCATATTTTTTACGAAATATGACATGTAAATGATTCTAACTACGGCAGAGAGAAAGAGGAAGTAAAGATGGCATAATCTCTTTATTATGCAAATAAACCCTTTATTATGGAAATTAAAAAGCAAAAAAGTCCAATGGAAAGGAAGTGATGACAAACAGAAAAAAAAATATGAAAAAGACATCGAAGTGTTTAAAGGGTTCATTGTAACAAAAATTCTAGAGATTTACAGAACAAAAACTAAAGAAATACAAAAAGAAAACGGCAAAAGTGCTGTCAATCGGTTTCTAAAAAATGACAGCACTTTTTCCGTTTTCTCTTTGTATTTCTTTATATTTTGGTCTGCGACTCTACACCAATATGTAAACATTTGTGTTTCTAAAGCTTCCAAATATGGTAATTTACTTAAATAACTTATTTGTCGCCCGTTTACACACAGTAAACTCACTTACTCACCAAAGTCTGTAAATGTAGACCCCTGGAATCACTATAGTTATAGCTATAAGTACAATACATGACATTTGTTCAGTAGGATTACTCACTCCGATCCTGATGTGCAACTTAAGTTTGTAAAACAACAACTTCGTGAATGATTTTACTGCTGTGGGTTTTGCCCCTGTTTTAACAAGTCAAACTAGTACATCTACATCCAAGGCACTCATTTTACACAAACAACCTCTACGGTAACGGGGCAAAGTCCTTTTTCAATTCAGTTACTTAACGAGTCAAATACGTGACACAAGAAGCATATTTTGCGTTTTCACATTTGATTCCGGTACAAACCGAACAGCGCATACACAAAATCAAAATACTTAACAGTAACAGCGATAGGAATGATACACACATGAATATATAAAAAAATATATATATGCATGTAATCAAAGAACATAAAAAGGTTTAAATCAAGCAAAATGATTTAAATGACATAATTAATAAGTAACAGCACAAGGTATAGATGGTCACGTGATTTCGTTGTAATTTTAGGGTTGCAATGACACTCAAAGTATTGGACATAATATCGAAGTAGTCATATTCGAACGTAAGTGAACTAAGGTTTATGCGCTACTTAGTACAAATTCGACAAGCTGGGTCCTCATCGGGGTCAGTTGGAACACACGTTAAACGAGACGATTAGAATACTAGAACATGTCTTCGGCCAGACACTTTCGGTCAGTCGAAAAATGGTGGAGACTGATAGAGAAAAAGCACCATTTGAACAGATGAACAGTAAACCCAGATGGGGATGCATGGGAAACAGCCTTGAAAGGTTCACTGAACCTCCCGATTGGGGTGAGAGGCGGTGATGTTATTTCACTGACGGTAGTTAAAATATACCGCCGCCAGAGTTACGCTGTTTTCAAAGGTGACATCTCGACCGGAAACTTTATGACGTAGTGTTATGTCATAGCATGTAATGAATATGTATGTCGGATATCATATTCATTAGTAAGTTGCACTCCACAGCTAATCCTTACATGATATCGCACAGGCTTAAGCCTTCTCGAGAGGAACACTAACCATTATGGTATATCTGAATATCACTTCATGTTCTATCATGCAGTAAAGACCTTCTCAAGACGTGATTGTAGCACATTATGTGTATTTTGTGAGGACTAGGTGCACTACAACACTGCAACATGAATGAAATCAAGGTTATAACATGCATTTGTCCCTTTACATTATCACCTTTCACAAAACCACTCTGCGTTATTGTAGAAAATGTACAGAATTGCTACATTCAAAACGACATTCATTTATCCAACTTCGTGGCAAATGGCAATTTTTAAAAAAAAAAGAAAGATACTAACACAGATGAAATTCATACACCCCTAACAGCAAAATAATGAGGAACCCAAAAAGGTTTTACAGACTCCTGAATTTTGAAGCAATTCAAGGGAGGGGATCAAATTTAATAAACAACATGAACAGAAATTGTTAATGTATTCAATGAAATAACACCACTCCTCGTTTTTTTTTCTTTCATTTCTTCGTAGGTTATTTTCTATTTGTTCGTTTTTCTGTGGAATATGAGTTGAAAATTTGCCAACGAAAGTCAATTTCATCGGAATATATCACAGCCACGTACTAAATGCATTGTTCAGTCGCATTTTAGCATAATTAATATTCATATCCATTCCCATTGGTCTGTATGGTTTCAGGTAATTGACTGCTATGCTTTCTTGTAGAGTCTGAATTTTGTAGAGCCAACCAAAAATTTCGAGACATTTTTCAAATTCAACTACCTGAAAGATGACTGCATAGTTCTCATTCAGATTTTGCGACAGGTGATATTTCCAGCTACTAGTTCTTCACTGAAACACTGACGAAGAACAAAGTTAGATGACCAGGCGATTGTCAGTGCAACTCCTCTTCCAGCTTTAAATGTTCTCTTTTCCTCTTACCTTTTGCTCGTTATTACTGCTTATTTCCATATGAAAAGTAACCAGCGTATAGCCACTGCCACTTTTGATCACAATTCAAGGTCCATCAGAAATTAGGAATTTGTAGCTTGTGTTTTTCAAAGAGCTATCATGTATAACCTAATAAGGTTTCCCCAGGAGAAGGCAGAAAACCGAGTGTGTGAGAGTTCGATCAGGGAGCTGTGGCAGCTACTTGGTTCGATGGTCAAAATGAAATTCATGCCACGTGAAACCAAGCCGTAATTAAGTAACTGAAAAGGGATTATCAGGTGTCAGTCTCACTGAATGGAAATTTTCATTTTTTTTTTCAATTACCATCTTCTTTGTGTGTAATCGTACAGTTCATCTTTTAATGTGGTTTTATCTATGTGATGAAAGGCACTTTTTACTTTTTTTTTCATTTATTTGTCTATTTTGTTTCCGATGTCATTCATACTATTTTAAATAATCTTCCTTTGCTTGCAACATTTTACATTTCTTAAAGGGGAATAGGGCGTTTAGAATATACCAACATGGCGTACAGAAAATAGCTTTAATCGTTGTAAAATCATTCAGACTCATTAATAAAAATCTGTAAAAGCTTCATCTCGTCAAAACATGCATGTGATGAGTAACGGAAGATGCATCATTTGAATTTCGAGAAGTTTGGGTGAACATATGAATTATTGTTGAGCAGCAAAGAAAATTCTATCTGTGAGAAACTAATTGCTTGAAAAGAAGGCTGCTACCAATCCTTATTTTGAATAATCTATCATTCTATGTCCACAAATATTGGTTTTAAAAATATGATTCTTTTCTTTAAAACAAATGTCTTATTTCCCTTTAACAAACATAGATAGCAGTAAAGTTGAAGTGAAAAACAAAACCGTATACTTGGTTTTTCCCTTTCTGCCTTAAATCTGTCTTGAGTTACAGTTTAACCTTCCGGGAGAGTATTTTTTTCACATCATGAAACCTTCCTGAGACAACTTATCTTATATCAAATTTATGTTTATTTCCGTATCTACACGCATTTCCTGTGTCATAGAACAATATGCACATAAAAGCTGATATCGCGGGGTACTGCATAAATCGTGGGAAAAGGAAAACCTCTGGCATTCTCTTCTTAGTATGACATCGATCAAATAAGTGAACAAAAGGTCAAGTTGAAAGTTCAGACCGGAAGCTAGATCATAAAGCCAAACAATAGCAGATCAAGCAAACTACATGATTTTTTTTTTAATTTTCATGCGTGACCAACTGAATAGTTCATATCAGGGAATGTAAGTAAAGTGTAGATATTGGTATAATACGGTATGTGAGTAATTAATTAAATTTGAATGAATTGATTATAGGGGCGTGGCAAACGAGTGATTCGAACGGTCAGTGAACAGGGGTGGACACTGACCGCTGATCCACGATTAACATGGTGTAGGGTCCTTGATGAGTCCATATGGTTCTCCCTGATCCTCAGCTTTCAAATTCAAAATTCAAGGGTACACTCCCCCCCCCCCCCCGACCAAGATCAACAAAAGGAAACTTTTGAGATTCATGGCAAGGCTATGATGCTCTTCCGGCTAGGTGATGTATCATCATAGCCCTAATACGGAGGTTTACGTTTAATATGACTATGGTGCATGGACTACGTTGCAACGGCGTCATTAGACAATAGGGAATTGTGTCCCACATAGCACCATACGTTGTGTATTGCTTACTTTCTGGTTCGATCAGGGAGGTGTTATTGAGAAGGAATTACAACGCTTTTGAGTTACGTGTGGAGTCTTCGAGGTCATATTATCTATTTTTACATCGTTTTTCTTTTTTCATTTCTAAAGAACTTATACATGTGTATAAAGTAAACACAATATTGTATCTGTCGT
Organism: Stichopus chloronotus; assembly: GCA_021234535.1. Classification (NCBI taxonomy): domain Eukaryota; kingdom Metazoa; phylum Echinodermata; class Holothuroidea; order Aspidochirotida; family Stichopodidae; genus Stichopus; species Stichopus chloronotus. The sequence continues at coordinate 21,911,844 of CM037839.1, read as the reverse complement.
CTGCTACAGTTATGAGTTAGGCCATTTTCGATACTGCCACACCATTTGCAGCCGTCAGGGAATTAAATAATTATTTGGCCTTTGGACGCTCAGTGTCGCGCGTATGACAATGTAACATTTAGGTTGTAGGTCAAAACATGAAATAGGACGTATATCTGGCTATTTCAGGAAACTTCAGGAAACTGCTCACCTTGTCAAAATATTGGTCTTCTTTCTCTCATTTGCATGAGATCCCCTTTTAAGAACGGAGATAAATGTATTCATTTATATCAATTATCCAGTCGTTTAAAGTTTTGTGCCATCTGCTCTAAAAGTGTGGGCGGCTAAATTCCTGCGATCAGAGTATTGTGTGCTGAGCGAGTTAATTGCTTCAGGATATGTTAACTTAAATTGTATTGGTCCATGAATGATGTTGGACTTGAACCGCCCTATAAAGGAATACCTTTGGGCGAACTCCACAGATCGTCGTCACTCGATTTGGTGGTCCACTTTCTCAATTGCACCGCCCTTCCAGTGAACTCCACTGATTGACTGACAAATTAAAGACCATGTGGCATGTATCTAGAAAAGAGCTGGCGTCATTCAAAAGTGGTAGAGTGAAACCCTGGATGAAAATTCGTTGAAATTAAGTTTCTATCTACAACCGTTTTGAGATATGGCTGTTCAAATTTTGATGACAACGCAAAGATACGATGACGTGCATGTTGCCAAGTGTCGGTGTTTCCTTTGTTAAGCCTAAATATATTATCTCTAAATTACTTCATTACTGGGTTTGACATTGATAAAATGACATCAATATTTTTAAAGAAGAAAATACATATTTATATAGCTCTGTATGTAGTTCAATTTAATTTACCATTGTCATCCTCACGTTGTTATCATTATCATTAAAATCAATATTACAAATATCATCATCATCACTATTAAGATTTTTATCATCATTATCATCACACTCACAACCATCACCATCATGACCACTGCGACCATCAATATCATCTTTGCTATCATATCATCATTACCATCATCATCATCATAATCACCGTCATCATCGTCTTCTTCATCAGCACCATCATGACCATCATCATAATCATTATCATCACCATCATCATCATCAGCATCATCATCATCATCACTATCGTCACCATCATCATCATCATCCTCATCATCATCATCACCATCATCATCATCATCATCATCATCATCATCATCATCATCATCATCAAAATTTCCATGGATTTACATCATGAATCCGCCTTGTCATTTACTTGGCAAAAATAGTCTGTTACTCAAGGCTACAAATCAATTAACTGTTCTTGAATCTCAAGCTAAATAGCCATTAAAATGTTCGTACGGTCTCATCAGTCCGTCTCACTGTTTATTCAAATAACTGTCTCTCTGAACAAATCGATATCCTCACAACATTTAATGAACTTCCGATTCTTGGTATGCAGTATATTTTGTTTCCTCTTCCATTTCTGACACGTTCGTGGTTTTTGGAGTGAAACAAATTAAAAGAACATAAACACAATAAAAAGTGTGAACTTCAGTAGACGGTGATATGAGAAAGGGTAAGGAAAAATATAAACATAATGTTGCGCGCAATATGATTTGATCTTTTTTTAAAAAAAATAGCTGTAATATAAGCCTACTGTTAATAATTCTTCCCTTAAGTTTCCTCAGGTGTTGATTTTTTTTTTTTTTTGTAATTATAGAAAGCTTTTTGATATTACTTTTTTAAGCGTGTGTAAGGACGTCAGAACTTGGTACTGATAGGAACACAATATATACATGTATATGTGTATATGTATATATATATATATATATGCAAAGATTGGAGAGGTCCATATACTAATAATAAAACTGAAAATAGCGATGAGTTTGAAATTCATGATGAATAAAAATATTACGCCAATATTTCGTAAGAATACACCTTACATCGTCAAGGCGAAATAGCAAACTGATAATACAAGTCAGTACATTACAAAAACAGCTGTAACAGAAGTAAGTGAGTAATACCAGCTCAAAATAGCTGAAGATTAAAACTCTGGACGTTTCTATTCAGGGTAGGTTGTAAGTCCTTAATGAAAAGAGACTCTATGATTTTGCGTCTTGCGTCTCCAGTAATCCGGGTACTTCTTTAATTACATCTATATACAGAAAACCCACTCATACCGGTATTTATTGTAATTGGAAATCCTGGACCCCTAATAAGTACAAAACCAGTGTTATCAGAGCACTTCATTGTAGAGCTAGACGTATTTGCTCTACCGATGCACTTTTCCATAAGGAACTTCGTCATATTCGTAATTGCCTTCTTCTTAACGCTTATCCTCTTAAACTCATCAAGAGCTTTGAGAGATATACCTGTAATTTAAGATCTAGATTACTAATGGGCCCTGTCCCCTGCACTGTGGACGAGAATAAAGTCTTATCTAAATTCTATCTTAAGTTACCATACTGTGGTAATATATCTAATCAAATTGCTAGATCTGTCTCTAAGTCTTTCAAACGTTGCTCTAATGCAGAACTACAGATCTCTTTCAGATGTTCTAAAACTGGTTCATTTTTCAAGGTTAAAGACAAAACTCCTGATCTTAAAAGCAGTGGTTGTATTTATCATATTCCTTGTGGAGACAAAACTTGTAAAGATAATTATATTGGGGAGTCTAAACTCAGGCTTTGCGATAGATTTAAAAAACATGTAAATGCTGACTATTTCAAAGAATTCAGTTCCATACACGATCACTGTAAAACGGCGTCCCATAAACTTCCAAACCCAGGTGATATTAAAGTTCTCCATGTAGAGAATGCCTGGTATAGACGCAAGATCATGGAGTCTCTTTTCATTAAGGACTTACAACCTACCCTGGATAGAAACGTCCAGAGTTTTAATCTTCAGCTATTTTGAGCTGGTATTACTCACTTACTTCTGTTACAGCTGTTTTTGTAATGTACTGACTTGTATTATCAGTTTGCTATTTCGCCTTGACGATGTAAGGTGTATTCTTACGAAATATTGGCGTAATATATTTTATTCATCATGAATTTCAAACTCATCGCTATTTTCACTTATATTATATATATTATATATATATATATATATATATATATATATATATATATATATATATATATATATATATCAAGTCAAATGAGAGAAGGAAGAAGGAAAGAACTGTGGTAGCTGTTTGACACTTGTGTGTGGGTGGTTCTTAAAGAGGCTCATTGAGTTGGTTTGTGAAATTCACTCAATTTTTCTAAACCGGTCAAGTTTCCTTCACATACTAATAACAAACAGTCAAACTAAAAGGATCCCAAAGTTTTACATACGTTGGAACATTAATGAGTGAGTAACCAACGATTAAATTTGGTTTTTGAAACTTTGTGACCAGACATTTTCACATTAGTACATTCACATGCACACAATCAGAGCAAGTAACGGTCAAAAATTCGAAAAAATTGACAGTTTTCATATAACTATTGGATGTGAAACTTGATTAATTATGCTAGTTGTGAGTATTGTCGTGTGTTTGTATATTTCAAAATCACCGCAATCTTTACTGATATCAACTCAATGAGCCCCTTTAAGCATATCAAATCGTTATAAGCCATTATTTAGCGTCCAATGGACGAGTTTTGTTTTGAAAGAGAATGAGAAAGAAAAACATGCACAGAAAACCTTGATTGATGGGTCGTAGGAGGCATGTCTCATTTCATCAAGGACTACAATATTAAGTATTTCAATAAGAACAATAGAGAATGTACTTTTACTAGTAATATAAACTAATAATTATTACTCATATTTTCAAAATTGATGCAAAGACGCTCCACGTAACTTTCAAAGCACCTTCACGTTTGACATTTAGAAAACTTGGTATTATATTCCACTTGTCTTCGTTAATTCTTTGATCTCTTTCATACGGTATACCTTTGTGAAAATCCATATTTGTCTCATTTGCTTCTTTCAAGTTTTTTTTTTTTTTGGTTTTCCTTCTTTTTTATCTTTTCTCGACGGGAAAGCCGATTTCTTGATATCAGTAGTCAGTTGGAAGAGAATAAAGAAGGACCTTTAAAAAAGATACGTTTAAGAAAAAACCGGTCAATTAACCTCTTAAAAACATGTTTTTAACGTTGGCGTGATTGATTGACGCCCGAATAATTTTTTTTTTTACTTTTCGTGATTCGGTATGTAAAGGTTTCTGTCTTTTTCATTGTTTTCTTTTTATCATTATTACGTTTTTGCTCTGACTGTAGAAAGAATGGTTGATTTTATTGTGTTATTTGTTATTATTGCCTTCTTTCTTTTATTGGAGTAACGGTTTATGAAGTTCACCGTTGAGAATGACGTACTTTCCGTCGCAACCCCTCAAACACGTGAGTATACGCACGGTCGCATCCGTGATACCATGTTACTGCAGAAGAGGAACGAAGTCCGTCCAGTCACCGTAGAAAGCGTATATAAGTGAATTGGTTAGTGGAATCCAGTTAGTTGTCAACCGTCATTCACGTATAGTACACCGGGTAAACCTATGAAATCAAGTAATCAGGAGAAACTAGTTGACAATAATGCCAAAATAAACTAAGTTGCTCTTTCTTCTTTTATTCTCTGCTTTGAACATCACAGACGGACATTATCGTGTGCACTTGGAGTTGATCGAGTTTGTGTTAGGAGACGAGACGCGTTGTAAATAATCAGGCAAAGGTAAGCTGTTCGTTTATTTTCATTTCTTTCTTCTTCTTCTTTTTCGTTAAGAGCGTATTTTTATAATTTGGCTAACGGGGAATTCCGAAAGGCGTTCTTGATAGCCTTTTGAGATCACGCTCATCCCAAGAGACTGGTAGGAGGAAGGAGGGAAGGGGGATGGTGGTAATGCTTAAAGGCTGTATTGCATCACCCTAAGCTATATTTTTACCTCCCGGAAAGCAAAATTCTCAACTGGTTCTTAGTAACAGTACTCATAGATTGACAGCAAATTCAAAAGATGCAGAGCAGCTCGTATTACACAGCGTACACAGGGATCCATTGTTTTCATTACACATGTGGAGGAATTTAAGACAGGCTGAGGGAGGGATTAGAGGTAGGTGGTTGGGGGAATTGAAACTGTCTGGGTGATGAGTTTTTGTCTTTAAGAGGTTTCCAACACCAAGTGTCACGTTTCAGTTAGTACAACAACGAAGCCAGTCAACTGATTTTGTAATTTTGAAAATTTTGATGTAATTAATAATCCGATGGCATAGGTTTTTTTTTTCAGTTTTCATTACCATGTATGATAATACATGTATTATTTCATGGTACTTTATTCCTGAGTAAAGCTGTTCAACTGTGATGACGTGCTAGCCTGATTTTCTTCAATGTTTACTAATGAACTTTTACATATAAATAAAGAAAATCGTAAACTAGTATGTTCATTTTGACATCATGAAGACAGGCTGGCACGAAAACATTGCTGTTAATCACTCACAAATTTAGATTTATGTGTGATTGCACATGGATACCGTGGTACTCTGCTGACTGCAGTACGTCAATCTTTAGTCTTATGCAATGGTTGTAAGGATTTGGGTCACTGAATTTGGCTATTCTAGTGCAAAACAAGCAAATGGCATCACTTCTTTTATTTCAAAGATGTAACGAGTAATTCAAATCACGTCGTTACTAGAATCGTAACGGAATAACATAATTATGAAGAAATAAATTACATTCAGAATACCCAAATTTCAACTGAAATGGTGATATGCGTTTGCGGTGAAGATCTTAGCAGTTGTATGTACATATTTTTTAGTATTGGCCTTTACATGGAGAAGGAAAAATAATTCTGAAAGCGGTTGTCATGTACCTTGTGGAAAAGCAGTCAGCTTCGGTTTATAGTTTCCGAGACATTTCCTGAAATGCCTACGTGAGGGTCACTGATAAAGACAATCTTTATCTACTTGGGGGAAATAAACACACACACACATATACACACTCACACACATACGGAAGCAAATACACAAAACAAACAATACAAATGTAACAAACAGAAACAGCCACAAGAACAGACATTTAATGACGGTCGTACATGTTATCGGTATATATCGTACAAACTGACACACATTGCTGCTAAACGAAAACAACATGATGATAAAAACAAATTAATAATCAATAAAATGATTTATTTTTCGTTTTAGGAAAACGAAAAGGAAGTATGACAAAGTGTACAATTTCCTTTACTGACGTACATTCGGATATCCGATTACGTGAAGGGTAATTTATTGGTGATATGCTACGCAAGAGCCCGTGCACTTTACTTGTAGTGGCAGAAAGTGCAAAAAACTCATTGGTAAACTTAAATTACTGGACCCTAAAGTTTCATTGATTCTATAATGCATTATTAAAATCAACCAAAATAAAAATAATACCAACAAGATAACCGTTGATATCAGTTATGAAAATGATAAATTTCTCTATTTTTTGTTGGGGGGGGGGGGGAGTTACTGGCTCAACTCGGATATATCACTTCGTCGCTAGAAAGCTATAGGAATTTTAAAGCCGCTTGTTTGAATTTGATGGCATACGATGGAATAGATATTATCGTTGACTAAACATTGGCATGGAGGACTATTCTACATGGTTATATAATACAGAGATGTGAAATGAATCACATAATTGTTGATGAAATAATTGATATGCGTCACATCTTCAATATTTTATCAGGAGTGAACCTTCTTTTATTTTACCATCCTCATCCGAGACTTTTTGTAACTCAAGTGCAATTCCTTCTTTCTCTTCCAGATTCCATTGAGCCAGAATAATGATATCCACAAAGTTTTTCACCTCCTCAGTGGTAACACTTCTAGGTGTACTACACGCCGTGGCAGCAGGTAAGTTGTAGGAGTTTATTTCGTATTTAGTTATGGTTACAAAGCAATTGGTTTGTTAAAGGGGAGGATTAAGTTCGCTACGGACTGGATTATATACATGATTTGTGAGGAAAGCTGAAAACTTTCAATTTAGAAAAAAGAGCAAAGTCAAGTAAAGATGCATAAACCAAATTTGGGGTGTGGAACAAACAAAATCGAATAAAAATTACAATATATTTGTTGTAATGGTTTCACAAACAGATATTTATATCGCGTCCTTTTATGGTGGAAAAGCATTATTGAGATAGCTTACAAAATTTTGTACAGCTGTTGACAATGGAATCAATGTTACAGCTACAGCAAAGGAAATCTTTGGCACCAGAAGGGCAAAAATTGAAATAGTACAAATATCATTACAAGTTATTTATATTATTTGCAGTTATTTATAGGTTTTGGTATCCTTTTGAAATTCTCAATAAAATTTCAATTGAATTGTTGCGTAGAAAAATGTATCCCTGCAGTGATAGTTACTATTCTACATATACCTTATTATACACACTGTTGCATAAAACCATTTGAGTATAACCAGATCGAACGATGGCCTTTTAATGAAGAATATCACACGAAATCTAAACCCAATTCATTTGCCAGTCAAATGAAATTATTTGTGAATAAGATCTTCATTTGAGCAAACATGTCCATTACAGTTTATTCACCAAGGATTTTGGTTATAAAAGCAACGTAAAAGAATCACCACGTGTCGATAATGAAAATTCTTTAAGCATGCACATTTCTTTAGGCAGTGAATTAAGCCCATAATGGCCAAACTTATTAGTTCTTATTATATTTTAAACAAGGGTGTACGTGATGAAAACAACGTTATATAATTTGAATTAAACCCCTCTCCCTCGAATAGACAATTAAAGTGTGTTATATACACAATGCATAAATAATAATAATAATAATAATAAAAAAACAAGTCAGAGGCGCGTCATGGCAACTTACAATCATTGTTATGAATCTCGACCTCATGCAACAAGTCCTTTGTTTTCATTTCAATAGAAAAAAAAATAGAACAAACAAAAACATGAGAAAAGAGTAGTAAAAAACACCGGATGTAATCGACATGCAGTCCAAGGGAAATTACGCACGACAACAAGCTTCCAACTATAGTGTTAGCGAGAACGTATGAATACGATACTAAAATAACTTACGTAATAGGGTTTTATGTAAAACAACTCCGACGTGAATAATTTCTTTGATAATGTGGAGAAGCGACGCATGTCGACATGAAGTTGTGATTAATTAGCAATTTCGGAAGAATTTTTGGTCAAACATTTAAAAAAAAAAAAAGGCGTTGCGCCTCGGTCAAGAGTGAAGAATGGGTTAAAAGGACAGTATATGTCTTTGTAACGTAAAGTGTTCATAAAGTTTTATCCATGACAATCGTACCAAGTTAGCTAAATGGCACCAAACAACTACAGAGTGAACATGTCAGTGTCCGATGATATATAATTAAATAAAGCCGTCCCACTTGTCTGCACGTTTTACATAATTTTTCTTTCTACTGCAGTGAGTACATTATAACTGTGACTATTATATTGCATGGTACACAGGCTCAGTTCTTTTCACCAGTAAAGGTAGAGGCGTGTATAGAATATGCTTCTTGGCCATCATCAAAAGGATTAGTCCTGTTTAATAGTTGGGGTCAGAACCATAATATATCGATACAAGGGTGGGTGTGGTTCACTTGAGGAAAGAATTTCACTAAGTGAATGGTGGTACTTTTGTAAATATGGTTATAGAGCAGCCGGTGCCTAACCTCTTTGAACTCCCCGTACCCACCTTTCGATTCTGCCGAAAATGTAATTTTAATTTCTTCCAGAAAGCCTTCCCTGGCCAAGCTCTTGAAGTATGCAATGATTTCCAGTGTTGACAAAGCAGGGATGCATGGGGAGTCTATATGTTTCTGCTGGCTAGTACAATAATACAATAAGTACTATATATTATGTATTCTGTGTTATAACACACCATTCCAGGTTGTGATTTTGCTGCTTTTCATAAGCCTCGGTAGTTCACAACGAAAATTTGCATGTTCGTCATGTTTTATACACTTAGCTTCCCCATGCATCCCCATGTTTAAAGGTTGATGCCTGACTTTTCGTCACATCAGGTGCAACTATTAACAATTTTCCATTCTAAACAATCACTGAAGCAATGTTTTAGGCGAGTAAAAAAGACAATGCTCTGAAGAGATCGTCAGTGTCAAAGTAATTCAGATATAAATAAAAAGAAGATAGAAAAAAAACAAAAGAAGGGAAAAAAAGGTGGTGCAAATGACTACATTATTAAAAAAAAAACTTGAAGGCGTCAGACCATGAACTGGGACGAACAGAGCTAGAAAGTCCGGCGTTAAATAGCCTGCGTCACACACACGCATTAAAAGGTTTTGACGACGCCATTGATAGATGACTGTTTGGTCTGGCTATAGTCGAAGTGGTTTGGGAGTTTGGTAAGGGAAGGGGTAAAACCGACAAAAGGTGAACGTAATCCTTCCATCATTCTCTGATGTATACCAGGAAACAGTTAAGATGAAGAGTACGAGCAACTGTTGCCTGTATCTTGTAGTTGCTTATCCTCTGCACTCTTATCTTTCTCTCCTCTCGTTGTCTCGTGTATTCTACCAGATCAAGGTGACGTTAGGCTGACCGGGGGTACTGCGTACAAAGGCCGCGTGGAAGTCAGTAACGGTAGGCGATGGGGCGGAGTTTGTGACGACTTTTGGAGTATGGAAGAGGGTACAGTGGTTTGCAGGCAACTCGGGTACCCTGAAGTTGTCGCAGTGTTCCGGGGGATGGAGTCCTCACGGAATATCCCTATCTTTTTAGACGATTTACGTTGCGACGGCACTGAGTCCGATTTGTACGCATGTAGAAAAAACCCAGGTCGACACAATTGCATCAGTACCAGAGAACTAGCCGGAGTCGAATGTTTGGAGTCCACAGGTAGGAAAGAATATCAAAATTTATGTTTGAAATTCCTACACTCAGAGTGCATTCCTTTTGTTAAGAACCATTCTGCCGTGACATCATACTTATTTAAAATCTATGTCCCGCACCCACTAATTGCTTCATTTAATCTGCCACACTAACTTGTCATTCGTCGAGAATTTAATGCACGACCCGCTTGGGTGCAGTGGTCCCGTTGACCGTGACCGTCAAATTTAGCTAATGGTTCCCACTGCATCGTCGATAGAGACACTGTCACAAATATTTCGTAAAGGACCACATTACAATTCTGTGCCTTCATTACCTTGCCATTCTCCACGTGGGCCTACTCCCAGTCACTCTCTTAAGATGAAACCATATTTGAAATAGTTACATGTGTAGCTCATGTTCAGTACAGCGTTGCAATCACTGTCTAAGCAAAAAAAGCAACTCCGTAGAATTTCCCCGTCAAACAAAGGCGGACAACTCAACTAAAATCCAGATTCATGGTCACTTACTTTTGCCATCCGTCAGCTGGTCCCTATGTTTGTTTGACCCCTTCCACGTGTTGTGATGTATTTCTCAGACCCTCCTTTCCGACTGACTCATTTTGAAATGTAATTTAACCAGAAAAGGGTTTAAATGAAAGAAAGAGAGAGAGGGCCCTGTCAGAGTCGGGGCAGGGGACGTGAAAATGAGATGGATGCCAAAAGAATAAGGTTACTTTGAATCAAACCTGTAGGCGACAGTGTTCCAATGTTGGTTGAAAGAAAGAGAAATAATGCCATAAACGTACGTAGAATGAATGAGTATTCAAGAGGCAAATAACCAAACCTTTAGTTATCTGTTTGATGCATGTGACGTCACTATAGGCTATGTACTTGAACTGTAATTGTGTAATCAACACTTAGAATACCTAAAATTTGAAATTTCCAAAGTTGAAAACTATACACAGTAATTAGACATACCACATGAAGTTGATGACAATAGTATATATCATGTGTCAACGTACCTCAGTCATTAAAAAAAAAAAAAAAAAAACGTTTTTTTTTTTTTTAAATCGTATCCTTTCAAATGTACATTTATGTGTTGGTACTTGCCTTTAACTTTTTGTGTACCACATGACCAACTTTGAAGCGCGGCAAAAAGATTAAAATCTACTCATGAACACAGACGTAATAATATCTTCATTTAAAAACTGCAAAATGGTTGAATCTTTGTCGCTTAGTTGTTACTACTCGCTCAGTTTCCTTTCACGATGTCATCAAAGGTGGATGGACGAAAGTGTCATTTAGTCAAATTGAGGCTTTGGAATGCAAATGGTGGCCAATGAAACGCCAAAACAACTCGTTCACTTTAGTGAGAAGTGAGTGGGTTTGTCAGTCAGTGATGTAAGCAAAGGCCTGCTTGGTAACATGGTAACATCTCTTAACAGCTCCATGGAGTTTTCGTATTATTTCTCTGTGATATTTGTTATCGTCACTCACTCACTTCGTTCTCTCCTCAATCTTTCCTACAATTCAGGTATACGTCTAGTGATGAACGGAAGGCAAAACCCAAATAGGGGATTCATCGAGGTCAGCGTGAACGACGAATGGGGTAAAGTGTGTGACGACAATTGGAACAGGAACAGCGCCCTCGTTGCCTGTCGGCAACTGGGTAAGAGGCTCGTGGCCTGGAATACGGGATTCGTGGATCGTGAGACGGATACAGATTACATCCTGGATGATGTCACTTGCCAAGGAAACGAATCGCGGCTTATAGACTGCCGTCGAAGACCGATATGGCGGTCCAACTGCGGGGATGGCGAATCTGCCTCGGTTATTTGTGGATAAATGCATATCTGTGTATGCCAGATCCTAATCCATCGAATTTTCAATGAAACCGTACGGTGCGAATCAAGAGTTTATCACGCCTTCTTTTTTTTTTCTCGAGATTTCCCACCCTAACTCAGTTACCTTTACCGCCCCTCCATAAAAAGGTCAGTCACATATTTTTTTTTTTTTGATAGTGAGGTATAGTATCGTTTGCTTATTTCAAACAAAACGATAAGGCAAGCATGCAATCACTCATAGTTGGTCACAGAATTCTGAATAACCTAGACAATACTCTAAGACCAATATGCTGTTCGTTACTATAGGAATAATATATACACTGCCTCCCGCCATACGGTTGTTCTTTTCTTCTTTTTTTTCACGAATTGACACTTGCATGGAAGATTTAAATATACATTCCAAAAGGGTAAATATACTACTATATTTAAATAAAATACTTGTATAGGCTTAAGTGCAATCACGTTGTCAAGGGGTGGTTCCTACCGAAATATGTTCCGAATTTTATCTATGTATCATTATCGATTTAAAGATGTGTATCCCCAAGCAGAGACAGGCGATAACTTAATAATCAGTACTATGCGAGCGCAAAAGCAACTGGCCGGATATATGCTTGCTCTTTTTCTCGCTGTAAAGTTCCCATTTTCATTCACAATGTTTAAATTCAAGCAGGTAGGGGAGTCTCGGCCTAACGGATGCACGTCGACAAAGTGCATACCAGAATATTTGTTTTATTATCAAGTTATCACGAAGTGGCACTGGCAGTACAGAACATTGACTTGTGAATTATGGAAGACTAGCCGACGTTTTCGGTTTTGACAGTATCCCAAGAATACCGTTTAACCTTAACTTTGAATTTCAATCTTAATCGAGAACGATAAATAGTATGATTTTTAGCAACTAAGGTGTAAGCCTAGGCACGATGAAACTGTTCACCTGCTTGCTTCAAGGTGGTCGAGGCTGATAATGAAAATGTCATTCAAGAAACATTTATAAAGTTTCAACAATTTACAACAGTTTTTCTCAGTGTTCTTTTTTTCCTCAATTTAGGACTAACTTTGGATGTAAAAAAAATACACCCTTTTCCTTTTAGTTAAGCTTTCCATCTCGTTATGATGTCATATTAATCTTTTGAGAGAGACGAGTTAGAGAAAAAGGGAAAGTGAAATTTCACACGAGCAACAATTATGAATGATACGTTACATGAGTTCAAAAATTGTTAGTTACTACGTCTCTTTTCTCTCTGAATTATAAATATACCATGAACTCGCCTTGCTATTTTGTGCAAATATAGAGTATAATTCCTTTGTATTATTTCAAATTTGATGTAAAGCTGTTTTAAGTTATGAAATTATTTATTGATTGTACCAAAGAGAAAGCCATTTCAATTCATCGTTTTTGTTTTTTTTTTCATTTTGCTTGTGTACAGCATTATTTTCTTGCTTGACTCCACATCATTTAAGTGCATTGAAATTCATCACAACGACTCGCATAACGACTCACAAAAAAAAAGAAAAACTAAAAAGAGATACAGATATTGTAGATGAATGATCTAACAAACTATTGGTGAATTTACAATAAAGAAATTTATTTTCCTTTTCAGCAGGATTCTCCTCATGTTTTATTTTGTTTCCCGTCGCTCTTTGTTTCTTTTGTGTCCCCTCTCAACGATGTGATCATTTTGCCATGCTCAATTAAACGAATACAAGGCTTAAACTACAACAAGGTCAACATACACCATGAAGCAGTCATCGCATATACATAGTACCATACGTTGTGTATTTGTTTATATGTAAATACGTGCCCCAATGGCCGGAAAGAGCTGGTACAGTTGAGATTGTGATACCAGGGAGGTGTTATTAGACCTCCCTGGTGATACCACCGTGGTTTTGAGACAAACACTGCTCCTTGCCCATGGGACCCAGAGGGTCTCACTAAGCCCCTGCTGTCGAAATACAGGTGCGTCGGAACATAGGGCAGTCATCGTGAATGAGTTGCGTTCAAATGGTATAAAGGCCTACTTTAGTCGTATGGCCATGTACTTTGCATGTACTTCGAACAAGAGTCTAGCTAAAACTTAAGTTTCTCTACATCGCAATCAACACTCTGGTTAGCCTGAACTTCCTAACAGAAACGTGGTGTATAGATGTTATTCTAGGTTCTCAAAGTGACAAGAAAGTTGGAAAATAAACGATAACGGCTATTTAGTTTTTTTTTCATCAAACAGCACATTTTTCGTACGTATATATGGCAATTCAAATGCCAAATAATTCGAGAAACGTGGATTACCGGTTGATAAAGCAAGTTTAGCAAAGGATAAAGCAGGTTTATCGACGCCAAATGCCAAATAATTCGATAAACATGGTTTACCTCCAGGTGATAAACCAGATTTATCAAGTTTATCACATAAAAGTCAATAAACGTGGTTTATCATTTTGGTAAACCTGGTTTATCCAGGGTGTGAGGTTTGTTTTTTTTTTGAAAGGGGAAGGGTGGCAAGGGGAAATTCACTCTTTGTCCCTACTCTTGACCACCGCTGTGGGAAAGGGGTATAAGGGCTGAAAGCCAGAATTCAGGGGGAAATCAGGGAGTACACAGATATGCAGCATGAGGAGAGGTCTAAGGTGATGGGACTTCCCCCTCCATTTTGCCCACGAAGGATCACTTTTGCCCTCCTCAATTGCCCAATGATCATACTGAAAAATTAACTTTCTTTTGAAACCTGCACCCATGAACCTAAAGAAGAGGTTAGGCCTATATGTGATGAAAAACAATTACTGGAGAGGACTGAGTGCCGGCAAAAAGGAGCGGTCATCATCTTTCGGAGCGGAGCGTACAAACCTTTTCTTTTTTTGGGGGGGGGGCTTATCAAACCCTCCAGATGGCCGGAATCGGCACCTACCAGGTGTCCCGAGCTCAATGTATCCAGACTTGAAATAGGGATCTCATGCCTGCAATTTCTCAATCAGATCTAATGAGATAAAAATCAAATGGTGACAAATGATGATACATATCGGATGGATTGAGATGATAAGAGAACCATAATAAATAATGAATCCTGTTTCATTTATTCTTGAAACAGTTGGCAAATACTGAAGGCCGGGAGGGGGGGTGGGAGACCGAACATACCTTCAGCTCACACTTTTTGATTGATTGAAATAAAAATGAATATCGGGGTTAGCCGGTTAACCACTATCTAACGTAACACATACCCAGGTAAATCATGAGCTACTTGCATGCACATGTAGTGAAACATTTTCCACCTAACAAAAATAAAACTGATGAACTTTTAAGTAGAAGTACCGTACTGAAGTACTTTAAAATATTAATAGGTCTATGACAGAATATTGGTTCGTATTGGCAGTAGTCTTGCTTGGCATGCACTGACAACCAATACTTTTTTTTTTTTTTGGGGGGGGGGGGGGAGATTTCCTTTTGTAATTTAGCGGTGGGGTTTGATAAAATACAGGACCATTGTTTCAAGAATCTAAGACACCGTTACATTAATATCCATGGTTTTGATTGACTGTTCTGAGCGCATTGCCAATGCGCTCAGCGTGAAATAAACATGGCGACCGTACTGCCACGGATTCCATCAACTAGACATACACACTTACATACACTTGTAAGCAACAGGCTCATGTGTGGCCAATCGCAACCTCGGATCACTCATTTCACACTTTCATGAATTCCACACTGACACACATGCAATTCTCATTTGTGTCGTCAATCTATTTTGCCTTAGTTGATAAACCAGGCTTTTAATCGAAAAACCAGATGTATCGACGTCGAGTGTTAAATAATTTTTTAAACCTGGTTTATCGGTAGATAAAACCTCCATTGTCGGTCGGTAAACTAGGCTTATCGAATTATTGGGCGTTTGGCTTGCCAATAATGTACCGTGCACAATACATTACATATACAACACATTACATTACGTATACAGTACGACACAACATGCGCGTCAGACAAAAATTTGGCAGAGTTCACCGTTTAGGTTGAGCTTGAAATGTTATGAACACAACGGTCGCAGCTCGTATTATGGTATTTTTACTTTAATGGCTACTGAGATAAGTAATGCAAAGGATATTTGAGTAGATGGTGCGTTATGATACCGATATCACATATTTCCCATAATGCACTGTGAAATAGCAATTTGCTTAAAACATTCATCACTTCCAAACAAACCATACCATTGGGATATAGTCCATCAACAATATTATTCACAGGTATAAATCCCTTTACAGGTAATTGATGGTTTCGTTAATACCTCACGCGACGTTCTTTACAATTCTCGGCAAACGTTAGTTTACTGTCACTCTGTAGCAATGAAACATCTTTGTGTTTCCATCACTTTGCCATCATAATATGTACCACTCATTGCACGTGAGTGGAGAGTAACCGCACACGGATAACGTTTTGCAGGGAGATGTCAAGCAGATACTGACATCAAACTGACGTCACTTGAGATTTAATTAGGCGATCAATCACCTTTAACTTTAAAACTTTAACTTTAAAAAAGTCGAGTTATTTTTTTCTTTTTTTTAAATCATACACGGAAGACAAAGGGAATGAACGGATTAGTAACCCAAGTGTACACAACAGGCAAGTAGATAAATTGTCCAAACCTGCCTAATGCCTAAATGAAGACCACAAATGTTCCATAAGGTATTTTCATTATCACTCGTGATAAGATACATTAAAAAACAAGTAAGAAAACATAAATTGTCATCGCTCAGTCAGTATTTCCATTTTGTCTCTTCCGTTTAACACCCACCTAAAGTTACAGCCTGCTAAACGCATTTCAAGCCTCTCTGTCACATTTTTTATCTCTCTCACATTTTTTTTTTCTTTTTCATTCGTTGTAAGATTGAGCGCGATAATTGCAAATATGCCGGTGTCTAATGAGAGCAATTACGAGATATTTAAAAGAAAAGAGAACAGAAAAGAAACCCTAAACAGTTGTTTCCGTTTTTCATTTTCAAAAAAAAAAGATGCAAAAAAGAGGAAAAGCGATTAGTAATGATTCGATTGATATGCAACAGACATTTCCGGACAAAACTGTGAGGAAAGCTCGGTTTATCTACCCTCGCGGTGATTTAGGGTCATCCTCAGGAGAAACGTTAGAAAATACATCCGCCCTCTGTACGCAACGGAAGAAGAAGTCCGATATATATTTTAAGTTATCTTTAGAGTGGAGCGTTGTAAGACACAAATTCGATGGAGGGTGTAAAGTGTATTCATTTCGGAGTTATTATTCAGTCCGTAAGCGGACCAATTAGCAGCTGTTACGCGTTCACCGAGGCGCGTGGAATGACGTCATACAAGAAGAGAGAAAAGAAAAGAAGCCAGGTTTGCTCAATCGCAGTGAACTCCTGAAAGGGGTTTTGGGTATTTCGGGTTTAGCATATGTTTTTAAGCTGTGTTCAATAGGTAAACCGCTTGCGGTTGTGCTGCCGATCACACAGGGTTTTTTTTAGCATTACGCAGTTATACATTTCCTTTTTTTTCCTTTTGGTGATGTCATTAAGCACATTCTGACGTGCTAACAAGTTTGATTGACACTGTAAAAATGAAATGACGTGCTGAAGTCAATACAACTGACTTTAAAAATTTACAATTTCTCTGCACATGTGGAGAGATTCATCACAGTACTTCTTCAGGTTTCTTTATCATGTGTTTTTAGATTTATTAACGCACTGAACGTTTCGTTCTTATCATTGTCATTCTCGTCATCAGCGCAGACTTCTTTATCACAACCACTATCACCACCGCCATAATCATCATCATCATCATCATCATTACCACAATCATCATCATCATTATAATCATAATCATGATAATCATCATTATCATTATCGGGCTAGGAAATTTGAAGTAACTCAGAATATGATTGCCACCTCAACTAGCGAATGCTAGCTTATATATGTGACTCATAAACATCCAATGGTATTTTGAATGAACTAAGATGGGGTAAAAGCCACACACGAAGAAAAAAAGAGACTACAAGTTACCCTCTTGTTAACCATCGGTCACCTTGCGACAATATTTTAATGTGTTCCGCATGTTAGACTGGTTACGTCAATCTTTAAAAAAAAAAGATCATGACACGTTCTTTGTAATACCTATATGTGGGGGTTGTGTTCGTTCATACTGTTTGTTCCTTGTAGGGACTGTTTTTACTTGTATTTTTTTTTTTTCATGAACGGCACCAACTTGCTACCGCTGGAATACTAGATCATCTGACAGATGCCAGATTAAATTTACATGATTTTGTATTTAAATGAGGCAACACAATTGTAACTTCTTGGAAACATTTTCTAATTAACCTAAAAATCAACTACTTGTACACAATTGCATGGTCGTAAGTCATATTTTTATTAACTTGTACAGGAAGTCTGTTCAATTTCCGTATTAAATAAATATAGATCGTCCTGAAGTTCACATACCTAGTTATTGTTCTATCTTCAATTTGGCGGCAGGTACATCATGATCTCAGAACAGGAATTAAATACTGCCCACAAAAACCGGGCAAATGTGTATAATTACTTTTACTGACCACCCTCATGAAGCCGTCGAGAAAAAGCGCCGCATGGGTGGAGAGTGGGGAGAGGTGGACGTTGGTGACAGAATAGATTAGTGCTCGTGAGGAGTGTGAATAGCATCTTCAATCCAGGAATTCATTTACCTTTTTTTTCTCATCAAGTTGTTCAAATAAAAATTTTGGCCCTTGTGTCTTTATACACGGCAGCACACTGGCATGACCGAATGTAGTGCGACTATATATCTAACACTGTAAAAGGTGTATACACTTATCCCCATTCTGAAGTACTGCTGTTCTTGATTAATTGTAATACATGGTAAAAACACAAAACAATTCCCAGAGAAACACATATTTGTTGCAACTTTTATTTTTTAGCAATCGCTCTGCTAGCTAACCTAATTTGCATTTAACACCGATGAACTTTAGATATGATTAGATCCACTGCAGACCCTGAGAGCGTTTTACGTAAACAATTTCGTCATCCACAGACTCCCTAGCAGTTGACCATTTTCATGCCGCCTACAAAAAAAAAAAAAACCCAAAAATAACCTTCGATGATGATTGTAAATGCATTTTAAGTCCCCTTCTCCCACGTGCTGTCTTCAAAACACTTCTGAGGTGCACCCATTGAATATAAACTAACAGAAAAAGTACCGCTACATCGCCTGTACATCTAAGACGGTTGACCAAATGCCATCAAATGCATCACATGAAGTGATTAATAGCACGTGAAATGTACTTTGTGTGGCTATAATTGAAAGAGACCCTATCGCCACGAGCGACATGACTTTTTAAACTGGCCGAATGGAAAGTGTGTTTGGGCATAAGCCCACGCGAAAGACCACCGATATCCCAAATTCGCTTGGAATAGAATACACGAAACTTTAATACTTTTTATTGGGAGGTTATTAAATAGTTCTTTTATGTATTGCGATTGACGCACAACGGAATGAGAAAGAGAGATGAATGTTTGATTTTACATTTGATTCTTTCATTTTTGTGTTTTATTTTACTCTCGGGGTGGGTCATTCCGATTGCAATTGTCAATTTTTATAGAATTCTATTAAATTGTGGCAACCGTTCTACCTTAGTATTCTTGTCGAGTATGCGGAATGAATGGAGTACTCTTTCTTGTTATAACTTCGGATTCATCGACACAAACTCTGAGAAAAAATGACAGGTAACTATTAGCTCTCAATCTCCGACGATGATTTGCATAATCAAAGTGTAGTGACAGGATTCCAAACATGGCATAGGGATACATCCACCTACCCTTCAGGCTTATACGCTGATCAGCTGTGTAGGGAGGTTTAAATGAAAGATCTTGTTTTCACAGTTGTCCAAATAAGGCACCGACTGTTACGGAAAGTCGTAAGTGGAAGCACTTTCAATTTCAGTGACTGTAAGCTTTGAAGAGCATTCGTCGACCAATTCTCTTTTTTTTTCTTAGCATTTCGATATTTGCCATCATTTCTTCTTTTAGCTTCGGCTCCAGCGCTTCATCACTGTTTCAGAGGAAGCGTCGCGTAGGGAAGGGGGTCCCCGACAGAGGCTTTTAGGGGATGTCGCAAAACTGAAAGGGCCCCTGCGGAACCTGGGAAGGCGATCTTGGGTCGATCTGGGTTGTATCTTTATTAAGAAAAAATATGGGACGCTACGCGCCAACTGATGGTGACGCTCCGCTTAGGCTTACCTAATTTAATTACATTGCAAGTGATGACAGACGCCTCATGCAAGTGGATGCCAGTAACTTCAAACTCCATGCTCTTTACATGGTGAAATAGACACAAATGAGTTGCGGTTTCGATGATTTCATTGTATGTCTTTTTATGAATCTGAAATAAGCTCTTGCATAACGCAAAGATGTGTAACATGCTTCGTCTCTGCAATACTACAGTAATTTGTCAAGTGACCAATCGAGATATATTCCCTGTTGTATACACAATGATATCTGCTGATCACACGGTGTTCACAAATTGACCAAAATGACATTGGTCTCCACCAAATGTAAACTTGCTTCTATACCCTATAGTGGTACACCATTTGACCGTACATAGCAAAGACTGAGTGATACCCCCTCCCCGTATATCCCTCCCCAGGGGGGTGATCAGGCCCTGTAGTTGGTGCTCTCCTAACTATAATCCTGCCAGTGCAAATTTACGGCCTGTGGGTTCACTCTTACACCAAATATGAGAGCAGTCCAAGCTTCCATTACCAGCAAACTGTGTTTACAATGTTCTCACGATGTGATACCATTGACCCAAACGACCTTTGACCTCTACAAGGGTTCTTGTACTTTGAATGGCACAACTACATACCAAATATGAGATCTGTTCAAGCTTCCCTTCAACAGATATCCTGTTTACATCGTTTCCACAATTTGACCCCTGCTGACACCAGATGACCTTTGAATTCCACCAAACACAATAAGGCTCTTCTCTATTTAATGTGGTACAGCATCATAACAAATATGAAACTTGTCCACAACCGTCCTTCTTGAGCTATCATGTTTACGATGTAGGCGTCAAAAACCTACATACACACACACACATACATACATACATACATACAAACATACATACATACATACATACATACATACATACATACATACATACATACATACATACATACATACATACATACATACATACATACATACATACATACATACATACATACATACGACAGAGGTAACGATTTTCATCGAAAAAAAGTATCCATTTCCAAGCGGACATTTGTTTAGTTGTCGAGTGACACTAGTAACAGCGCGATCAAAACCGTACAATTTTAACAGATTGAAAATTCACTTTTCTAGAGCGTCTGGTGGCTCACCCGAATGTATCACTGTAATAAAAGAGCTCATGACTTTCATGACTGGCTTAATTTAGCAGAAGTGAGTGACGTCACTCTCGAGGAGTTCGACGCTCACATATATATATATATGCTCGAATCGCTCGTCAAAGAAAAAAAAAGATCTCCCTTACAAAACTTTCTCACACAATTCTCGTGAGATTTCATGAGAATTTTATGACATCTCATGAGAATTTCATGAGCTCTGATGAGAATTTCATTAGGTCTCATGAGCATTGCACCAGATCTCACGAAACTATGTATGATATCTCATGATAACTGTATGTTATTTTATGAGGATTGCACTCATAAGATCTCATGGGAATTGGAGTTTGGTTTGACTGAGAAAGTTGTAGATGAAACATCTCCTTCAAAATCTTACGAGAGATTGTAGCAATATGTTCATGAATAGTTAAAATCTCATAGACCGTCATGTTTTCAGTGAGAATTCTTGGAAGAAACTTATCATAGACATGTTATCATCCACTGAACACAAAGTATGACACTTTTTTTGTTATAAAAGTCAGATAATAAGATAGAATGATGCAAATGTAATTTTCTGAAAGAATATGATACCTTACACTAGAATAAAAGATGTTCGTTCTTGTTGATCATATTAAAGAATGTTGACAACATGAAAAATAATGAAATACTCAAATGAACTAGCACATATTTTCAACTTATTTTATACCTCAACACTGCAGAAGACAAAATGGACCAATCAGAAAGCTCAAAATAGGGTATTTTCTGTCAGGTCAGTTCAGAAGCAACTATAGCCTATAGGTTAAGTTTGTACATGATGGTACAGTATGTCTGCAAGCTATACCATATGTACTTAAGGAGAATGCGGCACATTGCAGTTGGAATAACAACTAGTTAGAGGAAAGCAAAACCTGAGTAAGAAATCCCGTTGATCAGAATATGAGCTCATCTCATCTTCCTCTGTCCGGAAATCAGAACTCTCAAGAATTCTCATGAGAGTTTCTCATGAGAAACTTCTCAAGAGATCCTTATGATAACTCATGAGAAAATTCTCATAAGGAATTTCTAATGAGAATTTTGTACCAAAATCTCATATATGAGAATGGAATCCCATGAAATTTTTAAAAGGGCTGTGGGGGTTTGCAGGGAGGGGAAGCCATTCCCTCCATACACCGGTCATGCAGGAGGAAAGGACAGACGAAAAAGAAAAAAAAATAAAACGATAGGACGACAAAGAGTGTACAAATTTGATCAGAACGTCCGAGTGAAAAAACTCCCAAAGAACGAAGAAGGGTTTTTAATCCAAGAAAATACTGGGAGTACCATTTTCTGGCGCATGCTAAGCTTGGGAAGGACGATTACCGATTTTCATCTAGAAAACAAAATATGAAAATTTTCAGGCTCGACTCCACGCAAACTGCTAGAGGCACTCTGCTTAGACATTCTGTACACAACTTTCTCAGTCCACTCTAGTACAAAATTCTAGGTTCGCCACTGGAGAAAAGGCATACTGTAAAACTGTGTCACACTGACTGAGGCCACGGTGGCCACCTCTTTGATGTCACAGGACCCACTAGAAACAAGATTCTGGCTACA
Source organism: Stichopus chloronotus (assembly GCA_021234535.1). NCBI lineage: Eukaryota > Metazoa > Echinodermata > Holothuroidea > Aspidochirotida > Stichopodidae > Stichopus > Stichopus chloronotus. The sequence continues at coordinate 21,889,213 of CM037839.1, read as the reverse complement.
TTCTGGGGGACACCTCCAGTTTCTTGACACCACCACCACTGCAAACAACCTTGCAAACGCCACTGCCAAAAGATGGAATTTTTCAAGACACTAGACTGGGCGTCAGTGATACTTGTGAACTTTTCCTCGGCGACATTTCATATCTTTCAACAAATCGGCTGAACGAAAACGAGTAAATTAACAAGAGAGTATCACTTTTTTGACGTTTTTTGTAACTTTCTCTGAACTAGGTATTTAGACCACAACCCCAACAATATCACATTTTTTTCCAACTTGGTAAGACTGTTGAGACGTCTTGTTATTCCATGCATATCGGGGGTCGCAAATGAGGCAAGTCTCGGCTAAATTGTTTAACTTTCATACAGAACCGTCTGTCTATTTTCTCATGTTAAATCATACGTCGTTTTCAAAATTCATAAAACCAGTCTCACCAACGCACTGAAAAACTTAAAGATAGGAAAATCGGTCTATCGTTATGTCGGATATAGATTCCACGTCATTACAGGTAAGTTTTTGTGAGAAATGTGTTTTCATGTGTGTGACTGGGTGATTGAAAAATTAAAAGCATCATTTATAATAAGCACAAATATTACTTGAGGCAGACAAATTCATGGCTGAGTTTTCATTATAGGGAGAGACAACGAACATTTTTCCCGGACGAACATAAGTTCATACAGCCCCCTTCATTCCAGGAACCTCTACCTTAAGAATCGGCATATATTTAGCAATTCAGTACTTTCGACTTGTCGTTGACACTTGCAACACTTGAGCAGCTTTTTGGAAGTTACGTAACTCTGATTTATTTACGAAGCATCAAGGGGGTTCGATTCTTTAACTGTGGAATATCAATAGTGTACACATGAAATAAGATATGCCTTGAATCACTGTTGTATTACTTAACTCCAGCTGGTGCTGTGAATTACATTAATAAACCTTCACTGAAACAGACATCACTGAGGCACAAGATGGCGGTCGGGATGTGACTCCAAGAGGTACTTCAGAAAACAAATAGATCACAAGGGCCAACGTAACTCCCTGTGAGTACTCTAATGATAACTTACAAAACAGTGGTGGTGTGGGTGCATCTTTCATGGGGAAACGTAGATCAAGTGTAATCCTCTAGATAACTGAGGGAAGGATACTTAGGCAGTGTCGTATGTTGACAAAGACGCAGTTGAAAACTTTGGATGAAAATACCCCTGGATGCTGGAAATCGAAACCATAAGCTGTACAGGCGCCCTTTAACTCTTGTGTCATCCCCCCAAAAAAACTGAGGGCATGCTCCCCAAGTCATGTTGCTACTGATATAAACGAAGTAAGGCGAACAAGACTCGAGAAATGTATTAATAAAATCTGAAGCAGAAGTGTTTGACCCATACTTTCGCAAAGTGTCATTCAAAAAAAATGTTTCATTCAGCCACACCACCACTGGTGCAAACGATTAAAGAAGAACAAAACTGGGGGAAATAAATCCATGAAATATGACGTGGGAGTGTCTGACAAAGCTAATTGACAATAAAGTATAGAAAAATTATCTCAAAATTGCAGCATCCTGATTTTTTTTTTTATGAACTTTCAGATTGCATTATCTTGGAAAGTAACAACATATGAAAATTAAATTTGGTGATGTCGATTTATTTGAAACTAAATCCCTTTGAAAAAGAAGGTCAAACTCACTGCTCTTAAACGTGACACACAATTTTATTACGTAAAAAGATACTGAATTAAACAAATATTTAAAGTTAAAAATCTTCACGTAACTGCCCCACTACCCAAGACTCCAGGGGAAACACTCTAGCTGCATACTGAATCCACAATGATCATTTGTAGATCATACAAGAAGTTTTTCAAGCATTGTAAGTTAATTTCATGTAGCTTCATTCCAAACAGGAAGTCACATTTGAGGATCTGTTAGTCACTGCTGCCTTAGTTTCACAGTTGGTAATGCAGAATATTTGCGACATATGTTAACATGTAAATACAGCGTAAGTTGTGTTCACTGCGCTATTTGATCACCTGAGTGTCTGGGAAAACCACATCCCGTAAGCGTGGTCTCCCCTCAGCTGAGAAAACTGATCAGTGCTGTTATTCTGTGTTTAAACTACTGTAATCGTCACTGCCACGGTAATGTCATTGGCTGAGGATTCTGTAAATATGACATCACTACTGCTGAGATAGACAACCTGTGAAAAAAAAAGAAATGCAATATATTTTAATCAAGTTTGACAGCTCAGCAATTAAAACAAATGTGTACAGTACGACCAAAGGCTTCATTTGTTATTGGTGTTTAATTCATCTTTGCATTGTCCAAACATCTTATACCAATAAGAAGTGTGGTAAACCAAGAAGTGAGGTAAAAATAAAACCTTGGACAAAATTGTGGGGACACTTTGCTATGATTTTTGGAATCTCAGTTGGGAGCTTTAACATGAAACCACACTCCCCAGTGTTGCCCATCCCAATATCACACAAAGGGAGTACTAAATGTATACAGTGAACTGCATTCCTGCATACAACATTGAAATGGGGGCAGAGTCTCAAGTTTTGCCCAAGATTGTATTTTGACTGATACAAATGGCGAAGGGCTGGCAACTGGCAAATCAACGTATGGCTTTTGACAGCTTAGCAGACGTCAGAGCAAATTTGACACTGTCGCTGACCCCACAGGTCTTCAAGACTCCTTGATATATTACCCTCCAACGACTGCCTCTGATGCATATATACTCACATAAAACTGCTAAACATCTGTTTTCCATCCTCTGAACATCTTGAACTGGAGAAACTGATGAATGAGCAGAAGACTGCAATCCAAGCACACCATTTTAACTGTTGGTGACATAAGAAATGAAAAACATCAACACTAGTAACGTAATACTTAAAAAGCAACGTACACAATTCATACTGCAAGATGATGGTACTCTTGTAGGCGGCCATCGCCGTCTGGCAATAGGACCAAGATGTAATGGAAGTTCCATCTAAGATTTACCAGTAAATATGTCTTTGACCTTGAGATATTGACAGAAGACATTGTTACAGTATCTTTAACCAAGCAAGCATGATGCAGCAAGCAATTAAATTTCCTTCAAGTTTTGATAGCTACTTGTCTGCCACAAAATAACTGGCACCTTTGGGCAAACTTGCCACCCCGCTGAATCCTCAGTGAAAGTGACTGATCGAAAAAATGAAACTACAAAGCACTATTTTTGAAGCACAGAGTAATTCCTACAAACTTCACTTCAAATTCAAAATTTATTAAAGCATACGTAGGTCTATGATTTCACTTCAAATTCAAAATTTGTTAAAGCATACTTAGGTCTATGATTTCACCTGCCAATATGAACTCATGCATGGTATATTGAAATTGGTCAAAGGGACGCTGGAAGTTTGCTTTGTTATGACATATCACATTGGCCTGTTGGCATCAAAGACCCTGTTGTTGCCAGATCAACATCATTTGAATGTTGTATGCTGGTGTAGTCAAGGCAACACCAGAAAATAAAATTGTGATTATTAATACAATAATCAGTCTGTACCATAGAAATAGATAAACCAGATTGATGCTTTGGGACAATAAGTGGATCCCAAACTTTGAATAGCAAAAGGCATTCTAACAAAACCCAGTGACACAAATTCAATGGAAACTTTATAATAACACTGTATAACTTGCAAAAACTCAACACTGGAACTTGGAAGGCAGCTTTCTTGGATATTATCAGGTCATCTCAACCAGAGAGCACAAATGCATTGTGGTTTTGATGGTTTCTTTATGAGGAGTTGTATGAATCTGACCAACTGATACAGGTATGTGTCTTGTCTCAACATGCACAAAGGCATACTGTATTGTGATGAAACACCTACAGTACACATTACATATGAAATCACCCAAGCTTCCCACCCTGAGATTTGTTTACAAGGTGTAACAATTTGGTATCTGTTGACTCCTTATGACCTTTGACCTCCACCAAAACAATAGGGTTCTTCAACTCAATGTGATTCACTTATTCAGTACATATGAGATCTGTCAAAGCTTCCCTCATTGAGATATCTTGTTTACAACTGTTTACAATTTGATCCTGTTGACCCCAACTGACATTTGACCTCCACCAAAAACAAAAGAGCTCTTTGTCCCAATGTGGCACACCTACATACTAAATATGATACTGTATGTCACAGCTTCTCTTCTTGAGATATTGTGTTTACAACATTTTCACAATTTGACCCCTGTTGAGTGTTGACCCTAAATGACCTTTGACCTACACCAAAAACTACAGGGTTCTTCTAATCAATGTGGTACACCTACTGTACATACTATGTAGAAGATATGTCCAAGCTTCATTTCTTGAGATATCATGTTTACAAAGATCTTCACAATTTGACCTCTGTTGACCCTAAATGACCTTCTACCTCCACCAAAAACAAACATATTCTTCTACTGAATGTGGTACACCCACATACCACTTAAAAGATCTGTCCAAGTTTCATCTCTTGAGATATTGTGTGAACAAGATCTTCACAATCTGACCCCTGTTGACCCTAAATGACCTTTGACCTCCACCAAAAACAATTTGATTCTTCTACTCAATGTTGTACACCTGCATACACAATATGAGATGCGTCCATGATTCCCTCTTTGAGATATCATGTTTACAAGTAGGGTGTCATAGACATACAAACACACAATGCATACAGTACATACACACACATATGCATAATTACAAAGTTGTGGATTATCATCAAAGCCAAAAATCAAACAGTTGCATTTCCTTCTGTTTTCCCCAAAGATGTACAGTAGTTCAATATTGAAAAAAAAAAATTCTTGCACAGTGCTTGCACTATACATGGCAAATGGTGGAGGCAGAGCTGTTTTGCCACAGAGCAAGGACCATGCGTATCATGTTCAGCTTAATTTTTTCAAAGTGTGAGAAGTTAGCCGGACAAAATTCTGGTTTACAGCATCTATTTCTATGGTCTATGCCCATAAATCTGATCAGCGAACATTTTCAGTGTCAGACTGCTTTGACATGCAAGTAATTACTTGAGTGGAATTCTGGTAACAAGAGCAATGCCAATGTTATTATGACAGCACTTATTCCTAACCGCAAGAGTTTGTTAACTTTATGTCAAACTTTCTGTGAACATGACTTCCTAGCATATTACCTGCTTTCCACTGGCCACTGATAGTATTATACAGCTTGCCTCAGCTCTAAGAAAAACTAAGAGGGCGTGAGGGGAAGGAGGGCATTTGTTAGTCAACAATAAATGTTACAGTAACTTAGTGTAGTTTCATAAAATTTGGTAAAAGTGAGTTGAATTCTTCTTGCAGTTGGCTGCGAGTATTAATTGAAAATGAATTGGAAATTGCAGTATGAGAGTTGTACTGTATGTACTACTGAAAATGCTATATAGCACATATTCATACCTTCATCATGAGACCAAACATACTGAAAACCATTCCAAGAAGGTTCATGTAGTCTGAAGTTGGATCTTCTGGAGGAGCTTCCTCAGGTACAACATATCTGAAGAGAGGGAGGAAAAGAAATTTGGTTGAAGTTTGTTGCTTTCAACTTGGTCAGTCTTTTACCAGTCAAAGGGATCTTTTAAAGTTAAATGGATTACCAGTGCCCTTGTCATCTTTTCAAGTTAAAAGCAAAACTGAAGAAACATATATAAATAGATGAAAATGAGAATAAAATTGAGTGCGGGGGAAAAGAAAATGCAAGCTTGAGAACTTCAGTGCCCTCTGCATCCAGTCAATGATGATGGTGTTGTCCATATTAAGCAAAATTCAAGCAAGTACAACATTCATCATGAAATGTAAAAATGTTATCAGCAAACTTCCATAATGTACTGTGCAGTAATGAGAAAGGTTTGCATCCAAGAAAATACTGACAGTACCATTTCCTGGAACTTACATGCTGAGAACGAAAAGGGCGATTTACAGAGATCTGGAGGGAATTTCTATATAAATTTTTATGGTAAGCCCCCCGCCAAAATTCTGGATGTGCCAATGCAACTGAGGCATACTGTACTGTATGTCTGTATCACACCATATCAAAAATTTTGATACCCCCTCATTCATGCCCCAGGCTCACTTAGGATGAATGTACAGTAGCTACGTCCCCTGGCAGTGTAGGTCAGGTCTCTTGGCTCCGTTGTAAACAATCCCGGTGGCTCCAATGCCCCAATGAAAGTGGGGCACTAAAGATATGTTCACCCCTCCCCATATTTGCCATGTGCTCACACATAATAAATGAATGAGGATGCATAATTTATAATGATTCTTGTATCATCTCAGTACATCTGAATTACCATTTTCATAGATTAACTGTTGTTCTCATCAACTGAGAAATTGCAGACATGAGATCCCCGAGTGTTTCAACACTGTTCACATGTGGCTTTAGAAAACACCCAGAAGGTGCAGTTTCTGGCCATCTGGGGAGTTTGAAAAGTCAAAACTTTTGTTGTACTATACACTCCATGCCAACTGAAATTGGTGTTCCACTTAGATAGTACTGCTTTCATTCACCCCTCTCCTCCAATAGTTATCTTTCGTTTTGCCTGTCTGCTTGCAGAAAGGTTGGAGACCATTGGGTACAATAACTCTATTTTACAGCACCCCTAAAGGCTATTTTTGCCCCCTCTGACAGAAACTGCTAGAGCCACAGTACTTTTGAAATTTATCTATCAACATCAACAAAAGTGTTAACAGGTATTGCTATTGCATGCGTGTGTGTAAATGTATGGTTTGACTTACTGCACTGTAGAATGATACGCTGACTAGAGAACTGAAACAACCAAAACATATAGGCTAACTTGATTCCAACGCAGTGTTGTTTATACTGTACCCACATGGAAACGATCATTTAATTGGATGCAGTAAACATTGCTCAGCCACGATTTCTGTCCAGTCAGTTTGGTCAAAAGACTTATGTCAGAAGTTTCATAAAAAATGCAAAAACCCTGACTCAGTAGGTGAAAGAGACTTGACTCCACCCTGTCCCTATGCAGGACGACTTGAGTCAAACATATATTGGCAATTCTGTACGGTAATGGTGACAGCAAAATAAAAAACATCCTTTTTCGGCAGAAGCCGATAATGCATGCAACACATTGCACACAGCCGCTTCGCCTGTTGAGAGGTAAACATGACTAAGTGGCATGAAGTGAAAGTAAGTTACCTTGACTAGCATAGCATCTTGACTTTTAAATAATACAATAAGTACAGTAAGGAATGTGGTTTTTGGTTTACTGTAACATTTCCTAATTGAAGAGAAGGGTTGCTACATTAACACTTTTATTGAAACCTGGTGGCATGACATCAACATCAGTTTATGATTCCACGATGCAAAAATACATCTGAAATGATGTGCCAAAGGAAAGAAAAAACCAAATGACTAATTTAAGTGAAATGGACAGTGAAAATGAGCTTTGCAAAAGTGAAAACAAATCTTAAATGGTAGAATTCATCACATCTTGTTACTTGTTCACACATACAGTACACGAAAGAAGGCACAATTCTCGCACCAACAGACTAGACCCAGACTAGAGTAGCCAAGACAGTACATTTAACAATTATGAAAATAACTTGCTGGTCTGATGTCTCATTGTAGATCAATTATAGATCAATATGCTCAATTGACTCAAGATGACTTGAGAAGACAGAGTGACTTGACTAAACTTGACAGTGGATGGTAACTCTGACAGAACACAGATACAGATAGAGGAAAAATCGACTAGAGACCCGATACCTCTGGGACTCAATGACGACACTGCTAATGAGAAGAAAGAACTACAGTGGTTTGCAAATATGGAAATATTACTCTAACGCAAAACAACAGAATTTCTTTGACTTGGTGTCTTTTGATGCACCTATTGCATCTCAAATGATAATTTGCACCTGCAACATTTCAGCCTACCCAATCCAATGTTTGGCACAGTCAACTGTCAAAACCTGTGTGTCTATTTACAGAAATTGCCATTGGCTATTAACTTTAGTTACTTTGCAAACGGAAGTCTCATGGTCACAACTTGCTGTCCAACTTTGTAAGGGCATACTGCATATTTTGAGCATGGAAATACACAGCAATTGCAGAATACTCTGCATGGAAAGGTAGAATATGCTGGGAAAACTGCAGGTTATGCAGTGATGCTATCAACTGTACTATTACCTTGACATCGGAAGAAGTATACAGTATTTTACTATGTTTCCTAACTTTCCTGTATAAAATAAGGCTACAAAGATTCATAGCCTTATTTAAAAAACAATTTCATAAAAGGAAAAAACCATAGAAGGAAACAATAGAACTTAAGTATGCCCACCCAAGAATAGACTACCAGGATATGTAGTACAAATCAGAATACACATGTGAAGAGGCTGTGATATAATTTCGAGAGGCTACGAGGATATGCAGTAAGTACTGTATGTCATGTTCTGATGTGTTTTAAAGAGGCCACAAGGATACGTAGTTAAAATCGGTACTACCGTGTACAGTACAGTACTGTAAACTGTATATTTATGAAAATAGTCCAAAGTCCTAGGTGTATTTTTAGGAGGCTACACAGTCAAAATTTCATCTATAGGTAATCTCTGATTTAGGTTTTGGCAGTACCAGAAAACTCAGTGCCGATATTTGCAAGACATCAGTACACATAAATACTGAAGATCTGGTCCACTGCCCACATGATAAAAACTAGAACTTCTGTGCACTATAATCTGCGGTAGTCATGCAGTAACTTGTATGTCTTCAAGTTAATGTATTGACAAAAATCATCAAAAAGAGGGGGAAAAAGTTTCATTTGTGCAGCTTCAGCAGGGTTTGAAAGCAGTACTGTACACAGCAACTAAATCAAATTTTTGCCAATGCGATCACATGGTAAGGCTTTTAATTACACCATTCAGACAATCTGGGAAAATAAATAGGTTTCTGTTGGTTAATTTTGGCATATGATTTCAAATTCTTCTAACATAACAGCAAAAAGCGTAGAATATGATAATGTAGTGGTTAACAGTTTTCATTCAAATCAATGGTGTACTTCTTTGAGCAAGCCAATGGGCAGTATACTAGTATTGAATATTCATTTAACAACTCAGGCTCACTGACGCTGCGGGCAAGGTTGTGTTCAGTTTGTAGCTTATTTATAAATAAATTTCCATTCACCAAATACTACAATTCCCGATACCTACCAAGGACTAACGACACACACGACGATATCATGCATGCTGGTGTTTCTGCCTTTGATATATTTGATCACTATAGCATCACTTACGGAAGAGGACTAGCAAGTAACCTAGGCCAGTAGGCCTATACACAGTGCCTGCACTGCAGTAGATGTGCTTCTACTGTAACAAATAACGTTACATGTACGGGTGAGACCTATTCCAACAGCATTTGTTTGAAGTGTGAAAGTCGTACATTACGATAGTCCTCGGCTCGAGTGCCGCGTATCTCTAACCTACCTAACCACTGACGCCTCGCAAGTGGTCCTGCGTCCTGCCACTAGGTCTTAATAACTCTAGCAGAACCAGGTCATGTTCTTAAAGTTAAAGTGCGGGAGAGCCACCATGACATGGGATTTCAAGGACATTTCGCAGAACTCCCCTATTGTAATGGCAGCCTAATGTTGTGGGGGAACTACTCCACACCAACAAAAAATAAATTTAAGCAGAAATATCGCTACTTTTTATGCTAATGTTCGCGTGGATAAATATTAATTATGAATAAATGGTAACCTGACGATTTTATTCGGTCTTTTTACGTCAGTAGTCATTCTCGACGTCGAGACAAGTAAATTCGGCGACGCAAGTATACGGCTTGACATGCAGAATGCAGATAGAATGTGATTAGGGTGACGGGTCATCGGGCTGGGGTGCACATATACAAACAGGTGTCCTCTATAATAGTACTGTAGTTAAAAAATACAGTACGCATTCACAGAAGCCATACCTACATAGAAATTGGAGATTCCTCAGAATTTTGTTCACCGTCGGTGAAATTAAAGTAGACATTTGGACAACATTTTCAGTCTTTTTACCCTTTAGGATGGTTGTATTTTGTGCATTGAATGTTGAAGTAGGCGAGTTGAGGTACACATGGTGTAAAAATGGTGCCAATTGAAGCAATTATGGAAAATTAAGGCGGACTTGTAGCGGAGAAGCTTCATTCGAGACAGATTGACTTGCCATTGTGAGAAGATATGGTAACTTCGAAGGACTCTAGCAGAAAATCTAACATCCCAAGGTACGGAAAATTGAAAGTGTCATGAAATGACCAATGTTGCGGCTTTAAAAAGGTTGATACCTGGTATCTATTGAAAACATCCACAAAACTTTACACTGCAGACCACATTACTTTTCGATTTAGAATGTAGGCTTACAGTAAGTCAACAGAGAATTGATAGAAGTTCTCTACGTTACATATGACATTTCCATCGAGACCTAACAAAATGGTGCCGAGTTTTACATCACATGTGATTACGTAATCACCACGTGACATGGTGATATTGTTATTAAATTAAAGAATATTATATTTACACATGACATTTCGTACGAGGCCCAACAAAATCGTGCCGAGGAGGGTCTCTGCACTATGTCACATCACGGTCACATTACGTAATTACCATATGACATGGAATGGATTTTATCGTTTTTGGCTCAATTTCCATCAACTGGGGGCCTACCAATTACAAATGACTACAAAACCAAGGGGTATAATTTGAGGGGGTCCCTACTTTATCGCCAATGGAATAAAAAATCCAAGAGTATTAATTAAAATATGTTCCATTTACACCATGTCGGACGAGGCCCCACAAAATGGTGCCGAGGAGGGTCGCTGCAATATGTCACATTATGTCACACTACGTAATCACCATATGACGTGAATGAATTTTATCGTTTCTGGCTCGGTTTCCATCAACTGGGTCCTATCAATTACAAATGACTACAAACCCGGCGGTTAAAATAAGTGAGGGACCCTCCCTTAAGGGCAAAGGAATAAAAAAATCACGGAAAATAATTAAACAATATTGCAATTACACATGACATGACATGACATGACGAAGTCTAACAAAATGGTGCCGAGGACGGTCGCTGTACTTACGTCACATTCGATTATGTAATTACCATGAGACATAGAATGAATTTTATCGTTTTGACTTGATTTCTATCAACTATTGACCTATCAATAACAAATATCGAATAGTAATGAAACAAGAGTCCAATCCACGGAGTTGCATCTCATCCCTATCGTTGTCCATAATCATTCGCCTCTTTTTATAGTGCACATATACTGTATAGGTACACGTACCTATTGGGGCAGCACACTTGGCCATGGATGTGTAGAGAACGCGCAAGTGTTGTGTAAATGTGGCAACAAGGGCGTATTCAGGATTTAGTTGTGAGGGGGGCAAAATACTCATCGTTCCTATTCTTGTCCGCCGTCCTAGGGGAAGGAGGACTCCTCCTCCCTGGACTTAAGCCAGAATCTCAAATCAGCCAGTCAGCCAGTCCACAGATAGGTTACGTGGCATGAGGAGAGGGTTAAGGTGATGAGACATCCCCTCTCCTTTGTCTGAACAGGAAGGATCATGTTTGCCCTCAGTCTCATTTGCCCAATCACGGTGCATAATTGGCTTTTTTGATACCTGCATCCATGAACCTAAAATAAAGGTTACCGTGACCGGTACATGACATATAAAAGTATTGGAGGGAATGCCAGCGGGATTATTAGAGGTGCCCGCACCATCCTTTGGCGAGGAGTGCAAAAGAAAATTTTTACTTTTTCAACCCCTCCATGCCCCGCGGAAATGGCACTTCCTGCGTGTCCCAAGCTGCATGTACTCAGCCTTGAAGTAGGGATCTCATGCGTGCAATTGTCCAACAAGAAGGCAGTCTATGCGGAGTTGCAAATCTCATCCATATATCGTTTTGCATACTCAGTCCCGAAGTACCCTGAGCTGTATAATTTTAAAAGTGATTCAGATCTCTCGTTGTGCTAAGGGCTGAATATTCAAGTTACTTAATGATATAGTGCTGCAATACACTACGTAAGCGGGGAACGGCACAAATACTTTCATACTCCTACACATGTGCCCAGACATAGAGCGTGTGTCAAAAGGATTCCCAGAAAACGCGTGCGCGTCAGAGTACCGGTATCCTCTTATTCGCACACCTCGTCACTGTGGACCCTTTGAGTGCCGTGAAAAGCGCGTTACGCACTGGTCAATGATACTTCACAGTGCGTGGACACCTCAAGACTTTAAATAAGTGTGCAGTAGATCTACACATGTATACGTTGTAAACATATACTGAGTGAAGGTATTACCAACGCACGGGAAATGACTTTGTTACAGTAAACATTCAGCACAGAACTGGTTGTATACGTTGAAATACTGTGTCACATTCATGGAAAAGCAAATGTGTAAAAGTTATGTTGACACCATTTATTATCAGCACCCAACACTGTAGTATGCGTTACAGCAATCATGCTCTTGGCCCTTGATCTGTGACGTCATCAGTCGGGCGGATACTAGATCTCACACCCAGGCGTCCACCCACCAAGTTTGATGTTCATCCAATTTATCGTCTAGGAGGAGATCGTGACACACTTTTTCAGAGCATTCTTGCCGTTTTGAACTTCAACCAGGTGACCTTTGACCCCGTGATGACATCAGTATTTTCAAAACAATTCTTGTATCCTCTACTGTCTATATAAGATAGTTTTACAACTCTTAGGGTATTGACATGAAAATTTGCTTTTTGTTTTCATGACCTGAGAGCCTTGACCTATAACGTCTGTCGGCTTGGTGGCTAAGTGCTCGTATATGTTGTATGGTTTATCTCACTTATCGTCTATAAGGAGATCGTGACGCACTGTTTAGAGCATGTTTGAAGGAGATTCAACAGGACGGCTAAGTTGTGCTAATCCTGTTACATTTCTCCGGCGTGGTAACTTTCAATTCATAAAGGGATGAGAAGAACTTAGAGTGCCGTTTTACTTTTATGTGATGTACCTTACTTCTAGCTGGACATCAAAATAATCTTCATTCACACCTGTTTATAATCTTTGAAAAGGATTGCGTAACAAAAAGCTTTGATGCGAGGTTCATTGCCGACAATCAACTTAAAACCACTGTCTCAAAAATCGAAGCGACTTGCTATCTCTTTGGAATCAAAACAGATTGTTATATAAGAATAAGACATAGACCTTTGCCATATGCAAATGGCGGAAACCATCATAAGGCTATATTTTACTGTTACATTTTGTCGATTTTCACTGATTTTTGCAACTTTGCAGAGGTTGCATCCATGTTTAATAAGTTACACAACATCAAATTTTTCAACTAACTGTGATAGGCGTCGGACCACGTCGGAAGTTGAAAACTGATTTTCAGAAATAACGACTATCATCTGTCTATAGCTGTAGACAAAATTTTTCCATGGGTAATCTACAACAGAGTGGACAACAAAGACCTTTTACGTTAAGTTCCTAATACCATTTAATCCCATTGAATCTGCAAGAGGTGAACAAAAGAGACGATTACTGCAGAAATTAGTCTACCTCAAAAGAAGAAGCTTCTGTTGTATCTCCTTCTCAATTGTACCTCCCTGTATGTACCTGCAATGTAGAAATGTATGAAAATAGGCCTACTGTACATGGGCAACTTGTGCAAGGCATGTGGGTGATGATCCTGTCCAAGGCACTGTTTTTTGTTGAAAATTACCAGTCCCCCCTTTTTTGACTAATCTCCAGATTTTTGGCTCTGGAAAAGGTAAATCACCCTTTTTGTCGGTGAGACAGGTTGTCAGGTCTGAATCTAGACCTAGTTAGGCCTATAATTTAAATATTTCCGCTAATTGCTTACGTTAACTTTTAAGCTAGCCCCAGGCAATTTTTGACTAATACTGGCATTGACATAGGCTGTGCTACGGCCTACCCTAGATATTTCTATCGATCCTGGCTACTTTAACAACGATTATACGAACCATCCCTGGCCTAGACAGACTTAGGCCTAGGCTACATCAAGCATGGAATAAGGGAGGTAATTTACTGTCTGTAACTAACTTGGGTCTAAGTTAGGTTATGCATCGGAAGGCCTGGGCCGACCAAGTTAGTTAGAGCAAATTGAAGGATCGATTGGTTGTAACGTTATACCCCTACTCGTTATACCGAGAGCAATTTACGTTACTTCGCAAGAAAGTAACTTCACGTCAGAACAGATATCAGTTCGACAATATTTAAAATGATCTTGCTAGGCGGTCTATCAAATTATGTGGGAAAGAAAATGATAATTTGTTATTTAACTCAATTAGGAAAGCTGCTAAGGGTGATGTTATTATTAAGGATGACTTTAATTTTCCAGACATTGATTGGGCTGGGGAATCAAGTAGTAGTAATGGTATTGATTTTCTTGAGGTTGTTCAGGACTGTTTCTTGCACCAGCATGTTTCTCTTCCAACTAGGTGTGAAAATATTCTTGATCTTGTTTTCACATCTGATCCTAATGTTGCTGACAATTTTGAGAGTCTAAGTAAATTAATTAAAAGTGACCATGAAGTTAGAGCCTTTGATGTTGTCTGTGAGGTGTTCAATTTTTTTTAGCAAGAAAAGGATCCCGGATTTTTCTAAAGCAGATACTGTAGCAATTGGTAATTTATTGAAAGGCACAGACTGGATAAATGCCGGAATGAGTGGCAAGAGTGCCTCATAATCTTGGGACTTTATGGCTGATATATTGAAGTATGTTATGAATCATCATGTTCCATGGAAGTTTCCGTGTCGAAAAAGTAGTAGGCCTTCGTGGATGACTAAAGAAGTCCGGTGTACCATTAGACAAAAGCGGAACATTTGGAGGCGTTATAGGATGAATAATTTTGTTTCTGACCTTTATAAGTTCAGCATTCACCAACTTAAAGTGAAAGGGTTAATCTCTAAAACTAATCTGAATTTCGAGCAGAGTATCGCTGATAATATTAAATACAACCCATAGGCATTCTTTTCTTCTGTCAGGTCCAAGCAGAAGGTTAAGGAAACTTTTTGCTTCTCTTTTGGATCCTAATGCAGACAATGTAGTTATTGACAGTGAAGATCTTGCGAGACTTCTTAACGATTATTTTGTATCACATTTTACACATGAAGATTTTTCAAATCTTCCTAGTGCCATTGGAAAAGGTGTTTTCCCAAATCTCAGGAGTGACAAATGCTGTTCAATATTGTTGCTTTTCAATATTGTTGTTAAAGTTGCGATATGCTCTTTTTAAAATGTTTTATGTTATCACTTGAATGCAATAACGTCTTGCAACCTGATTTGGGAATTTATAGTAGGACATGATTACGAAAAAAAAATGGTAATTAACGGAACAAACGATTGATCTCTTGCAACTAAACTTAAGAGATCATGGTCAGGGTATGGTAACTTGAAGGTGACATAAATAGTCAACTCGATCGTCAGCTGTGTCGTGAGTTGTAGTGATTGCAATTCCTGTCAATGGTGAAAAGGTAAATATAGATTTACAAACCACTTCTTTTAGAGATACGTGTGTTAGATTATGTTTTAAATATTGCAAGAATAAGGGGGGGGGGGGGGTTGAAGTACGCGACCTGTACAACACGCAATACTTATTGCAAAGTTAACAAAAGTACAACTTTAATGTCTTATTTACAGAGATAGAGATTTATAGAGAACCATGGTCGTTGAACCTTTGGGATGCGAGGATTTCATATAGCCTATTGCAGATTTCTATTCTTTGCCGTTAATCATCACACAGAATCATTACTCACAATTTTAAATCTTCCACAACAGTATTTGTAGCTGCCTGTCCGTTTGTTGAGTTCATTGTTCCCAGCAAAGGCCACCTCCACTGTGTGCTGCTATTGTTCGCCAGCATCTATTTCTTCTGTCATCCTTTAACAATCAGTTCACCATGAAAGGAGGACAATAGTCGCATATTGTTTGCGGTAGCTAATAACCCCCCCCCCCCCTTTAAAATCCTAAATGGATACTATTGTATGAAAAGCAAAAAAAATCTTTTCAAGGAAGGAAACAAAAATTTGAATATTCATTGCAAACTGGTTCTCCTCTAAAAACAAGTGTTTCATTCTAAAGGTAGATGAATTCGGTCTCAATAAAAACAGAAAATAATCAGGTACCTAAAAACCAAGTTTGAACGTCATTAGACTTACTGTCTAGGGTGAAACCGCAACACAGTTTTTCAAAGTATTTTGCAGATTAAAACTTTGACCTGTGATCTCTGACCTTTGACCTCTGACATTAAATATTGACGGAGTAACAACTTTAGATTATGGGTCACCTGTCTACCAATTTTCATCCTCATTGACTTTGCGGTCTATGAGGAGTTGCACACGGAAACTATTCGGTGTCACGTTTGACTTTTGACTCCTGAGTTTCACCTCAAAACACATACAAACATGATTTCCATATAAACTCTTGTATACCGGTCATATATGTGAGGGCCCCATGGAAATAACCATTTTGGATTAAGAAATACAGCAAAAATAAGATTTTCACTTATCTGACCTTTGACCTCTAATCTTCTATTTTGACGGTGTAGGAGGAACTTTTTGGTGTCAGATTTGACCTTTGATCCCTTAACTTGACCCTTGACTTCCAAGCACATAAAATCATGATTTTTAGCTAACATTTTGTGTACCGATCATATATGTGAAGGGCCCATGTAAATAGCCATTTTGGATTAAGAAATACAGCAAATAAGATTTTCACTTATTTGACCTGTGGCCTTTGACCTCTGAACTTAAATTTTGACGGGGAACACAACTTCAGGCCATGGGCCACCTATCTACCAACTTTGACCCTCATCGGCTTTGCAGTCTATTAGGAGCTTCCGACGCAAACTTTTAAAATTGAAATTTTCTGTCACACACACAGAGATACACGGACACATTCACACACACCTACACACATTGGGACCCCTCTAAGCCCAGTGGGTAATCCCTATCCATGTCATTTTGTATACCGCACGAGGTACCCCACATGCGGGGTTACTTTCCGACCAAGTTTCGGTTGAATGCTACAAGGGGTGTAAGGTGGGCTACCATTTAAGTACAGTCATTCTTTGCGACTTAACCGCTCAAGTAAAATACAATATCCGCTCCCTGTATGCTACATATAGGGATGTGATAATTACACAACCTAGAACAATATATATATAACTGTGTACAAAAGCCGTCTTGAATGATAGGAAATTACGTTTTCCACATCCTTTCAGCCCCTCCCCCAACCTCACACACGAATATTTTACACATTGATGTAACTGGCACTGTTATTCGCATGCATTGCTATTTCTAGGTTTTTCGAAAACTAAAGCGAATAACAGTAAAGATCTAAAGATAAATACCGAATAACGTCCGAACACCGAGAAATAGCAATTACTTACACAACGTAGGACCGTGTGGTGGCAAACAAAGCCTTTTTGAACAAAGATTACCCTACGGAAAATTAATTTACATATTGGCCTCCTGATGTTGTTCCTCATGTTATTCGTACGTTGTTTGCATGTTATTCGAATGAACTGGGCGAATAACAGAAGAAATCAAATAAGCACTACCGAATAACATACAAATAACAAAGACCAATCACTCACACAACATAGAGCCATACGGTGGTAAACAAAAGACATCTTGAAATTCTTCAAAATTACCCCCCCCCCCCCTCCCCCGGAATATTTGATGTACAAAGTGATGTAGTAACTGTTACTTACTGTTATTCGTTACGTGTATGTACGTTGTTGCAATACCTAAGGAATAACGGTAGAGAACTAATACAAAGTATAAAGTAACATAAAAATACTGATAAATAACGCACAACGTAGAACCATAATAAACAACCAAGAGTTATCTTGAATTCATTAAAAATAAAGAAACCCTTGAGTATTTGATTTGCACACTCACGTTATTCGCACTGTTATTTGTATGTATATTTCTATGTTAATACCAAAGCGACAGTACAGATCTAATAATAAGTACCTAATAAGATACGAATACTGAGAAATAACACATTTCCCACACAACATAGACCCATGTGGTGGTTAACAAAGCCGTCTTGAACTAATATCACTCCCCTCCCCCCCCCCCCCAATACCAAAAATCAATTTACGCGTAGGCCTACTGATGTTGTTCCTAGTGTTATTCGTACGGTACGATGTTTGCATGTATTTGAATGCAGTGAGTGAATAACAGAAGAGATCAAATGAGCACCAACGAATAACATATGAACAACAAAGACTAATTACTTTGGAAATGTCAAAGGTGCACTCCTATTGCTTATGACCTATGTTGAAGTGTTCACCTTTACCTCTTATAGTCGTCGAGGGTATGTTATTAACTAGGTGCACAGCACCATTATGTTGTAATCATTTGTAATTGATGGGCCCCAGTTGATGGAAATCGAGCTCAAAAACGATAAAATTAATTTCATATCATATGATGATTATGATAAATCATATGCGACGTAGTGGTTTTTTTTTCTTTGTTTGTGTTTTTTTCCTATCTGTTTTTACTTGTGTTTTTTCTGTCTTGTATATATGTGTAGGGGTGGCAATGTAAACAAGCTCTCGCGAGCTTCTTGTTGTCACTCCACGATCTCTTTTTATTGATGTATTATGATAATTATATTAAATATTCCTTTGTACCCTCAAAAGAGATTGAAATAAAGTCCGTTGAATTGAATTGAAGCGACCGTCTCGGCTGTGTACGGCACCATTTTGTTGGACCACGTCCGAAATGTCATGAGTGGCTGTAATATTTTTTATCTCGTCCCCATACATGTAATGTACGGGGTGAGATATTATTCTTGCTTTGGGACGTTAAAAGGGATGATGGCTCTCTCAGTTGCCATAGCAACGGTTGTCGTGGTAACATCGTGTATGGTAGATATATGAGACTGGGGTGTCGAACCTGGTACCCCATCATTATGGTATAGGGGTCAAAATGTGTGATGATGTGTAGTGTCCGTGTGTGTGTGTATGGGTGAATGTATGTGTGTGATCTACCGAACTTGTGTCACGATCCCCTTCTAGACGTTAAGTCGGATGAACCTCGAATTTGGTGGGTAGGTGCCCGGGTGTGAGGTGTAGTGTCCGCCGGAGCGATCAAAGGTGAAAGGTCACAGGTCATGGAAAAGTAAAACACATTTTAGCATTATCTCAATGTGTGAATATCCTCGAGTGATAAAACTACCATAAATGGAAAGGGGACAATACGAGAATCTTTGCTAAATATTGGTGACGTCACCAGGTCAGGTGATTAAACATTAAATCGGCAAAAATGCTCTGGAAAAGTGTGTCACGATCTCCTCCTAGACGATAATTCTGAGCTTCAAACTTGGTGGGTGGGTGGGTGCCTGTTTTTGAGATGTAGTGTTCGTCCGACTGATGACGTCACAGGTCAAGGGCAAAGATCACGATTGCTGTAACGCATAATACAGTGTTAGGTGATGGCAGTACATGGTGTCAAAATAACCTTTACACATTTGCCTTTCCATGAATGTGACACGGTTATCAATCTATACAACTAGTTCTGGGATGAGTGGTTTACGTCTGGTAGCACTGTCATTTCCCCGTGTGTTGATAATACCTTCACTTAGTATTGGCCTATGTTAACAACGTATCCATATATATAGATCTACTGCACAATCGTTCAATGGGTTGAGATGTTTACGCACTATGAGGAAATATTGAGCCACGCATAACGCGGCACTCAAAGGATCCACAGTGACAGGGCGTGCGGATATGAGGAATACCCTGACGCTCATGCGTTTTCTGAGAATACTTTTGACGCACACTTGATATCTAGTCATATGTGTACGCGCATAAGCAGCTATTTGTGCCGTACGCGTTCGACGCTTACGGGGTGTACTGCAGTACTATATCATTGAGTAACATGAATATTCAACACTTCTATCCACAACGCGAACGAGCAATCTGAATCACTGATGAAATATACAGCTGAGAGTACCTCGGGAAAATGGGTACCCAAAACGATAGCGATGAGATTTGCAACTCCGTGGATTGCCTACTTGTTTCTATTTCTTATTCCTTTGTTGTTCCATAATTCTCTTTGAATCTCAACTATTATTATCGTAAGTATTCGGATAACATGCAAAACAACTTACGGATAACATTATGAATAACATCAGTTCTGATTTTGAATAAATTTCAAGATGAGCTTTGTTTGCCACCCTACGTTGTGTGAGTAATTTGAATTTCTGATCATTCAACATATGTTATTCGGTACTTATCATTGAATCTCTATTGTTATTCAGTTAAGACTATTTGAATAACTTAGAAATTACATACGAACAATAGCGTGAATGACATCAGTGTATATATAAAATATCAGGGGGAGGGGGAATTTGTGATGGAACGTGATTTTAATTCTAGCTGGCTTGTTTCCCTCCCCCCCCCCCTCCCCGGTAGGTCTCTACATTTTTGAGTTAATTGCTATTTGTTATTCGTGTTATTCAGTATTACCTATAGATCTCTACTGCTATTCATTAAATTATTAGAACAACAAAAAAATAACATACGAATAACTTTACGGATTACATCAGCATGTAAACAAAGTATTAGGGGGATGATTTTAAAGGAATTTAAGATGTGTTTTATTTACCACCGTGTAATTCTACGTTGTGTGAGTAATTACTAGTTCTTATTCGTATGTTATCCGTTACTTATTATTGGGTCTCTAGTTATTCGTTGAAAACAACATGCGAATAACAATACGAATTACATCAGTATGTACTAAAGAAAATGTTCGGACCCTGAGGGGGCTTAATTTTCTAGAAATTAACCTTGGATGGGTTTAGCTTGCCACCGTATGGTTCTATATAGCACCGTATGGTTCTATTGGGAGGCTCAGTGGAGGAGAGGGTTATTTTATCTACTAGGAGTTTAAGATGACTTTTGTTTACTTCTGTAAGTGCCCCTCCCCACGAATCGTGTGGTTATGTTTTTTTTTTCTGATACGCTCGGCTCCCAACATCTTATATCCATATCAAACTGTATCACATTCGCTGATGTCCCCTTATCCAGGTCCTTGGCTCAGTAAGGAAACAATATCTAGCTATAATGATATAGCAGCATGTCTCTTGAGACACTGCAAAGAATCACTGCCACTCCAATTGCCCATAAAAAAAAAATTGTGGAACTAAATATATGTTCACCCCCATTCAATTATTTGCCAAGTAATCCCAAAAATATATGAAAGAGGATGCATAATGTATGATTTTTCCATCTGATATGTGTTAATATTTTCATAGATTTACTTGCTCTCATGAATTTGAGAACTTGCAAACATGAGATCCTTGTTTCAAGACTGTTCATAGGCAGCTTACAACACTCAGGAAATGCAGTTTCCGGCCCATCTAGGGAGATTAAAAAGCCAGAATTTTCTTGCTCGATCACGTCAACCGATGGTGGCGCTCCGCTTAGATACTCCTTATAGGCCTATACAGAGGTTGTGACAGCTGGCTTTTTGACGCCATTTTCCCTCAAAATGTACGACCTTACTGATCCTTTGTGAGACATAGCCAATAAATTGCCCTTATGCATGTTTGTTTTCACTGGATAGGTTCAGGTCACGTATTAACTTGCATGCACGTACGTACATAGGCCTACAATGTTCGCCCACGTGGGGGCTAACCTCAATAGTCCTACCAGGACTCACCCTACCCCCCTTCCATCCCAACATCTTTAAAGAGTAGTGAATATTTTTGTTAGACAGCGCCCCTAAAAGCCATTTTGTCTCCCTTTGACTGAAATTGCTAGCGTCGCCACTGTTCATTGCCTCTCTATGCAGAGCTAAGTGTAAACCGGTTGCATGCGAGGTAACGTGAGCACATTTGGCAGCACATGCTGGAAACGATGAGCACTTTGGTGTGGTGAAACCTGGTACCATCGAGTTACCATTGACTAGACTATTTCGTAAAGCGAAAATTAGAATGTTTACAATGTGTATCCTCAATGCAGGCCAAAGGAAGTGTGTTAACTGATGGTGGCGCTCCTCTTAGATATTCTTCCTACATTTGTCAGCCCCCCTCCCTTATATTTCAAATAAGGTGGGTGCCCAGCCGTGTATCAGAGGCATACTGTATTCCCGTATCACATTGTATCTTTATTCTAAATGATCAGCCATGACTTCCTCGTTTATGTGCCATGCCCCTGCACCAAAAAACAAAATCCTGACTACCGCCGTCTGCAATCTGGCAAGTACTTTTGTCAACATTTGTCTTCTGTGGTACGCACGCACGAATAGTGGCGCTCTACCTAGTGCAAAGGTACTACCTCCAATGATCATGTATTTCAGTACCCACGAATTGCTCATGAATAAACTTTTGTTATGTTGAATATGAACCTACGAAGTAGCTGGCCTTGAACAATTTCCTGAAACCTGATGTCAAATTGTTCTCGTGCGCTACACGCCAACCTATGGCCGGGTTGGGCTCCGCTTACTAGATAGTCAGAGAGGTATTTTCTCAGTTTAAAATTCTCTTGAATGAACTGTGGCCCCGTTTTGCCCTGTATATTCCTTAATTTGTAAACGCGATCCCGGTACCCCTTTGCCCATCATAAAAAGAACCACCCACAGCCCAATATTACCCAACAAATGTATCCCCCGTCCCAAAAGTTTGATTTTTTACATAGACTTTCAGTTATTTGTCTAAGAGGCTTCCCAGTTAACCTTTGTGGCGTTCGCAGATACCCCCATGGAGTACTTGTTAGCTCATGAACCAAGATAACAGACGGATTACCCCGCACTAAGACTTCAACGTGATGCATTCAGTCGCAATTGGTGTCCCATGTCTTAACGTAAACCACGTCTATGATGAATACTGTGTAGGCCCATTACACCCGGCGGGTGTCGGGTAGACCCCTAGCAACTTCACAGGCATCTACACCAAACGGATGCAAGTGTGGCACTTTGTCGGCTCCGATTGGCATTGTTTCATTACAAAGTTTTTAAGTCGTTTCGTCTGTGTTTGAGTCGCGTCCCGCGGCCACTGTGCTGTCTGTTGCACGAACCCGATTGTGACGAGACTGGTGTTTCATAGAGAATAAGGACGCAATTCGGAAATCAGGTGTAGGGTTCCTATATAGGAACCCTACATAGGAATAGGATACTGGTATATGGGGTTATCTACGCAGTAGCCCTAATCAGGTGACCGCGCGGGATGTCAAAATAGCCTCCCCAATGTGGACTTACTCATAGAGTCGAGTCTGGTTGGTTCAATGCATGGCTAGCTTGTTGAAGACTGTCTCAGACCCGTTAAGGATCACCTACAACGAGTACTTGGACAAGTAAGAGTTTTGTTGCGTCGAATTCGGGTCGGGCAGTGTACGGTAGCCTTAAATAATTTTATCGTTGCGTCGAAATCGGTAGGGGCGGTAGGTGTGCGGTAACCTTTAATATAATTTGTAGTCTGTCTGGGCAGATTAAAATGAGTTATGCGGGAGTGACTTTAAGGACAGTCGGATTACAACGATTAACATGAAAAACAAAATAGAAAACTATTCAAGAAATGAAATGGAAATAATTTATTACACTTTAAGGATCATGTAAAAATGATTGCATTAAGAATCAAAGGAACTGTTTTCTCGTCAAAGAACGGGTAGAATATTTCAGTTAAAATGAATACAGAAGTGTGAAAAACATATCATAAAATAAACCAAATAATAATACAACATGAATTCTGAAAAAATGATTGTAAATTTGATGCAAAGCTAAGTCGTCTTCAGCCTTTGCCAAGCCAAAAAATTTAAGCGGTAGGCTACTAGTACACAATCAAAACTATATGAACCCAACAACCATCTTCTGCAAGATAGCAATAAAATCT
Source organism: Stichopus chloronotus (assembly GCA_021234535.1). Lineage (NCBI taxonomy): Eukaryota > Metazoa > Echinodermata > Holothuroidea > Aspidochirotida > Stichopodidae > Stichopus > Stichopus chloronotus. The sequence goes on along the minus strand of CM037839.1, from coordinate 21,865,348 downwards.
TCTTCACGTTTGTGAAAGCTACCATTTTTGTGAAAATGAACCAATCGGCATAGAGATGAGAGCAATTTTCGGAATCCACGTAACACGTGATGTTCTCTTCCGCTGGTCATCCACCTTTTCTCGCCATCCCTACCCGTTGGATTCGTATATGCAGGGGTTAGTATTAAAACCAATGATGTAATTTATGTTCCCAACGACCACCCACTATGTCTCCGCAGCTGGGTATCACCCGAAAAGGGTAAGGTTAACTTGCAATTTAGTCATGGCAGGCCAAAGTAGAGGAAAATTGCCCTCCTTCCATTGGGCATATTTTTTTTATATTATCTTTAACGTTTTGTTACGATATCACTAGTGTTTCCCCTTATTTTTTGGCGGTATTCCTACAATTTTTGTCAGGGAAGTTAATTGTCAGTTTTGTCTGGCAAGTGATTTCAGTGATCCGTTGAGGTATTTTTGGCCAAACTTTTACACAACTTGTACGAAACTGGAAGCCCTACGATTAGATAGTCTTCTACAGGCTTCGCCCGATCCGTCACATTTCTTATTTCTCCTACTTCGATTTAGTCTAGGTTTCTTAAACAAGGAAATAATTTTGTTTAATCGTATAAGGACCAGTCACATATAACTACCCAAGAGTTTTTTTTTCGTCAAATAGACTTTTACTACACTACAACCATCAATAGTAGTTTGCACTAATGTTTTAATATCTTAGACAAAAACGACTGATCAGTGATATATAAAAAATCTGAATATTAAATAAACGCATTAACGTCTGACTCAAATATTTCATATTTTACAAACACTTTATCAAACTGCGTAAATGGTTTTCATTATGTCCTAGTATAACAGTTCTGTAAATGATGACACATTACATTAGATATTCAATGAGAAAATGTTAGACATAGGTTATGAGAATAGACATATCAAAGCTGTTCTATATATTTTATGTAAAGTTCATGATGAATAAAATATATTACATGTCTATATACATTTCATAAGAGTGCATCTTACATTATCAAGGCGAATAGCAAAATGACAGAGCAAGTCACTGCATTACAATAACAGCTGTTGCAGAAGTATAAAAATACCAGCTCTGAATAGCTGAAGATTAATTTCGCTGGACAATTCTGTTCGAGCTTAGTTATAAATCCTTAATGAAAAGAGAATCCATGACCTTACGCATTTATTAGGCATTCTACATGGAGAACTTACTCATATAATGTGTATAATGTGCATTCTTACAAAATATCGTCGTAATTCACTTTATTTATTATGAATTTCCAGCTCATTGTTATTTTCAGCTTTATTAAATTGTATAATTTTGTTGTTTTGAGTTTGCTTTACCGTCTTTAACTTAAATTCACCCAAAAATTTGTATCAATACCTGACGCCCCTCCTCCCTTTAAACCTACATGGATTTTAAAGAACGAACTGAGGAAACTTTTATGTTTATGATCATCTTTTTGACCAGCTGCTACAAGTAGGAAAGTTATCTGGGATAAGAGGTTGTATGTCGTCATAAGAACCAACTCGAACCACTAAGGCCATACCAAGCTGCAATGAAAAAGAACAATAGATCAGTATTATTGAACAAAAGAACAGTACACAATGAACCAGAGATCTTGTGTACTGAACTCAATCCACCAGAGATGGATTGAGGTTAGAACACCAGACATAATAGGCTGGTATCCCTTTAAAACAAAATGATTTTTGAAAACTTAAATGAATGAATCTCTGTGGATGTCTGGAGTGAGGGGGGGGGGGGGAGCGTAGTACTCTTCCTGACATAAAAAACGGGGATCTTTCTATTTGTACTTCCACTGTTGCTATAATTACGTCATTTTGTGCCAATATGCGCACGCGTTGCGTCGTCTCCCTCCTCCACTAGCCAAATCGAGGACGGCAAAACAACGGTTTACGCATGGTCGATTTGACTAGTGGACCAGCAAGACGACGTGACGCATGCGCATTGGGCTACAATTGACATAATAAGTGTACTTTATTCTGGCAGTCGACTGTGTGGACGCACAAATCGAAAGCTTCCTAATATCGACTTGTTTCCCTTAAATGGACGACGATTGTTCACCCTCACAAATGGAAGTCACCGGCATTCTTGCTAAACAGAAAATGAAATTATTACAAATTACCAATGCAATATCAAAGAGTTAGTCCGCATTGCATTCAATTTTCGCACATTTAGTGTCCACTGCGAGGTTCCAAATCCATCCCTTTACAAAAAGTGAGAACTTTCTCTTCGAGTGCAGCATAGGGAAGGATGCACGAAATCACAGACGGGTTAAGTATACTCACCAAGGCGTGAAAGTCCAGGTGGCAATGGAGGAACCACCAACCAGGATTATCAGCTACAAAGCGAACAATTGTATAGGAACCATGATGTACGCACACTGTATCCTTCAGGGTGGCGTTGGCCAAGTCTCGAGGAAAGTCCCCCCTATCGTCGAACTGCTTCATCTCAGCTGGTGACCAGTTGTCATTGAGCAGTCCAGTACCGACGACTCTGAAGGTATACCCGTGGAGATGCATCGGGTGGCATCCGTTGGTAGAATTGGTACCATTGTAGAAGAATAGCTCTACCGTCTAAGAGTTGAAGAAACGATGAATGTCTTAAGGCAAAAAGAGAAGTAATCGACTACGCTCTAAAATGACAGACTGAAGTTCACTCCACACAGAGAATGCTGTTGGACCACTCGTAATAAGCGTAAATTTTGCCGTTTTTGACAGGATAAATAACTTAAAAAATTCGTTCCACGAGTATGAAATGTTTCTCTTTTCAAGGTGAATTTTTCACTTCACTGAGGGTGAGATTCACTCGTACAAGGAGTTGTCCCTCTGAACACTCTTTTTGGAGTGAATGTAACTATTTTGTTTTTCAGAGAGTAACCACTAGCAATCGCCAGTATTTTTTGGCAGTTTTGTTGAGAATTCTCGACTACAACCGTTACGGAATTACTGCAAATTAGGTGCCATATGAAATTTCACAACTTTGTCGTGATCGCTTTTACAAACAGCCATATTTCAAAACTTCCGTGGAAAAAGTTGACATGCTCTTGAATAACATGCAAATCTTAAAGATTGAAGAAAATACAGAAAATCGAGCATGGCACATTCTATGAAAGATTCTGTCACTATAGACTACTTTCTAGATGACAAATCGACACCCCATAGAAAGACTGGCGATTGTCAGCTGTATAGTCGAAGCTTATGATAAACAGACGTCTGTACCTCGTTCAGTTTAGCAGTTATCGTCTGTGCGCATTCGCAATGCTTTTGAACGCAATGCGTCCAGTTGACTGTCTCTTCTGCGTCACAGAAGAACGAATCATCTGTCTGGTTATGTTGTGTTAGGAGAGGAACCGGAGGATGGGAGAAGGAAATATGATTTATCTGAGGCAAATCGTTTCTCAGGAAGCTGTTTTTCTCTTGTGCAGGCCTGGCGACACCCACCGGCAGATAGTACGTGCTGACCTCGCCATCGGGTCTGTGTTCATCTGCATATAAGAAAAAAGACGATTGCCGTTTGTGACATGGCGGCACCTCGGGACTCCTTAATCTCTCTGGTTAATGTCGAATCAGAGAGAAGTAAGTCACCAAATGAGAAGTGCACGTCTAACGCCAAACAGCAACCCTGCAGTTAGCACATTCATATTTTTTATCGTACCCTAAAATATTTTAGGTCATTTTGTTTTCCCAGCTACTTTTTGTTTAGTGTACGTTTAACACTGCTGGGAGAGACAGAGATTTCACTCTGATAACGTTGATTTTTGATGGCTATTTTAAAGAGGCAATCAGTGTTTGTTCTCAGAGAATTTTCGGCCCATCTTACCTCACAGAAAGGCTATACTAGGGCTCGAAAATCACTTAAAAATTCGAAATTTGCGACAAAAATTACCAATATCCTTCCAAAAACGATTAAAAATATGAAACTGAAGAACAGGGCAATTTGTGGCAAATCGTTTCAAATTGATAGAGCCGAAAACACCTATTAAATATTCATCACTTACAAAATGACCTTTCACGTTACCATACGGACCCAGGCTCAAACTGTAAGCAAGACACACAAGTGACGCATAGTATTACCTGCACAATAACGTAATCGAACTGTGTCAAACTATCCACAGTAGCTGTCTGTGCTACATTTCTGTTGAGTTTGCAATCAAGATAGGCCTAAAACATTGGCTTTATGTCATTGGTAAGTAGTGAGTTAGAACAGGTAGTCCATTGCCTAATTAGAATTAGCCCCAAGTCTAACTCTTAAGTTCATTTCTCTGATGCAACAAAGAGACAAAAGTGGTGTATTACTGTTACTCCATCCTCTGTGTCCTGATGGTCAGCCTGCTATTATAGATTTGCCTATGATAGCTTGTTAGGCTGCGCTTTGAAATTTGTCTACACTAGGCCTGGGTATCGTTGGCCTTGGGTTTCGTTCGTTTTCGGTGTGGTAAATAATGCCCAGCCTATATGTAAGTCACTTAACGAGTAACCGTTAGCTCTAGTGTCGAAAAACACTAGTCTAAGCCTAGGCTGTCCGGTGCAGTGAGCCCTACTCGAAAACGACTGAATACTTACCCTTCAAATTACGCACGAACGAACAATATTCACCGCTTTTATTACTCAAGATTTAAAGAAATTCACATTTCGGCAACAGTCACCACACACTTTCTGTATCTTGCCTAACAAACATGAACATTACAGACTACAGTGTAGTACACACTACAGTGGAGTTACGTGTAGTTGACTGTAACTTCTGTTGGCGAATTCTTCAGCTTTGTTTGGTATTGCCCAATGCTGCTACGGAGTGTCCTGGTTGGTTGTATTCGAATAAAAATCGGTTGAATTATGTATAAGAGTCCACCCGAGTACGTAGTAGTTGGTTATCTATAAAAAATAGGCGACATTACGATCACACAAGAATGGTCCAATTTCTTGGAAAATTAGGACCAATTTCGGTCTGAAAGTTTCGTGGAGGCTATAATTTGTGTGTAACAAGGAAACCGAATGAGAATATCTCAGTTTGGTTGAAAAGGGTAAATTTTAGTCCACATACACTGATTGTCCCTTTAAATGGCCAGCTTGAAACTGCTAAATTCTGTAGTACGGTTTACAATTTCTTCTACTGTTTCATTTCCCGTTTACTAAACGTTTCAAGATTGACAGTTGTCCATTCTCAGAAATATAAGCCACTCGAGATATTAGAAAAAAAGGCCGTACCTATTTCTTCGAATGTCGATCTTATCCTATTAGTTGCCTATTGAAAAGAAATAAATTTTCCCCCCAAAGATATCGAAAATTATTGAAAGAAACATTTATGTCCGTATCTACATGCCTCATTTGATTGTATGAAGATCAAAAGATTTTTTACAAAAGGGTTTTACGTTACATACCCTGCCATCTTCTCTTACTTGTGACTTTTGGCCTACAACCATTTTCGTAAAATAATCATATAATTGTTTATTGATATCCCGGTTGTTATTGACCACAAAATATTCCAAACACACTTGTCGTCTTTCTAGCATCGTGGAATTTTTATGATGTAATTATGTGATGAACATGATTCGTATCACGAATGCCGAGCACAATAGATTGAGTATAACGCCGGGGGGGGGGGGGAGGGGAGGAGCGAAGAACAGCTGGTATGTAAACCCCTATGTTGGTGGTTGGTGATATCTTTTCGTCGGTGTCGATGTAGAACCGGGAACTATTTCCCCCAACTATCTGCGAAATCAAAATATCTACTTAAGATGTTGACGAGACCTTACCGATAGGTCTTAGAGAAGGAAACTCGATGCTGTCGTTAAATTCGTGCCTAGGAGATGGGTGCAATACCGGACCGTCCGCTGTCGTACGGTTTTCCGATTCCTGCGGGTCCGTCATTGATGCATTGCTGTATCGTAATATGGCGAATTCCATCAATTTGTTACAGTTATTACCAATACTATGGGGAAAAAAAAGAGAAAAATGATAAACGAAATAAAATGTACCAAACCCAAATCGAGACGCACACTTTGCAATAAAATGCACTTGCAAATGTTATCTGTTCAGGCACGCTTAAGGGGTAAGCCATCAGCAACATTAATGCTCTGTTAGGTTGGAATATAAACCACTGGTTTACCAGGTGGAAAAAGGAACTTAGATGGTTCCCCTGCTCATTCTGTATGGTTATTTTAAATGGTTATTTAAAGGTGACTGGTTATCTTAGCAATATATTATATGACTTCAGTCTCTACTTGGTAACTCCCTGCTGACGTCACAAGGTTATACAGTGTACTAGCTCCTTGAATGAAACATCGGTAGAACGTGTAGGCTATGTATGTACTGCTTTGCCAACGTAATAATAGATTTGGACTGTGTTTTTTTTCTTTCAGGGATGTCTGCACTCTCTGGGTCTTTTTATGAGGACATTGTCCTTTCTGACTCTTTGCTAACTAAAGGAAACTTCTATTTTCAAATTTCTTAATCAGTTTATCAGCTATCGTCAATTACGTTAACAAGCACTGAAGCAGTAGTATGTGTATGCGCTGGAGGAAGGAAGGGGGGGGGGCTGAGGGTCGACTACATAGGCGACACTTTCACACAATGCATGTTGGCAGAAACATACTAACGCATTCATTGACACTTAAACTGGCACTTACATCGGAGAAAAGTAGTCTGCATTTTAAGTAAACTCACCCCTCTACTCGCAAAAAATAATTACCGACATCTTGGTCGGCTAGGAATATAAAATCGAATCTTTCCCCAGCGTACAGAACGAGGGATTCAATTTCTACTGGCTTGAAAGAGGCGCCGTCAGTCGATATCGCGGTTACCGTATGGTTATCGATAGATACCCTCAACGGGCACCCGGTGAAACCGTTACTTATAATGCGAAATCGGTGTCGCATGCCTTTAGTTACGTAGACGACTTCCCTCGGAGTGTGAGCTACCGTGGAATTTAAGACAAAAGCTGGACCTCGCCCTCTGCCGTTGACTAAAATGAAGTCCGGTGCATTGATGCCGCCATTGTAGAGATAACGTATGAAATTTTCCACTTGTGTAAGGTTCATCCAGTCTTGTAGAAGGAGTATGTGGTCAGATTCATCAGTGTCATAATCGTCCATGTGGACATCGTTCTTCAAAGAGAAAGAAAACATGGAATCACGTCAGTACAAAAAGAAGGAATGAAGATGGGGTACTAATACCTAGATCGACAATATATCTACCCATACTGGCATTATATGCCCTCTCTATTTTTTTCCACGTCGACCTGTCCAAAAGACTCATACACCACTAAGTCGGAGGAGTCTCCTCGTTATCAGTTATTTTACCTTGGTCGCATCAATATTTATGAATATCATATATCGACATATTGTATGAAAACGTTGGATTATTCGAGACTTGTTACCTCACTGCAGTAGATTGAACGACTGGTTAGCGCAGTCTAGTTTAACTTCGCCATGTGTAAATGCGTACAAATATTTTGCCGCTTTGTCGATAGTTGATTTCAGGTACATAACCACATACTTTTAAGACGTGCCAGTGTAATAATTGTGGATCACAACTGTGGAAAGATAACACTCATCGTCTCCTTTAACAAGTTCGAGGATGAGATGAAAGTTGCTGATATCGTATTCTAAGAAACGTTGAGACAGTTTTCCATTTTATCCTGTCAATATTCACTGCCAAAGGCTGTCGCACCCTTATCTGGCTGTAATTGTCTTACTAGTTCAATATCGAATTTTAGGGAGTACATATTTCGGGATCAAAAATAAGGGTGGTATTAGCTGATAATTGTAGAAAAGTCAATTGCCGAAGAAGAAATGTGGACAAAGATGAAATATCTATATAAATATATGTACATCTAAATCTGACATATATCAGAAAAGAAACTGGGGAGGTGAAGAAAATATCTCTTTAGGGATCCACTTTGAGGAACTCAATAGCGTTCACAACAGTGGAAAACTATGCAAAGTATGCATCTACGTTAACAGTTTAATCAATTGAGAAAAAAATGTGGTTCTCACCGGATCACGAATAATGAGGGCACCTGCTAAACCATCGGCTCGGTTTGAGCTGATATGAGAGTGCCAAAGGTGGGTACCCGCTGGTGAGGCATTAAATTCGTAGGTGAAGGTGGTCCCGAAAACTATTGGGCATTGAGTTACCATAGCAACACCGTCCATCACAGGAGTATTCCGCTGATGGACCCCATGCCAATGGAATGTTATTCCTGACATGTCTTGTAAATTGTTGGTTACCTCCACTCGAATGGTATCTCCTTTGCAAACCTTTTTTAGGCAATTTGTCAACGAAAAAGAAAGGAAACAAAGGAAAGAAAAAATGAAATCAATATCACAGGAAGGATGCTACGTTCAAATGTCACGTTGATATATTTTGCTCTTCACATTGATTCCTTGCCGAAGACAGGCAAGGAATCTATGGGATGGTGAAGACGTGTGTGGGGGGGGGGGGAGGGGGTGGTGGGTGTGCATGTGAGATCTTGGCTTGTAAAAGAACGGAAAGTTGCTTGAACGTCAAAGTTGATGCGTAGGTAGTCCATTGTGAGGTGAGTTTATTATCCTTGTTCTTTTCCAGATTGATCAAAGGTCATTTGAGGTCAAAAGAGTCAAACTCTAAAAACCTATTAAAGAAAATATCACAACAGCGGAAAGTTGCTGGAACTTCAAACTGTAAACACTGGTAGCTCGTGATGAGTAAATGATCTCTGTCGAATTTAGGGGAAGTAAAATGTCACGTGAGGTCAGGAGAGGTCATGGTTTGAAAACAATGTAAACACGATATCTCAATAAGACAAAGTTACTGGAAATTCAAACTTGATGTGACAATTCGCCATTGTGAGCAGGTGGTCTCTAATGATTTTTATGGAGGTCAAAGGTCATTTGAGGTCACCAAAGGTTAAAGTCTGATAACCAATGAAGGAAGATATCTCAGCAACTGAATGTTGATGGAACTTGAAACTGGAAACATTGGTTGCTCTTGCTGTGTAAGTGACGTCTTTCATTATTTATAAAGGTCAAAGGTCACACGAGGTCAGCAAAGGTCATATTTTCAAAATTTTGTAGACGTGGTATTTCAATAAAGGGATTGAACTGTCATATTGGTATGTTGGTTGTCCTTTGTTTTTCATCAATATTTACAGGAAATCTCACAGTCCTCTGACTTTCTGGTTATGCGGGATGTTTGGTCTACTTTTGTAACAACTGGAACCGCTGTGTGCTGCAATCAAAAGAATAACCTCTTGTATAAATTTAAAAATATGTAAATATTCAACATAACTGAATTAAAGTCGGAAATTCAGGCATTTACATCACTTTCGTTTTTTGTTTACGCACTATTAGCTTCGGTCCAGGAACCTGTCCGTTTACTGTGACAACAGATCTGCTGATTCCATTTAGTGGTATGCACCCTTCAGAGAAGCAATCCGATTGGTTGAAGGGACAATCACCGCACGCCCTCTCCGTCATCGTGTGATAGTAGTAAACATCCCACTGGAAGAGACAGATTCTAACATCGTCGGGGTCACACGGCCGATCACAGTTCTTCGATATGTTCATCGTTTCTGTGGTCTTATCGCTCCCAGCCGTAGTAGCGGCTTTTTCGGTTGTTCCGCCATTGTCGGCTGTCGCACTCGGTCTTTCTGTTGTGCTCACATTTGTGTTTGTATTGGTTACCCTCTCTGCTGGATTAGCTGTGGGCGACATCGAAGTGGGAGTCGCATTCATGAATGTGATAGAAAGAAAGAAAGAAAAAAAGAAAGAAAGACAGAAAGAAAGAAAACAAAAGAGAGCGATCACTGTATGGATTCTGAGAAAAACCTCACCCGACCACAAACCATATTTTACAAAGGAACAACTTACATGCATGCAACGGTCGAATAAAATATAAGTGTTACGTCAGTGCCGAACCAATAAAGACGGAGCATGACGTCAATATACCGTGTATAATATTTAGCTCAAAACTTCCAATTTTTCTTTTTTACTTTTGAATTAAGAAACCACGAGCACAAGGTTAACCAAGCACGCGAACTTTTAGTGACGACTCTCAAGAAACTGTAATGCTAGCCCTTCACTAATATCTTGCCGAGCCGTCTTTGCAGATTGCCAATTGGTATAATAACGAATGTAAGACCACGTGACATGATACATCTAGTAGAAGACTGGCTTCACTCAGAAGTTGCGAATTGAAACCCTGATGATAATCCGTTCTGTTTCATCTACACTCTAAAAAAGGTGCAGGGTAAAGTTTTACCGAGGTTGGTTACGCATGCCAAGTTACAAACTGTTGGGTAAAAGTACCCAATTTGGTCAAAAAATTAAACTTCTTGGGTTAAACTTAATACCCAATTACAGTAGCTACTTTTTTACCAACTTGGGTATTTTGGAAGGAGACATATATGTAACTAACCTTTCAAGAGTGTATTCCAAAGTTTTTGAGATATGGCTTGATGAAAGAGGACAGTACATGCTTTCCTTGGGGCATACAAAATTCTCAGTTGTCCTTGAGAAATAGGTTAAGTACATAGAAATTACATGACTCATATCATATCATACCTCCCTCGAGGTACATATTTGGCTTATGTTTATTCATAATGCAATTGAAAAAACATAAATCTGTTTGCAAAGTGGTCAATGTTTGATGGATTTATTACTGATTCGTTCGGTCAATATACCTGAATGTATTTTGTAACAACTTGATGATGCAAGCATTACGTCAACTGGTAAGTGATTATCATATTCACCGAAAAACAGTTTTTTTAATATTATCTACATAGATTTAAAGGTAAACTTTATCTACCGTACCCTAACTACCAGTTTCTTTTTTCTGTATAGCTTAAGGTCCCTCTCCCACCCCCTTCCTGTTGCTATATTTCAACTCTTTAACTTTCCTATGAGAGGGAAAAGTACGGCTTACGTGTAATCCGGTCTTCACTGACTTCATCTGTAGTTCTGTAGTGCAGTAAAATATTAATTACATAGAATAAACTCAAAACGAAAAAAAAAACGAATAATAGGAATCATAACGAAATATTTAACGCAAATACACGCGTTGCCCTGTACTAACGAAGTTGATTTGGTATAGTTTAGTCATATGACCTAACATGTTAGTACCTACATCGATATGTCTTGTTCATATATCTGAAGAAAACTTTTAAGGATATGAACAACATAATAACCTCCCCCCCCCCCCCTCCCGTCGACAAAAACATTGTCATAAAAATAAAAGAAAAACATTGAACAGCTTTATCTCTAATAACATCTGAAATGCAGTAAAAATGAAAGTCATATCATATGTTTCAGGTACATTTGAGATCAGATAAAAAAAAATATGCGAAATCTTCTGAAGTTTACCTAAGCAGTCCTAAAACATCAAATGGATATTTATAGCTAGTGTTAGCTGCATTGTCATTTTAAAAAGAAATGAAGCGTTTGTTTTACAAAAAACAATCCTATTTTTAAAACCAAAGTTGGTGGACATAGAGTGATAGGTCATTCAAGATGAGAAAGGACGGTGGTCGTGGTTTCAAGAAGTTTCTCACAGATAGAAATTCAGTTATATGGTACTCAAGAAAAATTTCTTCACCCAAACTTTTCAAAATTCAAATGATGCACCTTCCATTACCCATCACATGCATAATTTTTTGAGGAGGTAAAGCTTTTGCAGATGTTTATTGATGAGATTGAATGGTCTAATGATGGTTCAAGATATTTTCTTTGAGAGGCCATGTTGGTGTATCCTAAACGCCCTATTTACCGTATAACATGCAAGTCGGAAATGTTAAGAAATGCGTCAATCCCAGCTGTGATGCTGTTTACTTATAATTTATTTCTCCCTTTATGATGTCCATCACATCTGAGAGGGTACTTGCGCGAACTTGATAACAAGTGCGAGGAATGCGTTTTCAATTATTACCGCAATTTTGATCAGTTTCGGAGAAAATTATGTATTAAGTTATTGGAATAAGGTAGTATTTATTCATACAGTAGTGAATGAAATTTGTCGAGAAACTCTTGCTCCATGAAAGGTAATGTGATATTGACCTAAAGATTCTACTGGATGCAATCCAGCTCCACCCCTCCCCCGTCCCCTCCCCTCCTCGTGAGAAGAATCTAAAGAGGAGTTGCATAAAAGTAAAACATGATTGAAGGAATAACAGGAAGACAAAAAGAAATGGTTCAGATCACTAAGACAACAACATCAACTTCATGCTAAATGTACAATGCTCAATAGTCGCAACTAATCATACAGTGAAAAAAATGAGCTCGATCGATGCAGGGAGGTGCAGCAAATTGCACCTCCTCCCCCCCCCCCTCCCTGATCAGTGTGGAGTTATTCTGATACACTGGTTTGACATTTTCTTCATGATTTCGTTCATAAACAATAAAACCAAGGAGTTATTCTTATAAGCTCTGAGATAGAGTACTCACAGCGACTTCATGAGGCCAAAAGAAAAACATGAATAATCAAGTTAGAAGAAGGATGAATTTTCTTGTGAATTTAAGTATCCTGTAGCCTAAGGTAGTATAAGCTTTTTTCTTCCTTTTTACTGTGCATGCCAACAGTGTGATGTGGTGTGTTAGAGCAGGCAGATTTTTTTTTTTTTTGACGTATGCTCTAACAAAGAGTATACTAACAACTTGAGGATATTGGCAACATAATTGGATTTTGATAATGAATATCGTAATTTATATCATCGACAAACGGGTTTCGAATTGCTCTTGCATTATTTAGATTGTGTCTTGGATAACCTTCCTCATTTGACCTGAAGGAAACTTTAATTTCCAGAGGAGGAACAGGATTATATAGGTTCCTTGCACAATTATGCAAAGTGTTAAACAGTTAAGACTATGTCGTGGTTGGTCGCAACATGTTGCGTCAGAGCTTTTTCTCTCTACCCCAAATTATTTATTACGTCATTGGCCTTCATTGTCCTTTACACTGGGGTAGATTCACTGTTTTTATTGAAAGTCATTGAATACCATCTTCGGCAGTGGCGTACCCAGGAATTTGTAGAGGGGGAGGCCGTAGCCTCTGCGGAAATTACTGCAATTGAAAGATCCGAGCGTAGCGTCACGATCGGTTGGCGCGGAGCGTACAAGAAAGTTTTTGCTAGAGGGGGCATGCTTTCCGGAAAATTGTGAAATCTGCAGATCTCCTGCAATCTGGAGCATTTAAGAAGACCTTAAAAGACCTTCCAAGGGGAGGAGGTGCAAACTCGTGAAGACTATCTAAGCGGAGCGCCACCATCGGTTGGCGCGGAACGTACAAGAAAATTTTGAGTTTTACAAACCCCCCCCCCCAGATGGGTGGAAATAGCCCTTCCCAAGTTTTTTTTCAGCTGCATGAACCCAGCCTTGAAATATTAATCTCATGTTTACAATTTCTCAATTACTGAGAAAATAATTAGTCTGTGAAAAATGAAGCAATGCCGAGATGAGCATTCAAAGAAACGTTTGGCTCTACAAACCACTCAGATAGATGAAAACTGCCGTACCTGTGTGTTTTCATGCAGACATACATGCTCCCAAACCTGCATTCTACCCCTGCCTTGGTAGGCCTGCCACATAAATTGAGGGAATTACTATTTAGCGATATCGGGGGGGGGGGGGAAGCGAAAAGGAGATCAAGCAGGGTAGCCCTGTTCGCTCTACTTTCCCTGGCTATGCCTATGCTCCTGGGTATTTCTGGCTAAGTCCTAAAAAAAAAAAAACACAATATGGCGGGGGGGTGCGATCGCCTCCATCGCCCCTCCTTGGCTACGCGCCTGAGTAGACACTTTGGTAGTCGTGGCGGTGTTTGAACAGGGCCTAAAATGCACCGACTGCACCCGACTACAATTGAACATATTTAATCGGGCCCCGCGACGCCTTACGACACAACTGAACTCTAGTAGTGGAACCGGTCACACCGCCACGACCACAGCAGACGCGGTGGGTGGTCGCCGTCGTGTCGCAGCTTGTCGTGGCAGTGTGTCCCGGGCTTTTTAACGTATCTAGTTCAATGATATCCACAGCCACAATGACATAACCATGCATGAGCGTTTTTTAGCTTATCTCATCACCCCACATAGTATATGTATCTAGTGAAGATATATTGTGGTCAGTATGGGCCTGTATACATTTTATGACATAAGTGGAGAGGTTTTATCTTCCTGCTAAAAGTGAACGATATGTCAAGAAAAAAAAATATTTCATAGCTGACCCTTCAAACACATGACTGGAAAAAATGGACCTCCCTAAACTTGGGGTGGGTCGTTCGAACGCTCCGACCCCCCTGGCTACGGGTCTGTATTCCCTCAAGTTTACCTATATACATATAGTAGGCCTATATTGATACTAATCATGTCAATTCCCACTTATTTCTGATATTTTCAGCAAGATATGCAGTATTTAAAAAAAAATGGGGACTGTGAGGGGGGCCATGGCCCAATGCTCCCCCCCCCCCCCCCCCCCCGTGTACGCTAGTGATCTTCGGAATACCTTACTTGACTAAATCATTTGGCTCGTATGTATGCAGAAAATCTGTACATGTCACGTACGTAAGCAGAAAATCTGTGATGTCATGCAAATCTTTCATGTCAAAAATGTTAAATATTGTGGTGGTATGAAAATCAGCCAAACTAATATAAGACAGCAGTATATGTCCAGACGACACCAAGAGCCATCTGAGCACTATTCAGTGTCATTGGTTTGAAGTGTTAGCCTGTCGTATCTGTCAACAAATTGGTAAACAGAGGAAAGAAGGCCCAAATGAGTCGTGGGAGCAGATTAACATTATGGGGAATATCGCCAAGACTACGCAAAATCGTCTCATTTTGCATAAAATAAAGTTTCTGAACAATTGCGGTGTGATAAAGAAATCATTCTTTCTTTTTTTTTGGAAAACTCTTGAATGGAGAAAAAATCGAAATAAGTGAGGGGGTACTCCAAAAAAGAACTATTACAATATTAATATTTGTGGACGACCTTCAAATAAATGGTATGAAATATCTGGATACCACTTTGCGGTTGATGTGGGAAAACCCAAAGTTAAACAGCGTTAACACGTTCGGCTTTACTTTTTCGTACTTGGTCACGTCCATCATTTCTTAGGTGGATGTCACGAAATGTTAACGTGGTAATAGTCCTTTCATCATTTGTTTTTTTTTTTTTTATCCTTTTACCCGTTCTCAAAAAGTAAGATAGACATAACGAACTTGGGTTTTGAGGCATGTCGTTTTCTCCAATCCACTAAACTTTCGACTTGTAAAGGGGTCAGTGTTGACAAAGCCTTGGGAGGAATCTCAAGTGTAAGGAGAAGACAATCTATTGATGGGGACGGTACCCTATGTCAATGATACGACAATCTTGTAGAATAAGAGATAACAGTCGACTAGCAAACTGAACTGACCCAGTGGCTGCAGAAATCTCTATAAGTAGCTTTTCACGACAACACATGGCTGAAGTGTTGAACTTAATCCGCCGATCGAGTGAAACCTTCCATCGGCGCCGAATGCCACAAAGCTCTCTCGGAAATGGTAATACATCCTCTCTACACATTTGTAACGCAGATTGTGTTTTGCATACCTGTAGTGTGTAGGTATGCCACGTAGGCCTAAGTGTTATAGATGCTTCGACAGTAGGATTTTTGAATAATGAAGTAGGATTTCCTTCTGGACTAAAGCGCACACACGAAAAGTCTGCTTGCCTCCGCAGGGTTAATGTTCACATGTGTCTATAAAGCGATTTATCGAATTCGGCGTACAGTTGAACTCTGGTAACTAAATTCACAGCAAAACTTCCGAAGAACCTTAAAAACATGTATTGACTTTACCTTGCTGTTGATAAATTTAAGGCTAGGATGATAACCAGAGTCACAGCGATTGATATCACTATAGCAATTAACAACCTAATTCTGGCTGGGGATCTCTCGGGTCCATTTCGCTCATCTCCGGTTGCCATGGCAACTTGGGTCTTCAGTGGGTTTTGACGCATCGGCCACTATCTGAATGAAAGAACTGAAAAATGGAAGGAACTGTTGGTGAACCGTTGCGAAATGTTTGACCATCTAGACTATTTTCTGACATAAACTTACTATATTGACTTGAGATGGGCTCTTGATAAAATTATTCAACGAGAAGATAAGACACGCAAATAAGGCTTTTTGTATTAGGATTTTGTTTTATATTCTCTATGGTTAAGAAATTTAGCTAGACATTCAACTTTCTAGACATTTCCCATTTTGATTAAATTCGCTGAAACTGCTTTGTTAACCCCCCCCCCCCCCCCACACACACACACACACATACTACTTGTGAGCCTACAACACCATATCTAAAATTTACCTCAGACACTATCAATATGGTAACACGTAGAAAAGTTACCGAATCGTCAATTTAACACACTCATTCGATCATATCAGAATAAGACTTAGGCAGTGCTGGATTAACCATTAGGCAAAGACATTATTAATTAGTTTATTTTTAAATTGAATATTGCCGTTTCGTATTAAATACGTTGTTCTTAAATAAGTTCATCTTTTTGCATGGAACTGAGCGCCATTTCTTTGTAAGCCTGAGATCTAATTTAAAAATTTCAGGCCAATCTCTCAAAGTTAACAATGTGCCCGCTCACCGATTCACAATCCGGCACTAGACACAGGCTTGGTAACCTGAGTTTTAACGCTCACTGTGAGCTCTTATAATGACATGATATTGGGCTAAATCTCTCAATTAGGCATAGCCATGACAGACATTTTTAGTAGTATATGACTGCAGGCTCCTTTACACATGAATTTTCATGCAGTATATGTAAACGTACGTGCACACGCTATCACAGACAACTTTCATGATACTCATGTAATGTTCCGTATCCTGCTTGACGAAAAGCAACATGCAATTCATATATTTCAACTGACATATAGACTACTCACTAAGTGTACAGCATTGCTACTTTTTTTTCTAAAATGACTCCCGAAGGATCAAAGGCAGATCCAGCCTCTAGCTCATGGGGGGGGGGGGGCAGTTTGAAAAGGGGGGCGCCAGCATATCTGACTAATACAATAATGTATGCAGTTTATTTTTAACACAATAATGAGCCGTATGTGCAAGTTACCATCATAAATTAGGGCGCCCTTGCATTTTGATGGTTTAGCACTATTACATTGACACTTTAGACAAGGCTTCTTTAAATTTTCTGAAGCACCACATTACAACATGTTACTGATATAATGCGCCACTGATTGCTGTCCTGGGGGAGGGGTATAAGGGGAGGGGGTGTCATGCATTTCAGAAGGGGCTTAGATGCAAAATGGTACAAAGTTTGTTCGATTTTAGCGGCCAAAATTTTCCCAAACTTAACAATTTTCTTGATAAATCATCCTATCGAATGTGGGAACTTTGCATCAGATTAAGAAACCAACAAGGAAACATTCTCCACCCACCTAGTGCCTGAAATGACATTTATATGATCTAGCAAGCCTTGAAAAATCTGTAACAAATGTATAGTTGTAGATATTGTCATTATGTCCTGCAGGTGGTTGTGAGACAGTCGTGTTCGAAACTTGTTCTTGATAAAGTACATGCTGCTGAAGGAACTTTCGCAGGTGGATCCGAATATCCCCACCACTTTCAAGGACAATGATTTCAGCTCACTGCAAGCTTGAGGAACACTTATCCAGAAATCCGCTGATGTTTTGCGACCGTGCAAAAATTTCAATTCATCATCACTTTGCAGATCGATTAGCTGAGATATTCCCCCAGTAATTTTTTGCGCCACCCCAAACCACGTCGCGAGCCACAAGTGGCGCGCGCGCCTCTATTTGAGGAAACATGCTTTGTAGACGGTCAATGCGGGCCAAGATTTTCATTTTCTGGCGCATGATCAATTGCTTCACTATAGGATATTCTTTTATATCATTGTGTAAATATCAGAATAAGTGTCTCGATATGTTAACACACAAGAGTAAATGTGGGATAAATATAGCCTGCCAATATTAGCAGCAAGCAAGTGGTAGTTTAACTGAATTTCTTAGGACGCGGGGGGGGGGGCAATTTTCCTGTATTTGGGGACCCCAAATTGG
The DNA here is from genome assembly GCA_021234535.1 of Stichopus chloronotus. Lineage (NCBI taxonomy): Eukaryota > Metazoa > Echinodermata > Holothuroidea > Aspidochirotida > Stichopodidae > Stichopus > Stichopus chloronotus. The sequence continues at coordinate 21,847,276 of CM037839.1, read as the reverse complement.
TCATAGGGGGAACTGGGGGACGTTGCCCCCCTCCCCTTGGATCCGCCCTTGCGAAGGATTGATGTATTGCTCGATATGATCAACAGAAAATCAGAAATATCTACAAAATCTAGAAAAGGACATGGAGCCATTAGGACTTGATTACTGCACACTCTTGCCATTAAGACTGATGACCTCACACTCTTGTAACTATGGAAGATATCAGTGCAGCTTTGACAACATTTTCGTTGGACTTTACAACATATGACTTTAATCACACGAATAAAAACGTCAGGTTCTTTGTCATACTTTTAGGTATATGATCTACAAATGACTGTCCCACTCCAGACGCTAATAAGTATGTAAATATAACACATAAATAAGCATAACAATAAGAAAATAATGTAAGAATTAATAATAATTAATAATAATGAAATAAGTACATATATATATATATACAAATACAAATAAGTTTCCAAAAGACAAGACCTAACAAAGTGCTCAACTTTACATGTAAAGTGACGAACGTATCAGCGTGAAACTCTGAGTAGAGGTTTTATTTGCTTTTACAGCCCCAATACTGAACTAATATATATATATATACTGTATAATGAAGAGTTCACTCACATTTTCGTGTTTTCTCGTAGCTAAATTACTCCAAAGTTGCCTCGTGTTTCCTTCTGTGTCTGGTATGAAGCCTTACATTCAGTTCGTCAGTATTTATTCTCTGTGATTGGTTCACTGGCCAGTTAGTACTTGGTTTGTTCGTTCAACCGTACGATTGTACTCACGTACACTTTAAGTCAAGGTCAATTCGAACTCAGCACCACTTTTGTAAGTCATGTCTGACATCATTGTATCAATCTTGATCACTCTTCGTGTGTGTTTTTTTTATCATTCTCAATACTTTAGACGCTATCATAGAAGTCCTGTGACCCCATTGATAAGGCCTATATAAGTGTTAATTCCAGGACCCCAAGTGGGGTCATTTAAATCAACAAAGTGCACTAACCGTGCGAATACTGTTTTATTTTTATACAGCTAAGTTTTTTTTTTTTTCAATCACTTTGAAACCTGTTGAAGAGACACCAGGTCGAATAGTCTATCATGAAAGAATATTCTGCAATTTATTTGGGAACAAGTGCGTCTTTCACACGGTATATTCAACTTCAAATTTTCACTCGATATTTATCGCCCAGACTGGGTGCCGAGACTGGGCACTTTGACCCTGTTAGAGGGTACTCTAACCAACTGTGGGCAATGTAGGAGAACAAAAACTAGAAGATTTGAACTTTGCAGGCAGGTGCTTGCGGACATGTATGTTGCACTGATCAGTAACATGTATGGACTACGAGACAAATTGAATGTGAGCCTGATAACTTCCTACTGTGATGCAAATGCTGTGACTTGTAGGCCCTTCTAGGTCTGCCTCGATAACAACTCACACAAAACATTGAAGTATATAGCCTTCTCACTGTACAGAAGTCAATGCTATGTAAAAACGGCCGCAGTGGCAAATATAATAAGTATAAAAAGTAGCAAGTTAACCAACTTCCACACAAAGACAAAGCCTGCCACTCAAGTCACAACTATAAGGTAAAAACCGTAATATTAGCACTTTACTTGGTCAGCAAAGTTTGTCGCAGTAAACCCGTGCTTGCTTTTCACTTGTTCACTTGTTCGAACAGGCAGAAGGACACGAAATAAAGGGGGGGGGGGGGGGGGGGCGGTAGGCCGAAAGACTCCGATTTGACTTTTCGCGCTGTGTTGGTCGTGTAGTACACATCAGTCTGTAACCGATTGTTTCGCCCCTTGCAAGTTCCCTCCCAACCAGTTCGCCCCCAAATTACAAGTTCGCCCCAAGCTATTTACCAGTTCACCCCAAACACCTGGCAGTTCGCCCCTAGTTAGCCACTGATCTGTAAATGTAAAATTGTAATGTTACGTTAATAGCAATAGTGTTGTGGGGTTTTTCATGACATTTCATGTATTTTGTTTCGTGCGTTTTATCGCGTTGCTCATGTTGTTTCTCTTCTTTTGTGTGTTGTTGTGTTGCATTTCGTGTTTTTTGGCTCTTGTGTACAGTGCATTGTTCATGTGTTTTGTCTGTTTTTGTTGTTGTTGTCGTTGTTGTTAGTGCTTCTAGCTTTATGGCGCTTTCATTACATTGCGTGTTTTTCGTCTCTAATCTTTATTGTATTTTTCATGTGTTTTCTCTTTTTTATTATGTGTGTGTTATGTTAATAAGTGATAACAGTGTTATGTGGCTTTTCATTACATGTTAACATCTTTTTTCTTTGTTTATTTCTTTAGTTATGCTTTTGTGTCAATATTCTTTTTCTGTGACATGTTTCCTGAACTTTGTGTTTTTCCTCAGGTTCACTTTGTTCAGAGGTGATTTGTTTTTTTTTTTATTTTTACATGCTACTGTTTTTATTTGGCTGTTACTGTTTTTTTTTTTCTTTTTGAATGCCATGTTTTCGGCGTATCTTCTTTTTTCATTACATGCCATTTTTTTAGCTTTTTTTTTTTTAATTTTTTTTTTCTGCGTCAGTTTTCTTACTGAATGTAATTTTTCTGACATTGTTTCTTTTTTCTTTTCTTGAATGCCATTTTTGTGCATTTCTGTTCTTCTTCTTTAATGCCAGTTTTTGTTTTGGCATTTTTTGTTCCTGAAATGCCACTCAGTTTTGTTCTGAGGCATCCTTCTATCTGAATGTCGTTTTTTTTTAACATTGTTTTCTCTGTTATATGTAAGTAAAATCCTTATTGTAATCCACTCTGTAACTGACATAACTTACATACTCTGGGGACAGTCAGATATGGTTCATAACGGACGTAAAATGGAATACCACGTCCGCTCGACACATGATTGGTTGTTAACATAATTGATTCCAAGCATGCGTATATATATATATATGCTGGAGAGTACATTCAGAGTGTGGTAGTTAATTGTTGGAATTTCACCTGATGTAGTCCCATACTGTTCTCAAAACTAAAACTGTTAAACTTTATTGGTAAATTGGCAAGTGTACTCAAGTCCATTGGATAAAATATTACTCAAAATAAGTATGTTGAAATCAGCAAATAACTGGTCAACTAGACATGATTGAACACAAAAATAGTCTGAACGTAGGCATTTTTACAAATGGTGGCGATATTCTTGTTCAAAGTTTAAACATTTCTTTCAAACTTGCCTACATTGAACCTGTAACAGTTTCTTTTTTGGAACAACGTAAAAAAACTTACTAACTTAGATGTCAGTTAATTTTAGGGGACGAACTGGTAGGTATTTTGGGGCGAAACGACTTTCAATTGGGGGCGAACTTGAAAGGGGGCGAAACGACTTGTATCCTATCTGTCTATTCGCAGCCACCTAGTTAATTAGGTCAAGTAACCGGTTAACATACGTTCTCGTCTACTGGAAAGTCTCAAGGAATTGCATGTGGTGGAACTGCACTGACAAGTTATGACCAACTGTTTGTTGAATAATACAAAAGAAGGCTTTTTCTTTTCCATTATAGCAAGGTAGGTGGACACGTTGATCTACCATCTCCTTGGAAATTAAAGATTTTTTAGGTATTATGTAGGATATTTAAAAACAAGCACTATCCATGTTATTTTCCACATCTCAAACGGTGTCTTTAAACTTTGCGAGTGCCTGACTTATTTAATGAATCAATTCCATATTTTTCGGTCTAAATTTGCAGATGACAACATAAGCTTTCCATAACACGAAGTTTGATTGACATCAGCAATTTAATTGGCAACAATTTTAGATACAGCTATTTTACTGTACATTTTGTATGTACTGCATATAGCATATACACGTACGAGTGCCCACAAATGATCGCTAACGAGCTATCGTTTACTTCGCGCTGTGAGCTGAAAGACAGCTCCCTGCTTCGCGTAAATGGTTCTGACATGCACGTGTATGGTAGGAACGCAACTGATTGTCTTATATTTGCCGAGTAATTTACGAAATTTAATGGTACAAAACTGGTATCAGTTCATAAGAAATAACATTTTTCCTATTGTGATAAAAACTCAGTGGTTTTACAACGTCACGATTTAACGGATAGATAATTTTACGAGATGTTGAAAATACATTTGTAGACCTTTCATAAGAAAGGTCAAATTCCTACTTTTACACATGCTTGCTCGTCGAAGTGGCTATCAAGAGTATTTTTATGTTTTGGTAAATAGATTTCATGATTGTTATCTTGAGATAGGATGCTTCAAATATCAAGTCTTTTAGGGCATTCAAAACCCAAAGACGTCACGAAACGTCATGCATAAAATGTAAGAGAAGGGAGCTCTTTTGGGTGGTTGTGGATAGACTGATACTCTATACGTATACGAGTTAACCTGTGCTTGCGTTGTGCATGTGTCAGTACCACTTTGAAGCTAGCGCAGGAAGTCTGTGCTGAAATTCTATAGGCTGAACGAATTGCTCTAGAATCATGCACTGGGTGAATCCAGAGCTGGATCATGCACTACTTCTGACTGTCAGTGTCACGACTTAAATTAAGTCTTCAAAATCGGAAATTTGGCGGATTCATTACCTTGTCGAAACGTTGAAATTGTGAAAATTGTCATTTTGCCGAGTTACAATATCTCGTCAAAATGGCAGTTTTGTGAATTTTGCCACTTTGACGAGATGTTATCACTCTATAAAATCACAACTTTCTGAATTTTGCCATTTTGACGAGTTGTTTTATCTTGACAAAATGACAATTTTCCTTAATTTTGTCCTTTTTTCAAAAGATGCTGAATAAAGTCAAAATGACAAATTTCATATTAGTGTCATTTTAAGGAGTTTATTACGTCGTCTAAATGTCAATTTTACGAAAATTGTGATTTTGCCGAGATGGTTCTTTTTTCCCTTATAGGCTATACATATAGGCTATACATATAGGCCATACATATAGGCTATATATATAGGCTATATATATATATACTATATATATAGGCTATATATGTAGGCTATATATATATACTATATATATAGGCTATATATATATAGGCTATATATATATAGGCTATATATAGGCTATATATATATATATTGCAAAACAGACAGAGTCTAGTTGGAATGAACGTACTTACTCAATACAATATTTCGACAGGGATAAAAGAATAAAAGCGAATCGAAAATCATGTTTTCAACCTTTTCCCTTTCCGCCCTGTTTGATTGATGTGCATTCTACTAATAGCGAGTGTAGGGTAAGAGCATTCTAAGGGAAGCCAACAAAGCGAGCATCTTTCCTCATTACTGCTTTGTCAAGTTAATAGGATTCACATGCAACTGATTAATGGCAACTACACGTTTTTTAACCTTTTTTTCAATTTTTATTATTTTGGTACATCTGCAATCTGATGAGAGAGCACTTATAAATCTTAGAGGAAGAAGGCATAAAAGAGTTTGTCCTCTAAATACAGAGGCGTGGGTGGTTAGTACCTATAAGATTATTAAATAAAGTAGATGAAATAAATGAAACACACATGAGAAAAGATCGCGAAGGTTTAACATCAAGAACGAAAAGAAAAGTAAAACATCAAGTTCTAAAAGACGCGGAAATGAGGTGTTTATTCGGACGTAATTGTGGCATTGAAATGTCAAAAGTCGCATTTGTTTTTCCATCTTTCTATCTCTTACAATATCTTAAAAATGCCCGAGACAGACCCTATCAATAACGTCATCTGTGACAAGGCTTATTTAGATGACAGTGATTTACTTATCCTTTATGTATGTATGTATGTATGTATGTATGTATGTATGTATGTATGTATGTATGTATGTATGTTTTTTTTTTTTTTCGTGTCAGCTAATTTTACTCGGTATTTGTGGAAACGAAGGACATGGAAAGAACTTAAAGAAATGAAATCAATTAAAAGGTGCCATTATCAAATATCATCCCTGGAGAGAAATAGAGTGGGGGGGTTAGAAAGGGGCGGCGGGGTGAGGGAGGAGGGGTGAGAGGTGGTGATTGAAGAAGAGACAGAGTTGAAAAGAGAGAGGTGACGGGGAAATCAAAGAACACGTGACCAGGTGAAGTAAGAATTATTTGTATAGCCAATAGAAAACTGTATGTGAAACGAACGGAGTTTTGCCAATTGATATTAAAGGGCAGTTACAGAGAGGGAGAAATAAAATGACTTGAGATCACATTTGACGTCTGCTTTTATGACGTCTGAGATGTGTATCTTTGCAAAGAGAAATATCATACCCCCTTTAAGATTTAAAGGACGGCTGCAGTGAGGGAAGACGGAAGTAGGGGCAGGAAATAAAAAAAAAATATTCCAGTTAACATAGGAGGAACCTGGAAACAAGGGAAATGAAAATAAGAGAATAAGAAGGGAATGAAGTGAAGCTTCTCAAATGATTTCATCAGACTGAAGAACAGTTGGTGCTATATTACCAATATTTGGTACTGTATAGCGCAATCAAAGGAGGGCATATGAACTATACAGGTAAACATGGATGACCCTGACCAAACAACATTCCCCTTTTAAGCTAGGCAGAGGCATAAAACACATCCTCATGAATATTATTTAAGGGACACGTCCAACATAAGAAAAATTCAAATGTAAATGGGTTTTTTTCCTCACTGCTGGGGGCAGGTCTTTCGTTTTCCCTTTACCACAAACCTGTGAAGGAGATATATGGGTATACCCGATTTGGAGGAGGAAAGTGCAAAATGTTATGCAAAATGTATATCACAAGTACCGTACCCATCCTCCTTTAAAACTTTTTTTACAATGTGATTAAATTTTGGTGTTATGGTAATGGGTTGTGTTTTGAATGTTAGTTGTAAAGATTGTTCTATAGATAAAGTTTACTGAAGTTAAACTTCTTAAACTATAAGAATTAAAACTTTGATTTTGTATTACTGTCTATATAGGTGCGAAAAAAGGCACCGAGTTTTAACCTATGATAGCCTAACCTTTTATAATTTAACGTTATGGTACTATCGTGATTGTTAGGAGTATATTGATTTTGAACGTTATGTGAAATCCATCTAGGAAAGAGCTAGCTTCATACAGAAGTTGCAAAGTAAAATCCTGAATGAAAATCAGCTGGAATTTTGTTCATATCTATTACCGTTTTTGAGATATGACTTTTCAAAGTTTGATAAAAATGGAAAATGAATAAATAAAAAAGTATATGCTTCCAAAATGAAACACTCTGGGTATATGAAATTCTCAAATGTACTTGAAATAAAGGTTACGTAAACATAGGATTTATATAAGACATATCATAGAAGTAAATCTGTTGACGTCACACATTTGCATACCTAGATAATGTTTATTCATGATACAACTGTGAGACACCAGTTTTCCAGTAAAGTGGTCAATCATTGATGGAATTTATGGCTACTTTTAATATTTTGAATGCGCGATGCACCCAATACTCCAAAATGTCATTTCCATTTCACACGTTCTTCAAACATTTCAATAACACACAAACTTCCCGTGACCTAGGCCGCATATGGTCATAGAGATCGCTATAGTAAAATGTAACCTCAAGAAATAACTCGGCTATATGTTTGTTTCAGAATGGAATTTATTGTTTTCATGAGAGCAAAATACGAGGAGTATTATATTCAAAAACGTTTGCAGTTGTATATTTTACTCCTTACTAAGAAAGATTCCCGAGTCGGGCAGACGACTTATCAGTATATTATTATACTTACGAGCGTCCTACGCTTGTGATATTTCAATCTCCTATAAGAAAATCTGTTTTAACGCAATGTCATGAATTTGTGAGGTCATTTTGAAAAGAGTTTGTACAGACTGTGTCACACATCGATCGTGCGCAAAGTCCTGATCACATGAGATTGAAAAATAATAAGTTTTGACCCTTATTGCTTATATTATGTTGTTAAAGTGAAGTCTCAAAATATGGCAATAGGCCTTCCTAAAGCGAGGATCCTTAAACCCGTAAATCATTGGATTAATACAGGCTTTACTAATGTACAAAATTGTAAAGTAGGGCAGATAATCTTGCAGCGCCTTTACTCCTACGCATGCCACGTAAGGAATTGTGCAAGCTAAGAAAGTACAACCGACCAACGCAAGGTTTTTCGTCAGCGCTGTTTGTCTTCTGCTGACCGTAATCCTCATGATTTTTCGTCCTCTGTTGGTGGTCCTCTTGTTGTACCGTTTCGACCTAACGCGATATCTGTCCTTTTCCCCAAGCTCCTCGTTCACTTCTTCCTCAGAGTGGAAATTCCCCTGACCGTCATCTGGTTGACAATATGCTGAATCAAATTCCCTAAGACTCTCTGTTTCGTCATCAGTGCTTTGCTCCTCTAGTTCAACATCTTCTACGGCGTTTACCTTGAAGGTGTGTTTACCTGTTCCGTCACCCGCGTTAATCACTTCTCTGGAAGTCGCGGACGAAGGTGATGGCTGCGTATCCTCTGCGGGTGCAGTCTTCTCCTGTTGTGAGCATTCCTCTACCGAAATTACAGTTTGCAATGTCTTACATATTTTGTACGTTTCTGTTATCTCCATGGTGACAGTGGCGTATTCTTCGATGACGCCGTCGATACATCTCCTCCGCCTCTCCGTCTCCTCCGTCACGCTGATGTTCTTCGTTTCGATCCTTTCGTCGCTTTCGTTCTTCATAACGGCTGGACGGTGGTTCAGTTCTTGGTCATTGTCACCGTCCTTCACTCTGACTGTGTTCGGCGGGAAAAGTTTCAGCAGTTTTGAGTTCTGACGTTTAATGTGACAGAAGATACTCGCGTAGCAATACAGCATGACGATGATACACGTGACGTCGATTAGAAAGATTCTGACAAAGGTCAAAGGGCCCACGTGGCCCCCCATGAAGTGGATCAGACATATTCGATACTTATGATTGAAGCCAAAGGTGGTATCACCGATGCTCTCTCCAAGAAGAGGGCTCAAGGTAGAGTAAAACCATGGTACGACCATCATGAGCAAGAGCCGGTTTTTGTTGAATAATCGAACGTACTTGTTAAGCGGTTTGGTTATCCTGTAATACCGGTTAAACGATATCATCGCTATGTTCACCACGGCGGATGAGAAGGCAATGAACGCCAAGACACCCACAGCCTTACACAGAGAGCAAGGTAACGGGAGACGTTCGTCGTCGTTCCAGAGCAAGTTTTCGACATAAAAACCGACCAAGATGGATGATAAAAGATCCGCGACAGCGAGATTAGCGACAAAGGCGTAGGTGAACGATTTTAGCTTCTTGGATAGGATGACAGCCAGTATGGTCATAGTGTTGCCTAGGATACCACCGACACATATAATGGCCGAAATTCCCGCCACGATCCCACGCTGCAGACGGTCCTCGAATACGACACCGTGGAAGTCGTGGTTATGAGAAGGTTCAGGGTGATCGTTGGGCTCGCATGCGGGATCCATCGTTCCCATATAACACTGTTTCAAAATAAGATAAAAAATAAACAGATAATTATTCAGGCATTTATCTTAATAGATTGTGAGTAGTTTTCTTTTTTCTAGAATTCGATAAAGGTCATATATGGATGACTGTTTTTAATTTCAAGTGCCGGAAAATATGGTTATAACGAAATTTGTTGAAAGGTTACCGGCATACCATAATTACCTCTTTAATTTGGTAGGGAGGAGGGGAGGGATAGTATTACAGTGTGCAAAAAATGATGCATGCAAATAAAACCAGTGAAGACGACACAAAAAAAGAAGATGAAACACCCCCAGACTGACGAGTCAGTTCACTTAGTTATACTTCCTAACGGTATCTGATTTCCTTCATCACTTTAACATATTACAATCCTCGCTGCTATCGTTTTTGCTTTTGAGGAATCCAGCGCTCCAATCCAGATTCAGTTTGGGAATAGTGGGGGAGGGGGTGGCAAAAATTTCCCGACATCCCATTCGATCCTGGTCTCGACTTCTGTATTTAGTGCATTAGGAATTCATCCATAAGGCAAGCTCATACGTACGTACACAGAAACAAACATTTATACAGGGACACACACATACATACATAAAATAAAAAATTACCTCACAAATCATACCGTCAGATTTCTTCTCATTTTAATTATTTACTCTTCAGTATTCAGATTGACAATCATTTGAAAGAATCAAGAATAGGGCTACTGAGGGTACATAAAAGGGAACATACAATGGTGGGACTTTGACTGTATAAGTGCGGGGGAGGCGACATGGCCAAGAGATTAATGCGATTAGACATCCTTGCTTTTCCTGGCCCAAGGCCCTTTCGCACAGATGCCAAGGTAAGTGAGTGGCTTAGATAATGGAAAGCGACTCATCACATGCGCGAATTCCCTTCGACTGTATTTCAGGGCCCACCTTATAAGGCCCCGGAAGATATGAGCTTCCAGAAACCGTCTGGTGCAACCTGAGCCTTTTTTTATTCGATCTTCTGCTAAATTTGATGACCCAGTTTTTAGGAAAATCATTTGGCTCATTGTCATATGGGGGGAACGAATATCAATTTTGCTCGACTTCCATAATCTTCCAATTTTGCTGATAATTATCCCGGGCATAAGTTTTAGGCTTCATGGTAGAGTTTAGTCTCAACCGGAAATCAGTATACATGCAGCACACGTTCATATTATGTAAGTCATATACCGTATACTATGGTAATGATGAGGAGATACAGTATAGTTCAGCTCAGTGCAAGCCTGCAATGCATGTTGCAATGTTGTGACCACGTAGCCTTGGATCTCACATCGGCAACTATCAGGAAAAACCTGGCACGCCCTTTGTCTCTCGAAATTCTTTCCAGTCTTGTTTTCCAAACATATGAAACGCCTTGAGTATTTACCTGTCATTGACTGTGACCAATTGCAGTAGAGAAAGGTTATTCTGACGCTGGGACTGACTAAAAAAGAACCAAGAAATACCGCGGGTTACAATAATGAGAGCAAACAAACTCACCTTTCTAAAAATTGAACGTGACCTTCTGAAAGATACACTTATAGGCGACAAATTTGCTCTTGTCAAATCTATAGAAAAAAGGAACATGTAAACGGTAGTGTTCCTTTTGTTATGATGTCAGTGAACTATACATACATTTAGTCTACCTGTCTATCCCGGCTTTAGCAAGTTAAGAAATGTTATTTTTGAGAGCTAAAATGAGTTGCAGTGGCAGTGTCAGGGCTACCAGACCGGCTCGAATGACGTACTAGGGCCTTTTTCCAAAAGTTATAACGGCGCTTTTATCATTTAGCTATTTCCGTTTCCTTAGTAATCGGCTTTGATTAATACGCGCTATCGGTTCATTTTAAAGTATTTATAAAAATGGTCAAACAGCGGTCATTACCCTGTGCAGAGCTAAAAGGTATGGCAAAGGAGCATCGCCATACTTTATTTTAACGCAAAACGTTACTGTATCCTTAATGACATGAGGTCAAGGCTGGGTATATGCAACTTAGAACACCCGGAACGGAAAATGCAGTACAATGCAGTCATCTATGGGATTCTTAAAGTCCCCCCTCCCCCACAAAAAAAAAATTCTTGTACGCCCCAACTAATGGTGGTGCTCCGCTTGCCTTCGGATAGTCCTGCCGGAAGTCACCCCTCTTTTTTTAATGACTTGGCTACTTTGCAACAAATGCTAGTAGCTCCTTGCCTTGAGTAATGCTATGAGCCCTGCACTCAGCTTAATGCGGACCTGGCAAATCGCACTTGATTTGGATAACCGAGTGTATGTCTTCTAGAGAGGATGTACGTAAGATATGTCAAACCTTCAGACTCCATCAAACTTGCCAATAGTTCATAAAAAGCAATTCAAACACTATCATCAAAGTTGCGGAACCATGGAGACGACACTATCGCCTGAAATATTCTTCTTTATGCAATAAAAAATATTGATGGTGAAAAAATCCCCATCCCCCTCACGTAACGCAATCAATGATACTGATCAAGATTTTGTTCAACGATGCTTCCAGATGTACAATAAATTTGATTTGTGATAAGAGATATAGAACGAATCATGTATCATGAATCGACATTAAAAATAGAAATATTTTAGAGGAGTCAGTAGACTTCTACATCCCTAATTTCAACAGAAAATGTGTAAATATATAATTATCTGAAATATTGAAAAATAAGCACATGGAATATGGGTGTATGTATCTTGTTGAAAATCTTAGATGGAAGATTCACATTAATACTCTAATAGGCTCAAAGTGACGTTTCTTCGACACTCCAAAGTCATCTACATACCACAAAATTCTATTTTTTACTAAGCTTGCATTTTTTGCCCCAACTTTTCTGTCGTGGAAATCACCCCCATCCGCCCAAAATCGACTGACCATGTACTAATCTATCCCTTGTATTACTGCCAGCAACATTTAGGTATCGCAGTTCCCTGAATAGCCTAATGTTAGATTAGTATCCCTCAGCAATGCACTAGGCACTGAATTTGGGTTATCGCTTAGACGAATATCTACCGACAGAAACTGCTTGGAAAGTTGGGAAGGTAAAATCTCGTTCTCAGACGTTATTTATGTAGACCTTGATTCGTTTTGTCATTTGTCCTAAGTGGAAGTGATTACAAGCATTTTTTCCCTTTCTGGGTGCATTTCTAACCAATGATAACGATATAAAATGCTGCTTATTCTTAAAGTTATTTATTAAATGCGTACAAGCAGGATTCTAGCTAGAGGATCCTAGTGTTCTATCAGTTAGGGAAGTGTGAACGTCGTTTTTTGTTTTAACTAAATTTATATGAATAATTGACCGGCTCTAAACATATTGCCATTGTGGGAATGAAATTTTAGCAAGTTTGCTTTTGGTAAAACGCTTTATTCAATCGTATAGGTTGAATAGTCTAAAAACATTTACAGCTGAACCATTTCTCCTTTTTTTTTTGGCCATTCTTTAAATTCTGAGGTCTGGAGGCAGGCTAGTATAGAGCGACCATCTGCTCTTCATGCCCTCATGCAAGAGTCCATGCTGGCTATACAGCCTGCTGTTCGCAGGTCTGAGCAGTTGGAATACTGTCAACAAGTACTGGATACATGCGTCTTTAATCATGTTTTTATTCCTGAGTATATAATTGCACAGTCTTTTTTTTATGTAAAAAAGTATCCTTTGGTAAGCATTGTAACTGTATGAAATCATACCGTAACACTCGGTATACAGGCTTTTCACTCTCTTCGGTGTAATTCGTCGCGTTTGAGAATAATAGAGGCGCTATTTTAAAACTGCAGTAATAGCATAAAAAAAAAACTATTTTTTTTTACATTCTGTGCAAAAATTCCAAAGAAGCCAATTTCAACAAATTATGATAGGTATATGGGTCACTTATTACCAAAAAAGATACGTGTAGGGGTGAAGAAATTATAATTAATATAACATACGTAATGTTACAATAAAGTTATCAAAAATACGACGAACAGACCATTTTAAGTGGATGACATACTTGTCGGTTTGTTCTATAAAAAGAATAATTGCTTGTCCTATTGGTTGATGGACTTTCCCATATTGATCTATTCTTTTCTTGTTATTCTTCTTTTGCTCCTTGTTGTTCTGTTTTCGTTGACGTTATTCTCGTTTCATTTGTTTTTGTATTCTCTGGTTTGATTTAGATTTTTTTTTCTCTCTCTCTCTCTCTCTCTCTCTCTCTCTTTAGGGATGGTTACTCCGATAATCCTTTAAAAGCTTCCTGTAATCACTCAGTCTTTTTAACTAAGTAAATTATTGCAAATTTCCCAACTGTTCATTTGATAACGAAAGACTGAAATTAAGTTAGAGGAGGATGCCAAAATGAATAAATACACTTACAGGCCTATACGGATTTCCCGTTTATGCAATTGTAGATGCAATTGTGTGAATTTCGTATTCAAATCTTTCGACCCTACGATTGATTTTCCTACAGATAGAGACTTATTCGTGTAACAATGATTTAACAAGATAAATATCACAGTGCAAATTAAGCATATATAAACTTAGGGTTAGGAGAAGGAACAATTTTGGGTTTGTTCAGGTAAACAAAACTGTTTTGGTTCGTTCTTAGGTGTAAAGAATCCAAAAATTGGGCAAATCCTTACTGGTTGGTTGTCTAGAGTCATGTATTGAAGAGCTCCACGTTACACTTTGAAAGCCTTTGGATGAAACCACGAGATAACTCTCTCTTGCTGGGAATTTGTTTTAATCGCAACTTTAAAATTATTGGATCAAGGAATTTTAACAACGCATTAACAAAATGGAATAACATGCATTAATCTTTGTGGTTAGCGAAACTTTATAGTCTTGGGAGAAATTTCTGCTGTCAAATCTCTTTTCCCCCATGTTTCAGTTATTATTATTTTGCATTTATTCAAATTACAACAAATGGTCCCATCTTTTCTATTACTTTTTCCGGTTCGTTAGGAATAACAATCTGATAAGATTATCCGTAATCAGGTTTCCGGTCATACCAAGAGGGATCTGTCGCCCCATTTTTCAAAGATGTCTCCGTAATTACTGCAACTTGTCTGATTGTATTCTGCTTGAGAAGTATGGACATTGTCGTTGACGATTTTTACAAAAAGAAAAAAAAAACGTTGATTATTGGTCTTACCTCGTTAGCCAGGGTGTCTATAATCTGCTCTGGGGAAATGTTCTACCTTTCTCTACACTTGAATACATTTATGAATCTCCCTCATTTGAATATAGTTCCTTAATTAGTGGGTTGCCAATTTGGAGCAACCCCCCCCCCCCCCTTTCCCTGACGATAGGTGATTTTTTTTCCAGTTGATTTGCGACATGAGGCAAGTCGGGAAACTCTTTTCCTCGGTGATTTAATTGTTTGATGATAACGCAAATTTTGTTTTCATGATTCTTGTTTCAAAGTACTTCCTGAAGACTAATTTTCCTTTATTTAATACTACGGCCTCATTCGATCTGTTAAAGCCCAGCTGCATTTTTTTTTATTGTGATCTTGTGTATTTTTTTGAAGTTCAGTTAACAGCAAATGCCGTATTGGATGCTTGTAATTTTGATTGTAATTTTTTTTTACAATTATTTGCTCTATATTTCGTACCGTTTTTGTGAGTCTTTCCTCAAATGGACAGGATCGGACAATATGACTTGCGCAGAATGGGCTTTTTATGGCATAGTTTCCTTTAAATTTCACTAGACAGTGTTGTTTACATTCGCTAGTTTAAAGGCTGTATTGCATCACCCTAAGCTATATTTTTGCCTCCCTGAAAGGAAAATTCTCAACTGGTTCTAAGTTCCAGTACTCTTAGATTTCCAGCAAATTCGAAAGATGCAGAGCATCTCGTATTACATAGCGTACACAGGGATCCATTGTTTTGATTACACATGTGGAGGAATGTAAAACAGGCTGAGGGAGGGACTAGAGGTAGTTGGTTGGGAGAATTGAAACTGTCTGGGGTGATGCATTACAGCCTTTAAGTATCGTATTCTCCAGGCTGCCATCATCGTTTTTGTTCCATGTACCTTCAATTTTCTTTGTTTCATCTCGAAACAATTGAACATTTATTTTTTTTTTTTTTCATTGCAAGTTATTTTGTTTAAAGAATTTTGAACTTCTTTTGATAACGTTTTCATTAATTTGGATACTTCGATGATTTTGTTGGAACTGATTTCTCACGTGTATTGAATTTGCTTCTTTCTTGCATAGATGTTTTTTTTTTTAATTGCAACAATAATAATAAGGCCATTACCACAATTAGGAGCACTATAAATTCCTTGACGAATTATTTTGAAATACAAAAAAAAAGTATTTCATTCTTTTCAAGAGCATATGAAGAAGCTTGTTAAGGAGAAATATTGGCTCCTTCATTTATGTGTATCTATTTAAATCAGTACTAGTCAAATTAAAATAAAAAACGGCTTTTTTTGTACTGTCATGAATCTTCATTTGCACTTTTGTGTCCATCCCTAATTACTGCATGTATGAATTTCAAGAGTAATTTCAACAGCAAAAACAAACAAACGAACCAACAAACAAACGAAAAACTATTTTGGGGGAAAACGTCAGGATAGTTTGTCATATTTTCTTACGATTTAACAAGGGAAATATCACAGCGCAAATACGATGATTCCCGTTCCCAATGCGAGTGCAGGGAGTTCGAGCTATTGCCAAAACGACATAGCAATCAACGGTACTGGGATACAGGGTCGTGGTACAACGAGTTTCACTTGCAAGATTACGATACTGATATGCGAAGTAGGCAACCAATCAGTCATGGCACCCATCTGCATGTAGGCATATATATTCATTATACTGCTGCCAAATGTTACGATATTAAGAGACATGATAACATAAATATATAAAATAGTTCCAGTGACAAATTTTTACTCAAAATGTAATATCTTAGACAAGAAGGCAGAGAAATGAAATAAAACGACTCTAATCAGTACAACAACTTCCGATATATTAACACTCAAAAGTACATATAATACACTCACTTTTTTATTAAGCACTTGATCAGCAAGGTTTCATTCTTCCCGTAGGCTACGTGGTTATGGTAATCGTTGGACGCATTGTTGATGAACACACACAATGACGTTTTCCATACACAGGTCTATTTTGTTTGCTCATTTTACACATTTTTTGTTCGCCGTGTTTATGACCACCCATTGCAGTATTTCCTTCAGTAATATGAGACAGGAATCTGTAACAGGAGTATTGCTTCGCTTTAAAATGCTGGTTGCCATGGTTGGTTGGGATCATATATCAGTCATTTCTCACTCAGGTGTAGCTGTATTGACTGGGTGTCGTGAAGTTCGTATTTTTTTTGGGGTCAAATGTAAGAGGTATATGGGAGTTATATAGGATGTATACCGATATACACGATATGAGATATATCAGGGAAGGTTAAAAATGACATCTAGATAAGAACATCTACGTTTGCCCCATGATTCTACAATTTTGTACAAAATACCTAGATAACAAGAAAATATCAACATGTGATAGTTTGTCATTGAAACAGAAAGTTGTAGAATTTGCTCATCGACAAACAGAGAAAAAAAAAGTGAACAAGTCAAACTTTTGCAGAAAATATTCATGAAAAGTCCATTTTGAATTCATGAAATTCCCAAGTCCAAAATGAATTCATGAAAAGTCGATTTTAGACTACTGCCCTCTTTTTGTAATCTAGCGGTATACGTACATTCGTCAAGTGGCAAGAAATTAGTACTGATTGCCAGAAATTCGTACTGGTTGCCTGCCAGAAATTTTGTACTGGTCGCCCTAAGTCAGTCTCTGTTGCCTTGCATTCCGATGTATATTAACTCTACACAATGACCCGGAATGGTGAGCTCTGCCTTTTTCCCAATGAATTACACCGTTATGTATATTTTTCTGTTTTTCGCAATGATTTATCATAAAGCTTAACTTAGTATTTCCATACACAATAATGTAATCTCAGAGGTTGGCACGGGGTTATACTTTCCACATCTGGTCCTGGTAACATCATTATTTTAGTTCGATGCGTTGTGTAGTATTACAATTCTTCAAATTGCATATGCACCATATAAATGCGATAAATCTCGCTTTTCCCATAACAGGGTATTTCAGCGGGGTCTCTCAGAAAGGTCACTTGAAATTTGATTTGTACTGCTCCATCAATGTTCCTACGTTTGTTAGTCGCGACTGAATCTTTGCTGGTTCCTAAGTTATTGACATAAACATATTCAATTGGCCAGTCTGTGCATGATGTGCTGTTAGATAGTGGTGCCGTCGAAACGGAAGGGATGGAACTTGGGGGCTCAGCCCCAATGAAAAAGTTTGGCCCTTCAATATTTTCCAAGAGTTCCAAGGATAAATGAGAGCGACTGAATAATACATTGTAATTCTTTTATATCATCTGAACCTGTTTGGATAGTGCATCTGTTTGCAAAGTGTTTCCTCATTACTTGAGAAACTGAAGACATGGGATTCTCATTTCAAGGTGTACATACACCGTAGAGCACACAGGCAGGGAATGCAATTTCGACTAACTGAGGGCTTGTAAAGTGCTAAATTTGCTTGCGCGCTTGATGTCAACCGATGGTGACCCGTAGATAGTCCTTCAGATACTCAGGTCCCCGTCCGTCCTCCCAGTATATTTATTTTTGTCGTTCCACTAACCATGTGCTGTTAGAACTTTTCCGCGCAAACAATCATGAGAGATTTCTACATACTTGGTAACAAGCACTTACGATTAAGTCGTCACAGATAGTGCATTGTTACTTGTAACTGATGCAAACCAGAATTCCTCTCCATTTCTTCAAGTCAGCGATGACTATTTACCACATGATGATTCTAAATACCATATGCCAAACTCTATAAACACTCATCGGCAACCTTGGGCCACATGTACTGGACAGAAGAAAAACAAGTGGTCGTCTTGTGACGAAGTCTGTAACTACCGTACGTATTTACTGTCGAGGAGGGAATTAATCACATCACAAAATTTCCTGTTTACCTTTAATGTAACTGTCCTACTTTCCGAAGTTTTCTGAATCACTTCACATATGTAGAACACCGCAGAGCAGATTTCTCGCTGAATGTGGTCATCCTTAAAGCTATATATAGTTTGGAACTTTGTTTAATTATGTAGTTATTTAACAACATGAAGAATAAAAAGAAAAAAAGGGGGTAGGTGGTACGTAAATCATGGATAGGCCTAAGGTGGTGGTATTTGAAGCAATGAAGCTTTGCAACTGGCAGTTGGTTCGATCCTTGACCAGATCACAGATATTTATTTAATTTTTTTTTTTTTTTGTTCTCTAAGTTTTTCCGTATACGTCAGACACAGCTGTAGAGGGCGTATCACTCGATAGACCGGAATTTGTGAAAAACCACCCTGAAAAGGATGGAAACGTGAGAGACTTGTCTTAGTTACCCATGCGTAAAAACTTTCAGATCCACCTGAAAAGTAGTTACTCTATAATTTAATTTGCGAAATCGTTGATCCCAGGTTTCAATTGGTACATGCGCCTGCTGCTTTATAAGCAGTGTCCTAGAATGTGACCAGGGGATGGAATCGGCAGCACAACGGTCAGCATATTTATATCACGCATGGCGCGTTGATAATACGCCCCCCCCCCCCCCGAACTGTGGGTCAGAACCTGGGATATTAATGATGTCATGGATTCTAGAAACAATGTTCCTCTCTTTTTTCCAGCCCTATCGTTGAATTAAAAGAAATAAATCCCCTTAAAGTATTGGTTGGCAATGCCAACTATAGCTAATGTCAATACGAACCAATAGTCTGTCATATTTCTATTTGAAAGTATTTAAAAGTACATTAATTCTACTACTTAAAGTATGCCACTTCTACTATGCTTACGTAAGGTGGAAATGTTTCACCACTGGTGTATGCAAACCTTTATGTTAAGTCCGGGCGTTCCCCCCCCCCCAAAAAAAAATGCAATCGTGTTCTGTGTCCCTTCGTTGTATTAGATAATGTTCAACCGCCTACCTCAAGTTTTATTTTTATTTTCCAGCTGAAAATGAATCATTATCAATCAATGAGAAAGTGGAATCTAAAGGTATGTTCAGCACCCCTTTCCCCTACTCTATGATGGCAACTATTCCAAAAACAAATGAAACGGGATGAATAATCCATTAAGATTATTCTTGTATCATCTGATCAACCCATCTGATATGTATTACCATTTTTCATACATCGATTGTATCTCATTAGGCTGGATTCATGCACCTTGGAACAATCCAGTCCGGAAGTGCCGTTTCTGGCCACTTGGAGGGTTTGAAAAACCAAACATTTTCTTGTACGTAAACCTATGGTGGTGCTTAGCTAAGATAGTCCCCTCCAATACTTTCTAACCTTAATTTTAGGTTTATGGGTGCAGGTGTCAAAGAAGGTCAATTTTGCACCATTTTGCAACCACAGAAAAGACAACACCTGATCCGTTCTAAACCTCTCCTCATGCCTCCTAGGCCTATTTGTGGACTGACTGATTTGAAATGCTATCTCAAAGGGAAATAGGGCGTTTAGAAAATGTATCAACATGGCATACGAAGAAAATAGCTTTAATCATTACTAAATCATTCAGTCACACCAATAAACACCTGCAAGACCTTCATCTCCTCAAAACATTATGCATGTCGTGAGTAACGGAAGATGCATCATTTGAATTTTGAAAAGTTTGGGTGAACAAATTATTGTTGAGCAACAAATAACTGAATTTCTATCTATGAGAAACTTATTTGTTGAAAAGAAGGCTACGGTCCTTCCCTATTTTGAATAATCTGTCATTCTACCTTTACAAACACTGGTTTTAAATCTATGCTTCTTTTCTGTCAAACAAACGCCTTATTTCCATTTCAGCCTTGGTAGGGCAATCACGATTCCCCTTATAACCCTTCCTAATACGGCAGTCAAAAAATGGGACGATGAGTAGATTTTGCCCCCTTACCAAAAATCTTTGCTACGCCTCAGGGGGCGGTTTTGACAAGTCTTATGTCATGAATTTATGTGATTTGTCACTCAAACTTGAAGTGTAATTGGCGTTCATTGAAATTCTCGACCGTCCGTTGCCATTGCGTGTTGACAAAGGACGCTGAACTGATTTCTTCGTCAAGTTCGTGCATCCCTCTCGAGTAAAGTGCACGATATATCAGTTAGACCAACTGTGTGTTACAGTTATACCAGGAATACGGGGTTGCTACTGTTGTAATACAGTACAGCCACTTCAATTCGATACACTTATCACTACGTAACTTGACGCAGGTGAACATGGATTATAGTATTGATAATTGCAGAGGTACATAACTCTTTTAAGTTTTTTGTGTGTTTGTACAAGCAAGTTATTTAAAAAATAAATCTGTGTCGTTATAGATTTCAATTATGCTAAGCTCTAAATCTAATCTTGACTTGGTTAGGTACAGTAAGCGGTACTAGCATGCTACTAAAGACCAAGTGAGGAACAAATGGCCTAACGTTAAGCATAGCCCTAGGGAACTTTAGCCCTACTGACCACTGTACAATACCCTGGTTAGGCTCAATTTAGTATTGTTAGTGTACGCCTAAATAAAGTGGAGTAACTATAGTCTAGAATACCCTGCCATGCGAAAACACCCCTTAAAATTTATTTGCTACACCGATAAACTGTCTGACCACTTGGTAACGTGCAGACTTATTCTGAAGGACTCATCACACAAATTCACAGACTATGTATGAAGCCAGGCAGTAGTAGTACCCAGTAGCTATGCAGGAGTCCAAAAAAAATGTTAAAGTCCAACGGCTTTCCCTCAAGTGACAAGCCTACACTGGATACACTGACTCCATTGTGAAGAAATCTTTTTAAAGGATGCTTTAATGTTAAGAGTTGAAAATTTTTTTTAGTCCAAAGTCTCTCCCTTGAGTGGCTACATCGGCTTTACAGTCTCCATTGTGGTTTACAATACTTACGGTTTACCCAACTTCCTGTTTTGTATTGTTTGATAGGTTCCTTGTGTTATTGTGTTTGTGTGAAGCTGTAGACGGTTACACTGTGGACTAAGCTGATGGCGAGGTATTCCATACTTGTACTAATTAAGTACAGTAAAACCCCATTTATCCGAACACTTTGGGACCAGACGTTGTTCAGATAACAGAAAAGTTCAGATAAACGGGATTTTATGGTTATCGTTGATTTGCTGTCCCGGGTGTAGCATGCACTTATTAGTGAAATTAACATTTGCTAGGTTGTCTCTGTGTCATTTCTTTCATTTCATAGCAAAAAATAAAAATTTGTTGAAGATTTAAACTTTTTTGTGTGTTTTGTTTAGACTGAACTTCCATGGAGGATATGTTACATGTGGACAATGAGTATTCATTTGAGTTGCACTTATTTGCTGTGCGTTAGGATAACACATAGCCTACACACTGAATCCTAACATTGTAAACCGAAAAACAGTAGTAAGTTACGCTTTCAAACTTTTTGTGGTAAAATAACCACACTAATGTTTGCACGGGTAACCCATGTACCCTGCCCGACATGGTACTACCCGGTTCCAAATCTACCACTCGAATCTTTGTAAACTTCTGTGTACTAATCAGTATGCAAAAAAAAAAAAAACATTCTGCCCTTTTATTGTAGAAAACTTTACTTTTTATTTGCCTGTTCGTTCTATGTTCAACTGAGAAATATACACGTGAAAATCTCTTTGGAGTTGTTTGTACCGAGTAGCCTATTTCATTTCCTTACCAGAAGTTTCATAGCCAACGCAGGCCGCTGGTGTAACGTACTGTTTTTTACTATAGTCACAGTTCACACAAAGATCGAGCATACTGCGAATCTGCTTTGCGCTCTGTGAATCACGCAGGCACTGCATGAGTATGTTTATTACATAGCAACTTGCTGACAAGATTCTTGTCAGCCATTGGCTGTTACATAGACGTGCAGCTGCTCTCACTTTCCAATCACGTAGAATCAATTTCGGTGCACTGTTTGAGAATTTAATATGTAGCAGCTTGTTGTCAATGTTCTTCTCGGTCATTGGCTGTTGCATAACTGTGCAACTGCTCTAACCTTCTGACCACTAGCCAGTACTGCAGTGCGCTGCATCGGTGCCGTTGATCCAACTTTCAGGCTGCTTCCAGATTTTGGGTGTTGTGTAGGAGATAAATATTACTTAGTGAAAGCTGACAAGGGAAGTCGGAAACCTATAATAAACATAACAGTTGAGATTGAAATGTGTTACAACTTACAACAAAAACAAAACAGTGAAAGACCAAAAGAAAAGACATCGTTTTAAACAAAATGTGACATTGGTGAGAGAATTTAAGATATTGGGCTGGTAAGACATACTAGACTGCTAGATGACAGACAGCAGTGGGTTGATTGGTTTACTCTTTTCTTTTTACCTTAGGTGAAAGGATAATTTTAACATGCGCACATGTCATTCTACAATGTAAAACTGCACACTGATCAACTAACCCAGATATCCGTCGTAAAATTCAATTTAGTTTTCCATTTTTGACAATTTGTTGATGGTTTATGCATTATTTTGCTAATGGCAGCCAAAAAAAAAAAGTATTGTGTGGAATTATTTCAAGCTTATCGAGCAAGATACATGTATAGTAATCGTGTCCAAGCTGCCAAATGTTCCATTTGTTCAACGTTACTGTCATATTCTGGTAGCAGCACTTCTTCACTCGTTAAACATGTAAACCTTAGACACCCTGGTGAGGTCAGTTGTGGAGAGGCTGGTCCATCAGGACCAAGACAAACTAGTATCGCAACATACTTCAAGCGCACCAATGATCGTCCCTGTAGTGCGCAACGTAGGATGGCACCACTGGATTTATTATCTGAGATAGTTAACCAAGACATCAGGCCACTCTCAATGATGCGGACCCCTTCCTGTCAGAAGCTGTTGAACTTTGTCGGACCAAGTTTTACAGTTCCAAGTTTTGCTACCTTGCAGGGCCATATTGAAAAGTTGTATGCAAGTCAGCGCAAAATTGTGTCTGACCAGATTCAAAACCTGACGTTACTTTCTGTGTCGACGGATCATTGGACCTCTGCTGTAAATGATGCTCATCTCGGAATCACAGCACACGGAATGGACGAAGAATGGAAAATTCATAGTATGAACTTGGGCACAAAAGTTACCAGTGAACATCACACATCAGAAAATATTGCCAGGGATCTAGGGAGGATAACATCGAACTGAGAGATCCCAGCGGTATTCGCCATTGTTCATGATAATGCTGCAAACATGACAAATGCGGTGGGCAGACTGGACACTTACAGCGTACCGTGTTTTGCGCACACCATTTAGCTGGCAATTAATACAGGCTTAACAACCCTAACTGTGTCGAATCTTCTCGCAAATGCTCGCTCTTTGGCAACATTTTTTTGGAAGTCAAATCCTGGGTGGCTTCAGTTAAAGGCAAAACAAACAGAGAAAGATTCAACAGCAACTGCCCTGAAACCAATCCAAGATGTGCCAACCAGGTGGAGCTATACATACTTGATGCTTCAGAGACTTCTATCACTTAAGGATGCTATTACCCAAATCGCAAATGACCCTGCCATGGGTCCCGATACCTGTCAACATAATGCCCGAAATTTGAGAGATGATGAATGGTATTTGGCTAGCGAACTAACCAAAATTTTGGAGCCTCTAGCTCAAGCTACCACGATATGGTGTGGTACTGTATAACCTACCAATACTCTATGGGCTCTTGGAAAAGCTAGTGCCATCTGAAACTGACTTGCCGGCACTCTGTGCATTCACAGGTGCCATGCATGATGAAATAAATTGGCGATTTGGATTTAGTAGCCCAGCCTTGGGAACCAAGATTCCTATTTTGGCATGCGCTCTTGATCCGCCATTTATTCATCACAGAGCAGGATGTAAAGGAAGCTGCATTTGTAAACTGAGATCGAGCGGTTGGTGACAAAGCACAGCACCCCACAAGACGAAACAGAAATGGAACCTTCTCAACCCAAGAAAAAAGTCTGTTTTGCAAAGTTTACTTGGACAATCATTTCAAAAGGGGGAGATAAAGCACTAAATACTGTCAGAGCAGAGCTTGTTAGGTTTCATGAATTGAGGCAACAGGATTCTGCTGTAGATCCTTTAGAGTGGTGGAAATCTCAGCAGACTCATTTTCCAAAACTAGCTCACCTGGCAAAAATAATTTTGGCAGTTCCTGCAAGGAGCGCGCTGTCAGAGAGACTGTTTTCCTGTGCTGGTGAAGTACTTTGAAGAAGAGGCTTCGGATGGAGCCACAGTTTGCGGAGAAACTACTTTTTCTTCAGGGAAACAATCGCACCCCAAGTGTTAAATAGGATAGTCTAGAGCAGGGCTCCTCAGATAGTGAAGAAGACTGAAATTTGAGACCTTTACCTTATGTATTACACACCGACTTTTTGTGATCTCACCTTTTCATTTTGTATGTGTTTTCATTGTTTTGATTCTTATTGCTTGCGGTAATTTTGAAACTGTTCATTCATTTTGGTTCTTTACTTTCATAAATGGAAATGAGCAAGAACGTTTCTACCATAAATCAAAACCATTCATATTGTTGCCAGAGTTAAGTTGATCATTTTATTGGTCCCCAATGTATGACATAGTTTATTTTACAGCCAGCTGCAGTTGGCTACTGTAGATCTAGAAACGTCATGTTTAGCATGCAGCGCTGTTGTAGTCGGGGCTGCGCAGTGGTACACTACACAAAATTACAAATACTATACACAATGTACGGTACCATTTGTTCAGTACGACATGCACCTGCAGTATTAACGTTTCTGTGTGGGAAAGACAAAACAGCTTAATCCACTTGAAAGAGACACTGACTCTTTGCTGAACTGATTTTAAATCGATCTGATTGAACACCTTGAGAGGTTTGCAGCTGTAGTAGCCTGTAAATTTTCATTGCCGATCTTACGTATGATTTTATCCCGTGATAATTCTTCTGGCAGCTTCATGATCATCACTTTCTAATGACTCCAGTTACTTAACAACATAATGAAGAAATAATAAAGAAGACGTAATTTATATGACAATATTTATTTGAAAAAAACATTGAAAATCATTGAAAAGAAACCATGGATTTGATCGTTATTTTGCTTATTTCTTAACATGTACAACTACATGTGCAGTATAGTGCAGGAATGATAAGTCATGCTCCCTTTAAAACACTCACAATGCAGGTTGTTGTTGTGTCCTGCAATGTGAATGTACAAAAGAAACACAGTTCGATGTACTGTACATTAGGATCACGTGCACGAACATGTACGGGTGCGGCATAGCTCAGTTATACTGAATCAGTCAGTGATGGGCTTCGAAAGAGAACAAGGCAACATTATACAGTACTTTCGTCTGCTTCGCTGGAAAACTGGAAAGGACTAGGTACAGTAGTTTGTATAGTAGCCAAAGAGGTAATTTTATGATGTCAATGGAGGGACTCATTTAATACATGCCCTACAGTACTGTATATTGTCATTTCTTTACATGACCTTTACTTCAAGTACAATTTAGAATTTTATATTCCTCTCAAGAGTTTATTTTGGAAGCATGTAGTTCTCTAAAAAGATATTGATATCACTTACCAATGTAAAACCTAGTAATTATTAAGTTATTAACAGACAATAAATTAAATTTAGCCCTAATAAAAGAAATTTGTGCATCACTCTATGTCATCTCATTCGCATTTTCATCAACTTGCCGTATCTTGAAATGGTAGTAGATACAAACAGAATTCAAACAGATCATCAATCAGGTTTTCACTCTGCAACTTCTGAATGAAACCAGTGTTTTTCTAGATGCATGTCACTTGGTGTTAGAGTGGCATCTCCCAGGTGTTACTGTACATACAGTATCAGTACCACATCCTTGTATGGAGCCTTAGTTAGGGATTTGTTGGTCGCATACTTGTGCAGCTTTTTGTTTAGTTCCGTTACAACCCACATGGGCTTTTCGTTGTTGATCGAGCACTGGTCACTCTGAAGTTCCGCTCACTTTTGCATATATGCAGACACCAGCTTAGGCATAAACTTAGTAAGATGACAAAGCACAGTACAGTATCCTTGGTGGATCAGGTGTCACTGCACAAGTTATTCTCGTACAGAGCGCAAAGTCTTCACCCTTCTACTGTACAGTAAAATTCAGCTGCAGACATCACTCCTGTTAAAGAAGGTACTCTTGAGGTACTCTTGGCTCTTAGTCACACTGCTCAAGATCAGGTACACTAAACTGTAAAGATTCAGTTCAGTGGATTGTTGGCACCCTTGTATGAAGTTTTGACAAATGTTCTAGTTGTAAACTACTGTAGCCTGTGTAAAGGCTGTATTTGCAGAATTAGTTCTGATTTACAGTACACTTAACATATTGTATTGTATTTGCATGTAATAGTTGTGTCTCAAAGTTGTAGGTCGGATAACATTTGCTGATGCAGTCTTGTGTAAAAGGCAGAAAAAGAGCAAGTCTCGTCTTTTCACAGCATGCATTCATTGTGTCAGTCCTGCTGTCAAGCTACTGTATGCAGGCCTTGTCTGCTGTGGGTGGGCTTTCCTGCTGTGGCAGATGCTTTTTCTCTCACCGTTAAACGATGAAAAATTTTGATGAAAGATGAAGATGATGATTGCACATACTGAACAGCACATACTGAACAGTGCTGTGGTCTTTTCACAGGTAACTCGGGCACTTCTCAGACATTTACTTTCCATTTCCAAAATTACAGTGCTGCCTGATGCCTTCATAAAGGGAGAAAGTGCACAACTGCTGGATTCATGATGCACTTTGTCACATTGCTGCATTGTGCCTACCATACACAGCAAATAATGTGTGGTATTCAGAGAGTCCACAGAGTAAAAGCTACTCGTCAAATGTATTTATTGTTCTATACACTGTTTGGTACACTTTCTGCTGTCTACTGTATTTCTTGAACTTATTTGGCTTTTGAACTATGTGTGCCCAGCAGATCAGTTTGCTTACAGTGGGCTGGGCACAATATCATTGGATCATCCCATGAATGCATCCACCTACTGTACAGGTGAAAGCCTGTATGAGGAAGTAAAGTGTTTGCACTTTTTTTCCCTGTTGAATCAATTGCACTTTTATGTATTCTGTAGTCGAGAATAGTCATATCAAGTGTAAACTGTACTTTTTGTTTAGATTTTTCTGTAAAGGCAGACAGGTCAGTTGCCATCTCCTCTCTCCACACTTGATGAAATTAGAATGGGTGCTTTTACACTAGCTCCGGTTCAGATCTCGACATCAGGATCAGATCCTGAGGTCGAGATAACCTCTGTAGTGTAAATGCAGTTCAGTTCCGGATCAGATCCTCCTATTTTGATTCTGGCAGACACCAAGATCTGATCTTGACGTCGAGATCAATGATTGTTTTGTAAACGCTCCGGCATTAATGGTGACATGAGATAAAGTATCCTGTGTCCTCTGTACTTCACAATATGTTTTCTAGTATTGCACAAAGTTGTCTTACGTTGTTTTTACTCATGCATTGTACACATACATTGACTCCACAATTTAGATGAAAAAATAGCAGTATCTTCTTATTTGTTTTTGTAAGTTTGTCCTTTGTTATTCTCTAAACACAAATTGTATACCAAAGTGTGAAATGTGGAAATATTTTCTCATTGTAGATAAGTTTTGATTCACTCATTTCTGGTATAATGTTAGTTCAATCTTCCTGGTATAATGTTAGGCTATTAGTTTCACGACAGTACCAATTTACAATATGTTTTTTTAAGTGATTTTTTTGAAGAAGAAAATACATGCTTCCAAAATAAAACCCTCCGGGCATATAAAATTCTCAAACGTCTGTGAAATAAAGGTTGCATAAACAAAAGACATAAGACATACTGTATCATAGGAGTCCATCTCTTGACATCACAAATTTGCATACTTACTGTAGCCAGTGTTTATTCATGATACAGGCTTTGAGATACTAATTTGCTTGTAAATTTTTCAATCTTTGATGGATTGTGATGGACTTTTTGTGGCTATTTTACATAATTCCAATGCTGAATGCACCCAATACTCCAAAATGTCTTTGTCATGTCACACGATATTTAAGTACTGCAATAAATACAGTAATCAGTGTGTGTGTGGGTGTGTCCAGCATGCACAAAATTCTTTGACATCTACATTCCTATGAGTTCCAGCAGGAGTTACCACTTTCGATAAGTGATTGTACTGTCCTTCAGTCATACTGTGCTACAGTTGCAGTGTTTCAGCTGTGTGTGAGATTGTGCATCAAGTGAGATGAACTTGGTTAAATTTCAGGGATTTGTTAGATCTGCACAGTGGCAGGTGTCTACTTCACTGTGGTTAATATTGAACTTGATGGGGACCTTGTAATATAATACCTAGAAGTACACAGACTGTACAAAAAATATGTTAGTACTAATTGTACTATACACATGTAGTGTGTAATGGGATTTCTGTACCTGTACTCTACATCTGTGGTAGCCTTGCACAATTTACTGTATGTAAAATCACAATAAATATCATGGAGTAGCATTCAGCAACCAGTTCAATAGTTTTAGAGTCCCATGGTCCCAGTGGTAAGTTTGTACAAGGCCGTACTTCCACTGTAGCTACACATCAAATAATAGCCCTCACAGGGACTTTTTCCACAGGGATGTTAACCTGGTTTAGATTTCAACCATTTTGGGGTATTTTTGGCAGGTGTTTGTTTTATTGCTTCATGCTGAACTTGATGGTGACTTTGATATAACTTATCATTGGCTTTGGGTGTTTGTTTACAATCTTGACATCTTTAGGCAGGTGAGCAAGGTGAAGGGGTGGACGTTTTACATTCTCAGTGCTGTCATTTTTCATTCCACAAACATACTTTATGAATATGATGGATACAGACACTTGCAGGAGTATGCATGGCATTCATGTGTCAGACTGCAGTTCACTTACACCGAAGCTAATTGACTATTCCTTTGACTTCAGTAGCAGGATAGCCTACTACAGTCCAGGTAGAAATCTGTGGGTATTAGATGGCAATAATAATCAGTCAGTGTCTGAGGCTGGGTTCTACATTCCCAAAATTGTGTAGGGCCTTCACATGTACAGAATCTATCTCTAATCTGCTGTGTTTGTCATATATTGGACTTTAAAATTGGACACTATTTGTGCATGCAGAGAATGCATGCACCATCCACACATCATTTCAGAAGCTTCACATCACCTCAAAGTTTGCAACATTTGCATTTGCAACTGTACCAAATTCATCATTTGCAACATATGTAAGTATGCAGTTTTACAAATTGCTTTCTTGTACTATTAGTGCTTCTGTAACATTTTGGCATATTTTGCACCGGAAAAACAGACAATTTGTTGCATGTTTGTTAATCTGACTGTCGTTTAAACTTTGCTGATTTTTTGCTTTCCAAGAAAAATTCAATTTGGACTGGTCAGAAAGTACTTTAATAATAATTATGATACAGTAGGCAGTACTTTACTGTATGTTTACATGCAAGTGAATATGCTGTGTAAAGTTGTAAGTGTATTTAAACCTGCATCTTTCAGTTCTTGTGTAGACAATTCTATTTGTCTCTGAATGTCAATTTACACATACTGTATGTTAATACATATGCAGTAGTGAATATATGCACAGTCCTGTATTCACTGCTTAAGTAAGCATGCAAAACCATGTGTACTTTACTGCACCTTAATCACTAAATCACATACTGTACACACTTGCTCAAAACGACAGACTTTTAATACCTTGTTTTTAACACTCGATACAGTAGTGACACACTATAAAGTATAGGCCTATGGTATACATTGGAGTGCCATACTTTTCTGTATTGTACAGCATTGCACATGATCGAGCCACAGAAAATTTGCACAACTTTTGCTCCAAAGCTTGTCATTTTGACCAACATTCAACAAAGCCCATTGACCGTGCTTTTTGACACCTCACATCCACCAAAGCAGCAGTTGCTGCTCACAAGTCGTCAAGGCAAATAGCGGTTATGCACTCCAAAACAGATTTAATTGTCACCTTGGTCAAAGTCACTGAACTTATGTCTATATTAAGACCATGCCTTGCTGTGTGGATCTTTCAATTTTGATGTCATCAACTCAAACTCAAAGCATATAGATTATAAACTAGTGCTTTGTCTGCTCATAACCTCACCACAAGGTGTAGGATAATTGCAGTCCGATAATAATGTTCTATTTGCTGATTCATATTCCTGCCACAAAACTTTGCAGGTACTGTACAGTACTACTGTAAATATTGAGCTGAAAATAACGTTCAAAAATAAATGTCATCGCTATAGCATCATAAAGTGAAATTTTTAGGTTGCTGTACCATGGATGCAATGTGTTGTTTACACTGCAAATTCATCTTCAGGTATGGTTATGCTTTGGAAATAAATTCTGCATTTCATTGAAAATCCTTCTTGTTTGATTGTCTAAAGGACATCCTTATGGTTAGACTCTGGGTGTCCAGGGCTGAACAATAAGGATTGCCCCATAACCAGGGCAAGTAAGAATTACGTTGGGCAAGTTGTTTCTCACTTCAGCTTGCCTGATTATTGGTGCATTAGTTCATTTGCAGAATGTTGTAAGAAGTTATTCACATATCCCAAAACGTGTACAGTAGTCAACTGTGAAGTATCACCACGCTCCCCTGTCAAAAATAGCCCACTGTCTCATTTTCTGTACCAGAATTTCCCTGTCTCCAAAGGCACTGTGACATATAGATTCAAGTTATCAGGTTAGAGAATTCTGGATACTTGCCCCACTGGGCAAGCTGTTTTAAAAGTTAACATTCAGCCCTGGTGTCCATTAAACATTTTGGGACATGTAGGCCTGCACTCCAGATGTGGCAACTGCTGCACTGCCATACTTTTTACACTGGAACTGATATTCTGTGGGGTGGAAGAAATTGAGGAAACTGTTGACCTGTACCCAAAATATTATACTAAAAGTAGTTCAGCTAGAAAAGTGCCAGTGATATTTACTGTGATGCACATTACAGGTACTGCATGTTCTCATTTATTCATGATATTTTACATTGTGAACTCACATTCAAACAAGCTTAGCAACACTGACAACATACCTGTTTGGTGAGAATAATTGTTTGTCAGGTCTCATGAAAGTCTGATGTATGTTATATCCACTGGTTTCTCTGAGAAGTAGTCCATTGGTGGGGGTGAGTACTGAGTATGGGAAAGTTTAACTCACTAGAAATCCCAGTTTCATGGATCTGTGCACATTTTGCATATTGTTGCTCACACTCCATCATCTTTTTGAACCAAAATGAAACCTCTTCCATTGTACCCCTTGAACCATCATTATGTCAAATTGACAAATTGAGTCAAAATCACATCGTATTGGCTCAGCATGAACACTGGTTGTAGCATTCTTATTCTTGATGATGTCATGTTTTGTGTTATTTTTGGCATCTCATGTTTTTTTTATCTCTATTTGTGTCTTTTGCTTGTTTCTATTTTGTTTTTGATTCCTTGCCAAAGGCAGGCAAGGAATCTACAGTATGTGATAGTGATATGTGTGTGTACAGTATATGTGAGGGTGTGTGGATGTATGTGACACTGCTTGTAAACAAGATATCTCAAGAAGGGTAACCATGAATGATCTCATATGTGAGATGTTGGTTTATCATACTGGGTAGATGATCCCTATTGTTTTGGTGGAGGTAAAAGGTCATAAATTAAGATCACCCGAGGTCAAAATGTGAAAACTTTGTCAACATGGTATCTTAAGAACAGTGACCGTGACTGATCATGTATTTAATGTGTGGATTGGTCATACTGTGTAGATGAGCCATATTGTTTTTTGCGGAGGTCAAAGATCATTCAAGGTCACCAGTGACCAAACTGTAAAAACCGAACAGAATATCCCCAGTTCTAAGGAGAACCATGACTGATGTCATACTTGGTGTATAGCTTGGTAATACTGAGCAGAGGATCCCTATTGTTTTTAGTGAAGGTCAAAGGTCATTTGCGGTTGGCAGAGCTCAGACAGTAAAAACCTATACTTACAGTTGTGTGTGGGTTGGTAATACTGAGTAGAATACTCCTTTTGTTTTTGGTAGAGGTCAAAGATCATTTGAGGTCACTAGAGGTCACACTGTAAAAAACCTTGTAAACACCTTATCTCCAGAAGTGAAATGTTGAATGATGTCATACTTGATGCGTGGATTAGCCATATTAGGTAGGTGATCCCTGTTGCTTTTGGTGGGTTACATGAGGTCAAAGGTCAAATTCTCCAAAAGGCAACCTGTGAGTGATGTCATACTGTGCAATCTATCGCTCATATTCAGTATTTAGTAGTCAAAATCTTTGAAACCCTTTATCTCAAGAAGGTCATTGGTGAGGGATTTTCATTCGTAGTATGTGTATTGCCTATGTTGAATAGATGATCTCTATCAATTTTTGCATGCCTATGTTTGTAGAGGAGGTGAAAGGTCATTTGGGGTTAAAGGTTTATTATTATAAGAACAAGAAAAATAACTGTGGTTGATCTTATACAGTATGTGTCATGTGGGTATTTCATGTTATGATATATAACATAACATATGGCAAGAAATCACAAGGCCTTTTCGCTTTCTGGTTTGTACTGCAAGAATGATTTCTCTACTTTCTCAGCTGTTAATTAAATTTATTTGATATTTCTTACCTAGAGCAATGTTCATGAACATGTGAACGTCAATGAATCACCACACCCCATGAGCGTACATCAGCTATCATGGCTAATTGCTTTTGCCTGAAATGGCGGCCAGACATAGTCAAAGTCTTGGACTTCAGGCATTGCAACCTCCTCTTTGTACCAGAGGAGGTCTTTGAGTTTGGTGAAACTCTGGAAGAGCTCTTCCTGGATTCCAACGACATCAGGGATCTCCCACGGGTAAGCCCAGCACAACCATCACTTGTCATTGAAGTACAGTATTTCTTGTTGAAATTGCCCAAACGTGTGTGTTTCAATTTTAAGTATTTTAACACTTCATTAGAGCTAGAGTACCCTACATTAATTTTCATGATATTCAAACAACTGGTGTAATTAGTCTCCTAATAATCGTCCTTCGACCATAACCGGTTTTTCCCGCCGCACACTTTTCATACTGTATATTCGTTTATAAGTTGGCGTACATTAGACCCATATTTGCACCAGTCATATGCCGGAGTGGCCAAGTGAGGGCACTGTCCACACATACTTTATTTCTCTTGGATTGCAACTAATATTTCCACTAAGTGTTTCACTTCCAATATTCACAATTTTTCAATTACGATTATATTCGATTTTTACAATATTACCATTTTTTTTTCAATTTTTTTCAATTTTCCTTCAATGCAATAATTAAATGGAGTAGAAATGGGTTGTTACAAGTTTTGGTCATACACAGTAACTGGTTTTTTGGAAAGCTTACAATACCCTAAGGCGACAGTTTTCCACGTTGAACAGGCCTAGACTCAAGGGTAAAAAAAATCACTAGCCAGCAGGGCCAGTAACTTTTGAACTCCACTGGCCCTACCATATTGTCACTGGTCCAGTTTTCATGACAATTATGCTAATTTTAATACACTTGTGTTGCTGCATTTACAGTACACTATGTGTAGACTGAGTTTCCTGGCTAAAACAATAAGAAATCAGTGTTCTATGTGTATTGTAGCAAAACTAGAGATTTCAGAGTCCGATTTCAGTGAAAATCTGGAAATTACCACATAATGAGAAGTTGTAGTTAATTATATGAAAAAGCATTGTTCATTAATTTGTGATTAATTAAAAGCAAAGAAAATAGTAAGAAATACTCAGCATAGTTAGTTAAATAAAGAGATTTCAGAGTCCAATTTTAGTGAAAATCTGGAAATCACCACGTAATAAGTAGTTGTAGTTAATTACATGAAAAAGATTGTTCATTAATTTGTGATTAATTAAAAACAAAGAAAATACTAAGAAATACTGCATAGTTAGTTAAAGAAATAGTTTGCTCCATTTTCCATCAATAAAAGGCATGAATTGCTAGGAGAAACACATAACTTACAGTATAAGGCATGTCAAAGTGGTAGGCTACAGTACCCCTATGGGACCTTCCCAATGCAACAAAAATATTGTGCACACAATTTGCTACAGCGTGGTACATACTGTTGGTTTTGTAACATAATGGCACATACATTTTGCTGCCCAGTTTTGCTGAAATTTTCAAAATCAGTGTGCATGCATATTAAAGGCTGTATTGCATCACCCTAAGCTATATTTTTACCTCCCTGAAAGGAAAATTCTCAACTGGTTCTAAGTTACAGTACTCATAGATTTCCAGCAAATTCGAAAGATGCAGAGCAGCTCGCATTACACAGCGTACACAGGGATCCATTGTTTTGATTACACATGTGGAGGAATGTAAATCAGGCTGAGGGAGGGACTAGAGGTAGGTGGTTGGGAGAATTTAAACTGTCTTGGGTGATGCATTACAGCCTTTAAGTACAGGGAATTAAAAGTGAGAAAATATTACTTTGCATTGATGCCTTCAGTAATTACAAATAAAGAAAACAATGAAAATTGACCTTATGTAGTTATATCATGAATTTATTCTTCCTCATCTTCAATGCAGCCATTGTTACAAAAAGTCCTAGGCCTAGTCTTCTCGAACTTCGAAGTTTAACAATTATGTCCAGGCCTAGCCTTAGTGTTGCTGTTTCCTACAGTCAGTGTTAGGCCTAGCCTCCAAGTAAAGTCATGAGATACAACTGAAATCTTTTGAATTCTACATATTTATTATTACTGGTACTAGATTTTTTTATTCTCCTCATAATTCTAGTCCTGTTTGAGCGTAAAAAGGTATTTTATGGCAAAAACGCCCCTCTCTACTGCTACCGTATTTAATTAGGCTTAGGCTACATGAAGTTGCTGAAAGTAAGGATATACACCTCGTAGTTATGCATGATACAGTGCTACACCGCACAGCATATGAAGCATAATACACACAGACATACGGTGCATAAACAACGTTGCGTTCGCTCTGTTCAGTCAATTGAACGGAAAGACGTTCATATCACAGAATTGGGTGTTATTATGTTCGGGATAGCACTTACGTCGAACCCTGTCGAACTTGGTAGTTCTCAATTGTGGACTAAATGATATGGCCAAATTGGAAAGAAATCTTGAAAAATAACATTGGAATCTAACTGTAACATCGCAGAGAAAAGTACGGTCTGGACAGTATGCTATTGATGACAGTATTAATGCAGTAAAGTTAGTACCAATCTTTTACCTTTTTACTCTGTGCACACCCCCCAAGCCTGCATGTTCGTGGTCTGTTTGGAGGGAGACCGTATATAGGAAGCTGTATCCCTTGCAGTCTTTCTCACAACTGTCTCACCATTGATACTACTTTGGGGTTAATGTGGAACAATGTGTTTACTTCGCTCCACACTTTCCTGCCTCAACACTCACAATAGCTGCTCTCCCTCCTACTTTGCCAAGAGTGCTTGTAACCTTTGAACTCATTGTAGCCAGCAAATTGATGTCATATCACAAAGCTGCCCAAAATTGTGCCATTTGCTCCAATTCTGTAAGTGGGGCGCTATCATTTAACAAACTTCATTACTGAATTAGAAGTTTTCCGTCTGTAAACTTGTACACCTAGGTCCTAAAATGCAGCAAATTGAGAGTACAGTATCTTTTCATGAGATCAAGTTCACATTACACAGATGTACAAGTGAATAAAGGAAGTTTGATATTGACTATCATACTTAAAATGATCAGCAGACAAGATTTAGCACACGCAATGAGTTGCATTAACAAGTAACTCTACTGTCAGCCTGTACACATTGATCAAGTTCCATGGACCCCTCACAATAAAATAAGGTTAAAAAGAAAGAAACACATAGAATGTAAGAAAAGAGAAAAAGTATGTTGAAAAATGCTGCTAGGAAAAGAAACCAAAACAAAGAAATGTAAAAATGTAGAAAACAAACCTTTAGAACACATAAACAAACAATGCAACCCTTTCATGTGCTGTACATAGGCCTATCATAAATAGAAAAATAAACTTCTGCTACACAAAACTACCATGAGAATTTTGGTTGCTGTTCTCCTTTGTTCATCTTTTTTTTCTGTCATGACAAACTGCAGAGCCATTCAAGGAATTTCTTTAAACCAAAGAAAGTTTTTGACCTTCTTCAGTGACTATTCAGAGTGATAAAACCCATGAACTGTGTGATTGTGGTTTGATTTAACAGGGTTAGGATAAACATTGTACCATATGAAAGGCTAATAGGTGACAGTTTGCTGAGCACTCCAGTAAATGTGTTATGGTATGTTTTTGAGATTACTTACAGTATCTTTTTGGTTTAGATGAAATCATAACCTCAGAAATCATGTGGGTGTGTGTACTGTATGTGTGTGAATGTTTGTGATGCCTACTGTACCTTGTAAACACGATATCTCAAGAAAGGAAGCACATTACACTTAGTTGCCTTATGCAATATGTCAGATTCACAAGTGAAAAAAATCCTCGTAATGAATTCATCGAAACCACATTGATGCATTTGTTAATTCTGGTTCTTTCTACTGTACTGATGGCAGTTGCAGCAGTACGGTAACTTGTATTTCACTGCAGCGGTGAAGGGCATGTACCCACAGTACAGTACTCCTGGCAAACTTTGAAATCTCTCCATCTAATCACCCAAACTGAACTGGGGCAGCAGTCTTTGAATGGATTTTTTTTTTTTGTTTATTTGTTTTGTTTTAAAACAATTTGAGACACAATTTGCAAATAGTTTGATTTAAGTTGACACAGCAAGAGAGGTATAAATACTGTATATGGAGTCATAATACTTTTGTTTGGGATTTTATTCCGTAATATTTGAGTATTTCATTGGATAAATGAAAATACAGTAGTATTATTTAATTCTGAAAGGGAAATAGGTCATTTGCAATGCACCAACATGGCATACAAATAAAATTGCTTTACTTTGTTACTGCATTCAGGCTTATTAGTAAACATCTGCAAAAACTTCATCTCCTCAAGACATCGTGCATGCAATTAATGGGTTATGACAGATGTATTTTAATTTTTCCTAGTTCGAGCAAACAAACTATTCTTGAGCAACAAATAACTGAATAATTATCTTTGAGAAACCTATTTCCTGAAGAGAAGTCCACTGTTCTTGCTTTATTTTGAATTGCAATCATTCTGTTTCCATACATATCAGTTTTTACAAGTTTCTGTAAAGCTACAGTTGCACCTTACTGTATTTCCCTTTTAAAGTGATTTCATGTGTACTGAAAAACCAAAAAGTTAAGATTATGTTTGATCTTAACTTTTTCTTTATTTTTAAATGTACACGCAAGGTTGTACATGAACGGAGTACGTCTTTCAATGAAGGAAAATGACAGTAACTACTTCGAAAAGCAACGGGATTGGCATAAAAACAGTAAAAAACAGAAATCATATTTGAGAATTAACGGTTCTTACTATAACCGCCTACGTAATGAATATGCAACAGTTCAGGTCTCACTAGTGTATCAAAAACATACTACTCAAGTCGTCGCTCCTTTGTAGGTATCAGGAATTGTAGTATTTGGTGAAAGGAAACACTGTATTTACAAATAACCTACGAACTGAACACAACCTTGCCCGCGGAGTCAGTGATCCTGAGTTGTAAACTGAATGTTCAATACTAGTATACTTCCCATTGGCTTGCTCAAAGAAGCACACCATTGATTTGAATGAAAACTGTCAACCACTACATTATCGTATTCTACACTTTTTGTCCTTATGTTAGAAGAATTTGAAATCATATGGCAAAATTAACCAACTGAAATCTATTTATTTTCCCAGATTGTCTGAATGGTGTAATTAAAAGCCTTACCAAACTTTTGGAGATGAAATTTCAATGTTTTTCCTTTTTGCCTACACATGCAATCACTCAAGTAGATGTACTGCAATTTGTAAAGTTTGTTATTTGTTGACTTCAGACTTACTGTACTACTGCATGGTATACAATGTGATGTGGATGTGGCATGCTGTTGATCATCAGCATAGACAGGTCAGTATTCCTACTGTGCAGAACCTAAAATACTTTTTTCATTAGTTTCTAAGCCTCTAATTAATGGCTGCAGAATTAAAGCTCACACTTATTTTGATTTTCCCATCTGTGTTTTCCAACAGCCACTGTTCCACTGCCAGCTCCTGAAGAAGCTCGGAGCTAGTGACAATGAATTGTTCTCCATTCCTCCAGCTGTTGCAAGCCTCATCAATCTCAGAGAATTAGATATCAGCAAAAATGGTACAGTACTTGCTTTACTTTTTCTGAATAGAAGTCAAATGGAGCTATTTTCTAACGTGGTCTTTAGCATTTAGTCTGTGATTCCTCTCAAAAGAATATCCTGTCATACTGTAAGTGTTCTGTCTCAGCAGGTTCGCATACGTGTTTCTTGTTTTTGAGAGTCCCCTCCTGTGATTATCAGATAAGCCTGCGGTGTGTCCTCATGTTACTTCATGTGTCATTCATGTTAACTGAGTGCGTCCTGTAGTTTCTTTGACATGCTACAGTTTACCCCCAAGTTTGAGTTCCCCAGAGCCAACTTTTCTTTGATATCACCAAGATCCCTCAACAGTACCTCTCAGATTGCCCCTCTGATTTCAGGGGTTGTATGGAATATGTCAACCTTCCATCCCACTAGTCTGTCAAAAGATCTCATGGAGTAATTTCACCATCCCACCCCCCACCACCACCACCCTCCATACATATGTGTTTCTTTCCTACCAGATACATGCAGTGTTCATTATCTGTAGCCGACTTGCCTTGAAATACTTTCATATAAAAAGATTACTCACTTGTGCTCACTTACTCACCATGACTCTCTGCTCAAGGGACATCTCTCAGGAGATGTAATGATTCGAAACAGACCGCTTGCTGACACACTTGCATAACTGTCAGTCCCCTGGTAGGAAAACATTGAAACTACTTTAATTGATTCAAACATTCTTTTTTTTATTTATTTCTATTGTTACATTTTTAACAGGGATAGTGGAGCTGCCAGATGCGATCAAGGGCTGCAAGGAACTAGATTTAATGGAAGCTAGCGTTAACCCCCTTGGAAGGTAAGCCTATCATCCCTCGTTTTTGCAAGTTTAGACTCGGCGAGATTTGGTTGCTAAGTTGAAAGTCTAAACTGGACGAGATTTGGTCGCAGATTTATGCGAGTGTTTTCAAAAAGTTGCAAAAAATGGGAAAGAAAGGAAGAATGCTGCACATACATACATTTTTACACAGTGGAAAATGTTTATGATAGGGTCAATACTACTATGAAGGGTAGGTACAGTATATTATTGATCATTGGTACATATGTCATATACATAGGGCTACAGATGTAGAGATGTTATCTCTTCTTCTATGCTTGAGAAATTACTGTACCTCCTTGCTGTAAATGTTATAAAGTTATAGATAATAGTGATGGGACTTTTAATTTTAGGTGTATGGCTTAGAAAAGGTTTGAAGTGATGTGTACTGTACTACTGCAGTACCAAGAAAGTGAGTGTGGTAAATTTCATGGCCTCAGGATTATTGTATGTATTTATGGTATTGGTTTCCAGTATTGTGTGTCTAAAAGTTGAATAAAAAGATGAAAACATTATTTTGCACATGTTACATTTTAGTTTATAAAACAATGCAGTCACTTATTGTTAGTACTGTAGTTACTATGGTGTCGCTTTTTGCAGAGAAAGAGAGAGAGAGAGGTGGGCACTGTCACTCATTCCATCTGGATGTTTTAAAGGTTGTGTCATGTTTGGCATAAAAATGATATATTGGAATATGGGCAGTATTAATCATTAAAAATGTTGAGAATAGCCTCAAATTGCATCAAGTATTGGTACATTAACCTTTCTTAAGAAGACACGATTACAGTTGATTTGCATTAATATTCACACAAGGAACCATAGTGCCCTTGGGCTCTTGTTTTAGAAGTTTACATTATTGGCGTTTGCTATGACTATGGCAGGTAGTACATCATCAGTGACGTTAAGAGCAGTGATGAAATTCTCTCGAAATGTAGTTCTTCATTTGCCAGGTCCCTCCGAGTCACCGGACTCAAGGAGCGAGTACCAATGCTCATTTAATCGATGAAAATTTTCATAGTCATTTCCAGTCCGATACACTCTGTTATCGTGTTCACAGCGGAAGTGATATCCGGCGATGGAATGATGTTATTCTTTAAAAAGTCACTTTCATTTCCGACGAGAGTGAACTGAAAGCAGATTGCCCTGTAAATGAGAAATTAGGATGTGACAGAGACATTTTCAAACATGCTTGTCTTTCTTTGGAATTTATTTTTCAATTGCACTGGCGCACTTGTTTCTCTGCCAATGGAGGAAAAAGGTTTACACTATTGGTCGGATTCAGTATCAAGTGTGTGACGTACAGATGTAAGAGCAATTAATTTATCTTAAAAATAGGGTCTTTTGTGCATAGGGTAGAATGCTTAAATATCTTGTAAGTTTATATAAAATTGTGAATTGCAGATCTGATTCCCAAAACAAGGACGCTTTGCCAAGCCCAAGGTCATCACAAAATTCTGCCACTCTGTATTTTCGAAAATATATTTACAGTGTACCATTCCTTAGCCAGATGGTATTTTAAGAGTACCTGGAAAAGTGTCTTTGTGCTGTATTCACTGCACAATCAAAATGTTAAATATGCTTATACACTACAGTACAGAAGGTCAGAATGAAAACAAAATAACGATGTGGAAATCTTAAAAGAATTAATCAATCGTTGTAAAAGAAATGTCCTTGTGCAGTGTTCATCCTCATTGAAATATTAGGAACTGATCATGCAACTTAAAGGGACATATTGCATTTAAAATGCTTGAACATTGCATACAATGAAAATACCTTTCAATTGTTATCAAAAGAGTTAAGTCTCACCAATAAACATCAGCAATAGCTTCATCTAATCAAAGCAGAAGATGAGTTATGGAAGATGAATCAATTTGGAAAGTTTGGGTATTACAAATTATTCTTCAGCAACAAATACTGTATAGTGGGTTTCTGCCTGTGAGAACCTATTTCTTTAAAAGAAAGCTACTGTCTTGTCTTATTTTGAATGATCAACCATTCTTTGTCCATAAAGTACTGATTTTAAAGATACATTTTGTTTTTTTTTTGCTGTAAAACAAATAGAATATTTCCCTTTACATCTTTGCCGTTCTAAGGGCTTTTCCCATATTGATTCCTTGCCACAGGCAAAAGGAATCTGTGCAGTCCTGATGTCATGTGTCGGTATGTGTGTGTGTGACGCTTATTGTTTTTTATGGAGGTCAAAGGTCATTTGAGGTCACCAGAGGGCAAAATGTGAAAACCTTGTAAACATGATATCTCAAGAACAGTAACTGTGACTGATGTCATACTTGGTGTGTGGGTTGGTCATATTGAGTAGATGATCCCTATTGTTATTGTTGGAGGTCAAAGGTCATTTGAAGTCACCAGAAGTCAAAATGTGAAAACCTTGTAAACACATTTTCTCCAGAAGGATAGCTGTGACTGATGTCATACTTGGTGTGTGGGTTGGTCATAGTAAGTAGATGATCTCCATTCTTTTTGGTCGAGGTCCAAGGTCATTTGAGGTCACCAGATGTCAAAGTGTAAAAACCTTGTAAACACAATGTCTCCAGAAGGGTAACTGTGACTGATGTCATACTTTGTGTGTGGGCTGTTTAATGAAGTAGATGATACCTATTGTTTTTGGTGGAGGTCAAAGGTCATTTGAGGTCACAAGAGGTCAAACCGTAAAAACCTTTTAAACACACTATCTCCAGAACAGTAACTGTGACTGATGTCATACTTAGTGTGTGGGTTATTCATATTGTGTAAATGATTCCTTTTGTTTTTGGTCAAGGTCAAAGGTCATTTGAGATCATCAGAGGTCAAATAGTGAAAACCTCTTAATCACAGTATCTCCAGAAGTGTAACTGTGACTGATGTCATACTTGGTGTGTGGATTGTATATAGTCAGTAGAATACTGCTTTTGATTTTGGTGGAAGTCAAAGGTCATTTGAGGTCACCAAAGGTCAAACTGTGAAAACCTTGTAAACACAATATCTTTAAGAGACTAACTGTGACTGATGTTGTTACTCAGTTAGATGATCCCTATCGTCTTTGGCGAGGGGCAAAGATCATTTGAGGTCACCAGAGGTCAAACTGTAAAAACCTTTAAAACACAATATCTCCAGAAGAGTAACCATGACTGATGTAATACTTGGTCTGTGGGTTGGTAATAATGAGCAGAAGATCTCTATTGTTTTGGTCAAGGTCAAGGGTCATTTGAGGTCACCAGACGTCAAACTGTAAAAATGTGTAAACACAATATCTCTAGGAGTCTAACCTTGATTGATGTCTTACTTGATGTTTAGATTGTATACACTAAGTAGAAGATCCCTTGTGGTGGAGGTCAAAGGTCATTTGAGGTCACCAGAGGTCAAACCTTGTTAACACATTAACTCCAGAAGGGTAATGTTGACTGATGTCATACTTGATGTGTGGGTTGGCCATACTGAGTAGGTGATCCCTATTGCTTTTGGTGGACGTCAAATGTCACGGTCATTTCAGGTCACCAAAATAAAGGTCATTTTGGGTTAAAGGCTTGTGGTACGTCAAGAACAATAACCGCAGTTTATGTTATACTTGTCATGTGGATAAGTCATGTTTGTTTTAATATAACCATGTAGCAAACAATCACAAAGCCTTTTGGCTTTCTGGTTTTAGTGCTGTAGTATAAATACTCTTATTCTTTGCATTTAATATTTATGTCTTATCTGATAGTGATAAAAAAGGCTGGTAATGAAGACAAACAGCCGCTTGAAAACTAAAAAATGCTGAATCACTTCATTGCTTCATACCTTGAACTATCCTCTTATAGTACTGGGATGTAATACTGTATTTCAGATATTCTGAGGTTGAGGGTAACAAGGTTATTAGTGTAGTGTTGTAATAAATCACAAGTTTGTTTAGATATACCTCACCACTCACCTTCATGTGGACCTTTGTCAATCACTTTGGATCTCTTTTATCCTGCTGTGGGTCAAATGTGGAAGTCAGACCAACAATCTTGGACAAAATACCTTGGGACACCCCGCGCCCCCGTTCAATGTTGGCTATAGTATTGCTGTTCAAAGGGTACATTCACTTCTATAGCGCAACATTGGGAAGGGGCGCGGGGTTTCAGGTTATCCTCTCACCTAAAATTCAGTATTATATTTGCAACATACGACAAAGTGTCCCAACAATTTTGTCCAAGATTGTCTGAGAATTTCGAGGGGT
Organism: Stichopus chloronotus; assembly: GCA_021234535.1. NCBI lineage: Eukaryota > Metazoa > Echinodermata > Holothuroidea > Aspidochirotida > Stichopodidae > Stichopus > Stichopus chloronotus. The sequence continues at coordinate 21,803,572 of CM037839.1, read as the reverse complement.
TAGAAGCATGCGCGGTTCACAGGAAAAATCATCAATTTGAAACAAGTTAAACGGCAAAATGGGGGGTGATATTCCTTGCAACAAGAAACGTCAGCAGTGCATGTTCGGCATGTTGGGGCCTATATTGAAGTTGGTTTAGTGCAATAACATTATTGTGTGAATGTTGTCAATGTTATTACGGAGTAAGGGGAGGAATAAGTCAGTCAAATTGATGTATTTGCACTAAATGTGCTAAATAAAATGCAGTCATTGGGGAGGTAACATTATAACTCCAAAGCATCTTGTCGACCATGAAACTACTTTAAAACATTTTGTATGATACAAATGACGTACTTTCGGCTCAAACTCTGATATTGAGACAGGTAACGAAGAAAAAAACAAACAAAAACAAAAAAATACCCCCCAAAAATAACATGTGAGTGGTCCGTTGAAGAAGATCGATGTATATGTCTTATTTATTCAAATTGTTCACAGTGATGACTTGGTGTCTGGTATTAAAGTAACTACACTTAATGTCTATTAGGACTGACTTGCAGGTTAATCTGGGTAAAAAAGTGTACTATCACTATACAAAATAAACCTTTAAAATGCAAATGTAATAAATGTGACGTTTGCTCATATTCACATAACAGTGACATTGTGGTACCCATTCTATTGTACCGTACATGGTGCACTGTAATATGTCAGTCATTTTAAGCAGTTTCAACATACTTCAGAGTACATATTTGTTGTTAGAGCTATATCATTATATTAATATACATATACATATTACCTTATGCTGTATATGAATGAATGAAAAATGAGAAGTTGACAGACCTTTGAGTTTATAAATGGGTAATTGAGCAGTGAAAAACGCTATGGTCATGCCGTGCATCGTACCCCGGCCTCCCCATCCAAGCTGACTTAGACCTAACAACAGCGTCCGACAGTATAGGCTAATGAGAAACACGTTCTACCAAACGTTTTGACAGGAAAATTTAAGCAACCCGTGGAAAAATTGCGTAGATTACAAGACTGAAGATTACATATGTTACCAGCTTCATGCAATGTAAAAATTGCAGTCACAAATCTTGACTTAGCGGCCGAAAAGGTAAAAAACCAGCCTTTACTAACGTTCTACCATTTATTTTAATATTAAGCTGAATCTACAGTTCTGACTTTAACGCATTTTGGTAGAACGTGGAGCTACTTCAGAATATATTATAACTGGGATTCCTACCAGCATTCTACAATTGCAGTAACACTCCTGTTGCAATGCAATGCAACAGCTGCCCATCAATGTTATTTCTAAACGCAACTATTTCTGTCCGCATACAAAACAATGAAACGATCTATTCATTCATGATCACTCCTTTCCAACAAAACATATACAAATAAACCCCCAAAATTAAAATTAAACTTGTTATGTTCATAGTCGAAATTCAGAATACTTTCATTTGAAAATCCCCAGACCCATAGGCCCCGAAAACTAATTTTTATGATGCACCTTGTCCAAAAACGTTCAATTTTCTTTCGAAATTTCGCTCCAAAATTGCTCCCAAAAAACTCAGACAATCTTGGACAAAATACCTTGGGACACCCCGCGCCCCCGTTCAATGTTGGCTATAGTATTGCTGTTCAAAGGGTACATTCACTTCTATAGCGCAACATTGGGAAAGGGCGCGGGGTCTCAGGTTATCCTCTCACCTAAAATTCAGTATTATATTTGCAACATACGACAAAGTGTCCCAACAATTTTGTCCAAGATTGTAGCTTCACACAAGAACCAGTGACAGTACGGTATAGAAATGTTACACAGTAGAGTAGGAACAAACATACAGTACTGTGCCTGTCTACATGGATTACTGCCTTCAACTATTTTTGAATTTGTATGCCATGTATTCACAGTTTCAGACATAAAGTCATGGAAGTGCTACAAATTATTTTGTGTAATACCCCTGTAAATTGGAAAAGCATGAAAAGTGTGTGGTTGCCTTTAACCAACATAACTTGGTGCAGAAATTCACTAAAATGGAATCAACTGCCAAAAGTGACTATTTACTCACAGACATGACTGTTAGCTTACAGACATGACTGTTGTTTTACAGATGTGCCTGTTAGCCCACAGACATGACTATTAGCTCACAGACATGACTGTGAGTTTACAGAAATGACTGTTAATTCACAGACGTGACTGTTAACTTTCAGTGCACAGTAACATACTGTAACTCACTGCAAGGTACATTAATGTAAGAGTATGAAATTACCTGTGGCACTGTGCCCAGGGCATGGTTGAAAATAGGAATGTTATCGCAAAACAAGACCCCAATGTACTCTAACTTTGCATTTCACTTCTTTCATATTTACTGTAATGTCATTTCTTGGAGATACTGTAGTAAACTTGCTGAAATGTGCCAACATATGCTACAGGCTAATGTCCAAGGTACAAAAATTAAGTAAAAAAGTTGTTACAAATAATAACATTGTGCAACTTGTAAAAATAACATTCAGAAATATGCAAGTTCATCTTTGAATGTACTTTCTGCCTTATTTTGATCTTAAGCCGTAGTTTGTGTACCAGAGGGTTTCTTTCTGGTGTTTTTGGCTGTCATGAGTCTGTTGTAGTTTGGGTCACCAATCATCAATGTACATGTCAATACCGTCTTGATCTGCTGTTTGAATGCCTCTGGTTTTATTGTTTTTACATAATCACTGAGCTGTGTAATAGTTTCTGTCTCTTGCAAAGATAACGGTAAACCTTTAATACCTCAGGGTCTGTTTACCTTTGCCGTGTGCCAACATGCATTTGGACGATAAGAAAGCAGAAATGGCAATTTTGTGAAGGGAGTAAACAACCTCAAGGCACTCTCTTCTGTGAAGTTAACAAAAAGAAAAATGGCTTTTATTTATAATGAGATTAGTCTGGTGTTTTCTTTATTTTGGTGACAAATACCCTGTAAGGCTAATTGAAAGAAATGGCATAGAGAAGTTTGCAAGGCATAAAATTGTTGGAAAAATTCATTGTCCAACTGTCTACAGTGTACAGTAGGTACACAATAAGAAAATGGAATAGCATTTTTTCGGCCAACATTTTCAAGTTAAAAAAGAGAGTACAGTGTTTGGTATTCCATCTGTCCTTGAAATAGCTAGAGATCACACTATTGAAACATAAAGCATATTTTTTACTTTTGTGACTTAGAAAGTAAGTGCAAAGAAGGTGAGAGATGACACAACGATACATGGAATAAGTTTCAACAATAAATACTAACAACAAGATATCTGAAGAATGTTAATATTACAGTAATCATGATTGGTATATAGTATGTGTGAGCAGTCACTGTTCCAAATCCTGTCATAAACCTTTCAGCTCTTTCAACTTTTCAAGTATACTGTATATTTGGCTTACCCTTGTTTTTTTTTTTCGTTACAAATTCCTCATACTTTTAACATCTTGTATAATCTGCTTTTTCTCTCACACACAGTTCCTATCAAGCTATCTATATTTTGATAACATAACCAGTAGTGTTGTCATTCGGTACCCAACCGACATTGTCTGTCTGAAATTGCTACCTGTATCCAAGGTTCACAAACTTCCATTGTACTTGTAATAAAATTCAGCATACAGCTAGCATATCTATTAACAAGATACTCGGCGTTATTTCAATATTATGATTACACAGCAAACTTACTGTACAGCATAGTGGAAGTTATTTTTTTGTCTACCTGCATTGTTGAAGTTTGATCATTTTCATCTCGTAGTCCAGCTAAGGACAAATAAACTGTAAAATGAAGTAGTCCTTTTCAAAATTTAGTTGTCCTGTTGCTGTTGAAACTCATATCATGACTTAAAGGGCACCCCCAAGTAACTATCTTATGGGCAGTCGGTACCAGGGTTGGAATTTTGGAACCTGTGCAAACACTAGTTACCAAACATCTAAGTGTTTGGTAACAATTTAACATTACTTCTCAACTTTTCCAGTAACCTTCAGTGTATTACACAACCCCCTTCCTTCAGCTCTGGTTTGCGGCCACCTTTCTAAATCATGTTTCAACACAGATATGTGCCAGTTTGACCAACCACCTAAAATGTGTGTCTTAGAAATTTCAAACTCTTTTGTATGTTCTTTTACCAAATTCTTTGCTTATTGTTGTTCAACCCTCGCCTTTGACATCTTGTTTGCTTTATTTTATCAGGCTGCCAGATGGATTCACCCAACTCACCAATCTTACTCAACTCTACCTCAATGACACGCTGCTAGATTTTCTTCCCGCCAATTTTGGACGTATGGTGAAGCTGAAGGTCCTCGAGCTTAGAGAAAATCATCTAAAATCGCTGCCAAAGTAAGCCTTGAGAATTTGGTTGTGCAACTTACTCAGTTATGAACAATCTTATGTCATTTCTCACAGGCAATTGTGAGCAAACAGACCCAAAACTTCAGTGTAGTTCCCCTACCCTCTTTTTCCCATTTCTCGTGAGCTATTTACATCGCATGGTTTTCAGAATGAATTTGAGAGTTGAACTTGTGTGAACCTTCAACCTCTGTGGTTGCCATATTACAGATATTAAATGTTTCCACCTTTCTTCATTTTACATTTTCTTCAGGTCTATCGCAAGGCTGACTGAGCTGGAACGCCTTGATCTCGGTCAGAATTGCTTCCAGGAAATTGTGAGTCAAAAAAAAAGCTATTTCGATAACACTTTTACACCAATACCAGAAGTTTATCAAAATGTTTTTATTTCATGGAAGTATTTTAATTTTGAAGTACTGCAATAGAGCATGGGAGTGTTCTGTGCTAGTCCACCTGCTCAATGACACTATTAGTACACTACTGTATGTAATCAACCAAAGTGTACACAGACTCTCAGGTTCCTGTTTAACATTGTACCTGCAGTGGAAAACGAGATGGATGTCTTTCCCAATGGTCGATCTTAATATTTCCAAAGAAAAAGACACTGCTGTGCAAACTAGATATTATAAACATACAAATGTTATGAACGTACCCCCCCCCATTTGCTCTTCCATCACTCGTCCAATTTAGGTTGATCCACTTTTAGGAGGTGGTTTGTGTTAAAACGTTGCCCATACTGTCATTACGATGCATTAGAGTGCTGTCGTTGCGCTGAGCAAGGTAGGAGAGTCGTTCTCATAAATCACCAAAAAAAGTATGTTTTGGTAATTCTCCAGTAGATGGAGAGATGAACAATGCCTTGTCATTATTTTGGCAGCCTGATGTCATCGGTTTACTCTCAAATCTTCAAGAATTTTGGATTGACTCCAACAGGGTGAAGGCAATTCCAGAGGTAAGTGCTAAATTTATGTATCTATATATTTCATTTATTTTAAATATGGATATTTCACCTTTTTCATAGCCTCTGGTATTCCATATGCCCCCTTTCCATCATCCTCCTGTGAGTAAACGACAATCGGTCATCCACATCCTCCTCCCAGGATCCTCTTCCCTCATCCTTATCTCCCTCTTGCCATCCTCTCTTCTTCTTTATGATAAATGACATTGTCCAGCCTTCTGAACTGTCTGAGCAGTTAATCAGCCTCTTCTGTGATGCATACGTGGATGGACTCAGGTTTTGTTTTCTTTGTTGATGTAGACAATACTGTCCTTCATGTCATTGCACGCAAGGTCACTGCCATCAAGAAAGAGAGAATGAATGTACTTGAATGATTGACAAAGTTAGGTTCAGTTTAAAATGAAATGATGGTACCACTCTTTCTCTGTAAAGAGGTTTAGAAGTGAAGAATTGATTGTCTGGCTAAATGGTTGGACAATACCATGCCAAGAATTAGCTGTCTCCTTTAGCTAATACTGTACTCCCTTATGCCTGCACCCCCTAATGCTAGAATGAACACACTATGACCCCTTTCAGCAAGTTGGTGACCCAGCCTTTCCTCTGTTGAGGAGCACAAATCCATAAGCATTTCTCTTTCTGTTTTCCAGTCAATTGGTGGCTTGAAGAGATTGTTTTACTTTGATGCATCCAGGAACCGCATCGAAGAATTGCCTGCCTCTATCTCAGGTTGGGATGCTATCAAAGACATTCATCTCTCAAAAAATTTTATTCAAGATTTACCGGCCAGTATTGGTGAGTAACATTTCTTTTTCAGACAAATTTCAATGGCTAACAAACTTAGATGAACAGGTCTTTTGTTGTCACTTAATGTTTACAGACACAACCACATCGTTTCAGAGTTATTTTTTGGTTCCTTGTATCAGCAAAGGAACCTATGCTGTCCGGTTGGTGTGCATACATGTGTGTATGCGTGTGTGTGTATGTGCATGTGTGTGTGACACTTGCTAGGGGGTCCTGTAACCCAACAGGGGAAAGTCGAATGAAAGTCAAACTTGGTATGTAAGCCCACCATATTGAGAAGGTATGCGCTATTGTTTATGGTAGAAGTCAAATATCGTCTGGGGACCGCTGCAGGCAGCTCTATGTTTCTGTGAGATTTGCTTGGGTATGCTCTAACTCAAAGGGGGAAAGTTGGATGAAAGTCAAACTTGGTATGTAGGTCTGCCATATTGAGAAGGTGTGCCCTATTGTATTTGGTATAAGTCAAAGGTCATCTGGGGGAACTGGGGTGAATACTCTGAAAACATTTTCAACAGGATATCTCCAGTTAAAAAGCTTGGACAAAGTTTACACTTGTGTATGGATGCACTATTGTAGTGGTGCCTTAGGGTGTTCAAGATTTTTGGGGCCAAGGTCCAAATGGGCCATTTGGACCATTTTATGAAGTCATGCAAAATGCTTCTCGTACAGGTTGCATGGTATTAAATTGAAATTGTGTCACACTACTGCTATGGTAGAGGTTCCTTCAGGTTGTGCAGGATTATTGATCACATGTGGGGCCACGTGGACCATTTCATGAAATCACGCAAAATGTTTTTTTCTGCCTATTTTGCTTTACAATATGAAAGGTTTGTCAAATTAGCATTGTGGTAGTGGAACTTTTTGCAATGTTCAACATTTGTGGGTCCAAGTTCAAAATGGGTCTTATGGGCCATAAATTATTACATTGTGCAAAGCGATACTTTTTTCTACAGATTATGTTACAATTTTGAGCGTTTTTCATATTAGTACTATGGCAGTCAGAGCCTATGTCTGATCAGCATTCTTAGGGACAAAGGGGCTATGCTGCCATTCATTTCATTGTTTATAGCATGCTTCTGGCTGGGTTTTGTTCAATCATTGAAACAGGTAATTCCTCTTACAATATAGTTAGTTTATCAGTGCACAGTTGTATTGTTCATATTTGGAAGAAGGAAGTCACCTGTGTTCCTATTAATCACCTTCCTTCTCTGTGGTTAGTCAGGTCAGATAGCCAGCTTGCCATTTAGACATTAATGCCATGTTTGAAAATATAGGTCAACAGTGGGGGAAGACAGGTCCCAATTGACGGTCATTAACATGCCTCATTGGTTTTGTTGAGATTATTTCTGCAATAGCTAGCATTTCTGTTTTTTTTTCAGCAGTTTGATAAGAGTCCATCGGGGTCTTGTTAAACTCCTTTGTCATATAACCATAATTTTCTCAGTGTATGAAATAAAAATGTAAATTTGGATTTTTGTCTTTTGAAAATGCTTTGTAACTATTTGTTACGTACTTTAAATTCTCCCATTTCCTTTCCTGACAGAGAGTGAGGCAATTACGTTTTTCTCTCTCAAGTAACTTTGACAATTTTATAAACCATGTAGGTGATTTTAGAAATTTGTTAGTGCTCTTTTTCCCTGAGAATGCACAAAGGAAAAAAGAAAAATAAAAGGCAAGTAAATATACACAATATAATATTTACAGATTGCCACCTTTTTTTTTGGAAATACCAAACTTTTATGTAATCTACAATGAGTTGACAGTTCTTTGGCAGCCATGATAAAATTTATCTGCTGAACCATGCCTATTAAACAAATTCAATTGGTTTTCAGAATTTCAATTATTAAAGATGTCAGAAACAAAGCACATATTGTGACATTTGACACATTTCCCCAATGCAGCTATTATTTCAGTCCTGAAGCACAGTATTTTTGCAACATGTAGCGACCTCACAAGTGTGGAGGAAGCCTGTGGCTTATATATTACTGCTTCTTGTTGAGTGACACAAAAACTTACCAATTTTTGGATCAAATTTGGTACTCTAATCTGTTGAGTCCAAAAATATTGTTGATCCCCAAAATTGTGTGCAGGTGAGCTGAGCACTCTGTCAACATTGAGGATTGAGAGCAACCAGCTGAGCAGCCTGCCTTACTCCATCGGTGGTTTGGTGTCCCTGGAGGAACTGATCCTCAATGCCAATGACTTGGAAGACATCCCGCCCAGCATCGGCCTCCTCCGGAGGTTGCGGCACCTCAACGTCGATGACAATATGATAATGACATTACCTACGGAGGTTAGTGACTTTAACATCTGAAGAGCAGTTGGTTTGGGGAGAGTAGGTGTGTTCATAGCATAAGGAATTTTGAGAGCAGAAGACTTCAATTTTTGGAGGTACATCAATTATTGCGGCTCATGAAAACTTTTGTCATTGTTGATGTGTCTAAAGGAGTCGGTTTGAAACAGAACTAAACTTCAGTCCTTCGATGCCATGGAGTGAAGAGTGTGGTTTACAAAATAATTGTGCTGCTTTGCAGAGTAATGGCAACCATGTGCCTGGTAATGGTTCTTTTATCTTTGATGTCAAAAGCTGCTAATATGAAGGTTGTTGTGGCAGGAAATTCCATTGACATTTACCAATTCTTGTACAACCAAAACACTCGTCTGTCTAGCGTTCAGGTAATCTGTGCGACAATGCCTTATTTGATGTTAATATTACGAAATAGTTCCAGATATCTTGTTGAAAATGACTTAGCTTAGTGTAGTGGTCTTGTGGAGTGAACTTTCAAATTGCCAAAATGAGAGGTGATTTTGTCAAAGAAATAAGTGGATATAATGGTGCCAGGTTCCATATGGAGGCTTCCTTCATGCAGGAATAGATATGGTAAGCCCTTCAGCGGAATACCCAGGATTCCAAGGTGTTCATGCTCCCTGTTTGCTTGTGTCCTTCTCAACACAAACAGCGCAGTGGTCGGGTAGCAGACATCATGTTGAATTAGTATATCTGTACTTGGTGTGCCATGTTTTGCTATGTTAAATATACATTGTCTTTATACAGCTGGGCAGTTGCAGCAAGATCAGCCTTCTTTCAGTGAGAGGTAACTACCTGGAGTGGCTACCTGATGAGATAGGAAGAATATCCAGCTTAGCAGTCGCTAACTTCAGCAATAACAGACTCAAGTACCTGCCTTACAATTTCACTAAACTGAAGAACCTGCAAGCATTGTGGTTGTCAGAAAACCAGGTTAGAATGTGTTAGGTCACTGTTGTGCATTAAAATTATTAAAGATGTGTGTAATAATACACTTGGTCACTGTCTTGTAACAGGAAAGTAACATTTGAGTGGAGATTTAAATGGCCGATTAAAGCAGGAGTGGGCAACCCAACAGCGAGCGTCTAAAGTTTTGTGCATGCTCGAAAGGTTCACTGTACTGAATCTGACCTGCAGGATATCACTGGTTATACAAAGGAGTTGTTGAAAATGCATAGGACATACTACAAATATAACATCTAGTGGACATCGACCAATTTAAAAAAGTATGATTGTTTTTTCATCCAAAAGGCTGATCAGACAATGTGTGACACAGGCTTTATTGGCATGTTCTACGTTAGAAGTCTTCGATATGGGACTGTGAATGTTTAGATTTTATTCAGCATGTATAAGATTGTTTGTAATGTGTTAGGTGCCATTTGATGGAGCCCATCAAAGGTTACTCATATCAATGTTTGCAAAGTAGTTTTGTGTGTGTGTCCCACTATGTAAGTATCGCCTACACGTAATGTTTCATTTCAAAGCAAGCCCATTGGTATCTTTTCATTTCATCAGTCCAAACCATTGATTCCACTGCAATCGGAATTCAGAGAGGAAACTGGAAAAAGGGTCCTTACTTGCTTTCTCTTGCCACAACTACCTCCAGATGATATAGAGTATGGTAAGTTACTAAGATCACATTCTATAATCTTACTACTACTACTAGAATATAAGAGTATGTTACGGTCGATACCGTCAAATGACTTGTTAACATCCTTGATTTGCAGTAAGCAGTCAGAATTATCTAATATACTTTCATCAAGCAGATCCACTCTGTGCCACTCTCCCTGTCTCATCATCCTGTCCTCCCCTAGTCTCACCCTACCCTCTCTTTTAGATCTCATTCCATCCCATCAGTTGTGAGTGTTTCACCTCTCAATGTTTCTGTCCCTCAGATGATGATGGTAGCGACAGTGAGAGCTTTTCACATGTCCGTCTGGAGTCAACAAAGGAGAGAGAAAATGGTGATTGCCTTTGATGTGTCAGAGTCAGAACCAGAGGTGAATCCTTCCTCTCTGATAGTGACTGTATCTATATCAAATTACTTGATGAGTGTAATAATTATTTAGAGTCAGACCTCTCTACGTAACCCTAGGGTTATTTGATGTTTGGGGTGAGGGGAATGTAGGCATGTTCATGAAACATTTAAAAAGCATTATTTTGGACATATTACATCATTCACAGAATAACATTGTGTTGACTGTTTTAATCATTTCTTTCGAGTTAGAAAAATTTCTCCTTGTTTTTGATGTCACGTAGACTGCATTTGAAGCCAAAAACAGGAAACAAGCGTACCCAAAGGAGACTTATCGGCCAAAGTTCCGTGGTGGACCAAACTCCCAGCTTCCCAATGGTCATGCAGGTATTGTATTGAAGAAACAAGATGAACCTGTTTCTGGTCAGCGCCAGGTTAGTAGAAATCATTCTGCAGGTATACATCTCTTGGGACATTGGATGATTAATGAATACATGTCTCCTTAAGCTTTCACGGTAAACCGGTTATATAACAGAGACCGTCAGTAACAGATTCCTATTATGCTTGATTATTGCATTGAAGAAAAATCAAAATGTCAGAAAAAATTGGTAATATTGGAAAAATGGAAGATAATTGTGAAATATCAAAAATGATTGTGAAATATTGAAAGTTGCAACAAAATATTTGTGGAAATATTAGTAACAGTTGAAGAGAAAAATGTTTGTGGGGTTAGAGAAGCACTTGAATAGTAAGTTTGGGATTATCAGGCATACAAATATTGGGTACTATGTCAACTTATATGTCAAGTGTGTGAGACAAATACCAGTTACAATCAAAGTACTGTTATCTGGGGTCCGATTATACTGAATGTCCTTTGTGTGAATATCAGTGAAAGCTTATAGTCTCCTGCTATTGTTTAAGTTTTTGTCAATGAGTCCATCCACAACTGTCAGAATTTGGTAAAAACACCTCTCGTTTTTGTAGAGTACTCAACAAGAATGGGCCCTTTCAGGAAGCTTTTAGTGTTGTTATGTAGTGATATCAGGTTGGGTATTGGTGTAGCATAGCTTAATTTTTCTTTGCTCTCGCCAGAAAGGAGCAAAACATTAATTTGATTAAAAGCTGTAAAGAAGCTGTTGGTAGTAGTTTTATTGTATGAGACAACATGTATGATAGCTTGAAGCTCTCACTGAATGTCTATAGATTCTAATTATTATTCAGTGGAAGGTATTACAATAGAGCAACTCATCACATTAAAACCATATTAGACGTATCAACAATGTAGTATTTTTAAATAAAACCATGGTCCATTTTATGTAGTTTCAAAGCATCCAATTTACTTTTTTGTCAAGCTGCCTTTGCTATTATACAAGAAAAAAGTAACACCATATGTAATGACAATTTTTCCTAGGTTTCTAAATGGAATAGCTGTGATCATCAGTTATCTTTATGAGTTATCATGAGTGGTTGCAAGTTTTCAAGTGACTTAGAAATGGATTGAGAAAATTACTTGTGGAATTGTCATTGACATATGTCAGGCAAATAAATTATTTGTAATAATATCAGTAAAATAATAATAATCTTATAATAAATGTTGTTTCTCAGAGAGTCAGAGGTAGGAGGGAATTAGCAGAGGAGGGTAGCACCACCGGTAGTGTGAGAAGTTCAAGGCCAAGGTCACCTGCTTCATCAACAATCAGTGCTACTCACTCTCTCTTCAGAGCTGATAAGGTAAGTATATCATACAAGTTTCTTGATGGTAGATGAAGCTATATCCTAACCTGAAAGCAGTACCATGACTTTGAGCCTATAGTTAACATTTTGCTCCTCTGATTGCAGTGTTCCATTAGTTTACAAAGGCTTTCAAGGATTGTAATACATCTATTCTGAGTTGATGTGAGAAGAATTTTACATTTCTGTCGGCTTGGCTTACTGAGGCTGTATGAATGAACAGATCTGTAGACAAGTAGTTCTTCTCTTGGTTTTCAAAGCATCTGCATGGACCATGGCTGCACTGCAGTGATGGCAAGTGAGGTGTTTTTGCCTACTTCAGGGTTGAGAGAAATTTGTGTAATACACAGGCCCATAAGTGCCCTTCAAGTAATAGTGTGAGGAGATTATGGTGTCATTAGGATGTCAAATCGGCCTACTGTATGTGGCTTCCACTTTCCAAATATGAACTGAAATCATTGAAAGAGCTGCTCACTGAAAGTGAAATTTGTTACCAGTTGGATGAGTTTCTAGGTCTGCAAGAATACCTCAACTTTCAAGTTGTTTAGCAATATTAGGGCAATCTTCCTGTGCAGGTTTCTCAATAGGTGACAGACTAGTGTCTTTCTTTGATTACCCCCCAAATAGTGGCTTCATTTCCATTATTGTTCGATTACATGCTTGTTTTTGTTTTTCATCACCGTAGGAAAAACATGCAAAGGACAAAGAAAGGATAAGGAGAGGGTCATTGTCTCCAGACAAGAGCACAAGGAACAGAAAAAGGGGAACTGTCTGTCCAGTGGGAACTACCAGAGTCTTCCTCCAGAGAGCAGAAAAAAAGACGTAGCAACAGAATTGTATGTATCATTGAATGTTTCACGAAAGTTCCAGAGAATTTGACAAGTGTAGATCTTGGTCATGCTGTCATATGATGAAACAGCTATCATGGCTTTACTTTTGTGTGGCCATAGAATAACATTCTGGTTGAATTAAGTACAAATTTGCACACAAATTTTGATTAACATGGACAATAAAGAAACATCAATAATCAAAAGGTATTGTCTGCTCATATGTTAAGTGTCTATCTTTGGACCTTCCTCCATAGCTGCTAGTGGTCCTCATTCAAAACTGATCTTTGTAAACCTGTTTATGATCTGTTTTATGGAATTGTTGAGCTGGGTCATTATGCAGTTGAATTTGAATTGTTACCCTATGTTCATGTAATGAGTATGCAATAACCAGTTGAACTTTTCTGTCGTTCCAAAAGATTTGGATGTCAGGAACATCGATTTCAGTTGAGTTGCAACCGTTCGATGGCAACCGGGTTTCATAGGTGTAGGTTGAACTGAAAACAAACTTTTCTTTTTTGAAGAAAACATGAAAGGAGACATAAAAGCAGAATTAAAGTGGATGGAAGAAATATTGTCTGTTACATAAATTTTCTTTATTATCGGCCAAATCAGAATATTGCCAGGGTTTGTTTGCCATTCTGCTGAAAGAGGTGAGACGAATTTTCATTTTAACTTTCCTTTATTTTTTTTCATTATCAGATAATCAAGGAGAGAAATGCTCACAGTGACACTGAGGTATTGGATTCCCATCCTATGAGAGTGAGGACGCCAAGGTCGGAGAGAAGACGTCGTGGCCGTCATTCCAAACACCACATGGATGAGACAGATCGGGAGGTTGCACAGTTGACAAATAGCTTTAGATATTCATCTCCTGAAAGAGACAATCAAACAGACACTGAGCTGTTCACAAAGAAGGATATGCCAGATGTGGTGTTTCAGCAGAAAGTTTTAAAACAAGGTATGGTCAAAAGTCCAAGCTCAGGTGCCACTACCAGAACTGTCTCATCCTCTCAAGGAGAGGAGTCGAGGATCAAGAGGACGAATCGGTATCTTCCAAATGAAAGACAGACCCATAGGTCATCACCAATGCAAGCGTTTGGTGGTGGTGTAAATTCGAAAACTGCAATCCCAGTAGGCCACAGGTCTAATGTACCATCTAGGGAGGTGATTGCCAATGGAAGTATCCCCAACAGGAGGCAGAGGTCACTTCCTTCAACTCCAAGGCCACATGCAGGGAGTCCCAGTTCCAAGCACAGGACTCCCGATGGCCCTGTGAGGAGAGAAACAAGAGTAATAGACTCAAGTCGTGATGGTGATCCAAAGGTTGATTATGCAGCACCTCCTGTGCAACACCACATCATGCAACAACAAGGAAGGGACTCTGGTATATCCATACCACAGAGTCCATCTGGTTTTGTGACTGATCCAGAGTTGGAACGGTTGTACCAAATGCGATACATTAGGAACATGCCAAGCCAAGGTGTTGGGTACAGCACAGATCGTGACAATAGAGAAAGGGATGAAACAGCGAATAATTCCAGTCGACCTACGATGAATCTAATGAATCCGTCAAACACAAAGTACGATCGCACAGATTCCAAGACTTATCAGGGTTTTTCTCTACGAGGAAGAGGCAAGGAGGATTCAGAAAAAAGTGAAAGTAGAAAAGAGGTAGAAGAAAATCAAAATCATGAATGGAGGTATAATGTAAAGACAGAGGCCACTAGTAGAGTCACCATGCCACGGAATGTGGATGTCGGCAACCACCGCAATAATAAATGGCAGAGTCCTCATCAGACTTCTACCCCTCTTAGGAATGAACAGTCAAACTCAAACCAGAGGAGCATGATATCAAGGACACTACCCGCAGGTAGGAATTTCATTGGGGCCGAGGTTGATCCCCAGGAGCAGACTGTTCTGCGCGGTCACCATACGAGTAAACCTTGGGATCCCAGTCATAGTCCATATAGACCACAGACCGATGGCAGCAATGCCGGCATGCCGGCCTCTGTGGAATATTCAGACCAGTTGAGGCGTGTCAGCGGCCAGTTCCTTTCCACAGCTGGCACGTACCATTCCAAAGGGAGGACCTTTTCCAATACACCCTTCCATTTCATACCAACGGCCCCCTTCCTTGGAAGGGAGCACTGTCGGAAAGGGAGCCAGGAGACATTTGAGGTTTTCATCAGAAAACCAATCAATGAACCACGGGGATCACTATGGTGATGACAGAACTGCTATCTTTCAGTCAGTGGATGACCACTCATATAATCCTTCCCATTCGAGGACTCCGCTTCCAAACAGGACTGGTAAGCCATTGCAAACAGAGACTAGACATGCTGAGGGTGAAGGCACATTCAGAGATACCTCACAGGGGTACGTGTCTCCCTTCAGAAATTACAAAAACAATTTGGAAGGGACTTAGTTAACGGGGATAAACCAAACCCTTCCAGCCATTTTAACTCATCTTCGGATGAACCATTTCAGGAAAGAGCTGTGGACGTTCCCCCAGAATTCATGGATGATGTTGACGGCCAAAAAAACTGGGATCACTCGTCCAAAAAGGAAATGTCCTCTGACTCCCAGTGGAGTAGAACACAACCATATCATTCCACCCCTTACAATCCATACATCAGCGGTCTTTCATCCGGTCAACCTTTCTCATCTCCAAGACAGCCTTTTTTTTCATCAGAAGATCACAGGAGGGAACCAGTGGACGAGTCGTTTGCGGCATTCCAAAACGACTGGAACAGAGACACGAAAGAACGGTGAGTCTGCAAGGCCCTGCAACTGTTCAGGAGGATGTTCAGTGGGCCCTCCCTGACTGGGACCATGAGGGCAATGGACAGGATGGACATTTCTCAACCTGACATAAATAGGAACAGAAGCTATGCACCAGAGTGGCTGGACCACAATAAAACAGTCTTCTGCTCTGGAAGAGAGCCGTAAGGAGGGCAACCGCAACAACTCCAATCTGACAAAATCAGTGGAACAGCGGGAAGTAATGCCAGACTTTTCAAATCCTGCAGAGAGAAGGCTGCCTTCATCTGGCGACATCAATGAACTAAATTGGAGAAATCACCTTCTTGACCACTTACAGAAGAAAAGCAAGGTGAGCTGATGCATATCTGAATTTTATAGATTGTATAATTTCAAAGCACCTGAGCTTTTCATCTTTGTATGTTTGGCCCAAGTACTGTTTCGCTTCAGAGAATGACTGATTGAATTCTGTAAGTGGTCAGGCTGTTGGATTTTCATTCAGAGAGACATGTTTGTCGGAAGATTTGAAAAATAATTTCTCATGCACTGCTGTTTCAATATTTTAGTGGTACCACAGTTGACCTGAAATGAAAAAAGCACTCCCAGGCAAGTTTTGCTTTTAGAGTAGAAATGTTTTCAGTAGCTTTAGAATGTAGATTGTATAGGAGGTAGCTACATGCTGAACATTTACAGTGATCCTTAGGTAATTTTGTTCGACATATGTATGTGAAGACATAGGACTGAAACTTGGTGGAGATTCTCTCAGTGGCTGTGTTTTCATCTCACAACAGAACCAAGTTGAATCTGAGGACGTCTTTCAGGTATCAGGCCCTTCTCCATCGCCCCCTTCTTACCACAAGGCCATCAGTAACAGCTACCCAATGCCACCGTTTGTGACCAGGAGATCGCTACCGGTGCCTCCTCCGGCCTCTCAAAGTGGGAAAGATGGCGAGGATGTGCGAAGAGGTGAGGAAGTCAAAGATTTGGACAGAATTACGTGTTCGACATCTGAAAGTCTCTTTAAATGACATTTGGAATATTGGCTGTATTATTCATTAAGAAAAACGTTGAAAATAGTCACAGATTTCATCTCAATCAAATGTTGACCATTTTTCCTGTCTTTTACGAGCATCATGAGTAAATTTTGGCTAAATATGCAAATGTATGACGTCTTGAAGGGGCTTGTGTGATATCTTTTATGTTATCCATTGTTTACTTAACGTTTATTTCAAGGGTAATTGAGAATTTAACATGACCTGAGGTAGTTGTCCGTTGGCTTTGCTGCTTTGAAGAGGATAATACTGTACTTCGACAAATACTTGTTAACATTTGCATGTATATACAGGTTATAGATGGAGAATTCTTTCATCACTCAGGGCTAGATTTCCATGGTCGTCCCATTGTCAGGAACAGCTGAAATTTCATACAGACAACCTTATTTTAAAAGTTGGTTGTCTGATGGACAACTATTTTTTTTCTCTGTGAGAATTAAAAAGCAGCTTGTTTTTAGGCTCGGCAATCGATTCTTTCAACTTTCGTCATTATCATATTTTAGTATTTATCAAGTTTTTGGTCTTTCAAACATTGCCTATGCTTTTATTCTACAAGACAAATAATACACGAACACACACACTATACTGACTGGCTGAATTCCAAGAACAAAACTGCACAATATTCAGTGAACGTGTAGTAGAAATATGTAGCTGGCATGGATGAATCTAGAATGAATACAGTCACTGACAGTCGTTCTTGTGGACGACTAAAGATAGTGTTGTGGTTGCTCTTGGACAATCATGAAAGGTTCTGGAAATCAAGGACTGTCTACTTCTCTCCACCCTCAGTGACACCTCCAGGTAGCTCCGGCAGCTCGACCACAGGCAGCTTCCAGAGGCAGATGCCCCCACCGTACAACGCTAAGAACATGCCAAAGGCATATCAAGGGAGGCGAGAACCACCTCCCTATCATTCTTCCCCTGCTGCCCAAAGGAGGACTGCACCAGATGGGACAAGGGGTCAGTGGCTGTGATGGCATGGTACGTGCAAGATGTGGAGGGGGGAGGGCATTGGGATAGGATGAGAAAATTTGATTTAGGTGCTTATCTGTTACCGGTACAGCTGCTTTGTTAGAGATGAGAAAATTACAAGAGTGAGTGATTTTGATGGATGAGGGGTTCGTGAAATCTGGTGCTTGTTTTTTATTTTATTGTCCTTGGTTGTAGAGAAATTTAGCAGGGTATTGGGGAACTCTAATGGTTGAGAACCACAGATGGTTGTATGGGTCATTGGCTCTGTTAGAGGATGATGTTAGCTGAGACAATTCTCCTGTAGTAGCTTTCAGCACATATTATCTTATTCAAATCATTAGAACTGAGTTAGGACCGAGTAAGTACAAGACATTAAGGTCGAGGGGGTAACGTTGACACTGTTAGTTACAGGTCTTTAATAAGAACATCATATGTGCCATACATGAATAAAGCAATGTGGACATAATTCAGCAGGAAAACTTCACTACAGAAGTTCCACAGGAATGTTAACCTTTTTTGCTTTTTGGTTTAAAAGTCACCAAGTCCTGTGAAATATGGAACAATGCATAGAATTTGTTTTTTCCATAGTATCAAAAAGCAGAGCAACACTTGATTTATACATGTATATGCAACACATTTTGATAGTCAATGTGTCAATATTTGAGGCAACACATCACATTATTTTTTAGTATGGCTTTGTAGCACAATCAATTGGCATTGCCGTTTTGTGTTTTGTAGAGTGTGTTTTTCAGTACATGTCGAGCTCCCAGGCTTGAAGGAATGTTTATGCTGTCTTTCAGATGAATTGAAAGGAATTAAAAATTTTATTTTAATAGTGCCAATGATTGGTTGAATTTTCCAAAACAAAAGACGACTGTCAGTACATGCATAAAGAGGTTGGGTACCCCCCTTTTTTTCCTTCGTTGTTCTTTTTTTTTTCTTCTTACACAAGATCTTTTCTAAAATGGTGATAAATACTCACTGACACACAATGCAATGATAAATTGATGTAAAACTTTTAAGTAACTCATTGAACTTTCATTACCAAGATTATTATCTATTGTTTGGCATTTCATTGTCCAAAAACAAGATAAGGAAGAGCGTTCTCATAAAACAGAATTGAAGCCTCACTGGGATGGTGAGAGAGCAGGCAAAGATACTATTCTACAGTACTTGCAAGCGTGCATTTTACTGTACAGTGAGTTGCAGAAAGTCTGGTTTTGACACCTGCGCATGACTTCTATGGTCAGTATTCCCATGACCTATAAAAGTTGTGAAATGTTATTTTCACTTTCCTAGCCTGGAAAAGCCGTGAAATTTTGTAATTACGATGGAAATAATGGAAAGATTTAAAACTTCAAACCAACTGTTATTTTGATTAAAAAAAAATACTGTTTAGTTTTTTTTTCAAGAGGATAGTGCCTATCTGATTTACCTCAGGCTGTGATGTACAGCTTTTGATATTGCTTGGAAGATAATTATACACATTAATGTTTGTATTTATTAAATAAAGGCCGGAGGGGGACCACTGAAAACTCAATGCAACATTCAAAAGTGCTTATAACAACCTCTTCTTTTTTTTTTTATAAATATGCTTCTTGTAAAGTTGAACCATTGTCTTGCAACTGTTCTACAAATATGTTCATCAAAATGTTAAACAACAATTTCTGCGTCATTTCCTTCAAAGTTAGCATGCTGGTAGTACTCTCTGGTAACGAAACTATTTCCCTAAATTGGTCACTGCACGAAAGTCTAACAGGGAAAGTTAGCCTTGCAGGTTGTTCTCTTGAAATACCCTCTTGTCAACCATTTGTCGCAACAAATCTATGTGTTAAACAACAAAAATCACTTGCTGGAAGCTGACACAAAAAGTGTTTTGTATTAAATGCTGCAGCCAAAATGGATGAAATGCTTCACTTGTCACTTGGAGGGGGGAGGGGAGAGAGAGGAGGGGAAGGGGACATGTAAACCATGTGAGCGGGTTTGCGTATCACCTTAGTTCTGGGGATGTAGACTGCTTTTACACTCACTCTCGGTTGTCAGACCTTTCTCTACCTTCGTCCAAATGTACCAAAGATCATAGCTGTTTTGTATTCAATCATCTCTTTCAATAAAAAAAAAACCTTCAACTTTTATGACACTTTTTGTTTTACCGTACTTATTATTCAGCATTGTATAATAGGAAAGCAACATGTAATGGGTAACTTCACATATTGTTATAACATTTTTTGTAGGTAGAGCATCATTTTTATGAAGATATTTCTACAAATACCTTGATTTTTTTTTTTTAAAGTATTGTTTTATTTGTACATATGGATACCAGTTGCCATGGCAATTGCTACCATGGATGGGCTGTTTCATTTTCCTTAAACTTTGCCTTGTAAGCTTACATTTCAAGTACAAAAAATGTTTAAATGAAGAGGCTTTAAACTTATTTATGGTTAGATAATAGAACAATTTATAATTGACAGTCTTTGTTCTGAAGATACTTAATATTTGTGTACTTTTTTTACTTGCTGCAAAGAACTCACAGCACCCTTCAAAAAATGGGTTAAACATTGTTTGGAAAAGGCACAAAAGCTTTACTATTTATTATGAAGTACTTTTGGAAAACAGTAGATGTATTTCTTACTTTTTAGTAATTTGAAAGGTTGCCTTAAAGAAACTAGCATTTTGATAGGGTACAGTACAAAAACCAAAGGCAAAATTAGTGTTCCTGAATTTAGGGGGAAAAAAAACTTGATATTTAAATTTCAGACTTATTTAAATTCTGGTTAACCTTATTGTGGCGATATGTTTGTGAAAAGTTTAAAATTTCTGTATGGTTTGCCTGTTACTTGTTGGGGTATATACTTCATGTAAGCCAACCTTAAACACAGGGAGTAAACATTAGAAGGGAAATAGACTGAATAGCCTTTACTGATAGGATTTGTAGGTGTCTATTCAAGTCAGTTTGAGGTCGGCTTATGTGAAGTAACCGGTGCTGCTCAAGAATTCTTACATGGTAAGGATGCATAGTAAAGGGTTAATGCAGCACCCCAATTTGTATCATTATAGTCCCCTATCCTAATTCATGGATGGCTCTTTTGCATCAAGTGAATATTTTTGTTATTGGATTGCTAAATTTGTCGCAGGTTATTTCTTTGAATTCACAATAGTTTGAAATACACAGAAAAATACTTGTAAGTTATAAGAGATTTTAGCTGATGCTTAAGAATAAAGTTGGGGTGACTGCTTACTATCCCTTTAAAGGTTGAAAAGTACCCAGAAGATGTGTCTTTTCAACCTTTTTCTACATAAATAGATATGTATAAAATTTAAGCACACCATTCAGCTCAGGCAAACTTTCAATGCTATGTTAAAAACTTAGATGATAAACCAAAGTTGCTGATTGTAGCCCTGCTTGGGTTAGTTTGGTGCTTCCTGATAAACAGGGTGAAGGTATGTCTTTTGCAGTGGGTGCAAAATTGTGTGAACAGTGTAGCACGACAGTGTGTCGCCAACTTCTTGCAAGTTAGTTTTTTTTTTTTTGAATCGCACAATCTCTCACAGATTTCTAATAGTGCATGGTCATCACTTTGTATGTGCGTGCTGCCATGAGTTCATTATGTTGTCCATTATATTCCTTTTCATTCCATAAGTACCTCACAAATATCTCAGAGAAAGGTCTCGGGGTACCTCAGTCAATGACCTGACTCCACGAGTGGCCAATGGAATACTTTTGCATAGTCACACCAAAAAATGCCTCCGATGCGCAAATAATGTGTGCGAATGCCTCGGGGGATGGCACAACTGAATACCAAAGAGAACGATCCCTGAATAAAAAGCAGAGAGTGCCGGTACTGCAGAAATTGCCCCTGTAATACCTTTGATAATGGCAGCTAATTGACCTGAATACACTTGCCTGTGAATAAAGCAGAGGTTGACCTGGATACCTCAGAAAAGAATGCCATAGTGCTTCAGAGGATGGCTTTTGTTTTTCATGTGTGGGCGAGGATCTAGGTGGGGAGCACCCTTACATTCCCCCCCCCCCCCCCCATTTTTTGATGACCTACAAATTCTTTTTTACCAAAATGAGTAAATAAGTTTGGAAAAATATGGTTCCCAGACGCTGAGAAATCGCAAGTAAAGCGCATCTAGGATTCAAATTTCCTTGGGTGTGGACCCCTACATCCCCCTCCTTTGGCTGACTGAGTGTGCATCCCCCCAACCTTTCTCAAATCCTGGATCCTGCACCTGATGTGTGCTTGTGAGGTGGGGAATGACATGATAACAAAGAGGTCTTTACATTAGTAATGGTGTCTGTGAAATCATTTTGCTTTATAAACTGGTTGTATTTGAGGGAGCTTTGAAGATGTGGTGAAGCTAATGGTGGGTCGTTCTCAGTATTTACCTTACATACAGCACAAAATTTTTCAGGAATGTGAAACACTCTATGTGAAGGGGTTTCGTGTAATTTATTGTTGAGTAATGTCATATTAGTCAAATTCTGTCAAAGAGCATAGTTCATTTAATATAGAGAACTTATAGTCACAAATGAGTTATGTAGAAAATGAAAATTAAGTAATGTAAAAAAGAGAGATAATGAAGAGCTGCATTAATAAACAAAGTCTGATTGATCTTGTGATCTCTGTATTTATTTGTGGTCATTTCTTCACTTGAAACTAAACACTGTGGGAGCAGGGAGTGTCTACCTTGGAGTTGAAAATAGTGGGCATCCTTCTCGTGATCGCAGCAATATCTTTAGGCAAAGTATCACCAAAACATTTCTACTATCTCTCATGGTGTGTACAAACTGTTTACCAAAAGACTAATTTCTTGTGCAAAACCAAATCTTTCAAAACATTTAAAAAAATGTCAGTTACTCCTGCACGGTTTGATGTGGTTTGGCCTATGTCTCCCCTGAAAAACAGCTGGAGATGGATGGGGGGGGGGGGAAACAGATGAGCTTAAACAGGGACATCAATTGGTCCTACGTTTGCCAGTGTTGCAAATCCATGTCTTCCATTTGATTTGATATTTTTGACTGTATGAGTTTCAGCATTTATAGCATTTTATGGTAGTGACTATTATGGTTTGCACTTTGCAAATTTGTGCATTTCAGAGAGACTGTACTGTACCTATCAAGCTGCGGGAAAAAAAAATATTCCTTTCACTTCACTAAAAAAATGGTCATTCTAATGTAAACAAGTTTAAAAGTGCCCCAAGGGGCCCTGGACCCAAAATGGAGGCATCCTGAGTGGACAACACCAGGGACCATTGGGCCTATTCCTATCATGGTTACGATGGCATGTCAAACCATTCAAAGCAAGAATGTGCACCTTTCAAGCTGCTGAAAAATACCCTCCTGCCACCCCCAAACAGGAGAGTCATTCTGACACACACAGCTTTGAAAGCACCGGTGCTTGGGAACCCTAGACCCAAAACTGAGGTATCCTAAGTAGAGTGCACCAGAGATCCTAGGACAGACTAGACCATTGGCCCTCTTCCTATCATGGCTATGATACATGTGAAAAGCATTTCAGAGCAAGGGTGTGTACCTCTTAAACTGCAGGAGGCACAAAATATGATCCTCCCACTTCCCAACAAGAGAGTCAATCTAATGTGAACAACTTCTGAAAGTACATTAATAGACCCTGGACCCAAAACTGGACCACACAAAGGAAACTAGGACAGACTAGACACAGAACCTTCTCCAACACCACCCCCCCCCCCACATTTGTAGGTGCATCTTATATGATTCTCCATTTATATACCAGAATGACATTATTTGCAACTTGTCCTCATGGTTTCCTTCAACCTCTTTTTGCCAAAGCATTCTTCAAGCTGATATAAAGTTGAGAAACAAGAAGCTAACTGTGTATCATGGGAGTAACATGGTAGAAACATGAGTCTTTCCTACAAACCACTAACTTTGCTGCAGTATGCACTTACTTTAACCTGTGTGATCAACTTGACATAAGTAGGACTTATGCTAACTAGAACATCAGCAGTTCTGACAAAAAAAAAATGACAGGAAGCACCTGTTTTTCAAATCCCCATTAGTAAATTCCCGCAGCACTCTAACATCATAAACAACCCATTCTCCACATCTAGTGGACTACCACTGCCTCATTTGGGTCAGGCGTGACCCACGATGGGACCAGAGTCTCACTCTCGCTGGACGACGCAAGGGAAGTCACAGCAATACCGGCCCGGATGCATGCTGGAGCTGGTAACGGTTCATCAGGCTCTCCCAGATACAACCAGCTTCGGCACCAGACGTGAATCGGGCAAATGGTTTTGATATCATCCACCTGCTGATGTAAGTCTGACACTCTGGTTTCAGAGGTAGAGGCTAGCCGCAAAGATGATGTCCCTCTTTATTTTGGTAATACCTGGAGATAAAGACAGAAGAAGAACAAAAGAGGTGAACAGAGGATCTTAGACATTGACAGAAAAACTAAAATGGTCACTAAAGCAGAAACATAGTTGCAGGGGGGCAGCATTGAAACTTGAAATATCGTATGCAATGGGCTCCAACAATTAAAAAAAAAGAGTTTTCAACCACTCTTATATTTTTAAGCTGAAAACAAATTGAAAGATGATCCATGTTTCAGTTGCAAACAAAATCTAAGTTTTACTACAGTAAGCATCTGTGACCTTATCTGCTGTTCAAAGTTAAAACAATAGAAAAACAATAGGTGTCACCCCTGTGAGGACGACCAGTGTTTCAAACCTCCATAAATACCTGCAGAAAATGTGTTTTCCAGCTCTGTGTTTCCGATGGCTTTGGCAGCGTGGCACATTTCTCTGAGGAGTTCCTCGAGTCGCCTCATACATCTGATGATGCTCCCTGGAGGTGTCAAATAGAAAAAAAAAAAAAAAAAACATTCCTCTAAGGAAGTCACCCTAGGAACTAGAAGTCTGCCTCATACATGTGATAATCCTCTCTGGAGGTGTCAAACAAAACTACTAAAACTTGTAAGTGACAGTCTTTGATCCACTATTTCAAATGCATCAGAACCCTTCATGATGAGAATACTGATATTTTTTATTTTCATTTTTCTCTCAAACTGCATACAGTGATATCTACTGATCAGAGCAACAGAGCCTCCTTACTTGGGACATGTTCTGTTCCATTTACATAAACCAAAAGTTTGTCAGGATCAGTTCTCAAGGGTAATTGACACCTGTTACTCAGAATCGTAAACATCTTTTTTTCCTGTATAAATTCCCACTTTTCATGCACAGAAACATCCCTCAATGACTTAAATCTATACCTCAAGCCTCTACATGTCCAAACACATACCTTCAAAGACATCTGTCTTCTCACATATCTCGGCAAACGTTGCTCCAGTTGGCCCAATCCAGGACCGACGTCATCATGAACGGTTTGAAGGATTCGATGTACTTCTCTTCATCAACCTCCATCTTGGCCTCCAAACTGACTTTTGCTATCCTCCGAGCCATGGTCTATCACAAAAAGGTAAAAATAGTATACCATTGTCACAAAATTGCTCTATCACAACACAAGAAAAGGGCACAAAATCTTGATAGTAACTCAAACTTTGGCCCACCTCTCCCCTCCCACAATAAAAACAAAATGTTGCTGGAAAATGTACTGACTTGAACAATCCTTACTTGGACTGTTCCCATGAAAGATAAAATATACAACGCTAACTCTAATCCAGAAGAAAATTGTCACACTTGGTGTTAAGAATATCATTTTCAAATTTAAACTACCTAATCTTTCCTTTTCAGATCTTGTACATGTTGAGCAC
This sequence comes from Stichopus chloronotus, assembly GCA_021234535.1. Lineage (NCBI taxonomy): Eukaryota > Metazoa > Echinodermata > Holothuroidea > Aspidochirotida > Stichopodidae > Stichopus > Stichopus chloronotus. The sequence goes on along the minus strand of CM037839.1, from coordinate 21,778,093 downwards.
AGCATGAGAATGCTCACTGGAAGTGTTTCAACTGTAACATACTTTTGATTCTGAAGCAGGGTTGAAAAGTATTGTTACAATATTCTCCAAACACAACCTCTCGTGACTTAAACATGAAATCTCCAACTAACTGGAAAAGCAAGCACTGGGTTTGCTTGACTTTAATTTATGCCTACATACATGCATCTGTAGAGGCATTTACAAGGTGACATGAGGTACAAAAAGCAGTTGTTGGTTCAGTTGTAGGTCTAATTAATGAGAGAACTAAAAGAGGGTAATTTTCCAGCAATTACAAGTTCAGTACAGTTCAGGGATGGAGCTAGATGGGATTCCCTACAAACTAGATTCCACTTTCAAGTTCATCTGTTCTAATTTTGAACGTCTCCACAACGGAGAGATGAGTTTCAGCTCATACGAACTCCTAATTCATTGAGATATGTTCACAATTAGACTAAATGTTTCTTACAAGGTGAACTTTACCGCAGAGAGCTATCAGTTAACAATAATGTACTTCAGAAACGAGTCGATTAACAGCACAACACTCTTAACATTTTCTGAATGACATTATTAAACATGTCAGGCAATAAGAACACTTGGAGTCCTTGCATGCAGGGTTTTAGTCAAGCCAGTCAGCAACTGCCAGCTGTAGCTGATACTGACCCAATGGCATAAAGACCAAATCGGCCAGACATCTGGTCGGCACAACATTAGGTGAAGATTCTTTGCAAAGAGAAGAACAAGCAATGAAGCGAGCTCAAGAACAATTCCAGCTTCTTCTTAGATGATAAATGTACAATTTGAAGAGGAATATACCTGTCCTATGGAAACTAGCAAAGAGATAAAAGGGCTAGAACGTTCGCTGTGTTCAGCAAACAAACGTTTAAAGCTGTATTATTGATTAGCTAGGGGTTGTGTGACGTAGTTTTGTGCAAATATTACCAAATATATATCCATCTTACACAGTAGCATGTAGTTAACACATGATGGATATATACATCTTACACAGGTAACTTGTCAACACTGGACACTTAGAGTCATCTACTCTACCACTTACATGCATCTGTCTGAGAGGGTTAGCCAGCTCCTCTGGTAGTGTTGGGTAATCTTTGGACTTCTCTTCGAAGACGAAACAGCTTAAGAGGGAAACGATGTGTTCCGGTTTCATGTTTGAGAACATACCATTGAATATCATCTCAGTCAGAAGCAGTTCGTCCGCACTGCGAGAGAAAAACAAAAATGACAAGTTGCCATGAACACCAAATCTCTGGTGTCATAAATTGTGTCCAGCCATGCAGAAATTTGCGAAAGACAAAACCTTCACATTGCCTGAGGCGCAACCTGCACAGGAAATGATCTGTTTTAATACTTGGTGGAGAATTAAACCAAAATTTAACCCATTGTGATTTGAGTAATAGATTTTAAACACTGTATGTATTTTCCTCATTGTTTAAGGTCATGTGACACGCATCTAGAAAAGAGCTGATTTCATTCAAATGGTAAAGACTGAAGCCGTCAATGAAAATCCGTTGGAATTTTGTTTCTGTCTGTTACAGTTTTTGAGATACAGCTTTTCAAAGTTTCATGGAAATGCAAATATGATGACATGGAGTGTTGCACAGGGTTAGTATTTCTTTCATTAGGCCTTTGTATAATATCTCTCAATTTCTGGGTTTCACATTGGCACGTGATATCAATCTTTGTAAAGAAGAAAATAGATGCTTCAAAACAAAACCCTCAGGTCAAACAAAATTCTCAATTGTCATTGAAATAAAGGTTAAGTAAACTAAGGACAATGTACAACATATCATGCAAATCCATCTCTTGATGCCACAAATGTGCACACTTAGTCAAAGTTTATTCATGATGCAGGTATAAGTTTGGACTTTGCTTGTAAAATTGTCAATACTTGATGGATTTTGATGGAACCTTGTGGCCATATTCAACGTTTTAACTGATTAACAATGCAAATATTCCAAAACGTCATTTTCATGTCACGCGACCTTTAAATTAAGTACTGCAGGTAGTTGGCAAATACATGTACAGGTTAAAGTGTAGAGTTAGTGTCCAAATGGAGTGTGTGAGAGGGAGGGGGAGGACGGGTTTATTTACGACTGCATCTTGTCCAACTTGGCCACTTTCCAGAAGCAGAAAACCATCAGCAAGATCTCAAATGAAACCTCAATCAAGAATTTGCAAATTTCTACTACCAATTTGAGTTTGGAAGCTTTCAAAATAGAATTTTGTGGCTTTAAAAGGTCATGACCAGAGTTTCAAGTAACACGAGTCCAAGTCAAGCAACCTTTCCTTTTCCGCCTGGTCGGGGATTCTGAAATATACCATTGTCGTATACCATTGGCAGTGGGACACGCTTCCTTCAATGTCCCATCACTGTCCCCTGCCACATGTGCAAAAGAGCTGACTTGGCATGTATATTACCAAAAACATGATCTTCCTGTGACAATCCAGCTTAAAAGCAGGATTTTCCCTAAGTTTTCAGCGGACTATTTGACCCAAACTGACACATCATGCAAGACGGGACAGTGTCTGCATCGACAGAGCAAACACCTGAAACGAACATACAATATTCAGTCCCATGTTTTGGGTTCTTTATGACATTCAAAAAGTCAACTGAATTTTCTTTCATTTCAAATTGATCTTCTGTAAAGATGGAGGGTTCTCTGTAAGTGTTTAAACTCTACTTTTACGAATTCACACAGGTTTAAGCTTCAGACATCCTTTTCTACTCCTTTTAAAGGTCATGCTCATGTAAAAAGATGATAATACACATATTCATTATTTTTCTTTCCTATGCCTGACCAGAAATGTTGCTACCAATCTGAAATGGCCTGCTACCATCTAGCTCATTGACTATATACAAATCTGGCATCAATTGTTCACTTCTTCAGCTTGCTTGATTTACTTCAAACACTTAATCCTACCAACTCCTATTCAGGCCAATCCTTTCTCTAGCAGTTAGTTACTGACAAACTGGTCCTGTTTGATAAAGACTCAAAATTATCAGAGAGGCATATCCTTCTTTTCCCTTTTTTTTATAAATCTTTTTTCCTAATCAATGTAATGAGGCTGCAATTCCCAAACAGCAAGAAATCATCTCCATGTGCACCATTCTGCATAATTTAGCATCTCAACTATCAAGAATTTCTGGAGGTAAGGCTTAACAACTCTCCTCAACCCCATCACAAATGATTGCTTTGTGATCAAGTACTCACTTCATGCATGATGTCACTTGCCCCCCCCCCCCCCCTCACCCCATCTTTGAAAATCTGTGGAGTAAACTGATTTCAAACAGGTAACTTTCTGCCATTCTTCTCCCTTTTAAGGTCATCTGCATTAAGAGATGACAATACACATACTCCTTAATTTTTTCTTCTCCCTTTGAGAGGTTGACCAACACAAGTGGTCAGGAAAGTAACACTCACTCTGAGTCACCTGGTACCATCTAGCTCCTGAATTATACACAGATCGGGCAATGATTGGTAACTTCCTTCACTTTCTGGATTTTATTTCAAACACTTAAACCTACCAACTACTTTTCAGGCTGTCCCTCCCTTAATTGATTAGCTACTGACAAACTGGTCCTATTTGATAAAAGGTTAAAAGTAAGACTTTTTCCTTCCATTTTGATAATTTCACAATTCTGTCTCCCTAATTAAAAAAATGAGCCACTCAGACATACCAACTGATTTCGCAGGCCGTCCTTCCTTTGATCTCTATTACGTCTGCTGCCGTACAGAATCCCAACCTTCTGGTCACTCTTTTCCTTTTCTTCAGTTCGTCGAGTTGGACCACCGTCTTTGCCTTCTTCAGGTCGGTCTTGACTTGTTTGAGTTCGGTTGCAATCTGAATTGTTAGAAGAAAAAAGCATGAAGAAAACCTCAGCCCAATCAAGTCCTTACTTGTCACTATTTCATTTAATTCTATCAAAAGCTGTATTTCTTTGGATGAAGTCAAATGAAATTTGAAGAGTGATCCCAGGTAGGCATTAGACCGGGTTTCCTGGCTCTTGACTGGCATCCCCGGCAGAGATATAGCTAAATACAGGGAGCCGCTTCAAGTCACGAGGACTGCTTTCATGAGGTTGCTGGTTTCAATCCTGTTCTAGCCTTCAAATATGTTTGCACATTTCAAGTGTTTCACTAGAATTTCCCACCCAGTTTTCTGCTTATACTTTCAAGTAACTTACCATGAGCAGTGGACAAACACTGCTCCTTCTTTACTAAGTCAACAGAAAATTATTTTCAAGACGGATGCAAAATGTCTGATAGACCGGGGTCTATGGAGTGAGTCTCGATCAAACCTTACATCAATGAAGCGAACCACCCTAAACGCACTGTTGTAAGAAAAAAAACAGTAGCGACAACTCATGACAGCTACACCGATGTGATGGTTTTAACCTCAAAGAAAAATTTTTTCCACGTTTTATGACTGAAATTAATGATGATGAGGGAAGGAATGAAAAGAGTGTTGGAGTGAAAAGCTTTGATTAATTGATGTCTCACCTTTGCTTTGTCTTCATACATACTGTACAATCTTTCCAGCTCCGTAGATTTGTGCAAAGGATGGTCAAACATCCTCTCCTCAAAGGCAGTTATTCTCTATGACATAATTAAAATAATAAAATATCAAAGATATGTTATGAGGGATGAACTTGAGACTCAAGTTCACATGAATCTATAAAATTGTGGTGCCAACTTTAAAAAGTTCGACGGTGCTCGATAATTTTTAGCGAGATAACTTGTGTTATACTTGTTGGCTCACAACCTTGTACTCTACAAATCACATTTCACAAATCAAATATATAAGTGTATGCCTGGTTTACCTGTTTAGAGCTCCATATGCCCTTCAAGAACCAGTTACTTGCATCTGCTTCTCGTTGTTTCATTTCTTTTTTTCAGGTTTTATTTTTTTTCCTTCACTTTATTTTTGGCAAGATAAAACATGTTTTCTGTTGATTTCTGCTTTTAGTTTTTTTTTACCTCTATTTCCCTGGCTTTTTTCTTCCATTTATTTGTGACAAGGAAACCTTGAAACTCTACATCAAAACATTAAGCACCTTCCTTTCAGAAAATAATGGACTTTGAGCAACAAAATTGAGAATTACATCACAGGTGACCGTTGACCAAACTGTTAAATGAGGAAGGCACCGACGATGACCTCGACAAAATAATCACCTTCACGACTTGCTTCAGTTTATCCTCTTTTATTTTCATATCCTCAATCGGGTCCAGGAGAGGCAGTCCGTCTGGGAACCGCCGTTGCACTTCCTGAAAAACAAAAAAGTGAATAACAAAGGTGAAGAAGGAATTCCTATGGTTAAATTTTCTATAAAAAAAAAAAATTATCTACTTGTGCTGTATGAAGATTTAGTAAGTGACTTGATTGGAGGAATGATTGATTTTTCCATTTTGGTAAACCAGCTGATGACAGTGAGGTTAAGTAACAAAAGTCTTCAATGAAGATCAGTTACCAACTTCCAATGGGTCAAAATAGGAAGACAGCCCAATGCAATTTTTCGATCGTTCATTGAAACTGAACCAACCGTAAACTTGGACTGAAGTAACCGCAAAAAAGTAACTGAGCTTCACAATTATGTTAAGAAATTTACTGCAAGCTTCTTTGTTTGCTGATTTCAAATAATTGTTTGTCCTCTATTTGTTTGTAGATTCATTTCCTTTGTTCGGTAACTCATTTTGATTCTTCATAAATTTCTTCCCTTGATCCTGACTTAACAGCAACACGAAGAAACATTGAAAAACCCTTGCCTCTTCTTTCCCTTCCCATTATGATGAGCTTTTCTTAGCTTTTACAACTTGCGGTCATTCTGCCAGGCCTGACATTTGTCACACCACTGCATAATCTGTTTGTAAGGGAGCAAGTTTGAAAAACTGTCTCTTTTGTTTAACCTGTCCTTTGGTTTATTTCATCCAATAAGTTTACAGGTTAATCCTCTGAATTAAGAGTACTGGATATGTCATAAATGTTCTGATTCGACCAACCTGTAGAGATTTATGGACTACTTTCCTGTTGTCCAGCGGCCTAAGGTCCTTTGGTAGATAGATTCGGACACTGCTGATGTGAGTTATGAGCTTCAACATGATTGGAACCACCTGCCAGAAAGATGAAAAGGGCGTCCGATTAATGGTATGATTTAAAGCAATCAAGCAAGCAAAGTGAAAGTTTCATAAAAACAAAGTTCTTCAAACAGTATTTGCTTGTGGAGGTTTCTGTGATGAATTGCCATTTGGAGCATAAACTTAAAGACAAGGTATGCGATTGCTGGGCTAACGTACAATACGGGTTAAAATGAAAAAGAAGAATGGAAGCAAGTTAAATACTTGGAAGTAATATTTAAAGGCACTGATTAAATCTAACTGATTGAAATGAAAAGTACAGAGGCTGTGTAAAGACATCACACACAGTGTCTTTCTGTGGATTCTTAAACACCATATGTAAGTTATACTCTTGATGCTTCACATGGTAACTTTCCACTTCGCAGCCTTGAGCCTTTCTACTTCGATGGGATGCCATTTTTCCTATCATCTATCATGTTCACCAAAAATAGGCTGGCAACTGAATAAAAAGCAACTCATCACTTGGTTGTGTGCCAGTTTGTGAGTGGATTTTTTTCTTCTGTCTCAGAGATATTAACCACATTATGCACCAATATTCCCAAGGATGACTTTCAAGTATCAACCCTACACTCTATCACGTATTTCCCACTGTCCATAAAAAAACACTCACCTGAAGAATTTAATATTACGTCCACAAGGAAATTGATATCATCACTGTCTGTTTCACACACACCCATCTGTTCGTACCCTTTCTCTATCATGCACCGACATTTTAAAACTAACTTGTCTATCTCAAAAGATTGTCCAACTTCAAATTCTCGCCAGCAGGCCGAGGGTATCGTTCAACACCACTCACCGTCATTTCTCCATCTTCACCCTTGTCGGGTGGTCTTGCTGCATCGGAGACCGAATTCCTGATACTTTCCTTGGAGCAGTACAGGAGTACATCGGCGATGTATATGGGATCATCTCGTGGCCCTTCCACGGTTTGGTCTGCTTTCTTCTTGAAGTTCACGACTGCGCCCCACCCGAAGTCATCATCCCCATTTCGGACCTAACATGGAAGAACAGTTACAATCAATCTGTGATAATCTGAGCAGCAACCTACATGTCCAAATTAAGTTTAATGAAAGGAGGAGGTCAACAAATTCACATTAATGCACTGGACACAACTCTCAAATGGGACAAGAAGCTGCTCATTGGTCCGTCATGCATTGCGACATTTCGCTCAACAGTGTGTGTCCTATAAAAGAGGTATTAAATGTGATTCTACACTTTGCAGGCACCCTACACTATTCACCAATTATCAATGAAGATTCTGCTTATTTTAAAAAGAAGGTTGAAATGGGGGGGGGGAATGGAATGGCTGGTGTGGAAGGAAGACAAGAAGGGTGCTCTACCTTCACTAATCTACCAGGCTGCATGAATGGGAGGCAGTATCTGGGCTTGATGAAGATGGCTTGAAGTTCTTTGGCCAGCTTTTCCAGCTGTTGTCGGATCTTGTAGTACGCTTCGATACTGTCTTCTTGCGGAATCGATATTCCATTGTACTTTTCCTCCAATTCTTTCATTTCTGTGAGTGGATAAAGAGCCACAATAAATGGGAAATTACAAAAGCAGTAGTAACGAGAATGGTGCAGTGATGAGAAGGGGAACCAAGCCAGTTATGAGTCACGACGAATGTTCCTTTTTGTGCATTCTGATTTCAGAGGGCAAAGCACTGGCAGATTACAGAGATTATTTAAAAAATATTTTATGCTTCCAGCAGGACAAGAAAATGAGAATGATCTTGTAGTGACAAGAAAAAAAGAAGATAAAACTCCAAAAAGAACATCAGGCCATGTGTACACTAGAAATAAATACACCAGAATGACATCAGACCAACAACTCACACAAGAGACAAATGAAACCAAACATAATAAGCATGGTTCTTGCTCTGTAGCCCCGAGGTAAACAGTTTCGCCCTTCAGCATTTACCGTATATAATGCACATACGGCCAGAGAATTTGTTCAATCCATATTTCACTTCATCTTTGGGGAAAACAGAAACGCAACCGAATTGAATTTTTTGAGATAACCGGAAAATATTCAAGGTAAACTTTGTTCCAATATTTAGCTGTTTTTGTGAGTTATGGTTATCATAAAATTTAGGTTGGCATATGTGTTGAGCGGTTTCATGAAAATGCTGCATGACACTTTGGGTTTGGGCTTCACTTCTTGTTCCATGATGTCATTCTGGTTTATTTATATCTATGGTATACACTCAATTGGGTTCCCCAACATAGCATGTAAAATGAAACTCCGAACTAGAGAAATTGCGTTTCTCAGCAAGCGATACACACATACACACAGACAGATACATATATATATATACTGTTCTGTCACACTTCTACCACTCAAGGGTTTTATTTCCATCAGAACCAAACAATAACATGAGAAACAAAACAAAACTTACTTTTGTACAGTTCTGGTATGGAAGAAAAATGCTGGAATTGAAAGAATGATCTTTCCAACATGTACTCCGGGTTGATACCTTCCACCCTCAGGAGGTTGAGGACCATGTTATAGGTCAGATGAAAGGCACTGTTTAACGGATCAGCCTTGCCCTGAGACAAAAGGAAACAACAAAAGAGAAACAGTACTAGATGAGTGACAATTGAAAGCTAATACTGGCTGATATCTCTCATGTGACTATGTACTGGTGAAACGTCTTGAGTGATAGAGATTTAAGAATGCAATGCAGGGTAAATGACCTTTATTCCTGTTTGTCTTCTATTAAGTACCCAGGGACAGTTCTACAAAAGCTTATTTGAGATGTATACAAGTGTTAATAAACCAGGTATGTTAAAATGAGCAATGTTAAAGCTTAGGCCACACTCAAATCTTTTACACTACTGTTAATTGCTAACATTCTGTAGGGATAGTACTAATGCAATAGAGAAGTTGCAGTATAATTACAAAAACTGGGGTTAGAATTAAGAAGATGACCAATGCTACAAAGAGTTTTCTTAACAAAATTCTTTTATAATTATCATGGCTTTGAAACACCACCGATATATTGTATGTAGTGGATATGCAAGGGATACTGCATTGCCTACCAAGACTCTTACCAAAGTTAACACCAAGATCCCCCAAAAGGAATCTTTTTTTCTGATATTTTCTTTCATTTCTGACCACTTTTTTTATTTTGATGCATTAGTGGAAAAGGTTCCTGGGTGCTGAGGGGAAATGGATGCTGGCCATAAGGAATAGAGAGTAGTAAGTTCAAGTTATTGCTTGTGTTTGAATCTCCTGAGACAAAACTAGCTTCATTCTGGGAAAAACTGTTAAGACACTTTGCTGTTATATTCTTGAATCTCAATTCCAAGGATAACATGAAATCCCCATCTCCTTTCCAATGTTGTGCAAAAGATGTGAACAAATGCTGTGAACAGATATCATGTAGCCACCGTTGAAAGGGGGAGGTGGGTTCCCCAACAAGCTTGTCCAAGATTGAAGTTTTTTACACTACACACGTAAACCGATGGTACACACCACATGTAATCTACACACACACACCCACATCGCTGAAAAGATAGAAATACAAGGCTGGCTAATAACTCTCCATTTTAAAATAATTGCAATTATTGGTGAAAAAGATCAAATCTGAATGCGGAAAATGACGGTCAGCGTACAACTGCTTGCTTCATGGCATCATGATAATATTGCACATTACCCCTGGATGGGTATCTGCATGGCTTGAAGGCCTGACGGGGTCAGGATTTGGGGCCACTGGCCTACTCTTCTTTCACCGACATTATGTCTTGCCATTCACTTGTCTCGTCAGACGTGACTGAATGCCTTCATAAATGTTTCACACCATAAATTGTGCTATTTTAGGTAAGTTTAGATTACTACTGATTATGGTCACCAAATATATTTGCAATTATACGTTACATGTGGCAGAAAGGTTCACTTATATCTCATTTTTCACCCAATATCATTAGTGATTTTTCTTGTTAATTCTGGATCTTTAATACATTTACATATTTTATTCTGATGTGGTGTTCTACCGACTTGAAAGTTTGTGTAACAAGAAAGTGACATTTTGGAATATTGGCTGTATTAATTATTTTAAAAATGTAGTGAATAGCCACAAATTCCATTCAAATCCATTGAAATGTGACAACTTTACAGAAAAAATTCCTTTCTTACACCTATAGCAGGAATACACATGCAAATTTATGGCATCAAAAGAGGGACTTGCTTGATATGTTATCCTTTGTTTACTTAATCTTTTTCAAGGACAATTGAGAATTTTACATATTCCTTATGGTTTTGTTTTGGAGTCATGTATTTTCTTCTTTAAAATATTGATACCAGCTATGGATGTGAAACCAAGTAATTAAGAGATAATATGTAAACACCTAACAAAAGAAGAGTGGACATTGTGCAACATTCCACATCATCATATTTGCATTTTTTTCCACCATTTGAAAAGCCAAATTTCAGAAAAGGTAATAGATAGAAACACAATTCCAATGGATTTTTAATCCAGGTTTCACTCTACAACTTTTGAATAATGTCAGCTCATTTTTAGACGTATATCATGCAACCTTTCCAACATTACCAAGAAACACTGATTCAATTTTAAAATACAACCAATTCCAAAAATTATCTACATGACACTATTAGATTGAGGTATAACCCACACCATCATGACGGTTTCACACCTGGCAGGGTCTCTGGGTAGTTGATGCTACAAACTGAATAAGGATTTGTCAAACACCACACTTGAAAATAGTGATCATGTGATACGTGGTACATTCTGTTATCCACACAAACAGCACAAATTCCATAAATTTTGGGGGAAAGATAGCTGGCAGCTTCCATTGCAGCCATCACTCTTGTAAATTTGAGAGACAAACAAATATAAAGTTTGTGTCTTGATTGGAGACCAAAATCAATGAAAACAGCCTGAATTCTGACCCTGAGAAGAGACCATCTGAATTTTGGTATAAAATCTAATGTTGGGCGAGTAATTATGACTCTTTTTTGTTTTTGTCCCGGTCACATGTGAGACAGCCATGAGTGCCAAACCAGTGACCTGCGACAATTCAAGAGAAGAACCTTTCAATTCAGTACAAATGCTCACCTGGATGACGTTCTTAGCGACGGCTGGACTCATCTTCTCGTCTATCATGAGGATGACCACGCCTCTGTCGTCCAGCCCTCTCCTCCCGGCTCGACCACTCATCTGAATGTACTCCCCTGAGGTCAGCTGTAAGGGAAACAAAATCCGCGTAGGTCAGAGGTCAAGCTCAAAGTACATTGACAAGACAGTGACATATCATACCAGAATACTTCAGTTGGAAAGGAACATCTTGACAAGACCTAAAAGATGGTTGTGATGAAGGCTTTGCCCATCCATATTCTCCTTTACTGAAAAATGTTTTAAGTTAAACATCAATAAACAGTGATGGAACCTACTTCAGGATCTGAACAAAGTTAAATTGTCCACGGTCCTTTCTTGTTAGGGACATTACCATGCATGTCTCATTGGTTACAACAAGCAATTAACGACTACTTGTCAGCAAAAGCTGTAGGAATTATTTTCTCATTTCTCCTAACGACATTAAAAATTTACAGAACATCAGTAACTCCAATGACCTCTGCTCTACAAAAAACTGTTTATGTGTTGAGAACAACTGGTTAACACAGCTCAACACAGGAAAACCAGAACGCCACAAGGCTTTGTGATTCCTTGCGACATGGTTATATTATAACAAAGATGAGTTATCCACCTGACAAGTATGAGATTAACTGCATTTATTGTTCATGAAACACCATTTTAATAAGCCTATAACCCAAAATGACCTTTATTTTGGTGACCTCAAATGACATTTGACGTCCACCAAAAGCAATAGGGATCACCTAACCAGTATGGCCAACCCACACATCAAGTAAGACATCAATCAACATTACCCTTCGGGAGATAATGTGTTAGCAAGTTTTTACCTTGAGTGACCTAAAATGACCTGTGACCTCCACCAAAAACAAGAGACGTCTACTTACTATATACAATCCACGCACCAAGTATGGCATCAGTCACAGTTACCCCTCTGGAGGGAGATATTGTGCTTACAAGGTTTTTACAGTTTGACCTCTGGTGACCTCAAATGAGCTTTGACCTCCACCAAAAACAACAGGAATCATCTTCTCAATATGACTGACCCACGCACTTAAGTATGACATCAGTCACAGTTACCCTTCTGGAGATACTGTGTTTACAATGTTTTTACAGTTTGACCTCTTGTGACCTCGAATGACCTTTGACCTCCACCAAAAACGATAGGGATCATCTACTGAATATGTCCAACCAACACACAAAGTATGACATCAGTCACAGTAACCCTTATGGAGATATCGTGTTTACAAGGTTTTTACAGTGTGACCTCTGGTGACCTTAAATAACCGTTGACCTCCACTAAAAACAATAGGGGTCATCTAATTAATATGACCAACCCACACATCAAGTATGACATCAGTCAAAGTTACCCTTCTTGAGATATCGTGTTTACAAGGTTTTCACATTTTGACCTCTGGTGACCTCAAATGACCTTTGACCTTCACCAAAAACAACAGGGATCATCTACTCAATAAATGGTATCAACATGCCAAGTATGAGATCCCTACTGGTTATCCTTCTTGAGATTGAGTGTTTACAAGCAGCGTGTCACATACACACATACACACGGCATCACCATCGAATAGATTCCTTTTGCTTTTGCAAGCAATCAAAAATGGGTCAAGGTAACTACTTGAATTGAAGATGACAAGCTCACCCATCGAAAGTCTTTCCCGTCAAACTTCCTGGCAGCGGTGAAGACCACCGTCCTGGCAGGCATGTTAAGACCCATCGCAAATGTCTCCGTGGCGAAAAGGGCCTTGATGAGACCCTCTGAAAAAAGTATCTCGATGACCTCCTTGAGGATGGGAAGCAGACCAGAATGGTGGATGCCAATGCCACGCTTGAGGAGAGGCACGACATTTTCAACCTTTGATGACGAGTGGAAACATGTAAGATTTGTTGACCATGAGGTAACAAACAACAACAATAGCAAGAAATGATATGCTTAAAGAGAACAAAACATGTTCACCAAACATTTCAAAGACTAAAACCTTGTAGACTGGAATACACTCTTCATTTGCTATTGTCTTGACAATATCAAAACAGCTACAGCTGTATACATAATGAACAACAAAGAATACTACGGAAATTAAGGACCACTGAGGAAATCAAAGAATTCGAGTTTGACCAGGAATCGTGGCACTTTCTTTCAGCGTCAAGATATGAGTGGAACTGATTTGATCATTTCCACAGTAATCAGCAGACTTTTTTCTTTTTTTTCCTCAGGGTTTTAGAATGGTCATGTCTGGTGCATCAACATGAAGTTACAGTGGGAAGTGTTACCTGCGGTAATTTTTTGTCTTCCTCCGACAAGCAATCAATTGCATTCATGAAGACCTCTTCCACTAACTTCTTTTCCTCGGATGTGTTGAAGTCCAGCTTGGACATCTGGAGGGCGTGGCCCTCACACTCCTTCTTCGAGAAACTGAAAATGATCACCGGTTGGAAGTTACGCTCCATGATCTTCGTCACAATCTTGAAGATGTTAGAAGGACCTGTGAGGTGCAAAGTGATGGAAACAGTTTCGTAAGAGTGCTCCGAACAACAAAGTGAGCATCCTCAGAACTGCCACGCTGACACAGGGAACAGTTCAGAACAGTTTATGAATTGGCGTCTGTGTGCAGTCAATGATATGTACACAGCAATCACCACCACTTTTTTTTCCTTCCCTTTCGAAATGAGACAATGTCTGATGAATATTTCAGAGATATGATTTCTGTCCTGAAAGTGTAAGGACTTTCAACCACATGTGACTGCCACGTTGCCATGGCAAGAGTTCAGCAGATAGTACCTGAAACGCCATCTGGGCCCAGTTAATTTTACCATGACTGTGATCATCGCTATTCTATTTCCTTTCCTAAACAGGGCAATGCTTGACAAATACTTTCAAAGAAGAGAAGACTACCCTCACGAAAATTTACCTGAAAAGTAACATCCTGAAAAATGTCGTCCTGGAAACGTAACTTTCAAACTTGATCGATGACAGACAAAAACCCTTAGTCCAACTTCAACTTGAAACTGATGTTGTAGAATAACTCTAACACGAGAGCACTTTACGATGTAAACATAATGAAGCACCCAAGGAAAATGGACCATTCCACTTGCCTCATGGAATGGGGGAGCTCTATCTCATGTGAGAGAGTCACAGAGCCACTAAATGGGTAACTTGTAAGGGTAAAGTGACTGATGTTGGAGACATTCTGGTGAATGTACAAATATATCTCTTTCCTAGACATGGTCTAACTTTAATTTCAAATTCCTGGTTTATGAACTTTACAATTAAATGCTTATTAGAGTACAGAGTGGGTGTTACCATCAATGATCACAGATGGAAGTCTTGAAATTAATCACATTCAAAGCACCAGCGAAGGCTTTCTGATATTTCACGGCATTTCGACAAATTGAATGATGGGTGACTATTATATATCCTGCGATGCAAGCTAATCAACCAGATCTGTACACCTTAACACGACAAGCTGCTTCCATCTAAACTTGAAGAGTAATAAAATTTGTGTTGAAGTCTCCAATACCTTTTGTTCCACCTTTCCTGCCAATCTGGTCTCCCTTGGAAGCATCCCCAACTTCTCTCAAAACTTGCATTGCAGCATTGAAGTTCTCCTGACGAAAGTTGCTCTGTGAAACAACGGACAACGATTAAGGTACAAGATTTGCATTTTTATTTCAACTTGGTTAAGTATATGCAGCCAGTAAGGAGACTAAACTACTCCCTCATTCATAGCAAAATAGCTGACCTCTCCCAATGAAAAGCTACCCAAAATAAACACAAATGATGAGAAACATTCACATGGGTAACAACACCTGCTGGAAAACAAATCAAAGAAACATCAGACTGACCGCTAAATATTTGCAAGTTGTCAGATTTTAATCTTGGATTAGTTCAAACTATGCTTTAGTTGAGTCACTACATGGGTTGATGCACCAATAATCCCAAATGGTATCACAATTGTTTTGAACAGCAAAATGTATTGCTACTGCAGTAAAGCAACTATGTACAACATATTAAACAAGACACCATCAGTTACCAGACAACCTAGGAGGCAGAGCTATGCTTCATGTACTGTACTTCAAGTTGGTAAAATAATGGACTCGGCTATCGCCTCGTCCATTATTTTAGCAAAATTAGGGTCTTGACAATTTATTCACCAAAATAAGTCAGTCCCATGCAATTTATTCCTTATTTGACTACACAGGTTTTCATAAACGTGATAACAAGTAGTAACAAATGTTACTGAACGTGTAATTTACCATGGAATCACAAGAAACAGCAAACTACTAAAAAGAAAAACAAACCTTTTCGTCAACAACAAGATGGAGACCATCCCCTCCAGCTGGAAAGATATAATGTTGTAACGGCACAGGCCTGTACTCGGTGTAGACTACATGACATGGCTGCAATGAGACGATAGGTCAAAGGTCATGCACATTAACTTCCTGTCAATGTAGTTTGCTAGTTCAGTATCTTCCATACTTAATTTGTTTTGTTTTTTTTTGTTTCCTTTTTTCTCCCTCCCATTTACCAATTGAAACTAACTTTATTACTGTATTGCCTGCTGTGTTGGCCTTAAACCTTTGCACAACAAAACTTAAAACAATTAACACTGGCTTGAGGGATAC
The DNA here is from genome assembly GCA_021234535.1 of Stichopus chloronotus. NCBI lineage: Eukaryota > Metazoa > Echinodermata > Holothuroidea > Aspidochirotida > Stichopodidae > Stichopus > Stichopus chloronotus. The sequence goes on along the minus strand of CM037839.1, from coordinate 21,762,196 downwards.
TTGGTTCCAATATGTGATTAATAAAAGAGACAAAGTGATAAGCTATGGGATAGTCTGCAAGACGAAGGACACATTACCAATGTTTCAGGTCAGATACATTAAAATGGTAACTAATGAACATCCTAACCTGACTAGTTAAACAGACTTTACTTAAACAAGTGTGCTTCATGTTTAAATACTGCTAACTGTTCCCTTACTGTGTAAACATTAACACTGATTGTAGTTTAGCCCTATAAACCAAAATAACTTCAAATGTAAGGAATTCCTCTACTTTTCCTGTTCTACAATGTTTAAAGATGTTGCAATTTTTTTTTGGGGGGGGGGGAAATTACAACAATGGTCAAAGTTTTCTAGAGATCAAATTCCAAGCAATGTATGCAATTAGCAAGAACAACAACAAAAGCTTTTGCACCTAGATGTCAATTTACCTGTTTATGAAGATGGCAGATCCATTCAGCAAACTGCCTGGCATTGGGTATTGTTGCTGACAGAAAGACATAGTGGACATTATCTGGAAGCAGGATTATCGTTTCCTCCCAAACGACACCTCGATCTAAAGAACACACACACACACACACAAAAATAGAAAAACCTTAAAATAAAACTGGTGTGAAATGAACCGGTATTTAGCTTGCTTTACTTTACAACTTCTGGTTTGTTCGCGACTGATACAAATCGACAACGCTATGACAACAAGTAAACTTTTCCCCAAGAAACCAAAAAATTGGCTTAATGTTAGACTGTCCCACATTTTCTCCTAATGATAAAATGGAAATTATAGTATCTTTTAATTTATGCATATATGTTTGGTCTGATAAACGAATTTGCCCATCATTATTTTCCACCACAGAAGGTATCACACTACATGCATTAGCTACTTCATCTTGGCACACACACATTTCTTTTTCCCCCCTGACCATGTTGGCCCTGAGGGCATTCCACCAGATTCTATCTTAAAATAATGCAACTGCAGTGAAGCAAACCATGCATTCAGAGATGAGAGGCCAGGAAATACATTATGAGTCACAGAGTGTTTGGCTCAGCGGCTGGTAAAACTTTGCACTGATTTTACAATTATCACATCAGTCACAAGTACCTTAAGAACAGTCACGTATTGACTTACTCTTGTCCCTCATGTAATGGATCTCATCGAATATGACCCACGCAACTTCCCTCATCACTTCTGAACCTCGATAGAGCATGCTCCTCAAAATCTGACGAGAAAAAAGTCAACACCAGATGAGTTATTTGTAGAAATCTAAAACTGGTAATTGAATAAGATGAGGCGTAACATTTTCTTCTTTGTGCTAAAAAATGTTGGAATGAATAAAAGTACAAAACAAATCAATGTTTCAAGTGTTCCAAAGATGGATGGCTGTAAATTGGAAGGATTTCTTACCCTGACTTCTGGGAGAGATTCCTTTTTTGCTCACCTCAATAGTTTGTCTCATGTCTAGATATGAATATGCATTACCTCTCACCATATCATCACGTTCAATTACCTCATTTCTACTGTTATAACCAGATCCCAACCTATCACCTTATAATCACAGTAAGCTGTCTCATGTCTAGATATGAATATGTATAACTTCTTACCTTATCATCACAGTAGGTTGTCTCATGTCTAGATATGAATATGTATAACTTCTCACCTTATCATACCAGTATCTTCCCACATCTCTGCAGTAATGACCAACAGTAGTACAGACATGTTTAATGCAAAATCCATCAACCTCATTATCACAGAAGCTTGTCTCATCTTAACTGTCATGACCAAACAGTGAGACAATTATGCATGTAACCTTTGACCTGGTAGCCATAACCTTTTGCCTCACCTCTGTTGTCATGACCAGGCAACTAGCAGATGGGTTTATTGTGACATCTCCCGTCATCAGTCCCACATCCTGAAATTCTTCAAAGAGTTCTCTGTACTTCTGGTTACTCAGTGCCTTGATTGGTGTTGTGTATATCACTCGCTGTTTGTCTCTGAGGGACATGGCTATTGCATACCTGCCAGAGGAACAGAAATCTCTTTAACATTATTAATGAAGCTAACACCATTGGCTCCTTTATTCTCTAATAAATGATCTTTTACAAACTAAGTTCCCTGTAGTCTATCTCCCAGGCTTTCAGGTTGATGAACTTTTGCCCAATGACTCTTTAGTGAGATAGAAATATTCAGACAGCTTGAAAACTATATCCACAAACACAGCCTTGTTGAAACATTGCAGCAAAAAGATATTCTATCAGTATTCTCAACAGGAGTTTATAGAGACAGCCCACCCCCTTGCAAAAATTACCACTACCCCAAAAAAAGAGAATAAAAATTAGTTCCGCCTCTTATAAAAGTTTCTCTTTGTCAAAAACAAGTTGGCAATAGGCTACTGCCATTTCAAAAAAGAGCAAGAGACTGTCTTTGAGTGGACCCATTTTGCAACATTTACAATCTTCGTTATCATGGATTTGCCTGGGTGGGATTGAACCTCCTCCCACCAAATCCATTCCTGGCAAACACGAAGCGATTGCTTTACTAAAAAACAAGTGTTGGTACGTACCATCTTCTAACTTACATACAGTACCACCCGCAAACAATTAGAGACTTGTATCATCTAAGATTCAAGGTCTCTTGATTTATGAAACCTTCTTCAGGTATGACGACTGGCTCAAAGAAGCATGAATATTTATATCTTCAGGGAAAAGAAGTCTTGAGTGTAACTGAGTGCAATTGATTACGTTGGCAATATGAATTTTAATAACGCACAATCTCTACGAAGATTGAGTCGGAAAGCAAGCGGTGGTTCGCAGACAATGGTGTTACAAATGCAGTCAGAGCTGGTGCTCGAGCAACACATGCCTGTTGTACGGGCTGTTGCCTTACATGCTTTACACTTGCCCTGCTTTCTCTCCCTGCCCCCACCCCCCTCCCATCTTGAAAATCTGTGGAGAACACTGACTTTGTGTGCATTTGATCAAAAAGCAACAAATCTGAGGAAGATACGGTATAACATTTGAATTCATCACTTTCCTGCCTCAGAAATCCACCAGAATACCTCCACCATACAAGCAATAACACTCTCAGCTGACAGCATCTGCACGCATCGGATGCTGCTACTTACTCGGCCACGACCGTTTTGCCGGCAGACGGTGTGAGCGGACACCAGAACAGACTGACTGTTCTCCAGGCATTTCAAAGCCTCCCTCTGGAAGGGATCCAGGATGAATGGGTACTCCTAAAGAAAAACAAAGATGTCTTTTGTTTCAAGAGTTAAGAACAAATTGAGAGAGTTAAGATGAAATTGAGATGGTAAGTGAAAGAAATATTCAAAACCAACAGTTTGCTACAGGAATTCAGGTTTCCTCACACAATATCAGCTTCTGTTACACCAAAATCAAATCTTCTCTGTTATATTCAAACTTTAGCAGTTGGTGAAAAAGGCTCTCACTATTCACTTTTGCATTTAAGGACATATTGTTATTCATACCTATGATTTGAGATCCTACTTCGCTTACTGTAAAACAAGACTTGTCTCAAAAATGGCTGCAAAGTTCCCAATCCATCAGTGACAGTACTGCAGCATTTTGCATTTTATTTAACCAATCCCACCGAGTCATAAAACATAACAGCACATCTGTCTACCCAAACTATACTCAACTATGGAATCACATCCCTCGGGAAAGCCTAAGAACTCGCAAATATCTCGTTCACAGTGTTTTTTCACGTGTGTATCATGTGTTTTTCTGATAAATTACTGGCTAATTACACTCGATGCACAAAATACAGACATTGCAGCTGTTATACAATTCTAATGATCTAATACAACCAGAATGCACAAATGCATTGTGGTTTCGATGCTCCAATTATGAGCATTTTATCTGAGCCTGACATTATAGTGTTAGGGTGTGTCCCAAGATTACCTATGCTTTATATGAATTATGAGATCTGTACAAGCTTCCTTCCTTGAGATAATGTCCGTAAAGGTTTTCACAACTTGACCCTGTTGATCTCAATTTATGACCTTTGACCTCCACTTGAAAGTTCTTGCACCCAATGAGATACAACTACATAATATGACATCTGTTAAAGTTTTCCTTCTTGAGAGATGTTTACAAAAATTTCATAATGTGGCTGTGTTGACCTCGAATGACCTTTAACCTTCACCAAAGACATCAGAATTCTTGTGTATACTCATAAGATCCACCTGTGTACTAAATATGAGTTCTTTCCAAGTGTCCCTTCATGAGGTACATGTTTACAAAGTTTTCACTATTTGACCCATGTTCATCCCAAATAACGTTTGACCGCCACCAAAGACAACAGGAATACTCTACTAAATGTGGTATACCTGCATACTAAATATGAGATCTCGCCAAGCTTCCCTTCTTGATATATCATGTTTACAAGGTTTTCACAATTTGATCTCTGTTGACCTGAAATAACCTATGTCAGTGAAATATCCACTACTCAAAAAATAGTCCTCCATCTGTATCTGATCCTCTCACCTTCGCTGGTTTGTTCCCAGATGGCTTCAGAGGCAGAAATTCATCTTCTGCTGGTATGGCGACCTCATGGGTACATCCTTCCTCTGCATCCAGTGTCTGGCACTTAACTTGTGGCATGATCTCTGCAATGCTATGTTGTGAAAAAAAAGGGAAGACTCTGTAGAATAGTCCTCTACCTCTCAACTTTGTATTTCCATATTAAAGTAAATGATTGTGAAAGAGAAAAGAACACAAAGAGACTAGTTCTCTTTCCTTCTTAAATACAGCATCATCCAATTTTTAAAAACAGGATTTTAGAAAAAAATGATATGAGGTACTTCTTGATCTATAGTTTCAGACTTTTTGAGGTCGGTCGTGGGGTCTGTCAATGAACAAAACTTATGGAAACTACTTTATCAGCAACCAGCTACCAAACTTGCATCAAAGATAAACAAAATGAGAAAACAAAGCCTACAAGAATGTTTAAACTAATTTCCAACAGCACAATATACCTCAATAATAGTACTGAACATTGTCACAGAAAAGCACAAAAATTGGGCAATGACCACTTCAACTGTACAAACTTTAACTGAAGGAACACAAGCACATTTTTCCAATCAACTTTAAGTTATCTTGTCTTAGCCACACAGTTTTCAGGTAAAGACAGAGTCTGAATTTATACCTGGCTTCCTGCCTCATTAGACTCTGCTTTAGACAATGAATTAATTTGGAAAATGTAGGTATTTCACATAGTGCTAGAACCGTGCATCGCAGAAATTGGTACAGGGCTATCTTGGCATCTATAACCTATGTTGTGGACTGATTTGTATCAAAGGATCAGAGAGTCTCTATTCAAAGGTTTATTGAGTCATCGTTTGACTGCAGAATTCACGGATCTCTTACTCAAAGTCATCAGCAAATTCAGAGACTACTGCTCTCTTTGGGACTGGTTCATATGTTTCCTTTTCGTCATTCTTTCCATCATCACTTTCTGGACGGTCTTGGCCTCTTCGAAACCTGTTGACTCTCCTCGGATCTTCTGGAAGACAAAATAAAGGAAAAGCGGTGTTTAGTTTTGCTTCTAAACATGTAACTAAATACAACTCCCTGAACTCGATGTATGGGTGTGAGTGCAAAAAATACCTATGGCAGAATCTGCTGCGTTGACACGTTCCCAGATGAAGGCCACACAGAATACAAGCTGCAAATCACATACAGTACATCACCTTTACTTGAAGATGCATTGGTGATATTATACCAGTAGAAATACAACAAATTAAAGTAAAAAAAAACAAAGAAATACATGAATTAATGTATGTATTACACCACATATTTCAAATTTCGTTTCTGACATAACTGCTGCCAGTCCCTCTTTCATTTGCTGAATGTTTAAGCGATCGGAGAGATCATATCAAAAGTACATGCGCTTGAAGGTGCATATAGACTGCTGTTAGTGCTCATTCAAAGATGGTATAAGACAAGATAAGATGTTTGATCCTGTTGTGGTTAAGGACAAGGTATCCTCTTGATTTATTCATTTTTGGTAGTAAACATCAATCCTGTTTTGCCAGTTTTTGTGAAACTGACCACTTCAGTGGTTGCCATGGTGAAATTGTTAAAGCACATGCTTTATCTTACAGTATACCAGTTGTAAGATGAGTCAAGACTTGATCCATTTTAGACCCAGTTACAATACAAATTATACAAAACAGTGTGCCCTAACCTAGATTAGTACTTCTAGCCTAGGCCCACTGTACGCTTAAGGACACCAGGTCAATGGAATCCATACCGGAAGAATGAGCTTGCTGACTTCAACTTTTTCCTAATACAACAAGTGTTATGTATCCAAGTTTAGGCTTAGTTACCAGTTACCACTACACTAATCAGATATGGTACTGATTCTAAATAATAAATTAGTAGTACGACTACACGGATGCATGTGGGACTAAGTAAAGGCCTATGCGTGAACTTACAGTATCAAATTGCTTAACAAAACTGTACATACTAGGCCTAAACTGGAGGGAGTGCATATTGTCATTACATTTAGTGGGTATATTGTGATGGTATTTAATGGGCACATTGTCATAGTAACGAAACAGCCTAAAATGCCATTCCCGCTGCATTGGTTAATGGTGCATAACTGAGTGTTATTGTCTATGGTGTTATTGAGCAAACAGTTTGCATCCAGAACTTGAAGGAAAAGGTTCTGTGTAACCTTTCTCCTAAAGTTTTTGTTCTAATAACTTAACACTGGGGTAGACAGCAGGATATGGCCCTGCATGGGGAGACCCCAATTTTGATTCCAATCTATTTGTTTTGAAGTCAGGAAAGGAGTTGAGGATTGTCCATGCTGTACAACTGAAACGGTTGAACAATTTCGTGTACATTAGATTTGAAATAATATCACTATTTTTGTGATTTCTCTTATTGCATTTGAATTGTTATATTTGTTTATATTAATTGTGCTAAAGTTATTTGAATTGCTAACTTCAAATATCTCTCATCTACAGATATGACATGTAACCAATAAATATTTGGTACAGTACTTAAGGTTTTATATTTCATGGCACGTTTGACTTCTTGTTCACATGCACTGAATTGCGTTCAACATTAGTCATCATATGAAGATATTTTTGGCCATAGGTCATTTAGTTGTGAAAGGTTAAAGGGTCAAAGACTGCTTTGTACTTAAAGTTCCTTATTCCACCAGATTTTATCAAAGTTTTAACTAAGTCACAGTAATCCGTTGAAAGATGACGAATTGACGATATATGCCGGTGAGTTCAAACACCAAATGTTTGCTACATGCAGGTGGAGACCAGCGCCTACTCACTCGCCAATTCACCTGCATATCAAACGTTTGTTCTATGCCCTATGCTCTTTGCATTTCATGAGTAGGATGGTATTGATAGCCAGCCACACAGACTGCTGACATTGCTCAACAACCAACAAAATGGCTTCGGACCACCTACCTTACAAATGGCAAATTGGAAAAAAAACTTGGCAATGGAAACTTTTCAAACAAATTCTTGAAAAGTTTCCTTGCCAAGTTTTGTACATACATCCCTTTGTTTCGGCGGATGACTAATTACGCATCAGCCAAAACTCCTTACTTCGCAAGAGGAGATGAACAAAGAACTCAGCACTCTTAGTCCTACTTCTCAACTATCAGGCACGAGCATCCGTCCCAATTGAGAGTAGTGAATCTCCCATTAAATTCCCGAATTTTCCTTTACAATAATTATCCTGTATTTTTCGAAGTACCTTTGAACATCCGTCTTATCGTTCGTAAATTACAATTTAGTGTCATTTAGCGAATTAATGTTCTTTACCTCAAGGAGAAAACGTTTTTGACTTTCCCTAAGCAAAGCCACCTGGTTCACAACAGGAAAGCCGAAAGCTTCTCAGTCTACCTCTTTGGAATTTCACATTGCTTTACACTTCTTGTTATTTGAATATAAAACTGGACTGGAATATACTGACTACGGATTTAACCATAGCGATTGTGTATTTAAACAGACTTCAGATTTGCTTTTGGTGAGTATACTTCTTATTTCCTTATTCGATCTGTGTAGTTGGCTCCATACTCTCCTAAAATATATTATATATAGGGCATAGCCTACAGTTGCGCCAGGTAGTAATTGATCACGTGTAGGTGCACTCCAAAAATTTACCGCATCTCAGTGCGGAAATGCCTATTTTTACGAAACTGCTCTTCCACGCAGTGCTACTCAGTACCATAAGCTGCTTAGTTTTGTGGTTATCAGCCACAAGTTGCTAAACCGGAAAGCCGACACATAGTGACAATGGTTAGGATAAATTCCTTCTATGAACAATTGCAAACAAGGACAAAAAGAATGAATACCTGCAGCCAAAATTGCAAAGAAAGTGTCTCGTATTTCTTCACGAAGTTGTCTGAAGCTTTTGAAATTATATGCATGGTATGATTTGTATGATACATCACACTATCATGCACTGCTAGGCTAGCGCTATACACGACTTAACAGACTTGACGACTTTATTCTGAAGACATTTCCCAAAAGGAGACAACAAATGAAACATTACTGAAGTTTGTTAACCTGTAAAAAGTGAGAGACAACTTTCGTCTGTCTTTTTTTTCGACCCGAATTTTCAGCATTATATCAACACAGTTTGTGTGATTTAAAACGTGGCCAACAAAACCTACGGCAAAACTGTCTCAACAAAAAGTATCATTGTGCAATTCATAACATACGGTAACGTTCCGGTAACGATTCCATGATACGGCATAAGGAAACGAGAATAAAAAGTCTGCAGTCTACCTAATTAGCAAAAAACTTCTGTAAAGTAGGGCCACCGATTTTCCGATGAAAACGGAAATTGAACTGTAACTCCAGAAATTCATGGAATTTACCAAATTTAGAGAAACTGTCTAAAATGGCAGAAAAATGTGAAATTAATGAAATGTAAATGGTTTACAGTTTTAAGTTTCCTGCATAAACGTTAAATCGAGCAAGCATAATACGAAAGTCTGCCCAAACAGACGCTGGCCGAAACACCTGATTGAATCAACCGAGCATTCCCCATGAGCGCTAGCACTGACCACAGTATGCCTAGCTCTCAAAAACTCGAGGAGGGTAAGTTACTGCTACTATTGCCTCAACGAAGACGTCTTTCTACAAATTCAATCTTAAATTTCAATATTTTAAAGGGGAATTCCAGTCAAGGAACATGTCTTCTGACTTAGGCATTTTCAAACCATTTTCATTCATATTCTTGGCATTTTGAAATGAACTTCTCATGAGTAACGTGATATGTTCAAACTTCCCGCTCAGCTGAGTCTCTATCACTATGCACGTACAGTACTGTATATGAAGGGCGCGGCCATCATGACTGTGATCTCTGTGGCTTGTGACGTAGTCCACGACCAACGATGATCAACATGATAGACCTACATAACTAGTAATTAGACACACTGTGTATTCAATGTGGCTATCACAAGATAGAATTAGTGATCAATAAAATCGACATAAAACACATAAGAAAAGGAATTTCTCACCAAAAGGCCACATAACGCAGCTTAGGGCGGTGCGACTAATACCTTGAAGATAAGGAAAATGTAATCTTTAGTAAGTGCGAAGTAATCTTTTCAGAGACAGGGGAATACTGTAAGTCATCTATCACTAATTATGTAGGACAATCAGGTTGGTCGTCATGGATTAGAGGTGGTCGTCGACTACGTCACAAGCCACAGAGATCACAGTCAATTACATTGTAATGGCCACTGCCCTTCATATACATGCATAGTGATAGAAACTCAGTTGAGCTGGAAGTTTGAACATATCACATTACTCATGAGAAGTTCATTTCAAAATGCCAACAATATAATGAAAATGGTTTGAAATGGCTTAAATAAGTCAGAAGACATGTTTCTTGACTGGAAGTTCCCCTTTAAGCCTCTGGGACTGACAAACAATAGAATACATTTGACTGTTTGGTAAATAACGTGAATTCTCATAACTTTCACATAGTCGTCTGTTCTATCATGGGCGATGAAATATGCACGTTATCTCTGAGGTGGCTAGGCTATTCCATATACATCTAACTACTGTACGTTAGGATATAATTACTGTATTTTTACGAAAAGCTTTGGGCGATCTCTTGTATTTTTTCAAATAAGGCCAACTGTACCCTTTAACTTGAAAAATGCATGAAATAGAGTTTGATTTTTATGAGATGTGCAACATTTTGTGAAGTATTTAATTTTTGAAGCATGTATGGAATGATATCTTTTGATCGAACCTTCGTTACCATGAGGTAGTTTCTATCCTAACGCCACACTGTATATGGGTTCTAAATCTCTGTGCGCTTTTGTACACATGCGGAGCAATTCTCACACAAGAAACTTGCAACTGCCATTCATGTTTGGAACTGAAAATTGACGAAAATGGGAAAAATGAAAAGGAAAAAACTGCGAATTTGTGAAGTGGAATACGTAGTTTTCCATTTTCAAACACATAGAATCGGGAGCCCTAAAAAGACCAAATGTAAAAGACTCTTTTGAAAAACCTTGCAAAATTTCCCGCGAATACAATAGAAAATCTACCAAATTCCCGCTGACATTTGTGTAGGGGTGGAATCCCTTGTGGGGGTTCAGGGTGGAAAGCCCTGGGAAGATTGGGGTTCCTAGCACATCGGAGGGGTAGAATTGTGCACCTGAGCACAAAAAAAATAACTGAAAACTCGAACGACATTTGCAAAATCAATCACGAAAGCTTAACGCTAGGCTATTTGCGTTGTTGCAATATACAGTACCTTTTTTAATGTGAAGAAGTGTCACTTACAAAATGTCAGAAACAGGGTGGAACTTGAACCCGATATTACGATACAGATGCAATAGGCCTAGAATAAATGTCTTGATCGTGGCATTCTTCAATAAAAAGCTATACATCAGTCCTGTGGCAAGTAATAAAACGAAACTTTTGTGTGGAAATGTTGCACAGAATCATAGACCACTATATACTGTCGACTACAAGCTGTACTACTTACGAACATCTCTGTGAGTTATGACTTAGGAAAATCCTGGCATGTTTCCGAGAAAAGTTTTTAACTGCAAAAATGTCAGCACCTGTCCCAAAATGCTAATATCTGTATCTTACGTAAAATAGCTCATTTCACAATTTATTAAAACATTAATTTATAGGGGGGCAATTTCTTTACAGTCATGAATGTTGCCACTCGGATATTCCCGTCCCCTTAAGTCCTTAAGCATTTTGGTTGGCTCTCTAAACTTTTCGAAACAGCCATTTCTATTTATGCTTTTTCCCTTCCAGTGTTGAAAATTTCTCATTTACCTGACGGCTTGTAGTTTGGTGTTTGGACGTCAACCCCAGTCTAACTTAACACAAAACACCTGTGACATTTATCGCATTCCTAATACTCGAAATTCAGCCACCTGTCACGACTACGACATTTAAACCAAACTTTTTTATCCCTAATAAATGTGACTATTAACTGGCAGTAGAAATTTGCAGCAAAAAAAAAGACAGAAAATGAGTTGAAAATAAAAATCATCTCCCCCATATTTCAAAATGGTTTAATCAAAGCCTTTTTTACACTGCGTGTAACGTTAGTTTTCCAGGAAGGTGTTTGATGCTACCATTGCATCTGGGTGTAAAGCTGTAAACATAAAGAAGGTACAAAGGTCAATTCATTTCCAGTGGGGTCTGTTTGCTCCGCTATGTACTGTATGTATGCTGGGTACATATGTACTTATGTAAGCACTCCGTTCTCATTAACTACACAGAGAATCTGTTGTGCTGAGTTAAAAAAAATACTAAAACCGATAGAGATGAAAGTATGCACGAGCTCTGCGCGAATCATCTGTGGCCACTGGGTTTGATTGGGTATGTAGGGCAGCTGAAGTGTGCCTAAAACTAAACTGGCGATAATTCTTCGTAGCTTGCAGTGGTCTTTGTGGATATACTGGACATCCTGGTTAGGCATAGAGGTAACCTGCGCTATTTGCCCATGTGAGTATCATATGCAATAACGATCAACATAACTTCTTTTCAATATTTTTTAACATTTTCCCTGTTCTCCCTCATTTGTTTTGTTCCTTTGAAAATTTCCCTGCGCTGTTTTTTCCCAGTTTTTTACTTATTTTTTTATTTTTTTTTAAAAAAAAAATGTGTCCCAACATGCTGGATTTCCTGCGAGCGTCGCGGATTTCCAGTGAACCAGGCTCAGAAGGTTCGCAAGGTTTTCCAACCCTAACTCACAGGAATCCTTTGGAGGCCTACTATTTTCTGTTTACCAAATTCAATCCACAAGTAAAAAATAAACAAAAGAGAAGTCTTCTCCAGCAAACAAACCTAGCTGTTTTTTTTTTTCTCCTTTTTCTTTTTTGGAAAACACAATGAATGCGCTTCTGTTTGGTTAGGATTCTGTAGTTCAGAATGTTATGCGGGAACCACAGAGAGTATCAATGTCAGTTGTTTTGGGCAGACAATAGCGCTATGGTGTATGATCCCAGAGCTCGTTTCTGCGTTCTCTAAGAGGCTTAAAAGATTATGCTGCATAGACTTTTGTTCAATTACTACTTGGCGCAACTGTAGGCTAGTAGTACTATGTGGGGGGGGGGGGGGGGGGCAGTATGATCACAACCATACTCCAGTTTACATTTTTGTGTTGATAACAGAGTAAGTATCCTATTGAATATACTGTATAGAAGGTAACAACAGCTTACACTACCATACTGTGCCACCGTCACACTCCTAACAAGAAACAGATCATATAAAGTTAGGGTACGGGTAGCCTATTGTACTATAGGTTCGGTGCGACAGCGTTGGGCCAGAACTGTAATACTAATAGTGATATTGTGAGAATAACGTTAGGCCTACTTTGCTGGTTGGTACGGTAATTACTGCAAATTCCTTTCACGAAAAGTACACTCAAATCAAATTTATTACTTTGACTTGGCATTTCGCTCTTCTTTTTCTGGTTTCTCACAGTCATTTAGGGATGATGAAGGTGCTTCCTCATCAAAAACATTGAACAAATCGTCTCCAAATGCGTCAGCCATTTTCACGAAACATGTGTGGAAGGGTGCACTGTCGTGTACATGTTACTGATACTCTTATACGGCATCAAGTCGACTAAGTGTATCAGCGTTATTATGGGATGCAAAAGGGCAGCCTTGATAAAGTTTGTTTAGTAAAGGGTCAGAAAGGACAATGTTCTCATAGAAAAACCCGGAAAGAGCAGACATCCCCACATGAAAACAGTGAAAAAGCACCTACCCGCCCTTCCCTTATGCTGGACGGTAAACATTCCAGAGAAAACTGGTCTGACCAGGCTGGCCTACTGTTCAAGTGGCTACGGGCATGATATGAAAACTGGCAGCCTGTGTAACATAAATTAGGCATTTATCAATCATGGTTGCCCGGAAACTGCTCTTATTCAGTCCAATGCCAATACATAGTTTTGTGATTAAATTAATTTTGGATGAGTACAAGATCTAATTGGGAAGGGTGAGAGCAACTGGGGGGGGGGGGGGCAACTGGGGGGCAAGGACACAATCTGGAGGGGAAAATGCCCCCTCATGCCCCCCCCCCCCCCGTAGCGCCGCCACTGAACACAGTTGGCCCATCTTGGAATAACTAATTAAAAGCCCTCGGCAACCGATATTAGACCTTACAAACTATTAAAAAGAAAATACGAAACAATATATGAAATTAGTTTGTCAACTTAAATTCGGGATTACTGACGATTAGGTTGTCATCATCACTTGAGTGTTTAGCTAATTACAACTGACACTGCACACTAAGAACAAACCCTTCGTAAACGATGGAACGTTGAGGCAAACTTGTGCAGACTTGTAAAAGTCTTATCTAATTCTAAGTCTAGAGGGACAACTAACAGGGCAGTTAGAGGGACGGTAATTTCCCAGAAAGCTCAAAATCTCGGGCTTCTTTAAGGAGGACAATAAAAGAGCTATTACCCATGCATGCTCTCAGCTGGCTACTGCGAATTCAACGATTCCCCAAAATTCTGCAGTGTTCTGATAAGGATTCACTTCCTACCTTTGCACCATTTATCGTTTCCAGTATCAGGCACTTTTAGTTACAACGGCACATCGGGAAAAAATCCCCAGCGACTTAACTGTCTGCTTCAACTATTCCTTAATTACTATACTTTGTATGATGTTGAGTTTTATGCCAAAGATGATACCTTGTATAGAGACTGCACCAATGACAATGAACAACTTAATGTATATTCCCCTACGATCTGAAACAACACCTTTTGAAACAAGCACGGTGATTCAAACGGACGAATATCCGCACAATAATAATGACATGGGCACTAGTAATGTATCAATGGGCACAAATATCATACGGAAGGAGGCAATGAGTAACGTTTGGCTTTTTTGCACTTGTTCTTTCCCAACTGCACACTACGAATTAAGTTGTCATAATTAATAAAATAGGCTACAAATTATTTGATGATGATTGAGATGAATTGAAACTTGCAAGGGCCTGACAGTCATGTACCAGCAACAGTACAAACTTAAGCTCCTAATATTTTCCGTTACTGTGTGTTTACGAAAGGTAACGATTGTAAAATATCATCTAGCGCCCCTTCCAGCTTTTTAAGACGGTGACATAAAAGTGGAGTAAATACAAATTTCCGAGGTTAGAAAGACGACTAAACAGAGCCCACATCTGGGCTCTGGGCTCTTTATCTGGGAATGACTCTAGTAGTTTTACTGTTAGGCCTACTTCTGATGAATAACATATTACTTTTGTGACTCAGTTTGAAACAGTTGTTGCTTAGGATTATCAGATTAGCAGCAGATAATAGTGAAAAAAAACAAATGAACATAAGTTATGGATTGATGAATCCTGCCTGCAAACTTATGCTTACAGAAAACGGCGAAAAAAAACTTGACTCCACAATTGTACACTTTGTTGAACCAAATCGTATCTGAGGACATTCAGAGCGAATATAGAAAAAAATCAAAGTAGACTCTTTCCTTAGAACACCCCCCCCCCCCCCACACACACACACACGCACCCACATGTGTGTGTCAGCGGTGTGTTTGTCCACCTTTCTTTTTTTCTAAAGAAGCCGTATATTTTTCAGCGTTGAAGTATTACTTGCATTTTCTAATAAAATGGTGTAGCTTGCACGGAATTAGAAGGATAAACTACGTTTGCAGACACTGCTTGAGAACGTCATATCGTTGAAATGTGAATGGTAAAAACACCCCATACGTGCCCAATATTTATAACACCAAGCGTGTTATATACCAAGCTGGTTTCATATTCGTGGAACTTAAGATACTGCAAATACCCAATCGTAAACACTGATCGCGGGTTTGTGTATTGTCTTACTAGTGATTAGTATTTCAAGTCATTACCATAGGCTAAGACAAAACCCAGTGCCGGTGCATAAGAAGAGGGATTTTGTCATTTTAATGGATTTTTAATAGAAGTTTCTCAAGTGAAATCCAATAAAACCCATGTCATATTCTGTGTCCTATTGCCATCTGTTTCTTCTTTATATGAGGTCAATTGCACGAAATCGCTATATTTCGAAGAGTCATTGCATTTGAGGAGGCAATTACACGACACGGTTGGTTCTTTGGACTATTTAAGACTATAAGTTTCGCTTATGATGCATTTGTCCAGGCTATTAAAGTCTGTTACGTTTCCTTCTTAGCTTGATTATACTTTCTCTCTCAAGGGGGAAATAGGGCACACTGCAGGGTTAACATCTAATAGTTATTTAAGGAGGTTTGTTCTCCATGGAGCATTTGTTAACTCAATATTTTTGCATTATGGGCAGAATGAATGCAAAAAGACTGTAGGGCACAGATCAGGTGACAAGTTTAACATCTGACCATATCTCACATCAACTTTGCTGTTGTGAGGTAAAAATGTTTAGAAGAATAGCCACTGCATGATTTATGCCAGACCTCGAATTACTTAAGATCTCTTGTACATCTCAGAAATTATGTAATGTTCCCCTAAACAAAACACTTTAAACGTCTAGCAATTGCTGAAAATTCAGGACAGGTGTAAGAAGATAGCTTTTACCCCAAACTGTTAATCATACTGTATAGTTTTTGCTACTGCACTTATTTGTACCTTATACATCAACTGCTAACACAATTACCGGTATTCATTCAGTTCGTTCATTTCAATATCACCGTGTTAAAACAAATATTTATTGATACATTAAAACAACTGGATATATCATTTTCATGTATTTATGCAAAGTATTTATGCAAAGATAATGAATTCGTTTCAATTGCACGACGAGCGACTGATTACACAGGACGTCTTTTTCCTGTGTGACTTCTAAAAATCCCTGATTTGTCAGCATATTTATCAGAGAATGCGGAAAATTGTATATTTACGGGTTTTTTTTAAATTTAAGGTATCAAAGTAATGTTAAAACTTATATCATTTGACAGAAGTAGGCTACTTTTAATACGAACATTAAATTTCTCTCCCCTGCTTCTTACTTTAAAGGGAAAATGTAGTCACCCCTTTAATAATTCATGAATGACTCTTTTCATTATGTGATATAATTTTTGTACATGAATTGCTTAATTCTGCAGCATAACACCTAGCCTACTTGTATTTACAGTACTGATATTAAAGAATATCATGAAAAATGATATTGGTAAAATGTTACACAACCGTAACATTGTAATATATAACTTTCCAAAGCACCTCTTTATAAATGAAACTTTGACGGCATCAAGATCACGGGAGAATATAAATGGATACAGCTGAGGAGACAATGTGTATTGTTGTGTATATATAATGATAGTGTGTCTCATTTAGATTGTAAAGAAACGACTATAACAAAGGTTCTCTTCCTTGATTTTTCAAGTGCATTTCATACAGTCTTACCAAATCAAGTACTGGGCAATCTTTAACAATTTACAAAAGAAACTTGGCTTATTCGTTGGTTTGCAAAATTTCCTCAAGGGTGGTCAAGACAAATTAAGTTGGATAAAGGGTTGTCAGAAATATCAGAAATAAAAGTTGGTGTACCTCAAGGAGGTTTGTTATCCGCTATCTCATTTACTTTATACACTGACGAAATAAGAACAAATTCAACCATTTCCGTTACAAAATATGTCGATGATACTGCTGTGTCATGCAGGACGGCTACGAAGTCTGCTGTAACTGATCAATTAAGTTATCAGTCTTCCGTTAATGACATTTTTGCAACATGCGACCGCACAAAGTTTGTTCTTAACCCTACCAAATCAAAAGAAATGTGCTTTGCAAACAAAAATATTAAACGTGAAGCTCTAATACAGTCAAGATCGCAAGGTATTATTGTTGAAGGATCTCAAAAACTGGATACATAGGTGTTTATATAGATTATAGTTTGACCTTTTCGTGTCATATATCAAAGGTATTAACTAAAGTTTATTACATAGTATCTAGTCTGGCTTATGTTGTGTCCTTTTTTAATCGAAAGGCTAAGGAAAATGTCTTTAATGCCATCATTTTGCCACACATAATTTACGCAGTGACTGTCTGGTACCATTCTGTATCAAAAAAGGACAAAGATAGACTTCTCAAATTTCTTAAATACACATCAACCATTTTTAATTTAGATTTCGATGCACTTTTGGCAAAAGTGAATGTGGCTGCAAAAGCTGATTTTCTAAGAATTGCAAATAAGGTTAACAATGACAAAAATCACCCACTGTACTCTGCACTACAAAGTCTCTCACGAAAATCAAACAGAGACCTAAGAAATCCACACATCTTGCCAAAAGACAGAACGGAAGTTTTTAGTAATTCGTTTATCTATCGTGCTGCATTATTCATTCAATCCAAACACGTAGAATGTTTGTTGCAGTGTCATTGTATATTTTTGTATTATCTTGAAACTTTAACTTTTTTATGTCTTTGTCTTGTAACTCTTCTTTACAAATTTCATATTTATACTTGATTGAATAAATAAAAAAAGCTAACACTAAAATTACAAATAGATAAAAAATTATGTAACACGGCAGTCAAACACATTATATGTAAGAGATGTGTAACCATTCTTCAACAATCTTAACTTGAGAGAGTCTGAAGAAACTTGAATTAACTGATCTATGATATTCTACGCAGAAAAATAATACTTGAAAAGCGTAAGTAGGTGAAACAACGATAATTCGAGAAAAGATTAATTAGTCATCGATATATAATGCTTTGACATAAGTAATCGGGTGGAAAAAAGAAACAGCCCGGAAAATGTAAAGCAAACACAACTAGAACGAAACAATTTGATTGGCCAGTGTTTTGCTTTGCGATTTAGATACATTTACGTAACTGATATTGTTTCTTTTTAGAAAGCGTTGGCTATTTTAAGGTAAAAATGGCGGTCAGAGAAGAGGGAATGTCATTTCTTGAGAGAAAGACTGGATTGTGTGTTATGAAAATGTTTAAGTGATTGCGAGTGTACGGGGAAAAACAGAAGTATAACATTATGTTTGATCTTTCGAAGTTTTTGTTTATTATCTGATGTACATTCGAAGTTGTTCGAGGATCAAATACCACATTCAGTGAGCGATAATGACGGTAGACACTCCGCAAAGCAAAGGAAACAACATAAAAACATTAAAAACCAATAATAGACCTATGTGAATATTAATGGTTCCGTGACATAGTGAACAAACAATCAGTAAAGGTCTCACTGGTGTATCACAATCATACTACTCAAGTCGTCGCTTCTAATTGATCGGTATCGGGAATTGTAGTGTATTAAGTGAAACGAAATACTGCTCACTGAATGAAATGGAAACTGTCAACAACTACATTATCTTTTTTTACATATTTGTTTGATGTTAGAAGAATATGAAATCATATGGCAGACTGTGTAACCTGTAAAAATATTGTGGACTGGATATTTAAAATGTTCATATGAAGAACGTCTTACATTGTGTGGCAAATACATTGTGTCTAGGTATGGTGTCTCGTAAGCTAGTGTTGGTGTGAAATAGTGTTGCATAGTAATTTAAACTGAGAGTATTAGAATCAGCAAATTGAGGGCATCGTGAAAAAACTGTTTTAATGGTGTCGTATTATATAGTACCATAGGCCATGGAATATTATATTCAAGTTTCTGAGAAATGGACTGCAATGGGAATGTCTTTTGAAATAGTACCAAAGTTAGATGTACGTCTAACGTTAGTTGCTAAGCCAGCGAAAGTTTGGCTTTTACCAAACACCGGGCATCTCGTTGATTTGTGATTTGTCAATTGTATCTGCATTTCAGACATTTAAACCGACGGTTTTATCACACATTCCAACATTCGTAGATTTGCCATCGCGGTGAATGCAAAACAATCACAGATTTGTCCTCGAATATTGACTCCACGCAAAAAAAATATGTTTGATAATGAGAAAGACCTGATATTGAGAGCAGAACTCATGAATTCCACATATGTTATAGATTTCCAGAAGTCATCTGAAATAATCTAACGTTTCACTTTTTCTTCTCGATAAATCGAGCAGATGATCATGTTGGATCCATCAATGCACATGACCGAACACGACAATTATTAAAAAAAAAAACTAATTTGCAATGCATCTCAAGTAGATGTATTAAGTAAATCGTTCATAACTTCGAAAAAATACCGCTTCAAATTACATTATTCGCGCCACAACATATGGTTTGAATCCTTTAAGTTAGATTCGTTTGCTTGGATAAACTAAAATGACCAATTTTGAATCTGAAATAAAAACGAATGAATCGTATTTGTAAAGAAAAGTATAGTCCAATTAAAGTATCGTCTATATTCTAACTCACTACACAAAGGCGAAATATGGTTTATGCAATCATGCAATTTATTTTTTATGTGCACGTCACGTACTGAGTATGGTTATATTTCAGAGGCTGATATTTTACTCTTTGTGATTGTCTAATGTGACCACTTTTTGGTGCCGGGCTTGAGTTTATGCCACATTCCTGCTATTAATATAAGTTTTTAATCAGTGTATGAAAGTGTATTAACAATGTACGTCTATTCTCACCCTTCAGACCTATATAAGTTTGAAGTCTGAGCTTCCAATTTGTAGGCAGATACTAGTAATTTATAAGTTGGTGAATCTACGAGAGCATTCCAGACGATAAAAATAAGTATGTTTTGCAAGTTGCTATTGTTTACGTGTGATTTTTCCCCTTTAAGACTTAAATTTTCGCCTGTAAGAAACAATATCTTATAGGGATATTTTATAGAGATATTTTGGTGACATACTTTACGAGGTTAGCAGCTCAATGTATCAAGGGTAAAATCATCGTCTTACAGAAAGGCAGAGTGATAGTAGTGGTAAAAGCCTGCCGTTGTGATGTGATGGAATGTCACAGATGGTTTATTTCTTGTTTTGATGGTTCCACAACTTGGAGACGATAACAAACGCTAAGTTAAGTAATGATCAAGATATTATAGGTTAATAATTCTCCATATTGTTCACTGAAACGTGGCGGTGACACTCGTTTTCTCCTGAAAACGCATTTCCTATCGCGACAGGCGTTACAAGTAATCGATCAACCGTGAGTTATTACAAAAAAAATCAGAACAATTTTCATCATCATTTTGCTCGGTGCATTGAAAATTATTTTTGACAATCCCTCAATAGGTGTACTAACAGTGAGAATTGGTGATATTACTTCGACTCAAATTCCTGCGGATGGCGTACATAGAAGCAAAGTGAGCAAGATTTAAAAAGAGAGCGTTCACTTAACGTATCAATTCGATGAGACTGTTACCTGAGGGTATTTTTAAGTCATGAGTATTTCAAAGTGAAGTGAAGTACATAGGTTAAATCTAATGCGAAAAATTCGATTAATGCGAAAAATTAGAACAATCATGAATAAGCTTTTAGTGTTTTAAAAATTTTAAAGCACTAAGCTTTAAATTTCACTTGTGCTTTTAATACACTTCCGACAACAAGCTTTTTTTCTTTACTGGAAAGATATTTAATTTCTTTTCTCTTTTTGTTTGTCTTTAGTCTAGTCTTAGCTTACCTAATGAGAAAAATTCGATAAATGCGAAAAATTTGAACGATCATGAATAAGCTTGTCGAGGTGACTCAGAAACGAAGGTTTTATTAGTTTGTATTAAAAATAAAAAAATATCAGTCGGTTTTATGACTTCGCATATGAATCTTTAATGCATGTATAGTCACATCGGTAGTGCAATGAGTTACGATGGAAATAAAATTCTTAGGGAACTAACCTTTAAATTTCAGTTGTGCTCCTTACAATACACTTCCGACAACAAGCTTTTTTTTTTTCTTTACTGAAAAGATGTTTAATTTTTTCTCTTTTTTGTCTTTTGTTTAGTCGTAGCTTATCATGAATGAGTCATACTACTGTTCCAATGTGTATTAATACAAAATGGAAGATACTGACTACAAAATACACTGACACATAATAAAATAAAATGAAGAACCGATACAAAACCGTTGCCTTTGTTGATACCAGATGGTGCCTGCTTGAAGGAAGATCTTCTAGATATAAATTTCTTTACTTTTAATTACTTATGGAAACATCTACACCTTCTTATAATTGATGTTACAACCCCAAGGGGAAATGGATTGAAGACAGACACATCTGTCGATAAATTGGAGATTGGAAATTTTTAGTGAACATTTCAATAAAGCAGAATGAACTCATTTAGAAAACATTACACTGAAGCTGTACATGGATATCGGTAGAGTGTAATGGTTATTGTAAAGTTGACTGTTCTTTTTCTTCTTAAGAATTATATATCATCGTTACTTAGCTCCGATTTGTAGGAATTAAAATGTGTCAGTGAAAGGATCTGTCACCAAGTACACCGACTGGCAAACGAAAGAAAATGAAGCTGTCGCAATTCATAACAATTATGCGCATTTTCCAGAATAATTTAGCAGGCTCACTGTATAGCTACAACCTCTTGTGATTAGTCGTTCAGTCTTTGAACCACGTTTAGTTGCGAGGCACGTGCAATTCGCTGAATATACAATTCATTATCCCCATGGGGGTAATCTTGATTACAAATCATGACATAAAAAATATTGGCTTCCGCGTCTAGATGACGTCAGAGTTAGCTAGTACCAGAGAGAGTTAAATGAGGTATGCAATCGGAGGCAGAGGATTCCTTCGGGTTGAAAAGTACTTTTTGTAAAGTATTATTTCTGCAGGTAATTTCCAGCATATGAAAGATAATCAAAAATTTCTGTTTGACATTTAAAGTACTAAATAAGCTGAAAAAAAGCTTCTAAACAAAGTAGATTTCCTCTGCCTTGATGCTGTACATGTCAATATCCCATTTTGGCACAAGTAGATATACTGGTGTCTTACACTGGATATTATATATGCCATTTTTTATCTCTCTGTATATATAGCAGTAACCCTTCATTAAAACTTTAACCACATAAGAATATCTCTAAACCTTAGTTTTAAGAGGTTGCGAAAAGATCTCAAATAGCCCCCTCCCATATCAGCTGCCCTATACGCTTACTTTTGAAAGATCGACGTATGAGAGGTCTTGACATTTTCAGCGGATGTAAATATGATCGATAAGAAGCAACACATTGATATTCCAGTTCAAATTAAAATGATCTTCTGAACTTTTCTTTCTCTATCTCTCTCTCCACTTCTCTCTCTCTTTGTGGAAGAAAGACATTAGCTTAACGAAAAAAAAACACACACACACACACACAAACAAACAAACACGGCAACCTTATGAGACAGAGCCAAACTATGGAGTTGTTTTATACGATTTCCCCGGCCACTTAGAAGACTTTTTCCAATAAACGTCTCCTTTTTTAATTTTTAAATGTATTTCTAGATTTTAAAGTTACTTCGTTTGTTTTTTATTTTGTTTTTATTACGGTTGCCGCTTGTCTCCGACAAATTTCTCCCTTGTTATCTTTTTCTGTTTCAGTCTTTTCTTCCCCATCATCTCCTCATAGTCCTGTTTTTTTGGTTTTTTTTTCAAAATTCGATTCACCTTTCGTTCTTTCATCCTTTCGACCTCCTGCTAAACTTTTCCCTCTGCAGCCAACCTCCTCCAACCTCTGTTACCATGAAAACGTCTTGACTCTTTGCATGTCTGACTTAACTGGTAATTGCTTTGCTTTTTCCCGCTTGAGGAGACTTATTGGAGTATGAAGGGAACCAGAGTAAGCCCTCAATATTATGTTAGTCATTGTAATTGAAAAAAGTGAAATTTTGACATAACCTTGACGTGAAATGTCGTTTTCTCCAAAAGTGACTGCAGTAATTCAGCTTTGAACAGTGATGACTCCAGATTCGTGAAAATGCAATACATCAATATATTTTCACGCCATACCGCACTTGCCAATACATTTTTACGAGAAAATCAGTCCTTTTACAATTTTCTAAAGTTTATTTTGTCAAATTTATAACAGGAGAATAGATTGACTTATAGTAACGTGATTGCTAACATCAAGGACTCGTTTGAAAGGCTCAGAAGACGTCACAAGAAACTTTGTTTTGAAAGGATAATTGGTAGTAAATCCCTTTAACGAGTAGCAGAAAAGGCAATGAACAAGACATAATGCAATGAAGTACGAAATAGGAGGTAAAACAATAAATACAAACAATGACAAGCAGTAACAAATACATTCATGACAGATTGAAGAAGAAAAATATGAAAATAAATAACGATATGGATCGTCTTAAAAACAAAAGCGAAAAGAAGAGTAATGAAAACTAAGTGCTCAAGGAGTGTTCAGTCAACGCTGTTACAGAAATTGGTTATAGGGGCACGCGGCAGTAAAGGGAACATGAATGCGTAAATTTCAAATGTAAAATATACATATGCAGTTGGTCAATTATCTAAGAACACAAGTTAAAGTTCGAAATTTAAAATGTTAACTTTTATGGTAATTAGTTAATGAACAAAGAAAACGAACCTGCAAAGGAGTGTCAAAGACGGGACATTACATTTACTGATAATACTTAATGGTGCAGAAGAAAAGTGATGCAAAGGTAATCCATAGAGCTGAAGCATGCCATAAGGCACACCATGAATCAACTTCCAAGTTTCTGCAGTTACTGATAATTAGTACTAATTAATTAGTAATAACTTGAAATGTCACGTCCGAAATAATTTGAAAATACTTTTTCAATATGACTCATGCATAACTACTGGCTGGATTTTTTGTTCTTTGGAGATTCTCTTACTAACTACAATTTAACACCCGATGAGTCTACATCTTCTCATCTTCTCAACTGGATTCACTTTACCTGAATAGTTTGTTAATGAAAAATGCCCCGTCTGCTACATTTTGTCGTCGACTAGACTATTTTTCAGTGACAGTGTACAGTATGCATTGCAGTGCCTCGATCATTCACTCCTTCCATTCATCCACATGAATTATTCCTCAGTGAAGGGGACACTTGTGAGATAATTGTGCTAGTCTCGTGCGGTACACATGAGTTGCCTTGAAAGCATTCTTTAGAAAGTTACTGCGTGGACCCTACGAACCCTACGAAAACACAATCCTGATCATGGTTTATCGTAATTTAGTCATGTTTAGTCATGGAGAAGTGGTACCAGAGTAGTAGTGCCTATGGATTGGGTGGGGAGGGAGTTGAAAATATACTATGTTGCAGTGGCGGCTATACACAACAAATGAGACCACACTGCTGGTCATTGTTCACGTTAATTATGCCAATGAAACACCTAGAGGACTGTCCATTAATGACGTCCCGTCCACGACACTGCATGCGAAATGTTCCGTCAGCGAAACTGCTTTTCTTTTTTTTAATAGAGAAGAGATTGAACATATTTTTTTCACGGTGGAGGCTTCATGTAGCTTTTGAGCCACACTGCTGGTCATCAGTTATGTTAATTATGGCAAGGAGACACCCAGAAGGATGTATATTAATGTTGTCTCGTCTGCGACACCGGGAAATTGTCCAATCCGCGACATGTTAAATATGAATTTTCCAGTTTAGCAGACCCCCTTCAAATTTACTTAGTCACTTTAGATGGAAAGAGAATCCTGAAAGGAACTTGCTGACCAAAGTGGTCCCTTTTTAATTTGAAGTTAATGGTTGCGTATAGCTTAATATACGTGGATTTCGAAATGTTCGTATGATGACCATGATACTGTGATAACAAGAATGATGCAGATTACCGGATAATTTGTGGAGTGGGACAGATAATTATTTACTACAACATGTAAAGAAACACAATTTAATGACAACATAAAAACATGGCAGTTCAATTTACAACAGCCGGTATGTCTCATACAGGGAGATGAGAACTAATCATGAGATATAAGGCTTATTTCATGTTCCTCATTCACATGTCAAAATTGTAGATGATGTGCCATATTTACACAATAAGCCTATTGTTCATTTCAAGGTTGCTTCATCTTAAAGGGGAAATCAGGGTTTGACTGAGAAAATTCACCTTTAGTTGATTTTTCTTTCTAAAATGATTGTTCACCGAAATATAGAGACGTTGGGGAGGTGTTTGAAAGTAGAAGAAACGATAATTATTGCATTAATTACTGTTGAATAAGAGCTCTTAATATTTGTCGGGTACAAATTATAAACGTTCATGTACAAGGCAAGACAGCCTCCTGTATGTGATGACCAATCACAGCATAAGACTGAGATGACGTTATATGAATAAACATAACCGAATATTTACGGTTCTCACGCTGTTCGTGCATTGCGCAAGTAAACAAGAGTATAGGGATAGTTGATGATACATACAGCACACGTAGGCTACGTATGAAACTGTTCAGTCACACTTCTCGAAATTGTCCACATGTTTTGAAATAATCTTGATCATATTTGTTAGTTATAGCTCATTCTACGATAAAGGTGGGGGATTGTAGTGAAATAAATTGTGAAAATAAACCCTGATTTCCCCTTTAAACATATTTACATTTTTTTTTTTTTTTGTGAAAAGCTTGAATCCGTCTTTCTGTGACACGTTGAAGAGATCACATTGTAAAAAAGTACCAAATAACAAGTCGAAAGAGGAAAAAGAGCATGAAGCTCACTTTGGAATATGCCGAGAACCTGTCGATACGTGATCTCAGATTGTGAGTTGAGATGTAGGACTTTTGTTGCAGATGTAGGACTTTTGTTGCCTGTCTTACGTTTATCTCCTGGGGATTGACTAGTATATAATGACTTGTAATGACCAGGATGAAGTCAATCAAACGAGGCTTTTATATGTCCTCCTCAATAACAGATAGTGACATCTGTTCAGAGACTGCATTTGGTGAAATACGAACTTTGATATTAAAGACAGACATTCACAATAGCTCAAACATAAATTAAAGTTTCAGAGAAACGTAAAATATTTGACGAACAAGTTTTTTTTTTACTTTCTATTGCTTTCTTGATCTAATAGTCATCCATTCTGCCAGCAGAAGAAAAGAAAATACAATGAAAATGTCGGGAAATGTCCGGAATTAGATCGTGCAAAATACAGGAGGGGACTGTACGGTACAAATCTCTACGGTTTCTCGTGAAAATAGCAAGACGTCTGAGGTTGTAAAACTGAAAGAAAAGATGCTCCATGTAGCTACACAGTTGAGAACAATGATCTTGATCGCGGAGTGACAAGAGCTTGCCAAATGGAGTCAATGTAATCCTATATTAACCCGACATCGAAACTTGAATGATTATTTGACGCTTAAATCTAATTGCAAACAATTCTATAAAAAAAACCGAAATTACGAAAAGTCAACACTCCCTTCAGGAGCATAAGATGCAGTGAAATAATACGTCATGATATGACATCACGTGATAGAATGTAATGTACATAACTCTACGTGTAGCAGTACAAACGTCACGTGATCAAGATACTTAAGCAAAACTTTTAGTGCATAATGATGCGCAATTGAATCTTTATACGAGCCGTTGCTACTTTACTTAATATCGCAACATTCGAAGTAGTAGCCTCGAAAGATGTAGACAAATTAGCTTTCGATTGTATTTGGAAAATTACTTTACTACAGGCCTTCTTTATTTACGTTTTAAACTGAAGATTTTGGAAGAGGTTGTTCATCTAAGTAAATTTTGCTTAATGCGATATATTTTATATTAAATTGTAGTATAACGTCAAGGTTGAGGACGCTGTCCAATTAACCATGGTGTTCATGTGATGAAGCGTGGAGTTCGTGACGTGCTATGGATTATTCGACGAAGAATCCATATGGTATATCCACAGTCGGGACCAAAATGAAATAAAAGTTTGAAAAAAAAAAACACTTCTTTACCTGTAGGTCTATCGTAATATGGTTTTATGATTTGTTGGTCATAAAACCTTCATGACTTCTCGAAAAGTGGCACTGCACTTGTCTCCACTCAAAGGGGTCGACAAAAGCAGAGTCAATGGTGAGCTCGTCGGGTTGACGGTATTTGTAAAAATATAATTTTACATCATGTTAATGAAATGTTATAGTTATATCAAAGAGTGTTCTCGTATTCTCATAATGCATGTAAACTAGGAACATGAGATCTTCCCATTAAAAGAATAATGACGTCAAAACAATACACTTAGCCAGATGTCACGATGGATTTTTTTGATGGATTTGTATGAGCGGCATCCAGATGATTAAAACCATCTGCATTTCGTCATTGCATTCGCTGCCAAATATATTGGCCAGTTGCGTTTAAGTGATTAAACACTCCCAAGTCCCAGGCTAGATTGCCTGATAAAGGGGGCACTTCGACGAAGTCAAAAAGGTATCCGAACAGTATTAAATCGTTAATGAAACAACTTTGTATATATAAACATCAGGAAAAACAATTCAATTAAAATTTACATTCTTCCGTATACGTATCTAGTTGGCCTATGAGAGGTGGTGTGTACAGCTTGGAATCAAGTTGAACAGTGAAAGAACATTTTTATTGATTTTGACCTCATTCTGGGAAAGTGATCGCAGTAGAGACAAGACCAATGGAAGCATGAAAACTGTTTATGTCTCTGTTTTATTTCTAATTTATTGCTCGAATACAAATAAATTAAAATTTATCAAAAACAGGGTGGAAATAAACATGTCATACTGAAAAGTGGGGAAAACTGTTGACCTAAATCAAGTAAAAATGATCTTTAATACAATATGCATATTATACTAAAATAGGAGAGAAAACCACAAGTGAAAATCGGTAAAGTAAAAAAGAAAAGAGAAGGGAGTTGACTAGAAAATTAAGAAAGACTTAAACTCAGAACGAAACGATATAGCAAAGTAAGTAAACAAGAAATCAGTAGTTTTACAGATTCATTTCCTTCGGAAAAGTTTACCGTATCCTTTGAGATTAAACACTTAACTTTCTCAGCAGAAGTAAACGAGGAGGGACGATACATGTGCTTGTACAAATACACTATTATTGAAACTAGTTTCAGATTGACCAGTAATTGATTGTAAAGCATGAAAAATTGTGTTATTTGTTTCACCCGACTTGTTGGAGGACATGTTATCACAGTCAAACCAAGTTTTAACATCTCTAAATGCACGTACAGATAATCTTCTTGCAATCGATATCAAACATAAAAAACATATATTTCCAGGAGTACGTTAAAACAAGAAAGCAAATGAAGGGTCTGTAGTTTTCTGGGAAAGTGTAGAGTCACCCATCCTCACCTTTGGCAACTCAAAATGGGACAGGACCGGTTAAACGACAAACGAACTCCACAAGTGTTGGAGTTAATCCATCCAAACCAGAAGTGAGACCACTGCAGACATCTTGTTTATATATTTATTTCCGTAAACGGGTAAGAAGTAAATTTTTATGAAACACAAAATTTTACACGTTAAATCTGGACTAGAGCTTCGTTCATATTTTACACTTGTTCTATACAAATCAATATGTAATTTAGGTTATTATATTACTCGTTTGGTTTCGTTTCCTTTCTTTCTTTCTTTTTTTGAACGTCTTTGCCTATAATACCCTTGAAGACTTTGACGTTGATACTACTTTTCGTTCGCCCTTACAAAGGGGATTTCAGGCAAGTGTATTGTGAAGGTAAAAAAATTCTTTTTCTGTATCTCCTCGGCTTTGGAAAATGCGAGTATTACTTATATTTTTTGTAGTTTTACATTAATTTCTCTGAATGACGTTCTTTGCTCTCTCATTTGAAACCTTTTCATCAACGGAGAAGTTGTGAAAGGTCGATTTATGACACAAGAACGTAGTAAATCGTCTCGATGTCTTAATTGCTGGGCTTGAAAATAGTTATCAGAAGACACTCTGCAAATTGAACGCAGTGCATTTCCTCAGAGTGATTGTGATCTTGAGCAATTTCATTAAATGTGATTAATTCTCCCTGTAAGCAGCTTTGATGGTTTTCCACATCTTGTAAATTTCGGAATTGACGAATTCTTGGTAGTATGACAATCCTGATAGGTGTGTTTTAATGGCCATTAAATGTGCTACAGTCTTTAAATAGCCTAGCCTTATGAACAACA
This sequence comes from Stichopus chloronotus, assembly GCA_021234535.1. Taxonomy (NCBI): domain Eukaryota; kingdom Metazoa; phylum Echinodermata; class Holothuroidea; order Aspidochirotida; family Stichopodidae; genus Stichopus; species Stichopus chloronotus. The sequence continues at coordinate 21,732,758 of CM037839.1, read as the reverse complement.
GCAAAAAAATGTTGTATTTAATATGCACAAGATTGATGGAGTTAAGTAAGAAATAGGAAGACTGCAAAAATCGCTGCTTATAATTTCTCTTGTACATGGCTACATGCCGTATCTCTTACACTAAAATGAGAGACCCTCTAACCTCACCTCTTTATTGTTGTACTGAGGTTCAACGTGTTACAAATCCTCAACGCCTTCGGCCGTCTTTATCACCTTACACTGTGATGATCCACATGGTCAATTAAACATCGATATTGTACAGTAGTTCAGGTGTGTCAATTCAATGTCTAGGCTTTCTTTAGCTGCGTTGCAGCGGGTACTTGGTGTCATGTCGATAGGCAAACCATGTGTAATCGAGCATGGAGGAGGAGGAGGGTCTGTGGACCATTTTAGCACAATCATATCGTCATGACCAGTGAACCGAGACTTCCTCCATTTTAGAGATTTACCCTTACCGACGATGCCGCGATGATGACGTCACTATCTGACAGGCTGCCGTAAGTACAATGGAGATTGCTGCAACTAAACTCAAACTAACTCCTTAAACTCCATAAACAAAACATCCATGCAGCACAACATGCCACACCCTGGTTTCGAATGAACGCATAAAATGTCGCAAATTGGATGGAACTTTGATGACGTCAAACGGTAACAAAGCAGATATTCAGTAGTGGCAATTGTTACTGGGTTATAGGCAACTGTCCCAGTGAAACAATGGTGGACCAACTGAAAGGGAGCTGAGACCGCGAGCATCGGGTGTACGTTGCAGTAGGTGAGATAATCACATCTGTGAGGGACGCTGATGGAACCGTGTATGAAAACGGTTACTGTACGAAATGTCACCACGTGTTGCAGAGTGGAACGTTTCAATGCTACAGTTAAGCAAATTTGTCATGGCATGAAAAAACAAAACAACTGGTGATGAGTTCCTCCACATGTGTCAGTCTATCTAGCAATCTTCGTTTGCTTTCATTCATTGAGCCACAGATCACCACATGTCCAACTGAAATGTGGAGTTCCGTAGCTGTGGTCACACTGTGATCGTTCCTGTGTCCCCAAGGAAGCAATCCGAAAGATTTGCAACTTTGTGCCGGTGAAAGGGGACTCATGTCGCCTATATACTTTGGCGACAGTTTATTCAAAAATATCTTCTGCGCCAAGTCTCAAGGAATAGTTAGATTCTATGGATGGGAGTGTGGGATTTCTTGATTCAGATGAAACTTACAACGCATATAGTTGTGGAGAAGGAGTTGGTTCATCCTTCAGTAGTCATTTATCCAATCTCATCCCGGCATAAGTGTTATAATTCTGCAAGTAAAAAAAAAACAGAAAATGTACTATGGCCATGGACGTCAATCCTGAGGGACGGGGGAACACGTCCCCCAGGATAGGGGACATAGTGTCAAATGTAAAGAGAAATGTTTTGGGGCACTTTTTGAATGGTAGGAGGACATTATAACAAATAGCACTCACAGTTTTGGTGAGTGAGTGAGGTAATCACTGGCTGCGTGATCATGTACTTTCGGTGTTCCTGTACCAAGGTTTGGGGGTGGCGACACCTCTTCACTTACAAACCCTCTCACAGATCTACACCTACCATCACTCCTCTTATGCTTCCCCATCTATGAAAATAACGTTGTTATGTCATCTTTCTCAATGTGGCTGTCATTTTCAAAAGTTATTTGTAGAACAACGAGTTCTACTATGTCATGCAATTATTGACGGTCGTAGCAAACTAATAAACACCTGTAATGAGAGTAAAATTTATTGTAATAAATTTTCTGAAGCCATACAATTTCGGTGACAAAATGAATTTCATAGATGCAAAACGTTACACCAGATATTTTTTTAAGGTCACTTGCTAGTTGAGAATTTTCCAAAAAGAAAAAGACATGTTATCATTAGAAAGTGAAAACTGTTGCATGAACTTGTCAGAAAATTACGGTAGCATGAATTCTAGATAAGAGCAATCCAAATTAGTACTAGTTTTGAACAGAATGATGTTTTACTTATTATTTGAGAATTTGCAGACATGAGAGCCCTATTTCAAGGATAGATACAAGAAGTCCAGATCACCCGGAAAGTGCCATTCCGACTATCTGTGGGGGGTTTGTAAACCCCCAAATTTTCAGGTACCCCAACCGATGGTTGCACCTCGCTTAGATAGTCCTGCCCAAAGCCTAGTGAGCTCAATAGGCTTTTGCATTCAGGCCAGGTCCACACCCCTCCTGAAAACCCTGGATAGACGCTTCATATGTGGTATCCATGTCAGATAAGCAAAAATGCCCACAATCATTAGACCCTGGCGTTGCTATGGTAATTTCAGTTTACATTCTATTCACATTCATCTTCTGCCTAACCGATGAAAGTTTCTTTTCTTTCTTTTGAAATTCCGCTGAGTGTTTTGAACCACTCTTCATGAGACGTTTTCTTTAAATTCCCATCTATGTATTTTTTACAGATACGTTAACTCATTGTTGCCCTCCGCTTAGATAGTTATTAGTAACAAACACAGTCGGGCAAAAATCTCTCCCCCTCTAAAAAAAAAAAAAAAATCCAGTAGTCCCTACGCAGTGCGCTCAACCCCAATTGCAAAGTACTCAAAGAAAATGAAAGGAAATGAGTGGTTCATTATGATTCTTGTATCACGTCAACCCTCATCTAATATGTATTTACCGTACCATTTTTCATAGACTGGTATTTTTTTACATAAACTGAAGAATTGTAGACATGATATCCCTATTTCAAGGCTGTGTATATGCAGCTCAGGACGGTCGAAAAATGCCATTTCTGGCCATCAGGGAGGTGTGAAAAGCTCAAAATTCCCTTGTACGCTCTCCTCCAACCGATGATGACGCACCGCCTAGATAGTCCTGTCACACATGGCCTCAGGTCAGCCTCCGTCCCCGGTTCAAACCCCTGGACACCCCTGAAATGTCCTATTGTAGTCTTTGATAACGTATGTGCTTTCAATCACTAGACCCTCCCCCACCTGTCAATCAATTGTCAATCATTGTAACACTTAGAGAGAAAAACAGATATGTCTAAAAGACAACTGTAGATCTTATTATCAAATTCATTTATTGAATTCTTCGATTCGCAGAGAGACTAAATTTTACGATAAAGGATATTAGATGATCCAGCAAAATAATACAGTTATTTACAAAGACTTGAATGCTAGAAAACAAACCAAAAGAGAAGAAAACGAAAACGAGGGTTTTCAAAATCCCCAAAATTACAGCCATGAGATCTACATTATCAAACAATTCACTCAGAGTTTTGCATAAGTAGTTTACTAGGAGCTAGACCGTACGTGATTCTTAAATCAAGTATTCTCAGCCGTTTGAACGGAACAAAACGGGGAATGGATTCAATGGACTATACTGAGTTTGAAAAATGGGGTGAAAAAAACTGAGAAAACCCCATTGACGGACACTCAGTACCCATTACCACATAAAATATTTGTTTACTTTACTATTCGCCGGGGCCATCGGATTTCTGCCAGATTTTAGGAAAGAGAACATGTCCTTCGTCTTTGTTGTCACGAAGTGAAGGCATGCAGTCACAATCGACTTTGTGACCTTGTGCTACAAGCTGACCTTCCGTACATTCAACGACTTCCGATAGAACTCCTAAATTTGTCATAAAACCCATGAAATCCAATTTATTGATTATTTTTAAAAGTTACTGGCTGTGAGAATTTCAGTTGAGTTCAGATACAAGATAAGAATTTTAATTAGTCAATAGCCATTCATGAACATAAAATTCTAAGAGGATAAAGACAAATGAACTTCAAAAGTCACAGCTGCGTAAGCAGAAGTCCAGGAAAACATCAAGGCATATGGAAGGTAGGAACAGATACCGTACGCTGTTTTTGACTGATTCTTTATGTCAGAAAAAATTAAGTTGTTTTTATTTTTTTAAATTTACAGGAAACAGATTGACCTTACAATCAAACTACATTACCTTACCATTGAACTACATTATCAGTGTTTGAAAAAGACTCATCATTCAGAGTTGACTTTACTCACTGACTGGTGTTTCGTCTAGAGTAAGACAAGCCTAAGACAAGCAAAATCTTGAATTTTCATTGAACGTAAAGTGATTGAAACTGAGTACTGTTACGCTAACTTCGCGGCAAAATTGACGGTATGCAGGTGAACCAGTTGATTGTAAAAATGAAGCAACATCTATACAAGGGATGAACTATACTCTCCATTTATGGATGAATAATATGTATACAGCATCTAAGATATTTACAAAGCCAAAAGAGAGCTTGAACGGTCCCCTTCTTCTTTTTAATGGTTTATTCGATAGTATATAAAAGCAAAGTATTCACAAAAATATTTCAACTATACGTTATGTTTTACTTAATGTAAGATGTTCTAAAAATGTAACATTCATTAAAGAAGGAACTCGGTCATGAAGTGTATGGTTTATCTACGTTTCACCATCAAATATGGAACGGTTTCAACAGGTTCTATTTTGTTTCAAGCAAACAATTCATTATCATTCACTTCAAGCAACAACGTGTGAACACTATAATGCTTACCTAGGAAATAAGCAGAATTTGTAATAGCCACAAGGAAGTCTTTCCCTTATTATAGAAGACTTTTGGCAGTGTTCATGATCTTTTAATAAGGCTAAAGGAGTTGCTTATGCTGCACAGATTCCGGTTCACATTGTCTCCTTGATATTCTGGTCTGATAGCAATGTGCCTTCAAGCACTGATTAGAAAATGACACGCCTATAATGATTTGATGCAATATGACATTTTAATATACGTGCGACATTTGTTCATGATATTCATTGTCAATGTACTCTCGACTAGTCGGAACAACTTTTTTCATCCCAAACTGTCCAAGAAACATTGCACATGGCATACGCAAATCATAAAATGACCTAAATTGTCACATGTTCTGTTCACTATATTTGCAACATGTCCTAATATTACAACTACATCTTCTTGTCTTTTTTCCCAATTATTCAAGTCAAAATTTATACAAGATATATTGTATTGAAAGGTTTTATAATGCAGTAAAAGTTTGTATGGAAAGGGCCTTGTTTTCATTAAGTCAAATGGTACATGGTTATCTTGTTCCTCCACCTCCCTTTTGAGCGTTTTATCCATGACTCTCTGCCAATTTCTTTCCCGCAGTGAGTAAAATAACCAAAGGTGTTATTGATGAAGGTGAGTACAAGTGTTTAATTTAACTGAGTGAATATAGCACCATTATGTGGTTAAAGCGTGACATATGGAATGTACACAAAATTAAAAAAAAAAAATGAGTTTCACGGTAAAAAAAAATATTGTGTACTAAAGTTATTAATTCCTTTAAGAGAAAATGCGATATCTGCTCATTAACAAAAAGTAAATGCCAACAAATATTACTACCACACTTCATCTGCTAACAACGCTATGGTGTCAGAAATTGAAAAAAAAAAATAACCGAAAATGACATCTTAATTCGTTCTCTTCTTAAGAACGATCAACGATTAGTTTTTTAATATGGGCTACGACTGTAATCAAACTCTCAAAGATGCACCGAATTTTAAGAATAAGTCAATAAACTCAATATTTAATTCTTGACAAATAGCAATATTGCCGGAAATTAATTTCATGTGATTCACATGATTGATATTAAATCAGATTTGATAGCATTTTGATAGTAATTGCAATTTCTGATTCAGAATTATTCACTTAAATTGACATATAAGAATCACGACTACATACAATTCGCTGTTCGCTATTTCTGGGTTACTCACTTTATTTGATATATATGAATAACGACTATATACACAACTCCCCTGACTAAAAATTGAGCAGCTCAATATTCAGTCATATGTTGGAGGAAATTGACAAGTTTTACAGGAGATGCTTTAGTTAAGGGGGATAGATATCCCAAACGAAGAGCAAATTTTGTTATTCAATTAAAGAGCTTCTCAAGAAAATAAAAAGGTAAGAGATTTTGAGTAGGTTTCGTTGTCACCCATTTATTCGTTTCCCGTTAATCCGCTATGATAAGCAATAAGTGAAGCACTGAAACGAAACTCCTCATTTTGCCATATTAGGCAGGAGAGTACGATGAGGATGGGGGAACTATTCCCCTCCACTTTTCAGAAATTTATTTTATTTATAATTTTAGGAAACTGAGTTTAAGTTATAGATTTTTGTAGGATAAGGTGAGGTATACACATTTTCTAGACATCGGAAATTGGTAGTTCTCACAAAATAGACTGAAGCTCTATGTACTTTCTTCTTTTTTGTGCTCAGTGCAAGTTCTGGACGGCGGAGGACACGTCCCCGACAAGAAGACCCAAAGACCGCGCTTTCTCGCGCTAAGTAATTCCCCAGTTAAATCGTGTTGTCCTTATAAGAAAACCCACAAATTTGCATTCTCCTCGAGTGCTATGTATTTTCCTATCAAAAAACTCAACTTGCCCAGAACAGAAACGTTTTGTTCCTGTGTAATATATACTTATTCCTGGCCATTTTCTTTTTGCCCCTCTGACATTACAGGACACTTCGATTTTAAGACGGTAGACAAAGAAGACGGGACGCGCAACAGAAATTTGGAGTGCGCATGAGCAGAAGCCGGCATTTCTTCGTCCTGTCAATTTTCAAAACGGTCTTCGTCGGATTTTAACGTTCTTTCTAGAAACAAGACTGTACAAGAGTTGCCATAGGTAATTTCCTCTCGTCCATTGCGACAGCATAGTGATGAGTGTGGAAGCCAATACCCATTATTCTTAACTATAGGCTTATCTTTCATCGATTAACAAACCAGCACCATTGCGATAACTGAAAACATAGTTAGACTGACAGGTGATCTTTAATTATTTTCTAAAAATCGAATTTAATCATTTATATTGATTTAGCTAGACTTGCTGACAAACAATTATGCGATCCCAAAGCAAAGCAGTATCGAGTCACACCACTCTTAGATCTCGTACAAGTAATGGACAATCTTACCCCTAAAAATCCTTCCCACCGTCCCCATCTCGCTTCTCCTCAAAACGAAATAACAACGTAATACTTCTTTCATAGTCAATGCCTTGATTATAAATCAGTTTCATGTAATTGTATATTCCTTGTTAAAGGAAGGAATGTATTCTAATTACTATGCAATTGTAAATAATACGACCCTCCTCTTAACGAGGCTGAACGGAATCAACTGGAGGAAAGAAAAAAAAAAGAAGAAATAGTTACATTTTGTCCTTTATACATATCATTTAAATAGCAAGTCAAGTATGTGCATATATATACGGTATACTTTTTCTCTCTTTTGTTGGGGGTGGAGGGGTGTGGGCGGTAGCAAAGAATATAATTCCGCTGCTTGTACTATCATGACACATGAAATGCGAATAATCCATCATAAATGTTCTCTGCAAATCCTCAGTATTATTCTTTCAAGTGGAGTTATGGTATGCTGATACGAATCCCACTCTTTCTTAATCTTCATACCCCAGTAACGTCCGATGCACTTTTTGGTATCCACAAGAGTTAGTCACGGTTCTCTCTTTCGTTGACAACAAGTGTTCATGTTCAACACGGTGTCCCTACAACTAAATGCCAAACTGGAACACGGCGCTACATCTTCAGTGACAGAATGCCGTTGTTTCAATTTGAAAACCACATGAACGAACGGAATATCTCTCATCGAAAATTTTGGGAATCGTATAAAAAGGATGGCACAGCAACATTGTGATCGGGGCCTGTTTAATGGGTCAATGGTATTAAAAGAGACTGTGGATGAACAGAATCACCATCAGACTCTCGACGTCCTTAAAGATGAAGGACTCAGGAACGAACGGATTTTCACTTTGGCTGCTAAGTAATCGTCTTGCTCTCTTCGAAAGGCCATAAAAGCAAAATATCAGTATGCCCTGGATCGCAAACGACAAGTAAAAGAGGTACCACATCACAGGAAACTGGAGAAAATCGGCGAGGAATCCAAACATCCATGCAATCCCCATTAGAAGAGATAACTGAAGAGAAATGATGTTACAAGTGTACGATTATCATACAACGATTTGTTTTTGTTCTTACAAAGCAGGCCTACGGTAAATTCAGAGACAAGTTTAGGTGAATGATGATATTCATCTTTCTTTCATTCAAACTTTTAGGAGAGCAATGCCACATGGAAGTTCATGGAATGTCGTAAAAAGAACGTACTAAGATTAGTGCGACAGTATGAATTGTATGTTGAAACATCAATCTGTCAATCTGAACATCATGCAATGGAAACTAAATGAAACAGTGGAGAAGTATATTTTCACGAATGGCAATGACGATCTGTGTTTCAACATAATCCAACTACAAGTATGAGCACATGCATGATCAATCTTTGTTATGTTCTGCTTTACCATTTTTTTTTTACCATACTACAGCTGACAGAACTGATTATTTTATCTTTTCATTCAAATACTTGTGGTATTATTTCATCCTAACATTTTATCATTATTTTACAGGGAATTATGAAAACACTTTCTGCACAATGTTTCCTTATCTACGAACAGAAGTCGCATCTTGCAATACAAGATGTAAACACTTTAGAGCAAAGATGGTAAGCAATTTACATCTTACATGTCACAATAATTTTTTCTTTGTTGTAGGAACAATGGTACTCAACTTAACTATTGCTTTCATTCATTGCATGTAACATACTGTACATCAGAAAGTACTGGAGCACTTACGATTGTACGATTTTGTAATTTGTCAGGACAACTCAAGTCTCTCGGCCTACGAACGGCATAATGGTAATCACATCTTATCTTATGGCACAAATATGCAGGCTTTACTCACCTTGAAGTAAACCATCACATCCACTCTTGTGCCTTGATGGTACAGTCTAGCTTGACTAGTCGCCTGTAATACCCGTAAGGTCTCCCCATGTTTGTGCAAAGAAGAAATAGTTAGAGTAAAGAGGACTGAATTTGTAACGAGACACAAGACCAGCGGCACTCCAATCGCGAAGAGAATCGCCAGTTCACCTCCGAGCCAACACTCTACATCATTAATGGGGCCATACCATATTTCAATTGAAGGAAACAACCCCAGGACTAAGCAGCAGCAAACGATTGCAAATGGGACCCCAAAACCGAAGGCAAAATATGCACAGAAACGTTTGCGTGAAAGTGAAAACATCTTTCTCACTTGAAGCCGTTTCGGTGATAACGTTACAAACAAGTCCCAAGCGAGAGCTGTTATCCACGAGAAAGAAGAGAGCCAGAAGAAGTGTGAAAAGCAAGCGACCACCTTACAGGCGACGTCTACCACGATTGCGTATTGGGCGACAAACTCCAGCAAAAATTGAGCAGACGCGTTCGATAAAAGAAAGCACATCAAGGAGTACCCAAATGTATTCCGCAATGGCTTCAAGGTCACATAGATAACGAAAGTCAACACATTGGAGACAACCGATACCGCCAAACAGAGAAACTGAAAATACCCTAGGAAATGTTTTCATTGTTATCTACTTCCTTCTGGAGACATAGCAGGGTCCTTTTTACTTTTGCTTGAACGTAGTCCATTGGAAAGGTTGTATGAACTGTGTACCACAGAGGGGGATCGTTGCGATTTTCGATACCTGTGGCACTGCGGTAGAGAATGTCGTCTCCCTCTACCTCATCCAATTCTCCGTTGCACTGGCCCAGTGTTTCCCACGTCTGGGAACTACAGACGTCGATCAGTTCAAATTGCTTCAAGTAACAGTCGTTGTACATGTTGTTTGAAACCGAAAGTAAGTCGACCTCTTGCCGTAACTTCACTTGCAGTGTCGCCATGTTTGTTGTCCCGTCGGTGATCACTCTCACTACTATTACGCGAGACATGTCGTGTCTACCATTTGCCGTAAATATGGGACCATGGGGGACGTCCATCTCCCTGCTGAATACTCCCTGTTTCATCATTTCTGTGATATTCTGGGAACTTCCCGTGAAACACCTCCAGGCTCTCTCTCGGATGTATGGACACTCTATATCTTCTCTTAAAACGAGCGTTAGATAATGTGCGTAAGAATCGCACGGATAAGACGGACGAGAACAACCAGTGAGCAAACACAAAGGTTTCCGAAACATTATAGCATTCGATAAAGGAAGCAGGGATATTTTCGTACAATTTGGCTCAATCGGTTGTGTCCATACGCTGATGTTATTCATCCCATGACAGAGCGCACAAAAGCTATTTTTGAAGAACGTTCCTTGTATTTCGATGGGAGATAATGCGCTGTACGGACCGGAACAGTTAAATGAATAGTCGCTTCTGGCAGGACATGACCGAATAATTGAGTCGTTGCAATGTCGGAGTTGAGAGGAGTTATTATAGCCACCGTATTCTTCCCAGTACAACAGACAGTTTGTGTCCGACAAATTGACATTCTGGTCTTGACTCAGTTCGAAATAATCCGCACAAAGTGAACACACTTGAAACAGAGGCCAAGGGGTTGTCCTTTCGATCGATATTTTATGGCACCTCGCACAAAACTCATTCTTGTAAACGTATCCTTCTGCATCAAATACTGGCCTTATGAACTTCACTTGGACCATACTATCTGGGCTTGGTTCATTTTCACAATCACGCCGATGAGGACTTCTCGTTGGACATGAACTGACCATCCAAAAAGTTTCATCCTGCGCTTTCCCGCAACTGTTATAATACTTCGTATTGGGGAAGGGCCCCATTGTATTTCCCGGTAATGTTCGGCATTGCAAATATCTGTAGGCAGGTGCATGAGCAGACGTCGTTTTCAGAAACCGGGCGCCATTATCCTCGCAGCAGTCTCGATAAAGTGAGCAGTTACGATCTGTTCCACAGAACGCTACCAATTCTGCCAAATGGAGAAAAGAGGAAAGCAAAGAAAAAAAAAGAGAAAAAATCAGCCGGTGTTGCTTATTAAGAGGGTAAGATACTCAGAATGAATGGAAATAAGAGAGACTGTTCGATGGAACAGATATTCTTTTTAAGTGCAAGAGACAGATATATGGGTTGTTCACAAAACAAGAATTGCTTTGAGCCTAATGAAAGGATAAAGTTTACAATGCGGGTTCTAACCTGTTGTGATTAGACACGAGACACCTACTATGTTGTGATGATTTTTCTTATGACTTCACCACTAAATAATTTGTAGGACAAGCCACACAGGTCACGGTCAATTACATCATAATGGCCACCCCCCCCCCCCCCCTTCGTACTGTCTATACATGCATAGTGTTAGAAACTCTGTTGGGCGGGAAGTTTGAACATATCACGTTGCCCATGAGAATTTCATTTCATAACGTCAAGAATATAAATGAAAACGGAATGAAATGGCTTAAATAAGTCAGAAGACATGTTCCTTGACTGGAATTCCCCTTTAAGGCTTAATTTGCTGTTTGATGAAAAATAGCCAAGTTTATGGTCAGTTTTCATATTTTCCGTTGATGCTAAGCTGGAAAACAACATCTACGCCACAATCATTCTTCCAGGGCAAATCTCCTCAGTCAGTCAGAGTGTTAATTAGAAAAGAAGAATAATTTAGTTTTTCGGCTTCGTGAACCATGACATGTTGTAGATACTTTTACGGGACTATCTTGCAGATAGCCACAAGAAGTCTCTCCGGTATGCAAAATGTTTTGTTTATTTTGTTTATTATTGCCAAAGACAAAGATCAGAGTACGGTATAGTTGTCATAGACTTTTACACTAACTGTAAGAGGTGTACCCAGTCTTTTTAATCCGATTTGGAAAAACAGCACTTAGGCCTATACTGCTTCAAAGTGTAATCAAGCTTATTTTCCCGTGTGTACAGATTTACAAAATGGCCGACAAGGATCCCTAGTTATTTGCTTATCACCAGGATTAATAGCGAATTAGTAATTTGTAATTCGTTACTACGAATTACTTACAGTGAAAAAAAAAACATATTTTATCAGGTCCATTATGAGCCACCGTAGATTCATATTTCATAAAATCAGGGGTTTTGTTTTGGGGATACACTAGATTTACCATAGTGGGAGAGTGTCTAGCATGTGGGAAAAAACATAAAAATAGTGCTCTCAATATGATGTATGATTTTCGATACTTAGAAAAATAGATAAATAAAAGAAACATCGAGAAGTCGTCTGCGATATAATAAAGGCACCATTGATTAACTTTGTAAATTTTTACAAAAATTGCATCGCATTTCGGCCCCACCCCCCCCCACCCCTCCCCCGATCCGCCTCTGCATGAAATAGAGAAGAACTGTACCTGTCTCGTGGCTGGGCCATTTACCTGGTTGTTGAGAAGACATTCGAAGCGTAGTCTCTCTGACAAGAGATGGATTAATGCTACGACTGTTGTTATAGTTGTAATAGTTGTAGTCGTTGCTACTACTACTACTACTGTAACTTTCACCATAGCTATAACTATTCGCTGATATTTCAGTGAAGTAGAGGAGCAGTGAATTCAATACGGAGATGACAAGGTGTCTCATATTGTGATTTGATTTGACGTAAATTGCAGAATGTCCACTTTCTGAGACCAAATCAGTTGATTCAAACGTAGTAAAGCCTGCAAACCAAATAGTGGGAAAAAAAGATTTACTCACAACTTACAAAACAAACGATATTTGTATATGAATGTTACATGAATTTGAAACAGTGTGAAGGAAAACAGAATCTAAAGAGACAAACTGAAGTCAAAACATAAAAAGGTACAGCAACGACATCATGAGGTTTTTCTTACAAACTTTGTGACTTTGTTCTGAGACCACCTCCTATAGCAACACATCATAAACAATAAAGAGTTATTAGAGCGTCGGTACTATGAGGGAGCAAATATGATATACCAGACTGCTATACGAACTTAACATTCATTAACTTGATAATTGACATTCGAAACGTTACCGTTGCTCCATGTGAAGTATGGAAGAGGGGGGGTAGCAGGGTAACGTTCTTCATTACTTTCGAGCTGCTGGGAAAGAAACAATAAGTACACAATGAACGGATTTATCCCCCGTAACTTAATCTCGACTGGTATGGTGAGTCGTCGATCAATTGCCTTTTCTTGGCCATTAACGTAGCACAACAACTAGAGCACAGCGCGCGAAGCGCGTGTAAATTTTTGGCATTTGGAATACGTAGATGAACCTAACGTTGGAACGTGAACACCTTCATTTGGTACGCAGAGTTCCTTATTATGAGCATTTATCAACCCAGAGATTACATCAGTCACTCACCAAACTGTGAGGCTGGTATTTGTTACAAAGTCGCCCTTCCATTCAAAAAGCGAGCTAAAACATTTCTCTTTTACGAAATGTGAGGGACATTTGATGTTCGGCCGATGTCCCCCTGTCAGGGGTTAACCTCGAGTTCAACATATGAGGCACAACGCTAAGTAGAAAAGTGAGCAATGTTTTTAATTCATATTATCTGAAAGCTGTAAACATACAAAATAAACAAGTAGAAATGAAATGGAGAATTATCAATAAAAGTGAAATAAAATGGTTCCAACAAATAGCGTCCTCTGTTGTTTCAATAGTTCAACATAAATGACTATTTCCAACTAGTGTTCTGTTCTTCATAAGCGTGGTCTGAATTGACAGTGACAATGATGCTTTAATAACGTTCTTTCCAAAAAGAGAATGTTCTGGTTCTCTCAACGAACACTATCGCTCGGTTCGAGTCTCAGTCGCCTCTCTTGACTATACATAGGCAGAGAGGCTTACTTCGTCCTCAGATACACGTACAGTATAAGATCTTGTCTTTAAAATTCTCTCATGGGCCATACTTATAATGATAAATTCATAGACCCACTGCTGCCTCTGTCCGTCCTGGTGGCAGTACGTTTAGGGTTTTGGGGACCTGTATCTTTCCACACCTAGCCCCAATTTGGGCCTAACGGTACCTGTAGAGGTTACAGTATAGTCTGACCCTCACCGTGTCTTTTACAGAAGAAAACCTCAGCTGTTCACAACACCGTCTGCTAGCACCACAGCTCTAAACCAAACATGTGATTGCATTGCATTGTTAACAACATACCATTTGGATTATATGCAAGATACCCTGCATCTCTAGGCACTACCATGAGGAATTGTCCATTTACTCTACAGATAAGTAATTAAATAGCAAATATATACACAATGAAGATACCATTGGGACAACTCCACCTATGGAAATGTGGGGGAGACGTGTTCCCTCGTCCCCCCCCCCCTAAGGATTGACGTCCCATTTGCAGAACCAAGCCTAAAAGATAAGTCACAAATATGTTTTTCATTTCCTTTAGTACTTTCAGTAAACTATACTGCCGCAGTTATTGCTGTCAGAAAAATATTCATTGTACAATCCTCTGCCCGTAATCTAAACCTTATGTCGGGTATTTGACAAGGAAAAAACGAAAAGTAATATTTCTTTGACGAAATATTTTTTATCCTTGTAAGAAAAAAACAGGGCATATTCATTGCGCTGGATATAATGTTAAGAAAGTATTCTGAAAAACTTGTATTCTGAAGAAAATGTTGGTGAAAGAATGTTAGGAAAAAATTACGTAACCCTATATCACACTTGAATTGTGCCAAACCAATAAGAGGAGGCTGCGTAACAGCTCAGGGTTGAATATGTATCTAGATCTAACTAAAATATGCTTTCTAAAAGTAACACGTCTACCGATAGATGATCTACATCCGCCAGCATAGTTCACTATTGGAAATATTGCCTAAAATAAATCACAGGTGTAATTTTTTTTTTTTATTTCTTTCCTTCTTTGGGAGGGAGATGTTTTCTAGTATCAATATCGTTTCATTCGGTTTGGAGTTGGAAAGTGCAGTGTAAAGTACAGGCGGTGTCGAGCTTATTTAAAGACTTGCATCTGTTTTAGAAAATTGTTGAATTTCTCTCCTGTTGGCTGGATCATCCTTGCTCCTAGATCAAAATCTGTGCGGTCAACACTTAGAAATTTTATAAATGGCACGCGGGTAGGCCACGTCATCAGCTTTAACATGGTACAGTACGGAGGGAATACCAGATATGACGTGACTTGTATGTATGAGGGGACTCTCGAATGTGGACAGTTTAGGGTGTAAGTAAATGAAGAATGTTATTAGTGGCAGAACCACTATCAGAAGATGTAATCGGGGTACAAATCTATTGGTATTGTTTTTTTTTTGTGTGTGTGTGTGTGTGTGTTTCTTTGTTTGTTTTCTTTATGCTTCATTGGTGGTAATTGTATTGTGATCCATGATAGTGGCAACTTATACGCCCTGTGACTTTTTCATTAAATATCACAACTTTTTAGTTACTCTGTGAACATCTTTAAAGTAATACGAGACAGCCAGAACGGAAGGTTTACTCCCCACATTTGTAGGAAAGTGATTTAAATTAATATAGGTGTTAAACAGAGTATTAAACTTGGGGCAAATTTCTCCTCTAGAATTTTATTTTATCAGACTTAGTTGATTCACCACTGCATGGACAGATCTTTCATTTGTTTAATATGTTGCTCAAATATGAGATAATTTTGAGTCGATTTTTACTTTGATACTTCATCTACTTTTTCTCAAGCTGAGAGGCTATTGTGCACACTGAACATGCACCTCATTGTCACAGCCTTTCGTTAACTTGTGAATTGTGTTTGAGTAATAGAGCGGAGTACATCTCTGCTTTACATGGAGAGCAGTGTCTTTAATACATTCGACGACTCCGTTACTTTACTAACCTCTAGCACTTTGATTTCACGTAAGAAGTATGTTTGATATTTCACAAAGATATCACAGTTTTTTAGGCAATTAATAAACAACAAAATCAGTCACAAATGAATGACAAATTTTTGATGATGTTATTGTTCAATGTTTGATTCACATCAAGATAAGATTGTTCTGATTAAAATTAAAATCATTTTATTCGTCGATCGAATCATTGCCTTCACAGGTTTTCAATAATTGTTTTAATACAATCATATTTTATTTACAAGACTGATGTATTTATTGAAGACACACAGGCACCTAAAATCAATGAATTACGACTATCTACGAAAAACGCTCTGAAACGCTGTTTCTTATTTCCCTCTGCCTACTCGAATAAAAGAATGTAAATGATATTAACATCTACAAACAATCACGAGAAATTATAAACATATGTGTGGATTGTGTTATATATATATATTAGAACAACCTTGCGACTAAACGATGTTCTTAAGTTCGTGTTCGATAATTGTTTATTTTCGACTAATGAAAAACAAATAACGCTCGCCATGTCGATAATGTAAACGCACCCGAACGTGAAACAAGATCTGCTTTGAAACCTAGATAAACCTTCCTCCCCCCCCCAAAAAAAAAAAAACTCACGAAAGAACGAGAAACGTAATACAAATTGAGTGAATGCATAAATAGGTAATAACTTAGCTGAGAAGACAGGGAGGTTTGGGAATTAGGGAGGTCTGTAACCAAAGTAGGAAACAAGACAAATAAACTATTGAGGGGGGGGGAGAGATAATGACGTCGTAAAGTGCTAAAGAATGGAATATAAGCTTCGATGATCATGTCGCTGGGTGAGATAGGGGAGAGGTAATTGATTCTGATTCTTGGATTGTCGCTAAATTGGAGTAAATTTATAGATGTTACTAGATATCACACGATGTTGAAGACGTTTTAAGATGAACGGGTTCTCCAAGATCAACATCGGTCCATAATTGTATGGAAGAGTGGGGAAGTCGAAAAAAAAAATGAAGAAGATTTGTTTCTTTCCAGACAGATTCTGAGCATAAGAAAACAAGTAGAGATAATGTAATGAGGGAGCTATATCTAGAGAGGGACTAATTTTGCAGCGATGCGGAAAACGGAAGAAGTGTGAGGAAAGTTAAAGGGAAATAGGGCGTTTGTTTGAGAGAAAAACATTCATATTTTTAAAACCAATGTTTATGGACAAAGAGTGATAGATTATTCAAAAGAAGGCAAGGACACTAGCCTTCTTTTCAAGAAATAAGCTTCTCACAGATAAAAATGCAGTTATCTGTTGCTCAGCACTAATTTTTTTCACCTAAACTTTTCAAAATTCAAATGATGCATCTTCCATTACTCATCACATGCACAACTTTTTAGGAGATGAAGCTTTGGTATAGTTTAACAATGAGACTGCGTGGTTTAACAATGATTAAAGCTATTTCCTTCTGTATGCCATGTTGGTGTCTTCTAAACGCCCTATTTCCCTTTAAAGTTGTACAATTACAAAAAAAAAATGATAAAAAAAACATAGAAACCAGGTCGGAAATAAATCAGCTCAAATAAACAACATCACGAACATGCAAGAAATAGACTGTCACCTTCGCTAACGTCATATTTTTACAGTCCAAATAACAGTCCTTTAAATTTCACACAATTTAATAGGACCATGACCATTGCATGAAAGAAAAGGAAACTTAGCTATAGGCCTACGACCTAGCAGCTTGTAAACAAAACAGGGTGTCACGAGTGCTGCCTCTGGTGAACTATCCCGCGGCGTCTATCGCATTTAATTTTAGGTTCAGGGTCATGTCTTTTTGGAAAACCGGGAAAACTATAAGAAAAAACACAGAGAGAAAACAAAAAATGACAACATGGATTTAAGGTTTAATGATGATACGGGCTTTATCTATACCTGCTCATGTGTAGCACTTTAACTATATTTTCAAGCTAGAATCCCATTGTCAGTCAGATCAGACAATTGGCATACATCTTACATGAATCAATAACACACGGTTCTGAGCGTGTACTGCTGTAGACAAAATAGCTCTTTATTTAGACACCTAAGAAGTGAGACAAGAAAAGAGTGAAGATGGCATATTTTGAAAGCAATTTAGGATGGCAACTGATCTCCGAAGCTAAAAGTTCCAATAGCGTGACCATTTTCTTTTTCAATTATTAGCACTTTAACAGCAACGAAAGACATTAAAACAAACAGGTAGACGGGAACGATTTCTTAATAAATCTTGGTTGGTCTTAATTAGACCAATTTTTGTTTTGGCAGTTATGTATTTTATTGTTTTGCGAATAAAGTTCTTGAGTAAGTCAAACTCTTAACGGTTTACTGCAAGCATGATAGTCATGTATTGCATACTTCTGTATATGGTCGCGGTCAGTCCGGAGAGGCTATAGACGTTGCACACTACTATGCATAAGGAGCCATACTCGTCACTTGTTAATCAGAGAACTGACAGAACGTTCCAAAATTATCTGGCTCAGGAGTAATCATTGTCAGTATAGGTGGTTATAATTTTCGTAACCGCATTACTGGTAACAGCTGTACTTCTTTGAGATCACTAGACCACCGGACTAGAGCTACCCTTTTAGGCGACAGTTTTCTATATCGATTGAAAGTTTCGTTTCTATTCAATGTTTTATAAGGATGCCTAAGAGCATTTGGAATACAATACATAAATTTCAAACTGAAGCATTTGCTTGGAAAACAAATATGAATTCTTCGAGCCATCATAACGAAGTGGAATCAAGCGAAAGCAAAAAGATGTAGCAGGTGTTTCTGTTTTTTAATACTTCACTAACACTTTATCCTATACCTTTGAATACTGTCTCGTTACGAGTGTGATGAAAAAGAAACGTGAACAAACTAAATGGCCTCCTTCACGGTAAATATAGGTAGCCTATCGGCGTGCCTTCTTTCCAGACTATTCAAAAGATTCTAATGATAGCTAAAACGACGGCAGTCACTGAATGTGCATATAGCTGTAGGCCATACATGCATACATATATACTCAAGATCGTGCCGATAAATGTGAGAGAACATACACAATATATGGAGTTTTCAAGCCCTTGAGGCAGATAAATGCATCTGGTAACACTTAACAGACATGATATATTATGAACAAAGTATCTGGAAATGGCTTAAGTTTGTTTACACCATGTAGGCCTTCTAATTCAGTTTAGAAATTGCAGGTAAAGAAATTCTGTTTTAAGGGAATGTACGAGATTAAAATGCCGCCCAAAAGGAAAGGGAAGTTAAGGAAATTTTACAAAAATTAATTACCCCAGACTAGGTGATATGATCACTTTCTCTCGATATTGTAAGGTTAGCGTAAGTCACGCACAAACAACGATGTTTATATAAGGAGTTAAAAACGTATATACTGTAATGGAGTGGAAAGTACAATCCGCAACGACTGAAATTTTCGCCTCGGTGTCTAAAAGCGACAACACCCGCCAAATATGCATTCACCAGAATATATTTTCGGTTTTATTAACTTTTGGGAGAGACAAGTTGACAAAGCTGATTTGCAGATATAGGTAACAGATGTGAATCTATCAAGACATTTGCACACGATCATTGTATGTCCTTGACAACCAGGAAAATCGTTGGTTTTTTCCTACGTCGAATCAGAAATGTTGCACATTCTCAAAGTGTCAGTGTTATAAGGAAGACAGAACATTAACACGTTAATTGACATAAATCTTATTTTCCTAAATCACACAAGTATTTAAAAATACTGACCGTTCATTGGCTGGTACTCCGTCACATTCCCATTTGTCTTAATATTTATGAAGTA
Organism: Stichopus chloronotus; assembly: GCA_021234535.1. Taxonomy (NCBI): domain Eukaryota; kingdom Metazoa; phylum Echinodermata; class Holothuroidea; order Aspidochirotida; family Stichopodidae; genus Stichopus; species Stichopus chloronotus. The sequence goes on along the minus strand of CM037839.1, from coordinate 21,713,270 downwards.
TATATTCTCCGAGCAGGTACCGCTTGTTAATGTCCTGTCTCTTTACGGTGGGAACGGCGAATCATCCTGTCACTACACCGATCATAAAGTCAAAAAAAATGTTGAGCACTCCGTTTACAATATTCAACAGCTTCACCCAGAAGAGTACAATCAAATCCACTGACAGTCAAACTAATGATGTAATCGATGATCTCACATGTGGTAATTTAGTTTTCAAAAGCCACATAAAAAAGAGAGAGAAATTTTACTGAGCGAATCACTCTCCACGTACCTCCGCGAAGTATGAATATTCATGATGTCTTTTTAAATGCCATTTTTAATTGAAGTCATACACACGCATGAATGAGCTTACAAGATTAAGTCACAGCACCTGGTATATGGACTAAGTCAGTCAACCGTTACAGAGTGCTATTCATGCTGGTGGTGTGGGGGGGGGGGGGGATGGGAAGAACTACTGAATTTTAACCAGTAAGGTTAAGTTTCAATATCCCTTAAAGAGCAGGTGGTCACAAGTTCAAGCAATCAAGTTCAATACACTGAGCCAATTTCTTTTGTCAACTGGTAGTAAATGAGATGAACTAAACACGCTCGCGTGCAGGCACCGTATCCTAAACACAATTTTCTCCTATATAGCCGGTTTCAATTATCAACGCGCTAACCTTCAGCCCAGTCAGAGCAGAGCTATTTTCTTGTAGCGTTTAATGTTACTTGGTACCAGCACCTTTTCTGAGCTTCAGTTGACACGCCTTTTAAGCGTTCCGTACCGTACCCAAAACATAAGTCATGCTGCAAACTATTGCTCGTTTCTTACCCAAGGCGCCTTAAATTCGACAGGTTTTGCAAGTCAGAATTCATCTTTTTCATAATAGCCTATGTAAAACTCTGATGAAAATTGATACGTGGACCTGTATCTTGTCATCCCTGAGGTCAACTGAGGTCACGATAGGTATAGTAATTAGCCTATATGTGCAAAGCAAAAAGTCACGGTGGTATCCAATCTAGCGTCACAAGACCGCAAGCGATTGAACTTACTATAGTCGCTGTTAATTATGTGGTAATTTTATAGATGCTGGAGAGAGAAACACACTCGACGCCAATTGCAGATTTAACATTGGTCTCATGCTTTCAAAAACAAACAAAGAAACAATAAAACACAAAGAATATTTAGTTGTGCGAATATTTTACACACTCATCTCAGCAGTCTTCAGCACTTTGAGTTATAAACGAACATCTCCCAAAGCTCATGAATTGAAGCAACTTATCATTCGAACCATTCACACGAAATTGTGTCTCACAGCAAAATACAGAATCAAATCTCTTCAGGATAATATGAAATTCAAAGTATGGACTTTTAGGGATTACTTGGCACAAATTTCAATCGTCTTTCATAATGTCACTTGAAGGGCTAATCCCTGGATTTCGATAGATAAATTTCCATGGTCAAGCTAACTTCTGCTTTTAACCGCAGCTCATCGGTTCCCAACCGGGATACTCTCTTAGAAAAGAAACGTTTCTTTTGGGGTAGCCTACGAGTGAGCACCACATGAGGTACCTGGGAATCCTCATAGACACTCTGAAAAGAGATCTATATTGTAATCAAATTGTGGGAGAAAGAGGGGGGGGGGACTACATTTAGAGTAATTATAAATGGTTCTTTACTTTAAATTTCAGCGAATGGGTACCAGAAGATAGCGTTGTAGTAGTTAGCTAGACGTCATTCTGGTGTATATGGTGGTCTACTGTCTGTACTGACATGGTTTTACATATATGCCAGTGGCTATCTTACCTGAAACAATGGTGGGGGTGTGTTAATCGCACGTGAATATTGTTGACATGTTGTTGATTGTGTTTACGTTTCCTCGGGGGTTCGTTTTCGATGAAAATGCGGGGTTTTTTTGACGATTCAATTCTTTCCTTTCGCTTTCGTCTTTTCCAACAAAATGCATTGGACCTATACATCAGATAATGCACGATTTCGGGTTGACGCACGAGGGCGCAGTCCGAATGTATCGCTTGCATGAAACCCCGATCAGTGCATGATTCTCAAGTTAATCTACGTCCTGTGTTGATTAACCTTCCACTCACCCATTCAGCGTCCCGAAACGTAGTGCGCGTCTAATTTGATATTTCTACATTTGTAGCTGTCACCTAGGGACCGATGTTTTATTACATAGGCCAGACTGCGAATACCGGCCCATAATGCGGCCGTAACACCGTTTTGGCATAGTACTTGGACCAAGCCCAAGACAATATGTTAGCAAAATTGATGCCTTAGTATCAATTAGGTCTGATTTTTTTTTTTTTCGATCCCCATGCAGTGAAGTAGCCTAGTCGTGCTGAACATGCGTAACTTATAAACTTTGAGATATTCATTCGTGCCTCTATAAAGGAATAGTAGTTTTATTTGTCTTGACCAAATTTTTTTATCAGGTGACTTCTGAGTGGTTTGCGATATTTTGTGATCACTTCACTGTGTTAACTTAAGAATAAGATTAATGAGATAGGCCTAGTGGATGTCGTATAGAGCCTAACATAGAAACAATCACAAAGGGCCAAACAAATGTTCTGTCCGAGTGAACGAGTGTATTGTGCTAAACTCGTACATGTTTTCACAGGCCTTAGACCACTAACATGAGGCACGCTTAACGAATCATTCAACCAATTGGCCACTATTTCTAATTGTCAGCGCTATAGGAGGCGATCATATCATCATAATTTTTTGTCAGTGGTTCAACAATGTACTTTCGTAATAACCCCTGCATATCGTGTTATTTGAGAATCGGACAGCAATGGACAATGTCTCCTGAATTCTACAGTTTCGTATATTTTTGAAGATACCATTTGATGAGAAAGTTTGTGCCTCAGTTTCGTTTGCGACCTTCATTATCATTCATGTGCTTCAATTTATAACTGAACATTGTATTTTTTTTTTTTGTGGCGCTGTTCAACTATGTAGACTACAGTAGAGACTGTAGAACAGGAGTGGTTCCTAACCTTTCCTTTGATCTCCCCGTACCTGTAAACTTGTACCCTTGGGACTCCTTCACCCATCATAGTAATATCAAAGCAAAAGTAATGACTGTTTCCGAAAGGATTATCTGTTTGCTTTTACTTGCTCTGAGGAAAATATACGGAGATCACGGATGATAAGATAAATAATTAGGACTAATCGAGATTGTAACTGCCGAGTTATGTTCCAAACTTGACTGCTTTGTCGTGAAATCCTTCCATTAAACGAACTTATAGTAACGCCTTCTCTTTTCAATTGGAATTCTGTCCAGTCAAAAGCGTGCTGCCGAGTAATTCTTCATCAATACACACTGTAAATTTCAGTACCAAGAAATTCGAGCAAATACGATTGCCGGTGCAAGCAGAATACGTTAAGAGCAGACAACGATTTCCGCTGAGGTTTAGTAGAAAGACTGTTGGCTAACTATAGGCTATTCCAAGCGGCTGAGGTTTTGCAAAGGTTATTGTGTATAATAAGCCCATGGAGAACAATCAGCTCAACAAGGAATACTCAGTTGACCTATCTCATGTAACTTCCATGGAATGCACTGCACATTGATGAGATTTACCTTTTTTTAAACAGTTAACTTACCAAAGTCTCTCCCTTTAGCAGTTAGTGAAAAGCCATAATAGCTGCGACACATTAGCACGGATTTGAGTTCTTCGAATATGTAGTAAGGCAGTTCTAACATACGAAAGTTCTATAAGAAAGTTCAAATGATGGAGAAATTAAAACATGTGCCCGTAACTACCACTGATATTTTCAGTACATAATGTTTATTGCAATAGTCATAATTATACTTCATCTCTCAGTGAACGGGGGGGGGGGGGTGACTTCCCAGCATTAAAAGTGACACCATTCCCTACAATAATTAATAGTAACACCAACTTCGAAGCAGACGTAACGCAGTTTGTAATCAGTCAGCGAACTCAAATGACCGTCTTCGGCTTTTGACAGCTTTATCTAGTATCGTTACCGTAAAGAAAAACTGTATGAAAATTGCGTATACGGCAGTCACATTTGGAGTCAAATGACGACAAACTTTAGATTTAAGTTTCACAAAAACTCGACATTCAAGTGGTCAAACCAAGCGACTGCACAGATTTCCTTTTCGGGAAACCAAACTTGAATCAGAGCTGAAACAGTGTCACTGAATATTTTGACATCATGTTTTTCAATGTAGTCGTGGTAGTTACCAGTCCCCTCCCTCCCCCACCCATCGCGTTTAATTATTAGATAGCATAACTAAAAAAAAGTCTAAGAGGCCAATCAGGTACCCCTTGTTGAGGTCGCTGGTACCCCCATGTGTTGCTAATGACACCTCCCTGGTTGCTAGTACCCCCGGTTGCGGAAATAAAGGCGATAGAAGAATCTCTAACATACAACAGACGAATGACTGGATCAAATGCTATTTCATACTGAACGCTGAGACAAAGATCGGAATACTGACCACAATTGTTTGAAAGAAAAAGAAGGTTTGCACAAAAGTACGTGTTTATTAACAAATCTATCATATATTGATATCAAACAAATATAGGCCCACTTGTACATCTTTCAGTGCACACATACCTTAAAGCGGACGGCAACTAGCTGATAATTGTTTATGTACATTATCACTACACTCAAAAATATAATACGAATCCAACGTTATTTCTTTACAGCAATGCCTCATATATATATATATATATATATATATATATATATATATATATATATATATATATATATATATATATATATATATATATATATATATGTATGGGTAATACAAGGTTATGATTTCACCACGCGTTTGACTGTCAGATATAGCCTGTCAGTTTTCCTCCCGGATGTCGCGCAGATATTTAGTTCGTCCCCTGATATCCTGCTTTTAGAGTTTCACGGAGTACAAAAATCGGACCCAGGTATCCGACATCCATAGTCGGTCTGGTACCGGGGCTCCCAAAAGTACAACTTCCCGATAAATTAAGACTTCTCTATGAATGTAATAATACATTTTGCTTTGCACGCCAACATAGCACTTTAGGTTCATGAAAATCAAGTGTTCTTAAATTAGGAACAGTTCACATTCATTTTTCTTTTTGTCATATGGACAATGTATTTTGGGGCAAAGGTTAGATTGGAGTTGCGACAATTTCAGAACTGGACCCTCACATCGTTGGTCGAGTACCGGGGTACCAGATGCGAAGATTCGTTTAACCTAGGCAACCTAGATGAAAGACTAGGTATACATGGCCAGAGTTTCGAATAGGAGACTTTCTGGGACATAAAATGAAGTATTTTGAATATTGCTGAATGTGGTCTTTAAAGTGTAACCGCTTACCATTGCCACCCCCTCCCAGCTCAAACAAAGAAGTAAAAATAGCTAAACAACCAAATTATCTCCTTGCTTGCCTAACAATTAAAGTGTGTTACGATAAACCTGGATAATGATGTGACAAAAAATAACTTTTGGTGTTTCAAGTTTATCATGCAAATTCTTCTACTGATAAAGCATAGATCTTTAGTACGCACCGGTATAAATTAAGACACACATAAGGCTGAATTGTTGTAAGACCTTTGTTTTGTAAGACCTTTTAGCTGAAGCTAATCTTACAGTCATCTTATAAAAAAAGCACTTGCAAATAAAACAAGAAGCTATAAAGCACTGATTACAACTTGGAAGAAAGAAAAAAAAGAAAAATGTTGCATACATTACAATTGTTGTAATTTGTTCTAATGAAGAAACAAAAGAAACTTTACATTGACTTGGAGATGCATAAAGACATGGAGGGTAAATTAATGTTTAATCAAACATTTAAAAAATATATATATAAAAATTTCTAAACAATATTCGGAATAAATAACTTTCAGCACAAGCTTCTTTCAACCTTTCAAACTGGTAATATATACACCCCTCTTATACAGATAATGTTATCATCAATAATTAAAGAAATTGTCTCAGTCGTTGGAATTTTCAACAAACGTTTGGAAGCCTATATAAAAAAGGACTGACAAGGACTGAAAAATTGTTTTTGTTTTTTTTTCCTTGCATTTTCGGCTGCAAAGTCGATGACTTAATGTCTAGAGTACTGCCAGCCTGGATGTATTCTTCAATGTATAATTATGAAGTTTTACACCCAAAAGAAAGTCCTACTCAATAATTCAATAAAGCGAACAAAGTATCGGTAAATGTAAAGATGTCACAGTTGCACAAGTTTAATAATTCATCCCTGATATCGTTTCGTTTCATTCATTGATACTGATCATAATCAAATTAGTAGCAATAATGACAAGATGTTGATGGTTCCTTGATTATCTGAACTTGCATCAAATCCTACCACACTCAGAGGGAGATATTTCACCAAATTTAATCCAAAATTGTTAAGTTGGTAGGTTGTACTATGGTATAAGCCACAGGTTCAAGTTCCTCCACACTTGTGTGGTCGACAAGATTGCAAATAACTGCCCTTCACAGCCTAATATAATGTATTTGTTTAACAGAAACAAAGTTGTATTATTAAACGTCCAATACTTATGGAGCACAGAACGATAAATTATTCAAAGTAAGACAGCTTACTAAACCAGTAGTCCCTTTTTGCAGGATATGTTTTTTCAGTGACAAAAATTCAGTTATTCCTTTCTCAAGAATAACTGCTTCACCCAACTTTTCAAAAAATTCAAATGATGCATCTTCTGCAACTCATCTTGTGCAGCATGTTGGTAGGAGATGAAGATATTGCTGATGCTTGTTGGCGAGAATGAATGGTTTAAACAATGACTAAAGCTATTATCTTTGCACAGTCAGTAGCTGGATCAAACCACCACAGTGATTTGTGCGTCATGTTGTTCAACCAGTAGGAAAAAGACAACTGCTTCTCAAAATGTTCCCAGACATGTTAAATGTAATAATTCCTATCATGAGAAGAGAAAGTTGCTTGACTATCATGTCACTAAACAAACAAACACACCCACCCACACACAAATCGCAATGCTGAAGACATAAATGACAATAACATGTACAAGAACAAAACACACACACACATTCAAAATGACTGTGATGCTTTGTAGTATTATGTGATCCATGGTTGCACATGACTGCTGATGTTATGGTAAATGTGATCAATCCATGAAATGTTTGGCAGGGAAAACATTACTGACTGACGACTCTGCTTCCAGAATGACACCCATCTCCTCTCACGCTGCTTTTTCCGATTCACAGTTTGCGTACATTTGACGATGGTATTAGATGCAGTTCCCTCTTGCTCCCAGGTGAGGGATATTTGCATCTGCAAATAGTTTCAGTTACGAACACCGAGAACTCGTGCTCCGGGGTTACGGGTTTTGGGCAAATGTTTAAACGCCATGCAGCATGGAGGTTAATCTCATAGCTCGATTATCAGCAGACTGTAGGCCTACACTTTTATGTAATGATTTCATGCTGTTAATGCAAGAAGTTAGTTCTCACATCCAACTGGATATTTTTTTTTTTTAAATGGGATCATTTCACAGTCATTTCCAAGGGGGATGCTGGCCTCTTCGGTGCTCCGTATGGGGGCGTGTTGGGTCTGCCAGGGGAAAGAGGCGAGGACGGGTAGTCAGGGAAATTCCGCTGGCGAGACTGAACCAGGTAATCTGGTTCTAGTGGCGAAGAAGTTCTTTCGAGGGTGAGGCTGCAGGTGTCAGAGGATGCGGGTGAAGGAGGAGGTTGGTTTGATGAGGATGCTGACAGATGAAAGGAATGAGAAAGCAAAGCAACATTCAATTTTGTAAGATAAATACACAATCACATGGATTATCGTCAACTCATGAATATATGCAGCATGGTGTTATTAGTGGGTAAACATGTAAATGCACATTCAAGAATTATTTTACCCCAGTCCGCCAGCTGGTGCTCCTTTTTGCGTGTGATAAGTGCAAACATTCACTACATGGAAGATGAAAACAATGCCTCCATTGCAACAACTCATTGTTTGATGATTAGTACCACCATAGATGAAGTGTCGACCAGATGAGCTTATTTGTTGTCTGTAACTAGTGTGGTTAATGCAGGTAAACTGAACACACTATAACACACAATCAAAGTGTCATTTCATGATTCAATAAACAGACTTTTGTTTGACTAAAACTGAACGCATTTAGAGCAGGCTGTCCTGTTTGATGAAAGCAAAGTGGTCTTCCTCTTTAATTTTCCATCTTTCTCTTCCATTTGATGCCAAGGTGGAAAACAACATTTTAAGTCTGCCACATTTCTTTCAGGAGAAATTTCATTCTTTAGGGAATTAATCACAGTAGAAAATAGATTTTTCGGCTAAACTCTTATGCAGTGGTAATTTGCACAGAAACTCTGTGCATTTTCCACAAGGGTTTGATAAAGTTGAAGATCTTTTTGAAATTTGGCAATTTTTATTTTTAAGCGATGATCATCTCATGCATATCTTACAGTAGTTTCTCCCACATCGTTTGTTCAACTTGAACAACCTGAGTTTCCCTATACAGTTCACAGTCAATGCTGAATACCAGAGATTTTTTTAACATGTTAATTAACAGTCGCTTCTGTGATATTAACGTCGTGTACCCTTCCAGCAGCTATTTTTAAAACTAGAGCAACTATAGAAGCAACGTGCTGCTGTTACACCATGGAATGAAAAGTCACGGGTGAGGAAGAAAAGCACAAGGATTACATCTGCAACTTAACAAAGGAACACCAAATATTGTTAAATTGACAGTTGTGGGTTTAATATGGTGAATGCAGGTGATAAGCAAATATCCAAAAGACAAGAGAAACTGAACAATTAACAAAAATTGTGGTTTTCAGTTAATGCCATGATGGGTTAAGTGTCTTCATATTACAAATGGAGCAAGGGATATGTATGAAGTTGCCAACATAAAATGAGAATCACTATTCTCTTGATATCTGTTCCTGCACCACCTAGAAATGACAAGCACAAGGCACATTAAAACAAACAAAATGGACGTGCAATTATTCATTAAAAGGCAATGGGTTTGCCGAGTAACTCCGTGGTGGATCGATTAAGTGCCATCCATTTACAGACACAAACCAACTATTTTTATTTTACCTCCACTGTCCACTTAGTGTGAGAGGGCTGCAGGGGCTGAACAAAGTAAGCCAGAAATGGTTACACATTGTACACAATAGCTGTGTTTATGTATACAAATGGATAAAGCTACCAGTTTATTTTGCAATTACCCTTAGGCAGGAAAATTGTACTGACACACGAACAAGCAATTTCATCGGTCCACTCTGCCTGGTTCATGATGAATGCAGGTAAAAGGACACATCACAAAGACCAAACACACATGAGCATGTCAAGCAATATTTGAAGGTTGGGAATTGAATGTCAAGTGCAAAATACTGATACATCAAGTGGGCATAATTTGTTCCAACTTGAATACGTAAAGTTTTTATTTCACTGCTGTTGTTTCAGTGTTAATTGCTACATGGTTGTGACTGAATCTATTTGAAATAAAAGGAGGACATACATGGTTGTAAGTCATAATTAACAGAAAGGAAACATGCCACCTGTACAATTAAAGCAAAAGGATATAATGAGCTTTATAATGAACTTCAAAGCAGGATGGAGTATAATACTATTTATTGATTTTGTCATCTGTTTGAACTTGAAGTTTTATCTAGATTTGTCTATATTACTATAAAAAATGTAAATAGTTGTACAAAAATTATGAGTGACAACTCATGAACTTACAAACTCCCACCCACAAGTCCGATTCCCGCTGAGTCCCAGCAGATTTGGCTCTACGTTGCAATAGACTTTTGTTTCTGGAACAAGAGAGGAGAAAAGTATCACTCCTTGGCATTAATAAATCAAAACTTTTTTCCAAAAAGGACAAATCGTCATAAAAAAAAACACAGTAAGATCACCAAAGGACATTCTTCAGCAAGGTTTTCCTTCTGGAGGATGAAAGAACACCTTATTATTAAATCAATGATCCACATCACTGTGAGGGGAGATATAGCTTTTTCAGATATACCTGAAGTTACAGCTGGAGGTATAGCTTGCTTGGTCATTGTATCTTCCCTTTTACTTTAATTACCAACAAAAGAACAAAGAAATCGTCAGTGAACCAGTTAACTTTATTACTTTGAACGAATTAACCAATTCCCACAGAAATTGGAAAATTTTTTTTCACTATGTTTGCACCTTTTTGTGTTTCTGTTTCTGGACTGAACAGCAATGTTACAACACTCCCGTGGCTCATTACCTTCTCTGCTGCCTTGGTCCAACAGACTTTGGTCTTTTAGAAGCACCCTCCATCCAGCCAGGGGTGTGTTGCGTCTTTTTAAAATTTTCCACTCGACTTTGCAAGTTGACATCCCTTCCTCCTGCCAGCCAGAAATTGCCCATCTGTATCATGATCGGGCTGCCTGATGGCCCTCTATGACGAGAACCTGAGGCAGTCGAAGGTCGGGCTGGACCACCTACCAAAAGATTGAGAATTAATGATATGTTATAAGGCAATTCAAATCGTTTTGGCAGAGATATCGAAGAGTAAGCCAGCTCTTTTTTGGAAACATATGTTTTTATTAATATCTTTTTTTGAGCTTTCTTTGAAAAACCATTTATTATTCTTATATTGTATAAATCAGACCCAAGTTTCTGTCAAATTCACCAACTATTTTTTCTCATTATCATTTGAATCGCAAGTAAAAAAAAAAACAAAAACGAATCTGAGAAACATCTCATGTGAATGATCAAGGTTTCAACATTTTTTTAGAGCAAAGGTAGGAGGGACATTACTTACAAAGAACACTGAGTATCCTGAGTTTACAATATGATATCATTTCTCAATGATATTTTGAATGTCAAGATAAAACAATAACAAGCTTGTCACATATTCATACATCAATAAATATGTTTGACTGATTTTTTTTTTAGTTTTCATGTCTTCGCTACTTTGCTTTCTCAGGATATTTATCCATTTTTTGATAAAAGGGAATAGATCAATAATCTTTACCAGAAATAATCCTTTGAATACACTTGGGAGTTTGTATCTCAGTTTTCCACACATAATCTTCACAACAATCTGCAAAAAATTAAACCAAATAAAACCTTTCATCATGTCAATCAAACATGATCAAGTTACCTGAACTACGGGGTGACAACTTTGATCTCTGATGATACGATGATTTTGGTCTCTGCCTAGTGACGGGCCCGACCTGTTTCTCGTCGCTGCTGCTCTTGGCCAGCATCTCGGGGCTAAGATCTAAGTTGATGTGACGATGATTGTGCTTTGGGCTGTGTTCTGATTCTGATGGTGACTTTGGTAGAATGCCTTCAGATAAGCCAGATGACAGCTCGGGTGATTCTTGCCGTGTGGGTTCAGGTGTTACTATCGTCGTTCTTTCCTCGTGACTGTAAGTGTCAAGGAAACAAAAACAAAACTCCCTTTTACGTACACACTGATACCACTCATTCTGAACTCCCTGACACCCTTATGCATTCCCCACAATATCAAGTACTATCCATGTTTAAGACCTCTAATATTCCATTGTAAAATCGTAAAATGGCAAATGTAAAAAAACAACTAAAATGGAACAAGAAAATACATAAACAAAGACATACAGGAAAAATTGAGGAATCAGTAGAATCCATGATTATATCTTTTCTATTCCCTCTCATTAAAGTGAAATAGGGTGTTTGTTTTTCAGAAAACAACTTTATTTTTAAAATCGATATTTGAGGACATGGAATGATAAATTATTCAAAATAAGGGAGGACAGTAACCTTCTTTTCAAAGAATAAGATTCTCACAGATAGAAATTCAGTTTATTTGTTGCTCAACAATCATTTGTTCACCCAAACTTTTCAAAATTCAAATGATGCATCTTCCGTTACTCATCACATGCATAATGTTTTGAGGAGATGAAGCTTTGACAGATGTTTATTGATGAGACTGAATGGTTTAACAATGGTTCAAGCTATTTTCTTTGAATGCCATGGTGGTGTATTATAACACCCTATTTCCCTTTAATTAAAAGGAAACAAGTTCTGCTTCTGTAAAATTTTCAACATGATCTTTGCATGAGGTTTGCCATCAAAAGTTCATGATCAGTCACTTCTAACCACTGTTTTTGCACGGATTAAATTCGAAAGAAAGAGATGCAAAGTTTGCATCAAAATTACAAATCAACTTCTGAACCTTAAATTCTAAAAAAAAAATAAAAAAAGAAGGTGGTACGGATCTGTTACGTACAGAATTTGACATAAACATTCCTTGCCACTTCAGACAATTTTCAAATAATTTATTTTCCGAAACAAATACTTGAAAGTAGGAAGAACAGTGTGATCCTGACAAGGCAGTTGCCACTCATTCACGAAAGAATGAGGCAAGCATTCATTTAACTTGCTCAGGTGTAGAACAACATCTCTTCCTGAATTACTCTCATCACAAATTACACCGCCTAAAAGTAAGTGGTACCATGACTGTACATCAGGAGCATATTCTTGCCAAAACCTACACAGGACTGGTATGTGCGATCCGTTCCACGGCTTGACGAAAGCAGTTTATTGGACTTCTCCCATGTTCTTAATGAATTTACAGTGCAAGCTATGAGTCAGCCATGCCTTAATTGTCATGTCTTATGTGCATTGAGGTGTAATGCTGACATAATTATTAAAACTTCTTGCACCTGATCTGTGTTTTATTAACTAATAGTCCATACATATTTAACGATTAATTTCCACGGAAACATAACACACTTGTATTTAAATCTCACCTGTTGAAAGTACCATTACAAACATTCTGGTTGTCAAGACACCCAGGCATCCTGCAAATTTTAAGTAAGTATGAAACTAGCTGCCAGTTATTCAAATGCAAATGAAACCAAGCATAGCAAACATTGCATGCATTTATTAGTTCTTTTTAATCATGTTGCTTATGCTCAATGTACTCACGAAGTTCTGTGATTTTTGTCTGTAGTATCGCTTGTCACATTTTTGTTGTTTTCTCGGACTGAGTCCATTGCACATTTGATGCAGTCGTACAAAAGTCCTTTCTCAGTTTCGCTTTCTACGTGCGATGCCTCTTTGCCATCAACGTCGCCCTCAATTTGGCCTTTCCCGTGGTCATCATCATCGTTGTTGTCTAGCCTGAGTCTCAATTCATCGTGATTAAACAGTTTTGTGGTTGGTGACTCAACGGTGGTGGACAGTTTCAACTTTTCCCTCACAAGGACCGATATCGGCACAGGAAAATCCTCAACCTGTGAAAATTGGGAGAAGAAATGCAGGAGAAACTCTGAAAGTATATTATGTTATGCAAAATGTTGAGCATGTCAAGAAACTAAGGAGTATGACAAGATGGCAGTCTCATTATGTTTGAATACACTAAAATAGGAGATGCTTGATCCTGAGTCAGTTGCATCTCATGATGATTTGATTGTGCTAAAATGGTCCATAAACCCTCCTCCATGCTAGATTACACAAGGTTTGCCTATCGACATGACACCAAGTACCCCCTGCAATGCAGCTCAAGAAAGCCTAGACATTGAATTGACACACCTGAACTACTGTACAATATCGATGTTTAATTGACCATGTCCATCATCACAGTATAAGGTGATAAGGAAGGCCTAAGATAATGAGGATTTGCAACAAGTTGAACCTCAGCACAACAATAAAGAGGTGAGGTTAGAGGGTCTCTCATTTTAGTGTAAGAGATACGGCATGTCTTTAATATTATACATCATCACAAAGTGCACATGTGAAGCAGAAAGAAGCAGCATGGCTTGATGATACCAACCATGAGTAGAAAATTGCACTCTAATTAGTGACATATCCACCTTGCAAGAGGCAAGATGGAGAGAGTGGTCAAGAGAAAAATGATATGAGACCACACTTACTGAATCTCTGGGAGAAGGATGTATGGTAGTGTCTTCATCTTCTTCTCCTATTGCATCTCTGGGACTGTCTTCATCCACAGCTGGAGGATTGGTGCCCACAGCAGCTAATTCTTGGCTGCCATCTTCATGAAGAGTAATCCTGATGGGAGTAAGTATTTTGTAGTCAGAGTGAAGTCTAAATAGTTTTACTACCATGTGTATTGTGAATCAAAGAGCAAACAAACTTACCTCATAATTATTACTCAAAATGCCCAAAATGGGAAACAGGTCCACGTGACATAAATAAGCATTCATCCTTTGTGTAATACTTTCGTGTGAGCACTAGAAATTATGCTATCATAACTAGCACACTTAAATGTATTCTTATATTTTCATGACATATCCTACAGCACTGTGCTTTAATCGTGAATTGATGTCAAATATGACAACTGTCAAGTAATTTCATGGTTGGACACTTACGACAAGCCTGTTATGTTATGAATAGGTATGGCATTTACCCAACTGTTGACTCCCTGCATGTAGGGCAGGCATGCTGTGATTATTCCTCTTAAGCAGCATGCTTTGAGAACTTACAGCATCAAAAGAATTTGAGGGGTATAGTCAGGTATCAAACTTTGTCACCCGATCTGTGCCCTCCAGTGTTCTGGCATTCATTCTGCCCACAGTGCAGAAAGAATGATTCATTGTACAGAAACCCTCTCATATATAACTTTTCAGATGTGAAGGTTGCTGGGGTATTAGGTATCTCTACAATGTGCTTCATTTTCTCACTGAGGTGATAATATTCAATCAAACAGAGAATGAGCATGTAACAGATTTCAGAGGACAATTTTCATCATGGCCATAGCAAACTGTCAAACATGCCACTGCTAAAATTCCCATTTCTGATATGCTGCGCTTTCTGAAAACTCAAAACCATGTGCCTACCTCTGGAGATTTTTTTTTAGTAGCTTACCAGAGCATGAGTCATGCTCTTGCATCTTTATGAGTGAAGTGAGAGTGTTGTACAGTGATGCATGTCTAATACTGAACAATAAACTCGGAAGTGAGAACAAATAGTTTTGGTAACTTGTCGATAAGTAAATTGTAGTAAACTTCCTTGGGAGCTCCTTTGCTCAAGAGATTTCATTAGAGACAACAAGTCTGGGAATATGTGGAGAGAGCCACAAAGGTGTAACATATAGTCAGTGAGAGGTGTCACATGACAAGTTGCCAGGGAATAGGAATGTTAGGACTGTTAAGTCCAGTCAGAATGAAGTTACTATTGTGTGTTACATGGGTGTCAAATCTCCAATTAACAAATGTGACTAGGCTAATAGACAAGTTCTGACCAGGCTAGAGTATTAGGGTTATTCAATCCTTCAACTTACCGATCTCCAGTTGTCCCCACTGGCTTCCAATAGCTGTACTTCCAGTCCCAGACAAACTGAGACAAGTCCAGGTACGAATAGTTCTGGTCAGTGCCCTTCGTGAAACTGATGACAGAACTATTGGGAGCTTTAATGGGCATCAAGAAAGAAATTCACATTATTGTTTTTTTTTTTTTAATTTTGCATACATCTGCACATGTGGCTATGGGCTATGTAATGAAGCATTACCATCAGTCGCAGATCATAAGCAACTTCCATGTTGAACTTTGATAATATTTATGGAAATTATGAAGACAATGATGAATTTTTTCAATGAAAATGAGATATGAATATTTTCATCTCACAGCAAACACTACAAATTAGAGTAATTCCCATGGAGACCCAATCCTTCATTGATACTGCCCTTGGTTTCAACTTGGCCTCTTAGTGACTCAGGTTAAGATACAGTGAAAAGTAAAGGGTTGTTAGTTTTCGTTAAGGAAAAATGTTAAAAAAGAGATATTTCTCATTTTGTTAATGTTAATGAAGCAAAGGCACATGATACCAGGAAGAGTCCCCAGAGGAAAGCATGAAATCACAATCAAGTATTTCCAAACAAAAGTTTGCTCATCACTTAAACATGACCTCAGTCTTGAGTAATATGGCTACAGACTCCAGACAAAATTACTTTGATGCTGGGTATCTCAGTCCAGAGATCCTCTTACAGCTGGGAGCATAATTTCAAATTTCAAACTGTAGTTCTTTTCAAAAAGACTTTTGTCGACAAAAACTTGCTTTTAATCGTCAGGATTCAAGACAAACATGATTTGGCATTTTGTATCATCAGTCTCTGTATGTGACTCATCATGATGATTTGACTTTGAAAGATGTACCAAAAAAAGGAAAGTCAATGTATTATGTAACATTTTACATGAAGGAGCATACCACTCAAAAGTAAGTTATACCAGGGAATCATTCAAATTTTTAATGGCAAAACAGTGAACAACATACATTTATCATACTGTATTAGGTGTGCATGTTATTGTTCAACATGTATAATCATTCACACTGGCAGTCACACAGTGAATTAATTGGGACAGTATGGAATGAAGACATCAATGTATGCAGTACAAAACAAAGAGAGAGAGAAGATATACCTTTCCATTTGTCAGAGAGGTCTGTGAAAGATCGATCCAACATAACATAATTTATTTTATAGAGAAGCAACACCAAATTAAACTGTTACTTAAGAAACAATCAGGGTCAATTTCAGGGTCACTGAGTATGAGCAGAAAGTGCACCCCACGTGTACACCTAATGAACTGCTTCATCCTGTGTTGTGTTTTATTTCCATGATCTTTGGAACATTATATTTGATATCTAAATATGCAGTTTATGAACCATACAGATCTCTAGTTCTTTCCATCCACACCATGCTGTTAATCAATCTAGTGAATACTGACCACTAATGTAAAAATATTTCCAAAACTGGAAAACATATGAACAATTGCCTTTTCAAAATCCTGTTTAATAGATAAACCAGTTTATTCCTTCAAAAGTGTCAATTAATTTTCCAACCAATGTAACACAACCTCTTTTCTTTATCCTGTCTGTAGTAAAGCAGCATATTTGAACTGCAGCACCAAGCACTTTGCAGACTCTGAGCATCTCCACTTTAACTGACATTGTAAAATATTGCATCTTTGTCAAAAAAGCACACAAAGAAATTAAACTACACTTAACTTCTCACACTGAAATGGAACAACATCAAAGCAGAATAGCTTCTCCTATCCAACCAGTGTACATGTCTGACCATACGACTACAAATGGCAAGTGGCATTTCAGTCAATTATGCATAGCTCTGAGAAAATCTGTGTCATCCAGTATGTTATAAACTTTAAACAATTTCAAGAATGTTGGGGTTAGATACCTGGTATGTTCTCCATCTGTATCAGGGCTACATCATGCTCAGGCAATGCCAATATGAACGATAAATTCTGTCTCCCCAGGAGGACCTTGTCACCTAATCTTGGCTGCCTTTCTGGTCTCCACGGTGGTGTGATGGCATTGACGATAGGAGCAGCAGTTCCCGGTCTGCTGATTGAAATGTTACGCTTGGGACTGGGTCGGCCGACGGACATGTACAAACTGGAGTGAATGGACGATGACTGAGGCCTCCTTGGAGAGGTTTTCTTCAGCTGTACTCAAAAAAAATAAGAAGTAAAGATGAGAAAATCACGCTAATTTTTCACATATTAAGCAGAAGCTCCAAATTGATTGACTGAATGACACCCATTCTGAGTGAACCTTGTGCTCTAGATTCTGATGGGGAAGCAGAACCTATATAGAAATTTGAAGATTTCACTGCAAATGATCACAGTATTCGCTGTTGGTAAAGTCCATAAAAACTGGTCTTTTTTGAGATTTTACCAAATATGTTAATCAGGTATGTTCATGGATTGGATATTGATGCAGTCAGTTTGAATTAGCGTACAGTATGTCAAATGAAAATGGTGCAATTTCGACAATGTTATGGCCTCTTGGGCTGATGGAGGAAAAATGTTGGAGTAAAAAACTTTCATTTTGGAAAACGTTGAATATAGTTTGTTGACCTCTAACTCAAAATCTAAAAAAAAGTATGGAAAACTTAAAGTGCCATGAATCATCCATGTGACAATTTCTCATAGAGTGGTAGCCCATACGTGGAGAAGAACTTAATTGCTATCTTTGCAAACAGTGAGTTACTTCTACCATTTAGTGCACAAGTCAATGAAGAAATTAGAAAAGGGGTATGTTGCTTTAATCTTGGATACCTGGGCCTGAAAGGTCACAACCAACACAGTGATAAAAGGTTTTACTTGTAACACATTCAAAGCAAGAGATGTGCATGTTAAAATACTTTGAAGCTGTTTTCAGTAGCCCGATCTTTCTGTCAGATATTTTTTTTCATAATTCCAGTTGCAGTCTGTTCATCACTTAGCTCAACCTCTCGGCATTTTTGCTATCTGACATAAAAAAAAACACACACACACACCACAAATGAATAACTGGATGTCATGTTAGGTATCATCTGCTTCCCAAGAAGCTTCTTGGTTCTTTTCTGGACTTTGTTGACCAAGAAATCTGCTACTTCCTCCACAACTCTTTGCTCATTGCCCTGCAAAATGTAAAAAAGGAATTAGGTTAAAATGACAGGTATAACTTTCTTCTGGGTTAAACAAAGATGATATTTTTTATCAACCCAGCATGTGGTATTAATTGATTCACACCCACATTTACATAGCATCCCTTTTCATAATGTCTGATCACATATACCTGTAGTTCATACTGAAGTACACCATACTCCTGGGAATAAAATCAATTTGACGAGAAGAAATGATAGATTTATTATTCAATGTTTTTTTCCTTTTTACAAAGAAAACTTTTCCCCCTATTCTTGCATAAGAAGATGAAAGTTAGCATAATGCTGCTGTAGTGATTGACAGTTTATTGGCAGGGTTAATGATTCGGTTGACAGCCTGAGCCATGCTGATATTTTTTCATAAAAACATTTTACGTAATACTATTTGAAATACAGGCACAATCACACCAACCATTTGCATAAAATTAATTTGGCAGTCTACTATTAAGTTGGTGTGGCTATAGGGGGTAGGGGTACCAAGGAGGTGGGGATGATATTCACGTACTGGGGTACATGTTATGCAATGATACAAGAGTCTTCACAATAAGAAAAGAAAACTGTCCCTACACATACCCCTTCAGAATAAATTCTCTCAATTAGATCTTTGACCATCTCCATGGCTGCTCCATCTCCAGATGAAAAGTTGACCAACTCAGAGACAGAGCCGTGACTGGTGAGCATGTTGAAAAACTCAGGAACTATGCAGAAAAGCTGGATGACTTCGCAGCCCAGGAGGGCACGGAGGTCCTTGTACCTTGACGGATTAGAAGGTTCCAAATATCAATCATAAGTAACATTGACATTCTCATTTCTCTCACCAAAATGGTGAGAGAAATGAGACTGTGGGATATCGCAACCAGTGTCAAAATGCCAAGATGTATAATTATCTAACATTTGTAGTTGCTTTTGACCAAAAATCTGTGTCAAGTAACTAATTTTCAGCTGTATCAGCAAATACATATGACTTAGTTTACGTTTTTCTTTGTTTGTTCATATATATATTCCATCAAATTTTCAAGATTTAAACCCTTGTTTAATTACTGTCAATCAACTATAAAGCAGACTGCATTGACAATGACACCTCACACTGCACCATCTTCAAAGAACGGACTGAAACCACAGTCTCTTCATTTGCTAATAAGTTGTGCTTTACCATTATCACTCCTCCAATTTCGATTGTGATGCTTTTCTCAAACATGCTGTTGGTGTGCAAGTGTTGAACAACTTTCAGCAGTCGATAGCATGAGGCTCAATTTAAGCCATATTTTCCAACTGGCATCCATGTTATATGGAGATGTACCGCTCACATCCATTTCAGTACCACTATGTAGTGTGCACAAACCAAGCATATACAGTAGTAACACCAGACAAGATACTCTTCTACATGCATAATGAACTCCAAGGTTTTTCATCATAAAATTGATCCAATAGCAGACCGTGATTATAAGGCGCAGATGACAGGTTTCACTCGACAACTTGAGCCAGCGTTTTTCAGGAAACTTTGGCGAAATGAGCCTTTCCGAATGCTAGCGGCATGAGGCACCAGAGGTATCTGTTCACTTGCAGAAACATGATCAAGAAATGCCAAAAATTAACACATCACCTCTGAGGTTCTCTCTTGTATTTGGTTATTTACTACATGAGATCATCCTATCATATTACAGCTACATTAGACAATAATCTGTATAATTTGGCAGGGTCATTGCAGTTGGACTCGATCCCTTACACATGAAGGTGCAATTACAAATGTGTTCGCAATCCACGGCCGATAGAGATCGGGAATTAATACGGTGACCTTATGCAATGATTTTTACCTGTTGTTTTGTCTATCAATACTCTTCTTGGGTTTTCTGCTGATGGATCTTGTTAACTCATCCACGGTGTAGTGAAGTGATAAGTACAGCTTCTCATACAGACCAGTTTCCTGTAAGCATTGCACAGAACACAAGAAACAACTGAAAAAACAGGACTTATACCAGTATGTAAACAAATTGACTGGTTGTGTTATATATTTGATAATATATATTTTGATAATATTTCCAATTGGCTTAAAATGAACTACAAATGGTTTTGAACGGTTTCAAATTGTCAGTGACTAGTTGAATGGTGCTTAAAGATTTTATATCACTTGCAATGGAAAACTATACAAATGTACCATTCAGGACTATTCAACTTTTCCTGAATGGATGTTTATCCTGGGTAAGCTTAAAGATGGAGTCACGCTGGACTAATGTCTAATCAAGTTTCTGTTAATGTGCTAATTACATTAAAAACATGAAGCAATGGATTACTCTAAATTTATTGAAAAATTTTATTAGAAAAAAAAACGCACCTGCCGGTCATCCCTGTCTATCTTGATGGCACTCAGGAGGATGGCAGCCAGACGACAGACGAAGGATTTTGGAAGAGCAAAGAGCAACCTGACATCTGTTTCACTTGTTTAAAAAAATGCGCAAACAAGTAGCTCATTAGTAGAACTTGAAGAGGTTCAAGTTACTTCAACAGAATGCAAATTGAAGAAACACTTTGTTTGATGGTACCATCATTACAGTGTCTGTACCACATCCATGTGCAAACTGTTTCTATGGCAACAACCCTGCTTTTACTCTCTGATCACAGGCTGTGTTAGTGTAGCACAGAGTTGCATCTTATGAGTATGGGGTCTTGCAGTGACGTCACTCCCCTTGGAAACACCTTATTGGATGGAAAACAAAACAATGTGCTTACAGTCGTGCATGTCGCGATCTACTGTACCATAGGATGATGTACTGCTGCTTATTACCAACGCGTCTGCTTCTTTCTTCATTTCTAGGAAATAGGTGGAATGTCAGCCTGGGCTTCTTGCCTTTCTGATTCGCAACAGTCTAGGCCAGGCTATGCAGTTAAGTGAACATTTACCTTCTATGACTGGTCACACAATGAAATCTATGAAAATATCCACGCAGTACTACTGAAACAGTACGGCCTGGTACTAGTTACATGAAGAACTGATTCCATCCAGCATGGCAGCGTAACGACAGTTGCCGATTATGATGTCATGTGCAAAACAGCTACATAAGGAGACCAGCAATGCACACTGACATACTAGCACATCTATACAATATGTAAAAATTGAAAATTCATGCTAGTAACATGCAAGAACATACAGCTGTTAAGGCCAACAAGCTGGAGATGCCATACAGGCATTGTTTAGTAGTTTCGATGTTGGATACATTGCTAGTTAGATACCAATAACTTCTCTGATCATGCCTGGTTAGTGCAAAACTACAAAAGCCTATTTGGACGAAAGAAAATTTATTTTCAATTTGTAATTAAGAATTAATAATTTGTAATTTCAAACCACTCAGCCACATTACGAATTAATATAGAGAGCAGTATACAAGAAGAGGAAATAATCACTAAAATACAGATGTGGTTGTTAAGTGACGTGTTTGGTGTGCAAGGGCAGCTAAGTTGCACCATGTTCAAACGTATTTCAGTAGTCAAATAGAATCTTTAGGAAGTAGTATCTACTTACAGACAATCCATCGTAATTACGAACTTTTAATTGGAAATGGGCAGAGCTCTCTGTGGAAGAACTCCCAGATCTTCAATTCTCTATACGGTGTAGTGGGTTTATAGGAGATTTGACAGAACAATCTTGTTTGATCAAATCCCTCAGTCTTAGAACTCTGTTGTACAAGGGTCGGTCACAGCCAGTGCCTTTTCAGGTGCCATTTACTTAATATTGTAATATTGTCTAATTGTATATAGAGGGCAGTGGTTATTTTATTCTTACTTATGCCCAAATGAAACAAATTTGGCAAATTCCAAGTACACTATGTACATCTATTGTCAGTAATTTTCTTGTGTACTGCCCTCTATTTATTAATTTGTAATTACAAATTACCAATTTGTAATTCCAATTTATTCATTCGTAATTATGAATTAAAAACATAATTTTGTTTGGCCCTAATGGGCTTTTGTACAAAATGACTACACATATGATGCAATACCAGTCAAATATGACTAATAAAAATGTTGATCAACCCAAGACTAGTTGTAATAGAGGGAGAGTTGATGTCTTCACTTCAATTGGGGAGGTTCATTGTAATTGTCATGTAACTGGAACTAAACAGGTAATGGAATCAAACTGCATGCTGTGCACAAACTTACAATGCCAATAACTTTATTCGAAGAGCGAATATGGTACAAAACATGTTGACATATACACAGAGAAAAAAAACCTTGATAGAGGGCAGACTTTCACTTTCTGTTTCCTCGTTTAGTTGGTACGTCCACATTCCAAAATGTGACTCAATACGATTCGATCCCTGAAAGTGCATTTGAAAACAGATGTAAGAGAAGGCTAGCAGTTTACCCTCTGTGCCTTTCAAAAATGGAATTAATTTTAAAACATATCGAGCTAAATTCTTTTAACCCAACCTTATTTCCATGAAGACAAAGCAAATGCACATTTTTTATCTATAATCAGAAAAAAAGATATGTGATGTGTGTGAGTATTGAGAAGTGGCATGTCAAAATGGCTTTCTCACAGTCACGTTCCAATAACCCTTACCTTGAAACATTACTCTTTGCTATTTTGAAGATTGAATATTCAGGAGTGTAGAATTTGACAACAACCTACATAGTGAGAGCTTTTCAAACAGTGATTTATTTTTGACTTACCACAGTATGTCCAAGTGCGCACATGTTATCGTCTCCTGAAGCAGGTCAAACGGGAGTTGAAAATCTAGAAAGGTGACGAGTAGTAACAGGAGAACGTTGCACTGATCTGCATTTTCCACCCTGGCTTCCAACAAGGATTCAAAGTTTGGAATTGGTAAGGGAGGGAATTTTGATTGTCTAAATATAAAGAAAAATCAGGAAAGAACAAACATGATGAACTGTGTGACAACTGCACTTTTTGCCAATGATAGCTGCTTCTATAGTTTAGTTCTGAAAAGAGGAAAGCTCAGTATTTGAATATGTAAATCCACACCGAACAAGCACACTCTGATGAACCACGTTTGTTTAGGACTTACTGTAGAGTAGTTATTTCACAATGCAAAGAACCATCCATCCACTCGACCACAGCAAGGGTGTTCTCTGGAATCAGTGGTAACAAAGAAAGCCCTTCTCTCATACTTATTAATAAAAGCTGCTAAAAGTCCTGTGTTACATGCACAAGCCCATTAGAGACTAATTATGCAATTTGGCCGCAGCTTTGGACTGCCAAAGACGGGTGATACGTGGACTCAGTTTCTTGCAGAAGACCCTGGCGGGATGGCACTGTAGTTTGTGATTTTCAAACTTTACCTTTCTACTGACTAACACCAAATTGAATCGCTTTAGGTCATACCTATCAACTCACAGTGATTCTGTCCTTTTCAAATCGCAAACAATAACAGTTGGTCACTTGGTCATTGAATCATTCGAGCACCCTATCATGGTCTGGGATAATATATGGCATGTGTCCACACATGTGTAATTGAGAAGGCAAGGTTTGCTGACTATTGCCAATGAGACCAATTCATCATGCTATCGGTACAAAAATAACATGATGCAATTATGTAAACGTTACCAGTTGTTTACTACTTTGGCAAATCCATTGACCTATTTGTTACCCAGAAGAAGCCACACAATACCACCATTCATCACAATGGTCTAACTGTTTGTGAAGGGAATTGACAATTTGACAAATAGTTTGAGAAAATTTAAGCTTCAGACCAAGGCAAAGTATGCCTTACCATGTGGTGCCCATGTTGTAGCCAGTGTTGCAGTTGGAAACGCATCAGTAGATTGTTATCTTCAGTATGTATTATCTTGAGCTGTTACTCACTCTATAAGCTTGTAACAACAACTTGAACATACTTATTGCTCTGAATGTGCTTGGGGTCATTATTAATTGAAAATCAAAAGTACAGCTTAATGATATGGAGTTTGCAAGCACGAACCATTTGATTAAAGAAACCCGGTTCAATGACACTAATTGCAGGATGGAATACAATGGATCTTCCGTCGACGTACCTGCTCTGATATACGACTTTGAGATCTTCTTGGAGGTTATAAGCGAGGTACTGTAATCTTCTCCTGTCTGTAGCAACATTGAGGGCGCCAACTTTCGGAAACCTCATCATCAGGTGAACAGTCTGGAGGTGGGAAATGATTCGCTACATTTATTCCAATGTTAAGAAAGCAAAGACTTACTGCGAGGAAGTTTTCCAAATGCATTTTGTAAGTATAATGCGATTAATGACAAGCCATACCCTACATTGCAATTATTAAGACAAACATGGCATTTCAAAGTAAGGTATTTATTCGTTAGCCTGGAGAAATCAAAATCATGGACTTAGGGATCCAGTAGCTTTGAGAAAATCAAAAACAATGAAATTTGAGATCTACTCCACTGCCGCCTGACCACTTAAACACCCTTTTAACTCAACTTCCCCTTCACTTCACCATACTACAAACAAGAAGGGGGGTTTCTGTGATGATGTCATTCATCTTCCACTCTGCTGGAATAATTCCCTTTGAGTGATAAAATTTCCATGCTCTGCCTACTGCCTATTTATTTAGTGCTTAACCTTAGAAACCTACAACACAAAGCTAGTAAAGTTGAAAATTACAAAGCCATAAAGAGAATAAAAAGTGACAAGATAGCACATCGTACACAGGCAAAGTAGAACATAACAAAGAATAACTCTTAAAACTACTGAAAGTTAATACAATAAAACAAAGGTGCACTTTACAAAAAAAATATCTGGAAAAATAGGTTAAAGCAGTTTCATCTGCTGTACTCATTTATGACTTTTTAGTACAAACATGATTTACTACTTTCAAGCTTTTAAAGGCAGGGATGATCAGTTTTTGAACATCAGACAAAATGATAAGCATGGAAACTTTTCAAATCAACACAGATCAGCATTCACTGATTACACGATACAAGTAGTATAGCACAATTAAGAACTCACCCTTATTCCATATGTTCCTTCTGTTTGCAGTTTCTTCAAGGAAGATGGAATAAACTGCTCCTGGGTCAATTTCTTTCTCTGCATATTTAAAAAATGCAACACACAAAAGAAAATGATACTTAGTATTTAAACACCTCATTTTCTGTCACCTATTTGTGTTGACTGTAAACTGTAAGAACAATGTATAAAAATCTATCCAGTATTTTGTTCTGATAAGTTAAAATTCAGAAGGGACCAAAGTTTAATTCTAAATTTGGATTTTATACTGTAAATGACAAAACAGCACTCTGTATCTGCTACTTCAAATTACCATTTTGGCAACAGGCAAATGTAGATACAACATGAGAAATTCAACCCATTTGTTCGATGAGCCAGTTAACTTTATTTCATGTGAATTTTTTGCACAGTAGGAGCAAAGACAGGCACTTTCGACAGGACGTGGACCCTTCAAAGCTGGATCAACTACGGCACATTCTCAAAGGTGATCTCAATGTTTACATACCACAGGATGTCTGGAAAGAGCTGACTGCTGAAAGAATTCCTGAACTTGCACTCTCTCTGCAGCTGAATTAACAGATAAGAAACAGGTTTTGGAGATGAGAAGCTCAGGTGCAAATGTACAAGGATGGAACTTGGTGGAATATTTCACAGCAATACACATTAAATCTCAAAAGATTCAAATATGGGAGAAAAACCATGATAAAGGGAAAAATTGGCTTTAATAGTTATCCAAACAGCACTGCATGCTGCAGATATGCTTCAAGGAAAGAAAAAAAAGTATCATGATGAAACTGTCCCTTTTAAAGTTACATGTTCACACTCTGCTTGGTTACACAATAACATCTAAAGGAGAAAATAAGGCACAGTACTGCAGCCTTTAACATCTAACACAGTTATTTGAGGGGGTTCTGCTCAATTGAGCATTTGCTTATTGATTATTTCTGCACTGTGGGCAGAATGAATTCCAAAACACTAGATGGCACAGATCAGGTGACAAGTTTGATATCTGACCATACCCCACACTGCCGTTGATGTTATGAGGTATTTTTGTAGAAATTTGTAGAAGAACAGAGACTGCATGATGAATTCTCAGCAGAACAGAATCTGCTAAATGTCAGTGCTACAGTATTTTTCTTTCCCTTTGTGGTACATCTCTCACATCTTTTACTATCAAACTCAAATCGCATGTAGTACTGTGGCAAGGAGGGAGAGCTACAGACCAAGGTAACAAAGTCCCATAAGAACTGGTTGTTACAAGAAAAGAAAAAGTTAAATTTGTTTCTGACTCACCAGTTACCTGCCTGCCATCCAACATCCACACACATGGTATGCTATCTATAACGTGAACACGATCTAGGGAAAGGAAGATATAAAGAAAAAGACAGTAAAAAGGTCGCTTTGAAAAGTCGTACATTCTGGCAAGTGAGACACATTAACAGTGTGTTGAAAAACGTTCATTTGGAATGGTAAACACAAGACAGGGACCACTCTTATCTAAATACAACTAGAGAATGAAAGATGGTTTCTCAACTAGGTTTGACTTTGATTTTAAAACTTGAACTTCAGAATTTAGTACTCGCTGACCACATTCCATGAAGGGTGAAGGCTGAGGTCAAGTTACAATAAATCCAAAAAGAATTGCTTACAGTTTGGGTCTTTTTCTAAGTTAGTGTTTCCATGGAGACAGAGTTCCAATATGTGCATATGTCTGATTTTCATCAGCTCATTCCAGGAAATGTTGTTGAAGCTGAGATTGAGATACCCGAGAGCGATGAACCGGGAGAGGGTAAACAAATTACTGACCTGCATGAGAAAAATGAAATCTCTAAACACAGATCCTTGCTTTACAAAAAGTAAAGGATTTATTATGTATATGTCACATCACATTCAAAACTGAGTTAAAATCTTGGATATGTATAAATAAAGTGTAAAAACATTTAGTTGTTCAGAAACTAGGGCCAGCTTGGCCAGAAGTATACCCTGCCTATTTTCAGAGTATCCTTCAAATCAGAGGGTCTTCACAACTGTATTTCTCTCATTGGTGTGCACTAGCAGCATGGCTGGGGGGGCCAGGAAAGGTGGGCACAGACTCAACAGCAGCTTTTTTTTTTTTGAGGAGCTGTAAGGGTGAAAGGGCACCTGTGGAGCCTGGGAAGGTGTTTTCCAGCAACCTTTTCATCCACAAATTTTGGTAAGCTCCATGCCAACCGATATGGTGGCACTCTGCTTGGATAGTCTTCCCACAATTTTAGCTATCATGTAGGTGATAATTGTAACTAATTGCAGTCAAAAGAAGGTACATATTGACATTAAAGTTAGTATAATACATAGACAGGAGTTATTTTCATAAAGTCTTTTACAAGTGCAGAAATCTCATGCACTTAATGAGACTTGTCCAAGATATACCCCACTGGGGAATTTCAGTTCAATTACTTTCTATAAAGATGCCATTTATGTTCATTACTAGCAGATCACTCACATCATTGCAACTGATATCAACATGCCAGAGTTGGTGACAAAGGGCGAGGTTTTCAATGATGGAGATATTATTGCCAGCTAAATCCAGTGTTTGAATGCTACTGCCAGTCTCCAAATGTTCAATATTAGCTACGAGAAAGAAGAAAAATGATAAGAATTATACATTACGTCAAGATGGGATCCAAAAGTGACCTAATGTACAGATGCTGTGCCCAGTGTACATGAGGGTGTACTTGAGTCATTGTCTGCAGTGCTGTAGTTGAGTCCTGGCTGACTGAGGATGACTCTGAACAAAGTCTTGTAACATATACTGTATGGGGGCTTCAAGGTCACCCCAGGCCGGCCTAAACTACAACCCTGGCCATTGAAAATGTGGCTGCCCTGATACCACATGAAGAGCCTAGAAATCCTACAAGCCTAAACTAGGATCTCCTTCAAATCAAAGATAATGTCTTATGTCAACAACTTGTTTTCGACACTTGCAATTATATTATCCTTAATCATTAAATTCAAGGGAGTTTATGCCTTAATCAGAAAGTGTAGTGTCACTAGAGTGATTCTTAGAAGTACTTCCAGTACGAGAATCTCTCTCCCCCCAAGCTAGACTTAAAGAATGGAGCCATGATAGCTACAGTAGGTCTTTCCATGATTGTCATACAAAAAGCATGGGCCAGCAATCTACAGACAAATAGTTTCATCATTTAATAAACTCTTTATTCATCTAAATAAAATTCAATTTGAATGGTTGAAAAGTTTGAAAAGCCTGCAAACAAGACAGTGAATGTGGTACATATTCATTGTCTCCATTTAGCATTTCCATCTCTAAGTCAACAGACTAAAAGCAGACAAGATGGCTAATGGCAGATGTCAGTGCATGAGCGAGGTAAAAAAGTATTATTAGACAGTAATCAGAAATGGTGATGCGGCTGTGGGAAAGACCTGTAGCTCACTGCCCCCAGCAGTGATTTCTCCTAGGGGGGGTCACAAAGGGAAAAGGCAGTACCTGCAGAAGATAAAGGTTTAACAGTGCACTTTCCCTTTAGGACCAAAGGGGCACAAATTTAACTGAATTTTCACAACCCTATTTATTTTCTGTAAAGAGAAAAAAAAAAATGCAGTAAGGTGGACTTGTACTGTATGATCCAGATTAATACAGAGTACACTTTCTTACCTATGCCATGACATGAAAGATCAATATATTTCACCTCTGAAAGGAGAGTTCCTTGCTTCTCTGCCTCTGACTGAAGAAGCTGAAAAAGTCAAACAAAGTAAAAAGTTCCTTTAAAATTGAGCAAACAATATGTATAGAAGTTTGTGCCACAAATTTGGAAAATGACAAACACATTGATAAATTTTACAGCTTTACTGTGCCTATGCATACTATAATTTGAAAATGTTTAGAACTTAATCAGGTACTGTAGGCCTATTCAAGTGTTGGGATACTACAGTAACTTTTTTGATTGACAGAGGGTGAGGCAGCAGAAAGCATGCATGCACCACCTGTAGGCTAAGACTTAATTTGATTTACCCTTGATCAGTATTACTACATTTGGGACATGTTTGACATAAGTCATGTTCATGAAGTCTTAAAAATATGAACAAATCTTCATTTCATGTCATTAATTTTCGCCCCTAAAAACAGTGTTTTCCGCAAAAAAAATCAGAGACAGACAACAACATATTCTAGGAGCAGCAGAAACTAAGTAACCCGGCTAGCCTATTTCAATTTTCATTATTATGAACCCAATACAGGTATGTTTCTTCAAAATAAAGGCCCAGTAGGATATTCAATCTTTTAAGATTGAATAGGCCTGAGGCTATAGCTCACTTAGGCACTTACTAAGCTTACTTCCTTACTTAATTGCACCAATTAAAATCTAAGGTAGCCATTGACTGCACGGGCCCGTCAAACACACCTGTAGCCTAACATTCACAAATTACACCTTCTGAAAGCTTAGGTTAGGCAGATTGAAATAGTGAGGTACCCCACCACTTTTTGTCATTTTCACACTAAGTCAATGGCAGGCGCACTCAACCGGCACCTTGGGGAAAGTTAATTTTGCTTGGATTGTCATAATGAATGCCAGATAATTTCCCTTTCGGTGACACACTTTTTCATCATTTGAGACAATACTAATTTATAAGAAAACGTTCCAAGCTTTGTAAGTGGAACTGTCACAAAAATTGGAATGATAAATTTCCTTAATAGTGCATTTGACGGTCACCCCATTATACAGGGTACGCCTGGGTTAAACTTAAATGTCTTAATGAAATGTAGACTGGATATATTACATCAAGGCTAAGCCTAGGCCAGCTGCCCTAGGCTAGGGCAGCTGATCTAGGCTAGGGCAACTGGCCGAATAGAGGTTTTCGAGGGCTAAGAGCAACTTCATTAGGCCTAGAGGTAACTTTAGAAGGTGAAAAAATACACGATCACTCAAAATTTCGCTAAACCGCAACCCACTACACTGACAAAGCACAGAATTGGGGCTTTGGGGCTGGTTTGTCTTACCCTTTTTGTTATCTTCATTTCATACAGAAAGATCAAGACGGAGACATTTAATCATTGCCCGTGGATCATGGCTATCACACGATGGCTATCGATATCTGAGTGACAATGAGGACAGCGCCACGTTAGGAGCGGAAGCAAATTTCAACCGGTTACCTCAACTTCGAAGTCGGAAGCATTGTGTTGTCAAGACAACTCTCCCGGCCCCCTGCATGAAGGTAGTAGAGAAATAAAAATACTTTTCTGTCCCGCCCCAACAAGCTATGCACGTTGCTAAAGGGACATCACACAGGCTGCTCAGCAAAAAAAAAAGCAACTTTGAAGTGATCTCGCATGGTTGCTTCCATGATTGAATTTATGCTAAAACGTTTCCTTCAGGCAAAAAGTTGAATGTTGGACGATTATACGAGGTGATTATATATATGATTATATTGGTGATGGAGGGTCCAATTGTAGAGTTGCAGGCTAGGCGTGGCACTCTACTGTAACTGAAAGTTGTACAAGAGACAGAAAGACAAACAGAACACAAAGGAGGTCTGGATGCAACTGACTTTATTCTTCATCAAACCTCCAGGCTGTGCTTTGTACATTTAACTTCTACATCTACAGGTGCAAGTGCATTCATGCATACCTAATTACAATACATACCTATCTAGTACCACACAGTCCTACAGGGTTGTCCACACAAACAGTTACAACACATACCTAGCTACTACAAAAGAAGTACAGGGTTGCTTAAGTACTGATGCCTTGAAGTACACAAATCATTTTGACCCCTACACTATGATCTGGGGGCGAGGGCACACTATAGTTTGGAAATAGTTGTTCATTATGAAACCAAATAAAAAAAGGTCGCTTGGCGCAACACAAATTGTCTTTAAATCCCAAATTTCACGAAAGCTTTCGAAAAATTACTTTTCCTCATCACTGAGGTGCAAAAAAAGGAGAGAATAAATGTATGATCCTCAAATGTATGAGAGCTCTTAGTCAACCGATAGCAGAAAAACTGCATCGACATCCAAATAAGTATGGCGGGTACACTACTGAGATCCGTCATGGTGACCCAGTATGAAATTCCATAAAAATGTTGTCATGTTCATGTATTAAGCATATTTCTAATTGCCCAAAGTACCTGATCTAGAGTAAGTTGCCATTGAAATGACGTTAAGTTTAACTAGAACCAAGTCTTATGGATGCATAAAATCGCAAATGGTCCTGAGTCCTTTCAAAAGGATTTAGAGCAACCAAAATATTTTTAAGGTATAATTAAATTTTCCTTATTTCAATTGTGTAGTTACAGATAATGTCATGAAAATAAACATGTTGCCGTTGTTTGTATTGTTTGTGTATACTACGTATTCTTTTTTCTTTTCTTTTTTCTTTTGTCCTTTGTACATAATATTCTTTATAATGTAAAAATGTGTATCAAAATATCTCCCATGATGCCGTGCTCGTCTGCTACTTCCAAGTGGGTGGCAAAGTGGATATTAATTGAGCAACTTTTACTGTAAAAGCTAAACAATTGTTGTGTAAACAAATTACACAACCTGTTGGGTAAACTAATACTACACAATTATTGTGTAAAGAGAGTACACAACAGTTGTTTAACTATACACAACTAAAGGGTTATGTACCTTGTTTACACAGTAGTCTCTCGGTTCATGTAATAAACAGCTATATAGGGGTTGTGTAAAACTTTAAACCGACTTAAATAACAGTGTTAGTGTATCATACTCGCTACAACCACAAAGAAGTGCAATGTGGACCATCCATTCCCATAACCCGTCAGACTAATGAATCCTCTAAACTTATTTTATTCTGACATGCACAAACATGTAGACTCATGTACTAGCATTATGCCTATATACTCAGTTCATCTTGGCTAGGCCTATACTCTTTTAAAATGTGGCACGAAGTTGTTTCTAGTACTTGTTGTAGTAATACATAAAGATCGTACAGATTCTCCTTATATGACTATCTCTCACTCAGAAGGTATTCTTCAAAATAACCATGAAGTGACCTTTGTGTAAACGTAATAGCTCCATCATGTGACACAGCCAGTTGCGGTTGATCTTCTCAATCATTAAAAGGATGGTCTATCCACAAATGTAGCTTTGTCTATGTTAAAGAGTAATTAAATCTGACCATTATAATAAAACTTTCATTCAGTTCCCATGTGTGGTTCTCGAGGTTGATCATTTGAATTTACCCACTTTGATACCAAGTGTGAACTTTAAGCAAGGAGGTGTCTGTACCATTTCATTGTAACGATCTAAAGAGGCAATATCTGATATAAAAATCTCAGTACCTCTATAACGGTTTGACACTGGTATATTGGTAGCTAATAAACAATCAACCCTCATCACCACAATATGGGGCTGGGGATGAGTGAATCCCTCACAAAAATAGATGGATTGTGGCCTTTGTAACCCTTTAGATGACTCAACTTGAAATGAATGTCAAAATACTGAATGAATTCAGCATACATTGTATATGAAGACTCACACTTGCACAGTATATAAATAACGTAGGCCCAAGTGTAAAACATTGTGGCATTAGGGACTTTACATCAGGGTAGGGTCAAGCAATTCTATCCCATGAAGGGATGTTCAAACTTTACTGTAACACTTTATTTGATGTAATATTAAAGCTGAAGGGTTGGAAGTTTCCATATTTTTGTTTCAAAGTTTCTAAATTCTGTTAATTACAGAGAGCTCATTTGCATATAATTTAAGTATTAGCGTGACGTACGGGACATTTGAAAAACACATGAAATTTTATCTCGCTGCCAGTAACATGAGCCAATTGAATGTGTGTTGTGTGGGACCTTAGAATTCTTCCTTCCAAATATTTAAAATGAATAAAAATGAAAATAATGAAATATTATTCTTTCGTTCACTAATTTGTAATGCTGGTTAGGTATTGTCCAAAATAGCTCTGTCCAGCACGTCACTATTTTCAAGGCAATTTTGTAGTCTTGATATGTAGAAACAATCATTTTTGGTGGGATTTCGTCTAAAGCACTAATTGCTTGACAACATCCAGAGACAAAAAAATCTGAAATTGTATTTACTATTAATTTTAATATCAAATTAATAAATTTGACGTACGGGACAAAATGTGACGTATGAGACAATGTGAGGAAAAATAGGTCCCATTGTGACATGTGTTGGAAAAAATCCAGTGCTTATAAATTGTTTTGATGCATAGAGTTAGACTGTTCCTGCCGCTGGTAGCAGAGGCGTCAATCCAAACTGAAATGTGTTTGACTAACTGACACGTGTGAATGATAAAAGTTGCTCCAGCAAGGATCTGCGCACTGTACTTTTAGATGGCTTTGGGTATATTGGACAGGTCCAATAGGTTTTCCCCTGGGGTCTGAGGTAACGTCCATTAACGTGACCAGAAGAAAAGTCCCGGAAGCTCTGAGGTACTTGCAGAATTGCGAGCATTTTAATGAAGGATTCTGTATCATCGAATGTTCTTGAGAAGGCAAAACTGGTCAGACATTGCATATTGTTAAGACAAATGATAAATTTGATGATTGACAGGTGTTGGCAACCAGGGTCTAGTGACTGAAGGCACATATTATGAAGTCTATGAAAGGGCAATTCGGGGACGCGTGCCCAGAGGTTGTAACCGCGGATGAAGGCTGGCTTAAGAGCAAGTGTGACAGGACCATATAAGCGGAGCGCCCCCAACTTGGGCGGAGCGTACAAGAAAATTTGGGGCTTTTCAAACATCCCAGATGGCCGGAAATGGCATTTCCCGGCCGTCCTTATGGCTGCATATACCCAGCCTTGAAAAAGGTATATCATGTCTGCAATTCCTCAGTTCATGTACAAAAATCAACCTATAGAAAAGTGTACGGTAAACGCATATCCGATGGGGATTGGGGTGGCACAGAAGTCATAATGAATTATGCAGACTCTTTCATTTTCTTTGAGTTCTTTGTAAATATTTGGAACTGAGGGAATAGGCGTAGGGACTACTGGATTTTTGTTTTTTTTTTTTTGGTGGGGGGGGGGGAGATTTTTGCTACAATTTGTCACCTATTTATGAGCGGGATTACTATCGAAGGGCTCCAATGAGTTAACGCATCTATGAAAAATGGTAATACATGTATGGTAATTTCCAGTAAAACGTCCCATTGAGAGTGGCTCAAAAACCTCAGCGGAATTTCGAAAACAAAAACTTTCGTCGGTTAGGCAGAAGATGAGTATGAGTAGAATATAAATAGAAATTACCATAGCACTGCTAGGGTGTAATGACTGGGGGCATATTTGCTTTTACATCATATCACACAGCACCGAAGCACCGAAGCACCAAACAAGGGTTTTCAGTAGGGGTGGGGACATATGGCCTGAGGGCAAAAACCTTCTGCGCCAAATGTGGGCAGGACTATATCTAAGCGGAGCTCTAGCGTGGAGCGTACTTGGAAATTTGGACTTTACAAAGCCCCCCCCCCCCCCATGCAGGTGGTCGGAAACGCCCACATTCCTTGTGTTCTGAGCTTCATGTGCCCAGCCTTGAAATAGGGCTCTCATGTCTGCAAATTATCAGAAAAACATTATTCTATGGAAAAAAGCACTGACTTCGATTACTCTTATCTAGAATATTTATGCTATTGTAATTTTCTGAAAAGTTCATTCAACAGCTTTTACTTTCCAACGATAACAGGTTTTGTATCTTCTTGAGAAATTTTCAACTAACAGGTGACTTTAAACATAATCTGGTGCAATATTTTGCATCTATTGCAGTGAATTTTTCCCTCCGAGAAATTATGGTTCCAGAACAGTTTTTCCAACAATTTTTACTCTCATTACAGCTGTTTATTAGTTTGCTTTAACCGTCGATGATTGCATGACAAAGTAGAACTTGTACAGATAACTGTTGAAAATGATAGCCATATTGAAACAATATGCCCTACAATAGTATTTTGATAGATGGGGAAAAGAGTGATGAAAAGAGTGATGGTTGGTCCATATCTGTTAGAGGGTTGTAAGGAAGGAGGTGTCCCCGCCCCTTTTGAGAAATTTTACACCTACCAGCTAAACGTAGACGCAATCTAGTGCAACACTTGGCTTCTTTTGAAGTCATACAATGTGCTAGACTGAGATATGAAAAATTTCAACTGGTATGTCAGACTTTCTGACTATCCTCACCTAGACTGACATATATGAAATTCAAATGAAATTTCAGATTTATTGAGTCCGACTATAGTGGCTCTGAGTTTTCTGTTGTTTTTTTTTTGTTTTGTTTTGTTTTGTTTTGAGGGCGGTCTTCCCCCAGTTGCGACTGCCCTGAGTGTATATCGATAATTCATTCAAATATACGATCACCAACAGAATTTTGACCTGAGTTCTCCCTTTTTTGTTTTTGGTAATTTGAAATTTTGTTGGTGTATTTACTTAACATAACACGGCAAAAAAGAAAAAAAAAACTGCGAGAAGTCCACGGAAAATGCTGGCGTTTGGGATGTGTATAGATGAGTCTAATCTTGGTATGCAAATAGCTAAATTGGTCAGGCAGAATTTCCTTATGAGTATTTTTCAGTCTAGCGATTACATCAGTCACCCACCAAAACTCTGCCATTCAAAAGTGAGTCAAAACATTTCCCTTTTAAGAAATGTGTGTACGTGGGGGGGGGGGGGGGTATTTGATGTTAATTACCCACCTATCGCAATGTTGTGGAAGTGTCCCCTCGTCCCTCCAGAATTGACGCCCTGGCTGGTAGCCCTTTCAGTACATGCCAAAGCAGCACAAATATAGCATCAAATAATTTCTTGACTGACCACCAGCACAACTGTTTGGGTATAATGCGCATGTTAATGAACACCAGGAGTCATAGTCAAGTTTCCTGTGTGGAATCGGGATGCTAATTGTGGGTCTAATTAATGGATGCGGAATCAGTTATTGATTGACCCTATGTCAGTTTGTGTGTATCTATAACTCACAATAATGTAAACTGGCAAAGAAAAATAGAGTGAAAATACTACATGTAGAAGGTGGACTTCTTAATTCAAACGCGGTCATTCCAAACACCTACCCCCATGACACTGACTGAATATATTTCAAGGATGTGAAATCCACCTTTAACACAAAATACGCTTACCCATGATACCACTGCCGGACTTCGTCAATGCACTGTAGTTCAGGCTTTAGAAAATTTGTCTTCATTAATTTTGTTTTGCAAGAGATTAAGAGCATGCTGTAGGTAGGATCCATACTTAAGAACGTGTTTTTTTATGATTTCCAGTGTTAAGTCTAAATATAGACAAAAAAATTATTCAACATTTATACAATTTAGACATAGTAAATATCAAAGCTACATTTTAGATTGACCCTATGGATGCATTCCGTCTAGACTGATGGCAGAGTTGTACATGCAGCCCAGTATAGCGGCTGGAGTGGGGCTAAAGCATGATGGGTGTGAAGGGGGTGAAAAGACAAGGTATGTTTTTAAACATATATTTTTAACCAAGTAACTGCAGTATGTCTAATTATGTATGCTCATAAAGTCATGAAGTGTGTTTGTGGGTGAATTTGCCGACGTCTTATCTTCCCGTCCCTCGTCCTTACTCTGAACACCATACTTTCATTGATAATGATAGTAAGTATATGTGGGGATGTATGATAAGATGCTTTAAAATTAATAACATCTTTAAAGAGAATTTTAAAACGAAAGACACCAGTTTTTCACTGTACGTCTCCTTGTGGACAAATTGTTCCACACGTCGTATATTCTGTGCGTGACGCTGACTTTTCCTTACGGACCTTAATTGTCATTGTACCATAACCTATAGATAATTACTCTGTATCTTTCAAAATAACATATATAGTTTTTTGATTTCACATTAGCGGCATAAACATAATTGTATGACTATTACATTCAGAGAAAGTTTGATTTACAATTTAAAGTAAAAAAACCGACATTTTTGTTGTCCTGTACAAAGCATAATTATTTAAAATATTTCCAGTAATTAATTTTTTGTTGTCCTGTAAGATGCATAATTAATTAAGACATTTCCAGTAATTAATACAGCCTAACGTTTGAATTTTGCTCCTTGTTTGTAACAAAGTGTTAGTACAATTTTGACAACGCCAAAAGAGCACACAATTGCTCTTTCGTTGCCAGCTAGCAACACTTTTCAGTCTCTGAAATATCCCGTACGTCACAGTGCAAACAGCTTGGATCTAAATCAATAACTTTATTCCATATTATTACGTCATACAATACTGCTTTCTGTATGAAAGATAACTTGATATGATCCTGTCATGAAGTACACCAAAAATTACATAGTGTTGTATTTCTATAGTCTGTATTTGTAACCACTGAAGCCCGGCCTGCTCCTGTGGTTGAATTTTATCGTCAGTAGCAGATATGACATTTCAGTGATCATTGGAATAACACCTTGGATGTAGATCTACATGGTTTGAATACATATACTGGTTTTCAATTGAACCACTTTTTGTTGATAAATTATTTAATCTTTTCTCAAACAGTCCCTCCCGCCTCCTAAACAAAACTGAAACTGGCCCATAGTTAAAGTGAAACCATTTTGATCACAACATTAAGAAATTGGTATAGCAGTATACTCGTCACTTCTTCGCATCTAGAAAAGTACCAGTTCAAGTTCAGGAGGCTTTATTTCAAAATAATATATCATATGCTACATTTTACAAGTAACCGACTCATATCGTTATATCATAGTTTTGTTGTTTAGGTTCCGGTCATGTGAACATGAACTGAATTGATGAGTAGGCCTATGCTGATACGTGGTGTATAGAGGCTGTTTACCCCAGAGTGAGAGATTTAAGATTTTGCGTAGAAATGCATGAAAATTATACATTGACTAACTGGTATGAGTTATATTTTCTGATCCTATCAAAGTAAGCAACTGATTTCACTATCCCCCAACCATAATTTACTGAAAGGTGACTAATACCTGTCCTTCATTAATCTCTATGTTTTAAATTGATTGTGTACGTATGTAAGGAAAAACGGAAGGATGATTAAACACAAAATTTAGTGATGGCGCAACATTGCTTCTCAATTAACAGAACAATTTTCTAGCGTTACCATGTGGCAATTGCTCTCCTTTAAAAGTGCAAATGTCAGCCTATCACTCACATATATGTTTGAACTTTAAGTCCTATATTCATAAAGTTTCAAGTGTTGGCGGGCTTTCCAGTGTGGTCGCAAAAAATACCAAGAGTGACATTTGCATGAGTTTTGTATTTTCTCTTTCGTTTAATCTATTTCAACTAAACTCTCCCACGTTTAGTAACATTTTTAATATTCAATTCGGTTGCAATCTGTTTTGTAACTACGGTCACGGTGATTTTCTTTAGTTTGCATTTAATCAGTAGGATGTAATATTGCCGAGTGTAGTAAGTTAAAAGCTTGTCTGCATGGCGACATTCACACTAAACTGTGTCCGAAAATTTCTCTTATAAGTAATGAGTCCACACAAATTAAGTGACATGGTGCTTATGTTAATCTTAACTAAACGTTATGGACAGTGCTGGTTGTTAAAATCCAGACTTTAAACTTCTACCAGGTACAAAAGCTTTACGCCACTTAGACGCAAATATGTCGTTCGATCCCTTCTCAACCAGCTTAGATGGCATTTGTTTAAGTATTAGGCATATTTCTTTACCTTTACACCGTTTTATATGCAGATCTGTATGACAATTTGTTTGTAGCCATCCTGAAGTCTCTATTTTGGTTTTTTTACTACTGTATTTGCGACAAGTTGTGGTATAAACTTTTAAGACAGAATTTGGGAGCATGAGCTGCGTCGACTTCATATTCAACGCTGCTAAGTTTCAGCCGCGCTGCGTTTCAGCTGATTAGTTTCAGCTGCTGCCCGTTTTAGCTGTTGCTCGTTTTAGCTGTTGCTCGTTTTAGCTGCCCGCGCGTTTTAGCCGCTGAGTTTTAGTGGCGATGCATGATATTACGTTGCGCTGTTTTACGCCGCATAAGTTTCCGACGTTTGCAGGTAGCGGCGATAGCATAGTATGAGTGTTAGCTTACTACACTCGCTGTTTGTTAACTTGTTGAATTATTTTACCACTTCCTTATTTGCTTGGCATTGCTGCAGTATCGCGAGGACTTCAATTAATTTTCTAAACATAACATGCTCTGTTAGTGTTCTCATTTACTTTCATCGGTGCTATGCAGCCCCTACCTCTCAAGGTCATCCCTTTCACCTACCTAGCCCTTCACCAACCTGGTTCCTCACCACACGATCGGTTCCGGCCAACCAGTGGCGTAGTATATGACAGTAGTTTGGAAAACTTTACAAACGTACAACGCAGAAGCCTACTTATCCGAAAGCCCTTTGCATCGATCATATGGCTAAAACGCTAGCAGGTTCCTCTTTGGCATGCAGCATAAATAATGAGTATACATGTTGATATCCAACAGTGAATTATAAACCTATGAAATTCTCTTATCATACCCTCTACTCCATTCGTAGTGGAAATGTAAATTTCCAAACCTGTGTTAAAAAAAATAAAGAAAATATTAGCTGGAACTCACAACGCCAGAGAGGCACTGGGAAGTGCCATTTCCTGCAATCTGAGAGGCATGTTTATCCCAAAATTTTCTCTGGACGCTACGCGCCAACCGATGGTGGCGCTCCGCTTAGATAGTGTCGTTAGTACTTCCCCCCACTTCAACCCTTTACCCCCTCACCCCCCCCCCCCATGAGAAAGTCTGGCTACGCCACTGCCGCCAGCGATACAGTATAATAAATTGAAAATGCCATGGATGGCCACCCGTACCTTGAACTCGTCAGGTATATCGAGAGATGTAGTTACCATGGCTTGTTCCAGCGATTAAAATTTTGACACGTTTATACAGAAAATTACTTTCGGGAACTAGTGACGTCATGACGTCCAGTTCCAATTGCAGTATTTTTGTAATAACCATAAAAACAAACATGAGGCTTCATGCATGGCCATGGTATAGTAATTTGGATGGATGGCCAATTTGAAGTCATCAGCTATATCGAGAGGTCTAGTTAAAATGGCTTCTACTAGTGATGAAAATTTTGACAAGTTTCAACAGAAAATTACTTTCGGGGAAACTAGTCATGTCTTGACGCCAATTTTCAAGTCAGAGAATTTTGTAATGACCCATAAAAACAATTTCTTTATGCGTGCTAGACTCATGTTGGTCCCCCTCTTCATCTATTCGCACAGTGATTGACAATTACTCTACGGTATATCATATACGAATATTTTCAACAACTCTGTTAAGCCGACAACGAATTTTTTTGTACTGTCAAAAGTTGCTCTTCTTTTTAACATAGTGCTAGGTAGCGCCTTTACCCTCCTCTGAGGACCTAAGTATGTCTGTATAAATCCTAGGGGGAATCCTGGAATGAATCCTACGATAGCTTCAGCCTTGGAATTGAAAGCAGAAGAACGCTTTGCAAATACGGACTTCAGGCCCGAATCTAGGTTGTTATGTTACTCTTACACTCAGCCACACACAGTCTGTCATCTGTAAGTTTCCACATGTCATTTGTACTGACGGCTTTCAAATTTCCTTTTCACTGAATTTGGTTTCCTGAGAACTTATTACACGGCGATTTAAAAAGGTTTGTCTTGAATTGATGTGCCAGTATTAGGCTACCAACTTTGTTTTGCAGAACCACCAACAATTAATACTAGAGAGTCTAACGTTAGGTTAGGCTTCGTAGTGTAAGTGCTACGTACACTTTCACGTTGAGATTAGGGCCTAACCTACTGTATCTTGAATCAGGTGAGACTGAGACATCATGCACTCGGTACCTACAGCCTATGTGCTGAAGGTAGTGTGGGACTGGGAAGCGTTGGAAGGCGATAGGTGGAGCTGGGAATCGATGGGAGACTGCCCAAGGTATATAAGTTAGAACTTGGCAACTTGCAATGATAAACTATAGGGACTGAAGGTTTTTGTGGGCCGGGGGGGAGGGGGTAGGGCAGGATCCTGGTTCTGGTACAATACTACAAGCGATTCTCCTCAAATGGTCGTAGGTGTGACACGGCAAGGGGACGAAAAAAACTAATTCAGTTGGGATCTCCTCAAGGAAATAAATTCAGTTTGGTTAATTGACTCCTGAATGAATCAACAGAGGGAGCCTCTCTAGCCACTGAGGGCAAACAATTCCACTCAACCATTGTTCTTGATATAAAGGAGAACTTGTAGCCGTCCTTTCTAGTAAAGGGGTGGTCAGGTGGTGGAAGGAGATAGATGATGAATTACGGATAGAGATTCCATTAATAATGGGCTTTGATACAGAATTGTCGAGATTAACAGCGACCAATTGATGAACAGCCTTATACAGTAAAATCAGCCTAGCTCTGGTCCTGTGTGCCTCTAAAGAAGGCCACTTTAAGTCTGCAAGGGTGGATGAGACACTGCTTTTACTGTATGTCTTTGGTCTTTGCAGACAAATCTAGCAGCTCTGCGTTGGACTGCTTAAAGTTTATTGGTATGTACCTGGTGGTATGGATCCCAAATAGATGAGCAGTATTCCAACTTTGGTCTAACAAGGGTTTTATAAGCAGCTTCCTTAACTTTTCGGGAACAACTGTACAGTACAGGTTAAACTGTACATGTTACGCTGTAGTAATCCGAGGACTCTATTTGCTTTGGCAGTAATGCCGTTAATATGCTCAGCCAGTTTAAGTTACAGTACCGTCTCGTCCAAGTTGACACTTCGTCCGCGTCCAAATTGCCAAACATCGTCCACAACTCGTCCACTTCGTCCGCGCAAAAATCCCCCCATTATGCAGTCAACTGGAAGTAACAAACTCGTCCGTTTAGCTTGTAACAATGAATTCGTCCCCTCGGACGGAATATCGTCCACCGCAAAACAGATCGGATTTGCGATAGCGGCAGTGATTTTGGGCAGATCTACAATCAGTTAGGATGTTGTATTAAGTTGCCAGTGACATGTGAGGGACGAATAAACTACGCATGGGTGAATTTCCTTTATAAAACCAGACAGATGTGTAATCCTCAACGTAAATATAGAACTACATTTGCGGCATCTTTACGCTAGCCTAACATTGGAATGTAGAAGTGAAATTGTCAGCCTATACCGATTTTTTTTTGTTCTTCCCGAACATGTTAACTTATTCTTTACTTACAAACTACGCATGTAAGAGTGGCAGTACGCTGTGACCTTTTTTACGAAGTTTAGTTGTACAAAGGGCCCGATTTTAAAACCACATTCATGTGCAGTAATTCAAAGTTACAACGTATTTTGTGAAAACTATTTTTGAAAATTTCAATTTTAATGTAAGCGTACCCTCGTGGTAACTCCCAAACCAATTATTTCCACAGCTAAGCTAGTAATTAGAAAAGTTAAGCCCACCAGACAGGTAATGTCCGAATATGTAGTTGTGTAAAATAAAAGTATTTCAATTACGCAACAAAGCATTTGAAGTTGAACTTGCAGTAGCCCAAAGTTGGCAAACCTTGCTCAATTTCCCGCGAACTGACTTGGGCGATTAAAAATCATCCGACTTCCCGCTGGCGTTTGTGCATCTATCTAGCACGCAAAACGTTCTAACCTGTGAACAAATCGGCGTGGGCCCGGCTCAGTGGGGCCCCGGTGTGTTGTGCCCCTTGCGGATGTCCAGGGGGAGAAGTCTCTGAAAGATTTTGGGTTCATTGCATATCAAAATACTGAGTTACAGCTGCGTAGGTACTGTGAGACCAACCCTACGAACTTAAGTATTCCTTTCACATCTGTCGCAAAAGTGGACAATATTCTAATGTGCTACATATTGTCTATTGACTCCTAACCACAACACCCTCATCTAAGATGTTGATAATAACCGTGGCCATGTTTCTTCAATAGTCAGGAAACAGCAGAAGCTACATAGGGACAGGAACAGCGGTTTGTAATAGACTCTGCTTATCCCTAGCACATTTGCAATCGAACATCCAAGGCAGTATAAAAATGTTAGTAAATATCAAAATACATTTTACCTGTGATATTTGGTTGAAGAAATCCGATAATCCAGTTAATTTCACAAGTTCCATAATTACATAGACATTTTGTAAAACATCATGTCATAGGTGCTAAAGTCATGGCCTACTCAGATGCGTGAATCGCGAGACACTTTGTAGATTCAACCAAAGATGGTAAAATCTTTGATGCAACAAACATTAACTACCCGTGCTTTGCAGAATATCTGTAATCGTGCAGCCTAAGCAGTATCATGTTAAAACATCAAGACCCAGTTTTTTTTTTCCACAGCTGGGCTAGTTGGCGCCAATTGAATGCAACAATGGTAAAAAATAGTTGGGATATCAAAGTAAGTTATTGCCGTTACCCGCTGTAAAACAGGTCCGATTGTAAACCCGCGCGGCCCTGCTGCCCGTCTTTTTCTTTATGCATTGTGTATATACAGTAGGCCTGCATGCGGCTATGACCGGACCGCTCATCAGATGTTGAATAGCGGAAATGTGTTTGCAAAAGTTCGTGCCGTTTCTCGGGCTGCTGGGTTTCCAACGTTGAAAAACACGGTCAATGAAATTGTAGTAAATTTTAAAAGGACTATGAAGGCGGAGTTAGTCGGATGACCCTAAGATATGATTGGTAGCTAAACAGCATGGCGTAAGCAACTTCAGATATCGGTTATGGTTATAGACCAGGCGTGTGTATTACTTTCATATTTTCATGCAGTGGGCGGATATCTTGAACTGGCAAACATACCGCACTGTGTTACAGTAGTTTGATCAGGGAGGTGCTAGCACCTCCGTGGTTTGATGTACTGTTCATGAACTATTGCAACGTTTTCATTATTCCACGCCCAGTAGTATTGATAGAGCAAAAACAAAATAAAAGTAAAAAGATGATTGGTCTTTCTTTACCCCACCCCTCGTTGCGCTCCTATTCAAAACTTTTTCTTTTTTTCGACGATGAGCAAGTTTTTGTTAGCTCTTGGCAGGTTGCCAGGCTTACAGTCTTCGCGCGTGACAACAGTAGTTCTTTTTTCTCCTTTTTTGGGGGTTGGGGAGGAGCTTGCACTACTTTCCTCGAATAATCAACTGCATTTTGTGAACAACCAATCACTGCATTTTCACCTGTTTCGCCGGGGCTTTTCATTTCGGCAAGCAAATGCGCACGCAGTTAAGGAAAAAAAAAAAGGAAAAGCCTCCACACATACACGGTAGTACAGTATGTGCTCAAGCGTGTTGGTCAGAATGTAGAAAACTTGCTGATGACGATATTTGCATAATTTGGTGTGTAACAAAAGAATTAAGTCTCGATGTTTTACAGCTTTTCCAGGATTGTTCCTTTCTTCCGTACATTTTTTTTCGTTTTATTATTTTCGATTTTTTTATCTTTGTTTTTTGTGTCTGGCTCTGGATTTTATGCGAGGATGCGGACCAGGTTCGGGTGGTTCGCACGTTTTCCAACAATGCTTGGTATTCTAGTCTAATCTCATTGAATCATTTACAAAAGAAAAGTCCGTTCAATCAATAACAGAAAACGATAGAGTTAAAGATAATTTTGGTTTTCTACGTTTTAGTTGTCTCACG
The DNA here is from genome assembly GCA_021234535.1 of Stichopus chloronotus. Taxonomy (NCBI): domain Eukaryota; kingdom Metazoa; phylum Echinodermata; class Holothuroidea; order Aspidochirotida; family Stichopodidae; genus Stichopus; species Stichopus chloronotus. Next base: position 21,668,369 of record CM037839.1, on the reverse strand, counting down.
GAAGAAATCTACATTATCCCAAATCCCGGGGAAGGGTTGGGGTTTCGGATAATTTAGATTCTACCTTGTTAGTATTTGCAAATCTTCTTGACTTGTGTTTATAGAAGCTTTTGTTACCCAGCTTCTTTGGCAGTAGTTTAGAGATATCTGGGTGAGGCAACAAATGACTCCCCTCACCCTCCAATCGAAAACAAAAACAACTAACACAAAAAGAATTAACTTTCTTCAGTTAGGGTGTTAGTAATTCTCTAAATATCTGTCCTGCATTGACAACAAATAACCTCTCGCTTCCCTGCAAAGAGTTGAAATTGTAAAACTGAAGGGATCACTGCTCATTCTTTTCAACAACGTTTCGCCACTTGGGCTCCAACTGGAGTTTCATAAGAAAATGGTTCCGCCAGAGCGTGGTGAAACTTTGGTGCGCTTTGTTTGTCCCCACCCCCGCCTCTTGGAGCAGTGGCTAGTTCCACCCTTGGGTTAAACGTGTAAGAAGGTGAGACTGCAAAGGTTTTTCATGGATCCTTTGCGAGCACAAATTACCTAACACAATTTACCAAGACGAAATTCTTGAAGCCGTCACGTAAAGTCTATGTACGTAAAATAATCAATGTACATAAGGGGAGTCTACGTTAGAACCATTCAAACTGAAGCTTTCTCGAACAAACTGAATTTTAAATAATTGCTTGTTTCGAGTAAAATAGTGGATCCGATCTTGTATAGAAGTGAGATAGTCACATTTGGTTTGGCGATCTGTGTTGACGCTATTAAGAAGACACAGTTAAAAGTGAGACAAAACCGGCATTAAAATATTGAAAATAACCTCGTGTAAGATGTCCGAAGTTCCAAGTTAGAATAATTTAGATTTAAAACTAACAAATTAAAGCAATCTTAGATTGAAGGAACTTTAACTTAAGGTTTAATTCGGGAAATACTGAATATACATAAGCAGATGCGAGGTTACATATACAGATGCAAGGCTGGTACGTTTTTTTTTCATATTTTTTTTTAACCTTTTTTTGGATAACTTGAAGATGGTGTGCAAAAGATATGCGCGAGATAGGTTGGGTTTTGCGTTCTGTGTTAACACAAGGAGACTGAGTTTAAAAAGGTGAGAGCAAACCGGCATGAAAGAAAAACAACACTGAAATAACACCACGTGTGAGGTGGAACGCTAGTTCAATCTGCTGACTTCAAGTGTTCTTAGATTGAAGAAACTTTAACTGACCGGTTTAAGTATTGTACACCTAAGCAGATGCCAGGCTTCACATACAGACGCAAAATTGCTTAGTTTTGTTACTCGAATCAGATAACTTTCATGCGATGTGCACAAAGGGATGCGTATTTGCATAAACAGGTGCGAGACAATCACGTATGGTTTTACTAGGGAGATGCCACACTAAAGACATCTGCCCCTGGTTTGACGTTCTGTGTTAACGCTGTTCATCAAACTGAGTCAAAAGTCAGACCAAACCGGCGTAAAAATGTTACTGAAATAATACCATGTAGGACGTGAGGAGCTTAAACGCTAGTAGATACTAGGTTTCACATACTGATGCAAAATTGCTGCTTTCGTTCCTTGAACAGATAACTTTCATATGATGGTGCGCAAAGGGATGCGGGCTTGCATAAACAGATGCGGGATAGTCACATATGGTTTGACTAGGGAGATGCCGCTCTATAACGGGATCTGGCCCTTGTTTAACATTTTGTGCACTCTTGGCTGTGTCAACACGAATACAAAGTGTCAAATATTTGGCCTTGTCAATATTATGGCCATGTGTGCGAATACGGTGCGAGTATGTTACCGCTAAATATATTTCATTCTTGATCGTTCGAACCACAGAGCTATAGAGTTCCATGTTACTACAAACGAAAAGATAGAAGAAAGTGGGACACCCCGACGTGAATTTGCACAGGGATGTATCTGAACACGGTGATATAACTTTACCGCCGTAAACATTGATATCATCATACATTTTAACCCCAACAAAAAAATGGTGTAAGTGCGTGCTTTATAGAGCTACTAACCACAGTACCATCAATGTCATAATTTTTAAACTTTTCAGACCATCCCTTCCACTGCACTTATAGTAGTAAAGGAAGTTATGAATGAATCTCTGCAAGAGCCAATCAGAGGTTAGCATTTTAACAGGTGCAAATTCCTTTCGTCTTGGACGAGCGGCGCAGGTCGATGTTTTTTCAACGTAATAGGAGATACTCGGAGTTGGCGTGGCGTTTTGAAATGAGACCAAACCGGCATAGGAAATATTGAAATAATACCTTGTAAAACCCGCGACGTGCTAGGCTAGAATATTTAAGGTTTGACGCTTCCAAAGTAAAGCGATATTAGACTGAAAGAATTAACTGACGGTTTATTTCGCATTATGGAATGTACCGGTGCATAAGCGGATGCCAGACGTATTGTGCTTATTGCAAACTTAAACTAAACTTGAACTTTCTGCTGCTTGAAAGAGGGCATAAACGAATCAATATTCAAGTAGATAACGGTAGGCAGCACACTATCGTTCCGTTTGAGCCTTTAAACCTTGCACAATGTTAAGGCAAGGCCCAAAACCAAAGTACGTGATTCCACGCGGCTTTCTAAGGAGACCGTTGATTGAAAGTATAAAATAGTTGGCACTTAATTAAGACCAATATATTCAATGCTGTGCACCAATTTATCACATTGTCATTCTGAATATCGCAAGTAAGGTCTAAGAATAAACATTTCACTCAAGGGCGAGATTAACTAAACCTATAGCCGGGTTCTAATGGGTCAGTTTCATCATATCGAAGAGTCACACTCCATCTCCCTTGATCGGGCTTAGACCATACTACGCCCTTTGTTTACACACAGAGTTAGAATTTCAAGACATTTCGTTTTTACTTCGCCTGCCAAACACATTAGGGTGATGGCTCCGTTAGAGACACAGGCTGGTTTACCGCCGATTTTGGGCAAAATCGGCGGTAATAAATTTCTGTCCTTTTTCCCAGACCACTTATCCAGAATCAGCTCCTACATGTGTCAATCTGTCATGGATTTTCAACAGGGAAGCGAAGGTCATGTGCTCTAGGGATATGATCATGCAGCAATAGTAGGTTACAGGTTAATTCACATTCCAAAGATCCTGTGCAGCTACAGTAACCGTCCATGCACTTGATCTATTATTTAAACCATGTATATATAGTACTTTACATACTGTAGGAGCAGTATATGACTGAGTAGCAGCCTGGTTCCCATCATGTTCCCATACATGGGCATGCCCATCTCGCACAATCGCGTATACATCCCGCAATCTTGTGTCGACAGATTGTCGTATTTATTTCCCCCCTTTTTGTTTCTTCACAATGTGTAAATGTCGATTTGAAAGTGCATTCACGTGCACAATACGCCTAGTAGGCCTACATGTATCCTACATTGCCGTATAAACAAGACAAGTTGTTTCCGCATTTGCAGAGAGATGGATATTTTTTATATTCTGCTTTTTCGTTTGTTGATTTTACTCATCTGTTTTTCAATTGGCCAGATTACGGGCTATTTGCCTTGTTACTGCGGTTACAACATTTCATGGCAAGTTGCCAAGATATAACGCGACCGCCGTTTGCTAGTAGGACATTCTTGGTAATCAGTTGTATGATAATTATAGGGGTCATTCGTAGGTCACCAAAACACAGCCCACATTTTACCATGACCGCCAATTTCCCGCGCAACCCCGCAGTAGGAGCAAACATTGTTTGGTACAGGTGCTGTATGGCATCAATTGAACGAGATCTACACGTACTGTTGCGTAACTATGCTTGCGTGGTATTATCTATGTACAGGCCTAATTTTCAAACTTGAAAGCAAACCGGTTGGTGGGTTTGTAAAAGGGTGTACGTGGTGTGCACGTTCAGTAAAGAAAATTTGAAGATAGGAAACTGATATTAGAACATGTGTGCCCAATATGGCGACTAATTTAAGGTCATGGAATATATGGATTATACTTTGCCAATCGAGGTTCGTTGCGATTGTCTCGAAAATGTGAATCTCAACATGAATGGTAAGCAACTCATTCATCCTACAACATTTGCTACCATTTGCGAAAGGCAATCAGTAGGAATGTCTACATTAAGTTTTCCAAAAAAGAAAGACAAAATCTTTACATCGATATTGCTTTGCTAAAATTAAATTAGCTGATTTCCTTGCTTCATGCTTTCTTCATTCTATTAGTTGAGTAACGTTACACAACTGTGAGTAATTGCTACATCGTTTGATGACAAAACAAAGTATAAATAGGCAGGCCTCGATTACCGTACTACCAGGACCTGTTTTTATACTCATCGTTTACACGTTTCTGCGGAAACTTGCTCACTAGAACTGAAAACAATGTGTAAGTAAAACTCGTCCACATCGTCGCTTACACGGACGAGTTCCTACACAAAGGCTTTTTATTGATTGTGTTTGCTTTTCACAGATTAGACAGATAAGGTTACAAGTCCCTTTGTGTTCAAAGATCGTCCCTCTGCGGACGGATTGGACTGTTCCATTATTTGGCTGTATTTTTTTACTCGTCCACTTCGTCCGTTTTTGTTGGAACTCGTCCGCGTCCGCGTCTCGTGTCAACTTGGACGAGACGGTACTGTACTGTTTATTTCAACACCTAAGTAAGTATGGCTGGAGACTGTTTGAAGTGGGCTATCATTCATTTTTTAAGACGTTGAAAAGGGTTGAAGGGATCCTGGCTAGTAATGTAAGCAGAGCCAACAGAATGATAGTCATTGATCCAGACAAATACTTCAGTAGGCCAACCAGACAATCCTACTCAGTATGTTGTCTCACTGTTGTTAGTCTTACAACATATTGTCTGTAAGCAAAGGCTACAGAAACTTTTTCTTCTACTTTAGTTTAGTAGAAAAAAGATCAGGAGGGACAATCACAATTTAGGACCCTGCAAAAAAGTACAAAAATCAAACCAGCCAATTGGGTCAATAGCAGCAGTGAAAGAGAAAACACCTCAAATTGACAATGAATTATGTAAACAGTTCACTTTTTGTATGGCATGCACTTAGACCATTTTATGTTGGTGTACTGAAATGTGTAATGGTGTCCAACTGTCAATGTGTATGACTGTAAAAGTCACATCGCCGTGTTCAGATACATTCCACATGTAAGAGATCCCACATAGCCCCAACGGTGTAATGTGCTGTGCTTAGCTACTGTGGATCAGAGGGTTCTTGTCAAACCTGCTAGATGACAAAGGATTTGGTGGGCCCCTCTATGATCATTGAGTATGGAGACCCAAGACCATATCAGAAAATGAACAATTTTACAACTGACCCCAAAAACATTGACAAGGCTGGCAACTGGAGTCTACGAGAATATATTTACAGTGCGTTCACCTGCGTCTCAGCAGAGGGACATGGCAATAAGTAAACAATACAAGTAAAATTAAAACAATGCAGTTGTCTCGATACATGTCAAATGGCCAGATGACTCTCAAGGTACTGTACTGTATATGATTACTATACAATAGGCCTAATGTGCGCACAAAAAAATGGAAAGTCTTATCTGTAGGCGGGACATCAGGTGGCACTGCAGGTCACACAGATCGCAGCCTCAGTCAGGCATCAGTTCCTCTCCACTTCCATAACAGTAATTAACCAAACCGCCAGTAGCACAAGGTAAGTAAAAAATTTAAGTTCCAAGGCAATCATTAAGGTCAACCAGATAGATAAATGTAAGGTAATTAACACCAGTGGTTTACAGCTACGCCGTCGTCCCCTACCACTATAAGTGCGTACTGGAGTCCAGACAGTCACAAGTACAGTCAATCTTGTTTAAATGTAGAACTTGCAAGTTTTTGCAATTGTGATTTAAAATCTCTCTCCAGAAGGTGGATAGTCACACAAATTCACAAAACGATAAAACAGCAAATGGTAAAAATGAGAACGGTAACTTCAGATGCACTTTGACAAGTTCTTCCTGCAAGACTGAAAGTCACGTAAAATTAAGAAAACTCTCTCTCCTTGTGCTTAGATATAATAATTAATGGTCAAAATGCCTCTCCTTGTCCACAGATGATAAAATACAGCGGATTATGAGAGTTCCTTATGCATGAAGTCACAAAACAAGACTTCGAAATATTTCTCCCCTGAACCCACGGCTGTTTGTGTTGAGCAATACACTGATAATCTATATACAACTATTTACAAGAGCTTTCAGCTATCTCAACTGCTCGGCTCAAAACCCTCTGCCTCTCTCCTCTCCTAAAACCAGGAGGGAGAAGTTGTCAATCCTTTGGGTCAGGTCATGTGACCCTTCAACCCTCAACCATTGGCTATGCCTAGCCCTAGCTACCAAAGATGACACCCTGAACCAATCACAAAAGTTTAAAAGCCCGCCAAGTTAACCTCATTTGCATGTCGTAAAACATTGTCTCCCTCCAAAAGTCATGTGAGGAATATGACCCCCAACCAGGCAGAGGCAGGATGCACATCGTAAAAACAAGGTTACCCAAAAACAAAAGAATACTAGAAGAAGTTACTACATGATGACACATGGAGAGAACAGATGCAGGATCACAAAGACAAATAGCTACCGTACTCTAGCCCCCTGACACAAACAAGGTAATAAAATGGAGAGTGACCAGGCTGTGGTCCTTACACACATACAAATCTACTTTGTGGTTTTCAATGTTATTCAATCTTGTTTCATTTGTTCACATTAAACAAGTATGCAGTGAACAAAATATTTGCCAAATCTGGAGGCAGCAGTCAGTGTTACGTGACAGCACAACTGCAAAGTGATTGCACAAGCAGTCCTGATTGAGTCACTGATCAGTAAGTATCTAAGAGAATCAGCTTTTAACCCATCTCTATAATACAGTAACATGGAGCTTGATTGTAACAGCTCTATGGTTTGAACGATCAATAACGAAATATTTGTAACGGTCATATATATTCATTACCATTTACCACTGTGTTAACACACAGGGCCATAATATTGACATGGCCAAATATGTTGGCACTCTTTATTCACGTTGACACGGCAGTGAGTACGTAACAACGTGAATTTTCACGCAAAATGTATTTGAAGACGGCAATATAATTTCCACAGTGGTATACATCAACACCATCAAATATTTCATTATACCAATATAAATTGATGCAAAGTGCATGCCATAGTTTTTTCTTGTTGCTGTGTATTCTGTTTGTATTTACAGCTACTTTCAATCAGTCACTGATTTGCCACCTCAAAAAGAAACAAAATCCGTTCTGAATTTGTTTTCTTCATATCCACACCATCCAATTTCAGTAGAATTCTGTAGCATGTTTGAAGGTCTAAAGCCATGGCCCAGGAGCCATGAAAAGTCAAACAGCGTTTTCCTCAGCTCGAGTTACCATTGACCTTGGTAGAACAGTCAAAGTGCAGCAAAGATTAAAACTCTGAACAGCACATAAAAGTCAGTTAGAAAAAAATAGTTGATACTGCGCCTGCTTCAAAACGTAAATCATTACAATACACTTGTCATGTAAACTTAACTATGTTACCTGCATTTTTTAAATTAAAATATATGCAAAAGTGTCCGGGGGAAAGAAAGATAAAAGATCGTGTAGAACCTTCTAAAAAATTAAATTAATCAGGAGTGTATAGCAAATGGCCTATCCACTTTGGCAAATTTTGGGCATATCTTATTGTCAAAGTGGACAGCTTAATACTGTATTTGGAAATTGCAGATTTCAGGTCAGTTAAAAAGAAAAATGTTCACATGATATTATGTTGTTTTATCTATCAACAGTTATCTATCAACAGTAGTTGCTTAAAAATATAAATATTCAACACCCAACAACTTGTCCAGCAGACCTTCTTGCCACATGTTTGTGGAGAGTTTTTGGATTGTGAATGTGAGTGGCAAAATTTCAGCAAAGATGAAAATATGTAACATAGTGACATACTGTACACATGTTTATGCCATATATGTAACTAATATTAAAACCAGTGCTTCAGTTTAAGGTGTCTCCTTTTTTTTCACTTTTTATTATCATCCAAATTGCAGTCAGTCCAAGCAAGATTCTTGTACAGATGTAAACTTGCAAAACATGAACATGAGAAGCTGCCTAGTACACTGCATGTAGTTTTGTGTGCAGTACATTACATTACTCATCAATGCTACTGAGTAACAATGTTAACCCCTGAAGTATTGAACAGCAGATGGGTGTGGAAAATATTTACAGGGTTAATTCACAGAATACATTTGTTGTTTGCTATGCTAGAAGTGCATTCAAAGAAGGTTTACAAACATTTCTTTACAGTGACTGAAGAGCAAGTTAAACATATAAACACACCACACATGCAAAATGGCAGGGAATCTAGACCCTGATGCGGAGGTGTTTGTCCCTGGCCAACCCTGGGGAGTTGTAGAGGTAAGAGACTTTTTACTTCTGTTTAGTGTCTTTAATTTTGTGCTCAGTTGATAGAACATGATACATAATGCATTCTAACAGTTAGATCCAAGTGCACAAAAAGACACTTGACAAAGTTATACTGTAGATATTTATTTTAAAATGTTTGATGCCTGCTGTAGTATTACACTGGCTTAGATTTGCCACTAATTGTCTACTTTGTTAAAAAGCTCACCTACTATTGACCACAAGATCTTTGTGCCGTCTAGAATGTGGGAGATCGACATGGTTTCATTTCTGGTCGCAGTTTGTCAGTGCTCATGAACGAATCTTAACAACCTTCAAATTAAAAACCCTCAAATTTAACCCCCCCCCTCCACTCCCTTCGTGGATGACTGCAATGCACAAAGCCTTGAGTTTTGTACATTACCCAGTTTATACTTCAGTGTATGCAAATAACTTCACCCTGTTCAGAAAGTCATTGTTTTTTCAGCCTATCCCCATTCTTGACTGTGTCATGTGCACATCCTCAAAATTGTAAGATAAATAGACATACTGTCAATGTATCTACAACATGTGCCAGAAAACAGAGTTTCATGTTAGAAGATATTTTTTTAACCAACTGCAAATATACAGAAGAATTGCTCCTGTACTTGTGTGTCTTAAACAGTCTGTAAAACACCCTTTTCATCTAAAAATTGTGGTATAATCTGTCAAAAATGTATTTTTTTGCTATTATGGTAAGCATGGTTTAGTCATCCATGGACGCATCCCAAAATTCCTTGTGTGAATCCAAATTGCAAACAAGCTAATGTTTCTTTTGTCTGCACAATGCTCATCAGAACATTCCAGTTCATGCGTTATCTCTTCACTTTTGCCTTTGGAATCTAGCATCCTGTCGTTACCCTCCTGAAGGACGTACTTTACATGCTCAGCACTAACCCTGCTGCTTTCTTCGAGCTGATGTCCACGGTGACCGATGCCATGAATGACACTATCAAAAAAGATTCTCAACTCGAAGCCGTAGCTGAGGCAGTCTTTGAACAGGTGACGGTCAAATCCACAATAGGTGGTTTGAAAAGAATGTGCTGTATGTTTCAACATGGTTATGAAATTACCAAAATGTTGCAGAGCAAATTTTGCATGGTAACATGAAGATTCCAAAGACACGATTGTTGAGTGGGTGTGATGGCCTAAAGGTAGAGTCATTTATCAGCTTATGCAAATTTCACTCAGTTTAGGAGAACTTAACCACTGAGAAAGCTTACACACTGGCATTGTTATGTCTTGTGTTTGCAAAGGGTAGTATTTATGTGGTGCTCAATTCTTTAATAGGTAGTCTTGCCAGGACTTGATGTTATTTTCAAATGAAGTAGTATTGGAAGGGGAAGGCAACCAACAGTGCAATGCCTACAGACAACAAATTAAAACAAAGGAGAGAGATACTATATTGGGTTGGAAATGGTGACACAGTCAGAAGATAAAATTTTACATTTTTGAGATAAATCTGCGGGTGCTTGGCCATCAATTTGATTTGAAACCGATGGTGACATCATCATAGGGGCTGAGTGGACCATGGCTGATGCATGGGTCCGCTGCTTCCATGATGACGTCTTCATCGGTCTCAGATCAAATTGATGACCAAACACCTGCATATTTATCTCCATTCATAAATGTGTACCAGCAATTGACTTAAAACCCTGTTTTTGGACAAAATACCAATGATCAAATTCAATTCTCCCAACCTGCCCAGCATTTGCTTTTCAATACTGATAAACATTAACAGGTACGTACTCACTGTGAGCAATGTGCTGGCTACACAAAAAAACACAACGTAAACCTAGACCTAGCCTAGTTGCTTTATATCATAATCTGTTTTAACAGTGAACAATTTCTAGACAAATTTCTGGATAAAAACTAACATTTCGCAGGTAGAAATATTCTAATTTGAGATGGTAAGTGACCTTTTCATTCATTGTGCAATGCTGACTGTGATATCGTTCCCATGCAGAAACAAGTGACTGTTTGGCTAGCGTAGCGAGTAATCTGACATTGGGATGCTGTACTGTGTTTTCAATACTTAGCACTAACAAAGCAACACAGAGTGATTAAACCTTGTATGGCTGTCAATCTTATCATTAAGACAATTTGTTTGAAATACACAAATTCATTGGTGCCAAATGGTACAATTAGAAAACAAACCCTGGAAAGCAGTGTTTGAAAGATCTTGCCGTTACGTTAGGATGTTGTGAAGTAAAGGCATCTTTAGGGGAAGAGTTATTGCAGCATTAGATTTGAACCAGGTTCTGCATTCTCTGCTCTGGCAGTCGGTACGTCATTGAATGAGCACACTGGTTCATCTGGCTAATTTTATGACTCAATGATCTGCTGAAAGACATGTTATAATGTTGTATTCACAGAATTAGCAGCAAGCAAAATAGGCTAAGGCCACATGAATGGTAGGCTTGTCACCAGGACAAACTTGTTGTGAAGAAGGCCTTAGCCTAAGCCATTGGAACACGCTGCAGGCTGATCATCAAGATTAGCTTTTGAAACATGTTTGGCATTCTGTCCGTTTGGCTGATCTAATAGTGGCCCTAGGCCCATAATTTAAAAAGAAGTCACTCATGTTTTCCCTTGCGAAGAATGAGAGAAGCCTATAACCTATGCCATGGTGTGCTGTTGCATTGAATGACCGTACGTTTATACTCGTGCCTTCAGTATAAGTTTATACTGCACTGTGTATGTATGCAGTATAGCAGAGTCATGCATAACTCATAGTGTATGTTACCATAGTAACCATTTCTGTGACATGATCCATGATACAAGTTACACACAATTAATGTACTACAACTGCTAGTGGCAGTTGATCATATGCCTGTTCTTCTCACTGAAATTCTGACCAGTTTCTAATCCCATTGGAAACCGGGCTCTAGTGGCTTTCAGCCAGTCACGTTGCACGAATTCGTTGCAGGCATTTATGAATGTCCATCTAAGTTACTGTACATATTGTTGAAATGATAGGTATCTGTTCACATTCTTATCTTGGGGGCATCAACATAAAGAAAAATTAAAAAATTAACTGTTTCTTTTTCTCTCAACTGGGGCACTTTCTAACAGAATTTGTCATTGACAGAGCATTTTTACCACAAATCAATCAATACAATCAATACATATGCTTCTACTCGATTTGGAGAAAGAAAGTGCAAAAAGTTACCCAAGTTATTTCAGTAGTGCCTATGCTCCTTTAAGTTATGCCAAAGTGTACTACTCTTCCATTTACAGTATGGCACAGCATTTATTCATTCATTAATTTTTTGTATACAAACACATAAGAGAAAACGCATATAGACAGGATGCTAAAGAAACACTTTATTTATCAAGCTAGTGCCCTAAAAAAATTAAGTGCAAAAAAAGAAGGAAAGAAATAAAGGAACAAAGAAAAAAAAAGAAAGAAATGAAGGAACAAAGAAAAAGAAAACAGAAAAAAAACAAAAGAGAAGCGCATAATGATACTAAAAAAGAAAACGAATCTCAAGTTGTGCACTGGGCGATAAGGTGAGCTTTGACTTTACACTTAAAACTAGCAAGGGTTATAAATGTTTCAACATCGTTCAGGAGAAGATTCCAAATTTTTTTAAAATAATCATTCAAAAGTAGTTTGCCTTGTCTGGAACATTGAATGGTCACCGAGAATAAATCATTACTCCTTGTACAAGGACGGACGTCGCTAGAAGTGTAGGGGTTTACAATATTACTAAAAACACAAGGATCATCATTGATATTGTTGTAGATAAAGGAAGACATTTTAAACATATGAATATCACTAATCCTGAGGATTCTGAGATCTCTGTGTACCTGATTGGTAGGATAACACCGATGTATAAAGGCACTGTACAAGTTCTTAGGATCCTATTTTGAAGCTTTTGAAGGGACTGAAACAAGGAGGGTGTAGCCATACTATATATATTTACAACATCGGATAAACTTGGATACAACAAGTGAGTAGTAAAGCTGGATTGCTACAGCAGGACTGAGCAAGGTTCTGAATGGATAGAAAATACCGTTGAAGTTAACAAGGTAATTTCAGAGATCATCAATATGCTGCTTAAAGGATTACTGGTCGTCAATCAGAAGACCTGAGTATTTCGTGCAGTTAGTCTTACAGCTATTAATGTCGTTCATAATGAAGTGATGTGGACAAGTATGAGGAATTCATATGATGTGTAGCATGAAAGATAGAAAAGGTGGGTTTACAAGATGTGAATTAAGTTCGTTTGCATCAGACCAAATTTTTAGACTCACAAGAGTGGAATGAGCTTCGCTCACAAAGATTGTACAATTCTTCTCATGAAAAAATAGGTAGTATCATCAGCAAATAGTCTTAGAGATGCATAGGGGACAAGTTTTTTTAAATCACTCACATATGGTAGGTACAGCGGTGGTCCTTAGACAGAACCGTGGGGCACGCTGACATTGACATAAGAACAGATAGAATATGATCCATTAACAAACATGATTTGTTTTCTATTGCACAGGTAGCTATGCATAATGTGATGAGCCTTACCACATATCCTATCAACCACCACCCAAAATTCTGTCGTGATATAATGCCAAGTTACAGTGTGTCTTTGATTCTGTTATTTTATGTCTTTTCAGTCAATTTTGGAACCTAATTTTACGTACACTGGTGCTAGAATGTGTGACTATCTGATCAAGAAACTGAAGTTGCCTGAGGGCGTCGTACCGTTCAGTAGTATTATAAATAGGAAGTAAGTTGTGTGTGTTTGTGGTTAAGTAAATGTTTTCTGTGTATTTTGATAGCACAGTTCAAAAACTGGTTTGAAAGTTGTTAAAGTGCAAAGCATTTTTTTTTTGTTTTTTCTTTTAGGTAATTTGCATTGACTTGATTGTAAACACCGAATGCATGGTATTGGCTGAAATTAGACTGGTGAGGGGAAGAAAGGATTTTTCCTTCAATGGAGGTCTCCTTGCTGCCCTTGATGCAAAATAAAAAACATGAAGCAAGAGAAAGACCAAGTGACAAGTGTTTTGATTTAAACTGGCACAAAGTATGTAGATCAAACAGTGATTAACTTCATAATGATTGTTTGCAGATTGCTTTCGTTCATCATTTGGAGGTTTTGCATCAGTCATTGGGATTTGAAAACTTCCCATCCCCTTTATTAATTTCCATCTTTGACCTCAGTGATGCTGTAACGAACCTCTGTCACATGTTTGTGAAGAAATCCGACGTAGAGACCAAAGTTACAGGTTTTCATTGTTTGTCAATATGTATCCTTTGTCTTCGTATTCTGCCATCTGCCATTAGCATTCGTTGTTTGCAGAATAAAACATTAATTGTTCACATGTTTGATTGTAACGCTACACTGTCTGTTGTCACTGATTGTTTTCATTCGTTTATTTTAGTCCTCCTTATGTCTGTTTTTACAGCATCATCTCTCTGCTTTCATCTGTGGTATTTTGTTTACAACAACATAACAGTGATAAACTTTTTCATTTACTGTATCTGTATTCAAGTTTTATTTGTTTACAGTAACAGGGTCAACATCTTATTTCAGTTTTTTTTTTTTTCAAAGTTGGTAAACAGGCGCATTTGCACTGGGTCCAAAATTCAGCCCTTGTGCTTGCTGTTCATAGTTGGTGGTGTCCCCGGAAGTATGACTTCTGTGAGACTACGAGTTCATTGCGATCCCGTTATACCGCATTTTGTTTTTCACGTCAATAAAACACCATGTAGCTTACATCTGGGCACGACAAAAGCATTCTTATAGCCACTAGGCATACCTGTTGAATTTTTTTTTTTCACACCTGCAATGTACATCAATGAAAGTTAAGATGTGGTTAACAATTTCAGAACTGAGTCATGTGATCGTCAGCCAGGTGCCCGAGCGCCTTGGTGTAGACACTAGTGCACAGATATCATTGGTTTGCAGGTTCCACCGTTTTGTCTCTTTCTTCTTGTCAATAGAACAAAGGACGTGTTATTAAAGAGAGAATTGCTGCTACAGTCTCCAGACACAGCAAGAAGGTTGCATGGGACTGCTTTCTTTTTAGCAGAACTTTTCCTCATAATTGAGGTGAGGATGATTCTATCTTTCTGTAAGCAGCTAATGACCTTTGACCTAATTTCTGTTGTTATTTCATTGAATGATAGAAGCAGTTGTTTTGTCTGCTGCATTTAATACTCATGCCTTGGACATGGACATAAATTCAAACCATCCTGAGACTGGTTTGCATTTGTGTGTGACATTGAATCAAAGGTAGCTGTTTGAAACTTCCATTGAGAGATGCACCTTTGTGCCATGTCTCTTCCAAGTCCAGTCAGAAACTGCATGGACCTGAGGATAAATTTCACGTAATCAACAGAACCGTGATTTCACCCAGGAATTTCTTTCTCACCTTTACAAAACTAGATTCCACGTTGTTTTGTATTGTTTTGAAATCAGAAACATTGTTAACACAAGATGAAGGCTAACTGACCTGATTCACTCTTAAACAAGGTCAGTTACTGTAATATTGATGCGACTTTCACCCCTCCGAAGTCCTAAAGTTCCTAAAGGGCCTCTCCCACTGAGTGCACTACAGCACGATGTGATAACGTCCAATGAAAATGTTGCGCAAGAACGTTTTTTGCTTTCATGACAGAGGTCCTTTTTTTATATCTCAGCTTCTTGCATGTAGATTGCCCTTATTGAGTAGATGATCCCTATTGTTTTTGGTGGAGGTCAAAGGTCATTTGGGGTCACTAGAGGTCAAAAGGTAAATACCTTGAAAATTGCTTGTAAACACGATATCTCCAGAATCGTAACTCTGAGTGATCTCATACCTGGCATGAAGGTTGCCCTTATTGAGTAGATGATCCCTATCGTTTTTGGTGGAGGTCAAAGGTCATTTGGGGTCAACATGGGTCAGATTGTGAAAACCTTGTAAACATGATATCTCAAGAAAGGGAGCTTGTAGAAATCTCATGTCTAGTATGTAGTTGCACCATGTTGATTAGAGGAACCCTATTGTTTTCAGTGGAGGTCAAAGGTCATTTGGGGTCAACAGGGGTCAAATTGTGAAAACCATGTAAACACGATATCTCAAGAAGAGAAGCTTGAGCAGATGTCATACGAAGTGTGTAGGTGTATCTTATTGAGTGCAAGGGTCACCAGAGGTCAGAAGGTAAATACCTTGAACATTGCTTGTAAACACGATATCTCCAGAACAATAAATGTGAGAGATCTCATAGTTAGCGTGTGGTTTGCCCATATAGAGTAGATGGTTCCTATTTTTTTTTTGGCAGAGGTGAAAGGTCATTTGGGGTCATGGGAGGTCAAAATGTGCAAAACTTGAATCTACAATATTTAAAGAACTTCTAGTGAATTTTATACTTGTAGTGTAGAATCCTGTTGTTGATTTGAGAACTTCTTTTAGGACATACCAACATAGTCTCTTTGATAACCATAAAGAAAAGATGAAGACAACATTAAATTTGGTATCAAAGATTATTATTTGGCAAACCTGCCACTGTCCTCATAAGGACATGTGAGCATTCATGAATTGTAAATTGGAATTGATTAAATGTACCACAGGTTATTAGCTTTATAAAAAGAACTAAATTACTGATCATTTGGATCAAATACCCTTGAGCGTGCATGAACTGTGATTGCTTAATTGAATGAATCAAATTGTAACTGACCCACCTCTGTTCAAATTGGTCTCTGTTATCTGACATAATATATCACAGTTGACTGCCAGTAGAAACCACAATGTCCAGAATAAATCATACAGTTTGTTGAGCCAGGTGCTTAATGGACTTAACCATTTACTTTATAAACAGTGTCTCTGTTTAGCCCT
Organism: Stichopus chloronotus; assembly: GCA_021234535.1. NCBI lineage: Eukaryota > Metazoa > Echinodermata > Holothuroidea > Aspidochirotida > Stichopodidae > Stichopus > Stichopus chloronotus. Next base: position 21,652,121 of record CM037839.1, on the reverse strand, counting down.
TAAAGGGAAATAGGGCGTTTGTTTTACAGAAAACAACCATATTTTTAAAACCATTATTTGTGGACATAGAATGATAGATTATTCAAAATAATAAATTACAGTAGCCTTATTTTCAAGGAATAAGATTCTCACAGATCAGAAATTTAGTTATTTATTGCTCAACAATAATTTGTTCACCCAAACTTTTTAAAATTCAAGTGATGCATCCGTTACTTATCACATGCATAATGTTTTGAGGAGGTGAAGCTTTGACAGATATTTATTGATGAGACTGAATAGTTTAACAATGGTTGAAGCGAATTTCTTTGTACGCCATGTTGGTGTATTCTAAAGGCCCTATTTCACTTTACAGTAGTTCAGGTAAGCTTTGAACAAATGACTACTGTGTTTCAAACCAGGGAAACTTGTACTGTGTGTTGTGTCTTTAAGTAGACTAAAGGCAAAATTGCAAGTCATGGCAGATTCTGGTTTAATAGGGTTATCCGTTTTTGCTAATTTTCAAGGACCTCATAGTCATTGGGAAGGGCATCACGCCAAAAAAATCAAATACAGAAGAGCTGCCACCAATAGCTGTAACTCGACAAAATAAAGTGCTATAATTTTGATTAAATAAACATGTTTGCCTTTTTATCAAGTTATTAGACACGACAAAATATAATTTGTTCCCCTACAGCATCTTATCCGTTTGGGAGTTTTCTCATGTTTGTGTAGGTCAAAGGTTATTTGGGGTGACAAAAGGTCAAAACCTTGTATACATGATATTTTAAGGGTGATAAATGTGAGGGGTGTTATACTTAAATTGTGAATTGTTCATATTTAGCATGTTGATGGCCATTTTTTTCATTTTATTACAACTAAAATGTGTTGTCATGTTGATCATGTGATTATAGTTAGAACAATAATTTTCGTTGATGATGTTCATTGTACATCAGCACTATCTATGAAGGCAGATGGCATGCATGTAATATTACTAATAAGACCATGGACACTACAGTGTTGTTGCCATGTTCAGAATGACCAAAGCCACAGTCACTCTGGTAGCGAAAAATCTTTACAAAGTGAAGCCTGTGTGAGTTTACTTTGTGAGTCACCAGATGCCTGTTTGTAATCTTTGTAAGGGAAGTTTGGGTTTTGAAGCGACTTAAATCTTAACTGATTTCCTGTTAATTTAGTAGTTTACGTCTCATCCGGGATGTGTTCGTCGGCCATTCTTTGCTGTTGATGAGCATCATACCTTCCACACTATTATCTCTTCCATTCCTTTTGCTCTATTGGCGGTGTTGTTTTGTCAAACAGATCACGGTAGATGGAAAATTCATCTAAAGTGGTGGCATATAGACTAGCATTGCAAGAGATCTTGGAGGCACTGTTAAATTCACCTACCAAAGATAACATGAAATGTGCTCTAAAACTTTTGAAGGTGAGTGGTGCATACTACTTTTGTTTTAAATACAAAGTGTTATCTTTTTTGTATTATGTGTCATGCAATTCACTAACTGGTCAACATGCCATTCACTAATGTTGTTCCCTTCCCCTCCAATGCTCCAGTGGAAATGCAGCTATAAAGGTTTGTGTCATACTTGAAAAAAAGAAAAAATTGTGCTGGTTTCCTCCATTTTTGAAGAATCGATTTGAAAGGAACTGTTTCTTCTGTCTTGTCGTCTTGTTTGGCAGATGATTGGCGGCACAGTGGACGAATTTGATGAAGAATGGAAGGAAACGGGTTTGCCGTTAAAAGCAAATGCCCTATTTGAACGTATCAAAAAAATCGTTGCAGAGAAATTAGTCGAGACGTAAGTACAAGAATGACATGTACAATGACATGTGAGGGTCTGTACTGTCAGTGTACCTTTACTGATCCCATGCTTTCAAAGGTTTCTGCTGCCGCGTGAGTTTTGACCGACAAATTGAACTTTCTCACAAATCTTGACCTCTGTTAGTTGCTTTTCTCTGTTCACAGTTCACTATTGGTTTGATGCATTTCTCACAAACTACGCCGTACAATGTTCATGTCTATTTGCATGCTTAAACTTTTTAAAAGTATTAAAAGCAAAGTCTAGCTGTATGTAGTATGTTACAGTCTGTAGAATATCTTCTTGTCCTTCAGATTTCTGGTTGCACTTGATGACTTTCATTTGAAACATGCACAACAATTGAAATGACATAAAAATCATTGAAGATATTTATGGTTTCGATGAAAAGAGAAATCTCTGCGGTCATGATGGCGTGTGTATGTATGTGTGTTAGTGTGTGTGTGCCCTTGTTTTCAGGTGGCATCGCGGACTGAAACAATAGAATTTAGGTTCCAGAAAATTCAATAGATATCTCCGGTCCTCTCAAGATTAACAATAGACAATCTATTGTTAAGGTTAGGGTTGAGGAAGAAAAACAAAAGAAAGCACAATGAGGTCCTCAGAATGAATGGAAAACAAAGCACTCTTGTGCACCCGATCCGTAGGAATGATGGATACTCTTAATACTTGGTATGTAGGTTTGTCATGTTGAGAGGAAGAACCATATTGTTTTTGGTGGAGGTCAAAGGTAATCTGGGGTTACAAGAGGTCAAATAGTGAAAACCCCTGCACACAATATCTGAAGGTTTGAATGATGGATACTTTCATTCTTAGTAGGTATCTTTATCAGGAGGAAGCCTTTTGTTTCAAAACTTATTCTCATTTAAAGATCTTGGAGAAATTGACACTCTTTACACAGACATTTGCATGCACTGTACATTCCTAGATTGTAGGTGTATCTCATTGAGTATACAAAAATTTCATTGTCTTTGGTGAAGGTCAAAGTTTAGTTGCGGTCAACTGTGTCATAGTATGGAATTCTTGCAAACATCTTATCTCAATGAAGGGAAACTATGGCACATGTCATATTCAATATGTAGTTGTATCTCATTGAGCACAAGAACTAATTGGTATTTAAATGGAGGTAAAAGGTCACTCAATGTCAACAAGGGTCAGATTGTGAGCATGCAGATATGATCTCAAGGAAGAAAGCTTGTACAGATCTCATATTTCATATAATGCATACGTAGCTTAATGTGACACATACTAATGCTATTATATCAGATTTAGAAAAAAATTCTCTTAAGCAGATCGTCGAAACCACTATGCATTTCTGCATTCTGGTTCAATATAGTTAAACAAGTTTGATAGTATGTCCTTTCATCTTTTCTCACTCTTTTCCAGAGATGTGAACTACATGTGTTTGAGTCTTCTGCAGCTGAGAGCATCAAACTGGGGCAAAGTTTCCTCTTCTCCATCTCCTCCTGCAACGAGCAGGGAACCTGTGGTCACAGCTGGTGGAGACGCACCCCCCGGCGCATACTCGGTAATCTTGTAGACAAGTTTTAAACTTTGAAACACATCTGCATTTCTTTTGCAAATGACCTCAATGTAACTTAAGTGTCATGCACATTGCTCAGACTGATGGTGCTGGAAAGGCTTCTTGCTCGCTTTTAGTTCTTGTGGAATGCATTCCTCTAAGGTGGTAGGGAAGGGGGAAGGGGGGGGTGGGGGACAATGGTCCTACTTTGTTAATGAATGTTTCATGTTAGTAGAAGTATGTTTGGTAATTTGTCACTGTGTAGTGTTTTAGGTGTACACAAGCAACTGTGCCAATAAGGAGAATGTTGGAAGTATTGATGTCACTCTCTGGATAATGCCACAACACTATGAATATTTAGCTACTGATTGTGTCATTTCACTGTTGAATTCTAGCACCTGAAGCTATTTCCACAATTTAGTAAATCAGTGTTAAGCTGTTGCGCATCTTGACATATTGAGTTGTTCAATCTGTTATGTGCTGTCTTTGTAGCTCATCAGATTCTACGATATTAAATTAATTTTGTCTTGTTTTTTTTTTATTATGATTTTTTTTTCCTTAGGATACACCAGTTTTCTACGACATAGAGGGCAAAGTTATCTCCCCAGAGGAAGCAAGTGAGCAAAGTTTTTCTTGTGGAATCATCTCCACAAGGAGTTAAAAACATTTTGTTGTGGTTATAATTGACGAATTTTATATGGCCAATGAACAGCCCATCCAAATTAAACTGTGTATGTGTGTATGCATGTACGTATGTGTGTGTGTGTGATGGATACAGCTTTGAATGGTGAAAATCTGATAGATATGTCAGCAGCTGGATGGCTCTCTCACAGAGCTAAGGGGCTTTTGGTTGTCATGGTTTTTCCTGTACTGAATTCAAGAGTCTCAGTGATTGAGACTAACCACTGAACTTAGTCGTTGCTATGCTCATTTCGTACATGTCCTATCAATGTTTCGGTTTGTGTGTAAATCTGTCTTTGCATGCTTGTGATATTTCATTATTACTCAAAAAAAAAAGAAAGAAAAAAAGATAGTATTACTGCCAACAAGAAATGTATGGGACTTACAGTGTCCTCCTCATTATTAAAGAGACCATTTTGATATGAACTCAAGTTGGTTTTGGGGTTTGATAACTGCTTTCCAAATTTCTGAGGGTTACAGTTCTTCGAGATGCTCTGTGCTTCCTCCAACAAGTCGCTTTTATTTAGTGAAAACTTAGCAACAGAAACCAGAGACTAAATGACAGCTTACTGACAGTAAAAGGGGACACCAAAAGCGTCCTTGTAATTAAAAGAATCCAAATACTGCATCAATAGATTGATTGATATGCAGCATTGCTTTATGGCTTGATTCCTTTTCTCTACTTCAAGATTTAGACAAGGAGCTTGTGCAACAGGTGGAGGAAGACTTTGAGGATTTCATTGCAGAGGAGGAGGAGAACACTGGTTTAGAGACAGACTTTTCTGACCTGGTGATACCAGATGATGAAGATTTCCTACAAGATGAAGGCGCTGCTTCTCAGTGAGTTTTGCAGGAATGAGAGGGAACGATGAGATTATATTATGGAGCTTGTATTTTTCTGTTGCAAGTTGCCTATTCTTAAAAAACAAAGGGATGTGCTTGAGAAGTTTACAATTACACAATTGAGCAGTCAAAATATAATAGGGTATTAAAGGCTAGCGTCAGTGAGTTACTGACTTTTGGAAAAGTTTGTAGCAACTAGGTAACTCATTTCTACCAACAGCATTTAAGAAAGTGGTGAAAACTGACAGGCTAACACCATGTACGGACATGAAATGGAAATCCTATGAGTAGATTAGAAGGGAGGTCAGATTACTGCCTCAAATGTTTTTCAATTAGTCAAGAGGCTTTGGTGAACCAGTCTAAACACGTGACAGTAGCTTAAAATTAGTGTGCTGTACAGACTTGCACAATCTTTGGAAAATAGGCATTCCTACATTGTGTGAAGCAGACTGCAAATTAGTTTTTGTGAATTAGTCTGATTTACCAAAGCTGGATGTCCATTCTGCGGATATTGTGCTCAAAGATCCACCAATTTGAATACACAACTCTGCAAGAGTATGGTAGTGCTGTTGCTGAGTACCAACAACTTCACATCAACGGGACGTTGGTTCACATTAAAACTAATCAAATGGATGAAACTAGAAGAAGAAAAGATTGTCAAAGGAACTGCCTTTAAGACATTTTTGACCGTCTATTGACCATTTTTGACCCTCTCAAATTGTTTTAGAGAAGCAATCCAAAAGTGCTGCTTTGCTCAGGATATGTAGTTTTGAAACACGCTCCAGGTTTCTTTGTGACAAATCTTTTGGAAATGTCTCGGGTTTGCTGAATCCTTAAATAAATCTTCCATGATGTTGTGACATTTTTTTAAATTGTGCAAAAGCATCGTGACAGTGTGATTGTAGACCTATCAGGTAGAAAAAAGACAATCTGACTATAAAGTCGTTCAGTTATGGTTTTATAGGTTGAGAGTCTTCTGACAGAATGAAAAATGCCTCAGTTGTAGAATTGATGGTACAGGATTCTTTGCAACCATGACTGTAAGAGGGACGTGGAGTTTTAAGGTTGTTATCTAATCAGACAGGACTTGTCACTCTAATTCCATGTAATAAACCAGAAGTATGTCAGATTGGTATGGGCAAAGACATCCACTCACATATATCTGCATGACAAAATCCACCTGTTGTTGAGACCAACCTCAGCAGCGAGGCTAAAGACATTAAATGAAAAACCATCAATCATGCAGTCAATCTTTGAAAGAATGGTTGGTCCAAGGTCAGAGCTGACCATTCAGACTGATACCTGACCTTAAAAGAGCTTTTGTTTGGTCTCTACACTTTTCTCACTCTTCGTACAACACTCTTTCCAAGTTATTTGGAGGTTGTCAAATTAATCGGTATCTGCAGATTTGGTTTTGTTGGTGCAGTACAAGTTTTTGGGGTGGAATCTGTGTATTAGATCCTGAGATGTATGTATGTCTATTAATTTTAGTTTGACTCACATGCACGAAACCTAATTCTGCTGTAACATTAACCCTGCAAAATTTACTGATTCACGTTGTTCTATGGAGTAAGAAGTGCACGATGATAACCTTAAAAGACTTTAGCACTTCACAAGTGAAGGCCAACATGGCATTTCAGTTTGGACATTTTAGAGAGGAATGGGACATTTCGTCCAATGGCAATGACTGATCCTAATTCTTTCTTGCATTTGTCCTCTTGGTGTCTGTGGAATGTAGATAAGAGTGAGTGCATACAACCCAAGAATTCCTTGTTGTTTCCCATTTTCATCTTTCAGCCACCATTTAGACAATTTCGAAAATTTTGATTCCGAAACGAGTGCAGCGTTCGAACAGTTCTTGCAGGAATCCCAACAAAAGAGGACATTTGGCTACTCAAGCAGGAATTGGTCAAACGCTTCATAGTAAGTTATCATTATTCCAACTGATGCAGGCCAAACTTCCTTTCTGGAGAGCAACCTTGTGACGGTTCCTTCGGTGAGATGCTTTGGAAGACTCCCAGATGTGTCATGGAACTTGAGATTTCACTAGGGAGGTGGTTTTATACAAAGCAGGAAGTTTCTGAAGAAGACAAAGTTTTGTTTTTGAAAGATGTGCCAGACTTTTTGTGTCTGTGGAAGATGATTTTGAGCTCTGTAATGGTTGGAAAATGGAAACTTGGACGAAGTTGAAACTTCAGTCAAGGAGACACTTTTATAGTCCAGAGTTTCCCCATACCAGAGAAACAGTAATGGTTGTCTTAAAGTGACTGGTTTTTAAACTTTGTTTTACATGTTTGGATGGCAGTATCCATTTTAATCTTTCTTGATTGTGATTTTACGATGGTTCACTTTAAGAACGAAATGATATTGTCTGTGTTGTGCAATGAGCATTTAGAGCCTACGATAAGTTGTCACATGGTCAGCGGGTTGAATCTCTGCAGACGACTTACCTTGCAGGATGAGAGTTTCATTCTTTTTGTCTGCACTGTGCAGAATGAAGCAGGGCAATAATGCAGTATCCAATGTCATACTTGGTCGTGAAAAATGCTCGCAGAGTTACTTCCGTTTAATCCAGGCTTCCTCAAATGGTGACACTTGTAGTGTATGGATGCAGTTTGGTGTGGAATGCCAAAAATTCCTGGTAGAGTCTTGAAAACAGAACTAAAAAAAATTCCCTCAAAATTGAGATAATTTACCATTGACAATTGGACATTATGTGGAAATCTTGGGCCCGGAAAGTGAACATACTTTGCATGTTTTGCATCGTAGTCCCTTTTAAAACGCACAAAAGAAAACTTCAAATGAGTGTATAAGTCTTGACACCCCCCTTATATCCCCTTTCCCCCTCAGGACAGCACTCAGTGGCACGTAAACATAGATTCCCCATGTGGCATTTGAATTTGAATCTTTGAGAATCAGGGAGGCCAAAGACTCATTGAGGAATATCCTATACCATGTTGATGAACAACAATACATGTACAAACACAAACCTAGAAATCTTCTCCTAGGACTGCCATTTCAGAGGAGAGTGTATCCCCCCAGTCTTTAGCCACTTTAACTTAAGGCTGGGGGAGGTGGAGCACTTGTCTAGCACAGCAGGGCATTTGCTGTACAGGATAACCTGAAGTGGAAAAGACCTGTATCAAACAACAGGAACCCAAATTGGAATCACCAAATAACCCCCCCTATAGCACCACTGTAAACATGCTAGCTCTGCTGAACACGTAGTTGTGAGTCATGAGAAAATTTGCGAATGGTTCCACCAGGATTTAATCCGAGGACTTAGTGGGGCATACTAAGAACCAAGTCCACCATTTTGTCATTTTTAGTTGCAGGAGCCTGATGTAAATTAAAAACAAATCCCTTGCATTTTAATACAGACATCTCCTACCAGCACCCATATCATCATCTGTAGCCCCATCAATTGGGATGCAGGCTGTAGTTGTTTAGAGACTGTTGGTATTTGTCAAGATAAATACACCTAGTCGATAGAAACAGTCTGACAGTTGTCAGTTCTGTCCAAAAGAATGAAGAAACCATCAAAGGAGGAATGCACGGGGATTTGACCGACGTATCGTTCCATTCTTCTACATCGTAAAGCTCTGTTACATCCTGTCAATAATGATTGATGATTACCAACAATACCAGCAGCCTAGTACAAACATCATTTCCTCCAAACTAGATGCCGACAGGAGGTACAGTAGATTGGTATCGACACCTTGATCATTGTTTTCTGAAACAGAGAAGTTTGGTCGCCCACGGTAACAGTTTCAGAAGAAGCTTTTTACGCACGTAACGCTCCTTGCTTTGCAATCAAACGTGTGTCTTTGAGAGCCATTTCTAACGATTTGTGGTATCTGCATTCATGGCGATGAGGTTTCTAATCCCACAGAAACTGCAACAATTGAAATTATTTGGAAGAGTACTGCACCGATACGCTTTCTTTAAAATGTTTTTCCTGAGGACAATTCACATCCTTCAAAGTCAGTCCTGATGGGTAGGCATCGTATCACCTTTCAAAAGTGAAATCATCACCTGAGATTATTACTCAGAGACGTATCTCAAATGAAACTTTGTTCATTGATAATGAGGATTGTATGGAGTGTATGTGATAAAAAGTTTATGGTGATAAGGAGTGTATGTGAACATTGTCTCCAGGTACCAATGGTGTTCATTGTCCTGTGTAGCTGCATTGACTCAATCCTGTTGTGACATCACTGGTTGGTAACAAAAAAACCCCCCAAAAAACAATGCCCTTGTATCTGAACACCATCATTTTTTGCTGCAACCTGTCTTTTTACGCTTTCATGTATGTCAGACACCCACTTGATATGTACAGTATTAAAGTCAAACATGGAAAGTGCAATTTCAGCTCTGACCAGGAACATGATTTGTTAAGTATCCTTCAATGGTGTCGTGTCCAAAAGTGACATAGCAGGTGCTCTAAGCAGTATAGTGCACACTTTCTTTCAAGACACTACTCTTGTCTCACTTTTCTTCAAGTTCATATCAGTTTTATCACCCACTGGATGTGGGCTACAATCCACAAGGTAATTGCTTGTTTTTCATGATTTTCCTGTTTGCTTACGCCATTTTCTAGTGTGTGATGTATCAGAGGCTTGAGTTCAAGATGGCTAAAGATACGGTCTTTAAGCTGACGCATTGAAATCCTGAAACAGCTCTGAAATTATGCAGTCATACTGTTTTTGTGGTAGAAGTAACTTTTTCATGCATGGATTATGCAATGCTGCTATAAAACAGAAACATTGACCCATGGTCATTGTTTGATCATTTGCATTAAAATAAGGAAGAGCCTTGAAAACTTTTTTGTGCTATCTTGTGAAACTGAATGCATTTTCACTACGTGAAGGTTCTGTATACCTTGAGGTGAGGAGCTTTTTGGGCTGGGTTGCATCATCTCATCACAAATCTCAGTGAGCTCCCATGAATGTAAGATGAGCACATAATTGTCTTTAACAACGAAAGAATTCTCTAACAATGACAACTAAACATTCAACATGAACTTGGTGAACTTATTTCTGAAAGTAATCTTTGTTTCTCTTGGTTTCAAAATATCAAAGTTGATGAGTGTAGTGAGAGGATTCCTTCTTCCATCAAATATTCTTGGTGAGAGAGGGGGGTAAAGTTCATGTGATAGAGGGAGGGTAGCATTCATGTGATGGAGGGCAACATTCTCATGATAGGGGAGTGTAACATTCATGTGATAGAGGGTAGGGTAACAATCATGTAATAGGGAGAAGGTAGCATTTATGTGATAGAGGGAGTTTAACATTCTTGTGATTGGAGAGGGTAACAGTCATAATAAAGAGAAGGTAACATTCACTTGATAGAGGGGAGGGTAACATTCAAATGATATGGATTCATGTGATATGGATTCATGTGATAGGGAACCATTCATATGATAGGGGAGAAGGTATCATTCATGTGATAGGGAAAATAACATGATAAAGGAGTTAACATTCATGTGCCATCCTCAAATCTCTTCCTTGACAGCAGAACCTTCAACACATTTCCCATATTGTCGCTATGTTGCGAACACCAACTACATAAAATATTTGTTTAACAGAAAAGAAGTATTACTAAAACATTCAAAATTTGTATTTTAATGTCTTGTTGTTTTCTTTGGGATGTCCTGGGTGAAGTCTTGGTGAACTAAAAGCAGTCAATATTTGCAGTGCCTAAGTGACATGTTTTATTTCCTCCCCAACCGACTGGCAGATAATGATGAAATGTTCCAAGACAGCTATTATAAGATCATTCAGCATCTAAAAAGTGAAGGGGAGGGAGATATTAGGGAAAGGGGGACGGCAAACAATCATTGGAAGGGATCAGTGGCAATGCCAAGGTTCCAAAAGAGTGGCATGCATTCAATTATTTTAATTGAAGATAAAAATTTCCTAAAAGCACATACATGAAGTGAAGTGCCATGTATGCTACAGAATCACCATTTATTATTAACTTTTACATGAACAAGTAATAAATATATTCTGCTCATCCCAAGGAAATGTAGCAGCTCTGAATTTTGGACATTTTATAAATTTCAAAGTCAGATGGCCCAAAGTATTGGTTTGTCTTCTTAAAGTCCAGTCTACTATTAATAAAAATGAAATTAAACAAAAGGATTGATTTGATATTATCTTCTTTTATTACAGTTGAGGCAGTAGTATCTACACAAAAGTGACTACAGAAAATTTGTTTTTGACAAAAAAAAGTCTGATAACAATAGAAAAATTCCTTACTCTTACAGAACTTTGGACAAATAAATAATCAATAGTCTACAGCTACTGGTCTACGATTGGTTGGTATGTAGAGAAAACAGAGAAGAGGAAGAGAGAAGAAAACAAACAATGAAGTCTGAACAGAAGCCACTTAGCGATAAATCTGTACAATAAAGGGCGTCGAAACAGTTCTGAATCACTAATAGAAATTCCAAGGGCTTTAGTTCTTTCCTTATAACATGTATTGCAAAATGGTAATGAATTGTCATCTTCTATGAAAAAGAAAAAAAAAAGGCTGTACAATATTTTTTTTTCTCTTACACATTCAATCATTCCTAAGAACCACAAAAAAATGATAATGATCATGATAAAAGAGGAAACAAACAAAGACACGAAGACAAACAAAAAGAAAACAACTGGACTATCATAACAAATCCATGGGACGACCTTCATAAATAAGCCATAGCTACGTTGCTATGGTGTGACACAAATTTCACAGTTTTGTACAATAGGATTAAATTAAGTTCATTTTTAAATAATACAAAAAAAAAAATAAAAAAAACAAGTACAATCAACACAGACCGTGGGATCACCTGATTTTACAATACTCATCTACCTCGCTCATTGCGATGTCTTGTTAGAGCCGTCTCGTACATTGGAAGCTTTCAAGAGACCTAGTAAATGGTTTTCATGTAACTTCAAACCAATGAAGATAATTTAAAGACATTGGCCATATGTTGTAAATGTCTTGTGATCCCACCAATGACACCGTGGACAAGTCAAACCCCAACCACCTTGTTATACTGACCACCGAGCATAATGTTGAAAGTGACATAAATTAAGACGTTCACTCAAATTTGACATCAGTTGTACTATGATCCCACCAATGATGCCATGAAAACATAACATTTTTTTTGTAAAGACCACCCATCACAGTCATCACGGAGGTACACACTAAGCAAACATTTCCTCTGATTCATCATTTCTCCATGTACCAAGAAAATAGGGATGACACCATATGCCATTCTCAGAAACACCTTGCAAAGTGCTCACCTTAAAACAAAACAAAAATCTTCAAGAACAGACATCTCTCAATCAATCATTTAATGGCACCATAAACAAATCACAAGTCTATAAGGACAGTACTCTCAAGCGTCTCTAACAGAGGTGTTATTTGACACAAATTTCTGAGGTTTGACTTCAATGCATCATGCTTTCAAAGCTGAAACCATACACAGCTCATTCCAGGTCGTAAGGACCATCTAGCCCAGTGAATGTAAGCAGCTCTACTACCGCTGACACTTCAAATGTATCGCATACACACTAATGGCACCATAAACATCAAATCATCTTGTAAGGACTACCTAGCGCAGTGATTACATGATAAAACGAACAAGAATTACAGCTGTCATCTCTCACTGCATCTTGAGACCACTAATGACACCATACACAAGCCAACCTATTACCATATTCAAAACCAAGCAATTTGTATAATCTGCCTTTTTCCTTCTTGTGTTTTTTTTTTTTTTTTGTCTTTTTTATAACTAATTGAATTTTGGTGGTTCTAAATACGAACTGTATAAATATATCCAGTCTATGACAACACACTTTTCCAAATCAACTTGTGTAATCACCTTTGTAATCCAGTGTTATTAAACATCTACTATTACTGTTAGTCTGCACACTGTTGAGTCTCAACGATTCAACATATTCTACTGCCCACTGGCAAGTCATTTCCAATCTACCATGCCATTCACACGAACTGCCTTGCCTTTCTGATTCCAATGAGAGGAGGGCTAAAACCAGTTTTGCACGGGCTGCTGACAAATAACTCCTACAGCCACACTATCACTTGCAAGATTATTTACTACTGAGTTGTCAAAGCAAGTTACATTTTCAAATACTTCCACAAAAACAGCAATCTGTAAAGTCATATTTTAAGACATCTGTTTCACCTTCCATACCCAATATTCTCTGAATATTTGGCAGGGTAATCTCATTTGTGCCAGCAGGACATAAACACTTGCCATCAATTTTATTCGATCGGATAACCGATTCTGAATCACCCACATTCTATGCCAATCATTCTCATGCCAATCTCTATGCTGATTTCAACAGAGGAATCAAATCAAAATGCCATTGTTTCTGAACTCAGGGTTTCACTGACATAACGAAAACTATTAGATTTTGATTTCATTTCTGAATTTAATGTCAACGTTTCTCCGTGTTGATGAAATGACGAAAACAATAGACGAAAGAAGACAAAAAATCGACAGCTGCAACGACACGCCTCCCTTCCCCCTCCCCCTCAACCTCGGCAGTTCAGATGAACCTTGCATCCCAGTACAAAATGACACCACTGTTGCTTTACAAACGTCCTAACATTCACTTTGGAATACACACATCAAATGAGATGCTCTCATGAACAGCAGAGAAAGGGTCGTACCGTAGGTCTACAAAGGTCATTCAGGTCAAAGAATTGCATCATCACATGCAATCAAGTCACCATCAGTGTTTCAGCATTCAGGTGACAATAAACGATTTTTGTCACTGAATAAAGTTGAGTAATTCTGTAGTGTATTAAAATCAGTCTTTCACCAATATTTAACAGAACAGCAACTTACACCGTACCGATTTCCTAAAGCATCCATCGAAACTAAATTTACTGTAATGCAATTCGAAAGCCTTGGATAAAAAAAAGTCTTTTTCTGCTGGCCGGATGCAAATCAAGTGAGGGAGAAAGTATCCCCTTGCATTCTAGTTTAATAGCTGGCCATTGTCTGTAAATAGTACAAATTCAAATGCAAATAATAAGTTCCAAAACTCTTGTTTCTCCTCTAAATTCTTTTACCACTCCCACTGCAAACCTCCTTCAATTAAGTAACTTTTTATTCTAATATGTCTGATGAGACACTTTGGTACCAGAGAAAAGCGAGTGATTAAAGGCGGTTTTGGGTTTTCATTTTTTTTTTCTTTTTTTCAGTCTACCACAATGACTGTCCTATTACAGAATACAGCATGTCCTCACTAGAGTAGTTATCAAGCTGACCACGGAAAAGAACTGCTTTGAATTTATGCACCTGCACACACCCAAGAATGAGACAAATGACTCACTGTTACATGAAATTTGCGTAATTTCTGGGTATCTGTAGCGGCACATAGTGAATTATGATCCATAGTAAATTATAGTAACTCAGGAACCCATAGTGTGTTGTGATGACTAAATAACCCATGACAAGTTATGATCACTCAGAGACCAATAGAAAATTGTGATCACTCAGGAGACCACATCAAGTTATAATTACTCAGAGATCCACAGCAAGCTATGATTACTCAGGAAACCATAGTAAGTTAATGATCACTAACAGACCAATAGGAAGTTATGATCACTCAAACCCATATCAAGCTATGATCACTCAGAAATCCATAGCAAGCTAGGATTACTCAGGACACCATAGTAAGTTAATGATCACTAAGAGACCAATAGAAAGTTATGATCACTTAGAAACCCATAGTAAGCTATGATGACTCAGGGAACCATAGTAAGTTTTGATCATTAAGAGACACATAGTAAGTTATGATCACTCAGAAATCCATAGCAAGCTATGATTACTCAGGGAACCATAGTAAGTTTTGATCATTAAGAGACCCATAGTAAGTTATGATCATTAAGAGACCCATAGTAAGTTTTGATCATTAAGAGACCCACAGTAAGTTATGATCACTCAGAAATCCATAGTAAACTATGATCACACAGAAACCCATAGTATGTTATGATCACTTAGAAATCCATGGTAAACAATCTATGATCACTCGAAAACCCAAAACTTAACCAAAGATGCCACTCCCTCACCATTTTCTTAATCAGGTGGGGTGGAGTATTAATCTGCATCTGAGGCCATGTAATCATGAAAAGCACAAAAATGCAGACCAATAGAAAAAGAAAAAAAATAGACATTTTCTGTGTATGCTCAATCAAAGACATCTATATAAGCATGTGGAGATCTGCAGCAGCCTCCAGTAAATAAGAGAAAATTACTGGAAAGTGGAATGATAAGATAAAACTGGGTATCCTTAGCAAATTGTTTTTAGTTAAATATATGTGGTGATGACTCTCTAGACTTTGCCAACTTTCACTCTGGAACAAGTTGTGACACTACACTCTGTTCAACCATTCAAATTGATAACAGAATACATCTGGTAAAGATCAAGACCCAAAAGAGGTCGGATCCAATCAAACTTTGTTGGATCCATCTGGACAAAAAAAAATTGAATACTAAGTATGCATGCTAGATGAATACCACCAAATGAGCAAAAAAAAATTGTGACTTTAAACTAAAAAAGAAAAATCCAGCAAAAAATTAAAAATTGGAAAAGTGTGATTAAAAGCCAAACACACAGAAAAAAAAATGTGGCAAGGAAATAATATATGAGGTATTCAATAATTACTTTGTCAAGATATGTCAATGTAAATCAAGATATTCTTCCAGAGTCTATATGGTGGTATACATTCACCAATTGAAATAGATATGACAAGCAAGTGACATGAGTGGGGTACGATGGAGTGGAAGGGGAGCAAATTCTGTGGAATATAAATTTCCCCTGACTGAGAAGGGGGAGGTCTAAGGGGAGGGGGTTTCTCCCTCCCCTTTGGAAAATTTTTAAGATTTAATAGAGAGATGCAAAAAAGGCACACATCTCTGACAAGTGTTTGATTGTGTAATATCGTAGGATATGTTCCATTTTTACCACCCGCAGTGCAAACCCGCACAACTGGCCATATCCAGCGATATGTTGAAAGGATGGGGTCTGCAGCCCCCCCCCCCCCCCGTCCCACTGCACATGTCACTGTGACAACCGAGTGCAAACTGTAAAGTCTTACAGTCTTTTATTGATTGTGGCAAATTGTTTTACTTTTTCTTCAGGATTTTAAATTGCCACAAGTATGGCTGGTTGTTGAGAACTGCTATAATAAAGAGAATTTTGGCAGATGAATGTACAGAAAAAATGTATCAGAACAAACAAAATAAAAAGAATAGGAAGAAGAACAACAGTTAACACTTGGCCACGTGACTTGCAATCAAAGCTTTTCTGATACTGATCACAGAACATTCCACGGAAAGTCAAAATCAAAGAGCGACTGATTCAATAGCAAGTACCACAATAAAAATGCAATGCCTCCTGTGACATAACCATGTCATCCATCATTTTATTATTTCTATCTGGTTATGTGATTTCTTCTTTTCTTTTCTCTTTTTCCCACCTTTTAATCACATTTCTATTCTTGCTTACAGAGTTTAGTCACCTTCCTCCAACGGATGCGTACTTTTTATGACGTTCTCTCCATGGGCTCTTTTAAAGGCGATTGGTCACCTTACTATAAAGACATCATACTACACATGAATCTCTTTTTGATAACCCTGTGCCAACAATACCAGTTTGTGGCCAATCTTCACATGTACTCGTTTGCAGTGAATAGTTTTATTATGACAGCAAAGCTTTATATAAACACACACACATGGTATACCCATGTTTCACTGCTGTTTGCAAATAGTGACAGTAAACTGGTGACATTACTAGTTTGTTGTCAACCATCATATGTACTTGTGTGCAGTGAATAGTTTTATTATGAAAGCAAAGCTTTATATACACACACACCTGTAGTCTACCCATGTTTCACTGCTGCTTGCAGTGACAGCAATCTGATGAGGTTTGCAGAGTTATGAAGAAGAAACTGAGGTCGCATGAGATTTTAACCACAGGGGTGTTGATCTTTTTTTATTTTTGAAAAAAAATCATAATTTAAATCAGTGATTTAAATCAAATATATCAATTTAAATCAAATACAATCCATTTAAATCATGATTTTTTAATTAAAAAATTA
Source organism: Stichopus chloronotus (assembly GCA_021234535.1). Classification (NCBI taxonomy): domain Eukaryota; kingdom Metazoa; phylum Echinodermata; class Holothuroidea; order Aspidochirotida; family Stichopodidae; genus Stichopus; species Stichopus chloronotus. The sequence goes on along the minus strand of CM037839.1, from coordinate 21,635,141 downwards.
TGATTTAAATCATCATTCTAATCAGCTTGATTTAAATCAAACAACCCTGATTAACGAGAAGACGAATCACCAGAAAGTCCCATCAACCTTCTTGCACAGTGCAAACTCAAGATCCTTGACATAATTTCAGACATTTTTGTTACAGTGACACCTAGATGCATAAATCTTATGTGGGTGATGGTTACTTTTCACCTTCCGATTTCAATTCTTGAATAGTTTCAGATGAATTTGAATCTGCAAAATTTCTTAAAGGTTGTTAATCCTCTAGACATCATCCAAGCTCCACCCATCAGAATATAAACCAATCAATCTGCTTATTTCTTACTTCTTTTATTTTCTTCATAAATTTGAAGACGTGTGAACAACACAGTCACAACTTGAAAATCTGATACAATGTGTTGAAATAAGTGCTGAAATACAGTGAACTGTTCAAGTGACAAGGGCAAAAAAATCTACTAAACTCTTTTTCCCTTTTATTTTTGATTGTGACAGCTTTTTTCCCTTGCAACCAACGTTTCCAGTGACATTCCAAATAACAAATTTTCTTTCCTTTTGCAAACTTGCCTTTCCAAACCTCACCAACAACAATAACATGTCACATCAAAATAGCCACAATTTTACACAAGCTTGTTTATGTAATATTCAACAGGAGGAGCTTCCGATCACAAACAGATGGAAAGAAGGCGTGGAAATAGAAATGAAAGCAAAAAAAAAAATACAGATGACAATAACATATACTGAGCAAAAACACAATCTCATCATCATCACAGGAGTTAAAAGAGATCTTATCTGATGAAGATCTCGGTAGTTGTGTGACAAATTCCTTGATTGACAAATTCCTTGATTGACAAATTCCATGATACCCATCTTTATTTTTCAAGTCTAGGATGGAATTAGCAGAGTCTGGCCTTCATCAGCCTTCATCTTTCTTCTGCACTAAAAAGTCCACCAATGAAGGTGAACAGTATAGACAAGTCCACCTGTTTCTAGAGAATCTTACACTGACTGATACCCTTTGGCCTTCCCTGCCAGGCTGTTTGGGTGGAAACACATGATGGTTAAACCAAGTCAAAGATATTACTGTCACCCAACCTATTTGAAATACTATGGGAGAGAAATCATCTGAACTTTTGGTTTACGGGTCCAGATTTTTCCTCACCTCAAATCTATTGGGAAAGTACAATGATGGTGAGTTCCATTCATGTTTCTAACACAGTTGGCACCAACGAACCACTACCAATTTAGTGACTAAGGTCATAAAAATCCTCCTATGCACCAGAGATAAAAGTCTTTATCTCATAAGGCATCCCTCTGTGTTGTTACAAGGATTGTTGCTTCCTTTTGTTTATAGTCATGTCATCATTTTGTTTTTACAAATTGACTTTCTACATTCCTCTGTGCACATTGCCATATACATCAACACACATCTTTAGATGTCTGCAATATGTCCAACATTGACTCCACCCATCTCTTCTGACTCCACCCATTTCTTCCCTGCACCACCGTGTGATGCCTTCATCACTCAATCATACAGCATTACCAGGACCTTTGCAAACCCCTCAAAACAAAGCCACAGTCACCTCCTGCAATAAGAAACCTTGCCAAGTACTCAGTATCAATCAGTCCATACACTTAGCATTAGTGCCCCCCCCCCCCCGGTTTCTGTCACTCTAGCTTGTACAGCTAGTACTTTGATTTTCCAACTGTGGCCATAAACAGTACTGACCATTGATAAACTTGAATCTAAATCAGTCTCCCAAATACTGATGCTTCATTATAACACGTATCTGCCTGACCTCACCAGGCCTTCACCTAGGACTGAGAGGTCCTTGCAAGGGACTTTCCCCTCTATAACATTCAGCATCAGGCATTTTGAACCAAGGGCTGTGCATCGTTCAGTGTATCGATGACATTTTTGTCTCGTCGCGGAGGACATTTCTGTCGTAATTTTTTTTCTTTTTTTCTCTTATGCTGTCTGCCTTGAACACGCCCGATGGTGATGACTGAAGGTCACTTCAAGGTCGTCTCGGTAGTCTCATGAACCTGATTCCAAATAAGAATGTCACGTGTAAATCACAGAGACTCGATATATGATACTGCTATACACAGTGGTCGCACATCATCCTCCTTTTTTGCACCGTCGTCATCATTCTTGATCGCAGTCTGCAGCTGACAAGTTCAATGACAGATTTATGAATGAGTTGATGATAATAACAACACTTGTTCTCAATGCACCACCAGCAGCAGGCCGCACTGACCAGGTCAGAGGGACTCAGCTCTTTTTCTTTTTTTTTATATCTTATTGCATATAGAAGTCAGGGTGTGGCTCTGGGGTATCCTTCTCAAACCTCTTGGCTTCCTCCTGCATGGTCTCTTTTATTTTCAAAATTGCTGCTGATTCATTTTGATCTTGCTGTGGGAAAAAAAAAAATGTGAAAAAGGGGAAAGGAAAGTTTAACAAAACAGAAGAAAAAATCAAAGTGAAGAGCACACTAAGGCTGAGAAAAAGATGCACTCATGTCTTGAATAATTCCTCTATCAAGAGTCAAATTTAGTCTGGGATGCATTGTTAAAAAGTATACTGTAACCACGCACGAATATTTACCACTTTAACGGAACCCTGCCGGCATCCTTATGATACCCTGACAACACCCTGGTAAGACCTTGCAACACCCTGAAGATTTTGTAACTGAACAAAAGCCTAGAAACATCTTCTAATTATTTAGAGCTACTTTCATATTATGGTTGGATATCAAGCACCTTTCAATCTGTGGAAAAATCATTCTCAAGATTGAAGGACTTTTGACCTCTGTTGGCCCTTAAATACCTATGGAAACTGGAGGACACGATCTACTTGCTGAGCACTACTTGCATGCTTTAAACATGAATGGAAAACTAAGGACACGATCTACTTACCGAGCTTACTTGAGGACTTACATATATGTCACCGTTCATTACAGTCTCTTCTATAGAAGTTAGGATTATCAAGATTCAACAAAACACACGGAGTGGTGCCATTGCTTCTTAAGCCATGCTTGCTACACATTAAAGTAATTCTCCACCATCGCTCGAATGTCTCTTAAAAAAGATACATTTCTTTTTTTTCTTCTCCCTATCCAATTAACCATTATGTTAATAAATATTCCCAAAAACTGGTTGTGACATTATTACTACTAACTTCATTATTACTGGTACAGTGTGCAGAGTGGGTTTAGCACTGTTCTGATCTAGTATTTAATGAAAACTAATTTTACAAACAAAAACATTTAACTGAATGCAGATGTGAGATCTTCATAATCACTGAACAGAAGAGTTTATGCATAATAAAACCCTTGCAGGGAACACAAATAGTGCTTAAAAGGAATAACAGCATTTGTCAAATCCTAGGTAACACAAATTTTTAAGGCTTGCACTGAAACCCAACTTTCAAAGTAGTATTTCAAAAATAAGAGAGCTTCTATGGGCTACTGCAAACTGATAGAATGGTGGAGAATTCCCTTAAGACAACAGGGGTATAAAACAGAATCACTTACATTGTCTTGAAACTGTGGAAATAATTGTCCTGTCATTTCTCCATTGTCATCTCGAGGGGTTCCTGGGCCCCCAGGCCCAGGACCAGGCCCGGGTCCTGGTGGATTGCTAGCCGGTGAGCTCTTGGGGATTCCATCCAGGTCCCCTGTAATATGCAAAATTGGAATACACGAATAAATAAACTAGGATACTTACTTTGTTTTTTTATGTTTGGTTAGAGGCACTTCTTAGCCACCTCAGAAAATACTGAAAATTTGAAGACACAAATTCTAAGTAGGATCGGAAATGGTTATATGAAAGGTCTCGAACAGTATTGAAAATGGAAGATTTTTGTAGACAGGCTTTGCTTCCACATATAAAGTGCATTTTCACTTTATACTGACAGAGTAGCAAACTTGGAGTCTGAATTTCAAGTCTTGTAAAATAAGGTCTTGTCTTTCTATTTTCTCATTGGAAGTTTCACAAACACTCTTGTTGAAATGGATGCTTCTTCAGGTAGATATCTGGACAACCAAAAAGTTGCAAACATCACAAGGAAGGAGTTAATAGGAATGTTGTTTTAAAGTTGCAAACCCAACCTCAAACACAAAAATTCTGTCAGGTGTTTTCTACTGTTTTTCTAAGATTCTGCAAATCTAGTGATGTGGAAGCTTAAAAATCCATGCATACAGAGTTATTTTTGAATGCAGAAAGGTGAACTCCTAGTAAGGTGCACTACATAAAGTGTGACTGGTTCGCATTTAGTAATATATGTGAGTTGATGTAGAGTTATGTAGAGATGGAGCAGAATTAGAGACAAACTTGTGGTTAGTATAAACAGAAGCAGAAAATCAATAGGAGATTGTAGCCACAAACTACTGTAACTTGATGAACAAACTTTCCTGAAGGCAAGAAAAATGTACTAGATGAAACTTACCTATCATTCAAATTCATTGACTGACTGACTGACTGACTGACTGACTAAAGGCAACTACAAAAAATGCCTATGATGAATAGACACACCAATCTAACAACTCATGACTACACCACATCTATTCAGAGAGCAGTGAGTAGGTCCTTACCATTCATAACTGGAGGCATATCCTGTTGTCCCAAAGATGGCATCGGACCACCATCAGGACCGGACCCCATTGGGAAGTTTTGCTGCAACAGGTAAAAGACGGACAGCTTGAAACAAATTAGACTAAACGTCATCAAGAGATTGAAATTCTCACAATGCCTCACAATGCTATTTTGCTGTCCTACAATGCAATATATCCTCCCAATCCATTAGATATACCTAATAATTAAAGTGTTCTCCGAAGCTAATTTTTATTCATGTACAGTATAAATATGTCTGCTCCATCTTGAATTAAAAAGAAAATATGTCAGTATGGGGACAGAAGGAAGTTTGCTATAAAAGGTAGTGCACCCCCTACAAACTGTTAAAAAAATCATTGATAAAATAGTAGGTTAAGGTCCAATAATATAAACACGTCAAATAATTTTGTGTAAAGAAAGAGGGTGAACTTATGTATGATTTAGTATTACTGCACCAATGTAAGGACAATGTTGACAAAGTATTACACTGTATTAAACTACTGGCACATGTATGTACAGGGTACATCATGAGTCTAAAGTAATAACTGCGATAGGAGAAGGCTATTAAACCACCAAAAGTATAGTGGGTGGTGACCCTTAAACAGGGTGCTACCTCAAACAAAAGAGGGTGCTGTCCCCAAAGGGTGCTGAAGGTGCTGACAAAAGCTATGGATGAACCAAGATGAAGGTTTTCAAACAGAAATAGTGCCAATTTGTAACTGGCAGAGTTGCCTTGTGGAGATTTGTTTGTAAGGTTCATACCATCTATTACATTACATAGGATAATTTTTTCCATAGCTATACCATTCCCAGTCGCTATCCTTGAAATTATTTTCAACTTTTGATGCATTTTGATGCTATCACAGTAAACCAATCTGATATTTTGTCACTTCCTTAAAAATGAGCGGTAAATTTAAGTTTCATGCCCTCTTAATCATGCACCAGTCCATCTTTGATTCCAAAGAGTTAACCAGTTGTTTTGATTCAGGAGTCAGAGATACTGACTTGAGTGTCTGCAACAACTTTGGATCTAATTACTGTTATAGGCTATCCTTTTCATAGAGCACAAGCAGGTGTAAATAGGTAATACTTGAAAAGCAACTAGAAAATAAAGACACCACACAAAAGTAAAAGGTCCCCTAAGCTGCGCTCATCCCAAATTAAAACTCCATACCAGAGAAAATCTAATTTAGGAACAGCACCATTTAAACTTTATGATGCACCTCCTTCTAAATTGCAGCTACCTGGTCATATGAAGCCTCAATTGAATCAAATAAGTTTCAACGAAACGCAGGTTTGTACTTCAGACATGTTACGGGTCAATTTGTGGCAAGACTGGCTGAGAACACTACAGTGACACAGTGATTTTGGCAACTCTTCATCTGAAAACCAGTTCTGGCATTAACACCTGAGTGCAGTCATGACTGCAAGATGATACATTGTCACTATTTACAGTCTTAGAGAGGGGGCCCAACTGTTCATCTTCAAAACAACTCGGACTCACTTTCTTCTGCAGAGCAATTTGTGTTCTGATTTATTAGAAATTCACACTTGATTACACCCAGTCACCTCTTAGTAATAATCATAAACACACCACTTTAATGAAGTCAGATATGAACATCTGACAACCTCGTTAAAGAGGCAGCGCTCGTTATTCGTTATTGATCTTGATGGTGACGATAAAAAAAAAATTTCACAACGATGATGATATACGAGGCCAATGTGAATACTATTTTTTTTATTTTGCTTGGAAAAGATTTTGTCCTTCCAGTTGTGTGTGCTGGAGTTCTGTGAGTAGTATGGTGTGATAGATAGCTACATCACAGCACTCTTGAAAGTGCCAAGAGAGAGAGAGTCCTTTTTAAGTGACTGTGTAGACCGGATGAAATGTGCAACGTACTCATGGACAAAATGGGATATACTCACCCCTGGGGGCAGACTACCACCGCCTGGAACCGGCTTCATTATGGAATACATACTATCACCAGAATTTGTGGAATCTAAGGAGATAGCGAACAAAGAAAAAGCAGAGGTTTAATGAGAACTCTACCTGCCGAGAAACCCTCCGCAGTCAAGGCATGTCTATGCAACTGCTGTTTGAATTAAGCCAATCTGGGAACATGTGACATTGTTAAATTTCCCCTCTAATCACACATTGCAACAAGTAAACATACTGAAAAGAGATAAACAATCTTGGGATTTAAATTATTCTGTCTGCCCGCATATTGAAGTAATTGATGACATGAAGTTTTCACTGATGTTGAACAACTTGCACATACCAGGTCAGCAAAATTCGTCCGCCCCGCCCTACCCCACCCCGTCTCTCCATTCCTCTATCGATCCACATGTAGTACCGACCAGTCTGCATCTTTTCTATGCAGTGTTTGCTGAAGTGGAAACATCTTGACAGTATGGAGAGAGCTTGGGAAGGCTGAGATGGGAAAGGTGGAAGAGTTTGCAACATGGGAGCAAACTATGACGCTACGGCAACTCATCCGGCTGGTCTCATTTGCAGTATCCTGCCACTACAATGGTACTGAATCTCTCTACTTTCTACTTTTCAGTCGAAGAGCGAACATGGACGGTTTATGATTGCTGTACATGTACAGTAGGTGCATGTGATGAATACAGCTGAATGAGGCCCTCTCAGGGAGGAGATGAGAAGGAGGCAACAAAATCAAATCAGACACCGGAGAAAGTTTTGACAGGAATACAACGAAGGAGGTGGACTCCGCCAATTGGTCGGAGCTTCCGCGAGAAGACTCAAGAGAGGCAGTGGGCTACTGAAAAATAAGGCTTGCAAACATAAAGGTACCATGATGCTAACATTCTCTCTGTGCAGTAATGAGCAAAGTCTGGTACTGCAACCGAGTCTCAACTCGAGGCAGGGATAATGATAAACCAAACAGACTGAAGGTGTAACCAGGATTTGGCATTTCTGAATTACTCTTCTATCATGACAATTACCTCTTGCCTTCTGTTTGTCTCGTTAAATGATGATTCAACATTCCCATAAATCTGTCACACGGAGGATCATTCAGACTACAAAGAATTTTAGACAAAAACTGTATTATTTACTGAAATATGCTGGCAATTTTTTTTTGCAGAACTGATGCCTTTGTGATACCATATGTGATTCAGCAGACAGGATCTTGTCGTCATATTTTCATCTGTTAGCAGGTTATCAGTGACATGTGTATAAAATTGTGAGTCTGTTGTACATGGTGACATTTATTTCTGTTGTACATGGTGACATTTATTTCATCCGTTAGCAGATTATCAGTGACATGTGTAGAAAATGGTGACACTTTGTGTACACTGGCACACTATAAATGTGAGTCGTACAGTGCCACATAATCAATTGCATTGCTAAAAGGTATTCTGCTGACCAAACCCTTAAAAATCAAACAATGAATCCTGACATCAAAGAATGGGGTAAGAATCAGTGGTAGCTTGTCTAGAGGAGGTTGTCTAGACAATGTAAGACATTGGCAGTCTTCAAAGAAGTTTATGACATTGGTTGAACAACTTCAACATCTTTCTCTCTGCAAATTTATGATTACTACTGATGACTTCTCCTTATGACTTCATTGCAAATGATGTTAACTTGAAAGCTATCAATCCAAGATGCATACTGTACAATCTCCAAATATTGTCACAATAATAGCCTTTAAATGAGATGAAAGCAGTTAATGTACATGCTGAAGTTGCTAAACTGAGTGACTCAGCAAATAATTAGCGACAAAAGATCAAAGGAGGGGACAGCATTCCAATGTGAATTGCAAAAACAAAGCCCCACAGACTGAAATAACTTTGGTAAGTGTTACACCAAGATTTTCTCAGAAATCATGAATTACACAATCACTTTAACAGAAATCAGTTTTTCACCTCTCTGACCATGTGGAGGACACAGGTTGTTATAACTTTACTTCCCTTTAAACACACACAGAGCATGTATCCACCAGTGAAATTAAGCTTCAGGACATTACTGAATGAACAGTACAATTTTAATTTTATATCTTTATGTGCTTCAACAAATTGTACCTGCATGCTATTCACACTTTTAATTTACATAAGTAATTCTGAACATCACAAAAATAAAGACCAGTCCAACCTGAGATGGATTTTCATAATTTTATAAAATATGATTCAACACGACATGACTGATGAATTCTAAGCAATAAGCCAATTTATTCATATACTCCAAGCACCAAAACATTTTCAGATGGCTGTGCACAGAGTAGAAGGAACCTCATCTACATACGAAAGACTCACATTTGAGACAGGTAGAGTCAATTATTTAGCCTTTAAATTGCTTGCACTTAAGAATTACCAGGCAAAGCGGCAATTACCAGGGCTGAACATCAGCGCAGTTTGTACAAAATTTAAAATGTTGTTACATCCAATTTCATTGACTTAAATTCTTAAGGATGACCGGTATCTTCTCTACTTATTCTGATGAGTCGCAAAAACATTTGGCCCACTCTACTACAGCATTTTTTGTTTTACACACATAATTTTTTCTCATGCAAATACTGAAGAAAAAAAAACTATTAACTTTTTAAATTTTTGGATGGTTACTTTATCATGGTCTTTGAAAATTAAAAAGTTTTTGGTTCTCTCCGAGAAACTTCAACCGGTGACGAAGATGAGATCAGAAGAGATGCCTGAGACAGTCTGATTCAAGGTTTGCAAATGACTGACATGCACAGAATCAACTCATCAAGGACAGGCCTACATTAACGATTCCCTCCATGATGGGTCACTCCCTAGTCAGAAAAGATGGTTATGTAGGCTTTGTGAGGTAGATTCTTATCATACAGTTGCTTTGCCATTTATCACTGAATGATTTCAACATTGCAAACCTGGTTAGTGTGGTGTTAAAATCGTAGAAAACATGAAAATGGTTAACTTTATGAAGGTGCATGCATGGAGTCGTAACTGATTGTATACATCGTAGCTTGTTTCAGCGTCAAGTGAGTGCAGGGTGTTAGTAATGACACAGTGAAGCTATTGTCTATTAAACTGATAGTCATCAGTCTGTCTGTGTGTCTGTTTGTCTATCTGTTAACTCAAACTTCCAGTGCTGACAGACCTATAGGTTTTTTTTTCCAATGCTAATGGTAAATATCCGTCATATGTTTGGGCAACCTGTTGAGCCTCTCTACCACCCAACCAGAAATAAAAATGCTCAGCTGTGAGCAGTGGCAACAACATATAGCCATCAAACACTTTCATTGAGCCTTAAAATGCTTTCTTCTTGTCAATATCTCTCCCTAGCCTCCTTCAATGAGATGACTGGATACATATATAGCACCAGCATTACAATTAAACAAAGCAGTCAGACTTTGTGACCTTGTACATCTTACCGAATTGTGCCAAAACTAATGATAATAATCGACCTCATCAAGCATAACCTCAACCTTCATTGACACAAGAGGGAAAAAAAAAAAGATTTTAACTACAAGAAGTGAACATGAAGGGGCAGGGGCTTGCAGAGAGTGGCTGCAGGGATCGCTAGTGATCGTTAGCACAGTAGGAGAGTATGATAAGAAGAACTCCCAAGAGCAGCAAAACAGAACAGCGACAGAAGATATGGAAACTATATTCAGTTCAAGAAGGATTTCACGAGAAAAGCTTAATTATCTAAAGTTATCTAAATATCCTAGCAACCGTGCAACATCATTTTCATGACAGCAGATCAGTAAAGTCACCTTTTCAATATACAAGGATAGCTTGAAACTTATTAGATGGATCTGCTACATCCTGTGACTGGATGCAGCATATGCGATACCTTTATTTTGGTTCCACAAATCCATCCTCGTTAGGGGCTGACTACTATGCTGACAAGTGTCCAGATACCACTCTCAGAGGAACTCCCCTTGCAACAAGCTCTCATTAAATGAGATGAAGCCACTCAGATAAACGTTTCGACCCAAGATAATACTACACTGGTCAGTTAATTTATGCCTTCAAATACAGAAAAGTTCTGTGACAATGGAACGCAACTGCTACTCTATGAATAGGATTTTTTGATTCAGTATAACTACAGGGACCTGCAAAATCAAAGCCACCTCAAACTGAGCTGATCAACACTACATATGAGAATATCGTCATACACACGTCTAAATAACCTGAGCACTAAAACTGCCACAAATGTGAACACTTGTATGCCGTTGCTCAAATCAAGGACAAATACAGCCTGCTATATCCTTAGTACATACTGACATTTTCTTTTCCCTCTAGTTTCAATATTCCTTCCCTTCATTCAAGGCACTTTTGGCAATTCAGCTCAATGGTGCAAATCCAAAAGGATAATTTTTCCACAATGATCAGCAAACATCACTTCGGTGTAAAGGTAATCATACATCTCCAGAAGACAAGAATAGAGCTTTGGAATCTAGCTAGAATTTCAGTGAGTCAAATTAGCTTAAGCCACTTTTTTTCCTGTTTCCGTGGTCCGACGTGCTAATTAGTTGCCTAACTTTCTTCTGTCATTTGCAAAATATTTGTCTATGTGAAACATGCAAGCAGGAGAAGCCTTTTGTCAGGAACTTTTCTTTCATTGGTGAGGGATGATGCAATCATAGCGTAAACAAGATCAAGAGGTAAAATACATCACTGTCAACAATGACAAACTTTTGGGACAATCATTGACTTTTTTTAAAAAAATTTTACTCTCTTTTTTTCTCTTTCCTCTGAAGGAGATTTATTTGCGATTTTCCACAATGTGTAATAAACCAATAAGATTCTACGATACGTTTGTAAGAAGCAAGCAAGGGAATAAAAAAGGACTACATATTCGTCCACCTTAAACAGATGTTTTTTATCTTGTGGGTAGTTGAATTGCACTTATTTTCTTCTATATGATGTTTTTTTTTTTAGTTTTATTTAGCTTGTTTTTGTTGTTAGGATAAGCTTCATAGCAAAGTGTTTAAGAAGTGAAGAAACTACGATAAAGGCAATAAAAAGAAAAAAAGCCTCCTCATGGTGCAGCAAAGAAAATTAGTTGTTAGTAATAAAATCATTTTCATCACCTCTTCTCGCTGAAGGTGGTCTTGGTTCTGAAGGCCCTGGTGGTCCAGGGGTGCCTGTGTAGAAACATATTGGCCATCATTTCCAAGTTGAGAATGCTGCCAATCTGTGACAGCATTATGGGTTCAGTTGCAGCATATAAAAACACAGCTAGTACTTATCAATATTAACCAAAGTTCTATTTCATACCAGAATTGATTTACAGCGAAAGTAACGACGCTCAATGAGAAATCTGGAACAGTGCAAAAGCAAAAAAACTGGAACAAACAGGCTAATTCGAGATGGGGTGGAGGGAGTACTGGAGTGCACTTCCAGATCAACTATTGACCTAACTTACAATAGAGATCACAATCTTAAATCAACGTCGATACAGTGTTCTCCAAAGTGGGGGAGGGAAAGGGGGGTTGGAGACATGGCCCACCTCCTGGAGTGAGAATTACTGACCCCCCTTGAAACAGCAACCGCAACTTCAACTGAGTCCCACCCTCTTCAAACACTCCGTTCCGTGGAAAAAAAAGTTGACAACAGGCAGGCTAGTGCCATTTCAAGGAAATCATTTTTAATCAATTGGCATCATTTTGCAACATTCAGCATCAGAAGCATCATGAATTTCTGGGGGGAGGTTGAGATCCCCCCTCCCCTCAAACCCTCTTGTATTCCGAAACAAGAATAGATCTTAAAGAGTAGATAATCGATTACATATTAAAATGTAGTCTTTAATTTGCTATTTTTGAGCTAATGAAAATAACGATGTCCATCAACATATATCAAGGAATGATATTGCAATTATCAGAGTTTTCTTCCACAGTCTTCTAAAGTAATCATTTAACATTACCTTTACAACAACATTTTATGCAAGATGCTTGTAACAGAAGAGAACCACCTCACATTTTTCCTTCATTACATACTGGTGTGTATACGCCAGCAAATACTGTATTAAGCCCGGAAGTCTTTGCCTCACATCACCTCCAAGATGGCAGAGCCTTTGTCACGAAAAAAGCATCTTCAGAGACCAGAAGGGGTCCTCGACCATGATCACAAAAACACGCGATAATGTCTGAAATATTCTCTAGTTGTGATTTCCTTATATTTCCTCTACAACTGGTACACTTTGCTTCTGTGTCCGCCAAAGCGGCTGACGTACCGCTACATGAAAACCAACTCAGCGACTGGTATCGCCTGAGGTGGTATAAAACCCTGGGCTCCATTTAATAATGGCGACATTTTGTGTCGGAAATTGGAAACTTGTGATTCCAATAGAATCAATGCCACAAGTCTTATGGGATGAAATCTACATGCACCTCATATGGATCAATTCCCATACCTTTGAGAGGGCTTGCAGTATGCAATGCTATTAGTCGCTATTGAGAGAGTGAGCATCTCAGGTGGGATCAACGCACACATTAGATTGAATCTACATGCACCTCATATGGATCAATTCCCATACCTTTGAGAGGGCTTGCAGTATGCAATGCTATTAGTCGCTATTGAGAGAGTGAGCATCTCAGGTGGGATCAACGCACACATTAGATTGAATCTACATGCACCTCATATGGATCAATTCCCATACCTTTGAGAGGGCTTGCAGTATGCAATGCTATTAGTCGCTATTGAGAGAGTGAGCATCTCAGGTGGGATCAACGCACATATTAGATTGAATCAACATGCACCTCAGATGGAACCGACTTTCTCTGTCGAAGTGTCCTCTGACCTATACTGGAGCAGACTTTTCATTGAATGCAACACGTCTCTCTTAGTGAAGTTAACACCACCTCAGATGATCTCTTGGTTGGATTTACAATCATCAGAGTTAGACGAACACACCTTTCAGGAGTTGAAGCTTTCACTTTTGAATATGAGACATGTAACTTTCCCTCCTCACGGTTTTGGTAACTGCTGCTGGCAAGTAACGGTTCCAAGATTTATTAACGAGCAACTTGGGATCGAATCACCAACAATCCAGCAAACAAATAAATTTGCAAACTCTACGCTTGATAACATAAAATCAAAATGCAACAACTGATGAAGCTTTTGCGAATATTTATGCTTGTTATTTTTATAAAGATAAAATATCCCAATCCTATCATAGTACTGCTTTATTTCTTGTTCTTGTACACAAACCACCGGAATGAGATTGATAACAGTATTACGACAAATATACTTGGTCTGCCTGCAATGATATGGCCAGGACATTCCTCCATACATGTAGCTAATAGCTGCATGCAATGGTCTACTGGATATGACCGACTTTCTCAGCTACTATCACCTTCAGCTATGTATTACAAATTTGGAGAAAAGTTGAAACCATTCGAGTAATCATGCTAAAGCAGTGCCATATGCTCTCATCTAACTGAATCAGTGTAGTAGCTTCTATTGCTTACAAACTCAGCTGTTTCTGATAACCAAAGGGAGTAATGAAAGCTATAAAACGGAAAGATAAAACGCAAGCCAAGTGAATATTCATTGCAACTTTTGACAAAACTAAAGCTGTTCATGTATGCCGACCATGTTTGATCGACAAATGTTCATTTTCGAAGGAATGGGACACCTCCAAAATGCTGATGTTACCACCAAGATCAAATGTAGATACATTATGTGCACAAAGGGTGGTACACAAATGAAAGAGGAAAAACATTGAGATAAATACATCTGATGTTCAACACCATTCAAATTTAAACATGACTGGCAGATACACTGCTGAAAAGAAAAGAACTAATGAGTGTCGCATGACTGATATCCAATAATATCAAGGCTGGTCAATGATGAAACATTGCATCACATGTACGTCTATTAGAGAATGCATTTGAGACCCTCTTAAACACCTCCTCCGGTACGAATCTCATCTGTGATCCTATAAAATACCTCTATTGAAATACTTATCTGTGACCCATTTCAATGCACAACAAGCTTAAGGCATAACCTTATATTTGAAATGCATCCCTATCTTGTCAAACTTTGAAATGTATTCCTGACTATGTAGAAATGCACTCCTAACTTGTCAAACTTTGAAATGTATTCCTGACTATACTGAAATGCATTCCTATCTTGTCAAACTTTGAACTTTATTCATGACTATACTGAAATGCATTCCTATCATGTCAACTTAAATGTATTCATGACTATACTGAAATGCAATCCTAACTGGTCAAACAAACCATGTGAATTTAAATGAAAATGGCAAGAAGCTAATAATGGCCAAAAGGGAAACTAAACAAATATATCACATGGGATGATAAGTTAACGGTCAAAAAACTTTGTGAGTCTATGGCTGTATGGTGTGTGTAGAGAAGGCTCTCCGACATGCAGTTTACACATATGATAAAAACAGTAGAAACCTATAAAGTGACATTGCCAAGAAGAAAATAACTAACCTTGAGGACTAGGCATGATGGGTGTACCGGGCGGACCACCACCTCCTGGCGGACCCTGGAGTAAATGAAATTATCAAGACAAACATTATGTGAATGCTGGCGGAAGTTAATCCATGAAATTTTACATGATTTGACATGATTTACTCACGTTGGTGAGACATCCTGATGGCATACCCAAAGTAGCCATCTAACATAATTGTTTAATGTTTTCATTTCACTATGAGATTAACTTCATTTTACCACATGTTTCTGTTTTAAATGAACAACGACAAAGCCTACAGGAAGGTAAAATGATTTTTTAAACTCCTGTATGAGCAGTCTCATACTTTTCATCCTTAAAATCACATTCTCTTTCATCAGTTAACATGGGTAGTGTCAATACTTGATTAAAACAGATACATACCATAACGAAAGGAAAAAAAAAACGAACAGCTGCTACCCTGGTAACTTTAGTAGACCAAATCAAATTACCCTTTGTGCGCTATCAGATAATGGGCACTCGAAAAAGCTGCAGTATCTCAAAGCTAATCCAAGATGACATATCCGGATGATCGCAAAATCATTTCCCACGTAAGCCATCTTTAACATGAATGCCGAATCACGTCTGGTAACAACTCACCGATAGATAGCGGTCTACATGCTATGCTGGTACTATTTTTACTGTTTACATGGTTTCCAATATTTGAAGATAAAGAGCGAAGTATTCAGTGGTTATGACACATTTTACCTCCCTTAAAGATTGGAGAGATTTTTTATCGCATCTGTGCTGGACTTTACTGATTAAGTTTCTTCCTACAAAAATCTGTTCAAAATAGTTTTCTTGGTGCATATAACAGACTAGTACTAGTGGCATTACACTCAATTACACACGTACTGTTCCATTCGACGGTAATGCTTTCCTGTCCTACCCTGATGAGGGGTATCAAACGATGAATTATGCAAGTTAAGCATTTGTGACGAGGTCACATGGAAGACTATTGTTAACTGTATGTTCCTACCATGCCCTCACCATTCACTGAAAATACAACATTTGGCAGTCAATGGATTTACATAAATGGTATCACTATTTGGGAATAAATAGCCACAGTGGTGGCAATGGAATGTGATTCTTTTGATATTAGATGGACCATATTAACAAGAATGGATTATTGAAAATAACACATTGATTCCTCTGCATATGACTGGAGGACTGATGCGTGATTTGTTACTATCATCACCACAATGATGCTCAACCATGGGTTAGTATTAATAAACCCACGGGCGTGGGTCGGTTCATACTAACCCATGACAATGAGTCCGCAATCCTTGCATTATGGTACATACAGGCGTGAGTACTGCAACTCAGTAAAGATATCACTGCAACATCGGGGATCATTCATTGCGCATTGTATGTTAAGAAGTTCGTAAGGAAGGAAGGGTGGGACAGAGGATGCACTCAGATAAACAATTTCCCTGGCATCTGTTCTAATTTAATACAATTTTAAAGAAAACGATAAATAGCAGGAAACCCACAGGGTGAACACATTTTGCAGTGTAACTTTGAAGCAGCATTGGATGCAAGCAGAATGGATTTAAGTCTGCCGAGTTACCTCCTGTCAGTTCAAAACCTCAATAGAAAGAAACAACATCACAGGTTCTACCCAACATGATAGCTTGTATCAACTATCAAAATATGTCAGTGCTACAGGAAAGAGTTCCAATTACTTTTAAGTGATTAGTTTTGACACAGTGAAGCTCTACATTGCTGATGCTATTGCAAGTGAGTACAATGGCAACGAAGCTAAGATTTCAAAATGTATACACCCACTACTTTCGAAAGAGCATAGGAAGCCTTGTCCTTTTTATATAAAAAATTAAGACATCTACATGACCCTAGTGTCACAAACATGACTCGTTTCAAAGTTACTTCAATTCCAAGCAATGCAGGTACTCACAATGTTAGGAAAAAACAGGAAAGAATCAAAGAAAATTGAGTACCTCAAAAACCACTGGTTTAGGTATTGGCAAGTTACTGCAAGCAGTGAACATACAGGTCTGTCTCTTGTACCCCAATGCAAACATATCCTCAGAGGTTACTATTCTGAAAGGCCTATGGGATCAACAGTGCTATGCCCCCCTTAGTTCCCAACCACCTACATAAAGGGTGCATCACCCAAGAACTGATACTGGACCAATGAATACAGTAGGTAGTTTTTAGAAACATTTTACATAATTTTCTGAGCAATTTCAAATGAGCAAAAACATACTGCAAAAATTATGAGTGTAAACAAGTTGAATTATCACCACAAGATACTCAATTGACAGAACAGGCGGCCGTAATCCACATTGCCTAAACTATGTGTCACTCTTTCAACTTTTTAGGAGTAAAATTCCAATTTTAAGTCAAAAATAAGAGAAGTTGACAGGTAATCAAGAATGTGTGGGGCCACCAAGAACAGGGTGCAAAGCTTCCGCCTTTGGACTACATTTGCATAAGTGTAACCAGAGACAGGATTTGAGACAGTGAATCAATGACGCACATTCTTTTTCTCTTGTCAGTAAAAGCAGCAACAATCTCATAGAGTTTTATAACTGTGGCAGTATTAATTATGTAAATGCAGAACAAAAAACAAAAAGTTAGTCAAGGACTTACACCATAGCTACCCGGTGATGCTTGTGAATAATTTATCTGCAAGGTAAATGAAGATACAGAGGTAGGTAGGTAGGTAGGTAGGCAGGTAGGCAGGCAGGCAGGCAGGCAGGCAGGCAGGCAGGCAGGCAGGCAGGCAGGCAGGCAGGCAGGCAGGCAGGCAGGCAGGCAGGCAGGCAGGCAGGCAGGCAGGCAGGCAGGCAGGCAGGCAGGCAGGCAGGCAGGCAGGCAGGCAGGCAGGCAGGCAGGCAGGCAGGCAGGCAGGCAGGCAGGCAGGCAGGCAGGCAGGCAGGCAGGCAGGCAGGCAGGCAGGCAGGCAGGCAGGCAGGCAGGCAGGCAGGCAGGCAGGCAGGCAGGCAGGCAGGCAGGCAGGCAGGCAGGCAGGCAGGCAGGCAGGCAGGCAGGCAGGCAGGCAGGCAGGCAGGCAGGCAGGCAGGCAGGCAGGCAGGCAGGCAGGCAGGAGGCAGGCAGGCAGGCAGGCAGGCAGGCAGGCAGGCAGGCAGGCAGGCAGGCAGGCAGGCAGGCAGGCAGGCAGGCAGGCAGGCAGGCAGGCAGGCAGGCAGGCAGGCAGGCCAGGCAGGCAGGCAGGCAGGCAGGCAGGCAGGCAGGCAGGCAGGCAGGCAGGCAGGCAGGCAGGAGGCAGGCAGGCAGGCAGGCAGGCAGGCAGGCAGGCAGGCAGGCAGGCAGGCAGGCAGGCAGGCAGGCAGGCAGGCAGGCAGGCAGGCAGGGCAGGCAGGCAGGCAGGCAGGCAGGCAGGCAGGCAGGCAGGCAGGCAGGCAGGCAGGCAGGCAGGCAGGCAGGCAGGCAGGCAGGCAGGCAGGCAGGCAGGCAGGCAGGCAGGCAGGCAGGCAGGCAGGCAGGCAGGCAGGCAGGCAGGCAGGCAGGCAGGCAGGCAGGCAGGCAGGCAGGCAGGCAGGCAGGCAGGCAGGCAGGCAGGCAGGCAGGCAGGGCAGGCAGGCAGGCAGGCAGGCAGGCAGGCAGGCAGGCAGGCAGGCAGGCAGGCAGGTAGGTAGGTAGGTAGGTAGGTAGGTAGGTAGGCAGGCAGGCAGGCAGGCAGGTAGGTAGGTAGGTAGGTAGGTAGAAAGGTAGGTAGGTAGGTAGGTAGGTAGGTAGAAAGGTAGGTAGGTAGAAAGGTAGGTAGGTGGGTAGGTAGGTAGGTAGACAGGCAGGCAGGCAGGCAAATAGGTAGGCAAGTAGGTATGTAGGTAGGTAAGTAGGTAGGCAGGTAAGTAGGTAGTAAGTAAGTAGGTAGTCAGGCAGGGAGGCAAGGAGAAGTGAGTGCTACGATTTCAGAAGATGAGGACAAGGCATGAGGAAGCGACAGGAGGAGCAAGCCTGGCTATCTAAGCAGAAGGATGTTGTGCATTAGTTCCTTAAAATGTTTTTGCATACACTATGGAAACATATCTCTAGTATTTGCACCAGGTGATCTGCTACACCACTGACGATGTCAGGGTACAGTTCTAAGATTGCTGCATGGGTCCAAAGTTTCACTCGTGTACATTAGATGTGTGGCAAATTCCTCACTAGGAACACATCGTTGTCATTCATGTATGCATAAGATATTAGTGATATATTAACGTGCAAAGCAAAAATGTCGTATTTTCACTTCACAACAAGCTCGTACTGTAATGGTAAGATACATTTTAGGTATCCAACTGTCTACGAACTTGCAGATACCAAATTTTGGATCCAGTACAAAATAACTAGCTATCTCACTGACAGAATACGGAAGGTGTTACTACAGAGCAGATTAGTCTGTCAATGTGCTGAGGCCCTTCTGTATTTCATGTTCACAGGAACAACTGGATTCATTTAATACAAGCGTTATAGCAAATACGCAAACGTTTGTTTAAAGAAAAGGCTTGAATGGGGGGGGGGGGAGGAACTGTGTTGGATTGCTTCAACTGGTCAAAATTACCAACTAAAGTGAACTGAATACGCCTTCCACATTGAAAAAAAAAAAACAGAAGTTCCACAGTCAGAGACATAACGCATTTTGCAACCATTTTATCAGATCTGCTCTTTTGTGGTGATTCCTTACATAGGTATGTTCACCATAGTTGTTGGGTCTCTAGAAAAGTGATGTTTTGGTAATTTTCAAACTAAATAGTAATAAGATCAAAATTCCTACGTTTGAAAAAAAAATGAGCAAAAAAAGGATGGATAAAGGGTGACTTATATCCCGTTAGGAGGTACAGTTATAGAATGAAACCTCTCTCTCTCTGTATGCATTCATCTTCACTGAGCAACCACATACAGTGGACCAATAAATGCTAAGTGACAAAGTACGCCAAGTGAGGGGCACTACCAACAACAGAGGCATTCCTGTCTGCCGATATTTAAGTCTCCATGCAAATTATTGAACCAGTTATGGCAGACTTAAATGGTAATCTAATATGCAGGTTAAGATCGGTTGCATGTTGCCATTAAAGAATTTGAAGAAACAGGAGCATAGAAGACAGAAAGGTTTTAAAGGAACTAGTCAAATAAGAAAAAAGCAAAGAAAGAAACTGCTTGGCTGTAAAAGCAATACTCACTGTTGATGTGTTTGGTTGCCATGGACGATTACCTGGTCTGTGAGCAGATCAGGAAAGAATATAATTATTGTTCAGCCACTTGATGCCAATGATGATGTGCCCAACAGTAAACACCGATACAGTGTTGTCAGCAATCATGTACTGCCGGGCGACTGGTTGCCCCCATTGATTCATGTGGAATCCAAGTGGTGTCTACACCATGCCTATTTTTTAATCATGAATGAACTACAAGAACCAAGAATCAAAATCAATACTAGAATGTGGTGGCTACTGAAGATCCCTAGGTAGTCTGTGTCAACATAAGATATTCCAGAGTCTCACAAAAAGCTGATTTTACATGAGACATTGTGGAATTTCTAGCCATGCCCAAACAACACTTTGATTTTCATGAAGCACAAACTCAGTGGCCATTCAGTGCATTTTCCCCCACTCCAAATTATACCAAAATTTCGCACATTTATTCCGCATGGGCAAAATGCGAAAAGAGTGTACAAGTACTTTTAGGTAACCATAGCGCTTCCGAAGTACAGGAATGGAAATACCTGGCGATGCAAACATCACGATATATCACCTCAATTCAGCATAGAGAGGATGACAATCAAGGACTTTCTGTATGCAGTATATTTATACTTGTCTGGGGCAAGTTCTATCACAAAAACTTCACAGAATGAGAAAAACCGTGAATGGTTTCAAGTGTTTATCAGTATTTGCTTACCATACCATCATGTACAATTTTTTTTTTAATTCTTTGGCTTTACCCCAGTTTAACAGAGCCACACATACAAGGCAAGACAAAATGACAAGGATACCATACGCTGTACCACAAAGCTGTCTGCGTTTCAGTCGCAAAATCCTGAGTACTTCATTTTATATTACTGTCATCTATTTATTTGTCCGAGTCAGTCCACAACACAGGGAATCCTAGTTAAATACTTTCTAGGGAATCCAATTCCATGACTCTCCCAGGCCACCACACAAAGAAAAATCCATGACCTTCCTTCTGATTTCTTACATTAATTTTTTGGAGTATGACAGGAAAAATCCAAGCGATACCACGTGAAAAGAATTTTGATGTTACAAGCGTGAACATATTTTGATATTACCGGTGAGAAAGGAACGATATTGCTGAGTGAAAATTTCAGGGACTTTTGAAGGACTTCAAACAATTTCTCTAAATTTCAAATTTTTCCAGACCTTGAAGATTATTTCCCACATATACATGACTTTTCCAAGTTTTCTATGACCACAGGAACCCTGAGAACCTATCATCAGGTAACATGAGAGCCAAACTACAGGTAAATGCCAGTGTTACTTTTCTTCTAGCCTTTTCCTTTGAGTGCAACTTATCAACACCTGCGAATAGAATGTGACTGTAAATAACCAAAAAAGCCACTTTGCAATGAGCATTATATTTGCAATCCCATGGAATGAAACTGCAATAACGTATATGTAAATCATAGAAACCAGAGAACAACAAATTTTTACAAACAACCCCCTGCCATATTACAAAGAACCAAAACCAGACACAACCACGAAAAATTATCACAGAAGATACTTAAAGCAAAACACTTTGGCAGAAATTCCTTCTCACCATTAACCTGCAATTACATAGCTTTTAACAATGTTTTTCACAGAGGCTACGAAAAGAGAACTTGTCAAATCTGTTAGTTAAATGGAAGTAAAGACAGTGAACTTACAACGATAACGGTAATCCTCCAGGCATTGAGTTATTTGGTGGGGGCCCTCTAATTCCTGGTGGGTAATTCTGAAAAACAAAAACTGGCAATGTTTACTCTCTAACGGAACACACAGTGTGTATGCTGATAATGTTCAAAATTTCTGCAACAGAAGGCAATTTATATTTTTCCATAGAACTCCACTACCAGCTTTGAAACGATACAAATTCATAATTGTCTTTACATTCATCAGAAGAACCACAATCCACTCCCTCTCCCCTCTCCCCCCCCCCCCCCACATGAACGGATCCAATGCACAAAAGGGGTATGATTCTTCCAGCTGATGTCATAAACTCCATCTGTCATGTTATTCTTCAAATGAATTATAGCTCAGTATGGTATATCTGCACATGAAAAAGATGAGTAGCAAATCTATGCTGACTAGGGCTGTGCAGTTTCAGTCTATTTTAACCATTGCTACTAAATGAGGAGGTTATTGGTTAACTGAATGTAAAAACCAACATTTTGGAAGATCGCCACAACTTTCACACCTTAGAAAGGGCACAATCAAAATGGCCTTTAAAGGTGATGGCCACGATAATTTTGTCTCAGCCATGGAAGATGCATGGAATAGAAAGGTACACACATGCAACTTTCGCTAAAACTACCTGACCATCTTTGAGACTCATCATTTAAAATATTGCCTTGTTTCAGAGAGCGATGCTGCCACTGCATGCCAGATACCATTAACATGCCAGTGCATGGAAAAGAATGCTACCAGACAGGTTCAAACGCGAGCTGCAGCTTCGGCCCAAAAACTTTTGCCGTAATTTTATCGCACTGAACTCGTCGCACAAATAGGTTCGCTGATTGATTCACTCTCACGTCCTCTCTCTTGGAGTGAAGCTCACGATTCTTCTGCTCAAATGTTTATCTGGGATAAATGAAACGAGATATCTCCTCGGGGGACTTACAATATCATAATATTGAAAGCTTTCCTTGTAAAAACAGTGACTCTCTTGGATGAAAATCAATAGCAGCAACTGAAAATTTTGGAACGACAGAGAACATTTTACAGCTAAATTTGCAAAGAGCATTCTGATAGCAAAAACGGGCTAGTAAAATCTTTTCTTTTTTTTTTCAGGAAGATGCAGAAACTGAAACATTTAATCCTTAAAGTTCATAAGATTCCAGAAAACGAGACAAATTGAGCGAGTGAAGGCAAATATGTCATGAGCATGAAATTGAAGGGGGGGAGGGGAAGAATTGATCTTAAAAAAGATGGTGCAAACAAAACACAAAGTGCGTCATAAAACTGAGGAACTTTTACCCACAGGGATGTGTTTACAGGGACTATTCGCAATAAATTTGGAAATAATTAGGAGGGAGGCAGTCCACTTATGTCAAATCACATACTGAATACTGACAGGAGGGGTTTGGTTTCACGACGGGGGAGAACATCTCAATGAAAAATCTCTTGTATAGATTTATCACTAAGAATCTGATAAAGAGATTCCCTGGCAGCAGTGACTGTTTCAAATTTTGTAACGTAAGGACTGACTATGCGACATAAAGTGAATGTCCTGTTTTTTCAATCCTATAATGCAGACTTACAAATCACTTTTACACATACTTCTCTTCACTGTGTTTTAGTCTCTCTTTTTTTTTCCCGTTTTCTTTTTTTCATTCTGTTTCAGAGGATAAGCCATTTTGAGGACAGTTCTTCTCTACTGACTTACATCCAAACCAAGTTGAATATTCACCAAGATGGGGGATCTCCTTGAAATAATCATTAAAGAAGAGTATTTTAGAAATAACTCTGGCTGGGGAGATTGGGAGATTTATGTCACTGCACTGTTTTTTTTTCTTTTTTAATATTCCAGGGGAAACTGATAAGATGTAATGAACGAGAAAGACAACTCACATTAATGTCAGACCCATCACTTATGTTGCATCAAACACTATTCCATACAGAAATGTGGTGATTCCACACACTCTACCATTCTACACATTCTACCATTCAGCTGATTTATTGTCAACCATTATAATGTGATCTACCTGTGTAAGCATTCTAGGGTGATTCATTCTTGGTCCTATTGGCCCACTCATACTTGGATGGTCTGGATGGAAAAAAAAAACAAACAAACAAACAAATAAGCTCAAGAATTATTGAAAGAAATTTTGAACATGACATCACCTGTGCATATCATCAAATGCAACTTTTCACAAGAACAAGAAAAATAGAAGTTGTGCACATTTTGTCAATGTGACAATGTTGAGTCCCCACAACTCACTGGTGTGGGTATTCACGAGTGACTATACTTACCCCTTTCTTCACTAATGCATTTATTTAGCCTTGCTCTTAAAGCCCTTGAACTTAATTCTAGCTCCACGCCCTCCGAGGCCTAGCCTACCTCCATCTGCCTTTCAATGTGACAATCTTGAGGTATTCAGCTGCAAAATTCATACTCTCTGTAAACACTGCTAAATATTGATATTATCCACCACACGATATTTGAAACAACTTTGATATCAGATACCATCTTAAACCTCTTCACAAATACCGCAGATAGCTTCCTTTGTGACACATAAATATAGACCTTTCTCACTTTTCTTCAACTACAGAGACATCTTTAGTGGATGAATCACATCATGTCTTGCTTGACTTTCTTTCTTTTCTTTTTTTTTCATTCCATATAAACACCATCCTCATTTACTACGACACCAACCCCCCCCCCCTTTCCCTTTCAGAGATGATAAGCAGCACCAGCAATTTTTTCAAATCAATCAAATGTCCCATTGAGAATATTGTCACCTCTCTCCAGTGAAAAGAAGAACACCTCCACGCTTATCTCCTACGACACCTGCACAGACCCAAGCTCTACCTACTTCCAAAAGCTGATGTGTTGCCAAAAATGACAGATTGACACAAGCGAGTTGTAAGTAATGCATGGTCATACACTGCAGCGGACAATGTACGCGACATTGATATGCACATCCCAGTCACCTGCTCACTCTTGGCTCTTTTAATTGCAGAGTTCTGTTTCAGCTGGAGAGGTATAACGTGCGCCACTCTGAGCATCTCCGCTTGTTCAAACGGTGGCAATATTGAAATAAGTCTTCAAATCTGACAGGCAGACAGTTTGAAGACAGAGAGCCAGTGATTCAGATGGAGGTGTAAAGCAGAGCCAGGAACAGCCACAGAAGATTGAGCTACATGAGAAACCACGACGATGAGGCGATCATTGCTCCCTCAAAACTGCTGCAAAGGACTAATTACGGCAAAACTTTATCAGACCTTCCTCTGCCTTCATCAAGCAGCTCAGTTGGTAGGTAAGGTAAGAAAATAATGGCTTTAAGTAGTGCTTCTGTTTCTAAGACTTTTTCAGACAACTTAGTTGCTTTTATTGAGATTGTTTACTAATTTTGTAATATTAGTAATGGCAATATCACTGGCCAATAGACAAGCTGGAAATGTGTGATCATGCAGTCCTTTTTACATCTTCTCGAAACTGTTAATTTGATTAAATGACCAAAAACATATTGAACTTTGAGAAAATGCTTCTACCACTCTACTGTTGGCGTGTAAAGACTGCGGTCTCTGGTCAAATCGAGCCACGTGCAGCGACAAATATTTTCCCAAGTCACAAACCAGCATCTTCACTGCTTCAAATACAGGTCAAATTTATTTCATGCAAGGCCAGTTTAGGATTTACATTATTTAGGTGGTGGCAATGTTTTGGTTTTTGGGTTATCAGCAGCCTCTGTAGTCTCTTATATGTTAGCCCAGGCAGTACAGTACATTTAATCCACTTATCAAAACATAGTGAAATTGAGAACTTTGACTCTTTTTGGAAGGGAAGTTGCATTTTTGTTTACATCCTTATCTATCCTATTTTCTTTCCTATCATTATCCATCCCATTTAATGCCAAAATTTAATGGATTCTGTATTTCATGTACATGTCATATAACAAAAATTTGTGGCCCTGCATGTGATTCAGATTGTCAATTACGATAAGTTATTAACTAATCACTGTATTGAAAACTGTTTTTTCTTCAGTGATACTGTTGCACTAGATCACCCACTGAATATGATATTAACGTGTCATTATGAAACTGCATGGACCATCAATTAATGCTGATTACTATATATATAATGAATGCTTTTGGGTGCATTAGTATGATGTATGAATAATTTCATGAGTTAAGAGATTGCACATTCTGTTCACCAAGTTGAATAGAACGTTCAATCTTTCAATGAATGAATTTACTTATACTATTGTACAAATGGAAAATGTTCCTTCTTTGTTTTAAATCACACCTTTCTTGAACTGATATAGTGAGTGCACTCTTGCACATACCGCAATGAAATGACTGCGAACTCATTGCCGTGGGATATTAGTATACTAACCCACAGTGGTGGGTTAGCGTACTGACCCACAGCCGAGTATCCGAATCATGATGACAGCGCAAAAGCAAGTATGGCATATGTGACCACCAATCTTCCAATCAGATGTGAAGGGATTAAGGTGTTACATAATATTGATTACTGCATGGCTCACTGATTACTTTTGATTATTACCTATGGGCTCAAAGACTGCCAAATTGATCAGGTGACTTTACTGACCTTTCAATCTGAGACTGGAAGATTTTTAAGCTGGTTATTTGGAATACAACAGTGATTATTATATGCCAGTAAAAAAGTAAGTCCTAAAATGACAAGACAATACTTGGAAAATCTCAACTTGATCTATAGAAAGAGGAAGTTGTAACATGAATTAGAGACTTGCTATGCATTGAGACAGATCCTAACATATGTAAGAATTACATTTATATCCACAGCATGTGATCTTGCATCATTAACTTTCTAATAAAATGAAAATAGTGAAGTGTGAAAAAACCGTGAACTATAAAAAACAAAACAAAAACAGGAACTCTACACCTCTTTTCACTTTCACTTTTTTTTAAATCACTTTACTTCAGAACACTGTCTTATCCAGAACTCAACGACGAAAAGTTTGCAATTACCTCATCGGTGGCTTTAAGCTATAACATCAATTGTGTAAGTAGTATCCACCAACCATGAAACAAAAGCCAATACTTATCAACCACATATCCATCAACAATGCCAAATAGTTATGGAAAAAATCACTGATTTCGTGGTTTCTGAGAAACACCATCACCGCACAACGGAGGGTACTGACCCGAACATGTACCACACAGTGTAGTAAGTTGCCAAGTACATCAGCGTAATGTTACTGCAGATGCACCATGAAGGTGTACTTTGTTGGCGAACGGTAATGTATAGGCCTTTATTGACAACAGGTAGTTAGAGTGCATACAGCCAAATTTGCTATGCAAATAGCATATTGATGCAACGTGAGACAGTAATGTTGGACTCACCTCTGACTAAACGTAAAATAAATGTGAAAACAATGTACTGTTATGTAGAAGTCTTTAAAATTGATACCAACACTACATACTGCAGACAAAAGACTTAATAGATTTGACTACATTTGACTATAGTAGTAGACTGCTTACAGTTGTCCACCTTTACAGCTAAACACAACTGTAGACTATGGTCATGGATCTGACACTAGTAATCAGTTTGTAGCTACATCAGACCACAGTAACATAAACTAGTAAAGGACTTGCTACATCAGTCAACACTCTTACATCAGGCGACACTTACAGTGTAGTAAAGGTCATGCTATGTAACATGAACTGCTGCATAACAAACTAGTGGTGGACATGTCCTATCAGGCCATACTAAAGCAAACACACTATAGCAAACATGTAGAGGGCCCCATACTCAGATCAAACTGGCAAACCAGAAGTGGACATGCTACATAAGTTTGAAAAAAACTTGGAGATGAAACTCAAGTGCATATGACCATACTGACCCTGTTACATCTATTCTGAGTAGTGCACTTACTATATGTCTATACAGTTAAAAATACTACTAGCAACTCAGAGGACAATGCATGGTAGACCTGCAATAAACCTGCAGATGTAGGTCAGACTGGTAAGGTATACAGTGTAGGAACCAGATCTGACCTGTCACTGGCAGGCAACACACTGACTGTGGACCTGCTTTATCAGACGATATTCAGTGAACTACCGGAGTGGACTTTCCCTTCAGTAGATACAAACATCCTGCCATTAGACCTATAGATCTCAAAGATTTAACCAAAACCACAGTATATGTAGCACTATATTGCAAATAAAACCCTCATCTGCTGAATATTCCACTGACAGATTTCAAGCTCTAATCATGCAAACCAACGTTAAGGATGTGTCCATGCATGCTAATTCAAAAACAGCCGATAATGTATCTGACGATCCCGACAAAGCCAAGAAAAGAAAGAAAGAAGAAAAAAAAAGAAGTAGAAGGGAATTAAAAATAACATAAACCTTTTAAACCCTATAAGAACTTGTCACAAAACAGCTCTTCCCTGCTTCCAGGTGATGAATTTGCAAGAGGCAGACACTTTTATCACCTCCATCAAGGATGGATGCCTGGAGACATATGGACAGCTGTTCTTCAAATGTAATTACCATTGATCATCCAACCTCCCTATATTTTATTTGAGTAAACAGATCATGTCCACAAAAATGCTCAACGTTTATTCTCGTTGGACCGAGTCGACTGACACTGAATATGCGAAAGTCCACGTTAACCTTTGGAACTGTAGTTGACCAATTTTTCAAAGCGGTTAAGCAAAATGGTTGTACAAATTTAAAGACACAGAGGCTAGTTTCAACAACTTTTTCTAAGTGGAAAAGAGTGTGCTAGTAACAAATCGCTATACATGAAAAAAAAGATTCATCTGACCAAAGGCTTGGACACCTAGGGACGGAGTTAGGGAGTTCCACATAGTAGGATCATTCAAATTAATGTACAGGACATGTGTCAGTAAAAAGGGGTGTCAGTAAAAAGGGTTGTCAGAGAGGTGTTACTGCTATGTGCAAAACGTGAGTGATCTATCTTGTTAAACAAATAAAATCCATTCTGCAGCAACCACTGTGCCTTCTCTGTCTTTTCACTTTTCAAAGGCCTCACTTTGGAGAAGTGCCAATACTAACTTACTTTCTGGTTGATAAGAGCAGCTGCTACGCTGAATCCTGACTTCATTTTAGAGCTAAATGGAGCTGGCAATATCAATCATCGTCCTTTCTGTTAGACGCCCAAACAGTCCATGAAGGACAAAAGCACATCTAATAGGTAATACAAGATTACTCACAGCAATAAGCATTCACAGATCAACTACATTCTGGCCTATTGAGATCAATTTGCAGAATTGCTTTAAACTGAACCCTCGGTAGTCATAGATCATGTTCATAACACATCAGTTGTCTTCAAAGGTTAATGACACCACATGTTTATAACATATTCTAGTTTTACACACCGCTTAAAATCTAAACATCATTTGCATGTTATTATCATATATATATATATACATGGGGCAAGTTGTAAAAGCTTGACCCAAACCTGGTTTCAAAGGAAGCTTAGTTTGTTATGATGAAGTATTGTCCTCCCGAAAATGTCCCCATTGAACTGTCTCTAGGATTGTCTTCAGGACTGGTTTGAGTTTTAAATCTGCTGTATGAAAGGAGACAATTGATACTCTTCCAAACTCTCAACCAGCGTCACAAAAAAATATGATTCAGTATTTCAGTTACTATCAGCTAACTGTTGTTCATTCAAATATGGTGGTAACGTGATTGCGTAGCTCTAAAGGCTACGATGGTTGCATCACAGCAACTTGCAAGATAAGGCTGCTTCTTCCATCAAAGTGCTTGGTTTTACGTCACATATATCTCTCTCAAGAATGGAGTAGTTACTACGCACACATCAAATCATAACATCTTTTTTGCCTTGCTAGCGTTCAGACCTGCAAGCATCTCTGCAGAATAGGTTATATCGGGTGAGAGAGTGTGCACTGTGAACATAAGAACCTATGATATGCAAAAGCTGACGATAGGCTGATGCTGTTTTATCAGGAAATACTACAAACTTCTGTGAACTTGAAACATAGCTAGTTGAACATGCAGGCCTTGAGTTTTAGATTTTCCAGGTATGCTACAGATCACACTTCTCTTCCGAAAACTAAGGAGTGTGGTAGGTGTGCTGTTTTATAAAACTTTCATAGATTGCCTGTGTTCCCATTTTTCCTCTGGGTGTGCAAAAAATCACATTTCTCACAATGTTTGGAAGTGAGTGATGCATGTCTCAGAATTCAAGTCCTGAATCTGTAAAAAGAATTCAAAAGAAAGAAAGCCTGCATACTGAACCTAAGTTTACTGTACCTACGTCACCTAACGTTTGCTTACGTTGTAATCCATTTTGAAATCACATCTTCTTTGCTACTGTAGCGAGTGAACACTTTAATTCTGTTAGAGTAAGTTGGGCACATAGGACTAAGCTCAAATCAAATGACATTACTCACAGGCAGTCACTTAATATTAACAACTGAACAGGTGCCTTGAATGCACCATACTCAACCACAGAGTGTTTGCACTGGTTCTAAAATTCAAATATGGGTACCCGCTGTCTATAGTCCGTGGGTATTTCATGTTTACCCAGGAAACTGAAAATATAACTTGTGTTCATTGTGAAGTCATAACCCAACCTTTTGCTTTGCATGTTAATAAACACTGTGTATATAATGTAAGGGCAAGAATGCTTCTGATAAATACATGTTGAATAGTGATTTCAGAACTGGGACCTAACATCATCCCCGGTGCCCAGGTATCACCAAGATATCCAATAGAAACACTAAAATGCATTCTACCATTGAACCATAGATTCTCCACAATCCACTAATGTGGATATTCATGAATGAGTATACTTTAACTTGCTTAAATGCTAATGCATTGTTCAGTCCTATGCAACATGTTCCCACACAAAAGTTCAACCGCAGCGACCTCTGTGCCCGGGATCATCCTCATTTAAGGCCGAGCACTGAGAGTGGACAACAAAATATCTTTAAAGTACAGATTCTTCAGAATCACTGCAAGGGGGGGAGGGGATCTATCAGACTCAAGAGGGTAAGCTACTTATCATAGAACAATGAGGTTTTCACTGTATGCAGTGCCATAACATCGTTCCTAGGGTATGAGGACAACATAAATCACATGAACTTTCCACGACCTATTTCAAGTTCTGACACAAAAGAAGGGACACAGGATATCAAAAAAGATGAAAAAAAAAATGAAACACGCAATTAGCATTAACCTTCAAAAAGATGGGAGCTCTTTTTATCTGTAACAATACACTCTAACTGATACTCATGCAGCAGAAAACAGACAATCTATGACAATTACACTGGGCAGACAAGAGTCCAAAAATTGCCTCTTACAATTTTCCAGCATTATCGTGGTTTCTCACTCCTTTCTACCCTGAACAACCATGCGTGCAAGTACTACGAGGTTGCACTTCTTTTCTGGGCACTATGCTCAATAATTCCAAGTCACTGCTGCTTGAATATATGCCATTGTGTTTAAAAGGTAGCTTATAAATATTTTCACTGTTGGTGATATTCACTGAGGTTACTTTCCAAAGTGAAAAGTTGTACTCTAGCATTGACAAAATACTGCTCAATTTCCAAGACAAATTCCCTTAACACCAGCAGAGAATATTCTGGTTGCACTTTTAACAGCAGGTGTACATCACTAAATGAATATTAGAAGGTTTACTATTATTTCTAATGACTGGGCTAAACTTGAGGTTATTCTTGTCATTGCTTCAAATCAGATTCTTCAGGCATAATCAAAATAAAGCTAATATATTATATACATGCATCGCAATGACTTGAGCATCTGAAGACATCTTCAGCTTTATCAACCAACAATATGGCACTCATCTTCAAAATTCTCACTTCTCACTCTCTGACCCCCATGCAGAGCTTTGCAGAACAATATAAAGGCAACCATTATAATAAATTGTGATCCAATAAGTCATGATTAATTGACTTGTTTGCATCTTAAGTCGCCACAATGATGCAAACAGCAGCTCTCCTATACTCTGACCCATTTATGACTAGTCAATTAAGAACTTTCGCCACGTTACCGATTTAAGTCATTTTCCACTCTGTTCTACGAATGATTAATAACGGCCATCAGCAGAAGATGAATACAGCAAAGCCATATATGTATAATGTGCGTGACCGGTTCTCGCATGTGTATCGCCACTTTACTCCGGAGTTTCATGACATTTCTAGCTGGTTGTGAGATTTTTAAGCCCCCTTTATGTCACAATCTAATCAGATTGAGGAGTGAAAACCTTTTAAGCATGATCCTCTTAAGGTTTCACATCTCTTTTAAAAGGCAGCATTAATGAGGCTCTTAACGTGAGAGGAATTTGAAAGATCAGCACACATTTCTCGAATTGATTGACGATGCTTGTTGTTTTAATGGTTGGGCAGGCAAGCTTTGCCATCACACTACCAAAACTTCTTGTAATAACATCAGCATAGCAATGATTCAGGGCTTAGGGTTACAACATTTTATGCTGAGAAAGACTCGTCTAAGTCCTTCTTTATCAGAATGTAAACAACGAGGGCTAGAAAAACAAATTTAATTCATCACAATTTAAAAACAATGGGCACCTGCTTAAAAACAGTCTTTTATCAACTCGGCAAAGATGAAGGCACCAGATAAACTGTTGCTGGAAGATGGATCAAATCAATAATTCTCACGTGATGAGTTATTATGATATGCATCATTCCACTGGACTGAGGGCAGATCTTTATCTCTGCAAGACCTTACAACAGAGCATCAACACTATATTTATACCTGTATCTAGGTTCTACCCACTAACAATATCATATTACTGTGCTGCAGAGTCTGACAGATTAGGGTCACCAAATTCAACTTTGCTCAAGTGTCGGTACAGAATTTTATTTTGGTTTAGGCAACAAGTTTTGTATATCTATGTCCTAAACTGTGTCCTGTAATTCCATTCATGTGAATAATTAGCTGACTTGCAGGGCCAAAAGCTGCAGTAGACATTTGAAGTGGATCCTGAAACAAATGCCAATCTTTAATGCAATTTACAAAATCCACAACACAATATCATACGACCTATTTTACAGCTCAGGCTGATTTCAGTGATTCTTTTACACATTTTTATCCACAGAACAACACATCAAAAGCACAAAAGGGCCTATACAATGTGGTGATGTATTGCAGCTGCCTTAATTGCAACAAAAGTTACCAAAAATCTTCAAAGAAGACAAAATGACAAAGTGAACCCTCTGGGGCCCATGTCATGTATGATTGCTCATACCTACTGTACCAATTCTTTGATCATTTTAGTACAGGCACAGCAATGGTCCAATTTGTTCTTAAACAGGCCGTGGCAAATCATAGAGACATTTTATCATCTGACGAGACACGAGACAAATAAATGGCAGGATGTAATTTCTGCAAAAGAAGTGTACCTCACAAGCGCCCAACCCCTGATTACCACTTATATTGCCCTGTGATATAATTAGCCACCTGTTGAGAGCTCACCTTCCGAAATGAAATACTAATTGAAAAAAACACTCACATGCTGTACAGCACAGGTAGTTGCAAATCATAGTAAAACTCATTTGATCTGGATAGCTAGAAAATTCAGAACCTTAGAAAAATTGATAACGTGAATTCTTGATATCTAAAACCTTCAAAGAAAACAATCAGTTTCTAGTCATTAGGATTGTAAATAAACTCTTTAATGAGTTTTTTCCCCCCTCCCACACAAATAGCAACGTACTATAAAGCGACACCACAAGATTTAGAGTAATGGAATCCTGCAGTGTACCCCAAATAGCTTGGCACCTAGTTATGATTCATGGATCACCTTCAGCTAAATAACCAATCTTTCTTTCATTTTCTACAAACCTCAAGTTTACAACTTCAATCCCAAAACAAAACTTTGTATCGTGGAATTCACGCAGTATCATCAGAAGCAGGCACTTGAGTGTGTGCACACATACCTGCATGCGCATGCAAGTACGCACTGTGGCAAATGAAAACAAGAAAGTAAAATGCAAGAATGTGCAGTTCAGGCAAGTCATTGCCAATGCCCAAAGGTAAATTGACATTCTTGGTCAAAAGTATATCCACAGATTGAAAAAAAAAAAGTTTAGAAATGGTACATAAATAGCTATGTAGTGTCAGATCGAAACAATCAGGGGACTCTGCCCTGGGAGAAAAGATTCATCAATGATTCCAGAGAAAGAATACTTCTGTAACAGTGATTGGGAATCCTAATACAACAAATAAAGAAGAAATATCATAGGAATAAATGCTTGCCAGTCTACATCAGCTATCACAATGATACGAGATTACTTGACAAGGTGAAAATCATTCCTGCATACAAGACACTGTAGCCCCAACGTTCCACAATTGTCGCAACATTGCTTGTGTGAGGGTATATTTCACCAGATTGTGTGACTGTTTGGGCACTGCATGCCACAGTGGATGAATATCACTTCTGCAGTTGGACTTCTTGGATGTATTCAAACTGCCTCATTAGCTGATGTTTCTAACTACATGAAAACTTACAGGTGCCATCCAATCACCAGAAGTTGCAAAAACAAAAATCAAGCATGAAGTTTGAAGTTTGAGAAACAATATTTAAAGCTGGAATATGAGTTGAAAATTTGCCATACTTCACAACTGTAAGGCAAATTCCAGAGAACATGTCACACCCACGACAAAAAATATTGTCCTAATGTTGTGTGACATGCATGTAGAAAAAGAGCACTCTTCATGCAAAGGTTGCAAAGTAAAACCCTGAGTGAAATTTTGTTTATATCTATTAGGATTTTTGAGATATGACTTTTCAAAGTTGGAGAGAAATGTAGAACAAGATGATGTGGAGTGTTACACAGCATCATCATTTTTGTTTTGTCTATATATTTTGCCTCTTAATTACTTAATTACTGAGTTTCACATTGGTAAGTGATATCCATATTTTTGAAGAAGAAACTACTTGCTTACGTAATAAAACCCTCTAGGCATGTAAAATTCTCAAATGTCATTGAAATAACAGTTACATAAACAAAGGATTAACATAAGACATATCATAGGGGTCCATCTCTTGAGTCACAAGTTTGCAAACTAAGCCAATCTTTATTCATGAAACAGCTGTGAGACACTAATTTGCCTGTGAATTTGTCAGTCTTTGATGGAATTTATGAAATTTGTGGCTATTTATAACATTTTTAATGCTTCATGCACCCAATACTCCAAAATGTCATGTCCATGTCACACGACCTTTAAGTCCCATTTTTGCATAAATGAATATTCATATCCATTTCCATTGGTCTGTTTGATTTCAAGTAATGGTCATGAACCGCTAGGCTTTCTTGAAAAGTCTGAATTTTGTAGGGCCAACAAAAATGTCAGGACAATTTTCATATTCAAATATCTCAAACATGCATGGATGCATAGTTCTCTTTCAGATTTTGTGACAGGAGATCTTTTCCTCCTATTTTTTTCTTCCCTGAAACACTGATGAAGAACAAAGGTAGATGTCAAGTCTATTGCCAGTACAACTCATCTTAGAGCTTTGATCCACCCTCTCAGTGTTAAAACTACTCACGCATTCATTGCCTTGATCCTAGCAAAGACCTATATCAAGATCTACCTGTGTTCATTACCCTGCTTTCTGCTGATATCTCCATCTGTACCTAGCATCCCTGCCTATATCGCTGTCTAGATATACCCATGTGCCCTGACCCACATAAAAGTTCCATCTGCATGGATGTTCACCTGATCCCTGCATACATCTCGATCTACGAAATCCTCAAGTACAGCCGCACTCTGCCCAAGGCAATACTTCCATCAGTATCTACTTGTTATCCTGATCCTTGCCTATATCTCTACAGTATCTAGATATGTACTCATATACGCTGAACCAGGCTACGGCTTACACCTGCATCTACTTGTTATCCTTCTCTCTGCATCTCTGTCAATTCAGTGCCCTTACCCAGGTTTCTTTCATCTGTATATATGTACTGATTACCCTGATCTCTGCCTACCCCTGTCTGGGTATACTTTGAAACTTGATCCCCGCCTTCCTTTTTCTGAACCTACTCCCTAAGCCGAGACTACTGCATCTCTATCTGGCACTATTTTCTACCCCTGAAACCAGCTGACCTCTATCCAAACCTAGTCCTTCCTGATCCAAAGGGTCAATGTCCCTTTCTTGGCCTTTAACGAGATATTAAAGAATACCGCCGTTTCAAAAACGGAGTACTACGGTATCAGAAATAGCCAAAATCTACCCGACAGCAGCAGACACCACGCCTCTATTCTTGTGAAGTTCCACATCACTTCACTTCCTGGATATCATACATACCCAACTTATTCCTTGATATACCTTCAGGTACCCTGCCTAATTTCTTTAAAAGAAATAACTGTACCATGTAGATAAACGGCAACATTGATACATAGATTTGGATTCAAGAACAGTCACTTTTTTTTTCTCCTTTTTAAAATCACACATTCTGGATAACTGTGACCAAAAAACTCCCCAGTAATGTCATTTGTCTACTGACTGTGGCTTCCATCCACAGAGCATCTTACAGTGGAATCTCTTGTACAGCTACCTGTTAAATGACATTGAAAGAGAACTGGATCAGAAAGCGTACTAAACCTCTTTCAGGGAATATGAAATGAATGAGACCGAGATGGCGCGAGCCCTTTTATACATTGTTTCTTCCTCAAAAGATATAATCTCTTCCTCAAACTCAAAATAAACAGAATGAAAATGGAGCTTTCAACCGAACTTGGACAATGGCCTCTCATCTGGCAGCCGGGGATGTGACTTTTGATATGGCACGAACCATACTCTTAATATCCCATTCATCAGAATTACATTCTCCTCCCTAAGGGCAACACTCTTTTCATTTTCTTTGGTTCTCTCAGGCCTTAATTTTTTAGGCAGGTGTTCCTGGCTCAGAGCAATTTCCAATTTACATTTGCCGATCAGGAAGAAGAGAGATGGTAATTTAAAAGCCCTCCAATCCGCTTCCTTTTTTTTTTTCTCTTCTTCTTCTTCTTTTTTTTTTTTTCTTTTTTAGTAAAAGACCGAGTAGACTCATGACAATTTGGATTTTCTTTGGCATAGTAACAACTAAGACGAACTTCAAGGATAGGAAGTCATATCTGAAATTCTCCCCTCACCAAGGAAACGGCATGAAAAACAGCAGAGGGATCGTTAGTCTTACAATCATGACCAACCCAATATTATGTTCATTATCACCCTAAAGCACTTTCAAGTTTAAACGCAAGTAATTGCATCATTGATTCTGTTTCAAGTTATTAATATAAAGGGCAGAGGAACGTTTCTTTCTCGAGAGCACTTAAAAGACAGAAGTGCACTAAATTATGCGTGCATGCAACAGCAATTTAAGGAGCGGTAATTTGAAGGGAGAACACGTTCTGTTCCTCTTCCATTGTTACCTGATATTATCCATAAAAACAACCCAAATTCTTCATTACAGCTGGAGAATGAATAGACAGAGACAAGAGGAGTAGTACGCAGGAAGGTTGCTTTCCGAATCGAAAAGAGAAGAGACAGGACGAAGGAGGGAGAATTGATTCAGATGTATCGGTGACAAGATCTGTGAAGCTGCAGTGTAAAGGAACACTCAATATATCCAAGGTAAGGACTGTATACTTGTACAATAAATAGATGCTGCAACAAATGTTTCTGTAATTTGATTCACTATTCAAAGGGAAGAAAATGGAATTGTCCAGACTACGAATATGAAGTCACTCTTTACATTAAAAGCTGTCTTGTTGGTCATTTTAATGCAATGAATGCAACAGTTGTGTTTGTATTTTGCACATAAAAAAAATAGCATACTGTAACACTTAGAAAGAATGGTCTTGTCTCATACTGCAGTAACTGTAAAATGGTTATAACTGTACTGTGCATCTGAAACAACATATATATGTACATGTGATAAATGACAGGCTTGTTTATTTATACTGGGTTGATCTTTGAAATTCTGTACTTCGCAGTCGTGACCACAAGAAGCATCACATCCAGCAAAAACAAAAACAAAAATCACATTAAACCAGATTTCAAATTTCTCTGGCTAGTGCCATGGCATCGCTTTAAACTTTTGAGAAAAGCTCTAACGGACTTGAGCATTGTCCACTAGAAGACAACTCCCGAGATCCCTTATAAGTTGATTGCACAATCTATATCACAGGAAGAGCTGTTGCTATGCAGTTTGTTGCAATATGGTATCTACAATTACATGTCTAGAAACTGCCTTGGGAAACAACCACAAATTGTTGTTATAGATTTGTTTACATCTGTCAGTAACAACTCATGACATTTCAACTATTATAGCTTGCAGTATTTTTCTTGCACTGAATATCAACATTTCATTTAGGCGGTGTCTATGCTACAAAAATGAAATTGTTGTTCTACATCAAACACAAACAAAATAGTTGTTATAAGTCGTACTACACTAGGGCACAAACAAAACTGCTTTATTAGTTTTGGCATTTTGCAAATGAATTTACACTGTACTGCTGGGTGACTGCATCTTTCTCAAAACACTGGATCTCTTTAAATGCTGTACCATCGGCACTTGCATGTGCCGCAAGTAAAGGCAGTGAAATTACAGTTTTCTGTCAACCAAGAGTAATACATATTCTAGATTCCCAAGAGCTAAGGTTAGGGAAATAGGAGATATACTTACAGTTCCAAACTAAGATCCCATACAAGGGTTTTCATGCCAGTAACTGAATTCTGCCAAAAAAAACCTAACCTCAAAAGTCCAAGGCCCCTTCCACATTGACTTAATGCAACTGGGTGTGACGCAACCCCTTGCGATGAAATTTAGACATGTCGCAAAGTGTGGAAAGCTTTACGACTGGTTGCAAGTAGTCCTGCCACTCAGTCTCATGCAACACAACATGTTCAATTGCATGGGACTGAAATATGTAATTGACCAAATGGCAGACTACTGGAGTAAAGCCTGTGAAGATAGGTTTATGGAAATGTGTGTGGAGAAAGTATCTTATAGACCCTGTCTCTACAACATAATGAGTAAGGAGTATACATAGCCCAAACTTTATCATCAACTGGTAAGTTCATCCTCTTTTCAGTGAATATATTCTTGGCAAAACCATTCAGCAATTGTCGACATAGCACTTGCAAACAGTATGTACGTACACTGTACTGTAGACCTCCTATATAGGATAATCGCAGAAGGGCCTAGGACAAACTACACAACAAATGCACGCATATTAACTAGTTTACATGAAAAATGGTGAATAGATTGAGCGGTGTGTAGCTGTACAGTTTACAAGGAATACTAAACAATCACAGAAAGGCAAAAGATGTACAGCAAAGGCTCGCTTTTTTAATCTGTGACTAGTTGCATAGTGTGGACACCTTGCTCTAGGTAGAACTAGTTCGTCTTTGAACTAGGTAGTCCAAGTAGTGGTTGTTCAAAGTTGTTTTATCAGTTAATGTTCAGCCCTGTCACATGCTACCTTCGCAACTGCGCCCGTTCTTTCAGGCACTTTAAAAGCAACAATCTTGATAGGTCAATTTTCTAAGGTACTGTAGCCTGCACAATGGACGTGTATACAGTAGCTCTGACTGCATTCATAACACCATCATCCGTGAACTACCACTTGGATTCTGTCTCAATCATATACAGATTGTAAGCTACTAAAATTCACGAACACGACGTAATCAGTTACACTCAGTGGTACTCAAAACTTCTTTTCCTAAGGCCATAAATATTCATGCTCTTTTACGCCAATGATCACATGTTCAGAAAGACTCATCAATATAGAGACCTTAGATCTTAGGTGAGACAAACCTCTAATTGTTCACAGGTGTTTCAGTAAGTACATCAAAAAAATGGTACATAACAACACCTGCTGGGAAGGTTAAAGGTACTGTAACTTGGAGTGACATTTACACATTGCCTACTTCACAATGTACTGTATACAAAAGAGCAGGATTATCAGAAAGACAGCAGGTATTTTGCAATGTGATGTCAACTTTGGTTTTACAGGAAATTGTTTTAGGCTGACCCTGAAGCAGTAATTCTGCAATGCCTCCACTAAAATGTACAGAAGAGTCAAAATTACTGGTTTAAAAGGTTGCACATCTCGAGAAGATAGCACATGATAATTCGTGAGCCAACCGTCAAAGCTTGGGTTCACAATAAAAATGTTTATACTCATTTGGAGTTTCCCCTTCAATAACACACTATGGTCCAGTCCAACTTACTTCATTTGATGACAACAGCAGAACTACTAGAAGCACTTTCCCTGCAATAAACTGCTGTGGAGTCAATACAACATGACTATACTTACAGTATTGTCAACTGCGTCTCCACGAACCTTGCCGCATAATTGACTCCAGGACAGAATTTGATTTTCAAATTATGATATCTTTGAAGAAAATTAATGAGTGCTTGCTAAGAGCACACATGAATACAAAGTTCTACAATTACATCAACAATATCAATGAGTGTCTCTGCAGCTTTTTTTCTCTAAATCTGTTTCCAAGCAACAACATCACATCATTCTAAAAGCAATATTAAAGTAATTTACTCTGATTAATAGGTGACATATGTACACACACAGTATGAAATGACAGCTAAATGCAAGACAGATTTATAACATAGAGTATAAATCACGTTAAAGGAATCTGTCGATTTTGAAATTACTCCACAAGATAGATGGGACTGACTGAGCATGCCAACTAGACAAATTAAGACGAAAATGCCTACGAAAATTGATGTACTGCATGTAAACTCAAAGGAAAACAATTACTTAAACTGACAAAACTTGAATCTCAATCTGGTAAGGCTTCTGGACCCCCATCAAATACATGATTAGAATCAGTTATATTTTTATCAGTTAATTATTGAAGGGTTGATACAGTAGCATAGACAATAGACAAATACGTATACGGACAAATTGGTAAACGCAAATTACGGACAGATCGACACTCTTTACTTACTGCCCGACTCAAAAAAGTGCCAAGCCTTTCAAAAGAATTGTTGTTACCAGCCTGACCACCAGAAGCGGTGCAATGTGGTTGAGGACATGTGAGTGAGAAGGGGGGGGGGGGGGAGAAGTGGCAAAGTATAATGAAGGGATAATCAAAGGAGATAATGATGGTTATGAGTGAGAAGAAACTTCCTTTCACAGTGATAGACGTAAAAAAAATGTTAACTCCAAACAAAAAGCTGCCTCTCCTCTACAAAATCTGCTAAATCTTGGAGTCTCTCTTTCTCTACCTCTCTTTCTCTGCCATATCTGATGTTATTACGATTACTTTATCTGATTGCAACGAGTCGTGAGTAAGGAACAAAAGATTTTTTGTTTATGTATTTTTCATACAAGACTCAAGGAATTGCTAGAACAAGGTCTATGTAATATTTTTCTGTGTCTGTTATGAAAGCCCTCATTTGGTACAAATCAAGCGATTAATGTCCTCAGTGTTCTACCCTCTGGCTATGATTCTTCTTATAAATTAAATGGTTCTCAATAACACTCAATTGTTGAACTTTTTCACACAAATTTGGTTTGTAATGAAGAGTTAAATTAAGTTCAAAGGCCTTGGTTCCTGATTCAGAGCTAAATCTGTTGCTCTCCCCAGCTTCCAAGGGAGAGAAAAAAAAAAAAAAAAAGGTTGGAAGAAAAATGCTGCAGGACAAAATCAACAGATAAACAAGAAATGGCATTATTTGATAGATATGTGCATGATAAAATAATTCTATAAAAGAGACTCTTTTATTCTGGTGATATTTCATCAAAGAATTGAAGCTGAGGCTCCACAATTGCTTACATGCATATTTTGCAATCTCCTAAAATATTAAATCATATATGACTACACTTGAATTGGTCGGGATGAAAATGCGGCAGCATTTCACAAATAATGTGAGGCTGATATATTTGAGCCTTGAAAACAAGTTTGAACCTTCTAAAATTATATGCGACTACACATAGTAATATGCAGGTTTTTATCAAAGAAAGGGAAAAATACAGAGGGGGTTGAACAGGGGAAGGGGAAGAACGCATGACTGGGAGTAACGTGCAATGACAATTTTCTAACCAGCTGGCTCTGCTGAGGAGGAACTATTCTACTAAGGAGGAATTACTAAGAACCATGATCTACCTGCATACGTCATTCTGGCTGAATCGTCTCTGTTAAGTTTTTGTACTTTGACAGAAGATGTTTTGACGAGAAGGGCAGCTACTTCCTCATAAGGAGTAATTTGATACCATCAGAAATTAAATTGTAAATTTATGCATACTCAAATGTTCCATGACTAAATTTCCTGAAGGGTAGGCTTGCATTAATCTGCATGTCTACATGCAGCAAGTAATAGATAAATGAATAAAAGACAAAAGACAGACTGGTAACAGCACTATTTGAGCAAGGTTTTCTCAGTACAGTACTTAAAGTCACACTATGGCATGCCAATCCATGGTAAGTTTTAACTTTACCCCATCACACACCCATTCCAATCTCTCAGCAAATGAAAGGTGAGGGAATCCACAGACTGAAGTTGATGATTTTTCACTAATCAGCAAAAATCTAACTGTAAAACAAACAGTAAGTACTTCAGAAGGAACCACATTTGCATTTGGCTTTCAAGTACTATTAAGCAACATTTCAGTGCATATTGAACACAGGGTTGCTAGTGATATAGCGAGACAAAGCAAGCTTCATAATAGCAGGAAGTGTCAGGCATTTTAAAGGTATTGCCCTATAACTCTTGAATCCATCACTGCGTTAATAGTGGCATATTTGAGTGTCTGTTGAAATCCCAAAAGTTCATTACAAAGTAAACACAATTGAATATTTGAGATACGCAAAAAGATGATTCCAATCCTA
This sequence comes from Stichopus chloronotus, assembly GCA_021234535.1. Classification (NCBI taxonomy): domain Eukaryota; kingdom Metazoa; phylum Echinodermata; class Holothuroidea; order Aspidochirotida; family Stichopodidae; genus Stichopus; species Stichopus chloronotus. The sequence continues at coordinate 21,592,391 of CM037839.1, read as the reverse complement.
AATGTGTTTCACGTCATGAAATTTTCGGCATTTACAAAAACTGCTAATTTGGTGGATGAATTTCCACATACGCTGCAATAACAATGGGTACTGACAATGAATATTCATGAGAGGAACATGAAACAAACAACAGCATGCACATAAAGTAGTACACTGACGAACTGTTTCTGTTTGTCTGCGTTTTAATGAACTCTGAAAGACACCATGAACATCACTATCTGCATTAACCAACATGTAGTATTCAAGTGCAATACTATAGCTATCCACTATGAACCAAGTTGAAATGCTCATTAGCACTGTCACCAACTTGAGAAGATCCTAAAGAAAAAACACAACAATCACTTTGATATGATCCTTCACACTTCTACCCATCCTAATCAATTCAAAATCAACTACTACTGAATGATACATGAAACCATCTATTTCAAATGATCCATTGCACAACATTTTCTTTGAAAAAATGCATCGCACATCAAGTTACAATGCAAGAATAAATCCAAAATCAACTGAGCTGATCCATAATTTGTAAACCTACTTGATATCCCCAACTTGGAATGAATCCAAAAACATGAAAAATAGAGAGCAGGCTATGTCAGCAACTACTGCTGCACTTTTAGGTGGTAGTTTAGGAAGGAAAGGCTAGTCCACTTTGGGTAAGGATAGAGGTAGAGGCAGTGTTAAAGGTTTAATACCAGTTACTTCTAGCACCATAGTGGGACACACAACAGTTGTGTGGAGATCGGTAAGTGAGGAGTTAAGTTAAAGCGATTACATGAGTACTGAAAAACCACAAGGATGAGATTGTGTTTGATCTTAACTTTTTCCTTATTTTTTAAAGTACACTGAAGGTTGCACATGGATGGATTACATCATTTTATGAAGGAAAATGACAGTAACTACTTTGAAAAGCAAAGGGATTGGCATAAAAACAGTACAAAACAGACACCACATTTGAAAATTAATGGTTGTTACTGTAAGCAACTACATAATGAGTATGCAACAGCACAGGTCTCAGAGGTGTATCAAAAGCATACCACTCAAGTCATCACTCCCTAATCGTATCAGGAACCCACAAACTGATCCCATCATTTTTGCATCAGTAATCCTAAGTTGTTCTGAATAATCAATCTAGTATACTTCCCATTGGTTTGCTGACCTGACAAATATCAAATGATCCACCATCAAACACTAACTCACTTGGATCGATCTTAAGTTATTGTAACCTCTTAAAAATGATTACAAGGGAAACAGTGCACTTAGAATACACCAATATGGCAATCTCATCAATAAACATAAAACAAAAGCTTACGATATCTCCTGAAAACAATATACATGCATGTGATGAGCGACAGAACATTCATCACTTGAATTTTGGAAAGTTTGGGTGAACAAATTATTGTTGAGCGACAAATGACTGATTTTCTATCTGTGAGGAACTTATTTCTTGAAAAGAAGGCCACCGTTTTTCCTTATTTTGAGTGACCTATCATTCTATATCCACAAACATTGGTTTTAAAAATAGGATTATTTTCTGTACAACAAATGCAGTGTTTTCCTTTATCTAAATATCTTACTTTATCTGTCAAACATCAAAATGCAAAATGACCTGACAAATATCAAATGTTCCATACAAAATCAACCTAATCAATCACTAATCAACTCATTCATAATGATACAAAGAGTCATTAAGCTATTGGAAAGGACTGGCTATGTATATATACTGTATGTGACAAGATCTACACCAGTGTTCACGCTAAAGGAATTGAACCTGGAGGGAAATTTCTTTCTAAAAAAAATTGGGGAGGGATTTTCAAAATCAAGGAGGGCATTGTTATTGGTGAAGGTTCTACTGCAATTTATTGTGTGTATTTATGATTGTAGCTACGACCTCACCTGTGGAAAAGCGTGCGGGATTTTCTCCCATAAGATTTATCTTTGTGCTGGATTCAGGAGACAAATGCGGGATTCACCCGATCTCACACCTTAGCGCAGACACAGATCTACACAACAATAGTCTAACTGGTAGTTATCTATCAAATACATATCCTATTTCAAAAGACCACATTGCCAAAAAATCCCAAAACTTTAATCTCATTTGCAAATATCAAACTACTTTCAAATGATTAAAATTATTTCTGCATTAGATTATTTAATTTGGTGAAGAACCATCTACATCAAAACAGCAATCTTATCTGAATATGATTTATCAACATTAACCTACAATAAAAAAAAAGCAAGCAAAGGACACTATTTGAAAAATATCAACCTGTATGAAATGACCTATAATCAATCAATTAATCAATCATTCTATTGGAATGATCTACTAGACCTTGAAGCTTATTTTCAGTGATGTATCAAGAATCAATCCATTTGAAAAAATCTATAACACAATAACCCAAGTGACCTATCATAAATCATTTCAATTGAAATCATCTGTCTCAAAATAACATAGGTTCAAATGGTCTGTCATGTAGTAATCTATTATGAATGATATCACATTGAATAGATGTGATTTATCATAATTCATAACTGCTTAAATATACTGTTCAATAATTGTAGACAAAAATGTCAAAGATCAACACTCAAAGGTGTAACGAACTTGCATGGATATCAATCAACGTTAATCAGAAAATTGTGAACATGTGTTCTCCCCTTACAAGGTTTTGAAAGTCCAAAAGTTAATTGAGCAGATCACCAAATTAACTCAATTAAATTAACGAAATTAAATTAACTCTTTTCAGGGCAAACATGTAGATCTTGTCAATCTCACACTCCACTAAATCACAAAAGGTGTCTCCCGTAAGCCAGTATGAACACTCATAAACACTCAACATGATTGGGGGGGCAACACTGAAGTTAGGATGGATGTGGTTTACATGCAAGCTCAGCCATTTTTTTTTTTTTGCTCCTCTTTTTTTTTTTTCAAATAAGAAACTTGGATCAGAGGGACTCTAAATGGATGAATGTTATGATTCATTCCACCAAAAATACCTCGAACCAATCAAAGCTTGGACTTTTATTTCTTCTTTAAACTGCTGTTCACAATTACAATTTTGAGTCCCCTAACCAATAGCCTCTGTGTTTATTTTCCATTGGGATCAAGACCCCTCGAGGACAGAACGCTCCTAAAGGCAAACTGATCTTTTTGAAATGCTATGTAGCTTGACGACTATGACTGAAGCTGAACATCCGTAGCAGCACTTTGGTTGCATGGGCTTATGACATCAAGTTGAGAGTGCTATGTTGCTCCTTACTTTACATCAGTCCAAACTCTTTTTCCCTGTTTGCAAAGAGTGGGTATACAACTTTCACGACTAAAACTTTCAAACTGAATAAATTTTCACTGATACAGGGTAGGTTCTCCACACATCTGGCAAAATTTGCCAAATTGTCACAAAGCCTCTCTGCATAGACTCCCCCCACCAAAAAAAAAAAACCCCAAAACAAACATGAAAACTGAAAGGTACATATGCAGTAATTATTGTCTGTAAGTCTATTTATTTCAGAGAGAGAGAGGGGGGGAACTTTGTTTATATCAACACAAATAACAAACTCATTCAATACATCTAATGCTAATTTTTCTCCCATAATTCACAGCTAATCAACAGATGCTGATATGGACAAACTGCATTCGACACCTCCTTGAGATGGTTTTCAAGATTTCTGATTCACCTCAAGAACATTCCACACTGGAATTCCTACAAGCTTCAAGGTAAAAAGAAAGGTACTCACAACACCTGTAGGTTGTGAATATATATTTAAGAATTTGACCAAATTACAAGCATGACTCCCTACTCTGAATTTCAGTGGATAACTCCACTCGTCAGGCGGTGCTGAACAACAATGATATACGGTACACAACGCAACGGGTATATATGCGTACAACCTATAAAATATGAATGTAAAATATATCAATCGAAAATACACTGCACAACTTTATTTAAATAATAATTAACACCGGGTGTAAAGAACATCACTGGGTAAGCTGATGTTGTGGAGTGAGCTATGTGCACACAAAGGGCCTGGAACCCTGTGTAGAAAGCAATGCACTACGTCACAATGTTGGTATATCTAAGGGACAAAAAACAAACAAAATGACGTTTCCTAACGCTCAACGTCGCTTCAAAACTTCTGTCAGTAAAATGTTAATAAAATCAAAGGTTGTTCTATCTTGGATACAAGAACTTCCTTTTACATTTACTTTTCACTGAATATTTTGCAGATCATCTGGTGATCAGATACAATCTTGAGGAATTGCAGGACGATTACTATTATTTCTACTGAAGAACTAATCTTCACTGATGATGTTCATGTGAGTATAAAATCACATCTTAAGTTTACTCCTTCCTCTTGTGTGCATGGTAAAATACTGTGTTGTTTTAAATTTGATGTAACTCAGTATGGGGCATCTACTAAACCTTTATGTTAATTGCAAGGAATGAGAACATACAATAAAATGGGAAAGGGGAAGGGGAGGAGAGGGGAAGGGAGGAGAAGGGAGGAGAAGGGAGAGGAGGAAAAGGGAGGGGAAAGGAGAGGAAAGGAGGAGAGGGGAATCTTGAGATGAGGAGGTGAGGGAGAGGTGAGGGTGGGGGGAGGTGAGGATGAGTGGAGGTGTAGAACACAGACTCCTCACTTAACATCCTGACAAATCCCTCCCAACCCACAGACCATAACAATCCTAGTGTCGTAACGATGGACAAGTTTTGCCCGCACCTTTCCACTGCTGTGTATACAATGAGTTGGATCATTAAAGTAAAGCAGACATTAGTCTTGAATTTCATGATGATTATCCTCTCCTGGTTCCCTCTAAAAGTGACATACTGTCTGAACTTAAACCCTTCCAAGTTACCTCACATAAATGTCACAGCTTATCTGTATCCAAGCTTTGAGTTGCCATTAAGGAAGTAATTACGACCCCAAACGAAAAATGAGATAGAAGTTCTCACTTGTTCAAGCAAAGTTGTTCTGGATATTGTCAAGTGCCAGCATGGAAGTGACTTAACTTCCAGTTTCTCACCAGACGCAAATTAATTGAACCAAAGTGCGAGTAAATGGTACGATGCACCTAACCATCCTTGACATCGTTAAAGTTACATGATGAGTTTAATTGAACGGCTGATGGAACAGACCCCAGATTCCCAGACCCATTTTACAACTTTCTAGAAATGAATGTTCCCTTAAAACAAAGTGCATTTGGATTTCTTTTGACAGAAACATATATTTGGAAACTGAGAAACAATGAAACTTCAGGGATCAAAGCTCACAAGAGTTTTTGACTAATGTAACCTACTCTACACCATAATGAATGCTCTTTCAAGATTAACTAAGGCATGTACTTTAGTTGTCACTAAAATATGTGCCTTAGTTTCAACCTTCAGCCCTACTTCACAACTGTCCTTCAAATCCTTTTGCCTCTACAACCATCTGTATCAGGCACATATGCAAAATAATTTGTCTTCCTCCTAACTTCCTTTTTCAAGTTTGTCAAACTTCTTGACATGTGTTGGCAAGAAAATCCTCTCCATGACATTTCCATTTCTACCCCTATCGCTACATAAGAATAGCTTTCTGATAAACTAGCCTTTGGGCATCTTCCAATACAATTTGACCAAGAATTAGAACAAAAATAAAGCTTAAATTTAAATCTGCAAATCAGATAAGAAAATAAGGAAGGAGTTCTGGCTAAAAATATAATCGAAAAACAACCTTCCTTACTTTCTATTCCATCTCACAGTGGGATTGTTCTCAAACCAATACAGCAAAGGAGAAAATGGATGGTTTACAGGCTACTTATCATTAACATACAATCTAGGGCACCGTCAACTTAAAACTTCTGTGAAGATGGTAACACTGCAACAGTATTCAGGCTGAAACCTATTGTGCCATCAGCCGCAACTTATACGACCAAAAGAAAAAAAAAAGAGAAAAAAATGGAACACCTATGAATGCATTGAGAAACCGACAACTTTCCCTGAAAATATGAAAAGAGAAACACAACTAGACGCAAAAAACCTTTCAAATTTATGGACCACGGCACACTGAAAATTCATAGTCAAAAGAGAACTTTTAAATGGCCTTTTAGACTGTGACAAGTACTTGCAATTGGCCCCAGAATGAGATTTATTTTGTCATATAGAAATAGAAACTTGTTTACAAGACTGAAAGGGGAGATTTATCAGCCCTAAGAACCTAAAGTCTCTCTAAGTCACAGTAGGCAATCTGCTGCTGATGACTACAAAGAGGTTAATTTGAAATGTAAATTCCGGCCTAATCATTTTTTTTCCCCCCCTTTTTTGTCTCGTCCACAAGCTTTTGAGACCAAATTAAAAACAGAATAATCGTCTGTCTTTTAGCTTTAAGTGAGATGATAGTGGAAGTGCTTGCCTTTAATGGAGAAGGTGTAAGAAAAGCACTCACTTTCACCAGTAAGGAATTATCATCCCATAGCTATTAGCTCCAGGTGAGATCTTTCTTGTCATCCTCAAATTTTTTTTTTTTTTTTCTGTTAAAAGATAATTTACCAACCCAAAGAATAATAGCTTGTTCCATCTTCATCTCAAATTGCATCTCTCTTCTCCTCTTTATTTTTGTCTTTTGAAGAAAGAAAATTATTCATGAAAACATCTCAGATGTTTTTTTTACTGCCATTAAAGTTTTATTTGCTGTGAGTCATGCTTGGAATAATGTCACTTTGCATGTGTGCTTCCAGACCGATTGCCAGACATTAAAAACGGTAGTCGTCATAATTAAAACATGGCATGCTAATGATGAAGCCGGGTATGTTGTGCCATCAGTGTCACAAAAAAAAAAGAAAAAAAAAGCTCCAAACTCCTCCTGCTACGTCGCTTCTGATGAACATACTCTGGATTGTACTTTTATTTTACACTTACGCCAAAAGATACTACCTTTTGTAAAGTCGTGATCACTCAACGTTTGTACACTTATGACAACGACGTATGACAGATCTCTTTCTGTAGTGCACACAGTGAGAAACGGTTATTCCGGAGGTGTCAGATAACTGTTACGGCTAATGAATCACCTTGTGTACCACCGAGAGTTGGTGCAGTCTGTACCTACATGAGATGATCTACACGTGTCATTCACACTGCCGAGATCGCTACCTGCGGCTTAAATCGTTTCTCATTAACCTTTTTTGGAGAAAGAATTTCATCCTTCAAACAGTCACTCCCCTGAAGAAAATTTAAAATAACAGTCTGAAAACTGGAAACTTTTGAACTTGGTTGATGAAAACGTACATTTTCAGATGATCCCCAAAGTCCAGTTTCATATGAGGAATAATCGACAACTATCATTTAAGGCATATTCACATAAAGAGAATACCCATTTGGTCCACAAAAACATTGAATTTGTAATGAATCTTGCAATAAATGATAGACAATCTCATGCATAATTCATAATGGCATCAAGATGTAAAAGTTGCACAATGGTTATGTTCAGTCTTGCCACTATGTGATGTCTAATCCAATGGTTAGTTAGCCTAATAAAAAATTTTGGTGGATTGGAATGATCCACACCTATACACAACTAGACTTGGAGCATATTGAGAGTTGCTGACATTCTTATTTTGTCTTATAGATTTTACAAGAATATTTTGTTTCACCTATCCTTTTACATTAACATTCCTTCTGGTTTGTCATGACACCTATACAGGTGGGGCAACACACGACAGGTTAAAACTTAAGAAAACAAACTTGTGCAATTTGAATTGGTGTCATCAATATTTGTCATAAAAATTATTCAAGTTGGGAAATTGCATCAAAGACACTCTCAGTGCCCTATCTTTGAAACTACTAACATATTCACTCTTCCTACAGCCAAATGTATTAATTCAGGGATCCATTTGGCATTACACAAACACTATCCTAATACTGTACAAAGAATATGATAGCCTAACCACCGTCATACTGTGATAGTCAAATTGATCCATGTTTACAAAACAATGGCAAATAATCATGAATGTAGTCCAATATTGTACACTTCAATATTTTGCAGTTACTTGCTGATTGTTGGTGAGACTTGAAACCAAAGAAATCCAGGGGACTGATTAAATTTGTGACATGTGGGAAAGTGTTTACATCATGTTATGACAATGCAAGCATTTCCAGCTCATAAACTTCACTGAAGTGTATCACGACTGTAGTTCTCAATTTAAAAAGATGAACTGATTTACTGCCGATCCAAGCAAAGCGACTTTCACGATTATAATCGATTCCTAATCCAAACATCTGAATTACTCCCCGCAACAACATGTCAAAACTACAACAAGACTAGCAAGCCTTCCACGGAACTACATCAATTTACACAATGCTCAAAATGGAACCTCCATTTTTGTGACATTTTCACCTTGCCATTAACGTAGAATGTATGTAGTTTCCACAGGGCCGACAAAAGTCAGGTAGAGTGAGCCCCAGGTTGTAGCATATATTTATCACTTTAACTTTCTTGCTTACAAGCTGTAACTTACAAGTGAAGGATATGTCTTCTTAAAGAAAATGTGGTGACCAATGTTAAAGAAGGACAAACACTTGAGTGGTTCAAATTCTCACGACAGCTACGCTCTCTAACCATGTTGAAATATCACCCACTTCCCCCCCCCCCCCCCCACATGCATAAACATCTTACATTTCCATTCCCATGCAGGAATACACTTCCTTCTGGATCGAATTATTAAACCTGTTCAGTTCTAGTCTCTTTACTTGGATGACCAGGCTTATGCCCTCTCTCTCTCTCATTGATTGCCCACTGTCAACATTAAGTTGTCCCCTGTTAAATCAATAAACAATGTTCTCTTCCAACTGCATTCCAGGAGGGTGAAAGGTGCTTGGTGTTGCTTGCAAGTAACTTTTGTTTTTAGTGTTGTTGTTTAATGACATCACACTTTGTCCATCAATGTCTCAAAAAATTTTGCTCCTCTTTTAGAGAAGCTCAGCTTTTCTTCCAACAGTCCAACATTTTTGCAAATGTTCTTTTATAAGGATGGGCATTGCAATATCAGGTAGTCTTTACTGTGGGCCATATCACACACTATTACAAGTAAATGAAACCTACTTATCTAAACTGATAAAGAGTAACTCTTGTTTTCCCCTTCTTCATCCCACTCAGGTTTCAAATGATGAGCTGACTACACTCAGTGATGCTTCTTATTCCTTGACCACACTCTATAGAGCCAGTATATGGTATATACTAAACAGTAAAACCTATCTGAGGTAGATGGCTGACAGGTCACGAGACATACCACCACACCACAGGTAGGTAACAAAAGTAGAAGTCAGACATTGCTGTAGCAGTTCATACTTGATGACAAATGTGATCATATCCTTACTTTGTTTGAGCGACTACATAGAAGAGGAATCTTATCTTAGTGCCTACAAGACAATCTGCACATACGACTGACGACTTCAGAGGTATATCATAGTTCTGAACTTCTGATAGTACAATGCAAGTCAATGACATTTGATTCCCCTTTGGAAGATACAAATGTGCAAGTAAATTTATCCTCAGATTTTCAATGTTTATGTGACTACCTACTTTTGTATCTTACACACTGTGTGTTCAGTCTCGTGCCATTAATATTATCCACGTTAAATTTTCCTTCTCCTGGAGTAGATACCTGAAAACATAAGTCTGAATCACAATACACAAATGTTGACATCTCTGTTGTCTTCAAGCACATCAAAAGAGAACAGAGGGCAGTATTCCCAAATTTAACAGAGGCTCCACAAAATATTTTCAAAATGATGGCGCTATTACACAACTTGCTAATAACAAAAAATCAATGGCATGAATACACCCTCCTTTTACTGAATTGAAAGGTTGGCATTCAAAAGTTGAGTCAAAGACAGCCACGACACAAACTTAATTCACGTTTTGAATTTTAGAAAGCCTTTCTTACATTCTGGAGTAATGCTAACAACATTTGAATGAAATGGCAAATAAATGATCCTCACGTTTCCTTTCAATTCAGTAAAAGGTGAGGTGCCATCATTTAGTGTTGAAAATCTGGTTTTCTTTTCCTGAGTTAGGTCAATTTCGCTTCGTAGAGAACATCACGTTCAAAAGCAAGATAATGTTAACAAGCAACTTATCCACTTAAGTCCCTGTGCACAGGAATAAAAAAAAGAAGAATATTCACCCTTGGGCCTGAACATTTGATCCTAGCGAGATATTTTCGAAGGCAAACTGCCTTCCTTTGAAAAAGTATTAGGACACATACTTGATTCACTTATTAAAATTATCAGTTTTAATTTGTTTGGAAGAGTACATCACGTCAGTGATCCCTACTCTTATCACTTTTGTTTGGCTCACAATATTAAAAGCCAATTTTTTTTAGTTTGTCAAAGGGATATTTGAAATTGTGGGCATTCCATTAAGTCTAAAAGAGATGAATCAATTATTGTTAATTGAAAAGTTTCAATTAAAAGCTATAATGGCTCAGACTCTTAAAATTTTAAGTAAAATCAAGTGAGTCCTGTCACTGCAACTTGCAGTCAGCCAATATTTCCAAAGTTTCAAAGATTTCCACAATCTTGGCAAAGGCTAGGCAAACCTGTCATATCATGTAAACGATTTTCTCAAGACACACATCATTTCCATAAAGGTTATGGATTTATTTACCTTGATTTACATAATCCTCATGAGATCCTGATCTACCCTCAGAGAGGGGGAAATGAGAGGAGGGCAGTATTCAGCTTGTCATTCATTTATCACAGAGGCTCAGCTGATTCAAATTTCTAGGTTTTGTGGTTTAGATCAGCATGCTTGCTGAATTCTTACACAGATATATGACACGTTCGACCGACATTTACGCTTGACTAATTTTGAATCCACTCACCAGAGTTATGCATCAGCAATTCATTTGGTTCCAAACTGTTACAAAGTGCATGAGAGTGTGTACATAGTATTTGTTCTTGTGGTTCAGGTATTGCAGTTATATGTACACACATGTACACATTAAACTTACTCCCAGGCTCTTCCCCAAAGGCCCACTGCTGGTAAACAAAGTAAAACAATATTTCGACGTGATCGGACAATGTTAATTGAAGGCAAGGATTCCGTTTCAGTTTAAACTGTGGTAAACCAAATAGTGAGGGCATTCTCCCTTTGAAGATTTACCTTACATCTGTTTAAATCATTCCTTCCTCTGCCCATATTAAATTTTCTTCAAGTATTCAATGTGCAATGTTTGAACTCAACCTTTTGCATGGTGCAAAGTACGAGAAGCAACATGGTTGGCAGGGCACGTCCACAAAAGGTTCAGGACAGATTTCACTCCTTTCGGTGCACTTGTGGCTCTAAACTTCACCGGTTTCAAAACTTTGTTAATCATAACCACTGTTGAGCCTGCCCGGCAATAACTGACACAATACAGTACATGTTATACAGTGTAAGCTGTGTAGTCTCACTTAGGTGTGACAAAAAGGGATAATTGTTTCAGTTGCACACTGAAAATTTTATCTTTTGTGAGACCCCAACCCCCATGATAAAAAAAAAACCTTCACAAATATATCAAGTGCACCTTCAAAGCAAGTGGCACACCATGTGCTTCTATTTATTAATCATGCAATCATTCTGTAGGACAATTTACAGGTTTCATTTTTGGAATTCATAAGAAAACTGTCAGGTTTTAAAAAGCAGCAATTTGAGTTCAGTCATACACGTTCCAACAACCTCTCCTTATGCAATTAAACCAATCTTTATCAAACTGAAATGCAAAGATAGTTTGATTTTTTCGACATGCTGTCCTCCGTTCTTTCCAGAGAGAATGAAACAAGGTCATTGGATGAAATAGAAAGTGGGACAAACTCTTTTTTAACGGGGTCAATATTTTGGCTCTCATGAGTTTGCAAAAGTGACACCATTCCAAGTTGATGGTACCAAAAAATAAAATGAGGAGAGGCTGAAACTGATGGGCAGATCTTGAATTTTGAGGTGTAAGAGTGCAGTATCACACACCATTGAACCACAGTAAGAAGAGCACTCTTTGCATGCCTAGAAAATGATGGGCAACTCAGGTAAATCTATTACAGTTTAATCAAAACCGTACATCTACCACACTCCATAATTTTCTGTGGAGTGTGATTTGTAGAACACCAGGAAAATTTAAAGCTCAAGGCCTGGATGGATCTACAGGAGAGATAATAAGTAGTAGCAAAGAAACCCAAACTGCTGCTTAGGTGACTGTCGATACGTATCTTTGGACAACCTCAATACTTACTCGGCCTCGTGGGATCCATTGAATTGGGCAGCATTGGCTGTGAATTTGGAACACCTACAGGTGGCTGAGAAAATAATCAAAACAAGACAAGAGATTTATATAGAGCAGTTTGCAACATACATACATGGAAAACAAAAGAAACTATACACTACATGGAAAACGCAATGAAATCTTTCAAAAGATACGATTCCTCCGTCTACCCTTCATGGATGTGAAAAATTTAATTACAAGTGAACTGAATTCAGAAGATACCAAATGGGGTGGCCACTTCCTTGATCAATGGTAATCAGGCTGTGGGGTCTTTAATTTGTACCCTTTTTTTTATTTCATGGTGAGGAATAAACAGTTTCACACTTTCACAAACAAACATCTAGTGACTGAAAGTTTGCACAGAATCGAAGCTCCACTTAAAAGTGTTAAAGTGTACAAATTTTAATGATGCTGACCATTTGGAATTGAAATAATTATTCCAGTGATCTCTGAACATAAACAGCTCAAGAGGGCTGAAAAAAAGAGACTTTCTAATCCTACAAACCTATAGTGTCAGGTCACATGACTGAATGTAGTTGTGTCAAACCAGAGAAATCCTAAGCTTTTGCTAGAAACTCTCCAAATGTTGTAAGGATGGACACGTACTGTGGCAATGTATTGGTACTGTAGGAGAGTAGTGTTTCACATGCACCCTTAATAATAGCAACGGCAACAGTTCAACCACAAGACATCGCACAACGTATGCTGTACAGTAATATGCTGCTAACTGGGACATTTCATCAGTTGTAGCAGAGTATAGCAGTTTAACAAATTGAGCCTCAAAATTCTGAAAATTTGCGCCGTCTTGTAATTACCAGTACTCCTTATTTCATAAGACTATAAAGGTAGATTTGCCTTCTTTTGTACACCTAGTTAAGCAGTACAAAATTTGGGTCCACAAAGCTACAGCACTCTCCGTACAGTAAAATGGCATCATAGCATGTGACCCTACCACTTCCTCAGTTTTGTTACTGTGGTATGATTCTTCTAGCTAACGCTTATGATTTCTCCATCAAACAAGGAAGAGGGCTGAAAGTGGCACATTCAGCTTCTCTTTGTTTCTGTGAATCTACTCATTTCTATGTCTTTCAACTTAACATTTATTTCATATGCTTGGCAACACACTGTCCATATGTACTAATGCTTGCACACAAACGTATTTTGTGTTCAAAGGCAGTGCTGGTAACTTTTCATGTAACAAGCAAATGGCTTTTCACAGATGGACAAGCTTACTAACTTACTAAGTGCTTACTAAGCTTACTAAGTGCTTTTACAACAAAGGTAGCATACATTAGGTTTAGTTTAATCACTTCTCAAAAGCTGAAAGTTTAACACAGGTCACTACAGAACAAGCCTGCAAAAGGCTGTAAATTTTAATTGTGATATCCCATTTAACTTATTTTCATATCCACTTTTACCTGATTTCCAGGTATCCTGACTGGCCTGGGACCGCCGGCATACCTGGGATTCATAAATGGCTGCAAGATAAAAAAGGAAAAGTTAATGGTCAAAAAACTTGAAAGCAACCAATGAAGACCAAAAGGAATGAAAGCATGTGAACCTTCAGCAAAAAAAAAGGGAACTGCACACACTATAAGACCCATTGTGTAATGACATAGAACACTGCCAAAATCAACAACCACAAACAACCAGAAAAAGATAGCTTTGCAGTTTATATGTACAACTCAATGGCAATGTCCAATGCGTCATCGTATGACGACTGTTGCCAGAGAAGATATCGCAAGATACTTGTAGAAAGTAGTAACCGTGACAAATTTACAACTTTTTATCATCTGCCAAACAATGCGTGTAAACACACACACGCTGAGTAGGTCCAACCCAGTCAACAAACCTACGAAAAAACCTATTCAAGAGAACAAATAATTCATCTTGACCAGCCTCAGCGATCTCTGTTATTTCAGGGAACTGCAGGTGATTAGACATGATGTGAGGCAATTCCATAACTAAACATCCATGATTTCATCAAAGTCAGAGGAACAGTCAATCATTAAACATTGCAAACTGTGCAGTCATCATTCGAGTAGCACTTTGAATTCACAAACACAGCGCTACTCGAGGGGTATACAAAGTCACATTTAAGTTCAAAATAGCTGACAGGTTCAAAACTGGTTGACAGGATCAAACAACATGTTGCATGGCAAGTACTAAGTACAGTAGACAAGAGTTGCCATTGCCTCAATGATACACAGCAGTCTTGATCACAACCGCCTAACCACCTTTAGAATTGATAAATAGTACTTATTTTCTGAAGTTTCCTTGCTTTCATCATCAAATTCCAGAATAAGACCAAAACAATCATTAAACTCTAGCCTTGGTACACAGTAAAGTTTTGTAAGTTTTAATCAATTTCTGTCGCACCGTGTTTGTTCAGAAAAAATGATTCTGACATTTTTATCTCTGCATTGCAGATGGGTCACGACAGAACCAAAATTTGTCAGAGAAGCCCATCACTAGGGAAAGGTCTGAATGCATCTGGATCTGCAAAGAATGAAAAGGTTTGGACCATCGGACCACCAAAGGATAAGTACCCAGGACAGCATACTGGGTACACCAAGCCATAATCGGACTTGTAACCTTTGGAACAGAGAAATGCTGCAGCAGTACTGTGTAGGTATGCAATTAAGAGAAGTCAGTGGTCATTTGCAAATGTAGTCTGAAGCCTGGCAAAGTAAAATAATGCTGATGTAGTTATTACCACCTGTTATCACAGTATTTAACAAAATGACCTTAATTGCATGAGGAAAGTAGTGGGGTGGGAGAAGGGCAGAAGGGAGAGTATACAAGAGAAAAAAGGAGAGAGAGAAAGGGAGAGGGAAAAAGGGAGCGTGGTGGTGGGGGAACTTTTATAATCGTTCCAGGCAACTCCCATTGAGAATCAACCTGGATAATGTTATGTTCAACTCAGATATTATGTCCCCAAGTTTTGTCAATCAGGTAGCAGTATCAATCAATAGACCTAACATGCCCTTTGCCCATACTACTAATCGGGATCCGACCATATCATCGTTCCCTTACCCTTGAATACTGATGAGATTTTAAAATGGCAGAAAGTTTGTAGGTCAAACCAGAGTGACCCTATAATTATCATTGGTGTCAAGGTCATCTATTGGTTCTTTCAGCACCTCACCACTATAGCAGTAAGATCAGATACAGGTCTGATCAACTGCTCTAAATCAATTCCTGTGTATTAAAGCTCACTCGGGTCATGATCATATCTTGAGATACTGATCAACTGATGAGGAAATCCTGATCTCACGCATTTGACCAATGCGCTGTCTGTGAAACTTTGCTGGATCCAGGTTACCCACCATCATGGTGACCTCAGTGTTACCCATGGGTGTGCACATGCCAAGCAAGAGGTTGTTGTTATGGAAGATGCTTCCTTTTGCGCAGTCACCTATTTTCTGTTGGCCTGACACATCTCAGTAGATCAAATGTGAAAGCAAACCACTTGACCTCAAGCTTGATCAATCTCCATCTGATCAACTGCTCTTGATCAAAAGCAGTAGTGAAAGTCACCAATTGAAAGTCACCTATTTCTTCATGGTTAGCAACTTATTTCTATCAGACTATATGATACACAAATGCCAAAGGTTCCAATTTGCAAAAGAACTTTCTCAGAAAACCTACCAATCAGCAATGTTGCAATTTACTTGGCAGACTGAATTTAACGAACCCACGCGGCAAAGGAAGAATGGAAAAACATTGCAAACTTTGTAAAGTTGTCACAGTAATGTTTTTCCTGCCATGGTTTGGCTACTGCAGATTGCTAAGGGTCTGAAGTCGTCTCTGTTGCCAATCAAGTAGGGTCATTGCTCGGTCAAAGGTTTGCACTGCTGCACATCTCTACTTGCAGTGCCTACAGTAGGTTGCTAAAGGTATGCCCCTGATAACTTAATGCTGGCCAAAACATTGCTATGAATTAGCAGTCTTTGGGTCTTTGACGTAATTGCCTTGATGGCTTGCTATGTATTAACAGGCAAAAACGTTGCTGCCACAATGTTTGAAGAGAACAAATTCGAAAACTGTAGTCAGGTTTGTCTAGCAATGCATAAGTATGAGCAAGGGGTAAGTATACGTCTATGATGTAAATTTTGAAATTTAATACAAGTAGCCTAATACAATCTTCTCTCATTAATACATATCAGCATGTAGGCCAGTCAACATGATATGATGTACTAATATATGGAGCAATCAGGCAAAACATATCCGGATTGGTTTCATAGACATGGTGTGGGAGGGGGCGTCCCAGTGCCGTTGTGTGAAAGACATTTCCACGAGGAAATGTCGGTCATAGTGTAAAGCCAACTTCAATATCTGATGAAGTGCATGGCATACAACATAAACAGTGAGTTGAGATACTCAATTGACCCAAAACTTTTTGCAGACATGAGGTAACTCAGATAGGTGAATCAAAGGTTAATCTGCTAAAGGATGCTGAAAACTACTAATAGTTTTATCCTCACATAGATCCTTGCCATAAAATTCCACATGGTTAACTTGCTATATTCTACAGTAAGAAGTTACACAATGTCAACTTTTCTGTGACTACATCGCAACCAAACTACTATGACACTGTACGCCAACTCAATAAGATGTACGTCAAGGGAGCAGTACACGAAAAGGACCTCAACAAGGGTGCATAGAGGGGTTAAACCTTTCCATAGGTAGTCACTTACAAAGTGACAAAATTAGATGACACAAAATGCAGGCTTGCTTCTCAAAAGGCATACAGACAGGAAGGCGTCAGACATGAATATTACAGCATATTAGTTAAAAAACACTTTCTTGACAATCAATTCAGCAAATCAAAGAAAAAAAAAATATATAGAATCAATATTTCAGTGTTGCTGTAATAATAATCACTACAACTTCTCTCCCTTTAGGTACAAGAATTTTTACAACAGCCATCTGCTTCCTGTTATAGAACAGCATCATGTATCACAACTGCTCAGGTATGACCTTTATTGCATGTTATCAGTTTAACCATTTTTTTTTTGTTAGTTTTATTTCCATGAATGTAGTTCTAACCTTTCTGTTTCATTATCATTTTGCTAAATCATGCCTGCAGATAGGTGGTTGTAACTTTGACAGACGCTAAAAGCAGGTACAAGCACTGGGAAATCCCATACACTGTAGCTGCATAGCTGTAGAAACAAAACTTGAATAGCACCCTCACTTCCTTGGTTTTTTTTTTCATTGTCCAGTTGAATGCTGGGCAATGGTAGATATCTCTTCATAGTACATCTAACCTGAACTCTTTGTAAGTTTTCCAAAGGTGAAAACCCTAACATGCAGTTTTGATTTAATACAAAGAAAACAATGTAGAAGGTCTTTCATCAGTTTAAAATCTATTTTGATTTCTTCCAAAGTTCGGCAGTACAGAGTATGGCAGGTGTTTTTTCTAACATCTGTTGATTTATTTTGGTTCAAACATAGAAACTGAAAGCATTTACTCACAACGAGGCGGTATGATAAACATATTCTATCTTATCCAATAATCCAACATTGCTGAAGAATATCCAGAGAGCGTTTTTGCAAAGCACAAAGTTTGTCCTGTTTGATCTATTACACTAAAAGTAGAAATGTGTTTCAATATGCCCTTCTAAGGTGTGCACACACAGACCACATACTGTCAGTGTCATGAATCAAAGTGGCGTAGTTGGTTTCTTCAAAGTAGTGTTTAATAGCAAAATTCTTAAGAAGTCTTTCCTTAAAAGTTACTTCAAAAGTTGCAGTTTAGTCTGCAGAGCTGGACGGTCCTTGAAATGAACGATAAAAAGTGGAAAAAACATGTTCACTGGGTTTGAACATTTTGCCATAGGAACTGATCACCACATCTGCAGATCTGTGCATTTGCCAACATTTCTCCACTTCATCTGTTTTTGTTTTTGTTGATTACAGTGTTCCCATGCCAAGAGGTCAAAATACTTAAAATATTAATCCAAACTAAAAAATAATATTATAATTTATTATAACTAAAAACATAAATATATCAAAATTTAATTTTCTATTTTAGCAGTAGGCCCTGTCGGCAAGATAAATATTCAAGTTGCCTTAACACCTTTTAGGCATCTCTCTGCCACTAGGTTTGTGAGTTGTGACTACTTGGCACATGAAACTCGTCTCCTGCGTCTCCTCAATGCTTAGAAATGCACCACATTCAGCACTGACTGGCACAAACACTGGAACATGAAAACAACAAACTGCATCACAGAAATATACCAGAGCTGCAATCTTGAATTGCTTCAATTTCGATTTACCCTTTGACCTACTGTATTTAGTCGCTAAAACAGCCCATCCTCTAGAAACGAGCCTCACGCTGCATCCTCCTGAAAGCCTCGGGCTTGAAGAGGCGGCCAGCGGTGTAGGACTATATGCAACATGACGACCATCACCAAGCGGGCTAGTCTGGGTCAAAATCAAGTCACTGCTCAACCTTGAGATTCACTCAGGTTAGAGGACAATAGTTTCCAGGCACAAACTGTAGAAAACCTCTCTGACTGATTCAATGCACATAATGGGTAGACGACAATGACGACATCGTCAGTATTGTTTCACTCCTTAAGCCACATGAATGGAAATGAGGCTCCCATCAGCCTTGTTTACTGTTACTAATGTTAGAAATTTTCCATGAGAATGAAGAAGGGAAAACAAAAAAATAAGAAACCACAGGCCTGCCACAGGTATCCAACAAGTCTGAGGGATATATAACACTTTAATATATTCAGACAGAGACGCCAGAAAAATTGTCGACGATGTGCAGATTGAAAATGCTCACTGAGCACGTGGCGAAGAAGTATGGGAACATTACATATACACTCTGGCTGTGATGAGGTACAGCAAAAGTGGTATGAAATTTGACTTGGAGTATTAAAAAAAAAGAGAAGAATTGGTACTTGTTGAGTGGGCAAACTTCCTTTACTCTTTTATGCATAATTTCTCTTCCAAATGACCCCTCCCCTGAAGGTACATCCTGCTAAAATGACATGCAAAGAGTAGAAAACTGGCAAACTGCAGAAAATACTCTGCAAACTGATTGACAATTGCATCTGCCCTTGTAGTTGGACCCACAAACAGAAAATGAAAATTAAATAATAAAACCTGCTCCCTCTGTCAACTCAAAGGACTTTTTCTTGCAATAAACCATTTTGGCTGTTTTAGTTGCTATTGACTCAACATCTAAGATGAATTTATGTTTCACAGGTTATTTGGAATGAGTGTGCATAGATTACACATCAGGGGTACCTATCCTCCTACAATGGCCAGGTGACACATTTTTATAGTTGCAAAACATTCACATTCACATACTGGTATACACATGTAGTCTTCATCTACATGGGCCATATACAGTGTACATATCTCGCAAAGATGACAAGGAAAAACTGCTTTAACAGAACTGGATGGTGTAAAAATGATCAGCTCAAATGCAAGCATAATCATGTCAAAAGTTTCATAAGAATACTGAAAAGAGACTGCATGGGAAAGTGAAACATACTATGTTGGCCCAAAATGAAAGGTGACTTTAAAGGCACACACACCCTAATTATTGCACATCAGCAAAGGTAACTTTTTCTAAGTGCATATTAAATTCAACTGGAATTTCCCTTTAACAGAATGATACATTTAATTTCTGTATGGTTCCCTTCCAAGCACTACTTCATTCCTCTGATTCACAATTTTCTTGTCAAAAGTTTAAACAACTTTTAACTTCAATCAAAAGGCATCACTCTTCCCCCTCCCCAGGTTTCCGAATTCTGAAAAATTAAATTTGACGTGTTTAAAAATGTGACTGTCGGACTAAATTCTCTGTTGGAAAAACTGACATTTTGCGTTTTCAGTTTAGTGCAAATGAAACTATTTACAACATAGGATATCAAAAGGTAGGCAGCTACTACAGGCTCATCTTGCATAACATACTGATCAATCAAATATAAAATGGTAGAAGAATTTCAGATGCTTGAATACAGTCTTGCGCATACAGTACATATGGTGTACAGATCATGACTGTTTTACTTGGGGGTCCTATACCTAAATCACAATTGCTAAATGATAACTAAGTTCTGATCAAACATTACATGATTGTGTTATCTTGTAACAGCCCATTGTTGTTGGTTTCATTTGAGGTCATTTGAAAACTCCACAAATGTCAGAAATTACGAAGATTTTGTAGAAATGAAGAGTCTTTTGCTTTGTTCACCAAAGCGTAACACGTACAGTACCACACCGTTTAGCCAACCCGTAGAGGCCGCACTTATGTAGATGGCATACAAGTGGCAGGCAAAGACAGTGTCATAACCAAGATTGCTGTCATAAGTTTTCAAAGCAGGTCAACCTCAAACAAAATTTAGGCAGAGTAGACTAGGAGTGATTTTACGCTCTAAAGGTGTTCATTTAAAGGATTAGGTCTGCTGGTAAAAATTGACAACTGATAAAAATGCAAACCATATTTCTGAACTTGTAGACAACATGAAAAATAGCATCCTGTTTCGAATATTGAGATATTGTGAAATTATGAAGTCATTTCCATGTTTGTCAAGTTTTACAAATATCATCTGGCAACAGCAAGAGACATGATGACATCTGGCCGACATTTTCTGAAAAATGTCTTCATTTTTTTCTTTTGAAAATGACAGATTGTTCATCACAGGAGAAAATGGTATTCATTATACAAAAAATTTGCCTTTTCATGTATATTTCACAAGACACTGACAGCAAAGGACACGGTCTAATTTATTATCATTTTCAAAGATAAATACACAACCTGTGATTATAGAAGGGAAGTTGGAACTTCTGAAGGTTGTCTGTGAGGAGTTCAGTGATTGTACATCATATGGCACCCTCTATGTGATCACAGTTCTACTGTGGCACTGCAGTGTAATTCAAGACTGGCAGAAATAAAGTAACATTCAAATTCCCCATAACTCCCCTGGTGTGGGTATTCACATGTGACTATACTTACCCTTTGCTTCAATCATGCATTCATTTAGGTGCAGTGCTAGAATTAACTTCAAGAGCATTTGAGCAAGGCTATTATGAATGTATTAGTGAAGCAAGGGGTTGGAACCTGTCTACGATGGGATCGGTGTATCAAGTGACATTAAAGATCTGATACTGAAATGAAGTTTTCGCCCAGCAAATGTGCAATATTTTTATCTTCCCTGTAAATGCAAAAAACTACAGAGCACAATGGAACAAAATGTAACTGGAATAAACACTTTTTTTGACTGAATAAAAGAACTTTAGTTCAGAATAATTTTAGGAATAGAAATTGGCTTTTATTTATGTGCAGCTGAAAATACTGCCAATCTGTGGGCACTAGATGTTTTAATTTATTCTAACCGTGTGATATCACCCTTACATAGCTAACTATGTGAATGTACAAAAGCAGTTCACAAATTTTGTGCCATTCATATAGTACTGTCTCTATTAATTGTAATCTGTGCATCCAGATTTCCTCACTGCTAGCCACAAAGTCTGGCAATTACTGAAGGACAGTGACCAGATACACACACACAATTGCCAGTTGATAGGCCATGGTGAATACAGTAATGGATACGTTATTTGAGGT
Organism: Stichopus chloronotus; assembly: GCA_021234535.1. NCBI lineage: Eukaryota > Metazoa > Echinodermata > Holothuroidea > Aspidochirotida > Stichopodidae > Stichopus > Stichopus chloronotus. Next base: position 21,570,531 of record CM037839.1, on the reverse strand, counting down.
GCAGGAGAACACCATGAAGATACCCATTCCGAGAGTCTCTATAGCCATAATAGTAATCTGAAGACAGCATGTACAATCTATATCACATTACTAAGAGATGTAATGAAAGTCAGTTTACCATAAAGATTGTGACAAGACAATCTGCAATGAACAAAACAAGTCTATTCACATGTACTGTGGTGATGGGAGCTAATAACAATGAAGGCTCATATTTCCTCTTTTTGGAGTAGCTTAAAGCGACTTTCGACTTTCGTTGTTTTCTTCCCTGAAGTCAGTGACTTCAATCCCTGTAGAGCTTCATGTTGAAAGTGTATGTGATACTATACCCATTTATCAGACTAGGGGTTTAGTTAGAAAAGGATGCACTACTCCGCTTTGGGTTTAGGGCAAAGGTAGCAGCAGGGTTAAAGGTTACTAGAGGTTTTCACCACAGTAAAGGGATGTGCATTAGTTGTGCAGAAACAGGTGAGTTTGGAATGTTAATTTCGATATTCCCCTTCTTGTACTTTATTGCACTGTAAACTGACTATTAGGTTACATATCAATTCAGACACTAAGACTACTGTTATCCAACATTCCATCAATAAAATAGTAAAAACCGGCCGGTCCCTCTTAGCCCCTCCTGACAACACAAAACAATCCTCCACAAATTCCTCACTCTACAATTCTGAAACCAATATGGAAGTACTGTAGTACAATAACTGAATGTGTCTTACAGATTTTCTACACAGCCTACACAGCCAAGGTGAAACACAAACAGCCGCTTTAATTTTATTGAATGGTTTGATAAAAATATGCAGAGAAACTTGCTGCAAAGGTAAGTTCAAAATAACATACAACTATGATCAAGAGTATATGTTAGTGTATACCTGTGACTATATCAACAGGATTCAATTGCATCAATAAAGCTAAGAAATTGATTCATTTGTCTGGCATAAGCTTAAAGGGAAATAAGGCATTTGTTTTACAAAAAATTAAAATGGAACTATGGGTAGAGTGACACGCATCTACAGTAGAAAGGTAGAGTAGAACAGAAGAGTGACATGCATCTAGAAAAGAGGTGGCCTTATTCCAAAGTTGTAGAGTGAAAAACTGAATTAAAATCAATTGGGATTGCATTTCTATGTGATACCATTCTTTGAGATGTGACTATTCAAAATTAAATGAAAATGCAAACTATATGATAACATGGAGTGCTGCACAGTGTCAGTATTTCTTTTGTTAGACCTATATGTATTACTTAAATACCAGCCTGGGTTTAAAATTTGTATGTGACACCAATATTTGTAAAAAAGAAAATACAGTAAATGCTTCCAAAACACAAAGCCCTCGGGGCATACACAATTCTCAATTGCCCTTGAAACAAAGGTTAAGCAAACAAAGGGTGACACAAGAAATGTCAAGTGAATCCATCTCTCAAGTCAAAAATTTACATACTTAGCTAATGTTTATTCATGATGCAGGTGAGAGACAGGAGTTTGCCAGTCAAATCGTCAATATCTGATGGATTTTTCAAGGAATTCCTGCCTATTTTCAACATTTTTAATGCTTAATACAGTCAACATTCCAAAATGAAATCTTCATGGAACACGACCTTTAAATGGTCTCACACCATGGTTTGAATTACTGTGAGGACTGTTGTTAAATCATCAGTAGACGGTACTGAGTGAAAAGCTATGTCATGTGTTGAAAGAAGCCAAATAAGGAAATGAAAAAAAAATTGTTGAAATATCCCTGGAAAGCTAAAGATAATATTAATGACCCTGGAAGGTTTTAATGTTTTATTAGTGTCATAACCAATTACCATTCTCTCCCTCGGAATGACAGTTCACACGATCCTACACAGGGAATTCTAAGCAAATAACTGACAGATTATTCGCAAAAATTTCTAACAGCTTTCATCTCAAGTCGGCAAGGTCCACCTCATATATGACCTACTGTATAGTAAAGTTTTGACCCACATGTTAACCTCCCATATTGAATTCGCTGCTGTTTCGTATCAACAATTCAACTTCAAGCACAAAACTTCTGTTTGCTCAGGAGTTGACCAAAAGCCAGAAGTCCAGTAAGACAAGATCCATTAAAGGATGAAATTTTATGTTGGATGCCGTGTGCAAAGTGAGAATTGTACATGAAAGTCAAATATGTCATCACATCAGTCCAAATTCACTTTTTATTGACTTACTATTGGGTTGCTTATATTTTACATGATGTGATGTGGCAGGATGTTAACCTCTATTCTAATCTAACACAGTTTCCAATGAAAATCTGTGTCTGTATTTATACCATGTACCACATGTTTCAGAGATTCTTATAAGATGACTTCTTTTCTTAAGTTGAGGAAACTTAAAGGCAGTCACTCACCATCCCTGATTCAATTTTCCAGACCACATACTTATGGCCCCTTCCTCAGCCTAAAACTTGAGATGCGTAATCAAAACACTGGGCCCCTTGTGAGCTATGTATGATAAGCTATTCTTTTTTTTTTTTCAAATTTCCTGTCAATTACAGAGCAGAACCAATTAAGAAATTTGCTTAGTCCAAGCCAAAAATGTTGCTTGGGTGACTGATGATGAGTGACTGAGTTTAAAAGCTCTTCTTTAGAGCTTTAAAAACCAAGTTACAAACATATTGCTGGCCACAACCCTAATGACAGTCTTGCATTTTTCATTGATAACAGAGAGCACCCACCCTGACCCCTACCCCCCCCCATTGGGCCTTTGAATATCCTTTGGCAAACTCCAACTGAATTCTAAGTCATGGTGCCTGGACCACCGTTATAAAATATAGCCTGCAAAGGGGTCTACTTAGACACTAGTATATGGGTGATGTCCTACAAAGGATAAGTAATAAAGGTGTCACAAATCGTGACTGTCCTACATACATCACAGAAGGCTTCCACCAGGAAAACCAGACATATTAATATACCTGTAAAACAGACAATACTTTCATAAGGAATAAAGGGTGTATCAAAGTAATTTAGAGTAAAACCTTATCTTTCCTTATCTTTTCTTAGCATGTACATGGTACTGTACACCTGCAAAATGCATGATCTTTGAACCATCATTGCAAACGTATTGGTCACTGATGAAACGATTGCTGGTGTGTTAATAATACGCAGGGCTATGAACGAGAGCCACAGGCAACATTCAACGAACCAAAGTACGACTTCACTCAAATAGGGAAAGATAACTTAATGTAACAAATGCTCATCCTTTCTCTGAGATGTCTCAAGTCCTCGCAAAGTTTTATTCAATACAAATGTACTACAGAGACAAGCCACCATTTTTCAAATGACATTCTTATATCATGTGCTCCACCCCCAATGCAAGTTAAGTAACTCAAAGTTTGGTCTTGACTCGAAATCTCCTGACTGGGCTGGTAACGATAAGCAGATATTTCAGAAAATGTCTCTGAATCGGTTAATCTAAGAAAAATGAGTTCATGCCACGTAGTATGTGACTGTGTGTTGCATATAGTGCGTAATAGATTTACGATTTACGGAATGCATAACCCTTGCATCCAAAACGCTGGTAACAATGACTACAGTAAAAGTACTTTCGGACACATGAAAGTCCCCGACGTAACTTAAGTAAATATCACGCTGTACTGACAGCACTGTTTGTTGTTCATGTCATTTGGACTAGGCAGCAGCATTTCCTTGTCATTTTTACCACATATAAATCAAACTACCACTAGCTCTGCTGGTACTACCTTCATACCTACAGCGATATCAAAGCAGACAAAAGGAGGAGAGTCAGAACTAAAAGCAGACAAAACGACATCACAGACATCTCTGCAAGTACCGATCGGTAGTCACAGTAATGATGTTGGTATTAACTTAGGGCACACTGTAATTAAATACTTAAACATACGACAGAGTACTTCCTTGAGCAGGATAGAATTTTCAAACTTTTTTTTTTTTCAGAGTCAGGGTTTCCTTTGATATCATTTTCCGAGGGAATTTTGTGCAAAGGCACGTCTACTTTCAAAACATCAACGCCCACCCACACTTCGCTTAGTGAGACCCTCGGAACTTGACTTTCACAATTCTTTTTCATCATTGGGTGAATGTCCCTTCAGAAAAGAAACAATGACTGAACTGTAATCACTGAAAGAGAACATGCAAAACAAACAGCAATGTCTGGGAGATAGATGCCAAAGAAAAAAAAACTGTGCAAAAAATTTTCAATGCAGCTGTCAAAGAAACTGGAACAGGAACTGGTCAAAGAGGGAAAAAAAAAAAAAAACGACCCATGTTTGGCTTTGATTCCATATTGTCAACAAGTCTGTATTATACTAACCATGTGGATCTGAGCACACGTACGGTATGCAGGCTGACGTTTTACCATGGAAATTCGCAGATACACATAAATAAATGTTAACTAAATACAAGTAAAAAAAAGATAAAACTGACACAGGTTAACCAAATACAACATGCACGATAAACAGCAGTGAAATGGTTAAACACCAATGCTGTACATAGAAAATAGCTGAAATACCATAAAATACACAAAAGTACTTAAAAAATAAAGTTGTACTTCAAGATTGATACTGTAGATACAACAAACCTATAGAACAACACCACTTACAGTAACTTTTCCAGAGGGTACTTCCCTCTCACTAGAACAAGGGGTAGATATGCCCTACAAGCATACATCACTAATGAACTGACATGATTGCACCTTACATTGATTCTTTACACTCAAAACACTCCCTTGCACTTTATGCTCAAAATATATAATAATTGGGTGGTAAGAGGCAACTGGATCCACAGGGCATTACCATACCTGTTGTAAAACCCCATGAGTCCAGTTTTTATGTGGTGTCATTAAAACATGGTTGGTCTGATAGGATGGTGGTTTGAACACCATTCCGCTGAGAGCAGCATTGTATTGCACTTCTTCATTGTACTTCTGATAGTTCCTAGACATAATTACAGGAGATCAGACTATGTATACCAAATAGTACTACTGTAGTATATGCTATTCAGATTTCCATTGCATTCAGTTTGAAAAAAAAATAACACTTCGAATATAAATTTAAGTGTAGGATTACTTGACTAGCAGAATACACTAGATGTATGAAACATCTTAATGATATTAAAGTAACCTTTCTTTATAATAAACTCTTTTAACATCAGCCAAATATGGTCCAAAGGTTATCAAGTGCTCTCATTCTTTATCTAAGTATGTCCACATACATTTTCACATTGTATTTCTTTTTATTCACTAATTATGAAACATACTAATAATGCCCTCTGTATCTTAATTTTCGGTTGTTCTGCTACTTCTGTTTCGTTTCATTCTCGACATGATCGTTCCCACCCCGTCCTCAGAAATGGCAGTGTTTAACTCTTTTTTGTTCACGTATTTATTCATCACTATGATATCGTACAAGTAAGTTATTTCAGCGAGTAACCTCTTTATTCTGATTGGTACTTGAAGCAGACTATGCACTGTTGCAGACAAGTCAGAGGTCTACCCAAGTAGTTGAAATATGCCATATGAGACGAAAATGGTCATTTGATCATTTTCATGTTTTTGCTGCCCAGATAGCAGGAAACTGACTTCATAATACAAATATGACCACAACAGAAGAGGACAACCAGCTAGCCTATCTGTAAATACAGTGCTTACATTAAAATAATACACTATATAATAATAACATACTATAGAAAATAATATACTATATTAACTTAATATTTAACATTGCAGCATACAAGAGACTTTGGTCTTTCATATGGAATGAAAATTCCAAACCTTACTTTATCCCTACGGTGTTTAAAGTACCAAAATAGAGCTCAGGACATGGACGCATAGTGCATTTGTTTTGAGGAAACAGGTAAGTGAACAGCGAAGTAAATATCAATTTATCAAAATCAGTGTAATTTCATAAGTCCTCGAAAAACGAAAAAACAACAACTTTTAAAGAGTGCTGAAAAGAAAACTTGATTTCTGACTCAAATCAGAAAAGTAGCATCTCTGAAAATACAGTATATACACCCAAAATACAAAAATATGGCAAAATGTGTACAAGTATTTGAACTTTGGCTTTTGTAAGACAGTAAGTCTATTTTTCATTGCATTAAATCATGGCATGATGACATTTAAATATCCTTTTCCTGATGTTTCATATGAATGTTCTGATATTGATTAAAGGGAAATATAGCACTTGTTTTAAAGAAAGGGAATCATACTTTCAGAACCAATATTTTTCAACACAAAATGGTAGATTATTACAAATAATGAAGGAGGGGGGCTTTTTTTTTTTCAACTTTCCCACATACAGAAATTCAGTTTATTTGTTGCTCAAGCATTAATTTGTTCACCCAAACTTTCAAAAATTTAAATGGTGCATCTTCCAAAACTAACCTATTTGAAGGAGATGAATCTTTTGCTTCAGATGTATTTTAAATCAGGTCTGAATTTTGTTTTATGAACTTGAGTTGGTTGTCTGAAGCACAACCGTGGTATAAAATTGTAGTTGTCATTTAGAAGTTAAGTTTTTTTGGACATCTAATGCACCCCAGGATTGCCAGTGCTAGAAACTTCTTCATTCCATGAGCACATGTGATACCATCATGTCTTCATGTTAATGTGATGAATAATAACAGCACATAATCAACTCACCACTAAAATCTTCATGTGGACCAAATGGGTCATCATGGTTAAGTTTTTATTCTCCAAAATACACGACGTACTACAATTCAGGGTATGTGAGTCTCTCAGAAGGGAAAGCTAAATGAGGCCACTGAGCACTAAGATAAACAATGTATCTATAGGTGTGTATCGAGGGGTAAGTAATAGCACATGTTTGATTACTGTAATTTTGAATTATGCAGTGCTGCAAATGTCAACATATATCTCCATTAACACTTTAGTCATCACTATCTCTTGTCAAAACAAGACAGGTGGATCAGGCCAGTATCAGTTCTGTGACCTCTTCATGATGAGAGCACCTGCCCAATCTGAAGCAAATTGATGGAAATCTTTGGTACTACTAAAGTTGCACTCTGTTGCTAGATGCATCTGAGTGTATTTACCTACCAGCAATAAAATGTGCTTTGTTCTAAAAAGAAAGACTGCAGCTATGCAATGTAACATATATCATATCAAAACCACAATTTAGCAAAGAGGAGCTGGACTGAGTGACCCATGAATGGGTTTAGTACTGAGGGCTAAGCAAACAAGGGGGCTGTGTTTCTTGTGTAGAACAGAAACATGCATTAGTACAGTACATGCGAGCCAGATGGAGTGAACTGTTGCTAAATAACAACTTACTGTTCCAAATGGGATCATACAGTGTAGGTCTACCACATGTCCATGTTGAATGTTTGTTATTGCATGATGCAGTGCAGCATGTCACAATTTTGAAGGATGAAAGACTTTTAACAAGTCTAAATATGACGACAGTAGCGAATGAACACCAATTACAATTTCTCATTTTTAGTTTTTAACTTCACTACGTGGTCATACATTAGCACTTTAAGTTGAACTAAGGTGTTTTAGTCAAGTTGCAAATTAGAGAGAATGAAGTCAAAAGCTAGTGTCATTAACTATAGGTAGTCCCCACCTCTGCATGTTTATACCCATGCCAGCTAGACCCAAACAGAACTAGGGCACCAATGGTGCAGAGGCTCATACCTGAACACCCTGAGGGTATACATCAGTATTATGTATATATCATGTCATAGGAACCACCAGCAGTATCATCGTATTGAATCAAGGATATTGCATAAAGTATGTACAAGAAAATCTGTAGGACTGCATAATTTGCAGAATATCATAAACCACAGCACAAACAGTGCAGAAGTTGGATCTTTGTCAATAAATTTGACAAAATACATTTAAGGGGCACTAACACATAACAGTGCTTATAATTGCATCACTATTCAAGTTTGACATCCAATGATTATGAAACTATCATTTTTTGTACATTTTCTACCTGGTTTTTACTAGCAGTGGTCATATGAATTAGTACTTATGTAAAGAAATGGTTACAAAGTTTCCAAAACCAATACAAATTATAAACTACTAGTTCATTAGTGTTCATTTGCATGTGTCACATGGGGGCTGTACTGACTTGACCATTGATCTGTCAGAAGAACCCTTTTAGGAAACTTTACACAAATTGATAAGATTTGGGATGACTAACTTAAAGGGTTCCTCAGATTAGAGTGAATTTCAGTTAGGACACAATCTGACCCATTGCCCCATTACTCAATTATCATTCATGCATGATAAGGATATCTGAGATGTTGTATGACATTTAAAGGGGCACCTTTAAACTTGCAGGAGAAAACATTTGCAGGATTTCACAAAATGGGCAAGGGGGTCCACAAAGAACCCCGGACTACAAGTTCCTGTACACCCTAAGATAGACCACTAAAAGAGAATATCATTTTGACAAACCATCAATATTGTGCAAGAGAATCTGTAAGAGAAGCATTTTCCAGAATCTCATAACATGAGTCACAGGGTCCACATGAGACCTTCGACCAAGCAGTTTTGAGTACCCCAAATTTGCCTACTACTCAGGGAACATTGTGTCCAAGTTACATACAAATCCATCAAAGCATGTGCAAAAAGCAGCATTTACAACAGAATTTCATAAAATGGGCCATAGGGCCATCATGGGGCCTTGGACTAGAAATCCCTGAACACCCTGATGGAACCACTAATAGAGTATTATTGTGACAAACCATCATCAACATTGTACAAGAGAATCTGTAGGAGGCGAAGCATTTTGCAGAATTTCATAAAATGGGCCATAAGGCCCACATGGGATCTTGGACAACTTTTTGAATACCCCCAAATGGTCCACCACCTGTGGAACATTGTGTCCAAGTTTCATGCAAATGCATGAAAGCATGATGGAGAAGAAACATTTTGAACAATTGTGAACAGATAGAGTGATGCTGCACCATTACAATAGCTCACACCAGCTAGCTGGGATGAGCTAAAAAGTGTGAAACATTTCCTCTCCTTGTGGGCACATGGGAGAAAAAGTCAGCCAAGAGAAGGTAAATCAACTATACAGTTGAAAAACATGAATATGACAGGTAAACTATTTTTAATTTTTTTTTTTTCTGAGAATGGATGTTAGCATCAAACATGGCTAAAGTGATTGTGTGCATAGGCAGAAAGTAAAAACATTAAAATGTCGTGCCCAAAACGTTAGAATGTTTTTTAATTGTACCATTCCACCCATTTGGGAAAATGAATAGGTTTCAGGTAATAAATTCTACTGTATGATTTCAAATTCTTTGAATATAGCAACAAAAAGTGCAAAGTACATTAATGTAGTGGTTGACACTTTTCATTCAACTTGAGCGAATGCTTCTTTGAACAAACTAATGGGAAGTGTGCTACTAATGAATATTCAGTTGGTCGAAACAGCCCATCACTGACACTGTAATAAGGTGATCAGTTTGGCATAGTGCTTCGTTTCACTTAAAATCATGATTTGTAATACTGAAAAAGGAGCTGAGAGTTTTTGTATGTTTTTGATACATCAGTGAGACATGGAAGTACTGTTGCACATCGATTACATAGGCCTACCCTTATGATTTGATCCGTTCGTTTTCAAAATATGATTTCTATTCCACTGTTTTGATGCCATTTCCATCGCCAATCACCATGGTTACTGTCATTTTTTATCCTTGAAAGACATGTAATGAGTCCATGAACAACCTCTGAAAATCATGAAGATCTCAAGATCAAACATACTGTTATCCTTCTGGTATTTACGTAATACACGCAATCACTTTCATAGGAGATGTTAGTCTAATCATCAATTTATTTGACAGAGATGCACCTTTACATCACCAACGACAGTCAATGTTGTTGATTGTTTCGTATACAGTATGTCACAAACAAATATGATCATCATCCACTTGGATAATTTGGACTGCGAGAGAAGTTTGAACGAACAAATATGCGATCATCTCTCTGGTTCGAGTCCACTGGACCACGATGGCATTTAAAAAAATCATGCACTCCACACACAGAGACATATGCCTGTGTGATGAGACCAAACTTGCTACAACCAACACGTGCATTGTCTTTGCTTTGTTTCATTTATCGTCAAGTTTGCTTTACACTTTTCGCACAGCCGACGAAAGGGCGCACTGTACGTTTCACGGTTCTAAGCAATTGACTGAAATGATGTTTTGCTTTCTCAATTGTTCCCATTAAATTTTGTGCTTCAGAAGAGTAATTTTACTTATTTGGACTCAGTGGCGAGTAAACCGTGTGCATCATTTCGACGGATCAGATCTCTTTTATTGCTGCTACTGTGCTGTAGATTGAAATCATAACACTGAATTCACGTTCATCCTTCTGGACAATCTTTTGTGCAAATCAATTGCAGGTCAAAAATATGTAAAAGATCAAAAATCCCCTCCCCCCGGGTCTCTCTCCACATGTACATGATAGATGTTTACATGGGTATGTGAGCACTGCAAGCTGAAGGTCACAGTATCTCAGTTGTACTCTGTTTGTATGCAACTGGACTGAAGTTATTGGTTTTCAGGATGTAATTTTAAAATTGGAATTTTAAGAAGTAACTTGCATTTCACTGCATTCAAGTCCTGTCACATAACTGACTTAATTTAAGTGATGGTGAAAGGATACGTTGTTACCGTTGATTCAGAAGAGGACTGGGCTGGGCAAGATGAGAAGTCTTTCTAACAACACTCAGTACTGTACCTATAATCTTACTTGGCAATAATCATAAATGGTTTTGTAATTAAGACTGCAGATCACTTATTGTATGTATCGTCAAATGTTTGACATGCAGCAAGTAACCTGAGTGTTCATACACGATTTAACTTACATTGACTTACATTAGGTTGAATCTTAAATTGCACTAATAATCAGGCTTAATTTAACCACACACAATCAGGATGAAGCTTGGACTGCACTGAAATTAATAGTAAGGGTGAATCTTGAACTGCAATGACATTCACAATCAAGTTGAATCTTGTACAGCACTAGGTACTGAAAATCAGATCAAAACTTGAATCATGCTGGTACTACCAATCAGGTTGAATTTGAACTGCACAGGTATCACCAATTAGATTGAATCTTGAACTAGACTGACATTAACATGAAGGTTGATTCTGAACAGTACTGGTATTAACAATCATGTCAAATGTTGAACTCTTCTGATACTAAGAATCAGGTTAAACCATGAATTATACTGATATTATCAATCAGGTTGAATTTTGAACTGCACTGGTATTACCAATCGGGTTGAATCTAAACCATACTGGTATTAACAAGCAGATTGAATCTGAACAGTACTACTACCATAAGCAAGCAAGTCAATTCTTGAATTATACTGGTATTATCAATCAGGTTGAATTTTGAGCCTAGCTCCCAAGTGCAGAGACACAAGATGCAGGTCCACCTCTCACCTATCCATCAATGGAACTCCCACCATAGGATATATAACGGGAATGGGGAACCCTCCTTGAAAATTTGAAACCATGTGTGAGCTTTCCCAGCGGAAGTTTAACGAGTTAGAGCTAGGGCATAGAGGGCGTGGCGCAAGAAATGGTTTTGGGTCAGTGTTGAGCTAGCTAGTCTATCTATGCGGTAGTGCTAGCAAGGGGTAAGTATATGTCTATGATGTGAATTTTGAGATTTTTAATACAAGTGTCTACACCCAAAATGGAAGTGCTCGTTGTGTAAGCAAATATGTCAACATAACTGCCATGAATTTTGCCATCATGAATTATTACTGTAATTTGGAGAATTTGTATTTTACATTGGGAGTTGTAACAATGCTTTTTTCATGTGACTCTCTAGGGACTATATAGTAACTTTTTTCATTTTTTGTGTTTTTTAAAGGTTCTTTTGTTCTACTAGTAATTTTTTTCTTATCTTTTTGCTTAATTCTAAATTATGATTTTCTCTTTTTCAAGGGGACCAGACTAAGTAAAAGCATTTCTGCTTCTCTCTGGCTCCTTTCACCTTGAATGCTATTATGTTTTCCTAGCACATTGTATTGTACATTATTGTTAATTACTAGTATTCTGAGGTGAAAAAATAAACTTGAACTTGAAATTTTTTTAAAGGGCTGGGCAGGTTTGGGCATTCAAATGAATCAAAACTTTATCATGCAGGTCACTTTGGAGTTCTGAATTTGGGCAAATTGTTGTCAAGAGGGCTGAAACTTAGTAGAATTGTTGCTATAGTAAGTTTACTTGGTCATTCAAACTAGGAAAATGTAATTGGTCCTGTAACAATTGATGGTGCAACTGCATAGAATACTCTGATGGTACAAGTGAGCTTCATTCTATGAACGTCCAATTAAGTCCGGACTAGGGATTTGAAAGGGCATTTTATTACGGAAAGATTTTAAGGTTTACATGGACACCTTCAGTAGATCAGATTTTCAGTACGTAAGGTCTATCTACAGAAGAGGTTGTATATCTGTTTTCAAACACTTGTTTGCTACTGATATCAATACAAGATTATTATCGAGTCACTTCTATAGGGTCTGAGGTTAAACAAAATGTTTGAAGGATGAGCTTTTTTTCCCAAAAATTCATCATCCACAGATGACCTCCAATAAAGAGTTAAGTTCAGATATATGTGAAAGTAACCCCTGACTGTTAATTTTTTTTTTTTGTACAAGCAGAGTTAATTATTGCACCTACCCATCCAGATGTTGCAGAGAATGATTGTTCCAATTGAACAAAAATAGAAGTCCTGAACCAGCATGGAACAGCACAGTGAACAATGGTACCCTACAGAGACAGATCTGTCTATTAGGGAAAATGTATCAAGATCATGCTGTGACATTGGGAACACCTGTCTCTCTGCAGATCGTTGCAGAGCAAAGGGAACCCACGCCCTACAGTAGTGCACTGCTGTAGTTTTTCATCCGCTCATTGCTCCTGTCCAAAGCTAATCAGACTGCCCACTTTGAGGAGACTACTCCTATTTATTCCTTTTTGAATTTAAGACAATGGTGAGCAAATAATGACTACCTACTGTGGCTCCAGAAACAAAACTGCCAGTTGTGGTTCGTCAGATGGCGTCTCGCGTGAATTCATCGTTGCATCCTGCGTCAACGAGTAGGTCAACTTTCTTCCTGTCCACCGACGACTCACTACGTGGCACGTAGCATAGCAGGTCCTGTGTGTGGCCCCTTTAGTATATCAGACCCCAGATATTTTCAAGATATATCCTTTTTTTTAATCAGATCAGCTCATGCCGTATTTCCAGCTTACAGTATGTTGGTTTTCATGTGGCGGTAACACACAGGAGCATATCTAGTCGTAGCATTGAGTCAAAGCCTCCAACCATTGACACACAATGTACGATGTTTTCATGGAGGAGGTCTCTCAGGTTGAGAGAGAGATACTGCCTACAAAGGGATGATTGGAAAAGTCCTTAGTCACAAAGGACAACATCTTCACAAGGTCTCCACTCTTCGCTGACATTTTCCATGGGTTTTCAGGACCTTGAACTTTTTTCCAAGGACTGTCAAACTACTGTTGATACAGAATTTAATTTGCTCATACAGAAATTAGTGAAGAAGAAAAGTTGGTGACTAAGGCAAGTCTGGTGACGTTAATGTTTTAGCATTTATACACAAAAACTGCTTTTATGATTCTTTTATCGAAAATATAACTCACGACTTCAGGGACCACAGACCATTTTGTTGAAATTTAAGTACTTTTCAATCCTGCATTTCAATGCACGTAAAACTCAAAATCTCGCTTTAGAACGTTCATAACACGGTTAGCAACTTGTAAAGCATTATATCTAAACCAACACTAAATACTTCTCTCTTGTGAGGTGGTGAAAAATAGTGTGGTTGGTTTGTCTGAGCACATCAAAAAATTTGAATTTTCTTATAATTTTTGTATGGTACATTACTTTATGTTATGATTTGCAGTGCCAAAATGTCTGAGTGAGTGATGAATATGAATAGCTACGAAATCTACTGAGAACTACTGCCAGCAATTTGCATCACGGAGACATTCCAAAAGGGCACCATTTTCTTTGATACCACTCTCTCGATTCATCGTTCTTTTCTAAACGTCTACGTCCTTTTGAAGATTTCTCCACCATTGATGACCTCCCACCTTTAAAGGCAGAGCTAGAGCTGCGGTTGACATACACTTCTGCTTTGCTCAGCTGAGCCATAGAAACTTGTTTACATTCCCAGCTTCACCTCCTTTGGTTATGGTAGACAGGAGTGCAAATGGGTGTGTTGAGACAGGTAAGTGAGGAGCAGGGGTAATAAGGACGACACAGAATTGTCTGCTGTATTTCCTACATGAGTACCAGTCGGTAGACTCTGTGCTTCATATTTTTATCAATTTAATGCAATTTCTGTCTTACATTCTACAGTAGTGTCTGCACTAAAATGATTGACAATTGTTTCAAAGAAACTAAGAAACAAATTGCCAATTTGATATCAATCTTCTAGTTTGTTTTCAGGCAGGAAACTACCAGATGGAAGACTACCTCACATGATGATACTGAGCAAACAAAGAACAGAATTACATGATGTTGCCATCAAGTGGATGTTACTTTCAACGCCCAGCAGGCACAGTGAATTCTCTCAGGGAACTTCAAATGGCCCACAAACCATGTTCCCAGTAATTTGAAACATGGTAATTACAGAATTTTTAACATAAATGTCACAATATACAAAAAATGAATGATTTGTGTCTAAAAAGACACATTTACTATTGATTCCAACAAAAGAGCCAACTTTGATGGTGGACATTGTCTTAAATGTATTTGTCTCTGACTTAACCAAGATGGCACTGCAGAATAGATGCAACTTGCTCACATCTGTTCAGGGGTTACTTTACGTGTATAGTAACAACCTTTCTTGGACTTATGTTGTTCCCATGATTATCTTCCCACAGGAAGGAAATTTTTCTGTTAACTTTATTTAATCATGCATCTACAGTTTAATGAACTATTGTATTGTACTAGCTGTTCATACACAATCAAAGAAAAACAAAACACAACCCCTTTGTTATTGTTCTAAATGAATGTACATGAAAGGAAACATGCAGCGGTTGCAAGACACATTAATTTCCATCATTTTCAATCTCCCTCTAAATGACCAATCAACTGCAATGATTATGACGACTAACTGAAAAAAACAACAACCAAAATTGTAAAGTAAATAATGTGTAGATTTAAACTATTTCTTTATAATGTGGATGTCCCAAACTCATCTTGTTTCATTATTTGTAAACAACTCACTAACTTGTCCCAGCAAAATGCCACTGTCATCTACCAAAACACCTCTGATGCCATACAGTTAAATACCAGACTAGACTCTGTATATGTCTATCGTTTTAAGTGCTTGGATCACAAACCCCTTCCCTAAAGTCACCTTTTACTCATTATATTCTGCGCATATTTGTAGACCATTTACACTAGTTGCAAACTACACAGAAAATCATTCGAAGTCTTTCCGAAAACTACCCATTCCCTCTTTAAGATCTACTTTTTCCCAAATTAACCAGGATAACAACATATCTGGCTAATAAACCCTCCATATTTTTGCTGCACTAGAATGTAGTACACACTTGTGGAAAGTACTGTATGTGAGGGAGGCTAGGCTACCAACTCACAATCCAAAACAAAGTCACATATGTAGCAAAAGGCAAGAATCCAAAAACACCTTCTTTAGAATATGACTTCCTATTGGCTGAGTGTATCATCTATCAAATCAAACAACCAATAGAATCTGACCTTCTATGTCAATGTTATAATCTTACATGTACTCACTCTAAAGTGTCATCAGTTGGTAACAACGTTCCCAGAATTACTGTACCTATTTGAATTAACCAAAGAACGGTAGGCCACTGGGGGACAAGGGGACACTGGTAATATGTGGCAATTTAATCCGAGTTGACAGGAAATGGCCATATCAGATGAGAAAGAGTTAGGAGACTTAAACAGATTAGAAAATTAAATTTCAGAAAAATTCATTTAATGTTCACTTAAAAAAAAAGTGAAAAACAAAATCAAACATCACTAGAAAATCTAGTAATATCTGGTGGTTGTAATGTCTACAGCAAGATAGGACCAAAGCGATAAGAAATATACAGCCACAGTTTCCTGCCTATGACCTTTATGTGGTTCACGGTAGACTGAATTCACAGACTGGGCAACCCTTGCCCCACTGTTCTTCCATGAAAATTTGCTTGAGATCACTCTCCTTCGCTTTATATTACAGGAATCAATGCTAGGAAGAACGTACTGGACGACTGCACACAAACTTGCACAACGAAGGTAACGTTTCAATCACACCCGGCTGTAGTTTACTCATTGTGAGAAAAATGTCAAAGTAGCCGTAATTGTGCAACATCAGATGATCATCGATGATCGAAAATTTGAGAATGCCGATCGACGTTTCAAAGCGTTTTGTCACACCACTACACTGTATCTTCCCCCTGAAATCCTATACTGAGGCTGACGGAAGAGCAGCTGATGACTTGACTTGGTGTGACATTACTATCGGCCAAACCCTGCTGCACGGTGGCATATGATTATTTACGTAACATCAATATACGGTAGGGACAGCTACATGTAAAATGTTCTAGAAGGTGAGGTACAGTACCAAATGGTGACGACGAAGCCGAGGTCCGGTTCTGTGAACATCCTGCAATGGAGTACTGCAGATCCTCAAACCTATGATGAGAGACTTAACATGCACTACACTATATGTAGTGAAATGTAAGGACTTCACCTCAATATCATTCCTCAGAATTGTGTTTTCTGTATATTTATAATTTATTTTGCATTTCATGTGAAATAATTAGTAATAAATTGAACTGTTGATTGTTCACTATCTCACTTCAACAAGACTGATAAATGCATGTCATCTTAAAACCATTCAGTTTTTCTTTCATTTGTTTCAATTCTTTTTGTGTTAAATTTCTCTTCACCAACCATCTATCACAGACCCATGATCCTGCCCTTCTAATACTCACTGCTGACCAGATGACCAGCTGTTACATCAGCCCGGTTTTTAAGTATTTCACTCTGTGAGTCTGCCTAAATAGATACACACATGCAGTAAAAGTAAAGATCACATCATAAAGGTTCCTAAACCCTTCTACATCAGTCCCTGTTCACATAAGTAGCCTGCAAATTCAGAAAATGCTCCACAAAGTTAAGCTGTTATATAGCACCTCCCCAGGTCCCAATTTCAGCGTACCTGAAAGAAACCTGGTGGCACAGGTCCGCTAGGGGGCGGACCTCCTGGCATTCCATCTGTGGGAGGCATCTGGCCCATGACTGAGTTCGGTCCTGCCGCACTCTGCGAGGAAGAAAGAAATTGACGGTGATGAACAAAATGACTTCAGCAACGAAACACAAGATTGCAGTACTGTAGTCCTCATTCCACCAACCTTCTCTGATGGCCCATGGACCGCTGGCTTTGGAACTTTCAGTGATGGTACTAACCTGTCATATCTTTCCTAGTCTAGCATAATGTTACTGTGACTGATTTAAATTTCAATGTGCCTTATGTGACTTCACTAGTACCTGACACCAGTTCCTTCCAAAGGTGAGGAGAGTACGCTGGTGTACAATACAGTAGATGAGACAGGTGAGCTTGATGGGGAACAATCTCGACTTACAGTGGCTTGCTCTCATCACTCACCCATAAGTGCTGTTCACAAAACTGCTCTCTGATAATCTTCATTTAAAAAAGCAGCATGTTTTGAATACATGCACCTGTCCACGATCTTATAGTAGGATGTGCTGTTAATCCTGCATTTTCAAAAGAACACCAAAGGGCTGGTTACACCTATTACAGATGCAAAAAGCGACAGAATCCCCAAAACTCCACGGTTTGGGAATTTGCGAGCGATGTACTCACCTCATATAACCTATAGCGTAACCAATATTGACCATGGTCTAGCATCTAGCAATTTTGTGTGTGTACGTGTGTGAGTGTATCTGGTCAATGCCCTTCCATAATTGCCCATCCTTTTGCATAGGTTATATGAGGTGAGGGAGTACGCGCTGCAAATTCCATCATACCACAGTCTATTTGTCCAAAAATTCGAAAAGAACTCTTTCTGCATAACAATTTTAGTTGTGGTTATTCCCAAGGAAGTCACAAAATCCGGTTTCCTTAACTTTTTAGCCAAAAAATTAAATCAGTCTTTCTTTCAAAGCTAACTAATATTCTATAATGTGAAATGTCTCCAGAAAGAAATCTGGCATAAATGTTGTTTTCCATTTTGTTATCTTGCTTTCACTAATGTATTAGCACCATGTACCTCCACTAAATCTTTGCACTGTCACCTCTACAATCTAGTTCGGCTCAGCTTTACTGTAAGTACTCTGCATATATTTGCCATTCTATGCTGGAGAAGGGCATTGAAAATTCCATGAATTACACTAAAATTTGGATTCAGTCAATTACGTCACAGTTGCAAACTTTTTAGTCTATTGTAGAGAATACACAGATCCTATAGTAATGATACGGATATGCTGTATACACTACTGTATTTGCATGTTTCCTGATTATGGAATGCGAATTTTGAGACGACAGGTTATGCACTGCTTACGGTAAACCATGCAAAATCCAACCCACATATTCATCTGGTGACCAACAGCCTCGTTGCAACAGCCAGACAGCCATGTGTACATACTTGATACACAGTATACTACACAGTAATGCATGTAAATCCTTCATTATCCAAACTGCCTTCTCCACAAAATGATCAAGTGACAGAACTGTGTGAAAACTGCCTTCAGCAAAATTTATCACTCCTTCAGTGTTAAAAGAAAATTTGTCGGGCTTCCTTTTTTGTTTTATTAAAATATTCCACTTTGTTTGTTTTCCTTTGCTGTTTGTTACTTCATGCACTGTGCATTGATCAAAATCTCTCAACAACAAACAATGACCAGGCACATTCATAAGATTGATACACATTTTTTTTTTTTGAAATACACTGAAGGAACTCATTTCAACTGACAAATGAGCAACTGAGACATGCAAGTTACTACTGCAAGAGTTCAAGAGTTGCATCTTCTTTTTTTCTGCATGCAGTCACTGTACAGTTTGCGTTTATGATGGCCATCACTCAATGCTTGTTATTTGAGAGGTCTTGCTACTGTATTGTGTATTCCAGAAATTGGTCAGGAAGTAAATCCACAAAAATTGGAACTGTTTGATAAAGTTAAATTTCCAACAAAAGTTGAAACATGCATTAGGAAAGCATTCCAGTAACTACAGCAACTAGCATTGTCACCCAAATGTGTGCTACAATTAAAATGCTCCTGACTTTAGCATACATTTACTATTGAATGCGTGAGTCCAATCACCAAATACGTCACAAGTTGACTCAACGACAGTTGCTCAGAGGGGAAAGTGGTCCGCACTACAAATAACAAATCAAGTTGGAGCTACTGTACAGTATGATAGCAATTGTTGTCATGCTAGAAACACATGCTGAAATATCACCATTCACTGTGTAAGTTCAATAACTTAAAAGAGGCTCACTGACTTCATACTGATACAGTTGTGAGGAACTGAAGGGTACAAAGATATATAACACTGCTTATAACTAGCATAATTAGTCAAGTGTCACATCCAATAGTTATGAAAACTGTTAAAGTTTTGAGTTTGTGACCCTGACTTGTACTGGCCCTGTTTATAAATTAGCAGGGACATGAAAAGTGTCTGGTCACGAATTTCCAAAAATCACACTAAATCACTAATTTCTCATTCATTAAGGTTCCTTTGTATGTGACACATGGGACTAACCTTGGTTTGACCATTTGTCAATAATATGTGAAGGAAACTTGATAGGTTTGGGAAAATTTAGAGGATGTTAAGAACAGCTCAATGTGCCTCTTTAATATATGATACAATAAATGCTAGTGTTGCTGAGATATTGTGATATCGGCAAACAATATCATCATGGGACACTGCTCCTGATATAGTTCGTGAAATGACAAAACGATAGTCTTCACACGTAAGGGGAAAAAAATGTTTCTTAGTTCAGATTTGGATCACATACTTAATAACATAAATATGGAAAAAAATTGTAGGCCTATGAAACTTTGATAAACTACGTTGATTTTATACATGAAAAGTGTCATGACAAAATTAAGTGTAAACTTAGCTCTACAATGTGGATAGTTTTACACATATTTATTCAGGTGTCTTTTACCCTATGATATTGTGATACAATTTGGCAACTGGGAGAAAAGTGCTTCTGTATCATTTTTGAAGTTTCATCTCGCAAAAATATGGTACATGGTCAGTGTATTTGGAAGTGCACCCACAGATAAAGTGAACCAGAGCAGGGATTGCCAAAAAAGTGAAAAACTAAGCCAAAGGGTTTAACTTTTTATCATATTTTCCATAGTATACAAGTATATCAGTTAAACCAGCCTTGTGTTTTAGAGTACAATTTCACAAACTGACAATGGAGAAAATCAGACTGACTGCAGTATTTAACAGTAAAATGGTGACATTTTACTTCAATGAGCCTTTCGCAGGAGCAGATTTCATCACTACTAAGGTGCCGCCCATTTTAGCTACAAATCAAGAGAGTGGAAAAGATGAAGCAAGTGCCATGAAGGGGGGGGGGGAACCATTAGCTATCACATTATACCATCGGTACTGTAGGTAATGACTGCTATGATGTGCAGTGCCTACTGTAAAACAGTGTGTAAGAGGAGGCCCCACAAAAGTGACCAGTTTAAGTTGACAGAGAAAGCTTAATTGTGGCATGCCACCTTAACAAAGATTCAGATTATATTTTCCACATCAAAATCAAGAAAAACAAACAATGTAAGATAACGACATGAAGGTGAATGACTCAAAAATGTAGCAGCTTGTGCGAGCAGTTCCCCAATCCTAGCCTGGCAGGAAAAAGCGACGCGATTACAGAAAATAAAACAAAAACAAAAAAAAAAACAGCAAAGGTAAAACAGACAGAAGCAACAAACACTAAGCATTTAGAAGCAGTCGTAGTCATTGAGTAGATAATTATCAAAACATCTTCTAAAGGGGAATAAATTTTTCATGGTCTTGATATTATTGTAAAGGCTTTTGTCAAATTTGTACACCACAGTTCATAAGTTACTCCTTTCTTAGTGACTGATACTGATCCACAGATTTTACTAAGTATGATCTGTAAAATTAATAGCTTTATGAAAAGAAGCATTTCTTAGGGTCATCAAAATGCAACACATTCACAGTAGACTAAGTTGCTATACTGTAGAGTATAGATACAGTAACCACAATATCACCCTCAGCTGCAGCGGGCGACCGAATTAACTGCCACGGTGGCCGATAACCCTCGGCCTGCGAGGGTCATTTAACTCGAACACAACTGAACAAAAATGTATGTTGAAATAGTGCAGTTCGAAATAACATAGCAGTTACTCCATCATCAAGTATTTTGCCTCACATTTCTGCACATTGTGAGCTGCAGTTGATAAATCAACAGCCCTTCATATCCTCTGAACTTCTGATAATCACATCCAGTCATGCCTTAGTTTGCAAACATCAATGGCCCTTCAAGTTCAAAATACATATCATACTGCACAAGTTGTTTTACAAGAGCTTTAAACACTTGCTAAAGTGCACACTGCATTAATGAATCTGCTGCCATCGTGACAAAATCTGACTTTTACTTAACTTTCAATCATCACTTACAGGCATATATCAGCAATTGATCCCAGTTTAAATGATATGACACACTTCAAAAAACATTCAAACTTCTGCAGCTTCCACATAAAAAAAAATGGATTTAATTCTCAGCCACTGCAAATTTTATCTTTCAAAGTGACAAAATTGCAAAACCTTTTTCTTTTTCAATTGACTTAAAGGCAAATGTTTCGCTCGCAAATTTATATTAATGAAAATAATTTTTAGAGTGCAAAAGCTGCACTACAGTACTGCATTGCAATATATGTTCTTGTGTGCAAAACTTCCATACATATACTAGACGATGTATCCCTTTACTCCACAACACGTGCTTGACATGCAGCCCACTGAACACCCACACACTAATCAACTTGTGTATCAAGTTTTCTACATGCCTTCCAGGGTCATAACACTGTGTGTTTGGGTAAAAAAAAAAGTAAATAAAACAAAATCCACCTGGAGGAGGGAGTGCAGTACTTGTAACAGCACCTTGACTCTGCCTTAGTTGCCAGCAAGCTCATTATGCATGCAGACTTGTTCATTGAAGATTGTGTACTAGAGATCATGTGTGTGAGTTTCACTATTAACTTTGATGTGGTAGTCAGTGTGAACGCGTGCACGGCTAGGGCAGATTACAATAGAAGCAATGATAAATAACATATTAACAATCGAGGGTGCTAATTGTGTAAACATGGGGAATCAAGTGACTTCCACCCCTAGGAATCTGAAAATTCTGTGCAATAAATTCTGGTACTCTCTCTGGTAATGGCAAACAGGCAAACTTTGGGGTCTGTAAGATCAGATATATTATAGTCTCAATGTAAAGGTATTTTCATCAGTGTGGTGTAGAGGTTGAAGGCCCATCTTTTCCAAATAATCTACTGTATGTTCAAACACATGAAAGACTTGACAGCATGTAAATTATTGGATAGTTGTATTGTGTGGTGCTACTTTCACAATCCGCTCTGCCAAATCTGGTACATACCTGTCATCCATCTCATTTCTCTTCTCTTGCCTTTACTCATACCTATCTACCTCCTCCTCCTCCTCCCTCCCCATCTTTCACTCCTCCTCCCTCAAGGTGCTTAAAGTCCTCTTAATCTCATAGCAGTGGCATAGTGCTGCTAGAATAATACAAAATGCAAGGTATGAAACTGTTAAACATGCACTTTTTTGCAAAAGTCTCAAAGGACACACTGTCCTGTATTTACTGGGTACTTCCACACAGCATGGGTCATGCTAGTTATCTGTTCACTTTTGGAGTTTGGCATGGTGCCGGCAGTATCGAGGAAGACTATGACAAATAAGTCACAGTTGGAACGTTCCACTGCATCCTATCATACGAGGCACAATGTTCAGCAAAAACTACATTGTAAGGTTGTGTTTATGATATCGCCCGATCACACAAGAGACGGGGCATGCTTTATCCACACAAAATGCAAAATATACTAGTAGGAACTTTGCTTTGCACACAGATGCAGAAAGTACCTCTAGTCTAGGTTTGAAGTACCAGTTAAAATAAAATCACAGAGACTCCTTGAAGCAAAATGTTTTTCAGTTGGGTAATATGCGAAACAGGAAACCATCTCTTGCATTCCATGTCAGCACCATGCAAAGGCAAGTCATACAAAGTGCCTGGTAGTACGACTTGCACTTTTGAGGAGTCAACCTCAACAGCATGGTAAACTGAAACTCTGACAGTCAGACTGACACTGTGGTAATGTAGAACCCTTGGCTGCAGTGAAGTCGCACAGAATCCATTACATCGTGGTTCTTCCAGGTTGAAATACATCACCTACCACACATGTAACTGGTAATATTACTCCTACTTCAGCCTACAATGAATCTTCATCGACAGACGCTATGCACGGACAACCACTGAGGATTTGTTTTCCATTTTATTTTATCAGGTTATCACAATCCCTGCAGCTTTGCTAGGAGATAATATATTTCTCCTCTGACAGTAATATTGGATACCAATATTTCTTCAATTTAATAACAATTTCAGTTGTATCAACAGGTTATATGATTCATTTTTCTTCTGACTTGGTCCAAATAGTGAGGATACAGTACACTTGGGTATATAGCATGTCAACATTGATTCAGAACCAGTGTCACCTTAGCATAAGTGTGAGGAAGATAAACTCAATAACAGAGAAGCTACAGGTGTGGCAAAGGGAAGGACATAGTGTTTAACCATCTTAATTAGCTAATCACATGAGTTTCTGTACTTCATCCCGAATCTCTACAACTTTACTAGTGTTGCTACTCGCGAGTGACTAAACTTATCCTTTACACTAATGCATTTGTTTAACTTGACTCCACACGATGTGCTGATGGAATTAAATTCTACCATTGAAGGCACAATACTAGAACTTTATTTGGGAATGTGTTACAAGGAGTTTAACATGCAAATAGTGTAGGCAAGGGGGTATGTCTACTGAGTATACTTCAAGGAATTTCATCTTTCTCAAAAATAAAACAGGAAAATGCATCTTGTATGGATTATGAATAGAAAATGACTGGAAAATTAAAACTTCTGTTCTGTTCTGATTCAACATGTTAGGACCAACTTGGTTCCGAACCAAGCTGCCAGTTAAGGGGTTTGGATAAACATGTTTGGATAAACAGGGTTGTACTCTACATCCTCCACATTACAAGATACACAGTTTACCTTTATTTTATCCTTAATTTGTTTTTAAATAAAAGAGGGCAAACAAAATTTGAACCCAAACTGTTTTTCTGTCGAAAGAAAAACGGTTGTTAAAAATTTGGCTGTCGAGTCGGATTTTATTCAAAGTATAGCGGGCACGGTGTCGGCACAAGTGTGGGGGAATGCTCACATAAAACACTGTCTTTCGGGAACCAAAATCACCTACAAATCCTCTTGATGGAGAGAGAGCCATCTATGGCACACTGGTTACATAAAGACATCATTGCTAAGAGTATACGTAATACAGGCATTTGGTAGGATGTGAAATATGGCAATGTAATATGACCGACTTAACTTGAAATCTTTGGGTGGCCTTTTTTCCCCTCCATACTTGACAAACATTTGTCATTACCTCCAGGACTACACTACAGAGAGTTTTTAAAAGCTCAGCTAGATCTTTGACGACTACTGTGACTTCTACTGCGCAAAGTAGCCAGGTACCTCCAAAATGACAGCTCAAAGTCCACTTCCAAGTCTACAAAGTTTACGGTTTACAGTTTCTACTGCACGTACTGCATGTGCTGTTCTTGGAGCTATGGGAAACACTGTTAATTTCCAGAAAGAAGACAGCCAGGAGACTTTATAATGGTTTATAGACAAGACAAGAAGCAACATTGGTCAACATACAGTTTCCATTAATTTCTCCTTGCGGACCAAATTTCACTCACACGACTATGTGGGTTGACTGATGAGTGACTGTATTAACCAGGTTCAAAGTTCAACCCCTTAAACAAGATCAACTTTGCGACAATGGTCATGTTTTACATGTCAACTTTAACATACGTTGACTCCAACAGGGCATTCTAAACTCACTGAAGCAATGAATGCCATTAGATCATAAATGGCCACTTTTAATGTCATCACACACCAGCTCCTTAAACATCCATCAAAATTATCATGCTTCTGTATCCCTTTGAGCAGGTTGTCTGCAACTACCTCAGGATACACCTAAATCAGGATACACCAAATTTTGCAACACTTTAGTTAACAGTTTCCGTGAGTAACATTTGTCCTGAAGTAACCTGTAGTATGACATCTGTATTCTCCATGCCATCCTACATGGTCCATGCCCAGGCATAGTCATCTCTGGATTTACAACAAGCAATAAAATATGAATATATTAAGGCCAATTCACAAATTTAAGTTCACCTTTGATATTAACATTGCACACTCACTAGTTGGCTTTTTATTATTAGTGCTATGCCCCTCCAATAGCTACATTATTTAACCTGGTGCATTAGCCCCTACAAACATGCTCACCAACTGAAAACTTCTTCACCTATGTTGTTGCCTCCACAGTCAACAGCACTTGACCACCAGAAGCCCAAAATCCATCCGGCCCTATGTAAGAAAGCCCTAGACACTGAAATAAATATTTTTACCTTAACCCATGCAAGTCAAGCAATAAGAAGTCACTTTCTTAAAACAAACTAAATCTAAAGAAATCATTGACATATAGTCACTGCATATGTGTAGTCTATTGTCTAGTGTTCCTGTGTCACTGTTGCCAGGCTGTGATACCTGCCCAACTCACCCTTGTCATTCTAAATTCATGGTTAAGGAGGATGGCAGCTATTACACATGACAAGGGGAAACAGTGAAAACTCCACAAGAAAGACCAGAAGACTACATGCCATCATATACACATACTAGACAGACCTAGAAAGTATCAGGGTCAACCATTTTGAGATTTGAACCACATAACCAGTGAAGTCAAAGCACCCTGTGGAGGAGGCAATGGAATCCCTTTTGAATCCAACCTTGCAGTACTGTACACTATTAAATACTTATTGCATATGTCAACAGGGTATTATCCCCTACTTGCTCAAATAAATCCTTTTTGCAATGACTTGTACACTTGGAGCACTGCAGACCTCAAACTGACCTTTGACCTTCTTTATAAAAATATTAATTCACAGGTCTACAAAACTGACAAGAGACTTCTTACATACCAAGCTCAAATTCAAACTGTTCAGAAGCTATTCCAGAAATTACCTGGGTTTGGATATTACCAAGCAACAAACTCTGCACGATTATCTGTACTAGACATTTTTATCTACCTTGCTGGTTAGGTGACTGGGTAAACTTTGATACTGACTACAACATTCTGAACTTAGTGCCTCCTTCCTTATTCTATCCACCCAAATGTGATTTTGCAACATATCAAAAAAGTGAGCTTTATGCTTTATGAATTTTGAAGCATTTCACTGAGAATACAAGTCCTAGGTACAAAAACCAAAACCCACAAAACTTAGCTGGTTTGGCTTACCTATATATAGTTATTCCACTACATAGGTCCCCACACTCTACTGTGTCTGAAGGCTCTGATAAGTTGAAACACTGCCCTCTATATTAGCAGTCACACAGTATCTGGCTTATGGATCCTTCTCATGATACCATTCACCATCCTTTAGAAATTATATGGCAAAAAGTTGCATTTAAGTTACCAAGGAACCTCTAGACACCATAGCTTGTAGCAACTGGTACAAGGGAATGTTCACTTCATGTGCACACAAACCACTAGGCTTTTATAAATAATACCACACACAGTCACACAAAGTTATTGTATACTCCTACCTATTTTTTTTCCTACTGAATGTAAATTAAAGAGTGTCTCTGCACATGCACAAGGAGTAAAGGACTAATTTTTTTCTGTCTCCCTACATATTTCATATACTGATACATAGTTTGTACTGATAGTTTGAACTATTCAGACAAAGTCAGCAGTGGCAGATATTAAATTACACATGTACAGCAATAATATGTGTCCAGTGAATTTTGTTTCAGCAAATTACAGCACTTCTAAATATTCACTGTGGATGAATACTGTACTCTGCTGCTAGTCTACATGTCTAACTACCTGTCTTTACTCTTTGTGTTGTCTGTTTGTCTTCCTGCCAAACTACAGTATGTATCATGTTCAATGTTCACTATTGATAAACACATGCACGGACTATATCTACCTACATGTAAGTGTGTTATAGTCTGTCCATCAGTCTATATTTCTATCTATCTGTGTGCCAATGTGTCTCTCTGACTGTCTAACTATGATGTCTAACTATGATGCATCACTTTATATTTTCACTCTCAACGAGAAGTGTTCCATAAATACCTTGCCTGCCTGTCTGTCTGTCTGCTTGGCTATCTGCCTATAGCTATATGTGTCATTTCAAATTTTCACAGTGGATGAATACAGCATTCTATGGGTACCTGTCTGTCTCTATGTCTGTCTATCAGTCTTCATTATGGGTCTGTCCATCCAACTGCTTAACTGTGATTTATTTTAAATCTTCACTGTGGATGAATACAATATAATATGAATGCCCTATATAGCAGGCTACCTGCCTATCTGTCAATCTATCTGTATGTATACATGCCCATCTGCCTATCTATTTCACACATTTTCCCCATTTTGAAAACTCTTCCCAGTGAATTGCAAAACAGAATATCATAGGCTACAGAGTAAACATTTTACTTTCCAAAACCACTTACAGCCAAACCAACATCTGTGCCTATGAAAATTGTTGCAAAATGTAACTTTGACTCTTTGACCTCTGGAGTTCAAACCTGTTTGAATTCCCTTGCCACAGCATGGTGTGTGTTCACATAAGAAAACAGTATGTACATAGCTCTAGCCTTTCTTTTCACAGCATCAAAATCAGATCACTTGTTGGAGGTTGCAAGCCTGCACTCCCAGTAAATCCTCCATATCCTTGAACAACCTTCTCTGCAGTCATTCATCTGCCTTTGTCCTGAGACAGTGATTGGTGGAAACAATGGGCATGGAGTCTACACAGGTTATGCAATAAGGGGGATTATTGGTCCAAGTTTACTGCACTACACAAAGGAACAACCCACACATGCCATGTTCTATTTACCACAACAGAACATGTCCTAAACACCTTTACAGGAAACTATCAATCTTTTAATTGAGCTACTAAAGGTGAATAGAATTAGATCAACAAACAGATGGGAAACAAAGACCTGCATTTAGGTTGGTCAAAATATCTTTTGTGTAAAGTGGATAAAGAACTTCACATCCAAGGAAGGAGCTGAACAAGGGATATAAACAAAGACAACAGCCTGAGATAAATAGCTGCTACACTGAACACACACAACTGATCACTGCACAGGTGACAGAAATGTATGGTTAAGGGGCATAAAAACAACAATCACGAATATTATCTGTGGGACGTCAACATAAGAAAAACTGATATTCGTTTTTTCTGTATGTCTACGACGCGGGCAGTCTCCAAAAGAATTGACATTTGTAGATTATTTTTACAACAAATCTCTTGAGAAGATACATGCTCATAGCTAATCTGGCAGCAGAAAGTACCAAAATTTATGTAAGATTCATAGGTATGTCACAACTAAGATTTTGTTAAAGTGCAAAGCAATACCACGGAAAATGTCACAAAAGTTTGGGTTTGGTTTATTGAATGAGTCGGTGTTATGACTACATTACTTGAAACAAGTAAAATCTGAGACAGCATGTTAATTTAGGTTCACAAATATTCATGGTCATTCATTATGGCATCCCAGTATTACTTTTCACAGCATCACAATGTGTGAATCTCCACAACCATCAGAAATGGGCAACATCAATTCTAACGGAAAGTTTTACTCCAAAGGAGTGAAAGAAGCATTTCAGAGGTCAAAACGAGAATGGGCTATGCAATTCGGCCAGAAAAGAAGTCGATTCTAAAATGGCTAGAACATACTCTCAATATTTGTCTACACATTCCCAGGGTTAACTTGCAGACACTTCACTATACATACATGTATGTGTACACATCTCTCCTGCTGTTGCAAGCACCCATTTCTGCATCAAAGGCAGTCATGAGCAAAACTCACATGGACCAATCCAGCTGCTTAATAACTGGGTAAATTCCTCATGTGATTCCAGTTTAATACAGAGTATGTATATGTACGCATGCAAAAAAAGCCTTGACTAACTTCACTGTACCATTGACCACTGATACTTTATTTCAAGTGGACATTTGGCAATAATACTTGCAGCCGAAGTACCACTACGAAGCTACGTGGCGTAACGACGCGGACTGGTTGTATTAACAACGGTCAGCCGTCCTTTTGATGGGATCCTTTGTTCTCTTCATGCAGAATGGATTTAGAGAAACTAATTAACCTACTCACACAAGTTTTCCACCGAGTTGTCACGTAACAGTGTGGCTTAGGTCTACGAGGGGAGGATGGTTATTCAAGGTCATTTGTTTGGTAATTTGATACAACAGAATTGTTACCTCTTGGTGTTTTCTGTCTCAGAAACTCTGACAATACAAATTTAAGCTCTTGAGAGTGAGATGGAGCAGGAACAACCGGCATACTGCTGTGGACTCCCCAAACTTAACGGGTGTGGGTATTCACTTCGTAGACATGTACTTACCTCTTGCTTCACTAATGCATTTGAGCAAGGTCAAACTCAATGCACAAGTGACGCAAGGCCAGGGGCAAGCATACTGTATGTTTACGAAGTAAATGTCGTCTTTCCATGGATGTGTCTAAATGGATCACGACTGAGGGCCGTCACCTCTAAAATTCTTTCCACTAGAAATTTCAAAACACATCACAAGTCAATGAAACAACTCCAGACATTAAACGTTGCACATGTGTGGGAACCACAAAGGTCCAACCATATATACTGTACAGTGGCCGAGGTGTGACATGGAGACAAATGGACAGCTAACATTTACCTAAGAGTAAAGAGGAGTGCACAGCTTCTACAAAAAAGGCAGCTCACTGCTGCCTGATACATTGCCAGTTTTTGATTGGTAAAATACTGTAGGTGCTTTGCATCATTCTCCATAGTTGGGGACCACTGACTTCAACACTCTGCCTCAAAGATCGTCCGCAAAAATGTTTCAAAATCATGATCAACTGGTCAAATGGTACCTACAGTAGGTCAAGTTTTCCAAAGAAGAAACACATTTTTACGACCATTCAATAATGTAGCATTCTATAATGCATACTAAGTGTAAACAGGCACTCAGTTTGCTAGGGCTGTGACTTTGCGATTAATGGACTAAACGTTTAATCGCATCATTTTGGGATTAATCGGCGATTAATCCCATATGTGGACTACCCAAGCACGCCCAACTTGTCGCGTTCCATTGAGGTCGTGAAGTGGTGAATTAACTGTGATTGCACCAGAATCCGTAGTATTGTGCAATCGTTTGCTCACTTCGCTGCTGATAACGATAACGTTTTAATTTTTATTTAAGTAACGAAAGATTCAATTATGAAGAGTTATTCCTTGTAAATTTGCTTCAAATGAAGGTTTATACAGATATAGTTTGTACTCTTAGTTGCATCAGTAGCTAAATGAAGTTTATTAAGGTTTGGTTTTTCAAGCAGCGATCGTTCATGAAGTATAGGCTAGCCTAGGCATACTGTAAACTTCACTGTATTGTCAATTTTTGTATAGGCTATCATATGCGTCAAGATTAGCCTAATGTTACATAACTCAATAATGGCGATCATGCATCGTTACAACTTACGAGCATTTACAGAGGCATTAGCATAGAACCATAAGTTTCGCAGAGCACTTACCTGAGCAAAGGCAGATATTTTTGAATATCACTGTTAGGCTACAGTACTTCATTGAATTAACTAGGGCAGAGCTTGTTTTTTTTTATTTAGCCTTTTCATTTTTTAATGAATTTAGATGAAAAGCATGAAAGGCGATATCTCATGTGACCTTTGATTAAACGTTAAGTTGGCTAGCGATTAATCGGCAATTAATCTCTAATCGCTCACAGCCCTACAGTTTGTAGATATGTTAGAGAGGATCGACTGGTCTAAATTCACAGAAAAAGAGCATTTTTTACAAAAAAATGTATCACAAATTTATATACTTTATACAATTTCTATAATTTATATAGAATGATACTGTATAATGTCAATGACATCTTTATCCTACAATCAAGTCATTAATAGAAACAATAGGCTTCACTGTTAAGACCTGTCACTACTGTATCTACAAATACGTTCCACATTTCCAACAATGCCAACTACAAACTGTGTATTGTACTGGACTTGGATGAGCATTTCAACAACAATTCAGCGAATTCTGGTTTAGTCGCAAGGAGCATGGCATGCAAAGGTTCAAGTATCAGAATGTCAATGGCAGTGATATGTATCACAGTAACAGTAGAACGATATGACAAACGTTCTCAATCATCCACTTGGGCACGATGCATGTTTATAGTTATAGACCTACAGTGTACTGTGCAGGTGTTGAAAAAGAAAATTGCTTTGCTTTCAACATAACAATGCCGATACACAGTAATCACTCACATTCACTAAGAAGGAATCAGAATATCCAGTACATCCACACATGATACCATACAATGAGAGAACAAGAGAACTCTACCAGACATCTATGCCATGAAGGCGTGACAGACTCACATAGAAATAAATTACTTCTTGAAACATGTTCCTGTTTCACCAAATTATCAGACAATCTCCCAACAACTACAGAACTACAGTAACTAGTGTGGGTATTCATGCATGACTATACCTACCACTTGCTCACACTAATGCATTGTTCGACCTCTTAACCTCATAAAAAGTGCACCTCAATAAAGTTATAGTACCATATCATGTAGGCCTAGGCTCGCCCCAGTTTGGCTTTTGCTTGAGAGACAGGTTAATCTTCGTCTTAGTTTGCCCATTGTATCGCTGGCATAGTAGATATCTCTCAATCCATTCATTCCCTCAGTCCCCTCTCTTCATTCCACTACACCCTTTTCTACATTCCCTTGTCCAATCTCTACATTCTGTTGGGCCCCTTTCTCTACATTTCCATGCCTCCCTCTATATACTCCCTTGCCTCCTTCCCCACATAAAGTTGTAAACAAAGTTTAGTTTTCTCATCATCGATTATATTCTCAATCAAATCCAATCACTATAGATTCGATATTTATCATATTGGCACTGTACACATTTTCATTTGTGTTCAAATTTTGAGAATGGATGCATGTGTTCACATCCTCCTTTAATACACACCTTACATGCTCCTTTAAGCCAACAAGAAAAAGACCAGGGACTGAGTCATAGCCAATGAAACAGAAGAATTAACTCAGCACCCAAAGAAGTCTCTGCTGTATGTACTGTACTATACACGTCTATGAGTACTTAATACTGTTGGCACTGTTAATGGCCTACAGGAGTGCACTGCAGCTGACTGCAATATGGACGTCCATGTACACATACCCAGTGGTCGTATAATATGTCAAAGACCAACTGTTTCTGAAACTGTTTCTGTTTGTTTGAGAGTGAAAGAGAAGCCAAAGTACAGGTTAAGTCTAGCAACTTGGCTCGGGATCTTAAATAGTAGTCACGCAAGGGACAGAACAGGATACAAAGCAAATAACACTTGAGTTGAAATACTACACAGCTAATTTCAAAACAATGAGCAGAATTAATATAAACTTACAACACAGATCTTAAAGAATGACTTCTAAGAGACACAAGCCACATCAACTCCTTGAAAATGGTTTTGCACTCTCGTAGGTGCAACGATTGCTTTTAAAAGATCAGCTGCGACATTTCAATAAATTCTTTTCACTGATGTTAAGGATCATAGACTGCTGCTGCTGTACCATGTATCATAGTGGTAGGATGAGGAGTGGCTGAATATACAATTGAACGGCTAATGTGAGGTGACAACCATGGTTTGCTTAGACCATCCACCTTTTCTTTAATGTCCTGTCACCCTTACCCCTTCTCCCACCCCTCTCCCATTTCTAGTCTGAAACTTCCATTGCTATCTCCACAACCAACATCTTGCATGGAGGAGTATATATAGTTAATTGCTTAGCTTCTGGTTGAGCTGGTAATAACATAACTCTACACCCTGTGGTCTTCACTGGCCCAATTCTGACACATCTCAGAGATCACTAGACAGAGACACAATGGAGGAGCAGCAAGAGAGAGACAGGAATCTCTAGCAACCTCTCCTCCCTTCTCTGACCATCCTTGCAGGCTGTGCTGGATATCATCAAGTTGAAACAAAGACTCATAAGTAGCTGCTCAAGACAACTGTAGCTGTACGTTGTGAATGCAGAGCCATCAATTGACGTGTACTGTACCGTTGATGAGGCGAAAGGTTTATCAACCTCATAGAGTTCCTCCTAAGCAGCATCTATTTACATTCCCTAGGGGCCATGTCAACAGTTTCTGGATCACAGGTCTACAATACTCTGTTTGATGAAGAACAGTTTACCAACGGGTCTTCTCACAGGAGGGGAGGAAGAATGCTCTTAAAACCGCTTGACACGATTTGAAATAGATACTTTGGCCTGGCTCAGGTCAACCTTTACTATGGAGAACACTAGTTGAGATAGTCCTCATATTTTCGTAACTAGTAGGCCATTGCCAAAAGGCTAAAACTGCTACACTGCCTCCTCTTCTGTGTAACTGCTGATGCTAAAATCAACCAGCAGATAATTTTCACATGGTTTACTCATACAGCAGTGCTGTAGCGTTAATGTCCAATGCAAAAATTTATCTCCAAAGAAGTGCAAGGACCTTTCTGAATTAATTACCCACTGCCCATACATGCAGTAGAATGCTGAAGTTCATTGGTTTGACATGCACTCTTTGAGGATATCATTCTCCCTCATACTTTTCATCTCTTTGACCAGTCACCAAAACTTATCGTATAGAACTATGAGGTGGCTAGTGTTCTCCATAGATTTCAAGAGAGCAAGGGGGGATGCCACATGCAAAGCATGTACACAGCCACAGGGGAGGTTTTTGAGGTAGTGTTTTCCTAAATTCCTAAAACATCAGAACCTGGTACTTTTTTTCATACCTGTTGAACATCCGGGTACCCGAACAAAATGTCCACTACTGTATATCCTTAAAGGGGCTCATTGAGTTGATATCAGTAAAGATTGCGGTGATTTTGAAGTATACACACACACAACAATACTCACAATTAGCACAATTAATCAAGTTTCACATCCAATAGTTATATGAAAACTGTCAATTTTTTCGAATTTTTGACCGTTACTTGCTCTGATTGTGTGCACGTGAATGTACTAATGTGAAAATGTCTGGTCACAAAGTTTCATTGGTTTCGTTGGTTACTCACTCATTAATGTTCCAACGTACTGTAAAACTTTGGGATCCTTTTAGTTTGACCGTTTGTCATTAGTATGTGAAGCAAACTTGACCGGTTTAGAACA
Source organism: Stichopus chloronotus (assembly GCA_021234535.1). Taxonomy (NCBI): domain Eukaryota; kingdom Metazoa; phylum Echinodermata; class Holothuroidea; order Aspidochirotida; family Stichopodidae; genus Stichopus; species Stichopus chloronotus. Next base: position 21,535,929 of record CM037839.1, on the reverse strand, counting down.
ATTGAGTGAATTTCACAAAGCAACTCAATGAGCCTCTTTAACATTGGCATTTCCACAGTACTGTGCATCACACTTGTGCGGAGGGATCTTACTAGTGAACTACATACACCCGATTACAGTACACCTACTGTACTCATTAACAGGACCACTGATTTTCCTGATAAAAAGAAGAAAATCCAATTTTGAACTATTTGCTGCACATATAGTTCGTGAAATTCAGCAATCTTGTTTGTGTACACACAGTGGTTGTGTCGTTTTTCACTTTAAGAAGGAACCTGGTAGTAATTTTGGATCTAAGCAGTAAAATATAGTGTGGGTACCCAGGTTAACTTTGAAACATTAGTTTGAAAGGATGGGATTCAACCTCAACTTCAGAAATTTTGCTTATTCACAGTCTATGCAAAGTGATGGCAAGTGGTGCCACTTAGCGACCATTTTTTTTTCTAGGTGAAATGGCAGTGGCCTATTTTAACTCGTTCTCAGGGGGCACTGAGTGGCACTTTTGTAGGGGAGATTAATTCATAGGGAGCAGATTCAACTTCAGGAAGGTTTGGTACTGCTCACTGGGGGGGGTGTTCTCCACCCTCATGGAGAACATCGTGGGTTAGATGAAAATAAGTACAGGAAACACCTACTCACTATGGGCAGAGTATTTTTTTCTTCAAAGAGATGCACAGGCTGATTTTTGATGTCTACCCAAATGCATACTACAAGTATATCCTACTTTGGGTAACATGGCTCTACTTTTCACAGAAATGAATGGCCACCACTGATTTGAAGATGAAGCAGCTTTTAGATGTGATATTGTGTTCACAAGACTTTCATATATGATGACCTAGCTTGGTTGACCTGTAACGTTTTGAGGGCCATGACACCAACAACATCATACAGTAGCAGATTTACATAATCCTTAAGTCTGAAGAATATTCATGAAATGTTACTAAAATTGAAGGAAACTTGGTGCTCAGAGGCTGGGACAGCCTGTTATCATCATATCAACATCAAAGATTTCCATGAAGATCAGGCTACCTGCTTTGTGAGGAAAACTGTACCTACAAACAGATATGAAGTTCAAAGACTGACGACCAGTGGCCACCTTTTCATCCTTCAGTTGGATGGTTATAACATGTTCAGGTACAGTAGATTTAATATGACGATCTTCCTCACAGATTCAAGCTTGTACACATCACATGGCATTTACTTGTCATGACACCATACCCCATCTTCATCCAACTGCTCTGTTTCAAGTATCCTCAGTCTTTTTTTTTCCCTTCTTCTTTGGTCTTCTATAAAATCAAACCATGTTCATATTACAGCAAGTACAGTTTAATTTCATGCACATCCAGTAGGCTTCGATGATTTGATGAAACTACCTTCCGTTAGCCAAAAGCCAACCAGAACCAATGAAGTGATCCCGTCTGGAGTAAGTGATCATGTATACTTGATTCACGCACTTCGTTACAAGCTCTTCCTTCAACAGTAAATACCGGTAACATGACATGAACTGTAAACAACCATAAATGGAAACTTATCATGCTACATATACACTGTATATGGTTACAATATATGCTAGCTTCTAAGGGCAGAATATAGTGTGTGTGTACCAAGAAGACTCTACCAATGACTAAAGACTTAACTGAAATCAAACTATGCATCCACATTCTCAGACAGTAAGGTGGTGCTGTTAGTTTTGTTTTTTACTTTTTTTTTGTTTATGTCAAGCAGGTTACAGTCTGCAACGAAATTACCGACACTGTATGGTTTCCACAGAGAATTTAAAGTGTTAACACTGAAAATTCTGGTAAAAAATACACCTACTGTACACCTACAGTAGAAGGCTTAATTGATGCACTGCACATACAGTAGTACAAAACTCTGTGAGAGGCAAAGGTAAAATAATATACATTATACTGCCACAAGAAACAATTTGAACACGGTAGCGTTGGGAGAGCAAGTATGTGCACAGAGGATAAAGCAAGAATTGAAAATGCCATCAAAGAGGATGGTCTTGCTACTGCTGCAATTCTTGGAAATGCAGAGGTGGTTATTGAATCTCCTGGTGGAGCAACGAAGTAAACAAGGTTGCATTATCCTTGCCACATTACCATACGCACGTTGATCTGTTTCTAGTGGAAGGAAAAATAATATCCAGCATCAAACTACAGAACTACAACTCAGAACGGACAAATTCAGATCTACTAAATTGGCTTGCAACTTGTCACCTACAAATTCTGAACACAAAATGATTCCCTGTTTGGAACAAGTGGGAACCTTTGTGACTGGGAGAGTGCTCCAGATGAACATTTTTTTTTTTTTTATCTTCTTTGGTTGCTTCCTCTTTCTTTTTCTCAAATGAACACTCTATACTTCAAATGGTGTTCTACAATCTAGACAGAGCTTTAAGGTCTTTGTTGAAAACTTCACAAAGTATCTGGATGGAGCGAAGAATATTCAGAAAGTTTTCATGATTAAGCTTCATGATGTGAAGTTGGCCTACAGCACAAAAATGCAAGAATGCTCAAGTTTTTTGAAGTAGAACCTTCCACGCTGTGAGCACAGTATGGAACCATCACTACAGCGTACGAAGCCCTCAATGCAAAAGTCAAACACTTAATAGCGTAGAGAGGGCACACTGCCACAACTTTATTCGGGGCAAAACATGTGAATTTAAAAAATGCATCAATTATTGTAAGCAAGTGGTAGTCTACAGCATGAACAAAAAGAATAAAATACTAGGATGAAGACAAAACAGCTAGCAGGAGGATAAGGTCTAGTTGATAATAGCTATACGTTAATATTCGCAGTTAAAGGCCATCGGTCAGAAACAGTAAAATGCTAAGTACTTCCACAGGTTCTCACTCACCAAATGTTCTTGAGACACTGAAGTCCACACTGTGCACTCACTGATTAATGGCGCAACACACAACAATATTTTCCTCCATGTAGCAGAACAAAAATGAAAGAAAGCTTACCATACTTGGGATTTTGAATTCCTAAAATTTAGCATATGCTTGAAAACATAATTTGGAAAAAATTCTGTTTGCTTGAATAGATGTTATCTGTAATTGCCTTTTGCATTTAACTTTTACAGCCATGTGCTGTACACACCAACAGTACATTTTATCAATGCTTATTTGATTTGGGTGCAAATCTTAAGATTTGGTTAATCTTCCTGAATTTGAGCGATAGCATGTACCAGTGTTTAACAGGTTACCCATATATACATGAATACCAATAATCTGACAACCCTGTTCTATCATTGAAACCACGATCCAAACGTTCACCTTTAACATTGAAAACAAAAACTTAAAAGGTTACCTCTTCCTAACTGAGAGTACTACCTTGCCATGCCCATGCAGAAGACACATGGTGTATGTAATGCTAACTGCCATATATGACGAGTCAAGGGACTGGTACTGTAGCCTAACGGAAGGTACCAGGCACACGACAGCTATGGGCTGCGGGTACCTGTTGCAAACAATATACTGTACAGACGGCGATGCATTTTGTGACACAAACACATAAAAGGCATAACAGACAGGGGCACTGACATACTGTATGACGTTATGGCAATTTGAACAATAATGGATCTGTTTTCAGTAGTGAAAGGTAACCGCACATATGCAGGCCTGCTTTGCTTCGTACAGTAATAATGTTATGAACTACACGTAGCTATTCTCAATCTCAACACTACCATGTATTTTGTGGACAACATATCTATTTTTGTCTTAATGTATTTGTCATAAGTAGTGGAGAATCAAATAAACGAAACCAAACATTTGGAACTTGCTACTATGTTGACACTTCTAAAACATACTGTACATCATGAGAATATCAGAGCATTAGTTGTGCTGGGACAGATAAGTTCAATGTGAGGTAAATAGCTACCAGTGTCTACCCATTCCATCACCAACATTGAGCTGTGATAACTGTGCAGTATGTACCTGAACTCAACCACATGCAGTATTTTGAAGTTTCTACAAAATTATTTTATTTTCTTCATTTTGCAAGGTTGTTTAAGTTGCCCTGTGCCCTCCAAGATTCCAAGTCTCTAACCTCAAACTTGTACCTGTGGTGCATCAGAGAGACCTGTGTCACTTACTGAATCAAGTTGCTGTCTAATAAGCAATATACTGGCATAACATCTTACGGAGACACATGGACAGCAAGATGGTGACGTTCACATTTCGATAGGAAAAAGGAGACAGATAGTGAAATTTGCTCTTCAAAATCTACTTCATTTTCCTTGGAGATACGTACCTTATCTTCCTTCCTTACATTTCAACAATTTGGGACTAATTTTCTCCTACAACCAAGATGCATCTATAAATAACTGTTCAACTGCCAGAGAAACATGACAGATTTTTTAACTGTGCCAAAAAAGTCTTTTTTTTTTTATCAAAGCTGAGAGAATCACACAGCAGCTCATCCTGTGCAAAATAACAGGACAAGGATCTGACATCTCATATTGTACAGTATATCAATGTATAAACTGCTCACCATTGCTCACATAGTTATGAAACAAAAACCAAATTTGGTATTTTTTTTTTCTGTACAGCACAAGATTTTAAAGCCAATGAAACAAAAATTCAACAAAGAAAGGAGAATCACATAGTCCTCGAAAGTCGACAAAATCACTGAAAGGGAATAAGGTAAATTTTAAGTTAAGCAAACTAGAACTGGTTATGTTAGAAATACAACAACAAAAACAACACAAACACTGCAGGTTTAATTAATATAAATTTGTAGCATCTGCTCTGCAAGGAAAGCAGCTGTAAGAATCACACAGCAGCTCATTCTGTGAGTTGGAAATGACAGGACAAGAATATGACTTCTCATATTGTACCGTGTATTAATGTAACTGCATACCATAGCTCATGTGAGTTTATGTGTAACGAAAACCAAGAGCAAAATTTGGTTCTGAGCAGTGAAAAGGTAAAGTAGGTAAAAAACAAAATTAAGCCAAATAAGGAGAATGCGTCAGAAAATTTCCATCAACATCACTCGAAAGGAACATGGTAACACATGAAATCAACAAACTAGAACAGGTTTGATGTCTTAGAGGTTCCAAAGGAAACACAAAAACTCAACGTTTCACATTGGCAGCTTCTGATGTAGGAGGAAAACTTCAGAGCTAAAATCAACACACATTGCATCTCTCAGAGCTAAAATAGAATCAGGATTATTAAGGGTATGGAGGGCGTGGTGCAAAAACCTTCATTCAGAGGCATGTTGTGTGGCTTTTAACAATGCAGCGAGAGCGAAGGGTACAGATGTGTCTACAATGGTTAAGATGTCAAAAATAATGATCATGATCAATAGTGAGAAGTGTGTAAACTGTGCGTCCAAGGGAAATCCATGGAGATAGGAGAAAATCCATCAAATGAACATCAAATCTCATCGGGGAAAGTCACAGGAACACCACCACTTTGCCACACGTTTTCAAATAAAGAGGTCATGGGAAGAATGCAGGATTCCAGGACTTGATATTGAGGCATGGCAACTGTACAATCCCAGACCATCACTCGCCTCAATCACTGTGAGGACACTCCATTGCACTTCTACTATAGGTCTAAAGAATGGGAACTCAGATAAATCTAAGTTAAATAAAACTGCACATCCACCATGATCCTTGCTTTCCTAAATTCTGGAAAATCTAAAGCGTGAAGGCCTGGAGTTAAGAGAATCCACGGTGGTTAATCTATTGCCTGGACTTTTTACACTAGTATCTGCATACATACTTTACTGGTGGGTATGTAACAAATTTACAGCAAAAGTGCTGTAATAACAGGTTACAAGTGAAAAGCCCATGTAAACCATCGACAGTGGTGTGTTTGTTCTGAACTCCATATGTACATGGACATTTGATCGAAAACTCCGAAACCGTGGATAAAATATGGTGCTTAAGGCAAGATCATGATCGGCCCAAATGAGATGGCACACACTGCCTGGGGTTTCAGTGAATCTATGCCGAGTCCATGTCTGAAGCCCCTAAGGTATTCCACCTACAGTAAGACACCCTGAGTATTGAAACCATTCAAAGGCCTTTGAACCTTTCAGTCTAAGCAATGAAATTATGATTAGGAATATATGCTCAGTTGGCAAGGTGCAGTGGAAATGAAAGGGATTGAAAAATGAAGACCAGTAAGTGGACAAAAGTTTGCTCTAAAAAATACAAACCTAAGACTCTGGTATAGCAAAGTGAGACAATTCCCACCCGAAGAATTCCCAACCCGAAGATTCCTCCCCGCCCCCTTTGGACAACTCCCCATGATAATTCCTGCAGGGAAATGGTTAGGATTAAGGTAAGGATTAGGGGAATTATCAGGGGGATTGTCCAGGGAGAATTGTCTGGAAACCAACTAGACCAACATCAAAACTAACAAAGCAATACAGATAGAAGATTACCAATGTCAACAGTGACAGGATTCCAACCTGCAATCCTTGGATAACTAGCCCAGAGACCGTACAACTCGACCACCTGACAGTAACCTCCAATTTGTCCTTCATAACACCTCCCCACATGTTCTCACATGCACACATGTACCGTACCATAGACTTAAATTACAGATGATGCGAGGTTTATGTACTTACGTAGTCATGAAACGCTTTTGCTTCACTTGAGTGTTCACATGTGTCTCTCCTCTCTGGTGCAGCACAGTATAAATCCCAAAACACACTGTCAAGAGGCAGGAGATATAAGAGATGGTTACTTTTAATATCAACATTATGATTAATTGATTCACAGAACAGAGATGTTTACAGACCATCATCAAACATTTTCACCTCTACCAATCTTCCTTTTTCATTGTACAGGATTACTGGTGATATAGAGGGTTACAGATCTACAGGTAGCAGAACCCCACAAACTTATTGGAACAGTTCACAAGACTTGATGTTTATATAAGAGCTTCATCCCACAACCAAACTTGAAACAGGTTAACAATAATATTCTCCTAATATTACATTAAGAACCTTGTTTTCTCTTGCCTAAAATTGCTTCGAAATGCCCAAAATAACAGCACTTGCAATAAAGTCAATAAGCTCACATGCTGTTCTCTGCAAACTTGATAATCAAAATCAGTTTCACAGAATCTGCCTGATCATATCACAATACTACAGTTATACAAAAAACTTAAAAATATAAACATGAATACATTAACAGATTAACAGTACCCTGAGAGAAGCACACGTGAATGCACTACAACACAACTGAGGGTTACCTTTGCGCACTGATTGATGACTGCGTGATAAGCAGGGTCATGAAAACTTAAAAAAACTTGAAAGTTGAAAAAAAAATCAAACCTTGAATCTCAATTTTTTCGGCACTAATACTGATAAACAATAAAATAATATTTACACATTTCTGCAAAAAACATGAACATAATTTACAAATAATCGACCATTCACTGACACAGGCAATGGAATGTGCAGTCAGCGAGGTACTGTAGTTAGGCTATTCACTTTACATTCATTACGTTACGATATCACTGCTGTAAATTTCCGAAAGGCTTCACATGATCTTTTCTTTCCAAGAGACACTTTTGTACTTTTAACTTAAATAATGTATATAATATAGTTTGATTCACATGACATGTGAGACAATTATGTTCTGGAGCAATATCAGTGAATTTTTTTTCAGGTCAAACTTTCGTCATGCTGACATGGTTTCATCCTTCCTGTACTTTGTTTATAGCAATGTGGTATTTCAAGAATGCCAGTTTTTCGATCACAGAAATTTGTGGAGTTTTCGAAAGTCCAGAACAGAAGTTACTTTTGCTTCAAAAACGGTGGGTTTGCAGATAAAAACTCAAATGTCTTTGACTTGCTAAGTTCCCATAAGATTTCTGTCCGGATTATCGGACAGTTTCGGACATTTTGCAGAGTGAAAAGATTCTGCTGTTTTAATCCTCTCTAAACAACCTGTTGAGAAACCAAAGTGTCCGATTATCCGACACTTTAAGACAATTTATGTTAAGCTACTGTAGTCTATTGTTAAGAGGTGGAAAAGATCAATTGAATTAGGTGTGAAAAGTTGTGCCAGTAACCACACGTTCCATCCAAATTATAGAGGAATATTTTAGGGGCAAAAGTGTCCAAAAACATCTGACCGTTAGTCAAAAGCATCCGAAAATGTTCAAAAGTTGTTTGTGTAAATAATAAACTATTTAACTTTCAATCACTTGGAATGGATGAACCTCAGGAATGATGTGTATCATGAAAATGAGAAGCAATTCAGTTCCACAACCAGGGATTACAGTGTATTCAAAATGTAGCAATGATGTTGCTACACTACATATAGCATATTATTGCCAGTGAATAAGATTGAAATTGCTCAAAATTTGGGGTAAACTTTTGCATTTTCTTGATGAAAAACCACATCTCATACCATGTTCTGTTGAAACTGGAAGTGATGGATTTTTACACAAAGTTCTGTTTAACAGTAATGCACTGCATTTTTGGAAATCTGTGATGCCATACCATTTCAAGTACATGTCCTTTGTCTTTATGATCTCCACTACCTTATAGGGAACACATCATGTTTAAGAGTTTTGACCTTCCTTTTCCCAGCATTTTGAGGTCAATCTTTACAATGAACCAAATATTACATAAAGTACTGAAGTCAAGTTTCAAGGGTAAATGCAAATTTCCAAAGAACAGCAAAGACTTTTAGCAGTGATTTGTCGGGACTTCGTCACATTTTGCTTTCCACTTTGCAGGAACAGGAACTTTCTCTTGACCAGAGCAGGTTTTCTCTTCAACTGTACCTTGAGTTTGAGATGAACAAGCTATTGGTAGGGCATTTGAAGTGACTAGAGCATGAAAAAAATTAATAAATAAAATGTGTTTTTTCACTCAAGAATTCCTTACAAATTTGGACAGGACCATTCTCTGAGTGTGAAGTTACATGATCATAAAATATCGAGCAGTTGATCTGGAGGAAGGCGGCACAGGGTGGTGACCTGCATCGCCACCAAATTTATACCATTCAAATTTTGGATGGCAATAAAAGTGCAGTAGTGTAGAAATTAAATGTACCAGTAACATCTAGACATGTTTCGTCAAAGAAGTGCATCACTGTTTACATACAGAGCTGATCAAACCCTTTGGACCGCCAAGTGGCCCTTGACCCCCACCAAACAATGACAGGGCTTTGAAATGGATTCTGTGTGGCACTCTTCCTACTAATTATGTCAGTATAATTAATCTAACAATGTCAGTATAAACTAGTGCAGCTGACGTCTCTAAAATTTTGAGATTCTGCACTTTCTGGGTGCACTATGTCCACACTGTTCAGCCCAAACCTTACAGAGTTAACCTTACTGTATATCCATCAAATATGAAAGGCTACACAAAGTAACTATCCCTGAAATCTGTCCAACCTTCTGCTCTGCTACTCTTTGCTAGGTTTCAAAAGTTGACCTACTACCTTACCCAAAGAACCTTTGACCTCTACCAAAGACAAGGCTGCTTTTATGCAATTCAGTACTCTTACATACCACATCACATACAGTATTAAATAACCCCCCTCTTGAGATACTACATATTGTACTGCAGATTTTCACCATATGACTACTTTTGCCCCAAACTTTACAAACTTTGATCTCTGCCAAAAACAATAGGTGTCTGCAATCAATGTAATTATCTGAGTTTTCACTGAGCTTCCCTTCCTGTTAATGAGGTGAGGTGACAAGTGTGTAAGGTGACAAGTGTGTAAGTGGCCCAAAAGTGTTTGTAAACAATACAACATTAAGGAGTGCAAATTTATCTCTATCATACTGTAGCTCTTCTGTAGCTCTGTAAAGGGCCCATCTACCTACAATTAACTACCTACACACCAACTTCAAAGTTCAAGCAACTTTCCCTTACTGAGATGCTGTGATATCAAGGTTTTCAAAGTATGACCTCTACCGGCCTCATGTGACCTTTGACCTAACCAAAATTTGAAAGAGATCATCTGCTGATCAAATCCTTCCAATTTTTAGACTTTAAAAGTTCCAGCAACTTTCAGTCACTGAGTATCTTCCTTCATAGGTTTTCTGACTTTCTCCTCTAGTGACCTCAAATGACCTTTGACATACCTGAAAGGGGATAGGGATCATCTACTCACAATAGACTACCTACATATCAAATCTGAAGTTCAAACAACTTTGCTTCCTTGAGATATCATGTTTAAAAGCCAAGGCATCACACACACACACCCATACATGTACACACACCATCATATAGATTCCTTGTCTGCCTTTGGCAAGGAATCAAAATGAGATTATCAATAAAGTCCTCAAGGAGAAATATCTTAAGAGCGAGATGCATTCCCATTTAAGAATGAGTGAGTCTAAAAATCTGTATGCTTGAGGGATAAATAAACTTCACAGGCCTGAAAAAAGCAGACTGCTTTCTAAAGTATTTAACACAAAAGCAACCAGTCTCATACTTACCACCACCATGAATGTAAGAATCCTGGTGGTTCTCCTAATGTTATGTTTTTCTCCCACCTAATCTGTAAAACAAGATCAAAAGATACACAAATGAATTTATCAACACATTACAGATATAAACAATGTTAGTTGACATAAATCTATGACGTATGTGTTTCCATGTGCTGACCTAAAATCCACAATTAACTTCATTCCTCTATGTACACTTTATTCAGATCTACAATCTCACTCACACTGGAGACCAGTACAGAATTATCCAGCAATGCTCTTCACCATTTGAAAACCTACTGTACTTCTTTGACTTCAAATCACGTGACTACCAAATAAGCAATTCAGTGGATTTAAGTTTGTATCTTTTCTTTACAAGGGCAGTTCAGACAAGGGAAACCTGAGATTATTCTTGTATGAAAAACCTATCTTACTGTGGCCAAACCGGGAATCGAACCCCAGACCTCCCGACTGCTCAGTTTCATAGCTTCAAGTACCACCACCTTTATCTGAGACCAATTTTCTAGTACATTAGTATTTAAGGGCAGTAGCCACTGAGATCTCAAGTTCAGAGGCAACCTAGGATAGATCTTCTGTATACGTTACATGCAATGTCAAACAGTTATTTATCATCTTTAGCTGTGTAGTACTGTGGCTGAAGTGAGGTGTATGGAGACAGGTAAATAAGGAGTAAATTTAGTACCATCTTTCCAGCCAATATGAATAGAAAACATTAACAAAATAGTGTACACGATATAGGCCTATAGGTGGTCAACATGTTACATGCAATGTCAAAAGGTTATTTATCATCTTTAGCTGTGTAGTACTGTGGTTGAGGTGAGGTGTATGGAGACAGGTAAATAAGGAGTAAATTTAGTACCATCTTTCCAGCCAATATGAATAGAAAACATCAACAAAATACTGTACACGATATAGGCCTATAGGTGGTCAGCATGTACGCTTTCAGCATTGAACATATGTGTACAGTGGTCATCATGTCTCCACCTACCGACCAAGCGTAAAGTTCTTTCACTGCACCAACAGTGACTGAACTGTAGTATTCAATATTTCTAAGATACTTCAGTAAGTATACAGAGCTGTAGCTGTCTCTAATTTTATTCAAGTTGAATAGATTTGACAGAGCTCTACTTAACATCAACTGAAAGTAAATTACACATGTATACTGTACATTTATCTTGAGAGGTGTTACAAATGCCTAGCTCAGAAAGGCAGAAACCACAGTCTGACCCAAATTTACAAAAATTCCCAAAAAAGGACTTCACAGTACACTTTAATAGCAGTATATGAAATCTACCAAATGGACAGTCATAACTACATAGTAACCATGCAGCACTATATGTCACCTGATACATGAAAAGTTAGAGGGAAATAAGGAATTTGTTTTACAGAAAACAGCCATAGTTTTGAAACCAATGTTTGTGGAAACAGAATGATAGATTATTTACAATAAGGAAGGACAGAAGCCTTTTTTTTCCAAGAAATAAGTTTCTCACGAATACAAATTCAATCATTTATTGCTTAACAATAATTTGTCCACTCAAGCTTTTCAAAATTCAAATGATGCATCGTCCATTACCCATCACATGCATAATGTTTCGTGGAGGGAAGGCTTCTGCAGATGTTCATTGATGGGATTGAATGGTCTAACAATGATAAAAGCTGTTTTCTTTGTACGCCACATTGGTATATTCTACATGCCCTATTTCCCTGTAACTACATACAGGTAGCTGTAATGCAGTAATCAGTTTTCTCTCCATTTTTCACGTGAATGAGCGGCATCTTCCGAAGCACCTATGCTACTGCAGGTGAGGGGCATGAGGAGAGGGTTCGACCTCACCCTAAGAAATTTTTGATAATTAAGGTGCTTAATGGAGCAAAATGTTTAAAATGGCAGAAGCCTATTGTTATTTTTTTTTCATTCAAGTAAAGCTTTTGGAGGGAGATTCATTTTTGGGGGTCTTCAGTCTTCACTTTTTTAGATGGCAGTTTTTTTTTCTCTCTAAGGGATGGGGCACCCCAGTAAGTCCCCATGGAGAATACACTGAGTGCTGTTTGTAACCTAATGCATGTTATCTTCCAGGTGGGCAGTTGACTCCATGCACTTAAATGTTTATCTAGAGTAAAAAGGAGCACATGAGAAGTTCTTAGCTTTGCTGTTTCAGATACTATAGCCCATAGATAGCAGATAACATACCTAAAGTACGACATGAAACCGAAAATGAAAATTGGACGAAACAGAAGTGCACAAGGGCTACTTGCACTTTGATAATAAATTGGAACTAGTTGGAAGCAAGTCTACATGAGGTGTAATGACTATACATTTACACTGTAGTTGAACCAACTGCATTTCAAAGTTGATGATTAAAAAGAATGATAGAATTGGATAGCACATATGCATATTACAAACCAAAGGCATACAAACTGATACATATAAAAGCTTAAGTGTTTCTTTGAAATCTGGTAGCAGAATTGAATATGTGAATATTTCCTTTTTGTATTCAGTTTTTGTTAAATTTTTCTTTTTAATTTTTTTTTGTACAGTACAAAGAAATGCAAAGCTACACAGTATCTAGAAATATATAAATATACATGGCTGATGGATAGTTTGCCCTGACACAGTTAGTTGTTTACACTGATCAAGTAATACTAATGTTTTAAGAGAGCTCATGCATTTAGCTATTGTACCATTAAACCACAAATCTTGGCCTTTACTGAAACCAATTCCTAACACATCAGAACTGGTGTCCTTGTGATGAACAGCAAAGCTAAAATACAGTACTGTACTTTACAGCCAAATGTTCAGTTGTAGAAACTATGAGAGCTGGATACATGTATTCAATAGCGGCAAATACAGTATGTTAGTCATAGTTGTTAGCCATAGACTTCTACATGGTATGTACAGTACAAACTAACTTGAGGTTGCAAGCATACAGGGCAATACTTTTAAGTGACACATTCATGGGATTTGATGAAAATGATGCACACCACTCCACACCCTTATCACTAGCATTATAGTAAAATGGGGTAAAAGAAACAAGATGAAACAAGTATAAAGCCACTCTACAAGCTGCAAGATCCATTAACTTTTGTATAAGCCTGATTTGTCTATGTATTAAATTAATTTTAACCTACAGTTTAATGGAAGACCTGTAGGTCACTCTTGAACCAAACACTGGTCAGAGGATCAAAAATGCAAACCAGGGCAAATATTGATCACACCAATATTGAAGTTTACACCCCTTGTTCAAAACCTTTTACTATGTAAGATATATACATGATAGAAATCTTGGTTTTGTTCTGTTTCCATTCCTTAAGACCTATGTACAGACAGGTATCTAATTCACTAGTCCATGCAACTATCCTCACTATTTCCCTAATTCTCCAGGAGCCAACTTTCTTCTTTTTTTCTTTACCAGAAACTGGGAATGCAAAAAGGGTAAAAGAAAACAGCTGGTCTAATGTTACAATTACAAATGTGCCGACATGGAAAATATCCTCATTCCTTCAGGTAGCCTAACACCCTGTAGCTAGGTCACCAATGAAATACCATATATACATGCCATGTACCACTCACACAATACTTTCATGTTTAGCGATAACCTCTACAGGTACAACACTTCATTTATAGTTGTGCTATGTTGTAATAGGCATGCACAAAGTGGTAAATAATAAATATCTGAAACAGTAAAAGAATTTTGCTAACTTTTAATGAGACATTAAAATTGCATTTGCAAAGGAACTTCCTTACCCCAACCATGAATAATTGTTGGGTAAATAAGAACAAAAGAGAAAGAAATGATATACTTGTCCCTTCTTATTCCAAAGTTTAGGGAAATTGTTTTTCTTTCTTTTTTTTTTACCCATCTCACTTTACTTTACTGGTAAGATCAGCACTTTGCTGCACAAAATGAGTTGTTTTGCTTCACACTTGCCACAGTTTGCAGACCAGCAGAATGACCCCACATGTGGAGATGTGTCTGAATTCATCCCAATGGATCACCACATATTCCACTCCACTGGGTTGTGCTTCTATCAAAGACTGTCCTTTTGGAAGTTATAAACTCAATATCGTGCCAATCATTTTGATGTCAGCTAGAATGCGAACATCTAAAGCTATCTGAGAAACTAATTCTTCATTCAAAGCCCATAGCTTTTATTCTTGGATTTACTCAGCCTATTGTTTTTTTTTTTTTTTTTTTACCATTTTCATCTGCATTGGTATTATCATTTTCATCTGCATTAGTGCCAACAAACAGTTGCGTTATACATTCTTGTAAGTTGTGCACACACATAAAGTGCAAATTCACTGTGAAGGTGAACAGTGATGCAGACATTTCTATTGTTTTATTAAGTGCTAATTGCCATTTTAGCCTACTTGCAAGACCCTTTGAACTTCATCATGTGATGTGTAACACCGAGTACCTTTTGAAATATTACCGACTTTCACTCTAGAAAAAAAGGGGTTTTGACTGATTGCTCCAAGTCGTTTCCAACTACCCAGCAGCATTCTCTTCCTGCCAGCTTCAAGCTGGTACTGACAGTCAGCTAATGCGCAACTGCACAAGTTGCATGGTAGTTGTACGTACTGTACTGATATCACACATACTGTACCACCATACCACAACCAACGACATGTTTTAGCCCGTCGTAACGTTCCTTCTGTTCACTTTGCTACTTTTAGAGAAGTATCTACCCCACCAGAACCGTTGGTGGAGGAGTCTATCAAACGAGTTTGTAGGTTAATTTAAATGCTGGCACTACCTGGCATGTGTGAGTTTTCTTTGACTGAGGTGATGTTTTGTGGGGATTATCGGAGTTACGTGGCTGTACATATGTGCCGTTATACCATCTAGGCCAGGCCTCCTTGTGTTACAGTTTATCAGTCTCACTTTAAATGCACACATCTCGTAGACTAAG
Source organism: Stichopus chloronotus (assembly GCA_021234535.1). Classification (NCBI taxonomy): domain Eukaryota; kingdom Metazoa; phylum Echinodermata; class Holothuroidea; order Aspidochirotida; family Stichopodidae; genus Stichopus; species Stichopus chloronotus. The sequence goes on along the minus strand of CM037839.1, from coordinate 21,520,564 downwards.
CCGTACGTGTTACTGGGAGGGATCTGCAATCAGGAGTGCCGTGTACACGACCTCAACACCAATGGGCTTTGATGTACTTGCCTGCAAGTTCAGTTCTTCTAGTGTTACACTGAGACTTGAAAGTTACTTGAAGACTACTCTAGGATTCTCCATGAGACCACAGTCATATCGTATTATTAAAGTACCTACACATGTAGTACTGTATATCAGACTAGAATTCTGGTTTAATTCTGTAACTGATCTCTGACCAGGTGATGGCTACAGTCTTGCAGACCTGTGCAATACAATACAGACAGCCATTCACTGTACATTCCCAATGCCACCATTGTTTGCCCAAAAACAAACTTCTGCCCTCCTTCCTTCATCTGAAATCTGTTTAGTCCATTTAAACATTACAAATACTGGAGAGCAAATATTTTACATCTAATGTTAATCGAAGTTGTGGCCAAACAACTGCTGTTACAGTGAGTGATCTTCCCAAGGTAACATCAGTCTATTGACTAAACTACTGAACAGTATGTTACAATGACTTCCAATGGCCTTTGTACCCTGCCACCACCTTTGTACACATGAACTTTGAGATTCCATGTGTCCTACTTGGACAGTTTATGATCTAAATACTGTACATTCAGTAAATGTCTGCAGTATTCCCCTGAAATACTGTATAACCACCGCTTTGTAAACTACTGTGCACATGCAGGGACTTGGTAAGTAGTTTGTTGAAATGTTGAGAATTCAGTACAAATTTAACAGTAAAATGCTTTAAAACTAGACATGTCAGCCTCAGAGGGGGCAGTATTAATGAATAAAACAAACAAATGTACAACTTCTGATTGGCCAAGTAGCAAAAGCACTAATTTAAGTCCAGTAAATTGCATACTTTGTAACATGGATATGCAAATCCTCTTTAAGGCTAGAATATAACATGCAGTCACAGGAGAACAATTCCAGCTTCACTGTGTACTGCTGTAGACAGTAGCAGGAAATGGTTGTACAATAAGTCTCAACGTTTATGTTGAGCACATGCTGTGAAGAACACAAGGCTCACAGTCACAGGTAGTTGTTACTGTAATTACATGGTATGTGTAATTTACCATAGGTTGCAATTTAAGAATCACTCATATTACCTTCTCAGCACAACAACTGCACTCTAATGTACCATACCATGATTAGTGCTAGATGAGAGCCAATATAGCATCAGTCTTCCTGTTTAGCATATTCTGGACAATCCAATTCATTCCCTTTGGGTTCATTTTCTCCTTCCTTTCATTTCATAAGTCCCTTTCTCCAATTCCCTAAACCCTTCCCTCAACCCTTCATTCTTCCCTCCATTCTTCATTCTTCCCTCCTCCTTCCCTGCACCCCCTTTCCTTTTTCCCTCCTCCGTCTCTTCCACCTCCATTCTTCTTCCAACTTCATTTCTTCCTTGATCTTTTCTTCTTTCATTTTGCTCTCTCATCAATTTCCTCACTCCTTTCCTTGGCTTTCCTCTCCTCCTTCACCCATCCTCCTTCCTGCCTCACCTCGGTTTCCTCCAAACTCCTTCCTTCCTCAATCATCGTCAATTCATGAATTTGCCAAACAGGTGCACTTTGGCTGTCATCTTTACAACATTGTACATCAAGTTACAATAGTTTCTTCACATCAGCTGGACAGTTTATTCAGTAAACCTGTAACATAGTTATGCATTGTACAGCATGTATTTCTCGTTCATTTATTGAATTGTTTTTATTACCCATATGTTCATATGAAACTTTGTTCAAAGTCGGGAAATTGAGTTCTGTGAATTTCAGGTGAAAAGTTTGACATCATGATGTTATATGTAGTGCAATTCTAACTTGTCACTGAAAGCAAAAGAATACACCAGAAAAAGACACACCACAGTAGATATTTATTCATTCTATTGCAACATGAATCAATACAACATCCTTCTATGACAGCAGAGCTCTGTAAAATCCTGTGTGACTTTAATGTTAACCTGTCCTTGCAGTTATATTCGTAAGACACAACCAGTACTAATTCAATTGATAGAGCACTGTTCAGAGCAATGAAGTTTTCAAAAGTTCAAAGTATAAAACAATTTAAAACAAACAGTACCTTACTAATGGATGTCTGGTAAAGTTCTCTAAAAAATGTGTTCCTTACAACTTTATGGTACAATACAGTATATACCCTTTCTCGGTAATCACACCCATGTGATCTACGAATATGCAAGAATGGATTATTAACAATTTAAAGCTATATAGATACAGGAGGTTGAATCAAGGTCATTGCTTGTACCAAAAACTTAACCCAAATCCTTAAAACTACACTCTCTACCCACACATGGATGATAGACCCACAATGAAAGAGAGGTTTGAAAAAGTACCACATCAAATGCTACATCATGCTACAGGACAATAAACAGTGCCCTTCATTTAAACATATATACGTCATCTTTTAAATTACTCGCCCCCCCCCCCCCATCCTCTCTGCTTCTTTCCCAGCGTTATTGCAAATAACCTACATAACACCAGAAAAGAAATGACATTTGGTATTCAGAAGGAATGGGTGAATTACTATGTTTCCAAACTTGCTGTGTACATGTCTGCAGGATTATATACACCATTGACCTTTCTTCAAGTGCTACTGTATGTTTCAAACTACATGGGATTGTCTCTATGTATAATACCAAAGCACAGAAGTCCATGCAAACAGTACAAGCAGGTTTCCAAACATTTCATGCATGAATACAATACAACAAATTTAAACAACTCCTAAATTAGTTTGTTAATGAATGGGACACAGCTTTGAGTCTTTGAAGTGTCTATTCATTCTCGCTACTGCAGGAATACTTACTAATTAAGAGTAGTAAGACTTCTTGAAACTTGTAAGTTTGGGACCACAAACAAGAAACAACTAGTAAATTCACCAATTCACAGTTCATTACAAAGATCTTATCAAAAGTAAGTACATGACTGGCAAACTTTAAAGAGATTTGGACAAAAGTTTTACTGTACTGAGGATCTACATAAACAACATTGAAACAAACACAACAGTATGAGTGTATTTCAACAACCTGCTCAAAACACTGTTGAGTTCATACTTATATAGCCAAATGATATGTCCATCATATTGCATCTCCTGATAGACAAAGTACAGTACATACAGTGCTGTAACGTATTGACACGTACACACAAAGGACTTACAGTACCATGGGCTACCATATTCAATACGTGAAACCATGTTGCAACTATAATCGAGCTTGCCGAAATTTTACAAATTAGTGCACTGCTCAAAGAACTGAACTGAAGAACGATAGACTACATAAATGGATACAGGATGATACATACAAACATATGTGCAGTTCTGCATATTGCTGAAGCATTGTCAGCATTAACTGTTAAAAGAGTGTTGGGATTACTGTACAGGTAGGCCCTATGGCGATGCTACTGTATGTCCATCTGATATTAATGAATCTAATGTATAGTACTGTGCTTAATAGTAAAAGAGTTCTTCTCAAATTTTGAAAGAAAATTAGAGGCGATTTATCAGGTGTTTTATACCATTATACAATGCACCAACATGCTCTTTGATTTGCTGAACCATTAAGGCTCATCAATGAACAGATACAAAAGCATCTTTTCCTCAAACTATTATGCAGAAAATGAGTTGTAGAAGATCAATGCACCATTCAAAAATTTGGAAGGTTGGGTGCATGAACAAAGCATTTTGAGCAACAAATAACTAAATTTCTACCTATGAGAAACTTGAATATTTTTTTTGGACAGAAGACCACTGTCCTTCCTTTTTTGACTCTATCACTGATCAGGGGGGTTCAGGGGCAGTGTTGGTAAAACCTTGCTCAATTTCCCCTGAACACGACTGAAAATCGTCTGATTTCCTGCAAGCGTTTGTGTACCCAGTTAACGAGCATGCGAAGTGTGCGGTCAAATCGGCGGGGAGGGGGGAGATTTTGGGTTAATTGCATATCAAAATGGTAAAATAGGTACAGCTGTGTGGATGAAAGACTAAGTTAGGACTAGGCCTAATGCTAGTCCTTCATTTGCATTTCACTTCAAATGGGAAATACTTTAAAGTATTGTGCACGTAGGCCAGGTCTAAGTCTAACGTTAGGAACAGTAGCTTGTAAGAGAGAATAGTGAGTTTCATTTACCGTAGCTGAACTCCAAGGCCATTTGTAAATGTTGGTCAAAATACAATTTACCTTTAATACTTTGATGGAAGAAATAAAAGAAATCAATTGATTCCATAAGCTCCAGTATTATGTAGGCATAATATACAAAACTTTATGAATGTCAAGATAGCTGCTAAACTTGCAGCCGTCACAAATGCGTGAATCTCAAAACACAAAATGCAATGCGAACATCTAACTAAACCAGCTTAGCTGAATATCTTTCTGTGATCAGAAGCATTCATGCCAAAAACATCGACTATACACCTAGTTATTTAAATTTAAAAAAGCTGTGCTAGTTGGTACCACCTAAATGCAGCAGTAGAGAAACAAAGTCAAGATATCAGTTTGGTAATACTTTGGACTTCCACCACACAGTACAGCCAAAGGCTGTTCAAGATCGGACAGCGAGCATTTTGTAAAATGGGACCTGTACATGTAATGTCCAGTCATAAACCCGCGTCGTGCCGCCCTTGTTTTCCTTCTGTGCACAGTACATGCAGTTGTGACCTTGGTGTATTATTACCCCAAGGTTGTGACCAAGACCCAGTACTTGTAGCTCATTGAATGTCGTGTAGACATTATTTGCGAAATTTGTACTGTAACCAGAACGGGGATTTCTACATTGAAGAACATGGTCTATGGAATCGTAGTAAATTGGCATGGCAGGCAGAGTTAGGCATGGCAGGACTAATATGTAGGCGGAGTTAGGATACACATTGGGGATGATTGGAAGATATGATTGGTCGCTATTTTCTTGTATTTCTTTTATTTACGTGGGAGAAGCAATGTCAGATGTCGGTCATGGCTGGACCAGGCCTTGTGTTACATTACTTTCATATTTGCACGAAGTGCGCAGATATCTTGAATTGTCAAACATCGCACTACTGTAAATTAGTTTCTTGTACTGTTTACAAACTCCTGCAATGTTTGTGAAACGTCTCATATAGATACCTTCCGCAGGTGTGATAATGGAGCAACAAAAGCACAAAGATAGAGTGGTTTATCTTAAAACTATAACCTCTTGTCTTTTTCAACACATTTTCTTTTTTCAACGAACAAGTTTATGTTAGCTCTTTGCAAGTTGCCAGACTTCTAATCTGCCTGTATAACAACAGGTGCTTTTTTTCTGAGGAAGGTAGGAAAGCGTTAACGGTATAGCATTGGTTTTAACGCTGGTCGGAACGTGTAAAACTGTAGCTGATGTCAATGTTTGTCCTTTAGTGTGTAATCAAAGTAATTTGTCTAGATATTTTCGATCTTTTTTGCATTTTTTTCCTTCTTGGTCACAATTTTGTCTTAATTTCTTTTACCTCTATTTTTGGTTTTCCAATTTTTCCTGATTTTTTTTTGTTTTAATTTTTTTGTCCATCCCTGGATTTCCCGCAAGTATCGCGGATTTCCCGCACGAACCAGGTTCGGATGGTTTGCAAGGTTTTCCAACACTGCAAATCAGGGGGTTTGGACACACCCAAACAAGACATGGAGTTCCGCTCAGCCTATAATAATTAGCAACATATGTTATGAGTTTTAATTTGTTGGTCAAAACTGTTGGATAAAATGTTCCACGTACTTTTGGTAAAATCAGACCCCCCTACTGAAAAAGCTACATACAGGCCTGTTTATCATTCTATATCCACAAATATAGGTTTTAAGAATACAATCCATTTTTTCTGTTAAACAAATCCCTCATTTCCCTTTAAGACAAAGACATAGAGAATGGCTACTTAAAGAACCATGAACTGCCTGATTTGAGACATGTAAAAATTTGAATGTAAATAAAAATCATGAAGCATATTGTAGTCTGCAACTTTTTGAATTAGTAATAAACTTAATAATAAACTTTGTGCCCTCAAATCTGTATAAAAATCCTCTTAAATATACACACTGGTGATAAGATTTGGAAAAATGCCCAAAGTACCCTTACCATGTAGGCACCATTTTAAGTGCTTGGCAAGAAGCCATGCAGACACATACTATGTGTACACTCAGGTACACTTCTTCACTTTTTTTTTCAAATGATGGCAATCCCTATACACACTGACGCAGCACACGAAGACTCTCTATGCAAAGCTTGGTTGGGCAGCTAGCTGCTGCAAGATATATGCATCCAATACCTTGAGGTGAAATATTACATGTCAGCAACGTCTGAGGCCAATCACATAGACCTACTAAGGCACATAGGATAAATGTCGGAAGAATTGCCTGTTTTCTTCACAAAACACACTCCGATTGAAGAAAGTTTTCCATCATACTTGCTGAAAATCCCAAAACACAAAACACAACAAAAATTCCAAACACAAAACACACTCCGACTGAAGAAAGTTACATACTTGCTGAAAATCACAAAACTATATAATCATATTAGTAGTATAGCATGCAGAATCAGTTTTTGGAGACTTCTCTTAGAGCAGTGAAGACTTTTTAGCAAAGTCTCCTTTGCTATTTAAGTTAAAAACAATGGGCCTCAAGGTGTAGGTCAACTATGTTGTTGAAGAAAATTGCAATTTGTGATGCTGGTATGGTACTAAATCAAATGACTTTTTACGGCACACACAAAACCATACTTACAGAATAGTTCTGCTAGATTTACATTGGTTTTTGAGAAAATTATAGTTTGCGTAGCTATTTGCTCAGCTTAAGCAGCAGGATCAGTGTATGTAACAATAGCCCTAAGGTGTCTGTTGACTGTATGGGCTCATCGAGTGCAGTACATCCTACATTTTTCCGAATTCAGCAACATTTACAAAGTCGAAGATTTCCCAAACAAACATATTCCACGCATAGGTCTTCTGACAATTTTGGAATATGTTAGAATCCTTCTGTGCATGCGGAAACAATTTCAGTCACTCCATCCTTTAAGTAATGCACAAGGAAAAAAGGCTATTGCTATAAAGTGCATGCACTATCTGCACATACTTAATGAAAAAGGTATCCTGCACATAGGCCTAGATCCTACAAATATAGGCAAGGTAGCTAGGACAAATTGGTACATGAAACTAGCTAATTTTTATACATTTTGGCAAACTTGACTACAAACTTTTTTTTACTCATTTAATCACATCTTTCAATGTAATATGTACTCTGTTTGCAACTTTGAGCAGAAAAGATCACACCTATAGGCCGAAAAAATCAAATAGATTTGTCATTTGCAAGGTATATGGGAAGAAAATTAATGTTCTCCCTAGCTGTGTTGCGCTGACTTTTGTTTTCTTGCCTTATGGTTATAGTGGTCACTACAGTTTCTATGTGTTTAAGGGAGAGCATGTATATGGATACACAAATAACAATACATAAATACAAAAGGGTTTTTGCCTGGATACCTTATTTAATTGTGAACGACAGTTAATTAGTTTACATGATTCCACCTAGCAATGATTTTATGAATACATTTGTGCTTGTATATACTGCTAAATCAAGAAATGTGCAGGATTAAAAGCCAAAAATAAGGTTTGTATAGTCCACGGTTGGAAAGCTTGCAAAATGCGTGGACAATCTTATCTGCTCACTAATGGTGAAATCTTTGAGCTGGGGATCGATAAATCCCCCATGCACAGCAAACTTTCCAATCTGGTGTATAGTCAGACACTCAGGCCAAGTTTTTACTGAACGTTATTGTGTCCAACCTTCCTTCCTTGTGGTTCTATTATGGTACAAGTACTACGTCCAGGACGCCTGCATGATCTTGCATGCAGCTGTGTTGGCCACACTGTAGCCACGGCATAGGCTGAACTGGCCAACAATTAACCCACTTAGATTTGTTGTAGATGTTACTACTAACCTCGTGATCCAAATTTTTTTGCATTTGTTATCTCTAACTAGCATACATATGTAGCAGATAAGTGGAAACTGCAGGCAACCTTGAAAATTATGGTTCTAGCAATAAATCAAAGTTCTAACCCAGTCACATAATAGCTCATTGCAGGCTATAGCTGCTGCACTGTATCATTGTAATGTAAGAAGAATAGGCCTAAGTTAGATATTGTTAGCTGTTGTTGATAAGATTAGAAGGCGGCCTGAGAGCATCAATCTGCACGTTTGTTGGTTAAGTTTATTACATGCATGTCACTACTAGGTGAAGAATAAAGATGTACTTGAAATCGCGATAGTGACCCATCACTAACACTTAGTAACGACCCAAATTACTTTCAGCTCGTCCATTCATCAAAACGACTGGGCAAAAGACTATCCTTATAGCACAACAACATAGACCATTTAAAACTGTACAGGGGAAACGAAATCTTACCTCTGTGAGAAAGGTCTGTGCTGTTTTCTGTGCCCCGACATGGAGCAGATATTCGTACACATACAGGGCTAATCTAAATATGAAGGAATAGAAAGACTTACATCAACACATGTCTTATAATTATTTTAAGTTTGTACTTCGTAATGCACTAGTTATGCCACAATCTGGCGGTACCTTCAGTACACACAAATGCACGTACATGTAAAGCACAATGGCATGAAAAACACATCTATCAATTCTCATTAGCAACAAACAAATGAAACACAAGCAAAGGCTAAATGGTCTTGTTTAAATTATAGGAAACACACCTATTGTATTAACTTACTTTTCTCTGGCTTGACTATCTGAGGGTACCGTTGAACCCTTCCCTTTGGGGAACATGCTGATGAGATGGCCTGTCACGCATCTGTCAAAGGCTACAATCAAGGTCGGGCTTGACCCAGTTGGTATGACAACAGATTTTTCGACCTGACGAGCAACGCCGTGTGATTGGCTGGATAATTAATAGACCTGGTGGAGGGCTTAGAAACCGTCAAGCTTCGGCTGGAGAAAGTGCATGGAACTACGCACGTTTGACTACTGCCGATAAATAGTCATTTCTTTACGAGACTGCATCACACAGCTGATGTTAACTAGTTTCTTATGATTTTCCAAATCGTGTTTAACAAGAAAACCTTTTCATTTTGTCTCGTTTATAAGGTGTAACTTCGATATGGGTAATATCATCAGAGTTTCAGTGTGTGGTCGATGGCCGTAATAACTGGACCGAAATGGTTACGGCTTTTAGTTCTCTGGGGTCCATGCCTTTCATGATATAGCATTATCACAGTGTAACTGCAATTGTTAAATCATGAGCGGTCCAGGTTCGCCTTGTCCAATAGCTAAGTTATAGAAAAAAAGTAAGGAAACTGTCATGTTCACAAGATTGTGTATTGGATTCGTAGCTGTTTTGCATGATGGAGAGGCAGTGGGAGGGGGCCCGTCGGATTTTAAGATGGGGTACTGTTGATAACGCTATATGAAGTTTATCGGGCTGTCTCAACATAAGTATATGATAATGACTTGGAACCTTTCTGCCTTGGCAATAAACACGGCGTGCATCATACTGGGTAGGAGGGGACCTAACACGGACCTGCACTCAACCACGCGACACTACCATGTGTTGAATTATGCATATAGGGTACGGGCCCACCCACCAGGCACTATCCACGGCGTCGTTGAGGTCTTTGCTTCCCCGGCCGTTGTCTCCGTATGGTTAAGTTCAAGTTTTGTGGGGAAAAAAAGTGTGGATATGTTTTCACAAACCGGTTTAAGTCTTTGCTGCTTGTAACGTACCACTGATACAAATTAGGTTAGTCACGAAAGTGGTGCCATCGATACTGCTAAATATAAATAAAGCAATATGTTTCCTAGTGATCAATTACTACAAGCAAGCATTCCTAAACCTGAACAGTGACCCAGCTATATGAACATAAATTAGCTTTTTAATAGCAAGCTACGATTTACAAAGTTCGTGGGCAATTGCAATGAACAATGTCTGCCAACATACTATAAGGTAACCAGCTTACTTCATAGACAGAATTTTTCTTTCGTGCAAGATAGAGATGATAGATTGTTCAGTACGTATATACGAGCTACAGCAAAATCAACATTATTTACTAGAAACCGTCACGGGACAACAAGGAGGCGGGGCTAGCGTCGCTAGTAACGAAGGGAGAAATGCCGGTGTATACGAAAGTCTCACTCCCTCAGATAGTGCATAATCTCACGGACTGATATGTGATATAGAATAGTAAGTGGAGAGTGGACAGATGCCCTGTTCGTTAGTGACAGACTGCACTTTACCGCCGTAACTTACCGCAGTGGGATACAATTTCACTGCAACTGAACACGATATTCCTCACTTGAATGTAGAACATTGTCATGAAACCTGAAACTGCTGAGTGTATATATCGTACAGTGTATTAAACACTAAAAATACTTTTTGCTTCGCAGTCACTGAATTTGCGTGCCACTACACCAAACGACTGATAACGGTTTCCCAGTTTTTATTTTCAGTGTTTAATTTTTTTCCGTGAGTGTAATTGCAGAGAAATGCAGTTTTTGTTACATAATTTCATACACAAAAACGAGGTTTCAAGTTATCCTTGTTTCAAGTTTTCAGAAGCGGCTCAAAACTGCTAATGTCATGGACGCCAGGCAGTTATCTGATTTGAACTGAATTTTAAGTTTCGTCAGCAAGTGCAAAGACAGTTAGTTCTTAACCAAAGCATTGATTGAAGCTGGGGGGAGGGGGTGAGAGAGCAAAGGTATTCCAGAAATACATGCAAGGGAGCCAGTGACTGACGCTGCTCGGAAACTTATTGAAAATGCCATATTTGATATGAATGTTACCGTGACCATTCAGTTTACAGGCTCAGGCTGGAGGGGCTTGTATAATCAGTAGGCTAATGACAAAATCACAGAGGGACTTTACTAACGATTATGGGCCTATATAGGATTACCCCCCCCCCCCCCCACCGACTGTCTCGATAATCAGTACACCAACCTAATGTCCATTGCAGTTTTAATGGGAATTAAGGCACTGTTAAAAGTCACGCATGTTGTAAGGAGGTCTCTTTCACTGTCACATCCACCGCCCAACACTTGAAGTGAAAAATGATAGCCAACGGTAACGTCCCCCCCCCCCCCCACCCACCCACCAAAAGTGTGAATAATAATACTCGATTCATTTGGGAAAAGAGAAACAGTCAAACTGATAAATCAACATAAGTATGTAAATAAGTAAATTCAAGTAGAAGTTCCTTTAAACTTAAGCATTGAGGAAAACATTACCTTGCCACCCCACGGCTGCAAAATTAGGCACCTAACGTTTATTTAAATAATGAGGGCTAAGCATTTTTTGTCACCCGAAAAAAAAAAAGAGAAGTAACAAGAACAGAATATTCGGGGCATCCGTCTGACAGAGTAGTGGGAGAGTGACTGGTATTGCCATGCATGGTTGAGACTTTGTCTTGTGGACCAAAATGCTATCGGGTGAGCCATAGTAACGGCCAATTTGAGAATTATAAACCCCACTCTGCAAATAAAAAAAAACACAAGTTGACAAAACTGTATCATAGTGACGGCTGCCGCCGGCTAGAAGGACCGTCTGTCCTTAATGCATGATTTTGGAAAATGAACAATTTAGATTTACTATCAATGATTAAGCAAATTAGTCTGCGGTGTCTCAAATGACTCTTTTTTTTTTAAATACTAGAAAAAAATCGCGGCTCTTTCAAAACTTTAATCCAGTGAAGCACATTAGTAGTAGTAGTAGTAGTTACCGTATGTTTGTACTCAGCGTAACATGGGCCTTCTTACAAGAGCGAATGTACTTAAAGACAGTTATTCATCGTCTCAAATAGTTCAGTGATTTTCCCAACCACTTACTGCCCATCTCTGCCTAGCTGAATCTCCAGCACATGCGTAATCGAAACACTGTGCATGCTGTGTAGTAAGAACTACTTATTGCTTACACCTCGCCAAAAATGTATTTTGCGGGTGATATGTAACTGCCCGGCAAACCTAAACATAGGATGATTGCACTGTCGGAAAATTCCCGTCAGAAAGAATCTTAATGAAGCTTCTGAGACGGTAAAACCAAAGAGCCCATTCATGAGGGGGGGGGGGGGGCTTCCACTTTCCAGTTACACCTCCAACCACACTCTCCAGGATTCGTGCCGTTGTATACACTACGATATCTACTTAAATGTCCTTCAATACCTATTCTGAATGAGTTACCTTAATCAAATTTAAAATCAGTTGTCATTCATTTTCCTTTTAAGTTTGTATCACAGAAAGGGCACATAAGTAGATTCGTCCCCCACCCACCCATTCCTTGTCAAGTACAAGGTCCTAACATCTGTAAAAGATTTAATCTAAGCCGAATGATCATATACTTGTGCGGTTCAAGGTACACGACTAATAAGTCCACGACTGCCGAGCTAGGAGAAAGAGCTTATTTCAGCCAAGATAAAGTTAAACTTAAATTTTAATTTAATACTCTGTCACAGTCTTCCTGTATGCAGATAGATTTCCTAAATCACAAGAAACTTTCTTGAAACATTCTTCTTTAATTTCAGGTATTGCCTAGATTCAGCATATCTATGGTGAAAATATATAACGCTGAATATTTAACACTGTTTAAGTACACGTGACATGAAAAACACATTAAAGACAAAACTGCTGAAAGTAGCCACAGTTTCCATCAAAATCCATGAAACATTGGCCACTTTGACCAACAAATTTCAGTTATGGGTAAAACAAGCAACTGACGTACATAGGGAAGCACTCACATGACATGATTTAAGCTATCCTATGTGTACTTAACCTTTATGTCGTGGACAATTGAGAATTTCATATGCCCCGGAGGGTTTTTATTTTGGAAGAATATATTTGTTTCCAATGAAAATATTGATATCATTTACAAATTATGTGCAATCCAGATGGCAGGTAATGAAAAGACAAAATATTATCGACTTAACCCCCCCCCCCCCCCCAATGCTGTCGCCCCGCAGCTCTCCACGTCATCGGTTACGCATTTTCATAGCCATATCTCAAAGCGGTAATTGATATAGACACAATTTCAAAGGCTTAATATTGTCATTAAGGATTTCACTCCTCGACTTCTGAGTGACTTCACTTCTTTCTGGATGAATGTAACCTCCTGGTCCTTTAAGCAATATGAAAGATGTGAGTGTCTTCATTTGTGAAGGGACGGAACCCTTTCTGTTAGTGAATGTTTTGACTTAGATAATCCATAACCTCTATACATCTAAGGAGAGGGCAACGATTGGGTGGAGTGTAGCGTTAATATGTTTGGTAATCAGATACTGCTCAAGGGGCCGAAAAACGCAATTGAGGTTAAATTCTAAGCGTCCTAATTTTGAGATATTCTGCTAAAAATTTGCATTTTCGATAATATGATTTCTTCAATATATTTTGTTTCAATACCATATTAGTCAATAAGCAAATACCCTCATAGGATGATTATTACAGTAGGTACTCTGAATGTATGAGGGTGGGGGGAGGGGGATTTCTCAGCTATCAAATAACCTTAGTTGCAATGTGGCACAATATTTTGCATCTTTTGAAATCATAAAATGTGTCAAACTGAGATACCAGAAAGTCCAACTTACTAGCATTTCAGATTTATGGACTATCATTGCTCTGTTTTTGAGACAAGCATGAACGTCACCGGGCATTTTTAAAGGGTGGAGGGGGTCGCTTTTTGTGTGAATGACGAAGGAAGGTATTGCAGGGTCAAGGACAATGCTTGACACGAGGGCCCATGGTGGTATCAGGGGAAAAGCCCCTTCGTGACTCAAAGGTCAAAACCCCCGGAAGCTTTAAGGAGACAGACGTTTCAAATGTCTATCTCGTCGATACAGTTAGTACGATAATGCCAAAAATATGATTTCATGTAAGAGCAAAACGTAAACTCATGGATGGAATGAAAGAGAAAGCTTTGTAAGTCTTAAAATGACAATGGCACCACAAAGTTTTCTTTTAAAGTTAGGTGGTCTATCATGGAATCCATTGGCTCTGTCAAGGAACCATCCCTCGAAATATAACAGAATATTCAACAATAAGAAGGGGATAATAGCTAAGCTCAAAGCAAATTGAACTCTGCTATACAAAGAAATTAGAAAAATGGATTAAATCTGCATGCAATGAATATCTTTCTTTATCTGCTTAAGTCATCAGGCTATTTAAGTCAAGTTGAAACGTAAATGGAATACACAGGAACGATTGGGAGAACGTTGAGTGCAAGACTGCAGTGAGTCATATCCCAAATAAAATATAAACTTATCCTTATATCGCAAACGAAGCCTCGAGTAGCAGATAGTTTTGCCGGTATCAGACGAAGAGGAGCCCAGGGATTAAAAGGGTGTGATGTCCACTGCATGCAGACTGTTCTATTCTGTGCACAATCTGAATTTACCAATTTCATTTGTGCTTTATATACTTGCCTCCTCCAAGACCTACAATGTCATTTATCCCATTAAAATATGAAATGGAAGGTTAAAAGTTTGAGGGAAGAACAGAAGATGTTGGTTGAGATTACAACAGTAATTGACCCATTACTTAATTTGATACCTATGCAGAGATAAAAAGGAACTAAATCTTCCAATATCGGTACCACCACTTTTAATTACCTTACCTCTACATTGGTGAAAAACACCTTATTGCTGGCATAACACCGTTGATTCGAATGTTGACCATAAACATGGACAAGAATATGTTATGCATCCAGTGCGGAAGTAGAAATTGGGATTCCTATACATTAACCCTACAGTCAAAATCAAGTTATAATGTAACAATCTTTAGACCAATTGACTGATCACCTACTAATTTATTATTGAGATTTTGACAACCATCACCCTTGCAACTATCATGTTTTATCATTGAATATTAATTGTTTAAGTCGTACTGAATTGTTCCTCAAGCGAATCGAACTTTTAATATTTAGTGGGGTGTCCTATTACTTTTTAAAAAAAAAAAAATATTTTCCGAAATAATAAAATTTACCTAATTTTTTGTTTTCCGGAAAATTTTCTCGAAAATTTCCTTGAAAAGTGGAAACACTGTATACGTGTTCGTAATGCATTCATGCAACAAATTATTTATTATACGTCATCATGTTCCATGTGCAAATCGCCTGACTTTTGTGGGGACGTTTTGTGCAGGGGTTAGAGACATATGATTATTTCTTTTTTGGAGGGGGGGGGGGGGGGGGGACTTATTCACGTTCTACCGTCTAAGCAGACCGTTATCATTGGTTGGCGTGGAGCGTACCAAGACTTTTTTTTTTGGCCAACACCCACTCCCACCAGATTGCTGAAAACGGCACTTTTCGGGTCTCGTTGAAGATATCCAGACATTCTGTAGCTTTACATCTCGTGTTTCAATAGTCTTCTCAACCAAAAGATAAATGTGAATAATATTTATATCAATCATTTGCTCATTTATTTTTTTCGGGGGGGGGGGGGAGGAGGGAAGCGCTAGGAAAATTTTGGTGATTAAGCCCTACCTGCCCGTAAAATCGCCTCTGATTTTGTGTCACACAGCTTATGCAGCCAAATCAGAGGGCTAACAAATCTAATGATCATTTTGTAAAAACTGAATTATGTCTCACATATGTAGTTCACCCCCTCGAGAACATCTGTGCCCCCACTATATCTACACCGCTCTGGTTCAAGTCTGTTAGTAACGTCATCTACTTGTTGACACACAAACAGCAGTATTGGCCTATTAAATAGGACTTACTAACCAGTGGTACGATAAAACAGTTAGGGGGGGGGGGTGGGGAAAACCGTAATTTCGAAGATTCGATCTGTTCTTGCGGCAAAAATAACAATTCTTCATATTAAAAGACATATGTACTTTGCAATGGGAGAAGAAATTTATTTCGAAATTTTGTACATTTGTTAAACGTGTCTGAAAGAAAATTTGTCGTTTGCACGTATCGACCTCACCACGGTTACGCCCATGGCAAGATTAGATAGAAGTATTGCTGGGACTCGAAGCATGTGACTGTTGTGCCTATTGTCTTTATTTTACGGTGCGATTATTAGACCAAGGGAGGGGGAAGGGAACACGTGCCCCTTCCCCTAAATAAAAAAAATCAATGAATGATACTGTTTTTTAATACAAATACAGAAAGAAAAGAAACAATATTACACCAAACGATAGAAACTCTCGTGCCAGTTTGCATCTAGGACAATTGAAAGAGGGAAGATATTTTTCAGAGGAGTTGGTGTGAGTGCTCCCCCTTCTCCAATTGGTAAGTGTGACTACGGTCCTGGCTCTGGTTACAAGAGGAATGAAGCAAGATCTAGCGGTCCGCAATGTGACCGTGAAATTCACAACGAATAATAACTTGAAAGGGAGGGCAAAATCATGACCACTTTTTTTCTTCTTTTTTGGCAATAATTCTTCGTCGATGCAAAATTGCACTTGGTTAAAAGAGGAGAAACCAACATCATCAAGCGAGCTCTCTCAAAGTGGACGTTCATGATGGTATGAACATCTGGAAAAAAAATATGAAAGGCCTACAGCTTCTTAACTTTCAAATAAGAGTGTTGTGTTGTGCAGGTAGCGCACCCCTAGTATTTCCACTGTTGACTTACTATTATACTATTATGCTATACTTCCGAAAAATGTTTGGCCATTAATGGCAATTTCAATTTACGGAGGATATGTACCCTAGCATTAGTCCTAAACAGCAGCTACATACCCCTTAGGAGTACTACGTACTGCCCAACTATTGAAGAAGTAGTGAGATGACTTTCGGTATTGGTATAGAAACAGGAGTAGCCTATACATTCATGATGGAGAAATTTATAGGGAAGATGGAGTCGAGGGAGGGGGGGGGGGGGATGGGGACTCTTTGAAAACCGATAGAGGTGACATGGTCTGTTTATTTATTTTAATTATTAATTTATTATCATCATTATTTTTGTTTAAGTTAAATAAATCGTAAACTTTTTATGATAGCATATGGTGTCTTCGGAATGGCCACTGATGTGAGCAGAGCCATCGTGACAGGGGACCAGGGGACGAAGGGATGTCACCCCTTATTCCCGCTAAAAAAATGTCAGAGCGACGATAGTCGGAAAATCTGAAATATATTATTTTTTTTTGTCTGTGAGTGTTCCTATCTCAGTCCAGAACATATCATGACTCGCAAAGATGCCAAATATTTCACCAGATGTTTTTAAGGTTACCTTTTAACTGAAAAAATTCCTTAATAAATCTGAGATACATTTGAATTTCTGATATTTCATTTTTCTAAAATACCAGGTCTTCTTTGTTATGCAATCATCGACGGTTGTAACAAACTAAATATGACAATGATAAACACTTTACGAGAGAGTAAAAATAGTTGGAATAACTCTTCTGGAACTATGATTTCCCGAGAAATAAATTGAGGGCCGTAGATGCAAAATATTACACCAGATTTTCTCTAAGATTACCGGGTAGTTGAAAATTTCTCAAAACAAAAATTTAGAACGTGAAACCTGTTGAACTAACTTTTATGGAAATGACGATACCATAATTATGCTAGATAAGAGCAATCCGAATTATTAACATTTTCCACAGAATGATGTTGTTCTCAATAATTGAGAAAAGTTGCAGACATGAGAACTCTATATTTCAAGTCTGGGTACATGCAGCCCAGGGGACCCTAGAAATGAAGTTTCCGGCCATGAAGATGACTTTCCGGTACGCTCCGTGCTAGCAGATCGACGATGGTGCTCCGCTTAGATTGTCCTGCCCTCGGGGTGGGCGCAAAAGGGCTACGCCCTCAGAAAAGATCTCCACCCCCTGGTAAGAGACTTTGGATAGGCGTCTCATATATCAAAACGGACGTGTAGCCTATTACAAATGCACCGGTCGGGTTGCCCCCTTAATACCAACATCCGCGACTACCACTTACATTCCGATTCCGGACTTGCTTACAGATTATAAGGTATTAAAATTAATGTATTACGACATGACCAATTTCACTCAGTAACAATACTGCTTTCATGACGTGATATCCAGGTAGCCTATGCCTTAATGGTTAGGGTATGTTCCTCTCGAGAAGGTAGCCTATAATCATGTATGATGTCATGTGAGGACCCCTCCCCCCCCCCCCTTTACTTCTTGTTCCACTGAATCCGATATTGTCCTTTCCGTGGAGACTTGCAACCCTTCTTCAGTAAGTTTGGATCCCTTCCTGATGTGGTATCCGTAGTGTCCGAAACCGTCCTGGGTGGTGTCGCCACTAAGTTGGAAGACAAGATCCAACCAGTCGAAATTTGGGACCTTCACACTCCGTCCCAAAGGCACGACCGGAGCTACGGCTTGGATGTTAACTATATAAAACAATCGCCTATGTGTGAAAGATAGTACTAAATCTGAAGCATTTAAAGTCTTGTGTCTGTTGTGTTTGTCTGTCTGTCTGCATACATGCATGTATCATGTATCATTACCGGCGCTTTTGACGGTGGTACCTTGACCACATGATGGGACACCTGTACGTAGAAGGTTAACACTGAGTGGATCAACTGCTATGTAAAGCCCAACACGACACGTCTCCTGCAGAAGTCTAGCGTAGTTGGTGTTTCCTTATTGGAAACAGAAAACATATACAACTGTGGTGCATTTTATATTCAAACTATATTTAATTTGATGCGGAGTTTAAGTCTTTCAGTTCCATATACATGCTATCAGAAATATCGATTATTAAATTCTTGTTTAGGTGCGTTTACAATAGAGCAAAAAAAAAAAAAGAGGGAAAATACGTCACTGACCGTCTGCATATAATAGTCGAAAGGGCAAACAGTTTGATGTTGCTGTTGTTTGATCATTATTCCTTGTCACGCTTGTTTTTGTTTTGATTTTACTTTCTTTTTTAGTAGAGGAAACTACAAAGTGTGGGATTTATTCAGGTAAACTAACACTATAGCTGGAAAGTGAGCATATATCCGTCCACATTGAATAGCACTATAAACTATAAACACCGGGCTTCAAATCCCAAGTAGAAATGAAATAAGATGGACTAAGATGGCGGAGATGTCAGTCATGCAAACAATTAATGATATACTCATGGTGATCATCGATTAAAAGACACTAACGCCAGTGAGTGTATTATGTCGGAAAGAGTCTTCAGAGATTCATCGCGAAAAAAAATGAGAACGATTTAATTAATGGACTTAAATTGCCTGCTCAGTTTAGTGGAAAGGAAAAAAAAGCAAAAGAAAAAAAAAACCGGTTAGACTGGAGAAAAGGAGGGGAAATAGGAACCCCCAATCACAACGATACAATTATGTACAGTTGTTTCATGCATTCTTGAAAATATGACACCAAAGACAGTATGGTAGGTAGATAACCTGTAACTGCAATACTCGAAAAGCTGGAAAGCACGACTCCCTTAGGGTGGGCCGCCGGTCGTTTCAGTCGATCACCCTCTGGAAGAAAAATTCTGACAAACATTCTGACAAACATTTACACTCCACTTGTTGATTTTGTTCAGGTTTATTTTAGTGAGCAGATCTACTTTTGAGGCACCGAATCCCTCCCCCTGAATGCTATTGATCAAAAGTTTAGCGAACGACTTGGTCACCGTAACTATGGACCACCTTAAAATCTTAATCGAATCACCCACAAGTCCAAGTTCCAGCGAACTGACATGGTTGGGGTTTGATACTTTGTCGTAAGGAGGATGTGGTACAAAATACAGGACCAATAATTGACCAGTCTCAGAAGCCTGATTGTAGAGGCAGAGGGTTTGGACTCTCTTATCAGATGCGAGAGTCAAAACGAAAACGAAAAAGTGAGCAAACACAATATAATGTCTATATTTTGGGAAATAAGTCAAGTGGATGGTGCAAATACTTGAAGACAGGCATCTCCTTCCATCTTCTCACTGATGACCATACTAGCAAATCTGGCCTACTCCTGAAGATCTTAACTTTTGTCAAGCATATCATAACTGATCTAGGCTTGATTAATGACTCCGAAGTAAACAAACTTCTTGCTTCATTACACCGACAGTAACCCACTATTTTCGACAGGGTGGGTCGGATGGTGGTGGGTAGGACAGTGGCTTGTGGGACAGCAGTGGTGGGTAGGCTGGTTTAGTGAGTGCACCAGTGGTGGGTGAGAAGGAAATTAAAAGACCAGCTGACATTGAGTATTCAATTGTAAATACAATGACCTATTTCATGCACACAAAAACAAGTCACCCATCAGCACAATGTGTGATGGATAAACATCAAAATAAAGAAGACATGGTCAGACAGATGTACTTTCAAACTTTTTTTTTATTAAATGCATTTCTGATATAAAAATAACCAGGTACCATATTTTATAACATTTCTGCACTTTTATATATCTTACAGGCAATAGTTCATCAGCTAAATTTAAGCATTGGCGGTTAACAAGACAAACACAGCAATGCACCTTCTGAAGATGACCTCCCTCTTATGGTGTTACAAATGATACCAAACAGAGTCAAGATGGACACACATTTTGCATTTTAAAAAGATAGAAATAAAAAGTAGACAAAGAAATTTACACAATCAATGACTTTCAGGTGCATCGATACCTTTGAACAGACATTGCAACCAAGAGGTTCAATTCACCCTCACAACCTCACATCAGTCGTTCAAATAAGATATAACAATAAAACAGAAATTTGCACATGATACAGAATACAAACACAAATAAATGAAAGCAATACGCAAGTCCTCACAGGAGATTAAAAAAAAAAAAAAATGAAAATGCACAATCCATTCTTAATGCAAGTGCTAAAAGTTCACAAATTGGATATTATTGTTCAATTTACTTATGTTGTTCTATTTCTCTCCTGTGTCTTGACTTGGTAGATTGAGTTTTTTGGACTTGAAACTAACAGCACCAAATATGGAAGAACTGTGGTGTCAATATGGCAGGAGGTAGAGAGAGAGGGGTGCAAATATTTGAGAGAGATAATAAAATTACATTGACGTAGAGTGTGATAGAATACCAAATGCTAATACGAGCAATGATAACACTGGAAACAGTCCTGTCAATCACCTAATCCTTACAAAATGCACATAATGTGCTAAAATCATGTTTCAAGAAGACATTTCCTGCATGATATAGAACATGACGTGATATCCAGATATACCACAATGGCTAGGGTACGTTCCTTTCGAGAAGGCATAAACATGTATGATATCATGTGTGGATTGGCCGCATCGATTCTCATCAACATGAATATGCATATCAGACCCCAGCTGGGAGGGACACCAAATAAGCCATGAATATTCAGAAGCAATAATTACACCCCCAGCCAATCCTCACATGATATCATACATGTTTATGCCTTCTCGAGAGGAACATACCCTAACCGTTATGGTATATCTGGATATCACATCATATTCTATGTCATGCAGAAAAGGTTTTCTGGAGACATGATTTTAGCACGTTATGTTTATTCTGTGAGGATTGAGTGTATGCCCACATGCAAAGCAAGCAGCAAAGTTCATGACAATATGTAGTGTGTTCCTGTCAAACAATATTCATCAACACACTCACAGGGAAAGTAAGACCATAGATCTTGCAGCTAGTAATAAGGGAGTAACCTCTGAGGTCAAACCAAACTGACTCTGGTCTAAAGTGAATTTGCACTCACCACTGAAGTAAATGTATCATGCTTAACATGCAACATGCTACCTTCAACAAAGACTGCACAATTTACATGAAACTCATCGATCTGGTCGTCTGAAACGTAATCTCCCCCCCCCCCCAAAAAAAAAAAATTGTCATTACCACGCCAACATGACTGTTTGCTATAAACATCACAAACAAATTCTGTATTAACAGCGTACCTAATGACCTGCTTGATAAAATTGATCTGAATTAATAGCACCAGCTTGCTAATGTAAGAATGAAACCATTGTTTGTGATCATGCATGATGTGTTGAAGTTGAGAGACTCTCTCAGTTTCATTATCGCAGTCAAAATACCATTAAGATAACTGGCATTAATTTATCTATGATACTTAATAATAAGGACCAGGCAGTCAAGTACTACCAACCATCATGAAATTGCACTTGCAGGTTTGATTTGTGCAAATGCTTATTTTGTGTGACATGTGAACTGAAAATTTTTACTTCCGTAAAATCAAAACTGTTAATTTAAAAAAAAAAAATGCAGTCCAAAAACCAGGATCTAGTCTAGAGGTGTCTTACTATCTATATCATGTCTCTTGCTATGGAGGTAATTAGCCTCAGAAGACACCAAAATTTGTTTCCCATTACCATGTAAATCAAACATTCTAACGAATCAAAGCTTCGGGTATCCTACAAAGCATATGAATCATATTACTAGCAGTCTTCTGCAAATATTTCAACGGCCATACATATTCATTCAAAATATTAATCTTGGAGCAAAGTTTAATGGAGCAACATCACTGAAATACATGTGATACATCATGAACATTTGTCTGTACAAAACTTTGGAATCTATCGCAATTCATTGCATAATCAGGTCAAGAGACAAAAGCTAGCGTGGATCAACAGCGGGTGCTGCGGGTGCGCATGCGACCCCCGAAATGTCAATTTTTGACGGTATTATTGTTAACGATCGTAGAAACCCCGATCCCAGTGTTTCGTTTCACATCACTCCCGAAGAACTTCGGTGAGGCACAAAGACGGCGATACCACGGAAACACACGAAGGACTCCAATCGAGCTCATTCGGTGCAAACCATAACAGCCAGTGACAGATACAAACAGCGGACATATTACGACTAAAATCTCACGATATTGAAAACGATTCAAGATGCTGGAGTTCTTTATACCTGAATGTTCAACAAGATGAAGTAAAAAAAAAAGAAAAAAAGTGGTATGACAGCCCAAATTTTAAAGAAGAAAATGCATGCAACATTTTCAAATATTCATGTTTCACTATCTAGACATATGCATGTCTATGCCACATCAGATTCCATGCAGACATTGAACCAGTAGTGAGTTACGTTTAAAGTTGACTTGACCGGCATGTTCAGCTCAAAGGGAGGACTGTTCATAAAACTGTAATTTGGTATAACTACTTCCACAACCGACTGTCTTCACTTCAATCGTGCCTAACGAAGAGGACTTGCAAGGCATGTTATGAAAATCTTCAGCCGTCAGAGGGGAATGATTTTAAGGAATGAAGGATGCACATGCAACATGGCACAGGTATGACCCTGTCACCGAATATATGAAAGTCATCCTTTTCATGCATAAACGTGATGGTATCCACATGAAACTGTCAAACAAAATACCTTTACCTTATTACATCACTAAAACGATTGGAAAAAAATTCACAAAAATATGGAAAAAAGTTCCAATTCTTAAATCAGTGGTGTCTGTACCTAGAGCTAATACCCACAAATAATATACTTTAAGTGAATTTAAACAACTTTGCAGACAGGAAAACTGAATACTGTATATTTTTGGAGAAGGTAAATGCAAACACGAGTGAAATCATAAATCAAGGCAACTAAAAGCAACGTGAAGGCGTATGAAGAATGTCATAGCTGTTTTCTAATTCATTATTAAAAGGTTTAAATGCTGTGAAAGGTAACATGTGCACGTAACACGTTGCTGATGCAGTTGGAACTGCAAAGATATCTTTGAAACTTAGTTACTATTAAGTAAGTAGTCCCTGTTTCCCTATTTCTGAGTTATAAATGCTACCTCTTGGTCAATTTCCAGGCCTCTCTGTCACTCACAACTAAGTTTCCCTCATTTGTTACATCTATAATACACTGTGCTATAAAACATTCAACCTCTCCTTTACCCTCCTGTCCCTTTGCTTTTCATTTTTTTTTTCCATATCATGCCATGAATGCAGCATTTTAAAACAACCAATCACAGCTTAAGAATACTTGTCACTGATTGTCTCTCGATGTTTATGGGAATCATGGCTGACCTAGACGTGAGTGTCTTTTGTGCTACTGTGTTTCTAAGTGAGTTTCACATCTGCTCGAGCAAAATCAAGTGCCATTGACCCTACAATGCTCGGCCGCACTGAGGTTTTTTTTTGCAATGCATAAAAGTCAGAAGTGTCTCGTTCCTGAAATGTGTGCAATGCGTCAGTGTCTACTGTTGTGACTTTGGGATATGACATCTTCACAACAGGACTGTAATGGCACAACACTTTGATATCTTCTGGTCAAAGTCAGCTTATTTTAATTTCCTAGCATGCAAGAGGTGACTGAAATTTCAAAGGAAAAAAAATTAGACCCCCAGCTGACCACGGAACAGAGGAATATTAAGAACCCTTTACAGAAAGGATAAACAGCACAACTTGATAGACATGGTATCAACTCATTGATGAATTTGAACGTAATTATCTCTCAACCACATAAATGAAAAAGAAATGAGATGCATGAACTTACCTCTTTATCCAACCCCACCCACAACCCTCTCATCCATTCTTTTCTTTGAGAGTACTGACCTTCATCTATATTATATTTCAGAATCTCATACTTACACCCTTAAAATAGCAGATTTAACAGAGCTGTCGGCAGAAGCAACGACTCAAGGTCTTAATCAAAGTTTACTTGTAAGGTCTCGTATCACATTAAACCTTCTAAAATATACCTAAAAATTTCATTGTTATTTCTTGGATGGTTCTTCAGTTTTCAATACTTGAAAAAAAAGAAAATGTACATATTTTGAGACAGGCTGAAACATCTCAAAATGAAGGGATGCGGTGAAACATCTGATGCTCACTATCCAGGCTAAATACCTCCAACCTGTCTGAGCAGTTCCTGCTCGATAATATTAAAATATTGGAATGAACGTTAATAAATATTAATTAATAAATTCCTCCTTTTGTGATCATATGCTCCGATACTCACAGCAATCTTTGAAAACAGAGTGTCTGAAAAATGAGTCTCTCCCTTGTTGTGACATAGACACGTCCCATTGTATGCATGTTGGTTTACCTTTGTTTTAACTTCAAATATATTTGATCGATGCTAGTGGTAGAAGCATTGCATGAAGCAATTTAAATGGAGTGCATTGTAACACAAAACTCATTACCATTTTGAAGTCGCATAACACTTTAACTATCAAATTCACTCAAAACCTGATAACATAGAAGGTATTACCGACATCATAGACATGACGAAATTTTAAGAATACCGTGGAAACATTTCACTTTTAGGTCAAACGAGCTGATAAAACATAAGATAAGTATTGGTCACAAACTTAAAACCAGACGGCTGTGTTTGCACTATGAAATTGAACCTGGGTGGAAAATCGCTCTCTAAAAACATTTTTGGAATGAATTTCAAAATCAAGGAGGGAGTTGTCACTTGTGTGTATTTATAGCTTTAGCTATAACCTCAGTTATGGAAAAGTGTGCAGAATTTTCCTCCATAAGATTTACCTTTGTGTGGAATTCAGGAGGCAAATGCGGGATTCACGCAATCCCACGCCATAGTGCAAACACTGCCAGAAAGCCCCTACACTGAATATCATGCATATTCAAAATTAAAATAAAAGAAGCATTGGTCCATTTTACTGTAATAATTAACATAAAAATTCAAGGTTGGACAGGGACAGGACAACTACAACAATTAAAAACACCTCTGCATTGCAATTTTTAAAAAACGAAACAAATAAATGAAAAGAAGGACTTTATAAGAATGGTAGAATGATAGACTTTCTTGAGGCAAAAAATGAGAAAAATTAAAATTGAAGTACACTGTATGCAAAAGTTGGTCATTGGTTTTACAAAAAGGTGAATGTTTTAAGTGCATCAATGAATGTACAGATTTTCAAAGGCTTAATATACTAGAAAAGGCTCTGTAAACTAGAGATATCTACCCCAAAATGTGATAAATGACCACAGGAAGAAAACCGAAATTTGGGGCGGCAAAATTAGACCAAGCAAATGACAACACTGATCGATGGTTTGACTTAACAATACAAACAGTGACTCAAGAGGCATTCCCATGGCAACAGCATGCAACATTCAACTAAAACCACACACACATCCTCTCCACCGCAGCTTGACTGCCGTGTCTAAAAATTTCTTGTTCCTTCCTGCGAATGTTGTTATTTTGAAAAGGCCATGTACTTAAACTGCATGTAATTGACGAAAAACAAAAATTGGCTGTTTGTGATGTGATCGTGCCACTTCTTCTACACAAAGGATAATTTCTTTTTTTCATGATTTCTTTACTTAATATCACTTTGAAATGGAGGAATACATCTTGAATAGAGTTTATAGCTCTTAATGCACAATGGCGTTATTACTGTTTGAGGAACACACTGAATGTAAACAAAAATATTCAAGACACCGAGTTATCTTCTCTTATTGTTTACACGCAGCCTACAAATCGCAGACATTAAGTCTTTCCCGAATGTTGGCTGTTTCTTGAAGTCTGAACCGATTACTGAGATACGATCTACACAAATGCAGCTAGTCTCTCTGAGGTAGCTTTTTCCACGAGATAGCTTACAGATTTAGAGTGGATATGTGTTGAAAGTCTCCAGATGTCAGCTGCACTGGCTGATGCAGAAAGAGTTTCAAGCCATACTGTCATATCTGACCTTGCGCATCCGCTCTTCGTGAATAAGCCAAAATTTGGGGATTGTACATCCCTGAAAAGCATCGGTTGCAGATTGTTCAACAACACCGATGAACGTGATCTCACTATTGAACCCTCAGAATGTGTTCAGTAAAGTTAGGTCTTCCCAAAATCATAGGCTCACACAGCCACATGCCCAACTCCCATTTCTGTAGCATTTAGCTGTCAGGAATTTTCACTGTCCCTGGACAGGACGCTAGTCTATAACTGATTCATTCCCCCCCCCCACCCAGCATTGCTGGTACTCATCATGTGTGCTACAGCTTAACTTGATGTCGACTTAAAGGTTTTTGCTAAGTGTTCTGTGATAACACTCTCTCCTGCTTTGGGATAAGCTGTTTGTACATGACAAAGAATCTCTCAACTGTCTCGATGACGTCGCTAACTACGGCTTGCTGCCCGATTCACTTGCAAAAGTTACGACGAGCTTTCGAGCTCTCGCGTCGCTGAGGCAATTGGAGAGAATCTGCAATGAGAGAGTCATCATCACCTTCCTGGTGATACATCAAATTCAGGGCAAACCTTCAGAAATAATTTCACACGACAGGAATGTACCTTTAACAGAGGAGAGATTCATACGCTGTTACTTGTCCATAGCAAGTAAGTGGACAGGATAGACAAAGCCCAAGGCCCCCAGGAGTTTAGGGGGGTCCTTGCCAAAAGCAAAAGGAAAGTAAAAAAAAATCG
The DNA here is from genome assembly GCA_021234535.1 of Stichopus chloronotus. Classification (NCBI taxonomy): domain Eukaryota; kingdom Metazoa; phylum Echinodermata; class Holothuroidea; order Aspidochirotida; family Stichopodidae; genus Stichopus; species Stichopus chloronotus. Next base: position 21,493,289 of record CM037839.1, on the reverse strand, counting down.
ATTTGTGATATCTCTGGTTTGAGGGTTGCCTCAGTTACCCATAAACATCTCGTCCATGGGCAACTGAGGGTCTTGCTACGCTTCCACCAAACTAAAACGGACGACCAACAGAGTGAATACAAAGTAAATACTAAAAGGCACCAGACACATTGGCCCTGCAAGGAGCAGTGTATATACATCCCTACTACAGGTTTAAAAGATATTGCTGGAGAAAAGTATACATGGACCATACACAGCCGATAATTAAACCTGAAATGAAGTGATGAATTTAAACAAGAAAATACTTGAAAATACATACATGTCTTACACTCATTGCCTCTGATAAATGAAAACAAAAAGGATGTTCCACGACTTTCTTTTCTCTTTTTGGCTCCCTGAGCATCTTATGTTTGAATCTCATGTCATACACACATCAAAAGATTGTTTACCTCTTGTGTGATTCCTTCTGGGTAACAATTCACCTTAAAATCTGCTGATAAATCATTTTCATGTACCAATCAGAGGAAACATAGGAAAGAAGAAATAACTCTACGCAAACATAAAATATAAAGTAAATAACCCATACAAGAAAACTGAAATACAGTTCTGAGGCCTGAGACAAAGACCGACCCATGAATAAGCCTTCGTTCTACTATTTCAATAATTCTTCCCCATTTTTTTCATTTCAGACTCTGTTAGTACTTGGAGACAGCCTCTTCATAAAAAAAAAGTCATAGCTGGAAATGATATTGTATGTATGAATTTGTTTAAAAAGTGTCTACTTTGCACCAACATAATGAAGTAAACAGAACAAAATTATTTGTACAGAAAAGTTAAGCCAATCAGAGATTGTGATTAGGGTCTGATAAGTGCAAAATAACAGACGATATTGGTCCATTTTTGTGTGCGAATAGATTCAGCATTTTGGTCAAGCCTCTGGAATAAAAATGTTTCAGAGATTAAAGTTCTCTGATCTGTGATAATCTCCACCACATTGCTCTCATTAAATCTTGTTTCTACTGTGTGCTTGTCAGATGTATAACAGTCTAATTCAGTCTTTAATTAAAAAGTGACTTTGTTAAAATTTCACTCTCATCATATCAAAGTTAAACTTTGGAGTAAAAAAGTTTTACTGTTATAAATTTATGTTTGTAATGAAAGGTGTATAGGTAATTCCTTCAAAAATGCTCAGTTCAGTTTGTTCACATAACAGCTATTTGTATTCAAACTATAAATAATAACTATATCAAGTGCTGACGTATTTCTTCACCGAAAATTTCTTGTGTTGAAAATAAGGTCAGTTTTTGTTCCCAGTTTCCTTGAGCTGGTAAAGATTAAAAATGTTTACTCTTGCAGGACTTTTGTTTTCCTCTCTCTCTCACAAAAATTAGGTTTCCCTTCACTTACATCCCACTGCAGGGTTGTACCCAAACAAATGTTAGCAATGGACTCTAAGCAACGGAACCAGTCACTTCTGGTGGGATCCAGAGGTTTCCACCGGGAGCCCACAGCTAACCTATGCCTTGCAAGGTAAGCACTGTCATGGAAAAGTACTCACAAAATATAAGGATGTTAACTCGAAAGGCTGCTTTTTCCGTCATATGTATTACATTTTGTGAATGTAACCGGATGTTGAGGCCGCAAACTGATCACGAATGCAAGGCGGGAATTACTAGTCCTAGGTGGGACCGACCAAGTCCCATCGATCTTATAATGCAAGGAGTGATATGTAATCTGATCAGACAAAAGCAAAATATCATATATGATATTTTTAATTGTTCTTTACCGATATTTCTTTATCCTTAGTGAGAGTGCAACTCTTGGGAGAGATATTTCTCATATATTTACCTGATTTACGTGTATGGAGAAATAAACCATACTTTACCATTTCTTTGTCAAAATGAATATTTCACGCTGGGACCGCGGATCAGTTTCTTTTCACTGCCTGCCCCATTCTGCAATCGACAATATATCTGGCTTCATGTTCCTCCTAGGATTTGAGTCAACAAGGAGTATTAGTCAACATGTTTGATGAGTAAGTCAAGCCTTCTATAAACTAGAGGTGAGGGTGTTCAACCCTCTGCTTTGCCCCTCCCATAATCATGTAGATGTACCACTGTATGTATTGAACACTCATTTACATAGTATGTGTCGCTCTTGAATGACATCTTAAAATGCACTACTTTCATCTTGGTCATTAACGTTCTCTTCTTGCTCTTCCTGGTTCCTTTCTTCCTCATCATCTTCATCTTTCTGCTTCCAATCCACGGCATTAGCATACAATTGTTTGCCACTATCCCCTTCTCCACCATCTTTATTTTCCTTCCCAATTTCAGTGTTTACATACAATCGTTCGTCGCCTCCTCCCGTCTGCTTGGAATGGACGATATAGAGGTTCACCAACCTGAATATGAGTTCATACTCATCCTGTAGAGACAAAACAGAGAGAGAGGAAAAAAAACGATTCAAACCCAAGACGAGAAGCTTACACGCAGTGCAAAATATACATGAGAGTGGGATAGGAACGGAAGGATACTTCGATGGTCCCAATTATACACTTGCGGGGGAAAATGGGAAGCTTTAACTGATATGGGAGATAGTGAGATGACCGGTGTTAAGGCACACCAGTTAATCGAAATAACCTCTGACAACCATCTCCCTCAACATAAGGGTTAACTTCCTGGATATAACTCTGCTATTGTTCAGTGAAAACTCCAAAAATGACAATCAAATGACTGCTGAAAAACCATGAAAATTGTGGAAGTTTCCCTCATAGGAAAGATAAATTTTTCTATGCAAAAATTGATTCAGACCAAAGCGGACTTTGAGAGACACCTAATGGTGGAGATATCTGACAAGCTATGTTTCATTGCAATTTGTTTCTAGAAAGAGTGAGGTGTGACATCAATATCCTGGTTCATACTTCTTCCTCTGAAAAGATGAAAGACGTGAGTCAAAATTTCACTGAAAGACACAGCCAAAAGTTTAAGAGGCACATTAGATATGCTTCACCTGAAGACACAGCCAAAAGATAAAGGAGCACATTAGCTATGCTTTATGGTCTGAGACAAAATGCTTCAATGCTACAGTGGCGGTCTCATTTCCCCTTATATACACCGAAACTGTAACTAATATGAAAAGAAACAAGGACATGTTCCTTATTTCACATTTGTGAGCCAGGCCCTGAGTTCTAGAGGCATCAGTCTACCAGGCCCCTTTATGCTGACCTAGTTTCTCTTAACAACAACAGCCTCCTTGAGGAAAACTGGGGTCACAGTGAAGTGGAAGGGTAGTCCAATGGTCCCAAAATTGTCCACAGGTGCCTAGTTTATCTAGTGACTCTAAGAACAGTAGGCTCAGAAAAAAATGTTTCAGCACAATAGCAGATCTATGCACAGATCATATTTAAAGGTAAAAACTAAGACATCTGGAATTCCAGCGAGCAACCACTGCAATTACAGATGGACAAGAACGGCGTCAAACATTTCAAGTGTCGACACCACGCAGGGAGGTTTTTCTGTTACTATGTACTTGCGCCCACTGATGGAAAATGCTACCACTAACCAAACACCAAACAAAGCTTTACGCTTGAGATGTTTGGCTAGGGAAGGAAAACACACCTGAGTCTCTACCATTAATGGCTGCTTTCTTCTGAGAGCTTTGATGATGTTGAAGATGTTGACAGACTCCTGCTTGGTTAATTGGTCTATGGTATTAAAGACACTGCAGAAGACACCTGTCCTTCCGATACCGTTCCTGAAAAATGATGTAAAAAGTTTGAAGCGTGTGACAATTGGGGGTCATCTAGAGTGAAGGACAGGTAAATTGAAATGGTCACAGAGTTGTGAACCCTTTAAAGGAGAAAGAAAGCAAATAAGCTTCACAGGTTAATCAGAAATAAAGTTACAGATTCACTGGTGTTGCCCAAACTGCGGAATGTACTTCTCAAAGCTAAACAATGAATGCATTTATCAATCCTTAATGCAGTCACCCCACCCACTTACCAAACATTAACTTCTATCATCTGTCAAATTTGCAAAACAGAAAAATAGTTACTGGTGTTAGAGGTGGAGTAACTGACATTACTCAAGCCAAATGTACTTCTAAAACAATGAATGCAGCTACCAAAGTCTTCATGCAGTGACACAACAGAGTGAGGAAGATGAGCGACTCTGCATTTTGTTCCCACTCTGTAATGCACGGAGGCAGCACACGAGTTTGTCCTCCAAGTGACAATCCTTTACACTACCAGTCTCTACTCTCTGAATCCATAATTTGCAGAGGATTTATCCTTTCGCAGTCTAAGTAATCATCAGGCTGTCTAAAGTGACTAACTCATTCACATACTGATAAGTCGATATGAGGTCTTTTTTTTTTTTTTAAGTCCAAAAAAAGAAAGAAAAAAAATAACCAACTGAAATCTCTCAAAACTTCCATGGTACAACGAGTTCTGGGGCAGTCTGCTCATCTTTGTTGCACACAAAACCATACTATCAGAGTGTTCAATGTGTAGCAGGGTAGGAAGTCCTACTGGCTATTTTTCAACATTTTGTTACAATTTCACTGCAAAATATGCAGCATCTTTTCCAAAAGATTCCATCCCTTGGCAAAAAATAAGGATATTATCACTATAGCAGCACAAAACAGAATTTTTTAATTTGTAAATTAACTTAAGTTTAGAAAGTATAACTAATCTCGTACCAAGTCCATATGTCCAGCACATTTATATGTTGTACTTTGAAATAGGAAACCCTTTACAATTCTTATTTTATTAAAGCATTGTGAAAATCCAGCAGGATGATGTGGCAAAATCCTGGTTCCTGCTGCATCTAAAAATTCCGGGGCATCTCTACAGATAGGGAGACGCATTGAAGATGACTTAACCAATTTACGTTGATGCAAATTTCAGCTGTCTGAAGGGATAAAATTGATCAGGTTTACCTGTTTTTACAGGGGACAGGACATGACAAAATTTGGGAAGGGGAAAAGAAAGGAATAGCTACAATCGTTGGCATAAAAGATAGTCAAGAGCAGCTAGGATTCAAGTAATTGCACAGTGGGAGGAAATGAGAAATTATTCCCAAGAAAAACATGTAAAGGGAAAAAACACCTTCTTGTAGGACACCATGAGGTGTGTATTTTGTTCTGAATTTGCAGTGAAAGACAAATCTGCCCTTCAAGAGACAAATACTGGTCAATCAGCCAGTAATGTAAAGTGACGTCATCCACAGCAGATTCTTATGTTATTATCACCACAGAGGGTAGAAAGAGGTAGGGGCTTAACGGAATGGCCCGACCGAGGGCCTTGTGGCACATTGGATAAGACTCACATGCAGTGAACCAGAGGCAGATGGGCATCAAAATCGTCCTGGGCCATCCAATTGTGGATGAACACGATGAAATTCAACAGCGCTGAGACTGAGCTGGGACTACGGCTTGAGTTGCTCCACTTGAGGAATTGAAACTGCTTCACGGCGAGCTCACCCTAATGGCAGAAAAAGAAGAGCAGGGAGACAAAAAATATGAAATTATCACAAGGTTCTGATCGATCTATTCGTTGTCTTGACTGACAGGTACATAAAAATTCTAATCATAGATGTGATGAGACTGCGACCAGGGTAAATGCTTGGAAAACGGCAATGAACAGCTGGGAAGAGAAGATTTAATGAGTTTTAATGAAATTTAAAGATTATGATGACTGCATTATTCTGATCAACAATGATTATGTATCTGTGCTATTAGTAAGCTCTGACCAGTGACTAGCTGTTGTGGTGCAGCACACGATATGACAATGCAGGCTGATACATGAGTGGCAGGCCTTGTCACAATGACTGCAGTTGACAGAAACTACGGTGGGACATGTTGCCACAAAGACATTGAGCTAAAGAGATCGCAAGTCACTGGGGACCTTGTCATTCCTAACAACCAAAAATGAAGCAATCTCATTATGACTGTCATAACATTATACATGTAAGTCTTTGAGTGATAGTGCACATTGACTATATGGTTTCTACTGTACAGCATTTGCACATCACCTTCGTTTTGCTTCATTTTGTGCGTGGTGTGGTTTAACTGCAAAATATATGTTTTCACTTCAAGAGTACCAGTATTGTGAGAAAAATGCAAAAAATCGACCAACAGTAGTAAAAAATGACACTTCTTACAAAAAAAGGTTACCTTCTGATTTTGTTCAAAGGCTAGGCCTAACACTGGCAGTATATATGCAATAGTAACAATAAGCTACAATAAGTAACAAAGGCTAGGAATAAAAATTAAGACCAGCTCCGGTCACATTAAATTTGAGGCCTGCAATTTGAAGAAACAATAAGGGGCTTTCATTGTAGAGGGGGTGTTTATTGGAGTAAATACAGTAGTTAATTTACCAAAAACTACAAAACACGTTTGATGATGTTGATGGGCCAAAAAAATAAAAATTGTTTGCATAGATATCAATTTCGTGAAAATTTTGCTGGAAAAACCTATATTACCGATATTTTATAACCAATAGCTAAATACCAATTTTTTTCAATACTCTGATGGACCTTAGAAAAGGTATGCTCTAATTGTCACTGAATATAATCAGTTACCAATATACCTTGAAAATTAAGGAATCCTCTCAAAATGTGCCACTGACATGACACAGTTAAACCACTTAAGTGCTGCTGAAACTACACATCCTACATTCAAGGAACACATGAAGGCCGCAACAGCCAAGGCACAAGGCAGGGAAAGAAACTAAGAAAAGAAGCTAAGGAACTCCAGGGGGAGAATGCAGTGCCAGGTATTTTATCTAAAGTGCATTGCACAATAAAAAATATATTAATAATACAATCTGCGAAAACTCTCTTCGAGTATAGCACGGTATAATGTTTTGCCAATAATCACAGTAACGGGTAGCCTTCAACTATACCAACCTCTGGTTCTGACTCTGGGTCGTCGTCTTCCTTCATCGACTTGAGGGTCAGATCCCGTATGATGTAATCGTCCGTGACCTCCCGGCTGACCTCTGACACGCTGTACTTATCGATGACCAGGATGTCCGATGGACTCGCAGGCCAGTATTGACCGATGGACTGGAAAGAAATGTCAAAAAGGATTGAAGAACTTGATTCTCATAAAGAATCGAAAACCTTAAAGTTATAAAAATGGCACAGACATCGGCACTAGGAAGAGGATTTGCTTGGGCAACCACGAGAACAGCCACATAAAATCAGAATTCCAACAACGCTGATTCATCCATGTGAGTGATAATTACATAATTTGAACTTTCCAAATGTGTGAGCCACCCACTCATGTTTCTATTTCATTCATACAGAAAGATGGTTAAACTAAACAACATGTAATAGCCCTCTCGTGTTTGATCACGGCATACATTACACTTACCTTACACAAAAGACACATTAAAAGAGCATTACTGATGAAGGTAATATTCACAATAACAGGAAGGAATTACTTATTACAAGGACACTTTGTTGGAGACTTTTGTCAAAAGAAAGATTCTTGCAACTTTCCTGAGCAAAGTGTGGCACCTTTTTCTACGATTAGATATTTCTCATTCTACCTGATGGCGAGAGCGGTGCACAGGCTATGTATGACAAGTGAAGTTTCCGTGTTCACACAGACTTTCAAGCAAGCTTGTATACACCATTTGTCACATGGTTTCAAGAACAAGCTAAAGAGGAACCTTCACTTAATGTATGACATATCACATGAACCTTCAATACTACATGCCATGTAAAGGTACATGCGTGACGTCATGATTCCCGAAATTTTGCAACAACAAAGTGACTTAAAAAAAGTACATTTATAAAAACTTTGTATCTTCTCAGATGTGAATTTATCGAACACCCAAATGGGGCCTTTTTGTTTGAAAAACTGTACTTGAAGTATCAGGACTATTTGGAAGGCTGCGCAACAGTTTTCCTTTAAGTTTACACCACTACGTCCCCTCGTACCAGTTGCAACCATCTGGAGGAATGCATCTAGTTGCTGCAATTTCTTTTCCAGTGAACTGACCTTCAATTTTGCTCATTGCAAATCTGTTAACTGCGACAAATTTTACCACAAATAAAACTTTTGAGCCATGTGACTGCCATAAAAGGCATTTTTTTCTGGTTTTCATCATTAATGCACCTACCTCATCGCTGGTATCATTTTCGTTGAGCATCACGAGAGCCGTTATCTTGTAGTCATGAATTAATTGCCAAAAGTCTGTGACTGTTGATGGAAGAGGCATCTGAGTGGCCATGAGGCCGTTGACTTTATTTAGTCGCTGCGGCAGAGAGAAAAAGAAGAAAGAGCACTGCACTCAGTTGCTCGACTTTATTTTGTATCGGACAAACGAGTTTCAGGGGGAGGTTAGGCAAACCAGTTTTGACGCCTATATATTTCGGAAACAGTCTGAAGTCACTTTGGCACTGGACACTTAAAAATGAGTAAATTGTAACCTGCAACTAATAAATTAAGTGACCACTATTTTAACCAGGATCTAAGTACTTACAATCATCAAACCACCAGCATTTTTGTGAGCATGAACCAAAAAAGAGGGTCAAAGTGTTCGCATCCACTCTGACACGACATTTTGTATCGTCTTCATACACATTCAGAAACTACCGTTCAGTTTTGTCTCTTCCCCTAATTAATCCTGAACAAAGAGCGTGAACCCCTCATCACCACCACTGAAGAGATACGGGACTAATAAAAAAACACGTACTCACGCATTTTCAGTGACATACAGACTGATCTACTGAACCATTTACGAGCAATTTCCTTTCTTTTCTTTTTGTCCTGAAATTGATTTCAAATATTTGAAACTTACATTCAGGAAGGTTGCACATATGTAATCTTTCACATCGTTCTCCTCATCTGCAATCACCAGCTTCGGTCGGAATCTGTCGACTGTGGAAGGAATCGAGAACTTTAATTGAGACTTCTTTTTTTTTTTAAAATGAGAAATGACATAGACCCCTCTGGCAGTGACCTCCAAAAACTTACAGTGACAAAAAACAGCCTCAATAATGAACAGTTTTGATCATCTTTCCATCCTGTTGCTGATTTATACCAGGTGACATTGTATCAGCAACCCACGTCACTGTCATCCCTAAGATGAAAAACACACAGTATTTAACAACATTGAAGTTCTGGTTCCAGCATGCTGATCATGGCCAAGAAACAAAATTATTGACAAACATATTCCGGCTTATCTTGTTCCAATTCTGCTTGATTTGCACCCACTGCCTGCTTTAAAATCAGCCATTACATAAGCAACATGCTTGGCATGATTACTGGGCAACATTTTCATCTCCAACATGCTTTGAAAGTTCCTTTCCGGCTTTCATAATCTGTAACTTTTTTTTTGTCTACTTACAGTAGAATCTGTAAAAATGTTGGGAATAGCTGTTCCTAATGTGAATTAAAAGTTTTCTGCTCATTCTGTCAATCTCTAATAATTTAAGTGTACTCTTCAAGTACAATGTCCATACCGCTAGGCTCAATTTTCAATAGTTTTAATATGATTTTTCAATAGTTTTGATATGACCTTGTTGGTCTTGCAAAAAATATGCAAATCAGTCATGGCAATTCCATTACAGCTGGAATATGAATTGTGCTGGTAATCACCTGGTCATCTAACTTTCTTCTTTATCAGTGTATCAAGGAAGAGAAAGTAGAGGAAAATGTCACATGTGACAAAATCTGAAAGAGAACTATGCACTCATTTTCCAGATATTTGAAAATGAAAATTGCCTTGACATTTTTGTTGTCCCTACAAAATTCAAACTATCCGAGAGAGCATTCAATCACTGTTACTTGAAATCAAACAGACCAATTGCGAATGGATATGAATATTCATCTATTCAAAAACAGTGCTTAAACAAAGATATTTTGCAGTGACTATAACATATTTCCTGACTTTCACTGACAAATTTTCAACTCATATACCAGCTTTAATACTAAATATGCCTTTGTCAATGGTCTGTTTTTAAAAATGACAAAACATGACTATACAAGAGAATGGAACCTAATAATCTGAGACAGCTGAGTAAAATATCGACGAGTAAAACAGGGCAATGATGCAATGGAAGAAATATTTTTAACTATCTCGAGCCATAGAGCCATTGCTCCCATTATACTAGCCAATTTCAAAAGGCATAGACAGGAGAAAGGAAACTGCAAAAACAACAAAGAAAGGGAGGGGAAAATCATCAAAATAAAATTCAAATGGAAAGGTCGATGAGAAGTAATTACTTGGGATGATCTTTGGGTATCTGTTCTTGGAAACATTGCCTTCTTTCATCCCCGACTGCATCTTGTAAAAGTAATCAGTGACCTTGACAGAAACCGAGTTTAGTGTCTGAAAGAGAAGGGTGACAAAACATCTGATGAAACATTTTCTAGAAGGGAAGGGTGACAACATATCTGATGAAGTATTATGGAACAAACACTTATTTCAAGACAGTACTATTTTTTTCTCAGTGAAATTATTTCAAACAAGTGGCTTTGTTGTTAGCAAGTTACCTTGTACATTGTGGGTAAGATTGCAGCTGAGCTGCACACAAAATCCTGTAGGGTCTACTGTGATGCTGCAATGAAATACAGAAAACTAGCATTTATATCCATACTTTGCACTTTGCAAACACTTTGGTTCTTTTTATTTCTATTTTGAAAACTTTCCAACAAGACAATGTTTTGACTTAGAGAATGAAGGAAATAAGTCTTCTGAAGCTTTGTGAACACATCTCACAAAGGTTTGCAGAGGATACTTTTTTACTGTGGAAGAACTAACACAAAGCAATGTGTGTCTCTAATACCAAACTTGCATATTTCACTGCTTATGATACTGTAAGTCCCTCACTAAAATATGTTTGGTAGATTGGTTTCGAACCAAGATGAAATAAGCAAAAGACATGACAGAATATCTGATATAAAAAGAGCCCTACTTGCAATCAAAGACCCAAATTTCCATCATGCATCTGTCATAGCGGTATGTTGTTGTTGGTTTTTTTCTCTGTATGACCATTGTGACTGGCAAAAATGCTGCTGAATTCAACTGCATGTAGTGAAAAGTCCTTTTTGGGGGACTATTTAACGCCACTGGCAGACAAACATTACAGCAAAGACTTTCGCTGAACACCACACTTTTCTAACTGATGTCCCTGGCATAATTCTAAGAATAAATTTTCAAATGATTCTACTGTTACACACCAACCTGGAAGCTACCACAAAAAGGCAGCAACACCTTCCTTTACAAGTTAATTTTCATCACACATGATGCCTGCAATGTGAACACAGTTAATTTCCTCACTGACAGCCGAAAGCGTACCAATTTTGATATTTTGTTTCTGGGAAACCTTTTTGACTACAACATTGCCCTGGTTATATGAACTTCATTGAAGGATCTCCTACTTTACTTTATACAAGGACAGTCTACAATAAGGAAGTTTCACACACCATCAACTTGTTTTATGCTAAGTAATTGAAGATAATTCCACTGTATTTTGTGACGAGTTGGTTCTGCGAAGAGAAAGTAACTGATGTCACAGGTTATGAAAACCACTTCAACCCTCTAGTGATGTCTGCAGTCACTTCAAATATTAATCAACTGTTAATGCTCTCTTTCTTTTTCTATATTATCTAGAAGAATCTCCAATTACTTATTATTTAAAGGTGATTGGTCATCTCATTAATATTTCCCATAACGTCAGTCTCTGCGCGATGCCTCTCTCTGCAATGGCCCATGTATGCGTGCATACCGCCTTGCTACCAAAATAGTGTCATTCTCCGTACACGAGTATGTATGATGAGTACAAACTAGACCACTAACACCTGTAGAGAGTTCTCCAGAAAAAAAATGGCGCCACCATGAGACTTTATAAAACAAACCAATCAATCTTGAAATCCAAGCATCATTGTCAAGCTACGCATGGTTCTCATTTGTAAGTCAGTGTTTGGGTACAGGAGATCAACCATGTGGTAAGTGCTTCGAAAGATCATGAAAAAAAGACCCTACCATGGCACCTTGCTGAAATAATTGCAACTATGTTCTGGTGAAGGCCAACAGGCAATTATAGTGACTGGCTGTTCAAAATGCTTGGCAAAGTTTTTGAAGCCGGTAACAAACTGCTGAAGGGACTTACGCTTTGAGCAAACAAGCAATTTACTGGAGGAGCTGACTATCCCACATACACACAGGTTGAGTTCAAAAACTTCAACAGAGGGCCCATATAAAATGAGTCTCAGACTATCTCCACTATGCATTTCAGTCACAGTTCCACTAACACCTTTCAACAAAAGAGTCCCAGTCATCACATGAAGACAGTTTTGTATTTGTAATAATTTTTTCAAATACTTACCTGAAAGTGCTGCTCTATGAGAGGTTTCCCTGTTTCGTACTGAGGATCCTGAAAACTGTCGATCATTTCAGAAAGCTTAGATTTGTGAATCAGTGTGTCTTTACACATTATGGCCTCCAGTATTGCTTCATGAATGAATATGTACTGGATCTAATTACACAAAAAGAAGAAGAAAAAAAGGGGGCAAAGATAGTTATCAGAAGGGAAAACACAGAGTTACGGTTGGCATGGATGTCCAATGATGACCAGAATACAAGCACCACCATGGAAACAATACTTCTGTTGACCTATCAATAACAAATACATTAAAATAACCTAAATGTTGACATAAAGGCTTTGTAATGAATAGTGTTTGCACAGGGTCCACAATTCAGACCCGGTTACCATAACCAATTTAGTACATGGATACCTTCTGCTAGTCTACGAGTTTGTTGCGAAGTCAAAATACAACATTTTGCTTTGCACAACAATGTAACACCATGTATCGTAAACATTTTTTTAATTTGAAACTTGAGAATCAGTCCATATGTGCTCATCAATGACCCTATACCATACTGATGGTGGACGAACAACTGTAAGATTCTCCGACTCTTTTCGGTAAGTGTCCAGAGGATAACAAGGCAGGGGTGAAAGACAATCACAATGCAAACCCAAAGTTGCTCCCTGAACCACCATTTAATATCCCCATTCGAAGGATGAGAGTGTATCCCAGAGTTTTCAGCCACTTTCCCAAAGGAGAGGAGGGGTGGACAACCTGCCCAGATCAGCTGCCCATCATTGTACCAATCAACTTGAGGCAGACAAGACCTAAATCAGACAACAGGAACACAGATAACCCCCTCAGCACTACTGCAAACAGCTTTTCTGAAAAGGTGAAATTTGAATCCCCAGATAAATTCCAAGTGATTCCACCCGGACTTGATAAGGGGACCCAAACATTAAAAGACAGACACTCTGTCCACCCATTTAACCCTCCACCCCGCGGGCATGAGAATGAAGTGTTCTTAGACATACATGCTGAATTTTGCCACGCATGCAATGTACACAAGTGAAAATTTGGACCCAGGTGGGAGTTTCGCAACTGGACTCCGACATAGTCGGTATTGTACCCGGTGCAAGCACTATCAATAAAGCAAGTGTTGCAAATGACTCAACTGTCTCCGGTATTTACACGAGCAGTAGGGTAAATAAAAACAATTGCTTTCATTATCTCATCGTCCCATTATCGTCTTGGTCCAGACCTGGGAACTTCCTGGGGAAATATTCGTAAATGAATTTCAGAACTTACAGGCATCTGTACCATCCATGGTCTCACATTCCTCATTGCCAGGGCATAATTGTAGATATCGATATCACCCTTGACGGACGCCCTCTGTAACTGGGTGTCTATGGCCATCAACACTCCCGTTCTGCCTGCACCCGCACTGAGGGAAAAGAAAATTAAGGTTCAACGTGATCTCCATCAATGAAATGTTGTAAATTCTGCAATATCCAACACTGGGTGTAAATTTAAACTCACAAACATTCTGGCCTTGTCCCAAGTCCAGTCACTGTAATTAAGTAATGCATTAACTATACTAGTTGGTTAACTTGTTACTGAACTAGTAGCTTAATAGTTGAATACTTAGTGGAATTATTACTTGATGTTTTATTGGGATAATTTTTGCACTAGTGACCGAGCTTCTTGACTAATGAATACCTCTCTTACAGGACTAATTAAAACTGCTGGATTACTAATTAAGCTACTGACTAGATTTATACTAATTCACCCCTTAATACATACCTTTAATGCTCAATGGTTGCAATGATCAACCTTACAATGATTTTTTGCTGCTCTCTTAATACAATAATTCTATTACCTAACCACCAACCACCCCCCATGCCTTCTGTTCCCCCTTGTGACCCAAGCGTTTCATCTCCTGACAATTCTAAGACCCAGAAACAACAGTGTAGATTGAAATTGGTTTTGAGATGCTGTGTCACATGAGTGAAAGTGGTGCTGACTCAGTACATCTTGTATGTTTTACTCCAGGCTGCTTAATGTTTATGATCTTTCTACTATCACAGTCTCACCAGAACACCAACGATCCTTTCTGTTAACAAGAAAATCATAAATTACAAAAACCCTTACTCAACAATTACAACCAACGAACATTTGAACCAAACTGCTCGGAAAAAAAACACACGGGTAGAAACATGACGACTGTAGATAGAATGAAGACGGGTGCTACAGCAGAATTATTACTCAGGTGCGCCAAAGGTCAATGTTTCCGGTTAACAGGTCAGCAAACTGATTCAGAGAGCACAGTTCACATCAGCAGTCTATTAGCCAATGCCAACTTTCTGAGCAAACCTCTGAAAAGTCAGAGGACAACAAACAGCAATTTTTATAATATAAAAATTTGGACTGGGTACTATTGTAAATCCAAAAGAAACCTGAGGAGCAAATGATACTGATTACTTTCTGTAACATCTGTTTCTATTTACCTTTAGTTTTAACTTTTGCAAGGCAGGTAAGAGAAGATTCAGAAAGCAGAGTAGGAACGAGCAATTACTGCCTGTTTGTGCCTAGACATTCTGTCAGTTGGTGCTGAAGGGGTCACCAGCACAGGGGTACAGGTGAAAGTGTAGTTGACAAACTGAGACAGGGTAAGTGCAAGCGTGGAGTAAAGACGTATTTATTTATCTCATGACGGTTATCAGACACCGTGAAAAATGAGAGAGTATCTTACCTGCAGTGAACGAGGAGAGTGTCGGAGCCCGGTGTCTCCAAAGAGTGGAGGTCTTTTATGTATCTTATCAGAGTCGAGGCATCAGACGGCACGTCCCTGTCTGGCCACTCCGTGTAGTGGAACAGGTAAAGTTCACGACCCTCTGGTACATTCTGTTGACAAGGGAGGGAAAAAAAACTGAGATTACTTGCTTTAATGACAAACAGTTTTGGGTGTAACGCAGTCTACTTTCCCTTATTGTTAACCAGAATGTGGCCACACTAATAAATGCAAATTGAGCATCACATGTCAACCAACATTAAACATCTGGATATGTCACGTCTCACAATATTTCAGTCTTGCTAAATTCTTTTGAATGACTTTTGCCAGAAAACCAGCAGAAAACATTTATCAGTTTTTGAACCTTACAACTGACCCCCACAAACGAAAAAAGGTTCATCTAAGTGGTGAAAAAAACCTACCAACAAAACGTAAGTTTGCCGTAAGTGTAGCCTTCACTTTCTTTGACACCATATTTACAGAGTTTTCAGACTTTTGTTGACTACTGACTCATGGTACAGTGATAGGATGATCTACAAATCATGACTACCTACATGTCAAAATTGGAATTTCTGTCACTTCTTGAGTTCTTGTGACATCATGTTTACAAAAAGTACCAAGGACAAGCACATCCACAAACACATACCCCTACTCTTCTTGGCACATACTCACCAAACAAAATTCAATCAGATACGATAAAAGGACTTACTGCAAGTAAATTCGACATACATCATCAAAATGAGGAAATGCAAGTTGGCTTTGATAGCATATAACAATAATCTCATTCAATCATCACATGCACATTATACTGTCATAATGCACAGCTGAGCATTACAGGGAAAACTATGATGGGTTACAAAATCTAAAATTACCAAGGCATTTGCTTATCTAAAGTTACCACTAAGGGACTTCATATTAATTAATAGTATCGATGATACATGAGGAAATGATATGACACTATATCACCTTTGGCATTCATCAGAGACAATTTTCTTGCAGTGATGTCACCTCTATATAACAGTTTTGAAAATTATTATGTAAGGAGCTTTTCAAACTACTGATTGCCATAAACAAGCAACCTACAGATCCAACCTTAAAAGTGCCAGCATAGGGGCACAATTACTTAAATGTATTGGAGCTACCTTCTGTCCTGATTGAAACGAATATCGAGCTACCGATGATTAGGCTACAGAACGATAGATAAGTCCACACAGCCTTTTTAACCAGATTATGGCATCTTAATGTTCACATGTATGCAAACAAAGAAATCTTAGTGTTATGGAGGAGCCTACAATGCCATCTGGTCCTTATGAACTGTGAGAAGACGGTAAAAGTGTGTATTTTCATCACCGCTTTCAAATCATAATGTTTCCCTTTAAAAAGTAAACTTAAGTTTCTGAAAGTAATATGCAAGTTACTATTTAAACAGTTGACTGCGCAGAATGGATGTATCCGTTGTGTGCTAACTACGTGCCGCTGCATAAGACGTTTAAATGTCCTGATATATGCACAAAAACTATGTCACACTACCCGTACCCAATCAACAATATGCACCACTGAACAATCGTTTGCCGTGCACGGTGAACGTTTCAGCTCTATCGCCTGTTCGCTTTTTGCCACAGGGCTGACACATATTTTTGAGAGGAACTTGGTGAATTAGATGTATTTGCTTCGGAAAAGAAGAAAAGGAAGGTGACAATATATTTTTGTGTTTAAAATTTAGAGTGTATTGTTTTTCCAGTGCTATGTTAAAATTAACAAAAAAATATGTCATTCTTGCAACAATTAATTCCGCAGTGGGATGTAAGTTATGATATTTTAATACCCCAGTTGACTGGTTTAAGGGATCAATGGATAAATGAAATTATTCTTTGCAGGCACTGCAAGCCCACACTAACATCCTGCTCATAACAAGACAACGCTGTTTGAAAAAGACTGCTCTGGTAACAAAAGGTTTAGTTGCCTCAAGGTTACGGAAATGGTCTGTGACACAGGCAAATTACTGCAAATTCTTTGTTACACTTTGAAATTGGGTTGGCTGTTAAAACATATGTCACATACATCACCTTGGAAATGTCTCACAAAGTTACACACAGACACAGACACGCACACGCATAGTGACTAAATGGAGGAAATAGAATCCTTTCAGCAAACATACTTCAATAAACAACATAGGTCAATCACAGACAGTCAAATCACAACAAAACAAAGCATTTCCTTAAAAGAGTTTGAGTTTGTTGTTTTTCTTCGAATTTTATTGTTTACTTGACCTTGCTAATTTAACACAAATGAAAAACAATAATTGCTCTTACTGTATATTGAACTGAAAATGTGAGAATAAAGGTCACAGCTCTTCAAGCATAACCATGTTTCGTTCAAGTTAGTGGAGGTTGTAAAGAAATGCGATGAGAGTTCTGTTCAATTAGTTTGCCTGAATGTGACATCACCATGGAAATACATAGAAAACAGAATGACATCAGGGAACAATAAGTGCAGCCCACACTCTGTTAGGCAAAAGGCATTCTCATGTAACCACATAACACAGATTGAACAGAAATTTTAGGATAATATAAGTTGCAAACAGCTAAATGCTGGAATCCATTTTCCCTAAATATAATCAGGTTAACCAAAAAACATCAAACAGCTGCATTTACTTCTGTTTTCCACAAAGATGTAGTTAGATATTGAATGAACCAATCCTCAGGCCACACCATACATGCATTAAGTATGGCAAATGTTGGCGGCAGAGCTGTTTTGCCACACATAGCAAGGACGCCGCCTATTATTGTTCTGATTCATTTATTCCGTGTGTGAATAATTAGCCTGAGTCACTCTGGTTTATGTATTTCTATGGACATCAGAGATTTCATATACATACAATGTACCACTGAGAAATAGGACTTTTTTTTACATCAATATTTTTCAAACAGACCACGTTATTGATATACAGTATTCATCACTAGAGAGAGAAAAACTTCCCTCATTTCATGAAATTTGAATTATTTTTCACTGGTAAGTTGCTTTAAGGTACTGTAATGTAACTCTCAGTGGATTCTTTTATAACACAGTACAATATACTGTAACACCTCACTGCTATTGTTTGACATAGTGAGAAGGAAGTGTGCATTTCATAGTATTTGAAGAAATAATTTCATTTTCATATCTCTTGGCTGTAAAGCATATCTTGCCTATGAATTAGTTTCACAGTCACACAAACACATGCATAAACACACACACACTGAGTAGCCAAAAGGAAGAGAACACTTTACTAAATAAGCAAGGTCAATTTTAAAATTTTTGCAGGGCAAACACTTAACTCACACCAATACAAAACATGTCCTTAAACTAAGCTTACATGCACTGTTGAAAATTCATTAAATGTGATCTTTGTCTTTTTTTTCTCCGTATACTTTACCTTCTTTAAAATCAGTAACTTCCTGAGAGTATAACTGTCTTTCTCCGTCTCTGAGACGGTACTTATTGTGAAGTCGCCCTCTTCCAGTGGTTCATCTCCCAGGGTGGGCCAGTAACGGAGACACTTCATCCTCCCCTCCTCGATGACGTTGGCAACCATGCTTATTTTGCGGATGTCCTCTTGCCATATCATCCTCCAGAAGTCCACGATGGAGCTCGTAGTTGGACCTGAACAAAATTGACGACGAGACCTCAATACATATACTGAAATGGCAAACTGAAAACACAGTCAAACTAGTGTTGGCTGAAAAGTTTCAAGTAACCACTCTAGAATGTCAATGAGAATCTCATGATAGGATCATCCATCAATTTGTGTCCTCTCTTTGAGACACTGACAGAATAAATTGTCACAAATCTGTACAAATGGAGTCACAAAAATATCATGTATATGTAATATTTTAGCACTTTCTTAAACTGTTCGCTGTCTATTTTCCGCTGGGAAAAAAAAAAAAAAAATTAGGCATCAACAATTGTGAATGTCACATGGATATTTCAGCACCTCTACCAGAGGGACTATAGCCACTGCACCAAACAATACATGCATACAGTATATCACAACAGCAGCCTCTATCTGTGCAACAGTGTGACAGGCAACTGTTTGATCAAGATAAAACTTTGAACAAGAGCCCAAGGGCACTGTGGTTCCTTGCACAGATGGAGAGCACATAATGTAAATTACGAAGTAAAAGGGAGCATATTGCATTACTTTGTACGATAGCCCATATGGTCCATTTCTGACCATGAACTCTCACTTTTGTAACATAAAATCTGTAGAGATAAAAACATATTCCATGCTTTTATAAAATGGCCCATTTCAGACATTGGACCCCAAACATGACAAACATGCACCCACATAGAACCACTTCCATAGCACTAATGTGACCATCAACAGTGTAATACATGCAATCTGTAAGAGAAGAAATATTTTGCATGAAATACACATACTGTAAAAGATATGCCTGAATTCATAAATATCAAAAAAGCCATTTCAATTAATGCAATGAATTGAAGATGTTGATTTAGAACTGCAATACACAGCAATACCCCATTCATTTTGCAAAACACAAACAGCTGTAGATCTCTGAAAATTGCAATAAGGCATATCACATCTATGCCCCTTTAAAGTCCATCAATCTGACAACATGCCATGGAGGGAACTCCTGGGGCCTAGTTTAAACTGGTAAGAACACCAACTGACTTATTTTCTTTCATTGTTGTTTGCCCTCTTCACTAGTTGAAAGGACACTTACATGAATGAACACATTAGCACTCATGCACGAGGAGGTAAACTGATCCAGCCAAAACTTGTCTGGTGTGACCACCTACAGTACTGCAAACAGCACTTGCTGCTTCTTCATTTGATCAAGAAACTGCTAACTCAAGCAGTACTTCCATGATGCACTGGAGGGGGACTGATGGAACATATGAGCATCCATAGCATAACAAGGTTTTCAGACTTATGCCCCCAGTTCCCACAGATGACCTTTGACCGCCACCAAAAACGATAGGGCACACCTTCTCAATATGGCAAACCTACATACTAAGTTTGACTTTCATCTGACTTTCCCCTATTGAGTTACAGCCTACCCAAGCAAAACAGACTTTTGCCCCCAGTTCTCCCGGATGACCTTTGACCTCCACCACAAACAATAGGGCACACTTTCTCAATATGACGAACCTACATACCAAGCTTGACTTTCATCTAACTTTCCCTTATTGAGTTGCAGCGTACCCAAGCAAAACAGACTTTTGCCCCCCCAGTTCCCCCGGATGACCTTTGACCTCCACCAAAAGCAATAGGGCACACTTTTTCAATATGACGAACCTACATACCAAGTTTGACTTTCATCTGACTTTCCCTTATTGAGTTGCAGCGTACCCAAGCAAAATAGACTTTTGCCCCCAGTTCCCCCGGATGACCTTTGACCTCCACCAAAAACGATAGGGCACACCTTCTCAATATGGCGAACCTACATACTAAGTTTGACTTTCATCTGACTTTCCCTTATTGAGTTGCAGCGTACCCAAGCAAAACAGACTTTTGCCCCCAGTTCCCACAGATGACCTTTGACCTCCACCAAAAACGATAGGGCACACCTTCTCTATATGGCCAACCTACAAACCAAGTTTAACTTTTATCTGACTTTCCCCTATTGAGTTAGAGCGATCCTAAGCAAGTGTCACAGATGCACACACACACACACGCCAACCTGACTGCATAGGTTCCTTTGCTGACGCAAGGAACCAAAAATGCAATATTAAAGTGTTCATTCCTCAAAGAACTAAACGAAGCAGTGACACGCAATATTGATCAGGACCAAAAACACTGCAAATGTCTGCATTCTTGAGTAATTTTCTGGTTAGCTTTCGAATAGACTAGAGCAGCGATGCTGCAGTTGCTCAACCCTTCTGATGTTAGGAAGTGTCCAGTTTAAAATTAATTTGGAACACATCTATGGTCCTAACATGGTTCATACTGTACACAAACTCATGTTGGGCTGGCTAGCACATAAACACTGTTGACCTACAGTAGCAATTAACTTTCGCAGCTGGACCGTTTCAGGGATAAATCTTAGCTATATAGCACTGCCCACAGGGATAGGGATCAGAAAGTAGACTTCTAGTACATTCCACCAGTTTGTGCAGGGCAGTGGCATAACCAGAGGGGGCTGTCAAATGTCTAATTGTCCCCTCCCACTACCCCCAATGAAATTGGTGAGTAAAAAAAATATTAGATGAAAACCACACCATGCATTTTTTAAGTAAATGCTGCTAAGTGGTGTGGAGTCTAATAATGATTCCGTAAAAAACAAATTAATGAAAAGGAAAGAATCTAGTATGATGAAATATGTAGGCTTTGGTTGACAAATAAGAATGTTGCACCTGTATTTAGTGAACCCCCCTGTAAGTGCCTGAATACATTAAACTGAAATAAACTAGCGCTATTGATGTTATCAAAAATTTATCAACAATTTCTTTTTGTGGCTTTCACTCACCACTCTTGCAGAGACTGACCTTTTCGAAGAGTAAATTTCTAAATGTGGTTTGTCAAAAATGAAGAATATTTGGCCACAATTCACAAGGTCTGGGAGGTTAGGAACTGCCAATTCCTGCACAATTAGAGGAACTTTTGGCAAAAATTTTAGTGGTATGCTACACTACACTTAGAAAGTGCCATAATCACTTGTCCCCCCTTAAATAAAAAGTCTGGTTATGCCACTGGTGCAGGGCCTTGACCAAGCCAAGACCAAACGTCAACTCCCTAACATTCGCTGATAACCATTCCAGCTAGACCAGGGAAACAACTGGTGAAGAACAATAACCCCTCTGTATGCAATGTCCACACAACCAGCAAGGAGGGCTATGTAATAGATTCTAAAATTAGCTGTCAGGGAACGTTGCCATCATGGTACATTAGTTGTGTATACAGTGGACACTGGATATCACAGGGAGTACAAGTAATGCCCAAGAATAACAGTCAAAACAAAGTAACTGAAAACTGTCTTACACAAGCTTTAGCTTGAGGCTATTCATTTAAGGTGGTCAGCATGCCCCTCCAGATAAAGCTCACTTCAACTCACTACCACATAATATAACCACTCAAATCAAGGGAGTGAGACTTCAAAAGGATCTAAAGCACAAGGAAAAATTATCAAAATAGCCAAAAATTATGACTTCCCTTTGTCCTATCATATAGTTAGGAACAACTTGTATTGCCATCCCAATGTGGCACCTTCACTGCAAATTTCAGAAAAATCCACCAGTAACTGCAGAAGAAGTAGGCTTTTGAACAGAGAGACAGACATTTTCTCCCCC
The DNA here is from genome assembly GCA_021234535.1 of Stichopus chloronotus. Taxonomy (NCBI): domain Eukaryota; kingdom Metazoa; phylum Echinodermata; class Holothuroidea; order Aspidochirotida; family Stichopodidae; genus Stichopus; species Stichopus chloronotus. The sequence continues at coordinate 21,470,899 of CM037839.1, read as the reverse complement.
TACAGTACCACATAAGCTCTACCCACACTTCGTGGGTTGAGCTAATAACAAAAGAACAATACACTAGGTTGTGGAGAGTCCTACTAGTACAGTAGCACCTGCCTCGTTTTTACAGTGAAATACTTGACACAGTAAATGCAACCTTTGAAAAATTTGGAAAATTTTTTAGGTTTTGAACATTTCTCACTGCAACCAAGTTTGGCTGTAGTGTAAATTTGTCATTCAACGTTATTCAAACTACATAACTTTGTACCACAGGTATGATGGAAAGTTAAGCTCATACCAAATCTATGTTAACTATAACCTTCAGATAGAGACGGAAAATTAAATGTAAGTTACGCAAAAAGGATTTCACAGAGAGCATCAGGGAATGTTGTTGCTGTTTAACAGTAAGTACCACAATACGCAAAACTCATTGTTGATACCTTCGCTCTGTACCTTAGTAAGCTGCTAACTTCATTGACCAATCAAACCTTAAGCATTTTTCCAAGGAATGTAGTCTGCATAATTTGGTGTAGTATTTGCTCATTATGGACACACAGTAACTCAGAAATACTGCAGAATTCTTTCAGATTTGGTCACCATCAGACAAAATCACAGAAACTATAATGCTTTTTTTTTTTTTGGTTTTGGTTTTGGTTTTGAAAACTGACAAAGTTAAGCAATTAAAATTTGTATAACACAGAAATGTGCTGACCAGGACACCAACACAATAGTCAGAACATTTGGTTTCAAGTTGATTTCATTCCAAAGATACTTACAACAAAAAGTGATCAGTTTAGCATAAATAATGAGTCAGCTTTCCAGTTTAAACAGCAGGAATGAAAGCAAAATTGTTTTTACAACATCTATTTAGGGGTAACCTGCTGGAGTATACTGTTTCAAGTCACTTCTGCATGAAAGAGAAGAAACTGCCAGCTATCAGGTTCAAATTGGCAAAACCCCTCAAATTAAGTGACACGTGACTTTAGACGATTTCAAACATTACAAAATCTAAGCAGAACAAACTTCAAGTAACACACCAAACACTTGAAACTAACAAGCAAACATAATACACAAAAGGCATGTATACACATATAACATGACTAATGAAAAAATACACATACTTGGAAATTTGCATAGCCACTTATATTCTTGATGTTAAGTTGATATTATGTATGCTTTCGAGAACTGCCTGCAATCTATCGACCGATCCCTTTTACAAGAACAAATAATTGACAGTCAAATACCAACCTTGTGATGCAATGTAAGCCTTTTCTTTGTTGAAACCCTGAAAAAGGTACAAAAAGAGAGTAGAAAATACTTGTAGAAACACAGAGAGTTCTTGATATTATGCGTAGATGCTGACTAGGCTTGGGAGAATTCATAATTGGGATGTTTGCAAACACACTTCAAAAAAACTAATAGGTCTCTCTCTGTATATTCCTTCAAGGTTTGGTTCTTGCAAAATGTCTAAGCAGGTTAGAAAATACAAATGGAACAAACATTCGCAGATATCTCTATTTACATTTGTGATAATGCAGGAGTGCATTAAACATTTGTGATACCATTCAAGTCCTTGTGTGCCAACTGCCACCGTCTCTCCTATACTGTGTTTTGCAGAGATTTTCTTTTTCTTCTTTTCATTTTTTTTTGTACACTAACTTGACAAACAGCTGTAAAGTTTAACAAAAAGGTATACAGTAGAAAATTTGAGAACCGAGATTATCTACAGGCTATCTTTATCTTGTATTAATTGGAACACACAATCAGACTTAAAAAATTACTAATTCATCATGAGAGTTTGCCGAGGTTTTCAGGATTGATTTCTAGACATTAAGCCTTTGGTGTGTTCAGTAAAGACTACGTGAAACCACACAACGCAAGAGATTTGTGACTCTACTAATCTACACGACCATAACTACTAACCAAGTGAACACAATGTTAATACATACTGCATATGCTAAATGGTATTATGAAGGCATATGTGTGCAACAAAACATGACAGATATGTAATATGGTATAATGCTTATTCATAAGGAAGTCTCCTTGAGTCTGCACATAATCTTTGCTGCTCATTTTGAATTTACACAACACACACAAAACTCACAAAAACATACACACAAAACACACATCCACAAAACAGACGAAAGCAGATCCACATGCAGAATGGCAAAAAAGCAACAACTTAAAATCGATGACAAGGATGACAAGAAAAAAAAAACAAAACAAAAAACAAAACAAGACCAATGACAAGATTTAACATAAGACATCTGTGACTCTAGCTCACTGGGTATGCACGATCAACCACGGATTGCAAACTGAGACACAGCAAATACATGCTGAACAGCATTATAAAGGCATTAGGCACGTGTACATTTCTATCCTAACTGCAACAAAACAGGCCAAAGATGTAACATGGTACAGTAATTACTAATTCAAAAATTTCCTCATTTCTGCTTCTAATCTTCAAGCACTTTGAATTTTTGCAAAAATTGTGAATTTGAACAAAAACGTTCATATCCACATACACAATGGACAAACTTGCCGATAAATTACGTAACCAGAATTTAAAAAAAAAAGCAAACAAACAAAAAAAGAAAAATGTCATGAATTCAGTCACATTTTTGCAAAAACAAGGTATTTGCCACAGGATTTGGTCTCAAATGAAGTTTTTCACTCCAGAAAGTCAGCAAAGCAATTGTAGTTGAAAATAGTTGGATAATGGTACATAATTGAAAGGAACCTCCTTTGTACATTTTTTGTCCTGTTGTGAAACACCAGTATTGTGAGTGGAATATGTTACAAGATAAGCCACAAAGCAACTCAGTCCTGAAATGCAATATTCCATTCATTAAGACTATTCCAAGAAACAATCTTTCATAAGCAACGTAAGGACCGCAACTCTAACAGTATCAGAGCACACTGTCCATGATTAGAATGATTCCCTGTATAAATTGACTACATGCTCCTTTTGCAAAGGCAGTTGATTACATTAGAATCCCTTATGCCCACTGCTAAACCTTGATGTGTCACAACTACACAGAATTAATACATATGAATAGGTACTGTAAGAAGGGAACTTTAAAACAAGCTGAACAAGCTCTACATTCTATTTGCTCTGTCAGTCCCATCTGGTCTCCAAACAAAAATGCACACAAATACTTTTAAGTGAGAGGTGCCGTAAAAAAAACAAAAAAAAACAAGGTCTGCAATTTGTCGCTCTACAGGAACTCAAAATTTCTCATCCTTGTACCCTGACTTTGCAATTGAGCAGATTACACTAATCTCTCTTAACAAAACTGCTGTTTGCACAATGATGACAGATATTAGAGGGCTTAGGCAGCTGACAAATGTTCCACTATATACTCAGAGAAAAAGACCGCCACATCTCACATTGGGAGAAACACCATGTTTTCAAGCTCACTTTCATACCAAAGATTGCAAAGCAACTTGTAATATGATACAATCACACACTGACTGTTGGCAACATGCCATCAACTTATCTAGACTTTCTTTGGAGATGATGATTCTGAAGTCGATCGTGTTAGAAAAAAAAAGACACAGCATATGTACATACTGGTAGGGTATGGTGACATGCTGTGAAATTTATGGGTTTGGTTTTACAGATGGATGTCTTCAATATGGTGGATACAGTGAATGTAAATTTATATGATCTGTAAGTCCCAAAACACAATGTGACAGTGCTATGTTTCTGGGTCTTTAATGTTGGACACTTCCCTTATGTTTTCACTGTTCTCTCGTCTTTGTATCCATATGGATTTGCACAATGGTGGTTGAATGGTTTGTAGAATCCTCAAAAAGTTACCATGAATTTCACAACAAAACAGTGAACATAGACTCCAAAACTTCCGCTACCATCAAGTGATGTCTCCAAACACATCAATGAGCAGAGACTATACGAGTAAGGGAGGCCTGTCCAGTTATCTCCCGAGTCAGCAACATTCATAGAAACATCCTCCTCCTCTTTTGTAAAATATGTCAGCAGAAATTTTCAACATGACAAAAGTACTTTATACAGTGTCTATGTCCCATTTTCTTTTCTTTAAATTCAGTTGATTCCCCCCAAGTCAGGATATCACAAAAGGTCTACATTCAATCACTTACATCAATAAATCTAATTAGATGTGGTCGCAGCATAGGGGATAGAAGAAAATGAAAGTTTCCACTGGTTGCGTTTTTCTTTGTATTTCGCAGTTGTGCCCTATTTTTCAACACGCAAACGACATCCAACGAACAAATTGGTATTTGTACGCTCTTGTTTGGTCATGAGCATTTACTTCGCTGTGGATATATATAAAATGGTCTGTGTATCATCAAAACAATATTTGTAATTATTTCAACAGCCAATCAGTCAGTGGTACAAATGGGTTTTGTACATTACTGTACTTCATGGATAACTGAACTTCTGGTTTGTACTTTAAATGGGCTTTCAATGAGCTTTGCAACATGCCTAGTAGGGGATTTGGGGTTTTGTAATACTTATTTTGCATTGATAATATTTGCAATTGCACTTCTCCTTTGGATAGGTATTATGCTCACTCTGCTTTAGATTTTCCCCCCATGGTATGAAACAAACAAATAAAACAAAAGGTAAGATGCCTCCAGCTGTTGAATATTCATTATGGAGAGTGCCTTCTTTTGATTTTCAAAATCACAGGCCATTGCAATCTTATTTCAATTCCTATCAGATTCATTCCTTCCTTTAAACAAAATTGTTATTTGATCTGTTCATTCCTTTTCCTTGCTCTTGTTACAGAGCATCGGAAGGGCGGACAGCTTTGAAATCTGATAATCAGCAACTCTTACAAAGTTGTTGATAACGTACAAGCTGCACCAAATATGTGTGTACTGAAAAAAAGAACAAGGATAAGATTGTGTTTCATCTTAACTTTTACTTTTTTTAAATGTACACACAAGGTTGCAAACGGACAGACTACGTTTTTCAACAAACAAAAATGACAGCAACTACATTGAAAAGCAACAGGATTGGCACAAAAACAGTAAAAAAAAACAGAAACCATATTTGAAAATTAACAGTTCTCATGACAAGCACCTACATAATGAATGTGCAGTTCAGCACAGGTCTCACTGGTGCATCAAAGACGTACTGCTCAAGTTGCTACTCCTTGGTCTGTATCGGGAATTGTACTATTTGGTGAATGGAGGCACTATATTTACAAGTACCCTGCAAACTGATCACGTTGTTGCAGTGTCACTGATCCTGAGTTGTTTCGACTAACTGAATATTCAACACTAGTGTACTTCTCATCAGCTTGTTCAAAGAAGCACACGGTTGATTAGAATGAAAACTGTCAACCACTACATTATGGTATTTTGCACTTTCTATCATAATGTCAGAACAATTTGAACTCATATGAAACCACCTGAAACCTACTTGTCTTCCCATTTTGTCTGAATGGTGCAATTAAAGGCCTTACTAAACTTTTGGCTACAAACTTTCAATGTTTTCCCTTTTTGACGACCCATGCAATCACTTTAAGTTTGTCAGTAATGATCTGCATGTAAGCAATATGCGATAGGCGTAAAAAAATTATGGAAAATGGCAATGTACTATAACTTAATGCTTCATATTAGGTTCTGTGCTCTTTGTCGTAAACGATAATTCACTGGAAAATTGTCGTCAACTTTTTCAGTTTTCAGTAGGAGTTGTTCTTTTACACATGATATATTCTTGTTGTGCTAATGAGCAATAGGGTGGAGGGGACAGGGGAATGTAGAATTGCAGATTTGCTTCTATGCATGAATCTCTGATCAAATTTCTGTCCGACACCAGAGACCGATGTTTGAAGATTGCTCGGTTGTGGCAAATGCATGACAGAAACGGCTTCATATGCACTTTTAGGCCCAAATATAGACAAGGGACTAAATCCACATTAGTGGCAGAAGGTATGCATGACTGCTACATTGACAGGCATTCAATTCACCGGTTAAATAAACCTAGAACCTCGTTAAAACCTATTCAATTATTGCACCCCTCCTACCTACACACAGTGCTCTTGAAGAATCTATTTTGGAAGTAGAATAATGGGACCTTTCTTTGAAGTGTGCATACCACTGGCAGTCATCTCCTGCAAACAGTCAAATTAGTTTACCATCGAGGTTTGCTGTGCCATACATAAAGTCACTGCGAATCAAAGGACTGATAACACTGTATTCTCTGGTATGGTGACTTTGTGCAAATAAACTAGCTTGATGTATCACAGGCATGAAAAGCGAAAACGGAGATTTTACATGCAATAAAACATGCCTCTAAATTATACAAACATATGAAGTATACAAACTGTGACACTGCTGGTGAATTTTAATGATGATGGAATGAAGACCTATTTAAATATTTTCGAACAACCCAAACTTGAAATTGATAGGTACATTTCAAATGTTTTGAAGACATAATTTATCAGGGATAGCCAGTTTGGATAGGTACTTTCTCAGGGATGTAATGCATTGATTAAATCTTCCAGGTACTACTGATAGGGTGTTTAATGTGTCAGATATACAAGGCAAAAAACAAATTGAAATGACAATTGTTGCACTATTAATCAATAAAGTATCATTTGAACATTATCAATTAACACTATGACACATTGACTGCACTCAGATCGACAGGATATTGGACATACAGTTCGCCTGGTGACTGTATTTAACCATGGTTACGGCAAGTTTCCATGATGATTGCGATCAAACTGTAAACATAGTTAAGAAATCTACCACTGCGAACGTACCTTCATAAATGATGCGTTCACATAATCTGAAAAGTTATCTCCCTCGACAATGTCTAGCACCACTCTATGCTCGTCATCTGTTGAGGTAAAAATGAAAGACGCAGAATTGTTTACACTCAAGATTCCCATATATCTCAAATACTGTACATACTGTTCTGACACTAGATTATCTGTGTAAATTCTTGCTGATACCAGCAACCAAATTCCAGCAAACTTGAACAGGTGAAGGATGACTGAGAGTAAATGGAGAGAGCCTTTTGAAGATAAATTACTCACAGTACATGTTACCTGCAACTACTAGTTTACTGGTATTTTTCTCTATCTGGATTTTCTATCACGCTGCTTTGTCTGAAAAGTGAAAGTTACTGTGTTGACCTACATCTAACAAATATGCTAGTCAGCAACATGTGTTCATCCATTTTCAGAGATGCTTGCAACTATTGCATATTTTCTGAGGAAATATCTCACTAATTACTGCAAATCAATTTTCCTATACTTTGAATGGAAAGCTAAATGTGACTCCACAGGTTGAGTGTACCACACAGATCATAATAACATTGGTCTTAGAGAATGTTCCCGAAACTCAAAATGCCAGCATTTGTTTTTTTTTTTTGAACGTGGGTTTTCTATCACACTGCTTTGTTTGAAAAGTAAAAGTGATGTGCGCTAGAAATAAAATCCTTTGATGTTATGATAGTATTGTTACTTTGTTCACCCTGCATAAGGTCACAGCACTTTTCAAGCATATGGATGGATGCGAAGATTTTGCTGTGGGATGTGAACTCTCCTGAGCTGTTGCGCTCGAGCAATGCACACTTTCAAATTGATCTGAAAACATTAATGTAAATACAGATTATACATCTCATTATTGAGCTACTTCCCATTCTGATTTCTTGGTATAAGAGAGAAGTCAAACCATTCACATCTAGCATAATAGATTATCACAACATCCCCCCATTGTTTTTTATTTTCACCTCATCTTTTGTTCAAATTCTTTGATTGGATGAAATAGCATCATTCCAAATTTGCAGAATCTTTCACCTTTTTTTTTAGGAAATGTTACAAACTCATACTAAATGTATCTTCATAATTAATAATTGGTGTCACATTAACTGGTATTGAACATCTCCTATCTTGCTTGATTCTGAAAATAGTTTATACAATAGTTCTCACAAAATCCGAGACCTCTCATGTCCACCATTGGTGACCTTTGTATTGCCATACTTACATGCTATGATATTTCGATATCTGTTCTTCTGTTTATTTTCATTCTTCAGTGCCACTGTGGCTGGTTGCGTCAAGTCTTGTGGTAAGCTCTGTAAAGAAGAATCATAGCATTTACATTAGAGATATGATTACATCTACAAAGGAATCCCAGTAATAAATGGCACCCACTGTGCATTTTAAGCAAATGAATACATCCTGAACATCATAGCACCTCTTGGTCTCATGTCTTTTATACCATTTCACACGCTATGAATCATCTATGATGGGGGAGTAATGCAAACAATGTAAAAAAAAATGCAAGCTGTCCAGTAACACTGCAAAAGATGATGTCACAGTGTGAAACCTAATTCTCACACCTCAGAGAGAATATTACCAAAAGATAGGAAATTTCAATCACTTGGCTGGATCAATGGGGTGCTTCCTGAGTCTGATAAAGCAGGAGGATGCTGACCTACCAGATAACACAGATATTTAATCATTAAATGCCCACATTGCCTGAAAGCACCTGTTCATTGATTCTAAACATGTCTGACTTTAATATCATTGCAGAGAGAAATGATGGCGTCATAAAATGGAGAGCATCACCACGCGCGCCGGTCGGCCTTCCATACTTTTTGGGAGATGATGCGCTGTGGTGTAGGTGCAGTATACAGAAGGCATCGAAGTCATTGAAAGACTGATAGCGAGTGCGGCAGTCACTACGAATTTGTCTGATGTTTCCTAACAATAGCCATTGCTAGAAAATGTTTTCTGTATTGGAATTTTCTATACCGGATTGTGTAATCTAATTCAACAAAGTAACCTTTTGACACATCTTGCTTGTGTGGTACTCGGATTTTTCACGACAACGTTATGAACATTTAGACGGCTTAGTGTTATTAACTAAAGATAGGTGTTTATTAGAGAAGCTGCCTCTGCCTGCTGGCATCCAGTACAAGGCGAAAGCCAGTAGACTCCAAATCCTGGAAAGACAGACAGAAAGATGGTCCAAATTAGCAGTCGCTGATGGTGAAGATTCAGTTTTGACCACAATACTGTAGGTGATGTAAGATTGACTTTCAATGTCTTAAGACAGTACGCCACCTTTGCGTAGACAAGGAGCTCCGTTCGGATTCCTCGTTGGAATATCTTCGCACATGGTGCTAGTCAAACTATTCCTGGGTAAAGCGAACACTACAGATTCTGATTCATTTACTGCCTTCCATCTTTTGCATCAAACTTCCATTTCTTGGGATGAAATTCCAGGATTTCAAAAGTCAGAGGAATAGTCCTGAAACAGGCTGAAAGCATTTTACTGGGCATATCGTGGACGGATGGTTGAAACATCCGCTCCGTACGGTGTCACTACCCCATGCATCTTCTGACATTTTCTTTCCCAGTGCATCTCTCATTTTGCATTCATAAGATTTTATGAAAGGCATTATTACTGAACTTTCAAAAGTAAATAATGTCATATCTCCTGGCAAACCCATAACATTTAGTGAATTAAAGGTTTTTTCTTCAGGCCAGCAGATGATTCAATTTGACTGTCACACACAATAAGCATATGCACTCAACTTAGTTCAATATAGCTCTTGCATACACCCACTCCATTATGTGACGTCATCAAATCGGGCAGTGAATTTCGCAGCATTTTTCGTTCACCAGGGTATTTCCACAAGGGGGTAAATATTGCACTCTCCTTCTTTCTTAAACCTATAAGTGACACAAAAAGTGACATTTTCTATTGTATGTGTTGTGTTCTATCTGTAGTCATGGACTTTACCAACTTTTCCAGTTTTAATGGATAGGGGCTTTAATAACTAACTAAACTAGGAAGTCTCCCATTTAGATGCCATGCAATCTAAAGCAATTGTTCTGGAAAGATCGCCCACAGGAGGAACATTACGGCAACAATACAAGTCAGCACATCTACAACAAAGCTCCAATCTCAGATGGCACATTCACTTGTTCTGTACATGTAAGCACAAATATATTGTAGTCAAACTGTAGGTCCTAGTTTGAACTAATTTTCATTTGACTACTGTATATCACATGTTTCTGTTCAAGTAAGAAGCGAAAAAAGCAGGACTTTATTGCGTAAAAAATACTAAAAGTATATGCACCAAGGATGAATATAGCTTACAACCTTTCCTCGTTTTAAGAAGATACCGTTTCTAACGAGAAACAGAAGCATAGATAGATCCCATTACTCCTAGATCAGCTGGCCAAGACTGCTGATCTTTCAGCAAGGACAGGTGGCTGACTATTCAAGGGCCAAGTTGCATTAATTCCTTGTTAATTGATAAGATTTCAAAAGTCTTCAATTTAACTGCCATGCAATGCTCAGCAAATTCAAAAGCCACTTACAAAAAGCTCTCAAAACTTATTGGTAGCAGTTAAAGATGAAAATTCTTTAAAAGGACTGCAATCTGTGAGATCGAGCCTTTTGAGGCACTGTAGTTTATGTTTTTGATATCCCCATGTATAAAACCAAGAACAGTTCCACATCTTTCAAAAATCTTTTGTTGCACATTCTACGGCAGAAGACTTGACATAAAACTTTTGTTTTCAGGTTCCCTCAAAGTCTATTAAGTTGGTAAAATCAGTTTTATCAAAGTGAGATTTCATTAATCCACAAATCACCATAGGTACCTGGGTTAATTATTCATAGTTCTTTGACATGACTTTCGCTTTCAGTTCCCTCAAAGTCTATTAAGTCCCGTAAAATCAGTTTTATCCAAGAGAGACCTAATTAATCAACAAATCCCCATATCAGTACATTGGTTAATTATTCATAGTTCTTTGACGTGACTGTCAGAAGTCAGGCAAAAAAAAATACTACTTAACTCACTAATAAAGTATTCTTTTAAAGTGCCCTTTTACGGAAAAAAACAATAAATATGTACAGCTCTGAACCTCTGACGAATGAGTTTACGCATGTTGGCCTTCCAAAGAGACAAAGTAGATGAGCGCGAATGACAAATGACGATTCTTCCCACTTAATAATTCACAGGTTTCAATAACAATTACTTGTGGCTGGGAGGCTTGTAATGAGATAATACTGGAACAAAACCTCTGACAAGTTCAGATGATATTTATCTTTATAGGGAAGCTTGTGTACTGTTGACCTTTTTTACAGTACTGTAGCAGGCATTATGAACAAGGTGCTATATTGTAAAAGGCACTATTAAGGTGAACTTGTGCCATAATCTGACTATGCTCTGTAACAGATAGTATAATGCACATGTACAGAGTAGAGTATGGTGTTTGATTTAGACAGGTGTACACCAGTTGTCAAGTAAACAGATCTTTAAACAACTAAAGCAGATCGTAGGTAGTACTAAAGTACTGTACACGCCAGACCAAATCAGTGCCTACCAGCATTTCATTACACTGCATGTTGCATACATAGAAGTGTAGTGCATAAATGACTAAACTGCTAATGTTATGCACGCATTAACATTGAACTATTGGCATGACAACTTTCAGGTCATTTGTTCACATGTAAACTATTAATTTGATACAGCCTAAACAGAAAAGGACTTCTGACGACAGGAGGCAAAGTGATAGCTTCCATCAATGAATAGATACAGGTACTATAATGAGCAACAGTCATAATCTCTTTCAGTCTGGATCAGTCTTTTTACTATGGGGGCCACTTTGTGACATTTTGGTGTCCCCTTTTGTAACCAATATTAATTTGAGTGTTTTTTAGCTCTAGTTCTGTTTAATTTGCTTAGTTTTCATTACAGGAAAGCGAGTTTTTGAACGTTTTTAGTACGCTGCAAATGCTGATGACTCTCTTAAAAGACGTCATTCAGTAAAAGATAATAAAGCATCTACTGAGAGTCTCATCTGTCCTAGGCATTTAAGAAGACGTCGTCAGTCAAAGTCTTAATGCTGAAGAGAAAAAAAAAAAAAACAACCAACCCTAGCAACATTGATAACATGCTAGAAGGCTATCTATGGAAAAGGCACAAACCTATTGCTTTAAATATAGAGTACGTGCTTCAGGAAGTTTGGGTTACTGTATACATTCCAACTACTTCCATAATTGCAGCCTTTCAAAATTTTAGACTCTATTAGAAGAAAGACGAGTGTGGTGTTACTCTTTGAAACCAGATAGGAATCTAATATTGTATTGTATTGCATTGTATTGTATTGTAGCAAGGTTGCTATTTAGTATAAAACAAACAATGGCATCATGTGAGAGAGAGAAATTCAACCTGTGCAGATTGTACATACTGATTACACCTGTAATTGGCTGGTAGAAGAAATACAATAGCTACAGTACTCATTCAAAGATTAAAGTCAGATTACACAGTAAATTGTTATAATAAATATATAGTGAAGAACTTTAGAGGTAGCCCCATTGTCACACATTCCTAAAATAGGGCTTTTTCACACTTAAGAATATATCCATACTCCCTAGTCCGCAAGGGCGATTAATTCCTATAGTGTGGACACTAACATACTCGTACTTCAAGTATATGTGCATTCTTTCCAAGTTTCTTTAATCCTGCTTGGTGTTCTTACTAAATGTAATGTGAATGCTTGCTGAGTTAACAGTGACACAGGACTGGGCTGGCAAATCTCATTTATGTTAACAGATGATTTAGCCTTCGCACCCCTTCACACTGTATTAATTCCTCAACCACACTTATAAAGAAACTAATTCCTTCTTAAAGGTGAACTTGTCTCGTTTTTAACTCAATAATCCTCTGGGCAGACTTTATATCAAAATGTACCAGTGGATTCATACAGGTGAACAATGCTTCATCGAAGATGTAAACACATTTTGTTTTGAGGTCAGCCTGCGGATAACCAGATCAGTCTTTGCTGTGCCCATGTTCTAATTATTTTTAAAATATTTTACAGGATATATTTTGTACACAGTACAAGAAAGTGTGCCTGTTGCACAGCAACCGAGGCGATTAAGATCAATAATTGAAGAAATAACAATTTTGCTGAGAAAGTTTTGCACTGTTCAACCACATGCAGCATATCAGCTGTAATTGGACAACCAACTAGTACTATAGAATCAATGTAAATTTTGCACTGTTATCATACAATAGGTGCATATTACATTTACAATAATGATGACCTCTACTAGTGCTGTGAGTGGCAGGCACACTTCAAACCTCTTTCTGAGTTTGTCAGTCAATTTGAATAGCAAAAAGAGATGTTAACCTATGTTCCTCACACAAAAACATAACCAGCAGAATGACTTTTAGGACAAAAACATACAGTAAAGGTGGGTGAAAAGCAATTTCAAGAAAAGCGTCATGATGGCACTCATTACAGGGATGGTATTTGCATTTGGCAAACTGAATTCAATATTTGTATTCTGGAGAGAAATAACTCTTAGAAGAAGCTACAGTACTGTAAGAATGCAACTCAGAGTAGGTCAGAAGCTTTTTAAGCCATCCTCAGGTTGACATACCTAATTTTTTGTTCATCTTTATTTCTGGTGATTAAATCTTTCTTTATACTAACTCAGACTGGGGCTATGGAAGGAAGGCATCCAAAGTAACAACACAACCTTAACGAATTATGCATTTTCAGTCACTTTGATCTCCACTGGATATAAAAGCCATTGACTTCTACTCTGTCACGAATTGTGTGTACTATATTTACAATAGCTAAACAATTAATTATCTCTCTTTGAGCATTCCAATACTACAGGAATTGGCAACTGCCTTCTGCTAGTCCGTGGAGCTATTACGTTTAGTCATATTGACGTAACCCTGTTCAATTTCAGGAAAAAAAAAGTTACCCATCTTAGTTCGAACTCAAAATACAGTAATGTAAGGGACTTGTACAGTTGCATCATAGCTGACTCACGACAAACAATGGGCTTTCAACTGTGGTTCAACAGCAATCACAGGTGGTGTGAATAGTATCAACAACCACTACTGTACTGTATACTGTACATGTACACACTGGTGCACTTTGTGTAGTCAGCAAAGTATAGGTCTGCAAGATAGCAATGATATCATTTTAACATACAGGGATAGTGATTGCCCTTTCTGAAGATCTGGTTAGACTTCATAATTGGCTAAGCAATGCATGATGTACAGTATATATCCAAACATTGAAACCATCTTTTTTTCTAAGTTTTTGACAAAACTATACACCACTGTCGTTTAAGACTATTTAAACACGAAACTCATGCCTATCCACAACTCCCCAGACTCACCTGGCACAGACATTTACAAGTGACAAACTTACCTGTTTCCACACAAATACTGCGCAGTACTATCTTGCTAGAATCAGGTGGTAACTTTTAACACTGCCTCTAATCCTGCTTCCCAAACTACAACCCAAAATTGCTACTTGCTGAAGACTGTCCTTGTATGTTTTCTTTTTTGTTCCTAGCTTACAGTTGTGTTTAAACAGGTAAGTGAGAACAGGTCTGCAACATCTTGTCAAATGGCCTGAACCTGCCATCTGTACTAAAACCCATAATCATGTAACCTGGTTTCTTCTTATTCTACTATCTATTTCCTTTTTTTTATGATGTCCATTTAATTCACTAGCTATTAGCTTCTGTGATTCTTTATCATATATTTATGACATTCATCTCCATCTTTTTAATGGTGTGGAAAATGCTAAACTGTTTGTCGATATAAACATTACAGTGAATGTATCAGAACTTTGAGGCAGGTATTAAAGCCATTGTTCTCAATTTAGCTACTACATAGAGGGTATAGGGGACATTAAAAGAAGAGCAGCTAGGCGAAATCAGTAGATTATCAAGGGTTATACCGGTCATCTCTAGTATGGTAGGAGTGCCACTTGTATAGGATACAGTACCAGTGTTTACTCAAAGAAATTATGCACTGGGGTCAATACATGCAATATGAAAAGTCTGACTCATTAGAAATTTCTGGTGCATGTATCTATAGGGCATGTGTTGTTGCTCACACTACATCAACTTTAGGAGTCAAAATTAAACATTTTATTTTTACTTTTTCCACGAACATCAATGCATCAAATTGACAAGTGAAAGCGTCAAAATCGCGTCATGCTGGCTAGGCAAATGAGGATTGATGTTGATTGTAAGTGTGATGGACGACTAAATTGAAGTCTTGAGACAATTTGATTTCTCCACAATGAAAAAAAAGGAATATGCCATAAAAGTATCAACAGACAGTACAGGTCTGGTGGGAATCTGGTGAAAAGTGTAGAACTTTATCTGGGTATTTTGATTCATGCACAACAGGAACCATAAACTCCCATAAACTTCTTTAAACAAGGGGCAAACAACTAATTATGCAGTGATGTTGTCACCAATATCATCATCAGTTTCATGAGCAATTGAAACCCAGTCTTCGAACCTACCTTTAAGTTGAGATGGCTCACCCAAAACTTGAAATAAAAGAAAGGTTCCATTTGCAGTTAGTTACAGCGTGGAGCTACCACAGGGATGGTAACTCCATGGTTACAGAGACAGGGTTAAGAATCAACAATATGGTTACAGAGACAGGGTTAAGTATCAGTGATATGGTTATAGAGACAGGGTAAAGAGTCAGACGTATCGTATCTCATCTTTCATTCTCTTCTGTCACCAGACTAAACAAGTCCGTCCATTCGAAAAACGTGTTTACATAAACGCAAAACAGAATTTGCCAGTTTGTGCCACCAGTAGTTGCTTTCCAGTAATTTTCACCATTGCATGCAGGGGCCTCCTTTCAGAGTCATCATCGTGAATCAACTAAACGACAAAAGGTGCAACACGGAACCTGTATACCCATTCAAAGAGACAATGAGAGACCATACTGTACGTGACACGGTATACACAAACACAGAGTGTCAATGTCACCCTGAGTTTACTTTCAACAGCAGACATACCTTTGGTATACACTTAGTCAGTTATGGCTTACCCACAACACAATGCACAAATTCATGAAATTGTTGGCCTTTCTCCCTTTTTGTTTTCTCTTGGTGCGGGAAATTAAGTTGATCAGTCTCTATGCAAGGTTGACTGTAGGCACATGATTGTGTTGTGTGCTGAAAAGAAGGTGTCATTGCGTGTCTGTCCAAGTTGTGTTGAGAACGTATCATCACCCTAATTGTCTTCACTTCTACATTTCTACATTCAAGAATTGATGGAATGAAGCATCAAACTATCTTTCTACTTGAAATAGTCGATTCACTTACATTCAAGTAGGTTTTGCACTTACAGTATTTTACTTGACGTTAATCCAGCCCTTTAAAACCATATCTCAATACAACTAACCTTCCATTATTCAAGAAATTACAGGTTCCATTGATTTGATACAACCAAGTCCTGGTTTGAAATGATTGTGGGTGTTTAATACAAAAATTGAAGCTTGCAAAGAACAAAACCTGGAAATCATCTACAGTAATTTTAACAATTACAGACCATTTAGCATTCAACAATGGGGCAAATTGGTAATACAACATAATCCAAACTCAGGGTTTCAGTGGTTTTGAACAAAGCTGCCAAGATTGGGTGAAAAACAACAGTTAGTGATAAAAGAAAGATGCCGCTTAAGATGCCACTTAAGATGCCACTTATATAAGTCAGGGAAGCCAAAGACCAGATGATAGCCATGTAGAAACTATGAAATGCGTACCTCCTTGAATTACGCTACAGCCAATCATCTCCGAATTTCATTACGTATACAAAGTAGTAGAGATGAAGCTAAAGTCACAAAAATCGAACAGACGTAACTTTAGTGCTCATTTCACCAAATGCAGATTTTCTTTCGAATCTTTAAAACACAGAGTATAAGAATAAATTTGGGCTACAAATTTACATTGTTATCCAAATAATACAAACTGTTATGAATACGGAGTTAATTCACCTTACAGAAAACGTACAAAAATAATTCAATTCAAAGAAAAATAACCTCATAAAATGACCAACTAATGGCATACACATAATGTTTTAGATGGATGAATGAAGTTTCAAACAGACAACCTCACTCTGCTTGTTAATTGTCCACTAACCGGATAACCAGATGAAATTACTTTCAAGTGATCATTGAAAACTAATTTCTTAAAAAGTCCCATATTGTTCACACAATTTTTGCCCGCTTTATTTGCTTCAATTTCCCTACACTTTCATTTCACCACAATTACGATATCATTAGTTGTGCTTCTCTCTATTCCCGATGTTTTTGGTCAGCATTTCATCTTTTTGTTCAATGGCTACAAGTCGTTTCACGACAATTCCTTACAAACTTGGATCCATCAACAAAATATAGTGCCAATAAAATGATGAGAGTGGGGGTTTGACACCACCATCACCTTAATGGCCTAATCCATGATAGAATAGTCCGAAATAGGTTGAAACAGGTTACTAGTTACTTCTAGCATGGTAGTGGCATGTGAAATAGTTATGTGGGGACAGGTTAGTCAGGGGGAAGTCAATGTACAGTGAGTCTTACATCAGAGCTATGGGACATGAATTTCTTTCCACATGAGCATGTGCTGCGCTGTACATTGCAAGTAAAAGGCATTGTCCGTTTCCCTTTAACATGTCCCTCCTCCCCACTCTCAAAATGAGACTGGTAGAATTAAAACAGGTTGCATGACCAGAACAGTTCTAGATAAGGCTAGGGACATTGTTAGACAGTAGTTCACTCTTTCTTACTACCACACTAGAAGGAGACGCAACAGTGGTGTGTAAAGAAGTTTGTGGGGAGTGTGACGAACACTTCACTTCGCTATATAGTGCTGATGTAAGTGTCACCATTTGAGATCAAGTTATCGATGAAAATACAGTGAGTCATGCATCAGAGGTATGGCACATAAATTCCTCTACAACAATATGATGTGCAAACAAATCATACCTAATAAAATGTTATAAAACCTAGACAGTTCTCATTTTTAGTGCCAAACATACCTGCCACAGGATTTGCTGCATTTTGTTCCCTTGCATATCAACTAAGTGTAAATATGAAGATCATATTGCACTTATTGTACTTGCGATCTCTGGCTTACACAACCACAGAAGTGAAGGAGAAGCACCAAAAACCAACGAGCACCGAGCTGCTACTCCTGAAGTAGCTATTTATCAAAATGTTTTTTTTTTAAATTCCTACTCAAATTTGTTATCTATAGTCATGTAAATTATCTGCATGAATTTCAAAATGTCAGCGAGCTCCGTAGATCAGCATAAAAAAGATTCTACATTTTAAAATGAGGTCCTTCCATGATCTCAAATAAATGAGGTTACCACAGAAGCCTAATTGCTAGTAAAGTTTTACTGTATCACAATATTTATTTTGTTTTTCTTTTTTCCAGGAAAGGTCAACAAAACTGTCATACTGCAGCCAGCTTGCCTGATAGACCTCAATCTGACCCTCAGTGTAACACTTTCATCAGCACAATGAGTACATAACTCAAGAAGTGAGAACCCTTTCAAGGTTAACCTCATGCCTGAGAACAGAGTTTGTACTTGGTGCAATATATCTTAAAGCAACAAAACTACTGCATACCACTTCTGGAATCTTTACACCTTTTGTTAGGCATGAAAATGGTATAAATCAGGGCACTGTGCCTTCCCATTTCTATAATCTGCCCAACTAAACATATTACATTTTTTTTTTTTATTCATGGAGCAGTCTGGCGACGTACTACTGCCCCACTATGAAAATTGACTTCATGTTTGCTGCTTTCTGGGTTTTTCCAACAAAAAGACAATGTGCAGTATTTGAGAGTAAAGAGACTTTTGCTGTGACTTAGATCTTGTAGATCTAAGATCTAGATCTCTGGCTCTGTAATTTTCTTCCACACATCTCCCAGTTACAAGCCAAGCAACAAAAATAGAAACAAAATATAACTCAACACTGTACTGTATCTACAAAATGGTCACATGGTGCAAGTGATACCACATTCTTTAAAACTTCACTGAGTTTTACCATAATCATAAACAAACTTACTAACAAGGCCTGTTCCTAAGAACAAGCTCTTGATCGACTGTTTGGTCCACCTGCTTTCTTACTCCACCTACTTTCGCGTGGGAACACAACAAGCCCGAGCTTGATTAAGCCCCTCTCCTGATGTGAGGTCGGGATAATTTTACCCGGGCTAAGTTCATGAGGTGAAAATAATTTGTCAGAGAGATTGCAACTACAGTCGATTTTTGTCAGTTTGACTATTGGGTTTCCATTCCAATGAGAAATAATGTACAGTAAGTGCATGCATGTTATACAGTAGGTACCAGGTTGCAATACGAAATTTAAAATAAGGAAAATCCCATTGCAGAGCCACATAATATCCTATAGGAAATCCAGTTCTATACAAGCTCAATTCATATAACCTACACTGTTCATCATTCAGAACAGACAAGATGTTATTTTTACATGTGTTAATGGCCCAGACTTACAAGTAACGTTACAGTACATGCATTAGCAAATTTTAGGGTGTATCATTATTCATAGCGCACAAAGTTGTAAATGATACCTTTGCTCACTTGTCACTATTTGAATGGAGCAATTACTGAGTGAAATAGTTTCAGGTCAGTCTTTAGAGTACAAAACAACATAGAAATGAGAGAAATAGAGGGTCAAAGTTGAAATCAGTGGTCTTTTGTCTCAATTTTGTTCACTCTCCCATGGATTTCCATCCAGATAAACCTAAGTACAGCAGAGTATAGCTACCCTGCTGGTTGCGGATTCTATGTCAGTATAGTAGGATTCATTCAAGTGAAGAAAGCACTGGCATGCCAACCACATTTAAAGGGAAATACAATGCTTACAATGCACCAATTATGAATTCAAAAGAAGATACCTTTAATTATTATTGAACCATTCAAACTTATGAGAAACTTATTTCTGGAAGAAAAGTGCCACTGCTTTCACGCATTTTGAATAATCTATCGTGTCCACAAAAAATGGATTTAAAAATATGAGATTCTTCTGCAAAACAAAGTTCTTACTTTCCTTTAAGATTCTAGTAAAAAAATAAAACTTGTGCATATTTGGGATTGCTCGATAACCATTTACTATCGAAAGAGCAAACGAACTGACAGAGCAAGACAAATGTCACCGGAGTTTGCTCTACAACCTATACGTGCGTGCGGTAGGTCTAAACAAATTTCTTAAAACTAAATTCCTGTCAATCCACCCTGTAGTCACTAAAACCATAGCTTTGCTTTGAAAACTGCAGCGGTTAGCATGTGAGTAAGATCTCATCGGTCGGCAGTTCGCCACACAACAACTGACCTCATGACCAGTAGCATTGTTACATGCAAAGAGAATCACATGGGGCCTTTGTGAGAAGTTCTGCTATGCTCAGAGTTAAGTTGTTTGCACACGTTTCCAAATCTCAGTCCTGGGCTTACCCGTGGTTGCGCTCAGGTGGTCTGAGCGACAGCAAAAACGTGTTTGTGGAACACACTAACAGTGTCCTCGGCACCGTAACACGTTATGCCAGTACTTTCTTTGGAGTTCCTGATTAATCGAACAACCAAGCTGGTTTGACACATACAGAACAGTACATCGCAATATAAACCAAACATTAATGACAGCTTCAAAACTGAATTACTTTTAGAACTATAAACCATCAAACTCATGACAATCGCAGAGGCATCCCTCAGCAGTAGTCAGCAAGTTTGCATGGTTATATGCAAGAAATGTTTTGGGTATGTTTACTGTACCTTCCTACTCTGACTTTGTTGCAACAATGCTGTGTAATGACTGCAAAGCTTGTGCAATTGAAATTTGAATGATGTCTTTGATATTTGAATTCAGTCAATGGCTTGCACAAAATGACAATATCATGATCGTGCTCTCCTTGTTGGAGGTATGAATCAGAAACATCCTGAAGAACCAAAAAAGCATGTAAAAACAATACTTCATTATCTTAACAATACTTCATTATCTACTAAGGATGGAATATCTACTAACATCTTATTTGGAGGACAAGTAGACCAATACAGTAGACTAATCAGTGGATAGAGTAGCTAATGCACCGTTGCTATAAACCAATATTAGCTACTGTGTCTGCTTGGTACACGACATATATGACTCAACAAATGTAAATCCATTGGAATTACTGAACAGAGACCAACTAAGCACTTCCAATCAATAATGCAATACACATGATAAAGAATGGTTAAAGTAGCTTGGAAAAGGTGATTTTAAAAAAAAATGTGGGACTTGACGAAGGAAACTTATCACAGAGTCCCATGACTCCTACCCCTTGAAAACATCGGTGGTTTCAATAAAAGGTAAATAGGTGGTTTAGTTCACAGAAAAAAAACCATATATTTAAAACCAACATTTGTAGATACAGAATGATACACTATTCAAATAAGGAAGCACAGTGGCTTTCTCTATGAGAAATTTTTTCACAGGCAGAAATCCCAAAACTTACCTGGTTTTGCTATTTATGAACAACCTCACTTACCTGTCTCACACAACTGCACTCCCATCTACCGTGCCAAGAGTGCTGGTGACCTTTAACACCACCCTTGGCACTCTCTGGTCTAAAACCTAACTAGTGCCTCCTTCCCATGGATGCACAGTTAATCCTGATGTGCTACAGTTATTGTTATGCAGAGGGCTAGGTCTCTGGACCTCTAGGCCCCACCTCTAGCCACTTCATATCCAAATGCCAACTCAGACACCAGATTGTCTATCAAGTAGCACTTTACAAATGATGTTGGGGTCTACTAAGTCCCAGCTTTCATGATCACTTGAATCGGTATTCCTGCGACAAAGCTGAAGACGTCGCCTGTCCTCTTTTGTCATGGACTCTGGCTTTTCTCCCAGAGACATGGGGGTGATAACTTCTACAAGACACCGCGAGATTGTGTCCTTAAAAGCTGGTGATTAAGGCTCCCTTGGTATGATAAAGAGCACTGGGATTTCCTTCTAAGGTGCTCTGTCATCTTCAGGTACCACTTTCGGGCTCTCAAAGGACACTACACTCTGTCCTCCAGGATGGAAGAACTTGGCTTCACTTCGGGAATAAAGATGTCCCCTGGTACGAAGTCCAGACTCTGGTTTTTGGGGACAAAGGAAGGGTCCAGATGATGGTGAGTGCTTGAAGAGATCTATGGCTGCTGGACGAAGCCTCTGCTATGAAGAATAGAGCCTTTTTGGTAAATAGCGGAAGCGTAGCCTTGTGGTGGATGGGCTAAAAGAGGGGTTGAGCTAGGGACCTCAAGACCTCCAACAGGTGGCCAGGAGTCTCGTAGTAGAGCCATGTTGATCATGGAGTTGGGCGATTACTTTCTTGTTGCCCACTGTCAACCTGTCATCGAAGCCCTTGTGGACTGCTGCCAGGGTGGAACAACAATTGTGTATTTTGGAGGCTCATTTGCCTTCATCAAACAGCCAGAAATCTGAAGTGCATCAGGTGAATTAGTACGTGCAAGTATGCATCGTTGAGATTGACACTCACAGCCCATGCCCCCTTCCTTAACGTTGGCAAGATCATTGGAAGGGTCTCCATACAGAAGACTTCAGATTTAGGATGGGTCATCAGGACCTGTCTTTTTGGTCGTAAGGAAAAATGACAAGCTGTTCCTACTATCTCCTGATGCCAGAACAACAGCGCCCTTGGCAAGAGAGCTGCGATCTCTTACTCCAAAGTCTGTTTTTAATGACTGTCCTTGGGGACAGCAGTCAACTTCCCTCCACCCCAGCAGGCGGGTGCAAGGTGAACTCGATCTGGTAGCCATCTGAAACCGTCTGGGCTACCCGGGGGTTCGCAGCAATAGTGGCCCATTGATGGGCATAGATCATTAGTCTCCCCAACTTCGGGCTGGTCTGAGAAGAGGTGGGCATACCAAGGGCTGGGCGTTGGGCAGCAATCAGTTGGTGGGTTGGCTGCCGAAAGTCCTAGTCATAGTGGAGGAACCACGACCTCTGCTGAACGATCCCTGACATGGATGGGAACCTTGTCCTCTGTCTCTCGATTTCCTCTGGTTTGCATCTTTGAATGAGCCGGAAGTCGTCCCCTGTTCGACTCACAGTCTTTCTCTCCGCTCCTGAGGGATGGTGGGGGTGCAGAAAAGATCCCTCCAGTCTTGGTCAGAGACCTTCAAGGACTGGTCCTGTTTTAACAGGATTCCAGGGGCCGAAGCCGAAAGTGGCACCGGAGTCGTCTGGTTTGATGTGGTTGGGGCCAGGCAGTCCAAGTCACATGGGGTTGGGGCTGTCATTGGAGCTGATGCTCTCTCTGTTTCTCTTTGGATAAACGAGGCAAGCAGACCAGTGAGCTTAGCCAGCTAGTCTGGCTCCTCATCGTCTCTTGACAATCTTCCCTTCTAGCTATGCTTCTTTCTTCTGATCCTGAATCGGAGCTGATAGCTGCTCTCCTTCTACTCACCCTTCTCTAGGGTGACCTCGAGTATGATCTTGATTCAGAGAGGGAGCATGATCTGGAGTTTCCTGTCTGGTGGTATCCCTCTCTCTCTCGAGCCAGCAGATTGCTATTGGCAGAGTTGGGGTCCATCCGCGAACCTGTCTCGCGTCCAAATCTAGGGTCCAAAACTGGAGCCGGGCCAGGCTCCAAAGAGCCGTGGCCACGTTTTCTCTTGACAACTGAGTGCTGACTTTCCCTTCTTTGAAGGAAGGCTTTTCCTCTTTTTCCCTTTAGACAGCATGGGTCCAGACGACACCATCCTCTACTGGGGTTTGCTTCTTGATGCAGGCACTTCACCTCCAAAACTTGCCGAAAATGGCGAAAAGATGATTAAACAGCCAAAAACAAGTCAAGGAAGACCAGATGAAGTCACAATTGAACAATATCGGAGGACAGAAAACACATGAGACTTCCACACTCCTAGCACATAGGATGGAAGAATGGGAAGGAGGCGCTAGTCGGGTATTAGACCGGAGGGCGGTAAGGGCCATGTTAAAGGTTACCAGCACTCTTGGCAGGGTAGATGGGAGTGCAGTTCTTGTGTTAAAACAGGTAAGTAAAGAGTGAAGTACATATTTACTTATTTGTTGCTCAAGAATAATTTGTTCACCAAAACTTTCAAAAATTCAAATGATGCGTGTCCCACGACTCATGCTAAATGTCTTGAGGAGATGAATCTTTTGTAGATGTTTATTGGTATAACAATGATTAAAGCCAATTTCTTTGTATGTCATATTGGTGCACTGTAAAATGCACTATTCAGTTTAAAACAGATAATACAGACACTTCATGATATAACCATCTGCCAACCAGCACTTTCATGTGTTTGATTAAGAAGGGGGTGTCAATTCATATCAGACCTACAGAACTATGCTCTATAAAACCTTCAATACTAGAAATTGAATGGGGACAGGTTGGTGAGGAGTGACATATAATGATGTACTATGCCAACAATACTTATTCTTACAGTTCTGTCACAGTATGATTTCAGAAACATTATTGGATGATCATTCCAAAAAATACTGTAACAGTTTCCACCAAGTGAACATCTGCATTTTACAATGAGTCTTGTAATTTAATGCAAAAGTGAGACAAGTCAGTGACAGGCAAATAACTTCCAACTTAATTACCTATGCATTAGTGTAAAGGAATGAATGCACCATGCAGAGTTAGTTTCACCTCGCTGAGAGGTGAAACAACTTACTTTCAAACATGATCAGCTATTGGTCAAAAAAAAAAAAAAATTACAAAAGCAATAACAAACAATTGGCCAAAAGAAAGCTTTAGTGACTCTTCAACTCAAAATGTGAACCAGCGACGAGATTGCGATTCCCACCGTAAAACGCGTCTGCAAGACAAATTGCACAATATAATAAGAACCTCACAGTTATCATGCTACAGTACACAGTTACTGGTTTTGAAAACATAGATTTCCCTATGACAAAGATGCAATGTGAAAGACAGCCCTTTGTTTTCAAATGACTGAAGAAGGGCCTACTCAGCAAAGTTTTATGAATTGGGTCCTGATCTCAGTCACTTCAGTGGTTTCTCCTAGCCCACCACCTGATACAGTATATCTCTGCTTAGAATACTAAGGTATCAACCTCTCATGTAACCTTGACTTTCTGTACATGTTACCACTGATTTCAAGAAAAGAATCTTGTACGTTGCTGGACTACACATACTTTTCTCACTTCCTTGGAATTGTGGGAAATAGTCAATTGATCCTGCAAATGTTGTAAGTACATACTAGACTGTAACAGAGTGGCATTCAGTGTCATAGCTAGATAAGATTCCTAGGCGGGTCCCAAACAGAAATAGGAATGGTTGCTACAATGACAAATGTGAAAAAATGTTGATAATACAAAGAAAACTCTAGTGGAGAAAAAAATTGTAGGGGATCTCAACCCCCTCCCCCCCATCTCCAATCTTTTTGTAAATTCTCAGACTCAACACACACACACACACACACACACACACACACACACACACACACACACACACACACACACACACACACACACACACACACACACACACACACACACACACACACACACACACACACACACACACACACACACACACACACACACACACACACACACACACACACACACACACACACACACACACACACACACACACACAAATAATAGATTTATAAGTGTTGTTGCCTTAACTATGGGTCCAATGATACAGGAAATATTTAAAGTGATCACAACACATAGACTAAAATGCCACGGAAATTGGTTTTTCTAAATATTTTTTTTTTATATTTTTTTATATTTATCCATAACTGCCTTTGGTGTTCTTGTAATGTCATTCAATGTTATTCAATCAAAGTTTCAACTTTCATAGTTTTAACCTCTCCTTTAAAAAAACTGTTTTCTACAAGGTGGCTTATAAAGTCATATTATGAGCTCATTTCATGCATGAGCTCTCTGTCCACAATTATTCAAAATGCTTCTACTTGCAAATGCTTTCATGGCTTTATTTGGTCCTTTTTTCCTCCTACGGATTGTCATAAAACCTCTTTGGTTAGTCATGTCTGTACTTCGAATCTCCTTTTAAGTTAAAATAAAGTACATGTAAACTGGCAGCTACCAAGCACAGCACCACAGGTCCTTGACCTAGAATCAAGGTACAGTAGTACACAGGCACAGAGCCACAGGGAGGGAATGGGGAGGGGAATGTGCTCCCAAACAAAAAGTTTCGATAAACATTCCTGCTTTTAATGATTGATTTTATTGATTAATACAAATACAGGGAGAAAAGGTGAAAATATTGCACCATTTTTGCATCTAGAAAGAGGAAAAAGAGGAAAAAAATTGAAAGGGGAGGGGACCCCCTGCCACACACCAGCAAAACTCCAACAGTGATATATACTGTACAAACAATTGTCAGGTGCAGTAATTATTTTCATGATTTGGCAATTTAAGCCTCTAGATATTGTTGTAACTACATATCTGCTTCAACTAATCATGGTACATACATCATATTACACAACGTTCTACTTTCACAACTATACAACAGACATTGTTGTTTGTCTTGTGATTGTTTAGGTAACAGTGAGGACACTATATTCTGACACACATTCATTCATAGCGTTAACATTTCCACAACGATAGATAGACGGTAATGCGAGAAGTAATACCCTTATCAGGAAATGCAATGTTTTCCATCTGTGTGGGAAAATCTCAAGGAAATGTGCTCTATTAAAGATGCCTCTGATGATGATTGGTGAATCATTAGGTAAAGTTTACAATGTACATGATTGATCAGATGGGCAGGTTTTCCCATACACCTGGAAGTTATTGCGCACACAAGAACATTCATCGATAAAGCAGACTTAAAAGGGAAACTTTGACTTGTTTTGTGAAATTCGCCATTTTCCAAACCTGTCAAGTTTCCTTCACATACTCATAACAAATAGTCAAACTAAATGAACTCCCATGTGTCACATACAAATGAACACAATTGAGAGAGTCACCAATTCTTGAATTTAGTTTTTGAAAATTTGTGACCAAACACTTTCCTACATTAGTAGCAATACATATGCAAACAGCCAGTAGAGGGCAGGGTCAACGATTTAAAAAATTATGGCAATTTTCGTAACTATAGGATATGGCATTTGTCCAATTACAAGCATTGCCATGTGGCTGTATCCTTCAAAATCCTCGCAAACTTATCAGTATAAAGTCAATGTGCCACTTTAAAAGGGGCACAACTCATGTGACAATGTCTGTATACATTTGTTAAATCGTCCAAAACTGAGTGCAGAACGAGTACGATATCAATTAGAATAGTACCAATAGATAACCAGAAGGTAAACAAGGAAATAAGAGTGCAGTTGTTGTGATGAGATAGGTACTTGGGAAGTGATTAAACTGTTGTTTTTTTTTTTTACTCTCAAATACCAAACAGGAATCTTATCTAAACATTCCACTAAACCTTCAATATTTACAAATCATTAATTTCAACCCAAAGAAACTATGATTTAAAGAAGTGTTATGAACATGACATCGTGAAATAAAATGTTTGTGATACCTTTTAAAATGGAAGATAGGTGAAAAATCTATAGTGGAGAATGAGAAGCAACTCTAGTTATGTGTTAACCACCACCTTTAGAAGATACATCCTTTGGCTTAATCAGTGACAGAATGCACAGGGAAAAAAAATGTATTTAATGCCTTTTTCATCTGTACAGTGCCTATAACCTTGTTTTGGAAACATGAACACTTTGACTTCAAACAAATACTGTTTGATGTGGGATGAAGAAAGTGCCATGGCAGCCAAAGAAAGAACAAAGAACCAAAAAAGTAAACATTCTTTTCTCCGTACTCACACTCCATTGATCAACTAGAGCACCATTCAATTTGTTTTCAGCCACATACGAAATAAGGTTGGTCAGAGGTATCGGATCCATCACTGGTGTCGAAGGTGTCTTCTCAACCATGGCGTACGGTGAAGGTGAATCGATCGCGTCAGTACCGACTGGCCTGACGTTGAGCACCATAGCTCCCCCTGGTTTTTTGTGGAAATAAAGCACAAACGGTTTAAGTATTTGCTCCTCCATTGACCATGTTTTGACGAGAGAGAGAACTGCCCCATTCAAAGGAACAAAATGCTCACGATCAAAACGTTAGGATAATATATGAAACAATTCACAGGACTGTCAGTGTAGTGGGATAACTACAAGAAAAACACAAAACACACTGCAATAAAGGAAAACAATTTTATTAACAGATACACACCTTTTTTTTTCCCTAAGTCTACTATTCTCTCTCTTTTTCAGTCATTAGGAAGCACAAGATTCCTACAGACACAGATACGTAGTTTGCATAAGTTCATGTAGACAGTACTGTATGTATGTACCGGAAAGCAGTCTTCAAACCAATGTATTTCTCACTTTACCATTTCTGGTGCTCTGTTTACTTACTTTTGAAATTCATGCAACTTTTCATATTCTTTTATTTCAGCAAAGTGATATCATTATTTTCAACAAAAAATTATTGGTCAACTGTTGCAATCCTTGTGTTTTCATCAAATATAGTGCTTTACGCTACAGCCAGTGACATGCTACCACATACACACCCAAACTGAAAGCATGACCCTTTTTTTTGACAGCCTCCCTTACATATAACTAACGTCAACCATAGATCTCTGTCTCAAGGGAGAGAATGTGTGAACATATACCCTCAAAAATAACAAAATTTCTTCAAAGACCTATTTCTCATAAAGTGTTTCAGATCTTGTGAATTTCATTTTCTGCACAACATACTGACATACTGACTTCGTAACATGCTTTCAATTATGGATATTTTCAAACTTTGGCCTACATGCACATTCCTTCAAGAGTACCTTACAAAAAAAAAGGAAACAGTTAAGGTGACAAACACACAAAACAACAAATGAAAACATTCACAAATACAACAAACTAGAGCGGCAAAGCAGATGAATCTCGATACTTCTGATTATTTCACGTTCCTTTGTAAAAATGTCCTGAATACAGAATGTTAGAAACAGTTCAATTGTGATTGAAGAGATTGACAACATAAAACACAGAAGTTGGAGTCTGGTCAATGTATCTGGCATTGACAAAATGTTAGACTTCTGCCACTTAATTCATGTGCCATTAATTGTTAACAATGTAACCATGCAAATGTATTCATTTATGTCAATTAAATAGTTGTTAAGACTTTGGTTCACTTTTTCTGAAAATATGAGCGCCTAAACACGTGGGATGAAAGCATTGTTCTGAGTGAGCTCATTGCATAAGGATTGGCTGACTTGCTAGGTGACTGATGTTGAATGGGATCGCCTAATAAAAATAATGAAATACCTTTAGGCTAATTTAACAGCTTATTGTCATTTGATTTGGTGGGTCTTAACGTATTAGGCTATTGGCATTAAATTAAATGCACATCTGGCATCTAACATTCTTCTTTTGTACTCTTTCATTCATGAAATTTTTGACATCATTCTTTCAACTTGAGAATAAACACAATTGAGTTAGAAACCTCAATACTACTCTGTCCTTTACTCCTTTACTAATACACACTTCAATCAGTGAATCGAAGGAGGAGCTTAAACAAGTACTGCCCAGGGCCCACCAATGAAAAGATCAAAACATCTATACTTTATGCAAGTGCCATTTGCAAAACTATGGGAGAAAATAGCCTTTCCAGGTTTCAGGCCCTTTTTTGGTCAATAATTTGCAAAGAAAAATATATATATTTTGAACTTCACACCATAACAAGTAACATCTTTTGCTTAAATGCATAGAAACATGATGGATGAGTTTAAGATATACTGACAATGGATCAAGACCCTGACATCACTTCAAAAGAAAATCAGAAAGTCCAGCTAGTGTGAAAATATCTCTATACGTGCAATGTATTGAGACAAAAATTGACTAAAAATGATACTAAAGACCTTGTTATTGTTTGCCAATTGGAAGAACAATACTGTACCTGTGTCATCATGTTTGTAGCTTGCATTTAAATTTCCAGTTCTCTCTGCATTATCAATTTCAAACTTTCTTCTTCTCAGTCTCCTCCTGTCATGGGTGAAAAACCAGAAAGCCAAAAGGCTTTGTGATTCCTTGCTACATGGTTATATAACAAACATGAATTATCCACATGACAAGTATGAGATCAACTGCAGTTATGTTTCACCAAAAGTAATAGGGATAACTTACTCAATGTGACCAATCCACACACCAAGTATGACATCAGTCACAGTTACCCTTCTGGAGATATTGTGTTCAAAAGGTTTTTACAGTTTGACCACTGGTGACCTCAAATGACATTTGACCTCCACCAAAATCAAAAGGAGTATTCTACTTACTTAACTTATATACAATCCACACACCAAGTATGACATCAGTCACAGTTACCCTTCTGGAGATATTGCGTTTACAAGGTTTTTACAGGTTGACTTCTGGTGACCTCAAATGACCTTTGACCTTGACCAAAAACAATAGGGATCTTCTGCTCATTATTACCAACCTACACACCTAGTATTACATCAGTCATGGTTACTCTTCTGGAGATATTTTGCTCACAAGGTTTTTACAGTTTGGCCTCTTGTGACCTAAAATGACCTTTGACCTTGCCAAAAAACAATAGGAGTCATCTACTCAATATGACCAATCTACAAACCAAGTATGACATCAGTCCAGTTACCCTTCTGGAGATATCGTGTTCACAAGGTTTTTAAAAGTTTGACCTCTGGTGACCTCAAATAACCTTTGACCTTGACCAAAAACAGTAGGGATCATCTACTCAATATGACCAACCCACACACCAAGTATGACATCAGTCACAGTTATCCTTCTGGAGATATCGTGTTTACAAGGTTTTTACAGTTTGACCCTGGTGACCTCAAATGACTGTTGACCTCGACCAAAAACAATAGGGATCATCTACTTGATATGACCAACCCACACAATAAGTATGATATCAGTCACAGTTATCCTTCTGGAGATATCGTGTTTACAAGGTTTTTACAGTTTGACCCCTTGTGACCTCAAATGACCTTCGACCTCGACCAAACACAATAGGGACCATCTACTTAATATGTCCAACCCACACATTAAGTATGACATCAGTCACAGTTACCCTTCTGGAGATATTGTGTTTACAAGGTTTTCACATTCTGACCTCTAGTGACCTCAAATGACCTTTGACCTTGACCAAAAACAATAGGGGCCTTTTATATCATATGGGCATTCCACATGCCAAGTATGAAATTTATCAGAGTTACCCTTCTTGAGATATCATGTTTACAAGCAAAGGCATCACATACACACGCACATATGCACACACACACACACGACATCACCATGGCACAGATTCCTTGCCTGCCTTCGGCAAGGAATCAAAAATTCAAAACCAAAGTGGGCAACTGTCTGCTAGAAGAGGGATTGACATGTATTACCAATAAGTTGCTACAGTACCAATCGTTTCCTACTGCAACACATCATAGACCAAAGTACTCAATGTTGTCCCATACTACCTAATCCCTAACCCCTTTCAAGAAATGGAATAACAGTTTTCCATCAATATGATGGCAACAAATTGGCCACGACTGTCCACATATCCCTGGCATTAAAATGTCCATGTACACAAAGATGCTAAAAAAGCTAACCAACAGTGTATTTTGAGCATCTCTGCAGCCAACACAAGAGATCTCATACATACCGTTTGACTATCAGTATCATTAATAGAACCACAGCCACTGCAAACAGACACAGGATAACAACACCAAGGATGATTAGGGGAGTTTGGTCCATCCTGGTCACAGCTGATGCTCAGCTACAAAGCAACTATTCAAATATACTTCTCATCAGTTGCTTGTGATCCAGTAACTTCAATCTAGTGAAACAAAAAGTTAAGAAAATTCATATTAAACCTCTGACAGCAAGATGCACTTAAACAGAATGATCTGCATTTTTTTAAGAAAGCGGAAACGATATAAGCATCTTGCACAAATCAACCACCCCGGGCACCCCAATCCCTACAAAAAGGGGGGGAAGGACAGAGAGAGATGTCCAGGTGAAAATTTTTAAATCCATATCATAATTGTGCAGTACACACAGTAAAGTAGCTTAATGTCACAGTGAAAGCATATTCGTCCCTCAAACAATGCCTCTTGATACTGCACCTGTAGGACTTACATTTCAGTTGCAGATATTTGATCTACATATTCACACTTTGCAACTATGAGGGCTTTCAAAACCTACGAGTGCGCATGTCCGGATTATGGATAAATACACAGTCAGTTCTTTTTCCACTAGGGAGCCCCCTAGTTAAAAAATTATCACCTCCTGAAATAGTTCGAGCCCCCTTAAAATAAGTCCCAACCCCCTGCAAAAGCTCCATTTGGCAAAAAAAAAAACACAATATGTTACTGTCTCTGTGTCTACGTGGCACTATTTTGCATTATCATATCAATAAATCAAAAATTTCTTGGGACAAGTTTGAAACCCCCTCACCTCAAGTCCCCCCACCTCAAACCATGAAAGGCAATCACTTTGTGATCATGTACGTGGTTCATGTATGACTGCCCCCCCCCCCCTCTCTTGAAAATCTGTAGAAAACACTGTCAGTCTTTATACCTCGTTTATAGTCTGTAAGTGCATTAAGTTGCTTTCAAAGCACTGCGGTTCTGTTGACAGTGCAATCATAAGTACTGTAGTGCACAATTCATCTGTTTTGATGTAAATCATTGATTATGCATTTTATTTAAAATGAACTTAATACAGTAGTGGTAAGTCAATGTTTAATTTCCCTTTCAATAACTGATGTATTCTGCAAGCATCTGCAAATTCTACAGCACCAAACATTTCAATAAAGTACTTATTTCCACAAAATTTGGAATGAAACTGATATGTAGTATTGAAAAAATTAACGCAAATTATGTTGAGCACTTCACTAAACTTATATTCACAAATCAAAATATGTCAACTATTAAAATGAAGGAACAGCATACATAAAAAACAGTCAAACTTTGATCCTCTGTTGATCCATGTGACATGTTCTAGCTAATGATTTTTCCAAACAATTACCTATCTAGACCTTATGACTAAAACATTTCTGCCACATCACCAAGACCAAAAATCTTGCAACAAACAGAATCACTCTGTAACCTTGAGCAGGAAATTTAACCATGGGGATACCACGAGTTGATCAATTACCAAACATTTCAATAAACTAGTGCAGCAATGCAGCTGTAGCTCACACAATTGAACTGAGGGTTACGGCCCTATGTTCTGACACACTTTTGTTCACACCCCATGTTCTGACACTCACATGTTACAACACATTCATTACATCAGGCACCATTTTGGGTCCCAGCTATGATGCTCGGCATAGTAATGACGCATTGATCAGCCGCTGCTGTCGGAATTTAAGTGTTCATGTCGAAATATAAGTGTGTCGGAACATTGGGGTGTCGAAACTTATGGCAACCACTGAACTAAGTAGAGGTAATCTTTGCAGCACTGCAAAATGAAAGTACAGTACTTGGAAGGTGACAAAATGTAACATACAAAAAGTAGCTAGTTGACACACTATCAAGCCTATGACATTATCATATGCCAGTGTACATATTAATTTCGACAGTTGAAAAATGGCATTAGGTGTACCAGCTATGATCTGTAGAGAAGGTTAAAACTCCTTTCTGCTGTGTGACATGTAAGGATGCAATGGATAATGTTCAGATCCTGTCAGAGCTGGCTTTGGCTGGATCTGAATTAAATGTGTGCTAGACTAGATTTTTGCAATGGTTGTAAAATTAGAATGTACACGGTTTGTAAAAAAAAACACTGCAGTGTTGATGATGCAACAAATCAACTCTGTTTACTCTTTAGAGTTTACAATGATCACACAGCCACATGCTTTACTAACTAATTTGTGATAGGTGATAGTTCAGTTGGACTTGATGACCCACAGGGCAGATAGGCTAGCCAGACCAACCGTAAAATTTGATTATTGTTTACTAGAGTGACCACAAAATAGCTCTCCAGCTAAACCTGTTCAGTTAGAGTGCCGTGTGCAAAAGAGCAACCATTTTGACTTATTACCTCACACACTTGGTGTGTGAGCTAATAAGTCAAAATAACACGAAAATCGCAAATAATTCAACTTCTGTTTTGAATATTTCATTTCTAAATAGTACAAAAAATATCCATTTTGACAAAGAATGTATGACCAAAGTTTCAGTCAAAATACTTCAAAAATGAAAACTCTGAAACATTTCCAGAAAGTTGATGACATCTGCCTGGCTCTATAAGCGCACACAGTAATGTGTGTAAGCTAAAAGTATACAAAAAGTGTATCAAATAAATGTTACTTTACAGTAATAATTATCAATATGGCTTTTTCAATCTGTTATGTATTTTTCATTTTTCATGAGTAATCCCTTATAATTGGCTTTGAACTAGAAGAGGCAGTACAGAAGTGAAGTTTACAATGGAAACTTGTGTCAATCAATTCAGAAAAGGATTTAGCCGATCAAAATATTGTGTACATTTTACCAATATATTTTCATATTTCTGGATGAGAGTCTAATCCATGACACTCTGGTCAATATTTTTGTTTGAAACATGCTAGTTTTATAACTATAAGGCTGGAATTTGAGAAGTTGGTTAGGAGTGCAAAGTTTCCTTGGAAATGAAATACAAAAATGGCAAATGTTTTCTTGTTTGAGACCTGATTGATACAGGCCATGCTTACTTTGGAATGAAACTGTGCCTGCTGTGCTACACTGCATACAGTTGAGACTGTTGCAGTGGTTGACTCAATGTATACTAACCAACTAAAATATCCCCAGCATATGATTTCCTAAGCAGCCTACCCACTTTGAACGTGGGAGTAGCCTAAATACTAGGCTAGGCCCTCGAAGTATCATACTTGCCAGGGAATCTCTGGGCCAACTTGCAACCCACGTGCATTATTGTACACTTACTACAGGGGGTGTAACTGTTG
The DNA here is from genome assembly GCA_021234535.1 of Stichopus chloronotus. Lineage (NCBI taxonomy): Eukaryota > Metazoa > Echinodermata > Holothuroidea > Aspidochirotida > Stichopodidae > Stichopus > Stichopus chloronotus. The sequence goes on along the minus strand of CM037839.1, from coordinate 21,436,098 downwards.
TCATGGTTAGGACAAGTCTTCATGTTCTATGTTCAATTGGACAAGGCCTAGCTAAATTCCACATTATTACATGAGGGCATTGGCTAAGGACACTACTGCCAGTGATGGTACTCGTACACATGGTACTGTGGTAGCATCGATGTTTTAACTTAAGTGGCGTAAGGGCAGCAGAGCCAAGCTCTGTTTAACAAAAACATACCCCGTCTAGGACTATATCAATTTAAAAAAAAAGATCACCTGGTAAGTTGAAATGCGAGCACGGCACCTTGTAGAAACCTGTTCCTATGATGCACAGTATAAGGTTACTGTGTTGTCGTGCGTTTTGTAGTACACTCCTGTAACTCCCGACTGTTGATCTTTCATCCACTCGATGCGGTTTCCAACACTGATCGCGGAGAACTAACCGTAACACGATATGTGCATGCAGTACTATAGTACAGTACCTTCACTTTGAACTCAATGGATGTAACACAATTAATAGACCTGTAAACGCTGATAATCAATTTATCATTCACGCCAGCAGTGCTGACTAATCTAAGGTTTCTTCAAATCGTCATGGTTCAGCTATTTTAGGCGCTGCGAAAGAAATGCCCAGTATGAACTGATTTATAAGTTAAAATACTGTGTACAAGAAAAAAAAAACATACAGAGGGTGCTGTTATCAGACAAAATGGGAGGATTCGGTAGGCTTTCTGATCGAATTGTACAGCCACCTTCGACCAAGTTTTGCATCTACAGAACCCTTAAAAAGCAAACATTTTTCAGGGAGGGGTTAGGGATCGACCTCCCCCACCTCCATGCCGGAAAAAACATCAAAATTTATGTCCCCCTCCCCCTAAAAAAAAGAAAAAATTATCGTTAGTCTGGCTACTGGTTTGATTTCTCTTGAAATGCGTAGACTAAGAGCCGACTTGATTGAAGTTTTTAAAATCGTTAAGGGTCTGGAAAATGTTAATCAGGCTACTTTTTTTAAATTGTCAGATGCTAGTAAAACAAGAGGTCATCAGCTTAAGTTCCAGAAGCACTACTGTAGACTAGACATTAGGAAGTATTTTTTCAGTCAGCGGGTTATTACTGAATGGAACAATCTGCCACGGGAGGCTGTCACTGCCACAACAGTCAATGGATTTAAAAACATCATCGATCCTATATTTCAGAATAGAAGGGGGCTCTACATAAGCCAGAGATGGCTGTCTGCCCCAGTTCTCACGACCCCATCGACATTTGATGCCGGTGGGCTCCGGTAAATCGGTAAATACTTGGCATGGTGCCTTAATTGCCTGGGAAAAATAATCTGCATAGTACTTACCACAATACGTAATTACAGATTATTAATTTGCATTTACAGATTAATAAAGCATATGGTACAGTGAGCCCTTCTCTGTTGTAGGCACCCTGCAAGAGGAGGGGGGCTTAGGCTACGATGCCTTCACAAACGTACAAATAAAGCACTTTTTTGCATGGTGCTATATCAGCGAACTGACTTGACATATCGAATACAAACCAATGAATGCGCCTCGGCGTATGCATTAAACACACTCTCTCCGCTCAAGCCATGTGCTGACAGGCTTACATAGTTCTGCACTGCACTGCCAGAGGTTTATAAAGGATAATGACCATACAGATTAAATTTTCGAATTTGGTTAATGAAAGTTGATAAAAATTTGGAATCATAGGCTTACTACAGGAAATTATGGGAAAACTTAAAATACGATTGTATTTGCTATTCAACCTGCAGTTTTCAATAACCGGAGAGATGAAATTGGTCCGAGATTTTCCACCAAAATTGTGACCTATTTTGCAAGTCATTGTAATAGCAATCTTAAAAAGTAGGTCTCTGAATTTGAAGCCAATAGGCCTACAGGAAGGTATGATATTTATCTCATAACATTCAAGCAACTTGATAGCTAGCCGAACACAAGATCATGCGATAACATCTTGGCAAAGCTAACAGACACAGATCCAGCTCACAGCAACCATAATACGATCAATTAATGTCCTATTTGACTTATGAATTCTTAAACGCATCTACGCAGTAGCTAATTAGTCCTAGAAGAAGTGCCAATTGTTTAATTGTATTTGGCCTATGGCTCAAATGATAAAATGACTTTAATTCGTCATTGTCCTCCATTCGAATGTCTGAGATTATTATGAAAACGGTCCCCTTGTCCCCTCCCCCCATATCATTTTACTGTAATATATTGGTACCGAAAAATATTTATGTATGATAAAAAATTAGATAATGATCATGAGCCATAATATGCATCTGGTACGCTTTGTATTTTCAAAACGGGAGGGTAGCCTCTCCTTAGACCCCCACGACGAGGATTTAGATATATCAAATTATTATGTCCTAAAGTGGACAGATATATCTGAAACTGAGGAGACACCCAAAAAAAAAAAACTTCTTAGATATCTAAATTTGTAATTCAGATATCCGAAACCTGAATTCAAAATATTTAATTTTCAATTTGAAATATACGTTGAATTATTTTTAGATACCTGAAGCAGAATTCACGATGTATTAAATTTAAGGTCAGACATGAAAAAAATCAATTTGAGATAGAGTTATCTAACACTGAATTCGAGATATTGACATTTAAGTTACCTGAAATATATTCGAGATGCTGTATCTGAAAGAGAATTTTGAGATATCTGAAACAGAATGTTAGATAGCCTATCTGAAAAAGCATATCTACAATTCTCTGGTATTAAGAAATATCGAAAATTATTTAAAGATTGTAGATTGTTGGTAGATTTGTAGATATCTTTTACAAGTTCAGGTATCTGAAATTTAATTTGAGATATTTTAAATTGCTAAGAGACATTTATCATTAATGATTAAATGTTAAAATGGTTTGCCACACTTATGCTTGACACACAACCTAGATCCATTTATGGCAATAAAGTTGGAGACTTCCGGTTTGCGGAAGTGTCTGCATGCAGGTTTATTTTAGACATCTGTGACACTAAGCACATAGTTTGAGCCGCTTCAAATTAAGTGCCCGGGTTGAATTTGCTCAAACAATATGTATGCCATATATCGCCTGTCACAAGATATTACAATATCTTGTACTTCCGTGTATACTTTCTCATCATAAGTTCTACCATTGGTGAAAACAGAATACTTGTTCATTTTTGCAAGGAGAGTTTCAGGATAAAGGCTCGTCATGAAAAATAGTTTCATTATACAAATATATATATATATATCATCAAAGACGTATTTAGTCATAGGACACTGTGGGAGGAAAAGAATCTGAAGACAAAACTCTAGATCCTGTTACTGCCTTTCAAGTGTTTGAACAAAGCAGGGGCGTCGTTGTGCAGTGTAGCAGCAGTGGGAGAGGCACATTGCTATTCTTCTATTTTTCTACGGTAGGACATATTTAGCGAGTGTCCAGAACTGTCAGCGGGGGGGGGGGGGGGGGGGGGGGTAGGGAGGCGCTGGGCTATTTAACCTGAGGGGGAGCCGTTTACGTCGAACAGGACCACCCAAGTAGAGTGCCACAATCAGTTGGAGGGGATCGCGGGTGCAAGAAAATTTTTGGTTTTACAAGCCCCACAGTGCAGATGGAAAGAAAGTGCACTTCTAGGGTGTCCTAAACCATGTGCACATATCCAGACTTGACAAAGGGATCATATGTTTGCAATTTAATGAGAAAAATCATCAATCTACGAAAAACTCGATACTTTGGATTGCTCTTGGCTAAAATATTTTCACCCATTAAATCGCGTTCCATCATTCGACGGCCGAGCGTTAAGAGTGGGTCACAACGGAACGATATAACCAAACCGATAACGATGAAATCGTTGGTGATGTAGCGGTAACACCGCAACAATATCAGACACGATATCGATTACACCCCCCCCCCCCCTTCCCATCACTGGATGTTAATTACAAACTACATCACACTCCCGACGTACGTTTAGCACTGACGTCTGATGTATAGGCGCGTTCTGATTTGTCCTTTCATTTTATTGTGCAATTGCTGCACTGGTGGAAGTATCTCTCCTTGAGTGGCGCAGCTCAGTACTGGTGGGGGAGGGGCAGGTCTCCCCTGGAACATTTTTTTAGGGAAATTGGGAAAATTCCAGAAAATTGGGGAAGTAATAATTCCTTTTCACATTCCTCGAAATATTTCCTATAGTCGCGTTCCACAGAAATGCTTCCTCGCTGAAGCAGGTTGAAAGTGTGCACTGATTCTCAACCTGCATGGGGTTTGCGGATCCCTATAGGGGTTCTGTGAAGCTTGTTTGGGGGTCTGCATAGGGCACATGAGGCCGCGGGGTTCCCTGGAAAAAACAGTGTTCCGTACTTAGAGGTTCGCGAAAGCTGAAAGGCTTTGAAAAATTCAGCCGAAAAATGGTAGGTGTAATGTCAAGTTATAAATCATACAGCAACCCGTATAAACTAGTAATAGTTCTCGTACTGTAGATTGTCTATTTTTTCCTAGTCAAAGCAGCGGAGAAAGTCTCCTTTGCGGATTGTTGCTATTTGTTTACAATAGAGCAAAAGTTATGCTACTGTGGACCAATCACATCCGATTTTGAACTTGGTCACTGTTAACTAATTGGGTCAGTGAGGCTCTATACTCATATTACCTGTATATACGTTTTCTTTTCGGTTTCAACATGGACAAAATATAAAAGCAAAGTAAAACTACGTTTACACCTTTTCCATTAATTTTGTTTGTTTCATGCGGTGCTTCATTTTAATACTATGTCAGAAAAGGACACAATTTTTTTGCACCAAATAATAACCCTACGATACTTAATTTTATACCTGTATGTATGCCCCTTACCTCGATGAGGAGATTATATATTAAAAAATAAGCATACATTGGTAATATAGATTTGCGACAATTTATCTTTTTAATTCGATTTCAATTTCTTTTAATTTAAGTAAGAATATCCATTTCCCATAATGAATAAGTTGTAGCTCAATCAAAACATTTTCTTTCCCCTGATAGAGATCCCTCAAAAATATGGAACATCCTGTAAGGGGTCCGGGGATGAAAAAAGGTTGAGAAACTATAGGTGTTATGATGATCAGTGTAGTGGGACCTTATAGGTCATAGTGAGTGGAACTATACGGCTATGGAGCTGTGTATAAGTATCGCTGGCAGGCACTTTTTTGTGACAGAAGTAAATGCGAAGTAACCCCCAAACTGCATGAAAGACGTTTTTGCTGACAATTGTCTACATGGTGAATATTACTTCAACATCATTCGATTTACCTCGAAGTAATCAAAAAGCATACAGGCTGCCACTCTTTACGTCTATGAGTTTAGCGATGTTGGACCAATTATCGCGTGTGTTGGGCAATTACAAGATGAGCTTATCAAGCCCGGCTGAATACTTTAGAGCCAAGATCTTTCTGACATCACTTTTGCGGTGACCAGAGGCGGGACAGGATTCGAAAATGGCCTAAAATAGTTTTAAAACTGCACTGTTAAATCATGATCCCATTCGGCATATTCGGATAAAGTCTAAAAATGAATATTTCACCTGCAGTGCAAAGGAAAATGTAAAGGAACTAGAATCACTACCTTACAAAATAGGACTTCCCCCCAGATATAATATTCAGTTCAAATCTAGCATCAAATATAGCACTATTTTACATTTTCAGTCCACAATACACATAATAAAAAATTTTCAAAATGGGGGACGCCCTTCCCTTAGACCTCTCCCCCATGCAAGACAGCAATCAGTCATCAGATCCATCATACCATAACTTCACACTTACGTACAGGCTGAGGCTCAGACCTGCTTACGCCTCGTCCATGACACTTTCAGGATCAAGTCAGACCAATGTATCTTTAAAAAATATAAAAGTGGGGAAATTGAAAAAGTTCTAGCTAAGCCACTGTCCTGACGAAATTCCATCGATATCCTTTTCCGGACACCAGAATATCGTTATCGTTTAGGTGTCAATGGCGCAACTTAAAGTACACTGCAGGGATATTTCAGCGTTTTCGTTATGGTTCTGGTGTGACTGAGACCTCATTTTTTACAAAAATCTTGAGTCGGCATATAGGCCTGGTATCTCAGAGGAGCGCCACCATCCGTCGGCACGGAGCGTATACCGGAAAACGTTTTGTCCTAGATACCTCACAGATTACAGGATATGGCATTTCCGAACCCATTTGTCCGGATCACGACACCCCTCCCCTTATAGATAAATGTAGCTTAAACACGTTTTCAAGTTAATATATTCTATAATCAAAATAGGATTCAGGCGATGCCTGTCCCGGCCCCAACAGTCCTCCACCCCATCCGTGATGGGTGGCAGTACTGCACACACTAGCAAGAACCACATGCATCCTCAGGTGATCGTCCAACCTCAGGTCAAGTCCACGTGTGTGGAAGATGACGCAAAATGGTAACGCCGTTATCGTCGTTTTTGAATCATCTCACTCTTGTGGTTTTGTCCTTTTACATGTTTTCCAAAGGTGGAAGAGACATACAAGTGGTTTGAAAGTGGTATCGACTCCCAAACCACCGCACTTCTCGGCTTCCGTATCGTATAGACCGACTGGCAGAGGCGAAACGTATACAAAAGGAGGGCGCCTTACTGTATCACTGTGACACCATATGCGGGTGTAGGGAGGTCTAGGAAGGATAAGGGCTAAAACCAAGAGAAGGTCATGTGACAAAGATGACAAGCATAAAACTTTTCAACTGTCAAATTATTGTGGCAAATATACATAGCAGTTGGAATGATTTCTCCGTCCCTAAAATGGATCTTTATCGATGTTTCAGTTTACCAGATAAGTTGTGTTTCTTTGAGAACTGGATATTGAGGTGGGAGGGGGGGGGGGGGGGTGTTACGTGTATACAGTCGGAAAATGGGGACAAGTGATGTAATTTTGACTAGGTCACGGCTTTTCAAACTGGCGGAGATGTGGTGCAAGGCTTTTTCACTCACTTTTAGTACGTTTGTTGACTTCTAGCTCAAAATCTGTAATTGTAAGTTCATGAATGGCTAATGGGTCATTCCATAGAATGGTAGTTCATATGACGTATGTAGGAGATGCATTCTCGAGTTAGTGACGTAAGTCACCGTATAACTTCAAAGGAGAGGGCGTTTGTCACTTGAACCGATTTTCTCCTTTTAGATTAGTGTGTTTCGTGTGTCATATTTTCTTCTATCACTTTGATTTTATTTTCAAAACATTTTTCTTCAACTTGCTCATTGCTGCATTTGTGGATAACAACAGTTAAAAGGAGGAATCAGAGACATCATGACTAGGAAAAATAATACTCGGTAACACTTATTACACTCACAGAATTATTTACCTAAATTATATAAAATAAGAACTCCATAAATTTTATGTAAAATTAATGTGAGCAGTATTTGTAAATTTTACATAATTTTGGTAAATGTTACTACATTTTAGTAAAATTGTTATATCATAATGTAAGATTTTTACATTAACTATGTGTAAAATTTTACCAAAAAGTTATGGAGTTCTTATTTTACTTTACGTTTTTGTAAGTGTATCAGCTTACAGCATTAAGTTTGTCAAAAAGTTATAAAGGCTCAACGTCCCATTCACTTAATGACATTGGGAAACTGCCCTCATGTAAATTATCAAATACCGATTGTTCTGACAGTTCATATAATTGTAAAGTAATTTTATACTGGAAACTATAGTTAGTTTCTTCTATACCCCAGGGTTAGTATCTCATTTCCTCAAACTCACGGCTGCCGCCCACGATAGCGTTTGGCGTATTTTACTGAAAATTGAAGGGATTCATCCATGACAGCAGGGAGCTGCTAGAGCTGAAAATTTTTCAATGCAAGCATTTTAAACCCCATTTCAATACCTTGTTCCTAGCTCAAGATATTGCCGTTTGAAAAAAAGACTTTTTTGGTCCTGAGAAAAACTTCCAGTTGGCGCAAGGTTACCAAAATGCTATGTAATGGTGCCAAACTTATTTTTACTTTGACTTTCTTTGAAACTGAAACCCTCGTTTAATCTCGGAATTTGACACTAGTGCAAATGCAGACTGGGCATATTGTAGATTTACCTGAAAATTAAATGAAATTAAAGTCACATCTCTTAAAGACAAAAACTCATCACCCCCAGACAGTTCCAATTCTCCCAACCACCTACCTCTAGTCAATCCCTCAGCCTGTCTTAAATTTCTCCACATGTGTAATCAAAACAATGAATCCCTGTGTACGCTGTGTAATACGAGCTACTCTGCATCTTTCGAATTTGCTGTCAATCTAAGAGTACTATGACTAAGAACCAGTTGAGACTTTTGCTTTCCGGGAGGTAAAAATATAGCTTACGGTGATGCAATACAGCCTTTAAACTATTGCAATGTTTCTTTTAGCACAGTTACTAATGTAAAGAAATGTAAAGAACATTCAAGTAGATGTGCCTGGGTGCCCGCACAGATTTCCAAAAGTGCAATGAACCATTTTAAAATAGTTTTTACTTTCAAAATCTGTAACTTGCCAACGGAACATGCTATTGAGATATGGTTTTCACACACAAAACAATGTAGGCCTATATAGATATATATTTCTAAGATTTATGGAATATCAATTGTTTTCAGTGGCCAACCCTTCGACACCACAGAGGCGGTGCTGCCACCGTTGGGAACGGCTGGCCTGTATGAACGACTTCACGAGGAAATATTTCATACATCATGTGTATAGGTCTAGGCTGCACCCCCAATACAAATAGGTTTATTAAAGTAAAGCATGCAGTTAACGTGCCGGAGCTTCTTCTATTTCGATGAATTAATACTTTTCTTAACCGAAAATAGCGAGCACCGCATAGAGAACCGCCACTCAACTGTTTGCCCTACAGCCCTGCTGTATATTGGGTCAATGGCAAGTTGAGCAGTTACTTTAGGCATGGAGCTATTGTACTAACAATTGCATGATCGGAGAAGTCACCCCACTGACTGATCAGATAGGAACAAATGCTGACATCCTGGAACACATCATCGTGGGTGAAGAGTAGAGTGTCAGTCTTGTAATCCCTGGGTCCCCGGATCAAATTCCGGTGAAACCACTTTGAAAATTTTCTCGGGATCCAAAGTTGGTTTGTTCATTAAAGCTGTTGACGGTGGTGCTGAGGGGGTTAAGGGGGTTATTTGGGTTCCTGTCGGTCTTGACCACTGCATGTTGCTCAATACATGCTGATGGGCTGCTGATCTCAGTGGGCAGGTTCTGCACCCCTCCCAGCGATTTGGTAAAGTGACTTAAGACTTAAGACTAGAGGACAGGCCGTCTGTGTCTGTGTCCGTGGGGTGGGGACGTAAAATGGAGGAAAATTAAATCGATTCTATATCTTGAAATGGGAAACTTTTCATAACAAACTATACCGTAGCGATTGCAATCAACAAGAAAGCTTCGTCACGTGAAATGGGGGTGGGGCTTGGACCACATGATAATATATCTAACACGAAACGTTTCTAAAACGCTTAAATTTGTGTTATACGACTTTTTAAAACCCAACGTTACAAGTTTTATAAGCGATTTTAACCGATTTGTATAGTAGTACTTGGCTTCCAATAGTGTTTAGTGAAACGATTTGATAGTTTACAATAGGACATAGCAGTTTAATCAAAGATCACCTAATTGGGAAACAGAAGTCTGAGCTCTTCTAGTTAAACTTGAATCTTCATGGAGTATGGTAAATTGAACTACAGTAGCTTTTATCAGTGGTGGAAAATTTGACAAGGATTTACACATCAATTTTCTTCTAGAAATTAGTGTGTAATTGGTCAATAAGGATTTTTTAAGGGGGTGTGGGTGCACACGCTATTTGCATAGCACACCACTCTCATATGAAAAAATAAAATATCACAAGAAGGGGTTTCAATATTTTTTTTGTAAGGTCATTGTTCACTGTTAAACTTGTTTTCTCAGTGTTACCGTATTGTTCATTGCTATTGTCCGCCAGCTCCTATCCAGTCTAGTGGTCAGTAAGATATCTTGCTGCCTTCCATTTACAATCAGTGCACTTTGAAACATCAACAATAATCGCCTATTGTTGGAGGCCACTAAACCCTCCCCCTAAGAAGCTTAACCGACTCATAGACTAATTGTTGCAATAGAAAAAATCCAGTAAATTTGAATTTTCATTGGCCTCATAGGCCTACGAGCCAATCGATCCTCACATGATGTGACGCATGATAAGATTTCATAGAAGGATCAAACCCTAACCATGATGATATGTCTCGATATCACGTCATGTTCTATCATGCAGAAAAGGGTTTTTTTGATATACAATTTTAGCACATTATGGAAATTCTGTGAGGATACTAGCTAGGTGGGCCGTTCTTTGCTTTTTACTCAAGACAAAAGTTGCCCTGTAAAGGTAGATTCGGTCTCAGTGCCTTGGAGACTTATTACGGTGCATTGCCACGGCCACAGGTCCCATGTGTTACCCACAGCTTGTGGTAAAATGATGCACGCGGTTTGAAGGAGATCGTGAAGGAGATGGAACGTAGCCTCCAGCCTACCTGTTGGAAAGACCGTTTACCTGTTAATTCTCGACACTACCTTTATTCTTCCCGTTAGTACTTCATCTGAGACCCGGGAATCAAAACAACACCACTAATAGGCACAAAATGTAACGGCAAAAAAGGCAACCCCCCAAAGAAACATGCAAAATGCATGCCAGTTCAACAATTTAAGCAACTATAGTACGGTACATGCGAGTAGTAGCTCCAGGTTCAACCACAGATTCGATCACAGAACTCCCACAGATTCAATCATTTCTGTCAAAGATGCAGGATGGGAGTTCTTACAACTCTTGTAAAAATATGTTGGGGTGGTTACGGTACAACCAGATCTCACTCTCACATTCAAGTACTACCCGCTTGAATTACGCAACATGTTATTATTCCTCAGGTTTGTTTACCTTTCATCTGTACTGTACGTATGTACCTTTACGTGTGCACCAGAGCCGCATATAAAGATACTGTACGGCTCTGATGTACATGTGCGCCCTGGTCAAAGTCACAGCTAGATGAATAGGCCTATCGTACGATCCGGTGGAAATTCATAAAATTGCCAAGCTGATAATTGCTGTTGAATGGTTAAGAAGGTCAGTGAATTGAAAAGGGCATTCATCTCTCAGTCCTTACGTTAGACTCTAGTGTAAGCATAGGCATGATAGAGTTGTGTCTACAGCAGTCCAATGATCGTAAAATGTCTGTTTAGAATGTGGGCATATACAGATCATCCCCTTTGTAGCGGTATGCAGTAGTGTATACTTAACGCTAGGAAGACCTGTGGCCTACTAGCTACACATGTTAAATTGCATGAGTATACTACATGTGACTCGAACAACTTTTCACTAACTTCGTTTGAATTATCACAAAGATGGGACTATGACGTCATATGATATAGTCAAGAGATTCTCACTGCATGAAGCCAAGTATGCCAAATTAGTACTAGGCTAGTAGGCCTGTGGCCTTTATTTACAAAACAATATGCATCATACTAAGTTCATTTGATCACGTCCTGTCATTTGTAAAGTGTAGTACTGAATTCAACTTACAGTATATACCATAGCTCCTAAGACCAGAGACCATGCGGTGTAAATTTAGAATGCAACGCCCCACATATCACCCTAAAAAGTTCTCAGTCACAGATCGGCACAGTGACCATTCATGTAGGTGCATTCATTTTGAGAACAACATTCATTTGCTCAGTAGTATGGGGTCTGGAAGCACTTGGTAGTGACTACACCTCCAGAGTCCCAGTGGTATATGTAAGAGATAAGTATTCTGCAGTTGTACCCAAGATGCAGGACCACCTCCGACCTGTTTGTCAGTTTATTGTCTGCCTAGGGGAGGTGTCTATAACAGGGTTTCCCCTGGGTTTTTCAGAGTATGAGGGGGTGAGAGCGAATTACTTAACGCCCTTATGAATTTTGGGTACAAATCCGTACTTAAGGTTCTTCAAGAATGGGTGATTCTAGGAATTTGACTATGATGTAAACATGGGAGGCGGTAATTAAAGCATTTTTTGGCGGGGCGGTCTTAAAAAGTTGTGAGGCGGCCGCCTCCGCAAATAAGTACCAGGGAAAACCCTGCTATAAGTAGAGGCCTGCTCCTTCCTCTTTTTGCAATTCTTTAATCATTGTGGCTATGTACCTGATCGTCGAGTAAATAGAGGCTGCTGTATCTCTTGCAAGTCCAATCGCAACCAACTGACCAAGATTGCATGATGTAATGACCCAGCACTTGTGAACCTCACATATCACAGCACATAAAACTTAGCTGGTGTTTTGCTACACATTGACACAAGTATAATCACCTACTGTAATTTCTATTTAGTGCAGTAATAGGATGCTTTAATTTTGCATTGTAACAATATCCTTTTCCTCACTGAAATGAAAGTACTTTGTAAGCAAATCAGCCAATACACAGTAACTGGCTTGGATTTTCGTACGTGTCTTAAAGTTATGCACGTTGACATGAGAATATTTTTTAGTGCTTGTACATAATTTAATAAATTCATGTGTTGGGTTGTGAGTTGTGGTACAGTGCCGTACTTATATCCCTCTTGGGAGATTATGGAATGTAAGTTTTTCAGAGGACTGGACAAGTCAGCGGGTTTGCTTGTTCTAATGCAGGTCAAATTGGAGAGATGATTTTTAATTCCAGTGCATTTGAAATTTGAGCAAAAGTAGCCATTGATGCTTCTGAAATGCTTGGTACCTGTAGGCCTTTATGGTTTCTTGTGAAGTTACTATTAGTTACAACTCCTAGCCTGCATGAAAGTCAGTGTGAGTGATTGTTGAACAAAACCTACATGATTGCAAATCTCCAACATATGTAGGCCTCTCATGCAAAATGATTTGTAGTCACAATTGACAGGGATTGTCGCATCTTTCCCTCTTGTCCAAATCCGTCGGTTAATTCACCCTTCAACATACATTTTGGATGTAATTGTCCATAATTGGGAGGAACCAAAAGCAACTTTACTGCAGTAATGTAGGTAGTTTCTCATTCATCAATTGAAAATTTCCTTCACCTAAATACCTGCAAAAGTACTCTTCCTAAACACTGATGTATTGTGTCCTTTTTTGTTACACTTCAGTTATTCATCTCACAGTGTAATTGTTGTCCTTGGAATAATTCCTTGCTCGCATAATAGTATTGTGTTATGTTTCACATGACTCTAGTTTGTGATTGCTGTCCGATGGCACATGGTAGCTGTGTGCATAGTGATGACTTTATTGTCCTAGCAAGACCATGTATGCTAGACCAGTTTAGAAACAAACTATCACTGGACATTTATCTGTCATCAGCTGTTGGGAATATGTCAAGTTTGATGAACACTCGTATGTTGTTTACTCAGTCATGTCCCATCATTCATGAAACGACAATGCATGTTTGCATTCTGGTTCCTGGATTGCTGCCAACTTTGGCATAGAAAACCTTGAAAGGTCCTGTTCTTCTGATTATGCTATCATCACTTGTGTGCTTGAATCCTGTCTTTATGCTAAATCTCCCACCCTCTTTTTTTTTGATGCAGGAAATTTGAACCATTGGAAAGCTAATTGGACAAAGGTAGTGAACCTTGGCAGCTAGCAATGTTGTCCAGGTATCTTGTCATCCACAGTGGAGCATGCTTTGGCTCGTTCAGGTATGGAACGTCGCTGCTCTTCAATCCGGGAGGTATGCAAAACAACCTCTGCAAGAATTTTGGTGGGTTCATGCCTCCCAGTAAACTTGAGGACAGCTACAGGTTACACAGAGTGAATAAAGCTGTACAGAAGATGTCTGAAACCGAAGACCAGGATGGGGAGTCGGACAATGGCGAGAGGGCGGGGTCGCTTTTAAGACAGAACAGATTCGGTGACAGAAGTCAAGTTACTGGAACTATAGAGAGAATGGTGGAAGATATGATCCATCAGTCCATGGAGCATGGAGATTTCAAGGATTTGCCAGGAATGGGCAAACCCTTACCACCGAAAGAGGTATCCCCATACATCGATATAACCCAGTACAACCTTAATAGAGTTTTGAAAAACAATGGGGCTGCTCCTGAATTTGTGACCATTGATAGAGAGGTTAAAGACCTCCTCTCGGAATCCAAATCCAAGCTTTTCAGGGAAAGATTCAAGTTAGGTCTGGAGCCTCTCAACCGTTTCAACCAGAAGAAGCTGGACCAGTTAGTCATGAGTTTCAGAGAGGAGATGAAAATCATCAACAATAAAATCATCAATTTTAATATGTGTGCACCTTCCCTCAGGTTACAGAAATTCCAACTGAATCCAGACAGGGAAGTAGAGAAAGTGATAGCCGATTACAAAGAGTACGAGAGGGAAATGCTCCAGTCTCAGGAAAGACGGAGAAATGAAAATGCAGCTGCTAATGATGAGGCGATTGGATGGTCCTCAATGGGTCAGATCACAGAGAAATTGTTGAGTGCCATCCTTGGACACAGCAACAAGTAATCTAAGAACTATTTCCAGTGTATATCAAACATGTTTCAGTCCCACAATGGGTATATACTGTACATGCATCTGTATTGATCTTCACTGTACTGTAGTAAAATGGATGTTGCTCAGTGCACCCCAAAATGTAAAATAACAGGAAAAATAATAACAAATAAAAATAAAGAAGAAAGGAATGGCCAATATTTTATTACTTTGATTATGTATGAAGGCTCTTTGGTGCCTGCTTCACTGCTTCCTAAAATTTACTACCTCCATTGTGCAACTCTGGGCCACCGCATTCATTTTGAGCTGCAATATTATATTTTGGTCCATATTCATTAAGGAGATATATTGATCATATGATAAACTGTCCTGAAGTTACTCTTCTTGTTATATAGTAAGTCCATCCCTCATATCTGAATAGATCATCTGAAGGAATTCTCTAATGATTTGCGATTGCAGGACAATTGAGGAAGTATATCCACTAAGATATGTGATATTCAAAGCAAACTTTTAGACATTTATCTTTCTCTTATCTTACTCTTTGTCTCGCATGGATATTGTCCTCTGTGTTGGGTGCAGCTAGCCTCTCATTGTATCGATTTGTCAATAACTTAAATCTGCTAATTTTGACCGTCCTGTGCATTATAGTTTCTTTTAAAGGTGCTTTGTGGTGTCTCAGGACATGTGTTAATACTGTAATATTACTGTAAAACCTACCTCCACTGTAATATAACTGTACAAGCAAGGATGGATCATTTGAATCCTTGATGTACTCAAAGGTCATGTGACATGAAAATGACATGTTGGAGTATTGGGTGCATTAAGCATTGAAAATATTAAAAATGGCCACAAATTCCATAAAAATCTGTCAAAGATTGACCATTTACTGGAAAATTAGTGTCTCATAGCTGTATCATGAATAAAGATTGGCTAAGAATGGAAATTTGTAATTTCAAGAGATGGTCTTGTATGACATGTCCTATGTTAATCCTTTGTTTAAGGAACATTTATTTCAAGTACATTTGAGAATTTTATATGTGTGGAGTGTTTTATTTTGGAAGCATGTATTTTCTTCAAAAATATCAATATCACTTGCCATGTGCAACTCAGTAATTAAGAGGGGAAACATATAGCCATAACAAAAGAAATACTGACACTGTGTAATACTCCTCGTCATCTGTTTTGCTTATTTCCAAACTTTGTTAGATCTCAAAAAGATATATCTCAAAGACGGTAAAAGATATACACAGAATTTGAACGGCTTCTCATTCATGCAGGGTTTTACTTTGCAACTTGTGAAAGAAGGCTGCTCTTGTGTAGAAGCATGTCACACAACTGTTAATACACACTGTACTGTGTACTGTTACAAACTTTTTTCGACATGCAGCTTTGCTCATCTGTCCATCTTTCCATCTGTCAGCAATTGAATGAACTCATAAAGGAATGCACCTTCCATATTTCTGCAGAAATTGTGCAGCCATGCATGTAATGCTAATTTCCAGAGCCCTCTGTCCAATTCTTATTTCCTTTCTGCAATTCAAAAACCTGATCAAAAGCCCATCTATCAAATTTTTACAAAAGTGCATTTCACTCAGGGTCTGCATCCTCTCATGTGCTTCCTTTCTTTGTTGGTTGTAATGGAGAGAAGGTTACAGTTATGTTCGTAAAGGAGAGTGACCTGATGTGTTCACTCATCTGAAGTGACAGCTTGTGATTCTGTGGAATCAACATGTTGAATTTATCAGATATTTATTTGACAGTACTATTAATTTTCCACAGTATTAGTTACTCTACCTTTTCAGCTTACATTTCTCCAAGTTTGTTTTTTCTTAATTTCCTGTAGAGATAATTCGTTTGATGGAATATTAGTCACTGATCTTGTATGAGGAAAAACAATTAAATTAAGCTCATAATTTTAAACAGCTTATGAAATATTTCAAGATGGTACCTCATTGTCTTTGAAAACTTCCATATTTGAAAAAAAAGAAGAATTCTACAAAATTCTGCAAAGAAACTGTTCTAAAATTACCAAACAAAATGTTAAAAAATTGCCTGTATGTGTTACCACTGTGTAAACTTTGATCCCAATATCAGGAGGTAAAACTGGAGGTCAGAGGATCTTGCTTTGCCGTTTCTATACACTTCAGTTATTTGCTTAGTTTCATAGGCACAATCACACTGGCGATGCATTCGTCAACTGTTGGAAACACTGCTAAATTTAACTCAAAGAGAACTAGTTGCTGATCAGAAATGCTATTATCTGTATTTTGCTTTGACAATGTAAGGTGAGTCATTTTTTTTTTTTTTATGAAGGTGGTATGCGACCTTTGTCTTTGTTATGATGAAGATTGATTTAATCATTGATACCTTTGAAAATATGAAATTGTATTAGATTAAATTTTAAAATTTGTACTGAGGTTAAAATTTTATTCCCAAATGGGTGAGTGTAATGACACAGGATATTTTTTTATCTACGATTTTATTTTTCCAAGTTTCTGTGAAACCCACTTACCTTGAAATGGCAGATGTTCTATTGTTAAATTGTAACTAGGTTTTAAGGTTTACTTTTTGTCTGAAATATTATGACCTACATTAGAAAATGCAATTAGTTTGAAAATTCTTTTATTTTGTATAACATAGAAATATTTATTATAATCATTGTATTTAATGAGATATATGGCCTTAATAAACATATGAGAAAAAATGATCTAATTGTAAAACTTTCTTTTTGTCATCTTTTGATGAGCAGCTTTGTCCTCAAAGTTTTGTATGATTTCGACTGGACATTGGTAGAGTATCCTCAGGAGCAAAGAACATAATGGTGTGAAACAAATGTGCACTGAACATTTGCTTAATCTTCAGTTGTATTTGCAAGCCTGAAGGTTCTGCATCATTTTGCGTGAAGATATGATAATTGGTATCAGAGTGAAACTCAAATAAAAACCAAGTGAAAGTTTTTTTTTTTTCCGGAATGATTTAGGAATGACAGAACTCAGTTTAGGTTGTCCCACACGTTATTCTGTTGGAGGTCCAGAAAAGCAAATCATTCTCAGTTTCTAGTTATCGTATTGATGAAATTTTCCGTATGAAAGACATTTGTGTGATAGAGACTTGGCACAGCGTGGATGCAACAGCTGTTCAAGTAACAAATTCCAGACAAACACTTTGCTGATAAATCATACAGTATAGGCCTGTATGATGAACCTCGTACCTCCCTGTCGTAAAACGTGAAACTAAGCTCGTTTCAAATTGAATACCACCACCTTCATTCACTCGGTCTCAACATCAGTTGGTAATGTAAGAGTAATTTGTCAGGTGTTTAAGGTATTCTAGTAAGGTATTCTTGATATGTTCTTTATGTTGCATGTATTGATATGCTAATTTCAAGGCAGCTGTGTATGTCTCTGCTATGTTGTTCAAATAGTTTTCTTGTGCTGTGTAATTGTTTGTAAGTTTCTTGCTCAGTTGACTATCTTTCTGAGTTCACTCTGTTAACTGGCAGTCTGACTCGACGCATCTCGTCGCTATAATTTAACTCCTGTGTATTTGAATATAAGTATTTTGCTATAACCTCTACCAGTCCACGCCTGTCATCTCTCTCCGTGTTCGTGTTCTAAAGTATACCTTGCTCCGCACCCATTTTATTGAAGGACTCGCCCATCTCCTCCACCAGCATATTCTGGTGCATGGCCGACGTTACAGTAATATCACGTACACTGATTTTACCCATGATATGTCCTTATGTTTCAGAATACATTCCTAAGTTGTCCAGCAATAGCACGTAAGACAGCAATATCCAGGGACGTCAATCCAAATTGAAATGGGGGGGGGGGGGGGGGGACATGTGTAAGTTGACTGACAGGTTTGAATGATTAAAGCTGCCCTAGCAGGGGTTTACGCACTGCACTTTTTGATGACTTTTGGTATATTGGACAGGTAAAATAATTTTCCCATGGGGTCTGAGGTAACGCCCTTTAATGTGATCAGAAGAAAAAGCCAGGAAGCTATGAGGTATTTGTAGAATTGTGAGCATTTGAATGAAGGATTCTGTATCTCCGAAGGATTCTGTGTCTTCGAATGGTACTGAAAGGGCAAACCTGGTCAACAATGCATAGGCCTTTGTTGAGACAAATGATCAATTTGATGATTGACAGGCGGGCGCGCCAGGCTCTAGTGATTGAAGGCGCGCATATTATCAAAGTCTATAAAAAGTCAATTCAGGGGGAGTGTGTCCAGGGGCTTTAAGATGGAACAGAGGATGGCCTGACATGTGTGACAGGACTATCTGAGGGGAGCGCCACCATCAGTTGCGGAGGAGCGTACAAGAAAAGTTTGGGCTTTTAAAAACATCCCAGATGGCCGGCAATTGCATTTTTCGACCGTACTAAGTTGCATATACCCAGCCTTAAGTAGGGATATCATGCATACACAATTCCTCAATTCATGTAAAAAAAAAAAAAATCTATGAAAATGGTTCGGCAAATACAAATCAGATGGGGTTTAGAGGATACAAGAATCATAATGAATTGAGCATCCTCTTTCATTTTCTTTGAATACTTATCGTCGGTTAGGCAGAAGATGAATGTGACGTATACTGTGAATGTGAAGTATGTGTAGTACCCCAAGTACTACAATTACCCATACCGACCATGTAGCGACGATTTGAGAAGTATGTTTTTGAAACATCAGTGAGACTTAAGCTGTTGCATATTCATTATGTATACCCTTTGAATAAGAACCGTTAATTTTCAAATATGATTTCTGTTTTCTACTGTTTTATGGTAATCCCGTTGCTTTTCAAACTAGTTAGGCCTACTGTCATTTTCGTTCATTGAAAGGCGCATTCAAGTTCAGTCCTTACACAACCTGTCGTGTAAATTTAAAATTAAGAAGAAGTTATCCTCAAAAACACTCATACCTTTCAGTTTTTTCAGTAGTCGTACACACGCAATCACTTTTAAATGAAATTCGTTCGGTGGAATAGACAAAAGTTTCCAAAAGCTATCACAATGGCCGTATCGATACGACATGAATTTTCTCATTTGGCTTGCCATGGGTTAAACATGCAGTTGCATAACTTGTTTACGTTTACATCAGTACATACATATCCAGCCGCTTCGCTGTGATCAGCCCTTGGAACGTTTCGCTGCGCACATTAACCTTCAATAGCCTTGCTAAATTATAGTTTTCCAAACCAGTGTGCTTTTGTGGGTGAACCACAGGCTGAGCAAAAGGTATTGATTCTCAGTGATTTGCTCTAAAAGAGTATAATATTTACGTCTCGCTTACTCGCAGCGAACATCACGCACGTCACGATGAGCCCCGGTTCATGTACTGGTCAGCAGCACTGAAAGTTGGTAACCCGCTAAGTCCTCCAACTACTAGTACTTGTATAGGTCAGTGTCTAATTCTAAATTCTTGCTTGGCTGTAACCGCCCTCTTAAGTTCCATTCCTTGTCTTGGTGCTTTGCGTTGAAAGTGGACGCAGCTACATCCTGTTACTAACTTTGACCTACAATCAGCGAGGGACTAGGGGTAGGCACCAGATGGTTACTGAACTCTGTGTGATAATTGAGTAACTTACAGTAGGTGTACAGTTTCTGCGTAGGCGAGATAAAAGATTGTACATCACTGGCAAAATAAAATATTACCGGATTCAATTAAAATGCCAAAACTGGAATATTCGTCTGCTTTTTGGTACCAGGTTTGGATTTTTTCTCTCGCTTATGGTTAAGACGTAAATGTGAACGAACTTGAAGTAGGCAAATTACCAAATGTGCGTAATTAGCTGAGTTCAGCGTAGACGAAACTGACGTTTCACTTTTTTCGTTTTAAACAAACTTTTGACTAATCACGCCAAATTTGTGCAAGATTATTGTTTGGAAATGATATGCAAGCAGATTTTGATCATTATTTTGATGAGTAATACTCTATTTTTTGCAATTAAGGTAAATGACGGTCACTCTAGGCCTACAACGTTTTGTTTATGTACCGGTTCGAGAAATAGTGATCTAGCGTGGGTGTGGCCATTGTTACCCGGTCAACCCAAGGATGCTATTGCAAATATACAGCATTTTAAGACTTGTTAAGTTGCATTTGTCAAAGTTTACTTTGTAGGCATAAATTAGAGTAGCAGTTAGGCCTTGCCTAGTGCCTAGATTGTTATAGGGAACTCAACTGCAGGATGTTGTAGTTTCCAAAGTATGGAACAGAAACACACAAGCCAACTGATGGTTGCAAAGTATAGAAAATGCTAGTGTTAGTGCACCTGCAGCACAGTGGTGGAACGTAGGCTACTTACATATAGGCCTGCCCTGTGTTTATTATTTGACCTTTTTATCCTAAATAATGGCTGAGTCTATTGATTGAATTTTAATCAAACAATGAGCTACATTATTAAAGCATTTTGTCTTGATTTTGCCACTTATGCTGAAAATTTTCAAACCTCTCTTTCCTCTTCCTGGCAGGTTTATGGTGTTGATAGCGCTAACATTCACCTGCTGGATCACCTTTTCAACTTGACTTTATAAGGAAGGACAGTCCACTCCATCGGACCAGTAATTGGTCATATGATGTCATCCGGATGTCTCATGGCATGCGTCAGACCTGGTAGTGCTAATGCCCTTTGGAGCAGGCTCACAGTGATCCGGTGTGATGTGAGTCTAAGCAGACGATTCTACAGAACCAGTGCACTTCTACTCAAGCAGAAGGCACTTTCTGTGGAGAAGTCTATCTCTATATTGAAACTGTCTTCCAATCCAACTTTCAAGGAACTGAGGGAAAAATACATTGACCAGGCTAAGATATACCACCCTGACAGCGGTGGTGTTTCAGCAGATTCTGTCAAGTTTACTCAACTGCAGGAAGCGTATAAAGTTGTGCACTCCTATCTCAGAAATCAAGATGAAAGTGTGGATGATGAAGAAGATTATGACGACACCAGTGTCGATGAACACGTGGCACCACAACACAGACAGTTCTTGAATTATGGAGGTTTTGGATATGGGCCACCCAGTAAAAGAGAGAAAATTTACCAGAAACATAAAGTGCTCAAGGCAGTGGAGAAAATATCAAATCACAAAGTGAAACAGCAAGCAGAAACTTCATTGGATGGCAAGTCCTTAACAGTTAAACAAAAGAAGTTTGTCAAACGGAGTAAAGTGACAAATGCCATCGAAAGGTTGGTCGAAGACATGATCCAGGAATCGATGGCAAAGGGTGATTTTGAAAACCTGTCAGGAAAGGGTAAACCTCTGCCATCCAAGACCAAGTACTGTCCATTTATAGATATCAATCAACACAATCTCAACCAGATTTTGGTAAATAATGGAGTCCTCCCAGAATTTGTCGCTCTGGAGAAGGAAATCAAGTTTTTGCTTTCTGATGCTAAGGCTACGCTATACCAAGAGAGAGTGAAGTTAGGTCCCGAGCCCCTCAATGATTTTAATCAGAGAAAATGGAGTAGGTTAGTGATGGATTTTTCCGAGGATATCAAATCTATCAATAAGAAAATCAGTAACTACAACCTTGTAGTGCCTTTGCTAAGGCTACAGAAAGTACACATACGACCAGAGAGGGAACTAAAGAAAGTGTCAGACCGTTATGAACAGTATGAAAGAGAAATAGCAACAATGCAAGAGACCCAGAGACTTGCAGAAGCAGAGGGTAACAGTGAGAAATTCATATGGTCTTTTGTGAGTCAGATTACGGGGAAAGTGTTGAACAGACTGATCAAACCATCAGTCACTAAAGATTGACAATGTTTCATTAGGGATACTGTAGGCCCCTACCATCAAATAGTAAAAACAAAACACCAAGACAATACTTCTTATTACCTGAAGGTCACAATGGGGAATGTCTATCTTCCCTTTCTTGCTGCATCAGGCACCCTTTTTTGAGATGGTCAATATAAAGGCAAGTGTGTGTTATATGTCAATGTTCCTTACAGTATCAAACAACATATTGGGGATGGTCAAATGTAAGGGTCATCCTATACTCCTTGAGATCTCTCTATAGGCCTTCAAAAGAGATTAGTAGCAAAAATGTTGATTCCCTCATGAATGCTAAATACTAATTGTGTCAGGAAAGACAGCATGTATGCAATAGAGATACAAAGCAGTAGTCTGGTACTGGCATGCTTATGGTCTAAACAGTATTAAAGCTACATATAAGAGGTACCCTACCTAGGCACCCCCCCCCCCATCCCCTTCTCTGTAAATTACCTGTACCTTGCTGTGAAAGAAGAAACAGCAAAGGAGAATAAGAGAAAAAGGGGACACAAAACTATCCTCCTGCCATTTATACCACCGTGCATTACAGTGGGTGTATCTAAGCTCTGCAAATACATTTTGTATCTCTTTAATAAGAAGATGCAAACATCAAATGTGTCAGCAGTGCGTGTTGATAAAACTTTTAGAACGGAGACCGCTGCACATCAGACAATTTGTACCTGCTTGCTGCTGGATTGTTATATCTTTAATGACAAATGCCATGGAAAAGTTTAGAAGGGAAGCCAACAGAAAAGAAGGCAATGATCTCATTCCAAATTCTCTCTGAAAAAAAGAAGTTCTGATGAAGAAAAGCTGTCATAACTGAAATTAGTATTTTCATATGGTATAAATTATTATACCAAGAATCAGGACAAATGTACATTTACTACCCATATCAACATATTGTTTCGTCACAGATCAACTGATCAACATGTGAATGTGTCATTTATAAGATTAACAATTTTCAGATTCAGTGGTGGACCAGAGGGAGGCACAAAAGACACATGCCCCCTCTATTGGCCACTGAGAAAAATTGTTAATATGAGGAAAAGCAAAGATGACAGTAACAGCATGATGTATGAGGTCAAGCAGTCGCAGATATTTGACTTTTCAAGTGGGCCTGTGCTTAATAGAGTAATAAGTAACCCAAAATAATTTAAATGCTTGAAAGGGAGGGGACACCCTCCCACAGGACAGCAATCCATCATCGCCCCCCACTATCACAAAATGCTGGACTTTGAGATTGAGATTGATTTGATAGGACTAGTTGCAGAATTGGAATGAAGCTTAGAGAATCTGTCTAGTTTAAAAAACAATTGGTAAATTTAATGCAAATCTTAAAAAAAAATAGCAATCAAATTATCTACAATTTGATGTTCAACTTTTATAGGAAGTTGTCATTTTAATCAAATAGTGTAAGCAGTTTATGTAATCCCAAGAAGCAGTTGCAGTTTTTCTGTAAGCAGAGAAGAAGACTTTTATGTTTTACAGCTTATTGATTAAATACAGATTTTTTAAATCATGTGTGTGAAACATAAAATGTAAGTTGTTGTTGCTCAAATGAATGTCTTGAAGGATGTTATTGTTTTATGCTGTTTCAGGACAGGGTAGTGAACGTAGGCCTATGGATGTGAACTCAAACCTCTTAAAATGATAACATGATTGCCATTCATAAAAGCATAGAGCCATGCAAATAAAAGTAACTAATTTTTATTTCAAACATAATATTTCATTTCTAACAATTTGTTATAAAAAATAATTAGTTTTCACTTGCATGGCACTAATAGGCTTTCTCAGGATGGATGAGGGCATTTCTAATTTATTTTTACAAATTAACTGTTTGTAATTAATTATTAAGTTGTGATAAAAAAAAATTGTAATAAAAAATTTTTTATTATAATTAATGCAATCAATAAGTTTGTAATAACAAATTCATAATTTGTAATAGCAAATTTATTAATTTGTTATAACAAATTAGCACTTTTCACTTGCATGGCATTAATAGGTTTCGTTAGCATTGTGAGGCAAATTGTGGGGATTTATTACCTGAAGTGAAGAAACAAAGGAGACACATCACTGAAATCATGCAACAAATAGTGACCTATCATGACTCTACGTTGCGACTTCAACCAGGATCTGTAGCTGGGAGAAATCATTATTATGTGTGTACAAACCCATTAGAAGTTCAGACAGATGGATCCCTTCTTTGAGTCATATGTGGGGAATTTCTCTTAAAAAAAAAAAATTACAGCCGAGTTTGGCCATAGGTAAATAAATGGTCAACCACAGAATTTGTGGAATTGGTGAACGTGCTATACTAAACCAAACGTTATGACCTATCCAAGCATTTGACACTGTCCAGCACCATTGAGAAGTCTACCTCTTATCTCACCACTGTGTATGCACGGGGAATGTCCATGACTAGAGAGAAATATGAAACTGATCAAGTACTGTGATGGAGAAAATCTTCCCTGATCTGCCACTGGCATGTCATTAAAGACTGGCTGATGGAAATTCCCTTCAATGCCCACAAACTTGTGTGTCACATGGTTACAGTTTTGCTCTCTTTTATTTCACCTTCAGTTTATGTAGGTCCACGCGTAGCTCTTATTTACCATACCCACTCCCTGTGTAGATACTCCCAGATCAATTACACTCCTGGCTTCAGTTTCTACAGAAAAACCTCAGTTTAATGGAATTTAAAGAGCATATAAATTGTTACAGGATTTAAAGGATGGTGTTCATTGCTGATTTGGAGCGCTGAAGCTTAGCAGCACAACTCTGTCCTCCAAACTTGCAGGACAACATGTGAAATTTCTCAGAGGGCATACACCAGCTTAATATCGTTTGTAGCTTTTACTTAGAGTGAGTTCAGTCAAGACACACATTAAACATAAACTCTTTCCATTTAACCGTTTTAATTTATGGATGTCACCCTCCCCTCTAAGTTAGCGACTGTACTTAGTTTATTGGATGCAAAGTGACGCTACATCAGTATTTCAAGCACGTTATCCACTTTGTATACTGACTTAATTGTCAAGCATTTCAACATATTCCAGTCATGAAATTTTCAATTAGGCTATGTCTGTCTTGTTAGATGGGTGGGGGAGAGAGGTTTGCGGATCTCCCTGCAATGAGCAGATGATCAACAGTGTCATCTACTGAAGATAAAATTCATCTGAAATTTCATTCTCACTGGTCTCAAATTACAGCATGCAATAATTTGCTTAAACCTTTAAAAATCTGTTATTTTTGCATAGTCCAATCTTTTTCATGCTCAGTGGGCCAAGATCACACTCGGCAGGTTTATGTCAGAGTAAGAAAATGATAGGAAAAAGGAGGATTGACATCATGGCAAAAGATGACCGTATTTAGATTCACATTTTGGGGCAATGCAGACCGGCTGTGAAGGTTAAGGTGTGAAGTTATGTTGTACCACAGGACATTGTGAACTTGAGGATCATCTGATTACCAGTCTGCACCGATGACATTAGTAAACTTGGCCTACTTTAAAAGGTACCTAAGGTCCCAGATGTCAAAAACATATGTTACAAAGCTTAAAAAATGAATTCAAATGATACAATTCCCACCTTCACAGTGCATTACTATGTCTGGATATTACAGTAAATGTAGAAGTTTATTTTGCTCAAGTTAAAATGATAGGTTGCACAATAACTTGTGATGTCTTTCTTGTCCTGCTCAAATGACTTTCTGGGGTTTTCTCTTTGAAAGCCGTTTCACCATGTCAGAAAATAAGGTGACTTGACCATACAAGCTCTCTCCATACATTCTACGGAGACAGTAAACTTTTCAAGGTCGTACACACATTTTAATCTCAAAAACTTCGAAACAAAAGCAGGTAATGTGACTTGTGCGACAAGGATGTCACAAAGTATTGCACAATTGACTAGAGTTAGTGACTATCTGTCACATTTTACATATCAGCGATGGAACAAGCTATGGAGATTGGAGCTTGACGAACGGGATTGATTTTCTGTCCTTTAGAATACACTTTCTTGAAATTCTGGTTTTCATGTGCGCTTAAGGCTATGTTTGACATTGTGGTTCAGAATTCTCATGCTGACTAAGAGGGCTCGAGACAGGTAAATAAAACCTGCATTTGTTTGTATCACAGGTGTTACAAGTTATCAAAACAAAAAAACAAACAAACAAAAAGATGATGTAGAACAGATTTACTGTCGATATATTAATCTATATATTTATGAATGCAATATCACAATCTTGCACAGATGAAACATCCATAAAATTGCAGAAAACAGCATTGACCAAACACTGGCAGACTTTGTGTAGAGGATGCTTGAAATAAACCCAGTCACCACCACAATAAAGGATGCTTGCCATAAACAACAATATTACACATGCAGTGGGAAAGGGCTTGTCAGTGCTTGGCACTGTCTATGGTCACTTCGACATGGAGGAGTTACCAATCATGGCTCTGAATGTTGCTAAGAGTGGTACTTTCTTGTTAGTTTGGGTCTTTCTGATCAATAACCACCTGATGAAGTCTAAACACGAAAGCAAACAAGGCTCAGTTTTTAAGTGGCCAATCCCAAATGACATCCCTCACTCAGAACTGATTGTAAATGCGGTGTTCAAATTTGTCAGTCAGTGCTTACCGATGAGTCTCTGAGGTAAATTTTTGATATAGGAGTAAAACAGATATAACCATTCTGGAGTCTATTACAGATTTCTCTGACATAGTCACCACAGTAACAACACTACTGTACATCACTAAAATGTAAAGACATCTGTCTATGTATTCCATTGCAGAAATTACTACATCTAGTCTGTTCTACAATGTTTTACTTCGATAGATCAAACAGATCAAACAGAATACAGAAACAAATAGATCAAACAGAAGCAATTCATTTGGCATGTCACATGACTCATTCAGAAAAATACTCTCATCCTGCAGGGCGGAGAGTCAACGGTTGTCAGATTGTCAAACACACCGTGGGACAACCAAATTCACTCGTGATGACTGTCCGACGGAGGAGTAATTTTCTGAAGCCAAGTTGATCCGTTAAGTGGAAATGGTTTGCTAGTATCGATCACCTCACATCAACAACGTAATAATAACTACCTATTTGGTATGCTCCTTAAGGACCAAAATCTTAGTGACATGGAGGAGTCCATTATACTGTCGTGTGTACATACAATAATCATTTATGAAAATGACACATTGTTTTCATAAAAATTTTATAGTCTTGTCTTTTTTTCTGTTCAGAAAACCAACATATATTTCAGACAACCAAATATGGGAAGTGGGTTGTCTGAAGGACAACTTAGAACTTTTGTTAAAAATCAGGTGTTTCCTGTTAAAATCCCAATCTGAGTTTGAATGCTAAAAGAGGTGTTGTCCCATCTTTGGCAAACAAAAACATAACTCAGCGGTATGGTTTTATGACAGAAGATGCATAAATGAGGGTGAAGAGCCATTTGAAAAAAAATGTCATGATGGTAAATCTAACAGCTGTACAGAGATGACATTTGCAATTTCACTATGCAAATGGAATTTGATATTCATATTTTGGAGAGAAGTTACTCTAATAAGAAGCCAGGAATGCACATCTGAGATAAAAGCTTTTAAACCATACTCAAGTTCACATACCTAGTTTTTGCTGAGTTTTCGTACTTGGCCATTAGGTATTTGTTTTATTCAAACTCAGCCTGGGGTTTACACTTGCATAATTTGCAGCCAATATGATTGTCTCCCAATAAAACAAGTACCTTTCATATGCACCTGTTGCAAAAGCAAGCTTTGAAATAAAAAGATCTTAATGAACCAAACAAATATAAGACATGGCTTTATACTCTTAACCCCTCCTGAACCCCTCCTGTGCACCTCTAACCCCTCCATCCTCTTCCTTGTAATACACATCGTGCCAATCATGCCAAATTCATATTACCACAATGTTAGTCACAGATTCAGAAGGGAGGGGGGAGGGGGGAAACATAATACTATGGTGGGTATCTTAACAGCCAAAATAAAAATATTACAACAAGAGACTTAAATCTGTGGGTAGTGACATGCCAAAATAGGTAATAACTATTTTGTGCGTTAAATGTAATTCATGCCATTTGGTATGCCATTTTGGTGTAACTATATGAAAGCACAAAAGCCTCTACAAGCAAAACCCAGAGAGAAAGTATTCATGCCGCATGAAGGCTCAACAAACCCTGCTTCATATAAGTGGTACTTTGTTCTATTCATGCATATTCATGAGTTATGAGTTAGTGCCATCCAGCACCAGACAACCACCTTCTGTTCTTCATGGTATAGATATTGCACTAACATCTTCAGTGTGGCTCTGGTACATGTCCATCAACATAAAAGTTCCGAGTGGCTTGCGGGAGACGGACTTCCATTCCTTCAAGGTCCTTTGTTAATATTATTTGACAACCTGGAAGTAATGAGAAAAAGATAAAATGCGATTACCACCACCATCATGAAAGAAAAAGAAAAACCTCGATGCATTGTAGTTTTGATGATGTAATCTAGCCTAGTTGCTCACAGTATTAATTAATACACAAGCAATAGAAATTGGGTTATGACGTATTGGACTTGCATTTAACTTGCCAGTACACTTCTTACTAGCTATCTGCTACACGGAAGGCAATCTCAGTGTGGTAATTTAGGGTAATTCCACACAATGTCGGTCATATCACACAGCAGTAAATTTAATTTGAAAAAAAAAATCACAGTATTTTCAGAAGTGCAGAAGGACATTCTCATATATCTGCCAATCAACTACAGTGTAGACAGTTTTGTTATCTCCAAACAAATTATTGAAGGATGAGAATGTTCAGCTTACTTAATCTTGAAGTTGCAGTTAAGAATGGTGCTAGGTCCAGCATGTCTTCTTCTCTGCAAACACAGCAACATAGAGAAATCAATGTTTTATTGTGTTAAAGTGAGTAATTATAATGATTGCTTGATAAGGAAACTCCTGTAACAATTACAATTTAAAAAAATTCTTCTTTCAGAGACAGTGTGACAACTATTCAGCTCACTTTACTAAGAAAATTTAGAATTGTAAATTTATAGCTTTTTATGTCTGTTTTTCCTCTCAGCACAATGCCATCTACTCTAAATAAAACTGATAATAACCAAAATTAATGAGAGACATAATTAATGTAAAATATGCTCCAAAATATCAAAAGTAAAAGAATACAAAAAAGTAAAAAGGTAAAAGGCAAAATCATGACGACAACAGCAATTGCGAGATGTCTGTAATAGAATACCAATGGCATAGTTGATCAATTTTGAAAATATGAGGAGGGGGGGCACATGCATGACTGTATCATCCCTAGATCTGCCACTGTAACAGTTGCAATTTGTAATACTCACAAAAAAAGAAGAAAATGGGTGCAATTTATGTACCAGCACAATAGTAGGCTACTGCTTTACATATGTCATCAGAAATGACACAGTATTGCTTAATCCCAGAAGTTTAAGGCATGTCAACACCATCCTGGGGGAGAGGGTGTTCCCCTCCCCTAGGGATACTTTTTGATTAGTGCAAGCATTAGTATTCTGCAAAGCAGCTTGTGTACTGTGTCATTTTACTGCCAGTATCATTTACCACCTTGTCTGTAGTTTGGTGTTTGGTATGTCAATTGTGTGTTGTTATTTGGCTGTATTCACCTTTCGGTATTACAAATTCAGCCATGAAGATTCTTTGCTGTGACAACGGTTGCTTCGGAGATCTTGAGTTTGGCCACCATTTTGGGTAAGCTGGTGCAGCTGAGGCTGTTATGCATGTGATAAATAGTGGACAGTGTGTGTGTGAAAAGGATGGACTTGACACGATGAACGTGTTACGTGTAAAATGCATGAAACGGTTACAGCCTCCGATGCCCCTATGGTCCGACACTCGTATGTCGCTACACATCCATTACAACAAACTCCATTTAGGGGCCTGGCTACGATGCTTGGCATATGTTTATCATATTATGCAGGGCTTACATTAAGTTTCAACACATGGATAATACGACTTCAGTGTTAACAGCATCACTAAACAGCCTGAAATATTATTGCATATAGTACCGTACATAATATTTTTATTTGTAAATGTGTGTGCTAATGACTGGAGAAAGCTCGTACAACTGAGCTTGTGATGCCGTTGACTTTGGGGCCAAACACTGATCCTTGTCCATTGGACCCAGAGGGTCTTAGTCACTGCTGTCAGAATACAAGTGTGCCAGAACATAGGGGTTTCGGGACATATGGGTGTCTGAAAATGGGGTGTCAGAACATAGGGCAGTTACCCATAGAATGTGCGTGCATGGTTGAGTTGTAATTCCCACTAGCAACAGTGCTACCTTTGAATGATGACTTACTCTTCTGTTGGTTCTGGTAATCTATCATAGTACTCCTCAGGTAACACCACATGGCACGTACAGCATGCTAAGGAAGCCTCACAAGCACCTGCAGAAACAAATATTGACACCCAATAAATAAAGGTAGCCATGGAATACTTTCTTTTTAAACTATTTGCTCACTTTCCACAGCAAAGGCAAAAGTTTTCTGTTCTCATACTTTCTCTTTGATCTACCTACGAGATTATGATAACCACAATTACATTACATTGTATACATAAGGTAAATATAGTAAAAATCTAAATAGTGCATGATAACATAACCACAAGTCCAACTGGCATTACCAAGTGGTCTGACAAAGTAAGTCTTAAATATCTGCATAAAAAAGAGGAAGCTTTCATCAAAAGGACCAAAACATCAGACACAGATATTCCTTGTTCAAAGACTGTTTAGTTCATTTCATTACCAATTTCCAGCCTTAAAATTACAAAATGTTGTGACTCATAAATGTGACTTCTGTCAATTAATGAATCTTCAATCAAACATCAATTAGAGACACCTTTGCACCCATGTTTGACACATTCATACAGTCACAACCCCCCCCCCCCCCAAAATTGATTACAGTCATTCAAATCCAAATATGGCCTCATTGCATATATATGTTCATGATGTACTGAGTACACTCTCTTGCAAAAGTCACTGGAAATACCAACTGTTTCGCTCTGTTTGCTGAACAGAGGCTCCACTTACACTGCTATTGTCGTCAGTAATCCCACTACCTGACTGTCACCAGTGCAGCTATACCACTGATCAATAAGTGATGGAGCTTAAAAACTATAGAACAATATGTGGCTTTTTGAATGATTACGTTCGACAATACTAGTTAATACATCCATTCAAACATGTATCCAAATACTCCAGCCTCAATCTTTTGCAACAGGTAAAAGAAATTACCCATTTTGTACAGTCTGCCCAAATTTGTTACTCATGGTCGACATTTTTCAAGTTATAAAGAAAACAATCTTAAGAAATGTTTCCCAAAGTTTCTACATACGTCCTATCCTAACCTTCTATCCCTTACACCAAGTATGAGGTCAGTCACGCTTACCCTTCTGGAGATACTGTGTTTACAAGGTTTTCAAAGTTTAACCTCTGGTGACGTCAAATGACCATTGACCTCCACCACAAACAATAGGGATCATTTACTCAGTATGACCGACCCACACCAAGTATAAGGTCAGTGAGGTTACCCTTCTTCAGATATTATGATTACAAGGTTTTCACAATTTGACCTCTGGTAATGTCAAATGACCTTTGACCTTCACCAAAAACAATAGGGATCATCTACTCAGTATGAGCAACCCACACACTAAGTATGAGGTCAGTCACACACTTCTGTGGATACTGTGATTACAAGGTTTTCACAGTTTGACCTCTGATGACCTTATATCACCTTTGACCTCCATCAAAAACAATAGAGATCATCTATTTACTATGACCAACGATACACCAAGTATGAGGTCAGTGTAGGTTACCCTTCTTGAGATATCATGTTTACAAGATTTCATAATTTGACCTCTGGTGACCTCAAATGACCTTTGATATCCACCAAACCACATACGATCATCCATTCAGTATGATCAACCCACACCCCAAGTACGAGGTCAGTGCAAGTTACCCTTCTTGGGATATCATGTTTACAAGTTTTCAGTTTTACATCTGGTGACCTAAATGACCTTTTGACCTCTACCAAAAACAATAGGGATCATTTACTCAGTATGACCAACCCACACATCCACCAAGTATGAGGTCAGTCATGGCTACCCTTCTTGAGATATTGTGTTCACAAAGTTTTTGCAATTTGACCTCTAGTGACCTCAAGTAACTTTTGACCTCCACTAAAAACAACAGGGAGCATCTACTCAGTATGACCAACCCACACACCCACCAAGTATGAGGTCAGTCATGGTTATCATTCTTGAGATATCGTGTTTACAAGGTTTTTGCAGTTTGATGTCTGGTGACCTCAAATGACCTTTGACCTTGACCAAAAACCAAAAGGATCATCTACTGAGTTTGGCCGACCCACATATTAAATACTAGATCAGTCATGGTTATTGTTCTTGAGATATTGTATTTACAAGGTTTTTGCATTTTGACCTCTGGTGATCTCAAATGACCTTTGCCCTCCACCAAAATCGATAGGGATCATCTACTCAGTATGACCAACCCATACCTTAAGTATGAGATCAGTCATGGTTACACTTCTTGAGATATCATGTTTACAAGAAGTGTCACATGCACACATACACACACACGACATCACCATTGCATACCCTGTAGATTCCTTTTGTCTTCGGCAAGCAATCAAAAATCTCATTAACAGCTTCCTTCAAATGGAAAATATACAGTTCACAGTAACCTTTGTCTACATTTGAAAGGAAGAAAAAATCAAAGTGATGCTCCACCTTCAATATCTATGTCATATCTATGGGCAAGATACATGACATTATCTCCAACCTTCCCTCTGATTTCGTGCCTGATGTCGTCTCGGTCCACGTAAACGATGTTAACTCTGCAAAGAAACCAACGGCACAGAATAACGGTGAAAAAAAGGCCCTCAAAGGCAAGTTCAGAAAAGCTACATCAGCAAAGCATAGAGCATCAGTTTGGTACTTACAATTAGGCATGGGTGGAAAAAGTTGGAAAGGTGGAAAGCTCATTACTAGGAAATTTGTGTATGAGGCAGGAGCGGGGGGAGGGGGGGAATTGGGGATGTGTAGGGAAATTTACCTTTTCTTTTATGCAGAAAATATAAGACCTTGTGGAAAATTCACACTCTCTTCCCAGGAAACAAACACTTTCTCCACTCACTGCAAACAAGTATGCAAAGGTACAGTAATTGGGAAAACATATGAACAAACTCTTCACAAATAACTTGCTTTGCTATTGCTTGCAACATTTAATTAGCTCTTCATGATATCTGTGCAAAGAAAAACACATCTTTGCAAATGGTAATCTACAGAATACAACACAGCAGAATATAACAAAGATTCATGTATTGGTTTCTCTCTATAAGTTTGTCAGCTGTGCAAGGCTTTGAAACTGCTCTTCTCTACCAGTTAACAACATCTGCTACTCAAAAATTCAATACTTCACTGAGATACTGCCTACTTTTCAAGATGGCTGGAAAAAGGAGCAAGGCAACCACATTCCCCCAGGTTAGCTTATAAGTGCACCACTGCAGTATTCTCCCACACACAGCGATACAAATGATGTATGAATGGTGTAGCCAGTGATTGGCATTTTGCATGATATTCCTGACTTATACCATGCCACATGATGAATTACATACCCCAATTATAGGGAAGTTTTATACAAAATGATGCATATGGTAACAGGTCTTTTTTACACAATCTGGCAAAATTCACAGCAACTTTAAAGGGACTGAACACTGAGAAAGATAGACACTTAGAAGATAACAAGAAAGCCAAGAGGCTTAGTGATTCCTTGCCACTAATACATGCACTTCCATTAATTTTTTTTCAAGTTGCAGTTTACTGTAGTAACCACAGGATATACCAGATGACGCCATTAATACTGTACACCATTTTCCAATACCTGCTGTATGCATGTAATGTAAGATAACACTGGTGGCCAAGAATTCTCCAGCCTGCACAGTGGTAGCCTAGGTACAGTACAAATTTCCCAGAAACAAGAGATATACTCATATGACAGTTGAAATGACTGCCAATTATATAAACTACATAAATTCCTCCATCTACCCCATCATACGACCAAGTAATAACTTATTTATCTCTATTGCACAATAAGACTTTTCCCTAACAGAAATCTTCCATGTGCAACTGTCTCCACTTCAGAAAACAAATCTATTCTACATTGTTTGATGACAGAAGGAGGCTGTATCTCAGATAATGATTCCTCTGGGAAAGATAAGGGTCAACCTTTCTCCCATTTTCCACAGAGGTCATTGGTCAATCACCATTTTCAGACCAAACAAATGTCTCAGATGGAATTAAAAGCCAATTATGGCTTTGAAAACTAAGTGAGCACTTTTAACTGTCAAAACAAGAATAATAAATAAAAGAAGCATGATACCAAACACTGTACAGCTGAATTGGGGACAAAATAGAAACTCAAAGGTGTTTTGTACCTGCTGAACTTAATTAACCAAATTGGGCTTTTAAATACTTTACAGATGCTTTCAGACATACAGTATTTTATCAGAAACCAGCATGATGCCAGCTGAAGATCCATAGATGTAGTTTCATCATTATGTCAAAGACTTGTGAAATTAGTACAGCAACTACACTTTATTACCTAACTGACAGGTAAAAGTTTTCAAATTGGGACTTCCTAAATGTGCAAGCATTGCTAGTCTTTGCTTGGAAGGGAGCTCAAAGACCTTCCACCCATAGGAAAAGACAGAAGGAGAGAAACATCAGCAAAGGTCTTAACACTTTGTACTCAAGGACCTCAGATGACCTTTGACCCACATCAAAACTTAAACCAGTAATTATATTTATATACTCCATCTAAAAAGAACAACTTTAAAGTGTGAAATTGTCTCCCCTTTGTAAACATTGAAATTATCTCCTCCTTTGTAAACAGTGTGTTTACAAGTTTTTTTTATGTTACGACCTCTGATGACCCCACATGACCTCTGATCACAAGACACACCCTCACCTTATTTACTTAGAAAGTCCTACATACCCTAAAAGGTCAAAGTTTGTGCAATGTGCAGTTCATTAGGTACTGCAAACATGTTTTGTCTATAGTCTGTCTGCAGATGACCTCTGGTGACCTTTGGCATCCACCAAAATCAATCCCAGTCAAGATCTTTAAATGTCCTCCCCACACACTGACTTTGGACTCTCTGGCACATTCCCTTCAAAAGATAGAGTGTTCACAAGCTTTTCACATTATGGCTTCTGATGACCCCAGATAACCTTTGACCTACAAGAATACCCTCACAATCTCACTTACTTACAGGGCAGTACATACCACCCAAGTTTGAAAATGATGTGTAATGCTGGGTACTTTTTTTCGTTTATTCTCTACGCCAAAGTTCTCCGTTTACTGCACTACGGGGGCTGTGCGTTCTTTTGTTTCGCGCAAGTGCTCAATTTAGTGTCTTAGTATTGCCAAGAATCTGTGCCAAGTGAGCCTTGCTGCACTCTAGAAATTTAATATCTATGGTGGGAACCAGGCGATCAGTTCGCTCTCGTCGGTTGCTTCAAAGGCCCCGAAATAGAAGTCCCGATGTGCGCTTGCCTTTGGAACAAAGGGAAGGAGTCGATGTTTACTGGCAACGGTTGTTAGGGGACGTAAACAACGATGGATTTCCCAGACTCCTCGACTCCTGCTGAAGCCAGGAATAGAAGTCCGGATGTGCCCTTGCCCTTGGAACAAAGGAAAGAAGCCGATGTTTACTGGCAACGGTCGTTAGGGGACGTCAACAGCGATGGTTTTCCCAGACTTCTAGGCTCTGTCGGAGGCCCGGGGAGAAGTCCTGGGTACCTATCTGCCCTGGGAAGAAGCCTACGAGTCAATGTTTGCTGGCAACTGTTGCTAGGGGAGGTAAACATCGCCAGTTTCCCGGGATCGTCGAGGTCTACCGCCGGGGTATCGCCACGTGACCAAAGGCAGCGGGAAACGGAAGGTATAAAAGGCCTGGGCGCGCTCATGAACGGGGCAGTCAGATAGAGTCAGAGACAGAGTCGTACGAGAGACCCAGACCTTGAAGTCAGAAGAGAATTACTGGAACTGCTGGTTCAACATTAGCGTTAGCGTAAAGGTAATCAACAGGACTTGCTGTTGGCCATTTGTTTATTGTAAGCGGGCACAGTACATCGATAGGACTTGTGGTTGGCCCTTTGTTTATTGTAAGCGGGCACAGTCTTTCCATAGGACTTGCGGTCCGCCATTTGTTTATTGTAAGCGGGCACAGTGCATCGATAGGACTTTCTCTCGGCCCTTTGTTTATTGTAAGCGGACACAGTACATCCATAGGGCTTTCTCTCGGCCCTTTGTTTATTGTAAGGGGGCACAGTACATCCATAGGACTTGCGGTCGGCCCTTTGTTTATTGTAAGCGGGCACAGTGCATCAATAGGACTTTCGGTCAGCCCTTTGTTTATTGTAAGCGGACACAGTACATCCATAGGACTTGCGGTCGGCCCTTTGTTTATTGTAAGCGGGCACAGTACATCGATAGGACTTCCGATCAGTCCATTTGTTTATTGTAAGCGGGCACAGTGCATCGATAGGACTATAGGTCGGCCATTTGTTTATTGTAAGCGGGCACATTGCATCGATAGGACTTTCGGTCAGCCCTTTGTTTATTGTAAGCGGACACAGTCTTTCCCTAGGAATTGCGGTCGGCCATTTGTTTATCGTTAGCGATCACAGTGCATCTATAGGACTTTCGGTCGGCCATTTGTTTATCGTTAGCGACCACAGTACATCTATAGGATTTGCGGTCGGCCATTTGTTTATCGTTAGCGACTACACTCTACCCATAGGACTTGCGGTCGGCCATTTGTTTATCACAAACAATTAGTTTGCAGGGTGGCCGTTTGTATACTTGAGCGGGTGCGGTTCATCGATAGGAGGGGCCGTTGGTATATCGTAAGCTGACAAATTTGTTTAATGTAGACGGCACCGTCTATCCGTAGGACAGGACATAGACGCCAGCGCCTGTGTACGAGGGAATTGCTGTCCCAGACGTTGGACAACTGGTACCCAGCCAGATGCCAGCGCTTGTGGACGAGGGAGATCGATGTCCCAGACGTTGGACAACCGGTGCACAACTAGACGCCAGCGCTTGTGGACGAGGGGGATTGCTGTCCCAGACGTTGGACAACCGGTACACGGCTAGACGCCAGTGCTTGTGGACGAGGGGATTGCTGTCCCAGACGTTGGGCAACCGGTACACTGTTAGACGCCAGCGCTTGTGGACGAGGGGATTGCTGTCTCAGACGTTGGGCAACGTGTACACAGGTAGACGCCAGCGCTTGTGGACAAGGGGATTGCTGTCCCAGACGTTGGGGTCAGCGCTTGTGGACAAGAGGGGTTGCTGCCGTGGATGCTGCACTATATTGTTTCATTTGCTGATTAATTATATTATATCGATTCTAATTTGATTGCACATTAATTGATTACAATAACTGCAAGAGAGCACACCAATTATATTACAGTGAAACGTATCTACCTTCTTTGCTTCCTGTTTAGCCTGTGTTGTTTCTGGGCGCACCCTAGCCACCCCTTTATTTCTCCCCCTGCCCGGTCTATCCCCTATAGGAACCCACGTCGGAAGTGGCGTTACAGATGCAACTTGTCGTTTCTGAGATACTGCAAACGTAGTTTGTACACATTCTGCCTGATGGTGACCTCAGATGACCTTTGACCTTCACTGAAAACAATCCCAGCTGAGATTTTCATATGTTCTATCTACACACCAACTTTGACCCACCTTGCACTTTCCCTTCAAAAGCTAGAGTGTTCACAAGATTTTGCTCACACACATACATACATACATACATACACACACACACACACACATACGCATGCACGCACATACACCGAATCACCATCGCAAAGATTCCTTGCCTGCCTTCGGCAAGGAATCAAAAAGGTAAAAAACAAATTGCTCTCCTTATTCGAGTGAAAATCATACCTCACTTAATTTCATTACCATATTTCATTTACTACTAAATGGTACACTGCATTATGTGACATCTGTGATGTCAGTCATGTCACACGAGCACACGACTACTTTAATATCCTTTGCATTAATTTATAATGCTAACTGTCTTTATGTAGAAACATTACAATAGTTGAAGAACTGCAGTGTCGCAAGTCTGAGGAGGGGGGTTTGAAGGGGGCCTTTCTTCCCTCAAGTGATAAAGTAGGGAGCAAACCTTAATTTGACCCCCAACTGAGAATAACAATACTCAATTTTGTCACTCATTGGTCACTTTTGACATCCCTTTGATGACAACATATGACAACAATACAATTACAGGCTGTAACTGACATAGTATTTGAATGTCTGTTGATAAAGGCCGTGTAGAACATCCTCGAAGCCGAGGCCTGGCTCAGACGAATCAATTTTCAGTTGAAAACAGTAAAGACATGTCTTACGTATACCTTCAAGTCGTTTCCTAAACTAAGCAGGAGCGATCTACCTCTGCAGTCCTTTTTTGCGGTTTTGCAAGAGAACCCTACCTGTCGTAACAGCACATCAGTGGTGTTAATTAACTTCGGGCGCAAGCTAATCCTTTTGACAAGTGCAAATGTAGTAGAACCCAGGAGCCATTACACTATTAAAAATCCTTCAGTTTGAAACAATCTTCCTGCAGCTTCTGAAATATTAAAACCCAGGCAACATCTGGACCCCAGCTGGGGTTTTAAGGTGGACCCCTGAACCCCACCCATTTGGGGTTCCCGCTTCTCTCAAACTCTCAAACAGAAATTTGAACCCTGAAGAGGTGTGAACAATGATTTCCACAACTCTGTAAGGAAAATCTATGTAACCCCTATCTTCAGTTTTTCAGTGTCAAATATTCAAATATTTCAGTGTTAAATAATCACTTCCATTTCAAAGCAGACCACCACATTAGAGTAAATTGCAAATGTTAAATGCCATTTGTGAGTGACCTTCAGGCAACTGAAAATCCCTCGACCAGAGAAGTCTTTCTTTCAAAACAGCAACATCTTGCATATGCAATAAGCACAAGATATCACTGTGTTGTTTGCCTGAAGTGTAAATTTTTCTCTTTCATTTGAGAACCTCTTAGCATACCAGTGGAACATCCCTTTAAGAGGTCAGCATCATAGTTAACCAACTTCAGCTAAAACAAAGGCATTACCATTAGCATAAACAACTGTTCACAACAAGACTGAAGACCAGGCACATCATACAAATCAATTTTCAGTGAAATGATTGGAATACTTACACATCATCCTCAGATTTAGGGTCTTGCATTTCAAATTCTCCTCCATATTCTCCATCATTTTTTAGTCCGCCAGCTTCAGCAGATATGAAAGAAAACATGGATACTGATTTCGAACGAGTAGGCAGTCCACCGAGATGCAAATATCATCCCTATTGTTTCCCATGGTCATTCATACATCATTTCATGTACTCCCGAAGTGCCCTGAGCTGTACATTATTTTCATCATCGATTCAGATCGCCCGTTGTGGATAGAAGTGCTTGATATTCAAGTTACTTAGCTTAGTGATCTCGTACTGAAGTGCAAAGCATATATGCATCAAATGGCACAAAATTCTGCATACATATGTACACATACATGTGCATAGAAATAGAGTGTGCATTAAAAGTATTCCTAGAAATGTGTGCACGTCAAAGTATTCCTCAGATGCACACACGCCCATCACTCTGGATGTTTTGAGTGCCCTGAGAAGCGTGTTGTGATTGCTTCAGTATTATCCTCACAGTGTGTAAATGACTCG
The DNA here is from genome assembly GCA_021234535.1 of Stichopus chloronotus. Classification (NCBI taxonomy): domain Eukaryota; kingdom Metazoa; phylum Echinodermata; class Holothuroidea; order Aspidochirotida; family Stichopodidae; genus Stichopus; species Stichopus chloronotus. The sequence continues at coordinate 21,396,059 of CM037839.1, read as the reverse complement.
AGTCCCGGTACAACTGTGTGGTAGGCATATACGCTGTAAAAATACACTGAGTATGTAAAGGTACTAACGCATGAAAAATGACATTGCTACCAGACATAATCACTCAGTCCAAAATATGGCTGCATAGGTTGAAAAAACATGTCACATTCATGAAAAAGGCAAAGATGTAAAAGCCATGTTGGCACCATGCACTACCAGCCCCAACACACTGTATTATGTGCTAAAGTAACCACTGATCTTGACCTATGATGTCATCAGTCAAGCAGACACTCTGTCTCATACCCAGGCACCTACCCACCATGTTTAAAGTTAATCCAATTTATTGTCTAGGAGGAGATCGTGACACACTTTTTGAGATCATTTCTGCCATTTTGACCTTTGAACTATGACCTTGTGAGGTCATCAATATTTTAAAAAAATTCTTGTATCATTTACTTCTTATGTATGGTAGTTTCATAACTCTTAGGATATTCACAAATAGAAAAAAATGCTAAAAATTTGTTTTCTTTTCATGACCTGTGACCCTTGACCTTTAATCTATAACATCAACAGTCAGGCTGACACTAAACCACATACCCAGGCACATATCCACCAAGTTTGAAGTTCATCTGACGAACCATCCAGGAGGAGATCGTGACACAGTTTTCAGAGTATTTTGACGACTTGACCTTAAATCACATGACCTTTGATCTGGTGACATCATCAATAGTTTTACAACATGCCTCGTATTGTGTACTTTCTGTATATGGCAGTTTTACAACACTAGGATATACACACACTGAGATAATGCTAAAAATGTGTTTTTTGTTTTAATGATCTGTGACCTTTGACCTATGATGTCATTGGTCCAGAGGACACTCTAACCACATACCTGGGCACCTACCCACCAAGTTTGAAGTATATCAGACTTACAGTCTAGGAGGAGATCGTGACACACTTTTCAGAGCATTTTTGCCAATTTGACCTTCAATCACATGATCTTTGACCTAGTGACATCATCAAAATTTTTAAAACATTCCTCCTGTTGTCCACTTTTCATTTATGGCAGTTTTATAACTCTAGGATATTCACACATTGAGATAATGCTAAAAATGTCTTTTTCATTTTCATGACCTCTGACCATTGACCAATTACATCATCGGTCGCACGGACACTACATCTCATACCTAGGCACATAACCACCAAGTTTGAGGGTCATCCGACTTATCGGCAAGGAGGAAATCATGACACACCTTCTGTTGTACTACACACAAACACAAACTTGGATACCCCTTCTGCCCATAACCACAATGGGTAATGCTGATCCATGTCATGTGTATACCATGAGGTATACAAATGACATCAGGACTAACGATCCACCATGTTGCGGTTGAATACTACAAGGGGTGTTAAGTGGGCAAAGTTGGCTCTCAAGTAAGTACAATATCTCCTCCCTGTATAATGAATGTAGGGATGAGATGATACTTTAATCACTCTATTGTTTACAAATTCACAGTACTGCATATGCAGAACATTTGCAGTGATGGCAGTTGTATAGTTGTACTTGTAGGGGTCAAAATGATTTGTGTACTTCAAGGCATCAGTACTTAAGCAACCCTGTATTTCTTTTGTAGTAGCTAGGTATGTGTTGTAACTATCTGTGTAGACAACCCTGTAGGACTGTGTGGTACTACATAGGTATGTATTGTAATTGGGTATGCATGAATGCACTTGCACCTGTAGATGTAGAAGTTAAATGTACAAAGCACCACAGCCTGGAGGCTTGATGAAGAATAAAATCAGTTGCATCCAGACCTCCTTTGTGTTGTCCTTCTGTCTCTTGTACAACTTTCAGTTACAGTAGAGTGCCACGCCTGGCCTGCAACTCTACATAGTAACTGTAGATAAAATCTCTCATCAACAACAGTATCCAATGTGTTACTTGTACCTACAACATTATCAGTAGCCCTGTATGTACTACATGTGTAATAGCTAAATGTGCCTAATAATGGAATTTATGGATTTTTTTTCAAGAAGCCTAAACTTTATGTAGACCTGGAATAATTGTTAGCAAAATTGGAAGGCCATGAAAGAAGTGCAAAATTGGTTTTGTTTCCAAAGTATCACTGCTATTGCTAATACAAGTAATTCGGGGACACTTTTGTCATCAAGTTTAGCAGAAAAGGGTAGCACAACAATCATTACATGAAGAGTGTCCTTTCCATGACTTTTGGCAGGACAACTTAATTTAGAAAAGTTTAACCTCATATTTCACATTAATTGTCCTTTGGATTACCACATGAAAACACTAAAACTTCAACACTGATGTATCATGTAAACTTATGTCTTACAGGTGGATAATCATTTTGGAGACATGGTGGTATTTTGAGGTGTGTTCTGGGTTGTTTTGCTGAAGTGGCATTTCAAATTAGGATACAAACCCAAACCTAGGCTAGGCCTATAGGCAAGTATGGAAAAATCCTCAAAGAACGAAATGTGTGACAGACTTCATCACCAGCATACTATATTTAAGGAATATGTCACTATATTTAAGGAATTATGTCATTCTACTTTTGATAAACTAGGTTATTTTTTTCTGAAGTAATACAGTTTCAGTAATAGCTAGAGGCGCGTCATTCTTGGGAATGTGTCATCGTACTTCCTACTCCTAGATGTAGTTGGTGTAGTCTACAGTACACTAGACTGTTAGTGTTACTTAAATGATCGGTAACTCAATCATCCTTGATAAGTCTTAACGGTTACAGACAAACCTGTGGACAGGTGGAAAAAGCGGCACAACTTGACAGCAGATGGAATGAAACTTTTACTTCTAAAATATAGACTCTGAACATGTCTGAAGGATAAATTTCTATCAGGTGGATGCATGAGAAAAGTTAATAAAGGTCGACGGACTGCTCTTCTCATGGAGGCAGCCATTTTCTTTATTTGATGTATATTGCGTAATCGAGGGCGCACTCAACAAATGTCAGAGCCGGTGTCTCGTCACATTTCGTCTGTAATTCATGAGTGGCACTACCAGAAGCGCCGTACCGGGAGAGTAAACATTGCAATTACAGTGCTTCAGTTCTGTGCGTAAACATACGTCACCGTGAAACACAAGTTGCACTTACAGGCTTAGAAGGTGGGCGGTTTTTCGACAAAAGTCCATGTCACAAAACATTCACCGAGAATCACTTTGTTGTTTATTTTCAGGGTTATCGCTATAGCCGGCTGCTCTGCGACAGTGTAGGCTCAATTGTTGTTACTTGTTGTTAACTTTGTGTAGGCCTAGGATTGGAAGTATTACAGTGGCTGTCAAGACTCAATTGTCAAGTATTGGTAATGCACACAATAGCCTGAGCAGTATTGGCATTGCTATTGGTGTTACACAGAACTTAGATATAGTTTCAAAAGGAAATGCATGAGAATTGACTAATCTACAATATGATTAGGTCTCTTCACAGGTTCTCCAGGTACGTCCTTGAAGCTAACTCTCTGCATACCACTCCACAGAGAAACCGTGTTACTATTTTCCAGTGCAATTCTAGGGCAGGATCAAGTCTTGCAGCTGCAGAAGATATGGCACCACAGAAAAGGAAAGCGTTTGTGGTTGGAGTTGGAATGACAAAGGTTAGAGTTTCTATTTTGAAGGAATTCAGTTGTCAACTTGCAAAGCCTTTCACTGTCTGTATTCACCTGTTGGCCATCAGAATGTAAATATGATTGCAGATGGGGAAGATTTAGTCAAACAAGACTGAAACCGTCCCTAGTGAAAACTTCACCACAGGCCTATGATAGTTGGCTTGTGCAGACTTAAGGTAACTTAGACATGACTGAAGTTTTTAAAATGCTCGAGTCTATTCAGCCAAAAACATGTGAACAAGTAAGCTTATTCCCATGTACACAGATAAATAATCTCCATACCTCACTTGATGTTGTTTGTGTCAATAAACAGTGTCTACTCACCTGTGGATGTGCAAATAAGCTTGCTTGTTTGCCTGCACTTTCCCATGTTAATAGTTTGAATCTTTTCGTCCATGTGCATGCCGACAATGAGTCTCATTTGTAAGGACTCATTTGTTCATGTTGATACACAGTGCAGAGAGACCATGATGAGTAAGTGTCTGGGAGTGAGATAATGGAAAGAAACTATGACAAGTGTGAAATAACTTCGGCCAGGGTCCAGGACCACCTTAGGTCCCAGGAAGCTATCTAAGTTTCCACGAGCTCTCTGAAATTGTCCTGTGTTTGATCCAGTGCTGCAAATGTCAGCAAATTCAGTTCTAATTTATGGTCTAATTTATGATGCTTAAGAGGTAGGATTCATGTTATAAAGCAAAGATCTTTAATTGATTTTGTCACATATCGTACAGTCATTTGTTTGCAGTGCTCTGCATAAGAGGCAATTCCTTAAGTACAGAATTGACTTCTATATCCCTCTTTTTTATACATACTGTACATCAGACATCTTGCTTGCATTGCAGCAATTTTATATAATTTTAACTAGATTAGTGTTTATAACAAATACTGTACGCAAGCAAGTAAACAGGTTTATGTGTTGTTTCTTTTCTTGTCAGGGTCAACAACAAATCTTTTCCTTGCATGTAAGGTTGTAGAATTAAAGTAATGTTCATTTTAAAGTACCCTTTTTCATTTCTTGTACAGTTTGAGAAACCTGGCCGGGGTCTCCATGACGATTATCCGGCGATGGCGAAAGAGGCCACCCACAACGCACTAGCAGATGCAGGACTAACCTATGACCAAATTGAACAAGCTGCCGTTGGTTATTGTTATGGTGATTCAACCTGTGGACAGAAGGCTCTTTACGCCGTTGGGATGACCGGCATACCAATATATAATGTATGTTACATCACACAGCTTGCTGTGATGATGCACTTTCATCCAAAGCTAGCAATCATGACTGAATGAAGTTAAGTTGGGGTAAGGGGGTGGGGGAAGGAGTGGAAAGGTAGTTCAGCATGGGTGGGGTGGAAAGGTGTGACAATTTTAACAATGTTATGTACCCTCACTATTTAGTCTAAGTATTTCAGTCTTAAAAACTGTGGTCAGTTTATTCATGTGTGTCTGAAAAATTCTTGAATATTTCTGGAAAACTAAATGTGTGGTATTGCAAAGATTGATATATACTGTAGTTTGACTGTTCAAACAAAATATGACTCGTGTTATAATTTGATAAAGTAACTTTTATAGGTACCCAGTGAAGAAACAAAGCAATCATTACACGAACTTTACTAAGTGCAGCTTATTGGCTTATTGCAGCTCCAGAGTTCTAGCATTCATTTGCAATGAGTAAGTCACTTCAGAACACCTCCACAAGAGCTGTTGTAGATGCTATTGATTCAACACAATCCAAAGTTGAGTGTATCAATAAATTTCAACGTCACATGTATGTGATCTATTTAGGCAGTGGTTGTTCATATTACAGTTTCTACCTGCATGATACACGATTTCTGTTCTGACCCACTTGGAAGGGAATGCTCTTTTACCCCAGTTTTAAAAATGATTTTTGTGATGTTTTTAAAAGTCCTTCCCAATCTATTCTGTGATTCAAATCTTTGCAATCTGTTCCAATGCAGAAGATAAAAATCCTTATGATCCTATTAATTCAGGTAAACAACAACTGTTCGACCGGGTCCACAGCTCTCATTTTGGCCAAGCAGCTAATCGAAGGAGGTCTAGCCAACTGCGTACTTGCGCTGGGGTTCGAGAAGATGCAACCGGGGTCATTGTCAAGTACCGTGAGCATAAGACTTTCTTTGTTGCTGGTTTTGCCTTTAATTCTTGTGATGTCTTCTCCATGTTTTACATGTCTTTCTTGCTTCCTCTGCCAAATGTTAAATGAGATGATACAGTACGGTAGGTCTGATGTTCAATGGATCTGTTTGTGCAGGCTCCCAAAGTGAGAATATTAGCTCTCTATGTGTTAACTCCGATATGATTGATCTTACATTCACTGAAGGAACTAGTGAAAAGTGCCTGTTCAAGTTACTGCGCACTCACTTATTCATTGACTCATTCCTGAATCGAGAAGCTGAGCAGTGCAGACCCACCTTTAGTGAGAAGTTTCTTTGTTGTAACATGCTAAATATTTGGCAAAAAATATAAATTACCAGATTTTGAAAAGGAGACCTTTGGGACTGTTAAATTAAGGTACAGCCTTAAAGAATCTAGAAGCATTACAGGTATTTGTCAGCAATTGTGTCATTTGTTCCATTTTAATGCTTTGCAGAAGAGTGTTCCAAGTGTTTCTTCAAGACTTATATCAATGATATGAAAGTTATTTTAAGGCCAGTTAGCAGGGACGCCATGTTACCCCTCCTCCTCGCAGAATTTCCGATTTTGTGTCAAGAGGACGATCTCCTACATAAATGCAATATGAAATGGTAAAACGGACCCTGTGTACTGTTAGTGGTGGTCTTCTTGAGGCAGCTTTAGTGTGCATGATATCATGTAAAGACTGGTTACATCTTTGTAAGTCTGTCTGATTATGTATGACAATTCTATTTGTAGAAACAGTGACCGAGCTGATAAAATAGACAAAGTCTCTATAACATCAGAGACTTTCATGTTCCTGTACCTCCCCATAGCTCTGACAGTAAACATTTTGTAAAACTTGAATATTTCATGAATGAGCTAAAGAAAGATGGGGTAATATATATATATTAACTTTGTATGTCGTTTCTAGTTCAACGATCGAGCTAACCCCATGGAGGATTTCATGACGGTTATGGCGGAACTCCAGGGTCTGGCTCCGGCCCCACCCGCCGCGCAACTCTTCGCCAATGCTGGAAGGGAACACATGGCCAAGTATGGTGCGTTCATCTTGTCATATGATTTCATAGATGATGCCACATTTACGTATAGTTCTATATCTTTGATAGGTGCATTGTGTGGATTTGAAACTAGTGCCATGATGTATGTTTATTAAAGGTTACATTTATTTCATTTGGTGTATAGCAAACAGTGTTACTTTTATTTTCCAGGTTGGGGTCGGGGGATCGGTAGAAGGATGCACATTTCATTAAAAGTCATTTGACCATTTTGTCAGTAGATTGCTAACATTGCAACCTTCTGTACTGCTGCTCTCATAGTACTTATCAATTGCCTTTGCAACAGGAACGAAACCAGAACACTTTGCCAAGATTGCGTGGAAGAACCACAAACACTCAACAAGAAATCCGTGAGTATTCACCGTTACGGTGGTGTACCAAGTATGTTATCATGGTACTCTTTGTTGTTCATGCATTGAATAATATGTAAGATTATGTTTACATGTATGACATTTTCCCACACTTTTGGAGGAAGTTGATTCAATGTCATGGCATAAGACACATTTTATTAACCCTCTGGGACTGACCATGGATGCAAAAATTTTGAGCCATTTTGCCAGCAGGGTTTTTAGGAATGTTACACCCTTTGAGGTAAAGATGATGCTGTATCAGTATATCAATATATAATGTACATTTCAGGCAACCGTGATACGTAAACCTGAAGACAGAGAAGAAAAAGAAAACATTACAACCCAATCAGTAAACTGGCATCCTAATTGTGCAGATTTTAGACAACCATGCAGCAAGCTTTGTCCACTAAAAATGAAAAAGTAACCACAGAACATTGCCAGGGAAGACACCTACCTGTTCAAATCCAAGAATGCTAAATCTAAAACAAGGAAGAATGTTGGAAGAGTTGCTGAAAATAGATATTATGTAACTGTACCTCATGTATCATGTACCATGCAGTTTAATTTGTTAGTGTTTGTTTACAGTATGTGCTGTGGCAGCTACAGCAGTATAGACAAAACACCACAGTTACCCTCTATAAATCTGGAGCAATAACAATGACAACTTCTGTTAGAGAGTTTCCCAGTAGAGTGAAAAACGGGTAATTTTTAAATTTTTCTGATGTTGATGCCTGCAAGATAATATTCATGAGTATGTGTTTTATGCCTCTCGCCAGCTTTGCAGCAGGAATGTTGTTGGTTGAATGCCATCAATGTCTACCTGCAGAGTCGTAAACATCGATGACCTGCGACCAAACGACATTCCATGTTCAAGCTGGGGGAAGCATAAAAGACATACCCATGAATATTATTACCTTGCGGGCTTAAACATAAGAAAAATTAAAAAACTTGAGGATTTTTTTTCTCCTGTCTAAAAGGATTTGTCATTACTATATTATTTTTCACCACAAATTTGTTAAATACATATGTCTCTACTTGGTTGGAGAAAGAAAGTGGGAAAAGTTATGAAAGATAGATCTCACATTATTACTAAAACTGACATCAAAATTGGTCAAAATTGTTATTGCACCCAATGCATCAATTGTGTAAGCCAACCCCCTGGTGAAAATTTTCTTGCTCGAGACATGTCTTAAATGGGCCTTGGAAAGTAGGAATTATCGATAAGCTGATTGTGCAGGAGCTGCATAGCAGCTTTCTCAAAGTTAGTTTAAACAACAGCCTTTCCTCCATCAAGGCCTTGTTCAATGGTTGTATACAGAGGAAGCAAACAGGGCTCCAGTACACTCATTTGTAGTCGGTATTCCTAGCATAGAGTTTTGTACTCTGCACCCTGCACAAAGAGAACTTGGGCTTGATGAGATCAAAGGTTGCACACAAATCACCCATAGTAAAGGTCATCAAACTTTAAAAGTTTAAACAGAAGCAGGTAATTAGCTGCTTAACAAGTCAGTTTGAGTTCATTTAGTCATTTTAATAGTAACTCAAACAATTTTTTTTGTCCCGTGATGTTGGTATTAGTTTAGCTCAGGGTAAGTAAATCTGTCAGTCAACAACTAACTGTGGAAGATGACAATATGAGATAAATCAGCTTCCACAGGTTATATCAATTTCATCTTGGAGATAGCATATTATCAAATTAGATGTAAATTGTACTCTGTTATCAACTTGCCTTGTTAATGTAATTATAGCATTTAGTATTTATTCGATGTACATGCTTCCGAAGGAAGAACTGAAATTTATCATTCCCATGGTTCCAATGTAATAAAGGGTGTGTATTCATAGGAACAGTAGGATGGTTAGTGAACATATGTTATAACATCACTGTATTTAGCACCTTAGAGTGATGACTTTTAGTGGTACTCCTGGTGTTCAAGATGCCCCACATCTCTACAGGACAGACAAATGTTGTTGCAAGGTTGTTGTTCAGACATCCAAATTTGATTTACAGCAGTTGAATCAACTTTAGATTTTACTGGTCATGAAGAGTGACAATGAATTTGCCAACAGCACAGTGTATGTGTGCACATGGTACAGCAACTTAAAAATGCACCATCTGACACAATCTTTGGCAGGACTACTAATTTTGCTAAGGGCAATCACATTAACTCATAAATTACCCCTTGGACTAGCAGATGGAGTTACTATATTTCAACCATGGTCTTACATTAATATTGGGTAGCCTGTGAAGTCATACAGCAACAGTCTTAATACAATCATACTACAACCTTTTAAGTAGCTAGTAGTCTGATATGTTTTTGGTGTACATTGCCACTTGAATGGAAATTTAGTATTGAGTCACTTTCAGTCATACTTTCAGTCAAAAAACTCCTATTGACCCATCACAATCAGGTAACCATGCATAACTGAAGGATAAAACCTTGTCAGTTTTAGGGTAGAAGCACCAGCAGATGAATACAATAGAAACAGATTGTTCGTGTTTTGTCGTCTGCTATCTTACACAAAACAGTGATGGTATTTTTTCTATTGTACATGAACACTCTTGACACATTTTGAATCTTGTTTGCTTTTTCCTGGTGTTTTTTTTTCAATAAAGATGTGGTCATTTACTCACCCAAATTTTGTTTTTGTATTTTTCAATAATCGTACATTGTAGGAATGAATAATGTTAGTCAACTTTGGACAGGTCTGTGCATTTAAGATAATGTAATGTACTCTGAGGGGTTAGTGCCATCACTGGGTGCACTCATGCATAGTTTGCATTAACCCCGATGGTACATTATCCCACAGTTAATGCACAGCCCAGCGTTGATAAACATTTGATTGTTCACTGTCTTTGACAGTGTGCACACAAAATAGTCGGTGGATACATACTGCAACAGTGTTTGTATTAGGTCTTTAATTAAGTGCTTGCTAGTGGGTGGTATGTGAAATTATGCACAGCTACAAATTTAACATGACAATGCTGTGAGGTTGCAAGTTGTTCAGTAAACATTTTGGTATGCAGTTTTGTTGTACCTAGAATAAGAATGTGTTTTGCCACTTTAATGACTGGTTGCTTTGCTAATGTATTTTAATCTCTGCAACAGATCTATGAATAATCAAGCACCAGAAGATATTCCAAAAGCAAACAAACCAAATTCACCAGATGTGTACCAGTTAAAATGTGTGCAAATATTACAGTGTTTGCTGGTATAAGCAGCATTTGGTTATTCTTTTAGAAATGTAGTACTACTTTTGAGATTTGTAAGCATTTTATTAATTTCCTCTACTAGCTTGCAGTGTTAAAAAAAAAAATGAAACCACAAATATGTTCTCTTATTTACAGATACTCACAGTTTCAAGATGAATATTCATTAGAACAAATCAAGGCATCACCCGTCATCCACGAACCATGTCACCAAATTACAATGCTGGTGAGAGATCATGTTATATTTTCATGAATATTCACTAGTCTAGACCAAATCAAAGCATTTCCTGTCATTCACGAACGTGTCACTAAATTACAATGCTGGTGAGAGATCATGTTATATTTTCATGAATATTCAGTAGTCTAGACCAAATCAAATCATTTACTGTCATTCATGAACCTGTCACTAATTACAATGCTGGTGAGAGATCATGTTATATTTTCATGAATATTCAGTAGTCTAGACCAAGTCAAAGCATCTCCCGTAATCCATCAACCTGTCTTCAAATTACAATGCTGGTGACATCGTCTTGTCTTATGTTTATGTAGTTCTAGAGGGTAAATCTAATCTCTGTCGGTGGTCACAAGTGATAGAGTAAAACTTGGCTTCCTACAAAAGATAGAGACTGTCCCATTTAATGGAGGGGGAGGGGGCTGGTTGAAAGTATGGAAGTCTTAGGATTAAAGAATAAATTGTTAGAAAATATGTTAATGTGCAACTTCAATTTTCGGTGAATTTTAAATGATTGTTTTATCATTTTTGTGCTATCATTGCAATGCAATGTAAAATGTTCCTTGGAACTTCCAGAGGATCAGTACGTCTATGTCGTGCAAGTACTGGAGCGCATGTACCAGGCCCAACAAAATTATCAATAGTTCTCCGTGTGACAACCTGCCACAGGTCATACAGTAGAAGAATTCAAGTGAACAAGCTGACTTCAAGTAGCATTCATGTCTCAGAAACTTTTCCTGTTGCACTTTAAACAACGAGGACATGAATCTGCGAAAAATATTGTAAAGATTTGCAATTTTGTGCAGTCGACGGCTCAACGGGAGGGAATGAACATGTTGCTTCCAGTTGAGCTGTCAAAATAAATTCTGCAAATGTTTTTACCACGTGCACAGTCATGGATTATTTGACTTAAGATTTATGCAGAGAATTATGGCAAGTCTTTCTCACAGCTACCTACAGTACCTCCCTCAACCCCTTTCAAGCAGGTGTTGAAAATGTGGATGGATGGTATCACAGTTTAAACTTGGGTGTATAATTGGCAATTCTATTTCCTAAAATTTCCAGTGTTAGGATGGTGAGGTTCCATTTCTAGATTACATATAATATAATGCTTGCATAGGCAACAATGTACATGTAAAAATCGGGCCAAAAACAGTAACCTGGAATTTAGTTAAAGGATTGTGTCAAGACTTTTCATTTGCAATAATTGGTTTCTTTTTACATAGTTTTGCTTCTCTGAAATCTTGGCTTCTCTTTTCCCTTTTCTCTCTGTCCTCTGGTAGCCCTACATCTGATGGTAGTGCTGCTGCTATTGTGTGCAGTGAAGATTTTGTTCGCCAACACAACCTGTACGACAATGCTGTGGAGATACTGGCTATGGAGATGGCGACAGATACACCCAGCACCTTTCAGGACAAAAGTAGCATGAAACTGGTAATTCGACCTTGCTATACATGGTACAAATACATACAGCATGTGCACAGAATGTCCTAGGAAGGTCATGTTGAAGTGACTTTAAATACCCCCAAAAAGACTGGCCATCATAGCAACAAAGTCCATTATTTGAGGTTATTTTTATCTCCAAAGACTGAATCAGGGTAGGGTAGGATAGAGTAGGGATGTTATAGTGTAATGAATATCAATACAGTACGGTGAATATCATGATACGATAGTGTAGTGAATATTAGTGAAGTGTGAACATGCAGATCATTGTGGCATTGTGAAGGTCAGTATAGTGTAATGAATATCATTACAGTGTGGTGAATATCTTCATACTGTAGTGAATATCGATACAATGGTGATAAATTTCACTATTGCGCAGTGAAGGTCAGCACTGTGTGATAGATATCATTGTAGTGTAGAGATATCATTGTAGTGTAATGACTATGAGTACAGATTGGTGAATATCATTACCAGTGTTGTTAGAATCAGTACTGAAGTGATGGATGTTATTATTGAAGGTATTGACGTAAATCACATCAAAGTGAAAGATATATAATGATGAGGGTTGTTAATGTGATAGTGCATTATAGTGTTATATATCCGAGAGTGTCATGATTTGGTGAATAGAACTCAACTGTTCTGAACATTTTGATGTAGTGAAATGAACTATGTTTAATTGCACAGAGTAATATTGTCTCTGTAGTGACATGTAGTGACTATTGGATAGGTTACTGAATGGTATTCTAGTGAATGCTATCAGGGAAAGTTAGCAATGTTATATAGAGTATCAAGTGTTAGTGTATGGTAGCACTGGTCACTATACATGAGTGAATATTACAGTAATGTATTCAGGGTAGTTGAAAATTATTATGGAATATGTAGTGTCATTCATGGCTATTTAATGGTTTTTTTAGTTTGCATTGTGTAGCATCATGTGGTAATGGATGTAAATGTCATTTACAAGCGAGGCAGTATCGTACATTTCCACTGAATGTTTCTCCTGCTACAAACAGGTTGGTTACGATATGACCAAAAAAGCTGCACAAAAGGTTTTCTCGAAAGCAGGGAAATCCCCGGAGGACGTACAGGTGGTGGAACTCCACGACTGCTTCTCTGCAAATGAACTGATCACATACGAAGCTTTGGGACTCTGTCCAGAAGGTATATCTTTCTCTTCAGTGAAATACTTAGGGGTCTGGACTGTTTTGTTTAGTCATTGTGAATGGAGAAGCAGTGATTTTCTGTTCTTTCCAAGTTCCCATAGGAGGGCTTTGTATCACTATTACAACGAGAAATCTTCTACTTATTTTGAAAAGGGGGTTAACCTTTGCTGCCTTGAATTTTTAGACTTATGCAAGTCTAAGGTATTTAAAACTGTCCTTAAGTGGAATGAGTCTTTTGAAATTTATATGTTTAATAAAAGTCAGTTAAAAAAAAGAAAAAATTTTCTCTGCAAAATACTTTGAAATTAGTGAAATTGAATATTGCCTAAATTGATTGTTGACATTCTCAATCATGTTCATTGTACAACTTTGAATTACATATTTTAATCTGTTTCTGTCTCCATTGCTACTTGAGTCATTATGTTAAAAAATCTTTCTCTGCAATTGTGGCCAAATGTTGATGGGCTGTTCTTCTATTTCCATTCTTCATTTTTACGTCACCTGTGCGATATTTCTTGTTTCCTGGATCTGTTTCTGTCCATCCCTCCCCTACTCCCACATTCTCTCCTCTTAATCAAGATGACTTAAATAAAGGAAGTGAAATCTATCTCTGGAGGTTACTGCCCTTAAATCAGATAATTGTAAATTTGACCTTGCCTACTTTGTTTATCCACACAGGGAAAGCAGGGGAGTTTATTGATGCTGGTGACAATACCTATGGAGGGAAGTTTGTTATCAATCCCAGCGGAGGACTGATATCTAAAGGACATCCCCTCGGTGCCACAGGTACCATCCTTTGAGTCATATTGTTATCTGCTCCCATGTGTTTTATGTCAATGGGTCAAGATGTATTGTCAATGCTAGCAGTGGATTACATCAAGATGTTTGTTTTCCAAATGATGTATTTGATATCAAAGATGCCAGCAATGATTCTATTAACAGCAGCTATGCATGGACTGAGATACCACTAGCTTTTAAGAACTCTTGATCTTTTTTTTTGTCATTTGCTGATTAGATTTTAAGTTCTTGGTTTGAGTATTGTAGAGTATGTTACCTATTCATCTAAACAAGAGCATGAACTTGTTTTGTGTTTGTTGGTTGACTTGTGATTGTGTGTTATTGTTGGCTATGTGCACACTTTACTACTTTATTTACAAAGTGTGGTTATTTTATGTTGTAAACACAACTGGACAGTGACTTAGTTAAGCATTAGTTTGAAAAACAATGTAAAAGAGAAAAAGAAAGGGGAAGTTGAGTTTTCCTTGAGTTTGGGAGTGAAGGTTTAACGGTTACATACAATGTTGAGGAACAATGAGGAACAATTGTTTTCAGTGCTAATCTTCATTTACAATTATTCATAAAGCACTGCAATAATTGGTTGGTAACTTTGCATCAAGAGCCTTTAGTTGTGTTAGTTTCGTAACAGTTTTACACAGTGACTAGATTGTAATCGCAGTGACCTTGAATCAACCGCAAAATGCCATTCTAGCTCATTCTATGTCCTATAAATTCATTGCCCAGGCCTTGCCCAGTGTACAGAACTCAACTGGCAGCTCAGGAACAAAGCTGGGGAAAGACAGGTGCCTGGAGTCAAACTAGCTCTACAGCATAACATCGGTCTGGGAGGAGCTGTGGTTGTCGCCCTCTATCAGAAGGGATTCCCTGAGTACTCACAGTGAGTGTCGCACAAGTCAATACAGTCATATCAGTGTATCTGAGAGAGATACTTAAATGGGTTAGAAGAGAGGGGGAGGGATGAGGGTGGGTATTTTGGTACGTTAGTTTATTGGAATTGAGAGTAAAATCATGTGATTTAAAACAACAAAAAACATTGTATTTGTCTTAATTTATTGAATTTGCAAAAAAGCACCAATCCCAGCCCTGTTGCTCTATGCAATTTTTTTCATACATCACACAAATGAACTGAAAATGACTCCGTATGTGTACATTGTCTTTTAATTAGTGTATGACCATTAGTAGTTCTTCCAGTTCAGCCTATTTAGTAGTACTCTGTGTCATACTTATCTAAAGGCATAGGTTTGAATGGTAGGAAAAAGTCACAAAATCGAGTTTCCTACTGCTCACAGAAATGATCTTTAAACAAGTAAATATTAAATTCAAGTCAAAGAGTGGCTTCTCATCCAGTTTGTAAAGCTCTTGATTGCATTGGGTCTTCTTTTCATAGAACGGCTGTCTACCCTGCCAGCACATGCTGCAGGTGGCTTTAAGGCAGAATCTCTTTTTGACCTGGTTCCAAAGCACCCTAAAAACAGGTAAGTATCTGACTCACCTTAGAAAAGAACTGTAAGAGATTTCGTTTTACATCAATAATCCAGTTGATGGATAAGAAGTGAGAGAACTTTTAACTTAGACACACCCTGAAAACTTACAAATAAGAGAAGTAAAGTGAATAAAAACTCTCCAGACATTGTTTGGAGAAAAAGCCACTTACAGCCACCAATAAATTTTATTTTTGGGACTTCAAATTATAGAATGTTTCTTTATTTGAAGTTGAATCTACCTCAAAAAAAAAAATGCAATAAATTTTTCTTCAACATCAGGAGGGTGCTGATTACAGTCAAGAAGGTGAAGGCTGTGTTTCGCTTTCAATGTCACTGACGGACCTGGAGGTGCCAAGGAAACCTGGACTATCGACGTCAAGAACGGCAATGGATCAGTGACCAGAGGAAAGTCTAACGGTGAGTCAGGTCCCATCATTTTCTCAATCTCAGGGAGAGTAGATTTCAAACTCCAGTGTTTCTATCAGTGACCGATAAATGCTCACTGCTGGCTTTTATGACAGTGTGAGGATCTCTAGTTTTCACATATCCCCCTGTTCCATTGTATTCAAGAGTCAAATTTTGAAATCATTGTTTCCCACAAGCACATGTCATTGAAACGATGTTTTCTTATCATTAATGGTTATAATGTGTATGCTGTTACCACATACGATTTTATCGTAGTGCTTGTGTTGCATGGTAGTGTTACTATAATGCATAGGTAACTATGTATGATACCATGATATGTTTAGCATTAAACAACGATTAAAGCTCAGACCTCTATCTTTCTGTGTAAACCACTAAATTTTTTAATACCTGGAAAAGAAGAGAGTGTAGTCACATTACATTACATCTGGTTTAAATCATGTGTGTCTTGCTTTTGCCAAACACCGAAAAAGATCTGCCTTGTCACTTCCCGTTCCTATGATTCCCTGGAAATGGGGGGCCTAAATTATCACCACTCAGATTATAACAATATGTATTATATTGTCTATCTCATGTTGTGCATTGTCCTACTGTACAGTTCACTGTGAAAGTGTGATACTCAGAATAATAATTACCTTGTGCAAAAAAAAGTAATGTTGAACTAACATGCATTTTGTGTCACATTTACAGTTTTTTTTTTTATTTTTTGTGACATATGTTTATTTTTGCAGCTGTTAGGTTGTAAGGAAACCTATGTTGTTAGAGAACTCGACAAGCTGAAATACAACATAAATCAATGAAATATGAATCACTTGTTTAATATCCCTTGTCCTTGTCTGGAATCCTTACAACACACACAAAGCATAGGCTACACAATAAGAGCAACCCAAATACTCATGCAAACAACAGGTAAGCAGTCCTGAAAGCCTAAAAATTGGCAAACTATAACCAGACAAAGACACACTACTATGGTAACCATGACAAAGGTCACAAAATTACACCTAAGTACTAGTAACCTGTAGCAGCGTGTCACTTTCCACAACTATGCTCTTATACTGTTTACCATCAATAGCCACGATTAGGTACTCTGATCTGTCCCATTTCACAGATAATTGCTCAGATAAAAATTTTTAGTTAAAAAATCAGACAATGGGGTTCTGGTACCCCACTCCATGATTCTAGGGAATATAAAGACATATACTTTTATCTAAAAATAGACAATACTTTCTTTTTGATTCCTAGATTTGCAGTGTCTCTTACATTTTCTAATTATTACATGTATTATTACATGTAGACAGTGATTTAATGAACCTATCATTAGTTATCTGTGACCCCTTCCCCTATCTTAAATTCTTCAGGTTCAGGTTACTTACATTTAACATAATTGTATGGTATGTTTTTCTTTCATGTAAGAATATCTCATTCTCCACCCTCTCCCTTCCCCACCCTCTCCTTCCCTCTCACCCTCTCCCTTCCCCACCCTCTCCCTTCCCCCACCCTCTCCCTCCACCCTCCCCCTTCCCAGCCACACCACTGGTCATTTTGTTGATATTGGTAAGTCAGGTTGTAGTTTGGTTTGACAAAGGTGACACATTTGTTGTGATGCAAAGAGTGTGATGCATTGTTCCTGTTGCACTCTCTAACCTTTTTCATCTTCACAGAGAAAGCCGACTGTACATTCACCATGAAGGACGACGACCTTTACGACCTCATGCTTGGAAAGCTTCAGCCACAAGCTGTAAGAAAATCTCATTTGTAGGGAGAGATTCGTAATCGATTTGTGTTCTGCTGAACAGACAGTAGAAATGACTGGATGTATGAAGGCAGGATGTAGGCTTGGTGTGTCGCAGTGTGCTCATCAGTTGAGTTAAAAAGAATAAAGGCAGTGATTTCATTACATGGCAGAACAAGGGATAAGTGTTTTCTTACCCACAGTATGCAATTCATCTTTCAGAAATACTGTTTAAATTGCAATGTAATTTCTTCTACTATCAATAATTTGTACAACTGTGTTTAGTTCTGCTCTCCACGTGTGGCTTTTTTTCTGTGCATGTTTTGCACACAGTATCACCGTTGTGATTGGGTTTGGTTGAAGTAGTGTTTAAGTTACACTTTAATCCTCATTCTCTTCCTGTATCAAAAGCTAATGTGTAGCTTCACTTAGCCATTTCATGATACCAAGTCTACTAAGTCTCTCCTTTCATTTTGTACTGATACCAAAACTACATCTGAAACTATCATCTACCTTGTTAGGTTCTCTGGCTAGTTCGATGCACAAGTCTTCATACAATATTAAAGTTGTTTCTAGCAACTGAGGTTCACGATATGTATTTCCCAGGGTCATTCGTATGTACCAACGGCATAAGGAGTGGCTTCAACATCGGTGACACCATTGTAAATTGCATCCATTTCTGTGACGAAAAAAATTTTAACTTTCTGCGAAAGCAACTCATTTATCTTGAAGCAGACTGCCCTTCCATTATAATTAGGTCAGTCTCAGTTTAGACCTTTCAACATAAGTAGGCCAATCTCATTTTGACCTTCTGTCATGATTGGGTCAATCTTATTTAGCATTATCTATAACACCCATACACAAAGAATTTATTACAGGTGTGGAGCCAGAGGGGGAGTGGAGCCAGAGATGTGAAGAATAATAGGTAATTACAGGCAAAAACTTGTTTACTGACTTAAAAAGTGAAAGTCATCAGTTTTTACACATTGTTAAAGTTTTTCTCTTTTCTTCATGTTGTAACAGGCTTTCTTCTCTGGCAAACTGAAGTTCGCAGGTAACATGGCAGTCGCAATGAAGTTACAGCAAATCATGCCGAAGGTACCACCAGCCAACTTGTGAGAATCGCAAAGGGATCCGTCTCAGCTGGAGAAATGAACAGCAAATCATTGATGGAAAAAATGATCAAGATGAAAATGACTGAATTGAAAATCTGAATATGATCTCAGTGACTCAGCAGAAGAACTGTATTCGATCAGAAATCAATTGATTGGTTGATGTCACTGCAATTCCAAACTGTTTGGAGAAAAGTATCGCATATTCCTGATGCCGCTATGAAACGATTTGTATCCGTTGTGGTTGTAAATCAGCTACACGTATATTGAGAATACTTCGGTGTTTGCTGAAAATAAATCTGAAATCATGAAACATGTAGTCCAGAAGAAGATGCCATAAGGGTTCCTTACAGAGGCAGTGTGCTGTATGTGAAAGCCATCATCGATTTCTTGAACGAGTTAGTCCTTGTTTGCATCTGTGCAATGGCCATTTTAAAGAGATTGATACGAACTGTCTTCTCAGATGAAGAAAGGTGATATTTTAGCAACTCATCACAGGTGCGGTCTTTGTCCATTCCCGAGGACTAATCTTGTGCAATGAATGTAATCATGTAATGAAGCTTGCAGCTTACTGAATATGCACAAACTTTATTATAAATTAACTTCGTGATTTGATTGATTGAAGAATGTTCGTCTTCAGTTGTAGATGAATTTTGAGCAGTAGGAGCAGGGCTCTTCCAGTCTTTTTGTAGGTCATCTGTGTGATGACTTTAAAGTACATTTCGATTGTGACGGTTTTGAGTCAAATCTGCCAGGAAAATTGAGCCGATATTCTGTTAAAATCACGGACCTTGTGTCATTGGTGACTGGAATTAAAGACATATTTTTTCTTAACATGCTTTAAGTGATGTGTAATATGTTCATCTTTTTATTAGGTGGCTTAAGTCACGTTATCAAAGAAAATTCTGATATTAATCATCACTGTACTGTAAATTATTATTTTGCTCTTTAATTGACACAGTGTCTTTATACCATCACACTCACTTGGACTTCGGGTTACATTTTTTGGTTGCCATATTAAAATTATTCAGTAAACGTTTGCACAGAATAAGGACTTACCGAAAGCCTAACGTTCAAAATGAGGACTCTTTATGGTAAATTGAGTGACGATGTTGAATCGGAGAGACTGGCAAGTTTGCTGTAAAATTTACATATCCGACACATCTCGAGATTTATTTTGAGCAAATATGTTACAACTTTGTAAGGTCTAACCTGATGAGAGCACAATGTCCAAGATTTATCACTCTCACTGTAAATTGAGAGCAAACTGCTGATTTTTAGGGAAAAATCAGATCTGCCATAAACATTACATTAAAGTCATATCTCGAGAGTTGTTTGAGCAGTTACCTTAAAACTTTGTAAGGCCTAACCTGAGTGCACAGTGTTCAAGTGATAACACTTATATCGTGCATCGAGTGAAACAATTATCTGGTTCTGTAAAATTACTCTGAACAGCTAAGAGGACAGTGTTCAATTTTTAGGGTCGTACTAGACGACTAGAAATTCTGAAGGTCTACCAGATCTTGCAAAAGTTTGTATGCAAGGTCAAACGGACAACCAAATTTTTTCAGTCCTTGAGCTAGTGAAATTCATTTTACGCACTTAAATCTCAATTGACATTTTCATCAAAGGTGGGCTCTAAATCAAATTGTTTCATTCATGTGAACTTACAGTAGTTAAAAATGGAGTTGAAGTAAGCTTACCCATCTATCAAAGTTACAATGTTTCTATTTAGAAGGTAACCAGAGAACATGTATCTCGGGGAAAAAAAGTTTTAATCAAATCGACATAACATGGTAGAGAGCAATAAATATTTTTGTATCATTACATCGTTGCACTTTGCAAACATATTCACTATGATGTATGCTTCTTTTCACATACACTGATTATCCGACGTGGGAATGGTTAAAACCCCATTTGCATCTCCGTCTAACCTAACTTTTAGCCAGAAGACCTAGACTCTGTAGGTGTGTGTGTGTGGGGGGGGGGGGGGGGAGAGATGGCAAAAAATTGAAGTGCTTTTGCAATCCTCAAAAGTTGGAACTTGGTAATTTTTACTCGCACCCGTCAGGTTCCCGTACCCAACCAAAATATCAGCTGTTTCTTTGACATTGACGTTTCCATTGTACCGTAGGTCACAGTATGTGTCGAATGACATCAACATTGTACCACATGCACTGGCCTACACCTACTCATTAATAGGGTTACCAATTCTCCACGGAAAGAAAATCAGACAATTCCATTTAAACGTTTTGGTTCCTGTTTCTTACATGTTTAAGCAACATGATTGAATTTGTAGCATGTCTGAGAGCCTGCACAAACACATGAAGAAAACAGGTAGTAACTTTGGATCTAGGTAGTAAATATCAGGCAGGAACCTGTGTTAGCTGTGGAAACACTAAAACACTGTTGCCATGGGATGAAAATTTTGATGTTAAACTAAGCAACTACTGCTGCATTAAAATTGAGTAGCGTAGGCAATATAATGTACATTTATTTATCTCATCTTTTTACGTATAGTATACTGGAAAGAGATATTGAACATCATTGATCGCGGAAAATAGCACTCGAATGGTAGCCCACCTAGCACCCCTTGCAGATTGAAACTGAAACCAGGTGGGTCAGTGGTCCTTATATGAGATTACCTCATGGTAAACAAATGACTTGGGTCGGAATTACCAATTGAGATACGTAGGTGCTAGGGTATGGGGTATAGGTCAGTCTGGTTGATGGCATCTTAGCTTCAGGGTCATCGGTCATGAAAACGAAAAACACATCCTTAGCATTATCTGCATTTTTGCATGTCCTAGAGATTGGAAAACATCGTATGTGTGCAGAAAACCCAACCAACTTTTGTCAGAAAGTTCAAACTTCGTCATGTAGCGCCTGCTTGACTGATGATGTCAAAGTTCATGGGTTTTTCAGGTCATTGTGCAGTATAACATTCTGTGTGTTAGGTGCTGATAGTACATGATATTAATATAACTTATGTAGATTTCTGTCCTTTCCATGCAAAGTGAATTAGGTGGAAACATGTATAATAGGCCTATATTAGTGTCCTCCACCAGGGATTTGGGGGTCGCCTCTCCCCTGAGTAAAAATTACCACCTCCTAAAATGACAACCCCCTTTCAAAAATACCACAGTACCACACCCCCTCCCCTGCCCCACAAAGGTTCTTTAAGTGCGTGTTCCATATCGAGTACAAGAAGCCTATTGTTTTTGGTGGAGGTCAAAGGCCATTTGGGATCAACAGGGGTCAAATAATGATAACCTTGGATACACAATATCTCAAGATGATAAGCTTGTACAGATCTAACAAGTCATATGTGGGGTGTATCTTATTGAGTGCAAGAAGTCTATGTTTACTGGATTTTAACGGTCATCTGGGGTCAACAGGGATCAACTAGTCAACTCCATCTAAACATGGTATCTCAAGAAAGCTACAGTCTTGGACAAAATACCTTGGGACACCCCACTCCCCCGTTCAATGTTGGCTATAGGATTGCTGTTCAAAGTGTACATTCACTTCTATAGCGCAACATTGGAAAGGGGCGCAGGGGTTTCATGTTATCCTCTTACCTAAAATTCAGTATTATATTTGCAACCTACGACAAAGTGTCCCAACAATTTTGTCTAAGATTGTAGCTTGTAGAGTTCTTTTATCTGGTACGCAGGGGTACCTCATGGAGTACAAATAATCATATTGTTTTTATGGACGGCAAATGTCAATAAGGGTAAAGTCAAGACAACGTCGGTTGTAAACACGATTTCGCAAGATGGGAAGCTTGCATAGCTTTGATATTCGGTACGTTGGGAAGCTCTTCGATATATAAAAGTGTATATTTCAGACAACCCATGTGCCCTTCTTCAGCACTAACGGTTGAATGTTGAATTTTTTCGCAAAAACCACTGATCAGAAAGGCCTTGGATACGCTCACGCATTGCTATATAGCTGGATAGAGAAAACATGGAAAACCTGGATACCATTAAGATAAAGAAGTAACCGTGACAAAATGAGAAACAAGCGAACTACAAAGGACCGCTCGCATGCACTCAACCCACTGAGTTCAAGTACAACAAAGCTGCAGAGTATAACCATCTTCTATTTCATCTACTGTTACATCTACTGTTACAACTTCTTATTTATGTGGATACTAGAAACTCTTTAAAAGTGCCTGATGAATGTTAATAGGGTTGTTGCAGTTTTTAAGCAGGAATTTAGATTATTCGGAAACAAAGCACCGGTACACCTGAGATAAATCGCAGGGGACATGTCTGTTACAACATAAATAATCTTAACCGTTGTTCTGAGTAAAGGACATATTAGTCACACTGAGACGGTAGTAAATTATGAATGCCTACGTATAGAAATATTCCCAGTTGCAGTTTATTGGCAGTAAAAAATCCGAAGTCTATTGAAGATGCCATTCTTGAAGGAGGACAGTCGTATGTTCTCGACTAGACATGTTAACTCATGGAAACTTGAGTAGGCCTGCAGGTTGCGAAAACTCGATCAGCTCTTGGTCAATAAACTGTTTTACAGGCACAATATGTATGGTTCACAGAACATAATGATTTCTCATCACATATTCCGCATTCAAATTGTGTTCTAGTCAGATATGCAGCTCTGTAGACGGAAGCCTTTTGCTTATACTGATGTCATACTGAACTTTAATCTTTGACGCTGTGGACAGCAAATGCGGGAGAATTTACTAAGTTGCACTGTACTAAAAGTCCCTCCACAGGTTGTCCAGGTACTGTACGTCCTTCAAGCCAGCGCTGTGGGTACCGCTCTACCGAGAGGACAAGTTACTATTCCTCTGTGTATCGTATGTGGGCAGGATCAAGTCCTGCAAGGGGCAGAAAACATGGCGCCACAGAAAAGAAAGACGTTTGTAGTTGGAGTTGGAATGACAAAGGTTAGGGTATCTACGTTTTGGGCATTATCTCGAAATAGGCCATGCAGGGTTTATTTCAACTGCACTAGTTTGAAGACTGTCCTGCGTTGATTTTTGGAAATTCAATTAAATAAAACTCACATATCTCAAAATGACAACAAGGTCTATTTCGAGAGTATATATAGAGTGATTCACACCAAACTAGATGTGTACACTTTCGTTTGCTATAGCAAACTACAAGGTAAAGATGGCTTGCGAGGTCTTGATTTTAGCGAGGGGAGTGAGGGGTCTTCACATCTGCTATATAAACTCTCGGAATTCGCCCTGCGCATTTCTTAAATATTTCACGAATGTTCTTTTTAATTCCGTAAAGATGTCTTATTCAATCGTTTCATTCCACGTAACCAGTTCGCTAAAATCAAGACCTCCCAAGCCATCTTTACCGTGTAAAGATACGATCATGAAGACATTGTGTATATACTCTCGAAATAGACCCCGCAGATTTCTTAAATATTTCAGAAATATTACTTTTTATTCCGTTAATATGTAACTTGTTCAGACGTTTAATTACACCTACCCCTTATTCCCCTCACTAAAATTAACCTTGTTATAAGTTTGCTACAGCAAACCAAAGTGTACACAGCTAGCATAGTCGACAAGATCGGTGTGAGTACACTCTACATATACTCTCGAAACAGGCCTTGTTGTCATTTTGAGGTATGCGATTTTTAGTCTGTTCCGAATAGAGTTCCAATGCCGATAGGATTTGATAGACATTCCGACGAAACAATCCCTGCCTGTATTGAAATTTCAACAGCATGACCTATTTCGAGATAATGCCAATACCACAAAGACCTACACTAAGACAATAGATAAGTTTGGTATACTTTGTTAGCATCCTCACAGCCGCAACCGTAAGTCAAACCGTAGGCTATTTTTATCACCTCACAGTGATTCTATCCCACTCAGTAAAGTTAACAGGCTCAATTAGACATCAAACGAACAGGGTTTTTTTTTTTTGAGCCGTATATCACTGGGATCGAATCTTAGCTGCCATGTCCACTCGTTTTCCCGGTTAAGCATATCCATGAATCATTTAATCCAGGCTCGATGTGGTTCTATGTAAGTCTTCATCCTAAGCCGTACCTCCAGACTACAAAAGTAAGCCTATTCGGAGTACTACGTCTATTATCTTACATCTCCTGATAGCAAACGCATCCCCGGCTAGGTCTATGAATGTCTATGAGGAGAACTGCGAAAGTACACAAGGAGAGCAGAGAGACAAATACATCAGGCAGATGGTCAAGAGGGTAAAAACTATCACTGACGATATGAACTATCAGCTCATGCAGTCGCACGCAGATACTTTTTTGTTATTTATTTTTTCATTTAATATGTCCCTCTGTTTGCAAGGTACGTTAGGTTGGCCAGGGTATTGTTGAAGTAATTGCGTATGTGTCAATTTTCCTCTTTTATTTTTTTTTTGGGGGGCGGGGCGGGACTCATCACTTTAGAAGTTATCTTTGTGAAACAGTGAGGGAGATGTTTCAGATTCAAATAATGCACTGACAGTGGCAATGAGAGCAGGTGATGTGTATTTATAGTACTGTAATCATTTTTGTACAGTTTGAGAAACCTGGTCGGGGTCTCCATGATGACTATCCCAGCGATGGCAAAGGAGGCTACCCACAATGCACTAGCAGATGCAGGACTAACCTACGACCAGATTGAACAAGCTGCCGTAGGTTATTGCTATGGTGATTCAACATGTGGTCAGAAGGCTCTTTACGCCATTGGAATGACAGGCATACCAATATACAATGTAGGTAATTACTTCACAGTGAGCTATTTACAGTTTACATGAGTGCAAATTGTCTTATCCCAAGTTAAAGACCATGCATGACTGAATGAAATGAATGAAAGGTGTGACTGTTCATTTATCAATCAATCTTATGGACCCTCATCAGCCTGTAACACACAGATTTCCAATAGGGTGGTGGGCACGCGCAAAGTGCGTAAGGTATCTCGATGTGGTCAATAAGGGAGTAGTTTTGAGGGAAGTGGGGGAGACACTTTTTGAAAATGTAGACCCTAAATTATGTAAAATGGTGCCAAAATTGTTGAAGATATCTTGCTTTTTTTTTTACAAAAAGCCTTAGCAAACTTTCAACTTTTTTCGGAGACAGAGCAGAGCTTTTGTGGCTGAGCGGGGGTATCTTTTCCCTATGCACGGGATGAGATGTTACAGTTGCTTTGGGACTGTAAAATGTGTTATAGCTCTCTCAACAGTTGTCATGGTAACATTATGTATGGTTCATATGTGAGACATAGGGGGTCTAACCTGGTATGGTACTTAACGTGACCTGGAACCCTCATTAGGGTAAGGGTCAAAATGTGTGAAGATGTGTGTGTGTGTGCGTGCGTGCGTGTGTTTTGTGTGTGTGTGTGCCCGTTCAGGGCGTTGATCGGGGACATGAACTTTTCCTCACGTAAACGGGGATATCCCCACTTTGCAGATGATGTCCCCAGCTAGTGGTATTAAGCCTTGCATGTATCCCCGATTCACGCCAGAAACGGGATTGTGAAGATCTAGACAGTAAGTCTAATGAACTTCAAACTTGATCGTCAGGTACCTGATTATACTTTCGTGATGTCATAGGTCAATAGACACATAATACAGTAGGTTCTGTTAGTAAAAGGTGCAACATAACTTTGCTTTTTCATTTTCTTTGCTTTTCAAACTATGTGACTTAATATATCATTTATAGACGTTTTTAAATGATGTACGAATCAGCACCTGCATTATTCCCCATTTCTGTTCCCCATCTTTTCCTCCCTACAGTCTCTGATACTCAGAAGGTAAACAGGATTCTTGCGATTATAGTGTTGTTGGAATATCGCGATATCTGACGATACGATATGAGAGTTCGCTCCTAATATTGTTTGCGAAATGACTCAAGCGATATATCGTCTTTACACATACTGACAAAAAAGAATGTTACATTCTAGAACGATGGGGGTCACTAGCTATGATAACTAACATACATGAAACCAAGAAATCAAGCCTTACGGTTGCCTTTTTAACTAGTTCGATTTATAGGCCTGTTAAGTGTAACTGCCAGAAGTTACCTACAGCTGTGCAATGTAACTGCTGTACACGACCCACAATTTTATGCATATTTTTTTCCTTTGTGTGTGCTTTGGTTCTAACTTACCTCTATTACATAGCGTATCGATTATCGAAAATTTCATATCGCAACAACACTACTTATGATCCTTGTAATGCAGGTAAACAATAACTGTTCGACCGGGTCCACAGCTCTCATTTTGGCCAAGCAGCTAATCGAAGGAGGTCTAGCTAACTGTGTACTCGCTCTGGGATTCGAGAAGATGCAACCGGGATCGCTGCCAATGACAGTGAGATAATGTTTAACCGACGCCATATTTTGCTTTCATTGTTCTGATGTCCTCTCCGTTTCACATATCCTGTTTGATTTTTTGTTCCTTTTTGTGCAGAAAGTTAAAAAAAGAAAGCCGTGTGTAATGTTTGGAAATAGATCTGCCGAAATTTATAACGCGTTTGTTTTGTCCTCGTCCATAACGAGTCTCTCTGGCCTGACATGATTAATCGAACGAATCAAAGAGCAACACAAGAACTGCTGGTCAAGGTTCCACATACACACTTATATACAGGCTCAGACAGTGGCGTACGCAGGAATGGGGGAGGGTGGGGGGCATTGGTCAACTCACATTGTCCAGCCCAATAAAAAATTGAATAAAAAATTTAAGAAATCGTTCTTCATGACGGCCACGCGGATCCGTCGGCAAGTCTTACTTGGTACCTTGCTAACTGTAACTTTAAATCTTGAATTAGAACAGTGATGTCGTAAAAGGGACTACGAAGTGCTACTTCCGGTGATCTAAATGCTACGCTGCCAGCCAATTCATGTTGGCGCGCTGCTTAGATAATCTTAGATTTTTTTAATAAAAAAGATAAATCTCTCTCCAGGTACACACCCAAAATTAGCAGCTCCGAAATCCCCTTGCCAAAATTATTTAGCCTGCAGTGCTGTGGAACCGAAATTTTGGAGCCACAAAATAAATGAAAAACAAAAAGAAAATCTGGGATGTCTTTTTGTTCAATTTTTTTTTGTAGAATGCACAAGACTTGAGAGCTCATTTTTCAATGATTATCTTAATACTTTACATTACCATTACTTGGCACTTTTTATCTGGTTATTTTCTGATCACTTTGCATTTGCTCATCAAAACAATAACTGCCTAGAATCTGATTTTCAATTTTTTCTGTACGCTCCGCCCCACACGAAGGTGGCGCTCCTCTTGGATAGTCTCCACTTGGATAAATCTCATTTCACATTTAGCAACCATGTGATTGTCCCTCCCCATTCCTGCGTACGTTACTGGTACCAATTCATGCCCCCCTCCCCCATCCATCACCCATGCCACAATCAACTGCAAGATTGAGCTAGACCCATATGTAACGTTGAATTTGGGGAAAATTTCATATCGTTGTCCCCCCCCCCCCTTCCTGGAAAATTCCTATCTTCGCCACTGCCTGTAGAGAGAAACAAAAAGTGCAGACCCAGTTTTTTGCCTGTGCCGGTATGTATCTTTGTTATAAAATGCTTTAGAAATTGTGGTCAGCCTATCACATCATGGAGATGGCAGTCACGTGTGTGTTGGTGAAATAGAAAAATATTTTAAAAGTCACCCGGTGATGTAGGGAATTTTTAACTGTTGAAATATTTATTTGAACCACATAGTGTAAATCATATACAGTTTCCACTGAGAAAGTCCTTTGAAATCTATGAACATCAGTCTTGAAGAAGAGAATAAATTGTACCATCGCAATTACCTATTCTCATAGATTTGTATGGTTAATGTATAATCTTATTTCTCACAGAATCTACGTCATTAAAGGGAAATAGGGCGTTTGTTTTACAGAAAACACCCATATTATTAAAACCAATGTTTGTGGATGCAGAGTGATAGATTATTCAAAATAAGGAAGAAATAAGTCTCTCACAGATAGAAACTCAGTTGTTTGTTGCTCAACACTAATTTGTTCACCCAATTTTTTCAAAATTCAAATGATGCATCTCCCGTTTCTTATCACATGTTTAATGTTTTGAGGAGATGAAGCTTTGACAGGTGCTTATTGATGAGAATGGATGGTTTAACAATAACCACAGCTATTTTTTTGTATGTCATGTTGGTGTATTCTAAACGTCCTATTTCCCTTTAAATTAAGGTATGGACTATATGTTTCGGCAATCATGTGTCACATTTCACCCATTCCAAAGTTTGACAGAATAAGTGGCTCGATAAGACTGACTCAAATGTTATCAATGATGTAAAAGTCGATCCGGGGTTATTTAACAGGGTTATTGTGTCACACTATTTCCAGTTTTCTGTCACGAATGGAGACACTTGTTGTTGCTTTAAAGGGAAATAAGGCGTTTGTTTCACAGCAAACAAACAAATTTTAAAGACCAATGTTTGTTAACATAGAATGTTAGGTTATTCAAAGTAAGGAGGGGAAGCAGCCGTCTTTTCAAGAATTTAGTTTCTCACAGATAGAAATTCAGTTATTTGTTGAACGACAATTTGTTCACCCAAACTTTTCAAAATTCAAATGATGCATCTTCCGTTACTCAACTCATGCATAATGTTTTGAGGAGATGAAGCTGTTGCAGATGTTTAGTGATGAGACTGAATGGTTTGACAATGATTAAGGCTATATTATTTGTATGCCATGTTAATATATTCTAAACGCCCTATTTCCTTTTAAATAATATGCACGGTATCAATTAATTTAGTGTTGCAGAGGATATGATACTACTGTGTTTGCTATTACAGCCAAGAATGTCATCGTCTTGTACCGTCCTCACAGCTCTCGCGATAAACATTTTGAACTTGCTACTTGATTGGTCCAAAGAAACGTGGAGCAATTGTGTATATTAATATCGAATGGTGTGTATTCTAGGTGGGTGATCGAGCTACTTCCATGACAGATTTCATGATGGCCATGGCCGAACTCCATGAATTCTCTACGGCCCCACCTGCTGCGCAATTCTTTGCCAATGCCGGAAGGGAACACATGGCCAAGTACGGTGAGTTTATCTTGCCACATCAACCTGTAGATGGTGCCCTCAACTTTTCAGTATTGTCGAATACATTTTGATAGTTTCGATTCCTCCACTGTACTTAGTCACTTTATTTGCGAGGAGTAAAATGGAAACGAAAATGGAAGAAAACAGTAAAACAATAAGACATAAAGTCAGAAGCCTTGGATACAAATTCGCTTGACACTCGGATTTGTTAACGTTGAAACCAGTTCTACTTGAGGGACATGTTCATTAAAGCTTACATTTAGTTCAGTTGGTGTTGGGAGAACAATGTTATTTTTTCTTTTATTTTATGGGGTTGAGTGGTGAGGAGAAGGGATGAAGGAAGCGGAGAAACGCACATTACAGTATAAGCTACTAGATCGTCTTGTTATCGATTGAAAATCACCTAATTACTGACTTCATCGTAGTTTACGTTTGCTTTTACAACAGGAACGAAACTAGAGCACTTTGCCAAGATTGCGTGGAAGAACCACAAACATTCTACGAGAAATCCGTGAGTACATTACCCATGGAACAATTTACCCAAATAAGGAGACATTATAAACACTACTTGATATACACACTGTATCGATGAGAGAAATTTAATCACATTGCCAGTTACTACTAATAAAGATATTGAACCCTTTCTTCTGAAAATTTTACTGTTCAAGACGAACTTGAATAGACCTTAGGAGCAATTTTGATTAGCTGATTTTGACATAAATTGGTAGAAGATTGTTCAAAGTCGCACTTCGCAATTTCCCGTCCTCAATCAAGGCCATGTACAATGGTATTGTACAAATTGGAAACAATCAGCTTTGGCTAAATACAATTCATCTGTATGGTTATTGATAGCACAAAGTTCGGTATTTTGTCCTGTACTCTGGACAATGAGAAATTGGACTTGACGAGATCAAAGGGTGATAAACAAAGTTACTTTAAAGCGGGGTCATCAAACTTATAAGCAGAAGCAGATAATAACTGATTATGAAGTGAGATAACTTTACCGCTACGCGAGTTATTTCAGTGATTATCCCAATGTTATCCTAGAAATTGAATATTATCAAATGAGATGTAAATACTCTGTTCTTAACTTTTTGTCTATGGAATGTAGCGTATAGTACATTTGATGTACATGTTTCCATAGGAAGCAGCCGAAATTATAAATTTATCAGTATGTATCCAATGTGATTATTGGTGTGTATACATCTTCCATGTCGTAATATCACTGTACTTACAGCACTTAACAGTGACGGAAATAAGCAATCCACTGGGTGTCCGAGATACCCCGAATCTCGATAGAGGAGAATCAAGTTTTGTTACAACTAGGTTGTCATTCAGACAACCAAATTTTGGTAATTGTTGGTTGAATAAAAATGAACATTTTACTCACAGTGCGCCCGACACACTGTCATGAAATGTGACAATGGATTTGCTAACAGCAAAATGTTCACGCTACAGCAACACACATGCCACCTCACTGTACCACAAGTTTGTCCCCCCAAGAAGTTTCTGCCAGTGAATGGCGGGTGAGAGTAGTCTGCTTTTGATGTACATTGAATTTTGTAGCTGGAATAGAAATGTAAGTGGTATACAAACTTTGGTCCCTTTTTGCTAGTGTTCAGTATGCATTTTATCCTAGTTTGCATAATGGCCCTATAGGGAAATATAGGGCGTCTAGAATACACCAACGATGCATGCAAAGAAAATAACTTAAATCATTTTTTTAACCATTCAGTCTCATCAATAAACGCATGTACAAGCTTTATCGTCTGAAAAAAAAAAATATGTATGTGAAGAATAACAGAAGATGCATCATTTGAACTTGGGAAAGTTTGAGCAAATTATTTTTGAGCAATAAATAACTGAATTTCTTTCTGTGAGAATCTTATTTCCTGAAAAGAAGGCCACTCTCTTTCTTATTTTGAATGATCTATTATTCTTTGTCCACAAACATCGGTTTTAAAAATATAATTGTTTTCTGTAAAACAATCACCTTACTCAACTTTTATACCAACTATGCAAAATTATGGCTAGACGTTTAAATGTAACAAAGTTGCAATGTTGATGTAGCAAGATCTTAAAGGAAAATAGGACACTTGTTTTAGAGAAAACATCCATATTTTTGAAACCAATGTGTGTGGACGTAGAATGATAGATTATTCAAAATAAGGAAGGACAGTAGCCTTCTTTTCAAGAAATATGCTTCTCACAGATAGAAATTCAGTTATTTCTTACTCAACACTAATTTGTTCACACAAACTTTTCAAAATTCAAATGATGCATCTTTCGTTACTCATCACATGCATCGCGTTTTGAAGAGATGAATCTTTGGTAGATGTTTATTGATAACACTGAATGGTTTAACAATGATTACCGCTATTTTCTTTTGTATGTCATGTTGGTGTACTCTAAACGCCCTATTTCCCTTTAAACACATATAAGGGTTACGACACGTTAATGACTGGCTGTGTCACTTATCTTCATCACTGCAAGTGAATCACTCATTGAATATAAAGCACAAGAAGATATTCCAAAGCCAACAATCAAACCAATAGTCCATGTACCAGTTATAACTGCAGGTACAAATGGTGTGGTAAATTTTATCATAAGTAACATTCGGTGATTCTTTTAGAAACGTAGGAGTATGTTTGAGACTGGTAAACATTATTTAAATTCACTCTAACAGCCTGCAGTGAGGAAATAAACCACAACGATTGTCATCTTTGATTTACAGGTATTCACAGTTCCAAGATGAATATTCATTAGAACAAATCATAGCATCACCCGTCATCCACGAACCTGTCACCAAATTACAATGCTGGTGAGAGATCATGTTATATTTTTTTTATGAATATTCAGTAGTCTAGACCAAATCAAAGCATCTCCTGTCATCCATGAAGCTGCCACCAATTACAATCCTGTTGAGGTCATCTCTTCTTTTTTTTTCTTTTTTTTTTTGAGCCATCAACATGAATTCTGGACAGATTTTGGGAGTAGCAGCTTTAACAGGACAGAAGAAATCAAAGAAATCACAACAGTTAATTATTTTTCCTTTCCAGAGTGGGACCCAGTTGAGAACAATCTGATTTGATTTTTCTTTTCTGAATTTTTCTGTCAAGTTAAGATATCATTTATCCAAGAATTACTCTGTTTGTTTGTTTATTTATTTAAATATCAAAGGGTAAACTAGATAAACGGAACCCTAATCTCACCCGAGGCCCTATATAAACATTAAAACATAGAAACAAACAAATTAACGTAACAAAACAACGCAAGTGCAACACAAACCAGGAAAGGCATAAAATACAAACAATCAATGAAGAGAAATTTATAGCCAAAGGTAAAACAAAGAACTTACAAAACTAGATTAAATACAAACGATAAAAATAGCATAAGGCCAATAAAATAAGTAAAACATATCAGTAAAAATGTCAGCAAAATTTGCGTAAGAGACTTTTAAAAGTGGATAATGAATTTTTACATTTAATTGATAGATTATTCCAGTCTTTCGCAGCAATGAAGGAGAAGGTTCTTAACCCTCTAGGAATAGAGTACTACTTGTGGTGGACCAGAGGGAATGTTGATGAATATCATGTGCAAATCGACACAAATCTGCAATGTACTGAGGGGTCAGACCATTCAATGCCCTGGACACCATAATGAGTCTTTTATGTTTTAGACGTAGGGCTAGTGAAGACCAATTCAAAGCTTTAAAAAAATTTTCCGACCTGTCGTCAAAGTTTGCACTTAAAATAATTCTAGCAGAAGATTTCTGTAAACGGCTGAGGTCATTGCTTAGAATTGCTTGTCCCCCAAACTAAGCTACAATATTCCAAGAGAGGTAAGATGTAACAATCGAAGAACAACATGGAAGTATTTACATCAATGAAAGGTTTGATGCGTCTCAGTAGAGTTAATCTACAAGAAACGAGCTTACAAACAGAGCCAACATGAACGTTCCAAGATAATTCCTTGTGGTTATTGACCCCAAGAATTTTATCGTTTATTATATACGTTTTGAATTTCTGCACCTTTCAACTACTATGTGCCAGCCGTTGCTCTGCATAGAAGTCAACCGTTGTCCCGATCCAATCAACACGCTCTTAGTTTTACTTCTATTTATAAACATTTTGATGTTTAGCTATATCCTCGTTGATTGACTCGTTGATAGACTTGCCCTTCAGGTAAAAAGTTGTGTCATCTTCATACATATCTGCGGAACTATGATTAACAATTTGATCCTTATCGTTCATATACAAAACAAATAGCAAAGGACCTAAATTGACCCCTGAGGTCGGTACTCAACATGTAACCGGCAGTGGAGGAAATATTGCTGACGATTTGATAAATATGACTTAAACCATGCAAAAGAATATGCAAACAGACCTTACATAGATAAGTTTTCAATAAAAAATAGAATGATTAACTAAGTCAAAAGCTTTCCTTACGTCTAAAATACTGACCCTACAGACCCACTGTCGATAGATTTATTCCCGTCATTACATGGCTGCCCCCTCTCTGTTCCTACAATGGTGTACATTTATTCGTATTTGATTTAAAAAAAAATATGCAGATAGGAACATGGCAGCGTTTCTCACAGCTACCCATATGCAAAAGACTTTGAGAAGTGAATGGAGTGTGAAGTGTTCGTACGTAATGCCAATTTAAGTTAACGTTGTGTAAAGACACCATAAACCTTTACATTATGAGTCATTAAGTCGTGTTTACATATTCTGGTTATCACGATTCATGGTATTTTGTCCTGTGATAAGTGATTGAGTTAATACGTCACTTTTCCAATTTATCAAGATCTTTATAGCACATAAAATGACGTATACATAAAATGGTGACCCATGTGGGCATCCTGCACATGGTTTTCAGAGTTGCTACAATCATGGATACTTTCTCCAAAGCCAGTGTTTCCAAGTTTAGATGGTTGTTCCATTATCTAGTGTATGCATCGTGTATCCGGGTACCCAGGTACCCGATCGACGATATCAGGTCCCGGTTTTGAAATTGCCACTGGGATCCAATGTTTCACCAACATAACTGTACGTGTGGCAAAATTCTGCTCACATCTAATAAAGAACAACTTCATTTTATTACAGCGCAAAGCAAAATGTCGTATTATGACTTCCCAACGAACTCGTAGCCTAATGGAAGTTACATGTTGGGGTTCCCAGGTACCTGATCGACTATGGACGTCGGGTACCCATGAAAGTCCAAATTTTGGACACAGTGCAAAAAAAAAAAAAATATCATCATCGCTTTCTGTATAGGTATATCCAGTCTTGTTGCATGTATCTTCTGCCAATGTCGATAGTTGCAAGGTAGTTGTTTCGGCATGCGACACGGCGTGACTGCGGTACTTAAAACTGGGAATTTCAAGCGCTAACAATCATGCCAGTCACTGTAGCTGGAACCCTCCAATTCAAAATGGTCACACTTTCCAATCAGTTACAGGATGGCGTCAAGACTTTTCATTTGTTATACTTTTCTTTGAAATAGTTCTCCCTTTCTGAACTTGGTCTTGGTTTTTCTGTTTTATTTTCTCTCTGTCCTCCGGTAGCCCTACCTCTGATGGTAGTGCTGCTGCTACTGTGTGCAGTGAAGATTTCGTTCGCCAGCACAACCTGTACGACAATGCTGTGGAGATACTGGCCATGGAGATGGCGACAG
This sequence comes from Stichopus chloronotus, assembly GCA_021234535.1. Lineage (NCBI taxonomy): Eukaryota > Metazoa > Echinodermata > Holothuroidea > Aspidochirotida > Stichopodidae > Stichopus > Stichopus chloronotus. Next base: position 21,360,571 of record CM037839.1, on the reverse strand, counting down.
ATACACCTAGCACTTTTCAGGACAAAAGTAGCATCAAGTTGGTAATTTCCTCGTGCGATACAAGTTCCTATAACACATAGCAGTGTTCTGCATGGATTTTAATGGTGGGGGCTGCCAGTCCCCCTGAGTGAAAATTACCACCTGCCTGAACAGTGATTGTTCCCCCACAAGGGAATCTTGCCCTTAAACTTGCTCCGCTAGGTCGAAAAGAAGTTGATAATGGAATACTGTCATCGCATATAAAGCAACAAATTGTCTCTAAGTGACTTCAGTTTTCATCTCAGGTACAGAAGGTATCTAAAGGTGAGGTTGAATCCCCTCCCGTCAAAAATTTTCCCGTCAACGGCATCAGCGCATTGCGTGGCTGCTAGTGCCTCCCGCCCGCCCGCTAACCCTCTGTCTCTCCCTCTCTCTCTCTGTTTGAAAATCTGTGAGGAACACTGCATAGCATTTACACAGAATATCCATGGTAGGTATAAGTTTGAACTGTCTTTCAGACCCAAGTAAAACTTTGTCGTCCGAATAAGGTTGAGGGTCTCTTGAAATGCTAATTACTCTGAAAGCTGAATTATGAGATAATTAAAGAGACATCACAGTGTAACGAATATGAGCACAGTGTTACGAACATTATTGTAATGTAGTCAGTACCAGTTAAATATGATGAATATCATTATAGTGTTGCGAGGTCCATTACAGTGTGATCAATGTCACGTGGCATGTTCTGCGTGATAGACTTGGCTATAGTGAGATGACTATCATTACAGCACCTATAGTGAAGATCAGGACAGGGTTATTAATATCTGTAGTACGGTGAAGATTACGGAGGATGGTGTGGTAAATAAGCGTATAGTGTACTGAAGTGAATGTCAGTAGACCTAAAGTGTGATGAATATCATTGATAGTGTAGTGAAGCTCAGTGCTGTCTGATGGAAATCATTCTCGCTACAGTTGTGATAAATATCATTAATAGGCTTGTTATTATGTTACTAAACAATAACAAATATCACATGTCAGCTAGACAGTATCCCTCCTTTTTTATCGGCCGTTTCTCCTTCAATTCTAACAACAGGTTGGTTACGATATGACCAAAAAAGCTGCAGAAAAGGTTTTCTCGAAAGCAGGGAAATCCCCCGAAGACGTACAGGTCGTCGAACTCCACGACTGCTTCTCTGCGAACGAACTGATCACATACGAGGCCCTGGGACTCTGCCCAGAGGGTAAAACATAGCATACTAAGGAATTACTTACGGTTTGGCCTTGCTCAAAGGTAGCGCAATACAATGAAAGTGTCTTGCTGTGTGTTTAGTTGTATTGAAAAAGAAAGCGTTGTGAATACAAACAATTTTAACAAAACATATCTCTCGGTTGCAGCACATGTTCCGAACTCAGCTGTTTAACTCATGTTAGTCTGATGAAAGATGCACTCGTCTGTTTCTATTTGGTACAGTACAGTTCATCTTCTCCTTAACTCAACAAATGATGAAAATTAGTTATTGATGAAGAAACCGATCTCTACTTTTCTTCCCAAGTTCCCGGGGGAGGATTTACTCTCATTGAACCAAGAAAAATCTTCTACTTCTGTGAAGACATGGATTAAGTCTGGCTACCTTGAATTTTATTCAATTCTAAAATATTAGAAACTGCCTCAAGCAAAACAATTCCCTTGATTTTCATTCGTTTCAAACACTTTCTGGTCAGATTGCTTTGAAATATTTGAAAGTGAATGTTAAGTAAATTGATTGTTGATCATGTTCCTTACGAATTGAATCAAGCGTTTTGGGGTCCTTTTCCTGCATCTCTTAATTGCTCAGTGACGTCATCAGTACCGCGTAACTATATTATAACAATATCTCTGTAGTTACATCTAAAGGATGTTGAGCCATTAATTTGCTCTTTCCACCCTTCATTTGAAACGTGCCTTTCTATCAACCTGAAAGTGATATACCATTCGTACATCTAACGTTCCCTCAATCCAAATGATTTGAACTATGGAAAATCTAATCCGTACTGAAGTTACCACCATTCACCAAGTTGTATGCTTTAATGGTCCATCCGAACAGGGAAAGCAGGGGAGTTTATTGATGCCGGTGACAATACCTATGGAGGGAAGTTTGTTATCAATCCCAGCGGTGGACTGATATCTAAAGGACATCCCCTCGGTGCCACAGGTACGATCCCATGATTCCATACCGTTTTTCCTTTCTCTTTGCCCTTGTGTGATATAAATATGTAAGTCGGTGAATTTACTGTACTATCCAATAGTGTACTGAAATTTTTACTATTTCTCGCTCTCACAGGTGTAATATCGTGCTTCATGTTTCTGATGTTGTCTATGACACAATGCAAAGGTGGATGGGGAGGGGGCGTTGTATGTGTTGGGCCCATGAGTTATGTTTAGTAGCGCAGGATTCTGTGCTATGTTCACACTTTTATTACTTCTTGGTAAGAAAAAAAAAGAAGAAAAAGTGGAATATGATTTCTCCTTGAGCTTTGCTAGTGAAACTGAAACGTTACCCCAATATTTTGGGTGAACAAACATCGATAGGGCAAGTTATGCATTATGCACTCGAACAGTTGATTGTTAACTTATCAAGAGCCACTCTGGTCTTGTCAATTTGGTAACGATGTAATGCAGCGACCAGACGATAAGTACAATGAATTTGAGCCAAACACAATGTGTTACTGCAGTTCATTATTCGTCATTCTATATGCATTCATTCACCAGGAATTGCCCAGTGCACGGAACTTAACTGGCAGCTCAGGAACAAAGCTGGGGAAAGACAGGTACCAGGAGTCAAGTTAGCTCTACAGCATAACATCGGTCTGGGAGGGGCGGTAGTCGTCGCCCTCTATCAGAAGGGATTCCCTGAGTACTCAAAGTGAGTGTGTCACACCAAGTGGGTCACGGAAACCATTTTAGTCGTATGAATGTGTCTGAAAGAGATGCTTGTGTGTGTGTGTGTGGGGGGGGGGATGGGGGCAGAGGGTGGGTATGTTGGGTAATTGGGAATGATAGCAAAGCATATAGAGTGCATTACCCGTCAAAGGAGAAGAAACCCTGGGAATATATTTATCAAAATCAAGCAAAAGTGTTTGACAAACATCTTCCCAAAGTTTCATTCAGAGATGTTTCCATGACCCAAGTTACACACTTTTGAAATTCAGAGAAGGGTGATGCCATTTTGCCCAAGTTGAATGTAAAGCAACTTGAGTAAGTCGAGTAATGATGTCACATAGCCACTGGTAGCAGGACTTTAAGAGTATTTCTTACTTTTCCTCACCTATAATTTCTTTAAATCCGCACACACTTGTGCACATTTTTTGTTGAATTACTGAGATGTATCAATGAAATAATCAAATCATCAATACTCTGATTTGAATCTATGATGCAGAACTGTTAAAAATACCGTTACGATGAAATATAAAAGAAAACAAAAGCTTTTCTATCACATGTGGCCCGATGATGTCATCACAATCTCAAATGGCATCTACTTGATTAGTTTTTATGGACATTCAAATTGCAAATACCTTGGAAGGAAACAACATATTTAAATGAAATTTGGCGATGGTGTTCTTACTTATCATTGTCAAAAGTCCTGACTTTCTTTCTCATTTAAGTTTTCTTTCAACTATACTAGACCCTTAACCATTAGTAGCGTGATACATTAAACTTCCAGTTCGACCTATTTAGTAGTACTCTGTATGTCATAGATGCATGTATGGTATCTAAGGGCATAGGTCTGAATGGTAGACAAAGTCACAAAATCAAGTTCCTATTGCTTGCAGAAATTATCTTAAAACGAGTATATGAAATTCAGTCGAGGAGACGGTTTTCATTCAATTTGTAAAGCTCATGATTGTATCGGGTCTTCTTTTCGTAGAACTGCTGTCTCCCCGGCCAGCACAGCTGCAGGTGGCTTTAAAGCAGAATCTCTCTTCGATCTTGTAGAAAGTACCCTCAAAACGGTAAATATCTGACTCATTTACTGTAGAGATCTGTAAGAGATCGTGTTCTCTTCAATGATAGAGTATATGGAACTCTTAACTTAGTTACAATTGTAAAATATGCAAATAAGTGAAGTGAATACAACTCACCAGTATGCTTTAAAGTAGAGAAAATTTTAATTGTATGTGAAATTATGAACTGTCACTTTGTGGAAAGTCTCTATAATGTGATAAATTTTCTTCAACATCAGGAGGGTGCTGATTACGTCAAGAAGGTGAAGGCTGTGTTTGCTTTCAATGTCACCGATGGATCGGGAGGTGCCAAGGAAACCTGGACTATCGACGTCAAGAATGGCAATGGATCAGTGACCAGAGGAAAGTCTAACAGTGAGTCAGCTAGGTCCCATCATCTCCTCAATTTCTGGGAGAATACTTTTAAGATTCCAATGGTTTTTATTTAATTCAATAATACTCATTGTTGGCTCTCACTACAGTGATAGGATCTCTAGCTTTCACATATCTGTCTGCGTCATCTCATTCAAGAGTCAAATTTAGATGTCATTGTTTACCACAATCACCTGTCATAGTCGCGATCTATCATTATAATCAAATAGTTATTATACATAATTCGTATATGTTATAGTGCTTATGGTATAATCATATGTGGTTACAGTACATAGGTGATTATTTTTATACGTGCATAGATGATACCAAGAAAAGGTGTGTAAGTAAAAATAAGATAAATTCGAACCGCTACTCAAATAAGATATTCCATACTTTGCAGAAAAGAAAAAGAAGTCACATTACATTATGTCTGGTCTAAATCATGTTTCGATGAAAAAAGAAACTTATGCGGTCATGGTGGCTTCTGTATGTGTGTGTTTGTTTGTGTTTGTATTGTTCCGAGGACGTGCACAAAAGAATTTCAGGTCCTCAGAGTGAATTCTATGTATTCCTAAGTCCTCGAAAAAAAATAGGGAGTGAAGTCGCCACTCCATGAGTAAAGTTGACTTGTTGACCCGATCGCCGTGCGCCGGAAGGAGTGATCAATGAGGAGAGAAAACACTTTCCCGGAAGATCAGCAAATACAGATGAGGGTGTGGAATCAAGATAGGAGAAGAAACATTCCTCCGAGCAGACTCTGCACAGAGTGTAATTGAGTGGAAGAGCTCTGTTTTTGGTGGTGGTCAACGGTTATCCGGCTACACCGAAGGTTAAACTCTTAAAATCACGTGCACACAATATCTTGAGTAAGGAATGACGGATACTTTTAATACTTGATACGCAGGTTGGCCCTATTGAGAGAAAGCACATCGCTAGTGCTGCTTGTGGAGGTCAACATTCATCTGGGGTCACCAGAGGTCAAACACTAGAAACCTTATACACACAATATATCTGAAGTTAGTTATGATGGACATTTTTCATACTTGATATGTGGGTTGATGGAAGTACAAAGGACGAACACTATTTTTGGTGGAGGTCAAAAGCCATGTGAGGTCACTAGAAACCTTGTAACCAACTTTAACTCGAGAATGGTAAACAGTGATAATTCTCATATTTGGCATATACCTGGTCCATTGTTTGTTATTGCAGGTTCAAACCCCATCTGAAGTCATCACAAATCAAACCCTGAAATCTTACAATCACGATATCTCACGATGGAGAGGCTCGGATACTTTTCATATTTGAATATGATGATGATGTGTCATCCTCTTATTTTTGGCAGCGGTCAAATGTCATCTTTAGGTATACCAGAGACTCAGAAACTGAAAATCGACTGAATATCATATCTCAAGATACGACGTTCGCATAGTTTTCATACCTAGCACTTTAAATTTCCCTATTGAGTGATTGAAGGGCATTGATTTTGGTTGAGGTGAGAAATCATTTGAGGTCGCCAGCTAAGGGGCTAAGCTCTGAGGACTCGTAGAATGACCTGTCTTTGCCATGCACTAGGGGTGCAGAAAATTAAGCTTACAGGAGCCATTTCTGTCAAATATTCGTTCTAAATGTTGTGTTATGTATTGGGTTTGTATTCTCCTCTTATTCTGTATTTTTTCCGATTATACTTTTATAGTGTTTATAGTCAATAGCCGATTAGGTTCTCCGACTCGGCCGTGGTCCATACTTTGTTCAGATAAATAAGCCACTTACAGAGATTTTCATCTTTGTTTTACGCCTACATCCTTTTGCATGTTTTTTTTTTTTTTTTTTGGTACCTTAATGTTGTCGATGTTATCCCAGTGTTAATACTCAATATCCCACGAACAGTATGATGATGACTTTCATAATATCCACGAGATTATTTCTCGTACAAACTTGAAACTTTAGGGGGAAACATGCATTTGTGGACTCTTAACACCACAATTATGTCTGAACTAGGCACTCGTCCACGGCTCAACATGTGGTCACGGCGTCTAGTTGCACTGGTTTCAATCCTCCTTAATTCCTTTATGCTAGTAATTGACATGTTGGGTATTCGTCTGGTGTGACAAAGATGACTGACACATTTTGCCACTAAAGAAAGTGTATAAAAGCATTTTTCTTATGTACACTCTCTAAACTTCTTCATCTTCACAGAGAAAGCCGACTGTACATTCACCATGAAGGACGACGATCTTTACGACCTCATGCTTGGAAAACTTCAGCCACAAGCTGTAAGAAAATAAATCTCACTTCTAGAAAGAGATTCGTAATCTAATGGTGGTATCAGTAGCGCCCCCAGTTTAATGATTAGGAGGGGACCACATAGTGACATACTCCTATGATAGGACACATACTACGTAAGCGGAGAGCCACTATAGGTTGGCGACGGAGGGTTCCGGAAACTTTTTGGGCGAAAACACCTCCAAAATCACCAACGGAAATGGCATTTTCGGGACATTTTGTTTTAGTTTCCTTTCATCTCCCCACTACAAATAAATGCAACTTAAATGCTTTTCCACGTAATTTTTTTTGGGGGGGGAGGGTCAAATATGGAAGGGGGCACTTTGATGATACAGACGAATGGTCCATTCCTCTTGTGCACAGAAACTGGGTTAAGGATTTAACATTACAGTACCATCAAATGCAAGATAAGTCAATCAAATATGACAGGAAAAAGAAGCCATACCTGCTGTTTGTTCTGAGCATTGAATCGATACCATCATTGGTATTTATAGTAAACTGAACCTATATGATGCGTTAATAGTTACTGTACAAAAGAAGGGAATTGAGGGAAGGGGCGTGTTCAGAGGCACTATGTATCTATGAGGGAAAATGTTTACCGATTTAAAATTACGACCCAATCAAGTAATACCGACTTGCAAAGATTTTGTTCTTTTCCTTGTGCTGTTTAACAGGCTTTCTTCTCTGGTAAACTGAAGTTGGCAGGTAACATGGCCGTCGCAATGAAGTTACAGCAAATCGTGCCGAAGGTACCACCAGCTAACTTGTGAGATATCGCCAAGAGATCCGTCTCAGCTGGAGAGATGAACAGATAATCATCGATGAAAAAATGATGAAGATGAAAATGGCCCGAATTGAAAATCTGAAAAGGACTTCAGTGACTCATCTGTTATTCGATGGCAAATCGATTAATTGGTTGAATGAATTAATTGAATTTCAAATGTTTGGGGCGGAGTATCTTAAATTCCTGGTGCATGAAACTGTTTCTTTCCTTTGTGGTCATAAATTGGTAAGATGTATTTTGAGAAATACGTCATTGTTTCTGAAAATAAGTCTTAAATCAAGAAACATGTCTCAAAAAAAAAAAAAAAAAAAAAAAAAAAACATGCTACAAGTAGTACCTAAAAGAGACAGCATGTGGTATGAAAAGACCATCATTGTTTTTCTTAACAATTTAGTCGTTGATCGCATTCATTTTTTGTGATGACCATTTTAAAGAAAATTTTATGAACTGCTCTCTTATGATGGTTGATATTTTTGCGACTCGTTACATGTGGGATCTTTGTCCATTCCTGAGGACCAATCTTGGGCAATAAGTGTAGTTACAATAAAGCTTCGGAATGGCTGTGTACAAACGTTGCTAAAAATTTTGTGATTAAAGTGATGGAAGCAAAAAGGGTTTCTTTTCTTCTTTTTAGTCATTTGTGAGTTTTGAGTGAGGAGGCGTGCCATTCCCGTCCATCTGTAGTTCATCTACAGGATGACGTAGGGTGGTTTGAGACTGTATTTCAATTACATTCAGGTTGTGTTCGTATATTCCTCATGACAAACTGTTGGGTAAACAAATAACCAACTTGGTTAAAAAAATATCCTTCTTGGGTTAAACATTAGCCTGCTCAACAATGGGTACTTGTGTATTTTGTATCCAACAGTTTGTAACAAGGCATATGTTTTCAACCTTTTTTTAGAGTGTGAGCCTGACTGCTGTAAGCTTAATTTGGTAGACAAAAAAATATGCCAAGATTTAGTTAAAACGAAGGACCTTGTATTATTGTTGTCTGTAATTTAATGTTCAATACGTAGGATGCTCTATTAAACTTCGGTATGGACTAAACCAACTCAGATCCTTCTTACGTTCTTTTTGAAGTCATGGTGCTATACAAGGCAATGATTGTTGGTGTTTATAAGATCGCCTATTAGTTCCACAAACAAATTCAAAGTTCACATGAATTCAAGGTTTTCAGGAATTTCCATTTTAGAAGTCATCGAGAGCGAATAGGGCATAGGCAGACAAAGAGACCAGCTGGGTCTGGTGGCGTGATACAGTCTATTTAAAATGTCATAACGTCATAGACGGTTTTCACTCCCAAGTCTGCAAATCCTGGATCAGTAACAAATATCCATTGTTCCTTGTCCCGCTTCAGTTGCATTTGTTAACAAATTCTGCACATAAGACTCCTTTTCTTCTACTTGTCTTGGTTTTCGTGTTTTATATGGTTCATTTATTGTTCAGTTACTTTTCGTCGAAACTGATGAAGGACCCTGTTTGGTCCGAACATTAAAGATATGCTTCACCAGTTTATGTTATTTGCTTGTTTTGATGAAATGCCGCTTTTCTTTGAAATGCGCGCACACACTTGGAAATCGCTAGCATTTTCTGTTTGGACGAGTAACAGTAATCCTTTGCACAGAACACGTTCAAGAATTTAAATGTTTATTCAGATATGTTCATATCTATGGAAAATGGTGTTGTCAGCAAGTTTCCATAATATTATTAATCGTAGAATGAAAATATGTTTTGATTATATTTCATGAAATAACATTGTTTTCTATCGGAGTGTACCAAAAAGAATGATTTTTATTGTACTTACATTATGTACATGAAAAGAAAAAAGTAAAAAAAAATGAACAAGATATAGATCTTTAATGAAAGGGGCTAAGAATTAATACTTGTTTGTTTAGGTATTGGACCATACTATTTTAAATATGTCACAAAGTAGCCTAATAAAATTACCCGATTATACAAAGGCATTATACTGCAACTTTCTATAAAGTCAGGGACCCCTGTTAAGGAGCAGTAGAGTTGAGGGCGTAGAACAAGGGGATCACTATACACAATGTAGGAATGATATCCTGGTACAAGTGAGAACGCCACCAGTATCATTCTGACTGTTCTTCAAATTGTGCAACGTCATGAACCTGAATGGGGGGAAAAAAACCTGTCATTCACAAATGATTGGAGGATGTAATGATTAAGTCAGTGTATCAAGTGAACAAAGGGTGCAGAAAAGAAGATGTACATTTCAATTTTTGTCAGGTTTTTTGTCGTCCTGGGTCCTTCGACTATCTAACTGAGCAAAGGCCGCAAACGCCCCATGGGCCACTCGGTTCATGGCCTGCCGTGGGTGTCCAAGGTGTTGTTCAAATACAAAAAGCGAGTGCATTTGCTCCATTTAAATTCCTCTTAAATGAAATCTGCCATGTTGAAAGTAGCTCTGCAAAGTGCCCTAGGGCTGCTCTCTGGCAAGTACTTTTGTAAAACGTTTTTGGCACGGTATGCCTCAGGAAATGGTGGCCCTTCGCAAGACAGGTGCCAAAGGGCCTCTCACCTTGATTTGTCGGGACCGCATGAAAATCGTAATCTGGCTCTGGCGTCACCATTATTTATGAAATGATTTTCAGACCTCCCTTAGTCCCGTTCACGACTAGTTGAATTTGTGTCACAGTCACGTTCAAATTTTATTTTTGTACATGCACATGTTAGAGGCGTCGGGTTTAGAATACCAGCGCGCCCCCTTTTCCACTTTTTAATTTTCTCTAAAAAACTTTTTTGAAGCAGTTACGGTGAGCTCAATGATCTAGAAGGGCGCCACGAAGTCCCCCCCTTTTCAACATATCTTCTAACAATGGAGAGAATCATACCAGGGTAGAACAACTGGTCTTGACCGACACTGGACTGTCCTCTGTAGGTCCTTTGTGTTTGTTCAGACTATAGGTTGAAGGGACTGTCTTCGATTATACCAAGTATTTATAAGCTGGGCCATCTGCCAGTCATTCATTCAGTCAGTCCGTTTAGTAAATCAGTCAGTCAGTCCATTTGTCAGATATTTTAGGAGTCTATGAATGAAAACAAGCATCCAAGCCATCCATAGAGCTATATTATCAATCCATCGGCAACTTGATCATATCAATCAGAAAACGAGACGGTCAAGCTAACTTCAACAGTGAAGATTAAAAGACAATTTTAAGATGCAATCCATGGTTATGACGTATTTTCTATGCTATTTTCTATTAACCGACGCATTTAAGATATTGCTGGTCTACTAACAACTGTCCGTATTGGACTGGCATTCTTAGGTTGAACACACTATGATCCCTTTAATGCTACCTTTATACTGTGGTTTTGACACACTGCCTACAAATTTAGATATATCTAAGTTGTTATCAACTGCTAGTACAACTTCGGATCTTAATTAAGCACGATAACGTTTCAGTTTAAAGGGCAAAGATCAAACCTCGTTAAGGTTGGACTTATTTCTGTAGTGGTAATGCGGTACACCTGCCGTTGCTTTAAGCACCCATTAAAGGCATCATACAGTCTAGGTTCGGTGAACAACAGATTCAGTTTGAAAACATTACAACAGGTGAGAACACATTTTTTAACAATTTTTTTAAAAATATTCAACAAAGGAAAAGGTAAATATAAGAAAACTCTTATATAAATGTAAGAGTCTTTTTTTTAAACACTTCGTAAAATTTTTGCACCTTCTTTTGTAAAGAATGACTTCAAGAATGTTCTTGTCACCGTGGGCCTAGAAAAAATTTAAGGTGAGACCTTCAACGAAGGTCGAAGATATTAGTTTTGTTCAAGTCTCTTTCCACTAGTATCCCGAAACATACGAAATATAAAGCTATATGTGGTCGTAACTGAGAATTGGTCGTCTCTCTCCTTTGGCCCTGATGGAGATGTGTAAGTACGCTAATAAAAAAAAAAAAACACGTGTAATTAAGTAAGCTTCACCGGGAGTCGGGGTGCCAGTCGAAGGTGAAGTAAATCATGGCGTCTTAGTACGAACAATAGAGGATAGCATACCCCTATTAATTGTTCCATTGATTTCAACAATCCAAAAATTAATCTGGTCTCTGATGCCAAGAAGTAGTTTTTTTTTTTCAGCGGGTGTTAAGTGTGCGCTCTTTGGAGAGCTGATTCATCCACCGTGCTTTCATGGTACTTTAAATTTTCCGTACCTCAGATGGCTCTATCAAGGAGGTAGAGTACCATATACAGCAGTTGGGGAGGTTTCTCCGAAAGTGAACAAGTGTTCATTTGTAGCAATCCGTGAAAGGTCCTAAATTCGAGACCTTTTTCGATATTTTACCATATAGGCTAAGTTGAAGTTTTTGTGACTTGAATATCGAAGCAGGCATGTTGAAGTGTATGTAAAGTAACGACTGAGGCAATTGATGAAATTTACACGTTGTAAATAGGCTGGAATGGGAAAATTTGCATAATGCCTCTTCGCTTAGGTCGATAAGTTGATCGACCTCTCCTTCAGAATCTCACCACCTTTGCCGAACGCAGGCAATGATCGCTGACTCCTTTCCGCGGGTTAGTACATGTAGGCTATACTAAACCATCACAGCACAGAATCAAGCGTGACATGTGACCACCAGTCCTCCAATCAGACGTAGAGAAATTAGAAAGGTGTTGTATGTGAGTCTTAATTAACTCACGACAATATTAAATGGAATATGATATTATTGTGACATTGTTTTGTAAAATTCATTTTATTTTATCAACATAATTTTCGCTTTTCCCCATGCACAGGTATATTTTGAAACAATGGCGAATCACAGCAGGTAAGTGTTTCTTATAGAGTGTAAACAATAACAATCGACTGATAAATAGAACTTACACCAATCACGAAAGAAGAGGGAATGGTGTTTTAAAGTGAAATTAAATGACTAAATGTGTTTTTTCTTCTATCATTTGTTGAGAAAGAATAATATGTTAACATACCAGTCAGGTTATCGGGTTTGTCAGACTAAAGTCTGCCTCCTCACCTACATGTAGAGTGAAAACATATGCCATAGTGACAACATATAATCTAATTATAATATACAACAAACTTGTTTGTTTCCGAAAATGATTGAAAGACGAAAAACAGTATAAGGTGAGTCATTGGCTAAGATAACGCATACGAGAACTAGTTCTGCAAAAAGTTACACGACAAATTGTATGGTATACATTTCAAGACCAATATCCGTTCTGGCCCTAATGGCAACTACCAAGGGACATCTATCGTTGGCAATGGCTCCCTTTATTAAGAGAAGGATAATTATCTCGAATCAAAGCCCACAGCAGTTTGTTTAGCAAATATATATAAATCGAATATTGTGTCGTTGTTTACGAGTGATATCAGTTAAAAAATACCCGAACAGTAAACACAGACAAATATATTTTTGTAAACATGATATGTTTCATCAAGCTGTCAAAGCAGCCGTCATTGTTCAGCTTATTTTCTTTTTCAATCTTACAGAATCATCCGTCTCATTGAGACAAAGGCCACATTCAAAAGCGAACCTGCTTTCACACTGATTGAAGAAGGTCTAAAGAAGGTACTCCAGTCATGCTGTCATTATTGAAATTACATATCGAGGCGATTTAAATTGAACTATTTGTTTGTTTAACACAAGAAAAGCACATTTTGGAACCAATGCTTTTGGAAACATAATGATAGATTATTCAAAGCAAGACAAGACCCTTAGTATTCTTTTCAAGGAATAAGTTTCTCACAGATTAAAATTCACTCACTTGTTGCTCAAGAACAATTTGTTCTCAAAAGTTTCAAAAATTTAACAACCGAATGATGCATCTCCCGTAGCTCACCCAATTAGTATTTTTTTTTAATGAGATGAAGCTATTGCAGATGGTTGGCGTAACAGTGATGACAGCTATTTTCCTTGCATGCATTTAAGAACTCAATTTATTCCCCCACGCCCCTGGTCGTGCCCCTCCTTGAGGTGTTCAATGTAGATCCGACCCGAGAAACTGAAGAACACATTACGCCATGCATTAATGGCATCCAACAAGAAAACTTAGGACTGGTCGTAAACGTTTCTTTTCTTCATTTTGAAACATTTTTGATTTGTTTTCACTGTCTAGTCCTTCTTGTAGTACCGGTTAACTAACGTATAGATCATATCACGATACGAACAGTCACTCTTTTTCTTAATTTTTTTTTTAATTGAATAACTCATTTCGAGCATAGGACGGGGCAGAATACGTCAAGAAAGTGAAGGGAATATACGCCTTCAACGTGACCGATGGCCCTGGTGGAGCCTCAGAGACATGGGTGATAGACGTTAAGAACGGCAATGGGTCTATAGAGAGGGGTGGTAAAAGTAAGTGTGTCAATACACATCCCTGCAGCTATTTCTACTATACGATCATTTCAAGGGGGGGGGGGGGGGGGAGGAGGGTTGTGTGAATGTAGTAATAGATTGCGAAAAGCAGCAATAATTAGGTATGTTCTTAAATGTAAAGAGTAAAGTTTCAAAACAATTTAGGCATAAAGGCCAGGTGATTTCGTTGCTTCGTGCATGGTGACGTATCTTTGCTTTGAAATTCTCATAAATACCTAGGGAGTTGGGGGTTTTGTGATATGAGTTCCAAGTTGGAAATTAAGGCAGTGGGTATAGGATGCACTCATCGCATGTCTTTTTTTTTACATTTGCCTGTATGCTTTACTAATATGCAAAACGAAAATAAGTTAAAATGAAGTTACTTTCAAATTATAATTAAATAAAAATGAAAACAATGCCAGAGAAACCAAAGTTATCAAAAGGTTGAATTATCGCATCAAGTTCTCGTAATTAGAGGGAAAGGAAAGTAGAAATTGAAATATACAAACAAACTTTCTTTTCACTTGTCCATATCTGTTTTACAGCGAAGGCAGATTGCACATTTACAATGAAGGACGCCGATCTCTATGACTTAATGACGGGGAAGCTGAAGCCTCAACAGGTACGGTGAACCTTCTAATGAGATGGTAATTTAATCTACGTTGCATTGGCACAAAATATGCGAAAAAAAAACTCAACTGGAAAACATTTTTCGTCATTTCCAATCGTCAATCGTCATTTGTTGTTGTTTAATTTTCCCTCTTTTTGTTTTTTCCTCTGAAGGCATTTTTCTCCGGTAAGATGAAGATGAAAGGTAACATGGGCCTGGCCATGAAACTACAACAAATTATGCCCACTACTCCCCCTGCAAAACTCTAAGCCATTCAAGACCACGGCCTGAGGGACGTGAAAGTGCAGCAGAAAATACAATTCATCAAAAACATGGCATCCTTAATGTATTTTACTGGCAATTCTAGATCTCCATGAAAAGTTCCTGAAATAAACACAGGGTCATTTTATCTCGACTAGTTGTTTCTGAGAATATGGAGCCTATGACTGTATAAGTAGATTGGGAATAGGATATATATCTGTCGTATTATGTCAGAGAAATAGAGTGGCAGAACACGGGGGGAGATTGTAACTTATCGATTACATGATGACTTATGTTGAAATCAAAATACGTTAATCGGTCGTTAAGTTCACCTAGAGTATTTATCACAAGTAAACAGGGTCTTCATTTTTTTTTTTACATATCTGAATTAAATCTGATTAAATGGTGGCAAACGCAACTTCTTGCTCTGCCAACAGTGATTCCTGAAAGAATTAGATCCATGAAAGAAAAGGTGTACATTCTGTCTGCACACTTTTGACTGTAAAATTACAAGAACGGTCGTTATGCCGGCCACTCAATCGACTGACAATTAAGTCTCTTATTTTCAACAACGTACCAACTTGCCACTTTTACTTTATACGTGACTATAAAATGAGCCTGGGAGAAGTCGATAAATTGTAACGTAATATGGAATTCTACGACCCAGTGAGTAGTTTGAAGAGACTAAACGGGAATAAATTTCGCACAATCCATAGTATTTTTCTAATTTTTTTTATCATCATTAGTGTTCGCACGCACCAACGGAGTCTTATTCTCGGTAGGTGGAGTCCGTAGTCCATTTTTTTTTGCGCACCTACAGTTGATCTACATAACTTCCTTGGATTTGACCACTAAGACATAACGTATCACAGAAGCTAAGGTGTACTTATTGAATAGAAGAGGATCTGTGCTCTTTCTTCAATTTGATGTATTGAAGTAAGTTCTGGGTCGGTTGAGAATTGGAAGTATTTTCCCATTCCCTTGCATTCAACAGCACCGGTACGAAAGCGTTACCATTAGATTGCCACAGTCAGATCAATTCTCGATACAGATACAATTTTGTCCAGTTTTCCCTTACGACAACTCCTTTCATTATATTCAGAGCGTCCCCCAAATCAAACATATGTTGCGAATGTGTCAGGTATGACCCATCTGTTTTTTGTTTTTTTTCTAAGGATATGTGTGTTTGTCAGTCATGTTGGTTGATATCATTACAACATGTACTTTTTTGTTACTTCCAACTAACTTGCAATTGTACCAAATGTAAGTGCAGATGGGGGGGGGGGGGGGGTGACGGCGACTGTATAAGAACACGTGGGGTTTTAGGGCATAAAAGATACTATAATTAAAGATATATAACGATCACTACTGAACTTGCAGGAACATTGTTTAATCCAAGCTAAGTTACCACCTCGAATGGTGAACAACTGTATAACGTGAGCCTTTTTGCATCCATCTCACAGGGGGTAGTGGCTATTGTAATGCCATGACATTAGTCAACCTCGGTTTATGACGATGTTTTTTGCAATGAAAATTTTTCGCAAACATCGACTTCATGTCTTTGTAAAACAAAACATTACAACATCCAGGCAACCGTTGACCGACTGACGGAAGTTGGTCTGTGGTCCAACAAATGTGCGGTTATCTAGGTTAATACCTGTAATTGTAGGCCTCCTTTGGTTTCACGTCGAAGATTATCTCATAAGACGTAACAGACCCCAACTTTCGCGCTCCGAGTCGTCGGCGACCTCTGCGGCGTGATCTGCGAGGAATCACGCATCTGCAAACTGAAGTATGAAGAAAAAAAAAAAAAAAACTGTAGGGCCTGTGCTCAGTTGTGGAGGGGTATGTTATCTTCACCCCCTCCATGAATGAAAGTTGCATATCGTCACGAACTAGAGCAAACTGCAAGGAACAACAACAAATTTGAAAACTATCTCTTTCATCGCTTTGCAGTACGTTTCGCATGATCTGTAGTGTAGTTTTACTATAATGATGGGGCAAAGCACTTGTTACAGGGAATGTCAAAATATGGACTAACCTTTCAATTTACGTGAATTGGTTATTTGTCAAAAAGATTGACTGATAGAAAAAAAAAGCAGAATGTATGATATTCCTACAAAAATCTGCAGGAGGTCTGGATCGGTAAATATTAAAAGGAAATTGTCAGTATTAATCCTCCAAACTAGCCTATTGTAGCTTATATGACTGACATCTTACAAAACACAAAGAAGAAATTGACTAATGAGTGAATGTTATTTACTCTAACAATAGAATATGTAGACATGACCATATATCTTACGGCAATACCAGATACTTTTTGTGGTGTGTGTCACAATGAATATAAAATCTGATATGAAACCGTTGGAACAGACATTTGCTCACCAGGATGTAACCTTTGACATCAGATCTTCGGCATACCTCCGACTCATTTCTAGTGTTTATCCAGCCGTTTTAAGTGTACGTCACACGAAACGCTTAATGTAAACACACTCAAGAAGTGTCCCTTGTGCCCAGCATCCCAGAAATCACAGGCGAAGTGAGCGGCTATTACTAAAAACACGTAGGTTAAACCAGGGAGATGCCTAGCCCCTTTGGCTAGACCATGACTCTATTGCAGATGATAATACCGCCAGTCTGTAGCAAATCCATCATAGTCGCACCATTTAAATATGCATTTTTTTAAACATTACTCGCAGTACAATCTTAGTAATCGCCACATTGCCACTCATAGGTAAACAGAATCTATGGAGCGGGGCCCTCTCTATACGTTCCGACTTCTCTATATTCCGACCTCTCTATGTTCCGACTTCTCTATACGTTCCGACCGCTCTATATTCAGACTACTCTATGTTCTGACCGCTCTATATTCAGACTACTCTATGTTCCGACCTCTCTATATTCCGACTACTCTATATGTTCCGACTTCTCTATATTCCGACCTCTCTATATTCCGACTACTCTATGTTCCGACTTATAAACGTTTTGCTCGAAACAAAGAGAAGTTAAACCATAAGGGTCACTTCTCTATGTTCCGAATCCTTTACGTCGAAATATGGAGTAGTCGGAACATTGAGACGTCCAAAGTCTCTCTGTTTCGACTTCTCTACTTTCGATTTTTTCAAATTGCGATCGGAACATAGAGAGGTCTAAACATAGAGACGTCATCACGTCTCTATGTTCCGACCTGTCTATGTTTCGACCAAAACGTGAAAAATCGTGTAAAAGTCGGAACATAGAGAGGTCGGAACACCGGGATTGAACCTATGGAGCTACCGAGATGTTTCCCGCCACAAACTGAATGAGCGACCACTCGCTGGACTGCGGACACATTGACTAGACATGGAACTTTCGATTCTTCTAACTTACCTTAGTGTGGTGAAATTTTAGCTGAATGTCATGATCGAGCTGTTGTGAAGGTTCCCAAAGTAATTTCAAAGGCTGAAAGCGAAATTTTCCCCCTCCACTCCAGTCTATCAACAAGCCACGACAGACATCGTCAAAATTGCCCCAGTTGCCCCGATTCAGTTTCACATTCATATACACTAGATCTCCTACATCAATAATTCACAAATGAACCCAAATCAGTAAAATATCGCGAAACGTAATGAGTTTGATCCAGACGTTGCCCCCCAGCCCCCCCAGCCCCCCCCCCCCCATTCCTCATAATACTGGAATCGGTGATTATTCTGTGACGAAAAGCAGTCTGAAAGCCTGAGGGATTGGAAGGGCTTAGGGTAGGGGTTGGAGATCGCTTTCAGCACTATATTAACTCTAATCTGAAGTTATAGCAACTACAGGAAGAAGAAAAGGCTACAGAACCTGATATTTGTTCGAATACAAGGTATTTCCTTTGGAAAGTTCATCATAGTCCTGGATATTACTTACACGTTGAAAATCAAAGCAGCTGCTGTCTGAAAATGTGATTTTCATGGAATTGTCGTTGAATGTCACAACGAAAAAACTAGAGATTACCCAACAAATCCCCTACCGTATACTGACGAGTCAATATGACGGCCTCTGGTGGGTTACATGTCAATTTCAAGAGGATATAATAATTTTTACATTATGTAATCGTGTTTATTTGGCCGAATCCAGCAGCAGGGTTACAATGCAGTTAATATGACTTTCGTATTTTTATTTACAACCATACAGAGACACTTTCATTGCCGTAGTACCTGAGGTGTACGTTAATGCGGGGCACCTTGAAAGGGAACAGTATACAGAATGTCCTGTGTGTTGTATGATCATATGGAATAACAGTTTCGAGATGAAGTCTTGTAAGGTCTGACCCCAAAGTGAAACTACTTTAGTAGACACCAAATCTGATATTTTTCTTGTTATGCATGTTCAATATGTTCAATTTTATTGATTATTGTTGGAATTTATCCAAAAGAGACAGAGAGAGAGTGAGACGGAGAAAAGAAGACGAAAGAGAAAGAGACAGATAAGTTCTAGTTGCATCCATATTTATTGTAATTAACACATCTGTCAAGTACTTCGCTGGTATGCGTAATGGGAGGGGTCCAGTTGTGTCGAAAATTCACTAACTTTGTCTTCCAAGCCTGTCAAGTTTCCTTCACATACTAATTGCAAAAGGTCAAATTAAGAGGATCCCCATGTGTCAGACGCAAGTGAACATTAATGATCGGTAATCAACGAATCAATATGAGTCTTGACAATTCGTGACCACTGAGACACCTTTTCACAGTATACTAATTCATATGCAAACAGATACTACCAGGTAAGCTAAACAAGTAAAAAAAATGACAGTTACCATAACTATTGGACTTTAAACTATACTCTCTATTAATTATAAACATTGTCATGTGGTCGCAGCCATCACAATCCTCACAAACTTGTGGATATCAAATTAATATGCCGCTTTAAGTGTTGTTATGCACATATTGATCACATAGTATCACAGGATTTACTAACATCGACAGCCAAACATAACACGTCATGATGTCGTCATGAATGCGTCACAGAACTGTCACTTTTATTGACTTTTGTTGTAAGACTCTGCCATGTGCTCCAAAGCACGATCCCATTGTTCACAAACAATGTGACAATGTATGATGCCAGATTGATGACTTGGAATTACTCAACCTTACTTACTTCAAAAAGATCGTTAAAGACAAACGACCCCCCTCCCCCTCTATAACTCACTCCGTCCTGCTTAATATCATACCTTTCGAGTTTTGTGTGTACCAATTCTGAGAGGAAGTTGGTGGGGTAAATAAGGCCTACGCATTATGATTACGTAGAACAGAAATTGTCTGATTTAGAGAAACGAAATATGACGCTTTAAAGTGTGAAAGACTGGTGGAAGCTTTTTACCGGCATATAGCAACTAAGAAATCTACTAATAGGCTAGTACTAGTTATTTATAAAGAAAAGTAGATACACAAGCCTAAAAAACCTGATATTCCAATGTATTGGTTCATACGGTACAAATGTTAAAGACTTCATTGTGAACTTCAAGGTTTCATATTTTAAGGGAAATAGGGCGTTTAGAATACACCAACATGACAGTACAAAAGAAAATAGCTTTAATCATTGTTAAATCATGCAGCCTCATCAATAACCATCTACCAAAGCTTCATCTCCTCAAAACATTAAGCATGTGATGAGTAATGGAAGATGCATAATTTGAATTTTGAAAAACTTTGGGTGAAAAAATTAGTTTTGAGCAACAAATAACTAAATTTATATCTGTGACAAGCTTACTTCTTGAAAAGAAGGCTACTGTCCTTCCTTATTTAGAATAATCTATCATTCTACATCCACGAACATTGGTTTTCAAAATACGGATGTTTTCTCTAAAACAAACACCCTATTTCCCTTGAACACGCTATACTGGCTTATACGTGGCATGAAATTGTATATAATTATACATGATAGTGGTTTTCTACACTGGTTTCCTGGAGTGATACAATTAAAATTGAGATTAAAATAATAAATCCGATAAAAATTTCTCTGATTAAGTGTCTGTATGGTCATTAAACGTTATTTTTATTGCCCATTTTAATTAATGAGCAGAATCCCTTATCGTGGGTCATCGCAGTAAAACCGAACCGTGGGTATCCGCTGTGTGGTTCGCCTGGATATCTGGTCATGACGCCTCATAAACCGTGGTTGCTATTTCTCTCTTTCTCTCTGGATAGTGAACACGGTCACAAAACATTGAGAAAATGTATACTGCAAAATTTACATTTTGAAAATGAACTTTATGTAATACCGCAATCTGACTTCAGTTTGCGTAGCAGGATGCATTGTGTCCTGCTATTCCTGGATTTTTAGCAATATTTGATCTTTAAATTTTTCAAGTCCATTTCTTTTTTATCTTCCGTCAAGTAATTCCACACGTTCGACTTTCCGACTAACCGACCTCGGCTGCATGGTGTTCGTCTTGGCGTAGGATAACTCTGCAAGATTTTCTAAATAACGGACGAATTTTCAAATTTTATATATTTTACAGTATTATGTATCTATACTTAACTATACGACCAATTCGACGTTCAATCCGAGTGATTCCGGTCAATTCTCCCGCGTATATTACAAGCTGATTATGACACCTCGTGCTTAGGTCAGATTCCTCGGTCTCATTGTGACTGTTTCACCCACTGGCTCCTCTACCGAAGTTTTACGTTCACGAGGGATGGAATCATTAAAAGGATATCCTTGAGTTACAGTGATCCGAACACGCCCATAATCCAACTACGTTTATGGCGGTGATTTGAATTTTTCAAAACGAAAGGTTGTCATAGTTGCAAGTCCATTTCACCCATCGATACCGTCCTCCGTAAAATCGTCAGCCTCGACGTGAAATCAGCTCTGTTTTGCCGGCGTCGAGTCAAAAATGGGGTCAGAATTTCTCAGGATGGTTCAGATAATAACCGACAAAGAAGACGGCACCGAACCAGGCCATCCCGGCGATAGTGATCATAGAATATCTGATCGTCCGATCTGTAGTCCATACGACGTCGGATTCCGAAGTGTCGTCTGCAACCGTGACGTTATCGCAGACGACGGGTTCTTGACTCTCCGTACGTGACACATTGTAGCTCTTCACCATGTTTGTTCATTAGAGATACCGATGCCCCTTCAACAAAAAGGAATCGATGGAAATCCAACGACAGAGGTATGGTCAACGAGTTAAGAGCCAGTATTGAGTTTAATTTATTCCAACAGGCCTATAAACCTACATAAAATGGCGGCCACCTTCGAGGGAATACCGCAGACCGTATAGATTCTGTACATGGGAAAGAGCTTGACAACAGTTTGGTATAGAGGAACAACACATGCAAAGTAGATACAAGGGATGAGGAATGTTCGAGACCAGTGGTACCTTCTAGTCTTGATAAAGCTATCAATTATTAGTTGCTTTAGTAAATACAGTGATCAAAGTTCATGATGAAGACTAACTAACGGTAAGTTAGTTACGCATACGGTAGTCAGTGCAGATAACCGTAATAGGTCCATGACATAACTGACGTGTGTTAAGGTAGTAACACTGCCATTAGATAATGTGTATCTGTCAGAAAGTCCTCGTATCTTGGCTGGGGGTGAAAAGATGAAAAAAAAAAAAATTACGTAAATTGCTATGTGGCGTATATTCAGCTACACCATCTGTATTTGGGTATCGTTATCGGTTGTCGTTCAACTGAATGTTGAATAGTACAAAGTACAGGTAGTCTGAAATTCATGATGATTAAAGGCGATTTAGAGTGCTGTCGGTATTGTATAGTAGAATGTACGAGAGAAGTGGGAGGTTTTCCTCAAAGCCCTTTAACAATTAGTCGTAATCCGGGTCACCATCCTAAACTTGAAGAGATCTTCATGACACGTTAATTTAAATGCCATGGAAACTGTTTTTTTTTGTTGTTGTTGTAAATATTTGGACAGACTGATATCCATACTTGCCTTTGCTGTCCCTGGGACGTCATTCAATGTTATGCATTCAAACTACTTTTAAGTTTCACCTTCGGAAGCCTCCCCTTTGAGAAACTGTCATTCCTAAAACACGGCTCACGACGTCTGACAGAAACCCATTCTTGGATGAGCTTTCTCTCCAAAATAAGGCAAATGCTTGCTTCTACTCTCACAATGCTTGCATGGATTTATGTGAAACTTTCACATAGTGTCTCTTGGATGGGCGGCCATTTTGGGTGTTCGGGAAAAAATGGTTCGATGTCCCGCGTCTGCCATGTGGCCCGTTACAAAATAGAAATAAAATGAAAAATAAAATTGATGTCCGCTTCGGAGGGGCAAGGATGTATAAAACTAGGAACTTTACCCTTCGTCTGAAAGGTCTACAAATGTGTTTCCAACACCTCAAAAAATTATCTATTATTAAATCGAGACGGTGTAAAACCACTCAGTTTTTATCAAAATATTCTTTTCACTGATATCAGTTTTGCACCATTAAAATTCGTAAACGAGTCAGCTAATCAGCAAAGATAAGACGAATCAGTTCCATCCCTATATACACGTGCATGTCGAAATGATTTATTAAGTGAGTCAGGTACTCGCAAAGTTACAAGATACTGTTTGATACGTGGGAAGTAGCAGCTTTCCTTCGATAGTGTTTGTTTTTAAATATCTCACACTCTGATAAAAAACAACTGAAGTCTCTCAAGGAGATGGAAGATCAAAGTGTAAACCTACCTTGCTATATTGGAAAAAAAGAAAGCTTCATTTTGCATTATTCAGTAAACAATTGGCCATCACTTCTTAGGCCAGTTCCGCGACATGTCATTTGTTGAGACTCTCCAGTGGGCGACGGAGAATGTAAGAGAACGTGTCACGTGACCTAATTAAAGAAGCGTTTGAGGAGAGACTGAAAATATGTAATGTTCGTTTGTCTATGTCACGAGGGTACCCTTGTTTGTTGTATCTGACGTCAATGGAAGGAGTCTATTTTCTTTTTCCTCTTTGCTGGAAGAGAAATCATAGTGTATGTCCTAAAGTTATCATTTACCATTAGAACATGCACTCAAACGGGAAGTATATATGTACGGCAATTGTCAGTGTACAGTACATTCAGCATCCATCCAAAGATATTGTTTTCCACCGTACCATACTGTATCTTTAGCTCTCCATCTGTGTTAACTCCGTTCGATGATTTCTCATCATTTTATTACAATATTAGATGTTTACACAACATAATGTATTCGGACCTTTAATCACTTCGAAAAAAAAAAGAGCAGCACAAAACTTATAATCCCATAAACATATGCGACAGCTTACGACTTCAGCCTAATAGGGGTTGGCGTGGAGTGAGTCGTGCAATTTACTCTGTGCCACCGTAGCTCAGTGATGCATGAGCCAAAATGAAAGAAGTGTTAATCGTATAAAGTCACTGTACGTTGTGACGTAACTATTCGCTCATGTACCTGTGTTTACCTTTGTGCTACTGGTTGAGGATGGATATGTATACACTCTTCAAAAGGGTCAATGAGTTAACACCTAGTTGTTTAATGAACTGAAATCATGTTTTTCTTTATCATAACTTTTTTACTTCAATTTTATCTGAAAATGATAGCTTAAGCCACTTACAGCTCTCTGTTGCAACGTGCAGTTAAAGGTTTTACACCACTATAACCCACACCAACCCCGCCCCCCACTATCGATCAACCAACACACCTAGTCTGAGTTCACAAATCCACCACCCTCCTAGCCCTACTCACCTTTAAAATTTCTCTAATCGTTCATCCAATCGACGTTTGGCTCCCAGCGTACTAAGCTTCCCGTTTGCGCTTTACCTTTCTATCATTCCCCGTACTTATCTGTCGGCCGCCGGACTACTTATCTGTCGGCCGTCGGACTGCTGTCCACCCATGCGTGATTAGGGAGTTTTCGGTTTGTATGTCCACTAGTCGACTGCTACTATTGTTATGTCATTTTGAGCCTATGCGCATGCGTCACGTCTTTTCCCTTGTCCACTCTCCAAATCGAGGACGGCTAAACCACGGTTAACGCGTTCTCGATTTGTGAAGTCGACTAGAGAGACGAGGGAGACGCATGCGCATAGGCTCAAAATGACGTAATAATCGTACTTTATCGTAGCATGTGGACTGTGTAGACGTACAAATCGAAAGCTCCCCAATAAAAACGCTCGAGACACCTTGTGTGTATGCGATATAGGCCATTCGGCCCAACACTAGGGTCTCCTTACCCACCTTGGAGAGAAACCTGCCCATTTGCCCATTTTATTAACCGGCCCCGACCTTTCACGGAACCATATCCACCCGCTGGTGATCCATTCCTTAAACCAGTGAGTTGCCTGACAAATTGTAACGCCGCCAAAGTGTGAAGGTGAGGTCACGTCTCTTCCGAAAGAGATGGAGCAAGGGACGAGAAGGAGGGGGGGGGGGGGTAGGTGGCATAAAGGCGAACTCAAAAAGTACCCAAAAAGCAGCATATGTAAGTCCGAAATTACTATAATTGCATCTCTCTCTCTCAACGTTTACGCTTAGAACCAAACTAAACTGTGCACAGGGGTGGCGTACATAACGAGGGACGTATTAAAGTTGTCGGACTCTGCCTAAACCATCCAAGCAGTCGCATAAAACCTTGAGCGCAACTGCCTGGCACTGCGCAGGTGTCAGGCAGCTCCGCTGGTCTCGGCAGCGCAGGTATCGGGCACTGTGGAGGTATCGCGCAGCGCAGGTCTTGGGTGGCTCAGGCGTTGAGCGGTGTAGGGGTTAATCACTTCATAGGTCTCGGGCAGCGCAGGTGTTGAGCACTCCGCAAGTCTCGGGCAGCGCAAGTGTCTGGCACTGCGCCGGTAGGAATAGCCTTTCTTTGGACTTAAGTTTTTGCAGCGGCACCTCGCACCCTACCCGAAGGACTTCGAGCTCTGTAATAATTTCGGCCAGACCAACTAACTAATTAGCAGATGTCTCTGTATTAAATGCCCCAGATATAGGCCAAGGTAGACTTACGTGCCCACATAACCTCATTAAAGAGAAATAGGGCGTATCGAATACACCAACATGACTTACAAAAGAAAATAGTGGTAATCTTTGTTACCCCATTCAATCTCGTCAACAAAGATCTACCAGAATTTTATCTCCTGAAAACATTATGCATGTGATGAGTAACAGATGATGCATCATTTGAATTTTGAATAGTTTGGGTGAACAAATAAGTGTTGAGGGACAAGTAACTGAATTTATATCTGGGAGAAGCTTATTTCTTGAAAAGAAGGCTACTGTCCTTCCTTATTTTGAATAATCTAGCATTCTATGTCCACAAACATTGGTTTCGAAAATTAGGATGTTTTCTCGCTACTTCCCTTTAAGTCCTCAGCCAATCACAAGTATTGAACTTGTACCGGCCTACAGTGAGGTACGACCAATGAGATCACATCTTATCCCCCCTTGCTACTCTGTGTGCATACACAGTACATAGCACAATCTCACCTGGTTTGACACTAAATGCAAAACAAGACCGCTCAGCTCGAAGGATGTTAGTAACTTTAAATAGGTCAGAGCCACGTGGAACATAGCGGTATCGGCTACAATATTTTACTCCATAATCAAGATTTGACAACCGTTTGATATAAATGTATTGAGTTACAAACTTTACCAGCATCAGATGCACATGAAAAAAAAGGCTCCCTGTATTGCACTGCATCGACGGTTACATTTGTAACGTCAATAAGTCGAATGATTGCATACCATTAAAAACTGAGAAACACATGAAAAGCAGTCTAGCTCGACAGAAGTATTACCTCTAAATTTTCTTGATTTATGAGTAGGACACAGTTTTGCTGATTTGCCGAAGAACTGTACAGAAAGTTATCATCCTGTAAAGCTTATTACAACTACCTATGCCTATGACCCATTTAGATTTACTCTTGGCAGTTACATAACTCAATTCCTAGAATACCCCCAAATAATGAAAAACAGATTTATCAATAGGTACACTGAGGACGTATGGGGAGCTCTCTGTGTGTGAGCAAACTCCCACGTATGCTTCTTGCGGTATAACTGTAAAGGCTGAGAATGAAGAAATTTAACAATAGCCTTTAAGCAGATGTATTTTGGGGAATTGACTTGCACGATCAATAAACAACAAGAATAGTAGGCGTGTAATTAACGTGTCAATCATCTGGTTACACGTTATGCAATCAATAGTTAAAGAATAGACTGCCTGTTAGAATTCGTCCAAGTTTAGACCAGAACAAGTTACGAGTAATGCCACCTTAGTGAGGAGATCAATAGACTCCCCAGTGTAATGAGAGGTTGATCTTGAGATTGTCCTACCAGATAGCACATAAGCTAGCACAATAGTCCATTGTCTACAACTGGTAGGAACACTGTTGACGTCATTGTCAAACCCTAAAATGCGACAAGTCAACTATGAAATGAGCTCTTCATCTCAACCATAAACTCAATACACTACGATCACTTGACTTTTATCTCAATTCTCCCAGGCAGACTGATTTGTCCAATGTTTCGCCCCGGTTACTCCAGGGTTATCTTTCAAGGCGGAACGGACGCAGGGACTGGTAATCGTACACCACGGCTCGCGATGTCAGAGAGTGTCAGACCGCCCACCCGCACGGGGGAGCCAGTAGGTTAATAACATCCAAACGTGACGGTTTTGTTTTGACAATCTTTGAATCGTACCTATAACCTCACTTTCCAACATCTCGGTGAACTCTCAAAACCTGTCATTCCACCCATCGGCGTCGGTATTAACACTTGGTACCAGATTCAAAAGAATCGTTTTATACATGGTGATTATCTGCTCTACATTTTAAGGAAACGTTCACTTATTTCTCACAATTCCAACAAAACAATAAGAGAGAGCCAGAGAGAGGAAAGAAGTTTGGAAATTGGTGCAATCAAAATTTCAAGAGATCGCTTGTGAGTATCTGGACTTTGTTTGGACAAAACTTTAGCCACTAAATATTCTATTCATTGAAATCAGTAACTTCACAGACGGACTTGTTGGTGTGTTAATTTGGCTTCGAAATTTCCTGAGGATCGTTCCAGTTATCTTAGTCTTACCTGTGGTCACGTTCAGTGCATGACAACTGGATGCAATCCATGGAAACGTCACTACGCACCCCCCCCCCCTTCCGGACAGTCGAAAATATCGACCAATCATAAACGTTCTTTCGGCCTGAACGCCTCAATTCAAAGACCATTAACTGCGTCACCGAAGTTTTGTTAGGCGAGCTGACTGGACACTTATCATTTCATGGAACAATCATTACATCAGGAAATGATTGTTACGGGACTTGGATATCCAGGAAATACGTCACGCAGTGTCTTTTTTTTTTTTTCATTTTCTGTCGTTCTACTAGTGCAATTGAAGAGAGAGATTGACATTATTCAGTGCTTTAACGAGACTCAAGACGGAGGAGGACTGTCCTTGAAGGATGATACAATTCTGTAAAATTATGGTGGAGAGCAATAAGCAATTCGCTCTTGACGGAATCATAATTCGAGGATTGGAGATGCAGTGAATCCCATGCGTCGAAAAATCTTAACTTTGAAACACAGAGAGAAATCAATGATAACTAATACTCGATTTATTGGAAAGATTAATGAGGATGACACCATTGAGTAAAGCCATGCCACAAAGGAAGCTCGCTGTGGTTGGAGGGTATTGCCAGTTGCCTGTGATTCCGACACAAACAGGAGAGACAGATTGTGAAGAGGGTGCCGTACGCAAAATGTCAACAAGTCGATGTATTTCAGACATTTCACCTGTCGACCAACCGGAACCATCTATCGATAACTTTGGATTTCCCGTTTTGGTACCTGTACGTAAGATATCTCATTCGAACGGCGCTGCTAAGCCAGACGGTGGACTTCGTAGGATTTCGGCGGGGAGTACGCCGCCGTCACCGGAGAAACCATCCACAGTCTACGTCAAAAAGGCCGGATCTATCTGTTCTACTTATTCGTTAGGGAATGGAGCAGATTCCAATGTAAGAGAACGTAAAAAGTCGACGTCTCAAAGAACACTGATGCGGAAAACGTCATTTTCAAGTGCAAATAGCGAGTCGACTTTTTGCAGTATGCCGAATAAGCAGTTATCTCGGCGAAGCTACAGCAGAGGCGAAGCTCCAAGTGAACTGCAACAAGACGGTAACCTCATTGTGCTATCCGAGGGTATACCGCGAATTGTCCTCAGCAGGCGCGTCGCGCGGAACTTTCGCCAACGCGTCCATCAACAGATTGTCGACAGCAGAGGCCGTGGAATTTTGACGTTCTCTGATCGCCCTCACGGCCGTGAATCTGTCTTGGAATCTGTCAATATTGAGCCGACTTACCAGATGGAACCGGTCAATAAATTCAGTTTTTACTATCACAGGATTTCGTCGATGATGAACGATAGGATACGTCGCTGTCTAAACGGGCAGAGCTACAACTGTCGAAAGTCCGCCAAACAAGCTCAAATCTTGGCGGAGTTTATCAAAGAGGATGTGAAGGGCATCGGTTTAGACAGGTATAAAATTATTGCCATGGTAACCATTGGTGAGAACAAAGGTCAAAGCTTGCAGGTTTCCAGCCGAGCCATCTGGGACAATCATAACGACTCTTTCGTATCGACTAACTTCCAAAACGGTTCCTTATTCTGTGTCGCTAAGGTATTTGCTGTTTACTGTGAGTAATGATTACTACAAAAATGACACCCGTCTGTGTCCACAAACTGTAAAGACTTTGTAGGAATTAAAGGACTGCACAGGACTGCCAATTATTTACTTTGTTAACGTGTAGCTATTGAGCAAAATGCTGTGGCAGTTATGACCTCTTAAATCGTGTTGTTTTTTATCTTCTGACAAATTTATGATTACTTCTCAAGTCAATCGCCTTCATAATTCGAGTAAGATCCATAAAAATAGATCTCTGGTATGATTATTGTTTGAATATAATAGTGATACTTCTGAGCTACTGTAAATTTCCAAAAATGCCGATTTTCTTATCAAATACGAAGTTCATTTTATCTTAAAGGGAAATAAGGTATTTGCTACGCAGAAAAATCACACCGTAGTTCAAAACCAATTTCTTTGGACACAAAATTACTTATGTATACATTATTCAAAAAAAAAAAGGACGGTGGCCTAAGTTAAATAATTTTCCCACAGAAAGAAACTGAAGATACAATTTATTCCCCGAAACTTTCAAAAATTTAACTGATACATCCCCCTGTAACTCATCTTATGCATGTTTTGAGGAGATGAAGATTTTGTAGAAAAGTTTATCGATCAACCAGCTGAATGGTTTAACAATGATTGAAGCTGTTGTCTTTGTGTGCAGTGTTGGTGCATTTTAAACGTCATATGTTCCTTTAAGTAAAGACAAGGGGGGGGGGGGCGGGCAGTGTCGTCATCATTTTGATTCGTCTGCGTGAAAACGATCGTACGTTTTCAGCATCGTGTAACACTGTCTTTAGTTGGAGATGAAACGCGTGCCGTCACGGTGCATGACGTTGTTACTGTGTCGGTTTATACATATAATTTATGTTACGCCAAAATGGACAAAAAAAAAAGGAGCACATAATTATGTAGTCTTAAGACGCTATGTCAGCAGAAATAAACTACATAATGAAATAAAACTGAACAAGTTATTATATGACAGTCTTAACATCGCCTCATAACAACTTAGGGTTACGTAATTTTTATAGTATTTTTGTTTAAATTGGCGTTCCATATAGAATCATGGCAATGGTGTTATCTCAATATACTACCACCATATATATGCAATAGCTGTTGCTGAACAGATGGCACAATTACCAGGCAAAGCTTCCTTAAGTTTTCGTTGAGGTAAGGTCTTCGAAATTTCCAATAGCTGAATAGTGTGTTCACCGAGTTCGTGACTTATCCTAACGAAAAGGATACATGAACATTTTGCTATTAAAAAAATTGTAGCTGCATGTTTGTCATAACAATATACTTGACATTACTAACGCTAGAAACGTTATCATAACCTGTTAGATGCACACTGAATTTAAGCATTTAAGCATTTGAGTTATGGGCTCACCTGTATTGTACCCGATAGTTACAAAAATATTAAAAAAAAAACAACAACAACAATTACAAAGATCGCCAGCGAGGGGTCTATTGCATGTTCACAGAAAGCTATACGAGATAGAGAAGACTAAAATTCGGTGCAAGAAAAGATCTTCAGTAATCTATTGTGAGGTCAATTTAGAGACCGAAAAACCTATAAGGCAAGAATATACGATTTGTGTTGAAGAGAAGAAGAAAAAAAAACTTCACTTGATGATCCGATGTCATTGTCTTTACAAGTTACGTCAGTTAAACACATGTCTCAAAGGGCAAACTGTCCTATAAACATCTGTAACCCAATGGTGCAACCTTTCCTTAAATTCAATGCAAATTTATTTTAAAATGTAATTTTCACATCAACAAGATTAAAAGTTCAACACATTTTTCATATAAATACATATGATGGACACTAGAAACAAACATAGCCTAACTGTTCATCAATGCTAGTGACTATGAAAACAAAAGAAACAAACAAAAAATCAAAAAGAAACAGATAATCAGGGAAAAAGAAAGAACACTTTATGACTTGTGGAAATACAACAACATTCAGTTGAACCTTAAATAGAGCTTAAAAATGATGACAGCTTAAGAGTGGGTATTTCAAATCCTTTTCAAAAGAGTTAAGAGAAGTCGTGGATCTTACATCCAAAGAAATGTTATGCCATATATTATGAAAATGATTTGGTAAAAGTAAATTACCACGTACAGAATTATGACGTGATACAAAGAAGAGATTTGTATTGCGGGTATTCATTTCAGATGAATCCGGTGGTTTCATGACATTTGCTAATGCATTGGGTAATTTATTATGACAGTATTTACACGCAAGTACTCCCATATGATACATATGGATATTTTTAAAGCTTAGGAGGATACAATCCAAGTATAATTGATAGGTTGAATTACGTCTCGGTTTCTTTTTAAAGGAGAAAAGGCAGGACTTTTGAGAATGTGAAATGAGAAACTAACATGTGGTGAAAACCATCACCAAATTTCATTTAAATATATTGTTTACTTACCAAGATATTACAATTTGAATGTTCATAAGAAAATAATTAGGAAGCTGCCATTTTGAGTTTGTGATGACCTCACCAGACCACATGTGATTGAAAAGTTTTTGGTTTTCTTTATATTTCATTGTCAACATATTTTTAACAGTTATGCATTAACTCAAATTAGAGTATTAATGATTTGATTATTGCATGATACACCTCAGTAATTCAACACAAAATGTGTGCAAGTGTGTGTGAATTTATAGAAATTACAGGTAAAGAAAACAAAGAAATACATTAAAATTCCTGCTATCAGTGGTTATGTGACATCATTATTCGACTTACTCAAGTTGGTTTTCATTCTACTAAGGCAAAAATGGCAGCACCCTTCTCTGAATTTCAAAAGTGTGTAACTTGGATATTAAACAATATCTCTGAATGAAACTTTGGGAAGATGGTTGTGAAATACTTCTTCTTCATTCTGATTAATATTTTCCCAGGGTTTCCTTCTCCTTTAAGCAGCTTGAATATTCTATTTTGTAATATCTGGGGAGGTTTACGTACGGTGGCACAGGCTGTACCATAAACGTCAATAGAATAAGAGAGCCTGGAATAAACAAAGGAATAATAAATCTGTAATGCTATGTCAACTGGGAGAATGTTTCTTATGTGATAGAAAATACCGATATATACTAAAGAAGTCCATTCAAATGCTGTTTCCAGGATAAATTCTCGTCCACAACGGTCAATACTAAGTGTTTTATGTAATGTGACTTTGGAATTTGGATATCATTAAAGCAAAGGCTTTCAAAATATGTATGATGATGCTTTCCTTGCATGAAAAAATTGTTGTAAGATGTCTTATCAATGTGAAGTGTAAGTTTGATTCAAACCATATATTTAATAGGATAACTGTTTTCTTGGCCATTTTCAATTAATGTTGAACAGTTTTTACTAGCTAGGAAAACATTAATGGTATCACCGGCAAAAAGGCCCATTGATACATTGGAGGCAGCATTGTGAATGTCATTGACATATATGAGGAAAAAAAAGTGGTCCAAGAACAGGACCTTCTGGTACACCACTATAGTGACATTTGAATACGTTTGTATACATTGTTTTCTGTTTGACAAATAACTAAACAGTACGTCATAGACCTTTCCTCGAATACAATCATGCAACAGTTTCTTCAACAGAATAGCACGATCGACAGTGTCGAAATGCTTTCTCCAAGTCTAAGTAAAGCCCTGAAACATCTTTACCATTATCAGATTGAGATCGGATATTATTTACAATTTCCGAAATATTGTGGTATGATTTTTGTCTGTAAAGTATCAGGGGCTGATTGAATGAGAATTAATTTTGCGTCTTTGTGTATCAGTATAATCGTTTATAGTTTGGACATTCCGACCTATAGAGAGTGGATGTTTTGATGAGTGTTTCATCAGTCGGCAATTGGTTCTGTGAGCCATGGTACCAGAGAGAGGATGGGACCTCCTAAAATTCGCTGACCAAAGACGCTGAAAGAATCAAGAGAGCACAACCCTGATCAGATATCGTCAGATCAGGAAGCTGATTTTTAAGTCGTAGTTTCTAAATGGCAAATCCTTGGTCAGTTTAGGAAAGCTTGAGTTCAATGATCCTTGTTTGATGCCTCTCTGCGTCCATTCACTCACTGAAGTTACTACGTTGTAATAAGGCACATTGTAGTAATTTTGCACGGCCAACACCAAGTCAAAATGTAAAGTGCGCCCCCACTTAAAGGAAATCAGTATTATAGTATTAGCGCGCGAGTCAACAACTATTCGAAAAGAGCTAATTCCTCTTCCATCTTATGCATGACGTTTCGTGACGTGATGGCGTTTGAATACTAATGAGGTCAAAGAGGTAATTTTTCAAGCTTAGTATCTCAATGATAATTAGAAACTGTCAAATGACTTCAATCATGAAAACTATTTGCCAAGACATAAAAAAATTCTGTTGGTAGCCAACTTGGCAAGCAAAGATGTGTAAAAGTAGGAATTTTAAAAGTAGGAATTTGACCCTTCTAACGAAAGATCTACATGTGTGTTCATCTCTTAAAATCATCCAGTATTAAGTTGAGATGTTTTATAAACACCCACTTCTTATTCAAAGAAAAAGTCAAATGCTATATCCTTTCCAGTGGTATCTGCTGTACACTATAAAATTCATAAATAAGTCAGGTTCTTGGCAAATTCAAGATTCAGTCAATTGCAGCCCTATGTACACGTAATGCTAGGAATATTTAGGCAAATATAAACGTAAATTAAGCAGCGTAATTTTGATATTACGGAAAGCTCGTGTTGTTATCTGCAAACATCGATAGAAAAATATAAAATTGAACCACTAAATAGGTCATTTACTCGAAAAAGTTCGAACAGAGTGTTTGAGACGTGAGAGAAAACGGCGTCTATTCGATAATTTGCTATTATTATTAATGTCCTCCATACTACCTAACAAATTTTAAATTTAAAATGGAATAGAAGATCAAAGTGTCCATCTATCTCGCTATGATGGGAAAGAGAAATCCTCATTTTGCATTTCAACTAATAGTTGGGCATCACCTCCCAGTCCCAGTTCCGCGACCTGCACAACAAAAGGAACTAAATGCAGTGTCTCCCCATCGACCAGTTTTAAAAACGATGCGATAAAGTGGTCAGCACAACCAATTTCCGACCGTCGCCCTCTATTCTACTGCTAATGTCCAAATAATGAGTACAGCACAGTAGGTACAAGTTGTGATCTGTCCCGACATGGCAAAGCTCAAATAGCTGTTACGAAGGGCATATGGTCTTTTTCAAGACGGTGAATCTTTCCTCAGTTCTACAACTACGAAAATCGAGAGGTGGGGCGGGAGGGGTAATCGAAATGCTCGTAAACCCTCGATTCTTCTGTCCTGTTCTTCGAAAACATGTGAAAGGGGCGTTCTGAAAGGTGTGAGGGGGTACTTCAATGGACGTGACCAAAACATTTAAACATTAGTCAAGCAGAACCTACAAAATGTTATAGATGTCCCTGTTTAACTGTAGTTTGTCACAACCATGATAGTTGTTGTGGAAGGGATGCAATGAGGGCTATACTATTCTACTAATTTAGACGTGTTTTATAGCTCCGTATAACTAGTTTGCAACTACAGTAAGCTGTCTAAAGATTTTACTTCTTCTGGTCAATAATTGGCATGATCGGTAATTAACATTGAAAAGGGAAAATGTTCTGTTGATGACGTACCGATTCGTTCCAGAATATTAAAGTAAATAAAGAATGCTTTGTGTTTCAGACTAAGTTGTGCTAGTGTAGGCTAGGCCCAAGTAACGATCATTTTTTAGGAGGCAGTCACAAAATGTTAACGATGAGAACGTCATTTCTTGAAGCACCCCCTCACTACTTTTGGATTCCTCATTTCACATGCTTTCGGAGGAAGGGACAAGAAAATCGATGGTTTACAAGAACGTCGATTACTCCATCACACCTCATCTCTCGGCTTCCGTACACAAGCCCGTACTTCTTGTTGGTATAGTGCCACTCCGAAGTATGGACCAAAGCTTCTATATATAGCTCTGCGTACTACTCTGCTTTGAACAAGAGATCTGTAGCAACTCAGTGTTTTAACTGCATATCGTCTGATTACTTTCGTCCACCAAAAACAGTGGCAAGTAGAAGAACTGAACTTGGCAAGTCCATCGAAGCCCATTTGGAATGGTGGACATGTATGTTGCACCCCTGCTGGCTAGCGCAGTAACACGTATGGGATACGTTACGAAACACATCGGAAGTGAGATTGATAAACTGTCAAAGCATCTTGCAAGCAGACTGGATGGCGATTAGCACTACATTCACCCTCATAGTGAATTATACACTTATGTTCCTACTTTACAGCATTAATTTACCTATAAGGGGGGGGGGGGGGGAGGTTCCCAAGTTCCCTACAATGCGTTCACATTCACAATCAATTTATATCCCCGGTGTTTTACCGTTTTGAAGGACACCCGTAGTAATGACCACTGATACGCAGTACACAATCACATGAATCAATATTACACTTCAAAAGTTGGTGTTATATCAATAGTCATGTGTTCATTTCTGGCGAGTGACGTATTTATAACTAGCCACTAACAACCAGATTTGTCCGATGTAAAGCTAAATTAATTAACTTTAAAAAAAAGTAAATTGCCATGATAAGTCAATCTTTTAACTTTCACACAAGGAATGGGGAATGTCTGATATAGCGTACCTTGTATGCACAACGGGGTCTGGGAGGTCACTACTTTAGTGTGTAAGTCAATGGAGGGATAATGGTGGTGTGGTATCTACACTTTTACGGGTGATAAAGCAAAACAGACGGCGCCCTTTAAAATTGACATTCTACAGGGAGATTTGCTTTGGTAATAACGTCTTCGAGATTTTGGCATGGATGAGGCGTTGCATTTATTAGAAAGGCAGGTAATAATCACGCATAGTTATTCATCACTTAACAGAAGTTGCCATAGTAGTTAATTGGGAATTCCTCTATTCTTGAGGGCCAAGATATCCTATTAATTGTTCGGGTTTGATTTGCGAAATAACAATGGGTATTTTGCTGTGCCTGTTTGTTGGAATTACACTTCGAGACGTGCTCACTGCAATGGAGAGGTTTACGTCGTTTGTAATTGTAACCTACAACTACGAGGCTACACGAGTGTCTACGTTACTACTGAGTTAGACCACACTAACACAGATAGTGTTACTGTATTGCACGTATACGTGTACTGTCATACTGTTAGTAACCTAGTGCTCAACTCCAAGTACAGGCAAAAATCATTCGCTACATTACATTTACAGTCGAGAATTTCTGAAGGATAGAGGGCGTACTCATGAGATTCTCAAATACGATACTAACCAGAACTGCATTTGCCCACAAATACGCAGAATTGTAGTGCGTGGTAGGCTAAATCCTTGTTGTTGGGAGTAAGCCAGTCTCTGTGGATCCACTCCACATAGGAGTTAGCATTTTGGGGGGAAAGCAGTGCCGTTTCCTGTCGCCGCTTTCCCAATCCATTCTTTTTTTTATATCACGCTGGACGAAACAAAAATTCCATTGGATCTCTCTCATAATGTTGTAAAGCTGCTCTATACCGTACCGGTATGTCGTACAAGCTTGTATTGCTCTGAGTTTTAAAGAGTACTCTAGTACTAACTGTATATATGTCAGAACTGCCTTTCTGTTTCACCACTGAAATAGAACATGAGAGCAGTACATGATTCTGTAGAAGGACGTCATGTTGTAAACACTAAAAAGCAGAGAAGCAGCACACAATTCTGCGACATCATATTTAAACACAATGGCGCTGTATTGCACACCAGTTTGGAAACAACATTGACACTCCACGTTTATCACCTCATTGGAAAAAGGCCGAACCACATTTCATCACGTTTTCTGGAAATTTATCCGCAGGGCTCTCTCATCACTTTAACACCTTAAATCGTTCTTGTAGTCGTGGCATTTGCTTTTCCTTAGTAGATTTTGGTTTGAAGACGGCCATAGCTCGCGCTTACTGCTATTACTAAAAGGTCGCGCATGCATATTTGTATGAACTAAGTTATATCACGTGCAGGTGAGGCGTTATGAGCCATACAAGGCTCAACAAAAGAAATTGTTGGTCGACCAGTAATGACAAGATTGTAGTGCGGCGCACTACAATAATAACAACTAGAATGAACTTGCATACACGCACATCGAAGCTCATTGGGACTGTTGACATGTATGCTGCACCCCTGATGCAGATCCGCCCTTGAACACATACGACTTAGGATACGCGATACGTGCCTCTAAAGTACGATGATAAACTGTACCACAAACAAAAGAGGCCCTCGCGTGGGTGGTAGAACGGCACGCAAATAGGGCCACATATACATGGCTCCGGTAACGCAAACGAAACACCGCCACGAGGCCTAATGTACTCCGCCAGGAACGCCAGGGATTCTGACGGTAGAGATACTTCTTCAAGTGGGGCAGTGAAAAGACGGAACAACATGATAGCACTAATATGTCCTTGGTTGTAGAATGGTAGTATACATATGCGATATCAATGCAGTACTTGAGTCTACCATGAAACTTATGCATTAGCTGCATATAGCACCGTCAGCACCAAATTGAAGCTAGTGTGCCCAGAGTGCTATTGGATAGGTGGACACGACATGAACAATCAATCAAATCCCCCATTTTCCCTGAGTGAAAGTTAATATTTTGAGGGCTAAAAGGCTAAAATGGCGATTAGCACTTTTAGACAAAATTAAGTCTATCGCATTACTGATTTATGATCAAACGTTTGTAATATTTCCAAATAAAATGTGGATGCAAAGTTACACTTTCTTGGTCTAACGCATTGTAAAAAAAAAGAAACAATTTCCTCATAGTTCCAGTTTACTTCTACCAGAGCATCTTGATATATATATGTGCAAGATGTTTGCTGTCATGTACGAGTACAGCAGGCCAGCACCCCATGTTACTTGAACCAAGGAGGTTCTCCTTGCTTGAACAATGCCACAATATTTATTGTGATGTTATGATTTCTGTGAACCAACAGCAATCAGACAAAAGTCGAACAATAGACTGTTTATCTCTGTTACAGATAACTCATCTCTTGGTTCACACTGACACCAGTTTAAGATAAAGCTTCAAGTAACCAGTGAGATCCTTTGTAATTTATGCCACGTGCTATAATTATTGCTTAGTAAAACAATGAACTTGGTGCTTTGTCAAACTGTAACCAAAGTAGGTATTTACAATAAGAAGAAAAATAAACAAAATCGTTCACTCAGACTTGACAAATTATGATACAACCGCAAGCTAAGTTAACGCAAGCACTAACTTCGTGTTCTTCGAGGTAGACGAGAAGAAGAAGAAAAAACGTTACCAGAAATGGATTAGAACACAACAAAAGTGAAAAGCACTTATAAAGTGACCTAAGCCGATTGTGGTGTCCTGGCGAGCAAAGAACAAAGGACCTCAGGATCCTGGTAGAGAATTTTCTAAGCGGATGTGCCGTTGTTACATGCATATATATAAAGAGAGATTTGTTGCTTGGTGCTATTCTGTACTTTGTGCGTAAAGATAACTTTATTGATTTATGATGAATGTAAATGATTTCAAGGTGATTCGTGTACAGGGAAGCAGGGTTGTCGATTTTCGCTTTGATCGTTTTGTTTTCAGAAATCGTCATCAGTGATTTAAATAAAGAAATTAGTTTAAATCAACTAAATGAATTTAAATCATGACTTTTTGTTCAATCAAAATCATGATTTCAATAGTTAGTGGAATAAGCCGCCTATTTCACTGAACTACTTAACGTGGAAATCAGAGTTTGACAGAGAAAATTCACCTTTCGTTGATTTTTCTTTCTAAACTGATTGTTCACCGAAATATAGAGACGTTGGGGAGGTGTTTGAAGGTAGGAGAAACGGTAATTATTGTGTTAATTACTGTTGAATGAGAACTCTTAATATTTGTCGGGTACAAAAAATAAACGGTCATGTACAGGACAAGACAGCCTCCTCTATACGATGACCAATCATAGCGAAAGACTGAGATGACGTTACATGAATAAACATAACCGAGTGTTTGCGGTTCCCATGCTGTTCGTGCATTGCGCAATGCTAAGTAAACAAGAGTTTAGTGATAGTTGATGATACAGACAGCACACGTAGACTACGTATGAAACTGTTCAGCCACACCTCCTCATACCTTGAAAAGGCGATAGTATTGAATATTCATATTTTAATCGATGAATATGGATGTTACAGACTTTCGGAGTTCTTCACCGATTTGTTGCGAATTTGACTCGTTTCTCGAAATTGTCAACATGTTTTGAGATAATCTTGATCATATTTGTTAGTTATAACTCATTGTACGATACCGGTGGGGAATTGTAGCGAAATAAATTGTAAAAATAAACCCTGATTTCCCCTTTAAGTGGAATATAACTCCATTCTTTCTAGGATGCCAAGTGTACGGTACGTATAGGCCATGCGGAGGAATTATAAACTAGTTGCTACATGAGTAGGCTATAAGTTTAGTACTACAAATTTACTTATGCCCATACAAGTTCAAATTGTGGAGGCTTAGTGGCAGATTTTATATGGAGTGATGTATTCCATTTCAGTGGAAATGTATTTCACATAAGTGGGACTGAATTCTACTTAAGTGGAAATTAACGTATTTGACTTAAGTAGAACGGAATTCTACTTAAGTGGAATACGACATCTGCTTCTGCGTTTTACTCAGTGAAATTACATTTAACACGTGTAGAATGCATTTCACGTGAGCGGTATTGAATTACATGTGGAATAGGATTTTACTTAGCCTAACTGAAATTCTATTTTACTTTAGTGAAATTGTTTGAAAAATGTATAAATGGCTTGATGCGTGTGTGTGTCTGTGTATGTGAGTGTGAGATACGCTGTTTTATGACACGTACAGGTCTTATCTCTGAATACATACGTCAGTATCGTATCTGTAAGGTCATTGATATGGCAATGTGATACAGACTACCGGTATCAGATCCACCCGGTATAAAATGGCAACTCCCTGGATATATTATCTTCAGCAACCGCACATGCGTAACTTATCCTCCTGGTCTGTCAACGACCTTAAGTAACCCAGAATAAGTATCTCGACAACAAAGAGAAGTTGTTTTTTTTTTAATGTTGATAAATATATCTAAAGAGTAAAGGCTAAACTAACTTGTGGCCATGGGATGATCGACTATTGACTATTAAAAACGACTATGTACCATTTTTTAGTTAACGTACACACCATAAAGTAATGAATGCAGTCAGAGCTGGTGAGTGAGTAGCCTAATACATGCATGTCTGTTGCGCTGGCTATAGTAGTAGGTCTACAGTAGTAGGTCTACAGTAGTAGGTCTACAGCATTTAAGTTGCTTCTTCGGGCAATGCCCTGCTTATACCAGAGTGGTCAAGACCCCCTTGGTATCAGTTAGTCTGATACCAAGGGCAGCCGCGTGTGGATACCATGTATGTTTGCTTACTCAGTTACTATTACGACAAAACAATTACTGTACTGCGTTGCCGGACATTTTGAATTTGTCACGCACATACTGCACATTTAACGCACCGCATTGAACGTGAACCAGCACTCTGAAAAACAAAAGAGTGAAAATTACGTACTTCAAAAAGAGTGAGCAGTGAGGGTAAGTGAGAATTTCACCAGGAATGGAATGAAAATTTTACTCCACAAAGAGCGATATTTCATTCCACCAATAAGTATGAAATACTCTCAAAATTTTAAAGAGTGACTACAGTGACCACTCTTTTAAAGAGTGGAATTCGATTGAGATTTTACTCTGCCTGAAGTGGTTATTAACTCAAATTGAGTGAAAAATGTCACTCAACGGAGAGTGAAATGTCATCGGGAAAACGGTGATCACTGCAGTGACATTTTTTTGTATAATTTCACTCTGTTACACTTTAGAGAGAATCGCTATACCTGGAGTCCATTTCCACTCCATTTCTGGTCATATTCACCACGAGGTGGTCCCCTGGCTTAGAACACTCCTTTGGAGTGAATCTCATTCTGTGTTTTAGAGAGGCCGGATGGCGTTTGAATCTCGTGACAGTATTTTGTCACTGAATCGCTATCTTTATGCAATTAAGTTATTTGCACTTTGAATATGCAATTGTCTGAAATATCTATACCTGTAAGGTATAAAAGAGGAGATTACAAGATGCAATTTACATTACAAAATAAAGTTATAGTGACGGTGCTTACTCCCTTTAAGTTTCCGAAATCCATGTCCCGTCCCGCCCCTTCATTTCCCCTTTTTCTACCTCGCCCTTCCACTCACTCCCTCCGGTTCTCCTCTGATCAAGTTCCTTTTCATTCGTTCCAACGTTCCCATTCTTAAGTGAAGGACAGGTAGCCTATACTGAGTTGTGACAACCATTCTTGCGGGCTTTCACGAAGCCAGAAACTGAAGTTGAGATTTAAAGTGGAAATCAGGGTTGACTGAGGAAATTCACCTTAAGTTGATTTTTCTTTCTAAACTGATTGTTCACCGAAATATAGAGACGTTGGGGAGGTGTTTGAAGGTAGAAGAAACGGTAATTATTGGGTTAATTACTGTTGAATGGGAACTCTTAATATTTGTCGGGTACAAAAAATAAACGTTCATGTACAAGACAAGACAGCCTCCTCTATACGATGACCAATCACAGCGAAAGACTGAGATGACGTTATATGAATAAACATAACCGAACTTTACGGTTCACATCCTGTTCGTGCATTGCGCAATGCTCAGCAAACAAGAGTTTAGTGATAGCTGATGATACATACAGCACACGTAGGCTACGTATGAAACTGTTCAGCCACACCTCCTCATGCACTGAAAAGGCGATAGTATTGAATATTCATATTGAATATGGATGTTACAGACTTTCGCAGTTCCTCACCGATTTTTGCGAATTTGACTCGTTTCTCGAAATTGTCCACATGTTTTGAGATAATGTTTGTAATATAGTTACTTTGATTTATGGTTAATCTGTCAACCGACCCAGATAAGATACCCCATTTAGTCCGCCCCTGGTTTATCCCTGGTTTTGATCAAGTACACTGCTCTGGTCAGTCATGACAGCTCATTGATAAATATGGTGATTATGGTGCTTGTTTCCCCTGTATATAAAAGCTAATGTATTATTTTATTGTAAGTCAGAGTTAGAGATAGAGAGAAATAAACAAGTAGTCCCGTATACTGTGTGTATCCGAGTCCTGTACTGTGTGTCTGTGTGTCTGTGGATATCACAATGGCGACGAAGATGGGATCCCGAATTTGGATGGGATTCTGCATTTAGATGAGACAGCAATTTTGTCTTCCAAACTTATAGTGAACTTTTGTGAATTAATGGAGACATCCTTCAAAAATGGCGAGTCTTCAGTTTCCAGAGTTTTCATTAGGAGACAGCCTGGAACAGTCAAATGTTGGTCCTCGCTGGGAGAAATGGCTCGGACGTCTTGAAAACTTTTTTGTGGCTTTTGACATAAAGGATGACACACGAAAGAGAGCCATCCTTCTTCACTTTGCCGGAGAATCAGTTTCAAGTGTATTCACCACATTAAACGACACAGGTGATGAGAAGAATTACAAGAAGGCGAAAGATAGTCTAACCAACTATTTTATGCCAATCAAAAATGCCGAATTCGTATGGAACGCCGAAAGGGCAACACATTCTGTTGTTTACTTTGATGTTGTTTCCTTTTATGCTGCTGTCTCCTTGAATGTTGTTGTCTCCTCTGATGTTGTTTACTTTGATGTCGTTGTTCACTTAAATGTCTATTTTAACGTTGTTGTCTCATTTGATGTTGACGTTTACTTTAATGCCGTTGCTTCCTTCCATGCCGTTGTTTCATTTGATGCTGTCGTTTTCTTCGAGTTTGTTGTCTTCTCTGACGTTGTTGCTTCCTTCGATGCGGTTGCTTACTTTGAGTTTGTCTTCTCTGATGCCGTTTCCTTTCATGCCGTTGTCTACTTTGAGTTTGTTGTCTTCTCTGATGCCGTTGTTTACTTTGATGCTGCCGACTACTTTGAGTTTGTTGTCTTTTTTCCATTGCGTTGTTTACTTTGATGTTGTTGTCTACTTTGAGTTTGTTGACTTCTCCGACAATACACAGAATCTCCCACCCAGTAAGTTGAACAATTCAACAACGTTACGTGCACGTACATCATATATGCCAACACCCACATACGTACATCGCACTGAACTATGATGGAACACAACGTATGCTAGGCTGCAGCCACCCGAACAAGTAGGCCGGTTCTCGTTGAAACCGAATGTAGCCACTAGCCAAGCATGTAGAAAACTACGATCAATTAAGCAGAATTTACCCAGGCTGACCAGGTGTGCTTTGAAAGTACAATCGCAGTGTGTAACGTATGGCATTACCGTCAAATACTACTGTACCTTGGACTAAGAGCTTTCACCAAAGGA
Source organism: Stichopus chloronotus (assembly GCA_021234535.1). Taxonomy (NCBI): domain Eukaryota; kingdom Metazoa; phylum Echinodermata; class Holothuroidea; order Aspidochirotida; family Stichopodidae; genus Stichopus; species Stichopus chloronotus. The sequence goes on along the minus strand of CM037839.1, from coordinate 21,316,932 downwards.
TACTTTTTAATCATAGTTTTGTGATTAAATTAATTTTGGATGAGTACAAGATCTGATTGGGAAGGGTGAGAGCAACTGGGGGGAAGTGGGCAACTGGGGGCAAGGAAACAATCTGGCGGGGAAAAAGCCCCCTCATGCCCCTGCCCCCCCCCCCCCCCCCCGTAGCGTCGCCTCTGGAGAAAACCATTTTTTTTTTAAATTCTTATCCGGATGTCTCATACAAGGCTAGATAACATCCATGAGTACAGTAGGCAACTATGTCATTATGTGGTTCAATGTGATGTCTCCCTGTAGCCCGTTTGTAGGTGGGAGGAATTTGCCATTAGCTGTCCCTTCTTGCTTTGAAATCGAGCGCAACGTGAATCCAAGATTTCTGCTGTTAGAAGTATTTTGATGCACCTAAAATGACACTTTTTAACTTCTGTGGAGTCGTATGTACGCAAAGTCGAATATCACAGTAGCATTAGCCACGAGGTATATGTATCATGTAAACTTATATATCTAGCAGGTGGATCATCATTTTGGAAACATGGTGGGATATTGAGGTGTATTATGGGTTGTTTCGTTGAAGTGACATTTGAAATGAAGATACGAAGCGTAGCCTTCAGGCAAGGGTGAAACTTGAACCTCATTAAAGAATCAGGAGTGTTACATGCTTCATCAGCAACATATTATGAATATAATTGATTCCTTGGAAGTTCGCTCTATAACGTAGAGCTAGCTCCTACCGTACCGTAGGCCTACATCTACGTGAGCACGACCTGCTGCCTGCCGAATGGTTTCAATAATGAAACAGTATTGTAACGTTTGCCCGGACCGGTCGTGTGGTGAGGAATCAGGTTGGTGAAGGGGTAGGGAAGGGGCGAGAACCTAGCGAGGTAGGGGCTTGATGACACCGATGAAAATAAATGAGGACACTAACGGAGCATGTTAGGATTAGAAAATATAATTCAAGTCATCACCACTGCCCCAAAACCAAGCAAATGAAGATGCTAAAATAATTCAACAAGTTAATAAACAGCAAGTGCAGTAAACTAACACTCATACTATGCTATTGCAGCTAACGAAACTTTCTCGGAGTAAACAGTACAATGTAGTGTGAGGCATTGCCACTAAAACTCAGCGGCCTAAACGCAGCGCACTTGAAAATGAGCAGCCAAAGCTCAGCGGCTAAAGCGCATGAGGGCGACTGGAACTCAGCAGCTAGACCCAGCGCAGCTGAAACTCAGCAGCAAGATGAATTTGACGCAGCTCAGCAGCTGAACATACGCGACGCAGCTGAGAGTCAGCAGCGTAAATACTACGCAGCGGAAACCGCTCTTATAATAAGTCAAAAATAAGCTAAGTCCCTAAAAATCGTCCATCACAAGATGGATAAAAATTCGGCATAGATTCTGCTTAGTAACAGTGTACAAGTACACCATAAACTACTGAATTAAATCACACCGTACATGGCATTATAAAGTACCCCGTCATCGTGTAAAATCCCATACGAAACAAATTACTGTGTAAAGTCCTATACAAGCAAACTGACAAATTACGACACATCAAGCCAGATTGACATATACAAAGGTCTAATCACAAGATGGTCAAGTATTCTATCCCGCATTATGTAAGCAACCTAACACCGCCTCGCTGTCTGGACGAACCTCGCTACTCCCCCGCTGAGGGGAACAAAGCTGACTTTGCGAATCGGAAGGCTGCAAACTCCGGCAGCGCTGAATCACCACAATGCTAAACCTACAAAGTACAAAGCTCAAAATACGGTTTCTCCTTGAAATACGACATCGCCAGAAGCTGTTACAAGTGGATGAACCTAAATATACGAGACAGATAGCCGTTTTCTCGTAACAGTATAATAAAGCTTCCGATTTCATTGGCTCAAATACTTACGACGTCATAAAAAGTAAACAACGCCATCGAAAAAAAGACAACAAACTCAAAGTAGACAACGGCATGAAAGGAAACGGCATCAGAGAAGACAAGCTCAAAGTAAGCAACCGCATCGAAGGAAGCAACAACGTCAGAGAAGACAACAAACTCGAAGAAAACGACAGCATCAAATGAAACAACGGCATGGAAGGAAGCAACGGCATTAAAGTAAACAACCGCATTAAAGTAAACAACATCAAAAGAGACAACAACATTAAAAGAGACAACGGCATGAAAGGAAGCAACGGCATTAAAGGAAACGTCAACATCAAATGAGAAAACAACGTTAAAATAGACATTTAAGTAAACAACGGCATTTAAGTAAACAACATCAGAGGAGACAACAGCATTAAAGGAGACAGCAGCATAAAAGGAAACAACTTCAAAGTAAACAACAGAATGTGTTGCCCTTTCGGCGTTCCATAAATTCGAGGTATACAAATTCAGACAGGCCCGACAGGCCGAATCAGAAACACTAGATATGTTTGTGACAAGATTAAGGCAACTTGCAAAATATTGTCAATTTGTAGACGCTGACAAGGAGATCAAGTCTCAGATTGTACAAGGATGCTCATCAATTAAACTGAGGAAAACAATTTCGAAGGACCCAGCCCTAACTCTATCTAAAATACTGGACACCGGACGCACAAATGAATTTTGCGACAAGGGAGTTAACGAAATTGAAGCCACACAATCAACTGAGACAGTCCGAAACATCAACTCTCGAAGTGACAAAAAGAGAAAGCCCTATCGACACCCCTCGACTCAGAGACAAAGCAAAGCTCATGAGAAGAACAATACTATTCAAACATGTTTCCGACGTGGATACGATTTTCCACACAAAGGTCGTTGTCCAGCTGAAGGTAAAGAATGTTTGTCATGTGGCAAATTAAATCATTTTGCAAGGATGTGCCGCTCCAGCCACAACAAACGAAACAATAAAAATATCTGGAATAACTAAGACTGCAAACTGCGTTTCACCCGATCATAATTCCGCTGTACATTCAACTTCAAGAAAACCTGAGAGTGACACCCGAGAAAACCAACTTGCACAAGAAGAAGATGTAAGTTACACCTTTTCAGTTTATTCAGTAGGCAGTGAAAAGTCAGGACCCTATGCTACCATCAAAGTTGATCAAACTGAGATTCGATTTCTAATCGATTCCGGAGCCAAAGTCAATGTTATCGATGAAGCAACATATAACAGCATGACTCCACCACCGCATCTTAAAAAATCAAACATGAAACTTTTTGGTTATGGTAACAATAAACTTGTACTCAAAGGAAAATTCAATGGAGAAATCGAAACAGCGGACAAGTTTTCGTCAGACACGTTTTTCGTTGTTCGAGGAAACAGTGGTTGCTTACTTGGATATGACAGCGCTGTTGCTCTAAACCTGCTAAAGGTGAATATCAATCAATCGTTACCTGAATCAATGACACAGGAACTGATAGCTCAACATTCAAACAGGTTTACTGGAATTGGGAAACTGAAAGGATATCAAGCAAAGCTTCGCATTGATGAAACCGTTCAGCCTGTTATGCAACCTCATCGTCGCATACCTTTTCATCTGCGTAAGAAAGTGGAGAAGGACTTGCTAATCTGGAAAAAGCAGGAATCATTGAAAGAGTTGGCACTGGTAATGGTCCCACCCCCTGGGTATCACCGATTGTTGTTGCACCAAAACCCAATCAGCCAGATGACGTCAGGATCTGCGTTGATATGCGTCAACCCAACAAGGCCATACGACGAGAAAGACACATAACGCCAACAATAGATGACATTATACATGATATTAACGGTGCAAAAGTTTTCTCAAAACTTGATTTAAATAAAGGATACCACCAGATCGAACTTCATCCTGACTCTAGGTATATTACTACCTTTACGACTCATGTTGGTCTGTATAGATACACACGACTTAGTTTTGGGATTAATTCTGCTGCTGAATTGTTTCAGAATATTGTCAGCCAAGTTCTCAGTGGAATTTCTAATGTCTTGAATGTGAGTGATGACATTCTTGTTTTGGTAAGTGCCAAAAAGATCATGATAATGCCTTAAGAGCTGTATTTGAAAGGCTAAGTGAAAATAACCTCACTCTTAACAAAGGAAAATGTGAGTTTTCCAAATCTTCCATTGATTATTATGGTTATCATTTCAGCTCTGATGGAATCTCAGTCGACCCCAAAAAGGTCAAAGCTATTAATGATCTGAAGCCTCCACAGTCTGTTAGTGAAGTTCGCAGTCTGTTGGGAATGGTTAATTATTGTGCAAGGTTCATTCCGAATTTAGCATCTATGTCACAGCCCATTAGAGACCTAGTGAAAAAGAATGTAACATTTCATTGGTCAGAAGAACAGCAAAATGCATTGGATGATATCAAGAAAACATTGCGTCAAAATACTGTAAATGCGTATTTTACTTGCAATGACATCACAGAAGTAATTGTTGATGCCAGTCCTGTAGGACTTGGTGCGATCTTGACTCAAAGGTCAGCCTCTGCTGCTGCTCCAAAAGTTATTGCTTATGCCAGTAGATCTTTAACACCAGCAGAACACTCGACTTCTGCAAAGGCTGTTATTCTCATGTTAGATCAGGTCTTTTCGACATTTGGTATTCCTGAAGTGGTCAAAACAGACAATGGCCCCCCTTTTTCGAGTGAAGATTTTGCCAAATTTGCCGCCTACTTGGGTTTCCGTCACAGAAAAATCACCCCCTTATGGCCTGGAGCCAATGCCGAAGTTGAACGATTTATGCGTACGATTCAAAAGTGCATTCTTTCTGCAAGGGTGGAAGGAAAGAATTGGAAGCAAGAAATGCATTCATTTCTGAGAAATTATAGAGTGACTCCTCATTCTACAACATCTAAATCACCATATGAATTGTTGTTTGGTAAACCTGTCAGAGTAAAGCTTCCCCAATTGTCTCCTCCACTGAATGACCCGGAAGTTCGTGAAAGAGACCAGAAAAAGAAAGAATACTTGAAAAATTATGCAGACTCTCGAGCTCGGGCTAAGCCGCATACTTTTAAGATAGGTGACCGAGTTCTTGTAAAACGGCCTAAGGTAAACAAATTCTCAACTCCATTTGACCCCAGACCGTACACTGTCGTTAACATCGAGGGTTCAATGATAAGTGCCCGTCTCCATGGAAACACCATCCCTCGAAATTCATCATTCTTCAAATTGTACCGCTCCCTAGGAAGAAGTATTATCGATGACGATGATGCTTACTCTGTTTGTTCTGAGCAACCTATGGAACAGATTCCAGCCAATGAACCTGAAGGTCACAGGAAAGCTTACCCTCGTAGAAACAGACAACCACCCGATAGGTATAGACCATGATTGTCTGCAAAGACAAATAGTGCTCTTTGTACAGTTTTTGTTTCCTTTACTACATTTATGTTACTTCTACTTCGTTTGCTTCGGTTTTGTTGAAATATGACATGATTGTTTCTTCTGTTAAATGCATTTTATGCTAAAGATTTGTTCTTGTTGGTTGGGAAAGTTGAATTATTTTGTGGTCGAGACTTTATTTAAAGTTGGGGAGGAATGTAATATAGTTACTTTGATTTATGGTTAATCTGTCAACCGACCCAGATAAGATACCCCATTTAGTCCGCCCCTGGTTTATCCCTGGTTTTGATCAAGTACACTGCTCTGGTCAGTCATGACAGCTCATTGATAAATATGGTGATTATGGTGCTTGTTTCCCCTGTATATAAAAGCTAATGTATTATTTTATTGTAAGTTAGAGATAGAGAGAAATAAACAGTAGTCCCGTATACTGTGTGTATCCGAGTCCTGTACTGTGTGTCTGTGTGTCTGTGGATATTACAATGTTGATCATATTTGTTAGTCGTAACTCACTGATTGTACGATACCGGTGAGGAATTGTAGTGAAATAAATTGTGAAAATAAACCCTGATTTCCCCTTTAAGTTTTTCCAGATAAGGAGTCCCACTTTGAAGCTAAAGAACAAGAAAAGAAGAAAAACATGTTTGTATTGTGGAATGAGTGGTCAGTTTTTCAGCTGTCAAGTTACATTTAAGTCTCCTTTGCTGGCCGTTTAAGGCTCAGATAACGAGGACGAAGGGGGAAAACAGATCTAAAGATAACCCATACGTCTTCATGTGTAGGCCTTTGTCTCTCCTACCTTCCATCTCTCCTTCAATGTGTCTTTTTTTTCTTTTCCTGAAGTAGAATTTGGTAAGATGGTAAATGTCTGCGAGTTCCTGCATACCACCGACTTAACACTGTTTATACATGTACGATGTGTAAGGGTACATGAATGTTAAGTAATTGCTCACAGTTTCTGTTTCTTATTTGTTCCCGGGCATATACTGTTTCAACAGCTCTCACATTGGTTAAAAAAAAAGCCCAACTGGACTTATAGGAAGAAGTGCAAGTAGGCCTATCCGGTTGATTTGTAGAAGCCGTTGGGTACGAAACTTGAAGATTTCTTGTTGAAAGCTGCCAAAAAATCTCATGAAAGGGCTTACAAAACCACGTAAACCCTATATGGGGTTGTACTGCAAATGAATGACATCTGTTTATTTTTCACAAATTTATTGTAATTATTCCCTCAGTTTATGATATCAATAAACAGAAAAAAAAATGACGTCATTTGCTCTTCTGTTTGGCAACGGAAAGCATATTCCTATTTTTTTGGCCCTGTTTCGCCTTCTTAGTGAACTCTGTACATAAAAGGGAAGGTTGACTATACGGACATCCGTGTTTTTATTTGAACTGAACATTTCACAGTCGCACATGTCTCACATCATGATGAAGGAAGTCGATTGAATAGCCAACCCAGTGTGTGCCGTTCTAATGAACAGAAGAATGACAACAACTATTTTGTAATCAAAGGGGGCTGGTGGAAGTGGCACAGCTGTAACCTGGTAACGCGTGGCGTGACATGGATGGCTCCAGCTGATTGGCCTTGGGATCGAACCACCGAATCCTCCCACACATTGTTTATCTACAAAAGTTCGATTACCTGGGGAAGTAATTCTAATCCAAGTACTGCTGACAACAATACGATTGACTCAGATATCAAGGTTGAAAAGAAATAACTGTTTATTGTGCAGGCAGCTGCAGTTTGCAAGGTAGTGTGACAATTTCAACTTTTGACCGTCGGTCAGTAGTATATATAGTATATTCAGTCACTGTGGTTCTGAACAGTGTCAAGCGTCAGGCCTGCACATACTAGGCACATTTCGATAACCGTATACAGAATACATTGTCATATTTGCAATGGCTACCGCCGCTCGGCAGTACAAGATTCTTCATCATATGAAAAACAGCATATACGCGAGTCGTATCGGGTCTGGCTCCAAACAGAAGGCACCCGTCAGCTGGTTGTCTGTGCTCGCTGGTCCTAAAGGTAATTTCGCAAAACCGGGGCCGGCTCCGCTCACAACGGAATACGCGGCTACTTGGACCAGACGTTCCTTCAGCAAAAAGTCCGAAGCGAAAATTCAACAGCCCTTCGTAGTATCTCATCAAACGGTCACCGGGAAACCGGTCAAGAAGCGAAAGCTCTATTCGGACGTTCGAGATGACACAGACAATGATCAGCTGATAGTCCAGTGGGACGACGGACAGGTCCAAGAGTACCCCTACGTCTGGCTAAGGGACAACTGCAGATGCGAGGAATGTTTTCACACTTCTGCTTTCTCAAGAAGTGTCAGCTTCCCTCACCTCGACGTCAACGTAAGACCGTCTCAGTTCCGTCTTTCCTATGATCTCAAGAAGATCGAACTTCAATGGGAAGATGGACACAATAGCAGGTGAGTGAGTTGGACGGGCGGGGGAGGGGGAGGGGGAGGGGAGGGGGAGGGGAGGGGGAGGGGGATGGGTGGGCGTTAGCTGGTGTAGGCCGTTCGCTGGAACTAAGTGCTGATATGTCGCCTAGCATATTGCAAGAAAATTCTTCTCCTTAGGTATCGGTCGGTTTAATAGTAAAATCCAGAACATGTGTGAGGATAAACATGCGCGAAACAAGTGGTAGGACATGGATGGACAATGTACAGGGGACAGGGCCCTCAACCACGTAAAAAGTCCCAAAAGTGAGTTATGTGATATCATTTTTTGGGGGGCCACATACACACATAACCTATATGCATTTTTAGTTCGATGCTATAGTACTTCCCCTTGGCTTTTTTTCTCCCTCCACCGCATTCACCCTCCCTCCCCACAGTCCAAAATCCAAAATATGTAATCTCTTTGATATATAGCAAACTAAGGAATATAAGGGGAGAGCAAAATTCAAATTTAATTTGTGATTTGTTGCTGCTTTCTTGTCTAATGACATCTGGTTAATATATCAAAAACAAGCGCTACGCATTATTTTTACATTACGCGTTAACGTAAGTAATCCCAGTTACACGTACGTACAGTGCACAGAAATAACTTCTGTGGTACAATGCACCACGCAAGACGACAACAAACTGTAAATAAAGTGTTGTGGGCCTACGAGGAATTACCTCTGCTAGGAATGTGATCCAGCTAACAAAATGATTAACTTCAAGTATTTTGCTACACAATAGTTCATATAATGTTACCGTAAACGTGGGAACAAAAACAGTGTTAAGAAGTGATAGAAGGACTAAGAGGTTCCTAGAGAGTCACCCAAGAAGAAAACGAGGCTCCTAAACAACGTCCGAAATCAGTTTGACGATCATGTGATACGTATTCAAACTTCGTCTTATGTAAGAGAAGTTCTGATTTGAAGAAAACTTTGGAAAACAACAAGTATAAAACTTTCACCAATCAAAATGTTTCTTATATCAAACAAAAGGAAAAATTCTTACCCCCTTTTTCTCCCGTGCGAAGGCAAGTGCAACGCCTTTCGTGGCTACCAACCATGCTATTGCTCAGAAGAAGGGAGAAATGTAAACCTTGCCAAATCGACAGAACTGCCACTGAAATGACGGATTTGGTTTTGGAATTTTGTCTTATTGCTATATCAAACAGATCTTGTTTTCAGGGCAAGGCAAATTTCGTTTCATTTCGAAGAATATCAATACCCCACCACGCCAATGATATTTTGCGAAATAGCACATAAAATCTGTGAATATTTTGAGCGATTGAATTTTTTCCTCTTACATTCCTTAGTTTGCTATATTTCAAAGAGATCATATTTTCAGGGTAAGGCTATTTCATTTAGTTTCGTTTCGCAGAATATCATAAGCCATTCGAAACCGACCATGCAAATGATATGCTGCATAAAAAACGAGTACTGCAACATGAAAATAATGTTCGTGCGCAATTGACCAAGTGTACCACCTTTTTGGTATGTCGCTGTTCATCTATGGTTTTTTTGTATTCATCCACTGGTGATTTTCCCCTCAAAATTACCGTGAGGCTGTCATCCAAGGATAAACCACGATCACCCGACTGTAATGGGCCAATAGGAGTTAAGCACAAATAAATTGTTTGATGAATTCTTCGAGAAACAAGAGTAATTAAGAGAAACCAGGCACTAATTATATCCTTATATGCTCTTAGGGTGGCTCATAAAGTATGATGCATTAGACTATGATCTGGGAATGATTAGTTCATTAGATTTTCACCCTTGTTAAGCTGGTAGTTTGGATATGCACTTTTTGACCGACCATGAATAAAGCAAACGGAGGAGTGAAAACAGGCAATTTTATTACCACGTGTTTCGTATCTGAAAGATTCCGTTATTAATAATCATTGAATGATCTCACTGTTGCTTCCTTTTGGGTGACCTCGCAGCTACGATGCCTCATGGCTCCACAAGTACCGTTTCGATCAGTCCGTACCAGATTTGACCCTTGACCCGAAGCTGCACTACTGGGACGCCAATTTGAAGGATACCATCAAAGAGTACGACCTGGACGAGCTGACGAAAAGTGACGAATGCTTGTACGACTGGATCTTACAGATGAAGATCGTCGGAATGGCTTTGGTGAAGGCGGGATCGACGAACGAGGGTCAGGTGATCAAAATTGGAAACCGCGTCTCGTTTCTACGGTGTACAGATTATGGGTTCGTACGATTACATAGTCGAGTGGTTTGCCTATTTACTATGTTTTTGTGCTTGTGTTCATTTGATATACTTGATCGTATCTTCTGTTGGCTCATGTCCTTCCTGTCAATTGACCTTTGCATTTAGAGATAACCATACCTCAGAATATAGTTCCCCGGTATTCGTGATATTTGCTATCAATAAACCCATATATGTTTGCTTGAAAGTTGAAGAAATTGTACCGTGCATATGACGCATTCATACATTATTGAAATGAAATTTTGATTGCGGATTTCATCCAAAGTCTTACATATTTCTCTGTACTGTAAAACAAGGAAGTGAAACCGACGCAATAATACGTATATTGCTGCCGTTTTACCTCGTTTAGTGTAGTGAGCACTGAAAAGTTCACGTAAAGGCGAAACTTCGTTTAGCTTTTGTGGCTTAAGAACTAATACAAAAAAATTATCAAAAGTCGATCGAATTATTAGTTTAACTTTGGTTTTCACGTGTAAATATAATAAAAGGAAAGGAGATTACAGGTTTTTGTTTTGGCAAAAAACAAAACAAATCATTGCCTCGAAATGTAACACTTTGCTTCAATTGTTGAAGATAATACAGAGACATTGTCAGCAGTCTCGTTAACTTCAATTCTATGTAACCATGCCATGAAGATTGGATGTCTCTTGTCGGTTGCCATGCTTTTTTATGCCATGTTGATCCGTTTGTTTAAACTTATCGACCTGTCTTCGTTCTTTGACATCTCTCTCCCAAGAGGTATTTGCTAAGCACACATCAGTAAAAAAAAATATAAAAAATATTTTGGTTCGTGAAGTAGGTGTGAACGTACATCAAACCGTGGTTGGTTAACTTCGCAACGCACGTGATACGCTAGCTATTTATTTACGTGACCTGGCAGATTTCTCAATGATAACCGATATGGCTATCTTTAATATCTACGTAATCAGTTTTATTCAAAGTTGCTGGCTTCCGTGCAGTTTAAACTGCATGTCCCCCCGTCCTACGCAGGCGTAGGGAAAGGAAGCGTTTTTGCTAATGCATCACATGATTCAGGCTATTATAACATGCTTGGTAACTAGGTCAAGTTTCGCTAGACAAAGATATCCGATAAATGTTCGTTTTCTGTTTGCTTAGGAACAGTACATTGTATTTCAAGTTACCGCAATCAGAAAATAATTGTTTGCGTATACGTGGTAAGAATGCCTTTGATTGTTACCACAGCAGGTCCCTAGCACTTAAAACTGATTGAACATATTGCGTGGCATGTAATATTTTAACAATGAAACTTCTGGCTTCTTTGTTTGCAGTGAAAAATCTCCCCACCTCCCTCCCCCCCCCCAAAAAAAATAAAAAGTAAGTTCAAAGTTCATGTAATCAGGAGTACCTTAATTACCTTTTACAGCTTCCTCAGCCAGCATGCCGGACATCATTACCATAATTCAGCAGTTACTGCCCGAGTTCAGTTTAAGAGACTAATAATGGTCTTGCTTTAAAGTAGGATGTGCTGTTTGAAAATAAAATAGCCTTTACGGTTGATCTTCCATCATTTTCTGCCATTTGATACCAATGCGGATAATAGCACGCTCTGCCAGGTTTCTTTCATTAAATATTTCATTAATAAGAGTGTTAATTACGGTAGAAAGAAGAGCGATTTATTTTTTCCGGCTAAAAACTTAGCGGAACTGGACCCTGTGGTAAATGTGCCGCACTTCTGTGTGAACCCTGCTACAACGAAACTCCTATGCAAATGCATTTCCATTGGAAAGTAGGCTACACGTGGACAAATAATGCCTCTGTGCAGGAGTTCTTATAACTTTCTGCAACTATAAGAAGTGTAACCAGTCTGTCGGTGTACTTTGGAAAGTGCAGGAATAATAAACAGCACACTCCTGCTTTACCCGTTTTACACTCTCATTTGTGTAGTATGTTATATTCATGAAGGTATGATGGCCAAAAGGACAAAAATTCGAAAACTACTCAGCGATAGTGGATCCATTGGTTAAATTGTCAGTATTTCAGAAACTGAAAAATGTAAAATGTGAAATTCTCCTTAACATATCAGTGACCATGACAACTGGTGAGGGGGGGGGGGGGCTCTTGAGGCACCAACATCATGCAAGCCAGCACCGATGAGTCTTCATTTATCCTGGGTATAATTCGATCCGATGGTGGTCAGTCGTGCTGTGCTATACACATCTGAGTTATTCAGTCGTGCTGTATTATACTCATCTATTTCACACATCTTAAAGCGACACATCGAGTTTTCAGTACATCGATAAGCAGTGAAGATTTCTCATACTTATGACCATTTTTTCATTACCACCATATGCGAAATAGTGAAGGAAACTTGACAGGTTTGGAAAAGAAAAACAAAATAGTGAATGTTGTGAAACAGCTCAAAGTATTCATTAAGAGATCATCACAGAATACAAGCATTGCAATTTACAATGACGTCATGCTAACTATGCTTAAGCCACACATTTGGCTGGAGAAGGACGCGGTACGTAAACAACCCGGACCGAATAAGAACTCGTAACTTTGAATATTGAAAATGTCGGTCACAAACTCTGGATATTACGTGAAAGGCAAGCAAAGCATATCCTGCTCTAAAAGTCTGCAACTGTAGCGCCATGACGATCTTCTTAGAGTCTAGTGCAAACCACGTGCAACTACAACTAAAATCAAGTCAGCAATCTGCCCTACGGCAGCTGACTGCCACGCCACACAAAAGCTAAACGGTTTTGGTGAATGCGTATCAAAATTACGTCACATGCATGTCATTAATGTCCTCTACCCTTGAAGAAGATGTAAATAAAAGACCATAGGAGTAAAGTTACCTTTTTTTTTGTAAGGTAGTATAAGACATGTTGTTGGTTTATTGTTGGTTTGAACTACACTCTGAAGACAGCTGGCCCTTGTCTCCCTCCTCATCGTTGAATAACAGGTCAAGGTTCTTTTATCCACTTTGGGGTGAAATATTTGCCCACAATTGTGTGTTTTTTCCAGAATGAAGTATCGAACATTACGTCTTTCTTCATAATACTTTCTTTGTAGTCCAATTCGTGATATCTTGTACGTGTTTGTAATTGATATTTCACGACCATTCTTTACATTCTAATTATGCCGCATTTTCTGAAATACTCGCAATATGTAAAAAAAAGAAGCAAAAACAGACGAAAGGTGGACGTATATATTATATTTTTCAGTTACACATCTCATGTAAAAGCGAAGTACCAGGATGCAGTAAACATCGCTTTCACCAACAAGATTTTCCCGATGCACGTCGATCTTGTTTTCCTTGGAAGACCCCCAGGCGTAAGTTTTGTATTTCTTGAGATATTTCACACGAAATTCCCTTAATTTTGTTCCAAATCTGTGTAGTTTAGTTCATATGCTCGTGGGTTGTGGCAAATGGTCAATTAAGAGGATCGCCATGTGCCACGTACCAATGCCCCCGATGCAGTTTGGTTTTTGAGACTAAAATCGCACATGCACACAGCTACTGTGGTGCTAGTCTTGTGTTGAGACGATGGTAGTGATTTCTTCTAGAAACTTATTGATACATCCCATACAGTTCTAGAAAATTTACCCATACACACAGCACACGCTTACTACGATATACGAGTCACTGTCCAACTTAAGCCCGGGTCACACCGCTCCGACTGCTGACGATCCGACAAATCTCAGCAATCGCAGACAGTCGTAAAAAAGTCGTAGACAGTGTTGAGTCTCCCATCGATTCAATGACACCATGTTGCAGACTCACCGACCAATGAGCGATGGGGTATCGTAGACCCGGATGGTGTGAATAATTATCCTTTACCCACAAACTCCTATCAGTTCCATTTCACGAGATATCGCCAATGCAAAGACAAATAGAAATGAGCTCCAGTTCTGGCTGCTTTTATCTCACTTACGGAACAGTGCGACACCATGCGAAAACATAGCCCAAATAGACTTTTTAGTAAATGTAAACTTTCACAGACCAAACTACATTAAACATCATGGATATTTTGTGGGTTCGAAAAACCAAAAGTTCTTCAACCAGTTGGCAAAACAGGATATATTGTTTCCAATTTGCCTTTGATTTATGAGTTTCCATACATGAGAGCCCAATTCAGATCTCATATTTAGTATGCACGTGTATCTTATCGAGTACAAGAATGTTATTGTTTATAGTAGAGGTCAAAGGGGATTTTAGATAAAAAGGGTCATATTATGACAACCTTTTAAATATGATTAAATCTCAAGAGAGGAAGCCTGTGCAGATCTTGTACTTTACTTGAACGTAGCTGGCTACACTTTCTAATGCTGTAATGTCAGATTCGTAAAAAAAGGTTCATGATTGCATCATCGAAACCACAATAAATTTGTGCATTCTGGTTTAATTTTTGTGACTGGATCTGTCAAACAGTAATATCGCTTGATATCATAACTTATCAATTGTATGAACACATATTTTGTCTCTCTTTGTAAGGGAGTAAAGCCATGGAATTATTTTTTAAAACAAAATTTCAATTTAAGCTTTCACTTCAGAACATATTTACAATGGAGTAAACTTTCAATTTCTTAAATATTTAGAGACAAAGACACAAACCACATTTGTTGCAATAACGCAACAGATCATGGCAACTATTGCATTGGACCACGCGCCTGCCGTAGGATTTATTGTAGGATCATTCGACTGAAACAAGTCAAAGATCTTTATGAAGAGGTCTGCGGGATCTTTAAATGTGGAAACGTGATATGTGGAATATCGTTTGTCCTCTTGTAATAACTTTTTAATGTCATATAACCCTTTTAAATGCCCATAGACACTGACGTATCCATATCCTAAGTCTATTAAAAGAGTTTTTTTTACCAACGTTTCACGTTCGTTACGCAGGCAAACATCATCCACTGTATCGAACAGGCTAAGGGAGAGGGAGGCGAAAATTGGTTCGTAGACGGTTTCAACATGGCCGAAGAACTGAGACGGGAAAATCCCGATGCTTTCGACATTTTGACTGACACAGAGCTGGAGTTCTTTGACATAGGGAACGATTTTTACGGCAAGTTTCATCAGAGGTCCAGACATCCTACAATAAGGTCAGTAATGCGGCAGTTGAAAAATAATCGGTGATATTCGAAAAATAAAAAAAATAAAAAAACAATTAATCGCTGAACGTAACAACGCAACGGTTCGA
This sequence comes from Stichopus chloronotus, assembly GCA_021234535.1. Classification (NCBI taxonomy): domain Eukaryota; kingdom Metazoa; phylum Echinodermata; class Holothuroidea; order Aspidochirotida; family Stichopodidae; genus Stichopus; species Stichopus chloronotus. The sequence continues at coordinate 21,301,794 of CM037839.1, read as the reverse complement.
GGTGCGGTCGATAAGGGGTACACATCTTACTTGGTGACGGGCAGCTCTTGCACCATCGTTATGCGCAGTCTCAGTACACACATGTTCCGCTGCTTCGCGATAACAATCTCCATGACATGTTTGCACATTGAAGAGCACATGCGACTACGTGCTTAGGTCATCCCTTAGTTAAACTTTGCATTCGCTCTATCTGGGACATTTCAAGGTTTCAGATTACAACAATGGCATTTGTCGTCCTTCGGACCAAGGCTTCTTCATTCATGGAAGGCCGTTAAGGACAGTAATATTCTTACAGTAACATTTGTTCGAGATTACACAGTGACAGCATTTGGGCAGGGTCATTTGAGTGATTGTTTCACAAAGACACTGATAACAGCTTCAACTGAAGATAGGTCGGTAACAGGAGGTCGTTCTTGAATACAATCACACAAGTCAGTCGACCTATTCGCTTGAAGTTGTGACAGAGTTTTGTACATCCTTGGGAAAGCACAGTTCCCCTGAAAGAGCTAAGTAACGACTGGCATGATTGCATATGCGTGTGCGTGTGTGTATAAGGTCGGTTTGCATACGCAGTGTCTCTCAATATGCAAACATTGACCTTAATTAAGCATCCTTGAGTTAATCATCCTTTTATTCCTTACTTTACTTGCGAAGGACGGGGGGGGGGGGGGGGTTAAGAATGGATAGGGGCGTAAGAGAGGGATATTTTCATAAAAGTGATTCATCCTCGAAAACATGATTGACAAACAGTGAAGGTTTCTTAAATGGACCAAGCTCACAAAAATGTCAGCAGAGGTAACCTTTGAACAACTAATAATTTGATATCACAAAGCAGGAAAATAAATAAGCAAAATTCCAAGAGTTTGTCATAAACTAGTACTGTTGTTGCAAAATCGTAACCGCCTGGTTACGAGTTTGCAGGTGTTCTGCACGCAGTGTCCTGTGAGATAGGGTCGGGGATTCTTACATTACTCGACAATGGGCCTCTTGCCTGCAACAGATATCGGGTTTGGGAGAGTTCTTAAAAAAATTACTGGAAGAACTAAGAGTACTACTAATCTTACCACATTGAGACTTTCAAGATAGGTAGCTAATCCACACGAAAATGCAGAAATGTAATTACTATTAAAACATAGCAAGATAAAAAGCGGCGTAAAATAATCAAACAAGCAAAACAAAAAATCGGTGAACAGATGACTGCTACGTGTTTTCTTTTTCTTCTAATATTATTTTTCAACTGTTCAGGCGACATTATCCATTCCGCATTACCATCGGACAGAGCACAACAAAGTTGTACATAGTTAGCTATCAACTAAGATGATGAAGAGCTACTTGCATGCGCCGTTCTTGATGCTCAGTCAATCACAGCCTTTGTTACTAACACACTCCCATCTTCATCTGAACCATGTGGCTATGTTTCTTTTTCAGAAATCGCTCTCGGATCATAAAAAAATCACCTTATCGGATTTAGCTGGGTGGTTTTCAATTTAAAGTTCAATACCGTAGTTTGCTTCGTTTGAATGAAGTTATGTGGTTCTTCAACATTGCAAAGCCTTAAGAACAAAGAAATATGTGGAAACCTTCTTGACGGTGCGACACGAAAGCTGAACTAGCAGTCTATAGGTGCCTATACAGGCGTATAAAATGTGAATCTTCTGAAAATAAATGCTTATGAGACCTTTCAAAATCCCACCTAAGTAAGAGTTATGTTCCCGTAAGTAGCTGCTAAGAGGACTATGAACATTTAAATTGTTAGGATATACCGGTATTGCTTTTCTTCCACATTTGTATGTTGGGAACCACTTATTAATTAACCATTATTCTATCGCAGGTAAGAATTTAGCTAACTGAGTGCACCTGAAGATGTTCACGCCCTATGGCATTTTAAGTAGTGTTTTTACTGCAGCGACAACGCAGCCTATGGTCATCCCCAAAACTAAGATTTTCGGAAAGGAAGCCCTGCAAATGGACAGATTGTTCATGATATATGATTTTTACGTGTTTATTCGGTGTATCTAAGCTGCATTTGGAAGCCTGAGCGAAAGGCTGATGGTGAGGGTTTGAAAGATTTCTGTGTACAAAATTGTCGGCGAAAGTTTGCCGTCGCTGTTATCGCACGTGTCATTGTTATGGCCATTCGTGAGCCCGTCGAAGTTTTCTTAGTTGTGAACAATAACTTACAAAGGGAAGTAATTACTTGTAATTATTTTAGAAGTAATTGCTCGTATCACTTCCAAATGTCTTTATCAAATCTCGTTTTCGGCTTCATAATTTTTAGCGAACAATGAACTTAAAACTGGCATTGAAATTTACCCAAGGGGTTTCTTTCTTGCGCGACAAAGATATCGATGACGTCACTTTCAGCACGAAGTTTGAAAGCTGCCTATAACAATACTGACTATGAGTAAAGATATAGCTAGTAAAAGAACGGAGTCCTCAGTGAGAAGATTGTGACTGTATACATTTTATTGTGGACAAAGGACATTGATGTTAAGAACGGTCATGAATGTTTTGAAATTGTCCCGAGAAGTTTCATGATTATTGCTGCAAAATAAAAGCTGCATTATATTGTTAAGTTCCGTCCCTATTGGAAAACACAACAACAACAACTTTGGCTGTATTGGGATTTGGACTTTTAAGAGATGATGCGTGTCTTTACCACTGATGTATAAACGTGCTTACAAAACGCGATCTATCCCTGTTCGTTGTTTTATTGAGCTCCTTCAGTTACGTAGTTCTTTTATCGATGAACGGTAAACACTCAAAGCATCCCAGAGACCACTCATGAAATTTCTTGTAATACCGAATCTTCCGTCACAAAATGTAAATTCCTTTTGCCGGCCTTCTTTCTCCTGAACTCTGCAAGTAAACATTGATGACCTTTGACCAGACAAACGTGTCATATTCAAAACCAGGAAGAGGCATACATATGAGAGAAAAAAAATAAAAAAAATAACGGATATTTCTGTATACTGGGCCACTTCCTGACTGCTTTTGCCATGTATGTAAATGAATTTTCACCATTAATCTGTTGAGAAGATAAGGAAGAAACTCGAGAAAGTGCAAAAAATGATTTAATTAAGATATAGGTAACATCTACCTTTACACCTTAATGAAGGCCTCTGTAATTTCTAGAAACTATGGTTAGTTGACCTTCAAAAGGTAAGCCTGTTTTAAACAGTGTGTTTCTTGACATATAAACATTTTTTTTTTTACATTTTTTTTTGTGTAGTTTGGATAGTCGTGGCCGACCGGATCACATTCACGTCAGCGACCACGGCCGGGACCCTATGTTGAGAATTCCTGCTCAGAAAATCAAACCATTTTACGAATCTCTGAAGCTGTTCTCGGATAAAATTTACGATCCCAAGAACGTGTTTGCTTACAAATTGAAAGAAGGTAACCGAGACTCATGGTTATGTGCAACTTTTGAATGAGTTGATTTATTTTCACGAAAAGATAAAAGGAAACCGTAAAACTGGTTAAATACACTGTATCATCCGCTCAACATGTAAGTTTCTTTATGAAAATATCTTCATCAACTTGCTGTAGGTAGGATATGAGCTTGGTGTGGGCAAGTTTGTTTAATAGGTGTGTCACTTCACATACGTGCAATGGACTGGTTCTTTTTAGTAAGTAAACAGCTGTAAATTGCATTTTATTTAGCTGTTCCCTTTTTTAAGGATGGTAGGCTTATATTCTGTAAAGTATAGTGAGGTAGCGTGTAGCCTCCTATATGTTCGGAGTATGCAATATCAAGGGGACAAAGAGTTACCTTCATTACATTAAAAGGGATATTGCGTTTACACCTCACCTCATGCGCAAGAGAATTTCATCATGGGGGCCATTTAATTCGGTATTGGCCGACTGTTGCCAACTCTTCCATGCGTAATTTAATCAAGCTAACCAGTTTGTCAGATTTCTTGCAAATTCTTGATGAGAAAAAGTGCCTTTAAAATTTGGCGCCAAATAAGTAACGAAAGAAACGTCTGCATATTTTGCTGTATACGGTAGTCTTTTAGGTCCATTTTTAATTGCATCTCCGATCTTCGGGTGATGAGTCGCCCCCCATCAATGACGACTGTTTTTTTTTTTTCCATCTTCAGGTGACATTATGACGTTCGATAATCGGCGAGTCATTCATGGCAGACGGGCCTTCGAGACAACGACTTCGAGTAGCCGCCATCTTGAAACAGGATATTTAGAGTGGGATGAACTCGACTCCCGTCTTCGAGTCCTTCACAAACAGCTCGGGTACCATAACCTCTAAAAGTGGAGAATTGTTCCTGGCTCTCGCTACTGACGTCATCGCAAAACAAAAACAGATGGCCAGCATGCAAATGATAAAGATGATAAAAAAAATTGTTGAAACGTACATTTGTATAAAAATCAAGACAGTAAGGGTTAACATAACTTAGGAGCGTCAGTAATTCACAAAATAGGCATGCACCGCGAACAGGAAAGTCCAAATTCTGTTACCAAAATCTTTGGGCCATTACTAATCCCACTTCGTGAATTGTTCTCCTTGAATAAGGAAACTGAAATTTCCAAAAAGGGGAAACAAATGTCCAGCTTCAGTTATATCATCTTCAGACTGAATATGTGGCGGTTCGTTTACTGGTCAGGTTTCATCATTCCGTTTACTGGGGAATTTTCATCATTCCGTTTACTCGGGGTTTCATCATTTTCATCAATTCCATTACAGTACTTATAATATGATAATACTCTCCAATCACTTCCAGATGAAATGAAATGAATGAACAATGAAATATTCGAAATGAAATATAGAAATATTAGAAAAAAAAAGAAAGAACAAAATTCTGAGCAACAATTTAGTCTGGTGGTCAGGCTGTTGTTGCTTCATGGAAAATGATGTAACAAGTGTGGAAATTACGTTGCGTTGTAAATAATGTAGCAAATCGTACAATCTTCTTGAAATGCTGTAGAGTAACGCATTGTTAGTTGTTGATTTCCATAGTTACCTACTTTTTGTACAGGATTTTCTGTTGATCAAAGATTGACACTTCATAAAAAGGCAGTGAAATCTCTGAAAATGTTAGAGAGAGAGAACCGCATTTTGATAACATAGTTTTGAAGATAAGCATTTAAGCTTCCTGCAGAGGGCTGTCGTCAATAAACAGGGACAAAAGTATTCACTGACAAATAAGTAGGCCTATTAACACTAAAAATATCAGTCAAAACTGGTTGTGTAGTTAAACTTGTATTAAATAACACAGTGTTTAGAAATAGAAAAATATCTTCAGTTTTTCTTTATCTATCAAGTTTATAAATGCTAAATGTTTTTGATGTAAACTATAAGAGTCTATGAACAGTAAGTTAGGAATATATGCAAATGACATCAATAATGCAAAGTATGAAAATTAGTCACAGAACTGAGAAAATAATGTAATAATTTACATAGCTGCTTAAGTTTCTATTCAAACGTTAAGTGAGAGGTTAAACCTATGTGAAATGGTGATTTGTGTTTGGTATAATATGTATTTGGTAAAATGCAATGTCAGTGCAGTAGGTATGTAAAATGTGTAAAACGTGACATCGAAAGAAAGAAAAAAAAACAACCCCAAAATCATTTTATTGGTGCTTAATTGTTGTTTTAAGGTTACTTGAAATTAAGCTAATGTGGTTTGATGGTCTGTGTTTGTCTTACAGTAAAAATGCAATGTTTGTGTGTACTTGCGTGTGAAATTTGCACGCACAGCATCACTGCACGAGTGAAATAGAACGTGGACGTAGCTTGGCGTGGACGGACAGATGTATGTATGTATATCTGAAAGTTTGTAGGCACCAGACACAAGAGATAAGTAATTATTCTTCAGACAGAGCAGGTGAACGTGTGGGTAGATGCGAGGTAATGTGGCATCTCGTCTCCGTGACTGGGGATGAGTACTAGATATTATTCAAGACATCAGTGTGTCACATTCCCCCTCTCCCGACCCCCTAAATGATACACTCAGTAATCATTCACTGTATCATGTTTTCTCTTAGGCTCCAGAAATCTGCATTTTCTGTTTTCATGATGGTTTGTTGCTGAACTATTGAATATTCATTAGTAAACCAGAAGGCTCTGCAAAGGTTAATAACCACAAACAGGTAACGACATCTATAAATATCGCTTGTTTTATTTTCATTTGTTCGTTGAAAAGCAATGTAAAAATAATCGTACATTCTTTTCACTAGTGAGTATTCACTTCAATCCAAACGGATTAAATCAATGTAGGAGTGTCATCAAATTGTAACAAAGGTTATAGATGGCGGGCTATATATGTGACGTCATGTGGCATATATCTACCAGGGTGGTATAGGCGTTTTGTGCTGTCCATTACCTCTCTAATGATGACAGCTACTATGCAAAACCCATAATTATTAACCCACTGAATCGTTAGAGTAATGTGGTCTCTAAAGTCTCGTAGGAGTTACGTGTTGTTTGCTGCTGCTGCTTGCTGCTGAAGCGCCCGTTTCCATAAAGAGGGCGCTAGAATGAAATGAGTTTACCAGCTCCCTATTTTTAGAATCAAAGGTATAGTCCATGGTAGTACCACGGCACCATGGAACAAAGGAAAAAGGAAGAAAAAAAAAAGAAAAATGAGAGGGTGGGGAATTAGTGTCGACAGGACTATTTAAACCGAGCACCACATCATTTACCAAGGAGATTACCAGAAACTGTTTCGCTTTACAATGTCTCCCCTCCCCAAGATGGCCGGAAATTGTAGCCTATTTCCCGAGTTCTAATTCGTTCCCTGCTGCCTTGTAAAGGGGATTTTAGGTCTGCAACTTACTTTCATTGGGGTCCCCACCAGCCATAGATATCTGTGGGCGAATTATCTTCGGAATGTTATGGGTAATTCCAGCCTGTTATTTGCAACAATGGAAGGATACCGAAGTACACCAAAAGTAATAAATAATCCATGGGAGTTGAACCTTATGCAACATGGATGAGAATGGCATTAGCCTTATCTTGTGAATAATCAATGGATTAAGTTTTATTCACAAATATGTAAAGGGTACGGTAACTAATTAAAGAACACACCGTTTTAATCAATGTAGACCTGTCCGGTGAGTATACGAGCTATTGTTGCTAAATAGAGGGGGAGGGGGAAGGGGTAACAACCAACACATTTCGTTTTTGTCTCGTAAAAAATACTCATATTTGCTGCTCATTTTCTAACTACATTCAATATAATATTTCTTGCAGATGAGTACACTCCAAGATACTTTACAATATATTTTTCTGGCTGAGCGTGAAAATATGTTCAGTTGAGATTGTATAATGATGTAAGCCGAAGTAGTATTCAGGAGCGCAAACAAGCAAGTAGTGAACATAAATACATACCAAACAACACTTACACAATAAAAGTAGAACAACTTTATTCCTACCTGCCAAATTTCTATATTCGTGCAGCTTCTTCGACAAAAGAAAAAAAGGTGGTTTTGCTTTACGTGACGATAAACAGGAGGATAACAATTATAAAAATTCAACAACAAACAACAAAATGAAGATAAAACAAATAATTTGGTATTTCAGAATATCGATAAAAAGTTGTTTCTTCTTTGAGCAATAAATATTTTTTCTACGTAAAGGTATACAAATGACCTAAATACAGATGAAAACAATAGCAAAGAAAGGAAATTATTATGCAGCATGTTATTAAAACGTAAATTTCAATATAAAAAAAATGGACACGAAAGAAAAATGAAAAAAAAAAAGAAAAATGCCATAATTTGATAACGTGATTGGTCGCAAATTGCATTTTTTTGCATTGTCTACAGTTAACCACGCACTCCTCATTTATCCAGTTCACTGGGTGTTTACAAGACCAATAGCTCCATGACTGCATCGAGCTTAGTAACAAATAGTGACACCCGACCTTTTTCTTTCACTCACACTTATATTACTTAGGTGAGAAAGTCTCGTGTCGAGAAAAAAAAAAAGGAAGATAATATGGGCATGGGTAAAATTATCTTAGAAATCCATTTGTTTCTCTGTGTGATAAGGGCATTTTTTAATATGTCAGCAGGATAATGTCATTCACGGAACATGCATTTTGATGAGGTTTTCTAAATCAGAATACACTGACAGTGAGGGAATTAAAAGACACGTGTAAAACTATAGATTACAGGAAGAAAAATAACAAAATTGAAGGCATTCACGACATATATCTCAAGGGATAGTTTGACAGCTGTTCGTTGACACTTGATCAGATCCAGAAATGATCAAGTGTTTTGCTGTCGCATTTGATCTGTAACTGAAGATCAGATAAAGAAACGGCAGAACAGGGAGTGACTTGTCGTCTGAAATAACCGTTAGCCGTGTACGAACGGCTCACAGGTTGCTCCAATCCAATATGATCACCACGCATGTTTCATTGCTGGGAGTCCTGACGATAGCAGGAAGGTACATTCAATTACCGGAAATGAGTAAGGGTTTTTACCAAACCGATAGAATGACGTCACTTACTTATATAGATACGAGCTATTAGTCAACTATTAAACCAATAACAAAATACCAAACCGATTCTTATTAAACCTAAAATCCTTTGTCATCTTATTATCCTTCCTGGTAGAGCTTCCGGTTCGAGAATCCAAATTATCATGGGGTATAAAAAAGTAGCAATCTGTCACTTTTGTCTCAACAATAGTGCAATAAAAATTACTATTTCTTGATCACTCATTCGATTTCTATAATACTTGCATGCTTATTTGTTATGCAACAGTTCTCATTATTTTTTTTCCGTTTGTCAATGCATTGTATAAAAGAATGCGAAAAATCCCTTAGATTAAATGCCGTAAAAATTAGAATGAAATCAAGTTCACCCAACATCGATGCAATATTTCTTACTTTATCTGATGTGATGCTATCATTTAAGGCAAACGCGCAAATTTAATTTATAATCTTTCCATAACTTCATTCAGACAGATTCTCTTCAAAAGATGTAAATGTAGAAAAAATATATATATCAATGGACAACGTAGTGATACTCTATAGTCCCCTACCTAGCCTTTCTATCAATAACAACTATCTGTAGCGGCATAAACATTTCGTAAGAGGAACGATGGATCACACGCTGCGCGAGAAGGCTTGAAGATAGTGAGCGCAAACGCACGCGTGCACTTCTTTGACGAAAGCAACGTTACTTTATCGTCGCAGAACCACAATATAAAATTGAAATGTTCCCCCCCCCCCCCCGCCCAGAGGAGAGAATATAAAACTCTCCAGCAAGTTTAACTAAGAGATGCTTTTGAAAAGCTTTTCACATATTTTTGGTTAAGTCGTTTTGTTATAACATTAGAAATTTTAAAAGTATCGTTCATTTGAAGGAAGACTCCAAGAATAGAAAGAGTATGCAATTTTTCATTTATAACTAAGTGAGCAAAATGCGTTTAAAAGTATGAAAAATCTGATGCGGTGTCAAAAATTACTAGATCGGGTACGAATATCGAAGAATTAAAATTCAAAAGTATCCTAATAATAATGGAGGTAGTTGAAGCAGACACCGACCCATGGTAAAGTGCAATGACAATATATCTCAAAGGTTAAAATAACGATTATTTGGTGTAATTAAAGTTTAAGAACACCGATGGTGCAGTAGCTCACACTATAAATGACTCTCAAAAACTATTTAAGGTAAAGAGATAACATGATAATTTCACATACTGGGTCAAAATGACTCATTTCACAAAATCTTGAAACATGCCTGAAATCATTAATAATCACTGTGTCCAGAAACCATTGCCCAACTTGAATGACAGGTAAGGCAGAAGTGGCGAACATTTTTGCAGCAAGGGACCACAGTTCACAAGCCGGCCCTCTATTATCCCTCAGTTTACGATGCCTGCACTGTAAGAAAAAAGCAAAACAAAAACAAAAGTCCTCCAGTACCTCAGGGAGACTTGCAATGAGTAAGTCGATAGAACCGGAAGAAGTAGGGTATAGTATCGTGCAAACATGTCTATGGCAAGGAGAATGCCAAAACCTGCCATCAATCTTACAGCATGTCTGGTGCTGTTTTTCGCTATTTCGTTAGGATGACTGTCTCTTCTCATGTTACCATGTTGTTCATAGTAAATTCCCTTTGATAACCAGTGAGGGCAAATTGTGTTTATGTAATCCCATGATACTGCCCATGATCGAGGAGAGAAATTGACCCCTAGATGACCTCCGAAACTGTAACCTAACTTTTCTGAAACACGAATACTCACCGTCAGATTGACTGTCTCTTACATTTCCCTCACTTAAACATTTTCCGTTTGGTAGTCCAAAGTATTCCAAATAGACCATTCCAATACATGGCATTTTTTCCGAGAAATCTCTGAGAACTCCTGATGGTCCAATGCCTATCCCCTACCCCTTCCTCTCACTGCTTCATGGTCACTGTGTCCAAGGTTTGTCACAATAAACGTACAAACAAACACACACAAAGCAACTATATCAAAATAAAATTGTAATCCTAAAGCACCACATGGTTAAGGCCACAAAAAAGGACAATAAATGACCATGACCATTTTTGGCAAAGCGTTGACCAATTTCCACATTCACCACAGTTAAACTGTTGTATTAGATGCATATTTTACTGAAGAATTGTAAGTTATTTTCATATGGAAGCACCCTTCTTGTGCGTTGAAAGCAAAAAAGAAAGATTATGCAATATGCAAGGCACTTTACACACCCTGTTGGAGTTAGTTTTGTTAACTTAGGCGTTCTCTGCGCATATATTAAAAACGTTAAAAGGTAATGTGTTCATGTTGTTGAATAATATATACACAGTGCGGGTACAGATTGCATTTCCTAGCAACCACAAAATAGTCCATCACACACACCACAAGGTAACATAATCCGAGGCTACCTCAGTTGCGATTTTTTTTTTAAAATCAATTTCCAAATATCGCCATCTCTTACGTGCTATTAACGCTATGTTACTTTTGCCACAGGCATTACAATCTTAAAATTAAATTACATGCACCACAAACATCCCGAAATTCACTTGACTTGGATATCAAGGAGCCATGGCCTTACATTACACCTCACAACTACTGCACCTTTCTCTAATAGGTAACTGACAACTTTCTCTACAGGCCAATTCAAATATGTGAGCGTGAGAAATCCATGTAAATTATTCTGCTCATATATAATCGTTTTGTGAGTTTTTTCGGAGGCGCTGGTTCAGAATGGGCTAGGCGAAGTTCGAGACAGTGTCACAGTTCACCCCCGTCAGATGACACCGAAGCGAAAGACGCAATAGTTGTGTAAACAGAACTGCAGTAAAAACAGAGAAAACGGGCGATAGTGAGACTACGCCAGTTTGATAATATTTTGGTACATGAGACGTTCCAACTTTAATGCAGGCAGAACCAAATTTTGTTGTGTATGAAAATAATTTTGAAAGAGAAACTAATACCTACACAGCAATAACGTAAATTTCCAAGAAAAGAAGTCATCAGTAAAATCTGCAACTAGTTGGCAGATCAGCTGACAACGGTACTACAATGACTGTAGATTCAAGATGTAGCAACTGTTTTCTTTTTCGTGATAAAATCTTTTTTAATAGATTGTTTGGACTATCAAAACTGATAACGTTAAAATTGAAAACGTTAAAATGTGAGACGTAATTGTATCAAATAGTAGGTCTGATCTGCAAACATCAATACATAAAATCATGGAAAAGATTAAGCTATATGCGCCAACATAAATGAATACAGAAGCACACACAGACGCACACATAGAGTATCTATGCTACGCTATGCGATGCTATATTATTACAACCCACTATCTATTCAATGTCTTTGCGACATAGAACGGAAAGCTAAGTTCTGACTTTGGAAAGAGGAGGGCGGTGTAGCTATTTCCTTTTGGTGATTTAAATGTTTAATATGCACTCTCTGTTGCAAAACTGAGTTTTCGTATACCACAACATCTCTCTTGTCTATTTTGAGGTGGTAGGTAGAGTCATAAAACTTACACGAAAACTAATACACCGGTCAAATATAATCTGCGAAGGCCCAATTGCAAGAACCATGTCAATCCACAGAAAAGAAGAAATACGTGGAAAACTGTCTTAACACCATTACTTGTCCACTTACGCAGAGCATCTCACCACTATTTCAAGCACTTCATATGAAATCAACTCTTAGAATATTTCACAAAACATATGCAATGGCGGGTCCATTGAATACCTTGAAACTGCACTTATCATTGGTTTTTCAGCCAACCTTGGATGTTGAATATTCAACGAAACGAGTAGCACGTGAGATACTGTAACCAATCACGGCACATGCCGACATCACCGTTTGACAACACCTTTGGTCTTGAACCATCTGAGTAGAGCTTTGCTTCTCTTGTCTATTATTTGAATGATTTTTTCGATTCCTCTCCTGGCTCCCTGGGCCTCCCAGAAGAGGCGATCCACGAAGAGAGATTGAAGGAGATGTTGTCTGAGCTTGTTGCTTCGTATAGTTTCGAGAATGTCGGACGGAAAGCTGTGTAAAAAGCAAAGAAACAGAGTGAAAAAAAATAAACATTTAGCGGTGAAAATTTGAGATTAACCGGACCCCTTTATATGGATCAATATCGCATCCTTACATGCATCGCAATTTTTGTTGTGTTCTGATTCAAAGTGAAACAGCTGTCGAAAACTTTGGCTGACGGCATGGGCTTAGGATGATGGAACGGAGAGGAGGGTGGCTAGGAAAACGTAGCAGAAAAAGGTGCACTGAAGGCAGTAATGTCATTACCATATGTAGTAGAGAAAAAAAATACAGTCATCAGATCATTACGTTCAGCACAGTGACGTGAGCAGATGAGTTGCAGAGTAAATGTAATATGCCAGTATCATAGTGTGACATTATCGACATGTTATACGTGATGCATATATTGGTAGAAATTATCACTACCGAACTCTGTTAACTCAGTTAACTACTAAAGTTTGCGTCATGATTGCCCTTTACAAATTTCTAGCAACAAATCTGACTGGCTAGTGTGTCATCACGTAAAGGACGCATAAGTACGTTTAGCAAGCACGACAATTCACATCGGTTGATTGAAACACGACATGAAGAATTCTGAGAAATTATCCGAGTTTATAACTGTAACCTTAATTACGTTATAACGTAAATGAATTTCGTACTACCGTTTAAATAAGAAAATTAAAACCACTGCCGAAAATTGTGTATTTTTGAAACACATGTGCCTCGACTATGTGTAGTTAGCGATACACCGTTATTGTTAAAGCTTGATGGGCAACGTGACACTCACCCATACTATCTTAAAAACGGATTATAGTTAATCATCAGATAGTTAATCATGAGAAGCTAAGATGTGTCGGTTTACTCGGTTTATAGAGAAGGTATCAGTCTATATCTGCAAACATTGACAGAGATCATGGATAGCTGTTTAATCATCAATTAGACATATCTAAATAAATCCCTTCACAGCCCCCATGCAATATAAACATACCGGGATCATATGTTTATCTAGCTGGCGTAAAGTTTGTACAAATGAGCATCTCCGTGTATGAAGTATTGTATGCGTGACAGAGTATGTGACTACAATGCGAAACTTGGAGAGATTACAAGGGAACATGATGTCTCACCTACATGAAAAAAAAAAAAAACCAAAGGCAAGAAATGGCTTTTATTGATGCAACTTTGTTCCATTCCCTCTAATTTTCAGGTTCTCAAATGTGCAAAATTTGTCAGTCAAGTGGAACTGCGCTAGTGTACCTTAAACTGTTGGTCACATAATCTGGGACAAATTATCCAGCTAATCTGTTACAAAACATAATCTATGAGAAGCAGTGGCTGAGGTGGGGTAACCATATTTACGGAAGTCGATTCGTGCAATACACGTGCTTGTTGTGATTGTGATATGTCTAGTCTAGATGTTCGTTTCGCGTTAGGTATATCAGATTGACAACGAAAGTTTGGTTCTTTCTATAAATACAGGTGCAATTTATTTACAATCGGTGTCAACAGAGTAACATCAGAGGTCTCGGAGGTTTTGTCGTTGTATGCAGTTGTCTAGATTCCTCTTCTGCTGGATATCATTTACCTCCTATTGTGTTTACCATGTGCGTAAGCAAAAGTTTAATGAAGAACTAATCGCAAACGCAAAAACTTGAAGTTGTACTAATATTTCCTTTGTGTGAGCGGAGGGGTTTTATTATTTATTAACTGTTCCGAGAGGAAGAGGTGAGCACAGACGTGAAGGGTGTGCGTGTGCGTGCGTGTGTACGTGTGTGTGTGTGTGGGGGGGGGGGGGGTTGACACTTAGTTGGTACTGTTGGTAGCGTTGTTAGTAACTGAGCTCTCCTCTGTCACATATATCAAGCCATCATACTCTGAGGGCGGCTCCACCCCCCCCCCCTCCCGCCTTACATCTCTTAGAAATCTTCATCCACAGTGAGAGAGAACCACTGCTCGGCTTGAAAATCACGGTAGCTAGTGTGGCCTATCTGCGCATGCCCAGAGGAATCTCTAACAGTGTACTGCAAAAACCAAGAAATTTTCAGTGTGTTTGCTTTGCCTTCGTTTTTTTTTTTCATTTTTGCTTCATCTAATGCAGAAAGATAATTGGAAAAAGTAGATCAATGATGTGATAGTGAGATAGTCAACCGGAAATGACAAATAGCTTACAGCCTATAGCATGTATAGCAATGAAATGCTATACATGCTATATGCTATATGCTGAAATAAACGTAAACGTTACATCCGAGGAGCCAGACCATACCAGTGAATATTACCTTTGAATAGATTCGAGCATCGTGAAGTTGAAGTGATCAGTCTCGTCCAGGGTAACACCCAGGGGTGGTAGACACCACGTTTGGCCTGTTAACCGCATACCGCTGCCCCAGAAAGTGTTGCGGCAAGAGAGGTGGGAACCCTGATCTTGATGTTTAGGAGCATGTGAATGATTAGCTGGATACTTGAAACACTCCTGTAAATGCTTCTCTTTAATCTGAGAAAACAAAGTCAAAAGTCGGGTTTTTGGAGTGACGTCAGCAGAGCACGTAAAGTGGGGGGGGGGGGGAGGAGAGAATCGTTATTTATCTGATAGTAGTAAATTAGTTACTAATGAGGAAAGGCTTCTCCTGGATTACCGAGAATGGCTACATCCGAATTAAGAGCCAAAGTAAACACCATAACCACCTAAGCTGATCTAAACTAAGACGACATCAAGTTTTACAATGCCGACCACTAACTTGGAGTGCTGTTAACCTTAGGAAGCATTAGCAGACACATCCGACGCAATTTTTTTGTGGTATACGGTGATGTACAGGTAATCCTTTCCTTCACATTGTCTTCCTGTATTAGCTAAACACAAAGGAAACATTATCAATACTACATTACTAATCAAAATTTCATCATGGTACGGTATATCTTTGTTTCACTCCAACTATTTACACCTTATCATTTCCAAGGAAAACAA
The DNA here is from genome assembly GCA_021234535.1 of Stichopus chloronotus. NCBI lineage: Eukaryota > Metazoa > Echinodermata > Holothuroidea > Aspidochirotida > Stichopodidae > Stichopus > Stichopus chloronotus. Next base: position 21,286,355 of record CM037839.1, on the reverse strand, counting down.
AATACAAAGAAATAAGCCTCTTCAACTTCGATTGTTAAAAGTTTGATACAAAATGTTGCAAATGTCACATTTACGAGTACAAACATCAAGTTTTGAGAGTTTTAATGCGGATGTGAGTCTAGAAGTGCTTTTCACTGGCCAGGTCTCAAGGTTGCGAATACATCTACATCATTCATCTCATTACAACCAAATTTTTCACCTCAGTCAGCACGTTCTGATCACGCTTGACCAAAAATGTACTAACCTGTAAAAGAAACAGGAATACCGCCATCCTTGCCTTCTCGCCCTCCACGTTCTTCGCACACACGTCGAGAAGTGACCATTTCTGTCTGTCACTGAACCGCCAAAACTTCTTTTTGACGTACCTCGTAGCCTCTAGTGAATCGTCACCGTACTGTCTGGCGGGTAAATCGGCTGGGAACCACACCGCGGTCTCGGTTGCTCCTTCCTTTATGGCGGTACTGTACAGTTCTGTAACATACCGGCCAGCGGTGGGGACGATTCGGTTCAAACCTACGATTCTATCAAGGTGATATGAGAGTACCCTGGACCAATCCTTACAGGACAATGAAACTGCATCCACACACGCCCGAATGCGAACGGAGACTGAATTATTTGAAAGATGGGTGCCATCTTCTGTGCTATTCGCTAAGTAAAGTAAATATTCCGTGCTACGGTTTTGAGATAAGCCGATCCGTCTTTGGACCACTCCTTCCTGATAGCAACCGCATTATTCTTATATCGCGGTCACTTAACCAAGGCGGTTGTACGTAATATTGTATAGTCCTCGGTATCGTCTCTCTGGCAAGATACGGTATTATATCGTTCGTTCTAACTGGCGACAATTTAGAGGAATCGTCCTTGTCCTTCAATACTTCTAACTTCGGTTTTTCACCTCTGAGTGGTACATGAGACGAATTGATAGACGCTGACGCTTTGTCAAAAGAAACGTTCTTTTGATATTTTGAAACTTTTTTAGTACTGGAATTAACTGTCTTTGATTTCATGATAGAGTTTGTTTTGTTTTGCTTACTTCTGTTATATTTGGGGTCATTGCCTGCTGACGATATCGTCTTCGACGACTTGTTGCCATATGCCTTCTTAACGCTTTCGGCAGGAACTGCCTTTTTCATGGAAATTGCACGTCGCGAATTCTCCGCAAAATATATCTGTTCGGAAGATTTTCGGGTGATATAAATCACTTCGGCTGCAGCCCTTGCTTGGATTTTCCTCTCCCCATTGTGGGGTTCAAACCTGGTGACGTTGCCACCCTCGATGCCTTCCCCGGACGGTATCGATATGACGTTACCGCGGATGGGTGCCTGTTCCCGACCCTCCTGTTGGCTCTGGGAAAGAGGACGAGTGAGGGCGCTGAGCAAGGAGATCATCGATATTAGAAAGACACTCAGTAGGGTTCCAGACCGAAGATTGAAATTTCTTCTGAAATATAGCGAATGTATAAAGGAATACTGCTTGCGAAATATCCTCATCTGTAAACAAAGGAAAAGAAAAATAAGATAAAAAAAAGACCTCTTCATTTTCCTCTTTCAAGTGCAAAGGAAGTGATATCACTCATATCGTAAATGCTATACCAGTAGGTCTTCTGACTTATCTGTTGAATTATCGCAACGAAGAAAACAACAATGTCTGTCAGGCACCAAACTCTACCATGTTGTCGGCATACTTTGGGCGTCGTCGCCAGGCATGACATTTGGACAAGAGTATTTACGTCAATATCAGTGAACCGTAAACCACATAGTATCTCCCATCACTTCTTTTGCGACTTGCAGGATGCAAACGGATGACAGACATAATGATACCTCTTTAAGTCGTCAGTCAAGTCTTCCAACAGAAAACATTGCTTCAACTACCCCTGAAGTATTTAAAGGCGCTGGCTGTGCTGATTTTTTTTTTTTGGTCATGATCATGTCAGGATCAGGGTTTGGTTGAGGGTTTGGTTGAGACAAAAGTTGAGATGTGCCCCATTCGTCCTGAGAAAATTGCCTTCATCCCCCTTCCCTTTGCCCCCTTTTCTTAGACAATCAAGAAAAAAATACGATCCTACGCACTTAAGGTTGAAGGATGAAAGTTGGCAGAAAATGGCTGTGACAATGACGATTTTCAGAATAATTTGAAAAGCTACAAAGGTGACGTATTTTAACTCCTCATTTGATTAAAATAAAAGCTAAAACTGCTACTTGTGATGCTGAACATTAGATTGGCATGTTAAAAACTCTCATTTATACTCTGACTTAAAGGCTATACTTATGCAAACGGTTGCATTTACTTCTTGTTTCCAAGAACGTGCACGAATACGTTTTCGAACCGTACATCGTGCACTATATATGGCAAATATTGAAGGCACAGGTACATTGCCATACAGAGCAAGGGCGCCGCCGATTATTTTTCGGTGACATTTGTGCAGTTAGCCTGATTGTCATTCTGGTTTATTTCTATGGTGGTACCCTACGTACAACAGCTTGGATGGAATGAACCACTCTCATTGATCGTGTGTCTTATGTTGACTCGAAAATGAGTTGCCTCGCTGTTCTCCATATAGCAATCGGACAGAAAACAGTTTCTCTCTAAAACAAAATAAATAAATGTTGCTCACTCTCTACTAGTAATATGCTCCCAGGATGAATGTGTTAGGTCCATTTCGCTAAAACACAAAAGTTATGCTTAAGTTTTCTCCGTCTTCTCTACATTATCTTCCTTTCAAGGTGTAATACATACACAGGCGAGGGAGAAAGAGGGAGTCAATGAGGCAGCCCCTCCCCCCTCGTCCGCTTGGCACTATAATGCTTTTTGAATGATACTGCATTTCCCCCATTTCTAGGCGGCGGGCCAGCAATATTTTGGTTGAAAAGGCCTGGGAACCCATGAGGTAGTTTCTGCCAAACTTTGCTGGCACGGTTCGCGTCAATCTGTGGTGGCGCTCCGCACCCCATGTCTGTGCTCTATTCAGTGACAAATTTCAGGGTACTAAACACCTGTATAGAAATAGTTTTTTTTCTGCAGCTGGGTTATTTTTTTTAGGAAAACCAACGTGACAAAGTGAGTAAAGAGTCAAACTTCATGAGAAAATTATAGGTGTGGCTGCAGGCAGCTATACTCCATATCGTGTGGTACAGGCCAATATGTCCTACCTACATGGTTTTAACTGTTCGCCTTAGTTTTCCTATTGAGAAGATTTCGCTGTAACGAGACTTATCACACGTTGTGCACTTGCTTCAGTAAACGTGCCAAGGAGATATGATAAACATAAACATAAAACATACCGTGGTGAGGTATGTCATACCTTTGGCGATACACAGAGGAAGAAGGTGAGAAACATAAGCAAATCACATGGGAATCGAGATAAGAGACTATTAGCCATCATTCACTTGGTTTGCAGAAACTTTCAAAGACATTAATGTGAAAGAAAATGTGGCCTATGCTACCTCTGGCTATTCACAGAGGAAGAAAAGCAACAACGCAACTTAGAGCAAAGCAATTCTTTCAAGCTGATAACATTCACGCCCTTAGCGAGAAATTCCACACGAATGACATACCGGTATATTTTTTCAGTATCTTTGTGGGATTCTCATTTCACACAGGACACGTTCTACTTTGAAAAAAAAAGAAGAAAAAATGATCAAATTTTTGTCCCTGATTTTTTAGGCCATTGTAACGAACATTTGCCAAGTTAATATAACCCACATTCAGCAACAATGTGAGCAAGATAGGCATCTCACCTACGGGCAATGTTTTTCATCTTTGAACAGTGCGGGGAGTATATCCCCCCCCCCCAAAAAAAAATGTGTTAACTTAATCAAAGAAAAAAAGAGGATGGATGCTGACACTGATATTCGTCTGTGAGTAAGATTACAGAAACTAAAAGTTTCATTAAAGACAATATTTCTTTGACCCTGTATCTGCCAGATATCTACAAAACTGGTCACCTCGATAGCTGACATGTATTTCAATGTTAGCATACAGCGAGGACCCTTCCCTGCTAACACAAAACGTTCTTACGTTTTCGAAACGTTACAAACGTTACATAACGTTTTGAGAACGTTTTTAAAACGTTTTGTGTTAGCAGGGTTACTACTCACGAAAGTATGTAACTATCTTATTCAACATCAGTTTCAACATCCACTCGTCTATTACATTGCCTTCGACGCAGAACTGATTCGTACGCACAGTAATAATATTCTTCATGATAGCCTAAAGTAAAACACTGGCCAGAGAGAGGGTGGATGCATCACCCCAGTTACCGCAGGTAAGTTCCCTGATGACGTAATCCACCATCTCCACGGTAGCTATACTTCAGGTTATACAAACTTACTCTGAGCCTCTGTTTGTAAAAAAACGCCTAGTCAGCTTATGGAAAGTGTCGCAGTCATTCAGTTACACCTGAGCCAGAGCAGCCGAAAGTGTAGCTTGTCGGTGTATGTTTAGCTTTAGCCATCCATACTAGTGCATTAAAGAAGGATGGGTACTTGTAAAATAATGGTACATAATTTTATTGATTTTCTTCATATTCCATTTCGGGTATAAGTAATGCTTATCTCCTAAAATGACTAGTAGGCCAAAAACAAATGAGATCTGCCAATGACAAATTCTGTCAGAAAGTGCACCAGTTGAGAGCAAAATCCGTTATTTTTATGTTGGTGTAGATAATATCCATGGGCACGTGTTTTGAGTCTCTCTAGCTTTGCAGATGGAATGTTGCTATAGTTGACGGTCACCAATGTTTACCTGCAGGGTTAAATTGATGAACATTGATGACCATTGACTAAACAACATACAATATTCCATGTACAAGCCGTGGAGAGAGAGACATAAAACACACGCTCATGAATATTATCAATGGGACGTCAACATATGAAAAACATAAAAAAATAACCTTTTTTTTTTCTCTACTGGAGAACTTTCTGACTGAATTTTCCATTTGCGGATCATTTTGTCACAAATCTTTTAATTATGCTTTTACCCGATTTGGAAGAAGAAGAAGTTGTAGAAGATGCTTATCACGACTAACTATCCTCCTTTAAAGAAACTGATCTGAAAACTTGACAGTGAACTATCACAGAGTGTCGTGCCAGGGAGCTGCTCATGCTTACTGCTGGGGCCAGAAGAACTTTGATCCCTCGTGGTGGTGACAAAAAATAATATAATAAATGTAATCTTTGTAGTTCTGGGTGTTATAAGTCGACCGAAATAAGATGAACCACATTTGAAAGGGTTCAACAATAAAACCAAGAAAAAAAATCAGTTGCTCATCGATACAGAAACCACTTTTATATGATCAAAATAAATTAATACCCTTCTTTTTGGTTGTTAGTTCTACAGCACGTCTTCCACTGCGCGCGGTTTGGGGAAAGGTCTACGTAGCATTCTTGAGCGCTGAGCGAATCGCAACTTTTATCAGCGGTGTGTTTCTGCTTTGGATTCCACGATAAGGACAAGCTATTACCTCACAACAATACAAGCATCATGACGATGATAACCCGTCTCGTTTGTACTTTAGAAGCATAATATATAGAAGAAACAGTGAGCTGCTGACCTTTTTCATCTTGTCGATAGAAGTCCACAGCGAAGTCGGTATTGAAAATAAAACCCATCGCTATGCAATAAGTTGTCTTGGTAAATTGGCCTCCTGCAGATTTCGAGCCAGCGGCTAGCGTGAAGAACTTTTAAAGGAAGAAGCCTTTACACGGTGAACCCTACGAAAAATTCATAACGCGAGGCCTCAAGGCAAGCGTAACTTGACTATCGCAAGTTCACAAGCACGAACCCTGTCCGACAGGCATCGACCTTGAATCATACCTGCGGGTTTAACTCTGCTACGAGACACGGAGTCTCTAAGAAAAGACTAAAGGCAAGTACTTTCCATGCAGCACAATACAGTCAATAATGTGGAAATGTTAGACACTTTAAAAAATCAACGTTACACATGTACGTTACAAGGTCTTCCTTTTATCTCCATGCTTGCACAGTGTTTTTAACATCAGTGTTAAGCTCTACAATTTGCCAGACAATGTGTAGGTGTTGTTTCATTCATCCGACACAGAGTGTGCACGAGCCTCAGGCTAGGCCCGTCGTTTACTACCACACTTAGACGGAAGGATACATGGATAATAAATAAGGCACGGTGTACTCTTTGACCCAAATGGATTGGGTACTCAAAGAAATTTGATATTTCACCGCACATACTCTTTGTTGATGAAAACAATACCTCAATCACATGTCCCTTTCGGAAGTTAGGAATTTTAGAAGTTAAGAAAGAAATATTTAAGTGGTACATTGAGCAATGAGAAACTTGTGATGTCAAACAGGCACAACTACATGAAAAATTCTTTGTATATGTGATTACCTTGATTGTCTTAAAAGAAACAGCACAACAGTTTCAGAGATGTGACCTTAATTTCCAAAACATTTTAAGGTAAATGTTCAATATACCCCATCTACATTTTCAATAGTGTGAAATTTCAGATTAAATGAGGGTTTCAATTTCAAAGAAGGTTTACTTACGTTACAACTATTACGTGGCATTTTGTTATCCTTGAGTCAAATGGAACTAATCTTTCTTGATGAGAGAACTCTTACTTCAAACAGCTGTATCTTGGTTAGGGACAAGGTATTGTCATGGGGTTTGAAATGCCTGTTGTGGAAGGTAATTCTCTTTCATTCAAGGACCCCTTCAGTTGTCAGTAAAATATACCTTTAAAAGAGTATGGTACATACCGGTGCGACATGAAAAGTGTCTGGAGAAAGTGTCTCTGTAGGACGCATATCCTTTCACTAAGATAGGTTTTAACCGGAAAAAGTACCCCATAAGTTGCCGACACTATTTCTTGCCACACCGACACTCTTTACAAGTAACCTATAAGCATATTAATTCGTGGGGAATCAACAGGCAACCACGTTGACGTAATTGGCCCGTGAAAAAAAAGGCTTTAACTATCCAAAGGCTACAAAAAAATTCGTTCGTCGATCCTATTGCGAAAGTTTGCCTTTCACTCTCAGGCGGTTGTATAGCATATTCGCAGATCGCTTGACATCAAAATATTCTGCGTCTTTTTTTTTTCAATCGAATTTAGTACTTGAAATTATCTTCATGAGACGTGATAACATCCATATTGACAAAACAAACGGATTACCAATACATATGCGCGAAGGCAAACAACATACAATACTATAATTCTACACAACTTGACTGCTTTAAGTGTACGTTTCATTTCACTCTAACGTTATCATGTCATGATCGCCATATTGCAATAGTGTTCAAGGATTTACACACAAACCTCGCAGGACAGTCAACCTTACTAACCTGCCACAATAGATTAGAAATTGTAGAGGGGACTCCATTTATAAATTCAATGTATGCGACAACTGAAGGGTATGGGGGGGGGGGGCTGGAGCCCGTGGCCAGGTCAGATTCCCGGGGGATCCAACATAGAAATAGGGGACGAGCTTTCCGCCATAGGTGGCAGAATGTTAATCGGACGAAATCTAACCCTGAAAAATTGCCTGGAGCCAATGGCAAATTGGATGCATATTAAGCAAAAGTACATGAGAAAAGCACCAAAATACCGCATGCAGTATACTCGTGTACCGTTAATCAAGATGAATTTTACAATTGACTGCGGGCCCACGCATGGAAGACGGCAATGCCGCGGAGCTCTTCACATTTACGACGCTTTGTCACACTTGACGTGCCGAGTGATTAGACCAACTAAACAGGGAAGTATGGCAGATTCCAGACACAAAGACGAACCACTGCAGCTGCTACGTAAGGGAGCAGACGTCTAGGAAAGCTGATCCTATGCCGCAACAACCACATGGGAGTCTTGTCCTCATTCCCAGCTATATAACGAATATCACATTAATATACTTCTCCTCCCGTTTTGTTTCATGTATGGAGAGAGGTTGACAGATCTAACCTCAGAGGCGTAAAGCACCTGCTGGGACGCCATTGACTTTCACAGTGGCGAAGAGTTGACCAATTTAGTTGCCGCTTTTGTGATATCCAAACCACAATCCAATAGTAGGAGTGGAAACAATTAACCTGAATTTATTGCTGGTACCCACATATACATTAGTCCATGTCAAGCTTGTTTCATGTCACTGGTTACTTATAATAATGTAACTCACACCCCCTTGAAGCTACCTAATGAGCTGGAAACAAAACAGTGCGGTTCCATAAATCAACCGTGGAACCACGTTCCATTCTGTGTCAACAATTCTCTCGAGAGACTCCGAACTCCCATTATCAAAAGTCCTGATATGAAAGACATGTACCGAGTAGTTGTAATTAACAGTATTTCTGAGGACACATTCATGTCACCTCTAGGTTAATGAGAGGCGTGCTGCTTTATCTAATGTAGTATATGCTCACATGTATGATATGTATGTTTAGATGTATATGTTTTAATCTGATGTGTATATGCTTACTAGATCATCATACGTAAAGAGATACCTGTGCTCTGTTTTATATGCAGATGTACAGTAATTACACCGCACAACTCGTGTTTAGTATTATAAGGCGCTGTGTTGCATTATGCATAGTAAGTACGCTATACTTTTTTTACGTAATTTGAAATACATTGTATTATATTACACAGACCTATACGTTTTGGCAATACTATCTCACGTCCGGCTATGCACGCCGTGTGGAAGGATGAATATACTGTACAATGCTCTTACGAACTAAAAACCTGAGACATCCATTAGCTTTTTTCCCCACTAACGAACATTACTTACCACCGAGTGATGATGATATACACCTGATATCATCAAGCGTTCGCCTGACAGTTACTTCTTTCATACTTACCACGTGCAACCAATTTTTTCCAATTTAACCAATCACAAATTAGCAAGCTAAGCTGATCATGTTTTTCACAGTCAGCACGTTTTTTACCGTCGCACTGAGAGAACATTTTTAAGTACAGAGTTCTAAATATTTTTAGAGTGGTCGGTTTTTGAAGATCAAGAATGGCGTTGTGATGGGGGTGTGGCTCTGCATTTGCCCTATTATTCTATTATGTGATTTTACACCTCCATAATTTATATTCATTTTGGTATTACTTCATTTTTACCAACCCATACCTACCTCGAGGAATTTGCTTCAGCACTTTCCAGCACGGTGGTCGTATGGTCGTGGAGGTGTATGTGACGACATCAGCGACGGGGCGCCTCACGGTAACTGCCGAGTCACTTTATGGAGACACTAATGTCTTCTTGTTTGAGGCATTGTGTAGTCATGTGCTGTCGACGTTACATTTCCGCTTCCATTTGCACGGTGCCTTAGAGTAATATATTTTAATATAATTTTACTGTAACCGATACTCTAGGTAAACCCGTTGATTTTCACCGCGTATTATTTATGACACGCTGGGCTGAGAATCCAAAGCAAATGTGACCCAAAGTAAAACCATGGAACTGTAAAGCGTAACCCGGTGTTCACTTTTTTTTTCTTTCGGAAGACGTAACCTGATTTGCGGTATAGTGTACAACGTTACCACCCGGCAGGAAAGACCATTTTAAAGAAGCACTGTGTATACATACACCTACCGTTATAACCTATGCTGGTTTCCAGTAATGCTATAGACCACTAGTTCAGATTACATTTTACAGTTACTTACAAGGCTGGGACCTTGCACTTTTGTTACCGGGGCTGCTACGGCAAAATAGAGTTGACACGATTAAAAGCCTCTGTGTGAGTCTTTCACGCCGTCCTCCCCTAACAGGTCCAGCTACAGACTTGGACAAAATATCGTGGGACAACCCGGGCCACCTTTCGATGTATGCTGCAGAAATACTGCTCAGAGGGTACCGTGATGCACTCCTTTAGTGCAACATTGGAAAGGGGCGCGGGGTTTTCATGTTATCCTTCTGAAGTAAGATTTTGGAATACACTCACGAAGTATGGCAAAGTGTCCCTACAATTTTGTCCAAGATTGTAGACCACCAAGATTATTCAGTAGCCTATTCGCGTTCGACGTTTTCGCAAAAGTAATGTAAATGCGATTTTAGTTGTGAATGTCACAACGATTTCTCTTTTTCACACTTTTTAGATGATTTTTTTTCTTAATTCTTTGCAACAAACTGTAAATCTGTCATTCCATGTCATATTTAATTTCACATCGAGATGAATGTGGGGCAGTACACTGCTATCACAGAAGTCGTTAACGTGCTTTAAGATGGGCGAGGAAATTAAAAAGTACATTCGGTAGGCCTCGCAAATATGAGCAGGAAATGTCAACACTTTCAGTTGGGGTACATTCTATTTTTAGTTTATAGCAGATGATTTACTTTTGATTTATCGCGTCCGATAATGTATTGATGACTTCTCTGGGAGGAGTGAATTGATTTCTTTTGTAAGATATATGTGTAACAAAATTCACCGTACGGGAAGAGTCTGATACACAAATACACACTACTGCATATATTTTGTAAGTATGATGATGCCTGGGTGTGAGGCCAGATTTTGTCTGCTTTTACAATCAAGAAACCATCTTTAACATACTGCATGTATACTACGTAATAAGTGACAACACATTGTCAATTACATACGTTCATGCCAACTTCAATACTAAAAAAAAATTGTCAGCAGGGTTCTTTTACTTGTTTGGTAAGTCCAAACGAAGTCACGTGACATAGCAGATTGAGAGTAAAGTAATTGTGTGCTGTGACTATGGCAGTGAAAACTTACAGGAAAAATGGTCACTGACACTGAGAAGAAGAAAACGTAAGGAAAAGGAAGCAGGACTGTGGACGTGATTTTTGGTAACGCCCCCTTTAAAATGTCAAGTCAATGTATTTAACATCATACGAAATACGCATTCCCGCACTGTCCGGAACAACATATGAGAATGCAGCTTAAATATACCTGTGTTACAGACCTTTCATGGGAAGGTGTATACATTCAAGGGAAAAATACGTTTTAATGTAGTACGGATCGAGTGTTTCAGAGCTCCAATCAGAATGCACAAATACATTGTTTTTTCGATGATGAAATTATGAGCCTTTTTATGAATATAACATAATAATATGAGTACGGTATGTGTCACAAGCTAGGTCTCTGTTATAATAGATCAAAAATGTATCATGTCACCAATTAAGATGTAACAACCACCATACACACAGTACCCGTTGACCTAATTGGGTGACTGCCCGACATTATGCATTCATCATGCAACAACTGCAGACTAAAAGAGAAATGTGTCCAAGCTTTTACGTCTTGAGATTCCATATAAATTGTAGCAAATTAGAACTTGTTACCCCAAGCGGCTTTCATCGAATATTTAAGGTTTTTTTTCGATCAACCTGGTCTACCACTGCACATACATAATAACTATCTTCACATACGCAACAATATTCAAACAGTAGAAGTTTCCATTCTTCATGCATCATATTTACAAGTTTTTCTCAATTTGACTTCTGTTGAACCCAAATGATATCATGTTTACAAAGTTTTCACAATTTGACCCCTATTGACCTCAAATGACCTTTGACCTCCACCAAAAAGGATAGGCTTCTACTCAATGTGATACACCTACATACAAAATATGAGATCTGTCCAAGATTCCCTTCTTGAGAATTCGTGTTCAGGCGTCACAAACACATACTAACACACATACACCATGGAGCTGGTATAGCTCCATGCATAAACACATACATACATGATTACATATACGCATGATCACAAAGCTTACGATTATCATCGAAAAAAAAAAAAAAAAAACAGGGTTCCTTTTCATATGAAAGGGGCGAGAAAAGTGTTCGTCCTACCTGTATTGAATAATAGCTTTCCAGAACACGGGGATAAATGTTCGACAAAGTTAGGAATAAGTGATCCTGAGGTACAGAAATGTTTTCCATAAACGATCGTTAGTACCCACCGTGAGGAAGAGTGTATCAGATTCTAACTGCAAACCAATTGAATAAACTACTTGTTCCAGAACTAAAGGCCGATGTTCCGATCAATAAAAACATTATTCCAGACATATCAGATAATATATATCACAACTATTAGGCAATAAAGTCCAACAGGGTTATAATCTTTCGATTTCCCGACCTATCGCATGCAGGAGTGTTCCAGCCACTACACAGCTACAGCATCATTCTTCCAGAACTTCAGCACAGTAAAAGTGTGCGCTCCTCAACTTAGGTACAATGCTTCGGAAACAGAACACTGTGTTCTAAGTCTTCATGTGTTTGGAGCTAAATTTAAAATCACTTGATTAGTGAGATTAAATCGTATCACTCCATGCAGGTTCCATGAAGGCTTGTTGTCCTCAACTGTAATTTTGCTTGGCGGGAACATGACGTTGCACGGTTGCAGCTGTTTTCGTTTGCAAATGTCACTGCTTTTATCCTAAATATGTCGTTTGGCACAGTCTGCCTCAAGTATGATGTTTTTTTTTTTGCAAACTCCGGACTTACAAACATATATAGGTACAATGCAATCTACTGTTAAAAGTTCATTGTTCTTTTAGTAAATATCACCTTTTTCTGTTGTTCCATCTTTCTGACGCCAAACTGTATCGGATTTTTATTTATTTTATTCATTTGAGGTGAATATAAGCATTATCTTTTCGCGGTCTTATTTCTTCAATCCTTAACATATAGTTCTTTCTTTCCATCTAATTACATGGATTCTATTATCATCCACGTAGATTTAATTGCAATCCATGTGTTATTTCTGTAGGAGGAGTGTCAAATGTCAGGGGTTTTTTTTACGTTTGCATCATTTTGAGATGGAAACTGTGGCGTCAGAAGAATCAGAGAGATAACAATTTGGTGGAATACTGTGACAACGCATTGTGACTGACCTCATCAGGTGTACCCTCCAGAGGCTCGACCAAAATATTAAACATCCGAGGAAAACATTTGTTTGGAAACATTGCATTACATGGAACTTAGGCGTAACAACATCACCCCAAAAAATATCTCCCACTTAGACCTAAGGTTATTTTTTTTCCTGGTTTATTTACATCACATGGTAACGTAGTAACAAAGCAACGACGTTACGTTTGTTGATAAGGGTGCTCAGTGGCATGGATATCACGTTCCAGGTGTAGACATCTGTTACAACTAACAATTTTGTCACAGACATAACGAAATCACGTAACTTTGTGTTTGTTCTCCATGTTAGCTGTCAAGCTGTGGGTACGTGGGCCAATGAAACACTAATTTCTGTGTGTTAAGTGAAGAACAAATTCTACATTATTGAAAGTATGTCGGATGTAACTAAACAGTCAACTTTATCGGACATATCCGAAAAGTTAGACCACAAACAAAGGAATGATATTTGGAAACAATGAGGATCATTAGAGTAAATTTTGACCCCTGGTGACCCCTCTATTGGCGAACTGACTTATCCTATTGGGCATGGCAATACGACTGGAAGAACTGTAGACAAGGAAAGAAAACATATAATATATAAACATGCCAGCGTCAAAGACAGGGGGGAAATCCCCGAAAGTGACACGATTCTCATTTAGAATCGAACTACGTACAATGACGTCACTAAGTTATGTTCCAGGGGGAAATGTGTTTTTGTTAATAACATACAGTAAGAAAATGTAAGCAAAACGCTTGCGAAAACATGCATTATAGCTTGGATTGTTCTCAGTCACGTAAGTTCCTGAAAGTCTCTTCCATTTATTTACGAGAGCTTGAGAGAAAACAGGTGCACTGCCAAAGAATACAGTGCAAAAATAACTTTGATTTCCCTTTGCAATCTAACGTCTGCATGACCTTCAGTGCTTGTCTAGTACTCAAGTGTTTCTCAGTACACTTGATGTTTTCACGTGTCATGTATGACTGTTGCCTGATGCCTGTGACAGCGTTACGACGGCGAAATATGAACTAGAAAGCCAAAAGGCTTAGTGATTCCTTGCCTCATGGTATATATTGTAACAAACATGAATCGCCCACATGACAAGCATGAGATCCCACACAGTTATCCTACTTGAGATACCATCTTAGTAAGGTCAAAACCTTTTGAATTCTCGTGACCCAAAATGACCTTTCACCTCCACTTAAAACGATAGGGATCACCTACCCTATATGGCCATCAACACGCTAAATATGAACAATTCACAAACTAAGTATAAGATGCCTCACATTTATCACCCTTAAAATATCATGTATACAAGGTTTTGACCTTTTGTCACCCAAATAACCTTTGACCTACACAAACATGAGAAAACTCCCAAACGAATATGATGCTGCAGGGGAACAAATTATATTTTGTCGTGTCTAATAACTTGATAAAAAGGTAAACATGTTTATTTAATCAAAATTATAGCACTTTATTTTGTCGAGTTACAGCTATTGGTGGCAGCTCTTTCGTATTTGATTTTTTGGTGTGATGCCCTTCCCAATGGCTATGAGGTCCTTGAAAATTAGCAAAAACTGATAACCCTATTAAACCAGAATCTAGCATGACTTGCAATTTTGCCTTTAGTCTCAACACACAGTACAAGTTTTCTTGGTTTGATACATAGAAGTCATTTGTTTAAAGCTTAGCTGAACTACTGTAAAGTGAAATAGGGCATTTAGAATACACCAACATGGCGTACAAAAAAATTCGCTTTAACCATTGTTAAACCATTCAGTCTCATCAATAAATATCTGTCAAAGCTTCATCTCCTCAAAACATTATGCATGTGATGAGTAACGGATGCATCATTTGAATTTTAAAAAGTTTGGGTGCACAAATTATTGTTGAGCAACAAATAAGTAAATTTCTGATCTGTGAGAATCTTATTTCTTGAAAATAAGGCTACTGTAATTGGTTATTCTGAATAATCTATCATTTTATGTCCACAAATAATGGTTTTAAAAATATGGTTGTTTTCTGTAAAACAAACGCCCTATTTCCCTTTAAGGGCTAAACAGAGACACTGTCTATACAGTAAATGGTTAAGTCCATTGTGCACCTGGCTCAACAGACTGTATGATTTATTCTGGACATTGTGGTTTCTACTGGCAGTCAACTGTGATAAATTATGTCAGATAACAGTGGCCAATTTGAACAGAGGTGGGTCAGTTACAATTTGATTCATTCAATTAAGCAATCACAGTTCATGCACGCTCAAGGGTATTTGATCCAAATTATATATCAGTAATTTAGTTCTTTTTATAAAGCTAATAACCCGTGGTATATTTAATCAATTCCAATTTACAATTCATGCATGCTCACATGTCCTTATAAGGACAGTGGCATAACGTTTGCCAAATAAGAATCTTTGATACCAAATTTAATGTTGTCTTCATCTTTTCTTTATGGTTATCGAAGAGACAATGTTGGTATGTACTAAAAGAAGTTCTCAAATCAACAAGAGGATTCTACATTACAAGTATAAAATTCACTAGAAAGACCGTTCTTTAAATATTGTAGATTTTCACATTTTGACCTCCCATTTTCACCTCTGCCAAAAAAAAATAGGGATCATCTACTCGATATGGGCTATCCACACCCTAACTATGAGATCTCTCACATTTATCGTTCTGGAGATATCGTGTTTACAAGCAATTTTCAGGGTATTTACCTTCTGACCTCTGGTGACCCTTGTACTCAATAAGATACACCTACACACTTCGTATAACATCTGCTCAAGCTTCTCTTCTTGAGATATCGTGTTTACATGGTTTTCACAATTTGACCTCTGTTGACCCCAAATGACCTTTGAACTCCACTGAAAATGATAGGGTTCCTCTACTCAACATGGTACAACTACATACTAAACATGAGATTTCTACAAGCTTCCTTTCTTGAGATATCGTGTTTACAAGGTTTTCACAATTTGACCCCTGTTGACCCCAAATGACCTTTGACCTCCACCAAAAACAATACGGATCATCTACTCAATAAGGCAACCTTCATGCCAAGTATGAGATCACTCAGAGTTACGCTTCTGGAGATATCATGTTTACAAGCAATTTTCAAGATATTTACCATTTGACCTCTAGTGACCCCAAATGACCTTTGACCCCCACCAAAAACAATAGGGATCATCTGCTCAATAAGGGCAATCTACATGCCAAGTATGAGATCACTCAAAGTTACGCTTCTTTAGATATCGTGTTTACAAGCAGGCGTCACACACGCACATACACACATACATACATGCACACACACACGACATCACCATCGCATAGATTCCTCTGCCTTCGGCAAGGAATCAAAAAGAAATCCGACTTTTCGAGAGAAACACAGGCATTGCATTTGTCGACGTACATCGATAATGCGACAACCTTCAAGTTTACTTTAATAACTGAACTATCATTAACATGATGTAAAACTGCAGCTTGAAATCACTTATTTTACATCCTTCAATTTGCTACAGATAATGACGTCATAGCGGCTCTGTCCTGAAACACCTCCGTACGAACGTCTACCCCGGAAACAAGTGTTTGACAATCGTCGAAGGGTGTCACATTTAGCGCCTTTATCTCGTTAGGGTCACGGGGTCAAGTGGACTTGCCAAACTCATTCAAAGTATGCCATTATTAATATCGAGACGTATGAGAGCTTAAAATGCTTCGACCAAGCTTGGGAGGGAAAGAAGAATTTCAAAAGTGTATCCTTCTGTAAACCGAGCATTGCGAGAGCAATTGTCTCGCTACAGCAGGCGGTTCCTGGACAATTTACCCCCGGACAATATCAACGGAAAACCCCCACCCTACCCGGAACCCCCCGAGTTGTCCAAAGGGGACTTGCTGGTGTGAGAATTGTCCGGGGGAGGTTGTTGGGGTGGGGAGTTGACAGGGCAATTTGTCCGGGGAGTTCTTCGGTCACGATAACAGGCTACGTGCTCAAATTACCTCTTTGAACGAACTATTAGTTCTGCATTTTGCATACAGTACCTGGTGTCTCTGAATCTAAACGCTCCCCGTACAGTTTGTCATACAATCTTTTAAAAACCAATGGTGATTAAATTGTCGCTATATGTCCAGTATCGAAGTCCCAATATACACTTCACACATATAGCTACAGTAGTTATTGAGCGGTTAATACTTGAATATAATAATTTTTCAATTAAATTAATGCCAGGAAGACACTGGCGACACTTTCCTTGACCTCGAGTGATCTTTGACATCCACAAACAATCATTTCAATCTTTTAATTATGAAAGAAAACCCAAGTGCTAAACACACATACATACCAGGGACTCAAATATGGCAAATAAAATAGCCTTGTTCCGAGCGAAACCCATTTCCGATAAAGTTGAAAACAAAGCTCCCACTGAATGACTTGGTAAACAATTGTACTCATTCTGTCAACATTTCTGGAGGCACTGAGCACTGCCAGTGAAGTTGTGAAACACCAAGTAACAAGAAAGTACGGAACAGAGACACGGCAATATATAAAGCTTGAATATGATAATAAAGGCAACTAGAGCTTGGTAAAACTTTAATTGTAAAACTGGAATCACTGGATGCAGTAGTTGGTGAGACTGGCATCGAGGTAGGTTGGCAGCGATATTAACTACTGGACAGGTTAAATTTGAGTTGACAGCTGACTGGAAAGCATTGCCCCCACCCAGGGACTCATTCTGGTGCACTCTGTATACATAAATGTGGAAGGAGTAGCATCAGCATGAGGCTGAGAAGACCAGAGAATTGAAACTGAAATATAAGTTTTACTGGCAATCGCCTGCTCATCTACCTTTGCTCTTGGTCAATATTTCAGAGAAGAGAAAGTAGGGGAAAAGATCACCTGTCACAACATCTGAAAGAGAACTATACCTTCATTTTCCACAATATTTGAATATGAAAATTGTTTCGACGTTTTCACTGTTGACCTCCAAAAATCTTTTGACCTGTCTCATATGCTAACAAGTAGTGCACTAAAAACAAGCGTCTTGTCCTTATTATGTTCAGGCAAAGCCACATACACGAATATGGGAACCGATGTAGCGTGATTAATAAGTACAGCATGGTGTGCAATACAAAGTCAAACCCATACAAACATATAAGACAGTCTATAGACAGTGAATTATATAGACAGTGAATATGCCTGTATATATATACGTTTGCTGGCCAGTAAACAACCTGCGGTTAATCCTACCAAATCGAATCTTACAAAAGTTACTGAAAGTCTCCTGTGGGATTTTCAGTTTTCTTATCTGTATCTCCAGGAGCAGGCCTGTGAATAATTGATATGAAAAACATTAAAGAAAACAATGTAAAATGTTTTCCTACACACTGTCGCAGTTTTTAATTTCTCAGACGGTAAAAACCGGAAGATACTGGGTGGATTCAGTTATAGAAGCAATGTCTGCCTTCGTACTATGAAGTCGTTAGCCGACAAACAGACGACGTATTAATTAGTGCGGGTGGTTGTTCAATTGATTCCGTAGGGTATACCGACACCTTTAAATCACGAAAAGAAAAGGCGCGAAACTGGATGGATTCGTTCCTCTATCTGGAAAATACATTTGTTGTGCACATGACAAATACGTGACATCAAACGGGATCGTACGAGGTACAAGATACGATACAACTATACATTGCCCGAAATGAGGATGAGACGTCCATGATAATTGTTGAATGTTTCTCAAGGCTCATTGACTGATTGATTAGGGACAAACAAAGGGTGTCTGGTTTTATAAAATTACCATTATATTCCATTTCATATAACAGACAACCACAGCAACAATAATCAAGCTAACATTAAGGCTACACATCGAGTATTAACAAATTGGGCCTATGTCGTTATTTTTATCACGTTACACAAAAGCACATTTTGAAAATAAGCAATAATCAACACTCTTTTGAAAACGTCCAAGAAAATAGACAATGAGAGTTTTTTCTTTACGGGCTTGATCAGAAATATGTCCAGGAGTATACATATGCTTCCTGTTGAAGAATATCGAAGCGTAGCGCCACCGTATGTTTGCGCGAAGCGTATACGAAATTTGGGACCAAAATACCTAACAAAATAAATAGTACTTACCAGACCTTTAAGGCCACAGATAGTAGGCCAACCGCGTAAATATATGGGGAATAAACTAACACAGAGCACCAATGTTGCAGAAGTTCATATCTTCAACAAATTGTCTGTAGTTATGTGAAATCTCAGAACACCCAAAATGACTGAAAACACTGTAGGGACTACTGACAGAGTATCGTTATGACAAACCATCGACATTGTACAATAGGAGTTGATGGTGAAGCTTTTTGCTGAATTTCGTAACCTGGGACACAGCACCCACGTGGGACCTTAGACCAAAACTTCCAAAAACCATAAACAGGTCACTTCCTAAGAATTATTATCATAACAGCCTATCAACTCTGTTTAACATAAATTGAAGGAAAGTTTTAAGCTTTTGCAATATTTCACAAGATGGATCCTATGGCCCATTTTGGGTCTTGGGTCCAAAATTTCTGAAAACCCTGAAAGTACCACTTACAGAGAAAGTATAATTATGACAAATAATCAACACTGTACAAGAGAAGAAAAACAGTTTGCAGAATTTCATGAAATGGGATCAGAGATTGGTATGTCCTGGCCCTCAGGAACATATCACTAACACAGAATCATTTTGACAGACCATTAAAAATGTACAATAGAATTTGTAAAAAATGCACTTTGCAAATTTCATACCATGGCCCAATTTGCCTACATGTGATATTGGACTAACTTCCACAAACAGAGCATCAAAAAAGCATCGTTACGACAAGCTTTCCACTATCACTGGAGGAGAGGTTAATCATTTTGTATTTTTTCAACAAATGAACCCTAGCATCCTTCTTGGTCCTTGGACCCAAAATTCCTGAACATACTGAAGGTACCACTGACAGAATATCATTACGACAAACCATCAACATTGCACAAGAGAATCTGTAGGAGGCGAAGCATTTTGCAGAATTTCATAAAATGGGTCAAGGACTCAATGCCCACATGGGACCTTGGACCCAAAGTTCCTGAACACACAAATGGTCCACTACTCAAGGAACATCATAAGTTTCAGACAAATCCATGAAAGCATGAAGGGGGAGAACGTTGACAGACAGACAGACAGACAGACAGACAGACAGACAGACAGACAGACAGACAGCTAGAGATAGACGGAGTGAAGCCACGTGATCGCAGGCAGCACACACCAGCATGCTGGTATGAGGTAAAAATCCCCAAAAATATGGTGAGGGGCGGGGGACTGCACCCTTCACCGTTCCCCCTGGCTACGCGACTGTATTTTATTTTAAACATTATTGAATTCGTTTAGGCGAATGAAACAAAGCAAGAGAAAGGGAAGAAAAGCAAAATTAAATAGACAGACTTACTGATATGGATGTAAGTCCCTCACGTTCATGTGTTCAGAGATCATCAGGCAAAATATATGCCGCCCACTGATGTTTTGGGAGAGGCGGTTACTGACCCAAATCAGGGCTATGTCTCTCCTCAGTACCTCCGGCATTGAAGGAATTTCAATTTCATTATATCAGTCCTATACGTTTGTAACTCTAATCATGTAACAACGTTACAAAAATATCCAAAACTTGCCACGACGGGGGCCCCCCTCTGCGTCCTCAATTCAAATCGCTGTTTAGCCCAGCGAACTTTAGCACCGCTACAGACAAGATGAAGGAGAAAATAAAGAAATTGAAAAAAAAAAAAGTAAGAAAAAAGGGAGACACAAGTAAATCTGATAGAGAATTTGATAGAAAGGGCGTAGTGCAGGTTATCCCCCCCCCCCCCTTAAAATGATGTCAGATACAGATTGTCGTTTACCTTGTTTAAAAATGAAAGGAAAAATGTGGTAAAAAAATTACCAGTCTTATTGTATGACGTTCAGATAACTCAGCGAGAAGTCTTCAAAATCCCCCGGTTGACAGTAACCCTAAAAAACTGTCAAAACCATCTTTTTTCACGCAGAGATGTCTCGTCACTTGGTAGATCTACTATCGCCATTAGCATTCCAGCACGCGATTGTATCTCAGCTTTAAGGTATTGATGATGCTACATTTATCTGCATCTCGAAAACAAGAACATAGATGCCTGGCAACAAGAAGGGCAGAGGGAGAAGACAACCATAAATTCTCGACAGACAGCCTCGTTGGCATATCGACCTACCGGAATTGGGAAGCATGATTAATACCTATTCAACGTAGAATAACTTTGCATAATTGATTTTATGGGGGGAGAAACATAGAGGTAGACATGATGCGAGATACTTTAAGGTCCCTCCATTCGGTTTTTGTGACAAAATACTGTAGGTGAATGTTTCTTGAAAAAACTTTGGGTTAAGATTACTTAGCAAGACTAAGCATGTGCAAAAGGAAAAAAATACAAACATTGGGACTCGGCCAGCAGGGAATTTCATTCCTCATCCATTCCGGTTAGTTCAAACTTCAAAACACAATTGGACGAAAGATGAATCGAAAATAAGAGCAATATTCTAAAGAGTTCATTGAGACTTATGTGTTTACGCTTTTATTAAAGAAAGTTAATTCGCTGAAGTGTCAAAGATGAAACAGAGTTCAACTTCAATAAACAACTTCATTAAAAAACCCTACTAGGTCAGCCCACCAGAATATGATCCAATCAAATCATTGTTTACATGAACCTTGGGAACTGGTAAACAGCAGTTTCCAACTTTCACATGCAGCGAAAAATATGCAATGTCTTAAAGGTGATTGAAAATCTCATTCATATCGGAAGTGACGTCAGTCTCTTTTTGATGAGTTTTCCCAAACGCTTTTAAAGTAAGGTTACTATGGTTACCAGGCTTACTTAAAGTTGGTCTTACCATTGTATGACGAAGAGTAAATTGTAGGTTGAATGTGAATCTATGGCAATTTTTGTTTGTGCAAAAAAAGGGGGGGGGGCCCTAGAAAATAATTACCGCTCTGGAATTTGACAGCTGCGGAAGCGTTTCTTCTCCTTGGTAAGCAAGTTGTTTACCGAAACAAGTAGGTTACAAGGCTCTATAGAACAGTCGGTTTGACTGATTAAACAACTCCATGGTTAGTAAAAACGAAGAAAGCAACTTAGACCAAATAAAAAAAATGTTGGAGGTTACATTCCTGACATTGATTTTCCGAATTTACACAGGGCCTCAGACGCATCCAATTTGTCTGGATATAGCATATAGCGACTTGTTCTCGTCAGACGTAGATTGATGTGCCTGAGGCTTATTCGCATTCGATAAGACCAGTTGCTACAGGTACTGTAACCCTTGTTTCAATTTGAAGCCCACGTCTCTCCCCTCTAACGACTTCAACCTCCCCGAGCAGCTAATCAAGGAAACTATGGTACATAACGAACTTGAGGGATTTGAGCTCATAAGAGGCAGCCGTCATTTTCATTTATGACATAACATAACCAGAACGTCAATTGAATGTGATTCCTTGTCAATATCTCATTTTTTTTCATACACACAAAATCACTTTAAACAAAAGCAAAAAGACGAGAAGGGACGGGTCCATATCAAAATGAAAAACAAAATGCAAGAATGACAACCACATTCTGTATCACTTATGGGCTTGATGTTACCAAATGCTGATATAAATGAGTAAGTCACGCAAAAATTGATAAAAATGCCGTCATGAAGGATAGCATATAGCTCTTGACCAAGGTCATTCACAGGTGGATAGAAAGTTCCTGCTACCAAACTGTGGTTAAAGATCTGAAATGAAGGCAACATGGAATACATCCTCCAAAAGCACATTCCCGTGGTAGTGTTTGTGGTGACAAAGGCAAGAAAGAACTTTGCAAATCTTGACTGGGAGTTGTTGGCAAATGGAATATTCTTCGAATGCTTAGAAAATGTGATAAATCATCATAAAGAGCTGCGTTAAGTGGTTGTTTGGGGAGGATGCATGAGCTTTTAATATAGCTTTAAAAGTTGAAATAAAATGAGACCAAAGTGTACTTAGCAGCATTATGTACTATTTAACATCTACTTGTTGGCACGTTTTCATTGTGAAAGAAATATGCAGTATTTTCTTAGTATGGGTCACATTTTCTGCCTGATACATGATCACATTCAGACATCTAAAACCTTAAAAGTATCACAAGCTGGGCTTTTGAAATCCAGGACAGATCTTTGGAACGACAGACCTTTAAAGTATTATATATTTATTTCACGTAACTAGGTACAGTGATGACAGCTCTCCCATGGGGCAACTCCGAAATTACAGACATCGTTACTCATCAAGTGCTACCAATGTTGACAGTTTGAAGTTCCAACTACATTCAGTTGTTGAGATATCCTCCTGCGTAGGTTTTTGTACTTTTAAGCTCTGGTGACCTCAAATGACCTTTTACCTCCATGACAAACAATAGGATCATCTACTCAGAGTGGACTGCCAACACATGAAATTTGGATTTCAAGCACCTGTTCCTTCTTGAGATCCTGTGTTTACAAGATTTGAAACCTACGGTATGTCCTCTCTTGACCTCACATGACATTTGACCTCCATAAAAATGGCAGACGTCCTCTTCATAAGAAATTAAGCAACATTCGGTTGCAGAGATATCTCCCTTGATAGGTTTCCATACTCTGGTGACCTGAAATGACATTTGACATCCATGAAATACAATAGGAATCATCTACTCACAATGGACTACCAACTCACCAATTTTAAAGTTCGAGCACTGTTCTCTTTTTGAGATATCGTGTTTACAAGCCAAAGTGTCGCATATACACCCACACATACAGACACATAGCGACACCCGGGACCGTCACGGTGTGGTGATGTAAAATGATACTCACAGGTCCCGGATACCAATCTGGAATAAGCTCAGTCACACACTGGGCCGACACTCATCGGATCCCCTGTACCTTATTAATCCACACGAGGGTGGGGGGGGGGGTATTCGGACTCGCTGAAACCAGTAATATTACATCCATGGTTACTCCCATCTGTCGCTCTCTGTTACAAATGAGTCGCAGCAACCCCCCTCACCACACACAAACACACTGTCTCATTATGACGATTGGTAAGTTTGCTACCTCTGATTTTATAAGGACTAGGACCGATTGTTGGGTCGCAGTCGTTAGGAACATTTGGCCAACACCTGGAAAGGACTGCGGCCGATTATCTTTCCTATTGCAGTTTAGGGTCGGTGCCATGTAGAGCGGTCTTACTTTAAAGTTAACCGACAACCAACAATCTGGTGTGAACACTTTCTTAAAGATGGAATACGAGTTGCACTGGCAATCGTCTGGTCGATTGACTTTGTTCTTCGCCAATGTTTCAGAGAAGAGGAAGTAGGGTAAAAGATCACCTGTCACAAAATCTGAAAGACAACTATGGACTCATTTTCTACATATTTGAATATGAACATTGTCTCGACATTTGTGTTGACCCTACAAAATTTAAACTCTCCAAGCAGTGACGTAGCCAGGGGGGGACTTGATGCCCCCTCCCCGCCACAAATTTTTTGGGGACGCGATGGATGAAATCGAAAAATAAAGGAGAGCGAGGAAAAAAACGAAGAGAGGAAGAAGGAATGATAAATTGGCGGAGTTGGGGAGAACTGGTAGGCCTAAACTAAGGGGAGGGGGAGGACAACAGACGGACTTCACATTCATGAAAAAAAAAAAAACTGAGACGAACAGATCAGCAACGCGATTGAACAAGGTATTCATAAAGATGTGAAAACGTTGATTAGATATTTCGATTGGTCATACATGCGCCTCTTGCTCATACGCAGTATACGAGTATGTGGCTAGCGGAAGGAATCCACAGCAAAACCGTTGGCATATTTACTTCATGCAGGCAGATATTAGTGGTGACAAGGATTCTAGAAACGATGTTACGCTATTTTTTCAACCCTAACGCTGAATTAAAAACAAAATAAATCCGACAAAAGTATACATTGCACTTTTGAGGGGAGGACATGACGTCACTTTCGCAGCTCCCTTGGCTTTTAAGTAGTAAAATTTCAGCCTACACAGTATCAGTGAACAAATAATTCGAAAATTCGTGAAAAAACGGGAAAGGTGAATTTGATATGCCATTTCACAGAGGGTGTAATAGGTCGTAAGATGAGATCGCTGTAAAACCTCGGGTTTTGGTGGCTCGCCTTTGCTGCGTTCAAGAAATGATGTGCAGCATTCAATGGGTCTCGTAGGTGTATCTACAGAACGGCTCATATCCGTCGGTGTAAGGTCCAAACAAGATGGTGGATATAATTCTCTACAATATGTGATGTATAGACGTCTATAGGAGAAGCATATCTGTGGTATCTTTTGATGGCGGGTAGCTTTAACTAGATGCTCGGCAGCTCGGAAATTTGTAATAAAACTTGACTGGACGGTAACGTTTGCGAATGTTATTATGCACAAACATACATTATAAAAATAATCTGACTCGATAACAACTCTATAAAGTGGTTGCTTTGGCCTCTTCCATAAAATGACTGTTCCCCTGGAAGGTCCACGGGTCAAAGGTGACAACCCTGCCAATGATTACAGCAGACTGAGGGAAGTAACAATACATCACATGGTCTACTGCCATGGTTTGTCCCGTGAGTTCTTAGCCCAGAATATATCTTAACCGTGTTGTGCCACCTGCATCCTCTCATGGAAGGGACCAACCCCGCTCGTGTGGCTTTCTGATATCAGCAGGTATAGCACTGCCATCAATACGCAATGCACATCTGTGAAAACAAAAGTCAATTACGGCTACTCTGGAAAAGTACAAAAGGCGTGACATTCAGAATGATTAAAGGAGATTAAGGACATTTTAGACAATTGAAGGTGAAATGGTGAAATCCCCCCCCCCCCTCGACAGCTTTTCTATGGTGGTGCATGGGGGGGGGGTCACCGTGCTATACCTAAAACAAGTTACGTAATTTCAAATCTATAAATGCCCCATGATAGGTCAGGCCATTGGTTATGGTGTGACAGTTTGGAGGTACCCTTACAAGCTACCGTGCAGTACCTTGAACGTGTGGACCGGTCCCCATCACAGGCCCAATTATTGTGGAAGTCGCCGTAACTCCCTGTTCGTATGTCTATCTAGAAGATTGATTTCCACCACCCATGCTTGCACACTGACGGTACCGCTGGCTGTTTGAGTCTTCCCTGTTGCCTGATATCTCAGGAGATTCTCTAAAGAGCCCATTTACCTCGTCCCCAAATGTGCTGGAAATATGCCAGTTTTGTCGACTAATTAACTAATAACCGCATTCAGAGATGGGGATCTTTAATCTCCCAAGGGGAGCGGGTGGGGGGGGGACTGGTTATGAAAGATGCCAGCTTGATAATTTCTAAGAGGCCAAGTATTTGTACGGCCTCACGAATACACCAAACAGCTAAAAAAATTCATTGTTTTGCATGCTAACATAACGTGACGTAACGTGTTTGTTCTACTTAATAGTTTCGATGTATGCCTGAACAAACAATGTTCGTTTCCTGTCTGAACACCGCCAAGATACGAAGTGCATGAAATAGTGAGTCGTGCACAACACATCATAATCATACATATATGTCATTATGATATTTCCTATGTCAGACCGAGTAACTAATATGCATTGTATAGTATGTATATTGTGTGAAGGCCTATATGCGTTCGGGGTCCGGGTTGAACCTGCAAGCAATAGACTAGATTTCATAGGGCCCGCCTTTAGGTGACTCATTTATCGAGACTTGACAAAGGCCAGCTTGTATGAAAGCCTAAGTTTTTTCTATTTCGTGATTTACGACTCGACAAGAGCGGCCATGTATACATACTGCAATGTCGCGGGCGAGATGAACGCAGTAATGGTATATCACGCGCTATGAAGGCCACTGTGAGAGTTACAGTAACTTTCCGAGGAGGCTTTGAGTGAGGGAAGAATGATGTCGTTCGTTAAACTTCATGCAAATACACGTTTCAATCGAGTGAAGGACACTGTTTTTACGGTAAAACGTTTCACATCGCCAAAAGCAGTGATTACAGAGGTATATGACTGTGTCGAAAAAGTCTCAGCTTAAAGGCTGTATTACATCACCCTAAGCTATATTTTTACCTCCCGGAAAGCAAAATTCTTAACTGGTTCTAAGTTACAGTACTCTTAGATTGACAGCAAATTCGAAAGATGCAGAGCAGCTCGTATAACACAGCGTAAACAGGGATCCATTGTTTTGATTACACATGTGGAGGAATTTAAGACAGGCTGAGGGAGGGACTAGAGGTAGGTGGTTGGGATAACTGAAACTGTCTAGGGTGATGAGTTTTTATCTTTAAGTTTATTATCCTTCGCGGATCAACATTGTCCGCGGGGAGACATTTATTGGTTTTTAACGTTGACCTTGATCGTATCTATAAACTTGTGGTGTGACTGACGAGAAAGACTAATTTCATCATCAGTTCAAGCTTTAACATATAATGTTATCCTTTTTTAATAGAAAGTTCCTTTCCTGGCCGGTTGTACTAGTACATCGGAGAGCACATGTAGACGTTTAATTTATATCCGTTTTCAAGGAGGCCACCCCATGTAGTGTTCTGACCACAGCTGCTAGGTGACCACCAAATAGAATGGGAGTTGATGTCATGTATAGCCCTTCAAAAAAGTGGGTAACATATTGTAGCACCACACCGCGACTTAACTTTCTTGGGTGCCAAGATCGAGCACCACTGTGAATCTAATTGAACGTAACAAAGAACGAATCAGTACAAAATATGGTGAACCGGCAGTCCAAAGATGGCGACAGTTCTGTAGGCCTAAACAGTGTAAGACCGTGAGACTACATAAAAGGATAAACGGTGATGATCGGTGCAGATGTGAAGAGAATCAAACGACGACCATTTGACGTTTAGGACGCTACATTTTATAAAAAGATCGAGGAAAACAATTTGGTATAACGCCAATGTGTAGATAAAGTTAACCTAGACAGCGGGCTACATGATGGCTTCTGTTTGTCAATCCGGTAATTGATTAGGGTAGGAACTACTGTAGGTATAAACGTCGGGGTAAATGTGCCACCAAAACACCCCGTCGGTGTACACCAGAGTAACAGATGTGGGGAGACAGCGAGAGAGAAAAAAAAAACGTTTCAAACTTTCATCGAATTTCAGTAGGCCTGCACCATGCACTTTCATCTAAAATTTAATGTCAGTCTAACTCTGTTTCTTTTCAGGTAGGCCTATTTGGGATTTGTCGGTCAGAATTTCCAGTTGTTATGTCCGTTACTGCTAATTTCTCCCAGACGGATGCCATGTTTTGGGGTTGTTATGTAGAGAGATCATCGCGCATGCGCAGAAACACTATACCTTACTTGAAAAGGGGGGCATTGTTTACTGGCTACAGTATATGCTAATCTACATGCTGTGGTCATAAAAATAACATCAACTATTTACACAGTGTTTATAGTGCCTCCATATTTGAACATGTATTATGCACATAGCATATCCGTCAGAAGGCGCTGTATGCAACGTGCCGCAGGTGTCGTTAAGAGGCCCACATGCAGCATTCCAATGTCGTTTGATTTTTGCGATGAATATTTTAAACAGTGGGGCCATGTTAAGTGGACCAATACGACAGTTGCACGTGTTGATCAATACTTCTTACCTCGTTGTACACAGATGATTACACAATAACACATACATCAGTTACAAGTCAAACAGCCGATCGGCGACACAATGGAGACTGGAATTCCCCCCCCCCCCCCCTTTTCAATCACTCACTCATTAGTATTATCTGCACAGACCTGCCTACCAAGCGGGTACTGCAATCACATCACGATAGAGGCTATACATACGGTAATCAATAACTCACTGTTTCCGACAGTCTAGAATCCTAAATAGCCATTCACAATCATAATGAATTTACACGACGTCTGCACTGTACAAGATATTTGGAATAAAAGTATGGCAACCGACCTACATTGGTCACTAGAGTAGACCTACAGGCCTATAGATTGTATAGCCTAAGTAGTGACCAAGGTAAACGCGAATCAACAAAACACTCTCTCTGTTTATACCCGAAATATTTTTATCATTCCATGCCAACCATTAAACTGGTTGTGTGACATACATCTAAAAAAGAACACACTTCACGCTGAAGTTGCGAAGTAAAACTCTGAGTGAAAATTCGTTGGAATTTTGTTTATATCTATCACCGTTCTTGAGATATCACTTCTCAAAGTTAGAGAAAAATGCAAAACAGATAATATGGAGTATTGCATAGTGTCATTATTTCTTTTGCTAAGCCTAATGTATATTTTGCTTCTTAATTACTTAATTACTGAGTATCACATTGGTAAGTGATATCGATATGTTTGGAGAAGAAAATACGTGCTTCCAAACTAAAACCCTCTGGGCATGTAAAATTCTCAATTTTTTTAAAAATGAAGGTTACATAAACAGAGGAATAACAAAAGACTTATCATAGGAAGCCATCTCTTGACGTCACAAATTTGCATATTTAGCCGATGTTTGTTCATGATACAGCTTTGAGACACTAATTTACCTGTAGATTTGGCCAACCTTTGAAAGACTTTCACGGAATTCGTGGCTGTTTTGAACATTTTCAATGACTAATGCACCCGATACTCCAAAATACCATTTTCATGTCACACGACCTTCAAGGCTAAGCCTTAAATATTACAAATGGCAATTAAGGAGGGTCATCGGATTGACACCAAGTCTATTATCTGGTGAAATCATCAACAACATCGGCATTCCCGGTCAGTTTACGTCGGGATTAACTTCACAAGTGTAGTAAATATGACCATGGAGGTACCTCTTCTTACCTCCATGATATGACGGAAGGAAGCGGCCTTTTGATGTGACATCCAAAGATTTTGAATGTTTTTTCCCATAACAGTGCTTACAACACAGTTTTTTTTGGGGGGGGGGGGTGGGTGGGTTCGCTCTCCTCTCTGGACCCCATAACGGCCCTTGTACGAGCCTCTATATTCTACAAGAAGCTGTTGGTTCCCCTGTTTGGAGCCCTGCGCGAAAATTTGTCTAGCTACAACACCCTGCCAAAACGATCTGTCAGTCTCTGTAAGTTTGATTTTTATTGAATGCT
This sequence comes from Stichopus chloronotus, assembly GCA_021234535.1. Classification (NCBI taxonomy): domain Eukaryota; kingdom Metazoa; phylum Echinodermata; class Holothuroidea; order Aspidochirotida; family Stichopodidae; genus Stichopus; species Stichopus chloronotus. The sequence goes on along the minus strand of CM037839.1, from coordinate 21,256,378 downwards.
GTTCGGTCAATGGTCAATGTTTATTTGAATTCTACAGATAAAACTTGATGACCTTAGAGGCGCACTATCTGTGTGACGTCAACGCAGGAGAATTTACGGTTCAGTCGCTTTCTGACTGACCTTGGAATTGGCAGACTTTTTTTCACGGGGTGATGCTTTATACACACTATTTGATCGAAGAAAGTGCAAAAAGTTATAAAAAGTATCACATTTTACAACTACCTATCCTCAATTTCTCCTTTAAAGCTGTAATATGATTGGTACTCGCATCGCCTGGTCATCTGCCTTTCCTCTCTTTGTCAGTGTGTCAGGGAGGAGAAAAGAACCGGGAAAAATCACCTCTCACAAATTCTGAAAGAGAACTGACGCACTCATTTTCCAGATATTTGAATATGAAAATTGGCTAAACATTTTTGTTGGCCAAACAAATTTCAAAATCGCTAAGAAAGCATAGCAGTTAATACCATAACGTGAAATCAAACAGACCAATGGGAGTGGATATGACTATTATTGTGCGCCAAAAGGGGGCTAAAACAATGCTTTTTTGCAGCGGCTATGACATATTCCACAGAATTTGATTTTCACTTACAAATTAGCCTAAGTTTCAACTCATATTCCAGCTTTAAATTTGATATTACTGACGTACACAGAAAATGAGTACTGCACAGAACAGAAGATGTTCGGATGACTTTTGAGACCAAATAACTAGATAATTGAACTTTACTTCTTTCGGACGTGAAAGCTTTGCCATGAGAAATGGTTTCAGCGCACACACACTGCACCACGAAGTATGCAATGTAAATACTCAGATGGAGCCAGATACTGTAAAAAGGATATACGCCCTCCGTATCGTTTCCATATCGTCGCAATGGCATCCCACACACGGGGTTCATTCAATCCTAAATTTAATTCTGTTTTGAATTCACCACCATTCACATGCATATTTTTTGTAACCTTGTTACTTTGTTTTCTTCTGCCCTGCTGACAGCCGATTCGGTGTTGAGAAGTCATTTGAAAATAATTCCAGCTGTTAAGAGGATACATTTGTACAAGAAATTACTTCCGATGAAAGCCCACTGACGGATCAGCTAAACAGCAAACGGAATCATAAGATTCAAAGTAAAAAGATAAAAGAGAAAAGACGGTACGCTGACCACCACGCGTAAACCCTCAACATGATGTAGGATATATTGACCTGGTCCTACCGTATTTACAGACAGTATTTTTTTTTTAACTTCGGTTGTATTTTGAGGCAAGCCGAACAAGACTTGTTATGACATGATACTGTATGGTATTTCGCTATTCATTTAATACTATAGGATAGCCTAATTTTGTTTCAATGTTTTAAAGGGAAATAGGGCGTTTAGAATATAACAACATAGCCCACAAAGAAACTAGCTTTATCCACTGTTCAAACATTCGGTCTCATCAAGGAACATCTACAAAAGCGTCAGCTCCTCAAGACATTGTGCTTTTGATGAGTAACCGAAGATGCATCATTTGAATTTTGAAAAGTTTGGGTGAACAATTTGTAAGTGAGCTACAAATAACTGAATTTCTATCTGTGAGAAACTCATTTCTCGAAAAGAAGGTCCTTCCTTATTTTGAATAATCTCTCATTCTATGTCCACAAATATATTGGTTTTAAAAATGTGGTTGTTTTCTGTAAAACAAACGCCCTATTTTCCTTTAAGACTTTAAAATACTGCGCGATCTGGTGCAGCAAGTGTAACATGTACACTGTATATCCATTCCCTGTCTGCATTGACAGCTAAAAACAAGATACAGTATTGTACCATACGGTCCAATATTCTGTTCTTGTTTATGCAACTATAGGGATTCATTGGGAAAATAACCCCCCACAAACATACAATAACTGAACCCCACCCTACTCCACAAAAATACATAAATAGCTACATAAATATAATATTGCAAAGTATAAGGCACACCCTGTTTGTAGGGCATATTTAGAGATAACAAGTTAAAGGATGCGGCAGTTTTTCTTTTTTTCACTGGTATGGCTGCTTGTAATGACAGACTACTGTATTACTGTTAGCACACTTGTTTGTCGATATGCATACCTCTACGCCATATAGCAGTAGCTTCTTTGCAAAGGATAGGATGTCAATGGAAAAGTGAAGTAAAACATTCCCAAACTGAAAGTATTATTATGAAACTGCTGGGGGGAGGTGTGTAATCGGCTCTAAAACACAGACACTATCACTTTCAAAGAAAACGGTGAGAGAAAATGAAACATAAATCATACATCATGAAAATTAGGGAAGTGCCGTCACCCTAAAAGGATATATTTGTTGCAGAAAGGTAAACGAGCACCAACTGATATCGGGAGAGGTGACGGTAGCAGAATATATATGGTAGTAAGATCTACCTAAAATCGGGAACACGATGTTGGCATTGCCCGAAAGGAAGTAAGGAAAGACTACGCGACAATTCCGCCCTGCGACTTGATTTCACCGAAAGTCTCACCGAAAGTCAGTGTATCAGACCAAACAAAAAGTTGAAGAAGTTTCCTTATGGTTATTGTATATCGTTGGAGCTCTTAAGTTACTAGCATATGCTGTCTGTGGGTCTTTTGTTCTTTTGCCTTTTGTTCAAAGTGCGTCACAAGAAACACAAATATTCCAAACGATTTTCATTAATTCGGCTGTTCGTCGAAGTCGAAACAATGAAGACACAATGAATATGTAGGACCTCACGGGGCCCATGGGGGGAGGGGCAAAGTCCCGGTGGGGGTTCAGGGACAAAGCCCCAGGAGCTCTGAGGTTTTAGCACAATGCATCTCTCGGTGTCTCATTGACTTCCTAAAACAGAAAGGTAAATGCAAAATTAACAGCATGCGCAAAGATTCCAAACGATTCTAGTTGATTCGGCTGTTCCTTAAAGTTGACAAAATGAATGGAAATTTAGGATACTCATAGGGGGGGGGGGGGATGGCAAAGTCCCAGGAAGATGGGAAGTTTTTGCATATAAGTACCTCTGGGTGACAAATAAAGTCTCAAGCTGCAGTAAATGCAAAATACTGTATGAATATAAACATGGAATAGAAAATTGTATTTGTCAGGTCACTTCAGCTGAATGGGTGTGGTTCTGACTGGGGATTTTCCCCCCATGCCCCCCTGGTATCCCCACTTGTCACCTATGCCATGGAGATGAAGCTACTGTATATTTCCTTAAGTTTACTTTTTTTAAGTTTATTTTTTTATGGGCTGTTTTGTTTATTCACTCAAAGGGTGCACTCCGTCATTCTGACTACTGTAGTGAAATTATTTTAGTACTACTAGTATTTTCCAGGTTCGGGATGGTTACCTGGTGAAGATATATTGGCTCTCAGAATTAAGCTGGTCATTAAAACAAAAGAAAGGTAGCAACTTTATTTAGACATCCTTTGGTAGGATAGTTTTCATCGAATGGATATTACTGTATTATATATTCGTATCGTCGCGATAGTCTCACATAGGCCATAGCCAGTCCGCATATTTTTGAAAAATATTGAAAAGGCCTTAGATTTTTAACTAATTATTCCTTGTGATACCGATACATTTTTTTTATTATTTTGAGTTATACTATTGCCGTTATTTTGTTGTCTTTTTTTCGAACTTGGAGCTTCTACACTCCAACAGAGCAGAAATCTCAATAAAACAATTCCACTTCCAACCACAAGACGTTTTTATTGTGGTGATATTTAATGAGCTGAGAACCACAGCCAGCCTACTGCAGGTACGGTAACGCCTAGCATTGTACAAGTAAGTCTGTAACTGTATGAGAAGACGACAAACAACTATACAACTATTGAGTATACCCCGCCATCAGCTAAGTCCCTCCAAAACAGTTGAAGAGTCGGGTTAACATACAGGAGCAAGATGAGGAAAACTGAGGGCAATATGTTTAATTATGAAGACTAAAACCCACAGAGTTACCAAAAGACTAAGTAACATCTCTATTGCATAAAGCACCGGCTTTAAAAGTAGGTACCGGTAACCGGTGAACATTTGATGCTTGATAACAACCTCTTCATGAAACGAGTTGCATGCAGATAAGTACACTCACCTTATATCGTCGCGATTTCAGTTTCATTATCCACTACTGGTCTAACTAGTTTCACCATCATTATTAATCATGCATTGATGCACCGTCGGGTCATGACGAGGACACTGGTATAGTAAAATCAACAATAACATTGAACACTAAAGACAGCATACAGACAGCCGGTCAATCATCATCGAAAAAAATGTCCGTCCAATGTTTAAAGGTGAATCAACGAATAGACCAGTAGGCCGTACTGAACACTCCCAAATTGTTCCTTTTCTTCCTTGTCGTATTTTTGGAAAAAATTTACCTCTCAAAAATACGAGATGGTCCGGCAGTTTTAGCAATCCATATATATATATCTATATATCTATATATATATATAATCCTACGTTGTACAACTTTGTCCGATAGTTACACATGTGTGAGAAATGCAAACATGGGTATGCATGTACATACGTATCCTGCGCGAGAGATAGCGTACCTGATTGTCCCGTACACGGCAGACTGCAAAGACCACACCGCCGAGGTTTGTTTATAAACCTTTCATCCATGGGCAGAACGTGCTCCGTTCATTCAAATGTAAAAGATACATAAGAATGTGGAGCCAGAATGACCGAAGTTCAATCGTTCCATCATTGATAAATAGCTGCATAGTTGAATGACTGAAGTCCACACACATAATTATGTATACAAAGGTATTGTAATCTCTCTAGTGCGCATTGTGTAGTATGAACTCGCTACCGAGTATTACAGACGATCTTCCTGGTAAAATTGATCTCTGTATCCTCCATGCGTATTTTATGAAAGAAAGAATAAAGTTTACTATTTGCTCCGCCAAAAACATTCATAAAAATCAGTGTTCAAAAGAGATCAGCTATCTGTAACCTTACTGTGCAAAAAATATTCAAATGGATGTAATTAATGTAGATAAATCCTTCGACGCATACGTCCTATCACAATATATATGAGGAAGGGGTAGGACCTCGAAATATTAGATCATTTCATTTCAATTTGTTGGTATTTAAGGCACGTTTACCTCGCTCTGGGAGCATTTTGTACAGTTTCTTCTTTATGTATTTACATATACATGTTTACTTATATAGGGAGTGTACTAGCTGGGCACCCAGATGACTCATGTTCCCCATCAGCTTGGACCATATGTCAGTGTCGTAAAGTGTGATCCTTTTCAAATGTCGCCATGTGAATTAACACATAACACTATATATTATGAAAGCAAATGCATTTTCTGCAAGTTGTCAAAGGCCCCATGCCTGCCAGTGAAATCAGGGAAACATGCCAGGGATTTGGCGTGACCTCTAAAATGTATGTAACAACAATTGACAATCATTACCCGATTACTTTAAGACAATGTAAACAGAGTCTGCACATCCAACACTGCAGCCTCACTGGCTGTCCTAACCCTATTGAGACTAAATGCCGGAAAGAATAGAGCTATTTGCCGATTACGTAATAATTTTGTCTGACGTTTGCTTAGTGCCTTTGAAAGATATCTAACATAAAGAAACTATACGAGTTAAAAGGAGATCAACGTTGCAATATAGAGTGTATATATGGTTTAACTCTAACTCTTTTGAACACCGTACTTAGACCGCATTACCCCAGTCCATGCTTAGACTAAGTTAATCATCTCAAGAATCTCCAAATTACTTAAATTCATTGATGGCGGGGGAGTTTGTGAATGAGCATCTAGGTGACTCTGGATAAATGTGGTTAAGAGGACGAGATGCCGGAGGATGGGTTGAATGGATGGAGTAATGGATGATGGACCAACTGAGGTTAAACATGGATGATGGAAGGATGAAATGGAGGAGGGGACAGGGCGAAAGAAGAAAAGGAGAGGGTTCACGAATAAGGATGGCCGGTCAATATTGCCAGTGTTTTTTTTTTTTTTTTTGATCGGTATCCAAACGGGCGTATCCGACAAACACCCTTAGATCCCTCCTCACCAAAGAGGAAGGAAATGAAAAAAAAAAAAAAAAAAACCGCAACAAGAAGGCAATCCACGGAGTTGCATCTCATCCCTATCGTTGTCCATAATCTTTCGCTCTTTTTACACGGATGTATCATAGTCGATCGAGAGTTTGATCGAACACCCAGCTCCTTACATCATACACAGTACATAGGTACACGTAGCTAGGCGCAGCACACTCGAACATGGATGTGTAAATAACGCGTAGGGTGTGTAATGTAGCAGTCACGCGTGCGCATCAAAGTAAATATTCCCATGCAGATAGCGTGTGTGTCACAGTAATCCTTGCATTTCCTTTATTTCTCAAAACAGCGTTTTGTCATAGTTCTAAGTAATACGTCACAGTCATTTGCATAAATCAATTCTTTTCCCGCCAAAACATACTGTAAACCACTCAATTCCTTGCCAAGTGTATATAGGAAATGTAGCAGTAAAAACATACTTCGTAGAGGTATTACCAAAAGCATGGAAAATGACATTGTTATTATATATAATCGCTCAGTCCGAATATGGTTGCATAGGTTGAAATATCAGTTCACATTGTGTGATAAAGCAAAGATCTAATAAGTTATGTTGCACCTTGTACTAACAGAACCAACCGTTCTGTCTTATGTACCCTATTGACCTATGACGTCACTGATCAGATGAACACTAATGACGTCACCGATCAGGGGAACACTACATATCATAATCAGGTGCCTAACGACTAAGTTTGAAGTTCATTAGACTTATTGGCTAGAAAGAAATCGGGACACACTTTTTCAAAGCATTTTGCCGATTAGAAATTCTACCCGTGACCTTTGATATTTTACCTCTGACCTTCAATTTCAGACCATGGGTCACCTATCTACCAACTTTGACCCTCATTTGCTTTGCGAGGTGTTGCGGACGCAAACTTTTCGTTCTCAAATGTGACATTTGACCCTGAACTTGACCTCTGACCTCCAAACACACAAAAATGGTTTTTAGATAAAATCTTTTATACCGGTCATATATTTGAAGGTCAAATGTAAATAGCCATTTTGGATACAGCAAATTTCAGATTTTTACTATTTGACCTTTGACATTTGGCCTTAAATTTTGACGGGAAGTACACTTTCAGACCATGGGTCACCTATCTACCAACTTTGACCCTCATCGGCTTTGCGGTCTGGTAAGAGTTGTGGACGCAAGCTTTTGAAATTGAAGTTTTCTTTTGCCCATACACACATGCACACACACAGACACACACACACATCTTGACACATTTTTAACTCGTACCCTAATGGAGGATCTCAGGTCACCTTAAGTACCATAGCAGGTTAGACCCCCCATGTCTCATTTATCAACCATTCATAATGATGGAACTGAGAGAAATGAGAGAGACATAATACATTCTAGCGTCCCAAAGCAACAACAATATCTCATCCCGTACATTACATGTATAGGGACGAGATGACACAGAAACAAAAAAAAAAGGAAAGAAGATTCAGTGCACAAATTAATATAAAAGGATGGTCTAGCCACAAATAACTTTGATATGTTGAAAAGTAAGTTAATCTGACCATAGCAGTGAAACTTCCATTCAATTCCCACGTGTGGTTCCGGAGATATGAGCAGTTGAAGTTGCCACATTTGTTCCTAACAGTTGACTTGAAGCAAGCAGGAGTGATGTCATCTCCCCACATTGATGAAGCATTTTATGTTTTTTTTTTAAAGTTTAAATTCAATACCTCAGTGTCTAGTGCTATCATAATGTGAATGTATGAGGGGTATGAGAGTTTTGCGACCTTCACATAACCAGTACGTAATCTGACCATCTATTGATTTCAAGGTCGAAATAATAAAATTCAATAACAAAGAAAACAAAGGACTCTTCAGCAATGTCAGGAGATTATGTCACTCCTGCTTGCCTCAAGTTCACAGTTGGTAGAAAAGGGGGTAACTTCAACTGGTAATATCTTGAGAACTACACGTGAGAACTGAATCGAAGTTTCACCAGAATTGTTGGATAAACTTACCTTACAACATACCCAAGCTAAATTTGTGGCTAGACCATCCTTTTAAGGTAAACTGCGCAAACGTGTGGTAAAGACAGTAACACATATGGCAGACTTGATAAAACATGGAACTATATGTTACCGCAAATATCAGTGCATAATCAAATTACGGTACTAAAATTAGATGCTCTGTATGATCATCATACTGACTCTGGTCATGATGCCCTTAGGTTGTGGTACTAACCGCAATTGTGATGTGGATTGCCGAGTCGTGGTGGTATTGACTGACCCACCAGCTCACATAAAAAAATTGATCGATTATAGGATACGTTCATATTGGTGACAATAAGATTAGTATACCACAACTGTACCACAATACATACCGGTATATTACATAGGTGCAGTTTAGCTAATTTCTAAGTAAATTTCTCTTTGTTTACGACCGCAATTGTATACTGTAATGTGTAAGCATTAATTATTACGTTTTGGACTGGAAACTTAGGAAACGATATAAAATGCAGTGAATATTCATGAATGTGGTAAAGGATGACAACACGTAGGCCTACATATAGGTTAAAATTTTCTGAAACATTCAATAAAGTTCATGAATTTTAAATTTGTTTAACTGAAGGGTTGATGGAATGTTGTTCGCACAAGGTCATCAATGACTACCTGCAGAGTTCAGGTAAACTTTGATGACCTGCAACCAAATAAAATTTCATGTACAAGTTAGGGGGCACAAACCACATATTCATGAATGTTATCTGTCAGACGTGAACGTAAGAAAAAAATTAAACTTTCTGACTGAATTTGCCATTGGCAGATTATTTTTACCACAAATATGTTAAGTAGATATATACTTATTAGATTATTAATCGCCAAACCTTACATTAAAAGCAACGTCAAATGATTTGAAAGTGGTGCATGGTATGCAGGTTTAATAAACAGAGTGAATCTTGGCAGTTCTCTAAAACTATTGAAAGCTGCCACACAGACGGAGGACTTTCGAACTTTTGTTAACTAGCACAAGTTCAGTAAACTGACTTCACTTTAACCATGGTCACTTTAAAACTTTTTATGGTTTGTTATCGAACGGCACGCCTTTCTTAAATTTAATGCCATTGAGAGAAATTGGCACTGAAAGAGTGTTAGAGTGACACCAACCAGGGAGCTGGACCAACTGAGTTCTTATTTTCTCAGTTGCTTCATTCTGTTAACAGTTTTCGCGTATAGGGACACCTTCCAAGGACTCATATCAAATTTGATTCTCCATATACATAACTGTTTATGTCGGACTCGTGAAGCTTAAATCATACATCGTTAACTTTGACAGTCACCATTTAATGACTTTGAATTTTGTTTTCTTTCTTTGCACGTCTTATCCAATTCAAATGTGAAATTAATCAGCGCCACCCCCACTTTGGATCCCCCAGTTCCCACCCAGTGAGCTTTCACTGTCATTATCATGGACAAACTAGGATGTTTTCCTTTCTACTCTTAAAGACTGACATACCTGTGCAAATAGTGGGTCAAACTCATGTTTAGCAAAGTCTGTTTCGATCTACTGGGTCTCATGGGCGTCAACAGGTGGGGAACAGGGGGACATGTCCCCCCACTTTCAAAAGTGGAGGGGATATCATATCATTTGTCCCACCCACTTTTCAGAGCAGTTATTAAAAAGTCACATGCATATGCGCGATTTTCTATCACAATTGAGATGGACGCTGTGTAATTCGTCTCCCTTGGTGTCAGAACGGCATCTTTCTACCAGTGCTTTCTGTTGGAATTTAGTTTTGTGAGACAAAACTCACAGATCTGGTGCTGGTGTAACTAAAAACGACTCAGGAAGGCCGTCTCCTGCGATGTAGGGGGGTCTTATGTACCCAAAATTTTCTGGTAGCTACGCGCCAACCAATGGTGGCGGTCCGCTTAAACCGTATAGTGTCCCCCTCACTTTCTGAAACCTGCTGACGCCCATGCTGGGTCTAGAAAGAAATCAGGTGAAATCATCCCCATACTTTCCCCAATCAATGGTCAACATTGTCATGTCTTAAACTGACTGACTGAGAAGCACCGTAGAAAGTGTCACAGGCCATAATTTAGTTATGAACAATAAACAAATGCGGGTTACCAGCGTGGTGTAATAAAGTCGGTATAAAATGAGTCAAATTAAGAATTGTTTCTTTGATGGGGATGTGGGGATGTGATTAAATGTTCTTTTGCTAACATTCTTCTTGATAAAAACTTTGTTTTCTTCTTCATGCATGCCTCTGTCTTTGGCCTATATACCGGTTGAGAGCTGCATATAGGTTTTCGAAGCTTGGGGAAGAAGTTGTACACGGCGACACCAACGTAGGTAACGTCAAAAAAGTTAAACTTTTTAAAATGTTTCAAAACGTTTCACAACATGGGCGTGGATCATGGGGGTGCCGGGGACGCTAGGCTGTCACTTTTTTTTAAGGGAGGGGGGCATCTGTAATAAGTTTTTTTTTTTGCGATGGAAACTAAAAGTGTAATGAATCAGGGGAAAAATATTGGACACATGTACTTCTTGAATTCAAACATCGTCAGTTGATACTTACCGAACATCATCCGAAACGATACCTGATTTTAGATTGAGACATGACGGTGAGAGAATTCTGTGTTTTTTACGAAAGGAGGGGGGGGGGAGGGGAATAAATATAAGAAAGATTTCGAATTCAAGCTACACTTGAGCCCAAATATGTCACCCGGCCAATTTGCCATGTATAGACACCTTCCAATTTCCTTTCTACTCCCTCCCTTTATAGACCCCTCGTCCTTAACGACGATTCACAAATATTGATAAAGTTCCCACCCCCACTCCCTTTGGAGATGGATTCACACCTTGGGGCGTTTCACGTTCACCATTTAGACAATGTAGAGGAAAACACATTCCCATGGCATAATAAACGCACAGTATGGCCACCAACTGTAAATGGGGGAATTACGACCTTTTCCCAGAATTTATGCAGAATGAATATGAATTTCAAAGACAAGCTAACAGGGAGATCATAAAAGGAACCAGTAACGATTTTGTGGAACAAAATTATGAAACCCCGAAGTGACATACAACACATGCCAGGTGTATATTTACTAATTCCAGTCATGTGACCACTACGGTACATATTGCTGGTAGGTATTATTGTTACCCATGTCAAAGATTGTAAAACACTGTAGACTATAGGAAGAAAAAAAACAACTAAGAAATATTTCACTGGTTTTAAGTTTCTTTTATGTGTGTATTCACTTTGTCTATTTTGTTTCTTTTTTGTGTCTGTTTACTTTCTTTTGTTTTTATATAGTTTTGTATTTATGCAAACGGGTCACGTGGAAACGTAAACAAAGTCTCACAAGCTTCTTGTCGTCACTTCACGATCTCATTCATTTATGTATTATAACAATAATAAGAATATTAAATACTTCATTTGTACTCTCAAAAGAGATTGAAATTAAGTAGGTCGAATCGAATTGTTTGATTGTTCCATAATGCATATCGACGTAGGCCTATACAAATACACGTCACGTGATATCCATCCTCCAGGTGCGTTTTCTTCAATAATTATATCATCAGTGCAGTCCTGCAATTGGTTACATCACTTGGTGTCCATAAACTTTGGATTTAACATTGCAATTAAGCGACCAGGTCTGTATCCTAATAAATTTACACAATCGTCCTTGTGGATCCCTCCATGTATAGGCCTAGAATATATCTTTCGCCTTTTCAATGCAACCACCTGGTATTGATATATGATAAAGAAATTGTGACTACGGTACCGTATGAAAAAAGCTAAACCATGATCACGCCCCGAGGGCCTGTATTTTTGTACTGAATACTTAAGACCAGGTGTGTCTGTTCAATATTTATTCTCAGGTATGATACATAGATGCTCTTTGCCACCCATCGGCCAGACATACGTCTATTGTTAGTAATTGCTTACCTTTCTCGTATCTGCTAAATAGCATGAGTGACCTTAGTCGTGACATTACGGGTTTTGATCTTACTAGACGCCCCACCGCCGTACCGTTCCCTCCTTTTTTCTTCTTTTGTGCAGCTGAAGTTTCACGTCATACTTTCGTTCGATTTGTGAATCTGAACAATATAATAAGAATCAGTCCCTTTGTGAAGGCTCGGTGACGAATTTCCTTATAATACAAAATCATGGTAGAGTGAAAAGATTGTCGTAAACTATAAACGAAAAAGACCCAAAAAGAAATTCTGTTAAGACAGCGTTTCTCTCAAGCAGGATGTGCTGGTTTTGATAGTTTGATGAAAAATAAAAGGCTGTTATCGTTTATCTTTCTCTTCCATTATTTTGATACCACTCTGGAGAACAACATCTACGGTTCGTTTTCTCCAGGAGAAACTTCACTAATTACAGCGTCACTTACGGTAAGATAGAAAATTGATTTAGGTTTTTGTAACTTTAGTGACAGTACATAGGTAGCCTATGATTATCATTTCACGTCGTATCACAAATATACGAAAATTCGTCTCGAAACATGAGTTTGACATCAAATCAGCTCATTGAGTTGATATTGTTTTAAATTATTTTGTGATCAGTTTGAAGTAAACCATTCCACTCCAACACTTGTAATTGGTCTAATTAGTCATGTATCTATTCCTATACGGTTCCTGGAAATGTGAGAAATTGTAGTTTTCTACGAGCTGTTTTTGTCTATGGTTAGGGTAAAAAAGTGTCCGGTCACAGATTTGCAATGACTGATTTCGATCGTTAGTCTATCATTCTTGCCTCAGTTGTGTGTCAGATGTTCGGAATCTCTCATATCGCGAAGTTTGCTGAACCATCTCAATGAGCCCCAGCACGAACTATGACATTGCGCTACACGCGGAAAATGATCTTTCAGCTTACAAACCTACAGCAACCTGCATTTTACCTCCAGTACAAGTCACATGAATATCAATTTGTCTATTGCCTATTGTCTATTTTTTTTTTGCTTGCGGTGGGCCGTGAAGACCTATCAACCTTCAGAAGTACTGACTTACGTCATAGAATTTCATCATTTTATCAGGGTTCAACGCGATCATACCGATGATGTATTTGATGATAATGACTCATTGAAGTATTAAATTCCATTATCGTTCGTTCTTGATATTTATTGGCTCGCATTCTTTTTTTTTCTGTCTTGGACTGTTACCGTAGAATGACTTACTTTTGATTACACGGTGATTGATTAATAAATGTAATAACGAGAGGGCAGACGCATTCGTTTGAGAATCAGTCTTTGAGCGAAGGCTTCTGGGCGAAGTAGGCAAGTCTGCACATCTGGACAATGAGCGATGTGCATCGGGCAGTACACGTAATAGATTGTTCGTTAAAACTCTTAATATGCAGAAGTAAGAATATGGTAAATAACACTTTACAACATAAATGCTAGGGACGCAAAGGCAGTTCTCAATTGTCCTTGAAATAAAGGTTAAGTAAACAAAGAGTAATAGGCCTAAGTAAGGAGGCGCATGGTGCGAGTCCCTCAGTCGACGTCACGTCTAATTGCATGTTTGGCAAAACGTGTACTCATCATGCAATTGTAAAACAGAAATATGTTTGTAGAATGGTCAATATTTGATTGATTTTGATGGTAATTGCGACTACTTTCAAGAGTTTTGATGATTGAACCCATGAGTTTTGATGATTATTCTGTCAATACTCGAAGCAAAATGTGTTTTTCATTTCACTTACATTTTTTTTTAATCCTGTTGTACTAGTGAAAGTCGCCTCCCTGCCAAACCGCAGGTGTGTAATTTCAACTTACGTGAATCATATTTAACATGCGTATTTAAATTCGAGATGTTCGAGAGTTATACAGTCTAACACTTTGAACTATATCAGCTTTTCTCTCTTTTTTTTTTAATTCAGGAACCAAAGGAAGGTGAGGTTTGGCGTCTCTGATTGAAACAGATTGCCCCCTCCAACAAGTGGCGAGATATCCAATGTAGAATTAACACCGCTCGGTGGGACGCGCAAGGCCATTGCGCTGCGAGGAGTGTGGCCTTTATACAGTATGAAGTGACTGTTAACCTGTGGACGCTGAGGGGTCGCCCTGTTGGTTGTACCTGGAGGCACAATCTGTTAGCCAGATTGTTGTGTACCATCAGTCTGCATCCATCATGGTGTGCAAGTAATTTCTTAAAATTAACGAACTTAACCATAAGCAGAGATAAAATGATTGGCGTTAATGATTTTGGAGCTGTCGATAAAACTGAACACCAGTTACGTCGACAATCCTGACTTTGATCCTGTAAAAGCTACAGGGATTGTCAGATTGAGGTGACACACTTTAGATGACATGGCAACCTGCGATTGAATTCTACCTCATGCAGTGAATACACCCCCCCCCAATCCCCACCCCTCATACATAAATGATCCAAAGCTCATTATCATTGTCTTATTTTTGGCAAACTGATTACATAATGGACAACCTTGAGGTACGATATGAATTATGACCCACTTCAGGGGGGGGGGGGGGAGGAGGAGGGGTTACAAATGAGATGTACATCAGGGTGGTACACGTGGTAAGATACAGCTACATCAGCTAACGATCGCAGAAGAGCGTCGGTGTGGACTGCCGTTTTGAGGGAAAGATTAGTTTGCACTACAATTAAAGGTGCACTCAGACCAATTGTGAGGGAGCCCTTTCTTCGTAATTTTATTTTAAACATTTCACTATCACTCTGAATTACATCGCACAAGTGGACTAAAGCGTACATACCCTCCGGCCGGTGAAACACATTTGGGTTCGTTCTGTGCACCACACGTCGTCCATATGTGACAGGCCAGTCTCCGAGTCTTGATACGTATATGGTTATAGGCGTGACTGATGTTAGGACGTTAGGCCTACATGACAATGATCGAGCAACTGTGTTGCGGTAGTATACCCTATATAGGCAGCTAGAAGATTTCTCCACAAGTGATGAGAGTGTTCTGCTAGACTGAGTTGGATATCAAAATGATTTTTTTTTGTCTAAATATGAAGTTTGGTCTCGTTGAGAATTGGATATTGAAGCAGGCTGATTGAAGTGTACATTTAATACGGAGGTGTTTGATCAAAAGTCTGACGACGTTATAGGGGAGTACCGTATGGCTTTTCAGGATGGCGAAGGAAAATTGTGTAACTTTAAGGCTCCTTCAGGCGCGCACAGGAAAATGAAGCCACCCTAAGGTACGGAACATGGGAAGTGCCATTAGTGGTCAGTTTGTCAACTTCCCGTAGAGTTGTAGCTCATATATGACGAAAACTTCTGCACGGCTTTGGAGAACACATAACATTGGTTGAAAATGTAATGCAATGGGGTAATTAATAGGGGTATGCTACCTCACCTTGATATTGTTAGGGGGAGGGGGAGGGGTGAGGGGACAGGGATGTAGGAAACGCTCTGAAGTCTTCGCCACCACAAGTAGTCCTTACTGTATTGTATCTGATACACAGGCTGAAGGAACTTTCTTTCGTTGAAAGCCATGTTGAGTAAGGGGGAGGGGGACGGGGTGTATGGAAGGGGTGTGGAGGTGTGTTCGTATTCATCCATAGATAGGAAAATGTTTCTATCTCATTATGGTCAGCCTTTGGAAGGAGTTGTTTAGGGGTGGGGAATCGAGGTAGCAATTGTCTGACTGACGTCTATTTCATCGACCGTGTTGTTGTATTGGCGAAATATAACCTGTATTTACAGGCAACAGACTTGCTCTACGTTTCTGAAACACAAAAGGTCGGATTGATGCCCTCAGGATAAGATGACAAAACTGATTTTAAACCCATCGGTCGAAACATTTGACACCACCGAAGAGCCTCCTGAGACCTTGATGTGTGACCTCAAGAAATATGTACTTATGCCGAGATAAAGAGTTCGCCTCGTCAGTGTAAAGGATGTTGTGTTCGTAGTCTGTAGCAAATGTCTCCTTTTCCCGTCAAATGAGAATCGACTCAGTCGTCCAAGTCCACGACCAGTCGAGGCAAATGACAAGATGAAGTGACTACTGAGAGGCGGGTAACTACTACAGTCGGTGTCCAGCCTGGTGCAGATTCGTTCAATTAGCCCCAGTGTAAACAACCGGACACGCCGTACCTTCTCCGCTGAGATGACTATAGCTCTTGTGAGGTGATCAGATACATATTACAATATAATAAATATATTAAGATACGCTGATTTAGCAATTTCTCAGAGGAACAAAACTGAAGACGAAAATCTTACGTCACCATGTCGTAATCAACTTGACTCATGTTGTCCATACTGCAGTTTTATTGACGCACCTATGCCAAAATAACTAACAACAGATGAGCCCGCATATGAAAAGCATAGCCACCAACCCCCACCCCCCAAAAAAAAAGAAAAAAAAAGAAGAAGACATGTATGCAACACATTGGTACAGCCAGTATTCGATATATACTGAACAGTAAACGTGGACTCTGCGGAAACGTCACGTCACATCTAACAATCCCCCACTGCTGTAATAGTGTATTCAAATAGGGGGATCCCTTTCCACTCCCCGCCCCCAATCCATATATTAATGCGCATCGGGTCCCACAAACTGATGTAAACCTGGAGACGAAAGTCTGAATCATGGCAGATCTGATGACCGAGGAAAAAATCCGAAAAGTCTGAAACGATAACGTGGTTGTTCCAAACGACCAAGATATCTTGTGTAAAAAAAAAATGCTTTAGGTCCATAAGACTCAGACACAATCCAATTGTAATCGAACTGCGAGACTTCATAATAACATACACTTCATACTCTCGAAATTCCAACGAGCGAATTTATGGATGGACTAAAAAAATTAAGAGTGAGTGTTCACTCTTTAGGAGTGAGAATGACTCTTCGAAAAGGGTCATTCTTTCTCCTATAGAGTGAGTTAGTCACTCTTGATCTTGGAATCATCTTTAACCTCGCCCTTTGGGATTAAAAAAAGAATTGTCGAACCATTGCTTTCATTCCACGTCATTAGGCAGTGCGATAACTGTAAGGTTGTGGGTATGTATGGTCCGCAACACATAGCGAGTGTGATGAACCCAAAGTAAACGGACAGTGACGGTAAAGGAATTTGTATCAAAGCGACCCCCTTTATTCTAACACTGCGTGGAATGCGTTATACTAATAAATTAAATTACCAACCAGTTCTCTCATTCATGTGAAAAATAATGGCTGTAAATCCTGTTTCTGAATGCATCGTACCGGTTCAGACAGTGAGAGAGGAGAGAGAGAGGGAGGGCGAGCGAGCGCGAGCGAGCGGGAGAGGTTGCCCGCGCAACTAACGTGTATTATATTATTATTCGCAGTCTGAGTTCATTATGTATATGGGAAAAACTGTGTATATCAACACCTGCTTCGAAGGTTACGGGAGGGGCGGGGGAGTAGAGAAAGTAGGGAAACACAATTTGACAGCTGCACCGTTGTAGTGTCGGCTTGAAATTTATCCTAACACCATATTACTAGGGCACAGACAGACATCAAAGAAACTAACAGAGCTTACAGACAGAGGAGACGAGATATAGAAGGATGGCGAGAGAAGTGAGAGATAAAGGGGACAAGAGGCCAGCCGGCAGAAAGAACAGTTTAATGATTTGGGGACTACCTCTGTCTAATCTCTGGGTGGTAAAGGGCGTGACTGCCATTCTGAGAGGCCAGGAATGTCTGGCACCGTCAAACTATCAATTCTAGATGTTGTTCCAACGTAAAAGTAAAACGAAAATTATAGAGAATATGACAAAGCCACACCACATTTAGCAATCACTTGATCCTCCCCTCGTGTTGTGACGTAATGTGTTACACCGAGTGATCTTGATACATTTTGTATACGTAGGTTTTGAGAACTAATCAGAAACCAAATAAGAGCAATAAAACCACGCGTCATTACCAACGTCACACTCTAGACAACATTGAAATCGAAACAATATGTGACGGGTTTTTCGCTCTTCTTTTTTTTTTTGACGAGTTCTATGTAGGCTCTGATGACTGGGCTCGACGTATACTTTAGGCACATGGGTGTTGCTAGTTTACATGAAAGAAAGTGGAAAGCGCCTTCCAAGGTTTGACAACTATAAACTTCCCTTTAAAGGGATTGCCTTTCGATCAAAGTTGATTAAGGTGTCGTAAACTTCCGTGCACTTGCAGGTAAATCCAAGAGCCTCAGTGGTTTCAATGTGGAGTGTGCAAAAATATACCAAGTTTGAGGGTTATATGACTTACCGTCTAGGAGGAAATCCTGAAACACTTTCTGTTGCTAACACACTCAGGCACGCATGCACCCATGTGGACACACATTCTCATCCCCCCCCCCCTAACCTTCTGCAGTGAGAAATACCGACCCATGTCATTTGTATACTTGAAGTACCCCCACACTAAGGGCTACAAGGGATGCAGTCAATTTTGACGACTTTAAAGGCTGTAAGGCATCACCCCAGACAGTTCCAATTCTCCCAACCACCTACCTCTAATCCCTCCCTCAGCCTGTTTTAAATTCATCCACGTGTGTAATCCAAACAATGGATCCCTGTGTACGCTGTGTAATACCAGCTGCTCTGAATCTTTCGAATTCGAAATCTAAGAGTACTGTAACTTAGAACCAATAGAGAATTTTCCTTTCCGGGAGATAAAAATATAGCTTAGGGTGATGCAATACAGCCTTTAACCGCTCGAGAGAATACAATATCTCCTCTCCGTACCCTACGTATACTGATGAGATAAACAAAGAAGAGACTGAAATGGGAAAGAACTTAAAAGGTCTCATTGAGTTCATATCAATAAGTATACAAGTGGGGTTTTGTCAAGGGTAATCAGGTAATTAGTCAAGTTTCAGGTCCAATGGTTACGGAAAACTTTTTTAATATTCATATGTATATATATATTTGAAATTTTTGTCCCTGATTTGTATTGGCTGTGTGCATATGAATTAATACTAAAGTGATAAGTGCCTGGTCACAGATTTTCAAAACAAATTGAATCGCCAATGACTCACTCATTAATATTCCTTTGAATGTTACACATGGTTACCCTATTAGTTTGACCATTATTGTGTCATCAGCATGTGAAGGAAACTTCACAGGGTTAGGAAAATGTAGTGAGTTTCACGAAACAACCATATGAGCTTCTTTAAATGGAAAATACAGTTACCTCAAACTGAGTTAGTGTAACCCCCCTCCCATATGCTACTTCATGAATAACGTCACGTGATGTCATTTTTGTTGTCGAATTGCTCAATTTTGCAGTAAAACAATGTAGCAACATCCTGAAAAGTACTTATAAGAGAAATGAGAGAGACTATATATATTACAAGATTTTTGTGATTTTTCAAAATAAGGTAGGGACGACTACTTAATCCCTATCAAAATGCTTAGTCTTCCAGGTAAATGTAACATTGCATCCAATCTGAATATCCCATATAAACTCACTCATGTGGTTTCGGTATGAACAGCACACGTCTTGAACAGCCTACAGAATCTGGAACATCACTTTACGATGGGATTAGTGACACGCTGTCGTAGGAGCTTCATACGATATCGGATGTGTATCGACTAGTAACAAACGGCGAAAGGGTGATAATTTGCTCCACGGGGAGAATCGGAGATTGTTATTTGGTCTCTTGGTTTCTTGACAACCCTCGCAGTACTTTAAATCATTATATAACTATTCCCACCTCCACAGAGCAAAGTTTGCCATTTATTACATAGGGTGACGTATGAGATGTAATAAATTGAATCTGCTCTGCAAAGAGCGTATATCATGCGCCACATACCGAGTCAGTGCTTTATTACATTGTGTACATCATTCTGTGTCAACGTCGTGGATACATCTACAGTTCACTCATCTTCTGAAGATGCGTACTACGGGCCTATCACATTGCATAATGGTACCGTACAAACATCCACAATAAACGTCATGTAAGAATTACAAGGGCCAGGGCCTATGCAAACACTAATTTATTCATGATAGTATGCACGGTCCAGGTGTGGTTGAGAAAATGTCAGAAGAAAGGCAGGGAAAATTATTTGTATATGAGCATTCCCCTCACACATGCGCACAAACTCACACACAGACAAACACACACACACACATACAAACACACTATAAGCCGTTCGACTAATGTAAACATGCTTAAATTCTGTATTTATATTTGCTACATCTGAAAACCTGAGCTATAAACGTTTGCACGACTGTGAATCCATGTGCTACTTCGTCAAGATAGGCTAGTGAGACTTATACACAACACCATTAGCGGAAGAGACGATTTGCGTTTCTCCCTCACCAAAATGGAATCAGATATCATAAACTCTCGTAGAGTTACACAATGCAAGCTCAACATTCACACTGACTTGAACTACATGTCTGCATGGAGTCTGGTTTTCTATAGCATTTTCGCAGTGTGCCTTCTGAAGGGTTTTGCTTGACCAAATAGCTAAAAAGTAAATAGATAAAAAAGTTATGTGTTGAGAAAAAGATCAAGACTCCGCCTGTGAATGGAGGGAATGTATGCGTGTGCGTGTGTGTGTGTGTGTGTGGGGGGGGGGGGGTGGGTAGCATTTGGTGTAGTTCAACTGGTGGAGGGAGGAGGTAGTCTGAGAAAGTTTGGGAACCACTTGTGTAAACCATGCTATCCCACTATTTCTAAATGTTGGTTCCGGCATTACAATTGTGATATATATACAGATGATTTATAGACTACACATAATCCACACATAATCAAGTATGTCTGGACGGCATGAAAATTGATATGCACATTAACTACAGTTGACACAATGTTCAAGGATATAAGTCTGATTTTATTTATTTCCACTGGTGAATATATTGGGCTAAGTTTAAGCTTCATATCATTTTCTCAGCATGTTTGTACAACATGATCACATGACAAAGAAGAACAGTCTCGTTATTTAAACAAGGAACACCAGACCAATTTGTGCAGGGAGTTCATTCTTTCTTAATTGCCAATTAATGTTCACTTGATGGAGATATTCCTGTCTTCACTCGCACAATATCTATCATACATTTTCTTACCCAACGCACATTACGACTCCACGTATATTACAATGATCACATGTTAGGTACTTGTGGACCAATCTAACTCCGTCATATTGCTCAATGCGTACCTATACATGTGGACAGTAAATGACTGTGGGAAATGCATGTACAATGTTAAATCCCCACCCCCCCCCCAAAAAAAAAAACGGTTCTTTTTTTTTATTTCGATGAATGTATGACAATCCTGTCCGTGACAAATCCCGTTTCAGTATACGTATAGCTTTGTATATGCAATTGAATGTCAGGTTATTCGTATTGTTCATTTATATGGAATATTCCATACAACTGAAAACACTAAAATTCAATTTCATGCCATAGTTTCTAATATGATCTATCTTTCAGATTACATTGACGGACATATTTTTGTAAGAATTAAATTCTCCATTTTCATATGACCGGTCAACTATTTCATAATTTCGAGTTTTCCTTGTCATTGCAAATTTTTACTAAAATCACATCGACCTGTTGTAACCTCAGTCTCCGCGCAGCACTGAGATAGCTTCTTGAAGTGACTGTGACGAACACATTTACAAAGAATAATTTTATGACACATTGAGACATTTTTGTTGACTTATTTTTTTTATTTTTTCTTTTTAACGTTTTCCTCCCCTCATTCAGATTCAAGCATGAACGGGGTCACGTGGGTCTAAAACCTCGTGCGCTTTAGCGATGAATTTCCAAGCGGATCACGACGGTTGCGCCCATAGGGATTCCTCATGACCCTCCCTATGTCTTTGTTAAATGCAGGTCACAAAAGACCACACAAAAGAAGATTCTCTTTCCTTCATAGACCTCATTCTATTATCATCAGGGCTCTATATTCCTGAATCGTTTTCTCTCCTTCGGAAATTAAAGCACTCTTCGAGTGGCCTGCTTTTTCTTTATCTCAAGTATGCTAAATATTCAACTTTTTGAAAAACCAAAATGTAATTATGAATTACCCAAACAAGTTATACGTTTGTGATTGACACCGGTCGATATATATATATATATAGGCTATATATATATAGGCTATATATATATAGGCTATATATATATAGGCTATATATATATAGGCTATATATATATAGGCTATATATATATAGGCTATATATATATAGGCTATATATATATAGGCTATATATATATAGGCTATATATATATAGGCTATATATATATAGGCTATATATATATAGGCTATATATATATAGGCTATATATATAGGCTATATATATAGGCTATATATATATAGGCTATATATATAGGCTATATATATAGGCTATATATATAGGCTATATATAGGTTATATATAGGCTATATATAGGCTATATATAGGCTATATATAGGCTATATATAGGCTATATATAGGCTATATATAGGCTATATATAGGCTATATATAGGCTATATATAGACTATATATAGGCTATATATAGACTATATATAGGCTATATATAGGCTATATATATATATAGAATCTGGAAATAGGGATGAGTTTGATATTCATTATGAATAAGATATATTACTCCAATATTTCGTAAGAATACACCTTCACGGCGCATACCAAACTGATAGTACAAATCAATGCATTACAATAACAGCTTTTACCGAAGTTAGTGACACCAGATTAGAATAGTTGCAGATTAAAACCCTGGACATTTCTATTCAGAATTGGTTGTAAATCCTTAAAGAGACTCCATGATCTTACGTCTACACCAGGCATTCTCCACATGGAGAACTTTAATATGCCCTGGGTTTGGAAGTTTGTGGGACTGCGATTTACAGTGATCGTGTTAGGAACTGAATTCCTTGAAGCAGTCAGCATTTACATGTTTTTTTTTTTTAAATCTATCACAACGCCTGAGTATGGACTCCTTAATGTAGTTATCTCCACAAGTTTTCGTCACCACAAGGAATATGATGTGAATACAACCACTGTTTTAAAGATCAGGAATTTTATCTTTAACTTTGAAAATGAACCAATTTTATAACATCTGAAAGAAATCTGTAGTTCTGCAGTAGTGTAACGTTTGAAAGTCTCATAGGTAGATGCAGCAATTGTGTTAGATATATTACCTCAGTATGGTAGCTTCAGATAAAATTTACGTAAGTCACCATTCTCGTCCACAGTACAGGGGACAGGACCCATTTGTGAACTTGATTTGAAATTACAAGTAGATCTCTAAAAGCTCTTAATGAGTTTAACTTGAAGAGGGTAAGCGTCGAGAAGAAGGCAAATAAGAATATAACTAAGGTCCTTAAGGAAAAGTGCATCAGTAGAACAAATACGTCTGGCTCTACAACGAAGTGTCCTGATAACACTGGTTTTGTACTTGTTTGGGGTCCAGCATTCGCAATTACAACAAATGCCGGTATCAGTGGGTTTTCTGTATATAGATGTAATTAAAGAAGTAACCAGATTACTCGAGATGTCTCTACAAATACTGGTATCATGAAACGGTACTTTGCCTTAGTTGTTTTTCAATCTCGTGGGAAAATTTATGCTAGGATGGAAAGCATGTTTAGGTAACTCTTCCTCAGGCAGCATTGTTAGTGAACGAATCATCAACATAACGTCTGTATAATGGACATTTGCATTCAGAAGAAGAGAATTTTCAAGGTGGCACATAAATGTATTGGCAAAACATACACCGAGAGATGATTCCAAAGCCACACCATCCATTTGCTTAAATAAATGATTATTCAAAGTGAAATATGAACAACTGGCAAGATCGATCAACTTCCGCATATCAGCATGTTTAATGTTGTTGTAAATTAATTTGTCCTTGTAAATAAGATTAAGAATAATGTCTCTAGTAAAAGCTAAATAGGAACATTCGTAAATATATATATATTATACATAAATATTGGTTGGTCCATACAGATAGAAGAAATGAGAGAAGAGCAACGAATTTTAGTGACCTGACTGCTATATTTCAGTCCACTCACGGGACCATCTTCATGCAGAACGTAATAATTATACAAAGGAGACAAGATACCCCAACGATGGGAAAGCAAACAATGTGAATAAAAGGTAAGAGAAGCACAATTGAAAAGAAATACAGTGCATGCACTCAGAATAGCTCTAGTGGATGGCTGGCAATGTTATTGTTAAGTGATTATCCGCTTGCTTTGATTGTTAGGCTCTCCCTTATTTTTCGTCTATAGAACTTAGACTCGTTGCCAAGAATACTACAATCGGAGAGGAACTGTGGTAGAGAGTGATTGTTCTGTCTACAATGTTGATAGATAACCCTCTTTTGACTACCAAAAGATTTCATGAGGTGTTCTTGTAATTCGTCTGTTAGCTGTCTACTTGTTTCTCCTACGTAAATAGAATTACAGCCAGGACAATTGATTTTATAAATTATATTGTTAGTATAATGGGACTTCAGTGATCTTTGAATTTTAAACAAGAGGACATATTCTTCTGAGAAAGATCTGTTCTTTGAATAAGTTAGATCGGATACGTCTTAAACCTGTGACTAAGTTTTTTCTAGCATGACTGGCACAGACGTATGAGATGATCACATTCCGTTTGTCCGGGGTTTCGGGATACGATGTATTGTAAACATCATCTGAACATGGCGTATAACGTTCTTAGCCTAAGAATTCCCCCTTGTGATCACATGGAGGGTGGTGGGGGGGGGGGGGGTGAATCACGCAACAGTGATGTTTTGTCGGTCGTAAATGATTAGAATTACTAATTGTAATTAGAAAATGTCTTTACGAAAATCGCAACCACCTACTGTCCATGATTGCTTCTGCGCTAGATTATTTTGGAACGATCTAGCAGTTCCCTGATTAACAGTGAGACGATGGTTCCGTATCATGGTATTGTCAGTGATGTGTATCGTATATATGTAGAGGTCTATAGCCTCTGCAGGGGACTGCGACCATACTCAGAGGTATGGAATACACAGAAGCAACGATTGTCACGCTTGCAAGTACCGTGTACTGTCGGGGGTCTGACTTACTCAAGTCCTTCATTTGCCAAACAATAAAATACAAAGGTGCCAAAATAAAACCCGGTCTTGTTAAGCCACATCCAACCAAAATTTACCAAGAAATCTCGTTCTCCTCTTCATGATACGCTCAACGCAATGAGGTCAAGTTGTAGAGCGAACCACTTAATGTGGATCAAGAAACATTGAACGAACGAACTGGGCCTCGAAACTTGAGAGGCGTGCCTAGTCCATGACGTCATGGACAGTACAAGGTAGCATACTCTATGTAGAAGTTGGAGATTCCTCGGCATTTTGTTCACCATGCGGTGAAAGTCCCTATCAGGGACATTTGGGCAACTTTTTTGTATTTTCTCCTTTCAGATGGTTTCTTTTGTGGATTGAATATTGAAGTAGGCGAGTTGAGGTATACATGGTGTGAAAATGGTGCCAATTGAAGCAATTGTGGAAAAGTTATGGACTTTTATCGGGGGGGGGGGGGGGGGAGCAGTATCATTCGAGGCGATGTATGACTTTCACCAGTGACAAGGTATGGTAACTTGGAGGGCCGCTAGCAGAAAATCTAACCCTCAGATACGGAAAATTGAAAGTGCCATAAATGGCCAATGTGTCAGCTTTCCAAAGAGAGGTAGCTTATATCTTTTGAAAATTTCCACAAGGCTTTAGAGATCACATTACTTTTGCGATTTAGTGTGTAAGTCAATGGGGGACAACTAATAGGGTGGTATGCTACCACAGCAACTGCGTTAGGCTGCGTTAACTTGAAATGTTACAGCAACTAAGAATAGTATTCAAGGGACAAAAAACGCGGATTGCGAAATTTTCGCTCTACTGTTTGTCCACCGAGTGGTTTCTGTTTCTTATAAATTAATCAAAAAGTTAGATTACGTCAGTGATGACTATAACTACATGTCTCATCTTGTTCCTATCTCTGAATCATCATGGACTTGGTAACTTCGTCGTCTTTTCACGACACCGAGGAAGTCACAGCAGCGCCACAGCCGTTGATGCTTTCATTTTGATACCAGTTGCAGGAATATGCTACCAGCAGTATAATATCAGCGGATGTATCGGCCGTGTTGTAGTCTGCGTTCATGGCAACGTAGGCAACATGGTGCAAGCAGAGTTTTTTCCAGCGCATTCAATTCAATACGTGCATATACGCACTCTACAGATACCAACTGCCATAGTCACTTGTAGACAGTCACAAAAACAATTGTCGACATTAAACAGTCATAACATTTGTCGAGAAACACATTTCACTTTGTGAATCTGTTGAGTTGCACATACCAACGCCCACGGGGGTCTATGTGCATGTTTTACTATGCATATACAGGCCTACTACATAATTGTAGAAGTATAACGTTACAATTTAACCACCGTGCCACATAACCTGTTGAATATTTAGAATTAACCAACGTAAAAAATAAGAGAAACTGCTGTAAACACAGAAATTAATTTTCCATGAACAGGCTGAATGAAAAACAAAATGACAACTTCTCTCCTTTTGTTTCTGTAACTTCATTTGACAACTTCATAGGAGATCGTGACTTCACAATTTCCTCATACCGTTACATACCTCCTTTCATCTCATCTTTGAGTTTCAATTACGGAAGACAGAAAAGAGAGAAAAAAAAAAAGGAAAAATACTGGATCTTGAATATCAAAGTATTTTTCGCACAGTGAAAAACAGCGAAACTTAAGAGCAGACAGACGGAAGGCACCTTCGGGTGACTTTCTTCAACTTGCTTGTTGATGCGATTTACCTTCGGCTAACACATGTCGATGATATACGACACTCTCATTTGACAGACACGGTGTCAAAACGTCACTAAAAAGAGCTAAAAATGATGGAAACCAGAACACGAAAATAGCTCCTCATATTCGATGCATAAAACACAGAACATTCAGCAATACAGCAATTGTGCAAGAGTACATTCCAGTATAGCTTTAAATTGAACAGAACAATACGTTACGAGATTTTGTGTTCCGTCCGGATAGTGCACAATCACTGAAATATGTAGATTATCCAACAAATGACAAACAGATTCAGAACTGATAACTACGGTCATCACGTGACACCGGGTCACTGGTATCTATTGTTTTCAATTTTCAGTTTAGCCTCTCGCTTACTGAGCGCGTTCTTTTGTTCTAACACTGACCTTTCTCACGCGTATTTCATAACCAAATCATGGTTCAACAAAGAGCATGTTTTTTTTTTTTTTTTTCGTTTATGTTCGCATTTGACCGAATGATCAAAGCAACAAACTCAGTTAAGCATCACGAACTCTTCCGAACATCCCTTCACATCACCACGAAAATTTTACCGTCCAGGTTTACAACCATAAATCGGGACAGCTACTACCTACGGAAGAATCATAAGGGTCGACCGCCTTAAATATTTGTTTCTTTTTGCTACTCCGATTTTCTTCTCTAAGTGCGTCTTTGTTTTTCTTCGTTCCCCGCGACATTTGTCCGGCCCGACATAGGCCCATGGTGGTCTATCCTAGTTATAGCCTTAGTCCCATGTCTGATTATGAATAAACAGTCGTAGGTTATACTATGACTTGAAAGCCGATTCTTTTTTTTTTATAAGGCGTTCAAGTCCGGCCCCACACTATCCCACTCGGAGCATTGCAACTCACTTCGACTGTCGTGTCCTAGTGATGATTCGTCGTGATGATTTCGACAGAACCACGCACATTGTACCACGCACATTGTGCGACTACCTTCCGCACTAGTCACTATTATTACCTATATAGTACACTGCCAATACATACGAGACAGATCATAATTAGTAATTCAGGCCCTGAAGGGCAGTTATTTTATACGACGCTTCAACGACCACACAAATGTAGAGGAAGACTATGACTAAGGTATTTACAACGTCACGTCGGATGACCACCAACTTAAAAGTTTCAGATCAAATTTTCTGTCTTTTTCCCACGATCAGTTCGGATGGAAAACCTTAGATTACTCTTGGACCCATCCAACTGTGACCCTGCCAGGGATCATACCAAGAACCTTCAGGATACTAAGCTTCATTGCTCCAAATGCCACCACCATTGCCACTCGGACGCAATAACGACGTGCAAAATCTCTGAAACATGGTTGGTCAAATCATACGATTGTCGCAAACTCCAGTCGGGAAAACTGCCGAACACGTTCAGTTTTCCCGACTGTGACGGACGCGACTTGAAATGTCGGTCGTAGTCGTTATAGGGACACGCACATTACACGATTTGGACCCACGCGACGATTGAGTTGCGTTGCAACGCGTGAAGTCGTATAGTGCCGGTGCCATGCACATTTCCGCCTTGGCTTGTTGCATAATGTTACTATTCGAGTGAGATTTCAAAGTCGGATTACACATGCATGGTCTCACTACACCCACATAGTTACAAGCTCGTTCCCCATTTCTTGGATTCAGAATGTTATACATGGTTGTTGTATGATTGTTGTGGTCAGGTTCAGTGTGGAGCGAATGGTCATGTGATTGTATACTACTTTCTCATTGGCTAAATTACAAACGACTTGTCGTGGGGTAAGCAGGAGAGGAAGATACGATTGAACAAGTTCAATCGGGCAGACGGCTCACGACCCGACGAAAATCGACGGAATGGTAGTCGTAGGGCTGGCCACACCGCCACGATTATATCCGACGTGACGTCGAGTATCGTCGGGTCGTGGGTGTGGTGTGAACCGGGTTATAAAACCGTCACCGTGATTAGACAAGAAACTATTTCGATGAAGTTTCGATGAATTGGATACTGATTGAACGTGACACCGGTGGAGGCAGTTTAGCAGCGAGCGAAGAACGAGCCATTTGTGTAAACAAAACGACTTCAGCAAACAACCTTTTTGTAAATATTTTTTCAGACAAGAGAAACAAAAGTTTCGTAGGTTGGCCCTAATGTTCTCCCGTAGTTTCTAAGTACACTTTATGCACATATAACAGCGCTGTCCCCTACAGACTTTCCATAATGTGCTAAAATCATGTCTCGAGAAAACCCTTCTCTGCATGATAGAAAATGAGGCGATATCGAGTCATACCATCATGGTTGGGGTTGTTCCTTCGATGAAACCTTATCATGTATGATATCATGTGACTATTGGCTTGCTGTCCTTAGTACAGATGACAATGAGCCACGAAGTTTCCAGTAACGATTGGTACGCCTATCTGTGTAAAGGCAACCATGGTCAGCATTTGGTCTACGAAGTAGGCTTAAGCCAGATTTGATGTCACGCGGTGCCTGCAGGTGCCCCTGCAGTCAATTCTGTCTTCCTAAATTCTATCGTGGAACATGTCATGGTCATTAATACAAACGGCAAATTTTGTATGGGCCCTTTTTGAGGAGTTGCAATTGGTTTCTGGGGAATTTTTAAACGTTGATTGTTACCGCATGAATTGAGTAACAGAATGAATTTGTTTCCGTACATGGTGACAAAAAGACAGACGTGATGGCCCCAAATCAGCACTCCAAACCAACTAGTTTTTTCCAATGGCACAATTAGGCCAATGTGAACGTACACAATGTTTACCCAAGGACCTTCACATATCAGCACTTTGTCGTAACTGTGCGGGCCACCTGTAAAGAGCCCATGGTTGGTTTGTATCATGTCATTGGCCTTCAATTGGGAAACTTTCTAGTTTGTAAAGAAGAAAAC
Organism: Stichopus chloronotus; assembly: GCA_021234535.1. NCBI lineage: Eukaryota > Metazoa > Echinodermata > Holothuroidea > Aspidochirotida > Stichopodidae > Stichopus > Stichopus chloronotus. The sequence goes on along the minus strand of CM037839.1, from coordinate 21,226,703 downwards.
AAAAAGTTGCTATCTCCTATTGTCTTTCCGAAAAAAATTGAACCAAATTAAACTACGACCCAAGCATATAATGAATCTCAAGAGATAAGAAAGATCACTATGTCCCCCCCCCCCACCTTCAGGTCGATCGACAAAAAGTTATAATAATATATGATAAAAATTGATACTGGATTCTGTAAGTCAATCCGGCTTGACATTTTGAGTATATGGAGTAAGGAGTGTAATGATATCAGTTCAAACTGTTTAAATGGTTCATTTGCCCAGTAGATATGGTTCACTTTACGATGTATGCATGGTATATGTGACTTCTTCCGCATGAAGTGCTGCCCTCTATACATGGTTCACATGGTAACTACGGATATCACACATCATACTTACACTGTTAGATGCATCGTTTACATCATGCTGCATGTATGTATGGTAAGCCTACATATATGATCCTGTATGCATGGTTCATATGACTTATATGAATGGTACACAGGAACCACCTTTGCACATGGAGTATGGTCCTGTATGCATGACTGTAATGAACCTACATGCATGGCACACATGACTATATATGCATGGTAGACATGACACTATGATTCATGTGACCACGTATGCATGTTACACATGACTCTATATGCATAGACAAATTTTAAGAGGGAGGATTGAACTATTGGAAAACTGGACGGAAAGCTAGTGAATGGTTTCAAGTGGGTACAATAAAGGCATACACACACCACACTCGTACACACACACAGTGACGTACATATTCTCTCATTTCTGGCCATGCCTTTTATTTACTTATTATTTTTACGACTTCCCGCTCAATAGACCCCGCTGCAGACATTTGGCGCAATTCCTCCACACATTTTCAATAGCCTGTACACGCATTCAAATATCTCACGGTTTACGTATAACCATGAGCAACTATGATAGATGACATATCCTATTACCGTGAAGCTATGCGACAGTCACGTCGAGGGTATAAGGTTTTAAAATGTTCACCTGTCATTGAACATGGGCCAGTAACGGTCCTCGGGGTACAGATCAAATCGGATGGTAAAAGGTTACGATGCACTTTAACGTCCACCTGCCGTTTAGAGGTTTTATGAAAAATAATGGATTGTGATATATCACTGAATGACATTAATCACAAAACGACCACACGATGATCAAGATGTATCAATAAAATCAAAGATATTTTTCCAATGGGAGTAATTACGTCGTTTTGTACGGGAATTTTCCTGTTAACCCGATTGAAGAAAATGGGAAGAAACAAACATGCAAAAGAACACAAAAATAAACAAAAAAAAATACCATCAAACTTCAGAACACCTGGTATCGTGGGCAGATTTATTTCCAAAACGACCCGTGGTGAAAAATTAAATGCCAGATTTACTTACTTATTATGGGTAAAAAGAAAAGAGGGCAAGTATACAATGGATTGAACTTTGTTATTCACAGAGTTCACTTTCTGTTGTTTCTTTCCATCGTTTGCGTTTCTTGCTTCATTTCATCTTTGTAATTATAATACTGAAAATATAATTACTTTCTTTGCTTTCTTTTCGAAACCATTAAACTTGCACTACTTTCTTTTCCGTCTCTAATGACTTTCTGTCCTGTCCGATAATTACTATCGAATGGAAGTAACGTGGGAGTTCCATGGATCCGAATCTGGTTAAATTAATTGAATGAGAATGCACAACTTCAAAATGAAACTAAGACACTGACCCATTGGGTAAACCCTGGAGTATTAAGTGATTACAGTGTTGGGAGGTATGGGAGTCATCGCTACTCTTGTTAGTTCACTCATCACCTTTGACTCTCGGATAAAGTATTTAAGATAAATATTTTCACTTTCGACCTCAGGCAATATCAAAGTCACCTTCATTTGTTTTTCCAAGGCGAAAAAGACAAGGGAACTATCACATACAGGTGTAGGTCTTATACTACCCCATTCTTATATGGTGGAGCCTAGAGGTTCAATTTAGATCTAGCCTAACGTCAACGTACGTGTATTACTTGACGTTAGGCTAGAACTAACTTATGTGACAGCTCTGATTGCATTCGTAATACGGTATGCACGTTCAAGCAAAAAAAAAAAAGAAGAAGAAAAGAAACCAACGGCATATACCAACAGGTTAACTTAGGCATTGCAATTTATTCTGCACTCGGCCTGCAAAGTCGAGAGAGGTCTCAACGTCAGTTAGTAGGCTACAGACAAAAGAAAGTAAAAAGAGTGCAAGTTGCATACTAGTGGTGAAATGTATACTGTCTGGACGATACAGTAGGAAGGGCTGCATTATACAGTGGTGATACAGTTGATGTAGGCCTATGTACCCTTACATGTATTCTGTGGTGATACAGTGGATAGCCTAACGTATAGGGTGGTGATACAGTGGATTTGTGTATAACATATACAATGGTAAAACAGTGGATGGAGGCCCGCATGCCAAAATACAGCCCTTACAAAGGAGACATTTTTCTTTCTAGCGCCCTCACTGGGTCGTATAATACGTTGTGACGTAATTTGAAGGGAGGGGTCCCCTGTTGGTCTGCACATGCTTTAATTACAATTTCAGAAACCCTGCATTATCTTTATTTTATCCACCGCTGCTTGAAACAAGCAAATGAAGTTATGAAATCATAAAACCTCGGATGTTCAAAATGCACACATGTGAGAGATCTGAACATCCTTGATGTTAGGGCGCGGAACTGTCATGATGTATACCGTGAAGATGCAATGGATGTACCTACATGTGTAAGATGTTGATACAGTGAATATGTGTGTAACGTACATGTTAGTAAAGTAGTGACTGTATGTTTACTGTACATGGCGTCGATACAGTGGACGTATGTGTCACGTGTATGGTAGTTACGTGGTAAATACTATACACGTTGGTGATACAGTTGATGGTTGTAGAATTTATCCATTACCAACTTAACAACTATCCCAACTGCAATGCCAATCAGTCTTCTTTGTGGAAAAATATTTTGAAAAGTAAGTCACTGTGGGAGGTGAGCAGCCCGCTACTTGAAAAATTAATATCATTGAACCGAGCTTAAGGGGCACACGTAGGCTAGCCACCATTCAGTATCTATGTGAACATGCCCTCTGTTATAATGTTATGTTACGTCCCCATTGTGAACCTTTCTGTAATTAATATCGTGAAAATATTTGGTTGGTTGCATCCAGGGGTCTCCACAGGGTAGCACTAGTGAGAGATATAGCCCTGTGCTACGTCCTACCTCTTTTACCGATGAATCAGGTGGATGGTTCAGTGACAAGACCACTTGTGGGAAGAAATGGGGAGGGGAAGAAGAAAGGGTGAGGAGTGGGATATGAGGTGCGGATACCAATGCCTGTTCCAAGAAAACCAAGAGTATATATATATATATATATATATATATATATATATATATATATATATATATATATGAATGTTCTACGAAGTATGTATATACTGTATATTAGTTTGTGCTGAAGAAGGACACAGGCGTGTCCGAAATATACACCTTTTCTTGTAAAATTTTTTGTGCTTCAAAATTGTCATATTTGTAAACATACTTGTATTTATATCAAATGGAGCATACGTGGATTTTCACATAATATATATATATATATATATATATATATATATATATATATATATATATATATATATATATATATATATATATATATATATATATATATAGATAGATAGATAGATAGATAGATAGATAGATAGATAGATAGATAGAAAGATAGATAGATAGATAGATAGATAGATAGATAGATAGTTAGATAGATAGATAGATAGATAGATAGATAGATAGATAGATAGATAGACAGATAGATAGACAGACAGACAGACAGACAGATAGATAGATAGATAGATAGATAGATAGATAGATAGATAGATAGATAGATAGATAGATAGCAAAGCATAAATCACATGCGTCCATATAATGGATGAGAGTGCCTTTAATACCAACATAATATATAAGAGAAAAACGTGGTCTGATATTTCGAGGTCCTACCTCTTCCTCAGAGACCTGAGTAATGTATATATATATATATATATATATATATATATATATATATATATATATATATATATATATATATATATATATATATATATATATATATATATAATCCTAATTGTTCATCATGTGTTGAACTGTGTCATCCGACACAATTCCATTGCCATAATTATTTGCTTTGTCGGTATGTCATTGTAATTTGGCACGAACTCAGTATCCTTCAATGTAGTGCTGCACATTGTGATTTCGAAACTATTTTCTGCGTACGACAAGCATGTACAAAATTAAACTCAGGGTCGGGTGCGTGTTTCATTTAGGAATACCGACCGCTTTCGGTTGATAGACGGTACAGTTGCTACAGTTCAGCCGTAGTCGTCCGCCAGTTTCTCATCCCTTTATATCGACATGTTTCACCATTTTTGTCACTTACACATACTTTTAAAAGTTTTGAGTACATCATATCAACGGATTTTTCTCAGACTGAAAAAAGTAAGAATAATAGGCTTCTCTTGGCGGTCTATACTGCATATAGGTGTTACCATGTCAACCGACCGCGGGAAGGCGTGAACTATTCCACATAAGTCACGTTACATTGGTACAATTTGTTTTGGTTAGGGATAATGGCAACATCTTCTCGAGCATATCTTAACTTTGTTTTAACGGATGGCAGACTTGTACTGCAGTACAAATGCTCATAAATTTACAGCCACATCTGCAGTTGCTTGGAATAGAATAGACTTTAATAGAGGTAGGTAGTCTCACGGTGACTACAATCGCAACAACAGTACCGCGTAGAGACAATGCAATGTAGCTATAATACCAACGGTTGACCCTCTCACTTGCTGCAGAAGTAGAGTTTTTAAGGTCCTAACTAATTTAAATAGATTGAGCAATAATTAGGATTTGGGGCCTCGTTCCTGAAAAGTGGGCCACAACTCGTCATTCGGTCGTCTTCTTAATTCGATGTGGTTAAATGTCTCCATACATGTTACACAACACAAATCACCTATTAAGGAGAATAATTGTGCTAAAGTGTTGAACCAGAGAAATAGATAATGGAGAAGGACACCGCCTATGAAACAATAAGTACATGAAGACCAAATTCTGTATATCAAAAGACGTACTCGTGAAAGTGCACAACAGCATGTTGACACAAATCCCATCGAAATTTTAGTATAAAATAAGTCGCAAACAGCTACACTTTGGGACGTAATTTGTCCTGATTATTAGCAGGTTACCTAAAAAAATCAAACGATTGCATTTACTTCTATTTTCCCTCATGTAGGTAGATATGGAACGAATAAATTCTTGTGCCGTACGTGCATTATATGCGGCAAATGTTGAAAGCGGAGCTGTTTTGCCTCACAGCATTGTTGTTGGGCTTCATTTGTTCAGCGTGAACAGTTACAGTGACGTGATCCTAGTTAATCTATTTCTATGTGCTCAACGTACGCTCCCCAATTTTTTCGCAGAACTGGTACAATAAACGATCTTACAGGTAGCACAAGAGCGGCTTTGTACAGTTTCACATGTAGACCGTCGATCAGTGATTGATTTTGTTGCAGTTCATGAATCTTTTGTACATTGCCACATTGATGATAACATTGTGATGAGGACTACCTCTGACGAAAACGAAGCAAACTGACAATGACTTATTCCCACATTTATGTAAAACTGCGAGTTTACTCCAGTACTTCAAATTAGCATAAATTCCAAACGTCATCAGAGATCTGCACCATATTCTATTGGCTGATGATGATCTTCAGCTTTAAGTTAAATTAATGTTGCTCACAAACCGTTAGATCGTATTCACCATAAAATAAATGAACGGTAGTTAAATCGGGTGGTCATACGGACGATTTGGTAACCGTAGTTTCACGTAATAAAGCACGACGATGTACGTTGACAGCGACTTACATCGTCACTGACTGGTGTGACTCTAATATCGTGTAATGCTATTTATTGGTAAAGCAGTAACTGATATTCCACAGATGTTCACCTACCCTCTACGATAAGTTGGCATTGAGGCATTCCGTTCTGTGCGTTATGTAGCCAAATTGGCGTACTGTATATGCATGTGTTCTTGAAATGCAGTCAATCAAAGCTCGTTTTAAATCTGCTAAGATGGCAGTTTTGCTCAGATGGCAATTTTGCTCAGTTTGGGAGACTCTCTGAGAAGTTCGGTGACCTCTGGCCGAATACGGAACCGTCCTGTTCTCTACGGAACATTGAAAGTGCCGTTAAATTGTCCGACAACTTGTCAAGTTGTAGCAAGTAGCCAACGTGTCACCATCTGGCGAGTTAATGGTACGATATAAATCTGGACAGGTAGCAACTATTTGATGTGAGCAGATCTTTTGCGTGGTTATGTTCTGATATTGACAGGGCAAAATACGCCACATCTGAGGTAGAGACCACAGAAATAAATATCTAGAAGCGGCTTACGGTTTGACGTTTGCAGGACATTTGGGCTGCACCCAAAACCAGTATCCTACACAGCTGTTTAACATCGTTCATGAACTTTAATCAGCGAAGTGCCAAATAAAGATGTCTTTTTCGGGAGTTCAGTGGAATTAAAATGAAGTTTGTAGAGAAGGAAGCATTCGATTGTAGACGAAATATCGATACGAAATTTTAATTTTTTTTTTTCCGTTAAGTGTAAGGAAAAGAAGGAAGTTTCACGAAACTGCTTCTACGCAGGGGTACCATTCAGGGCGGATGAGGGAGGAGGCGAGGGAGCCCGAGAACCCCCTTCCAAAAGTGTTGAATTTTTTTCCAACGTCATAAAACATTACGAAGCCCTATCCAATTAGCACACAAGGCATAGTTGATGTGTCAGTGAAACTTGGTTCATTATTTTCGGCCTCAAAATACTAGTACGCCCCTGAAGAGTTACGTAATTCTGTTACCCAAAATTTTAGCACCCTGATAATATTACGGCTTATATGGACCACAGTATAATTTAGACCAACTTCAGACATTTCGAGGAATATTAGATTCTGTGGTTACTTATGAGCACCCGGACCGTAGCGACCGGGGATTATGGGGGTGTCTCACCCCCAAAAATCTGTCAGAGCAACGATTATCGGAAAATCTGAAATACTAGTTGGAATTTTTTCATATGGCATGAAACCAGATTGTACCTCAGGTTACCTGGCAATTGAAAAAAATTCTAAACAAATCTGATCTCAGTTGGAATTTCTCATATTAAAGTGTAGAAGTGTTGAAAGTCGGAAAATCTGAAATACCAGTTGAAATTTTTTACATCTCAGTCTAGCACATTTAATGATTTCAAGAGACACCAAATATTGCGTCAGATTGTGTTTATCGTTATCTGGTAATTGAAAAAATTCTCAATAACTCTGAAATGCCAGCTAGAATAATTCATATTTAAGCTTAGGTGCGACGATAGTCGGAAAAGGTGAAATACCAGTTGGAATACTTTACATCTCATTCTAGCAGATTTTATGACTTCAAGAGACCCCAAATATTGCGTCAGATTGTGTCTATAAGTTTACGTAATAGGGAAAACTTTCTGAAAAGGGGATGGGTCCTCCCTTACCGTCCCCTCTCGCAATCCAACCATCACTCATTTCGTGTTTTTCCCCCTATATCAAAATAGTTCATTGTATAACATTTTTTTTACATCAAGCTGGCTATCATTTACAACGTGATCAGTACAAGAAGTAACTTTATACTTTACTACGCAATCATCGTCGCTTGTAGCAAAGTAATAAAAACTAATCACCAGAGAGTTAAAAATTGTTGGAACTTCACTGGAAGTATGACTGATCACAATAAATGCAAAATATTGCACCACAAAGAACTGTTATAGATAGAAAGTGAAGTTATTGGATTAACTTTTCTTGGAAATGACAATAGCATAAATATTCTAGATAAGATCAGTCCAAAATATAATTAGTTCTGACAATCTAGGCTTCCGTACAGTTTGTAGGCGTCGTTGCGCCAATGTGTTCATAAAAAAAGTATTTGTAAAGAACTAAAAATGAAATAAAATGAAAAAGGATGAGTAGCTTACTATGATTCTTGTATCACCTTAGAAACACTGATTTGCATTACCAATGTTAATAAATGCATTTTTCTTTTCGCACGAATTGATTAATTGCAGACATGATATCCCTATTTTAAGGCTGGGTGCATGCAGTTGCCTGCCCCCAACAGACCACAGAATGGATCATTTGAGACATGATCTCTGTTTCTAAGGGCCACCAAACACCCCAAAATGGGGACGTAGATCCCATGTACTACAGTGTGTTATAGACTAAATAACCAAAGTACCATATGAAACCGAATGGACATGTAGCCTCCAGTTGAGTTTTACTGCAATATTAATTTTTATATTTAACCGCCTAATTTTAACCTTTTAAGTCATAGGCTGTCATGGTGCTACAAAAATAAATGCAATAAAAATCCACCTTTTTCAGACCTTGGGTAGCTTTTAGAAATGGACCTTGCTTGTGATTGCGTAATTTCTAAAGTCACATGAAATGAGGGCGACAATCATTTAAGAAAGCAAAGAAAAAGTTATGCGTACATTGCAGTTATGCACGAGGCACCGTAAACTGCTGTTGGTGTGCACGGTGTCTGTCGGTTAAAAGACATAACATGTCACTACAAAGGAACCATAAATGTTGTCATCAGCTGTTACCAATTTCCACCATTTAAAGTAGGAGTAGAACGGTATCACTAATATCTTTAATCGTTCACCCTAATGTTTCTATAAAAACATGAATCGATTATTGTGCAGTAAATCCAATAATACGGCTTGACATTGTTACGAACATTAGATAATATACCACCTTCATCAGCTTAGGAAAGTGAGCGATTGGCCTTGCCTCTTCAGTTGGTATGCTATCGGGTGTTATCACTGAGGCTGTTATTAGGAGTATACGGGGCAAGAGGTACTGATAAACTGAGAGTGATGTAGATTAACTTGAAGACTATCAATAAAAGAAATGTGATGTTAAATGGAGAATACCTTTACGAGGAGGTGGGGGGGGGGGGGATTTGTACGGTACCTATCCTATCTTGCCATAAGACATGGAAATTTAGAAGTGTTATGATAAAATAATGCAGGCACTTAACTATCACATGACTGGTACTAGGAAATATCAGATATGATTTCTACCTTACACAGATACCCGTACCTCGCTACCATATAAACCATTTTGTTTGTCAGGACATCTAGTGGGCCCAAAAGACTCTGACAGCTGATGTAAACCGGACAACTTGGCTGAGAACATCCGGAAAACGGAAGGGCCAGAGACCGGTGAAATTTTGTTTTGATTACATCTGTCAAGAAAACACGAATAATAAAAGAGATGAAATAACAAGAAAAATAAGACAAGAAAGAATGTATAAGGCACCGTAACCATCCTTGATACCCACCGGGGGATCCGTGTTCTTTCATTGTCGTAAGTTTTCGTAACCTTAAGAACCTGGGATATGATTCGAAAAACAAGAATGCTCAGGAATCATTGAACCCTTACCCCGAGAGTTCCTGCTGGATGGACCCTGCGTATGTTTCCAGTTTCAAATAAAAAAGTATTAAACTGACGCCAGTGATGTCAAAAGTACTAATTGGGTTTAAAACTAAATATTTTATAAGTCCTATCACCTACCAACAGCGCTATAGTGCACTATGTGTTATTTTTCCATTCTATTAGTAATCGAATGGCTATTCAATTTTCCCTAATGTTATTGCAACAAACTTTAATAATATAAATTAAACTGATCAAAAATAAAATTCAATCAGGTACCACTCACTTGCAATGACATCATGGCAAGTTATAGGAACATATATTATCACAACGAAAACGAATTATATATTTGTTTAACAGGTGACGATCCTTCGAGACACTGCTGGAAGTTGATGATGATATTGGTGATGAAATATGTTGTACTCGATAAGTTGACATGGAGTGGTCTTAAAAAAAAAGGAAAAATCACATTGTAACTCGTCAGATCTCTTTGAAAATATCCCTAATTCAGAATGACCGAGAGAACTATTTAACTGTACTCTTTCGAAAGAAAAATAAGAACAACTGAACAAAACGCAGAATTCATTGCAAGGGAAATTTCCAGGTGTATTTGCCTGGAAGTCGGCAAGACATCCTTGTGTTATTAGTCTCTCGATGAGTCAGTCAACTGTCAGCCATGCGTCATTATTAAACAATGGAATTACACTTTGCTGTTGTTACAAACGTTGCAACTAAATGACTTTTTGAGAGTTAGCCAAATTTACGGAAACCTACAGGAGCCAGCCCATACAAAGTATTCTTGTTTTGCTAATCTATGGTGTATGAAATCTTATTTTGTTGCTTTTACAAATTTGTTTTAATGTTAGGCATAACATATACTAACTAAAACCATTTGCGCAGGTCTCAAGTAAGTCAGCCCTTAATTCTTATACGCAAAGGGGAGGCTGTTGAGCATCGGTCGGGAATTCTTTAACCCCATCTCCTTATCCTAGAATCGATCTCAAGGCTGGATGACCTTGTGCCACCTTCACCAGTAATCATAGAAAATATAATAAAGCAACAGAATAAAGAATAAATCTTGACGTCTGAAATGCATCGCACGAATTTAATCAGTTTATCTACGTTTGTTAAATAACCAAATGCCAAGTGATCGGTGTTACATTGCCCTTTTTACATGACTAGACTTTATAAACAAGTTATCTAGCGCGCCGGCTGAGTCCGACGAATAGCATAATTTTGACCATCAGCGAAAATAGAAGGGATGAAATTTCAAAGAAAAATGAAGAAGAACATTTTGACGAATTTGACGCTTGGCCTTTGACACCAACACAGTCAGTTATCGAGTTACGTCGATAACATCAATAGACATTACCGTCGTTGACGAGATTTATATTTAATAAAACCTTTGTCCCAACTCCGGTCCTCGTCTTCCCTAGAGAATCGCGAAACGTAAACGCGGTTTGACAGGGGCGCTGAGGACCCCATCAACTTACACAGAAGCAGTGCCGATAAAACGAGTCGGCAAACGGATATGTAAAGGAGAATACTACACAGGTGTTAAGCTTACAATAAAACAAAACGTTAACAACGCTGGAGATTTGGATAGTTCTCAGGGTGTAGACCGTGATCATCTAAAGGTAATGACCTGTATATCTCGCGCATTAGATTCCCATGGTCAGAGATGCCAGTTTGTCAAATTAGTTTCGACCTTTCATAACGCCAATCGGGGACCTGTATGGATTTCTGGCAGATTCTGGATGCTAGAAAATGGTCTTTAAGGTGAAGGCTGTGGATTTGACCCATGCGCCCCCCCCCCCTCCTAGCCCCTAACGTCTGTTAATCGGCTACGTGCAGCTCTTATTCACGTCACTGGCACTAAAGAGTCACAAGGGACGGACTTTAAACAAATCAATATGGTTGGAAAGAGACTGGCAAAACAAATGAATAATAAATAGCCTACGAATGTAAGGTGGCATCTGCTGCACTTAACTGAGAATATAATTCATGTGCATGCGTAGCCAGATTTCTTTTTTGTGTGTGTGTGTGTGTTAGTGGAGGGAGAGGGGTTGAAAAGTTGATTCATCGTCCTCATTCTTGATCGCCGTCCTGGCGGGGTGAGGTGGTATAAATTGTTTTTAATTCCTCCTTGAATTTTTGCTTTGCTGTCCCAAAGGGCTTAGTTGCAAACAAGTATTACATACATATTTATTTTATACCAGTTCAGCCTATTTTAAAATGAGTAATTAAAATTATAGATGGATTGAAATTATTTTCAAGTTTTATTTTCTAATCTTATTTCTATTACATCTTCTACATCTTTTCTATATATTTTCTTTATCATATTTTCTAATTTTATTTTTTTCTAATTTTATTTTCTAATTTTAAATTTATCAACGAACGACAATTCAAAATTCCTTCATATTATTGACGTAGGCCTAGTTATGTCACAAATAACATAGTTGTTCAATTTTAATTCTAGACCCACGTGTTTAGTCTACAGATTTACCCTGTAATTAAAAATGAAAATAATACATTACAAATACTATAAACCCAGGAGCTTGAGGGAACTTCCCTTCTATAGAAGTCCACAGTGCGTTCGTCCCTGGCATCAAATTGTCCAACTTTGGGTTTGACCTGTGTTTAGTCAATAGAAGAACCCTTAAAATGACCACTTTACTACATCGCAATTACCGTAAACCCCAGGTACTTCAACTGGAAAACCCTTCCTAGGCCGGGCACCTCCTCCGGTGACCAAGCTGGAGACATGATTAGGGACCTGTAGTGCCCCCTGCGTAATGAATGTGCACCACGGTGGACCCATAATGAAAGATCTGGGGACGCTATGATTACTATGAAATGTTTCCTTTTAGGGAGTCTCTTCCCAATAATGATGGAATTTTTAAATGAGAGGAAAAATGGAATTTGGAAATTAAGATGTATTGGAAAGACAGACCACGATACAGTAGTGTTTGCAACTTTTTTGCAACTGTAGGGAATATAACCAGTCCTTAATTTGGTGTACATTTGACAACGCCTGCAGGAACAATAGCACATCCTGCTACAACTCAGGAGTGCTGCATGGGGAAAGAGGGCTCAAGGTTAGGCCTAGACGGAATGTTAAGGAACATGTGCAAACCACAGTAAAACTTTTTGTTGTTCTGTTATTTGAAATATGTATTCAAAGCTGGGTTACGAGTTGTACAGGCAATTAACTTGTGATCTATATCTTTGTTCTTCATCAGTGTTTCAGGGAAGAGAAAGTAGGGGAAAGGATCCCCTGCCACAAACTCTGAATGAGATCTATGCATTCATCTTTCAGATATTTGACTATGAAAATTGTCTGGCCATTTTGGTTGGCGCTACAAAATTCAGACACTCGAAGAAAGCCTAACCGCCAATCACTGTTACTTGAAATCTAAGGGACCAATGGGAACCATATGAATATTCATGGTGCAAAAATATGGCTCAATCAACTTGTTGCTTTGTAGTTGTTATGTGGCAAAATATGACATATTTTCAACTCATATTCCAACTTTATGGGTGAAATTTGACAAAATGTGAATAATTAGGTTGAGTTTATTGCAGATGATTGAGCCTAAACTGTTGTGAAAAAGCCAAACCGTAATGCTGCTTTTAATTCAGTCAACATTATGAAGAAATGCAACAAGTGTTCAATTAGTTGGGCGTAACATATTTTCCATATTATGAGATGTACCATGATTGTGAAAAGTCGGTATAGGCATAATTACAAGATATGGAATATATTAGCTTATGTACACGCTAGACTTAGATGGCCTGGCGTTTCTACACGCTAGACTTAGATGGCCTGGCGTTTCTACAGGCTAGACTTAGATGGCCTGGCGTTTCTACAGGCTAGACTTAAATGGCCTGGCGTTTCTACACGCTAGACTTAAATGGCCTGGCGTTTCTACACGCTAGACTTAAATGGCCTGGCGTTTCTACTCGGATCCTACTACTCTAATCCACTACACCCTCATTCCATGAGAAACGGAATCCATAAACATTTTCGATTTACCTTTTTCTACACTGAGAGACTTTTATTATAGCGATGAACTTGAATAAGCATGTCCCACACGTATGACAAGATACCCCCTGACACCAGTTACAAGAATTTAATTGTAGGTGATTTGTTAGGGACAAATTTCGACTGTTTTGAAAAAAAAAAATCAAAAGTCGGAATTTCGAGTTAAAAATGAGAGATTTCGCTTTTAATGAAAGTCGAATTATTTTGTTAGAAACAAAAAATCAAGATTCGACTATAAAAAGAAGTTGGAATGTTGCGTTTCTGATATTACTCTCGCAATAGCTAGGGTTCCTTTACAGAGGAACCCTAGCAATACCATGTAGCTACTGCCACCGTATAATTGTGGGGGAAAAAAAACGCGTCGACACCTTTCGACACCTTTCGACACCTTTCGACACCTTTCGACACCTTTCGACACCTTTCGACACCTTTCGACACCTTTCGACACCTTTCGAGGGGTAGCATTCTCAAAAGAGGGCGCATGTACGAAATACAGCCAGGACACAGTAAAATATTTATAGTGATTGAGTGGGTACACAAAAGGTAAAAACTATTAAAAATTTCATCTCAAAGAGGTTAGTATGTCTTTTAGTTGAACCAGTCAGACAATTTGGACACATCAATGCGTTTCAGGGGACAATTTCTGCCACACGATTCCGAAATTCTTGTAGCATAAAGACAAAAATGTAAAATACAATAATGTAGTGGTTGACAGATGTCATTCAACTTAAAGGGAAGTAGGGCGTTTCTTTTAGAGAAGACATCCATATTTTTGAAACCAATGTTTGTGGATGCAGAATGATAGATTATTCAAAATAAGGAAGGACTGAAGCCTTCTTTTCAAGAAATAAGCTCCTCACAGACAGAAATTCAGTTATTTGTTGCTCATCACTAATTTGTTCACCCAAACTTTTCAAAATTCAAATGATGCATCTTCCATTCCTCATCACATGCATAATGTTTTGAGGAGATGAAGCTTTGGTAGATGTTTATTGATGACACTGAATGGTTTAACAATGATTATCGCTATTTTCTTTAGTATGTCATGTTGGTGTACTCTAAACGCCCTATTTCCCTTTAACTGTGCCCTTGTTTGAACTGGTCAATGGGAAGTATACTAGTATAGCGAATACTTGAGTTGGTTTAAACAGCTGATGCAGTATAATGAGGTGTATGTTAATACAGGGCTTTGTTTTTGTAATTACTGCAGTTCGTGATACCCTTTCAAAAGAGCTAAAAAAAAATGAGCAGTGTGTTTTCGATACACCGGTATAAGAATTCAACTGGACGTTTTCTTTTTGCCACTGTATGTTCATTATAAAGGCGCGATCTACTTGTTATCGTAAGATACATTCTGCTCTTTACCAATTTTATGCCGTTTTCGTTTAAAGTAGTTTCCACATGCCAGTTTCGTTCAACTTATGAATGACACATTTATCCGTCCATGAACAACCCAGCTTGTTCATTTAAAAAAAAATAAGAAACGGTTGAAACATGATATTATTCCTTGTTGCTAAACATGCGACCACTTTAAGCAGGGACTGTAAAAGGTCCCCCCTTCAAGGAAGTGCTAGCTAGGTTGGTGGAAAACATTCTACATAATTTAACGTTGACGATATCTTCAGAGAAGTTAGGAGTCAGTCGATGCCCCATGCTGTTCCATATATTTGATATAAATCAAAATAGGCTATGTTGTTCATTTCAATATTTCATGACTTGCTGACGTCAAATCAGTAATCACTCATTAAATTGAAGTATATGTATAAATAATTGTTATTGTTGCACTTAAAATGTCTCCGTTCGCCTTAAAGTAACGTAACAAGATGAAAACGAAGATAAAAAAAACATGATGCAGAAGTCCCGTATGTTCCTTAATTTAAAATAATTAAAGGAGACATGTAACTAAACTTAATCTCTTTAAAACTATATTGAAGTCTTTACAATATTCTATTCGGAAGATGTTTTTCATAATTAACAGATGAGATTAAGCATCAAACTTGTCTTCAATCCAAACAAGGAGATGTCCGTCTATACGACTATTTTGTGTTCACTTTGTTTATTGGACAATGTCTGTCATTAGGTTTCGTACATCGTTATGTGCGCTGTATACTGCCATTCATCGCTTTCTTTTTTCTGTCATGCTACACATTGCTTATACTAACTCGGCTTGTGTGATCCCCTGATCGGTAAACATACTACGCATATAGAGGAAGTTTTTGCCAACATATGCATGCGCGTGTGCTGCCGACGTATCTCACTTTGAAATAACTTCCCGATATTCATTTTGACCGGACGTTACATCGAAATTACCGGTCACTTCGATATGAAGACAGTGTATAGACTAGGGAAATCCTAAGCTTTAGCTGGAAGAATAATTCTACAGTAACAAAATGGCTAAAGTAGGAGGGTAAGTGCACTTGCTGCGGGAATGTAATTCGCACGGGGATTATAATAACTTTGTTCACCCAAGATGACAATTCTACTTGAGTCGTATACGAAATGAGTCGTATACGAAATAAGTCGTAAGTACCAGACAACACAAATTTTGGTATTTCGAGGCACAAATCATTCGACTATTACTATGATTAGATGAAATGTTTCAGTTAGCAGCATAGTACTGTACAGTGTACGTAACGCAAAGTGGGCGTCATTGATCGTTTCTATTGTTATGCGCGAACGCATGACACTATTACGCCTACCATACCCACTCATGATTCCCGCAGCCCCTCCAGGCAGCGTGCAATTGGACGCATTTTTTCCCATTGGCGAATAGTGTATAGCTCGCAGTCGTGGAGGCCAGGGCCCTTCACTGAATCACTGTGACGTTACATGAAAAGGATCTAAGTTGAGACCAAACAGAAGACGCGCTTCGCAATTTACTGCTTTAACAGAGATGGTGCGTTGCGACGTGTTGCGTAGTCTAACGCGTCAATCTTAAGATGTGAAGACCCATTATTAGCGCATTGTGGTGGTCTCCATGGTGTTTGAGCAAACATCTCACCACATGTTATACGGTACAATAGATACAGAGGTTTACTGCAGCTTGTTGTGAAGATCAGTGGGACAAGTTTGGCTCATCGCTTCATCGGTAAGTTCAGGTATTTCCGTTCTCTTCCACCAAACATTTTAGACAAGATAAATTGAAATTGAATTTAGTTATTTAAAGCAGGGTACTAGCGCACAAAACACGGAACATTGTAGGAGACAAATTTCCAAGTAAATGCAGACGTATGGGTGGGGCCGTGAACTTTATAACATTACGTAATTGTCTTAAACTATGGTAAGTGTGTGACAAAATTTTGTCGTCGAATAGGGGGTGTCGGTGTGTGGAAGGGGGCGCGGTGGAGGGTAACCCAAGTATTTTTTGTTATGTTCAGGTTCTTAATTTGTGTCCTGATCGGGTGAAGTTTGGTATTCATTAGAACGGTTAAAAAGGAAGAATATGGGGAGGGACCTCTTGTTAAGCAATGGACAACGTTTAGTGTATACAATCGATAACAATGAAAATGCTTCGGTAGTACCTGCAAATTACTAGACATGGGGTAATGTGTAGACTAACGAATGCAAGGAAGTTGGATAGGTTATACGGTTATATGTGTGGAGATACAACCTATGCTCTGCCGTTGCGATAGACGTGCACTTAGGCTGCACATGTAGTGCCCATGATGGCCTAATGTCGATATCGGTATTCCGGTTATACATACATGTATGATGGCAATGTATGCTTTATAAGTGTATATAATGTTATCATTCCTTACCGACTTTATTGTTTACGTACTATACCATTATAATTCATATGATGTGTCCGATTATCGGAGAAAAGTATATATACGTCTAGGAAGTGCCCGAAGAGACAGTAAGTGTATGAGTGTGTGGGCTGAGTGGGGAGGGGGGGGGGGGTGGTGGTGGATAACATACAAGGTCTAGAAGTGGGATATCGTTCACCCTGTGCAAATTGTCCTTAATTTCACTTTCATACAAATAGGTGTAAGAAAGCCGTAAAAAGCCTCACAAGACTTACAAAGAAGAAAACGATGATAACATGTAGGAGATAATCTGTCATAAAAATATCGAACAAATATGGGCCCTACACATAAAAATATAGTATAGCCTAAAATGAGACATAGTTAGAAAGGCTTGGAAATAAATGTGTACGTGTGTGTTTCGGGGGGTGGGGGTGTTGGAGGGCTATAAGGATGAATCAAAAGTGTGTATGGGTAAGAGGATGTATTTTGTAATTTTTGTAAATTAATTACTAAAAATTTTTTTTTTTTAATATTGACCATCAGTATTTGAAATACTTTTTTTGGATTGTTACAACAGATAGACAGTCAGTTAGACAGACTGTAAATATCATTCCAAATAATTCCATTAAGACGCGCTGAATCACGATGGCTGAATTCTGAAAATTTGAAAATCACCCCCCCCCCCCCAAATCGATATCTTGCATGTACAATAGAATACTCTGAAGATACTCTGACGATACATGGACATATATGGCATCAAACTTCAGGCAGCAAAGAATAATAGCATAAAGATGGAAATTAGTCTTAAAAATTTAGTAATATCGTGAAAAGAACTTTGGGTCATGGAGCCTAACTTTGTTTCACAAAAGTATTAATTGGGAGCTTCAAAAATCGAGTCGTAAAAAAATTGTTCCCATGTTTTGGCTACACTGAATTGATTAAAGGCAAAGCTGGGTCATTAATTCGATTAAATGATTTGGGACATTTTTTTCTGACCGGCCATGGATTTGAAGGGAGGGGTGAGGGGGAGGGAAGGTGTGCAGGTGTGTGTCGGGGGATCAAATGTGCAGTACGGTATGTTTTACTTGACTAGGTGTGAAGGAAACATTCGTTAAAAAAGACGAGAAAACTCCTCAGGGCCTTTACTCGAAATTTGTACTTATATTTTGGTATATGAAAAGAAAAAGATTTGTCAGATAAAGCTGATTTCGTTCGTTGCTACGAATAGTAAATTTTTAGTACAGAAAGATCTTGACAATCATTCGTTACAGCATTGAAAGAAACATAAGAAAGTCATCAATCAGAAAACTAAACTATTTACATGAGGAGAGAGATGATTAAAAAAGAAGACATTACAACAAATATTTTGAAAAGTTTCTTCAATTGCTTGTAGCTAATATGACGCTCACTGCGATTATTTTGTAACGGGTGTTTTCTACCTTGGTAAGCTAATTTAAACTTGAATTTGAATTAGAAAATAATTGGCTGCTTAAATTCACGTTTCCACTGGAAGATATCAAATCAAAAAAGGTGTAGGTGATGTATACGTCATTGCTTAAAACGCATATACGCTCTGCCCAGTGACAATCCCCCCCCCCCCCCCACTTGCCAATCTCGTGTCATCATCGAACAAAAATTGGAAGAAAACAATGAGACAATCCCAGAATAAGTGCGGAATTATCTCTTCATGAAGTTTGCAAGACGAATAATGAGGATTATCAATAATTTTCATGAGATTTATTTAAACTTCTATTGGTATCTAAGTATATGTGTATAAGAAGACAAAACCGAAAATATTGCACCCTAAAAGAACGTATTCAAATTGAAGAAAAACATCAGAGGGACATTAGGTAATTTAATCAAATAGATTTTGCTGAATAGATTTGTTTCAGAAATGATTAAAATTGATTCATTTTTAATCGGATATAATCGGAATTTTTCAAAGAAGATATCCCCTAGTCAGTGCCCCTTTGAATGAATCTTTTCTGAATGTGTAATTTAACTTTCATTGATTAAAGCCAACCCTGAAAATATTTGGCCACGTATCTGTGCCAAAATTATGCTTCAATTTGGGAAGCACAGTCGGGTGTGTGTGTGTGTGTGTGGGGGGGGGGGGGGGGTCATTAAGACATTGTAGTCCATTAATAAGTATTCTTTTGCTGGATTAATTTGTTTCCTAAAACTCCAAATTTAGTATCCACGTGATCACGTGACATGTAGGGTTTCCTTCCACACCTTACGGATAGAAGAGATTAACTATTGTACTACGCGAAAGGAAAATTTCAAACTGACAAACTTCCAAAAAGTCGTTGTAATATCTGTAATATTCTCTTTTCGGTCTTAAAGACAATGTGACCATGATAAATTTCCACAGGGTGGAGAAGTCTAACATCTACGAGGAAAAACTTTGTAAATTTTCTCCTTAGTCTTTGTTAAATCGTTAGTAAAACTGCTTCGTGGGTTTGGAGGAGCCGGAAAAACTATATACTAGTTGAAAAGTTGCAAAGGTCTTATGTATAACATCTCCTCCAGTCGACTAATATATCTATAATTCCAAAACTTCAAAATATCTGTAATTGTAAAACAAAACTAAAGTTTGTTTCAGTGTAGTTTTTTTTTTAGAAAAGGGAGATTTCAGTACAAATAGCCTTCCTTATGACAATTAAGCCCAACCTGCAGGGTGTTAGGTCTTTTTGACCAAATAAAAAGACGGTCAAAGACATAACGCGGTCTCGGCGGTGTGGGAGGACCTAAAGGGGAAAATGTTTTGCCCTCATTGTTTTTTTTCTTCTTGGAAGTTGTTTTTCTGCCATCGATATGTCTAATTTATAGTGACATATTTCTTTGATGCTTAATGTAAGTCATTATATAAGAGCTATGTGTTCCGTGCACATTGTCTCTGTCAAAGTCAGTGAGGAATAGAGCATCATCATCTGTAAGTGCTTGTCCATTGATCAAGAAATGTCAACATCATCTACGTCATTATATCGAAATATGATTCTAAATAGGGAAGTAAAGGTGAACACTTGCTTGTAACCATTGCCATCAGACCAAGGGGTGTGCAGGGGTGTGGATGAGGCTGGGAAGAGGTTACGATCAGGAGGAAGAGGGGATACCAAGGTAAATGATAAAAACCCTCGAAGATGTATAGTCTTTAACACGGAAACATAAAAATAAACTTGTTATCATACTCCTACTGAAAGCCTTAAAGACTTGATAGCGTCAACATGACATTCGTCTCGGATTCAGGTCTAATCCAGAAGTCGGTAAACATCAAAATCTTGAGATGAAAACCAATGTTGTATCGGTAAATTCTAACATGGTTAATTTATCTTAGCATTTGCTATTAATGGACCTTCAATAGAGCCACATGGAGCAATAGAGTTACATGTAACAAAAACAGACCATATTTGAATGTGTCAGAAGAATTTGCCTGAGTTGTTTATAATCTACAATGTGTAATTTCTACAGAATCTACGGCATGGGTTTTAAGAACAAGAAGAACCGAGTCCATCCTTCTGGAAAAAAGAAGCAGCAACGAAAAGAGAAAAAGAAGAGAAGAGTAGCTGGCCTTGTTCAAAAGGTGATGACCTTCTCTTGCTGCACAGTCGATGGATCTCAATCCGAAAATGTCGTCAGTCCAGAGACTTACATTCGATGTGATGGATATGCCCAACCCAAGACTGCTACCCCTGAGCAAACACCCCCAGAGAGTCGAAAAGGGTCACCTGTGATGAAGAAATCTTCATCAAGAAACTGCAGATTCTCACCGACTCAAGCAGGACAAACCGATGAGCCCTGCAACATCTCCAACATCTTGCAAAGATGCTGACCTTGCCAAACATCCTGCATCTCGTGACAAGCCTTTCGAGGAAAAAGATAAACCTGCCCCTAAACAAGAAGTTGCTACCTCTGAGAATCCTGTTCCAATTCTGAGCATTTCTAAAGAAGCTTGTGACCGCGTGCTGACAGCAGGGAAAAGTGTCAGCTCGCACGAGTACTTCGATACCGTTGAGCCCGTTGCGACGGTAGTACCCTACCCCTCCAAGACCTCCGAGCCAGTACAAACACCTGAAAACGAATCATCAGATGAGTACGTCACTGCCTCCGAGGATGAACATCCAGACGAGAAGAGTGAAGAGGCTGTGAAGGACCCAGTGGAGAAGCCCAACTGCTCCGATGAGAGAGCAAACGCCAGTGAGAGGCAGGTTTATTCCGACGAAGAGCAACAACAATTGCAAAAAGAGCAGCAACCTGTTGATGGAGAGCAAAAGAGCGTTCCAGAGGAAACCTGTCAAAATGGGGAAAAGCGCAAGGTAAGTAGTTTCATTCTCTTCTTGTTTTTGTTCACAACATTGAACTTGTTTTTGTTTAGAATTTAAATATTTAGAACTGAAATATCAACGAACTGTGCCAACATATTAAATAATGTTGTCTTTAGGATACCTGTAATAGTTTGTATTTTGGAATAGGGGAAGCACGGTGTCAATGGTAGGAAATCAACAAAATGATCAATTGTTCGACTGTTGTAATATATATAATAATGAAAGTATAACATATTTCTGACAACTGTACTTTTTCTTGTGTCTAGGAGCATGACTACAACTACTACTTTCCACCAATCCCAACCAGCACATGTGGTCTTCGAGGCTGGACCTTTCCTCGCGGGGTGACACAGTTTTTGATCCAGCCATACCCTCCATATTCACTCAAGCCACACGTTCCCATCATGTCATGTGGCGTCATCCACACGTTGCTTGCTGTCTCCTTCTACGCAAATTCTCTCCAGGGAGGGGAAGTCTTCGAAGGTAGCAAACTTGACGAGTCTGTTGATTGGATGATTCGTTCGGTTATCAAGAATGGTAACACTGCACACCTGGAGAGGTATCCTCACAACAGGTTCCTGACAGCGATCGAGTCGTTTGAGGTAGTCAGGGAGAAGTGCAAGATGGGACTCCTCGAGTGGGACATGGAAAGCCTTCTCGCCCCTCTTAAAGCCATTGGTATCGACCTCCAGAATGAAGACCAGCCTACAGGATTACCAATGGATATAATCCAGCCTGCTTCCGACGACAGTTCCCTGGCTCACCACTTGAGTCAGTTGGACGTGAACAATGGAGATGCCTTACTCTACACCTTCAACAGCAACTTCATGTCCTTCGTGCCTACCGAAGATGGTCGAATTCTTTTGATGGATGAACATCCTCATCAAGAGTTGAATGCTGGCGCCGTCATCCTGGTCTGCCCAAAGACCAGAGAACACGTGCAGGATATGCTCGACAAATACCACAAGGAGCACTTCGGTTCGTCTTTCAGTCTCGGTCAAGGAACAAAATTCACTTTTAAGAAATATTAACTCATTGTAACACAATTTTATAGCAGCTATTTTTTATACTGCACTTGGAAGAAACGAAGCAAAAAGACTAAGAGACATTTGCGGAAATGGCAAATACCGGAACATTCTAGAAATTTGGACCAACATGACTTTCCTGAAGAACTGTAACAGGACACTCTTGGATCACAGTGTCTTGGAGAGGATGAGACAAACAAATACCGACGTCATCATCAGGAACTTAATAAGGAGAAAAGCCAACTGCGAGAGCTCTGTACGTGGAAATCTTTAGCTTTAGACGGTGAAAACAGTGTCTCATTTACTGAATGTCTGCAGACTGTCTAACTCAACAGATAAAAGAACGTCACCTCATTCCACCTCTGAACAACACTTGACAAGGGTATTTCACATGTGGTAGGTTTGTTGGCAGGTTTTGAAGAGGTCTTTGTCAACTTAGATGTCAAGTTATCGACATTCGTAAAAGGATGTCACATTTCAAGACAGAAACAAATTCTTGAAACTTAGTCCTAAACAAATGGAAAAGATAAATGAAGGTAACAGGTCCCGAGACCAGAGCCATCATAAACCATTCTGCATCCTCAGTTGGGTTTACCCTTACATACAGTTATCTGGCAATGTATAGCAGACCAAACCAAGGTCTATAAAACTGTCTCAGCTTTTAGAGATGTTAACTAAAATATTAATTGTATAACAATTAATGAAGAGAGGATAGAAAGTTTGTGCTTCATGTGTTGCCATGTGAAGAGCTGGAGTAGCTGTTAGGTGGAATATGTTCCTGAAGTCATTGGGTAAATATGCTCAAAATGACAGTGACTAATTTTCATGTGTTATTAATTAAAGGAGGATAGATAGTTGTGATACACATTTTACATGAATTTTTGCTCATTCTTTCATCAAATCGGGTAAACGCATGTATCCTTAATAGATTTGTGTTAAAACAAATAAGTTGCACATAACAAATTCTTCATTGTGCCTTTGGTACACATATCTATTACGAAGATATGATTACACCCGATTTAGAGGCAGAACGTTCAAAAAGGTCATGTGTAACGTATGCCACAACTATCTATTTCATAAACGTTCGGGTATCTCTTACCTCAGTCTGTAAAACAGAGGTAAGACTCCAAAATTTAGTGAGTGACCATGCAACACCTACAGTTGGAACAAAACACAACGGACATTATAGTATACTGAACTGACTTATCTCCTGACTTAGTTACGACGAAGAACTTGTGGAAACACTGACTTAAGGACGTGCATAATTATTCGCCGACGGACTTTGGAATAAGGTGGAGGGATAAGAAGGGGGGGGGGGGGGGGGGGAGGTGGAGTGATCGGGAGGGTGCAGTGGTTCCTAGAAGCATGAAGTAGGTGTAAGATTATAGAGGGTTGGAATGTGAAGATCCAAGGAGGGTGGTCATTTTTTTTCACTTTTCTCCTTCTCTTCTTTTTAATTTTTTTCCCGCTTCCATTATCTTATTTTTCCCTTTTTATATATTGTATTTTTTCTCTTTTTTGGGTGTGGTAGTGTTGTGGGTGGGGTATGGCAAGGTGAATAGGGTAGGTGTAGGCAGTTATGTAGAAAAACCACCTCCAAAGCCAAAAGAGACTGTCAATGATGAATAATCCAGAAGTAATAAAGCACAGACAATTGACGCACAGACGAACACACATATATACTCAACAGAGGTAAATTTAGTAAGTGACCATGCAACACACAGTTGGAAGAAAACACTTAACTGACATTATAGTATACTGAACTGACTATCACCAGACTTAGTTACGACGAAGGACTTGTGGAAACACTGACTTAAGGATGTGCATAATTATACGCCGACGGGCTTTGGAATAAGGTGGAGGGAAAAGAGGGGGGGGGGGGGGGGGGAGGTGAAGTGGTACCTAGGAGCATGAAGTAGGTGTAAGGTTGTAGAGGGTTGGAATGTAAAGATCCAAGAAGGGTAGTCATTTTTTATTTTTTCCGCTTTCCTTCTCTTATTTTTTTAATTTTCCCCATTCCATTTTTTTTATTTTTTCCTTTTATTTATCGTATTTTTTCTCTTTTTTTTGGTGTGGTAGTGTTGTGGGTGGGGTATGGCAAGGTGAATAGGGTAGGTGTAGGCAGTTATGTAGCCTCCAAGCCCAAAGAGACTGGCAATGAAGACTAATCTAAAGGTAATTAAGCACAGACAATTGACGCACAGACGAACAGACATATATACTCACTGACTGACTGTATGACTAATGCCCCACTGACTCATGGACTGACTGACTAGTGAAGATTATTTGAACATGACTAAGTAAGCATGACTTAATTTGACTTTGGGAAATAAATTTGACTGACTGACTTACATTATCGACATCTACAATTATTAATTATGCGGACGTTGCGTAAGTCATGCACTCAATATAACAAAATAAAAAAAGAACAATTAAATAAATCTTTGTTCCAACCGAAAATTATAACACTTGGAAATTTTTGCACTACATGGAACTCGTGAATGTAGCCAGCTACTCATATAAAAGAAACTACACTATGAAGCACTTATCTTTCTCCAACGACTCTTTTCAGTTTAAAGGAGGATGGTCAGTTGTGAAATAAATCTTACACAGCTTTTTGTGCTTTCTTTCTCCAAATTAAGTGAAACAAGTAGAAACATACCTATTTATCCGATTTGCGGTGAAAAATGACAATTTCGTTAAAGAGTTCCCCAGTAGAGGAAAAGAAAAGTTAATAGTTGAATTTTCTTTCGTTGAAGCCGGCAAGACAAAATTCATGAGTATGTATTTATGCAACTCCCTACCTTTGCAGCAGGAATGTTGTTGGTTGAAGGCCATCAATGTCTACATGCATCTGGAGAGACCATGTAGCACTGATAACCTTCGACTAAACAACATTCTATGGTCAAGCAAAAGGGAGGCATAAATGTCATGTTCATGAATATTATCTTGCTAGCTTCAACAGAAGAAATACTAAAAAAATAACGGTGTTTCCTCTCTACTGGGGCACTTTCTAAAAAAATTTGCCTTTGGCGTATCATTTTTTACCACAGATCTGTTAAATACATATGCTTCTACTCGATTTGGAGATAGAAAGTGCAAAACGTTATATAAGATGTATTTCACAACGATCCTATGCCCCTTTAAAATATCGGAACTAGGTCGATTATACATTGAACATCTGAAGTACATTGGTATGACAAAGGATTGTCATGCAAATTCTCTCCCTGTCGAACGCACCTACCATTGAAACGATGAATTTGGGGACTTACACAGAGGATGCAAGAATGGTCAAGGGTTGTGGCAGAAGGATTGCCGTTTTTAACAAGTTAGTCCTGCTCTGTATGATGACCCTTCATCTTGGGTCGTCAACTCACATATGCAAATTTTATTCAGAGAATTTTCTAACGAAAATTAGTAGCAATTTCCTTATTGCGCTATAATGACATGTTGGCAATGAACTCTTCCATAAACCAATCAGAGACCATATCTTCATGTGAATGAACTCGTGTCAAGCAGCGTTCGGGCGTGGTGTGATGCATAGTCCAACCGGTATAAAACTGGAAGGACGAGACCCCTGTAATAGATGCGCCCGCAACCTCGTCCATCGGGTGAAGTAACGCAGTGGAACATTGGTGTTGACTTGGCGGCCACTTGCAGTAAAAAGTTAAGCACCAATCAATGAGAAAGAAATATCACCGACTTTAGATAGACTTTAAAAGCAAAGATTTCCATCACGTACGTAACACCAGCCTCCGATCGGCTCAATGTCTGAAAAATCCTTCCACCCAGTCTCCTTCCAAGAAAACTCTCCATAATGCATTTTCCAAGAAGTCGAACGTCACGGCTACGTCACCATCTCTTCAGTATGAAGTTACAGCAATATGATCATCAAATCTGCGAATGTCCATATATTAGAAATAAAAAAAAAGTTCTATAAAGAAAACAAGTATAAAACTGTTAAGTTATTATTCCACCGGTTATATTTATTTTATCAAGCCCCGAAGTACAAGTATGTGTGGGAGTTATGAAACGGTTTGACTAAGTTAAGGGGGGAGGGGGAGGAGTTTTCCCTGCAGTCGAGGGGATGCAAAATATACCCCACAATGTAACGCATATATTTATACAATACAATGGCTATTCCTCCTCGCCTTGCTAGTCCGGAGAGCGTAACTTCGGTAGTACTGTAGTACTATCATCTACTAACACCTTGAGACCATTAAAGAAAAGAATGTGACAGAAAAGAAAGTAACAGCTTACACAAATCTACAAATGTTTACATAATGCGATACGCTAAAGATAATCGTTGAGGTTGTAATGTTTCTCTTGAATTGAAAGTAAGTCTGTTAATTTGTCTGATGACATCAGCTCCATAGTCGTCGTCGTACTTCATCATCATCATCATCATCATCATCATCATCATCATCATCATCATCATCATCATCATCATCATCATCATCGACATAATCATCATCATCATCATCGACATAATCATCATCATCGACATAATCATCATCATACTCCTCAGATCATCATCATCAAAAGAAACGTTATTACCACAACATCAATCATCATTATCATCACCATCTTTAACAACCCCCATCGTCAGCACCATCATCCAAATTCTCATCATCATAGGTATCATCATAGGTATCATCATAATCAACATTCTGATGTTTATTATCCTCCTCCTTATCATCACCATGATTTTTATCGTTATTACCATCATCATAGTTATCCTTATCTTATCCATTATCTTCCCTCATCGTCACCATGATTGTTATTGGGCCTATCATGATCATCAACGTAATCGCCATCTGCCTCATATTCGTCATATCGCAATCATTTTCATCACATCAGCGTCGTCGTGGTTATATAATCATCGTTATTACCAGCATAATTTATCATCGTCACCATGAATATTATTGGGCCTATCATATTAATCATGCATCACCATAACAATCAGCGTTATTGCCACAAGTATCATCGATATAACAATCATCACCATCACTAAACCACCTTTTTCTAACTGGGCCTAGAGCATGACTGACTGGATCAACGAGTGTGACACAGTGTGATAGGGAGATACATCATGCCTCTGTTGCTTTGGCGCACCCAGAATTTTGGACTAGGGGATGAACTGAGAAATGTAGGAATTTGGGAAGACTATCAAAGAGGAGCGCCACCATCGGTTGGAGCGGAGCGTGCGAAAAAAAAAAAATGATAATAGTAAAATAAAACATAACAACATCTCCATACAGATCCCCGAAAATTGGAAATGGTACTGTCAGTATTTTCTTGGATGGAAAATCGACTTACATTATTGGGAGTTTTCGCCGTAAAAGTCTGATAACATTTGTAATTTCAGTATGAATTTTGAAGGCTGAATGGTCAACACCATCATTTCCTGGATGGGAGGGGTGCTGAGGTACTCAAGCTTGCATTTTCTTTACCGCCTCTTTCACTTTTTTGTCATAATTTTCAGAATGTTGTTTTCCTTTATTTTTCTTTCTTCTTTCTGCGTGAAAAGCAGAAGAGAGCGCAGGTGGTTCTTTGCTGCAGGGAGGGGGATGGTTAGATTACATCCCTTATTATATAATAGCTCCGCCAATGAAGAAGAGAGAATATTCTACCAAGCAACTGAACCTCCCTATTACAAGCAACACAGTTCTGTCACCCACCCAAAACAAAAGAAACAAAAGGGCACACCGAGAGACCAAGGAGTCGAATTTGATATAATATGGACATTATTGAGACCCGCGAAACCCCACAACAACAAATCTAAGCGAAGCAATCTATGCCTTTACTGGTAGTTAGATTTCAGGTACAAACCTCTAGATTCTACTTTCCATAAACGCTCGGAATTAATGGCAAAACGCCGACACTGAAATGAGTTTCTTCTACATTCCAAACAGAAGCGCAGTTCGAGCCACCCTCAGCCAAATTCATGAATACATGGATAGACCAACTGGTACTTTCCCTTATTCCCGTTAAATCTTTTTCCTATAGTTCTTTATCTTCCTTCATTTAAAATAATTAAAGATAACTTGTAACTAAACTTAAAAACTTCTTCTTTAAAAGTATATTGAAGTATCAACAATATTCTATTTGTAAGATAATGAACATGAAGCATCAAACTTGGTTTCAGCCACAAAAAGGAGATGTCCCTTTGTAAGACCATGTGGTATAAATATAATTTTGTGGTCATTGTATTTATTGGACAATTTCCGTCATCATATTTCCTGCGTATAACTTGTTGTGTGCGCAGTATACTGCCATTCATCGCTTTCTTTTCTGTCATTTTGCACATTGCCTATACTAACTCGGCTTGTAAACGTACTACGCATATAAAGGAAGTTTTTGCCAACATATGCATGCGCATGTGCTGCCGATGTACCTCACTTTGAAATAACTTCTATATTCATTTTGACGGAACGTTATCTAAATTACCGGTACCTTCGATATAAAGGCGGTGCATAGACCAAATTCTAAGTTTTAGCTGGAAGAATAATTCCACCGTAACAAAATGGCTAATGCAGGAGGGTAAGTGCACTTGCTGCGGGGCATGTAATTGCACGGGGAATATAATAACTTTGTACACCCAAGATGACAATTCTGCCTTAGTAGCATACAAAATAAGTCGGAGGCATAAGTACCACACAGCACAATTTTTTGGCATTTCGAGGCACAAATCATTCGACTATTACTATGATTAGATGAAATGTCTCAGTTATCAGCATAGTACTGTACAGTGTACGCAACGCAAAGTGGGCGTCATTGTTCGTTCCTATTTAAAAGTATTCATTGACTCCAAGGTCAAAATGGCGGAACGTCCGACCATGAAGGCCAAAGAAGATACGAATTTACAGTGTCTCGACCAACCAGTCGTTTCTTTGGATGCTGTAATTAGTAAATTCCCTAGAAAATATTTCAAATTGTCTCGGTAACATTAAAAATCACTATTCTGCGTGGTCAACATCAAGAAACCGAACACTAACGCTTTATACCTAAAAAAAATTCGAAAGAAGTAGGATACATAAGTCTCATTCTAGTACGTATGTAAGTCTATGTCTCAATCTACAGCATATAGCATGCAGACAAATCGTTACTAGTAGCAACTGTGACTCGTTCAGCTAGCTGTGGGTTGCTGACGATGCCGTCTCTCGACGACGAAATGGGTGGTAAATGTGCCGCGGCAATGAAATCTTGTCATAGCCGTCGGTCATCTGATCGAGCGGTTTCTGGCGAGACAGCATTCGGCCACAGGTAAACAGATTGTTAGGTGTTGTATCAGTAGATGGCCCATATTTTAGTTCCAGTTGTACACTTAATGTTATCGTGGGCCGGCTGAACGTTAGCTAGCCAATATAGGCCTACAAATGTTAGCTATAGTATTACGTTAGTGACTCTCACTCTGACTCAAGTCTGTTAACTTGCCTAACATTACGTCATGACCTGAACAACAACCGTGTTCAACAATATACCCGTATACTTTTCGACTAGTCAAAATACAGGTCTACAATTTTGACCTTCACATTAAAGCACTAATATTCCTAAAATTTATTCATTTATAAGATAGCCAACTACCGCGCGGGCGCGGCGAACGCGCCTCTAGCCTAGCCTATCATTTACAAATCACAACTTTTACAAGCTTAGGTTCGGCAGATTGAAATAGTGAAGCACGCCACCATTTTTTTGTCATTTATACACTAAGTCAATGGCAGGCGCGCTCGACGGGCACCATGGGGCAAGTTAATTTTGTTTGCATCGTTAAGAAGGTGGAATAATTTCATCTTCGGTGACACACTTTTTCGTTGCAATGAAAACATATTCATTTCAGACAATATTGATTCATGAGAAAACGTTCCGACTTTCGTAGGTGGAACTGTCACAAACTCGGAATGATAAATTTCCATAATAGCGCGTTCTACTGTCACCCCTTCATACGTCAAATTAAGACCCTTAAATTGTTTTAAATTACCCACACAGTGAAGAGGTCACCATCTGTCAGGGATTCAAGTTTCTTCTGCGGTAGAACAGTAGAATAATGTAATTGCAGACCTATTTTCAAAGGGCTCACTTGGTGTAAATATTGATGTTGAAGTAAACTTGGTGATAAGACTAAAGGTGCATTTAGTTATGGCCTTAATTCTGTAGCCCTCTTCTGCCTTTGGCCCTCTTCTGCCTCTCTATTGTACATTTGTCATTGTGTGATGTTATGACAGTTGACAGTCTGAGAAAATATTCAGCCTGCCTCCTCCGGCCAGCTTGGAAAATCTTCTGTATGTAAGGGTACGCGCCCCGGGGTCCTATGAGACCTTTAAGTACCGATGGCTAAACTTGGGGGCGTCCTTACTGATGTTAAATATTGGGGGTCGTTGGCCAAGCCTGCTGGGTATCAGGCCAGTAGTTGTGAGGCAAGGTACAATTTATTCAGCTACTGAGTGTAACACTACTACATTCGACGGACAGAGGGGACACAAGCCAACTCCTACTTGCGACATAGCTGAGTGCCTATAATTTAACACAACAATTGCCTCTCATCATAGATCTTAAGGGACGACATTTAAGTCTCGGCACTGTTGTCCAACTTCCCTTATCTATATCCTCGGCAAACAAACACAAAGACAAATAGAGGCGCATAGATACTGTGTCGGTAATTACACCTTTCTCGTATGAGACTGACACACAGAACCATCTCAGACTATTCACAAGTGACGGTTTGTCTCCGAAGAATTATAGCAATTCTCTATTCCTAGTTTCTGCTGCAACCAACACTTGAGACATTAAACACAATATGACAAGACTGTCTATGATTTGAACCTCCCAGTTTATTAAAACCCAGTTACTAAAAAAGGAATAAAAGGAAATAAAAAGACTTAAAGAATACTTTCAACACTTTACACCATGTACAGTAAACCCAGATTTGGTGCACCCCTGCTTTGTGTCTGCTCACACCTAGCTTTCAAGACACGTGACAGAAAATGTAAACAAGCCTAACTTTTGACCCACTGAGGTCGTACTATACACAATATCAACATACCAGGCTAACACTAGCCAGCACACAGTAATCACACAAATGGCCATATCACGCTTAAGTTAACAACACACTTGGGGAGCTACACGTCGTTAGCCTAACACTAGGCCTCACAGTAAACACAACAATACACACTTGGGAGCCTAACTTTCAGAATATTACATCGTAACATCATGTCTTACTTCACGTAAGTCACATAACTCATAATGATGCAGTAATGAATACATTAACATAAACATTTAGTTTCATGGCAATACAAACTGAATTATGAACATATGAAATCACATTAATTAGCCTACGGATCCATCGTGGTCGCGACGCGGTAAGGTACCTGATGCAACTGTAGTGTTACTTGTTAGTAGAGTTGACTTCTAGCTTCTCGGTAGTAATCATCGTTAATGTTCAGCTCGAAAGTAGTAAGTGCAGTCATCATTACAGGGGGTTAATATAGTCTGTTCTTCACATCAAGCTCGGCTGAAGATGTCGACCTGCAAGATGGCGGCCACACGCAATACACAGTCACCTGTACACATTGGTTACGATGTACAGTAAGAAACGTTCTGGAATCTCACAGGTGGTCTGGCAGTTGTAAAATGGGTTCTGACAGTATCGGAACAGTTACATGTCTTCAGATGACAGTTCCCGGAGCAATTAGAATACGGGATGACGACGAATTAGCAACAAAACGCCGGAGTCAAGGAGGCGACGTCTGCACAGGCCAAGTGCTCCTCCAAGACTAACGCGAGTGACTCAGAGGGGTTTCCGCATCTCCAACGGAAGACTCTTCCGGTGTTGGGTTTCTTGGCTTAAGTTCCAAAGAACAAAGGAACTTTCTTAAACTTTTAAAATGAGGGCAGCATACTCTCAGTTTCGCAAAACTGGTATGCCTACATGTAGATGCCTTAATTGTAGATTATTAATCCATTTCAGGGATGATCCTTAAGCAACTGAAAATGGTTGTCCGAAGGACAACCAGCTGCAAAAATTTGGTTGTCCTCCCAAAAATTTGGTCGTCCTCAACAAAGGACATATAAAAATAAGAAATGTGCAAAATGTGTATTTTGCACGTTCAAGACGATGTTTTTATTTGTCTTTCTTATACAGGTTTGAACTTTCCACAGTTAAATTGTATAAAAATAAGAAATGTGCAAAATGTGTATTTTGCGCATTCAAGACCATGTTTTGATTTGTCTTTCTTATACAGGTTGAAACTTTCCACAGCTAAATTATACTACTGACTTGTAACTTAAAAGTAATGCTCAGGGTTTTCCCAAAGGGGAGGGGAGGAGGGGGTTTCCAGAAGGAGGCCGGTAAAATTCCACTTTTTCACTTTGATAATAAAAAAATGTCAATATCTAGGATCACTGAAGCTGTTAAGTAGATATCATATAGACGAAAATCTCTGTATAATATATTGTTTGTTTCAAATCAAAATATGATGCATTTCTAATCTTGAATGGTACTGTTACTATTAAGAAAATTCATTCCTTTTGAATCAAAATCTGACAGTCGTACGCATGAAGTGTCTATTGAACACACACCAATGCTATAAACAGACGACACTCATCATCTGAGTGGCTTATCTGAATCCTATTTGCTTCAACTGTCAACTCATTCCACCAGTCCACTCCCCTTTCCAAGGATTTTTTTTTCCCCGCGCGGCGCGAGGAACATAATTCCGGAGAATCAAATAGTTCTAAAATATTTTTCCCCCCTCTGTTGGAGCAATCCATTTTGTTAATCTCAAATACACTGTAGGCCAGCAGGAAAATTCTGCACTGTGATTGGTTGAATTACGTACTACTTGGACTAGCCCAAATTATGGGGGTTACAAAACTCTACAATGTTTGCACCAGCTCACCTTGCAGGTGGCACAGATTGCGTAGTATTTTAGTAAGAAAAATGGCCGAATTCTTCAACTGCGAGTCATCGATCTGGTACTTGCTGTGTACAATATGTGCATGAACAGTTCAGTAAAATCAGTTAAAACATGATCGTACACTGAGGCTGTTTGTTTGGCGTTGTACGTACGGTGGATTTCAGGTTGTTTTGGCGGTTTTTTGGGAATGACAACCTGTGTTTTGGAATGGAGTTCATGCAGGTTAAATATTTTGGTTGCATCTCGGTGTTTGGGTTGTGCGCATTGTGTCACAATGTAAATGAACAGGGGTAAAGTTTGGTCGTCCAAAGGACAACCTGAGGTAGTAACTTTGGTCGTCCTACAGAAATTTTGGTCGTCTCGGACGACCGGACGACCGCTAAATTTCATCCCTGCATTTGCTTATATTAAAGCATAAAGAGAAATAAGTGATCTTATATTTAACCTTCCTTGCTATTATAGTCACCTAACCTTCATTTTTCTAAGGTGGGAATTAATTGACCAATTCTAACCAGGAAATTAAAAAAAATACCGTGCAGTTGCAAAAGAGATTTGCAGCAAGAAGTTCAAACTCCAGAAAAATGTCTTGTTTTTTGCAGAGGCAAAGTCCTAAATGTTCTTTCTTTTTACAGCTGGCTTGTTAGGTTCAACTTACTCATGGAACTTCGTAATTCGATCTGCAAGTCACTCATTGAAAGAAGAAAAAAAGCAAAAGAAAGTTTACTCTTGCAGAAATTTCGGATGGGCCCTTCCTATTTGCCCCAAGTTTTTTTTTCTTTTCAAAGAATTACGAAATTTTATCAATTTCTCTTTTTTCTCAGTCTCTCAAGTAATGTTCCTGTACAGTGCATCCAGTATTAAAGGTACTGTAAACCAAGGAGTTATTCATAACTTTTACGAATAAAAAACAAAAATATTGTCACATGATTGGTAATCTTGCCATTCTTTAACTGTATAGTGGGGTACACTAATTCAAAACTGTCAGACTGTGTTTTTGTTTTAAGGTGTGACGTTGAAAGTTTAAAAGGTTTCTGTACATATGATCATACATGCTTGATCCACTCGCTTTTTGCTGCGTATAGACATAACATCATGAAACCACGAAGCTGTACCATGCTAAAGGGTGCAAACTGAGCTGCTGCATGAATAACCACACAAATTGCAAATACAGTAGGGTGCAGTCACAGGAATTGCTGAGAAAATGTTTTGGGCAATTAAACACTAGTTCAGAGGAAAATGTTACATAAAATGTGAAAATGAATGCGAGCAGCCCCTAAATGTGGAGGAATCCCTCCATCCCCTTTGGATTTCTGCCTGTGAGGGACTGGTTGATGGGTACTGGGTGGCTCTATCAATTGTAAGTAGTAACCACTTACTCATAGCACAGGAAAAGTCATTTCCCCTGGGTTTTAGAGAGAGTGAGCAGTTAATTAAGTCCATGGGGCATTGCAATACTTAAAGAATGTGTATGTCTACAGATCTTGGCAAAAGTCTGTATAGAAATGATAGTCTTGCAACTGCTGCCCTTCCGCTCTGCCTACAGGCCTGTGATTGCATTATTAATACCAAAAATTGCAGGGTTTCAAGTGGAAAGAAAGCTATTTTGAGTTTTGCAGGTTAATTTGAAATGTCATTTCTTGAATATTGTTCCAAAATTTTATGGGGATTGAGTTCCTTGACCTCCATGCTTGTATTTTACTGGGCCAAAGACCAGTCTAGGAGGAAGAAATCAGAGTCTTGATGTGACGGTTAAGACCTGCAGTTTTGCAAAAGTCCTGACACCAAACAAGAACTCAACAAAGAGAGAGAGAGAGGGAGAGAGAGAGAGAGCGAGAAGTGCATGATTACTGGTCCATGTCAATAGAGATAACTCTAACTCAAACAGAAACAGATGAAAAACACAGTACAAATCCCAGATCAACCTTAACAACAGTCTGAAAAAATGGAAATCTGAATTTTACAAAAATACACCATTTAATCGTCATGTACAACTGTTCACTAAAACAGCACTTTCCAAAAGATAAAGGCTCATAGTCAACAAATAGAACAACAGGACCATCCCAACCATTGCAAAGCTCATTTTTCCTCATTCACTGTTAAGGGACAAAATCTCAACCTACCAATAGACCTGTTAGCGGAAGATGGCTTTTATGGCGCACTTTCTAAATAGACCTGTGGGCCCAATTGTTACTTAATACAGCCCACTGGTCCTTATTCCTACTATGCATATTTATGAGTAAGATGCCCTTGACATACAATTATTCCAAATTCCTGCACTAACTCATTTCTTCATGCATAGCTAAAAATAATATGAATACACATAAGCGGATTAAGGACAGGGCAACAGCATGTGCCCTTGGCCCTACACATTTGGGAAAAATAGACATCTTGGGTTCACCCGTACTATGTCAAGTGTTCCTAAACTGTACTCTAGGGCCCCCACACACAACTGCATGCCCTAGGCCTCCCACACACTTTGTCCAGCCTTGTGAATCCACTCCCTTAAAGTAAGTTCTTGGACCACCCTAAAATTAGCTCCCTACAACACCCACCCCATCCCAAAATCATGCACATTACTATTGCAAATAAAATGTTTTTGAGTATGAAATGCTTTATCACCAATGCACCAAATCCCTTCACACATATATTTACCCTGTTCAGGTGTAGCATACCCAAGAGCAAGTCCTCAAGATGACTCGATGGCAGCTATGAACAGCACCGGATGACAAGTTACCCATGCAGACAAGGTGAGGAGAGACAACTGAGATATGAAGGACCTTGCCCACACACACAACATAATGAAACAAAACTCAGCTTGAATCATAAGTTTGTTACCATAGCCAAAAATCCATCACACCCTCAATTAACTATTTCTATCAATTTGTACACATTATGATCACATCCTTAGAACTTAAAGGCTGTAATGCATCACCCCAGACAGTTTAAATTCTCTCAACCACCTACCTCTAGTCCCTCCCTCAGCCTGTCTTACATTTCTCCACATGTGTAATCAAAACAATGGATCCCTGTGTACGCTGTGTAATAGGAGCTGCTCTGCATCTTTCGAATTTGCTGTCTATCTAAGAGTACTGTAACTTAGATCCAGTTGAGAATTTTCCTTTCAGGGAGGTAAAAATATAGCGTAGGGTGATGCAATACAGCCTTTAAATGGGACAATTCTGGACGATCCAGTTTAGCCCTTTCCCTTTTGGATGATTCTGTTAGGAAAAATTGCTGCTTTTTAAGGATTTTTCAAGATTAAGAAACAAAACTTTCAAGTGTTTCATAGCACAATCAGCAGACAATGCACACCACTCTTGATTTTATTTAGATTTTCATGACACAGACTGCATGTCACAACTACATTATGTCTACCATTGTCCACAACAAACTATGAACCTTTTTTGAAAGACCAAAAATCTGTGACAGGAATATGAATGAAAGGCTATTGCAATTTCACTCTCTGACCACCCATGATTCCAAATGGCCTTTGACCTACTTTCTGCTAGTTTCAAATTTTACAGTACCCTGGTTTTATTGTAGCAGCATTCCAGGCACTATATGCTGTATGCCAAAAGTTCAAAGAGAGACTTTTTTCTACTGTCTAACCTTAGATTCAATGTTCATAAGAACCCAATGGGCAGTGTTGTAATTGAGTCACTGAAGTTTGAGTCGAGTCTCCCACTAGTCAAGTCAGAGTCGAGTCAGAGTCTTTCACTAGTCACGTG
The DNA here is from genome assembly GCA_021234535.1 of Stichopus chloronotus. Taxonomy (NCBI): domain Eukaryota; kingdom Metazoa; phylum Echinodermata; class Holothuroidea; order Aspidochirotida; family Stichopodidae; genus Stichopus; species Stichopus chloronotus. The sequence goes on along the minus strand of CM037839.1, from coordinate 21,189,403 downwards.
GAGTCGAGTCATCAACTGAACTCGAGTAGAGTCCCCAACACACTCGAGCCGAGTTGAGTCACTCTGTTAATTCGAGTCATCTTGAGTCACGTGAGCATATTGACCTACAATTGACCTATAATACTAGATCAGACAAGCAAGTTATGAATACAATTGTTAAACATGCTGATACCCCAGATCCTGAAACGTTTGTTGGAGCAGAATTGTGCCTCAATATGTCAACAAGTATCGAAATAAGAACAATTAAGAATGAAATACCGAAAATTAGCAACTGCTGCGTGAAAGTTGTCGGAAAGTTCAGAAGTTTTCTCTTTTGACATATGTTCATCATCAAATGTCAGCTCACTAATGCGGGGAAGAATGTTTCAATCACTTGATACGCTTTGTTCATAATCTGGGAAATGCTGTAGTAATCGAAACGGTGACCATATGTATGGTGCTTGTTCGTGAACAATAATTGCGTGAAGATTTGGCACTACTGTATTGTGTTTCAGGCCATAGATCGGGAAGTTACAGAGTTACCTTGCAAGGCCCGCACAAACACGGCAATCAAACACATGAAGCAAAACAAAACGATTCAACCATTGGCGTAGCCAGAAGGGTGTAGGTCAGGGGAGGTGGTCTCATGTATGGATGATGTTGCAAACAAAAGAAAAATGTGTAAATAAGGAAGCTGGATGACAAACTTTTAATACCTATATAAAGTGTATGCATTCTCTCCAATTTTACATTCAGACTTGCAGATCATATTGTTAGTCCAAATTAGGAATTATTGATAGTAAGAAAATATGGCATTTTCAGGACAAAGTACACTATTTTACACCATTTGCATCTAAGCCATTTCAAAAAAAAAAAAAAATGATGAAAGGGGGAGGGGCCCTTCCCATAACCCAGCACTACGACAAAATTGAAGATGGTTAGTTGACTTTCCCCTGTCAAGGATAGAAATGGTTAGTTTTTAGAGTGCCAGAAATTTTTCAGCACTTGGATCTAGTATCAAAGAAGCAAACCATAGCGCCATTTGTAACCAACCCTTCCAGAGGGGCCGTGTCAGTCTTCCCAGGGTTGGATGTTTCGAACCCCGGGAACACTGAATCTTGAGAATTAAAGTGACATTTCCGGGAACATCGAACTGAGGGAATAACAAACCTTGTACTCATAGGCAACCATTGAAATAATACAAAAAAGGGGAACATCAAACCCTGGGAACAATGAACCCCTTGAACGTCAGATGGACCCCTCGCTTTTGAGATAGTAAAATTGTTCAAAATGGGAGGAAATCCCTGCTTCAGGATGGCGGTTGAGAATGGGGAGGGTCAGTCAAGTTCCCTGCCCCCCCCCCCCCCCACACACACACACCAAAATCTTGGCTACACCCCTGAAATAAGTGCCTGACATGGGAGCACAAAATCAGGCAATTTATAAAAGCTGATGTAGTATAGAGGTAACCTTGGTTAGGATAGGTCTGAATGGAAAATTACATATGAGACTTTAGAATATGTCCTTTCCTTCCTCGAAACATACGCAAATGTTTAGTGGGTGTAGATTCCAAGCTCTTTTTTTTTTGTAAGCCCAGAAATGCTAAGATTTAATCAACATTCCAGAGAAGATTGCTGCACAACTCCGTTTTGAGGTGTTATTCATACAATGTACTTCTCATGAACCTAGTATATAGCAGAACTGGGCATGGGGCTTTGAGATCCCCAATGACAGAAGTTGAGTTAAAAATATTAGTCCCTCCCTCCAATATTTGCCAAGTGCTCTGAGAGGGTGCATAACAACCCATCTGATATACAATACAAATTTTCGTGCATTGTCATTGATTGATAATTGCAGACACGAGGCCCCTTTGTAAGGCTGGGTATATACAGCACAGCTTAGAACACTGGGGTCATGTCATTTTTGGCCACTGGGTAGAGGGGTCTTACAAAGACAAAAACGTTCTTGTACGCTCTTTGCCAACCATGGTGGTAGTCCTACCATCACTCAGAGATGTCCAAATATTTTTTTTTCTTTTTTATCACTCGATCTACCTATCCCAATGCAACTGGTGCATGGAATTGCCACTCCCTGCTACCCAATCAGCACAAAACAATCATAAGTGCAAGACCAAAACCTGAATCAGTCCCTCTCCCCTTCCAAAACAAAAAAAAAAGAAAAAAGGAAGAAACATGGTATACAACATGATTAAAAGAATCACACCACTCTATTCATTTCACATTCTGATTGGCTGCCAGATCTATCATACTCGACATGCTCCATGAAATGCCTAATGACCTCCAATTCAGAGCCTTGCAATAACAAATTCATGTTGAATGCAAATTGAAGCAATTTCTGTTGTTGTTAGGAACTTGGGAGTATACCTTCAAAGTCACAAAAGGTTCTGTACAGTACATCATACATTTAAATAAATTGCTACATTTGACAATTTGCTGCACCGATAAGTTTTGTTCCAAGCAGTCAGTAAACAGCATTGTAGATTTGACAGTCAGCATCAAAAATATTCCCATAGAAAATAACATATACACAATAACAAATACACAATCATTTGTGCGGTCATTTTTTATTTGTGCAATCCATGTACAGAATGATCAGTAAAAGGAAAAGAAAGTGATGGCAACAAAGAAGAAATTCCAAATGTTATATACTGTGCACCAGTCTCCAGAGGTGAATGCTATCATCCACTCAATCCATTGCAACACATGTATTTATTGCATTCCAGATTTTTCATAATGGCAAAACAGTAAGGACATTTGGACACTTTGCATCAGTCCATTCAAACAAGACATAAGAAGAATGGGACACTTTTGAAGCTAATCCCAGATTGAAAGTTATTGTCAATGTAGATTCTGGACTGTAAAGACATACTATTACCAGCTGTGAGAGAATGTGTTTGCTGGTACCGATATGCATGGAGCTTGTGTGACCACACATTTCCCTTTCCAGTTGTATGTGAAGGTAGCAGATGCTATGGATTAAGAAAGTACCAAAATTTGACCTGCAAAACCATGGAAACAAACCTAGCAATAATACTTTAAAGTACACTGCATGCAGGTCCTACAGTACATACTGTACGTCAGAAAGTTCTGCAGGCAGAACTAGACATTGCAGTCACGTACGTGGTTATGTCGCACGGGCCTATGGTGCAGGTTGGTATGTGCGGAGCGGGTATCTTTCAGAAGATGGCAATTAGGCCTTACATTTGGCAGATTCTAAAATGTAACAAACAACTTTATCCAATTCACATCGTAGACATATACAGTGTACTGCACTTACCGTTTGCTCATACTTATGCTCTAGCTCTTCCTCATTAGAGTTTTGCTCTGGAGTGACATACCTGTACTATGTGAAGAGCTACAGCATAAACATGGGCAAGAGGTAAGTAAAGTCACTCATGAATACCTACATTACACCAGAAAGCTAGGGGAACTATACTGCTTACTAGTAATACTTACAGTAAACGCTGATAATACACATTTATAACGTGCCTGTATCCATCAACAAAGATGTTCATAGCTCTGAGGATGCTGTATATGCATGTCTTGGTACAACATGAGTATGGCAGTTACAGTAGCACTGGCACCACCAAGTGGAGGAAGAATTTTACCTTGGGCAATCGAAAAATTGCCCCAAGTTCCCAACCTAGCTGAAGTATAGTGGCCTGGCAGATCCCTGTTTATGTGCATGTCAGTATACTGCATTCACCTTTCTCAGTCTTTCATGGGACTTAACTTTTTTTCACCCAGAGATTCACTAAAACCTCAGAGCCTCTAGGGTGTTATGCCCTGAGCCCCATAGAAAATTCTCCCCTGGACCCCACGAAGAGCCCAAAGTTTTCATGTTTGTTGTAAATTTAGATGAATAGCATGACATATAAAAACTGTATGGAATCTTGGAATTGTATGATGCATTATGAACCACAATATACGTATCCTTGGATTTAATTTTTCACTTGCAGTAATTTGACAAAACATGGGGCTCTGCCCCAAGGACCCCCTCCTGAACTTTAATCCTGAAACGAACCACAGGCCCTAAGTTATCATATTGTTAATTTAGAGGAACAGCTAAATTCATTGAAATCTTTTGAAATCTGTGTACTGGATGATCCGTTATGAACTGAGATAGACTGTACCTTTATAACACGACTTACAGTAACTGTACTTTTTTCACCCTGAGACATGCTCAAGTTCCTAAGAACGTCAGTGGGACTTGCCCATAGATTTCACCATGGATCCTAACACAGACCACCCTCTGGACCCTACTTGCTACCAGATTGCACTAATGCCCTACCCCCTCCTCCATTCCAAAATCCCGATGCTGCCACCGGCAATTAGTTGCAAGTCATCAGTAGTAAAACAAAACAAACAATAAAAGATGATCATAATAATGTTAATAGCAGGGACCTTCATCTACACATGTAGATTGTGCTTCACAAGAGAAGCATACTCAAGTTCTGAAGATGTTACTGTACCTTATTACCTGAGTTTCTCCACCAAATGTTCTACAGTACCTGGGGTCTGTCGATAGTCTGCTGCAATCTGCCACATGTATTGCTGTGTAAAGCAAGGTACCGTAGACAGTGGTGGCACTGCGGGGGGGGGGGGGCATGAGGGGGCATTTTCCCCCCAGATTGTTTCCTTGCCCCCCAGTTTCTCTCACCCTTCCCAATCAGATCTTGTACTCATCCAAAATTAATTTAATCACAAAACTATGTATTGGCATTGGATTGAATAAGAACAGCTTCCGGGGAAACATGATTGATAAATGCCTAATTTATGTTACACAGGCTGCCAGTTTTCATTTCATGCCCGTAGGCACTTCAACAGTAGGTCAGCCTGGCCAGACCAATTTTCTCTGGAATGTTTACCGTCCAGCATAAGGGAAGGGCGGGTATAGGTGGTTGTTTTCCTAAATATAGGAATGTCGTTGTTTTCCTAAATGTAGGAATGGAATGGAAGTGTATGTAGCCTATGTGTGTGTGAGGGTGTGTGTATGTGTGTGTGTACTCGGTGGCACCGCATAAATGTGAAATAGCACCCCCAAAGAAAAAAGTTGGGAACCTTGGAGTACGGTCAACCGAAAAAATGAATAATATAAAATTAAATAATATACCTCTCTTGGGACTTAATTTTCCACCCAGAGATATGCTAAGACCTCAGAGCTTCCAGGGGCTTCGCCCCCTGGACCCCAACTGGGGCATTGTCCCTGGACCCCACCAGGGGCCCCAATGCGGGCCCCTGGACCCTGCCCACAAGGCCTCGCGCCTCGCGCAAAAATCTTTGCCCCCCAACATTTTCCTTTGCCCTCAGTTTGCCCCCCCCCCAAGTCTGACATTCTGGCGCTGCCAATGACCGTAGAGTACTGTACTGTACCGTAAAGTAGGTACTGCTGTACCTACTTCAAAGATAAACGTGTTTGCTCACACCCTATACATAGGAATTTTGATATTTTTAGCAGACTCTCCAAACAACCTCTTTTCTTTTAATTGATCCTATTTTTCAAAATGTTGTTCAATATTGATATAATATTGTACAATGAGCCAGATTACATCTTCACCCAAGCACAAGAATTAAAACCACTTGTGATCTATTAATCTGTTAGTGCTGTGCTCTTGTAAAGTATCTCTTCTTTTGTTGGCTTAGCTACCATGGATAGCTACATAATATATACCTGTTAGTTCATCAATTACTACGAGCATCTTGACTGAGTTGAAACATCTGAAGAATCCAATAAATTCTGCAAAAACTGTTTGAAATGAGGATAACTTTTCCGTGCTTCAACTGGTACCGCCTGTCATTGCTTGGTCACTTTGGCGAATATGACCTTAATTCTGAAAAACAAAAAAAACAAAAAAAAACATGGTGGTACTTGTGTATAAAACCAGAATGCATTCTGCATTGTGATTTTGATGATGTAACCAGAGTTGCTTTTGATTTCAGGTAATGAGCAGCACCATATCTAGGTAATTGCAACATCCCCTTGTTTGAGTGATGCCATTTTCTAATTAATGTGTCCAGTGTTTCACTGTCCATTCTGTGATGTTTTTTTCTGAAGAGTTAGTAATTATTTGTCAACTGGCTACCCAGACTGTACATGTGAAATTAATCTGAATACAAGTGCAAAGGGAGTGCAGGAGGTTCAGTACAGTACAGTATGGTAAGCAAAATCATTGGGATATAACAAAAAAACATCACGACAATTTGGAGATCAGAGCACTGCGTGGCTCTTTGATTTCAAATGCATCATGACATTTGACCTAAATGACATTTTACTCAATGTCAGGGCTGAACATGAACTTTTAAAACAACTTGCCCAGTGAAGCAAGAGGCTTTTATTTAATTTACTTACCCTAATAATTTTTACTTGCCATGAAATGACAGGTTACATGATAACTACAGTATTTACATCCCAGGTAACATTTAGCTCAGGTAACGCATGGGCCCCATATGGGTGAATCCATATGGGCCCCATGATTTTGCACCCAAGATGCACATATTGTGCCCATATGGAACAATTGCCCATATGTACCCCAGAACTACCCATATATGGGTTATCTGGGCTGACCCATATGGCCCCCTCACAGAACCTACATGCAAAGACATATGGGTCCCATTATTTGTCGACATGGGGCCCATAAGGGGATCATGTCGGAATGTTACCTGGGATACCTGTGCAGTTGCATAATATGACTTACAATTCCAGTATGATTTTATGATTGCCAAGTCATGGCATACTTCAGTATAGTTAAGTTGATTAAAATTTGAAGAACATACTGTATGCAATGAGAACACCTAACTCAGTTGAAGTGCCTAATGGCATGTTTTCCATGGGTTAATGTGTCTCCCAATTGTACACAAATTTTGAGACTAAGAAACTGTGCATATACTGAAAAAATGAAAATGAAGGCAGTAGGCTATTTTTGGCCACAGAACATGGGGGATACTTGACAATCAGCCATGTACTTTAAGTATAAGTGGTAACTTCCTCTATGCAACACATATACTGCACATGAACTGTCACTTGTCCAATTGGACAAGTTGATGTAAGGAACATCTTGCAACCCATCTTGTTTTATTTGTCCAAAACTGTCCTTAATGTTCAGCCCAGATTGTGGTACACCTACCTGATTGATCACAAATTCAGGTACTGGTACTCTACATCTAAATATCTAAACACCAGCTATAGTATGATATCAATCAAGTATTCCATTCTGAAGATATTGTGTCACAAGACTTTTTGAAGAGGACATTTAACTTCCACCAAAATTACTACTGTACAGTAGATGTCTTGCATTTAGCATAGTGCACCTATATATCAAATAAGAGGTCAGTTCAACATTCCTTCTTTAAGATACAGTAATATATGATGTTTACAATGTTTTTGTTTATTTGACCAGTGTGCTCCAAATAATCTTTCACATTTATATACCTAATATTTAGGATTCTTGTTATCATTTTGGTAAGTACACGTATTGATACATTATGTTAATAAGCTTTTGACTGTTAATGACCTTGCACCTCCTCTTACAAAAATAGGTGCAAAATTTGACAGAGATCATCTATTCAATATGGGCAAATACCTCACAGTTACCCTTATTGAGATGTGCTTACATGATTTTGATTTGTGGTGATGTCAAATGACCTTTAACCTCTGGCAAAACTGTTGGTGTACAAGTACTAAATATGAGCAATAGACATTCAAAGTATGAGATTTCTCACAATTTATCTTTTGAGATATGTAAGTTTACATGATTTTACCTCTGGTGACTCCAAATGACTAGTGATCTCCACCAAAAACAATAGCAATCATTTACTCAGTGTTATCAACCTGCACACACTAAATATGAGATCAGTCAAGGTTACCCTACTAGAGTTTACACGGTTTTCACATCGTTCCCTCTGGTGACCTTAAATGACCTCCACCAAAATCAATAGGGAACATTTATTTAGTATGATCAACCCACACACTAAATATGAGATCAATCAAGGTTACCCTACTTGAGATACTGTGTTTACAAGATTTTCTGTGTAACCTCTGGTGATGTCAAATGACCTCTGGCTTCCTCCAAAAAAAGAGTATGGGAAATTTACTCACTAAAAATAAGTCAAGGATACCCTTCCTGATATATTGTATTTACAAGATTTTTGCTTAACCTCTAGTGATGTGAAATGAACTTTGACCTCTACCAAAAAAAACCCCAATAAAAATGGGATATGTTTTGGACTGACCCCATTATCTGACGGAAAAAAACCCCAACATCCCTCAATACAATTTTCCCATGTTCTTATCTGTATTAAACATGTAAAAAACTGTAAATCTTAGCAGAAACTGTTTTACTGAAATATTCTGGTGTACACCTGTCACATCAGTTTGCATAACACTTCAGTCAAATTCTTGAACAGGACTCCTCTAAAGATTACTTTATGCTTTTAAGTTGAAACTAATAGACTTATCACACATTTAGTGTTCCAGATCATCAATGTGTACTTAACAATTGCCAAAAGTGTCGGAACCCATAAAGTAATCAGATGGTGTCATTAACAGTATGTATGTCACTTACATTCTTAGGCAGGACCCCTCTAATCTTAGTTTTTTTGAATTAGTTTCTAAATTGAAACTTGTTCTACCAATTCCGAATTAATTATATGGTCCAACTTGTCAAGAATTGCAAGTTTGAGCAGAAACTGATAGTTAAAGCGAAATAGTCTTACCCTGTATGATGTAAGTCTGTCACAACAATTTGTATGTCCACCACTTTCTTTAATACGGGAATTTTTCAAAGGAAAGTAGGGTAAATATAGGAACTTTGTAAGTTAATCCTCCAAACTCAATTCCAGAAGGCTTGCTAGTCATGAGTCCTTCTTTACATCATTTTTGCATACAACTACCTTGATGTTTGAAACTTCAGCAAAACTTTGAGGGTATCCATTATATAAGCAAGGGTGGAAAACTTCTTTAAAGGCACTTGTTCCTTGAAACTCACTGTCTCTGAAATTAGACCTAGGAATAAGAGAGAGAGAGAAATGGTCTAATCAGCAATTGAACAAATGTTATTTTGGAATGATGACATGCACTGATCAATGCAAACACACAAGGAACACTAAACTGGAGAAACTTGCATCAATTTATGTCTTAACTATCAAATTACAGTAATATTAGCACACAGTGAATGCTGACGTATACCCATAAAGACTTTGGCATTTGAAAAGTAGCAATTTGCAGCATCAATGAGTTTGCTTTCTGCTGTCAAGATTTTATGCTTGCTGTCTATATCACAGGTTTTCACTGAGTCTATATTTCCAGAAGCATAGGCAAGACTTATCAAAAGAACTTTGACCTTCACCACAGTTGATAGGGATCATCCAATCAGTATGGCCAATCCACACACTAAATATGAGATCAATCAACGTTACATTTCTTGAGACATCGAGTTTACGGGGTTTTCACATTTGACTATGGATGACGTCAAATGACCTGTGACCTTCACCAAAAACAACAGAGATCATCTACTCGGTATGACTAACCCATACACTAAGGATGAGATCAGTCAAGATTACCCTCTCAAGATACCACAAGCAAAGTGTCACACACACACAACATCACCACCGCACAGATTTCTTCAGCATTCGGTAAGGAATCAAATATGCTAGTCTGACTGCTAGGATGTGTCACGCCACAAATTTGTAAACAACATGACAGATTTAAGTGAATTTCAAAGGGGTCAAAAGTTGCTTGGTAATTCAAGACAACACCTTGGACAATATCTTAGCTGAAGGCCACCATTGGGTGATGCATAGCACACTAGAAAATTTTGGACAATTTTGGAGATGGCAATATATCTCACTTCGCAGATCCGTTTCAAATAGAACCGTTTTAGCTCATTGGAATGCTAAAGAGGGACAACACCTGTTTGGACTATTTAGCATTTTTATGTCAAATGTCAAGTGGATATTGCTACAAATGAATTAGTATGCATATTGGTTTAACTACTTAAAAGTATGTAATTTTCCCCCAAAAGATTTTAATTTGTTTAATTACACTGGTGCATGCAACAAACCCATGTTGACCTAGAAATATTCTCTACTTCCAGTTTTGTTTTGCAGTAGAGGTATGTGAGTGCATCATCAATATACTGCACAATCAACTTCACAAATTACTTTTACAAAGAGCCTTAATATATGTAACAGCATCTGCTCCCATAATACCATACAATTTTGTCTCTTCTGAAAAAAAGTCTGAAATACAACCTACCTGAGAAATACATGGCTTGGAGGACACTGAAGAACAAGAATGTCTCGAAAGACTTTTACCCAGGCAAAGTTTGCTGGCATAACATGGAAAACAAAGGAAAATAGAGAAAAATATGCTAAGAATCAATGAAATTGAGGAAATACAGTATTTTCAAGTTATATAGGAATAGGAAATAAAGGATCACTTTGAAGCCAAAATCTATGTCCCATGGCATGGCAGAGCTAATGACATGTAATGATAGTATTCTTGATAAGGCACATGCAATATGGTGGCACGTCACTATAAAATTCATTGAATAAGAGCTCTTCCGAAAAATTAAAATGAAATAACTCAGATACAGTACATGAAATTAGAATAAATATACAATGCTCAGCCTAAGATGTTACAGAACAGCTCAATATATACAGTAGTACAAAGCACAATGAAGTACTCAATGTGTCTCTTAACCCAGTGAGGTACACACAACACTACTTTCACACTGAAGTGCTATAAGTGTGACACATACTGTACAGCATGTTCTGTCTAGAAAATAAACATTTATACAAACACTACAAAACCCTTACAAAGCCCCCCCAAAAACAGCAACATTTTAATCAAACTACACTGAAAGGGATCCCTTAAATCTAAGGCATTCTCTCAAAGATACAGTTTTAACTCAAGTTAGGTACATGGCAATTAAGATATGTGTAACTTCTGTCAGAGAGTAGATTCTACAGGGCTTTCATACTATTACAGAATAATCAAAAGGGAATCATGTCATAGTGTATTGAAAAGGAACTACGTCTTTCCTCTCATCTGTTTAGGCCAATAATTTCATTTTATATTTAATATCAGTGCTAGTGGACGTTCATCTATGTCGTTGCTTTACTCAGTGAAACTTACTTTTATAGCTGATACTACCCAACTGATATTTTTGGGTCAAGCAAATTTTATACAAACAGCATCGGCCAATACTGAGAACAGAAATATTGACCATCACTAGAACCATTCAGTGGTGATATCTGTCCATCACTGCACCACTATAGCCACTTATTTAAAATGGACACTTTATGTCACTTTTAGACTGACTCTGCTGATACCTTCCAACAAATCTGTTCCTTCCATTCTTACTTTACAATCTTACATATAGTAGTGTACTTCGCTGCTCCCTCAAAAAGTGTAGTGTACTTCCCTGCTCACTTTATGTTAAATACCAAAGAATCACCTGGAACAACTATGTTTATAATAATATGGCCTGATTAATAATATATGAGAAACATATTTTGCCTCCTTCAGCATTTTTACAACATACGCCAATTACACCAAGTACCCAGCAACATGGAAAAATGACAAAAAAGTAAGTGCTCACTTTATCTTTTGTCACATACTGTATTTAAACAAACTCCTATACTTCACCAGATTCACTGCATGTTATTATTTTTTATTCAACATGCTTCACCTACTAATACATTGTATTTATTTACTACAGTTGCAAGTTTCCTGACCTTGCTAAATGCAAGTGGCCAACTGCAGGAAATATACAAGAGGTTGCTGCTTAGGCTGGAAGATGAGCCCCGGTTAACCGTCAATGGGCCAATTCCTCTCAGACTGTCCCAGTAGTCTTGTGGTGAGGAGCACTAGAGTTCTGGCCGATCCAGCTATGGAAAGTTTGAGTGACTTGATCCTCATTTTTCTGTACAGCATGGACAGTGGAGATGGTGAACGGTGGAGCGAAGTCATTGCTCGTTCTTGCAGACCAGCTGATATGGCAATGGTGTTTTTGTGGCCTATATGGCAGAAATGTTCAATGGTTTGTAACAAATTTTTACCCTGAGTACATACAACATGGAAACAGGGGTACTAATTAGAAACCAGAAATCAAATGCAATGTTATATGACTGATGCAATTATGAGTACTTTGCGTGAAGAATACATGTAGGATAAGATGATACATGCATGTATGTAATAATAGCTATGTAAATGATCACATCATCTGACCTATGATGATCACTGTGTAATGCATGTGACTTTGTGTTATAAAGGCTTTCAGAGTTGACCTGCTGTGACCCCACATGACCTTCCACCCCAAAAAAATTAAAGTGCCCTTTCTCTGACCAAAAAGCATCTACATACCAAGTATGGAATTTACCCAAGCCTCTTCTTTTGTGATATTGCATTAACAAGTGTCAAAAACACACAGACACATACATACACACACCCAATGACATGCCTTCTTGAATGCAAAACTTACTCTTAATTATCACCAAAACTAAAATACAAAAATTACGCCACTTACACACAGACTCTAATCTGCTTCAACCTTAAGCTAGCTAATCCCCATTTCCATCACAGTTAAACATTAAACATTTCCATAGTAATTTATTTTGTTATAAAAAGTCACATTGGAAACAACAAGCAGCAACAGCTTCACATACTGCTTCCTCAAGCTGTATAAATGACCACAAATGGTCATGAATGAATAGTCCGTGTACTATATACAGTATACTATATACTGAGAGACTGCCACTGATTGAGGTCAGACACCTGTAGTTTCTATGCAATTCATCACCTGCGCATGAAAACCATTGGCTATGGTAATGTTATTTTATTTAGCTGTCATAGTAACTAAAAGTAACTGGCAGATCAACTGTCAATCTTGTAAAGAACTTGTGTGCTGAAAGTAGTTGTTTCTATGCAGATTACAAAACTGTAAGGAGGGAGAATTTCTCGTCAGTCTGACACTCCTAATTAATTTTCATGTTCTAATTAACAGATTAATTGTCAGCCTAGTAAAGAATTTGGAACACTAAAGTACTTTAATCAGATTACAAAGTGGAAGTAGAGGTAAATTGAAAGTTTGTCCATCTGAAGACAACAAGAAAACACTGTTCCTCATTAGTCTAACAGTTGCATTACATTGGCATTAATTATCATTACTAATGTTTGTTTTGTATTAAGAAATTTGTGTCCTTTCTAATGCAATATCTTGTCACTCTAACTTAAAGAAAAAATTTTCTCTCCTTGTTGCATTTGAACAGACTCAAGTAGTGACTAAGACAAGCAAAACGTAAGTGCCTATATTTTGAATAAATATTTAGAGATGCAATTTAATTGTAACATCAGTACACACACATGCTGTAACACATACATTCCAGTGACTTCTGTCAATTGATAGATCCCTGCAATCTGGCAGTCCTATTTAGAAAGGTGAAAAATCATCTCCCAATCAACCAATACATTTTGTTGGGGACCCTTCATATTATACACTCAGCTTATAAAATATGTCAAACTATGTGTATTGTTTGAAATACATACTCTACTGTGCACCTTAATAGATGTAATCAATAAATTGCAGCAATATTTAAATTTCAGAGACATTTGTCAAATCCTGAATGCAGGCACGTGTAGCGCACCATTTGTGGGCACAGATCGTCAAAAAAAAATGTTTGGCTTTAGGGGGCCCCCCTTTAGATGGTCAGAAAAGGTATTTCCTGAGTTTTTTAAGCTGTATTTACACAGCCTTGAAATGAGGAATTTTTGTCTGAGATATGAGAGCATCCCCTTCATTTTTTCTTGAAGCACTCAGCAAATATTTGGAGGGTAAACGCATCTTTAGCGCTCGACATTTTTTTTTATTGAGGACTGACTCCACATATGTCTGCCGCCACTGCCTGACTGAGAAAACATTAGTTTGAAATCTAAGCCCTGAATGTAGCTTAAAACTTATCGCTTCAAATAAATAAATATATTGCCCATTTGTGACTACTAAACCAATTTGATAAAATATTGGCACTATTCATAGGTCTCTTGCAAAGGTATATTGAATCCTAATAATATGATGTTAGAGACTAAGTTTAATACAAATATATAAACCAGAATGACTTCAGGGCCATGAGCAACAAGTGAAGGACAACTTTCTTTTGGTTGTACATACATATGTAAGGGAAAACAGAACTGTTGAGCCTTTAATACAGAGCAAGGACATAGCCAATTGTGTTTGGCTTCACCAATGTGTGAAAAGCTACTAGTTTCTGGTTTATATATTACTATGTGATATTGATAAACAATAGTTTGTGAGGATTTCTTCCTGCAATTTCTTTGAATACAGGTTGCCTAACCAAATTAATTCTACACCGTTCTGGCCCCCCAAAATATTTCAATATGCCTGTAGCACATGTTATATCCTGTGGGCTGATGCTGTTTACATCAAGTCTTGAAGCTACATCTACAAAATAGTCTAATATGTTAAGATTTCTTAGTTGAGGTTATTTGTGTAAAGCTACAACAAAACCACAATGCATTTTAGGATTTTCTTCTACTTATCTGTAGCATCATATTTTTAGACAAGTTTGAGCTATAAATTTGATAATTAACAGTACATTTGAAGGATAATAATCATTTTCTTTAAAACCAGGCAGAGTTGTGAAAGTGCCAGGTAGTATACAGTAATGAATGATTTCAGCTGGTGCCCCCCCCAAAAAAGGGTACCAACTTGAGTAATAACACCTAATACATACTGTATGTGTGTGTATGTATGATGCTCAGATTGTTCAAAGGCAATCTTGAGATAGGAATGATTGATATTTTTCATACTTGATATTTGTCTTTGTCATACAAAAAGAGCCCTATTGCTTTTGGAATAGAGGTCAAATGTCATCTCAGGTCATGATACCTCAAGTTTAGAATGATGGATATTTGTTACTCCTTGATGTACATAAATCTTAATCACTGCTTTCATTAAACATGATTTTGTGAAAGGAGTATGGGCAAATCTCTATCCTTGGGGTACAATATCAAATTAAAGTGGCATCTGTGATACCCCATTTTTATTCTTGCTTGTTCATAATTACTGTGAGCTTGTAGGCTTTGTAAGTTATATTGTCAAAAACACATTGCATTTTTGCATGTTGGATTTTTATTCACAACGAGGCCATGGAAATACTGACATCAATGAGGGATGGCATGGAAGAGGAGAAACAAGATGACAGTGATGATGATGGTGAGGTAGATAATGATGAAGAGGATGATATTGGTGATAGAGAAGTCAATGAAGATGATGAGGAAAGAGAGATGGGTGAAGACAGTGAAAGAGAGATGGGAGAAGACAATCAGCTGCAGGAGGAAGATATGGAAGATGAAAGCGAAGATGAAGGGAACATGTGCGTAGATTATAAAATATCTTCAAGTGAAACTATTAAACATAGAAAAAACATCCTCTCACTTGACATGGGTCGCATACATACCATCAATGAGAACATCATTTCTCAACGTGTCATGTTAACAAGCTACATGCCACAAACACACACACACAGAAATAAAACAAAACATGAGGAATTCTTTCAAGTATCAAATGTTTCCATGGTTCCTGTCTTAAGGTACCATGTTAACAAAATTTCCAGTGCTTGATCTACAGTGACCTTTGACATACAAAAAAAAAAACAATAGGGCTCTATTACTTTATATGAGGCATTTACATGGTAAGTAATAAAATGTACAATGATTCCTGCCTTGAGATATATTGTGAAAAAGTCTTCAATGTTTGACCTCTGGTAGCCTCTGATGGCCTTTGACCTCCACCAAAAGCAATAAGGTACATCCACTTGATACAATGCATTCACATACTAAGTATCATAAGTTTACAAGGTTCCAGTTTTTAGACACCATGCTTGCAAGATTGTCAGTGTTTGACCTCTGGTGACCTCATATGTTCTTTGATCTCCACCAATGAAGACAGTGTTCTTTGACTTAAAGGGCCATGCATGTACAAAAAAGGACTACTTTTTTCAAGGTACCTTTTTAACAAACTAAGTACACTGGTAAATACACTGGTAAACACACACACAGTCATGACTGTAAAGGTTCCTCTTTTCATAAAAAACTGACAATAATTAACAATTAGAATTCACGTCCTGTAGAGCATTCCTTTGGGATGCTCGGTGACCACGCAAGAGTGGAGGAAGCATATGGCTTACATCGTGAAACTTCACATGAGGGCAGCTATTGTACTGTACAGTACCAACTTTAAAAAAATATTAAATTAAATTTAGTATATTCTTTCTTTAAGGTCAGTTTTGATGGGGAAACTGTACTCTTGGACAAAACACACCTAACTATTACGGGGGCAGGAATTGGACCTCAAAGTGCAGAAGTCCTTGGTTGCTAAGGTTACTTATTTGCCTACAATGCTGCCACCTTCATCCACTCGGCCACAGCACCAATCAATCAATTACAAACCAATGCGTAATGATCATTTGTATTAATGTTGATATAAATACAAAATGAGTCACCATTCTACAATTAAAAGATACTTTTTTGTGTTTTCTTCAGACCAAAGCAGGACAAACGCAAACAAAGAAAAAAAGGGGAAAACTGTAATACATAACTTTTACGAAGTACATCATTTATGCATGATATGACAAGTACCTCCATGTTGTTTGATCACTTTGACAACCTTGTGTGCCAATTCCATTGCCACTAAGCTGCATTTTGGCTGTGATTATGGCAGCCACCATTAAGCCCAGTGTGAACAAAAGTAGGTGGACGTTAGAAAATGCACAACCGATGGGTGACATACTGTGACTATAGTGAATGCCGGGACAGATTTAGACTGTCTAAAAACTTTGGCATGGCAGACATGAAGCACCCTAGAAACCAAGTGAGTAGGCCTTGGTCAAAAAATGGGGTGAATGCATAAAAAAATTACATGAGAGTGCAAAATAGGCTGTAACAAAACTTGGGAGGCTGTTGGAAGTGCAACAGGCACATGCATGAAACACAATGTTTAAGTGATGTTGTATGTTTGAATAAGTTATCACTAAACATTGGTAAAACCAAAGGTACTGTTTTCTGCACCACCTGTAAGTATAATCAGACCTGTTATTAGCAGGGTCCGTCTCAGTCTTGTCAATTGTTAAGCTTTCTACTTTTTCTAGTTTTCTCAGAGTATTCATCGATGTCTGCATTTAATTGCAGATATCTCTAATCGACTGAAATAAATTGAGCTATATTTTACCTACATTTCAAGGTATGCAGAATTGACTTACAAATATCTTTAATTCAAAATATCCAAAACTGATTTTTTTTAATTCAGGAAACCAATTACATATATCTGAATTAAAGATATCTATACTCAGGAGGGAATTTTTTACCTATTTCTCATGCATTAATCCTTTCAAAATATTCCTTCATCAATCTTCTACAGAACTGCATAAGATGAGAATGCCCGCTATGCCACCGAGTACAGAAGTACTTATCCATCCACCTCCAAAGAGTGCACAAAATTCCGGTGGAAACATGGCGATCAATGCTGTATGAGGTGAGGAAGAAGTGAGTAAAAGAAATTACTATGCACATTCCATGAGAGTTTAAATTCAAACTTGTTACACAAAAATTGTGTAATGATGGCCAAGAGAGATTTTGTATTAAAAGATGTAAATGCACAACACAGAATCAGATCACCCAGACACAGTGAAAACCAAAAGAAAAAAAAAAAACATTTGCATCTACTCATGAGTACAAAATTCACTGCAACAGTTTGTTTATTGAATGGATATGGATGTTTCAGGGCAAGGTCAAGTGGTAAAAAGGGGACATCTTTATTCCCTCCACTTTTACCTAAAAGTTTGCGAAAATATTTAAAGAATTCCAGGCAAGGAACATATCTTTTGACTAACTTAGCCATTTCGAACCATTTTTCAATCATATTCTTGACGTTTTGAACTTCTTATGGGCGACACAATATCTTCAAGCTTTCTGCCAAAGTTTCTAACACTATGCATGTAGTGAGGCCATTATTATTTAATTGACCGTGTATCTCTGTAGCTTGTGAGTAGTCGACGACCAGCTCTGATTCTTGGTAACCAAACTGATTGACCTACATAATCTGTAATTAGATGGCTTCTTGCCCTGTCTCTGGCAATGCTTGATTTGTTTATTGTAAAGATCATGCTTCCCTTACTGTATCTGAGATGTACTGCTTACAAAGCACTAACCTCCACAACGGAGCCTTTTGATGAAAAATTCATCTTCTCGTGTGTTTTATTTTTGATTTTATTGCTTACCAATTTTATTTTGTGGTAACCACTTTGAATACACAGAATGGCTAATAACTAATTACATGGGTTACCCATGTCGATAGTGTATCAGAGCTACAGTCATCGACTACATCACATGCCACAGAGATCACGGTCAATTACATAAAAACAGCTGCACCCTTCATACTTATGCATGCTAGTGTGGTGAAACCTCTTTGTGTGGTAAGTTTGAACATATCCTGTTGCCCATGACGTTCATTTCAAAATGTCAAGAACATCAATGAAAATGGTTTGAAATGGCTTAAGTAAGTCAGAGGACATGCTCTGTGTCAGCAATTCCCCTCTAAACTTGCATCATTGTACAATGTACACTAAATCCTCAGAACTGCCACCATGAAATAATTGTGGCCTACTACATGAAGCTGTAACAGATGGACACAAATTGACAAATGTTGGTAGAGTGACCATGGGTACAGGAGGGTCTTGTTGGGTGGTATAAATGAAAACGTGTCCGTGCCAATTTGTGTGCTTGTCTATTGTTACAGTTAGGGTTGAGGAAGAAAAAACAAAAGAAAGCACAATGAGGTCCTCGGAATGAATGGAAAACAAAGCTGTATGTGCGCGTGTGTACTGTTTGTGTGTGCATCCGGACCTGTCCAAATTGTGGTTTTTCCAGAATAGTTTGAAAAGCATATGAGCGATTAAGTTGAAACTTGGTAAGGTTGTGCATAATGCCAATATGTGCAAGATGTATTAGTTGTATGGTAAATCCAGCCAAATTTGCTGATTTTAGAGAAAAAAGTCAAGTTTTGCCCCAAAATTGCTATTTCCAGCATATCTTGAGATGTATTTGAGCATTTAATGCAAAATTTTGCAAAAACTTACCTGAGAATGGAAAATTTCAAGGTGTATCACTTTTGTAGTAAAGAGAGTGAAATTTGCTGATTTTTTAGAAAAAAAGCCAATTTTGCCCCACAATTTGTATTTCCAGCATATCTTGAGAACTATTACACCAATTAACTTAAATTTTGTAAGTACTTTGCTGAGAAAACATTGTTCATCATAATATTACTGTAATGGTAAATCCAGGGAAATTTGCTGATTTTTGAGGGAAAAAAGCCAATTTTGCCCCAAAATTTGTATTTCCAGCATATCATAAGATGTATTTGAGCATTTAATGCAAAAGTTTGCAAGGACTTACTTGAGAATGTAATATTCAAGGTATATCACTTCTGTAGTGAAGAGAGTGAAAATTTGCTGATTTTTTAGAAAAATGGGTAATGTCTTTGAACATTCCTGTAAATTATTAGAGCGTTATTTCTAAGTCAATCAATAATTGTAGCAGAATCAGGTCCTGCACAGGTAAATAGGAGACTATTGTGCATATAACCGTGTAGGGATGCTCTTCTATCCAGCCCCTAATTGTAGCTACTAAGCCTAACCTATATGGAATAACCCAATGTTATAATTGCATTTTGTAGCTTAATATGCACAGATACTTTTGAGATGTTACTGTTATTATTCCTTTAGCCTACGTAGTGGCACCAGGCTACAGGCTTTAGCTTGTTACCTTACAGTAGATATCAATATTACCATTGTATGTTGTCTTCTGCTTACCACCATTTCAGGTTCGAAGAATATCAGTGCCAGGATAGGCACTGCTTCTGTTTTAATGTAACACAGTTTGATGTAACACAGCGTGGTAGGAATAAATTTTTTAATTTTGCTTAACTACACCTTGTATAAAGCATAACTTATTTCAAGAATGATGCAACTATCTAGTCAAATGTGCTGAGCTTGATCAGTATGTAAATGCGATTTCAGGTATGTTCTGCATGACACATAATGAGCTTGCTTCAGTGTTAAATTTAGACTAAAATCTGATCAGTGATAATGAGGAAAGCTTACACATACACTGTAATGTTTTACAGGACACCCATCACCAGAAGTGGCTCATCTGGCCCAACTCCTTGCTGGAGGCTGTTTAGGGACTGTCCTGTGCGAGGTTGCCGGCAAAAGGTTTGAAGAGGGTTGATGGCCATCTGGCAGCAGTACATCACCTGAAAGTAAGTTTCCAATCTATAAAAGTAAGACAACACCAGGATCATTATCACTACTAGTCATTCCTTAGATGACTAATTAAGCTTATACAATGAACAAGAGTATATTCAAATAATAGGCAAATATGGTGGCTACTTAAAGACAAAGAGAATTCATATTACTCAGTTGAAACGATATTGATTCTATTGCCAATAGTTTCGTCAATGCCATCGATATCAGATGGCTTTCTGGATGATTTTGCCTACCTGGGCCACATGAAGAGTTGTTTGGTGTCCACTTGGATTGAATGTTTCACCTAGGGTGGGGCCAGTCCTCTCACACTGCATCAAGTGAGTCTGGTAATTCTGATTTAAGCAACAGTCCACCCTGTGAAGCATGCATATAAATCAGTCTGATCACATTGTTGAGTACGTAGTTGGCACCTTCAAATTTTCCCTCTGAAACCATTGCCAAACCATTTGTGATTCAAAAACTAATAAGATAATACATTAACTTCCTGTGGCAGCCCATGGAGACCTTCACCAAAATGGTTATAATACAAAGATATGTGAACTAAAGTAAAATGTATTGCTAGCAAAGAATGACAACTGAAATTCCTCATGACATGTGGCGATCAGGCTAGTGTACGAAGCAATAGTCTAGCATAGCAATTTTCATAGGGTGATTTTGGTCCCTGTAATGGTGGGGCAGAATTTTTGTGTGGAGAACCCGACCTATGTATGGGAATTTCCGGGTCTGGATTCTTTCACCACTTACACAGAGATTGACTGCCTCAGGCAGAAATTACACGCTTGGGCTGGCCCAGTAACTTTGGTCAATTACCTTTGCAATCTTAGCTGGGATATTGGTTACTCCATCAACACATAAGTAGGTCTGTTTCTAGGATGTTTATAGACTACATCCTATTTTGTGTTCTGCATGTTTTTTAATTAATTTTGGCAAACTTTCCTTACTTTCTGTGCAGAAATAAGACAATAAACTGATAAGAGAAGCAGAACAAGGAATTTGTCAAAACAAAGAAAAGAATACATGGCCCAGCTTAAGTGAGTGTTGACTAGGCACACAATTACAGTTAGCTTAGAGCTTAGAAGATAATGTTTCACACCATTTTACCCCTGTAGGGAGAAGGCTAGCAATGATGGTTATTGCCTAATTGTCCATGAACTGGAAAGATGTTATCACAGTGAAGGTAGGTTGGAGTGAAAAAAAAATCTTGCCCCATGACTACTGGGGACAGAATCACGCTATGTCTCAAACTTTTCATGATTTTGTTGTCTGAAGTTAATGCATTGGTCTCCTTTATACTTCTTCTCACAGAAAAAAATCACATGAGTATCAAATACTTTTGATGAAGGCATCTTCAGGTGGTGGCCAACAGACTGCTGATGTGCCAGAGCCCAACCCTCCAAAACCACAGGAGGAGCAAGGCACCTGTTTAGGTACAGTAGCAATTCAAGCACAACATTTGTTGAAATGTTTGTGGTTTATTTTGTAGCAGCATATGCTGTTGTAAAATGAACACGATGTAAAATGTGTCTGCATGAACTTCAGATAATACATATACTAAACAATTACAATCATGCAAAAGATCTTTTTTTTTTAACCCCCCCCCAAAAAAAAACTTACAGAAGGTAAATGCAATACATTAACATGAGTTAAAATACATGCACATTTTCTTTCACTACACAATTACCAACTATTGAGCAAGTAAACTGCAAGCAGCGAATGGACGTACCATCTATACACACAAAACACGATTTATCCTCCAAGCTAGTACACATCAACACACCGGACAACCTGTCTCCCCCCCCCCAGAAAAAAAAGAAAAGAAAAAAAAAGGGAGATTCACAGTTATCAGAGCCAAAAAAATCAGATTAGTAAAAAAATGGCCAATTGCTCAATGACAGTGGGAGCCAATTATTTTCTACATAAATAATGATAAATTGCAGGACTGATAACAAGTCCAATGTCAAACTGGACATGTTCTGCATAATCCCTTCTCCCTGTGGACTAAGTTACAGGTTACTTTGGCCAAACTTGTGATAGTTACCAGCCTTCCTGGCTGATGGCATTAAATAGATTTCTGAAGACTGTGACAGTGACGCTGAGTCAACGTGAGTGCATGTATGAAAGTGAATTTTACATTTACACTGAACACCCATATGCATATATGCAAAACTGCACATACCCATAGAGATAATAAAGAAGCACAGAATGACTCTCATGCAGTGGCACATCCAGAGTTTTGGAATAGAGGTAGAATGAAAATTGTGGAATGAATATCTTAGCTGATGAGCACCACCATCCATTTGCACAGGTAATACCAAAATATTTGGATACAAATACCCCTAGATTGCTGGAAATACCTCTCCCAGGCTTAGCATGTAAGCGCCATGGAATTGGACTATCTGAGTCTGTACTTTCTTCAATGGAAAGCACTTCTCTTATGATAACGATTTCTACATCATTCTCTAATGAAGACTTGATAACTTGCTTGAAATCTGAATATTGGAAACAACATCACCATTCCCTGGATGCAGAGGGCACTAAAACTACTCAAGCTGGCATTTCCTTTACTTTGTTTCTTTTCCTCATTCTTTGTCTATCCTTTTGTCTACTTTTGCTTTCATCCTCTATATACATCACATTCCACCCTGGATTGTTTCCCTGCACCCCTGGTACCACCTCCAATGGAGTGGTAAAATCAGAGGTATGGGAGGGGGGATGGTGAAGAGCAGGCTCCTCCAAAATTGCTAATATTACCATAGTGATGTATTCCTGCATGGTTCTTTTTAGTCCACTGAATCCTTATGAAGGCTTCTTCTCTCAACAGGCCAATTCCAGCAATACATGAGTGTTTGTGGAGGTTAAGCACAGCTGCTGCTGATAGGTCGGCACAACAGCACAGGCGACAGGTGGAGTCTCTACTCAATCGACTCCACCCGAACAATCTGAGGCAATGAGGTGAGAACACAACATCATCTCTACAGGAAACCATCAACACTATATACAGTACTCCAGTAACATATTACTGAATACTGAAAACAATTCCACATCCTTCAAGATTATGCCAACTGACATAGACCTTTGACTTTACAGTAGGTTAACTTTGGGTAAGGTATTAGCGAGGTAAAAATCATTTCCTAAAATATTTTCTTGTTAGCAAAAATTATTGTCAAATAGGGTACAATGAAGACTATATAAGTTTGATATTGTATAATTCAATTGAGTAACATATGCTCCTCTTTCCATATTGTATCACGCAGTTGGCACATTTTTTTTTTTTTTTGGCTTAAGTCAAAAGATAAATGAAGCAGGAGCCCAAACAAGTACACAGGATCTGTTATCAAAATTGCAGTAGAATATATGAACTGCATACTATTACATGAAATCTTACAGACACATTTCAAAATATTAATTTCATAGCAGCAGATGACAAAACAGGAGTGCTAAGGCTTAGAATGTGACAATTATAGACTTTTAAGGCTCACACAACTAAGGTAACTTTTTAAAAAAGAAAAATCAGTATGAGCTGATCCATTTTATGTATGATCCTGGGGGCATTTTACAAAGAAATGAAAAGGAGGGAAGGCTATAATTGTTAGTTACCAGTGATATTACTAAGGGCATGAGGATGGTCTAGTGCCCAGCTAACAATTAGTCATGATTTAAGCTTATGTGATTGCCAAATGATAAAAAATTAATAGCTTAGATTTATCATTTCTTTTATCTCTTCATTCTTGCAGGATCGTCGAATCTTTACGGAAAGGAGGCAAGCAGCCAAAAGCAATTTCTAGTTACCTCCTTTCCATAAAGAAACTCTGCCGGTATCTGCAATCGAATCGGCAGACGGCCAGCTGCCTCAGAATCAGCAGCAGCAATGTGCTGTCGGCATCGAGCTGTGCAGATGACTTTACGTCGTCGCTACACCCCTCTACAGTGCGCAGGGAGTTGAGGGCTCAAATAGCTGGTGTGTATAGCAAAATGCTTCAATCCATACCGTATCTCTGCAAAGTAAAGTAATGGGAAAATAATCAACCTGGTGCAACCAGTACAGTGAATTTGCTTCAATGCCTTATGTATTTGCCACACAGCCTTTGATTAATCAGTTACTTTGTAAATGTATAGGAGGAAGCAGTCCATTTACCATCAACTGTGAACCAAAATGTTTAACAGGTTCTCTGCTTAAGATCTCAAGCAGACAGCTAAGTAGTCTTCAGGTAGGATGGACTATGAGGATCTTCTCCAACATCTCCTGGCATCTGACTACATGTTTAGCATGTTATCAAATAACGTTAAGACCTACATAATTCTTCCATTTCTACATGAAAAAAAGGAGCAATATAAATATGCTAGATTTTCATAACTACAGTGTAACCCATTAAACACTGAACAAATGTTTTCTAAATTACTAACAAACTTTTCCAGAAGTAAATTTGCTTCTTCAGAATTTACTGAGGTTGTTTCCATGTATACATCAACTAACTTGTGAATATATCAATGACAATGACAAAACTAAAAAATATGTATGCTTTCAGCCTATACATCAAATACAATTCAATTGTACTTTACAGAGTGGTGTCATTGACCTCATTATAGGCATAGCACTTGCAGTTCTGAAAACTATTCATATGGAGATATATTGCAACAGGTTTAATAATGTAACCATGATCAGTTAAGATGGATACAGATAAAAGGTGGACAGTAATTACCATAAATGCATATGCATTACAGTGCTGATGTAACAATTGTAGAGAGTCAGGGGTTTCCACAGAAAGTAAGTAGTGGATAAGACTTTACTGGCTGTGCATGCTATGCATCCTGTTTGAACTAAACAAACTGCCTGTAACTGTAAAAAACTTTTAACTCTGAACAAAGGAAATGTTGTAAACACAATCCCAAAGCAAATGAAGAAAGAGTAAGCAATATACATCTTTGCAATCTTAACTGCATAGATATATATACTCTCACGATCTGGAGATAAAAACACTGTCGAGTCTACAGCAGTGTAACAACTTCTTTATAAACACAGTTTTCAAATCCTCTGCATCCAGCTGAAACTGCACTTTCAGTTTTGCCTTGAATAGCATCTAAATGCTCATTTTTTGTGTGTCTTAAAAGTTGTCACAATTTGTTAAAATGGCTACATATGTATACCAGATGTATTGTGATTACAGGTCTGTTAATATCTTCCCTGTATCCCAAGATTCCTCGTGCCATGCGTGTGGATCAAGATTGCAAAAAGAGCCCATTGAGGTTGTGAATTCACCTCAATGTGAACTGTTGAACCCTGCCAAGGCCCCACCACTTTCATATACTTTTCCATGGTCATATTGCTAAAAGTATTTCACCTTCCCAGACATCCTGCTTCCGGAGAAAGACATTGAAGCATTCAAGAGGGAGTGCAAGCAACAGTCTGAATGTTTCTTACAACAGTTGTTTCACAGTGCCTATAATGTCTATGTTAATTAATTTTGTATTTGTTTTTTTTTTTTTTTGGCTGGTTCACTAGCCAATACATTGATTTTTGAAATGGTGTGATCTCATCACCCTAGTATATTCATGCACTTAAGCAAGCAAAATCTACATAAAACAGCAGTGATTCTGTCACCCAACAATATGGCAGGTTTTGAAAGAGCCACTGACCTTCATAACCCTCTTTATCAAATTACATCCACAAATACAATTACTATCTCATTGCCCTATAGGGGCTAAGATGAGATATTGTAGTCACTTGGCTAGCGGAGCTACACAAATCTACATGTGCAGGCCCTGTGTTGAAATTAATGCCCAACTCTGTGGATTGCCTTCTTGACTAAATATTTTAAAAAAAAAATGTATTAGGACCCAAATCCTTATATATGTTACGGATTTGAGTACAGGCTGCTCGACCAATTATGGACGAAGGTTATGGAGGTCCCAACTTTAGACCCAGTACAAATACTATTGAATGTGTCAAGCTGGACATTTGTTCTTTCAACATGCAATTTAAAGGGAAATAGAGTGTTTAGGGTATACCAACATAGGGTATAGCTTGAGTCGTTGCTTAACCGTTAAGACTCATCAATAAACATCAACAAAACTGTGTTTTACACTGCTTTCAGTTTGTTGAGATACGGCCCTTTGATAAAAATGCAAGTATGATAATGAGAATTAAGTGTTGCATAGAGTTGGCATTTCTTTTGCTATGCCTTAGGGTATAGCTTGAGTCGTTGCTTAACCATTAAGACTCATCAATAAACATCAACAAAACTGTGTTTTACACTGCTTTTAGTGTGTTGAGATACGGCCCTTTGATAAAAATGCAAGTATGATAATGAGAATTAAGTGTTGCATAGAGTTGGCATTTCTTTTGCTATGCCTTAACATATTGTGTCCTTACTACTAGCAATCTGATTTACACATTGCTATTGCAAATTTGCTTGTTAAATGAACAATATTTTATGGATTTCGCTGAAAATTGTGACTCTTTCCTGCCCGAGTGGTAACTAATTCAGTCAGCACTCCAAAAGATATTTTTAATGGCATCTTGTCTTAACAAGTAGTAGATTTCTTTCTTACACACGATCTTAAACTTCCATCTTTTTTTTTTTCTCACAAGGGGCATTGCAATCCTCCCCTGACACCGTTGAGTGGTCTCGTCTGGCCAGGATGAGGACAATCCTTATAACCCTGATTCTCTTGAGCTCTGGCCACCGCAGTGGCATAATCTCGCAACTGCGGTTGGGCGAGTTTTGTGATGCTCAAGAGGACTTAATTGGAGGACTGGAACCATACTTTGTGATCAAGGTGAGCTTTCCTAACCTTAGGCAAGTTTGTTCTCCAGGTCCATGGAGCTCATCCTTCCAGCTGACACAAATGAACCCTAGCAAAGAATCTTAGTGTATATATGTCTTTCGGCAGGGAAAAAGGAAATCAAAAATTTTCGTCGAAAAAAAATATTATTTATGCAGTACATTGTATAATAAAAAAGGATAATGTAAAGAATATAGTCATATGAGGTATGACAGGATATTGTACTTACCAAGTTACATCTTAACATACTGTTTGCAATACAAAAAATACAAGTATTGCTGATATATTGGGACATTTTCAAAATAACATGTATCATAACTTGAAAATGATTTAAAAAGAAAAGCTAGTGAAACTAGTAGACACAGGCAACTAAAAGCAGACAATAAATACATTTTCCTTTGATTTTAAACAAATGTTTTAGGCACTAACACTACAATAACCATATTGTTTCTCTGCTGCCTGTGTCTCTGTTACCAAAACATTACAAGATTTAACATTTCACACTTAACAAAAGAAAACCCTCAATACTACTCAGGTTCTAGGGACATACTAGCAAATGTCAAATCATATCATTTACTGTTTTCCATACCACTATTAAGAACAAGCCAACAAGCATCCCACTGTTTAATACTGATAAAGAGGAACAATTGAGAAATGTATGTGCCCAGATAACAACATATTTGGCAATTTTATTTACTTGCTCTAAACAATTCTGATCAGGAATACAATGGAACATTCTCACTTAAGAAAAGTTTTCAGAGTGTTTAGTATGGGCAATTGCTGGGCAAGATAAAGCTTTGTTTCAGAGATGAATATAAGTTCCAGAATGCATTTAAATACAGCTGTACACTGTTTAAAACTAACAACAGTGTGGTGACTTGTCTTAAGTGTCATTTACAGAGTATGCTGTGGACTTTACATTTCATATTGTTACTTGAATTGTTTTTTATATAATTTTTGTGCAACATTGCTACTGCAGTGTTTATCATGTATATGAAATCAAGCATACCCTCTACATTACAGTACATGGACTGTAATTTGTAAGCATTTGAAACTTTGCATCTGAAGGCACATCACCAAATCTGATCTATCAATGACAATGACATGTAAATGGAATGACATACAGTTGCAGGATATGCACTTGAAGAATGTTTGATGGACATTGCTCTGATGACAAGATGCCCTTTCATGTGCAAATAAACCCAAGCATGACAGCATGTTGCAATGAAGTGTTGAATTAGAAGAATATAGGCTACAGGAAATCTGGGTTGGAGAATCTACAGCATTTGTGATGGGTATCAGGATTCAAGTAATTCAATATTGTAACACACCCATACTGTAATTGTCCCTTGCAACTTTTACAGGTCAAAAATCACAAAACGTCGGCGACATATGGCCTGGTACACATTGCTCTCTTAGAGGAGCTGTACCAATGGTGCCGGGCTTACGGGCTGACGAGACCAATGACACCAGGTGCTCAAGAGAATCAGGATCCAGCAGCCCCATTTTTCCTCAGCTGAGAGGGAGTTGCTGTTGACAGGGTGGCACAGAGGTTTCGAGACTGGGTCTCCACTTTGAATTGAGCAATCTGACGCCAGTAAACATCCGAAAAACAATCGCACCTAAGGTACAAAAGTAAACCAAATTTCCAAGGTCAGTTTCCCTTTGAATTGAACTATGTGGAATTTTATTGTTGAATTGCTAATTCTGTCTTAAATCAGATGTATCCATTCCACTATTGCAACCTAAGTTAAGTACATTCTACAATATTCAAATCTGAACTTACATTCATATAGTCCATTAGGTTGCCTAAAATATAACTCAAGGTAGGCTACAGGTTTATTGTGAACTGAATACAACATTTTGTTTTGGATGTTAAGATGGTGCCATGCACTTACAAATGGGGACAACAATAGTGTTCTTAGTTGCAAATATGTGGACTTTTGGCATTAAAAAGAAATTTAGAATACAGCAAGTTCAGAAATGGGTGTTGACATTGTCTGTCAGATATAAGATGGAAACACTAATATGAAGCAAAATAATTAACTTTGTATCACACTGCTACAGCTAAAGTAGTAAAATAGTATTCAACTTCTCTTCCAATGCAAATTTCTTGCTGGCAAACAAGTACAAATGTTCGGCAGATTTTCCAAAATGTAGTGGAAGGTGACACTGTGAATATAAATTAAGACGAGCACAAAGTTTCAATTCTTGCCATTAGAGCTGTAAGTCCAGTAAGTGAAACAAGCTCAGCTTGATCACCAGAATATCATCATCAAGGTTTGCTTTATTCAACGTAGGTGTTCCGGACTCAGTCTGCACAAACCAGAGCAAGAATTGCCAAGCACATGGCTCACCAAGAGGCCACACAGGCCCACTATTATAAGGCATCAAACAATGCCAATGATGCCTGCATTGCCACAGCAGCAGTAACTGTTCTCTTGGATGGGGTAAGAAGCTTTTCCTATGTAAAGCAGATTCACGTGAACCTGAAGATGGTCACTTTTAAGCATAAATCACAGATGCCATGTGCTGATGCTTGACGAGCAACTTAACAATTCTTCGAACACCATTCTTCTACATGGCCGTAAATATCTGGTATACAGTTTTGCCAAATAAATCCAGTGAAATATGAGTCAATTTACCTTCAAACTCCAATATCATGGCCTAATTGAAGATAAATTACAAATACCTTTCCATTTGGTTGCAGTCATGTGCTGCTTCTGTGCCACCTCCTGCCTCCAGCAATCCCTCAAGGACTGCAAATGACCTCCCTGGACCATCTCCGGTAAGTCTTTGTCCCAGTAAGTACACATGTCTGTCATGAAGTTAGAACAAAATTTAACATTTAAAAAAGAAAATGGCCAATAGGTCAATATTAAACTGATCAGCCTTGACCCATTAATATTAAAAAAAATATCCCGGAATTTTTGTTGTCATAGGTGCAAGTGCAACAGAGACAAAGATTATCTACACCATCCCCTCTTTTTGGAAATAATGATGATGATCGAGATGATAATGAAGATGGTGCAGCAGATGCTGGTGATAGTGATGTGAGTATTGTGATTGTTCATTTTTGACTGAGTCCTTGTTGCATTAACAAAACAAGAACCTGAGGGCACTGTGGTTCCTTGCACAGATGTACAGTATATGATGTAAATTATGAAGTAAAATGAGCACTTTGCATAGTTTTGTACAGTAGCTCATATCTGACCATGAACCCTCACTTTTGAAACATAAAATCTGTAGAGAAAAAAAGGTATTTCATATAAAATGGCCCATTTCAGACATTGGATCCCAAACATGACAAGCATCCACCCACATGGAACCACTTCCATAGCACTAATGTGACCAACCATCAGCAGTGTTACATACACTCTGTAAGAGAAGAAGTATTTTGCATGATGTCACAACAGCCCAAGGGCACTATGGTTCCTTGTAGTGGAATATTCATACTGTAAAATATGCTGGAGTTCATAAATATATAAAACCCATTTCAATTAATGCAATGAATTGAAGATGTTTATTCCTACAAAATAAAGCAATCTCCCATCCATTTAACAAATCACAAACAGCTGTGAATCATTCATTGAAGGCCCTAAAGAAGGGTTTCTGCAAATTGCAATAAGGCTTATTACATCTATGCCCCTTTAAAGTCAAAGTACCATCAATCGGTGCACTAGGCTCGTATCTCTACGCCCTTAATGTACAATTTTTAGGTATCATGTCAAATCACAGGAACCACTAAAGGAGTATCACTGCACCAAATCAGCAACAGTACAGTACACAAGGGAATTTGTACACATTCAATAGGTGTGGCGAACCTTCATACTAAGTTTGACTTTCATCCTACTTTCCCCTATTGAGTGGAAGCACACCCAACCAAGAGCCACAGAAACAGAGAGTTTTGCCCCCAGTGTCCCCAGATGATCTTTGAACTCCACCAAAAACAATAGGGCACACCTTCTCAATATGGCAAACCTACATACGAATTTTGACTTTCCCCTATCGAGTTGAAGCAGTACCTAAGCAAGTGTGAAAGAAGCACACACACACGGACCTGGCTGCATACGTTCCTTTACTGATGCAAGCTAGGAACCAAAAACACAGCACCATCAACTGGTGCACTGAGGCTCATATCTCTACACCTTGAACATACCAAATTTACGTATCATTATGTTAGATTGTAGGACCCACTAAAGGAGTATCACTAGACCAATTCATCAACATTACAGTATATGAGAGAATATGTACAGAAGGACTGCACAAGTTGCATAATTTAATGAAGCGAGCACTGACCTAGCAGTTTGAACTTTACTGATAAATTTTTGAATATTTTGATAGGAACTACCAAAATAACAATGCCTATTGGGCATTGGGCAAACTCACCTTTCTAATAATTGTTCTCCATAGTTTGCACTGACTGTGGGCATAAATTAGAACTAATGTGGATAAGTGAATGTTCACAAGTTCCCCACACTCAATTAACATCTTTAATTACTTACTCATTAGGGGTCATTTGCATGTGACACATGGGGAAGCTCTTAGTTTGTCCAACCATCAGTCACTAGCAGACTTGAATTATGTGAAGGAAACTTGACACACAATTAACAAATTGGGAAGAATTGAAAGAATGATTATCGTAATTCCATGAAAGAGCTCAAAGTGCTCTTTTAATGTCCCCATACACACCAACTTGAAGTACCTCAGGCAATATAGCGTTTCAGTTAGTACACCAACCTGTACTGCCGCATTACTTAATTATCATTCATGCGCGAAAGAGGTATTTGAGAAGTATACATTTTAAAGCCGCACCTTAAAAGTATATGGAGCATTATGCAGAATTTCATAAAATGGTTCACAGGGCCCAAATACAGGAGAATCGAGGACTACAGATTCATGAACACCCTAAGATAACCACCAGCAGAGTATGATTGTGACAAACCATCAACACTGTTCAAGAGAATCAGTAGGAAAAGCACTTTTCAGAAATTTCATAAATGGACCATATGGTCCACATGGGACCCTCTACTGACAGTTTTTTAATGTCCAACATGAACAACCATGCAATGAAAATTGTGGCCAAGGTAAATGTAATCCATGAAAGTCTGTGCAAGAAACAGCTTTCCAATCTAACTTCATGTAATGGGCAATGAGGCTTACATGGGACCTAGGACTAAAAGTTAACACTTCATCATTGTGACAATTAGACAACATTGTACAAGAGATGCTGTATAAAGGAAAGCATATTGCAGAATTTCGTAAAATGGACCAAAGAGCTCACACTGGGATCATAGACCAACAATTTGTGAACACCCCAAATGGACCATAATCCAAGCAACATTACATCTATTGTTTTAAACAAATCCATGAAACCATGTAGTAGAAGCATTTTCAACAATTGTGGGTAGATAGATAGGTAGGCAGACAGGTAGGCAGACAGGCAGGCAGACAAACAGACAGAGAGACAGATAGAAAGACAGACAGACAGGTAGATAGACAGACAGACAGGTAGATAGACAGGTAGAGAGATGCCACGTGAATACAATAGCTTACACCAGCATGCTGGTATGCGTTAAAACACCCAATGCTGTCATCTCAATATCAGTTGAATTAAAGTAACAAAGTACTGTTTCGTTATTACTCAATCATACGATTTTTTTTCTCAATTTGTTTTATGGGCAGGTACATTTTATTTTAATGCAAATGTTTCCACATTGCAAGCAATAAATTCTAGTGTGCTATTGAGTGATGACATTAATGTAGATGCTTCTACAATTTCAGATATTTCATCCACTCATATATGATCAGAAGATTTCCCTAGATGTTCACCATTTACATACTCAGTATCATAAAATTTTAAGAAAGATGTCAAAATCTGCCTGACTTTCCAAATACTAAGCACACAGATATGTCAAGCTGACTATGATCAATAAAACAAAGTAAACATTGTTATTTTTTGCAGTATGATCCAGTTCCACCATCATCTCCCCCAGAGAATGAAAAACAAGCAGTAAGTGCCACTATACCTATGAATAACAACAGTATATATGAATTCATGGATCCCACATACAAGACTAGTGATCAGGTTGAATGAGATGGGTGTTCCAGACACCTCTGATAATAGGTCGGCAATTATTCTGGACTGAGGCGAAATATTGTAAATTTTTGCCTTCTCCTCCTTGACAGCCTAAACATGGTCACCCCAAGACATAAATGGTTGCATTTCTGGTGATGAATTTATTTATCTTTTTGGTCACCAAGATTTTAATTGTATCAGCGATAGTGTCCATGGCAACAAGAATTGTCATGTTAATTGTCAATTGATATACCTCTGTGCTCTTTTGTGAGGACTTCTTATTGACAAAAAAAAGTCTTTGTCCCCAAACACTGTTTTTGTCCTTATATTTGACCACTAATGCATGCTTGTAAAGAGGAGGAATTGAAAAAACAAAGCTAAGAGAAAGGCATATATTTTTATCAACCAAACATGCATATTGGAAAAAAGTGGACTTCTCCTCTATAGACTTCATTTGCAAATTCTAAAGAATTATGTATAATAATATGGTTGTTCCAGTGATACCAATTTTGGTTGCAGTCATTTTGATGCTACTGTAGTAATAAAGAAGATATACAGAGATGCAAATTTCATCTTATAAAATTTTCTGATGTTTATGCAAAATTTTTGATCTGCAATCCAGATATTGTTCATAGATTCTTCAATGTACATCAATTGTCTTCATAGTGTTAACTTTCACATCTTGAGATTTCAAAATAGATTGCAACAATTAGGAACAACTTTATTGTTAAGCATGACAAATGCCCTGCACTATGCAATTTTGCCCTGAAGGATGCAGTTTTGGAAAAAAAAAATGTCAACTGATGGTGATGGTTCGTGTTTCTTTGAGAGCAGTTAAAAAAAAAAAAACCGTCTTACTGAGTAAATTGACGTGTTGTATCGAGTAGAATTTGCTGAGGGCATTTTTATGCTTAAACAGTGTAAAATGTTCCAAGTTTCAAGTGATTACTAGATTGCAGGAAGGTGATGTTAACTATGTTTGGGTCTATAAGGTAGTAAGCAAATCTTACCTTGAGGAAAGTGGAAATCGTGGAAATTTGTATGAAACTTTATAGCTGCTGTGTAACTGTTACGCATTTGCACTTTCAGGCTTTCTGGCTTGGGAGTTGACCTACCACTACCCACGGGTACAACCTGCAGCACTGGCCATCAGCAGAGGTCATAGGAATCTACAACTGAACAAAAAGACGGGACGACCACTTTGAGCCTCAATTTTAAGTGTTCATGTACCTTAGTGGGAAACCTAGGAAAAGATATGTTTCTTTTGTAAGAAAAGGAAATTTGGTAAGGTTAAGAAACCTTCTCAAAGAAGAGGAAATTAAACGAAATTTGGAGGGGGAAAGGATATCAACTCCTTTTTTTGAGAAAACAAATTGAACAATTTGAGTGAGGTTTCGTTGGAAATTTATATGTAGTTCTGAGAACAAGAAACAAGAAGCAAAGTTAGTAATTAATAAAATGAATATACACGTTTAATGACGGTTAATTCGTGTTTTTTTGTTGTCTTTGCGTGAAGTACCCCAGTACTTTGGATGCAATAGCTCCAAACCCAATGTCCCAGAAATAGGTGACAGACATTTTGTACATTGTTTTGCTTCTGCAGCCAACCTTGCAATCAGCACCCTCTAATCCATCCCTGTCATTCTCCCAGTTATAAAAATCATATTGATGTCCCCAAACTCTCACTGCAAAAGAACCACACTTACTTTCCGGAACCATTGTGTATAAGTGAAGTAGACAATATGCTTATATACAGCAGCATACTTGGCACTGAGCCTCAGACACGTTTCAAAATAAAATAAATAAAATCACAAAAGATGAAATTGTGAGTACGTTCAATGACATCTGACCCTGTAACATATGCATGAGGGTACCTCCTGCCACTTCTACCCCTCCCAATGACAACAAATCCAGTTGTCTTCGGTTTTGGTTAGTGTCAAATATATACCTTCATCTTAAACGTACTGTCATAAAATATAAGAGAGAAATGGGTGTAGATACAAGGTGTAAATTACTAGTAAAATGTTGCATGCATTGGTAATGCTATAATGGATTCTAACTTGAGTACCTCTGTGGCACTATAGTCTTTCTCAAGTTAAGAGCTGTCAAATTTTACACCTCATAACTCTCCCCCAGTCTGCTGACTACCTGCGCCATGCGATCCACAGCAGCAACACCCCTTAGACCCCAATAGAAAATGGTGTTATGGGATCATCTGATGTTGGAGCCTGTGAAGTTCAGTTTCTTGCCAGCTCTATTTAGGCCTGGTACCACTGGTGGAGTTTCCTATCAAGCACGATAGTTGCCGGGCCATACGTGCTGACAGTCTTGTGGTTTTGGACCTGTAAGATGCATAATGAGTAATGTTGATTGATTTTCACATGAAAATCTTATTTAGCACACCTGTCATTTTAATGACTGTGAAGAAAGTCATATTGCAATGTGAGGAATCGTAGCAATGACCTTGTTATGTGCACAATATTTGCACATCATACTTTTGGACTGATATACCTTTGGTTATGGTAGAAACATCATACTTACGTGATGTACAACAGCAGCTTACGGATTCCTCATCATCACTGTCCACAGTTGTGTGGTAGTTTAAGTGTGAAAATTTTTCTAGATATACATTGAGGGGACTTAGCCAAAGGGCAAAAAATCATTACTAAAAACATGGTAACTTGTAACTTAATATATACCAAAAATGATAATGAAATTCTGCCACCCAGTAGGGCTGGTGTCACTCTAGTTTGATTGTGCTGAAGTCATTTAATGCTATGTTAAAACTTCCTTTATATTCGGTTTTTGTGAACTTGAATGAAAAAAACAAGCATTTTATCCCATGGCATTCCAAAGTGGACTTTTTTTATTGGACATGAAATGTGCATGTTGACATTATTGTCGATACAAACACAAGGTCTCAAATAATACTTTTAGAATTTATAAACAATTAAGTCTATGGTAATTTTCATAATAAATTCATGGATATACGCGGATGATGAAGAACTCCTCCAAGGCCCCAAACAGCTCCATCTGAGCATCAAGAAACTCTCCCAAGCTCAGTTGAGTGATCACACCACTGCGGTGACCAGAGCTGAGGAGAATGAGAGATATCAAGATATTCCTCAATCTGGCCACCGTGGCCATTCAACCAAGTTCGGAGTGTCATGTAATGCTCCTGAAAGTTTAAAGAATGCAAACTGTGGTAAGTTTACTATGATATTATTGATATCTTTTTGAAAACAAATGAGAAACATGTCTTGGGTATTTGGGAGTAGGCTGACCAGAAATGTCCCACACCTACAGCTGCAGGCAACGATCTGTGATTCAAATATACAACTTAACAAAAATTTTAAAATGGGGAAAAACAAAGAGAAAGAAATGAAAATGACAGAAGAAAGACAGTATGATGTATGAGGTCAAGCAGGTGCAGTCACTGACTCCTCAAGTGTAATGCTGCTCAAAAGGAAGGAGACACCCTTTCCCGTAGACCCCTCAACAGAACCGCGATCCATTAGCACCCACACTATAACAAAATCCTGGATACACCACTGATGACAATATCTATCCTTATACAATGATCGATATGAGGTGAGAAGAAAATTCATTACAGCTGACTCTGCCACACAAAGGTGTCCTGTGTCTAAATGATTAAATTAGCACACAATCTTGCACAATTGCATGCATAGCCTTCTCTTGTTTGCTTACATGTGCGTCCAATAACATGCTTGTTGATTAAATAAGTTTCAGAATTCTGACACTGATTGATACATAAGGCAAATATAGGCCTATTATAGTTTTCCAATATGTGGCACAGCACACACAAATACACTGAAATTAAATGGCACTGCTGCGATAAAAATTAAGAGTTCATATGTCATCATAATTGTGTCTGATCTGATATGTCAGTCAAAAGAAACAAAAAAGAATTGACATAGCCACATATGCATATATTACATTTATGCATGCAGTAATGGATGCAGTCATATGTGCACCATCTAGACAAAGTACTTTCATGTATATGATCATCTTCCAAATCTGTAGTCTTTTCCAAGCCACATGATACTACAAATTGATTTTACTATATTACAAAATGACATAAGTATTCTTGTGGTTAAGTGCCATAATTAACAATTGAACCATGACCATGGAGCAGAACCTTCCTATAAGCAATAAAATATTCATCCAGGTCAATTCACTACATACTTGTCAATATGTTTGTCAGTAGATGTACAAGTGTTCCTCCATGTCACATTTAAAGTACCTGTTAAAGCAGAAATCACTATGTATCTCCTGTGGCTAGTTGATCACCCCACACATCAAGTGCAGAACTATAGCATTGAGCCATTATGGCAAGATTCAGAGTGCTGCGCACTCTTGCGGCAACATAAACTCAGGCACTGAATCATTGATTGAATGGGTTCATTGAAAAAATAGTTGTTTGGATGAGTGGGAAAGTGTGGCAACTCAGATACATATTAGGTTAATTCCGTAAACTAGAAGACCTTTTCACCAATATTGTTCTGTTTAAAGAAGGCAGTGTGCACTTCCAAAAAAAATTCCCTCAGCACATATCAAACTTTAATTTATCCTTCAAATGAATACTTAGACAAAAGTACTACTGTAATATAAGACACATCACAAGATGAGTCCCTCCCTTGACATCACAAATTTGCATACTTAACCAATGTTTATTCATGATGCAGGTGAAATGTAGAAGCAGTCAATATTTTCAACATGTTTACTGATCAATACAGCCAACAGTCTAAAATGCTACTCTCATATGTCACACCACCTTTAACTGTAATATTCAAGAAAGTTTTGTGCTTTGTTTAAGTTGGCAAAATTTTTTACCGTTTCTACTCCAACAAAAATTTCACGACAGTGTTTAATGTGTTGATTCAAAGCAACTTTCATTTTGCCTACATATGTTACACGAGTTCCTCATACTCACACTAACATTAGCGCAAACATACTTGCAGTGAGAAACATACTGCATATTTGGCATTATTTTTACCAAA
Source organism: Stichopus chloronotus (assembly GCA_021234535.1). NCBI lineage: Eukaryota > Metazoa > Echinodermata > Holothuroidea > Aspidochirotida > Stichopodidae > Stichopus > Stichopus chloronotus. The sequence goes on along the minus strand of CM037839.1, from coordinate 21,151,184 downwards.
GCTCTACCTACTGGACACACTTTTAAGATGCAGTATAATTATATACTGTAAACAATGCAGGTACATCAATTAGTTCTTTGTCAAGTGAATTTTAAGTACACTAAGTACAAACATACATTTGCATGTAAATTTCACAAATGTATGTCCATCACAAAAATTTGTACGTCCATCACATGGGAATATTACAGAAGAGAGAAAAAGACATTAACTTCTTGTTGCTGATATACATAGGTAGCAATTATCTTCTCTATAATATCTATAATAATTTTAGTTTGTATACCTCTCCAAATGACAGAATTGTTTAATTGAAGCAATATTTTCTGGAAAAATCACTTCTGTGGGTAAGTCCAAACGGGGTGGGGGGTTGGGATATTTTTTTTGTTTCTTGGGAAGGACAAGAACTGATACACGATGAAGTAATAGCACAAGCCAGGTGTTAAGCAAATCCCTAATGAAAAGTTCTCTTCTATTTATAGCCATTGAGATGGTTGAACAAACTGTCTGAAATGTACGTCCCACTTTACGGAATTGTCCATTAGTAATGTAACATTAGGGTGAATAGTTAGCTTGGTGGTTAGAGTGTCTGTCTTGCAATCTTTGGGTCCCCGGATCACATGCACTTGGAAAATTTCTCGGGATTCAAATTTGGCTTGTACAGTGAAGCAGTTAACAGTGGTGCTGAGGGTGTTACTTGGGTCCCTATTGTCCGATTTAGGTCTTGTCCATTTCAGGTTGTTCAGTACAGCTGATCTGCTGCTGAGCTGGGCGGGTTCTCCACCCCTCCCAGCCTTTGGAAAGTGGCTAAAGACTGGGGACACCCTCTCGAACGTTGAATGGGGACGTTAAATGGCCGTCCTGGGACCAAGTTTGGGTTCCCACTGCTACTGTCTGGTTTCACCCTGCCTCGTTATCCTCTGGACACTTATTGACAAGAGTAGGTGAAACTCGCCAGTGCATGTTCATCCACAATCAGCATGGTATAGGGTCCTTGATGAGCTTCCTGATCCTCAAACTTTAAAAAATAACATCTACATCATGCAAAGAAGTAGCTAAAATGTTCTTAATTAGTTTCTATGTTGCTATCCTACTGTCACAAAGTTTTACATCTTTTTCTTGTCATTGCTAGCTGAAAATTCTACAACTTAAATATATCTTACCCTTATATGTGTGCAAGATACTTGATTGGTCCAATATTTTTTATTCATGCAGTCAAATTAATGTAATTAAGACTCACGTTGAGGTGATGCACATGCTTGTGATGGCCATCAATCCATCTTCACCCCCTTTGCAGAAGATCTCATTGGACAGTCTCGGAATCTCCTTCCGCAGGGAGTAGGCTTACCGATTGGGACCCTGAAAAATTTTAATAGAATACATTGAAAAAAAAAACAAAAGATGCAACCACTCAAAAGGTAAGTAAAATTGGTTGGAAAGAAGTTGACCAAACCTGATCTATTCACTTGAAAGCAAATTTAGTTGAAAAGCCTACTGTATTAAAAGTATGTGTACTTCCAATGACTGTGAAAACCTATTCCATAATGCTACTCACTTCTTGCATATGTGCTGATGTTTATACTGTCTGGTTGACAATATTGTCAAATCAAATAGAAGTTACAGAATTTCAGATGGATTGAATAAAGCACAGAGTTTGAAATGCGCACAACATTTTGTACTGCCTTCTTCACATCCAACTTAAAACCATAGGGTAACATTACTTTGGCCGCAGCATTTACACAACAAAGCTTGGCTACTTGTGATAAATAGGGATAAAATAAAAACAATACAAAAACATACAAATATGGCTGCATAACGTAAACAAAGAAACACAAGCCCCTCAAAAAAGAGGTACGGGCGTACAGTAACTGAGTCAGGACCTGACCGCTAATGATGCAGATACCAGAAATTGTCATTCATATTATGTCATTGCATAGGTTATTTGAGGTTAAAGTACCTATATTCATTAGTCCCAGGTTACATGCCATGCACAAGGGTTTACTTGAAACCTATATTCAGTAGTCCAAGGTTGCTATGCACAGAGGTATAATTGAAAGAGTAAGTTTTCTGTTATACGAAAAAATTGGAAAAGGTAGAACGGTAGCTTGTGCATTGGCAATGAAAAAATAATTCTCTAACCAAGGAAATACATCAGCTCAACTGACTAAAATAATAATGATAGCAGTAATTCAGGCCTGGAAGGGGCCCATTTGTTCGACAATGCTAAGCATCTAACCACAAAACTGTGGGCCAAGAAAACCAGCCAGTGGCTTACATATTACGACTTCACATTGGGTGACTACCAACTCAACAATTTTAGATCAAATTTGGCACCTTTCGTAGAATTTCAGTTCAGATGGGAAAACGTTAGACGGCTCTTTGACGAAAAAACCAATTTCCTATGACCCGGTCAGGGATAAAACGGCCCAAACCTTCCAGTTGTTGAGCTTCATTGCTTCAAATGCCACCACGTACTGTACCTTATTCACTCAACCACAGCATGGTTTTTAAATGTCAATAACAACAATATATGTACATAGTCCAACTAACAGTGATTCTTTAAATGAGTAAAGGAATGTAGCTCACTTCTTGCGAGCCTTATAGCAAATGGTTCTTTGTTGCTGCTGGCCCTGGATATTGTGCACTCTGCGCATGTGGGTTGATAGGTATCTCTGCTGGATACCGCACCGAGTGCACAATCTGCTGGTACGACCCTTGGGATGTAGCGTACAGAATAAGAAATTGATAAGAATGAATGTCAGATCAATGTATCACCATAATAATATGGTAATTATCTCATCCCTATACTTGTAATATGGAGAGAGATGAAATATTGCAGTTGCTTGATAGTTAAAGGGTATTATGTCTCTCCCAGTTGCCATAGCAACAGGGGTCCAAAGTGTGATATTTTGATAAATCAGGGTGAAACATTGTATGGTTGCCTATGTACTTATAATAGCAAAGAATACCTCCTTACAGGTACTGTATATATGAGAACTGAAAACCAGTGGAAGGATATGTGTGTGGGTGTGTGTAAGAAAATTCCAAATAGAAAAGTTTGCTTAATTGGAACAATTTCATTAATGTGAATTCTTTTAAACTGTATTTCTTATTCCTACATAATTTCACTAGAAACTGCGTGTGCCATGATCACATATACTGTATCATATGACATGCCAACCCTGACAAATTCACTGTGAGTCTCACGATTTCCCCAAAGGGAAGGGGACACCTCCCCACTAGACCCCCCTTGTACTGTACAGATTACTGTACCACCAGTTTGGCCCCTCTCAATAATAAAGATTCACAATTCTGAATCTGATATGCACCTCAGTGTACTTTAGAGAATGTACAGCACGCATGAAACATGCCTGGAATATGAGGGCTGGTGCACAACCGCAGAGCCAAATCTGGTTATTGTAATGATAGTGCGGTATGCTGTTGGTGATGATTGCAATGGGTCTTTCCACATTGCCAATGAACAACAAAAGATGTGTGTTATAGAACTCATGATTATATGCAAAACATATAGGATTAATATGGGCACCTCTGTGAATTATCCTCTTGTTTCATGTATTGTACAGATACCTTTTATTTCAATTATCTGTGAGATTAAAACATGCAGTGATGCATGGACCATTAACCATGTAATGCGCAATGCGGAATGTTTGACACGCAATGCCGTTCAACAATGTGTGTTGCTAAAGTTTCATTCTGAACCAGTGACATACAGAATGAGACTTTTCAATTGGGATTTCAATTAATTGGGGACAGTTCATGTACAAGTATTATCTTAGCAGATTGCTGCTACTAATAGGTACTTGAGCTTCAGTACTTGTCACAGTCAATATGTTTTTAGGACTTAATTGCTGATGATGAGCCACAGATGAAATGGAGCCTCCCCCTCATGTCCTCTTTAAAATGGTAATTATTCATGTATGTGACAAGTAAAGGACATGATTTTCGCCATAATTACAGTATGGTATTGTATTAGTTGTGTTAGATATACTTACTTGAACATGAGGTTTTAGCTTTAAGGGCCAGCAGCTGAAATGTGAGAAAGCATACATATTTTCATTGTCAATTTGTACACATTGTCACAAAAAAGAGATATATGAGCAAGTGAAGCTCCAAAAATTCTTGCACTTAATTACTATAGCTGCACTAATTCACCTGGACACATGCACTTGTCCTATCTGACACTGCATAGGCCCCACTCCAGCATTTACTATGAAAGTGTGGGAAATATTAAAAGAAGTCATTGTCCTAAAGTCATAGCCTATAACTGTCATTTTTCAGGTTTCAAGATGTGATGAAGAATAGAGTTTACACATAGTCAAGTCTCTTTATTACAAAGCTAAGTAGGGACAGATAAAATTTCATTGTCTCATATTTCACTTGTTTCTTCCAGTGGAGATAAAAAGTGACTGCAGGTAGATGCTGAGTACTGGAAATTAATCACACAGTCAGCTATACAGAACCCAGATCTCTAAGTGACCATGTAGCATTTCACAGGTTTAAACCAGCTTTGAAAACCAAACCCAGCTGTCCAGAACTCTGGATAAAACTGGGTTAAAAAAAAAGAACACAAATCAGTCTCTGTACAGCCCGTAATGAGCCACATAAAGAAAGCATTGTAACTCCCATCTGAGCTAAAACATTCACTAAATTGCAGTAACAGTCTCAGCAGTGCTATGTGACACAAAATTCAGGCCAGGTACATTAACTTATTTGCTTACAGTGCTACTAGTTTGTATGTAAACTCTCCTTGTATTCAAAGTATTTCAAATTTTTAAGGTGGGCACCGCTTCCTATTATACCCCTCCTCCAGGCCAGAGGTCCACCGACGGACAGCTTAGAGTTAACCATGCCCATTTAAAGTTGGAGCCTTGGAGGATGGGTAGATCAAGTTGAAGGGGGATAAGAGAGATGGGTGGTGCATTAAAGGTTTTAAAAAATCCTTGACTACCAATCTTTCATCACTGAAATAAGCACTGTCTGTAGACTTGAGGATTAAGGTGAGATAAAATATGACATGTCATCAATCATGACCCCTACCAGATACAGTATTCAAGTGATTTGGTGGATGACTAAATACACAATTACAACCATGTCAAACAAAACTAATACAATAGCTGCTTACCACTAATTTATTACTTTGATTAACCTCTGAATGCCACAAAACAGAAACAAGATGTCCTAACAAAACGCATAGTGCCATTATGGGTTCATTAAGACTTTGGGGAGTAATTTGTCTAGGTCATGCACATTGATTTAATAATTGCTTTTGTACTATTGTATTTCATACCTTTCAGAAGGACCATTTGCCTTCTCTTCTTCTGTGTCTTTTTCTTCTTCATCCTCCTCCTCCTCTTCTTTCTCTTCGTGTGACTCTCCCTCGTCTTCTGCCGCCTCCTCACCTTTTGACTCCTCCTTCTCAACTGCCTCTTCTGCAGACCCAAGCTGGTGAAGGATGGCATCTGCCTTTGTGTGACAGAAGACATTGTAAATATACATCTCATCAGATTTCCAAACATAAGCACAAGTTGAATAATCTTTTTAAGACACCAAGAGTTGAAAGTGGCAACTCACTGCAGCAGCAGAAAGTAGAAACAGGCTTTTCTCTCGCACATTCCATACTTCCTTACTTATGGAGAGGAGGACATATTATGACCTTACTCTTTTTAACCTTATACTTTGACCACTGGTGTGCATTTCTTAAGTGAGGAGTTTACAAGCAAACAGCCAATTTCCCGTGTGAAGGTGTGAGACCACTTTGGTAACTCAGACCCATCCCACTCTATGTTCTAGATCTCTTTGCTCAAGTCCGAAAATGTAATGCTGTCTGAGAATGTAACGTTCAAGTCTCAACGTGGGTTACCGCGGGCGTGAGACCAAAAGTGAATTAAGGTCTGCGAGATTAAAGGTTTGAGTGACCGAAAGTGAATTAGAGCTACGGTTAGGCGGTAAGGTTGGGCGGTTAGGGTTTTAGGACCATTTGAATTTTCAGGGCTAGTATGCGACATTTATTAAACTTATGCAACACCCATTTGAACTTATGGGACATCAATATGAACTAATGTAACCATTATTTTTTTCTAACTCATGCGACTTATGGAAACTTTGAAATGAACTTATGGAACCTTTGAAATGAACTTATGAGATGCCTCAGTGGACAAGTGGGACTCTTTCTGAGCTTATGGAACAGCTGAAAAATATATCCAGTACAAAATGAAATTTTGGAACGGTTGAGGAACTAGACTTTTTTGGTCTTTCAGACCTTATTTCATTTTCGGTCTCGCGGACCTTATTTCATTTTTGGTCTCTCAGACCTTTGGTCTCACGAACCTTAATGGAGGTACGATCACATGTGAAACCAGTTACAGCTTCGCCCATATGCGAGTGTCTGGAACGAGACTGACATGGCGGTGAAAGCAAAAGTGTTGTTTGTGCTCTCGGGGAATTTTATTCTAACCACGTGAAATTGCTTCGATATACTGTAGAATATTGGGGTTTTAGGGGTTCTCAGTCGTGTTATGACTGCCCCAGCGGCGAGTTGTTGACACGAGAGAGACGTCAGAAGCAGAGAGAGGATAACGTTTGTTGTTTACGATCAAAGTTCCATTTATTATTTGATTGGACTGGCACACATAAATCAATTAAAATCAAGATGAGGATGATGAGGAAAAGACAAAACGGAAAGATGAGATGACGGAGGCCTACATAATACACTGAGACGACGTTGACAGTTAGACATCCAGAGAGCCAGTGCCGGCGGCGTGGCGAGGTCGATGGATTGACCCACGCTTAACTGCAAAGGATCACGGTATACATTGCCGACACTGACCAATCACAGGTCAAATGGTTGACCCTACGTAATAGAATGAGGCAGTTGCCATCCGTGATCTACCAATCACGAAAGGATTGCGCAACCATTCTGAGAACAGGGTCTAAGTTTACTATTTTCAATGTATTGTATTGTCTAATCTGACTGTCTGAGGGAAATAAAGAAAAGGTTAAACAAATCTGGGGTAAACACTGGTAGACTGAACTTTGTACGACCTTTTGCGTACGGTGGGGCAGAATGACCATCTCTATACAACAATACTATGAATTTGAGGTAAAAAGGTAGGATTTCATCTACCCTTTACTTTTTTGGAAGTTATGAAACGAAGACGAGGACGGCCAGTTGGAAGTTTTGGCATTAAAAAAAGACAAGCCATGGCAGAATTACAGAGGCAGAAAGCCTCCACACCTGGCAACGTGTCATCACGTGATAGCAACGAATCTAAAATGGAATCTACTACCAAAAGACAACTAGGCCTTTATTCTGAATCTGAATTCGGTGAGAGTTAGCAAAAAAAATTGAGAAAGTTATCAAAAACGCTATTAGTGCTTTTTCTTCTGACTTAGGATATTTAAAAAGTGAACTCAAGAAAGAGCTCACAGCTCAGGAATGCAAAACCAATAAATTGGAAAAGGAAAACAAGGAACTTATAAGAAAAATGTCACTCTATGTAGGCGAGGGTTTGTAAGTTGGAATCAGAAAGTTGTGATCAATTTGCCCTGATTAACAAGCAAGAGAGGTTTTCTAGACGCAACAATTTACGTATAGTTGGGCACGTCACTTTACAAAACCAGAACTGCCCTGACATCGCCAAGGACGGTCACTGCACTACGACACAAATGATTACGTAATCACCATAGGACATGGATTGAATTTTATCGTTTGTGTTTCCATTTCTATCAACTGGGGGCATATCAATTACGAATGACTTCAAAATCGGCAGTTTAAATTCGAGCGGACCCTACCTAATTGGCGATAAAAGGGAAAATATCACGAATAATTTTTTCCAAAAAATAAACACAAATGACTCATCGAACGAGGTCAAAACAAAATGTCGCCGCCAATGCTGTTAAAGGTCACTGCACTACGACACAAGTGATTACGTAATCAACATACGACATGGATTAAATTTTATCGCTTTTGGTTCCATTTCTATCAACTGGGGGCATATCAATTACAAATGACTTCAAAATCGGCAGTTTAAATTCGAGCGGACCCTACCTTATCGGCGATAAAAGGAGTCGGCGATAAAAGGAAAAAAATCACGTATCAATTATTTCAAATAAATAATTACAAATGACAAATCGGACGAAGTCAATCAAAACATTGCCACCTACGCCGGGGACGGTCACTGCACTACGACACAAGTGATTACGTAATCATCATACGACATCTATTTGTTTTTATCGTTTTTGGTTACATTTCTACCACCTGGAGGCGGGCATATAATACAAATGACTACCAAATTGGGAGTTTCAATTCGAGCGGCCTTACCTACCCGCCGATAAAACGAAAAAAACCACGAATCAATTATTTAAAAAAGTAATTACAAAATACAAATCGGACGATATCAAACAAAATGATGCCACCCACGCCCGTGAAAGGTCACTGCATTACGACACAAGTGATTACGTAATCATCATACGACATAGATTGAATTTTATCGTTTTTGGTTCCATTTCCATCAACTGGAGGGGGCATATCAATTGCAAATGATTACAAAATCGTTAGTTTAAATTAGACCGGACCCTATTTGACCTCGTCCGGGAGTTTAAATTCGAGCGGACCCTACCTAATCGGCCATATAAAGAACAAAATCAGAAATAATTACTTCAAACAAGTAATTGCAAATGACAAATCGAACGAGGTCCAAACACAATTTTCCCACTTATGTCCGGGGACGGTCACTGCACTACGACACAAGTGATTACGTAATCATCATACGACATGGATTGAATTTTATTGTTTTTTATTCTATTTCTATCATTTGGGGCATATCAATTACAAATGACTACAAAATCGTTAGTTTAAATTAGACCGGACCCTACCTAATCGGTGATAATGGGAAAAAATCAGGAATATTTATTTGAAGAAAATAATTGCAAATGACATGTCAGACGAGGTCAAACAAAATGATACCGTGCATAGCCATGGGCTTTCGTTGCACATTGTCACATGTGATTACGCATCAACGTATGACATGTACTAAATTTTCGTTTCTGTCTCGATTTATCAACTATAAATTGTGGAACGATAAATTTAACAAAGTGCTACCAAATCATGCTTTGAAATCAGAACATTACACAATAACACGGGGATGGAATAAATAATCGCCAATAAAAATTTAGAACTCATTACATTTACACATCATATTCCGGACCAGGCCCACGGGTCAGGATTCCGGACCAGGATTACATGTCCGACATCTATTTATGTATTTAAGGAGGAGATTCCTGTTTTCGAAGGACCTGCATCATTAATGTCTTTACTTTATCGTTATCTAATTTCCACTGAGTCCACTGGGAAGAGTCAAAGTCCACTGGGAAGAGTATTTGCTATGTGACCTGTACTTCCTTGCATGGGAATGCCACATGAAGACGGAGTAACCACTGGGAAAAGACATGTCGTTTTCATTAAAAAAAAATGGAGGGGGTACGTTTTACATTATAATCATTTAAAGGGTTTGTTAAAAGTACTAAAGATTAAGAATGTAAGGAATTGAAGAGGCTCATTGAGTTGTTTCGTGAAATTCACTAAATTTTCTTAACCTATCAAGTTTTCTTATCATACTTATGACAAATGGTTAAACTAACAAAATCCCAATGTTTCATACACAAAGGAACACTAATAAAGTTAGCAATTAACGTTTCAATTTGTGCTGCGAAAATTCGTGACCAGACACTTTTCATGTTAGTACTTAGGCATATTCACATACACGCATCCAGTATAAGTAAGGGTCAAAAATTCAAAAAAGGTTTAGTAACAATTGGATTGTAAAACTTGAACAGTTGTTAATTATAAGTATTTTCATGGGTTTATACCCTTCAAAATCATCACAAACTTACTGTTATCAACTCAACGAGCCCCTTAAATTAAAGGGTAAAATATCGAAACCGACACATAACATGCATGCGTTTCCTCTGGAAAGTCTAAACAAACAACATAAATACAATACACCCTTATAGCGTCCGGTATGCATTTACAGTCAGTAATTTTTGTGTTATGTCCTCTATCTTATCCGCAAAAGTTTAAGCATGTTCTCCGTCTCGGTCTTTATACCGTTAAGGAGACTACCATCATCAAAGAAGTCTTGTAAAATCATTTTTTTAAACAATACAACTCACCAAGGAGTCGTCAGAGGGTACCACCAACCACGAAAAGCTCATTTAGAGGATTGATTATCATCAAAGACCGTACATCAGATTATCCATGGATCAGCAAGCTCCATTTTCATGTTCTGCTACAGACGTTGGCGTAAACCTGCGTCAGATTCATCAGCAATGTAGAATTTGTTGCTATGGTGCAGTATGTCAGCAATAAGCGTGAAACAGTTGACAAAGTTTCCGATTATTAGGATCAAGAAAAGTTGAAATGAGCAGTCTTTGAAATATCCGTAGTCTCCAGTACAGCCTCCACTGAATTATGTAAGATTATTTGATATTCAAGTCGACGCTGTTACCGTGAAAGCAGTATTTAAAACACCGCTGATACCAAATGTAACGTGGGCCGCCTTGGCCACGGGAAGCGAGAGAGGTCAAAGAGAATTCACTATACATGCAGTGATTTCACGTGCAGAGAAAAATATTTATTTGGCTTGATTCTCCAGTCACTGACTACATGCAACCTCAACGAAAGACAACCTACCACTTAACCAAGAGATGCATAAACTTATCAGCATAACAAATACAAACTTTAACATAATAAAGGACAAGCGTGCTCCAACAGATGGAACAAAAGTCAACAGCTGAGAAGGCAGCACGAGATAATACAAATAAATTCAACTAATGAAATTCCTTACGTCAATGTCTTTACACTAACGTCATGGTAAGATATAATGTTTTGTTCCCTGGGCAAGACTGCTTGACATTAAAAAGAATGTGTCATGTGTGAATTTGCCTCGCTCCCGGTTTCTTCTACCGAACATGCACAAACTAATGAAATGAAAGATTGCGAAGTGTTATGTTCATTATTGTTAATCTTCAATAAACCCCAATTGGTAGATTCACATTTCCCGCTTATGAATTAGACTTTTAAAAAAGAAAATGATTTCTTCACAACCAAAATGTAATATTTACAGAGAGTTAAATTTCGTAATGATCCACATACCTGTGAATTGTTACCACGTCCTGCCAAAGGACACATCTGACTTGTATGTATGTATGTTTCTTTTTTTTTGTTTTTTGTTTTTGTCTTATGTAGTACGACGAGAAAAGGGCCACGGTTTCATACCGGCATTGAAATGACAGTGGAGAAGCAAGAAAAGTAAAACCTTGACTGACTACTCAACTTGATAATGATAAAATTAATCCACTCTAATCCATCGGGATAACCCCACTTTACAAGCTCTACTTTTGGAGAAACTCTGATAGATTGCGACAAACTTATCTTAGTAATCTATTGTTTATTTATTTAATCGTCACTGGTCATCTCAATAAGTTCATGCACAATCACGCTACGTACTGAGTTTATTGCCAATGTCTATCACTAAAGAATTATCCCCTCCCATATATGCTAGGGGATATAATATTTACAACACTTTGGTGGGAACAGGACAAACATTAATAACATTCGGGGGCGTAACTATATTACTCACAAAACAATTTTCCTGTTTGGACCAATTTGGACCAAAGGATCTATGCAATCATGCATGATGGCTTATACTCGCATGTGCATGTTACGCCTACAGCTGCCTATAAACAATTAGTCAAAGATGCTTAATCCTTTAAGTCGAAACGCTGTGGTGTGTTGATTTCTTAGTCTCGCAAAACTGTACTAGCAGGCACATTTAAGTGGGCTTGTGTGGCTATGTCTGTCGATGTCTGACTATACAGTAGTTTTTCATATTTGTTTAATGACGGTTAAGTTCGTCAAAATTTTGTGGTGTTGCAAGAACAAGGGCATTGTTCGTGTATTAAAATTCGAACATGTAGGCATTCCACGGAGTTGAAAATCTCATCCCTATCACTTTTCAACGGTCGTTCATACATAATTTCATGTACTTCCGGAGTGTGCTGAGCTGTGAATTATTTTCATCATTGTTTCAGATCGCCCCTTGTGGATAGCAGTGCTTGATGTACAAGTTACTAAGCTTAGTGATCTAGTACTGAAGAACATGCACATATGCGACAAACTTTCCACAAATACCTGCATTTGCGTAGTATTCCTAGAAATGTGTTTGCGTCAAAATATTCCTCAGATCCGCACACGCCGTTACTCTGGGTGTTTTGAATGCCCTGAAAAACGCGTTGTGCGTTTGTATACTCCATGTAGTACCCCCACATAAGGGCTACTGACCCACCACGTTTCGGTTGTATACTAAAATGGATGTAAAGAGGGTAGGAGATCTGTAAAAAAACGGGGAGTTGACAGGTTTGTGATCACATCTGGAAGCAATGTAACTTTCCATGCTTTAGTACCTGAACTCACTCAGTATATGTGTGCAGCGTATATGCCTACTACACAGTTGTACAAGAACTCCAGCTGTTTACGCACTGCGAAGATAATACTTCTAGTCAGGGAGCTAGCGGCGATTTGATTCACATCTCGAGCACGAAAGGTTTGATTGCATGAATGGAAAGGGGGTGGTGTAGGAACATAGGAATGGAAATTCTTAAGTTTTGAAAATGGTGCATCTGGGTGAAGGAGGGTTGAATGACCCCTAAAATACGTTTAAAATACATCTTTGAGTGCACCGACGAACATAGCGCAGTCTGGTCAATTTCATGGCCCAGATTGCAAATCTGATGTTTTTAAGTGCACAAAATGGTGCAGAAGGCGCTTAAGAACGCCCTTAATCGACGTGATTTTTACATTTAAATCACATTTCAAGTACATCGATGAAACTTTGCAAGTACATTCTTTGTATGCCCCTGATGACTGATCAACAATTTTTAAGTGTGCAAACTGGTTCGAAAGGTACTTTGGAACAATCGAAAAGGGCGCTTTTTTGGGCACGTTTTAGGCTTGTATTGAGTACATTGATTGATTGATTGATTGATACATTGCTTACATGGTACTGACAACAGATCAACATTTCTAAAGTGTTCAAATTGGTGCGAATGGAACTGAAAAACACATGGAAGAGGGCGCTGTTTTTGGCACAATTAGAGCACCTATCGAGTATATCCATGAAGCTTCACACATACATTACTCGCAAGTCACTGATAATAGATCAACATTTCTTAAGTGTTCATATAAGTGCAAAATGCACTCAAGGAGGCCTTAAATGGTGCTTATTTTTAGACATGTGAAAAAAATACAGAAAACGATGTACCTTGTCGACAACGTTCTCGTTCCAATACAAGGCCAATGGACAGAATCCACTCAGGGGAAGGGGAACTACAAAAAAGCAAGAGACCACGCAAGAGAATCTTCGCTTTAACTGATGACATCTGACAGGTAGACGACGCTATACCCGTACCAAAGGATTTAAACTGGCAACAGAGAGCATTTTGATTAAACGGACAAGGTACCAATGTTTGACCAAAGCAGCATCCTTTATGTAGTCCTTCATGCAGATACTAATGTCTGGGGGGGGGGGGGGTGTCAACATGTGTGTGTGCCCCAAAATTTGTATTTCCAGCATATCTTGAGAACTATTAGACCAATTAATTTAAAGCGTCGTAAGCATTTACCTGTGAACAAATTGTTCAACATTTTCATACTGTAAAGGTATGTCCAGTGAAATTTGCTGTTTTTTTAGGTAAAAAGCAAATTTTACCCCAAAGTTGATATTTCCAGCATATCTTAAAAAGTATTTGAGCATTATTGCCAAAATTTGCAAGGACTTATCTGAAAATGCACCATTCGAAGTGTATCACTTTTATGGCAAAGAGAGTGTAATTTGCTGATTTTTTAGATAAAAAGAGAATTTTTACCCCATAATTTGTATTTCCAGCATATCTTGAGTACTATTAGACCAATCAACTTAAAGTTTTGTAAGTTCTTACCTGGGAACACATCGTTCAACATACTATCAATGTAACCTTAACTCTAGAAAAGTCTCAGTGCTGATATTTGAGAAAGTCAATTTTGCCTCAAGATTTGGATTTCCACCATCATCGTGATAGCTAATTGAGCATTATACGCAAAATTTTGCAAGTCCGTTCCTATGAACACATAGATGAAGACACAGTATATCACTCTTATAGTAAACTGGTGAAATTGTGTGATTGTTTGCTAAAAAATCAATAGAGCCGTCATCCGGGTCAATAGACACCACCTTTTAACGATAGCCAAAACAACTTTAGCAGAACTGGCCCATATGGGTTATGTCTTTGAACATTCGTGCCAATTATGAGAACATTATTTTTAAGTCAAACTATAATTTTAGCAGAACCAGGTCCAGCACAGGTAAACAGGAGACTAATATGCAAATAACCCATAAAAGGATACTCTTATATTGTGCCCCTAACTGTAACCATAAGCCTAACCTGTATGGAATAACCCAATGTTATAATTGTATTATGTAGCGTAATATGCACAGATACTTTTGAGCCATTATCGTTATCATTACTTGAGCCTAAGTAGTGCCACCAGGCTATAGGCTTAGGCTTGCTACCTTACAATAGATATCAATATTAACATTTTCTGCTTCATTTTCTTCTTCTGCTAACTACCATTTTATATTGGAAGGATATTTGGCTCTAATTTACAATCAGTGGCCGGAACTTGGTCTCTGTGACATTTGGTTGCATAGACTATTACAAATCCCGATGTGTTGGCCCTGTGTTGAAATCAGTGCATGTTGCATGAGATATCTCAGTGGAATGCCCTCTTAACTTTAATGCAAACAAACGCACAGTAAGTAAGTAGCTACATTCGTTTTAAAGGCCGGCACGCAACGATTATAATATTGTATAGTTTGTAGTGGAAGGCGCTTCACTGCGTCACTGTGACGTTCCGTGCAACGGAGTTGCACAAGGAGATCTTCAAGTTTCCACTGGCAACAACGCTTCAAACAATGTGCGCGCGGGGAAAATTAGCAGCAAAGCTGAGTCTGTGCAAAGGGCGCGCATCTCAATTTACTGCCCTAATATACTGGAGATCGCGCGGTGTTACGTGTTATGTAATTTAACGCACGAAGGTGGTGAAGACCCATTATTAACGCATAGCATGTGCTTGTCTCCATGGCGTTTTCGCAAACATCTCACCACATGTTCTACGGTACAATAGTTACAGAGGCTTTACTGCAGCGTGTTGTGAAGATCACTGGGACAAGTTTGGGGCATCTTTTCATCGGTAAGTTCAGGTATTTCCTTCTTGTTTCAACAAACGTTGTGTGATTAGATAAATTTCAATTGATGTTAAGTATTTAAAATACTAGCCCACAAAACACCGAACATTGCAAAAGAGAAATTTTCAAGCAAATGCAGATGTATGGGTGGGGCCGTGAACGTCATAATATTACGTAATTGTCTTAAAGTGTGTGACACAATTTCGTAGTCGAATAGGGGTGTCGGTGTGTGGGAGCGGGCGGGGTGGGGGGTAACCCAAGTGCTTTCTTTTGTTCAGGTTCTTAATCTGTGTCCTGGGTCCGACATTGGTTAAAAGGGTTTAAAGTGGGCTCTGTGAGAAGGGAATCCTAGTAAAGCAATAGAAAACGTTTGGTGTATACAGTCGATAATAGTACTTACAGTTCCTATAGGCATGGATAGGCATGGGGCACTGTAGACTAACGAAAACTATGGATTTGCATAGGTCATACGGTTATATGAGTGAAGGTATTCATATAAATTTATCTTCTACCGTTTAGTTTAATATACGCATGCACTTAGGCCGCAAATGTATAGTGGGCCAATGATGGCTATTCAAGTCTAATGTCAAGGTCTGCCCATTCCGGCTATACATGTATGATGGCAATGTATCCTTTTCTCTGTATGTATGATACTATAATTCCTTATTTTATTGTTGATTCAGCTATTGTTCATTCTATACAGTAATAATTCATATGATGTGTCCGATTATCGGAGAAAAGTATATTCACGTCTAGCAAGTCCCTGGGAGGAAATGGGTGTATGACTGTTTTTGTCTTTGTGGGGCTGGGGGGTAGGGTGGGGGCGGGGGTGTTGATTACATACATGGTCTAGAAGTAGGATATCGTTGACCCACTCCAAAGGTGTCCTTTGTTTTTCTTTCATCCAAAAGAAATCAATCAGACATAGAAAATATGAAAAAGAAACAGAATTATCTAAACACATTTGGGGCCTGAAAGACAATGTGATCGAGTTTTCCATACTATGCACTATATATATATATATATATGTATATATATGTATGTATATATATATATGTATTTATATATATATGTATGTATATATATATATATGTAAGTATATATATATGTATGTATATATATATATATCAAACAGTCTATACTGCGACATACTTTAAAGGGATTGGAAACACATGGGGGGGGGGGGGGTGGGTGTAAGAATAAATCAAAAGTATGTATGTGTAAGAAGATGTGTTTTATACTACTTATTTTGTTTTTTACATTGAGGTATCTTGTCACAATATCCCACCATCATTATTTTAATGCTTTCAGAGCAAAAAAAGTAGTTTTGATTGTGACATGAGGGACAGGTTGTTTAAAAAAATCATTCTAAATAATTCCATTAAAAAGCGTTGAATCGCGATTGCTGAATTATCCCTGACATAAACTTGAAAATTCTCCCAAAAGCGATAGCCCTCCCATAGCCATGCATGGTACACCCAAATCGATAGCCCTCCCAGAGCCGTGCATGTTATTAGACCTCAGTCAGCAACGGATAATAGCAAAAAGATAGCAAACAAAAGTATCGTGAAAAGAAATTCGGTGTATGAAGCCTAATTTGTTTTCCCTAAAACATTAAAAATTTAATTACGAGCTCAGATGATCGAGTCCTAAAATAATTTAGTTAAACTTTTGTCTACACTGAATCAATTTAAGCAGAGCTGGGTCATTAATTTTGATGTAAATGATTTGAGAAGATTTTTTCCTGACCGCACATGGATTTGAAGGAAGGGAAGGGGGCAGGTTTGCAGATGCGAGTCGGGGGGAGCAAATGTCCAGTACGCCATGTTTTATTTGACTAGGTGTTAAGTAAACATGTATTAAAAAAGACTAGAAAACTCCTTACCGGGTTTACTCCAGATATTTGGTTACATATTCGTCTTTTATATGAAAAGATTTTTTTCAGCTAACGATTACTTCATCGGTTGCTATGGTACGTTTTTATCATTGAAAGATCTTGACGTCAATTTGGTATAACCCTGAAAGAAAAATCAGACACCAAATTATCTACATCAGGAGACAGATGACTAAAAACAAAAGAAAAATGCTGCGACAAGTATTTTGAAAACTTTATAATTGCCTCTGGCTAAATGACTCTAACTGCGATTATTTTCTTAGTAAGTGTGCTTCCTATCTTGTTAAGCTAATTTAAAGTTACATTCGACCAAGAAAACAGTTCGCTGTGTCAAGTTTTGTTTTCATTTGAAGATATAAAATTTTGCATGTTAAATCAAAAAGAGGAAGAAAACAATGGGACAGTCCCAGCATAAATGCTGAATTACCTCCTAGCGATGTCTGCAAAACAAACAAAGAGGATTATCAATAATTATCAGGAGATTTATTAAACTTGTATTGGTATCTACATATCGGTGTATAAAAAGACAAAACCTATTCAAATTGGAAAGTAAACTGTTATCAGATGGACATTAAATAGGAAATCTAATCAAATATTTGGATAGATTTGTCTCAGAAATGATTGGAACTGATTCATTTTTGAACAAGATCTATTCGAATTTTCTTAGACATTCCGTGGTCAGAATCCCTCTGAGTGAGTCTTTCCAGAGTGTGCAATCTAACTTTTATTAATTAAACCTAACCCATAAAACATTCGACTATGTACCCACTGTCGAAAGTATCCTACCATTTGAAAACGCAGTAGAACAATAAAGGAAAGGGGGGGGGGGGGGTCCTTTGTGAAGATATTTTAAGCCTATTAACAGGTATTCTTTTGCTGGATCACTTTGTTTCAGAAATCTCATAGAATTTATAATTCAAGTAATCAAGTTTCTTGTACGTTTTCCTTCCACATCTTACGGGTAGATGAAACTGTTGTACCTCGCACAAGGAAAATTTACAATCGACAAACTTAAAAATGTGGTTGGAATATCTGCGATGGTCTTTAGCCTCCCTTAAGACTCCATGACCAAGATAAGTTTCCACAGAGTGGAGAATAAAATTGTAATTTCTCCTTAGTCTTTGTTGAATTAATTCTCATCAGTTGGATCAGTAAATCAGACGGCAATATTTACACATAACACAAAGCAACCATGACGAACACATATATGCAGCACCTTTGAGGAGATAAAATGACGTCACTTTCGTTTTGAAAGAAAAAGTGGCAGTCCATTCAGTATGAGAAAAAAAATAGTGACAATTCGGTGTAAGGATGTTTGCTAATTAATTTCACAGAGGGTTTAAAAATATCCAGTCTTTATGAAGTGACTGTAAGTCGGGGGTTGTGCCTTCTTTAACATAGGCCTATATATTAGTTCAAGAAATCATTTCGCTTTAACTATAACTTTCCACATCAACAGGTTAGAAACCCTTTGCTCTCTCCCCATACCCCCCGGTCCCCCCCCCCCAAATGAATTTTTACTTGTATGATGTTTTACTTGGTCGATCTTATCCTTACACATAAAACTGATAATAATTTGATTTAAATCGTTAATAAAAGGGCTCCGTGGGTGTGGAAGAGCCGGAAAACTATATACGTGTTGAAAAGTTGCAAATGTCTTATGCATAGCATTTCTCTCAGTGGAGTGCTATATCTATAATTCCAAAATTTCAAAATATCTGTAATTCTAAAACAAAACTAAAGTTTTTTTTTCAGTGTAGAAGATTTGGGGAGATTCAAGTTTTCATAGTCTTCCCTATGATAGTAAAGTCCGACCTGCAGGGTACCTGATCCTTTTGACCAAATGAAGAGACGGTCAAAGACATAACGAGGTTTCGGCGGTGTGACAGCAACTAGAGGGGAAAATGTTTTGTCCTCATTTTTTATTTATTTTTTGGAAGTTATTTTTCTGCCATTGATGTGTTAAATGTACAGTGATATATTCCTTTCATGCTTAATGTACGTCATTATGTAAGAGCTATGTGTTCCGTGCACATTGTCTCTGTCAAAGTCAGTAAGGAATATAGCATCATCATCTGTAAGTGCTTGTCCATTGATCCAGAAATGTCAACATTATCTACGTCATTATATCGAAATATAATTCTAAATAGGGAAGTAAAGGTGAACATTTTCTTGTAACCATTGCCACCAGACCAAGAGGTGTATAGGGGAGTGGATGAAGCTGTGAAGCGGTTACGTTCATGAGGAGAGGAAATACCAACGTAAATGATAGAAAACATGTAATAAGTGTTGTCTTCAAGACGGAAAAATAAATTTGTTATCATACTCCTACGGAAAGCCTTAAAAACTTGATAGCGTCAACATGACATTCGTCTCGGATTCAGGTCTAATCCAGAAGTCGGTAAACATCAAAATCTTGAGATGAAAACCAACGTTGTATCGGTAAATTCTAACATGGTTAATTCATCTTAGCATTTGCTATTAATGGACCTTCAATAGAGCCACATGGAGCAATAGAGTTACATGTAATAAGAACAGACCATATTTGAATGTGTCAGAGGATTTGCCTGAGTTGTTCAAAATCTACAATGTGTAATTTCTACAGAATCTACGGCATGGGTTTTAAGAACAAGAAGAACCGAGTCCATCCTTCTGGAAAAAAGAAGCAGCAACGAAAAGAGAAAAAGAAGAGAAGAGTAGCTGGCCTTGTTCAAAAGGTGATGACCTTCTCTTGCTGCACAGTCGATGGATCTCAATCCGAAAATGTCGTCAGTCCAGAGACTTACATTCGATGTGATGGATATGCCCAACCCAAGACTGCTACTCCTGACCAAACACCTCCAGAGAGTCGAAAAGGGTCACCTGTGATGAAGAAAGCTTCATCAAGAAACTGCAGATTCTCACCGACTCAAGCGGACAAACCGATGAGCCCTGCAACATCTCCAACATCTTGCAAAGATGCTGACCTTGCCAAACATCCTGCACCTCGTGACAAGCCCTTCGAGGGAGAAGATAAACCTGCCCCTAAACAAGAAGTTGCTACCTCTGAGAATCCTGTTCCAATTCTGAGCATTTCTAAAGAAGCTTGTGACCGCTTGCTGACAGCAGGGAAAAGTGTCAGCTCGCACGAGTACTTCGATACCGTTGAGCCCGTTGCGACGGTAGTACCCTACCCCTCCAAGACCTCCGAGCCAGTACAAACACCTGAAAACGAATCATCAGATGAGTACGTCACTGCCTCCGAGGATGAACATCCAGACGAGAAGAGTGAAGAGGCTGTGAAGTACCCAGTGGAGAAGCCCAACTGCTCCGGTGAAAGAGCAGACGCCAGTGAGAAGCAAGCTCATTCCAATGAAGAGCAACAACAATTGCAAAAAGAACAGCAACCTGTTGATGGAGAGCAAAAGAGCGTTTCAGAGGAAATCTGCCAAAAGGGCAAGGTAAGCAGTTTCATTCTCTTCTTGTTTTTGTTCACAACATTGAACTTGTTTTGTTTAGAATTTAAATATTTAGAACTGAAATATCAACTGAACTGTGCCAACATATTAAATAATGTTGTCTTTAGGATACCTGTAATAGTTTGTATTTTGGAATAGGGGAAGCACGGTGTCAATGGTAGGAAATCAACAAAATGATAAATTGCTCGACTGTTGTATTATATATAACAATGAAAGTATAACATATTTCTGACAACTGTGCTTTTTCTTGTGTCTAGGAGCATGACTACAATTACTATTTTCCACCAATCCCAACCAGCACATGTGGTCTTCGAGGCTGGACCTTTCCTCGCGGGGTGACACAGTTTTTGATCCAGCCATACCCTCCATATTCACTCAAGCCACACGTTCCCATCATGTCATGTGGCGTCATCCACACGTTGCTTGCTGTCTCCTTCTACGCAAATTCTCTCCAAGGAGGGGAAGTCTTCGAGGGTAGCAAACTTGACGAGTCTGTTGACTGGATGATCCGTTCGGTCATCAAGAATGGTAACACTGCACACCTGGAGAGGTATCCTCACAACAGGTTCCTGACAGCGATCGAGTCGTTTGAGGTAGTCAGGGAGAAGTGCAAGATGGGATTACTCGAGTGGGACATGCAAAGCCTTCTCGCCCCTCTTAAAGCCATTGGTATCGACCTCCAGAATGAAGACCAGCCTACAGGATTACCAATGGATATAATCAAGCCTGCTTCCGACGACAGTTCCCTGGCTCACCACGTGAGTCAGTTAGGACGTGAACAATGGAGATGCCTTACTCTACACCTTCAACAGCAACTTCATGTCCTTCGTGCCTACAGAAGATGGTCGAATTCTTTTGATGGATGAACATCCTCATCAAGAGTTGAACGCTGGCGCCGTCATCCTGGTCTGCCCAAAGACCAGAGAACACGTGCAGGATATGCTCGACAAATACCACAAGGAGCACTTCGGTTCGTCTTTCAGTCTCGGTCAAGGAACAAAATTCACCTTTAAGAAATATTAACTCATTGTAACACAATTTTATAGCCGCTATTTTTTATACTGCACTTGGAAGAAACGAAGCAAAAAGACTAAAAGACATTTGCGAAAATGGCAAATACCGGAACATTCTAGAAATTTGGACCAACATGACTTTTCCGAAGAACTGTAACAGGACACTCTTGGATCACAGTGTCTTGGAGAGGATGAGACAAACAAATACCGACGTCATCATCAGGAAATTAATAAGGAGAAAAGACAACTACAAGATCGTTGTACGTGGACATCTTTAGCTTTAGAGGGTAAACACAGTGTCTCATTTACTGAATTCTGCAGACTGTCTAACTCAACAGATAAAAGAACGTCACCTCATTCCACCTCTGAACAACACTTGACAAGGGAATTTCACATGTGGTAGGTTTGTTGGCAGGTTTTGAAGAGAAGTTCTTTGTCAACTTAGATGTCAAATTACCGACACTCGTAAGAGGTTGCTACATTTCAAGACAGAAACAAATTCTTGAAACTTAGTACTAAACAAATGGAAAAGATAAATGAAGGTAACAGGTCCCGAGACCAGAGCCATCATAAACCATTCTGCATCCTCAGTTGTGTTTACCCTTACATACATTTATCTGGCAATATATAGCAGACTAAACCAAGGTCTATAAAACTGTCTCAGCTTTTAGAGATGTTAACTAAAATATTAATTGTATAACAATTAATGACTAGAGGACAGAAAATTTGTGCTTCATGTATTGGCATGTCAAGAGCTGGAGTAGCTATAGGGTGGAATATAGTCATTGGTTACGTATGCTCAAAATGAGTGTGCGAGATTTTCATGTGTTATTAAGGCAGAAGGAAAGTGTCTTTCATAAACTGTCGGACTTCTCTTGTCCCAATCTGTATAACAGTTATACGACTGATAGATTTAGTAGGTACCGGCAACACCTATAATTGGAAAAAAAAAAGACTCAACGGACATTATACTATACTAACAGGACGGTGTACTAGTTCTCAGGCGCATGAAGCAGGAGTTAAAGTTGTAGAGGGTTGGAGTGTGAAGATCCTATGGGGGGGGGGGGGGGGGGGAGCGGATGGTAGTGATATTTTTCTTTTTATTATTCTTTTTATTTTTTCCATTTTTGGTTTTTATTTTTTATTTTTTCCTTTTTATTTTTCCTTTCTTTTTGCATTTTTGGGTGTGGTGATTTTGTGGGTGGGGGCGCTTGTAGATTTGGTTATGGGGTAACGTGAATAGGGTAGGTGTAGGCAGTTATGTAGGAAAATCACCTCCAACGCCCGAACAGACTGGAAATAGCGCTGACTAATTACTCACGGACAATTGATGTACTGGTGGGCGGGCAGACAGACATACACACTGACTCACTGTTCGACTAACTGCCCTACTGACTCATGAACTGATTGACCAGTAAAGGCTATTTAAACACAACTAACCACGCATGACTAAATTTGACTTGGGAAGTATATTTGACTCACTGACTGACTCACAGCAAACAACATCAGACAATTTTCAATAACTTGCGGGTCGTTGCATACCGGTAAGTCTTTCAATAAAAAATAAATCTTAGTTCCAAACAATTGCAATAACGCATGGAAAGTTTTTCAAAAAACAGGAACTATTCCATCCAGCCAGCCACTCATTGAAAAGAAACTATACATATGAAGCACTGAATCTCCTCCAACGATTCTTTTAAGTTTAAAATATTGAAACTAGATAGCGTATGACGAGCACACCTGCAGTTCACTGGCATAACGAGGGATTGCAATACAAATTCTAGCGCCGATCAGATACATGGTACATCTGGTGACTTACAAAGAGGATGAGAGAATGGTTAAGGCTTGTGGTAGAAGTACCACCTCTGTAACAAGTTAGCCTTCCTTTAAATGATAACCTATTGGATCGACTCACAGTATGCATCCTGAAAGTTTTCTACGAAATTAGTAGAAATTTCCTGTCTGTGTTTAATAGTACTTGTTGACAAAGAACTCTTCCATAAACCAATCAGCTACCATATCATCATGTGAATGAAACTAGTGTCAAGCACTGGCGTTCGGGAAGGATGTGATGAATAGGTAGTTCAATCGTCGTAAAATTGGAAGAACAGGACTACCCCTTCTGTTTGGATTCGCCGACTACCAGTCACTCAGTGGAACAGTAAAAAAAAAGGCACCAATCAATCAATAAAAAAAATCACAGAGTTCAGCGAGCAAAGATGTCCATGCACCACGTACATAACACCAGCCTCAGAAGGACTCAATGCCTGAGCTATCGTTTACCCAGTCCTCCTCTCCAAAATGCATTTTCCAAGAAGCCGAACGTCACGGCTATGTCACCATCTCTTCAGTCCTGAAGTTCAAGCAACGAACTCTATATCATCAAGTCTGCGAATGTCCATATATTTAAAATACAAAAAGCTCAATACAGAAAACGAGTATAAAACTGTAAAGCTATGATTCCTCCTGTTTTGTTTATTATAGCAAACCCCGAAGTATATGTATGATATTATGTGGGAATTATAAATCACGTTTAAAGAGAGGAAGGGCTGTAAAAGGGAGTCGTCCCGAGAGCCGAGGGGGCGCTAAATACTTTCTAATGTAAAGCATATATTCATAATTCGAGGAGCACAACTTTGCCATATATGTAGTAATATCATCAACTAATATTTTAAGAACATTAAAGAAGAGACGTGATCCTCACGAAATAACAGCTGAATGAAAAGAAAGAAAAATGGAACAAAGTAAGTTGTTCCATGAAAGATGCTATTCATATACCTCATAAGGAAATGTGTATTAGCAACTGTTAACATCAACTTACAAATTTGCCAAATTTTAGTTGAAAGTGTGATCTGCGGTGAGTGTTGAAATCAAGCCATAAACAAGAGATTGTAGTGTCTATCTTGCCCTCACAAGTAAATTGGTCAGTTTGTCTGATGATAGTGTCTACGTTTTCAATATAGTCATCTTCTTCATCATCTCTATCATCATCATCATCGTCATCATCATCATCATTATCATCATCGTCGTCGTCATCGTCGTTGTCTTCGTCATCATAATCATCATCATCAGTAACATCTTCATTATCATCATCACTATTTTTAACACAATCGTCATCACCATCATCGTCATCACCATTATATTTAATATCCTCGTCATAGGTATCATCATCATCAACAACATCATCATCATCAGTATTCTGATATTTACTATCCTCCTCATCACTATGATTTTCATCATCGTCATCATCATTGTTACTGGCATCATCATCATCGTCAGCGCCATTATCTTCATCATTAACATCAATATCATCACCATCTGCCTCCTATTCGTCATACCGGCATAATTATCATGGTCACCATGATTATTACATATATAAGTTATACTAAAGTTAAGTGTTTCTAAATTTAGTATTTAAGTAATATTAAATTTACCGGGTAAATCGAGTGAAGACGAGCTGGGTAGTTGACTCAAAGTTATCTGTTCCCTTTTGCCGCGGTTCTATTTCTAGTGCGGAGCTAGGGATTTCTCAAGAATGTAAGAAGGACGCACATACTACGATCGTCGAGAACGCACTGTTTTTACGATGTATATAACTGATAAGTGATATACAGAAGACAGTAAAGATTTGTGCCCCGTCGATGGTCTATGTACAGAGAAGCGGTGTTGGAGTAAGCAGTGTCGGTCAGAGGGGGGCGAGAATATCTTTCAGGGGACGAAAAAGATATTGGATGGGGTGAGTGTCAGTAAGACTATCGAAGCGGCCGGCAAGGTCACCATCAGTTGGCCGGAAGCATACATGAAAGTTTTGGTTTTTCAAGCTCCCCAGGTTGCCCGCAAACAGCACTTCCTGGGTGCCCGATCTCATGTCTGCAATTTCTCAACTAATATGTGATTGACCAAAAGTAAATCTATGAAAATGGTGACACACATCAGTTGGCTTGAAATCATACAAAAATCATAATAAATTAATCATCAAGAAATTACGCATACCCTTTCATTTATTCTTGGATTAGTCTGGTGTCTGGTGAGTGATGGGGGGGGGGGGGGTTGAATATCATTTGTCCCCCACTTTTTAATTGGGGAGTTGAGTCACAGGGATTGTTTGTGCAAGGGGAGGGGCAAGAGACTCGAAATACGTCGCAGCTAGGTTTCTTTTTATTAACTGGGCCTGGAACATGATTGACTGGATCAACGAATGTGACAAAGTGTGGCACGGAAATACATCAAGCCTCCGTTACATTGACGCAACCATAAAGTTGGACTAAGGGTGAACTGAGAAGAAAAATGTAGGAACTTAGGAAGACTATCTAAGAGGAGCACAAGCATGGATGGAGCGAAGCACAAAAAAACCAAAAAGAAAACAATATTTCCACGGTATGGATCGCAGAAAATCACCTCCTCCAAGGCTCAGCTAGTAAGCTTCAGGAAATGGTATACTGTCAGTATATTTTGGATGTAAGAATCTCCTTAAATTACTGTATTACTTTTCCGCTGTAAACGTCTGATAAAATTTGTACATTTCGTAAATACTGTACTTGCTTGAAGGCTGAATGGGCAACATCATCACTTTCTGGATGTGAAGGGCTCTGGAGTACTCAAACTTGCATTTTATTACCTTCTCTTTCACTTTTTTCTTGTTCTTATAAGAATGTTTTTTTCCCTTTACTTTTTTTTTCGTGAAAAGCTGAAGAGGGCGAAGGTACGATAATTCATTTAAGTCAGTGTAAGGGGGGAGGGGGGGGGGGATCCTGCTGTCTGTATGGTAGCCGTCCGCCACTGCAGAAGAGTGAAACATTCATAGTATAGCAAAAGAAGTTCGCTATTACAACCAGAAGAGTTGTTTCACCCACCTACAACAACAACAAAAAACAAAAAAAAAAACAACAGAACACCGAAAGACCGAGGAATCGACTTTGATTTAACATGTAAATCATTCAGAAGCCCGAAACGCCACAACAACATGTCTAAACCATGCAATGCATGTCTTCACGGAAAAGTTTTATTTAGTGTACATAGCTATAGAATTAACTCTCAATAAACGCTCGGAATTAATGGCAAAATACGCACACTCAAATGAGAGTTTCTTCTACATTCCAAACAAACACACGCAAAAGTTCAATCCACCACATCATATTATATATATATATATATATATATATATATATATATATATATATATATATATATATATATATATATATATATATATATATATATATATATATATATATATATATATATATATATATATATATATATATATGCTAATAATCCGGCTCAATATCTCTTTTTTTCCCTCGTTCTGCATATCTGTATATTAGTGTACATGCACGTGCATATTTTACTAGATGTGATGTTTCATATTTAACGTACATGACATTCACCGTCGAGTAATGTCTTGCGGTGTACACTTTGTTTTGCAATTCTGGGTGTGTTAATATATCTGTCTCAATCCAATGCCATAAAATCGACACTTGAAAAAAAGAAACTACAAGAATACAGTACATTGAGTTGCAACTTGTTCATATTTGCTCCATGTTTCGAACTTTGCTTTTGCTGTTATCCTTGTTTTAATCATTATAAATACATCTTTACGTAAACAAGCTGGTTGATAAATGGAAAGACCCGCGAATATTCGACACTGTATTACGCCACCAAAATCTGGTTATTTAAGTAATATTTGATCGCAGTGTGCAAACAGCAATGTACAAACTGGTTGGTAACATTAAAGTCGTATTTTTTTTTTCGCTTGATCAGACATTTCCCGCCATTTAGGCCTAATGTTCATACAGTTAGTTTGCAATACGGTGCAAAAATGTCAAACTGAGACATTCACCTTTTTCCACGGACGAACTTAGTTACTAATTTACATATTTGATTCTTATAAGCAAATGTCCGGCTAACAATTTAATTCTGTGATATTATCCACCGCTGTAAATTCAACCAATCACTGCTCTGGTGTTTATTTATAATTAACAACACGTACATTTACATATAATACTCCCTAGGCCGTGTGCGTAAATAAGCGAAACGACTGTTTATCGTTGTACGTATCACCGACAAGGCATCACCGACATCTCAAAAAATGTTTCCTGTTGATGGAGGTTTATCCAACACTCACAGGAGTGTTGATGTAATGTTACATGTTGATGGGGGTATAGGACACTAAAAAAAAAATCATGGATTATTTTCTCGCAAATGTTTTCCTAACAGAACGATAATCTCCGTAGTCATGTCAAAAACATTAGCATCTATACATCAGTGTAGCCGCAACTTGTTAAATAGTAATGAACTTTCAATGAGATTTTCCCGTTCCAATTCATTTGAAATTTTCTCCAAATTACGTACATTTGTTTTCTCTCTTTTTATTGGTTGAAAAGCACATCGCATGTTCTGTTTTGGAAGCCATGGAGTATGACCAATCGCACTATGGAAAACCTGTGGTGTCACACGAGATCAACTACTTCTGAATAATCTCAACTGGCATCGGGGAAACATTGCAATAGCTTTAGAGTCGAAACCCTCATTTCCACAATTTTTTTAGATTGATCTAATATAAAACAAAGCTCCTTTAGTCAGAGGAATCAAATTTCAAACTAGCAGACTACAAACGTTTTTTTTTTTTTTTTTTGCAGTAATTTGACGGTCTTACATAGCATTTTGTAACCTTGACCCTGCGCAGCCTGGAATTCTTACTAGAGAGAATCATTGTTTCTTAAATCATAACCATCTTGAGTTGTGAACAAGATATTTATGTGGGCTTTTGAAGACCCTAAAGTGCAAAACGTGCCCTGCCATTTAAGAATCCAGCGACAGTAAACGTACTTCATTATCTACAATAGTTAACTCTAATTCATTCATTTTTGGGATCCTTCCATAACTCGTATACTAAAGTTACATCCGTTCAACTCAGCGTTGCTTTTGATTTTTTTTTTGTTTTACCAAATGTTGAAAGAGTTGACATTTGCTGGCTGCTGTGGTATACCACTGAGCCTTTCACTGCATTTCAAAAGAGATAAACGGTATAAACGGTATAATCGGATGGACGATAATTGTATATCGAATAAAATCGGTTTTTTTTCCGGACACACTTACACACGTATAAGCTAACATTAAAGGGAAATAGGGCGTTTAGAATACACCAACGTGACACACAACGGAAATAGTGTTAGTCATTGTTATAGCCATTCAGTCTCATCACTAAACATCTGCCAAAACTTTATCTCCTCCAAACACTATGCATGTGGTGAGTAACGGAAGATGCATCATTTGAATTTTGAAAAGTTTGGGTGAACAAATTAGTGTTGAGCAACAAATAACTGAGTTTCTATCTGTGAGAAACTAATTTCTTGAAAAGAAGGCTACCGTCCTTCCTTATTTTGAATAATGTATCATTCTGCGTCCACAAACATTGGTTTTAAAAATATGGATGTTTCCTGTGAAACAATCGCCCTATTTCCCTTTAAGTTGTATGCCTTAGAAGTCTCAGTGCAGCTAGTATAACCGGAGCAGAAGTTGGGTTTTCAATCAGTCTGTTTTCCTTTGATTTTAATTTTAATATTTCCAAATCATTTTCCGATTACTCTCAATATTTCACGTTATTTTCGTCAACTGAAGATTATCTTCGAGTTTGACGATATTTTTTTTCTATATTCTTCAGTGCAGTACCGTCAAACCGAATGGTGTACTTCATTAGTCGATTTACCGTGCGAGCTTAGTTTCTACGCTGTAGTCCTAATTTAGACACTGTTGAGAGAACTTGAAACCGCTTTTCAGATTTTATTTTAACTTTAATCTATGACATTAAAGGGTGAATGAAAGTCTTACTTGTATCCAATGTAACGTCAGTCTTTACTTGTCAACTTTCCGCAAACGTTCTTGTTTCCGGTTACTCTTCGCACATTCTCGTTTACAATTAATAATACTATTATGATTATAGCAAAGTGGCACATTCATGCACGATATACCGATGTCTCATTGCTACTTGCAGAGGGCAATCCTATCTTACTAGTGACTTTAGCAAAGTGCTATGAAAAGTAGTATGACGTCATTGAAGACCACCAATTTCCCGTAAACATTCAAGGTGACGTCAGATCAATGAACTCCAACGTATAGAAAACTGGAGAGTTTGCATTTAGCAGACCTCTGTGCTGGCTGACTTGGCCAAACAAGTGTATTTGTCTTTCTCTGACCTGATCCTGATGAGTATACAGGCGAATCGCTACACTCTTACAATAACTTAATCAAAGCATAACTTGAATTAATTCTATGAGACATCATTGAACTAACTTTGAGTCAAAATGATTTTTCTTGAAATAGTTAAGGTTGTTTTGACTACATTATTTTAAGAATGTACCCTATAGATTCCTATTGTAATCGATGGATATTACCGATTCTTTCTCTATTTTCTTCAGTGCAATACTGTAAAACCGAATGGTGTAGTTAATGAGCCGACTAACCGTGAGAGCTTAGTTTCTACTCTCTACTCGTAATTTAGACATTTTTTTTTTTTTGACCTCTGCCTAGGGACAGGGGTAATATACCAAGCCACTGTAACCCTCCATGACAACAACAAAAAACAGAGATACACAGCACATAAAAGCAGCTTTAGAAATCGCAAAAAAAAGAAATGCAACAACACAAAGCCAGTACATCTGGAATGTAAAGGAACAAGAAACCGATTATTCGAATGGAGAATTACCAGTCTGAACAATAGAAACGAGTTGGGATCACCTTGCAAACATAGAAAGAAGCACCTATTGTGCAATTTTAATCCAGACTAAAACTGAAATAAAAGAGCTGATACTGCCCTTCCAACTCACAGAACGCTTTTATCCTGAAGAGTAAGGTTCATACTTTCTTACGAAATAAGCTCGTAGATATGGCGTTTTAACTTTTAAATTGACTTAAGCATTTTATCAAATATATATCTTTGATCAATAGCAAACCGCATCTGTTATATATAAAGTGAACCATTGGATCGCCTTATTTCCCCTGAAGGGAAATAAGGCGTTCGTTTCACAGAAAAAATGATATTTTTAAAGCAAATGTCTATAAACACAGAAAGATAGATTATTTTCAAAATTAGAAAATACACTGGCCTTCCTTGAAGAAATAAGTTTGTTCCAGATAGAAATTCAGTCATCTGTTGGCCAAGAGTACTATTCACCAAAACTTTCAAAAATTAAACTGATATATCTTCCCTAACTCATTTTATGCATAGTGTTTAGAGGAGATGAAGGTTTTGCTTATGTTTCTTGATGAGCTTGAACTGTTTGACAATGATTACAGGGTTTTTCTTTGTATACCACATTAGTGCATTTTAAACACCCTATTTCCCTTTAAATTAGCTATTACCACATCGGACATCATTAATTTTCTCAGACATTCTGCCCATTAACCTCACGTGTTGTCACAAGTCACAATTAAATAAGATGGTACCATAATGCCACTATCCAGTCACACAGTATCATAAAGTTCTGATCATCTGCTGAAAATGCAGATAATGGTAAGACTGTGCTGTCCAAATCTTGACCTAGGTCACATAACATCTCCTGAAATAGGACCTAGGATGACTGGGAGTCTGCAGAATTACTCACCAAGAGTGGAGTCTATCGATCGAACTAACGCCCTCTACGACTTCTTGTCACACTTGTGTTTGGACACACACACTAGGGTACAAGAATAGGCATCTCCACGAGACTAGTGACATCAAAAAGGTTTTCAAACCGATCTCCCCACACCCACCACCAACCGCACCACACCCACACACAGTTGGTGACAAAGCCAACGTCAGTGGTATACTTATGTGACGACTTTTGACTTCCGATTTTGGCCACTCAGCCACCAGTTCAGGCACGAAGGGGTGTGTAAGTTTTTATAAAATTTCTTGTAAAAGAACAAAAAAGTGAAAAAGAAAAACAATGTAAGTGTCTCCTCATCGAAGATGGGCAGGAAGAAAGATGAAACAAACAGCACTTTACAAAAGCGATGACATGAAGATGTGATGGTGCTTTTTCAGGTTTACATGCATAACGAGGGCTCACTCCTAGAGAGAGCCGTCTCCCTGGCCAATCAATTTGATCTTTGTAGACGCAATTGACACATTAGGCCTATCGATATTTAATCGCTCCATCCAACTTTCGTTTCAGCCACTTCATGACGTCACAATCACGTATATATCAATAAATTTCGTTTCTTTCAACAACACATTTGGTTGAATAGTTCTGTCCGTATAATGTGGCAGTTAGACCTAAACATCCACCGTGATTCAGCCGCTGCTCTGCCGTGACTGTCTGTGTGAACTGACGAATAGCAGCTGCTAGTAGCTACAAATCAACTCAGTGGTGGCTGTGTAAAAAAAAAAAAAGAAGGATATAGATATAAATGACAGAGTCTATACCAGTTAAAGATATTGAACACGTTAGAAATATAAGTAACCATTGCAATTCGCTTAGTAACTCTGATATGGTTCAATTTTACTTTTGCACCATATAAGTAGATGTTTTCTGTGGGAAGGAGTGGGGTGGTGGAGTTACATGAATCTGCTAAATGAGTCACATTGACAAACGGTTCTCTTTCGTTCTCACTTAATTATATCGACCCCTATTTCAATAATAATTCAGATGCGTGGAATAAATACATGGTTTATTAAACCAGAAAGCCAAAAGGCTTTGTGATTCCTTGCAACATGGTTATATTATAACAAACATGAAATTATCCACATGACAAGTATAAGATCAACTGCAGTTATTGTTCTTGACGCACCACAAGCCTTTAACCCAAAATGACCTTTATTGTGGTGACATGAAATGACCATGACATTAGACGTCCACCAAAAGCAATAGGGATCACCTACCCAGTATGGCCAACCCACACATCAAGTATGACATCAGTCAACATTACCCTTCTGGAGTTAATGTGTTAGCAAGGTTTGACCTCAGGTGACCTCAAACAACCTTTCACCTCCACCTCAAACAAAAGGAGTCTTCTACTTAGTATATACAATCTACACATAAAGAAAGACGTCAGTCAAGGTTAGACTCCTGGAGATATTGTGTTTACACATTTTTACAGTTTGACCTCTGGTGACCTCAAATAACCCTTGACCTCGACCAAAACACTACAGATCTCATTATTACCAACCCACAGGCCAAGTATTACATCAGTCATGGTTACTCTTCTGGAGATATTGTGTTTTCAAGGTTATTACAGTTTGACCTCTGGTGACCGCAAATGACCTTTGCCCCTCACCAAAGATGATAGAATCATTTAATCAGTATGACCAAGCAACACACTAAGTATGACATCAGTCACAGTTACCCTTCTGGAGATACTGTGTTTAAAAGGTTTTCACCATTTGACCTCTGACGACCTCAAATGACCTTTGACCTGGACCAAAAACTAAGGGTATCATCTACACAATATGAAATACCCACACACTAAGTATGACATCAGTCACAATTACTCTTCTGGAGATATTGTGTTTACAAGGTTTTTACAGTTTGACCTCTGGTGACCTCAAATGACCTTTGATCTCCACAAAAACAACATGGATCATCTAGTCAATATGACCAACCCATGCACGAAGTATGACATCAGTCACAGTTACTGTTCTTGAGATATCATGTTTACAAGGTTTTCACATTTTGCCATCTGGTGACCTCAAATGACTTTTGACCTCCACCAAAGACTATAGGGATCATCTACTTACTATGACCAACCCACACAGCAAGTATGAGATCAGTCATGGTTACCCTTCTTGTGATATCGTGTTTACAACAAGCGTCACACACACACACGCACACGCACGCATACATACCTACACATGACATCAGGAGTGCATAGATTCCTTTTGCCCTTGGCAAGGAATCAAAAAAGGGGGAAGAATTCTGATATTAGTGGAAGTCCTGTCTCATTCTGTTGATAACTTTAAGCATTTTTGTTCAGTACACAACTCAGAAGAAAGAGAGAAATTGACTCGTCACATAAATAAGCATGAAGAAGTAAACCCTATCGCATGGAACAGGGCACAAGCACAGTCTCACTGTACATGAGCCCTAAAATTATGCATTGTCCAATGGGTTATGTCACACTTCAAATATTTAAATCCACAGAAAAGAGAGTGTTTAAGCCAAAAACTATTCTTCACTATTACTTTGTCCCATTCTTGAGGTAACCAAAAAGAACTTCAAAGTGTGCTTGGCTACAAATGAATGAAGTTCCAACCTAGCTCATGTCAATTGCGAAACTCTTTTTAAACAGAATTTTATTTTTGAAAAAAAAGCGAATGCTAAATAATAACACTTTGTGCTACATATGTATGTGTGTCTTTGGCGTCCAACAGGAAGCCATACGCTTTGACGTCATGCATGACCTACTTGGGAAAAGTCGACAGCTCAGACTCGGTGGTAAACTTTGAAGAAGTATTGGACTAGAAAGTGGTATGTTCGGCCGACATTTAATATTCCCATCGAAGAGAAAACAAGTCATCGCAAGGTCAAACTTGGCGAAGGGCTCTTCGGAGACAGTGGCTTCTAGCAGAAATACCCAAAGAAAAGATAACAAAATCAGGTTAAAGCAGTAACTAGAATACCCACGGTGCAGAGGCTCATACCTGAACACCCCGGGGTACCATTTACATATCAGTATTATGTGTATCATATTATAATCATAGTAACCACCAGAAGTATCATTATATTGAATCACCAACATTGCATGTACGAGAGAATCTGTAGGACTGCATAATTTGCAGAATATCATAAACCAGAGCACAAACAGTGCAGA
The DNA here is from genome assembly GCA_021234535.1 of Stichopus chloronotus. Taxonomy (NCBI): domain Eukaryota; kingdom Metazoa; phylum Echinodermata; class Holothuroidea; order Aspidochirotida; family Stichopodidae; genus Stichopus; species Stichopus chloronotus. The sequence continues at coordinate 21,116,734 of CM037839.1, read as the reverse complement.
AGTTGGATCTTTGTCCATAAATTTATGATATGATTGATGGGCGCCACCAAATTACAATGCTTATAATTGCATCACTATTCAAGTTTGACATCCAATAATTATGAAATGTCATTTGTGTACATTTTCTACCTGGTTTGTACTAGCTGTGGGCATATGAATTAGTACTAACGTGTAAAGATGGTTGCAAGGTTTCCACAACCAATTAAAATCATTAATTACTAGCTCATTACTTTTCATTTGCATATTTCATATGGGGCACTTTATTAGTTTGACCATTGATCTGTCAGCAGAACCCTTATAGGAAACTTGACACAAAATTGACAGGTTTGGGGAGACTAACATAATAACTCATGGTGCCCCATTAATGTATAGACCTAAATGTACTTAGACTAGATTGAGTTTCAGTTAGGACACAACCTGACCCATTGCCCCATTACTAAATTATCATTCTTGCAGGATAGGTATATCTGAGATGTTGTTTGACATTTAAAGGGGCACCCTTAAAATAGAAGGAGAAAACTTTTGCAGGATTTTACAAAATAGGCCATAGGGTCCACACAGAACCCTGGACCACTAATTCATGTACACCCTAAGATAGTCGGCTAACAGAGTATCATTATGACAAACCATCAACATTGCACAAGAGAATCTGTAGGAGGAGAGGCATTTTGCAGAATTTCATAAAATGGGCCACAGGGTCCACATGGGAGACCTCCGACAATATTTTTATTTTGAAATAAAGTTTACAATAATTCGATCACGTAATGACCCCGAGATAAACTGACAAAAGACGATCAATCGTGCAAACAATTCAATTTGCCTACAGCTTTTTATATGAATTACAAGGCATGTATATACAAAGAGACAAAGTCCAAGGATGAGTTTGTACAAAGAATAACTTAACAGTCAAAAATTGAAGAACAAAAAAGACTAGATATGTGAACTTACATTTATCATCATGGCATTTTTTTTAAGTTACTTTTCACCCACGTTGATGATTCTTTTGTCCCCCAAACCATTCTACTGGTTTCCTTTTTTTAGGAACACAGGACAACAGCTCTTTTTGCCAGACAAACTCAGACTTGGACTTTAAAACACATCTTGCAGAGCGTCACCTGACTCTCTGGTCATGTGATCATGTGAAGCTTGGTATTAGTTGAAAGTTGTGTCACAGCTACTACCTTCAATTATTGTTTCTGTGGTCGGTGGCATCTCTCTTCCGCTGTCGCAAGAGAAACCATCCTTACAGAGGCACGTCCTACCATCGTCTGTTAGGGTGTAGTTGCCAGGGCAACCGCAGGTGAAGCCGTTGCCACTGGGAGCTGGGAAACACAAATGAGAGCAGGCCTGATTTCCGGTGGGACACAAATTCTCAGCTGATGTTGATGATGAGAAACAGAAATAAGGAAAGAAAGAAAAAAAAACAGAAAATAAGACCTTCAACTTTTCAAATTTATATAAGGAATTTAGAAAGCACCAACATGGCATACAAATAAAACAGCTTTTGATCATTGTTAAGCCATTCAGTCTCTCTGATAAATATCAGCAATAGATTCATCTACTCAAAAAAAAAAAAATATGCCTATGTCATGATGACCTATGACAGATGCGTTGCTTGATTTTGTGACAGTTTGGGTGAACAAATTATTCTTGAGCAACGTATATCTGTGAAAAACTTGTTTCTTGAAAAGAAGATTACTGCCCTTCCTTAAATTGAATCATATTGCTCTTTGTCCATAAATACTGGTTTTACAAATTGTTCTGTAAAAGAAATGCCTTATATCCCTTCAATACATTTAAGATATATACCAGTATAGGTGGATGTCAATATTTGGCATAATTACGTTCTGCGAGGGTGGTAATTACACGAACGAACAACAGAATCCAGAAACAACAGAATCCAGGAATCAAAGCAAAACTTAAAGTACACTGCTGCACATATGATGCAGAGATGTCATCTTAATGTTTTGTGAGACTCACAAACATACGCCCTCATTATCTGGTACAGAGCACATATAAAGGGCACAATTATTATATTTAGTTACATTCTGAATGTTTTGTCATCTAACGGAATACAGAATTTTTTTCAATACATATGTTACATCTATGTAAATGCTAACCAGAAACTTGAGGAATCTTCTGTTTTTAGAAGTGACCAGTTCATTTGAAATTTCATTAAGAGGTTTTGCACATGATGTCATAGCTGGCAACTGTTTTTACGCCGCCATATTGAATGGAATCGCTTTTTCATGTAATTACTGTTTCAGTACTGTAACACTGCGTGGTGGTGTTCATGATATTTTCATATTTTTCATAGCATAACCAGTCATAGAAGGCGAATGGTCCTTTACTGCTTAGCCGTAGGCTGTACGAATCAGGGAGGCAAGAAGCGAGGGCTGACGTTCCACCTATCTCTTGCAAATGAAGAAAGAAGCAGACGCATTGGTAATAGGCATCAGAACATCACTGTAGGGTACAGCGTGCACGTATGAAAGCTCGTTGTTTTGTTTTCCATCTAACAAGGCGTTTCCATATGGACGGTGACGTCACTGCAAAATTTTTTGAGTAAAAACTTTTGAGTAAATTTCCTTTGATATGTATGTCCAGCGGATAGGGAGTCATTCATCCAATACCCGCAAGGAAAGACAACATACCGTCAACCCGATAGTCAGACAGAACAAACCGTTACAGCAGGATGTGCTGTTTGAAGCAAATAGCCTTTATCTTTGATCTTGCATCACATAACATCTACACCAAGTTTCTCTGAGGAAATATTTCATTAATAAGGGCTTTAATTACGGCTGAAAAATTAGCGAAATTGGGCCACGTGGTATAAGAGTGACACGTACACGAGAATACTACCATGTACTAACAAATACCTTCGCGAAGGTATTTCCTTTGGAAATAAGGGTATGCTTGGATAAATAGACCACTGTGTTTTTAAAACTGAGGAAGGACAACCAGTATTTTGGTGTACTTATGAAAATGTAGGAATAACAGCATATCCTGATATAGGAGAGACAGACAGTCATATTGTCAGAATCAACCAGCACATAACAGACAGACGTACCGTCATATTTGGCTTTTCCATTGAACACCCTTATATCTCGAGGTGATGTTACGTTGCGTAATATAACCGCCCAATCACCTCCTGTGAAACTGTTGGCAGTCAGTATACCCTGAAAGGACCAGTCTGTCCAATAGAGCCTATCCTGTAAAAATCATGAATAGAAGTTACACAATATTTTTTTTTGACTGACCTTTTCATGTCGAAGAAGATATGTGTAAGGGACACTGTAACGCTAACCAGTAATATATTTTGTAAACACCTTCCATTTTCACTTCACAATTCATTGTCTTGAACATTAATTACGTCGACTTTTTTGCAACTAAACATTGTGTATAAAATATCTCTGATTGGGGAATAAGGAAAGGGTTGAAGTGGGGGGGGGGAGAGGCAGGAGGCGAGCATGTAGTATAACTCCATCTAAAATGATCGCCACCATCAGCTGGCAAGCAGTGTACAGAGAATATTTTTTTTTTTGGACAAAAATGCTTCAGAGATTGCAGAAAATGCACTTTCCATTTCTCTGGACTTGTAAATTTCATTAGAGTTTTCTTTAGTTTTAAGAACACTCATTGAAAATTTACTTAGACACGATATTTTTTTCTTTTCAGCTCATAAGAAGTGGGAAGGGCACAAATGTGAAATGTCTTAGCACCCCTCCCCCCTCAAAATGTGATAGGGGACACATCACCCTCACTGCCCAAAATTTTATACCCACGATCTTTGTTTGGTATCAGTGGGGTCATCCAAGGGTAATGCATTCTTCTTGCAGTCTAAACTTACTGTAACAGAAATTTGTGTCCATTCTATCTGTAAACTTGTAGGCCTACTACGTATCTTTACTAACACAAAAAGCTACAGACTGGGTCGTAGCTAGGGTCATATCTAAAGAGGATGTGAAAGTCAGAAATTCCGAGCGGCTGAAGCAACTTTTTTTTCAATGAAGTAGCGATGCCACCCTGAATACCTTATCAGGGATTGATGAATATACGATTGTTGTATTAAAAAGTCCAAAAATGGTAAAGTCAGTAAATGCAATTGGTGCTACGTTCACGGTGGTGGAGCCATGGTATTTTGATGGGTGAGGGGTAGGGCAAATCATGAGGTGGGTGATCGCCGGCCTAGGGGACGTTCCTAGGAGAATGTTTGAGACTTTTTTTCAATTACCAGGTAACCATACACAAAATCTGGTGCACTATTTTCACTTGCTTCCTCGCGAAATCCTAATTTCCACAAAAGCTACTATAACAATGTTTACTTTCTGGCAATAACATTTTTTTTATATTTTTATTTTGCTACAATTGTCTATGATTAGAGAACAAAATGCAGCTCCTCTTTGTACCGATAACACTTGCAAATGTTAGGAATAATAATAGTTCTGGTGGAAAAAAAATAGAACTCTGGCATACAATGGTATTTTTATAGATGAATGAAAACCTGGGAAGAGCAATAGCTGGCCTTTACAAGGGGCATAAGAGGAGGGGGTATTCACTCCCCTTGAGGAATTGTTTACCTACCAGGCAACCTAATACGCAATCTTGTGCAATATTAGGCATCTTGAATTCACAACGGTTCATTCATTTAGTTTCCAAGAAATCATAATTTCCAGCAAAGTTAATTCTATTGTTTCTACTTTTCAGCCATAACAATTTCTTCTTTTAATTTTTGAGATAATTTCAACTATCAGGTAACCTTAGACAAACTCTGGTGCAATATTTTAAATCTATTGCAGTCATAGTTGTTTTCCTACGAAATTCTAGTTTAAAGAAAAGTTACTTCAACAATTTTTAATTTATGATGATTGCAGTTTTTTAGTTAAATTGCTGTAACGGTCAATGATTGAATAACAAAGTACTGTACAGCTAGTTCTTGTATGGACAAACCACCTTGATAAAAAAAAACACTGTCACATAGGAGTATTTTGATAGCTGGGAAAAGCCTGAGATGAGTGATGGTTGGTCTTGAGGAGGTTGTAATGAAAGGGGGTGTATTCATCCCCTTTTTGAGAAATTTTTCACCTACTAGGTAACCTTAGAATCAATCTGAGGCAACATTGGCGTCTTTTGAAGTCACAAAATGTGTTAGACTTACACTAGATATGAAAAACTCAAAATGATATGTCACATTTGTTTTAGTATGCTTAAATACCAGGTAATCTGAGATGCAATCTGGTGCTATATTTGGCATCTTTTCATGTGACAAAAATATGGTAGACTGGACACCGTGTCGGTGTCGCACAGGTTAAACTGTACAGCTTATCGTGAGGGCAGTGTTACACACTTGATGCCATACATAAACATGAATTTCATCTTTTACGTGACAAACACAAACGTCCTTACTAATTTGTAAAGAGCGCATTTCAAATGACGACTACATTTTATTTAGTTACATTCCATGAATTCTGTTGTCCAAAGAGGATAGTCATTTCCTTTAAACCATATACTTTATTTGCAAATTAGGAACCTGTCGATTTCTCCTGTTTTCGTATTATTCATTTAGAGCCACTTTTGCTCAAAATTCTTCTGATGAAAAAAAATTTATTGTTTTAATTTTATGTACATTTTTGTGAGGTTAAGGAAATTGTACAAGAAGTCCCAATCCCTCCCTCTACCAACAGTAGCTCAATGTCTGATGATCGCAATAACGAGCAACTGTAAAATGTTGAAATAAGAGTTATGGGTTCACCTGAAGAACTGTAATCGCGAATGGTTGTTGAACACGATATGGGCCCTCTATCAGCATCTGAATTCTGCCACCGTCTAGGTCACTGCTGGCAATGTAACTATCTTCAAGAGAAGCTGCGGCGTTGACCCAGTACAATCTTTTCAGACTGTGTTCGATACACAAGCCGTTCGGCCAGAACAAGTTCTCTTGTATTATCGTGTGTCTCATGGTCCCATCCATGGCAGCTTTCTCGATTTTCGGAACATGACCCCAGTCGGTAAAATACAGGTATCTGTTGGGGAATAAAAAAAAATGCACTTCTTATCAGTGCTTGATAAAATTGGATACAAAAATTTGCCTCGGAGTGATAGGAGCAGATTCAACTAGTGGAGGGGTGAACACAAGCTAGGGGCCCCTTTTGACAATAATTTTCCACAAGGGGAAAGCCATGAAAGAAGGGTAAATGTTGTGGTCAATTTCATCCCGCCAAACTTTTTCCTAAAAATGAACTCCATATAATTACCTCTTACATACATGTAAGCCAACAAAATGAAAATAAGCACAGACGATATAAACCAACATTAATTGTGTAACCACACTGGTTGTAGTGTTCTGAGTGCGACACGTCACCTACCTTGAATCATAACTTTGCGGACTTGTTATTTCAAGAAATCCTGCACAACATCACTAGAGTCCAGTTTTTGTAATAATCTGAAAAGCACTACCCCCCTACCCCCAAAACAACAAAATATGTTATTGTTTGCTGCCCCTGGGCAAGTGTCCCGCTGGCCCATGCTAACATTAGGCTCTGGGATAACGTGATGTAACATTTGACTACTTGTGACCTCAAACAACTTTTGACATCCACCACAACCAATAGCATTCTTCCTCTCAACATTACCAGACCAGTCAAGAATGAAAAGCATCCATCATTCCTCCCTTAAGGTATTGCTTGCACAATGATTTCAGTGATTGACCTCTGGTGACACCAAAAGACCTTTGTCATTCATTAAAAATAAGGTTCTCATTTCTTTCTCATCCATCCTTCATATCTTGAAAACTTATTGGCATCTCATAAAATTAGAGAAATTGGTGAATAACATACCTCAACAACTTTAGCATGTTTTGTTTAAAAGTTATGCACTTTTAAGCATTTTTCGTTTTCACAGTGGTGCAAGCATTATTTTCTTAAGTGATTACGTGCGTAGGCAAAAAGTAAAAACATTGAAGTTTCATCTCCAAAAGTTTGGTAAGGCTTTTAATTACACCATTCACACAATCTGGGAAAATAAATAGGTTTCAGTTGGTTAATTTTGCCATATGATTTCAAATTCTTCTAACATTACAACAAAAAGTGTAGAATACCATAATGTAGTGGTTGACAGTTTTCATTCAAATCAACTGTGTGCTTCTTTGAGCAAGCCAGTGGGAAGTATACTAGTATTGAATATTCTGTTAACAACTCAGAATCACTGACGCTGCGGGCAAGGTTGTGTTCAATTCGTAGGTTATTTGTTAATACAGTGTTTCCTTTCACCAAATACTACAATTCCCGATACCTAGCGAGGAGCGACGACTTGGAGTAGTATGTTTTTGATACACTAGTCAGACCTGTACTGTTGCATATTCATTATGTAGGCGGTTATAGTAAGAACCGTTAATTTTCAAATACGATTTCTGTTTTTTACTGTTTTTATGCCAATCCCATTGCTTTTTGAAGTAGTTACTGCCATTTTCCTTCATTGAAAGACATAGTCCGGTCATATACAACCTGGCGTGTACATTTAAATATAAAGAAAAAGTTAAGATCAAACATAATCTTATCTTTTTGCTTTTCAGTACACACGCAATCACTTTAAATATGTGATTTCATACCAGCTATACAAATTGAAATGCCTTTGTAGTGCTTTATAATCTCAATTGAGTGAAAAAGCATTGCACTAAGTTAAGAGTTGTAATCTTCATATTCACAACATTGTAGGCTCAATCTACAACAACTGGTTTTTGGTGTCAAAGTTCAACACGCCCTTCTTCTCTGTTTTTTACGATAACAAAAACATTTTATTTGTAATATTTGCAGGTGCATGTTGCATAAAAAACACTTTGACTTATTTCTCTAGGTAGTGTAAATATTCTTTTGCATAAAGAAGAGATTACAAAGCTATATAGAGAACTTTACCCATCGAGAGGATCAACAGCGATTCCTCTTGGCTGATCTAAATCTGTGTCAAAGAGAATTTTCCTGTGTTGATTTGTGACGGAGACCACCTCTACTTTCTGTCTGAGCGTCTCAGTGAAGTACAAGTTTTTGTAGATCCAGTCATAGGCTACTCCATATACCTCGTCTACCTCCTCGTCCAGCAGGACAATGGGCTCTGTTTGAGACGTTGGCACGTACCTTCAAAGAAGTAAAAAAAAAAGAAGTATAATGAGGTACATGAGGTATAATGAGGTACCTAAAATAATCCAACAGACGTTCATCAGTCCACTGTTGACTTATTTCATCACAGCTATGAATACAATTTGTCGATGAGGTATTTTCATTCCTCTACAGCCTACTTCTGGTTATTCCCACGTACGTCCAGTGTGCCTACATTTGTAACGGGATCCGGTTGTGCAAATTGGCACAGTACTACTATTAAAAGTTAGGCCTAAGTTAGGGTTACGTTACCTTTTAAATCCTTTCGATTAAAGACCGAGGTAAGCTTACTTTGTCGACAAGAGTGTAACGTTAGTGTGCAGTGTTAGACCACAGTTACTGGCGCATCAGTGGTACCAGTTGCGTTGCGTCTGATCATGGAACTACTGGTATAATTCATACATCTATGCTGCCTTTAGGTGGCTTTGTGATAGTGAATCCAGTATCTCACAACCTTGATCGCACTACTCAAAAAGTTGTCAGCAGCGGTCACACTTTTCTCCTTGTGCGTTTATCCTGTACGACTGATATCTTGGGAAATGTTGTTTCATATTTTTGCGGAGTTATTTAGATATTAAGCAGGACCCGCTCTACTATTCTTTCAACTTTAAAATTGTGCATAGAACTGAAGTTGACCACCCACTCAGGGAGACTATTCCATTTGCTAACAACTCTAGAGCGGAGATGGATTTCCTAACATTAAGTCAACATGAGAAAAACATGCGATGGTAGATATGATCAACCCATTAGCACATCACTGTGGCTTCAATAGATCAGTGGTTGTTTGTGATTTCAATGTAGGTGACAAGTTTCTTCTTTGTCTCTGGGTCAGAATATCTCTGTAAGGCCAAAGGAACAAATTATAATCGTGATGGCCAGATTGTTGTAATATCAAGAAGTCAACGAATCAAAGTGTTGCTGTAAAGTCATTGCCATCAAAATGTTTTGTTGAAGGAACAATGAATGTTTATGAAGCCACTGGACGTAACACATTTTCAGGATGTGACATCACAGAACTGACGGGTGATTGTGACGTCAATTTATCTAAAAAGTGATGATCGTGACGCTCAAGACTTCGACATGTAATAATGTGATGTCATGGGACTGTTTCATTTTTTTTTTTGTGAAACATCACTGCGCATTTTCAAACTGCAATCATGTGAGGTTACTAATATATGTTATATGTTTGTATAAGTTGATATTTTTTCATTGCTTTATGTGCTTACCTCAGACTATTAATTTAGGTACGACACCCCAAAATTACAAGTGCAGACACTTTTGTAAGCCTCACTATCTACACACTTCACCTATACCATGGAGCTAGTACGGATGCCTATACTTACAATGTACATTACTGTAATGTATAACACAGCAATGAACTCTGAATTTGGAAGGACCTGTAATTAGCTAAAAATTACCTCAGAATCATAATTTTTAGATTCTAATATCAAGTAGCACGCCTCAGAAAACTTCTTTTCAAACTTTCCAAACTTTTGAAAAATATAATCTTCTTGACATGTACCATTGGGTGATATATAGCTATATATACGTGCACTGACCCTCTTTATAAAGTATTTTACATTGATACTGGCGTGAATACACACTGAAATGGACCATAGAAAAAAACCAGAAAGAATAGAAAATTGTAAGAAGGGGCTGGGGTGGGCAGGCTTCGAAGTGTATAGTAGTCTTACTTTAATATTCTTTTATAATCTAGCTCGGAGAAGAAAAACGTTCCTTCGTAAATATCAAAGTCTACCGCCACAATGTTGGAGAAGGAATGGGCCGCAGTCATAGACATGGTATTATTCAACTCCGCACTGAGGAGGTAGGTTATATCTTCTGATGATGAGAATATTATCGGAGGTGAAAACGTGTCGTTGGAGTAGCAGGTCTGCTTGTAAGAGTCGAAGTAGAATCGAGGTGGACAAAGACAGGAAAAGGACCCCTCATCATTGACGCAACGCATCGGGTGGCCGGGGCAGGCATTATGGTTCTCAGAACACTCATCGCGATCTAGAAAAATGAGACCGCAAGATAAACTTTAAAAACCAGAAAGCCAAAAGGCTTTGTGATTCCTTGCGACATGGTTATATTATAACAAACATGAATTATCCACATGACATGTTTGAGATCAACTGCAGTTATTCTTCTTGAAACACCACATTAATAAGGCTTTAACACAAGTGACCTTTATTTTGGTGACCTCAAATGACGTTTGACGTCCACCAAAAGCAATAGGGATCACCTACCCAGTATAGGCCAACCCACACATAAAGTACAACATCAGCCAACATTACCCTTCTGGAGATAATGTGTAAGCAAGGTTTGACCTCAGGTGACCTAAAACAACCTTTGACCTACACCAAAAACAAAAGGAGTCTTCTACTTAGTATATACCATCCACACATCAAGTATGACATCAGCCTGAGTCAAGATTAGACTCCTGGAGATATTGTGTTTACACATTTTTACAGTCTGACCTCTGGTGACCTCAAATGACCTTTGACCTCCACCAAAAACAACATGGATCATCTACTCAATATGACCAACACACACACAAGTATGACATCAGTCTTAGTTACCCTTCTGGGAGATATTGTGTTTACAAGGTTTTTACAGTTTGACCTCTGGTGACCTCAAATGACCTTTGACTTCCAGCAAAATCAAAAGAAGTATTCTACTCACTATATACAATCCACACACCATGTATGACATCAGTCACAGTTACCCTTCTGAAGATACTGCGTTTAAAAGGGTTTTACGGTTTGACTTCTGGTGACCTCAAATGACCTTTGACCTCCACCAAAAACAGTAGGAATCATCTACTGAATATGAACAACTACAAACACTAAGTATGACATCAGTCAACGTTAGTACCCTTCTGGAGATATTGTGTCTACAAGGTTTTTACAGTTTGACCTCTGGTGACCTCAATGACCTTTGACCTCCACCAAAAACAATAGGGATCATCTACTCACTATGACAACTCCACACACCAAGTATGAGATCAGCCATGGTTACCCTTCTTGAGATATCAGGTTTACAAGCAGGGCGTCACACACATCCACACACAACTTTGTTTTCCATTCAGTTCCATTCCATTGAGGACCTCATTGTGCTTTCTTTTGTTTTTTCCTCCTCAACCCTTACCTTAACAAAAGACTCTCCATTGTGAATCTTGAGAGGACCGGAGAAATCTATTGAATTTTCTACAGAGGACCTAAAATCTATTGTTTCGGTCCTCGATCCCACCCGAAAACAAGGGCACACGCACACACCACCATCGCATAGAATCCTGCTGCCTTTGGCAAGGAATCAAAAAAGGAGAAAACCACACAGATATGGGGAAAAAAAAAACATCTTTTGGTTGAACAACTTGCAATTTCTCACTCTTTTGAGGAAGTTGGGGTTGGAGGAGGTGGACTCACCGTCCAGCATCAACTCCGGGAAGTGAGTGATGATGAAGAGACCATCATCATTAACATAAATGGGTAGCAGACCTATCACATGTTTTGTTATGAATCTGACATAGTTGAGTAAAGTATGGACGTGTAGCAGCTTTGGTCTTTGTGATAAGTTCAGTAATTTATTACGCCAACAGTTGAGATGTAACAAACGCTATGAACATAATAACATCTCAGGATGACACAAGATGGTTGGTGACTGATATGCATCATAACCCTAATATGTATACTAAATATAAAAGGTATGTTCAACCTTCCTGTCTTGAGATTCCGTGTGTACATGGTTTTTAGAAATTGACCCTTGTTGGACCCACAAGGCCTTCACCAGATACAATAGGCTTTTGCACTGAACATTGTACACCACAAAAACCTACGTAACAAATACGAGATCAGTGGAAGCATACTTTTTACAAAGTTCTCACAATTTAACCACTTTGACCCAAATGTCCTCTGACCTCCACCTAAACAACATTGTTCTCTTGCTCAGTGTAGTAAATTTACATATCAGATGTAAGGTATACAGTATACGGAGATAGACATTACAAAATATACACACACACAAACAACATCATGAACACAAAAGGTATCACTATCATTGAAACAAAAGAAAATGTAGATCTTAAAAAGTGTTCCTTCAAATTGGGACTTTTTGAACATTTTGGAGTGAAGCAAGGATTTGATTGTTATCCTTGCAGTATTCATGTTGATTGAAGTTGATCGTGCAAATGTATCTATCTGACGTCTTACTGTACCCACCAACTTATCTACACGTTAACTTATCTACCTCACTACCTCCTTATCTATTTATCTATCAATTTATCTACCAACCTACCTACTTGCCTACCTTCTACTTTATTTATACTGAGGTCTTACCTTGACAGTGCGTGCTGTTATATGTTTCGTAACCTTCGTAGCAGCCACAGCTTACCGTACCCCTGTATTCGCGACAGACTTGCTCGCATCCTCCATTATTAACTTCACAGGTTGATGTATCTGCGTACGAAAGAGGATGAATCTTGCCTATTCAGGTGGCATTGTTGGTGTACATAAATACGTCGATTCAATCTGGCTTATTAAAGTTGAACACGACGGACTGCACGCGTCAGCAACTTATGATTGCAAAGTGGCCTATACGTACAAACAGCAAATACGTCGAGTTAGTGTTGGGAAATCCCCTGGTTACTACAGTCGACCTGGTTACTGTGTGTTGTCAAGCCCCGCACTGCCTCTTCTATATTTTTTGCTCTTTTTTGGGGATATATCAACACGATTAAGGTAAACAGGCAGAAAAAAAGGTGAGAGGGTACAAACTAATGAATGGACTGACAGATAGAAAAAAGATAAATATACAGCTTTTTTCTCTAATGGTCCACTCACGGCAATAGGACTCGTCTGTACCATCTGAGCAGTCTTCAGTCCCGTCACACTCCCATGAGGGAGGAATGCAGCTAATCCCATCAGCGCAGTGAAACATGTGGTTCGGACAAGTAGCTGTTCATAGAGTATGGGAATTAAGAAGACAAAAAAAAGAAAAAGTTGAAACCATAGGACGGAAATATAGTGAGATTTTAGATAACGTTCGTACACTACCATGTCACACCGGCTCCGTACAAAATGAGCAATTGTAACCTACTTGAATCTTTGGAAAGATAGATAACAGAAATGAGGTAATGAGATGACAGGTGTTGACCATGGGTGATCACAACTAGTTTTTTTGTATTCAGTGTGATTCATAGTCATACGACGCTCTTGCATAGAACATAGAACATGAACGTGTGTGAAATCTGTTTCAAAATTGCTCTTTGGGACAGTGTATTAGTACTCTAGTACTACTCTGACGTCATGTAATGTGCTTTTCATACGATCATAATTGCTACCCAAATGACGGCGCACTTTACTCAAATGGTCCGAAAACGTAGTGCTAAAGGCTTTGATATAAACTGTCATGGGTGAGTGTTATGGGCGGCGATCGGGCCACAAAAAAAAAAAAAGAATAACGGTACCAAATACAGTTTGTGATGAAAAACTAAGTTTGCAAAAAAATAAGTATTCAACTTTAAAATTTGTCTGCTTAAAAAGTGTTTACTGAAAAAGTAACTAAAAATGGAAACATTTTTAAATGTTTTTTTTTAAAAAAACAAACAGTTTTACTACTGTACATATTCAACTTTAGTTTAACCTTTAATAACAAAGGACAAAGACTATTTATTTTGCAAGCACAATTTAAAATTTTATACATTCTAACTTTTTTGTTTGAGTAAGACTTAGGAACAAGTCAACTGCATATGACATAATGCTTTATAAAACTAAAGCAAAATAACTTTAACAGCTTACATCAATCTACAAAAATATCATGTCAGTACAGAGTTTTGCATAAAGTTGTTACCCCGTAAAAGCTCACCAACATAATTTATTATTAGCACTAACTCCATTATCCTGCTCGTATAATCCAGACCTGCCCTGAGCTGCCTATGGTCCCGGCGTGCCCGCATGTGTGACAGCGAATTTTATTTGGTTTAAGTGATACAACTCACGTTATGATCGATCGGACTCTCAGATTAGTGATTCGGTTCAGGTTTTTATAACCTACTGTCCGCGCCCTGCGCTTTGGACATACACAAGAATCAAGACACCCGCCTGCTGGTTATGGTGACATCTTGCCAGGGGTATGCGATGTAAATGCAGTGCGAGATCCATTCCACTAACCTGTACTGCTAGGCAGCTGTACTGCCACTCAACACTAGAATGTGCAAAAGGGAGCATTGGGGAGGCAGACGCACCCCACATACACGCACACACACACACACAGATGCAATTCCTTTCAAAATATAAAAATTCCTGACAAAGATTGAAAAAATAAATAATCATTACTTACTTGAAATATTAAATATTTACTTAACAAATGTAGTGACCTTTTGTATCTAGCCCCGCCGATTTGAGCAAAAAGTTTCCAAGGGGACAGAATGCCTTCCCCTTAAAGGGGATGTGCTCCTCCCCTTAAACCGGCCTTCCCTCTGGACTGACAACCAATCATCAGTTCCACAGAATTCTCACCCTCCTCTTCCACTCCCTCCAACTCAGACCAGCCTATATGTTGCTGCAAACTGCAAACCTATTCTATCACGGCCAGTCAGCAGAATGTCCCATGACAACACCAGTTTCATCCATGACCACTTTACCAGGGTCAACGTAATTGTACTAGTCTTGACATGACTAGTCGAACACACTCTTTAGTTACATTAGGTACGTCTGTACCCATCTTTTCTCACAACAAATGGCCGGCCCTTTGTTTCATGACGTACTTAAGTTTTAATTGAGAGCAATGTTCCGGTCTTATGGTAAGCCATTTTATGTTTTAATCACGAATTAAAGATAGCTTCAAATAACTGAAGATATCTTTAATAGAATTGCAGACGTCTGTAAAAAATTGTGGGTATCTTCAAATAATTTAAGATATCTAAAATTCGTTTATCTATAATTGAATTATATAATATATATAATTCAATTATATAATGGAAATAAGAGATATCTACAAATGAATTTCAGATATCTGTAAATAAATTAGAGATAGCTGTAAATGATTTTCAGATATCTATAAATATAATAGAGATATCTCTAAATGAATTTCAGATATGTGTAACTGAATTGAAGATATGCTTAAATATAACGTCACATATCTACAAATATGACTGTCAGATATTCCCCATACGTAGTGCTGTTACTGTATCAACTGCCCCACACTCTACAGCCGTAGACCTCACAGTTGTACTCGTACACTGTACTGCGACAGAGTGTCCTGCTGTGTCAGCTAACGTACAAGCAGTACAACAGCGCTGCCACTTAAGGCATTTTTCACGCCTAATTGGGAAGGGTTATTTTACCCTTTTTGTGACCGGAATATCTATAAATTCAGCTTTTCGCATATGCACTGTTGATATAAGGTCTTAAAACGCACTGTCAGTATAATGCCCTCGCATCATATATAATATTACATTTACTGTGCTGGGAAATCATAGCTCTGATGTTGTATTATACTGCAATTGCGTTGCAGCAGATCTAGATGGGCACAGATGTGGATTATATTTGAAGATATCTTGAATTTATGAATAAAAAGTAAAACGGCTTGCCATACGGTCTTGTCCTTCAGCAGTATACTGTCCTTGATGGCCTACGGCTTAGCAATTAGAGGGCGCAATTCAATGCTCATAAACTCTTGTTGTAAACTTTTGGCTTGGTACCGTGATTACAGAGCACAATTTCAATACTCATAAACTCTTGTTGTAAAACTTTAGCTTGGGAATTAAAGGGCGCAATTTCAATTCTCATAAACTCTTGTTGTGAAAATTTAACTTTTTTGCCCCGATCGCCGCAAGTATTTCTAGGGAAACAGAAACTTATTTTGAGAAACAAACTTATTTCGGGAGACAAACTTATTTTGACGAACAACTTCATGTTGGCGATGTTTCAACTCATGGGGTAACAATTTTATGAAATATTCTATACTGAAACCTATTTTTTCAAAAATTTTAAATTGCGTTTTCCATACATCTTTAAATTAAATTTTTGACATACATATTTTTTGTTGTTGAAATAAACAGTAATTTTTGCGGTTTGTCTTTTTTGCCTCTATCACCGCCCATATGGTATGTGTACCAAAGTAACAAGGAGTTTACGGGAAAAGATGTGTAACATGAGTTTGAGGAATGCACATAACGGCAGTACCATGTTCGTTGTGAATGGTTTGAAGTCAAGAGTTTTTGTGCACTTCAACTTGTAGTACTAACCAGCGGTGTGGCCAAGATAAAAAAGTGTGTGTGAGAGAGAGGGTGCAAAGGGGGTGGCGATTTCATGGCTTAGGAATTGTTGATTGCAGGCATCGGATCCAGTGGTTTAAGCGCCCCAGTGGGGTTCAGGTAACAAGTCCCGGGGAGCCATTGGCGAATTTACCGAAAGTTTCTTAATTTTAAGGAATATAAAGGCATACATTTGGCCAAAAATAGAAGATCCTTTCTTAGCGATTTATTCCAAACTAACTCTGTTAGTTGTGAAGCACCCAAATTTTTATCACTTCTTACATACGAATATAAAAGTTCACCATGATAAGTACTGAGGGAGGAAAGCGCTAGCCCCTATGAAAACATCCAGCCCTTCATGCCAGCCTTAATTTTCTTTTTCTTCATTCTGCTTAATAGTTCGAAGTTGCACCAACGACCAATGTAGGGAAGAATACAGAAATTCTGAGAGGGGTGACAAAGTAAGGCGAGGTGGTTTGTAAATAGTGCACACTCTCCCCTGCTATCCCCATCAATGTTTGATCCATTAGGCCTTCCAGAGTTAGAGTTTCCGAATTCAGTGCAGCACTAATAAATATATGTATGATGTACTCACAACATCCAACTTCATCGCTCTCGTCATCGCAATCGTTGTCACCATCACACTGCCAGCCAATCGGGATGCAGGAACCGTCCCCATGACAGACAAAGTCCCGATCCGAACAAACTGTTTACAGTAAAGAATCATACCATGATGCCGATAGAACACTATTAAAGTAAACCTGCAGCTGCCAACGGCGCTTAAAAGACTCCCATCCCTCAATATTCAGAATGTGGGAGACGTAATATGGCCCTGTCCATCATGCATCAAGCCATTGTTGCAGAAAACATATCAGGCATGACCTAGAACTATGAAGCTATGGGACTGGGAGGGGTGTTTTTGAATAACGCACTTATTCTTATTGGGTAAGAAAAATTTATGCGGTACATCACAGGCATGTCTTGACCGAGACTGTAGTTTTGGCTTCTGCAATTGTAGGTTTCCCAATGTTTCTTCTTCCATCAACTGCACTCTCTAACTGTTCTCCGTTTACCTGAACGAACTGATTGCAATCAAAATACCATCTGCACTTAGATATGAAAGGGAGGAATTCATAATTTACTTTTCTAAAGCATTTTTCTCAATTTGACTTTTGACCTCGAGGCCTTTGACTTTGTGACTTCCTCAAAATGTTGAAACAAGCCCTAGAAGGGCACCATGGTTCCTTGGGTAAACATTATTATAATTGTCATGTTTTCTTAAAGGTTAATTCACGATTTATCACATCCTCAAAATGTTTCGTCCCATTTTGTCCTTCAGAATGCTGATCAGCTAAAGGAACTTGACTAATTTGAAAATCCCTCAACAAAGTAACATATTATAATCTTTAGAAAAAAGTATCGCTTTGCAAAAGGCTCATTCTGAAGTTGGACCCACGAATGTTAACATTGCAAAGGGTTGCATTACCACAATGCTAATTTGACAGTCCTTCCACAGTGTAAAGCAAAGCATGCAGAAAAGAAACGTTTTTCATGACTTCATAAAATGGTCTATCTGGGACATGCAGGACCAGTAATCCTGAACAACCTGAAAGAACCACTACCATAGTAGTAATGTGACACAGATTCAACTTAATACCATGCAATCTATAGGAGAAGAAGCATTTTGAATCTTGGAACTCAAAATCTTAAACACCCCGAAAAAAAACCACTAACATAGTAGTACGGTGACATAACCTCCATTTACTACTTTGCAATCTGTGGGAGAATAACAATTTGGCACTCTTGCAAAATGTGAGCCGTTAGACCTCTTAATGGTCCACAGGTGACTTTTGATGCCCAAATTGTCTACTTTTACTGACGGCTCATAACCCAAGGATCATTGTCCCCCAACTTTCAAAAAAATGCATCAAAGATTGTTTGAGAGAAATTAATTACAATTTTGAACAAAGACATAGAAAGCCTCATCACAACAGTTTATGCCATTTGCATGGTGTGAGCAAAGGTGTTTAAGGTGACAAAACTGATAATACCTACAGTACATCACTGAATACTGACTACTTGCTGTACACTCTCACTACAATATTATATATGGCAATTTCTATGGAAATTGTACAGGTACCCTAATATTGCCATAATATTACTGTCTAGGGGTAAAATGAGCCCTCTGGATTGATCCTCCACCAAAACAAATTAAATTCATCTTCTCAGCATAATGCATCAATATAATAAGTATAAACTTCATCCAAGCTTTATAAACATGAGATATCATGTTAAAATGTTTTTCAGAGTTTTGTCCCAAGACGACCTTTGACATTCACCAAAACAAAAAAGGGCATACCTTCTCAATTTGACGGACCTACATACCAGGTTTGACTTTCATCCAACTATTCCCTATTGAGTCAGAGCGTACCCAAGCCAGTGCCACAGATTCACGAACACATGCAACACCCTCACACACACACGCACAACTTTGTTTTTCATTCATTCCGAGGACCTCATTGTGCTTTCTTTTGTTTTTTCTTCCTCCACCCTAACCTTAACAATAGACTGTCTTGAGAGGACCAGCGAAATCTATTGAATTTTCTACAGAAGACCTAAACTCTATTGTTTCGGTCCTTGATCCCACCAGAAAACAAGAACACAAACATGTCACACACATGCCAACCTGACTGCATAGGTTGCTGAGGCAGGGAACCAAAAATCGTTTATCGTCTTCTTTTACGTAAAATTGCACCAAAAATTGAGGACCATTACCAAACCTAGCCCCCCCCCCACATCAGCTGCCCCCACCTGCACTCTTAATCTGATGAATCATGCGCTTATACAGCATTACTAAAACAGAGGCGGGTGGGTGTACTGTATTGTTACCTTAACACAATTAAATTAATGTAACTACATTCGTCCATATTCGAAAAAAAAATGCCAAAGTGAAGTACACAAATAACTGATTTTTGTCTTGTATTTTCAGGTATCTTCGTTCACTATCTTTTGTTCTTATTATCCGATCGTCCCTATAGGGACAATGAGATATTGTAGTCACTCAGCTGGTGGAGCTACCTACATATTGTGCTGTGCATCCATGGGAGAATGGTCGCCATGGAAATGATTGGAGTGGATGAGTAGCGACACCCCAGGGGTACCCCATGGGTAGAGTGACCATGGGTACAGGTGGGTTCTGTTGGGTGGTATAAATGAAAACGTGTCCATGCCAATGTATGTGCTGGGGGTGGTCTGTGCTTGCGTCTGCCCCTGTTCAAATTGTGGTTTTTCAAGAATACTTTGAAAAGTATATGAGCAATTAAGTTAAACTTGGTAAGGTTGTGCATGATGGTAAGGTATGTCCAAGATGTATTGGTTGTATGGCAAATTGAGTCAAATTTTGCTTAATATTCAGAAAAAAAAGGCAATTTCTCCCCAAATTTGGTATTGTCAGTATATCTTGAGAAGTATTTGGGCATTTAATGCACAGTTTTGCAAGGTCTTATCAGAGAATGCAATATTCAAGGCATATCACTTTTATAGTAAAGTGAGTGAAATTTGCTGTTTTTTTAGAAAAAGCCAATTTTGCATCAAAATTTGCATTCACAGAGTATCTTGAGAACTATTAGACCATTAACTTCAAGCTTTGTAAGGACTTACCTGAGATCACATTGTTCACCATAATACTAATGTAATGGTAAATCCAGAGAAATCTCAGTGCTGATTGTTGAGAAAGCTAATTTGGCCTCAAAATTTGGATTTCCACTATATTGTGAGAGCTAATTAAGCATTATAAGCAAAATTTTGCAAGGTCGTTCCTATGAACACATTAATGAATATCACTCTTATTGCAAACTGGTGAAATTGTATGATTGTTTCGTAAAAAATAAATAGAGATGTCACCCGGGTCAATAGACACCACTTTTTGACTTTAATAGCCAAAACATCTTCAGCAGAACTGGCCCCTGTGGGTAATGTCTTTGAACATTCCTGCTGATTGTGAAAATGTTATTTTTATGTCAAACAATAATTTTAGCAGAAGCCACGTCCTGCACAGGTAAACAGGAGACTAATGTGCAAAGAAACCACAGAGGGATGCTCTTATATCCTGCCCCTAACTGTAACCACTTAGCCTAACCTACAGTATATGGAATACCCCAATCACCAATGTTATAATATTGTGTTATGTAGTGTAATATGCACAGATCGGAGTTGATACAGTACGTTTGAGCTATTATTGTTATCATATAATTGAGCCTTAGAAGTGTCACCAGGCTATAGGCTTAAGTTTGCTACCTTTCAGTGGATATCAACATTACCATTTTCTTCTTCAGCTTACCACCATTTTATGTTTGAAGAAAGTTGGCTCTAATTTACAGTCAGTGCCCGGAACTTCGCGCAGATCGTCCTAGCGATAAGTATTCACTATGTATGTGTATGGTTGCAGTAAACTATTACATATCCCATGTGCATGCCCATGTTGAAATCATTCCATGTTGGCGATGAGACATGCAACTCCATGGATTGCCGTCGTGTTTTGTACTTTGTTTTGAATTTAAAGAAGAGTCATATGGATGAACGTTTGAGCAGGATCATTGATGAAGATAACCAGTGTTTTAGATGTTTGAATCAAAACATAGCGAAAGTTTCCTCCGAGAGCAATGTCAAACCGATGGAGTTGATCACTTTACGCTTCCACCTCTTCAATGTCAAATGCATATGTTACATATTGACTGATTTATTTTTGTTTGGCATTTGAAGAAATACTTCTCTGCTATGGAAAAATTTCCAGTTGCCTCAAAGTTACCAACATGCCATGTAACAGTGGCAAATTATTGCAAAAATCTTCGTTTAAAGACAAAAACTCATCACCCCAGACAGTTTCAATTCTCCCAACCATCTACCTCTAGTCCCTCCCTCAGCCTGTCTTTAATTCCTCAACATGTGTAATCAAAACAATGGATCCCTGTGTACGCTGTGTAATACTAGCTGCTCTGCATCTTTCGAATTTGCTGTCAATCTAAGAGTACTGTAACTTAGAACCAGTTGAGAATTTTCCTTTCCGGGAGGTAAAAATACAGCTTAGGGTGATGCAATACAGCCTTTAACTTTGAAATTAAAGCCCTCTTTTGACCTTGAGATTTGACACTAGAAAAAATGCAGATGGGGTACATCGTAGATTTACTTTCAAATATTACAGCAATTTAGGTCACATTTCTAAAACTTCTATGTTTCTTTAAGCACAGTCAAAATTACAAATACAAAAGACACTCAAGGAGTTGTGCCTGGTTGGCATCACAGATTAACAAGTAAGTCCAATCAACCATTTTACAATAGATATTCCTTTAAAAATCCAGATACGGCTTTCATCAAAAAAGAGAAAAAAATATTCCTAATGGTCTAAGTGGTATGGAATATTAATTATTTTCATTGACCGATACCTTCAATTGATGAATTAACTGAATGATAAGTCAAAGTAAAGTGTAATATGTCGATTTATATTTGGTATATATAGATCGAAAAAAAAAGGATTTACTCCGTTCTTTGATTGGCGCGGATCCAGAAGGGGACGCACCTGGCGCACGTCCCCATCCCTCCCACTTTTTCGATAACCAACGATTTTTTTTTCTAAAATGAGCAAAACGATATGTAGAACATACTTCCCAGGTTCTGGAAATCGCATCTAGAATTTAAAATTTCCTTGGGAGGACCCCCATCCCGACATGGCTTCGCGCATTCGACGTTCGTTAGTAGGCTTGCGGTGCGTACGCCCACCCCCTTTCTAAATGTCCTGGATCCATGCCTGCTTGAGATCTGATATTGATGGTCCACGGCAGGGATGGGGGGTCAGGGCGAAAACTTTGTGCCCGCGTGTACCCCCAACTGAGATATGTGGTTTTCCAAGAATATGATCTCCACATGTATTCAGAGTATTTAGAAGTTATTCAACCTACATTTTAATTGTAGACCTGTGTTTGATGAATAGATGCAGATGATGACTTTAATACACCACAAAAACATACAGTAAAACCCCAAGATGCTCGGTGGCGCAACCGGCGCCATGAGTATTGACTGTTAGTGCCTCCTACAACATCACTGTGGCACCTAAGTTCTCACCCCCCCCCCCCCCCACAAGAAGTGAAAAGTTTGGCGATGCCCCTGGGAGTGGTCCACGGTAAGAAATGGGTGGCCTAAACAGTAGCTGCGTGAAGTGCCTCAAGCGAAACTCAAGCCCATCACCACTTACATGATACCTAAAATTGTAAGAATGCTATTTAAGCGTAGCAAAACCATCGGTTGACGCGAAGAGTACCAGGAAGTATCAGTTGGCTCTCCGGAAAATCGTCTTTCCACGCCTCACTGGCATCATTTCACTCTTGCGACGCCATTAAAATCCTCTGCTAAGGGAGGGGGGGGGGGGTGATCGCCGTCGTTACCGCTATTTCCTACAACACCACCCCTACACTCTTCGACAATGAGTGTGCAGGGACATAAAGCCAAAAAAACGAATCAGGTGTAAAGCACAGTGAAGCGTTCATCTAAATTTTTGAATCAGCTCGATTTGTAAGGATCGAAAGGTCTCATAAAAAATAAATAAAACATAAAAAAATAAATGAGAGAGAGAAAAAATGAATGACGGAGAGAGAAAAAAAAAATGAGGGAGAGAGATAAAAAATCAGCGACTTTATGGAATGGTTGGTAAAATCACATCAAATCATGTATACACGAGATATGGGGTAACCATACAGCTCTGAAAGGGAAAGCTTGTCGTCTCATAGCTTACGTAAGATTTAACGTTGTAAGTGACAAGACATGTCAAGATGTCTCAGTTTGTTGGGCTTATGAGCTATGACGTCACATGTAAATACAAGAATATCTTACTCGTACAAAGTCCAACCTCCTACACACATGCATAATGTCCACCACAGGTAAGTGTTCGCAGTCATACGCTCTCACAGATTGAATAACAGCTTGCACGTTCCTAATCTATTGTATTTTTTATGAATTGTTGGCAAGCACATATACGTTGAGAAATTTTACCTTTAGCTTGGCCACTGATTAGGAAATACCGAAATTAAGCAAATTAACAATACTTATAGTTGTTCAATATAAACCCTCAGGGTGATGATAGAATACGGACGTAATGCCATTATAAGATCTTAACATAAAAGGATGTTCAAGCGCGGCTCGTGACGTCATCGTAACGATCACGACATGGATGCATACCGTAATCTGAAAAAAGTAAGGATTATTAGATTATCTTTACATACAATTACATCTGCATTAAAACGGCCATATTTCTAGACCTACCTCAGAGCAAATCATGTGTGATGGATAAAATAAATCTTACGGTATTGGAGATACAAGAGTCAGATATGGGACAAGTCGTGAGGAACTGTCTATCGCCTTTTCTTCGTAGACGACCTAAAGATAAGAGAGAGGGATACATCTTACTCACGTGAAACCCTCTCTGGGCAATCCATCTCGTCTGAGTGGTCCCCGCAATCGTTGTCGCCATCACAGACCCACAAATTCAATACGCAGTTGCCATTATCGCACACGAAATCATTCTCAAGACATCTAAATTTATCTGTGCCTGGTAAACAAACATACGAAAAAAAAAACTAGCCACATAACAATAAATTTGACGTTTACGCCATGGAGACACTACCGACTATATATATATATATATATATATATATATATATATATATATATATATATATATATATATATATATATATATATATATATATATATATATATATATATATATAGATTAACAGTTGTAAAACTTCAATTCTTCAACGGTAACTTCTTTCACCAAAGTTCTTCTGTTGGCTGTGTGCATGGGCGCAACTTGCCATCTTTTAAAGGAAAACCGTTGCACAGCATCCCAAATAAGATAAAATGGCAAACATGAAATGGTTTCATGACGTAAGAGAATGTTCATGCGGGATTTGCCTTTGTACATCAATGTGTTGTTTCAAAGACGGTGTGAGTCTGCGAGTCAACAGTGTTAAGGAAATCACGAGAGGTACATTTCAAGTGTGATGAGATTGGTAGAGGTTCGTCAGAAAAATAAATCCCTAAAAGTTTGTTCGAAAATGGTAAACAATTTGAAATATAATGTAGCTTTCCAATCATTTCTCCCTTGGATAATCACCTCCCACTTCACATCAGAATCAGGTTTCAAACCGTCATTGTGGGTCAAAATAATGAAGGCTACATACGTAGGCCTACGTCTTAGATCTCTTACACGTGATAAATTTTATCTAACATTTGCCCTGAGAACGTACCACGTGATCCGCAGATGTTAAGGAGTAAAACTAAACTTTTCACTCGCGGATACGACAAGAAAAAAAAAATGACAAAGAACAAATGGAAATGAAAAGAAAAAAAACAGAAAAGTGAATTGAGAACCTCTGAAGCATTGATATCTTCCAAATCCTTTTTTTTTTTTAAATGTTATGAGTTATGAGTAAAGACAGAAAGAGAGAATAAAGGTTATTGTTTTGATTTGTATGTCATAACTGTTTATTGGTGCAGTCTGAATTATAACCAGAATGCGCAAAAAAAAGGTGCAAAAAGAAGCATATCAGATGACATTAGTATGTGATGGAAAGAGAGAGAGATAGGGTCCATCTTCCCAGAGGAATACAACGCAGGAGTCGTATCAAGTTCATACTATGAGAGTAAATCAACCTCTTTTAATCATTTACGACCGGTCAAAGGGCAGACGTTTAATCAAACATAGCAACCGGATACACACATGTCTAACACATCAGGGAACGAGGCATCAGAAGGCGGGAAATAAATTTACATGATCTATTTTGACTCTTCCTGTTGTCTCTTTATTGTTTGTTTGTTTGCTCTTTCATCTTTCTCGGCAGCCTAGTATTTTTTCTTTCTTACTATTTCGTATATTCTAATTTAAGAGTTCATCAGTTCATTCGGACAGCTGCATGGGTATGATATTCAGGTAGATGTCCTCTACAAATAAACTTTCATAAATTACCACCAAAACGCAACATCAGTCTAGCAAACTCCCCCGTAGAGACTCTAACTTTGACTGTCTTGAATGTACGCCCTCCAGTTTAGTAGACGTGATTGTCATACGCAGACGGCACATTTAGGGTAGATATAGCGTTATGAATAGGTCACAACATACAGGCACATAGAATATCTTGGTTAGGCTATAGCATTACGGCACTGTAGCCCTCTGGCTAGGACATACCAGTCTTACATTACAATCAACTAGTGAATGGACATTTGCCAATGTCCATTTCCTCATGATGGTATCCATGGTTACTAGTTCGAAAAGCTAGCCTGCTTTGCTTTATTCTTCAAACCGTAGTGACTTTAAAACACGATATTTAAGATAAATGTATGATATGGAATTGTTTGCGAGCAAACAAGCCGATGTGCAACTAACTGTGCATGTTCAAATGTTCACTATAGAAGGTCATCTTCAAATGATTTTACTTTTGTAGTTGGTGCGGTATTAAAGTTGATGCGTGCCCGTTTGCTCAAGAAATGATAGACGTATATCCACAAGTCTGCAGACAGCAGTGTCTACGTGCAACAATCCACGATGCTCACCATGAGGTGCAGATGTAACACACGGGGGATCCTCTTAACCAAATCTCCCTTCCACCTTTTGTGCATATCCTTCAAAAAAATGAGCAATAGCTTTGGAACAACAACAAAAATATATATATGCTAAAAATCCCACAATTGTGAGCAAACTACAACCATTATCTGTGACGAGTGGATATAACTGTCACATCAGCCGCGCCCTGCAGTACAATACAACTCTGAGGATGAAAACTTCGTATATCAAGTTGCAAGGTGACCGAGAAACGGTATCATGATCGAGGGCCAATTTTATTATTTTACTTTTTGTTGGGTGGGGGGCGGCCGGAGGGGTGAGCCCTCAAAAATAAGAAATCACATTCTTACAAACAATCGGTTGCTAACATTACTTAATCATACCAAGGAGGTTCTAAGGACCTCCTTAATCATACCATTCCCGTAGAATACAAAGGCTACAAACTGTGGCCAGTCATTGCTACGTATGTAGGTTGTAATTAAAACTGGCTGAAACTTGCCTCAAACAGGCCTAGTCACACTAGGATGGCGGTTAGTATCACGAAGGTACAAACCAGCGCCCAATATTATCCCAACTTTGTTCTACAGATCTTTTTTTTTATCAACACTGGGAAAACGATCGATTTTTTTTCACGATTGTACACACTAAATCGCATCTGGGGCATAAAAACTTAGTTCTAGAGAAAAGTTCCTAAGACCTCCCCGATATCATTATTTCATCAACAAAAGTAAAGAGCTATAAACGGTTCAACCATATTTAACTCAAAGAACAAACATTGTACATTGTTCTAATACACCTTTAAAGAAACATGCATAACATTGTGGTAAGCACATCACCCTTCCTCAGCAACCATAATCAGTGAATCGGCATATGAACATATCGGGAAAGAGGAAAACAAAGTGAAATCCTTGGACCAAGTTTTAAGGAGAATGGTCCAACATCACATATCGACAAATTTATGATAGGCCAATCAATGCAATACTATAGTCTGGACAATCTACGGATCCCATAATCTATGATTTAATTTATTTAAAGTTGGAATATGAGTTGTACTGACAATCCCCTTGTCATCTTCCTTTGTTCTTCATCAGTGTTTCAGGAAAGAGAAAGTAGAGGAAAGATCGCCTGTCACAAAATCTGAAAGGGAACTATGCATTGATCTTCCAGATTTATGAATATGAACATTGTCTCGACATTTTTTGTTGGCCCTACAAACTTCAGACTCTCCAAGAAAGCATATCAATCAATCAACGTTACTTGAAATCAAACATCCTGACCAATGGGAATGGGTATGATTATTCATATGCAAAAATGGGTCTCAATGATTTTTTTCCTACTGACTATGACATATGCTGCTGAATTTGACTTTCACTGACAAATTTGTAACTCATATTCCAGCAGTAATTAAGTGAAGCACAAACTATGTCCTCTTGATAGTAACTTGAAATTTTAACGATAGGGCATGGACACTACACCATGTAGGCTACTTTGGTTTATGCAAAATAGCAGGGATCAAACAACATTTTCTTAAGCAATTATGCGCTGTACAAAACTCTGGGACGCATGCATTTTCTTGTGCAGTGCTCCACATACACTTACCTCACCAAGTGCAGGTGTGTACTAAGAACGACTCCTTAAAGGAGAATGAAACCCTGGGAATATCTTTATAAAATATGAAGCAGAAGTGTTTGACAAAACCCTTGTCAAAGTTTCATTACAAAATATTCTTCCCTTCCCAAGTTATGCACTTTTGAAATCTAGAGAAGGGTGTTGCCATTTTTGTCTCAGTTGAATGTGAACAGACTTGAGTAAGTCAAACTATGATGTCACATAACCCCTGATGGCAGGAGTTTAATGTATTTCTTTGTTTTTGTTTCTCGTAATTTCCATGAATGCATATACACTGTACCCAACTTTGTGTTGAATTACTGAGGTGTATCATGCAATGATCAAATTATTCATACTTTGATTGTAATAGATGCATAACTGTTAAAACTATTTGTCAATAAATTATAAAGAAAAACAAAAGCTTTTCAATAACAAATGGTCAGGCTATAACATCACAATCTCAGCATGGCAGAATCCTGATTGATTTTTATGAACTTTCGAATTGCAATATCTTGAAAAGTAAACAACATATGCACATGAAATTTGGTGACGGTGATCACCACATGTTAGTCTTTCATTTGACAGTGATGTTTTATTGTAAAACGTTCTGACTTTCATTCTCCTTTAATATCCATCATAGCTTTTGAATAATTATGACAGCTTTGGAATATCTATTGTACAGCACTTGAATATTTTATAACAGCCCATGTATACTTACTACAGCTGTTGACCCACAATTACATTCATAGAAACCGGTTGGTACCAGAGGTAAATCAGGCCTCTGAATTTACGGTTCTTTCACAACAACTTTCATCTTTCCATGTACCCATTCGTTTCTTTTCATCTAATGTACTGAAACCATGGAGATGCAATCTTACATACTTAATTGATCTATACCTGATAATCATGGAAGTATGTAAACTCATTTAACCCAATATTCGGCTTGGCATGTGGACCTACATCATGTGTTATTTCTTGTGGGTAGTTGCTGCTTGATTGGCGGGTTCCCTAAACTTGGATGGTAATCGGTGTGGACAGTGCCGCAATGTTACGGATCTTTCAGTTCATGTAATCTCGCAAAGTTATATCATGTCTGAAGAACTCGTAAAAACCCTAGTTTAATCCACGGACAGAGGGAGTACTGAAAGATACGGGGAGGGGACCGGGTTAGATGGCCTGTCACATACTGCTTGCATGTCCCACGTTTCCACAAATTTTTCCAAAGGATCTTATCACTAGAATTTTACAACTGAGATCAATTTCTTTTTCCTTTTCAAACGTCTCCAAACATCACATTCATCTGTCGAATAAAAAGAATCGGCAAGGTGGGGTGTAGGGGGGGGCGGGCAGTAACACATTCTATAACGTGACATGAAACTGAACTTTGAAAACTAACAATGGGAGTATTTTACAACATGAACACCTGTTTACCGCTTTTGACAGTCACAGCTGACACATTTCTTTGGTATGTTTTTCGCCCATTCTACCCGATCTCTGGAGCTGACGTATGGGACATTAAATTGTATACATGACCTCATTTCGACCCAACGACTTTCAAGAAGTGCAAGAACAGACGGCACAGCAACGGAGGTAAACGGGGTCAGATTGATTTTATCCTCCCTTAAGCTCTTGCTCTGTTGTCAAGTGTTACTTGTCAGGGGGATGCAAAGGTGTATAGGTATAGCCTACGTGCATATCGACAGTAAAATGTTTACACCAAGTTGATGGAATCCAAACAAGGAACGTACTGGTAGAATTTAAGTCATTACATACCCTAAATTTTCCTAAGGAAAGAGCCACTGCTTACAGCCTCGGTTTACTTTTCATCATTTTTTTTATTTCATGTTTTTGTCATATGTTCTGATCGAACTCAAAACCCCTTTTTTATTCAAAAAAAGTGTCAAAAATTTGTAGACCTTCCTTTGTGTCTATCATTGCTGTGATCTTTTCATTCACACAAAACACATTTATTCTCTTCATTCCTCTTTGAATTTAGAGGAACTTTATATATACTGCTACCGTGAAGTTTGAACAATGTCCCTAGGACAGCGTTACTGTCTTACTTTCATTAAAAAGGGAAAAAATCCTTAGTTTTGTTTCTTTCTTGGACACAAATTCCATAACAATCCATCAAATATTGACGAAATTACAGGCAATAATCTCACGGCTGCATTATAAATACTTATATCTAAGTATGCAAATTTGTGACGTCAAGAGATGGACTCCGGTGATATAGCCCTATGTCTACTGCTAATCCTTTGTTTAATTAACCATTGTTTTAAGGACATTTAAGAATTTAAAATGCCCAGAGGGTTTTATGTTTTACGCATATATTTTCATCTTTAAACATATTGATATCACTTACCAATGTTAGCATCAGCAATTAAGAGGTACCGTAATTATATGTAGACTCAGCCAAAAAATACTGACACTGTTCAACACTTCAGGTCATCTGTTTTGCATTTTACAAAACTTTGAAAAGTCATATCTAAAAAACGGTAATAGATATAAACAAAGCTTCAAGGGATTTTCGCTGACTCAGGGTTTTACTTTGCAAATTTCTGAATGAAGTCTCTTCTCTGGATGCACGACACACAACCTTTAATGTTGCAACTTAATTACACGGATATATGGCGCCGGTCATACAGTATGGCTCTGGCGTAGGATAGGGTAGGATGGCGTAGGGCGTAGGAGCAAGCGACTCAATTAATGTTCAGTACTTGCGCAGGCTCGTATCCAGGTAGGGGGTTCCCGGGGTTTGGACGAGCCCCCCCCCCCCCCCCCACAAGATTTGGAATCCGCTCAGCGTATGATAGTAGACCAACGGTTATAGCAACAGTTTTTATTTGTTGAACATGAAGATCCTTCGTTCCACTGACGTTACACTAATCCTCACATAATGCCTGTCACCCTGGTCAGGAATATGTAAAGATGCACCCTATAACAAGATAATTATACTTTCATAGAAAGCAGTCCGACAAATTTGTGAACCATTATGATCACCGCACTAGTAATTTGTTTTCCTCCCTTAATCTTTTGAAATTTACCTCCGTAATTCACGTTCAAACAGCCGTTTTTGCTTTTCGTGCTGCTCATAGTTTTGCTTCTTCATACTTTAAAGATTTCTTCTCCTTCAACACCCGACACCCTTGATTACAAAGCAAGTCTACATACCTACGATTACCTCATTTTCATTCTGATTTCCTGGAACAAAGTTTACGTGGTCAAACATTTTCTACTTGGAACGCCATTACCAATGACATTCAAACCTGTAATATATACTGTCTCAAGAATCGTATTTAAAGAAAAAGTTTATAAAGCATTGCACAAATTTACCATCAATTACTTAGAAAATGTACTTTTCATACACATATACGTGTACACACTGTCTTTATATTCCTATTATGTTTGCTTCACTTTTTGTTACAACTTTGTAGGCTTGTTGGGCAGGCTACTACCAAGAAGAAAAGCAAGGAAGTACATACATAAATACCTACAAAGTTTCTTCGGATTACTTCCTTTAACGCTCACTTAACTTCCCTAACATAATTTGTAAAAATGTATTTCCGCATCTTGCATGATTTCTGTAAATTGTGTATATATGGTAGGAAGAAACAAATGAAATGACCTAAAGGGACCTCGTTAAGGGACAAAGGCAACATGATAAACGTCTAACTGTTGTCACAAGGCATTGTCAATCTGCTATATACAGTACAAACACCGTCACGTCAAAGACAATAACTCTCGAGGAGGGTTGAAAGAAGGGGGGGGGGGGGGGGAATATTAATTGGACACAAGTATTAACATGGGGAGACATTCGACTATAATTCTTTACTAGATTCTAGTGGCGCAAGTCACGAAGTGAGGGCAAAGGACGTGGTTCTCCCCCCCCCCCTCACCAAATCGAGATGAACTCCATACATTTAATGGGTTCACGTGTTCACGTGAGCCAATTACAACAAAAAAATCTTATTTGCATGTGCAAAAAAAAAAGAAGCACAAATTGTTTGGCTGGCAGATACTTCGTACAGCCCATTGGAAATTTGATCCAACATGCTATTTGAACAGAATGGAGTTATTTTGAAGTTTCTATTATTATTAAGAACACGTGATGAATCAAATCATCCGAAACCTCTAACAACATATTCATAACTTCGAACAGGCCTAAAATCAACTTTTTACGTGTGATATAGAGAAACACATACATCCGCCTGAAGCGGTAATAATGTTCAAGAAGTTGTTTGATGATTATTTGGTATACCTCTCTCAGGTTAGATAATATGTCCTGCATGTAACATGCCATTCGTTCTAGGAAAAGATATTTCCCAGTGAGACAAAGAGTACAACATTCTGCCTGGAGGGGCTATTTGAAGGAAGCTGTAAACATCTCGGATTCTCGTAAACATATCGCTGAATGTCTGATATGAGAAGACAAATATAGAAAGGTCAAGGTATGAAAACAGTTCCAGAATTACAGGACGAAGTTTGAGCCAAGTTATGTATTCATACCAGTTTAAAGAGGCAGACAGTTGAGTTTTCAATCCAAACCTTGTCGTGCCTTTCCATCCAACCCAGGCCTGTATCCAGGTGGGTCAGGGGGTTCGGACGAACCCCCCTCACAAGATCTGGAGTTCCGCTCAGCCTACTGATAGCAGCCTACGTTCGCAACATATGTGATGAGTTTTAATTTGTCGGTCATAATTGTCGGGTTAAATGTTCCACTTGTGGTAAAATCGAACCCCCCTCACTGAAAAAGCTGCATAAGGACCTGCAACCTCCAAGGATTTGCTAAAAAAGGATCAAATACATCAGTCATGGCAAGATTTAAATTCTCTTTGTACCCCCCCCCCACCCTCAGGTCGAATATTGAGTGGAAAGTTGTATTCAGTTACAATATATTTGCAGTTTCATTAACTAATTTTCATTTACTAATTTCGCGAGAATTATATATATAATTATACATATAATTAAACATGTCCATGGTTTCAGTCATCGCACGAGGTTATTGAGGTCACGAGTGTTCGTTGACAAGTGCGATTCATGATTTCGAGGTCTGTATCACAAACTCGAGTTTCTGACCAAAATTTACATTCCCTTTTTTTTTTTGTCTGCAGCACCGCACGTAATATCACCCCAACTCGCTGTGCCAAGTAGTAGCTAAGTCTGTAAAATATCGGCCCTATATACTTCTCATATCAGATACACGATACATGACGATAGAATATTGCAAAAGATAATAACATTGAGTGACGAAGAATTTCCGAAAAAATGTCAACTTTGTTTGTTTACTGTTTTATTTTCACCTCTATTATTACGCCCCCCCCCCCACCCACCCTCCCCATGTAGGACTTTGCCAATAGAATAAAGAAGCTTTCCATGCATAATTCCCGTAAGGTACACTTTAATCCGTAGAGGCAATAAAAGTCGTTCCATCACATAAGATAGTAGTCGGTCTAACACTGTAAGAGATGGATGACATCCGATTTGCTAAGACTATAATGCAGTGTCTATTAATTGATCATGTCAGTTTTTCACCAAATCTGTCTGTTTTGGTATATTGCTGGATCTCTTCAAACGATATGATTGGTATTAACTTGTCCCAGTTACCGCCAGATTGACCTCCGCAATTCATTCATTCATACATTCATTCATCCCTTCATTCATTCATTCATTCATTCATTCATTCATTCATTCATATGAATTCATCCCTTCATGCAAACATACCTTTATTTCAGTTTATCATCATTAAACTAAATAACTGGACACTTGTACAGTTTATTTTAAAGTTGGTTTAATAAGTTAAATATACCGACTTAACAGACCCATATTGAAATTTCGCTTTTCCTCTAAGGGAGGGGGGGGGGGGCAGATGGGGT
This sequence comes from Stichopus chloronotus, assembly GCA_021234535.1. Lineage (NCBI taxonomy): Eukaryota > Metazoa > Echinodermata > Holothuroidea > Aspidochirotida > Stichopodidae > Stichopus > Stichopus chloronotus. Next base: position 21,083,227 of record CM037839.1, on the reverse strand, counting down.
TCCCTGGGCATTTACTATATTCCCAGACTCAAAACGAACAAACATCATTAACAGTGAGGACTTCTTTAGGATAAATTCATTTTTACATATATAGGATAGTATTTGAAACTGAACATTTGAGAAACACTTTGGAAGTAATGTATCCAGCAGGGGGTCATAATAGATTCTAAAGGAAGAATGGTAACTTGAACTATACAAAAATCAGGAATTCAGTGACCTACATCTTCCTTCTGAGACAGAGCTTATCGAGTGTATTCCGGTTACATGTCACTATGGTAGAAACATAACGGTAACCATGCAAACAGGCAATGACAACAAATTCCCACTTAGGAAAATGTGGCCAGCATAATACATATAAAGCCATATCTAATGCCCTATTCATACACTGACTTACTATAGATACACATGTATTCCAAGATGTAGGTATCATCCTATTGATGGGCAATTTATGCCAACGTCTTAAAATCCACGAGTATTGATGAATGGGATAGACCCCTTAGTGAGAACAAAATTAAAGATGAGGAGGTTACTTACTGATTGAGCGCGAAATGAACGTACAACAGAGAACACACCGAAGCAGGAGGACGACAGAACATTTCAGTAATTTCCTTGAAAAACAGAGATTCATGTTGTCAGTTTCGTTAGATTCTCCAAATGAGAACGCCAGAGATATGCAAACTCTCAAGTAGTGACTAGAACGTCCAACTTACAAACCGGCTTAAAATTCACGTCTTCGATGTGTAATGTAAAGTGTTTTTTTTTTTTTTACTGTAGTGAATATGAAAAGTTTTGAACTTGAATTTACACGAAAGTGTATCTTGCTGACGAGGGTCCACTAGTAATGTCAAGTATCACACGGGGACTCGACTCATTAGCGTACTTGTTCTATGTTTGTGGCACGTCGTCAATACACAGACAATCCTTCTGTATATTTACGATTGCGGTAAAAGAGTTTGCTCCTTGGTGTTCGTATAAACTGACCGGTGGAAAAAATACTTTTTATTAAAGTCTGTCACTTTTTTCGACGATACGCAATGAGTTCCGCCGACATTTAACAGTTCTCACCATCGGAAAACAAGGCAAATCGCGGATTGACACATGTCGGTTCCTTCCACGAGAGATCTGATTTGTACGAGTACTTTATTCTTCTCATGGATGTTCTCTTGCGACATCCCCGTCGCCAAAAAGGCCTTGAAACAAGAAGTACTATCATACCACTACCTATATATAGAAATATAAAAAAAAAACTGGCGATTCTTTCAGATGGTAATTTCTGCTGAACCTTGGGAAATTTTTGTCTTGTTTCCAAAGTGTACCAAAATGACGTGATCGAGAATCTAAATTCGAACCACAGAAACTGAGCTGTCTTATTATCACACTTGAAAAACTCTTTCACTTCACTTCTTCAGTTTTCCCTCAACGTGCTCTCCACCTCCACCTCTCTCTCTCTTCTCTCTGGTTCCGTGGCACTAAACATGGGAACTCCTCGTGCGTCCTGTTGGGATTATTATCACAGAAATGTGTAGGGTCGCGAACTCGATCGTCAGAGGGAAAAAAACAAGCAAACATAAACGAATGCTGTGTATTTCGGAGCAAACATCCCCGAGCATTTTTAGGGTAGCATTGCAAAGTAACCTTTGACACAGTCACCATTAAATCATTCTTGTGTCCATGTTTGAACTGTAAATAGTACGCACGGACTATATTCGCCACGTCTTTCATTGTCATGTTGAATGACAGTTTTATGTGATAGGTTTGAGATTGCGGACTGAGGAGGGACATTTTTTTTTTTCGTTTGACGCCAAACGATGGTTTTGTTTGAGCTTAAGGTTGCAGTATAAATTTAAAGATAAATAACGAATGCATACCTATAAACATACACAAGCAGATATTCATACAGCATCCCATTCCCACATAAACATCAGTATTCTCCACAAGGGGTTTTAGGTGGGACAACCAGCCACCCCCTCCCCTCCCCGGGAAAACAAAACACTAGTGAAAACTTCCACCCCTTGATATATTACGCTTCGCACGTGCACGCCGTATATACCCCCATACAGAACACTGTATATACAGCGATACCGTAATGTGAATGTTGAATGAAGCTTCACAATTTAGCTCTCAATTTCTGTCTGTACCCGACATTTCACCTTAGCTTCATTCTAGTTCCTGCATTGAATGATTGCGGTATTTTGTCTGAAACTTTTTTTAAGAAAAAATAAATCACACACTTCCACCCCCCATACACACACACACACACAACACCGAACTACCAAGATTAAATGAAGTATGACGCGATAAGAACTGTGCGCCAGATCAATTAGTGAGGGCGTTCTTTCTTTGTGGAATATAAGTTAAATGTGATGAAACATTCTGTCTTAACGTTGTATCCCTGTTACAAACTTTTTACACCCTATCGCTCATAACGACTCGGCACGCATTATAATGATCACACATATAGGCTAACAGAGAGTACAGTTGTTCATACAGAATTGAAGATATATTCTGTGGGATTCATATAAATTTATGGGCCTCCTGCTCAGGATCAGATCCACGCTGAAGATCAGATCCCTTGATGCCTTCAACAGTGGCTCGTTTACATTTGATCTCGTGACAGAACTCATTACATCTCTCGTGAAAGACAAAGGAAATCTTATAGCTGCAGGAGGTGCTGTTTGAAGAAAAATATATATATATATATATATCGTCATTTTTCCATCTTTCATTTGATACCAACCTGGAAAACATTAATTCTATCCCAAGTTTCTTTCAGGATAATTTTCAGTACCTGTGTAATAGGGGTTTTAATTACGGCAGAAAGACTGATTTAATTTTTTTCGGACTACAAAATTAGCAGAACGGGATCCTTTGGTTGGTTTTACATCTGCAAGAAGTACAGGTCAGACTTAAGGTGCGCTCTCGAGAGCGCAGGAATACCAATTTGAAAAAGTATCAATGGAAAATGGTATGTTTCAAATAGGGTTCAATCCAGTTTTCCAATTGTAAACGGGGACAACAAAACTCAGATTTTCTTAACGCTACCAAAACTGTCACTTATTTTCCTAAAACCTTGTGTAACATTTTGTATTTTGGAAGACCTTCTACAGAATGGAACTGCAGTCATAATGTGGCGATCGAATTACACTTGAACCATATACTTCCTGGAAGTGGGATACCATTTGTTGCCAGGTATAACGACTCTGAAACTGAACTGGGGTGTCCTGTGTGAGAATTACTGCCAGAATATCTTTCACTGTTAATTTATCTTTAAAGCATTCCACTGGGCAGTGTTTCAACCACATTTGAGCTCAAATCCGGCAGATTAGAACATTACACAGTGTTGGACCGCTTACATTGATATAAAAGTGCCGCAGATGGTGAGAGAGAGTTCATTATTTACTCACTGCTTTCAATGTGTTTCAATATACCTCCCATGTCATGTTTCTTTTCCTAGCAAGTTTCCACGCCAAACAGGATGCTAGAGAGAAATTAAATTGTGAGGAAACTCTACAGGGATTCTATATAGGTTGTAAAATTTTTGTCTTGATTTGTTACAGTTTGTGAATCCGAACAGCGTTTCCCAAAATTTTCTGTCCCAAACTTTTCAATAAATTATGGTGGCAAACTTTTTGACAAATCATGGTCACATACTAACTACCGGATATGAGATCTGTTCCTCACAGTCTAGCATTCGCAATTGAACAAAAACAACCCAAAAGCTTGTGTCACCTATTCTTTGGTGGTACAGTGAGATAGTATAGACTGCAAGACATAAATTGATATAAAAAAAATCAACCGAAACCATCAAATTAAACATCCAGCAAGCATAGTTTTTTAAAACGCACCCCTCACCAAATAAAAAAATACCATACGTATACATACTACCATGTATGCATGGAGAAGTTCATCACACCTTACATTCTCAATTAAATAAAACCAACGGGAAATTTTGTGCCAAATATTCTTGGGTACCTGGAGGAACGTTAGAATGTCCTAAACACATTGACGTAAAATTAATCCAAACCATCAAATTTAACAACCAGCAGGCAAAGTTAACTACCCCCCCCCCCCCTCTGACGAAAGGAAGGAGGTAGACGTACAACTGTATAGATATAGAAACAAGTTATGACACCCTACATTATCCATTAAATAAAACCCAGGTGAAATTATGTGCAAACTATTCTTTGGTACAGTGAGATAGACTAGACTGTCACACATACATTGATATCAAAACTTGATCCAAACCATCAAGTTAAATACCCAACAGGCAAAGTTTTCTAAAGCGCCCCCTCTCAAAATAAAATAAAAAAAATGACATAATGAAATAGTTTGCAAGTGTGTAAACAATAGGATTTTCAGCGACAGCACCGATGGATGGCAGGACAACCGTATCGCCATCACTCCAAGCTAGAAGAGGAATTTCAAGTACCAGATATATCCCCTCAAATGGCTTCAAATTGCTTCCATTCATAAACCAAAATATCCGCCTGCTTTACATGTATTCTACAATTGTCAGCAAAACTCAATTAAATGACTCGTTTGCAGTAATGAAAAATTTGCTGAACTGTCCACATTTCGGTCCTTTTTCAGTAGGTATTGTATTCATTCACTTTGTAGGGTATGTCACATTGTAACATGCCGTTGGAGGGTGCCATGTTCTTTTGTATATGTGGACTATTACTTCCAAACTGTTCTCTTCTCAAAACATTCTGCAAGTAAGTTACAGAAAAAAAAAAGCACCACTGAAATTTTGAAAACTTAGGTGAACAAATTTGAGCAAGGAATTTTTCTAATTTCCTACTTAAACTAGATTTGAAACTCCTTACTATCTTGTTAGGATCGTTCAGAAATTTCCAACCATTAAACTTATACGGTGGAATTTAGAGACAACACAAACTTCCGTGATCGTGGAGTCCAACAATGATAAATAATGACAAAATTGTCGTGGAATCTTCATGTGTCATCTCTCCAGCGGGTAATGTATTATAATTGTGGGAACAAGCCTAGATGCTACAATTTTGTGTGTAACAAATGGAGCAGTCAAAGAGGTATGATGTCACCAAAAGGTAAGTATAAGCATCAGATGTATAGCTTATGAAAGTGTATGAATGTGTATAACTCAAATGAAAGGCCAAAAGCACCATGACTAGCACCCCCTAAAGAAGGTCTATCAAGTAGTTTTAAAGACATGCGAAAATGTATGAAGGTAAAGTGCCAACTTTTCAAGTTTCGCACAGAGTATTAGCCACAACCACCAGGTCAATGAGCCATGGAGAATTTGACTGGAGTATTGAACTTCTCCTGTCTTAATTGTCCCCAAACAAGATGAAAGCTACATTTATTAGCCCAATACACCTCGAGTAACAAGTTACGGGGTTACTTGAATTAAGTGCTGTATATCCTGTGGCACTTGATGAGACATTGGCACGTTTAATTCAATAAAATTGCTTTTATGACTATCTTTCGAATCTATATGTGAATCCATGAATCTATGACAACCAGATTTCTAGTGCAGGGGTAAACTTTATTGGCGCCAGTAGAACAAACAACTTTCAAATAACCATAAAAATCGTGCTGTGTGCGGTGCATACTTACCCAAAGCTTGAGTTCACCATCCCGTAAGTTCCATATTTTTTTTTTCTGCATGAAGTAATTGCGAAATATTCTCTTTTTTATTGCACAGCCTAGGAACAAATATTAAGATAGTGTAGCATTAGTATTTAGAGAATGAAACAACGCAATACCTGGTTGTGGTACATAGGCATAACAACATGCACTAAGCGGAAAGGCTGATCAACGCTGGAACGTACATCAATTGTAGAATAATGCACAATGGGTGGGGGGGGGGGGCGGGTGAGGCTATCGCTGGCATCGGTTGTACCATAGTTGGTTGTACTAGCCTTCAGTTAATGCATATAGGTCCAAAGCTGATTAACATTGTTCATACATACAAAACGAGATCTTGGTAAAAAGGACGAAAACGAAACAAACATGCATGTGAATAACCATATTTTGTAAAAACAATTTCTGTTGCTGCTTGTTAAATTAAATACATTTTTAATAAGCAAATTTTAACCACAGAGCGTTACTCAAGCAGGATTTCTGTCTCCCCTGTGTCACGCACTGAATATACTAAAAGGCTTCCAACCAGTGTAATAGTCGAATGAATACGGTCAGTATGAATACGGTTCACAGTTATTCATCGAAATATTGATATTAAATGCATCATACGATGTGAAGCAGTCTGATAATGCAACAGCCAGAAGTTATGTCTTCAACTTTTTATCAAAGGTTTTAATATATATACTTTAAGTAAAAGAGTTGGACGCTCTACAAAGTAGCAACTTCGATTACAACAGCTCCTGCTAACTCTTCATCCCTTCAAAGTGTGAAAAAGAGATCAGAGTGAACCAATGGAGGAGCACGCCCTAAGTAGTATATGATGATTCAAGAATATAACAAACAATAACAAATTCGTATAAATTCATCAGCTCCTACATGGCTTGAATCTTGCTTTGAGTGTGACGGTGGCACAGAATATAACACAGAATACAACACGTAACAGATTGGAAAATACAGAGTCCCATAGTCTTATGGAATTTCATTCATCTTAACTACTAGTTCTGTAGGCCTGTCGAATTGTTCACACCATCAGGTAACATGTCCATGGGACTAACATGTGCCATTGAAGTACTGGGAAAAAAAGTCTGTTGGTATTTTAGCAGAGTCATGAAAACATGGTGTTCCATTACAAACAGATTATAAACGTTATTTCAGGATTTTAGGATCAGTTTGGAACTGCCTATTTTTCACGTCTATGCATAACGTCATTGCAGATTTGCAATTCCCAGAGCGAAACCAATCTATTGGAGACTGAGGGAAATTGCATATTTCAAGCCGGGATGGCTTCGAAGACTGTACATTATATTTATCTTCCCCATGGGTCTTGGTTGGTTATAAGCAGTTAACAAAGAGGAAAATTAGCCACTAAGTCTCTTATTTTCTAATTCTGGGGCATTTATTTTAACTGATTACAGCTCTGAATGCATATTTTAGCTGTATCAAGGTGCGTTATGTATTCTTACGTCACATATATAACTGGTGTAATGATTCCTGTCGACATGCCTGTGTCTGAAATTGTGGCTAATAGTACTTTTTTCGTTTCCAGGTAGTCTTCGGAAATGACTTTTTTTCGTTATTGTTGTAATTTACACAGGTGACAATTTAGATGGATGAGAAACTATTACCTTTTTATCTTGCATGGCTGAAACTCCTATCTTTTTTCTCTCTCTTTTCTTTTAAGATATTTTAGTGACATAAAAAGATCGCTCCTCTCAAGATTCTTCTGGTGTTGAAATATTCTTTATCTCTTGACCAACTACAGTTAACTCTAGATTAGACCTGTTTCTGGTTGAAGAGGTTCCGCACGGCTGTTTTGAAGTGGCGGTTTGTCCTCTTTATGGAATGTATAAATTTTCAGTGACGGTTTTCTTTTTGTCTTATGTTACCCTACATTGATCCTTTAAATTTGCCACCTTCCTACCTTAATTAAAAGGGTTGAACAATTTTCCATGTGTTAATACACGAAGGATGATACAAGAGAAAAAAAAATCTTACAGTGCTGTCTCGAATGAGTTGCCGGATTGCCCTATAGAGCCGTTGAGAGTCGAGGTTCAACATTGGTCGGAGCCTCTTACAAGATTGTCTTTTGAATACCTTTTGATGGGATTATGACCTTCGCCTTTTCTTTCCTCTACATATCGTATCTGGTAACTACACATGGTCACTATAATGACATCTACTGGAACAGGGATTCAAAATTCACAGCTTGCATGAGTGCCAGTGTTAATCCTTGTTAAATCAAAGCCATGATTTTGACAGCTACATTTCCTAATTTAACTTACCCAGTGCGTATAGCACAAAGCAGTCAAAATAGACTATACTGCAGGTAATCTCGCGATATTCTCCGCTACCGTGCAAAAAGCGATGAATAACACTGACTCAGGGGAGCATAATCTACAGTATAGAGAGTGAATACTGAGCTTTGACCATCTCATGGGCGAAAATCCATTTTCTTTCTTTACAAAACAAACAGTTAGGCCACAAATTCCCTTAAGTATGAAATCATGGCCCGTTTCACCTGCAGCGGGGGATTCGTAAGCAACTAGGCCTATTATATCAGTTTGACCCGTTCAGCCCATATTGGGTATGTTTTTGTCCAAAAGTGAAGAAAAATCACTCATTTCCTTAATTGCACCACCATTAATCTCTCCCATTGACACTTAGATACTAAAAGAGAGAAATTTGATTGGCCCTAGTGCACAAGGTACGTCATATCAGAGAGATGTGATTGGTAATTTAATGGCCTATCATGGCATTCAAAGATTCACCTATGTCGACCATTGAGATTTTGAGATAAAATGGATGAGAGTTTTGAGAGGTTCTTGAGCCACCTTGGCGAGGCTCACGGACCACAATTAGAACAATTTGGACCAAATACACATAGACGAATTATTAATTACTACAGAGTAATTCACAGAATTGGTGTAAAGCGTCTCTTGATGAATAAATTCTTTTCGCAGAATATTATTATTATTATTTTTTTTTAAACAACCTAGAATGCAACATCGGCTACATCTACCCCAGCACGCACTACCCACATAATTACGTACCTACAGCGCCCTCGAAGTTGAATATCTCAATGTCATGTTTGGTTCAGAAGTTTAAAAGAAATGCCTATTTCCAAATGGTACATTGCATAATGGAAAACTTGTGACGTCACGTACGGGGGGGGGGGGACATCTGCATAGTGAACACGATTTGTAGCTTTTTTTTCATCCTGATTGTCTTAAAAAGAAACGTTACGATAGTCTAAGAGATATGACCTTCATTCTCCACGCCATTTTAAGGTAAATCTACAATGTATCCAATCTACGTTTTAAAGGAAAACAAAGATTTCTGTAGTAAATTCAATCTTTACATGGCATTTTCGTAACCCTGAGGCAACTGGAAATCTTTGTTGAGTCAGGAACAATATACTGGCATGGAGTTTGGAATGCCTGCCGTCGAATTTCAATTAAGAACCTGCTCAGTTGTTAGTAAAATATGCCGCCTTTAAATGATGGCGGGTAGTGTACGAGATGCCACATATAGAGTTGATCTTCGCGGTAGAATGTATCTTTTCTATCCATTCATATTTTATTTCTTTCCTAGCATACGTTACACTGTTAACATTTCAACTTCGTTGTAATGATTCCTGTGGTTAAATTTACTGGTCCTCTGATGTAAAGTTCTGAGAGATGGATGAAATTCCTTTGTTTCCACAGAATTGACGTAGAGAAAGGTTACATAATTCATTCAAATGAAATATCTTAGAAATGAAAGTACCGTAGCGCCTTCTGTTTGGTGTTTTGTCAGTTGAAAAGCTATAGTAAAATCACTACTATTGTACTGTTGAAATTCCGGTATAGGCCTATGGCATGTATGAAAATTTTAAATTGGATTGAAGAATTCATAGTAAATAGAATTTCAGATTTTTTTTTTTCTCTGGATCTTGTTAAGCAATGTCCTCAATTAGAACTTTATTGAATGTCACAAAAAGGATTGTATTTCTATATATTAAAAGTTAATAATGGATTAAAAATTGCGAAATACGGGACAAAACGATTTCGGACCCTATCTAATCAGCATAATAAACTAGTGAACAAAAGAGAATAATACTTCAAATTTATTGGAAGGAATAATGTCTAAGGTCCCACACAACACACAAGCAATTAACTTATGTTCCAGGCATGAAGATAAAATTACATGAAAATGAGCTCTCTATAATTAACAGAATTTGGATGATTTGAAAAAAAAGTTATGAAAATAAGAAAACTTCGACTCTTCAGCTTTAAAATGATACTTCATGCCAAGTGTTCCAGTAAAGTATGAAAATTACCTTCAGTGGGATAGAATAGCTTGGATGCTCAGATTGCAGTGACTTTAGCCTGGCTAATTTTCATATTCTTGCCGACGGAAGTTCAGACTTCGAAATCAAAATCAAAGAAGCTCTATACATAAAGAAATTCAAACCTAGTTTGAATGTCCAGCAATACCATGATGGATCATCTTTCTCATACTTAACGTGTTTTAATGTATTTCAATGTATTTGTATACTGTTATCGCTAACTTCTCAGACTTTTTTTTATACAGTATTATATTTCACCACCTGTTTGTGCTATTAAACATGCTTTTCAAGAACCTTTTCGATTTAGTTTGCTCTTTTATATGGTTTTCTACAAGTGTAAAACTCCTCCAAAGCTCCATTTATTTATTTGTAAGTTTTGAAAGATTTGCTCGGATTTCGTTCTTGCCTGCTTTGATAATCCTGATTTTTTTTACACTGCTCCAGTCGATACTTCACAATGATGCTGCTCCAGTCGATACTTCACAATGATGTTCACTTTTTGCGGTTTGACTCTTTTACATCTCTTTTACCTCCATGCCTTTCTATCTCTGAGTTGCTTTATCATTTTGAACTTATACTTTGTACCGTCTCTGTAACGTTGTTCCCAAATGCTATTCATGAAAATGTGATTTCCGTTTGCTCTGCTCCATAGACTACCCTCTTTGTTTCAGCAGTTTTGTGCTTCACGCTTTATAATTAGATGTGCAACGCTGCATGTGTATTTAGGCCTACTATTTATACCTTTAGTCTGTAACTTGTTTACACCATAAAATATGCGACAAGTTCACAGAGACCAGTTGTTCGTCGTGGTGCGGAGCATTAATTAGGCTACGCTGGCGGTCAAAAGTTGGGAGACCGCATGGGAAAGCGTATTTTCCCCAAAGGAAAGAAAAACGACGTCGACTGCAAGTTGCTTGCAGCGAAAATTTTGGAAGACCAAGAAAGATCTCAGGTTGGCTAAACAACGAAAGGGACATGACATCGTCAACTTATGGCACGCAGCCACACCGAAACAAAGCTTTGAGTGGAATATTTTTTTAAGCCGTTTATGCATCGAAGGATGCCCGAAACAATGTACTAATGGCTCGACAGACATAGAGGCCGAAGTTAGCCCGTTAACGTATCGGTCACTACAATAGCTACCACTTACAACTGTCTCTTTTCTTCTCCAATGCAGTCTTTGAATTATGGAGGATCCTCTCACAGCTCCAGTCACCACAGGTCTTTTCTTTTTCTTGGTGTTTATTAGAGTCCTATGCAGCCCCAAAATCCAGGGCATACTCTACAACATGTGTCGTCGCTACCTTTAATTTAAGCAGTACATCCGCCGGTTTCTTCTTCTCCCTCATGAATGCTTCATCTTTTCTTTTAGGTAAGTGTGTATTATTTATTTAACTTTAAAACTTTTTTGATCTGCTTTTAACGTCACCTTTCTATCAGGCTGCAACCCCCTCCCCCCTCTACCATCTTGACACAATTCTTCATAGTGGCTGATGCGTAATATTGCCACAGAGGGAGGGGCATGGAGTTTATTGTGATGTGTTTTCTGTTGCAGAGGTCTGTGCATAGTTGGGAATTTTTTTTCTGTCAGAAATGTTTCTAAGTTGTACAAGTCACAAACCTGCCCCGGCAGTCAGGCGTTTTCGTTTGCTAAGCATAGTCCTTAACGCTCTGTTCATTTCCTAAATTGACCGGTCTATGTTAGCATCGCCATGTTGCTACTGGGCAAATTAAGAGCAGTACTTTCTACTCAAGAGTAAAGCAGCATCGGTGATATCGGGAAGAGCTTCTCGGGTATTTTATGTATTTGTCCTGCCAGCAAGATTAAGTGATAAATTAAGTTGATAACTTCCTCATGAAGATTTAATGATTTATGGTTCACAGATCTGCCAAATAATACAGGATTTTCTCTCTCATTTTGATGCCCGCGTAATTTGGATGAAAGCCCGCATCGTCATCATATGTGATCCTCGACGGTAAATCATACATCAGACCCAAACTGGGTTCTCGCAATCATGATATTCACACAAAGAGATTCAACCTGTGGACAAGAACATTTTTCAAAATCATGTGAGGTCTTCGATAGGGGGACTACAAAACTTTTGACGGGGGAAATTGTTTTACCTCGAGTCAAATTAAAACTAAAGTTTTTCTATTATTATTCGTATTTGGAAATGTCCTACCTCCGACTAATTGTAAAGGTCAGATATACCTTACCGTAAGCTTTAATTAGTTTGTCAAAGTTGGCACTTGCGTTTTTACCATTTTTGACTTATAGTTTTATGTATATACAAACATAAACGCAATACTTGTATTTCTTTACGTGTATTTGCTTGCATATAGCAGATTACAATTTTTATCAAGGTTTTAACTATGACTCTCTTGGGCTGCGCAAGTACCGTGCTTATGATGTATCTCTAAATTCAACAAACAGTATATAAAAACAGGTCTATCTGACCTGTTCTATTAAATCTGAGGAGTTGACTGTATGAACGGTTTTCACTTACCCGCTTAAATATTCTCACAGGATCAATTTTGAATTATCTAAAATTCTTGTCTTTCAATTATGAGTGCACCCCCCCCCTTTAGTGATGGTGCGTGCGTGCGTTAAATAAACATGTTTGTGTGTATGCCCACGGGTCTGTGGGTAGTTGAGTAAGGCGGATTCATTGGCCTCTTCGCGTACGCTCCTGTGAGAAAGTGTGTGTATATATATATGTCTCTTTGTTTGTATAAATGTCGAGCTGGGCTGAATTAAGGTGGAATTGAGCAAACTGTCATGAAAATTAACTACATTTACTCTCAGATAGTACACTGGAAGAAGTCGCTTTAGATGATTATTATTATTTTTTTTTCGAAATTAGTATCAGATTCAATATTCTTATATCTCTGCAGCGCCTTTTGGGAACTTGATGCTAAATTATGTTCCATTTCGACTGGGCTATTCTCTTGGTCTTCTGATGACAGGGTTATCTTTAAGTGCAGTTAGTTTAATGAAATCGTCTTTCACCTTATCTGCGTGTTTCATAGCAATAGGTAAGTTTATTTCTCCTCTGCAAACTAATCCTGCCATCAACACCAAATCCACCTCCACCCCGTCCTACAATCAACACACCCCTGTTGTAACTCGGCTTACACTAACGAAATTATCTGACAATAGGTTACAACATTTTAGGTCAAGTCTGTGTTGGGTTTTTGTTTGTTTGTTTTTCGTATGAGTGTGTGGTCGTTTACAACTCTTGACGAGTTCTAGAACTGTTTCGTAAAATCAAACGAATTCGGAAAATTCGAAATCACCTTATACGTAAGGAAAACACATGCATTTTGGAGTGTTCCCTGGATAATCTGCATAGTGTCACAGAATGGCGAAAGAAAAAAAGAAAATATGTAATGTAGTGAATGTATGAATATAGAACAAATATGTACCCAAGCAGACGCCAGATGGAACGAGAGGGCTGCTTTTAGTTTTTATTAGAATCATTCGTTCAGGACTTTAGGTTCAGACAGATTCAGATTTTACAATGTACAAGTTTGATTAGCCTAAAATGATAAAGGTGCATGTTTATTTAATTAGAGCATAATTAACAATCAGACTTAACCATTAGTGTGGTACCTGGTGACTGGTAACACAGCTTCGGACCTCGGGCGAGGTCTCTTCTACGCTGTAATGGCTACCGCTTACTGCAGGCAACCACAATACTGGTATGGCTGGATATGTTGTCGTAAGAATGCGATTTGCGATTAACGTCGGATAACGGTAACTTAAGCCGCGGAGATGGCAGATGGTCGGTAAAACAGGTTCAGAATATAGGAATGGTACAAGTGCAACGGCTACACACAGAGTGTACGCTAGGCTGACTAAGGCGTAAATATAACTATGGTTTCCTTACAGGGCTAGGCCAATATGTAATTACGCAGTTGACTTAAGCAGGGCGGGTGACGGAGCCTTCAGATAAGAAGGAAGTATTCTTTGAAACCTCTCAGTCGACGAGGGTATACATGCGAAAGTCACTTGCTAGAACCTTCCAATTCGAGAGCCTTCCATCTGTTCTCAAAAACACATGTTCGATAACAGTCCCTCCATCGGGTACCAACCAAATAGTGATCGCAGCCACATAGCAAGCCAAAGTAAAGACCAAATCTTTTTAAGGTGTCATAGAACTGAAGTCAAGATAAACGTGTATCTTAAATTCAAACAATTTAATTGAAAATGCAATACGGACAGTGCTACACTGAAGTCGGACGCCTTGTGTCAACATTCAAAGTGTGAAGCAGGCTACCCATAGTCTAATATTTATTTTAATAGCTGCAAATATCTTGACATTAATTTAGTGGAATATGCAATTGATGCCTTGTTTATAGAAATCTGTAATTCAATTTTAGATTAACTTTGTTTCTTAATTCGCGATATCTAACACTATATCTTAAATCTGATTAAGAGACATGTCAAATGCACTTATTCTGCAAATATCTGTACATACTGTTGGTATCCGTGAATTAATTCAAGATATCTTAACATAATAAAGATATTACTCATTCATAAAAAAGTAAAAATACGAGATTGCCATGTATGTCCCTGGTGTCTACAACTGTTAGTCGAATATCACTTTCAAGACCATCCTTTTAAACAACAGTAGACTGGCTGTAGACAGTTGGACCCGAAACTGCAAGTGTGTTATAGTGGTCCATTAAGGTAGCTTTATGCCCCTCCTTTGGGTCAATGATCTGGTGAGTGTACCGACTGTCAGTGATTCATCACGGCAGTTGCTATAGGTCTATTGGGTGTATCAGTGATATGGTTTCCAGTACTTTAGCTTCTGAAGGCCTACAACGTGTGCAAGAGATGGGGGTAGTGTGGTTTAATCAAGGGGGCTGCCATTTGGCGCTCCCTGGTTTAACTCTGGGTGACAGTTGATCCAACCAGGGAGCTGCCATTTCTCCGTTCCAACTCGGTAGCTGAAGGCTTGTAGTGTGTGCTGTGTGCGAGTGATAAGGCGCGATATTTACACTGTGTGTCAGCGTCGTAACTGTACGTTGCGTGCATTTTCGAAGTGACTGATTCCACTTTTCAGTTTGGTTGAATATGAGGGTATAAAGAGGAAAGAGTACATTCGTCAGGATATAGGTTAACAAGAGTCACGGAGTTTGAGGATATTAAGTTTTTACGCATTAAGACCTTTCAGTGGCAGGTTGATGGAATCTTTTTACCATACATAGTTCCGACCGGTGCACTCAAATGCAGCTAACATCTCTTGTCCAAATCCCCTTCCTGCATATGTCTTTTCGACAGTCATAGTGAATACTTCCCTATACGACAATATTCTTGCCCCTTTTCAGACTGAGTTGGCCTTTCTTGCTAGCAGAGTCCCATAATTGTGGCAAAGTTCCATCCCAACCAACTTACGCTTGTGTTACTCCCGGCAAGCCGCAACAACATTCGTGTGTTCAGTTGGTCTTTGAGATCAGTGCCTCTTAACCACTTTTTCCACTTCCACTCCCAACCATTTCTCAAATTTCAGCTCAGCACCCCCTCCCACACACTGGCATTGGAGAAACTCCCCACCCCCCTCTCCACCGTGTAGATGGAATACCAGTTAAAATACGTATTAACTGATTGTTCGGACAATTAACGCTGTACAGCGCCTTATTGTTCATCTAGTTTAATAGTATCACGTGATAGCAGGTCGACTGGCCTGTGGGTAGAAATGGGTTAACGATAGAAGACTGTGAGACTTAGATAAAAATTTCAAAGTACTTTGGTATAAATCATATGTGTAGCCACGGAGGTTCGATGGGTTCTTGCGATTACCCCGCCCTCTATATTTGAAAAATATAAAAACATAGTTGAAAAAATGCAAAGTAGTTGTAGTGACAAGTAATGGGTTTCTTTTCAAGCTCCAACTTAAATTTAGTGCGGTATTTCATATTTTTTATTAATTTCCCCTTGCCGCCCCTACAGTTTGATCGTCAGTTTAATCGTAGATTAAGCGAATGTAGAAATCGGGACACGTACAGTGACGTAGCCACTATAAGGAAAGCCGGGACCCATAGGGGGATGTCTACCCCTGGGTATCATTGCAGTGTAGTGGGACTACAAAACACGGAGCTACGATACAGCTAATACCTGCGGACATTTTTTTTCTTTGTGGAGGCAATTAAAACCAAAATATGAGTAGGCACCCCCCAAAAAATGTCTCAACATGAATATTTCTTTAAATAAAGAAAATTAAAATAATTACTTAAAAGAATGCAAAGTCTTGGAGATATATTCTGTTCAAACTTAACATGAAAGGTAGAACCATTTTGCTGCGTCCAGTGCACCCTACATAAGCAAACTGTTCCAAAGAGGAGGGGTGAAAACACCCTAGACAACCCCCCCCCCCCCGGGCGACGTTCATTCATCAGTTCCATCTTGTCATTTGTCACCCTCATGTACAGGCTCAGACCGGCTTTGCTCCAACCCCTGATGTCACCCTCACTTTCACAATTAAACAGAGAAACACGTCACCTCCAACTGTTTTGTGGACATTTTCAAACCTTTGCAACCCCCCCCCCCGAAAAGTATCCCCACAACGCCACTGGACACGTGAGCAAAATATAACCTCGACCTCAGGCTAAACTGATGCAAACATTACCAGCTCCTCAAGTCATTTATCACACTTAACTTTGACAAACTTCAGTCATTTAGGCTCTCTCGTAAGTAAAATTATTATAAATTACAGCTATATCTTTTGTAGAAAATGATACTTGTTATTTATTTATATGTTTATATATACAATAATTAGTAATTAATGAGTAAGTGATTCATTCATGTATGTCTCTTTTAATCAGGAGCAGGTATTTCCATCCAACTGGCCACGGGGTACGTCTACATGCCAAAGGTATTTGGGGACTCGTATCCGTTCTACGCTGCTATCGTGTCGGCGGCTACATCTGTCGGCATAGTGATACTTCCGTTCCTGGTCCAATTTCTCTTGGATACCTACGGGATGTTTGGTAGCTACCTGATCATGGGAGCCTTAACCTGGAACGGGTTACCGGTGATATGCTGTTTGAGGTCAAAGAAGGCCAAGTTACGAAAGAAGACCCCAGAGAACTCGAAACAGGGGAAGGGAGCGGACATGTTTAAATCACTCCGAATAGTCGTATGTCCAACTAATGACTTTATGGTTACCTTCACTATAGGTACAGCAGCCTTTCTTCACCAGTTCCTTTACTTTGCCTTCAACTTGTACATCATTCCCTACGCTGAGTCGCGTCCAGATTTCGACACTCGTTTCGTCTCCCTCGTCGCCTCGGTGTCCGGCGCAGGTGGTGTGGTGGGCAAATTCGTCGCGATTGTATGTTTTTACTTCCTAACAGACAAACCCAAGATATCTTTAATCGGGGTTTACGTTATTTTCTGTCTCGTCCTTCGCTCTGACTTTGGCTCTGTATGACTTTTCAAATTTACTCAGCGTCTGGTTGGTTTTAACGTTTATCAGTGGATCGGTTCTCCATTTTCAAGTATCTATGATGAACGGTATCGTCAGCTTACTGGTAACACCCGAAGCGTTTCCGTTTGCTGCCAGCTTCATGTTGTTTATTTATGGAGTAGGAGAAATTTTCTCTGGCATTTTCTCAGGCAAGCATGTTTTTTTTTTTTTTTTTTACGCTCAAAGTTTAGCATTTCCTGTTTTACACATATATCCAACAATCTGTATTAAAATAAACGTGCATTTATCAAAGTGTGTGTTAAAGCTCTTGAATTCTCCGGTCTTTCCCTCTTTCCACTGAAATATAATGACGAAAAAAAAAAAAAACACAAGTACGATTTCGTTCTCTTGCTTAATGGCATGTTGTTTGCTATACCATCTTTTATTGTCAGTTTCAATTCCATGCATGAGATGATTGAAATGATTGTCCTTTAACCGAGTTAATATGCTACTGACCGTTGCGTCCATAATGTTTATGCATGAGATGACACGCTTCCGAAAACAAGTGATGCGTCAGGCGAGAGAGCAATGAAGGTTGCCAAAATTGTTATAAAAATGTAAATCTTTTACTACTTCTTGTAGGGAAAAAAAAACAACTCGATGGTATCATATTGTGAAACATGTAATATGTGACTCGGAGAGGAAGGTGAGGGAGAAGGTTTAATGTGACCCAATTGGGAAAAAAAATACAAATAAATTCAGCAACAACTTATTCAGTTGATCATCTATTTTACATTGTCCAATCGCTGCCAAGACTCTCAATTAATCACTTTGCGATAACAATGGTAAATGGTAAAACCTCTTTGTGAGTTCGCTAGTTACTACAAATGTGTTCATCGACGATAATCCCTCATTATTAAAATGGCAACAAGAGGGCAATCCACGGAGTTGCGTATCTCATCGCCAACATGCATTGATTTAAATACAGGGCATGCACACGTGGATTTGTAATAGTTTACTGCAACCACATCTCACAGAGACCTAGTTCGGGGAACTGATTGTAAATTAGTGGCAAACATTCTTCAAGCATCAAACTGGTGATAAGCATCTCAATACTGATATCTACTGTAAGGTAGCAAACTTAGGGTTATAGCCTGGTGCTAGTAGGCTCAAGTAACGATAACTAATGGTTCAAAAGTATCTGTGCATATTACGCTACATAACACAATTATAACATTGGGTTATTCTATGTAGGTTAGGCTTAGTGGTTAGAGTTAGGGGCAGGATATAAGAGCATCCCTCTATGGGTATTTGCACATAAGTCTCCTATTTACCTGTGCAGGATCTGGTTCTGCTAAAATTATCGTTTGACTTAAAAATAATGTTCTCATAAAAGACATTATCCACAGGGGCCAGTTCTGCTAAAGATTGTTTTGGCTGAAGGTAATAAGGTGGTGTCTATTGACCCAGATGCTGGCTCTAAGTTTGTTACCAAACAATCATACAATTTCACCTGTTTACTATAAGAGTAATATACTGTATCTTCATTATTGTGTTCATAGGAACGGTCTTGCAAAATTTTGCGTATAATGCTTAATTAGCTTTCAAGATATGGTGGAAATACAAATTTCAGCAAATTTCACTGGATTTACCATTACAGTAATATTATGTTGAACGATGTGTTTTCAGATAAGTCCTAACAGAACTTTAAGTTAATTTACAAATTTTGGGGCAAAACTGGCTTTTTTTTTTCTAAAAAATCAGCAAAATTCACTGGATTTATCATTACAGTAATATTATGTTGAACTATGTGTTCTCAGGTAAGTACTTACAAAAAGTTAAGTTAATTGGTCTAATAGTTCTCCAGATATGCTGGAAATACAGATTTTTGGGCAAAATTGGCTTTTTTTTTGCTAAAAAATCAGCAATTATTCAATTATTAATCAGCACATATTGGCATCATGCACAACCTTACCAAGTTTCAACTTAATCGCTCATATGCTTTTCAAACTATTCTGGAAAAACCACAATTTGGACAGGTCCGGACTGCACACACACACGCACGCACGCACGCACACACATGCACAAGCATTAGCACGGACACATTTTCATGTATACCACCCAACAGGACCCTCCTATACCAATGGTCACTCTACCATGGGGTACCCCTGGGATGTCGCTTCTCATCCACTTCAAGCTTTTCCATGGCAACGATTCTCCCGTGGATGCACAGTACAATATATAACTCCACTAGCCAAGTGACTACAATATCTCATCTTGCCCCTAGTATAGGGCGATGAGATAATAAAGCTGTTATACTTTCTGCCTGTTCGACATTAAGTTAGCAGGGTAAAATGAACAAATGCGCATACTGCGGATTGAAGAGAAAGATCACCAACACTAATTAAAAAAAAAGTGCTGACCGGGTATCTGCTCTTGTACTTGAGAACTACCATACAACCGCACGAAAGTAAGTGATTTTGAATTCTCACAACTCTCTCCTATTTCATTTTATTCCCACAGGTACAGTTTACCAGACGTGCAACTGTTACGAGACGTTGTTTTACGCATTAGCCAGCGGAAGCGTTTTAAACGCAATTGTGATGGTACCCCTGATGTTCCGTGACAACTGAATGGCACGTACACATACCAAGGCGATAGCCCCAGCGACCTGAGCACGAACATGAACAGAAAAACCGTGTACTGTGAAAGGCTCTCTAATGGATGGCTGTGGCAAAAGCTCATTGTTTCTGTTCATCGTGAGTGGGTAGGCCTAGCATGACATACTCTGCGTTTCATGTGTGGACCTACAGAAAGCGCAGGGTTTTTCGCGATGTGTGTTACCTGAGCAACTCCCTGGTGCTGCCAGGGAGTATACCGACGAAACTATATATCACCCTGTCTGCGTTCAATTGCTAATAGTTAAACGCACGGCTGGTTCTGTAAAATAACAAATTAAAATTATGCACAGTCTACAATTCTACACCCAAAGTCTATATAATCTATGCCCTAACGTACCGTGGCATGAACAGATGCTTCCAATAATTATGCCAGGACATGTTCTACGTCTGCTTAGTTGCCAGTCCAGACATGGGAAAAAACATCAAGTATGCCTGTTCCTTATGTAGGCTCCTATCGAGTATTGACGCAGTGTCTATAAATAAAACGTCATCTGTGCAATCCTAATGTTACTCTTTCAGCACTAGGCTATACGTTATAATACCGGAGAGAATTACGATCAATTAGAACTACCATTGTATGGAAGCGTTTGATAAGTCACTCACAGTGAATCTTTCAATAAACAACAGTCAAATATTGACCACTGTACAAGCATTTTCCTGTCTTACGCCTGTATCATGCATTGTCATTGGCTAAGTTATGAAAATTGTTGACATTCAAGAGATGGACTCCTATGCGGACATGTTTCCCGTAATCCTCTGTTTACTTAACCTTTATTTCAAGGACAATTGAAAACTTTTTATGCCCCTGGGGTCTTATTTTGGAAGCATATATTTCCTTCTTTCAAAATATTGATATCAATTATCCAATATATGAGCCAGGTGACAAGAAATCAAAAGACAATATTATATATATACAATATATATACAACATTATTATATATATATAGATATACATACACACACACACACACACACACACACATATATATATATATATATATTTTATATGTATATTTGGTGGAGGTAGAACTCTTTGAATGTAAGGCTTGCACTTTACAGGTCACACGCGCAGGTAATCCGGCCTTTCTATGGTTGCTGACAATTACACATGAGGCCTAAGATATAGGGGGAGCAGAGAGCAATCGGTAGTCGTGCACTACATTTACTTCGAAACCCGAATCTGTACCGCCACAGGGCTTTTAGTCGTCACGAGAAAAATGCTAAGGTGTTGCTAGGTATCTCGTATCACAGTATAACACTTTGGTTGTATGTCAAAACATGAAAGAGAATAAATAGTTGGCCATATTTCACGTAACCTCAGGAAATGTCTCATATAGTTGTAAAAAAACCCAATAGATTCGATGCCTCTTCAACACATTTGTACACCATCTCTCATTAAGGAAGTTATTTTAATGAAACAGTCATTTCGAGTTTTGTGCCACTTGCTCTTAAAACGTCGGCGGTGCAAAACGACACATTACAGTATTGTTCTGAGCCAATTACTTTTTTTTTCAATTCAGTTCAATTTTAAGATTAGTTTTGCTCAGTGAATGATATTAAACTGAAACTTCCAAATAAAGGAAAGAATACAAGAATACCTTTGAGCCAGCTGCACGGCGGCTTATCTTTGTTGAATTGGTAGGTGTTAAAGTATTAGCAGTATTAATTACATTTTCCGTTCTATCTCCATTTAAATTACAAATCTCTGATGTACCAGCTTTCCAACAAGACATGTGTCATGTGCCTGCCTCTTCATAGCATTTAGTTTCTACAGTGTTACGACATGGGGCAATCAAAGAGGCGTGTCACCACAGGACAATCATTGAGAATGTATAGAATTTGAATGAAAGCCAAATTCAAAATGACCAGTACACCCTTCATAACGCGTGAAGGTTCTAAGGCTTTCATAGCCATCAGGAACCCACTGAACACAGAGTACTACATACTAGAATACCCTGTCAATATGTTATCCACATGATTTGATGTAGGGTGGGTATTGAACTTCTGTGTGCTAAATGTTTGCAAATAAGCGGAAAAGCTATATAAATGTTTGCAAACAAGCTGAAATATATCATGCATAAATTAATACTAGAATTTCTTTATTCATTGTTTACTTCAATAAAGTACCGGGTATCCTACTAGATACGGTATATTGGAACCTTTAATTCAATTAAGTCGTTTTCCGAATCTCTATGGCAAACTGACGTTTAGTGCATTGTTAAAAGATTCTGATCACCAGCAGAATATACCGCTGATAAATGACTAGTACAAACCATGCTCTGTAAACATTGGCTTAACTGATGTGTTCTTTTGAAATTTAAACACTCTCAAAGAGTTGGGTTTTAATTACTTGCCGAATTAGGTAATCAAGGAATCTAGGCGATGAGAAATGGCGTGTCGGCGAGTGTGTGTGTGTGTACGCTTGTCCTTGTTTTCGGGTGGAATCGAGGACCGAAACAATAGATTTTAGGTCCTCTGTAGAAAATTCAATAGATTTCTCCAGTCCTCTCAAGATAAACAATAGACAGTCTATTGTTAAGGTTAGGGTCGAGGAAGAAAAAAAACAAAAGAAAGCACAATGAGGTCCTCGGAATGAATGGAAAACAAAGCTGTGTGTTTGTGTGTGTATCGGGAAAAAGAAGTTGCTTGAATTACACAGCTGGTATGTAGGTAGTCCATTGCGAGTAGATGATCACACTATTTTGCAGGTAGGTCATTTGAGGTCAACAGAGGGGACCTCTGAAAACCTATTAAGAAAAATTTCCCAGCAGCTGGAGGCTGCCGGAACTATAAGCTCTAAACATTGGTAGACTCTTTGATGAGATGATACGATCAACTGAAAATTAAAATTGGCAGACTTTTATGAGAAAATATCATTTTTATGATGGTCAAAGGTCACATGAGGTCAGCAACATTCATAGTTGTCATGGTATGTCAAGAAGGGTATGGTGATCGAAACTGGTAAGTTAGTTGTCCGTTGTTTTTCATAATATTGGGAAAGAACCACAAAGGTCTTTGATTTTCTTTGTATAGTGGTTTGATTGGTTTGATTTTATTAGAAAGATATCACTTATTTGTACAAGGTAACTCCTTTAATTATGCTTGCCCATTAACCTTTCTATCCTATGATCACAATACTTCATTCTTAAACGTTACTTTTAAGAACCCAAACAATCTACATATACTTTTTAGAATGCATTGTCATATTACAAATGAATTTTGTTACCAGTAGTTTGCTGGTTATGTTGCGACGATGACATACTGGGACTCATTTTACAAGGCTATTTAAAGCGGAGCATTTTGAGATTACGTTTCAATGAAATCGTAATCACGCAAGTGTATGGATGTGTGTGTTTGTATGTATGTTTGTGACACCTACCTTTTGAAGACGATATCTCAAGAAGAGAAGCTTTCATAGATCTCATATTTGGTATGTAGGCGTGCAGTAGTATGCAGTACAAAAAGCTTATCGTTTTTGGTGGACGTGAAAGGTCATTAAGGGTCAACAAGGATCAAATTGTAAAAAACTTGTAGGCCGTTATCCCAAGAAGGGGAGCTTGTGCAGATCTATTTTTTTGGTGTTTGGTTGAATCTTATTGAGTACGAATAGCATATTGTTTTTTGATGGAGGGCAAAGGTCATTTGAGGTCAACGGGGTCAAGTAGAGAAAACCTTATGAATATCATATCTCAAGGAAGTTAGCTTGCGCATACCTGATATTTTGGCATGTAATTGTATCACATGAAGTTTAGAGACCTAGCTCTTGTGTTTTTGTGGCGGTTAAAACTCATTTAAGGCCAAGAGGGGTCAAATAGTGAAAACCTTGTAGACACAGTAAATCAAGAAGAGAATCTCTGACATATCTGATATTTGGCATATGGATTTAAGATCTCTATTGCTCTTGGTAGGTAGTCAAAGGTCATTTGGAGTCTAGAGGGGATCAAATTGTGTAAACATTGTAAAAACGATATTCCAAAGGGGAGCTTTCACAGATTGATATTTTGGTATGTTGATTATCACATTCAGTGCAAGTAGTCTATCGTTGTTTCTGGGGATCAAAGGTTGATTTTGGTGATAATGGATCACACAATAAAGCACGATGTAAACACGACATCTCAAAAAGGGAACCTGGATAGATTTGAAAGAACGAACGAACGAAAGAGCGAACGAACGAAAAGGTGAAAGCACAGCCTCTACCTTGACAATAAGGAGTGCACGGTCATGCTAAAAATAATATAAACATCTAAAATGATAAGAAACAACAGAGAAAGAATATAAAATATATGCAAAAGACAATTACTTAACATTGAGTTTCACTACAAAATTATGCTCATATGAAAAACGAAAATGGCTTAGTTGTTTCTTGAAACCATGGATACTTTTCCGGAGAATCAACAGGGAGGGCATTCCACAATTTAGGATCACAAATTACAAATGAGATATCACAAAAGTTTGACATAGTATTTGGTGAAACAAATGGCGTTAGAAAGAGTAGAGGTGGTGAAGAGATCAGACAATGTAGACTGGAGCTATAAGCCATGCAGGTATTTGTATACCAATAAAATAACGTTGAAAAAGGATTCTTTGGAGAACATGTAACCAGTGGAGAAATATGAAATATAAGTACTATAGTGTAGTAAAATTTATGTGGCTGCATAACTAAAATTTTTGTTGACTCAATATAAATTTGTTGACACTCACACATATAAATATCGTTTTCTCTCAAGAGTCTTTTTTAAGCGTTTTGAGCGAATTATTGTTAAGTTATGACAGAAATACATAGGTTTAAGACACTGTTCAAATCAAAACATAAAAAAGATTCTGTTACAACGAAAGATTATGTTATGATTAAGTTAAAGAAAAACCAATGAACTTAGAAAGATCTCAGAGTAAAAGGGATCTGAAACATTTAAAAATTATAAATGTATTCATCACGTTTCGATCTTAATAGTTATGCACAGAGCATAAAATCTGACAAGTGGCCACTAAATAGCTATAATACGTCGGATGTCTTGAGAGTTCCGAAGAAACGATACATTGTCCTCTTAATTTAAAATCGTATTAGCTAGACAGAACATGGAAAGGAGGCAGTATGAAATTTAATCAATTATGAAACTAACCAAGTAGCGATTTTCTTTCTTCTCAGTATGCTGATGAGAAGCTGAATCCTGGCCATAAGGTGTATAGTAACTTATGAAGACATCGCGTCCAAGAAGAACGATACCGATCAGTGCCATCCTCAGACTTGGTCTCATACTAAATTCTATCCCTCCATTGACTTACTACAACAGCGACCTTGTGCATGCAGGGTAGGTCATATCACGGATTCCGTACCTATCACGTGACTCTGGTAACGGCCTTCTGTGGCCATATCAAGACATTAAAAAAGTTTCTCATGTCGCCCCATCCAGATTTTGAGCAAGAGGGGGGGTTGAAAGTTTTGAGAGGTGCTCCTGCCATTTCGTCCTGTCGGACCGAAATATCACCTCAACACATTCGATTTTTTTTTTCAATCTGAATGTCTTTCAATCGTCTTGATTTTCACATATTCGACATCCAAGTGAAAAAAAAAATAGTGATGACATCTCAGTGAAAATAGGACGGAAAAGAAATCTCCAGTGTATCAATTTAGCCACTTTTCCCGAAGGGTTAACAAGGTCTCGGATGTACATAATCTAACAACGGTGGTTAAGGATGCGATATTTTTCAAGGAGGAACGCTACAGGTTTCATATATACTCACCACACTAACACATTCTTGTGTTCCGGGCAGATTATCATTGCTACTATTTTCCTGGCTTACCTTTTACAAAAACGTCTGGCCACCGGTGCCAACAGCTTACGATCTACGCTGGTAACTCTACCGCGTGACGTCATGAAGCTCACAACCAAACCCAATGCTAGGCTTACGACTGTGGTAAGAGTCGTCATATAGAGGAAACTCAGAGAAAACAGATCTGAAAGAGGAGATTCTTTGCTTGGGATGCTTTCGAAAGTAAGGCGGCACGGTGAGTCCATCACTGGTTGTGACTGAGACAACATCGGTGTATAACCAGCTACTTGTGGTCAGGCTGGAATTATCAGCCACAGAAGAGTTACAGGCGGCTGTAGAAAACGGAAGCCCTCTATGCTCCGAAAGAAAAATTTGTTGGCCAACGTAATATATGACTCCAACAAAGGTGCCTCCTGCCATTCCAGCAATTGCACCTTTCGAATTACCTGTCGTCGTAAACATCACCAAGATGAAGACGGCCGAAAATAGGTCCTCCAGCAAGTCCCGCAATCGAGAGAACAGTTTCTAGAATTTCACCCAAGATGGACGCTAAGAACGCCAACATTATTGTAATGCCTCCGTATAAAAGCGATATTAATTTTATTATGATGGAATATTTATTATCTGAAATATCCGGCCAGATGTGCTTGATGATATCGTGACCGGTCATGGCTACCGTTGCTGTCAAAACTGCCGACATGGCTGACAACGAGGAACAAAATGCACCCGCGATCAGAAAACCCGGTACCCCCGGGTAGGAATGAAAGACGTCCACCATGTAGAAAGGAACGATCTGATCGGGGCGGTTGATCTTGCCGTCAGTGAGAGGATCACATGAACTGTAATATGCGTACAGAGTTATACCAACTGCCACAATTAATAGTTCAACCAAACCCGTAATGATCATTCCGAGCCACATGGATAAATGGGCGCCATGTTCCGACTCGCAAGAGATGTATTTTTGGAGGAATGTCTGCTTTGTCCCTACCAGCATAATCGTGAGGGATGATCCCCCGATGAACATACTCCAAACCGTCACACGGACCGCAGGGTTCAAATCAAAGTCTATCAGGACTGTACGGTGACCTTCCGCTGCTCTGAGCCACCCTTCGGATGGTCCACCGATGCTGATAGTACCAACTATCAGCATCAGCAATGCTCCGGTGACCATCAATGACACCTGTAGGTGGTTGAAGATAACAGACGCTTATGAACAACTCAGTGTGGGGTTCATTGAATAACGGAAATTGTTCAAGTATAGGATGTTTCAACAGTGAGACAAAATAAATTTGAACCAAACTTAAAACAGAAAAGAACTATTTACGTAATGGAATTCAAACATTCTATCGTACGGATCTAATTCTATCGGATATAAGGTGAGAGGCAAGACGTACAGTTATCGTGATTATCAAGACAAAATTTTTCAAATTGTTGAGTTACCGACTAACACCAAGTCGACATCTCGAAGAAATTTTGCAAATTGTCGAGTTACCGACTTACTCTAAGTTGACATCTCAGAAAAAATGCAAATTGTCGAGACAGTGAGTGTTGAATAACACGTCACCTTATGTCCGCCGTAGTAAGTCAAAGGCATTTTCATTTCCGCACTCAGATTTCGACTGTCATTAAAAACCTCTACTCTATCACGGCACACATACACAACAAAAAGACGCTTCCACTGGGCAAAATCACGTGTGTGCAATGATGTATTTCGGGATTACAATTTCAGAGCAAGAAGTTACAAATCTCTTGATGTGGAGAAGCGCCGTAGCTAGGGTCATATCTTTAGCGAGGTATGATGTTACAGAATTCCGACTGGCAGGATGTTTTTTCATTTTTCCAACTGAGTGACGACGCCACCTCGAGTTTGGGACAGAACGAATATCAGGACGGGATCCAGAAATTTACCAAGCATAGGCTGCAGTTTACAAAAACGACACGAAGAGACTTGACGGGATGAAGAAAAATATTGGCCCTGAAGGACTGAGTAACGGCAGGAATATCTAAGCGTAGCGCCACCATCAGTTGGCGCGTAAAAGAAAATGTTGCCTTTGCATCCCCCTGCCTTTCCTCTATTTTGATGGAAATGATACTTTTCGGGTAAACTTGAGCTGCATGTACCTATCCGTGGAGTAGAGATATCATGTGTGGTACTTCTCAATTCGTGTGAAGCAAAGTCTATGAAAAATGGTAACACATATAAGGTGATACAAGAGTCATATCGGATTACGCATCTTTTTTTTTTTTCCAAGTCCTCTTTCTTTTTTTCTTTGACTGTTTGGCAAGTATTTGGGGGCGAACGCTTCGGCGCTGGGATTTGTGCAGCAGAGATTTTTTTACCCAAATGTTGTTTTTCGTTACTACTTAGCGGGATTAACATCTAAGCAGAGAGCCACCATGTTGGGGGGGGGGGGGGCGTGACGCGCCAAAAACGTTTGAGTTCACAAACTCTCCAGAGAGCAGGAAATAGCGTTTCCCAAGTGCTCAAGGATGGCGGTACCCAGCTATAAAAGATGGATATGATGTCTGCCATTTGAAACACATTCTTTGAAAAATGGTTATACATATAATTGGATTTCCATGCAGGGAAACGTCTCACGAAGAGATTCAGTGCAATTTTCAATTAAAAAGAAAAGAAAAACAAACGACTTTAGTCAGTTAGGTAGATGGTGAACACCAAACCAGAAATCACCAGGAACCGCCAGGGTCTAATGGATGGGTCCACATATTGCTTATAACTTGTTGATATGACATATGAGGCGTATGAAGGCGTATGAAGGCGTATGAGGCATATGAAGGTGTCGAACTGCGAAGGCAGGAATATCTAAGAGGAGCGCCACCATCAGTTGACGTGGACCGACCAAACATCTGTTGGATTTACAACCACCCCCCCCCCCCCCATCAGATGGCCGGAAACTACACTTCTCGTGTTCCATTGGCTGCCTGTGACCTGGCAGTGTTGAAATAGGGACCTCATGTCTGCAAATTTCTCCATTACTGAAGAAAAGAACCATTTTATGAAAAAATGGTAATAAAGTGGAATGCTCTTTTCCAGTTGAGTATGCAGGATTTTCTTGAAGGGGGAGGGGGAGTCACAGGGCTGCCAAGTGTGAACGTTAGGTGGAGTAAGATTTATCCGTACGACCTATCAGGACCTACCAGGCAGTCGGAAATGGCATTTCCCAGGCCTGTGGAAACTAAGCAGTCATCATTTTGCCCTTTCGTTTATAATAAAATATTCAGTTCAATAAAGACAATGATCAAATGCTAAAATGATTAGAAAAGAAAAGAACCAGATAAAATGCACCACATAATGAGCTCTTATGCCCTGTGCATTCTACAAAATGAAATTGAACAAACAACTACCCAGATTCGCTTATATTTTTTGCTCGAATTTTGGGTCCACAGCTCTGCCGGCTGAAGCACAGAACTACAGTACATTAAGCAAAGGGCGGGAGGGAGGGGGGGATCACCGGGCTGATAAGTTTGAGTGTGTATGTGGGTGGAGTCTGTCCAGGAGATTGTCTGAGGGGAACACCACCATCAGTTGGCGCGCAGCGTACTAGAGAATTTTGGTATGACAAATACAGTCGCAATAGCACTCCCTACCCCCTGTAGCGACATCGCCGTTTTAAAATATAACGTAGCAGTTTCATGATGCACAGTTTGATTTGACGACGGAGTGATCCACGGCCTTCTGATAAGCAGATTTTTTTTACTTTTTCACTCAATTTATTTTTAGACTCTGCAATGAAAGAGGGGTCATTGTCCCTCCCCCAGGCTGCGATGCGTATAAACTACTGATGTGAGATGCACATCTTGTATTCATTACTAATTTACATCCGTCGACCTTCATGTAGATGGTATTATAGATGTGCTCACCTGATAAACGTCCGTCCATACGACAGCTTTGATACCTCCAACAGATGTATAGAACGTACCAACTACACCAATGGCTAGAATTGACAAAGTCAGATTTAAACCAGTGACGGTGCTTAAAACTAGTGCCGGAGTGTAGACTACCACACCCAAGAAAATGAATCCACCAAAAAATTCCGAAGCGATTACAATGAAACGAACGTTGTTGTCGAATCGCAGTGCCAGATACTCGTACACAGTGGTGAGTCGTAGACCGTAGAAAACCGGTATGACGTACCGCGATAGGACACCGGCCGCTAAGAGACGAACGACGGCTATCAAACCGTACTTTGGTCCGTGCACGTAAACTTCCTGCAGGAGTACCGAGATACGTTATCGCCGATGAAAGAGACGCTGCTAGTGACACAGCCTACAGGTAATATCGGCATGTTGCGACCGCCGATCATGTAATCTGAAGGTGATTGCTGCCGACCGGAACGATATGCCACAATCATTCCGATACCGGCAGATATCGCGAGTGTGACAAAGAGTGTGACGTAATCCCACACCGACAAAACTTCCATGATTTCAAGTGAAAGGAAAGATAAATGATGTTTAAATCATAAAAGTTTCAATTTTTTCGTTCTTATTTGGGGATATCCAAATGCCAATAACAGCTTCCAAAACCGACAAAAAGATTGTTTTCCTTTCAGAAGAAATACCTGATTGATGGCATTGGTGATTCCTGAGCTTGCATGTTAACTCTACTGCTAAAGTGACCTCTCGCTAAATTTAACCTAGTTGTAGGTAAGGTCATTGCAGAGATCGACAATGCATGAAAGAAGTGATCAGGACATTAACAATGGAACAATCCCAATGCCAAAACAGGAGGCAAAATGCTTGCTTGCGTAAGGTTTTTAACATTCACAGTCGGTAACTTTGATAACACTAGGTGTAATATTCTGAAAGCTTCACAAAACACGTCTTGGTCTTTGACCATTTAAAGGCATTGTTGCTTCTGTGTATATGTACATCTATCTATATATTTATACGCCCTTCTTTCTTACGGACTACTTGTGTCAGTTTACAACACTGTTTGATATGTCATCACTCTCATTTTATCATCGAATAAAGCAAACAATAAACTACAGAAGAAGGAGAACACCGTTTTTATTACAAGTGTGAAGTAAGTCCCTCGGTCGGGATCATGTGTAGCAGACACTGTATTAGAGAGATTTATAAAAATACTTCATACTTCATGGTAAGATTCAATTCACCACTAGCCTGTGTGGATAAGTTTCTAAGTTGCACTGACCATACAGCAAGCTTGTCCCTCATTCATTTCAGCATTCAGCTACGAAAGGAAAGGTCCCCCCCCCCCTTCAACTCTCATCCAATACGATTTAGATGATTTCTGTAGTCAAAGCAGTTGACATTTCTAAATATGCAAATGAGCAAATCATTGCACTGATAAGAAAAAAGTTAGCAGTCACTTACCAATGCACAGTTACAAAACTTTCTCTGGGTTTCCGATTAGTCAATGATTTACGGGACCTATGTTAAGCAACGGACAAAGCTGTCTTCATTGTTGTTTAAATTAACTACCACAAAACAAATAATTCCTCTTTACATTGGGACTAGCATCTGAGTCTCCCCCCCCCCCCTTCCCTCCTACCTGCTCTGCAGTCACCTTATAATATTCGTTTATTTCGTATTTTCACACGCAATGCTGCCCGGTAAGCTGCTTCCTTTCTTATTATGTACGTCCAGAGTGTCAGAGTGTACAGCGGATGCGAGGGCGTCATATTTCGGAGGACCTCTCTGATACAAACTTGTTACAAGCTATTACGATAGGAGTAAGGTCAGATTATTACGTTTATGGTTAAAAATTATTAAATTTATATTTTGGTCAGTTATTACATTAGTGGTTAAAGATTTTTACATTAACGGTGGGTATTACATTCATGGTTAAAATTATTATATGACTTACTGGTATTACATTGATGGTTATTAGGTCTATTACATGTATTGGCATCCATATAAAACTTTTTGCTTAAGTTTAAAAGTAACAACATGGTAAATTGCTTTTAGTTTTAATATCTAACATCAAAGTAAAATTACCTATTTTTATAACAGTCTTACACTGACTGTATTCCACAGAGCAGTACAACCTTTTCGTCTGTGTATGTAAACTTGCATCCCCTTACGGGTACCAAATCCTTCTCATAAATTCTGTCTTATTTTAAACTTTGCGACTTCCAAAATTTCATTTATGATCTTGCATATTTAAATTCGAAAGTCTTGGTTTTCATCGGTGTTTATTATCATTGTCCATCCATTTAAAAGTCTCTCCTTATGGTTAAAATGATATTGATGAAATTACTTACATTTCAATGGGCTAAGATCTCAACTCCCTTCATCCCGTTTACATAACACAAACATCCCACTAATGTAAGTTCCTTTTGAGTTGAGAGTGTCTAGTTTAATTGTAATGCATCGATATAAATTTAATCAACCGATTATTAGAGAGACCGCGGTAACCCCATTTACAGCAGTCTGAATTAAAGGCTGCAAGATAATTTTGATAGAGCTTTATATCTTCTTGTCGATGTTTAAATTGCTATTTAAGTGACCCATGCATGTACTGGTATAAGTGGACACGTGAGATCATGTCACATCTATTTGTACAACATGGCGTAAGAATACTAGAGTTTGGGAGTTCTATCTCCTATATCCTCACTTAGTACCACGGATTGCTTTTGTAATGAGCTGTTTTCAATTGATTATACCGCATTGCAGTCCTATTTTTTATTCCACAGATACCATGGAAGGACGTATCTTCTCTGCGGTATGAAGTAAACCGTCACAATATCTCAAAAGACACAAAGGGTCCATTAAAAGTATGGTCCAGCCACAAACATAGCTTTGCTATGTTGACGAGTAAGTAAATCTAAACCATTATAGTGAAACTTCCATTCCCACGTGTGGTTCCCGAGCAGTTTAAGTTTTTTACCAAACATTAATATACATCTGTTACCAAAGTTAACTTGAAGCAAGCAGGAGAGATGTGATCTCCCACACATTGAAAACCATTTTATGTTATTCCTTAAACTTTACACCAACTTCAAAACTTCAATATCTAGTGCTATCATAGGGTAAATATATGAGGGGTATGAGTTATGCGACCTTCACATAACTAGTGCTTAAGCTGACCACCTATTGATTTCAAGGTCAAAATAACAAATTCAATAATAAAGAAAGCAAAAGGCTCTTCATCAATGTGAGGAGATGATGATTCCCCTGCTTTCTTCACATTCACACTTGGTAGCAAAAGTTGGTAACTTCATTGATAATATCTCTTGAATCACACATGGGAACTGAATGATAGTTTAAAAGTTTCAGAAGAATGATAAGATTGACTTACTCTTAAACATATCAAAGTTAAATTGTTAGACTATCCAATTAACTTGATATCGATAAGTTTGTGAGGACTTTGAAGATCTAAAATTTTATATCCAATGGTTAAAAAATTGCCAAAAGTTTTCAATTTGTGACTCTGAGTTTGCACTGACTGTACGGTGCACTCATGTGAGTTTCTGGTCATGGAGTTTCAAAAGCCATATTGAATTGTTAATCATTCACTCGGTAATGTGATATGTCAAATGGGAATCCTCTAAGTGGCTGACCATTTATGTCGTTAGAATGTATTAAGGGAAGTTTAAAAGTTTAAGAAAATTAAGTGAACTTTACGAAAAGACTCAAATTGTCTTTTCCTCTTTAATATGAAAAGTCAGGGTTGGCGTGACTGGGATAGGGGAGGGGGTTAGAATCCCCTTAATTTATAGATACGATGCCCTCTCCGACAAAAAAGCTACTGGTATTATATTATTATTACATCTTTTCAATGCTTTCACGTTCCTGAGACTGAATGCTCCAGAGGGTTAAACTTTTATTCAGTACATTGCATATATAGTTTGAGAAATGAAGTTTACTAGTGGCGTTGAATTGCTCACTCGAAAAGGCCAGAGTGATGTTTGCACGGGTGGACTTTGAATGACAAACCTCAACAATGGGACCGTGTCACTAGCATTATTAAGGTCAAGTGTCGTGACGATTTGAGACTGCTTGTGTAAATAAACTGAATAGTAAAGGAAAGTTACGAACAAAAAGTACGTTTAAGTTCAACAAAGAAAGTCAGATCTGTAGGTTCGGAGTCATATCTAATGGTCAATATAATTGGAACTGAAACTGAAATCATATATCGTAGGATTTCTCTGGAGAATTTGGAACATTGTTCTGGAAAGAAAGGAAAGCTTCGGCAGATTACATGGGTTAATGACAAATAGGAAAATTCATATGTTACCCTCTACTTATTAATGACAACATCATTAAAGGGAAAAACTAGGACAGATCACTACTTGGGCAGTGACTTCGATCCTGCCATGGATGGTAGTGCAATAACTGAGTGTACAGGAGGCGGTGTGGCCGAGGGAAAGCAATGCCACCTTCTGCCCCTCCCCCACCCACCCCTCGCTCTCAACAGTGTTTTTTTTTCTTTTCGATTCACCGCTCTTGTGAAAAGAGGGCTATTTCTGAAGGCGATTTCCGACGATCTAGTGGATACTTTTATCCAAAATTTTCTGATGTGCTCCACGCCAACTGATGGTGGCGCTCCGCTTGGCTTTCCAACAATTTTGGCTGTAAGTATTGATCTGGGCCACTTGA
The DNA here is from genome assembly GCA_021234535.1 of Stichopus chloronotus. Classification (NCBI taxonomy): domain Eukaryota; kingdom Metazoa; phylum Echinodermata; class Holothuroidea; order Aspidochirotida; family Stichopodidae; genus Stichopus; species Stichopus chloronotus. The sequence goes on along the minus strand of CM037839.1, from coordinate 21,048,827 downwards.
ACATTGCCCCCTTCTCGAAGGATGCACCTACACTGCAATTGACATTTTACCTAGTCTGGTAAACATTTGTGCGCGTCAGTTGTTTGGTGCGGATAAATATAAAAGAAATAAGGGGGTACCTAGTCAAGAAGGTACGTTCTCGTCGTTAACATTTTGTGAGATCCTCCTAATGAATAAATGGTATTGACCAAAGTCACCAAACATTGAACAATTATAGTCAAACAGTGGCAAAATACAATAGATGGTGCTTCTCTATTGTGGTTATCCCAACAGACAACTTGGTACAGAGAAAACAGTTAAAAAGTATAAAGGGTCGATCGACGGCGTACCAGCGTCCATGGGTTACCGTCTAAAAAAGGTTCTCTGTGTAGGAATCGTGCAGATCGCTTTTCCATAGATAGCCTACTACTAGGTAGATCAAGACATTTCAAGATTTAAGAGACAACTTAAGTCCTGTTACCGTCAGAAGTAGAGGTAGGCCTCAGTCTTCGTCAACGGAAAAAAGTAAGTCTTGATTTAGTTCTTAATTTGTTAGAATCGCGGCATTTTTCAGGAGGATGGCAAAAAGTGTTAAAGATGAGATCTTTATTTCTTGAAGTACCCCCTCACTACATTTGGCATGTCCTCTCGCATGTTGTTTTTCGACAAGCGGAAGAGAAGAATCGATGACGTTATGAGCATTTCGATTACTCCCTCCCACCACACCTCTCGGCTTCCTTATGTAGGTGAACGTGACCGAACAGCATATTTCAACTTTCAAGGTCCATGCAAATTTTTGACTCTTTGAATTTTTAACTCCTACCTGTGTATATTTATTTATTCTGCGAAGTTTATGAGTGTTACATATGCCAGATTGCTTTACATCGCTTCATTCCGATTGACACTGTTTGAGATGCATGACAATCATCCAATCATGACAATCATCAGCAATTATGTCATACTGCCATGTCTATTAACTGGGCCAATAAAATTTTCACAGGAAAACTGCCTAAGTGAGGCAAATTTTCCATCCAATCAAATGTTACCATTTTCTGTGGCTTACTTGCTGAGTCTGGGAAAGGCGATTTCCAATAATATGGGGGTATGTATTTTTCCGTCACGGTCCTGGTACGTTCCCCTCCTGAAACTGAACAACGCTGGAGCACTTCTTAAAGGATGCATGGTGATGATTCTTGCATCATCTCAACCCATCTGGTCTCGTAGGCCTATTAGCATTTTCATAGATTCACTTTTGCTTTCAGATAATTGCAAATATGATATCCCATAGTATGCAGCTTATAACACACAGGAAGTGCCGTTTCCGGCCATTTGCCAGTGCAGCGGACAACCTGTATCGTTATGGCTCATGCTAGCTCTGACGTCCCCTGTCCTGTGCAGTGTGCAGCTAGCTCAGCGGCACTGTTGCGTGACATTTTTCAGGAGTGAATCCGCAGTAACGCCAAGAGGGACATGTGAGCGTATTCACTTTTGTTGTCACTGTCACGCGTGCACGGTGCTAACATCAACGTTCTCCTATTGCGCTAGTGATAATCCGACATCTGAACTCGGACATTTTGGAGCATTGTAGTCCCGTTCTGAAGACTCGTAGAGTGAGATTTTATCATTAGGAGTTGTTTGCTCCTCCATGACATTAGTTCAATAGTATGCTTTGCCAAGACTTCGTGTGTGTATGTTACTGTTCTGTATACATGTTTTGTAAAGCAAGGCTACCTTGAACTTGAAGGTGGTACGATATGATGTACATTGTCCATGTTCTTTTGTCGCACAACTAGATCCTGTACTTTTTCAATGCAGCCAATCATGCCACAGTAAACCGTGACGATGTCGGATGCGGAAGCAAGCTACGTCAACGAGAGAACGAAGTTGTTAAACGAAGAACCACTTCGAAGTGTCAATTCCTTGTACGTAGTCACATTTGTTCAGTTACCTACTCGTGCTTTCCTAAACATTCTTGTTTGTGATCTTTGCACCTGTTGTATCTTCTTGTGTGCATTTGCTAAATGCAACTTGCAAGGCTTACAAGTTCCAAGTTACAGTAGAAGACAGGCCATGACTGAATGGCTAGCCTACACTAAGTTACAGCACTGTATGTCAGGTACAACTGCAGAATACAACGTCTCTCCAAGACATATATATGACTAAGATTCCGGAGGAGCAGTCGTAGTCAAAGTGAATCGTACATGTATGTTTTGCAAACGAATGACCATGGGACTGCGACTAGACTGCGCCTCCACACTACAGGCCCAGTGAACTTAAAATAATTTTAAGCAATAGTGTATCCCAATCACATGTTGAGTCGTTCTCAAAATGGCTACTCCTTCTTAGCTACCACTGGGACTGATACTCCACTCAGATGACAGAATCAGTGAAGTTAGACTAATGTTTTCAACAAAGTATTCGATTGGCGACCAGTGGGACTGCGACTGCGCCTCTGCTCAGATGATTAAATCAGTGGACTTAGAATCAGTGTTTCCACAGCCCAACTTAGATTTCCAGAAATTGAATACAAAATTTCCTGGAATTTAGTAGCATTTCCTGGAATTTTCAAATTGGTAGTTCACAAGCTAATTTTGCTGTAACATGCCCTACACTTTCACAGATGGGGTCTTTGAACTACTGTAATGCAGTGGTAAAGGGACCGGTCATTAGAAATAAGAAAAAAAGGAATTGTTCTGGTATAATTGCCTTAGATTTTACTATTATTTTTTTTACCCAACAATTTCTTGATTTCCTGGAATTTTTCCATTTCCCGGAAATTACCTGGAAGAGGGCCAGATTTCCCGAAATTTGGGAAATTTCCTTCGAAGTGGAAACACTGCTTAGAATGTTGTTAGCTACCACTGGGACTGCGACTGTGCCTCCACTCAGATGATAGAATCAGTTGACTTACTTTAGAATGTTGTTAGCCACCACTGGGCAGAGCCATATCTGCCACTGGGACTGCAACTGCGCCTCCAATCAGATGATAGAATCAGTGGACTTAAAATGTTGTTAGCCACCACTGGGACTGCGACTGTGCCTACACTCAGATTGCAGAATCAGTGGACACCACTGCAACTGCGGCTCCACTCTGGATGGGAAGCTCATAAGACAGATGACTGGTATAAAAAATGCGACTGCACCGCCATCAATGACTTAAAACTATGGGACTTTACCAAAAAAATTCGAAGGACAAAGCTAACACAGATGCATCCAACATAGCCTAGAAAGCTTATGATTATGCACAAGATTTCTACTGGAAGCGCAAGGGAGAACCACAGTGCAGTTCGCCTCCGAGATTTTTTACGGTGCTGTTTCACCGGGACGTTGTATTCCGCAGTTACTCCATATGTCATGTGCACATAACTTTGGAAGTTAATATTACAGGTAGCTCTGTTCAAAACATGTCATAAACCAGCTGTTACAATTCATTTCTAATCGGCACTGAAAACAACGTCCTAATTATCGTATACAACTAGGCCTGTTTTGTACTTGTATGATATAATTAGGCCTACTACACAGCAAGTTGCATACACTACATAGGCTACACGCTTGCTGAAAATTAATAATATGGAAGACTCGAATTTAGAATCAATGCCCGAAGTGACAGATACTGTCACTGGCTGTCGTGAACATTCAGTGGAGTGGAACATGCCTACCTTTTGTATATTGAATGGGCTTCGTGCTGTTAAAATAGACTGAATGATGAATGGATTGCCTAGCGTAAGTAAACAGGGTTAGGGGATTGGGTTAGGTGTCATGATTCAGGGTTAGGGGATGGATACTTATTTATAGAATATGAAATACTGTGTCAGATGACTAGGTTGGACTACAGTATGTGTATTGTATGCATTCTCGAACACCAAAACACTAACTCCGCTCTCGTAGCATAGTGGGTTATGCTTATTACTTAAAGTATGATGCGACATTTAGTTTGACATCCTAGGTTCAAATTCTCCTCTACCCTCTGTCCCTTTCAGTAATAAACTTCTATCACTTCTCGTATAGGTTTCACTGTTGTTCGTTTCACAGAAAACCCACGAGCCTGAAAGAATGAGGAGAGAAAAAAAAAACTCTAAAAAGAAAATACTGTAGAAAAGATAAGATTTAGATGCTATACCATCTCTTTTAGTTGCCTGATAGTGATACATTGTTGACATCACTTCCAGGCACTGATTCTAAATTCGTACCATATGGGGATGCAGTGCTTACCAATGACATCATCATACTGTATTGTACTTTTCCTAATAATACAGATGTATTCGAGATGTGTCAAGGTGCAGAATGTGGCAGTAATTTTTCATTGTAAAAGTCAATGGATTGTTTGACATGAATTCAGATTGGGAAATGCTAGTACTGTAGCAATAAATCCTAAAGAACTTACAGATACCAGCTGGCATGTAGGGGTACAGTCTGTTTACTGTGTTAGCACTGCTTGGGCCATACAGTAACCTTCAGGACTGTATTTGTGCATCGTAGGGATAAAAAGGGAAAAGAGTGCAACCGTGTTGTGTTACTCACCCAGACTGGTTAACCTAAAATGTCATAAAGTAAATGTTTCAGAGCTAAACCTTTGAAAGGACAGTGTGGTTCAGCTTACTGTACGGTAGGTGTAGTCCAGTTATGGTTGAAACTCTGAAAGACCTACTGTAACTTTGAACAGAAGTAAACTTTTATGTATTGGAAACTGTTTTTTCGAGGCATCTTAGCTATGTAGTGTGCAGTTCCAAACAGAAGAAGAAGCATTGCCTCCATAAATGGATCCCAGAATGCCTTTGTGATACATCAGTCTGCCATGGTTTGCCATTGGTCAAATTAGCAGCATAGCAATGTACAGTTTAGAATAAGCCTGCACTTCTCAATAAGTCTTCACAGATGAATTTGAAATTAAAAGTTTAAGGTGCAGAAAGCCCATGTGGGCTCATCAAGGACCCTACTGTATGTACCATATTATCATGGATGAACACCACCTGGGCGAGATAAGCCTGTACTGTACATTCTTTACGATAAGTGTCCAGACTGTAATAATAAAGCAGTGGCGAAACCAACAATCACAGTGTGAACCCAACCCTACTGCTGGGACCATCATTTAATATCCCTATCCAATGAATAAGAGTGTACTGTATAGCCCAGTGGTTATCTACTTACTGTAGGTACCAAGGCTGTGAGGGATGGAGGTCTTGCCCAGCTCAGCAGCCTGTCACCTGTACCAAGCAACCTGAAGCAGACTAGAGTTGCTAGACTGAAGTCAAAGAACAACAGGAACTCAAATAATCCTCTCAGAACCACTGCTACTGTAACAGTTTAAGAAGCCAAATTTGAGTCCCCAGAAAATTGGGGGTCCCAAAATTGCAAGACTCTACTGTACTCCAGTTGAAGACAACTAGAGTGCATGCAGTGACTAATGTAATGCCACTATATTGTACAAAAGAAACATGTTACATGGTGGTACTGGGAAGATATACACAGTAGAAGACAAGGCCTATTAGAATTTGCAGCACTGCCTGATTTTTCACTGCCACTCGTAATTGTTGCAGGCTGGAATGCAGAATGTATGTTTTGGAAAACTGTCCACTTCACATCTCAGTTGAACTTTAAAAAAGTTATTGTAAGCTACAGTACTACGATCTGTAACACTATGCTGACGACATTTCTCCCAACTTCTCTTTCATAGGAAAACTGTTGTACAGCCTTCCAGATACTGTAGTCCTGATACTTCAGATATACTTTTTCAAACAATAAGGTACCATTCAGTTGTAGAATAAATTCACGTCCAAGGAAATCTGAAGTTTTTATTAATATACATTTTATTCACTTGCAAGTCGCCATGTCATTTCAAAATTACATGATTTGTGATGTCTCACATGCACCTGTACATGTCACATAGTACTGTATTGCCGGTACATGTGATACGTTATTCATTTTCAAAATGGTGATACACTGTACAATGACGGCGGGAAGGTTGAAGCTGTATTTGGAAAGAAGTAGTTACGAAACTAGAATCAATACTGTCGTGACTGTTTGTAAATAGATGTACACTAAACGTAGATTGAAATTGAAACATCCACTACAGTTCCTCTCTAACTTTGATGCTTGTCGACTTTTGAATCTTCAAATTTATTTCAATGTTGTATACAGTGCCTCATGGCATGACACATTTTCCTGTGGGGTGGGCGTACACTGTGCAGAAGAAAGTGCAGAAGTCATTTAACAAAGTGTGGATCAATTTAATGCCATCGTGATACTGTAGAGCTATGCATAGGTGTAGGTATAGGCCTTATGGGAAATGAAGTTAACTTTGTCATTTGAAATGTGTCTAAACGGGCACCAAACTTTTTATCAAGTGGCAAAACAGCCCTTTGAAAAGGACACTTTTGTACATTATGCCAGAAATACATACATCTGTGTTACAAAATGGACCCCCCCACCGACCATAAAATGGGTAATATATCGTGCATATACAGTACTGTATTTTAAAAGGTGTCTGGAAGTGGCATTGCCATTGTACATCACATTCACATTTATAGACTTACATGCTATCACCCAGGGATATTTTTGGAGGAAGAAAGGGGGCGCCTTGCTGCTTCCTGGCCAGAAGGAGGGGAGGGACTGTTGCCCCTACTGTCCCAGTGAGTCTGGCAACCCCTGAGTGTTTACAGTACAATAAATACTTGCAAGCATTTTTTGTAAGATCTGCAGTGTTATGCTTTTTGTCTCTTTCTTCAGCCCCACTGATATGAAAAAAGCAGACAAAGAAGAGACACCTCAAAATGGGAATGAGCAAAATACCAAGAGAAGGTCAGTATACAGTAAGGTACACATGAAAACATGTTACATTTCTCACTATTTATGTCATGTGACGTGCATCTTATTCTAGAAAAGTTGGAAAGTTGCAGAGTGAAACCCTGAGTTAAAATCAATCGGAATCTACCACCGTTTTAGAGATACTGTACATGTGTATGGCTTTTTAAAGTTTGGTAAAATCAGCATGATACAACTTATGACATGAAGTGTAGCACAGCACTGTCAGTATTCCTTTTGTTAGTCCTATAGATATTACTGTGTACTTTTTATTAAGTGTTTCCTGTTGGAAAGTGATATCAAGTATTTGTAAAGAGGAAATTCATGCTTGCAAAACAAAGCCCATAGGGCACACAAAATTCTTGATTGTCCTTGAAATAAAGCGTCTACAGGTAAACAAAGGGTAACATAAGACTTACAGTATGCGAGTTCCTCTTTTGATTTCATTAAAATTTGCATACTTAGCCAACGTCTATTCGTGATGCACGTGTGAGACATAAATGAGCCTCTAAAACTGTCGATTTTCGATGCGCAGTATTTTGATGGAATTTGTGACTATTTTTGATGATTAATCCAGCCAAACTTCCAAAGTGTCACGTTCATGTCACGCAACATTTAATGTCAGAACTTAATGTTTTGAATTGCTGCACATGGAATGTTCCATGCATGCAGTAGATGCACAGAGTATGTAGATGTAATTTACATCACTCTCAGATGGAGAATCTTCTCTATCATTGCTGATACAGGTTCTGCTGTTTGCCAGGTACCATTAAAATCAAAAATTTTTACTGCAAGCTACTTTTTTTTTTTTTTTCTTAGCTTAGCATCTGCATCGGGTACAGTACCCCTGCAGACAGTGTCAGGACCTAATACCAGGCCCTCTGAGAGTGGCATGAAATTCGTAAAATATGGTTGAAAATGTGCATCTACTGTAGTGTAGAATATTGGGGGTTTTAGGGGTTCACAGTCGTGATATGACCGCCCCAGCGACGGATGTTAACGCCACGAGAGAGACGTCAGAACAGGAAAATCCAGAAAGAGATAATTAGCGATTAAAGTTCCATTTTATTCTGATTCGACTGGCACATGAATTAAAGCGAGAATTAAATTGACGATGATTATTCAGACCGAGAGGAAAACGTATACAGTTTAGTTACATGACGATGACAAGAAGAGCTGAAGAACGGAGAGATAGCGGAGGCCTACAGTAGTGTACAGACAGAAACGAAGTTTACGGTGTGATGTCCAGAGAGCCAGTGTCAGCGGTGTGGCGAGGTCGATAGATCAACCCACGCCGAACTGCTAAGGATCACGGGATAGACTGCTGACACTGGCCAATCACAGGTCAAATGGTTGACCTACGTAATTGAATGAGGCGGTTGCCATCCTTGATCTACCCAATCACGAAAGGATTGCGCAACCTTTCTGAGAACAGGGTCTAAGTTTACTATTTCTAATGTGTTTTATTGTCTAATCTGACTGTCGGAGGGAAATAAAGAAAAAGTTACATAAATCTGGGGTAAATACCGGAATACTGAACTTTGTACGACCTTTTGCGTACGGTGGGGTAGAATGACCATCTCTATACAACAGTAGCATAAAATACTGTAGCATAACGTTAAAAGGTAAATCATAAAAATCGTAAAATGTTAGTAACAGAGATTTTGTATTGCTCACATCTCTGTTGTCAAATAATCCTTAATGTCCTGGAATGTCATTTACAAGAGTATATACTGTACATGTGCATTCCATGTGGCTTACAATTGGGAGGTAACAGTACAGTACTTTTAATGACTTCTACAGTAATTCTATTGCCCTGTATATCTGTGGAATAGTGCATACACACAACACACTGTTAAAGTTTTGGGCAACAGTACTCAAAGCTACATCTTATTTTAAATGAAATCAAGGTTCCTCTAATGCTGTAAGTGAATGTTAAATAACAGCAAACCACTAGTCCACATTTAATTTCTAAAAGAGTTTAGCATCCCTCCCTCCCTCCTCCCCACCCCAGTCTAACACCCACCTCTCAAAGACGTCTCAGGTATACCATCTCTTTGAATCACTGCAGCTACAGTATGGTCTCTGTGAATTCTCCAAAAAGGGTTTATGATGATGCAATGATTTTGAAGTACTGTATCTACACACCATCAATTTTCCACCTTGAAGCTTGGTCATGTCAGTGAGTGCTGTTTTAATAGCACCACCTTACTTTCAAGGCAAACTAGTAGTATTGTAGTATGTTGCCACATTGCTTTAATGAACATGGGCTGTGGACACCCTTCATGGACTGATCAACATGGTGTACAGTAGTGTACTGTCAAGTATCGGGACTACTTGATTGCATTGGTTCAGTTGTTCAGATCTGCTGAGTGGCACCACCATGTGTGGGAGCATGGGGGAGGGCATGTGCCTTGAGTCATATTTTGACCCCAAAACTACATTTACTTGAAAACAAATTAAGAGCTGCATTTACAGTATTTGTAGGGGATGGGACACACAGTAAATAAACAGACCAAATGGGTTTGGAAATGCCATTTCTGGTGATCTGTCTGTCTGTCTGTTCACAATTATTCAAAATGGACCTCTTTGTCATGCTTCCATGGATTTGTATGAATCTTGGACACAACAATGCTCCACAGGTGATGGACCATTTAAGGTGTTCAGAGTTTTTTGACTCAAGGTCGCATCTGGGACTCTCTCACTAGTGTGAAACCCATTGTTTTACTGTAAGTAATTAAGAAACAAAATACTTAATATATCCCTAGCCAGAGAAATACTGACACTTTGCAACACTCCACATCATCAGTTTGGCATTTTCGCCAATCTTTGAAAGCCATATTTCAAATGCAGTAGCAGATACTGTATAAACCCAATTTCAACAGATTGCGATGCATGATTTTACTCTGTGACTTTCGAGTGAAGCCAGCTCTTTTGTAATTGTACGCTTTGTATGTCATTCGGTCTCAACCATAAGCCTACTGAACTATATGAATTGCCAAAATGTTGGTACTGTAAAGTGAGTATAAACTGTACCCCATTTGAGAAAGTGAATATTCAAATTATTGTACCATATGTACTGTATTTCAAACTCAATACATTTGATGGAACCAAAGAGGAATTTTTCCCATCTCAAACAGTGATCAGACTTCCAAAAAAGAGGAAAAAATTATCATGCTTGCATCGCAGTCCTGCTGCTCAAAGTGATAAAGCTGAATCTTCACATATAGTACTGTAAATTGATCTAAAAGGCATGATGTGGTATAGGGTGTATAATTACTTTTCTCTGTGCACTGAATTTCTCTCTGGCCAGGAAACCATTCCACTACTCATCAATACCAACCTACATCAACGAAGAGGGCACCATACAGACGCCGATAGAGACGCAAACGGCAGCCAATTACAGCAGGTATCGCTACTACAGCAGACTGGGTCCACCTCAAGACAACACGCTTGTACGTGACACTGCTTGTCATCAATGTGTGATTACTTCTGCTTGGTCGTTGTTGATTGTTGTTTCACAGAATTTTTTACAAAAAAAAATGTCATGAAAAAATGTCTATTTCTCTACTTCTTAACCATGGTTTTATGCTTTTCATGTATAAGTTTTATTGACCAGCTGATATAGACATAGGTTTTGTATATCTGGGGCAATACCAAAGAGAGTGATCATGTGTCCTATTTATGGCTTTCAACAGACAGAGATCTCCAACTTGCAGTCTTTAGTAAGACTGAAGTGGCATCTTGATCCTCAGTTAACCTTCTGAAAACAGAAATTTCTCCTTGTACGATCCTCCTCACGGCAGCTCAACTTGAAGGTGCTGGGTTCATTATTCTCTGGTAACTAATGATACATTCTGTCCATGAAAAAGAATCAACTTACTGAAAAAAGTGAAATTGCTCGTGCAAAGTAAGCTGACTTGCTATACTTAGCAAAGCTAAGCAGGTCTGTAGTATGTACTGTACCCTCAACATTGACACCTGTAAATTGAGTCCGTCACCCACAGGTATATTTATCAGGTACTTCTTCGGCACATGTGCTGGCACTTAATTACCCTTTACAGCAATTGATTGATTGATGGATTAATTGATTGATATCATTTCTTCCTCCAGGCCATTCCCGACCATGTCTTGCCCTCTTACATTTTCACCGTCAACGTTCCGTTTCAGTCAAAGATCCGAGACAGCGAGGGAAAACAGAGCAGTCTTGTGACCATGTAAGCTTCATGCAGTTCAAAACCAGTTTGCCTCCCTTCTGAAAGATTGTTAATTGATGTGGTGTGGGTGATTAAAGGTGATTTCTTTAATTTGGGTGACTTTTTCTTCAGGAAATTCCAGTAATTTAATGATTGCACTTTCATTGGAAAATTTTCAAGTGGAAAGAATGAAGGATATAAAGTATTCTTGTTAAACATCATACAGGTAGAGTTCCCTTGGACTAAAACAGCAAATCAGATCAGTGTGACAGTTTGACTGTTTTTCCAAAGAAAAGTACAAATTTTTGCAAACATTGGTGCACATTATATGAGATGGCGAATTCAGCACAAATTCAGCCAGAGGAATGAAATGGAATTTGTATTGTAAAAGGAAATGCAACTTAAGAAATATTCTGGTAAATGGTACATGTTAGAAATTTTCAAATGTGCACAAATATTTTGTTGTGTATCAGAAAGAAAGTTGTTTTGCCAAGGTAAAGTCACCAATACCACTACCACACACATTGGCCAGATGAGCACATACTGTACTGTCTTCAGTGTAGTGTAAAGTCTTTCTGACTTATATCCTGTTTTAGTATTGATAATTGCGTGGTCTCTGCCAAATGAATAAAAGTAGAGTAGGTTTCATGATTCTCTCAGGTGAGGACAGCAGTTGCCCAAGTCATGGACACCAATATACCATCCATGGAGAGACTGGGTCACTCATGCATGATTCAACTTTCAACTGAAATCGCAGAACTTGAATTGCCTCAGAAGACAGTTTTCATCGGATAGAAATGTACAATATCAGAATAATTTTGACTAAAAAAAAAGAAAGATTTCCCCATCGGTAAATCAGGTTGGGACAGTTTGTAAAAATATAACCATGATCACATGTTTGTGTAGAGAGAATAATCTAAACAGAAATACTGATAGAACACCAGTTGTCTGGTACTGTACTTTAAAAACAAAATGGAATCCGATTAATGGTGTAGTGTGACCCACGCATTAAAGCAGTTGTATCATGATCATGACCACAGACAGCAAGGTTACGTTCAGTTGCATATTTCTGAGATGCAGCCATAGCCATCAAATTCGACAATGCAAGAAATGGAAGAGGGATGGGGGGGGATATTGAGAAGCAAGGTGGACAGACTTTGTGAGGTGGAGACTTGTAAGAAGTGATTTCCATGTTTATCTAAGTCCCACGATCAGAGACACTACAGAGAGATACTGTACATTAGAAAGCACTAGTGATGAGATTGCATTTAAAAGGTTCTTGAAATATTTGTCTGCTGTAACATCCCCATTTTTTAACAGAATTTTTATTTTAGAAATCTTACCACATCTTCTGTTAATAACTAGTGACAGATCTTCATGTAGGTGGTATTTGTGTACATCATAGACACACACCCATCTGAGACCTCTCGAGGGTAATCATTTATAGGTCTGCCATCCTCAACTTGTCAAAGTCGGAGCCAGTTACATTGCTGCCACTGTCCTATCCCAGAATATCTTCCCCGCCCTTGATGTATTGTATTTATTTTCCCATACTGTGTATATCTATCTTTAACTGGCATTGTGGTTTCTACCTTATTGCTTTGTGGTGTTTTTCTACTACTTTTTTTGTTGTCTTGTTTTGTTTTTGTTGGGTAGATTCTCCATTTGGAACACAATGATGGGTACATCCCTGTTGAGCATTCCATGGGCAATCCACCAGTCAGGCTTGGCGATGGGGATCTTTCTTCTGGTGGTAATGGCTGGTATCACGCTGTATACCTGCCACAGGGTGGTAGAGAGCATCAGTAAGCAAGGTAGTGTAAATGATTGCCATACAATATCAGCATACTGTTGTACCAAGAGCTCTTACAAAGTGAGATGTGGATACTATGGAGGAGCAGATACTGTACACACATTTGCCACATGATATGACACTGATATATTGTGATGTCTCTGTAGCCATATAAAATTGTAACCGGCTGACTTACCTTTGCAGGGTTCTTTTGAAGGAAAACATTTTTATAAGTTTAAATATGCTGTTATACAGTAAAGCATTAGCAACATCAGCTGTCAGTGTTTATTTTAAAATTGATCCATGACACAGCAATCACCAAATAATAAGGATACATCACAAGGGATAACCAGAGTGTATTAAGTCAACAAACTTCCATAGTCTTCCCTAAAAGAGGTAGTGATTATTGCTCTCCTGTTCTTAAGTATGGTTTTGTTACTGAAATTATTAAAATTGCAATTCACCTTGGTGAAAACTTACACGTTTCCAGTTCCCTTAAATGCACTTGGCGCGAGTTAAACATCTGTGGTGTCTCATCATAGTTTTATGAGCAGGACCAGTTCCAGAAATTTGTAAAAAGGGGGTGACTATTGAGAAGTTTCCCAGTGGAGACCCAATGTGTAAGAGGAGGGTAACAAGTCCACAGTGGAAAATTCTGTTGATTATGTGTACACAGATGTAAAATGTTACAATAATTTACAAATGTTAATGAAGTACAGTATAATAGTTGCAAATTTGTCCTTTCACAAATGGGTGCCACAGTTGTAGGGGGCTGGGGGGAAACTTTGCCACTGATGAGTGATGCAAGTTACAACAGATCAAAATTACTATGAGAGAAAGTTCTCTCTATACCTTTTGCACTCATGGTTGCATCTCTCCGACAGTTTGGCATTAAACAGTGCACTGTTGTAGGCAATAGCAGATTCTGGGTGTTTCTGATACCAATTTTGTTTCTCCTTTGTGTCATTTGTCAGCCGGTACTTCAGGAACAATGGAGTTTTCTGATGTCTGCCGTGCGTACCTTGGGCGATGGGGAGAGATCATCAGTATTATATTTTCTCTGGTCGCTCTGTTTGGGGCCATGATAGTTTATTGGGTACTCATGTCAAATTTCCTGTACAGTACTGTCGCTTTTGTTCATGGTGAGTCGTTATATTTTTAACTGTGATTGACTTTCATGTCAACCCCAAAACTGAAACCCCCCCTCCCCTGTCATTGCTTCTTCATGAGCATCTCGTGCTTAATCCTTATTTTGGAGTGTTATTTTCTAAGTGAGTCATTGCAACTGAATTTCCTATGGACCAGATGTGTGCCAAATGTTGTCCCCCCCTCTGCTCCCTTCCCCTCAGAGATTGATTCGTCCTTCTCAAAACACATATCATTTATGTAAGTTATGCATAGACAGCTTTTGCGTTGCACATTTCTCAATATATCATGGTGTGCCATATTTCATTGCTTTATCCAAGAAGCTTAAATTAGGTTTCACTTCCCATTGATTAAATGATTTAATAATACTAAGAAGAACCGCGTATATCACAGAATCTGTTTTTGTCCCGGATATTTGAGGCATCTAAGGACCTGCCGTCATGTCTCGTCATGACGCTGGATTTCGTATTGTAACAAATCAATCCTTGTCATTCAAAGGCAATCAAGGTCATCAAAGCTTCTGCCTTTTCTTTGAGATTTCCGCCCACGCTCATCAGCCTGATACTATCTTCTGACACATATCATTTCCTCGCTTTCCAATTTCAAAATGAAACTTCCCCTCGACATCTACATATTAAAGCATGACCGGAGTCCTTGTGTCTTCATTGTATTTGCCTCATCTCTGATTAATGTTCTTTTGTTTCATCTTTCATGCAGGAGAGATAGCACACACCATTAAGGATCACAATAGTACAAGCGTTAGATGTGACCACTTCAACAGTGAGTGTCAACTTATTGCATGCCACATTTTTTTTTTTTTTAATCTGCCCTCTCTTCGTGTCAAAGTTTTGTTGGTATTGAAGTCACATTGCATTTACTTAAATTGTGCGATTTTGCCTCAAGATACACAGATATTTCGTTTATGTTCTGATCAATAGATCACAATTAAATCATCCCAAGTGCATTTGATTTTCTTCTTTTTCCTTTTCCTCCTTTCTTTTTGTGTGTGTTGTGTGTGTGTGTGTGTGTGTAAGTGATTTTATTCCTTTTTTTTTAATGTATGGACAGATTCAGATAGAAATATCAGCCAATAGCATAAGAGCTTCTCCCCTTCAGTCGCACATACTTAAAAAGAAACCAAAACACAGAAAAAAGTGACCATGATCTGAAACTGTGACCACTTAAACTACATCATCAATGAAAATGAAAGTAATGATTTGACAGCTTGTGGTACAGAGAGTTTGTTGTTGCTGTCAAATACAGAAAATGACTTTCTCCGGAAGATCATGTGCTCCTTCTGAAGCTGTTTTGATTTGCTGGCCCGGCTTATGAAACATTCCCAGAACTCGCAATTGATATGTAGTCCGGCAGCATTAAGTATAAGAACTGTTCAATATGGTGACAGACACAAGTCAACAGGTCAACAGGGTCAACAGGGAACAAATAACAAAAGCCTTGGAACACAGTATTTAAAAAAAAACCAAAAAAAAAACAAAAAAAAAAACGTTGGACTTACATTTGGTATATAGCTGCTATACACTAACTACAAGGAACCTATAGATTTGGTCGTAGTCAGAATTCATTTGCTGTCAACAGTACTGTAGTCAGATTACAAAAACCTTGTAAGGGCAATATCTCATGAATGTAAGCTTTATGTGACTTAGTGTGTTCAACTTGTGTATTTTCACAGATTCCAGTGAGGCCAATGAGACCGGAGTCTTTGAAGAGGTGTGGAACAAGACCCACACGGTTCCATTCTTTCTGCTGGTCCTGGTTGTTCCTCTCATCAATTTTAAGTCACCGACATTTTTCACCAAGTTTAATGCTCTAGGTAAGCATCCCTCATGCCAGTTCCCATTCTGGTTGAGTATCTGTGGCTGAAGACATTTGCATATATTCTGTTCAATATGCCAGAATATTGTTCATGGGAGAATACTTTGAATTTGAAAAGTAACAGGGAGCAAAAATTCATTATCTTGAAAAAAACGTTTCTTTGATATTGACTTGTGACTTCAAAGGAGGGTGACCATTGCTGAGGATTATTCTTGTGACTTAATGCACAAGATCTTTCTGGGCCTTTTTTAAAGAAATTTGTGGTGGAGGGGCCATTGTAATGAAAGGGACTACCTGATTGGAGGAACACAATTGCTTGGTGCAAAGTGTAGCTTGAATACTTTTTTCAGAGAAATGCCTCCCCGATCAGGCACAGCAGAATGGCAAAAAATGGATGGGCATGGGGTGCAGCGAAATGGAAAAAAATTGGTGGGCTGAGTGACAGCAGTACTACAGCAGATCTCCACCATCGGTTGGTGCAGAGCATATAATAACATTTTTGAGGCTAACAAGTCTTCCAGATGGCCAGAAAAAGCATTTCCTGGGTGTTCTAAGCTGCATGTACCCAGCCTTGAAACTGGGATCTTATGTCTGCAAGTTGCTGGAAAGAAGAAAAATCTCTAAAAAATGGTAATATGCATTTGGTATGAATTGAGATGACACAAGAGTTATAGTGAATTATGCATACTCTTTCATTAATTCTTGATCATGAAGCACTTAATGGTAAGTATTGGGGGGGGGGGGGGGGCTGAGCATATCTTGATCTTCCCATTCTTGTCATTGGGAAGCTTAGTTCCCAAGATCCCGGTTCCTTCACCACTTTCCCAGGTTGCCCGAAATGGCACTTACTAAAACCTACAAGCTATATACAAATATATACATTAATGAATTTAATTACAGATAACTCCCCTGCCCAAAAATGTCTCCCCCTCCAACCTACCAAAAAGAAAAAAAAAACCATGTTATTTTTTAAACTACTATTTGGTGCAAATACTACTTGATAATGAAACTAAGAAAAGAACTTCTTTGTTAAATCCCCCACCTCTATCTAGGTCTTAAGGCTTAGGGGTTTCATTCTCCTTGTCCTTGATAGTATTCACAGTCGTGTGTCAGTTAACAAAGTCTAATACATTTTGTACCGGCGTCATATCAGTGGTTTTGGTGGTTACTAATATACACATATTTAAATCTGAAAAAGCATGTTTGAAGAACTTGGTTAATATTTGAAGTTATATCTGCAGGGTGTAAACGACAGGACAAGATCCCTCCCACATGCATAAGAAGCAATGATAAAATTTTCATGTAGAGAAGAAGGATAAACGCACATGTGAACTGACACAGGTACCTTTCTGTACTCACCCCACCCATGTCTACCCCCCCCTTCTCCAACCGCCCCCTCACACACACACTTGAAGAGCACCAACAAATTAAACGTAAAAGTTAAATTCCTGCTCTTCTCTCAGAGAAATGGACCTGCACTCAGGGATTGTGTGTGACCTTCCAATACTTGAAAGTACTTCAATTTAAATCTGTAATTTTTAAGGCATTCAGAGTGCTTGAAGTTTGTTCTTTTGCAAAAGTGCTTTTGTGAAAGTGCTTGAATTTAATTGAAGTATTTCTGTACATTTTTACTTAATTATGACCTGCGACAAATATTCGGATCAGGATGTGTAGTAAAATTTGGTGAAATGTAAAATTGCAATGATCCTGTCTAGAAGATATTTTCAGTGTGTTTGAAAAGTCGTTTGACGTCATCAGTAAACAAAAGTGCTACCTTAAAAAGGGCTGGATTTTTATCTTCAGAAAAGTGTACAAACTCTGTTGAGTATCTGCAACAAGTGCCAGTGTCTTTGTTTCCATTTCCACTTTAGTCTTCAGTTTGATCGAATTGTCCCATACAATTCGATCAAATTGTATAATAGTGCTGGTATCCCTCTGCACTATGTAAACAAACTAAAAGGTTGTGTGACATGCTTCTAGAGAAGAGCACCCATCATTCAGAAGTTGCAAAGTAAAGCCCTGAGTGAACATCTATTACCGTTTTTGAGATATGACTTTTCAAAGTTTGAGAAAAATGCAACACAGATGACGTGGAGTGTTGTACAGTGTCAGTATTTATTTTGTTGAGCTTATATATTTTGCCTCCTAATTACTTAATTACTGAGTTTCACATTGGTAAGTGATATTGATATTTTTGAAGAAGAAAATACATGCTTCAAAAATAAAATCCTCTGGGCATATAAAACTCTCAAATGTCCTTGAAATAAAGGTTTACATAAATAAAGAATGAACGTAGAACATGTCATAGGGCTCCATCTCTTGATGTCACAAATTTGCATACTTAGCCAATGTTTATTCATGATACATCTGTGAGACACTAATTTTCCTTTAAATTGGTCAATCATTGATGCATTTTGATGGAATTTGTGGCTAATTTTAATATTTTCAATGCTTAATGCACTCAATACCCCAAAATGTCATTTTTATGTCACATGACCTTTAAATATACATGAAAAGATGATATACTGTAGATAGCAAACACACCCACCCGAGATGCACACAAACTTTCATTTCTCCAGTAAAAAAAAAACATCAAAAGTAAGATTAGGAAATTCCTATGTGTGTCAGAGAAGGATTGGTCTTAACAAGTATCAGTCTTTACATTCCATTGCTCCCTGTTTTAAGACTCTTTTGTCATTTTTTCTTATCTTTTTCTCTTTTATCCAGGAACCCTCTCCGTCGCATTCCTCCTTGTTTTTGTTACCATCAAATCTGCAGAATGGGGAATCAACGTGGATTTTGTGGACAGCAGTTCTAAATCCCATGTGTCATGTGAGTCATCGTCTTCGTTATCATTTTTTGCAATATTTACTTGGCGTTTAATCTTAAGAAAGCTCAAGGCGTTTTACCCAGTTAAAAGCACAAAGCTAGCAAAATTGAAAATAACAGTAAAGGGAAAAAGTGACAAAACTGCATATAACACAAGCAAACTGAAACTTAACAAAGAATAAAATATAAAACTGCAGAAATTTACTGTGCATAAAGAAAGTAACAAAAGACAATGACATAAAGACTTATAAAAGTAAAAATGAAAACAGCTAAACTTTAGCAGTTTGCCAGTCCTCCCTCTATGTGTGCTGTGTAGTCTTGTTGTGGGTTTGAACCTTTTGGAACTGCACTCTGGGCAAAGCAGTTTGCATCCTGAAAATTAGTAAACCAAGCAACACACTCGGCACAAAAAGTCACATTGGTAGTAATTAGCCTTAGGCAAATATTGTCATCTGGTAAGCTGATCAATTTCAGGAAGTGGGTTGCGTGTAATGGCTGTCACAATGGAGATTGCATCCAAAAGTGTCTTCACGTTTTGTGAATATTTGAAAATGATAGAAGGGTTACTAGTCATGTATGCACTGCACCACATTTTAAACTATTAGATTGAAAAGTAGTACATACTGTTCAGCGATTTGGGACAGTACAATGTTTTTTGCATTTCCTGTGTGTAGTGTGTCATTACAAAGTATGTATCAACATGTATTACAGAGTGGTATGCTATCATTCAACCATTGCAGTTATTTCATTCACTATTTTACAAATTTATCGAACAACTGTTCACGATGATTATGGCTAGGCCATTTAAAAAAAAAGAAAAAGTTTTCTTGTCTCCGTAGTCGTGTGCAAGCGTTTGTTTTCTAAAAACAGGAACCCCAAAGGCCCATCAGGAGCACAGTAATCTGTCATCACTGTGTCAGTAGCTGTTGTTAATCAAAAATACATTGCTGAAGATTGGGAGAGTTGACAAGACATTTTCAAGGAAGAAATTCCTTTTTAATTGTTTTTCTTTATTGTAAAAAAGAGTCATGCTTGGGTTGGAAGTATGGGCAGGGATGAGAAACTAGGTTCTTATTTTACTTAGCCTGATAGGTATTGCTGTTATTGTTATTGTAATTGCTATAACTTGAAATGTACTACTTTGATGCACAACATGTCACTCGCTCATTTTGCATCTGTTTTCATTTCATGCAGAAATGATTATCCATCTGTCTTCCCTTTCTCACCCCCCCCCCCCCAAGAAAAAGTGTTGTCAGCAAATATGGCAGTAAAATGATACTGTACATGTAAACTGAGGCTACCTGATGTGCTAAAAGATTAAACTTTAAATGTTCTGTGTATGTAGTACAAGGTACAGAATATTACTGAATGGATATTTATTGCAATGATGTAGATACTGAGTATTTATCTGTGAAGAATCGACAGTACTCAATAAATATTTATATGCAGAATGATTTGCATGCTACTTGATTTTTACTGGAAGACATTTAAGTTTTGGATGCTCAGTAGGTTGTTCATTATCCTAAAATTTGTATGATGATACAGAATGGATACCTAATGAGGCTAGGAGAGACACTCCCACTATTAGACACTCTTGCAGTGAGAGGCTGCAAGTGCGAGATATTCCTGTCCTCGTTTCACTAGCTGTCTCGGTCAGATGGTGTGTCATTGTTAGAATAACTGGAATTATAGTGAAACCTATACCAAAGGCAGACAGAAAGTGAACAGTTTAAAATTCTTCCAAACTGATTGAATTAAATTGAAACACTTTTTTGTAATGTTTTCTTAAATCCTTGCAGTGTTCTCATGGCTGTTCCCAGCATTCAGCGGTTTGTTATCGCTGAGTTACTTCATTCACAATGCAGTTGCGTCCATAATGAGGGGACAAAGACACCCTGAAAACAATGTATGAAAACAAAGATCATCTGGTCTGTCAGTCTGTTCTTGCATGGCTCCCTCTTTTTCTTTTTAACCGCATGCACCTTCCTTGCTCTCGTTGGTTCCTATCCCATCCCTAACTTGTAACCCATCGTTGCATTTTGTGTAGTTGTCAATGATATAGTTGAGGGAACAGTGTCACCTTCACGTTTTGAGCCAAAAAATTTGTGACCTCCTGGCATCCCTCTTGATCTATGCTGCACTTTCCGTAAAAAAGAAAACAAATAAACAGAAAAGAAAATGGAAAATATCAACCAAAAACGAAATTAAAAACGTTGACTTTTCATTTTTTACAGTACTAATGCAGTTTTGCCAAACTACAAGAGCAATCAAAGCACTCTTTGTAGACAATCATTCATGGTTAGCCTACACTGTTTTAATCGTTCGCCTCTTTTTGTTGTCGAGTGTGTAGTGATGTCCTTGCTTTCATGGACTACGCAAAAAATTGCCGACCCTGCTAGCACTGTAGAATATTTCTTTTTATTCAACTAAAGGCCATTTGTGGCCCTTGCAATCATCCGTTTAAATTTTCAGGTGCCCTGTCTGCAAACTTTAGAACCACTTTGCCATCCATGTTGTTTCATACACGTTTGTCTGTGCAACCTGCCAGTGTCCCTCTCCTTGTCAGGCTTTGTTCCTACATGTCCATTTTCTTTGTGGTCTATCTTAACCCTGTGTGTCAAACTCTTCATAACCAATGTTAACCCCCTTCTTGGGTTAACCTTCATTGGGGTACCTCCTTTGTGACCCATCTTAACCGGCAGTGTCAATCTCATCATAACTAACTTAAACCGTCTTTGTGGGTTAACCCTCTTGAGAACCCCCACCCCATCTTTGTGACCCTTCTTTAAGTGTCTTTCTCTGCCTTTCTCTTTTATTCTAAAATCACATTCTCCTTTGTTTGTAGAAACCCCTCATATTGCTGCTGGTTGTTTTGTGCAATATTCCTTTTTTTGTAGTATTTGAGCCTCACTTTGCTGCTCTTTCTGGTATTTTGGCCTTGGGGTACTTTATTCATAACTGTATCGCTTCCATTGTCCGAAATCAGAGGAATCAGGAGAACAATGTGAGTATGCATTAGCAGTGTTGAATATTCATATCATGGTAATGATTATTCATGTATCAGAGAGGTATTTGAGAATCAAACCCATACAACTGGCTTCTTTTTTATCGGGTTGCCTGGGTGTTGTATTTCATTAGTAATGTTTCAGAGAGGAAGAAAAATCATGAAAACCTGAGTTGCAGAGCATTTTAGTACCATTGGAAGTATTTTTAAGAGCTCAAATTATGTATTTGTTGTGTGTTTTTTTCTCAATATCTCTGAAGATGATATCGTAGTGGGTAGTGTCTAAAGAATCAACATTCTGACTATGAATTTGAGTTATAAATTATAGAATTTCTTCTGTTTGAAATTTCTCTTTGCAGGAAAGTGACAATTAGAGGGAAAATATTGTGTTTGTTTGTTTACAGAAAAATAAACATATTTTTAGAATCAATATTTACGGACACAGAATGACAGGTTCTTCAAAATATAGCAGGATGGTAGCCGTCTTTCCAAGAAATAAGTTTCTCACAGATAGAAATTTAGTTATTTGTTGCTCAACAATAATTTGTTCACCCAAACTTAAAAATGATGCACCTGCTGTGTTAAACTTGTCTTATATATAATATTTTAAGGAGATGAAACTTTGGCTGATATTTAAAGGTGGGACTGAATGGCTTAACAATGATTAAAAGCTAGTTCATTTGTGTATCATGTTGGTGTATTTTCAATGCAATATTTTTCTTTAGAAGGGTGGTCAATAAAACTGCAACTTTTGGTTGTTCCTCTTTCATTCAGAGGCAGCTTGAAGACCCTATGTTTGTTTAGGACTCACACTACTTACAGTAGAGGCTCTCTTAATGTGCAAATATGTATGACTCCTGTAGCCACAAAGATGAACATAGTAAAATACAACTATTTTTAATATTAGCTTCCCTACAGTAAGTGTGTAAATTATTAGATGAAAACAATTGTTCTTGGAGGGAGCCAACTCGCTTGTGTCACATTTTCTTTCACTTTCTCTTTAGAAGTGACAGTTACATTTCCTTTTCATCTCATTCTGTTGTGCATGATATTTTTGGTAACATAAAGCATGCAGGTTCCTTCCCATATATGGCAACGGGTGTATAGTCCTGTTGCACTCGTTCCCTTTTTTGTAATTGTGCATGCCCTTTCATGATTTGTGCATGCCTTAATTTTTGTCTGATTGCCTGGAGTCATTCAACAGTCTACAGTAATGTTTGTATGTGACATGTTTTAATTATCTCAGGAAAGTTAAAGCTTTAAAAAAAATAAATAAAAGTATTATCATTGCATATGCATAAGCACTGCTGTCAGGTCGAAGGACATTTGGGGTCACTGTTAGTCAAAATGTGAAGTCTACATTAAAATCAACATTGAGAAATCAGGCCTGATACTTAACATTTTTCCCAAAAAAGAGGAACATGTGTACTCTTTGTCTTTGTTAGTTTCAGTCTACAACTGTCATATGGAGAGCACTTGACAGAGTGTTCTAATTTACAAAAAAAAAAGGAATGGAGTTTGTAACTGTATGATTACAGGATTTTGTTGCAGAGGGAATCAGTATGGATCATTTTCATTGTTTGACTCAAGGAAACTTTTCATTTGTTTTCATGCTATATAAGGTATAAATCAGGGAGGTGTTTGCAAATGATTGAACCTGTCATCCGTTGTCAGGTTGTGTTTGCATTGTCATAAACCACAAGCCTTATGAAACTAAACCGTGATTCTTTTACTTGTGTGATTGCATGTATATGGGAAATACAGCAGGATGAGAATGTGTTTGATCTCAAGTTTTTCTCTCTCATAAATGTGCATGCGAGGTTGTTCATGGACAGATTAGGTCACTGAATGTTCGAAAATGACGCTAACCACTTTTAAAAGCAATGGAAATGGCATAGAGACAGTAAAAAAACAGAAACCATATTCGAAAATTGGACAGTTCTCATTATTAATTGGGTTTAACACAATAAATATGCAACAGCATAGTTCTCACTGGTGAATCCAAAACATTCTACTAAAAATAAATGCTCCTTGATTGGTATCAGGAATTGCAGAATTCAGTGAAGGAAGCGCTGTATTTGGAAATAATGTGCAGCACAAGCTGATAAGGTCATTACGGGGTCAGGGATTTAGCTGTTGCTACCAACCGAATATTGATAACTAGCATACCTCCTATTGACTTGTTCAAAGAAGTGTACATTCACTGTTAGATGAATGACAACTGTCAAAGTCTACATTATCATATTTCACACTTTTTGTCGCAATGTCAGAGGAATGTGAAATCATGCAGCAGAATATATCTCCCTGAAACCTATTTATATATTTTCCTAAATTGTCTGAACGATGTGTTTAAAGACATACCGGTACTAAACTTTAAGACGTGAAATTGTAATTTTTTTTTTTTTTTCTGTCTATGCACCCAGTCACTTTCCAGCATCTCATCATCAGTAGTTTGTGAACCGACTTGGGATAGGCATTGATTTTCAGTGATCAATCCATAAGGGTGTGTGAATAGTTACTAAGATGAGAGATCAAAAGTCGTTTGTCGATTTTAGAGTTTGGCGTCATGGAGGACAAATCAAGCCTCTTAGTATAATGTTGTTATAATGCCTCGGGCTCTTAGATCGTTGAGACCCTCCAATTTCTGTGATAACTATCCTCTTTCAAATTTGTCTCACATTAATCACCTGCAGTGGATACACTTACCTACGTTTTGTGTCCTTTTTCATTTCAGGCTCGTGATTTGACCATCGCGTATATCCTAGTGGCCGTGACGTATACCTTTGTTGGACTTTTATTCTACATCACATTCCCCGAGCAAAAAGGGTGCATTCAAGATGTAAATTGACATCTCAATTTTGTGCTATTTTTTTTCTCTTTTTCTGTTTATTTTTGAGGGAGAACTACAGTAATAAAACTGTGTCAAAAGTTGAATCATCAGCTCATAGAATGTCAGATACTCTTTTTCACTGAGAGTTTGAGATTGTGGATGACAGAAATGAGTTGAGAGTCTGATTATAGAAGAATAAAAGCTAACACGGAAGTGAGCAGTGAGAGTTCACAGTAAGAAATAATCTCTGTGTGTACAGACCTGTAGCTAGGGCTGTCACTGATGTCACAGTTTTCAGTGGATTTGGCACATTTGCTGGGCTTATTGTGCCAGCAGCTTCCAGAAGCTCACTCTAAAACATTGAGAAACCACATTTCAGATGTGTTAACAGATGTCTCTCTAATAAGAAAATATTGATGTGCTTCCAGACATGCCACAAAAT
Source organism: Stichopus chloronotus (assembly GCA_021234535.1). NCBI lineage: Eukaryota > Metazoa > Echinodermata > Holothuroidea > Aspidochirotida > Stichopodidae > Stichopus > Stichopus chloronotus. Next base: position 21,023,975 of record CM037839.1, on the reverse strand, counting down.
TTAACCAGTTTTGAAGAAATGGAGGTGTTTCCTCGTCACGATCAGCCCATGTTCATCTTGTTGCTCATTTCTTGTCTGGATAGTAACTTTGGTTAACAAAGTCAAATCAATGTTTTCATGTGCTTTGTCAGTTTTCATCCATTCGACGAGAATACTTAGCGCCTGCAAATTAGTGACCTAAAATCTCTTTGTTTATCAACAGAACCTGCTGGATAACTTCTATCCCAGCGACATTCTGTCCTTTGCAGCCCGCCTCTTCCTGCTCTTCCAGATGATAACCCTGTTTCCTCTCATCTTGTATATCATATGGGTCCAGGTCCTTGATCCAATCTTCAAGAGTGCTTATCCAAGGTGAGATGGTCCTCAACACTTTCACTCGTAAATGTCTTTGGTTTCTTCTAGTTTTCTTTACGTGCAAGTTGTGGCCAATTTTTTGGTGTGAAAGTGCTTTCGTCGATGGCTCATTTTGAAGATGATAGTCTAATGGTGTGCATTTAGAGAGAAATAAATAATGTAATCAAACCTGTTGGTTTCCATAGTAACTTATGCTGATACTGTCCATGAAAGTATTTTCAAGTTTTGCCAAGTTTGCGCTAGATTTTCAGACACATGCACTTCAGATTTGTCAGGAACTGTGATGAGACATTCAAGTCATTTTTCAATTCTTTTTGTCTACCCTTCCTGATGGAATTTTTACCCTACCTCATCATTGAACAAATCCTGTGGTTCAATGGTGCATTTCCTTCTATTTATAGCGTTAAGCACGTCATCTGCCTCAACATCTTACTGCTGGTGGTATGCGTCTCCTTTGCTGTCTTTCTCCCCAAGATTGGAGTAATTATTCGGTGAGTCCTTAAATTTTCATCTTACTTGGATCCTAAAGATGTGCATTGATCAATTCACCAGAAAGTTAAGTCATAATCCTAACATCAGTCTGCTTGTCTTAAGGATCTGTAGAGTAAATGTTGTCAAAAGTGGATTGTCAAAATTCATTAAAAGGATTCGCCTAGATTAGCACGTTTACATTGTAAACATTTTGAATGCAGTGAAAAGCTGATTTGAGGGAAACATTGTCTTCTTTTTGTCCAAGCTGCACATGTTTGCATGTAAAACAAGACTTACTCCGGCTAAAAGTGCAGATATAAACAAGCTCGGCTTGCTTTTGCTTAATTTTCACATACATAAGTAAATAAGACTTGCTGTTGCCCAAACTAAATGTGTAAGCAAATAAAGGAGACTTATGTTGCTCAAGTTATACTGAAGGACACATTCATGTTCATTCCTCGGTGTTGACTCACAAAGACTGAAGGTGACAATCAGTGAGTGCATGCATTTAATTTTTAATCACGTTAAAAGCATGTGACATGTTGATTACATAAATCTCCGAAAGCATTCAACGATGAAGCTCATGGCTGCATAATATCGGGTAAGTATAGTGTATCTGTGAGTGTTTTGTGTTGAGGTATCATATATGGAGTGCAAATTTCAACTGGTCTCTTCGTCACCCGTAATTGGGAAGTTGAATTCTTGTCACAAAAATGTGCAATATGTAAGACTCAAACACCTATCAGTGGCTTGCAAAGACGTGTCCCTGGTCGGTCGGTGGGTCGGTCGAAAACTGCAAGCAATCTGCACCCTCTCGATTGTTTTCTATCTTCTGTCTCCTCCAGGTTTTCCGGTGCATTCTGCGGTCTTGCCTACATCTTTACTTTACCATGCCTGGTGTACATGATTGATCTACATCGTTGGGGTAAACTCCGTTGGTATCACATCCTAATCCATGGCATCATCATGGTGTTGGGAGTACTCAACTTAATCGCTCAGTTCGTCATCTTATTCGTTTGACCACAAGTAATAAGCAGATTTATGATCAAAGTACTTGGCTACCTCTTGTCTCTACTTCCAGATGTGGTTGTATCAGGCTGTGGGTCATGTTTCAGGTGTGGTCTAAGCACACCGTGGTGTTCAATAAAATCTGATGACATTGAAGCGTTTTTTTCTTTGTTTGTCCACTAGGACTGACTGAGCAGTGTAGCCACCAATGAGGGCATTCGATAAGGCAGTTCATGATACATTTTAATGGTGTATCCACTTCTTGTCATGGATGATGAGGAAGTTTAATCATGAAGGATGCTTTTTTAAGAAGTTTTTTTCTGAGAATGCAAAACTGATTTCATTCGTCATACTGTGTGAATATGCAATCTCCTTATATACAGGGTCATGGCTTGTTGCAAAGACGTTACGAGTTTATCAAATACGTCTTCTCTGTACCCTACCGTAGCTGATGTCACATTCTGAATTTGTTACCTTATCATTGTGCCTTACCAACTGAATTGGAAGCATGATGTAGTTTATGTTGCAGTCATCAGTGGTGGAGGGAGCATGTGCCGATGTGATTTGCTTCCGCGATCAGGTCACGAAGTATCAGAATGTCACGTATGGTAAAATATTGTCAAGATCATTAATTGGGATGGTCTGCACTCTGCAGTGAAGAGGTCGGCCAGCTCTAAAAATTAATCTATTGCGACTTGTGGTTAAGTTGGGATGCGGAAGGACTCACCCAGGTAATCCTCTTTTATTCCAGAGGGATATTGAGATATTGATGGCATTATTATGCATTCAGTCAGTGCAACCCCACTCTTTGAAGGTATCCCTCCCACCAGAAACAGTTGAATCACTGGCAATCTGCATTGTGACTTGTGGTTATGTTGGAATGAGGAAGGGCTATTGGCTTAACCCAGGTACACTCCTCTTTAACTCCATTTATTGTCAGATCTCCCGTGCAGCTCTTTGGCAGGTGGTATCAGCACCAAGTGCACCGTCAAAACCAACATGGGGGGCGGGGAGGGGGGAGTTGGTAATTCACTGATTCCAGTGAATATTGGTAACAGCAGCGGCAGGATAGTTTTACCACCATCACTACCAAAGTTAGTAAAATTAGTCATCCATTAGATAAACAAGTGCAACTCTACCTGAGATATTGATAGCGGTAGTGTGCATCCACTCAGTGCACCCCCCATCTCCAAACCTCCCACCCTTTGCAGATACCTGACATCTCTGGATCCTCCTCACCAGAAACAGCTGAGTCAGTCGCAATTTGCATGTAATTTACACTTTCCCCCTTCTCCTTGCTGGAACTCTTGTAAATTAAACAGATTCAGATAAATTGTATCAGCTGTTTTTAAGTGTTTTTCTTTTCGTTTTTTAGTGGTTAGAGGCTGGTTACTTCCACTTCCTTCCTTACCCCTAAGCAGGCTTTCGCTGTAATTGGACATGAAAGTTGCTAAGTGTGTGACTTCTGTGAAACAGACATACACAAACCTTTCAGTTTTTTTTTTTTCATCGTTTTCAAAGAAATGAAGCAACTCCGAGTAAATATCGATCTCACATGCCAATCGATTTGTCAGTCTTTTTAAGATAATTTTTGTTTATATCTCCTTCTGTTTTTTTTTTTCTTTTTTTATCTGTACCGTTTTTTTTTTTTTTTTACATTTTTCCATTTCTTCTTGGATATGAACAATGTATATGAACACAGAGGATAATATAATATGCATAGTTGGTGCCTTTCCACTATTTGCCCTTCTAAAGGCAAAATAAAACTGTCAGAGATAGAGTTTATTAAAATGTCAGTTTAAGGTGCATTTTTCATCAGAAAACAACAGACGAGTGGAGATGGAAACGCGGAGCAAGGGAGAAACCAATGTTTCGTCTTTCAAGATGAACTACATTTTCCCCTCTGACGATCGAGTGCACTATCACTTACAGAGATTGGTAATGAACTGTTTGTTTTGACGATGGCAAAACTGATTGACACATAAATGTATCATGTAATCTTTCTTTGTTTTTAGACAGTAGTTTAAAAAAAAATCAAAGATCGTATGGCAAGATCATTTCTTTTGTAAGGAGCATTTATCATTCCTTAGTTTGCATTGCAAATACTTTGTCGAGCTTAAGGAACACCCATTTTTTGGCCAAATTAAGCAGTTTTATTAACGTCTTTGTTGGATCATCGATGCATGTAGCAGCCGTTTTATTAGCCCTACTTAGTCCATCTATGGCGGCCACTCTGAAGATTTCCGCAGCGAGTAGCCGCACAAAATAACTCGTCTGCTACGCGGGGTGGCCGTTTCGTTACCATTTACACTGTTTTGACGTGTTCATACTGTTTTGTTAAAAATGCAAAGATCCAGCCTTCTCGAGGTCGATGCTTGAAATGTGACAGGTCACATATTACAATTTTGTGAAACAATCCCTCAAAAAAAAAAAATGTATAGAAGATTTATGTGGCAATTCGCTAGCATTCTATAATTTGTTAGTACCTTTTCAAAGTGGATAGATAAACCTTAGGTTTGGTCGAGACGGACATTGAAAATGCCACATTGTTGAATGCTTATATGTTCGGTTCGAGCCATCAATGGAACATCACTTTGAGTTATCGCATTTCGAGGTTATTGTGGTTTGGTATTTCTGAACTCCAAAATAACTGATTCTCCTCTCTTGGCTGAATTTCCAGAGTCCGCTATCGGTAAATATGTTTTATTTTTCGAAGTTCCCTAGAAAACAAAAACAGTCTTGACTCCGATCGTTTCTTAAAAGGATGGACAACTTTTATTTTCTATTGCACAGAGTCTACCAATAGCCTACGAACCAGCAATAGATAACCTGCAAAACTAGCGACGGAAAGCCTATCGAATTGTCAGTTGATAGACTTAGCAATCGATAGCCTACGAAACTAGCAATGGATGTCTTCCAAAAACGTTTGGAAGAGACCACAGTACTTGTAAAGTATTTGTGCAGAAATATTCAGTGGCAGAAATGTGGGGCTTTTATGCGAAAATTGAAATGTTTGAATGTGCTATTCATCTATCTTGCGTAAAGCGTGAAATTGAAGGAATCTTGGGGGTGGCCTCCCAGTTGGCCACTTACGGTATGATATACAGTAGCCCATGCTGTCATTGTCGATGGGTCTTTAGATTCCTTGTTTATTTGAGAACGAAAATTTCTCATTTTTTCGTACAGCCTTTTTTTTGTTATCATAATTTCCAAACAAATTCCACCCCATGTGCCATATTTTCCTAAGACCTGAAACCAAATTGTAGTAACGACTGTCGCCTCTAATATTTTATTTACATTTTAAAAAATTATATTTTATGAGACAATATGCATATTTTTTCTTCCAGTTTCTCAAATCATTTTGTTTTGGTTTGATTTTATGTAAAGGTGGACAAATCATTGTTCTTGAATTTATAAATCCCAAATTTTTCACATTGCCTTTTTTTTTTTGGAACCGACTGGAGGCGTGTGAGCCGGTTACAAGTGGATGCTTCATGTATCAAACCGACCTCACACTGCGATGAATCAACACGTACCAGAAACAGAAACATGATTAATATATTCTGAACGAAAGAAAAACAATTTTGAAGTCTATTTATGTTAAAAAATTTTGAGATTCGACGTGTTATTCACACATCATAAAAGTGGCACTTTTTTCATGATTCGGTCGAAATCAACTGATTTACAAACTACGACAAACTCGGTTTTTGTTTTGTATGTGTTAAGTATGATTTATATAAGTGGCTATGTTTGTTCCCTTTCTTTTCGAGACAAACATCCATATCGTTCCATCGTTGGTTTCCGGTGAATATTCAGAGTTTTTACTACACCTACCACGTAGTATATGTTCATAATCTGGCATATGGTAACCGGTTTCACTCTATAGGACTGTGTAGGAAACAAGCAAAACAATCAAACTAACGAAACTGCTTCCAATGGTTACAATTTCCTTCCTTCTCTTTAGGTCGTTCTTTAATTCTTTGTTTGTTTGAAGATGTGGGATTGGCAAGGGGTGCACTGGAGAGAAAGGAAATTTTGTTTCACCGGCGATAGCATTCATCATGTAAGAACAGGATACAATTTCAGTAAAAGTTTTCTTGGAATCCACCAGATGTTGCCTCTGTCTAATTATTATTGTACTATGTTAAGTTAAACGCACAAGGCCAAAGGTGTGAATCGGGGGGGGGGGGGGGGGAGGGATAATGTATGTTGGGAAACTCAGGCAGAAACTACATAACAACAGTGCTACGTGAAAGAATAGATATAAGTGTAAATAGAAAAAACAGCCAGAAAGGTTGCATCATATATTGATTGTGGGATGAAAGCGTATTGGGCAGTGGCGGCGCTACGAGGGGGCATTTGCCCCTCCAGATTGTTTCCTTGCCCCCACCCCCCCAGTTGCTCTCACCTTTCCCAATCAGATCTTGTACTCATCTAAAATTAATTTAATCACAAAACTATGTATTGGCATTGGACTGAAGTAAGAACAGCTTCCGGGGAACCGTGATTGATAAATGCCTAATTTATGTTACACAGGCTGCCAGTTTTCATATCATGCCACATCAACAGTAGGCCAGTCTGGTGAGACCAATTTTCTCTGGAATGTTTACCGTCAAGCATAAGGGAAGGGCAGGTAGGTGGTTGTTTTCCTAAATATAGGAACGTCGTTGCTTTCCTAAATATAGGAATGGAATGGAAGTGTATGTAGCCTATGTGTGTGTGTGTGTACTCGGTGGCACCGTGTAAATGTGAAATGGTTCTCCCAAAGAAAAAAGTTGGGAACCTTGGAGTACTGTCAACCGAAACAATAAATAATATAAAAATAAATAATATACCTCTCTTGGGGCTTAATTTTCTACCCAGAGATATGCTAAAACCTCAGAGCTTCCGGGTGCTTCGCCCCTGGACCCCACCGGCAAGGCCTCGCGCTTCGCACTCGGTTTCGCGCTGTTCTTTGCCCCCACAACATTTTCCTCTGCCCTCAGTTTGCCCCCCCCCCCCAAGTCTGACATTCTGGCGCCGTCACTGGTATTGGGAAACAAGATAAACGATCACACTCATGAAAGTTCAATCTTTTTTTTTCCGTTTGTTATGGGAATACGGTCAAAGTTCACTTGACGCGACATCCCGATCGCACAACACTTAAATGAGAAAAGGACATTTAACCCCTTTTAAGGATTTTAACTGATCTTAGTGAAAAAAAAAATGCAAATTGGTTTGCACAGAGTTTCAAAGCTCAATCGTTCCGGTTAGAGTGAGGCATTTTATGAGCTGTAGTGTCCGAGTTGTTGCTGGAAATTCTAATTGGTCATATCATATGTACCGCTGGCTGTAACAGAGCCGTGGCTACATTCACGTTTTTTTTTTTTCTTTGCATGCGAGCTGCAGTGTCTTTCATACAGTCATTCACACTGATGTTTAGGCTATTTTCTTTTCCTCCGAAACTGCACCTTAGAAGTGAGGCGGACAGAGATGGATGTGAGGAGAGCAGGGCGGGTAAGTAGGTATATATCATCTAAGTTCAAGAGTGTGGAACTTAAACTACTTTTCTTGTAGTCTTAAAAATGAGAAACAAACCGTGAATATTACAAGTTTCTGAGCTGAGAAGAAAGTCCCTTTAAATGAGACCATATAGTTAATGAGTTGAATGTTTTTGTGTGTGTGTGTGAGTCGGCGACATCCCGTTTGGCGAAATACTTATTGTTGAGGCCAAATTTGTTATTTGTAGTGTTTGCGTATAGCGCCCTCCTTTCTATTTGCAGTTATGGGTGAGGGTATTGGCGTTTGTGTAAAAGGAAATTGCCCTGTTGCTATGGTAGCCATCTTGCTCAGCGGCAGTCATGATCGGTGCCTGTAATTAGCCGAAAGTTTGGGCCATATGCGACGGCCAGTGAAGTATTGCATGCAGTCTGCTTCAGAAGATCGTACAGATCGTTTTCGACTACTTCTAGGTATGTTTGTTTATGTATTTGCCAAGTTTTGGTACACGAAGTTTGTTGTATTATTCTACGAGTCGTGTTACCTTTATTGTGCAGCGGACATGTTGGCCGCTACGTACTATTTTATGGCGAGGTGATGTGCCGCCATGTGTTTTCGTTCATCGGGTGTGGATTTATTGCAATCATAGCGATAAATGTATTTGAGTAATCTTTAAGCCAAATGTATTTTACTGCTCTGCTGATATCAGAGTATCGGAAGGTGTATATTATGTGTTGCTATGTTCGTGATAGATTGGTTGTGGGGCGGTATTGTTTGCTTACTACTGTCAGTATGTTGCATTGGGGTTGTGTATTCATGTGCATAGGCCTAGTGTGTCAAGGGCAGGTAGAGGCGTCACTTTCATTCAGTTTTCCCAGTGTGGGTGCTAGGCTGGAATTATTATGTGACAACCGTGTCGATGGATTATAGTTTATTTGTTATTTTGATTTTCACAGTCTGCCTAAAAATATGAGGGATGACATTTTGTGTTTTACCCTGTTTTTGAAGTATTCGAATATTATGTATTACATTGTTTATCTCCTGCAGTATTTGATGTGGATGGACGGGCGTCTTGTTCTCGGTCCTGAGTGGAGGTGGGGAGATTGTTTCGGTGAGAATAACTTGTGTAGTTGGTTCTCGTATTCTGCTAAGCACGCAAGCGTGTCATTAAGGCATTTTCATGGTGGAGTTGGTGTTACCAACTCAGATGTATACATCCGAAGCAGTGTCTTGGCTGTTGTTGGGTTCGTTGGAGCCTATTACGATGTTGCGGTGGCAAGTTCGTGATATATGTGCTTAAGTCGCATGGTTAGAGGGGCAGATGTGTCCTGTGCAGCTAATTGAGTTGTGTATGATGGACTTGTCGAGCATAATGAGTCATTGCATTTTCAAGTGTACTGTCACAGGAGTACTGTGAGAGTTGTAAGAGGCAATTTATGTATACTTGATACTTTGGCTAAGATTTATGTTATGTTTATCTTATACTGGGTGCTGGGGTAATATATTTATTGTTCCATGTTATTGTTTGAGTTTTCCTTACATTCTGTGTAAACATGGAATGTTGGGACACTGTTTCATGTAACCTTAATAATTTACAGTACTGTGTGCTTTTCGGTTTGATTGTTTATTGCGACTTGTGAGTTGCGGTTGTTTGTCTTGCATGTTGTGATGTAAGTTTGCTCAGATGCTTGTGTACGGTGTTTATGGTATGCTTGATCATAGCTTTGTGTTTGAGTGAGGGCTTGTATATGTGGCATGTGTGGAAGTGTGTTGATATTTGAGTGCAGGTTGTCAGTTGTGTGGAGTTTGATGAAAGTGTTATGAAGTAATTACTAAGATGCACTCATTTTTCATTGTTCTTTGATTGCTTTCAGTCAATCGTTGCCTGAGTGGGACGCATTAAACGAGTTAAACCCGTACATTAGCCTCCATGTCTTCTTTCGAGTGAGGGCCGATATACTTATATTTACACCCCCCCCCCCCTTCCACCTTTACATTAAGACCTTTGGTGGGGATGATCAGTCTGAATTATTTGTCAGTTTACGTTAATCCACCGCAAAGTTGTTTTGTAAGGAATACTGTACCAGCAGAGAAATATGTGAAGCTAATTCCCACAACCACAGGTCTTACTTTTGTCCTTTAGCACACACTTGACCTACCCATAACCACAAGATAGGCCTATTGTGGTAGTACCATTCGTTGAAGGTGCCCGAGTTCGTAGAGCAATCAATTCGGCGGCATTACACACTTAATGAGTCACAATGTGTAAAATTTAATTCGAAAGCAAAAAGCAAATATTCATTTCATTTAAAGATTACCAACAAAACACTTGTACGGGTCAATCAAATCATGTACCCCCCAAATAAAGTAACTGCAAACAATCCAAAATCTTTATCACGTGATGCAGGCAAGCGGTTTCTAGTTTAACTCGTTGAGATATATTTACCTTAACAATTTGAGGTCACGTTTATACTTCTTCAAGTTTTTTTTTTCTGTCTCTCCAGCAAGCGTAGGCCTACTTGTCAATCTGGCATAACGAAATCAAAGAGGGTACCAACTTACTCAAATTCTGTTTTTGGTCCATTTTGGCATAGTTAGTTTTGTATACATCACGACGTGGTTTACGGTTTATCCAGGTCCGTATCCAGGGGAGGGTTAGGAAGTTCGGATGTGATGGGTATGCATGTGTTCGAGGTTTTGCAGTTGTACTTTAAAAGGTACCTACGAATAAATCTGCTGGCTTTGAAAATTTGTGTTCTAATTATGGACAGGGATAGCCGGCACACAAAAAGGAACCCGTGAGGATCGAAATTTGGTGATCATAATCAGAAGGGTTAGAGCAGATGCGGTTGAGTCTTAATCATGTGTCCCCAGTGAGATGGAACATAGTTTGCTGCTCTTTAGTAGCACTTCCTTGTTAGTGAGGGAGTCATTCTTTTTTTTTTCATTCTTGTGTTAATGAATCATCTCAACGGCCGGAATTTGCCAGTGCTATTACATATGCGAAAATCTCGACATTACTACTTTGCAGTCATCACCAGTGTTTTCATGTGTTATCGTGGCAACATTACTCCAGCCACTTGGTCACTCTTTTGAGGGTGGCATCGCTAGAGTCTTTGAAAAGATCGTTGTTGGCATCCCAACTAAATGGTCAGTTGGAGGTGCAGAAAGTCCCAAATGGTCGGGAGTTCTTACAAATACCTGATCGGGTTTTTTTTTTTTTACATATACAGGAAAATTCAATATTACTACTTTGAAGGCTGCCGCATAAATGGGGGAGCCTATGTTATAGAAATACACTCATTTGTGAAATGTAGCTGTATGTAACCCTCATAAATCACGGCACCTTATCTTCTTTTGATGAGCCTATGCCCACTCAACCCACCCCCTCCCTCCAGGTAGCTACGCCACTGGTCTATAGTAAAACCCGATATATCTCTCAACTGTGGCCAAGTCACCTGGCCACCTCTTCTGCTTTGATACCACTAGGCAGGCCCGTATGCAGCTTTTTCAGTGGGGGGTTCGATTTTACCACAAGTGGAACATTTTACCCGACAATTATGACCGACAAATTAAAACTCATTATATATGTTGCTAACGTGGGCCTACTATCATAGGCTAAGCGGAACTCCAGATCTTGTGGGAGGGGGGGGGGGGGGTGTCCGAACCCCTGAACCCCCTTGATACGGGCCTGCTAGGGTCAGATAGACAACTTTGTTGGTACCCCTCCCCTCAGTCAAGTAACGGGATTAAATTTGACAAAAAAGTTGAAAATTGTCTGAATTTATCATTTATCATTATATAATATTATATGCCGAAAACAAACGCCATATTAATACTTCGAAGTGTTTCAGTGACAACTGTGGTCAAGTCATGTAGCCACCCATTTAAGAATGGAACCAATTACGTGGATTCGTTCGAAAAATAAAAGAATATTAGTATAATGGTATGAATGGTGATGATTGCTTTTATTTATATTGGAGAAAAATCGACAAAAACTACTTCTTCGACATTACAAAGTTTACCCTTTTCCATGGCAACTGTAGGCAAACCACCTGGCCACTCTTTTTTACTATGGTATCACTACGGTACATGGTGTCTTAGATAGAAGAACGTTTGCGGTATGCCCACTAAGTGATCAGTCAGGTGGTCCGATTTGAAGAGGATCAAAACGGTTGTTATTTAGTATAGTGCCATCATATGCTTGGAAAAAGCTTCGTGATACTACTTTGCCGATATTACCATTTTAATATTCACCATGACAACTGTGGTAAAGCCACCAGGTTACTCTTTTAGGATGGCGTCAATGACCGTCTTTGATCTCACCAGGGGATGGATCTCAAAAGTTAAATACCCTCCCCTTTTTGAAAATTTTTAGAATCACATAATTGTGAAATGCAAATCAATCACTTTGTTCCGCTTGAGGGTCCAAGATGCCGGCCACACACAAAAGGGCAGGTTCCTTGGTTTCTGATTTAGAAGTAGAGTCCGGAATCCTCTGCGCCGCCGAGATTCAACTGCGCCGTCGAGATTCAATTGCGTCGTCCAGGTTCAAATGCCCCGGCGAGACTCAACTGCGAAGACGTTCAACTATACAGTAGTTTAACTGCTCCGCCGAAGTTCAACTGCACCGAATACACACAGGTTCAACTGCGTGGGCGGGTTCAACGCGTCCACGCAGAACTGCGCCACCTGCTGAACTGCGTCGACGTTCAACTACACAAAGGTTCAACAATTGTTCTTATCCCTGCAGTTGAACATCCTTTGGAGTGTGGTGGCTGTGACGTAGTTTATGATCTTCTTGTTGAGTGGCTTTCTTATGGTCTCCATATTTTTCAAGCAGCTGTAGCTGACTTTGAAAGGGTTCCTGTTAAAGATTTTGCTTAGATTGTTGTCCCTGGTGAAGTGTTTCTTGACGAGATGGAGGAAAGCCTTCCCGATGTTTGTTGACACTGCTTTGCTATATGGGGATTGGTTTGAACCATGTAATTTTTCTGAATCTTCGTTTTTTCTTTGGTTGGTTAGTGGGGTTTGGCTGGAAGATGACGTTTTAGTGGAAATCACTCTTCTGTAGTGCTGTGTTGTATGATGGGGCTGCTTGATCGAAGATCTCTTGGTTGGATGATTGTGTGCATAGAAATCCGTTTGCTTATAGAGAGTGGAGTTTGTTTATTTAATGATAGTGGGCGTGTGGTTGGAGTCGGCGTGGATGTACACGGGTTGGTTGTTAGGCTATATGTATGGTTTGTGCAGCAATGTTCTCAGGTCAAGGTTGACATCCAGTGATCAGTTGACGGTGGTGATGTTGATTTCTACGGTTATTTTGATATGCAGGTCTTGAGTTCTGTTTGCCTGGTTGCCTGGTGTATTTCGCATCACTGCCGGGCCTTCGTCTCCATACAAGCCTACGCTATCGAAGGGTATCTTTCTTTCTAGAGTGTTTAGAATTAGTACGCCTACTGTACTAGTTCGCAGATTTACGCACCGTCGTATCCGTCATATCATGGTGACATCAAATGCGTTAAGTGTGTTTTCCTTCTGCCATGGGGGAACAGCTTGCGTAGTCACAGAGGAGGGACTTTCTGGCGTGTAAGATGGTGGTGATGTCTTATCTGAGATTTTAGTGATTCTGTTGCCCACGTAATGGCTCGTTTGAGTAGATTTTATTTTCCTGAGATTTTCGGGTGGTAGTCCACTATGTCAAAGACGACGAACGTTAATTCGTTTTTGTTGGCGAGGGTATTGAAACACTCCAGCACAGAGGAGGTGTTGCGCCATTGGTTTAGGCTCAGAACATCTGTGTTAATGGAGTCCAACATTTCCTTGCAAAATACAGCACCATTTGTTCCTCTTTAGTGCATTTCGCAATCATAAAAAAAAAACACTTAACAAATACTGATCTATTTTCAGGAGAATGTGAGAGCTGTGAAGTTTCATTGATGTATTCAATATGTGATTTAAAATGTGTCCAAAACAGCGTCCACTTTCAGATGATTTTAAGTGCCTTTTGCACCAATTTGAGTACTTAATACTTGCTGATCTGTGTATCAGGGGCATGCAAAGAATGTACTTGAAAAGTTTGATCGATGTACTCAGTGTGTGCTTTAAATGTACCAAAAAAGCCCCTTCTGTCGGGTGTTCGTAACTGCCTTTCTGCAACAGTTTGAACACTTGAAAATTGGCTGATCTGTTATCAAGGGCACCCAAAGAATAGATTTGCAAAGTTTAATCGATGTACTCAATATGTGATTTAAATGTGAAAACTACATCCATTGTGGTTGTTCTTAATTGCTACCTACACCATTATGTGCACTTGGGAACATCAGATCTGCAAATCAGTAGCATTACATTGACGAGACTGCACTATTTTCGTGGATTTACTCAAAACATGTTCCTCAAACTGATTTTGGGGGTCATTCAACCCTCTCCCACCCCAGACGCACGATTTTTCAAAATTTTAGAATGTCCATTTCTGTGTTCCCACACCACCACCTTTCATCAAACCTTCTGTATTCGCGGAGATTTAAAGAATTAAAAGTAAGTTAACAGTCAGGACGCAACATAAATATTCTCATAGTATGATGCCAAAAGTAATGATACAATTTTCGGCAACCACTATTAATTTGCACAATTCATGCATAAAAGTGCCGTGACGTCGCCACCTTCAGAGGGCATGGGCGACAAGTGTCCCCCAATCATATTTTGACCATGTATATATACATGCCATTAAAATGTTGTGACAAAGAAGATGTTCCATGTATCCTGGTTGGATATTAACTGATTATTTTTCTCCTTTTCGCAAAAAAAAAATATGTATTGAGTTCGTTCCGGGATAAGTTCTCTTGTTGACAAAGCAGAAGAGAGCTTTAAAATTGTTGAGTGTGTGGATGTCTGATTGAGAAAATCTTCCAAAGAATGGGAATCCGTAGCAGCCAAAGAGCGTGAAACTCCAGATTGGTTGTCGTCAATATAGCGAAATACCGTACCAACTTAGAAAAAATTTGTATGCCGCAGGAGCACTCATCGATCTTGTGTGAAACCACATTTTAATAGCCAATCACTTGTTAACGGGATGGAAGTCACATTCCTAGCAAAGAAATATATTTCCCCATTTCATCGTTTCCACTATTTTTGGGTACAGAGGCGCAGGCGTCAGGGTCTCATTGGAGGCACATGTCGCCATACGTCTATAAGAGGATACATCAGGTGCATGCCCAGGATTTGAAGCAGCCTGGGGGTCTTGGCCTGAGGACATTGTAAGTCCAGGACTAAGCGGAGGGCAACCATCAGTTGACAGGAAATTCGCAAGGAAATATTTGGCTTTGCAAACCTCCTAGACGGCCGGAAACGGCACATCCGTAGTCTTAATAATTTGGACTGCTTGTACCTACTTTATTTCCAACCAGTAAATCGCATTCGCTCTTTCGACAGGCGTACGTTTTTAAATACACGATCGGCGGGAACAACAATCACACTATCTACGCGGAGCGCCACCATCGGTCGGCGTTTGCGCGCAGGAAAATTTTTTGCCAAATAACACCTCCCAGATCACAGGAAATGCCATTTCCGAACCCATTTGGTCTGTTTGTTTTACGCCCTACCTCTCCCCTACAAATAAATGTAGCTTAAATTCAATAGCAAACAAACTTATTTTTGAATTCAAAATATAATTCAAATATAATTCGGGTATGTGCCCCATGTCCCCCTTCCCTCCTTGGAGACTCCGCTGGCTGAGTAGACTCATGGATTTAAAGCTCATCTTTATATCCAGATAGGAGTAAAATGAGCCCCACAGGAAGAGGAAGATGAATTCTGGTTTGTGACATCAGGTACATGATCAATATAATATGCGTTTGCCACACGTGGCAACGGTTACCATTTCTCGACGCTGAAGATAAGAATTCGAAAACAAAACAACTTTGAAAAAGTAGATGATTTTGGCAAAAATCTTACAGTTTCGGTAAGACTATAAGCATGGATTTTTAAAATACTACGGTGCTTATAGAGTTTGAAACACTACTTACACAGACCATATCTCTTATTCAATCTAAAATCATTTTAAATCTTATAATTTTAACATTCCCAGTTTCAACAAAGTAGGAGGTCCTTCAAAATGTAGTTCACAAAAAAAACATAAAATTGTCATTTCTCAAAGGCCATGGATAAAGTTACGCACCAATTGAAATTTCACTCATCGATTTGAAAACTGTTGGAAATCCAAACAGTACATCAATCGCAAAAAAAGACAGACATAGGAAGAAACAAGCGCTATGAATAAAAGTTTGTATTTGTTGTTAGACACCATCTCCATTTCGAGTGTTATCACAAATAGCCTAGAACCAGTAAAATTATCAACGACAATTTTTTAAGAAGTGTATATTTGGAATGCATGCCTTTATCATGTATTTTCGGAATTAAGGTCCACAAAGGAAAATTATAAACATCATGCACTAATTGTGTAACCACATACCCAGACTAATACATGTTTCAACCTGTTATATTGAACTTAATAATCAAAATCGTCAGGTATTAATTTATTCATGCATCCGCATCCGGATCACAATTTTCTAGTGGTACATCTGCCTCGTACACGACGTGTATTTCGTTGACCTGCACCCCATAGAAGATTCCCTCGACTTCATCTCGTACACCGGAGGTCCCATCTTCATAGACTGTGGTCACAGTAGCCGTGTATGGTACGTCCATGGAGTAACGGTTACCGGTTATAGTTGCCACTTTTGAGGAGCAAGGTAGGACGCTCATTTCGACCTTAATTGAGGAAGATTTGGTAGTCGTCGTAGAACCTCCCCATTCGTGCTCGTAGTCGACTTTACCCGACACACTTATCTGTTGAAAAATAATTGACGGAGACAATTAATAGACCAGGTACTGTTCAGAAAAGAAAAAAATGAAAAGAATTGAATGTGTTTTTCACGGAAGATTCCACGTTTTCTACCAAAGAGAGGTCCGATATATATTTATGTTTACCAATTTTAAATTTATTTCCTGTTCCTAGTTCCCATTTGTAATCTCGTTCCAGTTCCTGTTCCGTATACTGTCAACAAGAACAGTAACTTATCTAAATTTTATCTGAAGTTACCATACTGTGTTATTATGTCTAATACCATTGCTACATCTATTTCTAAGAGTTTTGAACGTTTCGTTAATGCAGAACTACAGATCTCTTTGAGATGTTGTAAAATTGGTTGATTTTTCAAGGGTAAGGAAAAAATTTCTGACTTTAAAAACAGTGGTTGTGTATATCATATTCCTTGTGGAGACAAAACTTAAGGGGATGATTACATTTTAGAATCCAAACTCTTTTTAATATATATATATATATATATATATATATATATATATATATATATATATATATATATATATATATATATATATATATATATATATATATATGTATATATATATATATATATATATGTATGTTTATATATCAGATTAATGGAACGAAGTGAACAATGGACAATCGAGCTGTTTGTTTAGGTTAGGTTTCTCCCAACTGATGTGTAGACTTTCTTTTATCCGAATTTATTTCTGAGTTATTTCTGTGTGAACTTATCACCCCCACATATGTCTTGATTATTACACGCAGGACTCTTTTTCATTTGTTCAAGAAATTAACTCAATGGACATATCTGGTCGTTATATGGTCTCATTTGATGTCGTAAGGTTCTTCACTAAGTCAGTAACAATACCTTACCAATAGGGGTAAGGTCGAGAAAGCTTAGGTACATAATTCGAACGAAAGAAATCATCCTTATGATGAGAGAAAGTGATTCCTAAGCACTTTACAGAAACAAAATTTGTTTCAACGTTAAATCTATTGAGGTAAGCCGGGCGATGTTTAGATGAAGGTCCAAGCAAGAACAGAGGTGACTTATCATGTTTGTTTTTAGACCTGAACTTTTACAAAACAAATTTAGCACCTTTATGGCCTCACACAAAGACAATTCCGACCCATCTGTAATAATTACTGTATCGTCGGCATACTGAGATACTTTGAGTGAAACTTCAGATATAGAAATGCCTTTGATACGATGACTAAAGTTGATTAAAGCGGTGAGAATTCCTGTACAGATAATAAAAAGGTACGGACTGAATGGGCACCCTTAACGGACACCTTAAAATACGCTGATAATAAACCATTATTCGAAACGCAAGTGGTAACGTTACTATAAAGAACTTTTATCCAGTGTTTAAATTGAGGACCAAACTTAAAATAGAAAAGGGCACATTGAATGAGGCTCTAATCTAAGCGATCGAATGCTTTCATAAAGTCTAAGAATAATAAGCCACCAGGTACAGATTTTTCGTTACAGTACCAAATAAGGTCTTGTACCAATCTTAATGTTTTCACCTATAAATCGCCCTTTCAAAAACCCTGTCTGCTCATAACTGATGGTAGTATTCAACACATCTGTCAAACGGGAATCTATACATTTAGCAGCTATCTTATAACCTGTATTTAGAAGAGTGATAGGACGCCTGTTCAAATACCGAACATCCTTTCCCGGCTTTGGAAGCAACGAAATAATGGCCTTACCCTGTTCATCCGACAAATAACCTATTTCGAATGCATAATTAAACGGGTTCACTACTAGCTGTCCGACATCATCCCAGAAAGCAAGATAAAATTCAACAGGCAATCCATCAGATCCAGGGGATTTATTTTTAGCCGTAGAAAGAAGCACCTGGCTACACTCGGCCAAAGGATAAAAGACCCTCACAATGAGAACTCTGATCGGGAGAAAGAGTGGCATGCTGATAATTCCAGCCTTGATTGACATTAAATAGGGACACACTATTATACTTGGTGTAAAGATTTGAATAAAATCTTTCAGCCTCTAATAAAATATCGTAGGGGGTTATTTAATTTTAAATTGTTGGGGGTGTTTAATTTTAAATTGTTATCAGTGATGAGTGATGATATACACATGTACACACACACATTTACATATGCACTTACATATATATACTTATATATATATATTACTTATATATACATATATATATATATACATATATATAAATGCATATATAAATGCATATATAAGTGCATATATATATGCATATATCAATGCATATATCAATGCATATATAAATGCATATATAAATGCATATATAAATGCATACATAAATGCA
Organism: Stichopus chloronotus; assembly: GCA_021234535.1. Taxonomy (NCBI): domain Eukaryota; kingdom Metazoa; phylum Echinodermata; class Holothuroidea; order Aspidochirotida; family Stichopodidae; genus Stichopus; species Stichopus chloronotus. The sequence goes on along the minus strand of CM037839.1, from coordinate 21,005,501 downwards.
TATACATAAATGCATATATAAATGCATATATAAATGCAGTAAGTTTGGTAGTGACAACAATGTTTCTCTTACTTCATTTTTAAAGATGAACGGTATTCCTGCAGATATTTTCATTTCTACGCCAAACTCTCCGCCCATGTGGTTGTTCCATGAAGTTTCCTCAGAGTATTCGTAAGATTCCTCCGATGAAGTTGTTTGTACAGTTGTGCCTTTGTTTTCAGCGGTGATGTATTTTAAGTTGTCAATACTAGTTCCGCCCAACGCGTAGGCATCGAGCTTGTACTCCACATTGGTCAATCGATATTCTGAGGCTGGTTTTCCAATGATATAGTTGATAAACTGTGGGTCCAGCACAAATGGGGTTTCTGTGAATGCATTATAATTACCCACAGACGTCATCGCACCGAGGCCTTGTCCATCTTCGCCAGCAATTGCTTCGTAAACGGAGATTGCATCGTCACTTTTAGAACCATGGTCATTCCACACTAACTTATACTTTCGTCCAGGGATCGTGTAGGTCTCGTTTACACATCTGAGCTGATTCGCTGTCGGTTGCTGACTATAGCTGGCAATTGCCACGTGTCCGAGAGGACGGAAACCTGCTGGGCATACAGGTTTGTAGAATATCACATCGGTATCACCTCCGGAGCCAGTATCTTTCCACACTTGGGTAAACTCATATGGTGGTGCAAGGATGTGTTCTGATTGTGCCTTTGCCACTAAAAGTGCACCAGGTTTAGGATAATGTCCCTTAGGGTACTGTCCATCAGCAAAATCTCCCAACGAGAAAGAATCCGAAGGACCGTGGCCTCGCCAGACTCCTATGGCCATGCTAGCTCCGGTGCCAGAGTCATCCCAAACTGCTTCGACATCGGGCATCTCGAAAAGAGTAATGTCGGCGTCGGGATCGCCGATGTTCAAATTTTCGATGTTTTTGGCGTGTTTAGCGCTGAGTACGTACGGAGTATCAGTTGGATCGTTGTAGTTTGAAAAAGTGGTAAAGGTCCCAGCGTCGATCCCATAAGTGTCTGAGGATGACGCTCGGTTATTCCTGATTACGCAGTCGTAATCGCCGCCACTCTTTGAGTCAGACCATACCCATTCGTAACATCCTTTTGTGACATACTCCTGCTTGACGCACCTATAGTGGACAACAAAAATCATTACAATACAATATATACAAACTGAAGTAGCTAGAAACTGTACTCTGAACGAAATCCTGTGAAACAACGAGGATGTCCAAGGGCTCCGTTTCCCGCAGTGACACGTGGACGGGTGCCCACCAAAGATTTCAGGGGTGGGGACATGGTATACCATGTCTCTACCATGTTTTGAGTGAATTTTGGAAGTCCGACTATCCATGATATCCTGCCATACCGCGTTAGTGGTAAAGATGTCAAGTACCCATTAGGCGTTATCAAAATAAGCAATAAAGCTAATGAATAAGCTAATGCAAAAGATGGGAACAAGTCTGATACGTTTATTGGCAGCCTTACTTATTGCTTGTTTCATTGATGTTTGCTACCCGGTGGTACAATATTCTATTTCATATGCTTTGCTTATTTGTTGTTATCTGTTTGTCTGGGAGCTAATGCAGAACCCAGCGGTCGAACCAGGAGGGCATGCAGGACTCCCTGTTCAGTCTTTTTTGTGTATTCCATTGTTGTTGTTGTTGTTGTTACGTCAACTTACGTGTAGCTCCCAGCACATATTAATGGAACCCCACGCCCAACTGCGGTGCCCAAAAAACGGTGAAGGAGGGTGAAGATCGACTTATTTCTTGTTTTATATCGGCTCATCGTAATGTTTGTATTTGATAAATTTATCATCAGTACCTCTTATTCTTGTATTTCTTTAATTACTATTTTTCAAGAAACATATAAACCGTGAAATGTTAAAATAAATGACCCCTTTTTTAATCATAATTGTGTCTGGGAAATGCAATTTCCGGCAATCTGGGGGACATTTGTCTAAAGATATTCTGCTACGCTCCGCGCGAACACATGATCGCGAGGAGCGCGACCATGGGTTCGCGCCCCCACCAATTTTCGAAACAAAATGGCGCCCTTGAGGATGTTAACATTACAAGAAGGATTCGTGGGGTGATGGAGGTCGAGGGAGGTCTCATGTGGTGTAAAAATTTTAGAAAAAAGATTAAAAGATAAAATTTGAGCATCAAATATCAGATACATTGTAGATATGTTTTCCCGACCACTCTGTATCAAATTTGATGGAATCACGACCGATTAGCTGTATCGGAGCACGGAGAACGTACGTAGAGAAAGCTAACTCAAAGTATCAATGAAAGTCAGTAAGCCCGAAATTTTGTAACCACCTCAAACAACAACAACAACAACAACAACAACAACAACAACAACAACAACAACAACAACAAAACAACAACAACAACAACAACAACAACAACAACAACAACAACAACAACTGAGAAGGGTGTTCAAAGTTGTTTTCAATTGTTTTCCCGTCATTATCAAGTTTTACTTGATAAAAACGTTCCTAATTACTGTTATTTATATTCCTGGACAGTATATGTTATGACAGATTATATGTAAAATCAGATACTAAGTCTGCCGTCGTCTTGATTAGTGTCCAGTGCCTATCCAGCATACACATTGAAAAGACGTGGAATTCCAGCAAACGACTGTCCTTAGGAAGGAAGGAAGGAATGAAGAAACGGAGTCTACACCGTTGAATTGAATGTATAAGAGAATACGAATATTTGAAGAGAAACTGGGTATAAACTCTGCCTTAGAGGCTACAGACATTAATTCCCTACACTTCGTTATTCTGCGTCATGTAGATTGGATATTGAAGTGCTTTGGGCCATTTGAAATGCATCTTCCTTGATCTATTTGATCACATAGTTGCTTATGCATATTTTGCATTTTCTCCCTGGATGCATTCCTAAGATATCAACAGAGTGAAAACTTTTCTCATAAGGAAAAAAAAAGTTGTGACCTACTTTTAAACTATGACGTATTGATGGTCTATATCTTTTCAAATACTTAATCAAGTGAAAACTACTGTGATTTATGCGCTTTTATGAACGATGCTTGTTTTCAGTATTGTACGATTCGTATAGACCAGAAACGACAGACTATGGATGTATGTAAATTTAACCATTACCTGTACAATGTTTTATCTGGTTCTTGGTCATAATTACCAACAGCGGCATCACCGAGACAAACGAACCCCTCGGGTGGCACAATTTGGTAGATTGTTACGGCATACTTTCCTCTCGTTCCACTGTCACTCCATTTCCAAGTGAAACTCGCAGGAGGGGCAAGAGCTCCACCCTCGAGGTCCTTTACCATTACAGAGGTACGTTCCACTGGTAAATTATAATTGCCAACCGCCACGTCCCCGAGAAGGTAGTATCCATGTTGTCGATTCACAGGACGATGAATGGTCAAAGCATGTGTACATCCAGTGTCGGTATCATCGTAAACCCAGGAGTAAAGGTTCTTTTGCCTCTTGAATGCTATCGGAGGAATGTCTTGCTTCAAAACTTAATGAAAATTCAGATGATGAAAGGTCACTTATCTCAGTTGTTAAATTATATGATACGATATATATATTTTATATAGCAGACCAGAATCAAAGCGAGTGGAAGTAATGACAAGCAAACTCGACTATGCAATCAGTAAGTAAATGAAAGGAAAAAAGTCAAGAGGCATTATCCGTGGAATTTCAAATGAAGAGAAAAAAAGGAAAAAGAGAAAGAAATAGCAGTTTGCAGTTATCTAAGTCTATTCTTTGAGTCTTAATAAAAACGTAGAATTTACATACAATACTGTTTAACGAGGAGATAATGAAACAATCTGAAAGCGTTACATTATATAAATAGTTGCGAAGACTTAAGTTTAAAATAAGGTACAGAATATGACGAGAATTACAACTACTTTTACTTCAATCAATTGAAAGTAGTTATTAAAATCAACGGAATTGTACAATCAAATCAAGTACAGTAATTAGAGTATAGGTTAAAGCACTAGCATAACAACGGGCTATTACGTATATAGACGGAGAGTGTAGAGGATTGTCACGTGACATTGCCTTTTAAATTGACTGGACGTCAAGGTTCATGCGCCGAAGGTGTGTTATCGATACCCGCAAATTAAGGCCTTTGCTACAATAGTTACTTAGTGGACGCCTGGATGTAAAAACAGAAACACCGGCAGTGCAGTGACGTACAGTGAGGGACGTCTACATGGAAAAAAGAGTCGTCTACATGAAAAAAAAAAGAGTCGTGATCATGAATGTAACACGGAAGAGGTTCGGGTTTTTTGCTGTCTTTTTTTATAGGTAGGAAGGAGTTGATGTTTGAAGTAACATCATGAATAAGAAGAGATTAGTTTGCAATGACCAAATTTAAAAAAAAACTTGGACGACCGATGATGGGATTACATTAATTAGTAACCCCAACGGGTTTGTTGAAGGTGAACGGCATAAATGACGCAATTCAAAGTTCATCAACGTATGGTATCGTAACTGTTACATAGAATTGAATAAAGTATAATGTAAAAAAACTAAAGTAACCTTAAGTTAAGAACAATGATAAATGGTGATTCATGAATGGCGATTCAAACTGACTTGAGTAATGTTTCGTTTGTTTTTAGGTATTTATTTAATTCCGATTGTTTAATTTGTGCAATGTTTCGCACAAAGACTAATAAACATTAACGTTCATCTAGTCAAGTATTCATATGTCACTCATAACTTAAAACATTCTATAAGGAGAAGTTATTTTCAGGTAAGTGTCAAAGAAATGGTCCAATGTTGGCCATTTTGATGCTTAAAACTCCACATTGAGTAATTTGGTAGAACCCCGAGGATTTTGGTAAAGGTTAAACACATAATTGATGCAATTTAAAGTTCATCAACGCACGGTACCGTAACTGTTACGTAGAACTGAATGCCGGTTTATGTTAAAAAAGTAAAATAAAGTTTAGTTGAGGAAAATGACGAATGGTGACGATTCATGCTGACTCGAGTAATGTTTTGTTTGATTTCAGGTCTTTTTTAACTCCGATTATTTAATTTGTGCAATGTTTTGCACAAAGACTAATAAACAGATTAACGTTCATCTAGTCATATGTTCATATGTTACTTATAACTTAAAACATTCGATAAGGAGAATTTTTGTCAGGTAACAAGTGTCAAAGAATGAATGGTTCAGTGTTGGTCATTTTGATGCTTAAAACTCCACATTGAGTAATTTGGTAGAATTATCTTAATTTTCCTAAACCTGATCAGTTTCGTTTACATGCTATTGATAAATGTTCAAAACTAAAGTATCCCATGGGTCACTTACCAAGGAACATTAATGATATAGTCATCACCATGTGGATATGAACTCTTCAACGTGACAAAATTTTTACAGACTTATCTATAGGTACTTAATATCCAACTTTAAGATACTTATGAACACTTATATAATTATAAAGTTACATATTGATTGAAAATCTCTCCCTATAAAGTGCAAACAAACTGTTTGTATATCAATTAAAAACAAATGACAGTCCATTGAATCAAACAAAATCAATTAAAACAGTAACAGTTGCTGTGAGGCTAAACGATATTGAAGAGAGTGCGCAACAACAAGAAGAAACTTACCGGGATTTATGTCCGTATCCGACAGCGCAAGTGGGGTGCAGATGAGAAGCTGGACGAAAATCAACAAAAGATTCATCTTGATCGACGACTTATGCCAAGCAAAGGAATTACAGCCCTTTATATTTTAAATTTACCCGTGCGCCTCTCTTCATCTCGACGAAGTTACGTAACGGTTAAAACAAGTTTACGTAACAGCTAAAACAAGTGTAATTAAAAATCCAGTGGCCTAGATAAGGAAGATATTAGATATCAGTTCATGGTAGCCCCATGTATGGCCGGCAAGTGTACTTTGTCAGTCTGTGACATTGACTTCATTGTTGTTTATGATAAGTTGAACACGTTTTTTTTTTTTATGAATTGTAACTGTAGCTGTAGCTGTGATTGAACTGCAATCACTTCCATCTGTGTACTCGATCGAGTGATGATTAATATTTTAATATTACAAAAGATCCATCCTCCAACCATATCTTAGTAACGACTTCTTTTTTTGTTTGTGTAAGAGGGGAGGGGATAGTGCAACAGCACTCCCCAATACCTCCGACCCACCCTCTTTATGGGTAGGCAAGAGAAATCAAGATGTTCTGTAACTGCTGTAATGATATTTCTGTGTTAGATATCTGGGCTTCTGTATAACCCCATGCATGGAGTTATTAAGTATAAATGTAATTCCCACCGTAAACACTCAATTTTAACCATAACTGTAAAACCTACCGTAAATGTAATAATTTTTAACCATAAATGTAGTAACTGACACACCATAAATGTAATAATTGATCCAAAATAAATGTAATATTTTTTCACCATGAATGTCATAATCCGAACCCAAACCATAACCGTCATAAATGTTTTCATCATAAATGTAGTAATAATAAATAACGGTGTTGAGGGGAAGTCAACTTTTCTTATCGGAAGTTAAAAGTGATCAAGACAATCAAGATGTCGGTAACTGAGACAGGATTTGATCAACCGAATGGGTCTGTTTGGTACAATTTTTGGTGTAGTTCACGCATTCAACATTAAGACTTCGGTGAGAGAAAGAGTGGCAATTGTAATCTTGATTCATCGGTCTTGATGATGGTCTTGAGTCAGTGTACTTACAGGGTCTGATTTATGCATGGACCAGTGGGGGCACGTGCTCAGGGACCCCCCCCCCCCCGAAAAAGAGAACCCCACACAAACAAGGAATAAAGAGCACAAAAAGTTATGAATTAAGGTACGTCTCACTTCAAAGGAGAATCACTGCTATAAGAGAGAAGATGCCATCAATGTTGGAGTGTGCTGGGAGATCATATGAGCTTGTTTTTGCTTCATTTCATGTACATTGGTCAATGGAGATCATCTTTAGTATGCGTGTGTGTTGGGGGTTATTTGGGGGGAGTGACCGTAACATTTTTTTTCTTCCTCCCATTTTTTTTTCTTCCTCAAATAATTTGAGCCACTGTATTCTTGTGGAGGATCATAGTCGAAAGTACCCTCTCATTAGTTCGTGCTCCCCTAGATATATCCGGCCATGTAGACAAGAGTGCAGCATATGTTTCATTCGACTTATTCTTTGTTTGCTGCTAGTATATTCTGTCGAATGATAGGCCTGTAGGGTGCAATAAAGACAGACTGGAATTTAAACTTCATGGACATATACTTTGAAATAACGTTTTAGGTGTCGTTACGTGAGTACAACTTTATTAACCTCTACTCATACAATAAGAAATTAAACATTTTGTAATTGCCGAGATCTGCACATTCAAGTAGATTACCCGACCACGAATGCAATCAATCGATGTCATACACCCCATATGGCTACGCCTTCCTAACAAAGCATATGGCTACACGCACCACTTTGTGGCTTTAAACATAATACAGCATGCCCAGAAAAAAAAAGCACCACACACTCCCAAAAGTTAACTTTTTGAAACATGTGGTGCAGAGGCCGCCCAGTACCACTCCGCCAGTTTTAGAATTCACTACATTTGTGGTTAAAAATTATTACATTAAATTTTAAGGTCAGATTAAGACATTTATGGTTATTATCTCATCGCCTTCTAGGGGCTAAGATGAGATATTGTAGCCACTTGGCTAGTGGAGCTATATATTGTGCTGTGCAACCGTAGCAGAACGGTTGCCATGGAAACGCTTGGAGTGGATGAGTAGCGAAAACCCCAGGGTATCCCATGGTAGAGTGATCATGGGTACAGGAGGGTCCTGATGGGTGGTATAAAGGAAAACGTGTCGGTGCCAATGTGTGTGCGTGTGTGTGCGTGCGTGCGTGCGTGCGTGTGTGTGCCTCCGGACCTGTCCAAATTGTGATTTTTCCAGAATAGTTTGAAAAGTGTATGAGCAATTAAGTTTAAACTTGGTAAGGTTGATGCCAATATGTCCAAGATGTATCAGTTGTATGGTAAATCGAGTCAAATTTGCTGATTTTTTAGAAAAAAAAAGAGCCAATTTTGCCCCAAAATTGCTATTTCCAGCATATCTTGAGAAGTATTTGAGCATTAATGCAAAATTTGGCAAAGACTTATCTGAGAATGAAATATTTCAAGGTATATCACTTTTGTAGTAAAGAGAGTGAAATTTGCTGATTTTTGAGAGAAAAAAAAGCCAATTTTGCCCCCACATTGGTATTTCCAGCATATCTTGAGAACTATAAAACCAATTAACTTAAAGTTTTGTAAGTACTTAGCTGAGAACACATTGTTCAACATAGTGTTACTGTAATGATAAATTCAGGAAAATTTGCTGATTTTTTGAGAGAAAAAGCCAATTTTGTCCCAAAATTGGTATTTGCGGCGTATCTTGAGATGTATTTGAGCATTTAATGCAAAATTTTTCAAGGATTTACTTGAGAATATAATATTCAAGATATGTCACTTTTTTTATTAATGAGAGTGAAATTTTCTGATTTTTTTTAGAAAAAAAAAGCCAATTTCGCCCCAAAATTTTTAGGCCCATTTGCATGCCCTGTATTGAAATCAATGCATGTTGGAGATGAGATACGCAACTCCGTGGATTGCCCTCTTGTTATCATTGCAATGATGGTAGAGTTAGTTAAAATTTATTGCATTATGGTGGGTATTACATTTGTGGCTAAATGTTAGGCTATAGAATTACCTTTATGGTGGGTAATACATTAGTGACTTTTATTACATTTACGACGTGTACATATCATAATATTATCTCTAAAGATAATTGTTAGTGAGATGCGACTTGGATGACTTGGATGGTTGTAGGATAATTTAAGAAGCTTGGGACTCTCTAAGACAGGCGTGGGCAACCTGCCGGGCGCATGCGCTACTGATTTTTTTTTTCGGTCTCAAAAGATGTCTCAAGAAGATAAAAGGTAATTGTCAGTGACGAACGACTCTTTCACTGAATGCTGCCAGGTAGGCCTCTATTTTCCCATTACCTATCAACAATACTATATTGTTTAGTGAATTACGATTTGTATTGCTTAAAATTCTCAGAATGAAAGGTTTGAAATCAATCGCAGGGCATAGGTCAAGTGCAGCCCGAACAATATCTCCTTCCGCATATCTGGCCCGTTCAGAACAAAAAAAGTTGAACACCCCTGCTCTAAGACAAGAAAACGATACCAAATATAAAAAGGAATACACAACGAATTGGCTATTAATAATTCAAACTTTTTTGAGTCCGATAAGAGAACAAAACGATGCAAAAACAAAGAGAACAGTAAATATTCACGCAGCCCTAAACTTTTCCAAAAAGTGAAGCATATGAAAGAATACGTCAGTGCTTAAGTCCAAACACAAACTAAACCATACGCCCAAACACGCTGATGCTAGAAACAACGAGGGTGTTTCAAATGTAACAGATTGCGATGTGATTTATGCGGTTATTATTATAAGCAAAACCCTCAATTTACCAGTTCCGTCACTGGTAAATCTTAGACTATCATTGCTAAGGTATCCTGTGCTACTTCTAATGTTATTTATCCAACTATGTGTTGCAAGTGTAATGTGCAATGTAAAAGGTCCACGAATTTAAAATCCGCTTTAGAAATCAGTAATGTTACATGGGAGACGTAGGTGAGAACTTGCAATCCGTTTTCGTAATTCTTCACGTAAATTGAAAATATCCAATTCATGGTAACGGAACACATTCTAAGCAAAATTATATGTTGAACATACTATACGTTGAAAACACTTAAATAGAAGGGTGTTACAACCGAAAATGTAAAAGTGTACAATTAACTGACAATGTAATAAAAATCAACCGATAATGTAAAACGAACTGAAAATGTAGTAAAACAATTGCTGATCGCGATAATGTAGTAACAAATCAACAAAATAACAATAGTAACAAAATCAATAATGCTATAACAATAATGTAGTAAAAAAATTACTGCTGCTGTATTAATGACAAACCTGTACTTTTATAACTGATGTAAGTATGCATTACTAAGTAATAAACACAAAAATGCATTGTGGTTTTGATGACGCATTATGAATCTGGCTTACTAAGGCAAGGATGTGCAACATCCTTGGTTTTTGTACTATTTCAGTAATATATCATACCACCAATTGATATCAAACAACCGCTGTACACAATGACATATGCTGACCTAAGATGATGATCTACGATGCATGTATTCAAGATTGCATCTATGCCTTTTTTTTTTTTTTTTTGTTTTTGTTGAGCTTTTAGAACACAATGAGATGTGGTACACCGACATAACATCTTATGATTGTTGTCTCTAAGTGTTACAGTGTTGTCCTACAGTGTTACAGTGTTGTCCTACAGTGTTACAGTGTTGTCCTACAGTGTTACATTTGAAGTACTGATTCCCGTGTTTTCTGTTATCAGGGGCATTACAAGATATGTCCTTGCAAAGTTTCATCGATGTACTCAATATGGGATTTAAATGTGAAAACAAGTCCATTGAGATTGCTCTTAAAAGCTATTTAAACCATTTTGTGCACTTGAGGACATTCAGATCTGCAATCAGTTGCATGATATTGACGAGACTGCACAATTTTCATGCATTTACTCTAAACATGTACCTTAAACGTATTTGGGGGTCATTCAACCCCTCCCCCACACCAGAAGCACAATTTTCAAAGCTAAAGAATGTCCATTCCTATGTCCCCATATCACCACTTTTAAATTCATGCAATCAAACCTTTTGCACTCGAGATGTGAATTAAACTTAAGTTGACAGTCAGGACGCAACATATATATTCTGACAAAATGATGACAATAATAACGATACAATTTTCGGCAACCCCTTTTTAATTTGCACAATCCAAAGCATAAAAATGCCATGTCGTCGCCACCTGGCTAGTGCATGGGTGACAATGTCCCCCAAATCATATTTTGACCGTGTATATATACATGCCATGAAAGTGTTGTAACAAAGATGTTCCATGTATCCTGGTTGAATATTAATTTATTATTTTTCTCCTTTTCGCAAAAAAATATATATTGATTCCGTTCCAGATTAAGTTATCTTGTTGGCAAAAGAGGTGAGAGCTTTGTTGAGTGAGGGGGTGCCTGATTGAGAAAGATCTCCAAAAGAATGGGAATCCGTAGCAGCCAAAGAGCATGAACCCCAGATAGGTTGTCGTAAATATAGTGACATACCGTACCAACTTGGAAAGAATTTGTGTGCAGTCAAAGGAGCATTCATCGATTTTGTGTGAACACACATTATCATACCCAAGCGCTTGTTAATGGGATGAAACTCACATCCGTATAGAAAAGGAATACATTCGCCCCTTTTGATCGTTTCGACTGTTTTCTCGGTACAGAGTAGCAGGCGTCAGGGTCTCATTGGAGGCATGTCGCCATACGTCTGTGAAAGGATATGTCAGGTGCATGCCCAGGATTTGCAGCAACCCGGGATTCTTCGCCTGAGGACATTGTAAGTCCAGGATTAAGCTGATCGCCACCATCAATTGACATCAACTGTACAAGGAAATATTTGGCTTTGCAAACCTCCCAGACTCCCGGAAACGGCACATTCGTAGTCTTAATAATTTGGACTGTTTCTGTCTAGATTATTTCCAATTAGTAAACCACATTCGACCTTTCGACAGCTGTGCTTTTTTCTTTAATAAACATCACAAGATCATACTATCTACGCGGAACGCCACAATCGGTCGACGTTACGCACACCAGAACATTTTGTGCCAAAGACACCTCCCAGGTCACAGGAAATGCCATTTTCGAACCCATTTGGTCTGTTTATTTTACCCTGTACCTCTCCGCTACAAATAAATGTAGCTTAAATTTGATAGAGAGCACATTTATTTTTTAATTCAAAATATGATTTGGGGATGTGCCCCTTTTCTACCACCCCCCCCCCCCCCATCCTTGGAGGCGCAGCAGGCTAGGTAGGCTCATGGATGTATAGCTGATCTCGATAATTCAGACAGGAGTAAAATGAGCCCCACGGATAGAGGAAGTTGAATTCTAGTTTTTGGTTCTTAATGTGTAGATAGGGAATTGCATTGTTAACCGTTGGACGAGATGAGCCGATGATGCTTTTAATTTTTAATCACCAGGTATTCTTGATATTGTAAGAGCTGAGTTTTGGGTAAGACGTTTCCTTTGATTCTTATTTTTACATTTGAAAGTTTTCTCCAGTGGATAAGAGTTTACCCTAAGGGTTCACAAAAAGTTCAAGTTTAAAATGTAAATGACATATTAAACCATATAATTTATTTCCCTCTTCGAATTAACTTCTAGTTATTTATATTTCACATCTCAGTGCAGTATAAGAGTAGAGTTAAACTGTGCATACGCCTATTTAACCTATCGTCTGCTTTCTGGATTTGATCAAACAAAACTCGTAGAAATAATGAACAATTCAATGTCAGGTTAGGATCAGATTTAGATCTTGAATAAATTTGTGATTGCCGCATTCGTCACAATTACCCATTGGATTTTTTCCTATGCATGTCCAATAAGCCACAAAGAGAAATCGACGGTCATTTAGTCTTTCGACAATGGCGAGGAGAATTATGTACAGATTAACATTTTCTCAATTCTCAATTTTTTTCAGTTCTCAGGCTATAGCCTTGACGTTCCTATAAAGTTGAATCAAATCGATGACTTTTCAAGAATTAAAAAATGTTTTGAAAAGCTTACTCAAATTTGAACACACTTGTATCTACCGCAAAGAACGTGAAAATATCAAAATTTTGACATTCTCAACCAGTTGGCAGTCCTTCAAAATGTAGTTTATACAAAAAGATTGTCATTTCTTAAGATTCATGGATAACTTTAAAGGCACTCATTAACTTATCCCTCACTCTGATATTTGACACGGTTATCGATTCTCCATCGATCGCATGGAACGAACAGACATCCGTAAATTACTCAGTGTGCACTCAGTGCACTGAACCGAAAATGTCAGTTAAACATTTGATATCTTTGTGAGTTATTTAAAGTTAACTGTTCATTATACAATTTCCCATTTAGAAAAATAATTTTCAATTCGTGAATACAGATGAGATCATCCCTTCTCCTCGGCTGGATGTCACCTTAAAGTGATAATGTGGACATATTCCTCAGTGAATCCGATTTCGGGTTAATTCCGACATTTGGAGAAGCAATTTACGATGTTAGTTAAATGACGTTAGATATATGATCAATATAATATGCGTTTGCCACACATGGCAACGGTTATCATTTCTCGACGCTGGAAATAAGAATTCGAAAACAAGACATCTTTGAAAAAGTAAATGATCTTGTCAAAATTTTACCGTGTCGGTAAGATTATAGCCATGGGTTTTGAAAATACTACGGTGCTTATAGAGTTTCAAACTCTACTTACAGAGACCAGATCTCTTATTCAATATGGAATCATTTTAAATCTTATAATTTTAACATTCCCAGTTTCAACAAAGTAGGAGGTCTTTCAAAATGTAGTTCACAAAAAACAAAACATTGTCATTTCTCAAAGGCCATGGATAAAGTTACGCATCAATTGAAATTTTACTCATCGATTTGAAAACTGTTGGAAATCCAAACAGTACATCAATCGCAAAAAAAGACAGACATAGGAAGAAACAAGCGCTATGAATAAAAGTTTGTATTTGTTGTTAGACACCATCTCCATTTCGAGTGTTATCACAAATAGCCTAGAACCAGTAAAATTATCAACGACAATTTTTTAAGAAGTATATATTTGGAATGCATGCCTTTATCATGTATTTTCGGAATTAAGGTCCACAAAGGAAAATTATAAACATCATGCACTAATTGTGTAACCACATACCCAGACTTACATGTTTCAACTTGTTATATTGAACTTAATAATCAAAATCGCTCAGGTATTAATTTATTCATGCATCCGCATCCGGATCACAATTTTCTAGTGGTACATCTGCCTCGTACACGACGTGTATTTCGTTGACCTGCACCCCATAGAAGATTCCCTCGACTTCATCTCGTACACCGGAGGTCCCATCTTCATAGACTGTGGTAACAGTAGCCGTGTATGGTACGTCCATGGAGTAACGGCTACCGGTTATAGTTGCCACTTTTGAGGAGCAAGGTAGGACGCTCATTTCGACCTTAATTGAGGAAGATTTGGTAGTCGTCGTAGAACCTCCCCATTCGTGCTCGTAGTCGACTTTACCCGACACACTTATCTGTTGAAAAATAATTGACGGAGACAATTAATAGACCAGGTACTGTTCAGAAAAGAAAAAAATGAAAAGAATTGAATGTGTTTTTCACGGAAGATTCCACGTTTTCTACCAAAGAGAGGTCCGATATATATTTATGTTTACCAATTTTAAATTTATTTCCTGTTCCTAGTTCCCATTTGTAATCTCGTTCCAGTTCCTGTTCCGTATACTGTCAACAAGAACAGTAACTTATCTAAATTTTATCTGAAGTTACCATACTGTGTTATTATGTCTAATACCATTGCTACATCTATTTCTAAGAGTTTTGAACGTTTCGTTAATGCAGAACTGCAGATCTCTTTGAGATGTTGTAAAATTGGTTGATTTTTCAAGGGTAAGGAAAAAATTTCTGACTTTAAAAACAGTGGTTGTGTATATCATATTCCTTGTGGAGACAAAACTTAAGGGGATGATTACATTTTAGAATCCAAACTCTTTTTAAAATATATATATATATATGTATATATATATATGTATGTTTATATATCAGATTAATGGAACGGAGTGAACAATGGACAATCGAGCTGTTTGTTTAGATTAGGTTTCTCCCAACTGATGTGTAGACTTTCTTTTATCCGAATTTATTTCTGAGTTATTTCTGTGTGAACTTATCACCCCCACATATGTCTTGATTATTACACGCAGGACTCTTTTTCATTTGTTCAAGAAATTAACTCAATGGACATATCTGGTCGTTATATGGTCTCATTTGATGTCGTAAGGTTCTTCACTAAGTCAGTAACAACACCTTACCAATAGGGGTAAGGTCGAGAAAGCTTAGGTACATAATTCGAACGAAAGAAATCATCCTTATGATGAGAGAAAGTGATTCCTAAGTACTTTACAGAAACAAAATTTGTTTCAACGTTAAATCTATTGAGGTAAGCCGGGCGATGTTTAGATGAAGGTCCAAGCAAGAACAGAGGTGACTTATCATGTTTGTTTTTAGACCTGAACTTTTACAAAACAAATTTAGCACCTTTATGGCCTCACACAAAGACAATTCCGACCCATCTGTAATAATTACTGTATCGTCGGCATACTGAGATACTTTGAGTGAAACTTCAGATATAGAAATGCCTTTGATACGATGACTAAAGTTGATTAAAGCGGTGAGAATTCCTGTACAGATAATAAAAAGGTACGGACTGAATGGGCACCCTTAACGGACACCTTAAAATACGCTGATAATAAACCATTATTCGAAACGCAAGTGGTAACGTTACTATAAAGAACTTTTATCCAGTGTTTAAATTGAGGACCAAACTTAAAATAGAAAAGGGCACATTGAATGAGGCTCTAATCTAAGCGATCGAATGCTTTCATAAAGTCTAAGAATAATAAGCCACCAGGTACAGATTTTTCGTTACAGTACCAAATAAGGTCTTGTACCAATCTTAATGTTTTCACCTATAAATCGCCCTTTCAAAAACCCTGTCTGCTCATAACTGATGGTAGTATTCAACACAGCTGTCAAACGGGAATCTATACATTTAGCAGCTATCTTATAACCTGTATTTAGAAGAGTGATAGGACGCCTGTTCAAATACCGAACATCCTTTTCCGGCTTTGGAAGCAACGAAATAATGGCCTTACCCTGTTCATCCGACAAATAACCTATTTCGAATGCATAATTAAACGGGCTCACTACTAGCTGTCCGACATCATCCCAGAAAGCAAGATAAAATTCAACAGGCAATCCATCAGATCCAGGGGATTTATTTTTAGCCGTAGAAAGAAGCACCTGGCTACACTCGGCCAAAGGATAAAAGACCCTCACAATGAGAACTCTGATCGGGTGAAAGAGTGGCATGCTGGTAATTCCAGCCTTGATTGAAATTAAATAGGGACACACTATTATACTTGGTGTAAAGATTTGAATAAAATCTTTCAGCCTCTAATAAAATATCGTTGGGGGTTATTTAAGTGTAAATTGTTGGGGATGTTTAATTTTAAATTGTTATCAGTGATGAGTGATGATATACACATGTACACACACACATTTACATATGCACTTACATATATATACTTATATATATTACTTATATATGCATTTATATATATATATATACATATATATAAATGCATATATAAATGCATATATATAAATGCATATGTAAATGCATATATAAATGCATATATAAATGCATATATATAAATGCATATACATAAATGCATATATAAATGCATATACATAAATGCATATATAAATGCATATATAAATGCAGTAAGTTTGGTAGTGACAACAATGTTTCTCTTACTTCATTTTTAAAGATGAACGGTATTCCTGCGGATATTTTCATTTCTACGCCAAACTCTCCGCCCATGTGGTTGTTCCATGAAGTTTCCTCAGAGTATTCGTAAGATTCCTCCGATGAAGTTGTTTGTACAGTTGTGCCTTTGTTTTCAGCGATGATGTATTTTAAGTTGTCAATACTAGTTCCGCCCAACGCGTAGGCATCGAGCTTGTACTCCACATTGGTCAATCGATATTCTGAGGCTGGTTTTCCAATGATATAGTTGATAAACTGTGGGTCCAGCACAAATGGGGTTTCTGTGAATGCATTATAATTACCCACAGACGTCATCGCACCGAGGCCTTGTCCATCTTCGCCAGCAATTGCTTCGTAAACGGAGATTGCATCGTCACTTTTAGAACCATGGTCATTCCACACTAACTTATACTTTCGTCCAGGGATCGTGTAGGTCTCGTTTACACATCTGAGCTGATTCGCTGTCGGTTGCTGACTATAGCTGGCAATTGCCACGTGTCCGAGAGGACGGAAACCTGCTGGGCATACAGGTTTGTAGAATATCACATCGGTATCACCTCCGGAGCCAGTATCTTTCCACACTTGCGTAAACTCATATGGTGGTGCAAGGATGTGTTCTGATTGTGCCTTTGCCACTAAAAGTGCACCAGGTTTAGGATAATGTCCCTTAGGGTACTGTCCATCAGCAAAATCTCCCAACGAGAAAGAATCCGAAGGACCGTGGCCTCGCCAGACTCCTATGGCCATGCTAGCTCCGGTGCCCGAGTCATCCCAAACTGCTTCGACATCGGGCATCTCGAAAAGAGTAATATCGGCGTCGGGATCGCCGATGTTCAAATTTTCGATGTTTTTGGCGTGTTTAGCGCTGAGTACGTACGGAGTATCAGTTGGATCGTTGTAGTTTGAAAAAGTGGTAAAGGTCCCAGCGTCGATCCCGTAAGTGTCTGAGGATGACGCTCGGTTATTCCTGATTACGCAGTCGTAATCGCCGCCACTCTTTGAGTCAGACCATACCCATTCGTAACATCCTTTTGTGACATACTCCTGCTTGACGCACCTATAGTGGACAACAAAAATCATTACAATACAATATATACAAACTGAAGTAGCTAGAAACTGTACTCTGAACGAAATCCTGTGAAACAACGAGGATGTCCAAGGGCTCCGTTTCCCGCAGTGACACGTGGACGGGTGCCCACCAAAGATTTCAGGGGTGGGGACATGGTATACCATGTCTCTACCATGTTTTGAGTGAATTTTGGAAGTCCGACTATCCATGATATCCTGCCATACCGCGTTAGTGGTAAAGATGTCAAGTACCCATTAGGCGTTATCAAAATAAGCAATAAAGCTAATGAATAAGCTAATGCAAAAGATGGGAACAAGTCTGATACGTTTATTGGCAGCCTTACTTATTGCTTGTTTCATTGATGTTTGCTACCCGGTGGTACAATATTCTATTTCATATGCTTTGCTTATTTGTTGTTATCTGTTTGTCTGGGAGCTAATGCAGAACCCAGCGGTCGAACCAGGAGGGCATGCAGGACTCCCTGTTCAGTCTTTTTTGTGTATTCCATTGTTGTTGTTGTTGTTGTTACGTCAACTTACGTGTAGCTCCCAGCACATATTAATGGAACCCCACGCCCAACTGCGGTGCCCAAAAAACGGTGAAGGAGGGTGAAGATCGACTTATTTCTTGTTTTATATCGGCTCATCGTAATGTTTGTATTTGATAAATTTATCATCAGTACCTCTTATTCTTGTATTTCTTTAATTACTATTTTTCAAGAAACATATAAACCGTGAAATGTTAAAATAAATGACCCCTTTTTTAATCATAATTGTGTCTGGGAAATGCAATTTCCGGCAATCTGGGGGACATTTGTCTAAAGATATTCTGCTACGCTCCGCGCGAACACATGATCGCGAGGAGCGCGACCATGGGTTCGCGCCCCCACCAATTTTCGAAACAAAATGGCGCCCTTGAGGATGTTAACATTACAAGAAGGATTCGTGGGGTGATGGAGGTCGAGGGAGGTCTCATGTGGTGTAAAAATTTTAGAAAAAAGATTAAAAGATAAAATTTGAGCATCAAATATCAGATACATTGTAGATATGTTTTCCCGACCACTCTGTATCAAATTTGATGGAATCACGACCGATTAGCTGTATCGGAGCACGGAGAACGTACGTAGAGAAAGCTAACTCAAAGTATCAATGAAAGTCAGTAAGCCCGAAATTTTGTAACCACCTCAAACAACAACAACAACAACAACAACAACAACAACAACAACAACAACAACAACAACAACAACAACAACAACAACAACAACAACAACAACAACAACAACAACAACAACTGAGAAGGGTGTTCAAAGTTGTTTTCAATTGTTTTCCCGTCATTATCAAGTTTTACTTGATAAAAACGTTCCTAATTACTGTTATTTATATTCCTGGACAGTATATGTTATGACAGATTATATGTAAAATCAGATACTAAGTCTGCCGTCGTCTTGATTAGTGTCCAGTGCCTATCCAGCATACACATTGAAAAGACGTGGAATTCCAGCAAACGACTGTCCTTAGGAAGGAAGGAAGGAATGAAGAAACGGAGTCTACACCGTTGAATTGAATGTATAAGAGAATACGAATATTTGAAGAGAAACTGGGTATAAACTCTGCCTTAGAGGCTACAGACATTAATTCCCTACACTTCGTTATTCTGCGTCATGTAGATTGGATATTGAAGTGCTTTGGGCCATTTGAAATGCATCTTCCTTGATCTATTTGATCACATAGTTGCTTATGCATATTTTGCATTTTCTCCCTGGATGCATTCCTAAGATATCAACAGAGTGAAAACTTTTCTCATAAGGAAAAAAAAAGTTGTGACCTACTTTTAAACTATGACGTATTGATGGTCTATATCTTTTCAAATACTTAATCAAGTGAAAACTACTGTGATTTATGCGCTTTTATGAACGATGCTTGTTTTCAGTATTGTACGATTCGTATAGACCAGAAACGACAGACTATGGATGTATGTAAATTTAACCATTACCTGTACAATGTTTTATCTGGTTCTTGGTCATAATTACCAACAGCGGCATCACCGAGACAAACGAACCCCTCGGGTGGCACCATTTGGTAGATTGTTACGGCATACTTTCCTCTCGTTCCACTGTCACTCCATTTCCAAGTGAAACTCGCAGGAGGGGCAAGAGCTCCACCCTCGAGGTCCTTTACCATTACAGAGGTACGTTCCACTGGTAAATTATAATTGCCAACCGCCACGTCCCCGAGAAGGTAGTATCCATGTTGTCGATTCACAGGACGATGAATGGTCAAAGCATGTGTACATCCAGTGTCGGTATCATCGTAAACCCAGGAGTAAAGGTTCTTTTGCCTCTTGAATGCTATCGGAGGAATGTCTTGCTTCAAAACTTAATGAAAATTCAGATGATGAAAGGTCACTTATCTCAGTTGTTAAATTATATGATACGATATATATATTTTATATAGCAGACCAGAATCAAAGCGAGTGGAAGTAATGACAAGCAAACTCGACTATGCAATCAGTAAGTAAATGAAAGGAAAAAAGTCAAGAGGCATTATCCGTGGAATTTCAAATGAAGAGAAAAAAGGAAAAAGAGAAAGAAATAGCAGTTTGCAGTTATCTAAGTCTATTCTTTGAGTCTTAATAAAAATGTAGAATTTACATACAATACTGTTTAACGAGGAGATAATGAAACAATTTGAAAGCGTTACATTATATAAATAGTTGCGAAGACTTAAGTTTAAAATAAGGTACAGAATATGACGAGAATTACAACTACTTTTACTTCAATCAATTGAAAGTAGTTATTAAAATCAACGGAATTGTACAATCAAATCAAGTACAGTAATTAGAGTATAGGTTAAAGCACTAGCATAACAACGGGCTATTACGTATATAGACGGAGAGTGTAGAGGATTGTCACGTGACATTGCCTTTTAAATTGACTGGACGTCAAGGTTCATGCGCCGAAGGTGTGTTATCGATACCCGCAAATTAAGGCCTTTGCTACAATAGTTACTTAGTGGACGCCTGGATGTAAAAACAGAAACACCGGCAGTGCAGTGACGTACAGTGAGGGACGTCTACATGGAAAAAAGAGTCGTCTACATGAAAAAAAAAGAGTCGTGATCATGAATGTAACACGGAAGAGGTTCGGGTTTTTTGCTGTCTTTTTTTATAGGTAGGAAGGAGTTGATGTTTGAAGTAACATCATGAATAAGAAGAGATTAGTTTGCAATGACCAAATTTAAAAAAAACTTGGACGACCGATGATGGGATTACATTAATTAGTAACCCCAACGGGTTTGTTGAAGGTGAACGGCATAAATGACGCAATTCAAAGTTCATCAACGTATGGTATCGTAACTGTTACATAGAATTGAATAAAGTATAATGTAAAAAAACTAAAGTAACCTTAAGTTAAGAACAATGATAAATGGTGATTCATGAATGGCGATTCAAACTGACTTGAGTAATGTTTCGTTTGTTTTTAGGTATTTATTTAATTCCGATTGTTTAATTTGTGCAATGTTTCGCACAAAGACTAATAAACATTAACGTTCATCTAGTCAAGTATTCATATGTCACTCATAACTTAAAACATTCTATAAGGAGAAGTTATTTTCAGGTAAGTGTCAAAGAAATGGTCCAATGTTGGCCATTTTGATGCTTAAAACTCCACATTGAGTAATTTGGTAGAACCCCGAGGATTTTGGTAAAAGGTTAAAGACATAATTGATGCAATTTAAAGTTCATCAACGCACGGTACCGTAACTGTTACGTAGAACTGAATGCCGGTTTATGTTAAAAAAAGTAAAATAAAGTTTAGTTGAGAAAAATGAAGAATGGTGACGATTCATGCTGACTCGAGTAATGTTTTGTTTGATTTCAGGTCTTTTTTAATTCCGATTATTTAATTTGTGCAATGTTTTGCACAAAGACTAATAAACAGATTAACGTTCATCTAGTCATATGTTCTTATGTCACTTCTAACTTAATACATTCGATAAGGAGAATTTTTGTCAGGTAACAAGTGTCAAAGAATGAATGGTTCGGTGTTGGTCATTTTGATGCTTAAAACTCCACATTGAGTAATTTGGTAGAATTATCTTAATTTTCCTAAATCTGATCAGTTTCGTTTACATGATATTGATAAATGTTCAAAACTCAAGTATCCCATGGGTCACTTACCAAGGAACATTAATGATATAGGTCATCACCACGTGGATATGAACTCTTCAACGTGACAAAATTTTTACAAACTTATCTATAGGTACTTAATATCCAACTTTAAGATACTTATGAACACTTATATAATTATAAAGTTACATATTGATTGAAAATCTCTCCCTATAAAGTGCAAACAAACTGTTTATATATCAATTAAAAACAAATGACAGTCCATTGAATCAAATAAAATCAATTAAAACAGTAACAGTTGCTGTGAGGCTAAACGATATTGAAGAGAGTGCGCAACAACAAGAAGAAACTTACCGGGATTTATGTCCGTATCCGACAGCGCAAGTGGGCTGCAGATGAGAAGCTGGACGAAAATCAACAAAAGATTCATCTTGATCGACGACTTATGCCAAGCAAAGGAATTACAGCCCTTTATATTTTAAATTTACCCGTGCGCCTCTCTTCATCTCGACGAAGTTACGTAACGGTTAAAACAAGTTTACGTAACAGTTAAAACAAGTGTAATTAAAAATCCAGTGGCCTAGATAAGGAAGATATTAGATATCAGTTCATGGTAGCCCCATGTATGGCCGGCAAGTGTACTTTGTCAGTCTGTGACATTGACTTCATTGTTGTTTATGATAAGTTGATCACGTATTTTTTTTTATGAATTGTAACTGTAGCTGTAGCTGTGATTGAACTGCAATCACTTCCATCTGTGTACTCGATCGAGTGATGATTAATATTTTAATATTACAAAAGATCCATCCTCCAACCATATCTTAGTAACGACTTCTTTTTTTTGTTTGTGTAAGAGGGGAGGGGATAGTGCAACAGCACTCCCCAATACCTCCGACCCACCCTCTTTATGGGCAGGCAAGAGAAATCAAGATGTTCTGTAACTGCTGTAATGATATTTCTGTGTTAGATATCTGGGCTTCTGTATAACCCCATGCATGGAGTTATTAAGTATAAATGTAATTCCCACCGTAAATACTCAATTTTAACCATAACTGTAAAACCTACCGTAAATGTAATAATTTTTAACCATAAATGTAGTAACTGACACACCATAAATGTAATAATTGATCCAAAATAAATGTAATATTTTTTCACCATGAATGTCATAATCCGAACCCAAACCATAACCGTCATAAATGTTTTCATCATAAATGTAGTAATAATAAATAACGGTGTTGAGGGGAAGTCAACTTGTCTTATCGGAAGTTAAAAGTGATCAAGACAATCAAGATGTCGGTAACTGAGACAAGATTTGATCAACCGAATGGGTCTGTTTGGTACAATTTTTGGTGTAGTTCACGCATTCAACATTAAGACTTCGGTGAGAGAAAGAGTGGCAATTGTAATCTTGATTCATCGGTCTTGATTATGGTCTTGAGTCAGTGTACTTACAGGGTCTGATTTATGCATTGACCAGTGGGGGCACGTGCTCAGGGACCCCCCCCCCCTCCGAAAAAGAGAACCACACACGAACAAGGAATAAAGAGCACAAAAAGTTATGAATTAAGGTACGTCTCACTTCAAAGGAGAATCACTGCTATAAGAGAGAAGATGCCATCAATGTTGGAGTGTGCTGGGAGATCATATGAGCTTGTTTTTGCTTCATTTCATGTACATTGGTCAATGGAGATCATCTTTAGTATGCGTGTGTGTTGGGGGTTATTTGGGGGGGAGTGACCGTAACATTTTTTTTCTTCCTCCCATTTTTTTTCTTCCTCAAATAATTTGAGCCACTGTATTCTTGTGGAGGATCATAGTCGAAAGTACCCTCTCATTAGTTCGTGCTCCCCTAGATATATCCGGCCATGTAGACAAGAGTGCAGCATCTGTTTCATTCGACTTATTCTTTGTTTGTTGCGAATATATTCCATCGAATGATAGGCCTGTAGGGTGCAATAAAGACAGACTGGAATTTAAACTTCATGGACATTTACTTTGAAATAACGTTTTAGGTGTCGTTACGTGAGTACCACTTTAAAAGCCCCCACTCATACAATAAGAAATAAAACATTTTGTAATTGCCGAGATCTGCACATTCAAGTAGATTACCCGACCACGAATGCAATCAATCGATGTCATACACCCCATATGGCTACGCCTTCCTAACAAAGCATATGGCTACACGCAACATAAAGTCCACTTTGTGGCTTTAAACATGATACAGCATGCACCGAAAAAAAAAACACACACTCCCAAAAATTAACTTTTTGAAACATGTGGTGCAGAGGCCGTCCAGTACCACTCCGCCAGTTTTAGAATTCACTGCATTTGTGGTTAAAAATTATTACATTAATTTTAAGGTCAGATTATGACATTTACGGTTATTATCTCATCGCCCTATAGGGGCTAAGATGAGATATTGTAGTCACTTGGCTAGTGGAGCTATATATTGTACTGTGCAACAGTAGGAGAACGGTTGCCAGGGAAACGCTTGGTGTGGATGAGTAGCGACACCCCAGGGGTATCCCATGGTAGAGTGATCATGGGTACAGGAGGGTCCTGTTGGGTGGTATAAAGGAAAACGTGTCGGTGCCAATGTGTGTGCGTGTGCGTGCGTGCGTGTGTGTGTGTGCCTCCGGACCTGTCCAAATTGTGATTTTTCCATAATAGTTTGAAAAGTATATGAGCAATTAAGTTTAAACTTGGTAAAGTTGATGCCAATATGTCCAAGATGTATCAGTTGTATGGTAAATCGAGTCAAATTTGCTGATTTTTTAGGAAAAAAAAAGCCAATTTTGCCCCAAAATTGCTATTTCCAGCATATCTTGAGAAGTATTTGAGCATTAAATGCAAAATTTGGCAAAGACTTATCTGAGAATGAAATATTTCAAGGTATATCACTTTTGTAGTAAAGAGAGTGAAATTTGCTGATTTTTGAGAAAAAAAAGCCAATTTGGCCCCCAAATTGGTATTTCCAGCATATCTTGAGATGTATTTCAGCATTTAATGCAAAATTTTTCAAGGACTTACTTGAGAATATAATATTCAAGGTATGTCACTTTTTTATTAATGAGAGTGGAATTTTCTGATTTTTTTTAGAAAAAAAAGCCAATTCGCCCCAAAATTTGTAGGCCCATTTGCAGGCCCTGTATTGAAATCAATGCATGTTGGAGATGAGATACGCAACTCCGTGGATTGCCCTCTTGTTATCATTGCAATGATGGTAGAGTTAGTTAAAATTTATTGCATTATGGTGGGTATTACATTTGTGGCTAAATGTTAGGCTATAGAATTACCTTGATGGTGGGTAATACATTAGTGACTTTTATTACATTTACGACGTGTACATATCATAATATTATCTCTAAAGAAAATTGTTAGTGAGATGCGACTTGGATGACTTGGATGGTTGTAGGATAAATTAAAGAAGCTTGGGTCTCTCTAAGACAGGCGTGGGCAACCTGCGGGGCGCATGCGCTACTGATTTTTTTTTCGGTCTCAAAAGATGTCTCAAGAAGAGAAAAGGTAATTGTCAGTGACGAACGACTCATTCATTGAATGCTGCCAGGTAGGCCTCTATTTTCCCATTATCTATCAACAATACTATATTGTTTTAGTGAATTACGATTTGTATTGCTTAAAATTCTCAGAATGAAAGGTTTGAAATCAATCGCAGGGCATAGGTCAAGTGCAGCCCGAAAAATATCTCTTTCCGCATATCTGGCCCGTTCAGAACAAAAAAGTTGAACACCCCTGCTCTAGGACAAGAAAACGATACGAAATAAAAAAAGGAATACACAACGAATTGGCTATTAATAATTCAAACTTTGTTGAGTCCGATAAGAGAACAAAACGATGCAAAAACAAAGAGAACAGTAAATATTCACGCAGCCCTAAACTGTTCCAAAAAGTGAAGCATATGAAAGAATACGTCAGTGCTTAAGTCCAAACACAAACTAAACCATACGCCCAAACACGCTGATGCTAGAAACAACGAGGGTGTTTCAAATGTAACAGATTGGGATGTGATTTATGCGGTTATTATTATAAGCAAAACCCTCAATTTACCAGTTCCGTCACTGGTAAATCTTAGACTATCATTGCTAAGGTATCCTGTGCTACTTCTAATGTTATTTATCCAACTATGTGTTGCAAGTGTAATGTGCAATATAAAAGGTCCACGAATTTAAAATCCGCTTTAGAAATCAGTAATGTTACATGGGAGACGCAGGTGAGAACTTGCAATCCGTTTCGGTAATTCTTCACGTAAATTGAAAATATCCAATTCATGGTAACGGAACACATTCTAAGCAAAATTATATGTTGAACATACTATATGTTGAAAACACTTAAATAGAAGGGTGTTACAACCGAAAATGTAAAAGTGTACAATTAACTGACAATGTAATAAAAAATCAACCGATAATGTAAAACGAAGTGAAAATGTAGTAAAACAATTGCTGATCGCGATAATGTAGTAACAAATTAACAAAATAACAATAGTAACAAAATCAATAATGCTATAACAATAATGTAGTAAAAAATACTGCTACTGTATTAATGACAAACCTGCACTTTTATAACTAATGTAACTATGCATTACTAAGTAATAAACACAAAAATGCATTGTGGTTTTGATGACGCATTATGAATCTGGCTTACTAAGGCAAGGATGTGCAACATCCTTGGTTTTTGTACTATTTCAGTAATATATCATACCACCAATTGATATCAAACAACCGCTGTACACAATGACATATGCTGACCTAAGATGATGATCTACGATGCATGTTTTCAAGATTACATCTATGCCGTTTTTTCTTTTTTTTTTTTTTTTGGTCTTTTGTTTTTGTTGAGCTTTTAGAACAAAATGAGATGTGGTACACCGACATAACATCTTATGATTGTTGTCCTACAGTGTTACAGTGTCGTCCTACAGTGTTACATTTGAAGTACTGATTCCCGTGTTTTCTGTTGTCAGGGGCATTACAAAGTATGTACTTGCAAAGTTTCATCGATGTACTCAATATGGGATTTAAATGTGAAAACAAGTCCATTGAGGTTGTTCTTAAAAGCTATCTAAACCATTTTGTGCACTTGAGGACATTCAGATCTGCAATCAGTTGCATGACATTGACGAGACTGCACAATTTTCATGGATTTACTCTAAACATGTACCTTAAACGTATTTGGGGGTCATTCAACCCCTCTCCTACACCAGAAGCACAATTTTCAAAGCTAAAGAATGTCCATTCCTATGTCCCCATATCACCACTTTTAAATTCATGCAAGCAAACCTTTTGCACTCGAGATGATGATGACAATAATAACGATACAATTTTCGGCAACCCCTTTTTAATTTGCACAATCCAAGCATAAAAATGCCATGTCGTCGCCACCTGGCTAGTGCATGGGTGACAATGTCCCCCAAATCATATTTTGACCGTGTATATATACATGCCATGAAAGTAGTGTAACAAAGATGTTCCATGTATCCTGGTTGAATATTAATTTATTATTTTTCTCCTTTTCGCAAAAAAATATATATTGATTCCGTTCCAGATTAAGTTATCTTGTTGGCAAAAGAGGTGAGAGCTTTGTTGAGTGAGGGGGTGCCTGATTGAGAAAGATCTCCAAAAGAATGGGAATCCGTAGCAGCCAAAGAGCATGAACCCCAGATAGGTTGTCGTAAATATAGTGACATACCGTACCAACTTGGAAAGAATTTGTGTGCAGTCAAAGGAGCATTCATCGATTTTGTGTGAACACACATTATCATACTCAAGCGCTTGTTAATGGGATGAAACTCACATCCGTATAGAAAAGGAATACATCCCCCCCCCCCCCCCCCATTTGATCGTTTCGACTGTTTTCTCGGTACAGAGTAGCAGGCGTCAGGGTCTCATTGGAGGCATGTCGCCATACGTCTGTGAAAGGATATGTCAGGTGCATGCCCAGGATTTGCAGCAACCCGGGGATCTTCGCCTGAGGACATTGTAAGTCCAGGATTAAGCTGATCGCCACCATCAATTGACATCAACTGTACAAGGAAATATTTGGCTTTGCAAACCTCCCAGACTCCCGGAAACGGCACATTCGTAGTCTTAATAATTTGGACTGTTTCTGTCTAGATTATTTCCGATTAGTAAACCACATTCGACCTTTCGACAGCTGTGCTTTTTTCTTTAATAAACATCACAAGATCATACTATCTACGCGGAACGCCACAATCGGTCGACGTTACGCACACCAGAACATTTTGTGCCAAAGACACCTCCCAGGTCACAGGAAATGCCATTTCCGAACCCATTTGGTCTGTTTATTTTACCCTGTACCTCTCCGCTACAAATAAATGTAGCTTAAATTTGATAGAGAGCACAATTATTTTTTAATTCAAAATATGATTTGGGGATGTGCCCCTTTTCTACCACCCCCCCCCCCATCCTTGGAGGCGCAGCAGGCTGGGTAGGCTCATGGATGTATAGCTGATCTCGATAATTCAGACAGGAGTAAAATGAGCCCCACGGATAGAGGAAGTTGAATTCTAGTTTTTGGTTCTTAATGTGTAGATAGGGAATTGCATTGTTAACCGTTGGACGAGATGAGCCGATGATGCTTTTAATTTGTAATCACCAAGTATTCTTGATATTGTAAGAGCTGAGTTTTGGGTAAGACGTTTCCTTTGATTCTTATTTTTACATTTGAAAGTTTTCTCCAGTGGATAAGAGTTTACCCTAAGGGTTCACAAAAAGTTCAAGTTTAAAATGTAAATGACATATTAAACCATATAATTTATTTCCCTCTTCGAATTAACTTCTAGTTATTTATATTTCACATCTCAGTGCAGTATAAGAGTAGAGTTAAACTGTGCATAGGTCTATTTAACCTATCGTCTGCTTTCTGGATTTGATCAAACAAAACTCGTAGAAATAATGAACAATTCAATGTCAGGTTAGGATCAGATTTAGATCTTGAATAAATTTGTGATTGCCGCATTCGTCACAATTACCCATTGGATTTTTTCCTATGCATGTCCAATAAGCCACAAAGAGAAATCGACGGTCATTTAGTCTTTCGACAATGGCGAGGAGAATTATGTACAGATTAACATTTTCTCAATTCTCAATTTTTTTCAGTTCTCAGGCTATAGCCTTGACGTTCCTATAAAGTTGAATCAAATCGATGACCTTTCAAGAATTAAAAAAATGTTTTGAAGAGCTTACTCAAATTTGAACACACTTGTATCTACCGCAAAGAACGTGAAAATATCAAAATTTTGACATTCTCAACCAGTTGGCAGTCCTTCAAAATGTAGTTTATACAAAAAGATTGTCATTTCTTAAGATTCATGGATAACTTTAAAGGCACTCATTAACTTATCCCTCACTCTGATATTTGACACGGTTATCGATTCACCATCGATCGCATGGAAAGAACAGACATCCGTAAATTACTCAGTGTGAAACGGTGCACTGAACCGAAAACGTCAGTTCAACATTTGATATCTTTGTGAGTTATTTAAAGTTAACTGTTCATTATACAATTTCCCCTTTAGAAAAATAATTTTCAATTCGTGAATACAGATGAGATCATCCCTTCTCCTCGGCTGGATGTCACCTTAAAGTGATAATGTGAACATATTCCTCAGTGAATTCCGATTTCGGGTTAATTCCGACATTTGGAGAAGGCAATTTACGATGTTAGTTATATGAAGTTAGATATATGATCAATATAATATGCGTTTGTCACACATGGCAACGGTTATCATTTCTCGACGCTGGAGATAAGAACTCGAAAACAAAACATCTTTGAAAAGCAGATGATCTTGTCAAAATTTTACATGTTTAGGTACGACTATAGCCATGGGTTTTGAAAATACTACGGTGCTTATAGAGTTTGAAACTCTAGTTACAGAGACCAGATCTCCTATTCAATCTGAAATCATTCTAAATCTTATAATTTTACGTTCCCAGTTTGAACAAAGTAGGCAGTCCTTCAAAATGTAGTTCACAAAAAAAAACAAAATTGTTTTTTCTCAAAGGCCATGGATAAAGTTACGCACCAATTGAAATTTTACTCATCGATTTGAAAACTGTTGGAAATCCAAACAGTACATCAATCGCAAAAAAAAGACAGACATAGGAAGAAACAAGTGCTGTGAATAAAAGTTTGTATTTGTTGTTAGACACCATCTCCCATTTCGAGTGTTATCACAAATAGCCTAGAACCAGTAAAATTATCAACGACAATTTTTTAAGAAGTATATATTTGGAACTGCATGCCTTTATCATGTATTTTCGGAATTAAGGTCCACAAAGGAAAATTATAAACATCATGCACTAATTGTGTAACCACATACCCAGACTTACATGTTTCAACCTGTTATATTGAACTTAATAATCAAAATCGCTCAGGTATTAATTTATTCATGCATCCGGATCAGGATCACAATTTTCTAGTGGTACATCTGCCTCGTACACGACGTGTATTTCGTTGACCTGCACCCCATAGAAGATTCCCTCGACTTCATCTCGTACACCGGAGGTCCCATCTTCATAGACTGTGGTCACAGTAGCCGTGTATGGTACGTCCATGGAGTAACGGCTACCGGTTATAGTTGCCACTTTTGAGGAGCAAGGTAGGACGCTCATTTCGACCTTAATTGAGGAAGATTTGGTAGTCGTCGTAGAACCTCCCCACTCGTGCTCGTATTCGACATTAGCCGAAACACTTATCTGTTAAAAAATAATGGACGGAGACAATTAATGGACCAGGTACTGTTGAGAAAAGCGAAACATTGAAAAGAATTGAATATGTTTATCACGGAAGATTCCGTGTGTTCTAGAAAAGGATATACTTATATATACCCATTCGAAAACTTGTTCCTGCTTCTAGTTCCCATTTGCAATGTAGTTCTTGTTCCTTTTCCCTGTACTGTGAAAGAGAACAGTGACTTACCTAAATTTTATCTGAAGTTACCATACTGTGGTAATATGTCCAACACAATTGCTAGATCTAAGACTTTCAAACAGTCTCATTAATTCAAAAGAACAGATTTTTTTTCAATTTTTCAATGTTAAGGACAAAATTCGTAACCTCAGAAATAGTGGTTGTTTACATCACATTGGACAATAAATCATTTGACAATAAATACATTGGACAATCAAAACTCAGGCTTTGTGACAGATTTAAAAAGCACGTGAATGCTGACTATTTCAAAGAATTCAGTTCAATATACGATCACCGTAAAACGGAGTCCAGAAACTTCCAAGCCCGGCCGATGTTTAAGTTCTCAAAGCAGAGAATTCCTGGTACAAACGTAAGATCGGGAGTCTCTTTTCATTACGGATTTACAACCAACCCTAAATTGTAATGTCCAGAGTTTTAATCTTCAACTATTCTAATCCAGTATTACTTACTAACTTCTGTAACACTGAGCTGTTATTCAAATATATTGACTTGTGCTTTCACTCAGCTTCACTCACTGAGATTGTTTTGTATTGTTTTCTACTTTTGCCTCACTTTTTCGTTTAAAATAAACATTTGCCGGACATTTTTCATAATCATGTCCTCCGAATGTACAGTTTTAACGTATGTCCAGCAAACGTCCAATCCAGACTCATTGTCCTACATAAATATACACCAATAATTTAATCACAATATTTCAATATGCAGTTAGTTGGTGGGTAGTAACAACAATGTTTCTCTTACTTCATTTTTAAAGATGAACGGTATTCCTGCTGTTATTTTCATTTCTGCGCCAAACTCTCCGGCCATGTGGTTGTTCCATGACGTTTCCTCAGAGTATTCGTAAGATTCCTCCGATGAAGTTGTTTCTACAGTTATGCCTTTGTTTTCAACGGTGATGTATTTTAGGTTGTCGATACTAGTTCCGCCCAACGCGTAGGCATCGAGCTTGTACTTCACATTGGTCAATCGATATTCTGAGGCTGGTTTTCCGATGATGTAGTTGATAAACTGTGGGTCCAGCACAAATGGAGTTTCTGTAAATGCATCATAATTTCCCACAGATGTCATCGCACCGAGACCTTGTCCATCTTCGCCAGCAATTGCTTCGTAAACGGAGATTGCATCGTCACTTTTAGAACCATGGTCATTCCACACTAACCTATACTCTCTTCCAGGGATCGTGTAGGTCTCGTTTACACATCTGATGTGATTCGCGGTCGGTTGCTCACTATAGCTGGCAATTGCCACGTGTCCGAGAGGACGAAAACCTGCGGGGCATACAGGCTTGTAGAATATCACATCAGTATCACCTCCGGAGCCAGTATCTTTCCAGACTCTGGTAAACTCATATGGTGGTGCAAGGATGTGCTCTGATCGTGCCTTTGCCACTAAAAGTGCACCAGGTTTAGGATAATGTCCCTTAGGGTACTGTCCATCAGCAAAATCTCCCAACGAGAAAGAATCCGAAGGACCGTGGCCTCGCCAGACTCCTATGGCCATGCTAGCTCCGGTGCCAGAGTCATCCCAAACTGCTTCGACATCGGGCATCTCGAAAAGAGTAATATCGGCGTCGGGATCCCCGATGTTCAAATTTTCGATGTTTTTGGCGTGTTTAGCGCTGAGTACGTACGGAGTATCAGTTGGATCGTTGTAGGTTGAAAAAGTGGTAAAGGTTCCAGCGTCGATCCCATAAGTGTCCGAGGATGACACTCGGTTATTTCTGACTACGCAGTCGTAATCGCCGCCACTCTTTGTGTCAGACCATACCCATTCGTAAGAGCCTTTTGTGACATACTCCTGCTTGACGCACCTTTAGTGGACAACAAAAAAATATTACAATAGAATAGATACAAACAGTTGCAGCCATAATTTTTACTCTGAACGAAGTCTTGCGAAACAACGAGGATGTTTATATCACAAGAAGGATTCGTGTCGTGATGGAGGTCTCATGCGTTGTAAAAAAATAAGAAAAAAGATATAAAGATAAGATTGAGCATCTCTAATATCAGCCAGCGTCAACATTGTAGATATGTTTTCCCGACCACTCTGTATTAAATTTGAAGGAATCATGATCGATCAGTTGTATCGGAGGGCGATGAACCAGAGAAAGCTAACTCGTAAGTATCAACGAAAGTCAGGCAGCCCGAAATTTTGTAACCACATAAAACAACAACTGAGAAGGGTGTTCAAAGTTGTTTTTAATTGTTTTCCCGTCATTATCATGTTTTACGTGATATACAACGTTTCTAATTACTGTTATTTATATTCCTGAACAGTATATTTTATGAAAATTTATAGGTAAAATCAGATAATATCACTAAGTCTGCCATCGTCTTAATTACTGTCCAGTTCCTATCCAGCAGACACTTTGAAAAGATGGAATTCCAGCAAACGACTCTCCTTAGCAAGGAAGGAATGAATAAACGGAGTCTACACCGTTGAATTGAATGTATAAGAGAATACGAATATTTGAAGAGAAACTGGGTATAAACTCTGCCTTTGAGGCTACAAACATTAATTTGCAACGCTTCGTTATTCTGCGTCATGCAGATTGGATATCGAAGTGCTTTGTGCTATTTGAAATACACCATACTTAATCACATAGTTGCCCACTTATATTTTACATTTTGCCCTCAATGCATTCCTAAGATACAACAGAGTGAAAACTTTTCTCATAAGGAAAAAAAAAGTTGTGACCTACTTTTAAACTATGACGTATTGATGGTCTATATCTTTTCAAATACTTAATCAAGTGAAAACTACTGTGATTTATGCGCTTTTATGAACGATGCTTGTTTTCAGTATTGTACGATTCGTATAGACCAGAAACGACAGACTATGGATGTATGTAAATTTAACCATTACCTGTACAATGTTTTATCTGGTTCTTGGTCATAATTACCAACAGCGGCATCACCGAGACAAACGAACCCCTCGGGTGGCACCATTTGGTAGATTGTTACGGCATACTTTCCTCTCGTTCCACTGTCACTCCATTTCCAAGTGAAACTCGCAGGAGGGGCAAGAGCTCCACCCTCGAGATCCTTTACCATTACAGAGGTACGTTCCACTGGTAAATTATAATTGCCAACCGCCTACGTCCCCGAGAAGGTAGTATCCATGTTGTCGACTCACGGGACGATGAATAGTCAAAGCATGTGTACATCCAGTGCCGGTATCATCGTAAACCCAGGAGTAAAGGGTCTTTTGCCTCTTGAAGGCTATCGGAGGAATGTCTTGCTTCAAAACTTAATGAAAATTCAGATGATGAAAGGTAACTTATCTCAGTTGTTAAATTATGTGATAGGATATATATATTTTATATAGCAGACCAGAATCAAAGCGAGTGGAAGTAATGACAAGCAAACTCGACTATGCAATCAGTAAGCAAATGAAAGGAAAAAAGTCAAGAGGCATTTGCCGTGGAATTTCGAATGAAGAAGAAAAAAAGGAAAAAGAGAAAGAAATAGCAGTTTGCAGTTATCTAAGTCTATTCTTTGAGTTTTAATAAAAATGTAGAATTTACATACAATACTGTTTAACGAGGAGATAATGAAACAATTTGAAAGCGTTACTTTTTACAAAAAGTTGCGAAGACTTAAATTAAACATAAGGTACAGAATATGACGAGGATTAGAACTACGTTTGCTCTCATCAATTGAAAGTAGTTATTAAGATCAACCGAACTGTACAATCAAATCAATTGTAGGTTTTAGCACTAGCAAAACAACCCGTTATTACGTTTATAGACGGAGAGTATAGAGGATTGTCACGTGACATTGACTTTTTAATTTGACTGGACGTCATGGTTCATGCGCCGAAGGTGTGTTATCGATACCCGCAAATTAAGGCCTTTGTTACAATAGTTGTTTAACGGGCGGCTTGATGTAAAAACAGAAACACCGGCAGCGCAGTGACGTACAGTGAGGGACCTCTAAATGAAAAAAAAAATAGTCGTCATCATGAATTTAACACGGAAGTGGCTCGGTCTTTTTTTAAGATAGGAAGGAGTTGATGTCTCATGTAACGTAAGACAGAAGGAGCGTATATCGAGAGCAAGAAGAGAATAGTTTGGAATGACAAAATTTGAAAACGTGGACGACCGATGATGGGATTACATTAATTAAGTTAAACGACACAAATGATGCAATTCAAAGTTCATCAGTCTATGGTACCGTAACTGTTACTTAGAATTGTATAGTTTATAATGTAAAAAGGAAAATAACGTTTAGTTGTGAACAATGATGAATGGTGACGATTGAAACTGACTTGAGTAATGTAGGTCTTTTTTTTTAATTCCGATCATTTAATTTGTGCAATGTTTTGCACAAAGACTAATATACAGATTAACGTTCATCTAGTCATATGTTCATATGTCACTTCTAACTTAATACATTCCATAAGGAGAATTTTTGACAGGTAACAAGTGTCAAAGAAATGGTTCATTGTTGGCCATTTTGATGCTTAAAACTCCATGCACATTGAGTAATTTGGTAGAATTATCTTAAATGAGTAATTTGGAGAATTTACTTAATTTTCCTAAACTTGATCATTTTGTTTACATGCTATTGATAAATGTTCAAAACTCAAGTATCCCATGCAATGGAACATTAATGATATAGTCATTACCGTGTGGACATGTTCTCTTCAAAATGACAAAAAGTTTACAAACTCATCTATAGGTACTCAACATCCGACTTTAAGATGCTTATGAACACTTATATAATTACACTTATAAAATTACATATTAATTGAAAATCTCGCCTCATAAAGTGCAAACAAACATTGTTTAGTCGGCAAAATAAAATATCAATAAAATTAAATGACAGTCCTTTGAATCAAATAAAATCAAGTAAAACTGTAACAGTTTCTGTAAAGCAAAACGACATTGAATAGAGTGCGCAACAACAAGAAGAAACTTACCGGGATGTATACCCTTATCCGACAGGGCAAGTGCGCTGCAGATGAGAAGCTGGACGAGAATCAACGCAAGATTCATCTTGATCGACGACTTATGCCAAGCAAACGAATTACCCAACTTTATATTTTAGAATTTACCCGTACGCCTCTCTTCATCTCGCCGAAATTACGTAACGGTTAACAAAAGTTTTCATAACAGTTAAAATAAGTGTAATTAAAAGTCCAGTAGCCTATTTCATGGTAGCCCTATTTATAGCCGACAAATGTACTTTGTGAGTCTCTGAAATTGACTTCATTGTTGTTTATGATAAGCTGAACACGTTTTTTTTTTTTTTTATGAATTGTAACATGTAGCTTTAGCGTTGATTGAACTGTAATCATTTCCATCTGTGTACTCGATCTAGTGATGATTAATATTTTAATATTACAAAAGATTCATCCTCCAACCATATCTTAGTAACGACTTCTTTTTTTGTGTGTGTAAGAGGGGAGGGGATAGTGCAACAGCACTCCCCAATACCTCCGACCCACCCTCTCCACGGGACGGCATAAAAAGGGCAAGAGAAATCAAAATGGTCTGTAATTGCTGTAATGATATCTCTGTGTTAGATATCTGAGCTTCTGTATAACCCCATGCATGCAGTTATTAAGTATAAATGTAATTCCCAAATTTCACCAAATTCGCATATCTTGTATGGCTCCTATTAAGCTTGCCAAGTGCCATTTCCGGCGACGAGGGATGATTTGAAATCTCACATTTTCTTAGTCCCCTCCGCCCCAACCATAATGGTGCTTTGCTTAGATAGTAAGTGGGAGTCCCCACCAAAATCGTCAGCCCCTATCCCCGCCCTCAACAAAAAATTCTAGCTACGGCATTACAAAAAAGAAATAAATACAAAAGTGTGGCTGTATCACTTAACCTTTTCCAACAATGTTTTCATATACTCTGGTGAGTTAATGACAGGGCTTTGTGTTTACACTAATTTCAAGTGAGCGTGCGATTGCATGATAGGGAGTACGATAATTGTGGCATGCATAGTTATCCAAATATTTTACAAAGCAGAATGTGACCAGTAGTAGGCTTGCCGCCAACGGAGCGTTCCAAGCATGTTCACTTAAAGGGAAATGGGGCGTTTAGAATACACCAACATGACAAACAAAAGAAATAGTTTTAGTCATTGTTAAACCATTCAGTCTCATAAATAAACACCTACCAAAACTTCATCTCCTCAAAACATTATGTATGTGATGAATAACGGAAGATGCATCATTTGAATTTTGAAAAGTTTGGGTGAACAAATTGGTGTTGAGCAACAAATAACTGAATTTCTATCTGTGAGAAACTTATTTCTTGAAAAGAATGCTACTGTCCTTCCTTATTTTGAATAATCTATCATTCTGCATCCACAAACATTGGTTTTAATAATATGGATGTTTTCTGTAAAACAAACGCCCTATTCCCCTTTAAAAGTTGCTTTCGGTGGGGACAAAGTACTAACTGGAAGAGCGCGTAATGGGAATGTAAAGCAAAGCGTCACTTATATCTACAGTTGGCGTGAAGCAATTCTTAGAAAGCATACGAATGTCTTATTAAAGGGAATATGCAGTCATCCCACTTTAGTCCCCTCTCCTAATTAGTAGATGGCTCTTTTGCATCAAGTGACAATATTTATGTTACTGGATTGCTAAATTTATGAAAATTATTTGTTTACTTTGAGTACACAGTAGTTTGAGGTATCCTTAAAGATACTTGTAAGGTATAAAAGAGAAGATCTGTAAGATTTATTGGATGATTCAGAATGACATTGAGGTGACTGATTATTTTCTTCATGATGCAGTGCGCTTTACAAGGATTATTTCATTTACAGTCATTTTGCCCGATATTTTGCAACTTCCGATGAATTGTACTGAGGGCGCCCTGTGACTGCGATAGTGCATCGACGTCTGCAAACTACCGCACTATATTAAGATAAGATAACTGTTTATTGTCCATCAATCAAAACGGAAATTGGTTTTCCGACGACAGTGTATACACAAAGTACAGAACAGTACGAGCAGAAAACACATAAGTAAAGATGAACACAACTAAAAGTGGTGAAAAGAAATAACATAAGGCAAAATAGAAGTGAGAGTAAAAAGTAAAATACGACAGATTAAAAGTGATAGTAAAATATCAGATGTTTACACTGTGGAAAGATTGCTTTACACAAGAGTTGAATGAATGTATTACCTCCTGTAGGAACGAATTCCGAAACCTTGATGTTTTGGTATGGGGCACCTGTAATCTTATACCAGATCTATTGAACAAGATTGAACTGTAGAAGGGGTGTGTACTGTCTTTTCGTATTTTATGTAATTTCTTGATTAAGCATTCTTCATATATATGTGAGAGTGATGGAAGGCTGGAGGCAATACAATGCAACGTTCAGCTGACTTGCGTACTCGTTCCAGGTCGTCTCGATGCTTCTTGGACATACTACCAAAGAAGCAGATGATGCTGAACGTCATGACACTCTGAATTATATATAGATGTGTAAAATAATTTCAATAGCGTAACATCAACTCTGCATTGTTTCAATTTCCTGAGGAAATAAAGTCGTTGACAGGCTTTACCCTTAACGTATTTTGTATGAATATTCCAGTTAAGTTTATTATCTATATACGATCCCGGATAGTTGTCGTTTTCTACCCTCTCAACAGCTTTCCCATTTATTATAACATGCGTGTTATTGCTTTTACTAAAGTCAAACACAAGTTCATTGGTTTTATCTACGTTTAACACTAGACTATTTTCTTTACACCAGTCGACAAAATGCTGTACTTCATTAATAAAAGCAGAGCCACCATTACCATGAATGAAACCAGTTAAGACAGTGTTACCAGCATATTTGATAATGTTACATTGATCACTCGTTAATTTGGCAAATCATTTATGTACAAACAGAACAATACTGGGGAGGGGACACAACCTTGGGGGGTTCCCGTACTGATAACACACTGATCAGATTTGAAGTCACCCATTCTGACCATCTGAGGTCTCAGCTCTGAGTGCACCCACTAGGATCGGACTATCAGTCGTTTCGATTAATGTGACTGGATGTACTTACTATCACACGACAACTCGACGACACATCCACAAAGCCAGTAAGTGTCATAAATCACGTCTCTCTACGACAGAAAGCAATAATGCACTGCTTTGGTGAGCTTATTTTAGAGCATCGTAACATATTTTGATGAACTATTATTTGTTTTTTTTTTATGTAACCATCTTAGAATGTTATAAAAAGCAGCAAAATTTCCATGTGATAGCGTTTAAGCGCATACTTACTTTGCGCAATGTAACATTACGTATGTAGTAGGTGTACCTTGAGTCGATAAGTACTTTGAGACATGCTGGGAATAAAAGGATTGTCTTTAAATTTGCTAAATTTGCTAAATTTTCGAGTTTGCTTGTATCTTCAGTGGAACAGCTTTTTCCTTGAAACATGATAAATGGATATAATATAGTTTTTGGTTTTTTTTTGTAAGTGTAGTAGTTGTTCTTAAGATTTTTTAAAGGGGGTGCAATACAGCCTGTGAAAAACGGTCTGAAAGAAAAACATGAGACATGTGATGGAAGAAGTAAGAGCCTGGGCATTGGTGGCAGTTGTAATAAAGTAAGTCACTACATTGTACATGTATGTCAATAAGCTGCAAGTTTGCATGAAATATCAAAGGAAGATAGCACAAATGAAATATGTGCAAGGAAGGAGAGGTTCTGCTACTAGGTTTAGAGTCATGCATGTAAGCTTGAGTCATGCTATTGCAAATCACCATGGAGCTATTGATTGAGTGGCATTACAAACTACTTTTTTAAATTTTAGTACTTAATGTACACTGTGAGTGACTTCAGTCAAAATGTCTGACCTCGGCTCCCTCACTTCTTAACTTAGTAAGCCACACTCACAGGGGCCAATGTTGTCGCAGCGACTAAGGCTTATTACGATTACATTTCCCCTACATCTATTTCAAAGTAAGTTTAGACTTGATAAGGCATATTATACCTGATTTTGTTAAGAATAAACTTTTGACTAAGCAGGCCAGGCCTATCTATAGCCTAGGTTACATCCTCGTTTGATTACGTTCACTAAGACGTTTAGCATCATTTACTTAAGCCTAGCATACGCTACTCATAATTTGATAGCATAGCTAGCATGATCACAATAAAGCTTATCGAACCTATATGTGATCTAACGTGAAGTTACTTTCTTGTGAAGTGCCGTAACGAGTAAGGCGTTGGAAGCAACTCTTTCATTTCTTGTTTCACGAGATGAGTCTTTTCTGGGCGGTGCATGGGCCTAGGCCTACAGGCTACTTTTATGCAGCACAACAAAATGTCAAAATACCCTAATTTGGACCCTGGCTAACCTAACTTAGACCCAGTTAGTTACAGACAGTAAATCACCCCACCCCACAAATCCTTAATTGATGTAGGCCTAGGCCTACCTCCGTCTTAATCTACCTAGGCTTTGAATGGTTCCTCTTGTCAATAGTTCGTAGGCCTAGAGACTTTTTAGGATAGCCAGGATCAATAGAATATCTAGGCTAGGTCGTACATAGGCTAGTATCAGTCTTAGTTTGGCCTGGGCTATCTGACGTAAGCAATAACCAAACATATAGGCCTACGTGGGATTAACACAGGAGCCTGTGGCATTAGGAGGTGACTGACCGAGGGTTTTCCCTATGCCGAATACTAAGCATAACGTCCACGAGAGAACTTTCAAGACCTAAGTTAGGCCTAGCCTAGTCCACAGGTCGTCCTAGCGTTAAGTATAGACCTATAGGTAATAGTACTTAACGCTAGGACGACACGTAGCCTAGTCTAGCCACGATAATTATGTCATGTAGATCTAGTAATCAGGGTAATAACCTACTGATGTGATATTTTTGACATAACGTTACTGTAATGCTTGCGGAATTAATTTCAAAGAAGACGAAGGTACATATGCACGAACCCGTAGTTGCTCGATGATTGCTCAATAAACGACTGTGCACTATAGCTTAACAGGGAGAGATCATAGAATATGTTGTACAAACGTTTTTGGTAAAGTTGAATGAATAAATGAATGAAAATTTATTTCCAGCAAAGTATCAATCATATACATTACGTACGAATCAAACAAGAAGTAAATGCTAGAAGAGGAGAAAACAGAAGTTGCATACTTATAAATTTTTTTCCCCCTATAACAGAAAAAAGGGAAAATAAAGAAATGAAAACAACACTAACATTACACGAAGCAATTGCGTAATACCGTAATAGTTTATAATCGTAACAATATTCCAAAACTGTAGTTTGCGACAGGTAACGCCCTCTTGAACATAGACATTATAGAGTCGTAAGGCGCAAGACTAGTTGCTCTACTTATAAAGCCGTACTACGTCCATGGGGCGAAGCACCCGCATTTTAGTAAGCAAACTAAACATCGGCGCTGATGTGATACGATGAACTGTGTGTACGTATACGATCGGGTTGTTAACGATTTCCAGGTTATGGCGTTGGGGAAGAAGAGTTTAGCTCACTGTTCTTCAATAAATTGACGAATTCTCCATAGTAAAAGACCTAACTTATCATTTTTCAGATTCCTCGATAACAAGGAGAGGTATGAAGATGCTTTATAAGCCATACCATATTATACAATAAATCAAAGTTGCTTACTAAAATGGCGGACACTCTGCTCCAATTGCATACTAGTTGTGTACACTTTCGTGTGAGTAACCAGTCTTGCGTCTTGCGGCGCTATACTGTCTTTGCTCTAGACCAACTCTGCCAGTTGATCCTTTTGGCTGCAGGATCATGATGGCCGACAAGTCGTCCGAAATTGGAAAATTTGTCAAATTATTCGAAGAGCTTAAAGGTACGGTGCAAGAAATCCAAAATAGCAACAAACTATTAACGGAAAAAGTCAATCTAATCGAAAATAAACTGTCAGGTGACGAAGTACTGGACGAAAACTTTCGAGCCCATGGACGCAAGCAACAACCACTTGTGAGTGGAATACTACAACAACAGCCTGGTGCTGTTCCTCGAGACTGATCGTGTGACACCGCCTAGTCGCAGTTGCTAGACCCTCAAGCTGAATTTTTGGCCCTGAAGGACGCATTTCAAAGGTGAAATTACCAACAGATTTGTTATTGCATGATTCAAAACATGGAATTAAGAGGGAGGACTATTGATCTTTACAAATTTTGTCAACAGCATCTCGTTATGCTGAGGTACCCATGAAGTTATTGAGCACACTTACTGTGGACGGTATTTCTGAAGAGGGCTTGAAGCATTTATTTTCAGTGCAGGTGGCTCTAATCCGTTTCACTCAGGATGAATATGCCAACCCTTTAGC
The DNA here is from genome assembly GCA_021234535.1 of Stichopus chloronotus. Taxonomy (NCBI): domain Eukaryota; kingdom Metazoa; phylum Echinodermata; class Holothuroidea; order Aspidochirotida; family Stichopodidae; genus Stichopus; species Stichopus chloronotus. Next base: position 20,963,476 of record CM037839.1, on the reverse strand, counting down.
ACATGGAAAATTCAACAAGCAAACGTCACAGATGCTTAGGGCCTTACAGCGTAATACCTTCGGTGTGGACCCAGAGGCACTGCAAAATTTGAAGTTAGCAGCTGAAATAACAGGTCAGCAGGTCCCACCACGCCAGAGTACCTTTGGTTCGCAATATCAATCAGGAGCTGGGTACCGAGGTCGAGGTCGCTACCATCGTGGATACAGACCAGGTGGCTCTAATCTAAGTAATAACTATGATGTGTTTCATGGGTTGACAGAGCAAGGGGTCCCACACAATAATACTGGTGGTCAAATGAATGATTAATTTTGTTTGGTTTTCTATGGAATGGTGGTTCGATATGCCCCTGCAGCAGGAGCATAGGTTTGTTGCTGGTAGAATTGCCCAGAATTTGAATTTTTGGGATCAGATTGGGGAACCCTCTTTGGATCAGAGGTGGATTGTCGAGGGTGTAGAGATTCCCTTTATAAATACTCCCGAGAATTTTTGTATACCCAATAATAAGTTTCCGAAGCTCACACTCAGTTTTTGTCTTCTGAAATTGCTCAGCTTATTTCCTCTGGAGCCATTGTTGAATGTCCGTATAGTAGCCCACCAAAATGTATCTCTCCAATACATTGTGTTCCCAAAAAAGGGGGGAAAAGCTCGGCTAATAATGGACCTGAGCGCATTGAACAGATTGTGCGATGTCCGGAAATTCTGCTACGAGGACATTCAGGTGTTTGCGCAGATGGTCCAACCAAACGACCAAATGATAACCTTAGATTTGAAAAATGGCTTTCACCACATCCCAATCGCAAAGAGGCGTCAGGAGTATCTAGGTTTTCAGTTCAAGGAAAACGTGTACAAGTGGGCTGTCCTTCCGTTTGGTTTGAAGATAAGTCCATTTGTTTTTTGCAAAACAATGAGACCAATCATACAGTATCTTCGGGGATTGGGACTAAGAGTTGTCGCATATAGGGATGATTTCTTCCTAGCAGCTCCACAATCCAAAATGAAAGAGCACAAAATGATTTTGGTCAATACTATTCAGAAACTCGACGGGTTATCAGTAAACATGCAAGAATCATCTCTTCTTCCAGAGAATGTAAAGGAGTACATATGGTACAAACTTGTGACTCATGGTACACTCATTTTTAAAATTCCACATGGGAGGATAGCCAAATTAAGAAAAACTATAACAAGTGTTATGAAATTGACAAGAGACAGAATAGCGGGGCAGTGTATATCTATGTCAAAGGCTATATTACCAGGGAAGCTATTATTAAGAAACCTGTATCGTTTACTAGCCACAAAACAGTCCTGGGAACAGAGCCTCGTCTTCGACAAGCCAACTACAAACGACATAGAGTGCAGGTGGAGACATGCAGTAAGCTCGTGGAATAGAACTCCAATAAACATTGGCCCAATAGATGTTCAAGTCGAGACCGATGCATCGCAAACGGGATGGGGCGCTGTGTGCGAAACACAAACAGCAGCAGGTTATTGGAACCGAAGGATAGCAATGAAACCATCGAACTATAGGGAACTGATGGCCATCTTACTGGCGATAAAGTTATTCAGGCACCTGGACAATTTACACATACAAGTTTTAACCGACAACATTACTGCCGCGACTTATGTGAACCACTTGAATCGAACTTAGTCATACTAACATAATAAAACAGTAATTTAAGTAGACAATAATTGTTGTTTGTACATACTTTCAAAACTATTCAAAGTCTTGCAATTTTTCAGTTTATCATCAAGTGAGTTCCAAAGTTTGGCTCCTGCAGTTGATATACAAAGTTGTTTTTTTTTTCTAGTTCTTACATAATTTTGTTTAAAATTATTTTTCTGTTTGGTGTCATATCTGTCATTAACTGCTAAAGCAAAGTTATATTGAAGGTAATAAATTATGGTAAGCCTTAAACGTAAAAATACCTGTCCTGAAATTTGTACGTTGTTGAAGAATTGTCAGACCTTTGAAAAGTTGAGCAGAGTGGGTTAAGTAATTAGCATTACAAACTATTCGTATTACCTTCTTTTGTAACAAGAAAATAGGAGCTGTAGTAGAGTTATATGTATTTCTCCATACTTCAGTACAATAGTTAAGATACGGGAGGAAGATGGCATAATATAGAATATATAGTGACTCAGTATGTAATACATGGCTGGCCTTACGTATTATTGCAACACTCGTGGATAGTTTTATCGATAAATTTACAAACGTGCTCCTTCCAGTTCAGATTACAATCAATTAGTACACTTAAAAATTGTGTAACATACACTCATTCAATATTTATACCATCTATGTTTTAAGTTGGCAGGCATACGACGATTGTCAAAAAGCATAAAGTTGGTTTTGGTGACATTGAGAGAAAGCTAATTTACTGCAAACCACACACTTAAATTTTCTAGCTCATCATTTATAAGTTGGCAGAGTGTAGGAATATTATCATGAAAACAAAAAATATAAGTATCGTCAGCGAAAAGAACAAAGTTCAATAAAAATGATACATTGCAAACATCATTAATGTAAAGAATAAATAACTCAGGTCCAAGAAAAGATCCTTGAGGTACTCCGCAGCGTACTTCTTGACAGTCAGATGTAAAAGTTTTAAATTGTACATACTGTTTCCTCCCACTCAAGTAGCTACTTATCCAGTTGTGAGGTATGCCACGGATTCCATAGTGATATAGTTTACGAAGTAACAGACGGTGATCAATTGTGTCGAAGGCTTTCTTAGGATCAATGAATACCCCAATTGTTGCCTGTTTATTGTCTAATGCAGTAGTGATGTTTTCTATTAGATCTAACAGAGCCATGGATGTAGACCTGCCAGATCTAAAACCAAACTGCCTCTCAGAGAGGAGATTGTACTTGATAATAAAACTTTCTAGTCTTTCATTGAACACTTTTGAAGCATTTTGGAAAACTGTGGTAGCAGAGATACTCTCTTTAATTAGTGAACAATTCCTTCTTGCCAGATTTATATACAGGTGTTATTTTTGCAATTTTCATACTATCAGGGCAAATACCATCAGAAAAAGATTTGTTACATATAACAGTAAGGGGTTGTATGATACATGGTATAATATTCTTCACTTATGCCATACAAATATCGTTACAATCACGAGACTGTTTACTACCAAAATTTCTAACAATATGAAGTATTTCGTTCTTATCAGTATTTCTTAGAAATATTTTACATTCTTTTTCCTTAAATAATCATCAATGGTGCTAGTTTGTTTTGGTATCTTTGCAGCTAACTCAGGTCCAACAGTAGTGAAAAACTTATTAAAATCATCTGCGGCATCTTTTCCTCTCAATGTCCTATTATCATCTGCAAAAGTGTCAGGAAAATCACTACAGTCGTTCAACTTTTTACTGATAATGCCGTTTAACCCCTTCCACGTTTCTCTGGTGTTATATACTTCTGTCTAATTAGTAGGTCTGTGTAATACTGTCCCTCATGTCAGCTTGTTTTTTATATCTTTTATACCTCTGTTCAGTGTCTAATGATCTGTTCCTAATGACATTCAAATAAAGATGATTTTTCTTTTACAAGCATTTCTTAATCCATTCGTCATCCATGGTTTATCTGTGTTTTTTTTCTGCTGATGGATATTTTTCTTTTACAGGAAAGCAATCATTATAAAGCATAGATACAATACTTATGAAATTATCATAAGACTCATTCACATCAGTAGCAACATACACATTATCCCAGCTTTCCTCAAGCAACTTTCGTTTAAACAATGCTAACGAAGCATCATCCTGTCTTCTTAAATATAACATAAAAAACTTTCTCTCATTATGTTTTTTAACATTATAATCAATGATAGCAAAACTGGAAGATGATCACTTTCATCGCTTATGAGTAACCCACTATTTGTGCTTCTGTTCATGACATTCGTGAATACATTGTCAATCAACGAGGTAGAGTGTGTAGTAATTCAAGTTGGTCTATCGATTGACGGAAATAGACCCAAGCTAAACATAGTATCTGTGAAGTCTCTCGTGATGTTACTTGTTTCATAATTAAGTAAATTTACATTAAAGACAAATACCCATCACCGCAGACAGTTTCAATTCTCCCAACCACCAACATCTAGTCCCTCCCTCAGCCTGTCTTAAATTCCTCTACATGTGCAATCAAAACAATGGACCCCTGTGTACGCTGTGTAATATGAGCTACTCTGCATCTTTCGTATTTGCTCTCAATCAAATAGTACTGTAGCTTAGAACAAGTTGAGAGTTTTGCTTTCCGGAAAGTAAAAATATAGCTAAGGATGATGAGTTACGGCCTTTAAAATCTCCACACACATATATATCCGATTTTCTTTTATGTTCATACATTTTTTTCAAGAATGTCAGTCATTATTTGTACAGATGAACCAGGCTGAAAGATACAAATTCTCTCTATTATTTACACTGCCAACCAACTTTGTTATGTCATAGAATCGTATAATAGCTAAATCATTATTACATGAAGCAATCTTTAAGCAGAAATCATTCTTACAGTGATATCACTTACAACAAGCGACCGATATTGGTTTACAGCAGGGTACACTATGTAAAAGAATTTCTAATCCGGACAATTCGCCATTTTGACCTTGACGTCTACCAAATGAATTTTCTTGGGACTATCGAATACGGAAGCTTAAAAGTGCCTTCCGGATAAGAATATCTTTGTTCCGTAACTTGACAACTTTCTGCAAAATGTCTCGATAACAAGAAAGTATAGCAACAAACGGAAAAATGATCAGTTGTTTAGTTATGTTATTTAAACAATTAAACAATGTTCTGAAAATTGTTAAAATAACAATTTAGCATATCTTGTCATTTCAACAAATTGCTGCAAAATGTCCAGTTGTTCACTTTTTTCCTAAGTGAACAATTCAACAATTTTCTACAAAATGTCCAAATGACAACTTATTGTATATGGTCAAGTCAACAATTTTCTGCAAAATGTTGACTTGTTCACTTCTTTTCTGATTGAGCAATTAAACAATTTTCTGCAAAATGTTTAGATGACAACTTATTACATCCTGTCAATTCAACAATTTTCTGCAAAATGTTGATTTGATCACTTCTTTTTAAGTGGAAAACTATAAACAATTTTCTGCAGGATGTTAACTTGTTCATATCTTTTTAAGTGACCAATTAATCAATTTTCTGCCAATTGTTCAAATGACAACTTATATCATCCTGATTTGTATTTCTGGTCTAGGAAGTGAACAAGTGGACATTTTGCAGAAAAATGATCAAATGACAAGATATAATAAGTTGTCATTTGAACATTTTTCAGAAAATTGTTCAATTGCTCACTTGTAAAGAAAGTGAACAAGTCAACATTTTGCAGAAAATTTTTCAAATGCTCACTTAGAAAAAAAAAAAAGTGAACAAGTAGATATTTTGCAGAAAATTGTTGAAATGACAAGATACTATATGTTGTTATTCAAACATTTTGCAGAAAATGTTTCAATTGCTCACTTGCTCGGAAAGTGAACAAGTCAACATTTTGCTGCAAATTGTCCAATTGATGTGATAAGTTGTTAAATGAACATTTTTCAAAAAAATGTTGAATTCCTCACTAAGAATCAAGTAAGTAAGTTAACATTTTGCAGAAAAATGTTGAGTTGGTAAGATAACACAACTGAACAATTGATCATTTTTCTGTTTTTTGATGGGATATTATCTCGTTATGTAGACATTTTGCTGAAGATTGTCAACTTATGGGGCAAAGATATACTTATCTTGATGGCACCTTTAAGCTTCCGTAATCGAAGGAACGCAGTGAAAGACACCACAAGCAATTATTAAATTTGCGCATTCACAAAAAGGCCCTGAAGGCCGAATCAAGATAAAGAAGTGATTTTTATCTAAATGATCAACTGTGCGGCGCCTGCTTGAACTCACACAGAATGATAAAGATACGTGACCTTACAAAATATGCTGGTGTCCTAACTGAGCGATTACGTAATGATATGAAAGCAATTACGCTGCACTATTGAAGGTGAACTTTGCACATGTACTATCAGAATAAACACTAAAAACAAATGCACAGGTCATTTTCGAAGTTCGTTATTGTCATGGGATCAATTTAAACAATGCTTAAAGAAGAACTAAAGTCATGGTTTTGACAATGAAAAATTGCTGTTAACTTGAGAGACTAACATGTCTTGGGCCCCGTCACAAAATTTCATTTAGATATCTTGCGTTTAGTTACTTTCAAGATATTGCAATCATTCATAAAAAATCAAATCAAAACTTCATTGTCAGATTGTGATGACGTACCATTACTACAAATGATTGAAAAGCTTTTGTCGTTCTTTACAATTAGTCTTGTTATATACATTTGACGGTATAAAAATTAGAGTATAAGTAATTTGATTTTTGCATGATGTATCTCAATAATTCAACAAGCAGTTTGTACATGTGTGTACGCAGTTACAGAAGTTACAAAGAAAAGGAAGAAAAACGTTGGAAATTCCCGCTATCAGTGGCTGTGTGACGTCATAATTCGACTTACGATAGTAGCTTGTTTACATTCAACTTAGGCAAAAATGACAGCAACAATTGTGAATTTCAAAAGTGTATAACGTCGGGAGGAAACATAATTTTTTAAACTTGTGCTAATCCTGTTCGATTTCCGCTTTTTTTATAAGACTTCCAATTTACATACTAGGAATCGGTGTATGGTTTAAAGCACCGGCTTACTTTCGAGTGATATATCAAATTTCCAGTTGATAGGGCTATCCAAGTAACTTTTTTTCACAATGAACAATGATTTGATGTCAAGGTTGCTGCAGACAGTCAAGAAAGGACGTGAGGCTCACAAATCAAAACGACTGGTTATCAGTCCTCCGAATCAAGATAAATTGGCGTTTAAGAATAAGGTATAGGACCTTTGCCATATGCGAATGATTAAAATGGACATGAGACTGTAATTTATTGTGGATTTTTTAATTCAATTTTCGCAAACTTTTGCAATTTGCATAAGGTTTGTTCATGTCCCATGTACAGAACGCCGGAAAGCAAGAAAAAAAAAAAGACTAACTAATTTTCAAGAATAAACGACTGGCAATTTTGTAGATATCGACAAAATTTTCTAATGTAATTGACGCCGATATGGGCGCTATAAGTTCCCTGATACCTTTTTATGCCCACTGAATCCGTAAGTGGTTAACACAGCCGATGTCTTTGGCGACAACTAGGTAGGTTCAAATGAAGCAAGATGCTCATTGACAAGACCGGCAGTAGATAATATACAATTTGGGTGAGCAGGTTAGACGGGCTTGTGTATAGCAATGTCTGTGAAGGCTGAATGCAATGGTTTCTTGTATTTGTTTAATGAGGGTTAATTGAAACTTTGCGGTTTGCAAAAACAAGGGCATTGTTTGTATATTGTAATCGGATTAACCCCAATAAAGCCAACTGAGCTAATCTGTTCTCCCAGAAATGTGTTTGGGAATAAAATAAGAATCAAACTACATATATTTAACCAAAATAACACGTCTTGTATAGCTGCTGTTACGCCTGCCAAGTGACATTTCCTGTGATCTGGGGTGATTTAATATTTCAAGTTTTCTTGGTATCCTCCACGCCCCTGAATTCAAGATTTCGCTCAGCTTCTAGAAACGAAGCGGGAGCCCTCCATAAATGTTGTCGGTTCCCCGAGTCCCCCCCCCCCCTCCAAAAAAAAAAAAAAAAGAATCCTCGCTTCGCCACTGAATAGACACTTTGCAAAAGAAGAAACTGGGATTGATAATACTATGCGTGCTTGTAAGGTACAAATGAAAGAAAAAAAGGAAGGAAAAAAGAACAATGCAGAGACCCGCAGTCTGACTTTCGAATTAACAATAACATTGCAATCAATCTCGCAGTAAACGATTTGACCTGAACTGCACCAAACATCTTGTATGATTGCAAACTTAATGATTATATACACTTAAGCGATACTGAGATCCGTGGTGGGAGGCGCTATTTAGATGGAGGTACAGCTAATCCCTTCCTTCAATTATACCCAAAGTACAACTTTGTGACGCTTAGCAGACCACCGAATTTCGACTTGAAAGGCGGCAGAAGACCTTTGTGAGGGGGAGGGGATTATTGAGGCGACCAATTCAGTTCTTAGTTCTTTCCACATCCAGACTTTATCATTATCAAGGTGAGTGGCCCGGTATTTTTGTTTTCCTTTTTTCTTCCCCCAGATTGCAAGTGAGGTGGTCGCTCAAGGTGCTACTACAAGAAGACTTTGTGTGGGATGCCACTGTGTCGTTTGACTGTAAAAACAGAACAGCTGATAGCCATACATAATTCCAGATAATCATGTATCATAAATGTAAAACACGTGAAGACAATCCAGATGGCGGGAAGTTTCCGCTCAAGTCCCAGGCTCGGCCTTATCAAAGTGCAGTATTGAAACTAGTGATCATGCACAAAAGTTCTTTCTTTTTTCGCCATACTTACACACAGTGACCCATTCCATCAGACAGTTCCACTCAAATAGCCTACGTACCTCTAATCCCTCCCACAGCCTGTCTAAACTCCCCCACATGTGTAATCAGAGCGATGGACCAGACTGTGTGTGCTGTGTAATACGAGCTATGAATTTGTTGTCAATCAAAACGCAAAACCAATTGAGAATTGTGAGAACCCATAGCCTGCAAAAAATGTAACTTCAGGTGATGTGAGACTATTCTTAAGTTTCAAGATCGTTCTGTGAAGGGGTCTGAAGAGTCACTAAGGAAATAAGACGTTGTTTTACAGCCGGAAACTAAATATTTCTAAAACCGATATTTGTAACCACAGAATGAAATAATATTCAACATAAGTAAGGACGGTGTCTGCTTTTCCAAGTTTCCCCTAGATAGAAAATCCGTTATTCGTTGCCCAATAATAACTTTTTATGCAGACTTTCAGAAATTCAAATGATGCATCTTCCGTTACTCATTATATGCATAAATGTTTAAGGTGATAAAGTTTTTTGTTTATTAATGAGACGGAATGGTTCAACAATAACGCCCTATTTTCTTTTCAACAACAGCTGTTTAAATCCATTTTTAGTGGATTTCAGGATTTTGTGTTAATGGGGGGGGGGGGGTAGTTGATGGATCACCCGACCGTCGATTGGAAGATCGAAAGGGAAGGGGTAACCCATTCAAGTATATAAATGTCTGGGTTGACGCATAGGCTTACTTGAGAAGTCAGTGACTACATGCCTGCTTGACCTCATACATCATTCTGTCTCCTCCATCGTTTTCCCTCCCTCTCCTTCTTCCGTAATCAATATTTACAAGGCAGATCTATTATGACGTATACACACGAAAACAGGAGAAAATGCTATATATATCGTCCCCTTATTCCCCACCTCATCATCTACAGGAAAATAGAGGAAAAATATTGCGTGATATATTTTTTTAAATGAAATATTTAAGGAGATGGACGAATCTGGGCAACGTTGGTGAAGATTTTGAGGGGCAGGGAATCTCAAAGATGTGGGTACCGGATAATCGCACTGTTATTTTGCGTAATACAAGACGAGAATATGCAACATAGGATATTCAATGTGGTAATGATTATCGAGATTGCATACAGACGCAGCCGAATACATGTGATGGTAGTAAACCCTAACAGCTACTTGTATACAAATGTGCCAACATGTAACTGTAATATATCGTACATTGTTAAAATTCGTAATTTGAATAACAATAGGCGCCGCATGACAATAGTAATTAGAATGGACAAATAGCCTTTTTTCTGTAATAAAATGTATACTCTCTGCATGTTTCCCTAAAGAATATTACAGTCCGGGACCTCAGTCGGTACACGAGAGTGTAACATTTTGATAACAAGAAAATCCCGTTTGGGAACGTGGAAGTCTCATCTTGTACGGAATACATATATGTTTTAAGAATTTATTTTTTTAAACACACTATCATTTTTGAAATTCCATCTGTAATGTGGATCAATAGTGAACTTGCCAGGAATATAACACATGCTACTTCATTTACACCTGAGTCATGCAAAGTAAGTCTGCAATCATGTTTTAACATAGTTCAGACTGGTGTTTCTGTGGAAAGTGACAAACTTGGTTCTAAAAGTTGAGAAATAACTTGCAGAAATTATGCGAAGTCCTTTACTTCCATTTGATTCATTATCTTTCCCATCATCGAAAAATCATTACTGGTGTCATCTGCACAGATCGACAGAATTTTAAGTTGAACAATTGGGGCGAGGTCATTAATTTAAATAAGAAACGAAAGAGATAACAAAGGAAGTAGGTAGAATTTCGCCAAGGGGTACAATGTGGTGGGGGAGGAGTCTTGAGAGTACACCATCTATACTATATTAGGATTCCTATATACTGTCTAAGAGGAGTGCCACCATGATCGGTTGGCTGGGTACATTTTTTTTTGGGGGGGAGAGGGACAAAAACAGGCGTAAGACAGCAAAAACAGGCGTTTGAGGTTACATTGGAAATGATTATAATTTTGAGACAATTTGTGTTCACGAAAAGTTACAATGTCAGTAATATAATCCTTTGAATATATTTTATTTTTAATACCTTTTTGATTCGATAAACTGTTACCCCAGTTAGCTGACCTCTTTCAGTATTTCTTTACGAAACTTCCTAAATGTGACCTTCCTTAAAATATGACAATGACCGGCTGCTGATGGCTTTTAGTCCATCTCCCTCCACCAGGGTTACTAACTTGACCCCCAGTAGTTGGTGACATCCGGATTTTATCAAGCAGGTAAAACCTTCAGTTGATGAAGCCTTACGCAAAGTCAACACCCCTTCAGTATATTAATGACTGGACTTGGTATTCAGTTCATCGTCCAAGTATCTTTTATTGGAATTCAATATTGTAACTGATCCCCCTACTACTACGATTTCTTCGTTTTTTGTTGTTGTTTTTTTTTGTTTTTTTGTCGCGTGATAACGTGCCTGTCGGCCAGATTGGACATCTTCAATCGTAGCTTCCTCTCGTATGACCCGACATTCAGTCGTTTGTAATTTAGCCAATGAGAGAGCAATATACAGTCACATGACGACTTTGCTCGACATGGAACTTGACCAACAATTACATAGTAAGTATGTATAATATTTGACTTCAAAAAATGGAGGACGTGGTTTTTTTTGGTTTTTTTTGTTCCAGCGTAAGAGAGACCATGCGGGTGCAATAACTGTTTGAAAGCTCACTCGAATAGTATAATGTCATTTAAGAAGCCAAGGAAATGTGTAAAGCATTTGGGATTACTTAAAAGAGATGAGAAGAACCAGAATATTTTTCATTGGTGGAGTTAACTATTTAAGTGCGACCATTAACCAACAAACGCCTAAACAACAATAAGATATAATTTTGTTATTAGGAAATTCAGCTCTCATAAATCATGGAAAAGTTGAGAGCAATACATCCTGTGACGTCACTAGGATGGAAGACTTTGGTTTTCGTTCGAGACACTAAAACAAAAATCACGAATTTTGACTCCTACCATAACCAGTTTTCATCATTTTGCCATCAGTCTAGGCTAAATATTTTGCAAACTGGAAAATTAAATCAATTTTTTAGAATAGTGACTTGGATTCTTTCCAAGTCTCGATAGTAAATGGTAGAAACGTTCCCAATTTTCCCCAAGATCTTATGGGAATCAGATTTCTACAGTATGAACTCGAAGAGTGCTGAAGTGTATTGAATACTGTCATTATGAACCAAAGTCTACCGCCTGTACCCCCGCCCCCTTCCGATGAGCCGAGGGGCACAGGTGGTTAATTTAGCACACTTCTCCGATTGAGTCAGTCGCAAATTTCAGCTTTCAAAATAAAGCATGAACAAACTAATTGGTCAAGGGGAGGGAAAAGGCCGAATGGGTCATGTATGATATTGGGTCCTTAATGAGCACACATGAACTTCCTGATCCTCAAACTTTCGAATCAAAAATAACAAGTATTAATTCTGCTGAAACGAACCAATCAGATACTGACACAGGCTATATGGGAGGCACAGTGTGTATCTTGTTTGTTCTCACCGGCGCCACAACTCCATTCTCCATGACATAATTCCGATCAGTCGCTACTCCATTGTCATCCAAACAGAAAGAGAGGGCAGGATAGGATTTTGATAGGGTTATACACAAATATAAAACCTGTAAAATATCCATGATATATCATACATGTATATGACTTATCAAGATTTGCTAGCGACTCAAAAGTCCATTTGGACTTTGTTTTCGCAATGTTCCGCAAGTGAGGTAAAAACAGCCAGAACTGCAGCACATTTTTGCATTTCTATATGTTGGCGGCATCTCGTGAAATTGAATTGAGAGGAATTCGTGGGATAAGTCTTCACTGCCAGCCCTACGTCTGCGATATTCCATTGCCCTTGCTTGAAGATTCACAATAATCGGGGGGGGGGGGGGCAAGGTATTTCTAGAAGGGGCAAAGCATGAGTTGGGCGATGTTGTAGGGTCTAAAGGGAGTTGTGTCGTCTCCTGAGAAATTTTCAACTAAAACGTTAACTTAAAAGCAGTCTGGAGCAACATTTTACTTCCCAGTGATTAACGAAACAAACATTTCCAAAGATAGTGAGTTAGCAATTAATCAGGGTAGAATTTCCGTCTCCCTGTCTCGCGGTAAACCCGACGAAGAAAGATCATTTTGGGTTGAATATGCCACATATGCTGAGCCTAAACACATGCAGTTTATGACAATGGTTTGACGAGGTTTGCCTACATGGTGTGACGACGAAAAACAGGGTTCGATCTGGTGCTCGATCTGAGATTTCGATAACTTGGGTCAGATTTGTGAGAGGGGTTTGAGAGAGCACATCGATCCAAAGACAAACCACTCTAGCCCGTCACCTCCTACCGTTTCTATACGCACGGACAATATAGAATAGATACCAAAGGAATGATGTAAAGCTAAGCATTTACCGATTGCGACACGTTGCTTATACGATCGAATTTTAAGGACATAGGCCACTCATCCAGTACCTTGGCGATATAATATAATTAACAATATTTTATGATGTATAGCGTATGTGTGTGTTTTGTGTGTGTGTGTGTGTGTGTTTTTTTTTTTTTTTGTACAGGATTTTGAGAGGTCTACAAAAATCACCTCTGTAATCGCCTGCAGTATTCTACTGCAGTAACTAACTACAGCAGTGACTAACACTGCGATGATACGCTATAGTTTTCTTATTGTTGGCGCTCTTCAACATTAAAACAATTACATTCCAAATGTCCCCCCCCCCCCCTTAAGATATGATCAAATAGATGCAACAGTTGACATCCCAGGTGAAATGGGCCACGACTTTATGCTTGAGTGAATTTTTGGGCTAAAAATTGTCTGTTTTGGTAAAACAAAAAAATGGAGTTTGGGGCAGAAGATGACAATTGCTAAGCTATCACAGTCCTTATATGCTCCCTAGAGCGGTGTCATTCATCACTTGTTACATAGTGGTGGAGGCTATCACGAGACTGCCTGCTCTAGTGGGCTACCGTAGGCTGATTAGTGATGATAAATTAGTAAATTTTGCTAAAAAAAAAAAGATTGTTTAAGAGCAGATCGAGTCCTATTGAGTCTGCCAGTGGTTGTTGTTTAGCAATGCAGTGTAAATATCGCACAAGTAACTACTCTAACTGAGGCCCGGTTGTAGAACAATGTAGGCTTAATAAACGTAAGGTCTAAGTTAAATCTAACCACAGCTCAGTGATAAGTGATATGCTCAGTGAATCCGGCTGGCGTATCAGTTCTCATGGTATAATAGTGAGTTTGGATATGATTTTGACCTATTTTGTGCTGTAGGCCTATACATTGTGTAAAAGTTAATTTGTGAAATGTGGCTGTCAAAATCATGGGTTTGAATTCACCAGTACTATGGACTTAAACTGGCACACATGGAAGCTGAAATTGTCAGCCGGTGGCTGTTCGTGGCACCATTATGCATATAGTCCACATTGCGTCATAAAAGATTTTCCAAGGACGAGAGGGACACCCTTCCCCTTAGATCCTTGCGCCAGAAAGCATCCCCTGTGGAGAAAAAATCCTACCTATACGTCACAGCTGTGCTTGATCATCACATATCGGTTTGTAACTTGGAAACATTATATTCGTGGTCTGACTTAAACACATGCATGAATATTACTTTGTCAGTTGAACCATTCTTTTATGATTGCGTGAAATGTGTGTGTTTGTGTGTTTTTTTAGAGAGAAAGAGAAAGAATGGTATTATTACAGATGCAAGTTACGATCGCGTCGGTAGGGTATTTTCCAGGGGAGTGTGGGGAACAAAGTTCACTAAACTTCTCAAGGTCACATAAGTGTCAGATTGATGCCGAAAGTAGGGTGACCTCAGTGGAGGGGGGGGGGGAGTGTTAAGTAATTTGACATGATGAAATTGATGACCAATCACCCGTCCTGGCGAGGGACCTAACCCTCTCACCTTTGGGCAATTTTTGTTTACATAAGGTGGACTATAGATGCAAAATGGTGCTACACTTTGATGCCTATAGATTTAATCTGAATCTTCAGCAATTCCTATTCCTGAAGTAATGATTTTATTTGTTTTTTATCGTTCTTGGTGAAATAAAAAGTAGACCTTATCTGGGGTGATCTAACAGGGTCAAGGACAAGCGAGATTATCTACACGGAGGGCCACAACGGGGTGCCGCGGATTTTACTGGGGAAAGCTGTGGCTTTACAAACCCCTAGATGGACGGAAACGACTCCTCACGAACGTCCTGAGCTGACATTTACCTATCCTTAAAAGGACGATCTGAGGTCTGCAATTTCTCAAATACTCAGAAAAACATCAGTCCTTGAAAAAAAAAATGTCGATAAGTTTGATTACTCACATCCAGAATATGTTCACTTCTTACATTGCGTTCCAGGCCCGTAGCCAAGGGGGGGGGGGGGGTCGGAGCGTTCAAACGACCCACCCCAACTTGAAGGAGGTCCATTTTTCCAGCCCTGTGTTTGAAGGGTCAGCTAGAAATATTTTTTATCTTGACATATTGAGGCCGAATTTCCGTTCACTTTTAGCAGGAAGATAACACCTTTCCACTTATGTCATAAAATGTATACAGGCCCAAACTGACCACAATATCTCATCACTACATACATATACTATGTGGGGTGATGAGATAATAAGCTCAAAAACGCGCATGCATGGTTATGTCATTGTGGAAGTGGATACCATTGAACTAGATACAATACAAAAAGCCCGGGACACAATGCCTCGACAACCTGCGACACGACGGCGACCACCCACCGCGTCTGCTGCGGTCGTGGCGGTGTGACCGGTTCCACGACTAGAGTTAGTTGTTTCGCAAGCGGTCGCCGGGCCCGATTAAATAAGTTCAATTGTAATCGGGTGCAGTAGGTGCATTTTAAGCCCTGTTCAACCCTCCACGACTACTCAAACGCGTAGCCAAGGAGGAGGGGGGGGGGGGGTGAAAGAGGCAACCCCCTCCCTTAGCCATATTGCGGTATTTTTTTTAGGTCTTCGCCATAAATAGCCAGGAGCATAGGCATAGCCAGGGAAAGGAGGGCGAATAGGGCCACCCTGCTTGATCTCATTTTCGCTCTTTTCCCGCGATATCGCTAAATAGTAATTCCCTCAATTTATGCGGCAGGCCTACCAAGGCAGGGGAGGAATGCAAGGGTTGGGAGCAAGTATGTATGCATGTAAAACACCCAGGAAGGGCCGTTTTCTACTATCTGAGTGGTTTGTAGAGCCACACGTTTCTTTGAATGCTCATCTCGGCATTGCATCATTTTTCACAGACTAATTGTTTTTTCCGTAATTGAGAAATTGTAGACATGAGATCTATATTTCAAGGCTGGGTTCATGCAACTGAAAAGACTTGGGAAGGGCTATTTCCGGCCATCTGAGGGGTTTGTTAAACTCAAAATTTTCTTGTACGCTACGCACCAACCGATGGTGGCGCTCCGCTTAGATAGTCTTCACGAGTTCGCACCCCCTTGACATGTTCCTGGCCACCCCCTGTGTCTACTATTTATGTAAATTGTCTGCGACAGAAGGTCTTTTGTAGTCCTCTAAATGCTCCAGATTGCGGTAAATCTGCAGATTTCAAAAGTCCCCGGGGAAATGCCCTCGGACCCCCTAGCAACTGCATGCTTACGGCAAGCGCCAGCCGCTTCCGAATTTGGCAAAAGTTCCACATCGTGGAAGAAAAACCCACCCCTCCACATGGGCTGGCTACCGGCCTGCGTTCATACTATTCATTAAACGATGTGAGCATTTTGACACGCAATTTGCAATTTAGAATGCTAACGTGGTAAGTCAGTGGACAGTACTGAAAATATTCGTAGAAAGGCGCGGTTCTAGGGACATACCTTTTGGGGGCTAATGCACATTTTACCATCCAAGCGAAGCCGCACCATCGATAGGGGTGTAGTGTATGAAGAAATATCCCTCTCCCAACAAAAAAGTGAAATTCCCACAGATTGCAGGAAATGGTACTTCTCGGTCATATTTAAAGGTATCTAGACATTCTCTTTTTTGGAAATTTCGTGTTTCAAAACTCTTAAAAGAATGAAGATTTGATAGTGTATACAAATCATTTTCCTTATTCTTT
Source organism: Stichopus chloronotus (assembly GCA_021234535.1). Lineage (NCBI taxonomy): Eukaryota > Metazoa > Echinodermata > Holothuroidea > Aspidochirotida > Stichopodidae > Stichopus > Stichopus chloronotus. The sequence continues at coordinate 20,946,881 of CM037839.1, read as the reverse complement.
TTTTAAGGTGTGATAGTGTATATAAATCAGTTTGCTTATTTTCTTCTTTTTTCGGGGGTGGGTCGGTTGAGAGGGAGCCATTGTTTTAAACCGCCCTTTTTCGTAGATCAAAAAAGGAGTTCCCCATTTCCCCAGTTCTGTCATCTCTATCACAGCAAAAAAAAAAAAGGTGTTGAAAAGATCCTGATCCAATAGTATAAATCCGTGATTGCTGAGCACAAGCATCGGCCGACACCGGATAGAGATATTCGGTACAAAGTTAACGACTGTAACTTAAACTTGAGGTCTTTTTTAGTCATCTTTCTCTCTGTTCTGGTAATTAGCATCTGTTACTCTGTCGTGAACTGCTGCAGCATACCTGCCAATTGTGGTGTCACAGATGTCAACTTTCCCTCTTTTTCATTTTCAGAGCCAAGGGTCTGGCATATCTTTTGACTGACTCTTGCACTGACAGAGCCAATACTGGGTGGATTTGTTTCTTAGAGCCCTTCATAGACGTGTTCGCTGCATCCCCAGCCAGGCTGAGAGATAGGCCTACTATTCATCACCTGTCAGGGTGGGGACGTACCGTAATCGTAAGAAAGCCAAGAGGCGCCGTGGGATTGAGTAATCGACATTCTTGTAAACCATCGATTTTCCTTTCCCGTTTCCTGAAAACATTTGGCTGGAGAAATTCAAAACTAGTGAGGGGGTACCTCAAGAAATAACGTTCTCATCGTTACCATTTTGTGACATCCTACCTAGTAAATCGTTAGTCGTTAGTCATATTGCTGGGCCTAGGCCTAAACTAGCATAACGTAACCTATAACTATTTTCGAACATTTCGCTACGTCGTTAACAGAACATTGTCCTTTTTCAATGTTAATTACTCATTATGTCACGGACTGACTAGGGACGTTTTATCTCAGACTGCTCACTGTAGTTACAGACTAGTTACGGAGCTAGAAAACACTTCTAAATTAGAAATATGTAGTATACGCCCTCTTTACAGCCGTAACACTGTATTTCTTGAATTGAGCCCTAACTTCTTTTGGAATGTCCCTTTCATATGATTTCAACAAATGAGGCAGAAGAATCGATGGTTTACGAGCATTTCGATTACTCCCTCTCACCGCACCTCTCGGCTTTCGTGTAATCGCGTAATCGCATAGATAACGGAACCTGCTGTATTTTCCATCAACACTAAATTTCCATTTCGAATGTAATTATTTTAATGTTGAAGAGCTCCCACTCATGCTTGAGAAACTTACCGTGAATACTGCCAGGGCCGTACGTAGCTAGGATCACAATGATCTTTAGATGGGTGTGAAGGTAGAAAAAAAATCCCGACTCGTTGGGAGCTTTTCTAAACCATGTGGCGACCCCAATCCAATGGTTTCAGACAATAGGAATGCCTTTTCTCAAAAGGCATGACTAACTAAGGGGTGCAGTCTTCACGAAAAGGGCGTTATCAGGCGAAGCAAGCAAATTATCGGCAAAACAGACAGAAGAGAAAGCTTAGAGAAGGGGGAGGGTGAGTAATGGCAGAACGACTATCTAAGCAGAGCGCCACATTGTTGGCGAGGAGCGTGCAAGAAAATTTTGGCTTTTCAAACCCCCATGTGACCGGAAATGGCACTTTCCAGATGTGATTGAACCACATTTACCCAGCCTTGAAATATGCAATGGGCATCATGTATGCAATTCCGTAACTCATGTAAAACGCAATATCAATCTATGAAAAATGGTAATACATAGCAGGTGGGTTGACGTGTTACAAGAATCGTAATGAATTATGCAACCTCTTGAGAACTTGGGAAATACTTAGATGCTAAATACATAGAAAAACCGAAACTTTTTTTTTTGGGGGGGGGGGGGGAGGGGCAGAGATTGCCTGCAATATGTTTGTGACTAATCAGCGACATTACTATGCGGAGTCCACTATTGGTTGGCGCTGAGATTACAAGAAAATTTTGGCTTTTCAAAAACCCCAGAAAACCGCAGGAAACGGCAATTCCCGCTTGCACTTGAGTTGAAGGTACCCAGCCTTGAAATATGGGTATCGTGTCTGTAATTCCTCAACTTTTGTGACAATCTATTACAAGTGGTGGTACGTATTATGTTTTTTGAGGTGGTATAAGAATCGTTATGATTTACGCATCCTCTTCTGTATTTTTTTCCTTTGAGTACTTGACAAATAATTTTTCTTTGGACACAAAGGCGCATCGCTGGCTTGGACTTTTTATTTGGGGGGTGGACATTTTCCCGAATTATGTTTGTGATTAACTATAGCGGCGTCACTATCTATGCGGAGCGCCACCATTTTGGCGCCGAGCGTACAAGAAAAGTTTGGCTTTTCAAAACCTCCAGATGGCAAGAAACGGCACTTCCCTGGTGTACTTGAACTGCATGTACCCACCCTTGAAATATGCAACACGTCTGCAATTAATCAATTCGTCGAAAAGAAAAGTCAATTTATAACAAAAAAAAGTGTACAAATCAGCGTGTTTTGAGGTGATACAAGAATCTTAATAAGCTACGCATCTTCTTTCATTTTTCTTTTCTTTTTTGGGGGGGGGGGGGACACACCCACATCTCCCTGTCGCGACGGTCCTGAACACTGCAGTAGTTATTAGTGTTTATTGCAGTAGTTTACTGAAGTCCTTACAGTTCGTCCTGCCACATAAAGTGATAGGAGACAAGAAGTCGTTACTTGACAGTGTTAATTACGTTTTGAATTATGTCGGTTTTGACGGTCATTATTTGCCAAAGTACAGATGCCGTGAAAATGAGGACGATTGATGGAGATCTGCATTTTTTAGAAAATCGAACCTGTCTTCGAAATGGTATTTCCGTCGGAGAGCCTTTTCAAATGGGCGGGACCACCACTCTTAACTTCCACCCCAAAGTTCAGAATTGTCAACGAATGGAAATGTCTGATATGACGTACCGTACATTGTATGCAAGGAAATGGGGGGGGGGGGGAGGGGGGTCGAAGGTAGCTATAGCGTGTAAGTCAATTGACAGATTAATAATTGTTTATGGTAGCACCTGAAACGTCGGCAGTTCCCGACCATGTGAAACTCCAAAAAGAACAAGAACGAAGAGCAAAAAGTATGTGCTCCTGCAAGTCACTTTATGTGGGTAGCAAACTGTAGTGTCATATATGTAAGAGCTGCACGAGTAATTCTGTGATGGTCCCAGCGTCGCCCACATAAAGGCCAAGAATTTGTCACATATATGTCATATGGCAAATGAAGGTTAACAGAACCTGGGGGGGGGGTGGGTACAAAACCTAATGGTGACCTGGTGACCCTCACACTGCTTATCATCGCAACGCCTGATCGACGGACGGGGAATGTGAGAGAAAGGCATCTGACGGTTTGCTGTGTACAGTGCAGTGCAGAACAAAGTGACTAAACTGATAGGAACAAGGCGTAATCGGCATCAAGTACATCAATAGACATGGGCTTACCTTACGGTTATAGATAGGGCAATGCTCGCAGTGCAACATAGCCGGGGGCCTGGTATAGTGACGATACATTTCCGGAAAAAAAATGGTTACGGTTGATAATGTGTTAGTGATCAGTTTCTTAACTTTGACAAAGGAAATGACAAGTTTGTGATTTCCGCAAACATTGGAAAACTCGAGGAATTTCTGAAACTTAATTGTGGTTTAAATGCAGGCGGAAGGTTGCGTATGTATAGTATTCTAACTTTTTCCCTTGTCTTTTGCATGGCAGTAGGTATACAACGGCTGATTGGAAGTGATCAATGTGTGGTGTTACTAAGGTAACAAAGGGCCAAAACGGTTTCAGACGACCACGCGTGGTTATAGATCTCCGTCACTGTACCTTGAGTCTTTCAAGTGAACGGATCCATACAGCGGAAATGGGATGAAACAACTGTTTAAACCAATCCCTTCGCAATATGCGATCCTTTGACCAAACTTTTGTCACTTGTACACTCAACAACAGGAAGGACAATATGGATAGTCAATAGAGAGATTTTTAAACCAAAAGTACAATTGTCACTGGCCGATTTATGAAGTCCAAAAATTGCACGAAAAACTGTTACCTTATACCCCGTTATTTTGCCTTAAGTGTATTAATTAAAAATTTAATTAAAAAAATGAAGTTTTGAATTGTTTTTTTGTCTTTTGTCCCTTTACACTTTTCCTAGTTTTCATTCAATGAAAACAGAATTCTTGCCCACCCGCACAAAAAAAAATATCGTGTGACTCTGACATTTTTGCAAGAGTTTGGATGATGTCATATGCATATGACGGTTAATGTGATGATTATGTGCTATGCATATTCATTTCAGTTATTAGCTAGTGTAATTTGATTGGGTTCCAAGATCATAGGAGAGGCAGACTTTTATAGGCTCGGACTTTTCTTTTGTGGAAGTTTTGGGAAACATCAAAACAGCTGACACTGAGGAAGCAGACCTACTAGTTTTTAGAGGGCCTCGGGGAAGATTAGCTTTGGCTAACCGAGTCTTACCCTCTTTTATAAAGTTTAAATAAAAAAGTAAAATAAATAAATAAATAGTTAAAGCCACATCACCCACTGTAGCTACTTGCTGCATTTGAACAAACTTGAAATTCTTCAAAATTACTCCTGTAAAGTGCTTTAACTTCGGACGAAATGTTCTCCAATAGCAGGGAAGTGTAGGCCTGCTTCCCCCAACCCTTCCTTACGTGATCCCACCGTCCCCCTGCCAGAGGCCCATGCACCCACTCGCAAAGAAATTTAGAGAACTATTTTCTTAGAACACTCAGGCTGTTCATTTGTCTCTCCTCCCACTACATATTCCATCACACTTTGAGCATATCCACTGCCTGTTGTTTTTTCTTTTTCTTTGATTGGATTTATACTGAAACCCTCCCACCCTACCCTATGCACACTTTGTACTAAGAAACAATGAAAGTGGTTGAAACTTACCAACAAAGATTGAATCACCGACAACTGCCAATATTGTCGAATTGGTCACCAAGGTGTTTTTCATAATCATATGATTCATTGAAATACGTCATACATAATTCAGTGTATAATCAACCACTTTCCTACTTGGCTAGTGCTCGTAAGAGTGTTCGAAGCCAGTAAACAGAATTAAGAGAAACTCAACGACAGCTTAGTGGACTTAGTTCCAACACGCACGCGTAACTTTGTAACGGCTCGGTCTGTACTCTATACTGTGCACGGGAATCTCTGTGAGCCCGCATTTATTGCATTAAGCTAAGGCTAGTGTTACATGCATCAAGCATTCTGCTCTGCTTAATGATGTGCTTGTGATGCGAGACAGGCCGAACTGGCGAACTGAATTTGTATGTTTTGTACATCTACACTTATTCACAGCATGTTTATGAAAAGCAGGTGACGAAGAAACAAGATATTTGTGTTAAGACAGTTTGAGTTTTACAGTGGAAAATGTATTGGACTTATTTCGACACTGAATATTTTGCCTATTTGGGATCGGCCTTAGCCTATCTTGCTCTCGGAATAGAAACAGTTATGCTAGCGTTCCATGTGACCGGAATTATATTTGCGTAAGTCACTGATATTTCTCACTTAATGTCTTCCTAGGACCGTAAAATCCCAATTTGTAACTGTTTTCTTAAACATTCCTTTCGCGTTCACCTATCGACTAACATATAATTAACCGGCTACTGCATGTCTTTATCTTCCATCATGCATGCACACTGTTCTGATCACCCCGAGCGTTACGGTTGGCTTGTGTGAATGTCCTCGCTTACCATGTGGATATGCTCAAATTGGATTGTAGCTTAGGCCCATCGTTAGGCTACTTCATCGGATCTAGGGAACTTACAGTGTACTTTATATAGTGCGATTTGACATTGATAATGACTGCATCATAAATGAACCGTTACTGTGATTTTAGCCGTTGACAGGGTATCGATAGTCAAACTCATTCCACATCTCGTTGGCAACCTCTAATACTGGGTGTGGCACAGCAATACACTAAGTTACAGTACAGTAGCGATTGGCCTAACGTTAGGCATACGTGAGAGCTCTGGTACCCGTACATAGTATTAGTAACGTTACAGTGTATCCAACAGCGTTAAATTTCTTGGCCCAATATTACATTTTGAAGGGCAGATGCCAGGAATCACTGCTAATAGGCAGGACTCAAATTTTATTGAATTGATGGCATGCTAGTGTACTTGTAACGTCAGATGATAAACCACCAAGCATTGAAAGGGATTAAGGTTTCGGTGCACGTCATTCTGCCAAACATGAAGGCTACGTTCCTCCGTAGATAATGTGATCATTTAGCCAGAGAAAACAAGTCTTTGCAGAAAAACTTTGTTAACTTATTTGCATTGTTCAGCTATCTTAAGCTCTGTAAACTTACTGTAGTTTCCACCTCCCAAACTGAAACCACACTTTTCATTGTTCACAGTGCGCACTATTTATCAAGGCAATCCTATAGTTACTTTGCTACATCAGCTACAGTACATGATGTGCACGCCTCAGCATTGCAGTCTCTTTCTGCCTGTTTTCTACTTTTCCAATGCCCAGGGATCTTGCACTTACACAGTTACAGTATTGATCTTCAAATTTTAATTCAAGTATAAAACTGACCATTGACCTCATTATAAATACTGTTCCATTTGCTGTAGTAGTCGCAACTAGGCCAAATGAATATGGCTAAGTCAACCGTAACCTTGAAGAACAAGCACTCCTGTTTCCATTGAAAACACTCGATGCACATGTACACAGCAAATTACTACTGAAGACATTGGGGTTGACATTGTAAAGTATCCCTGTACCTTCTACAGTGCCTTAGTTTCAAACCTAAAACAAAATTTCAATATTTGCCAGCATCCTAAGATACAAACCACCTCTCCCAAAGACACTTTTATTTCCCAGACACTTGTACTCTTTCTTCCATGCTGTTCAGCCATAGCTTTGATGCCTCTACCATGGTGAAAAGGCTTGAAACCTATGGCAGAATATCCTGGCACAATGTACTGATGGCAGCATGAGAGGGCAAGCATTATGATTTGTGCATTACCAATATTTACAACTAAGCCTAGTCAAACGTTACTACATTACTGTAGGCCAGCCAACGTTACATGTTGGTACAGTAGGTTAAAGGCAGTAACTCATCACCCCAAGGTATGATTTTTGGCTTTCGGATAGTAGAATTCTCAACTGTTTCTTCTCTTTGATTTGAAACAAGAAAGATGCAGATTGGTGTTATTAGCTACAGTAGCATACACAGGGATCCATTGTTTTGATTGCACATGTGGAGGAATTTTAGACAGACTGTGGGAAGTGGTTGGGAGAATTGAAACTGTCCGGGGTGATGAGTTTTTGTCTTTAAAGTGATTGTGTGTGTACTGAAAAACTAGAAGGATAATATTATGTTTGATCTTAACTTTTTCTTTCTTCTTACATGCACATCAGTACATCTTTCAGTGAATGAATATGACAGTAACCACTTTGAATTTAAGCAAAATGATTGGCATAAAAACAGTGAAAAACAGAAATCATGTTTGAAAATTAATGGTTCTTACTATAGGTGCCTACATAATAAATAAGCAGCAGTACAGATTCACTGATACTGTAAAGTACATAAAAAACATGCTGCTCAAGTTGTCTCTCCTTGTTCCATATCAGGAATTGTAGTGTTTGTTGAAAGGAAGTACTATTTACAAATAACCCACTAACTAATCATGAGTTGTTTTGACTAACTGAATTCAACTCTAGTATACAGTACTTCCCATTGGCTTGTTAAAAGAAGCTTACGGTCGGTTTGAATAAAAAGGGTCAACAGCTGCATTATAGTATTTTACACTTTCTGTTGTTACAGTATGTTTGAAGAACTTGAAACCTTACAGTATGGCAGAATTAATCACCTAAAACCTATTTATTTTCCCAAATTGTTGGAATGGTGCAATTGAAGGCCTTACCAATCTTTTGGACATGAAATTTCAATGGAAAATTACTCTTTGGCTATCCACGCAATCACTTCAAGTAAGGGACAAGCCCAGAGCAGGGTTTGTACCAGGGAGGAGGGGGCCCAAACCCCCTTATGAAATTAAGGGGTGGGGGGATAATTTACCAAGTTGATGTAGTACTGTACATTACCGAGCATTGGCGATTTTCAACAACATGAACCATACTTTTGAAGGCCGTACAATTGCATGAGTGACAACAAATTCTTCATGGATTCATGGATGTCATCAAACTTATGTATGTTAGCTCAAGATCCTTTTCACCATATTTGTACAGTGGGGTGCTTGAGCATTGTCTAGCACTACAATTCAATTGACTGCAAGTCTCAGGGTCAACTTTTGTCACTAGCCATTGTTCACAGCTCTCCTATCAAGAAGGTGAATTTCAGAATTTTAAGATCCTTAAGCACACTTGAATACTACTGTACTGTAGGTGACCGTGTGAGTCACCAGATAGCAAAATGTGGTGGTATTGTGTGGCAGTGTGAGAAAGTTCCACCACCTGTGCTACCTTAATGCACCATTCTGAATTTCTCACAGTCCAGTGGAGTATAATTTCCTTTCATGCATATTTACAGTAGAATGTTTTCTTTCAAGAGCTGGTTTTATTGGACCCATTCCAACCCTTTGTAATAACCTTTGGAATCCCAGTTGTTGTCAGCATTGTTAAACTCACATAACTTCATGTGGATTTTTTTTTTTCACATTCCTCCTGTTGTGGAGTGCAGTTGTGTAGGTGTTTGGTATTAAAGGTACAGAAGCTGGCAGAGTATTAAATGTACAGTACCTTTTGTCATCTGACAGTGAATGGACAAATTGCCAAATGTGATGTCTCTTAGAAACAGTTTTTACATCAGCCTACAGGGTACTGTACTGTATCTTTATACTGTACATGTGGGTGATGCCTTCTGTAATTACAGTATGTGATATTGCATGTGAACAGCTGGGCAGTGAACGGTCCAGTATGTATTGTAATGTAATGTAATATATTGTAAATGGATTAGTTGAAAAGTTGGTAGTCAGTTGTTGGTATTTTCATCCATCCTCTCTTACCTGTCACACCAAAACAAATGCGACTCTATGCTTCTGTGTGTACGAAGTCTTTAGTTGGCATTTCAAAACTATACTTGACCTTCAGCACCCTCTTTTGCAATACTGCCCTCTTCCTTCTAGCCTCCAAACTAGACTGAGCAGATAGACTCTGCAAATACTGTATTTTTAGACACTGCGAATACTGTATCTCTAAAACTGCAAAGGTCCATGTTGCTGTGCACACCAGCTGATATCAGTTTTACTGGAGGTTGTTTCCATCTGTGACCACTGACCAGACAGATTCCCCTGGATAGTCCCTCCATACAGTTCCTGCTAAGCTCCCCCCTCAGACGAATTCCCAAGGCAAGGAGTCTTCTACCTCGGACAACTCACCCCCCCCCCCCCCATCCATCAACGGACAATTCCTTCAGGAAAACGGTTCAGGTGAATGGAAGTGTTTGGGGATTGTCAGGGGGAAATTGTGCAGGATATTGTCTGGGATTCATTTTCATCTTTTTCAGTAGTATGCAAAACAGTACATTGCCTACAATGTCACTTAGTACTTCACTGTAGAAATTTTAAAGAAGGACATAATTTTGTTGTTACTCAGTCTCAGATGTTATTTTGACCACCAAAATTAAGCTAAGGTTCTAAAGTTGCTCACTACGGAACTTGTATCGTGCAGAGCTTACAGTACATTACAGGTAGACTGTGACATAAGTACTGTGCAGTACTTGAGTGAGAGGACAATCATCGCTTCATGATTTGGATGAACGGAAGCTATTGAACGGCCTGAGTGCATCCAGCGATAGCTTCAACCCCCAATAGTGCATTATCCTCTATTATGCACAGGTCCAAAGTTGATCTTGTCATACTGTACATACAGGTACAGTATGCAAGATGTTAATGAACAAGATGAAAACGAAAGAAAATTTGCGTTGGTAAATGACCACCTTTTCACTGAAAATGACCTCTGAGAAAAGGTGAGTTACATGATTCAAAACATGTACTGTAAACAATGCTGACGATTGACAAGGTACTGTATGACCATTGTTTAGTGTAAAATAGCAGACAACAAAACACTGTCAATCTATGACAATATTCATCCACTGAGTGGTTTTACTCTAGACCGCGTCTTATCTGTAGGAATGAACGATGACTGTAGTAAAGTGGACCAGTATGAGTTTGGTATTCTTTCCAAACTTGTATGAATGAACAGCAGATACTGTACAGTACATTTTTAATATGTATACTTTAAGTTTTCATGAATTATGAACTATACAGTACTTCGTAGTCCAAACTTTGAATTACATGTTTCTTACATACTTAAATCTCATCAATTGTTTGTGAGTTTGAGCTTCTTTGGTTTCAATGATAATCGTAATCTTTGTAATCATGCATGGGTGTTTGTGTATGTGTGTGTGTGTATGTATGTTTGTGACGCCCTACCTTGTAAACACGATATCTCAAGAAGTGAAGCTTCGACAGATCCCATATTTGGTATGTAGGTGTACCACATTGAGTAGAAGAATCCTATTGTATTTGGTGGAGGTCAAAGGTCTTTGGGGTCAACAAGGGTCAAATGGTGAAAACCTTGTAAACACGATATCTCAAGAAAGGAAGCTTGTAGAGATCTCATGTTTAGTATGTAGTTGTTCTGTTGAGTAGAGGAACCCTATTGTTTTTCGTGGAGGTCAAAGGTCTTTTGGAGTCAACAGGGGTCAAATTGTGAAAACCTTGTAAACACGATATCTCAAGAAGGGAAGCTTGAACAGTTGTCATATGAAGTGTGTAGGTGTATCTTATTGAGTACAAGAATGCTATTATTTTAGTGGAGGTCAACGGTCACTTGAGGTCAACAAGACTTGGGACTTTCTCTGTAGCCTAACATATAAACATACACAGTGTGATAGAGCCTAGCCAGTACATGTATTTCTAACTGCCAGGTGCCTTACACTTACAGTAGAGGAACAGATTAGACTAAGATTTTGAAGTACTGTAAACTTTGATCCAAGTTGCTTGAAAATGTGCTTTGTTGCCTGATATATTGCAGGATGGCATATTTTACACTTAAACTGTGTACATTCAACTTGAAAATAGTGTGGAGAATGTTTCACCATATAACAGTGTTACGACAAACCAACAACTCAACAACTCCAAGAATTTGAGACCAAGCTCAATCATATTGGCTCATAGTCACAGGGGATGCGTTGAAAAAACTCTACAGCGCTCCTAAATGTTCTGCTTTAAATGACCTTATCTCTTAGATCCTCTTAGGCCTACTCAAAGGCAGAGTACACACATGAAACTGAACACATTCATAGACATTTTTTGCAAATTAATTCTCATTTGAAGATTTTTGAGATATTGACACTGTTTACTCCAACATTTGCATGCACTGTACATTCCTAGATTGTAGGTGTATCTCATTGAGTATACAAAGTTATATTGTCTTTGGTGAAAGTCAAAGTTCATTTGCAGTCAACAGGGTCACAGTATGGAATTCTTGTAAACATGCTATCTCAAGAAGGGAAGCTAGGACAGATGTCATATTCAGTAATTAGTTGTACTTCATTGAGCACAATACCCAAAATTTTGGTCTTTAATGGAGGTAAAAAGTCATTCAATGTCATCAAGGGTCAAAGTGTGAAGGTACATGTAGATATGATCTCAAGAAAGGAAGCTTGTGCAGATCTCATACTTCATATAAAGCATACGTAGCTCAATGTGGACACATACTAATGCTATTATATCAGATTCAGAAAAAAATTCTCTTAAACAGATCATCGAAACCACAGTGCATTTCTGCCTTCCTGCATAGTGTTTAATTTTAGATCAGATATGAAATTAATACCTGGAATATGAGTTGTATCGGCAATCATCTGGTCATCTACCACTACCTTTGTTCTTCTTCGGTGTTTCAGGGAAGAGAAACTTGGGAAAAAGATTACCTGTCACAAAATGTGAAAGAGAACTATTCAGTCATCTTCCCGATACTGTATGTATGGAAATTGTCTGGACATGTTCACTGGCCCTACAAAATTCAGACTCCCCAAGAAAGCATACTGTACTGTAGCAGTCAATTGCCGTTTCTTAAAATCAAAGAGACTAATGGGAATAGATATGACTATTCATGTATGCAAAAATCGGGCTGAATGTTTTTTTTTTTTGTAGTGGCTATGACATATTCTGCAGAATTTTTACTTTGACAAATTTTCAACCCTTATTACAAGTTCAAGATATTCACATGTACAGATATTGTGCAGCACACTACTGTAAATGTCTGGCAAAACACCGGTTTATCTAACAGAACTCCTCAAACCATATTCCTCAGGTCGTAATGTAAGATCGGCAGGAAAAAATCTTCTAGCCATCCCAAGAACTTCAGCAGCTGCTGGCGATAAGGCCCTTTCTGTTGCTGCTCCTAAACTCTGGAACTCTCTTCCATTGGACATTTGCAGTTGCACTTCTTTACATACCTTCAAGAATTATCTTAAAACCTATTTGTTCTCTATTGCTTTCAATTAATCTTTTCTTACTGGTGTTTTTCCTATATGTATATATTCATGTTCTTTGTGATGATCCGTACCTTACCTTTTTGTGCCTCGGAATATGTTACATAGATAGATGGCGCTTTATAAATGCACAATTATTATTATTATTATCATGTCTCAGGTTTTCCTTCACGTTTTGCATTTCAGCTTCTACATTTTATGCTTTTACTTAACTGTAGTACTTTATGTGGAATTCATTTTACCCACATGTCTGGATACAACATATGCTATGGCATACAGTTTATTCAAATACTCAAATATATATTTTAAGCAGGATGTGCTGTTATTTCTGTAATTATTAATTACCTCTGTTAATTCTGTAATTATCACTCTCATTAACGAAATTCCTCCAGAAAGAAACAGTGGCCTAGATGTTATTTTCCTTGTTGGTATCAAATGTAAGAAACTGATGGAAAATTAACGACAAAGCTACAGTATTTTCCCCCTTCAAACAGCACATCCTGCTTTAACAACTTTTTGTTCTTATCATTCAAACCACAGTTTTTATGTAGCACTAGACCGCTTTGATACCCATTGAATTTTATTTTATAGTATACTATTCATCACTCCTTCTGTCACATGACTTGCTTTAATTTGTTAACCTCTTGATTGCCTACTTGTGCCGTTTTCAATTGTGACACTTAATAGGCCTACATCATGTGATAGGTTGAAGTTACTGTAATTGTGGATAGCCAGCTTGTTTGTGGTGTATTTACCGATCAATGTCACTTTCCGTCTATACCAGCAAGCATGTACAGAGCGCAGGCCAAACACTTCACTAATAAAGATCATGCGTGGTAGTGCTGTAAGTTATGAAGCTTATCAGTCCAGGGAAACATCCAGCCCTGGTGGAAAAAAGAAGAAAACAACAAAACAGTATCATACAGTAGTATATACAGTAGTGTATGAATACTGTACACAAAACATTACTGTACCCCTTGCATTGTGTAGATCATTTTGTGTGTGCCTGTGTTTCAGTTTATCAACATTTTATACAGTGTTGGCCTTTGTACTTACACTTTGTGCTGTATTATTAAGTGTTAGATACAATGACCCTGTTGTACTCTTGTTTGCACTGAGCAAGTCAGTGACATTTGGTATGAAGTTACAGTATGAACCATACAAAACAAACACAGTAAATACTTCATTTCCTGCAGACCCACTGTCAAATTTTGATTGAAATGGTCAAGATAGATTAGTTTTAGTTCTATACAGTTGGCCTACCATGCAGTTTTACAGTAGCTACTATAGTGCTGACACATTACTGTTACTGTATGCCTAGATTGGTTACAGAAGTTCCTCTTCAGTGTTATTTGCACTCATTCATGATGGCTCAGCTTGTCAAACCATACAGTATACATGTACAGTGCAGTACAGCTATGATATATGGTATCCTGCAATGCCTTTTGTATGTAGATCTGGTATTCTGTACAAATGATTTATCATTAGCAGAGCTCAACTGCAGTGACTTTACGCAACAGGGATACAGTATGAATATCAGGGTGAGGGTGACCTAGATTACTGTATATGATGTACAGTAGTGATTAACTATCACTGCACCTATCATGTGTTTGCCATAAAAATGCTGCAATGTACTGTGTTAGTATTCCATTTACAAGTTTATGCAAAATTATACCTGTTTACCGTACTATACTGTACGTGAGCTCTGCTGTTTCTTCATAGTCTCTAAATTTGTCACATGCTGCAAAAAGTTTTCACTTACTGTACAAGCAACTTGAAGCAACCTCTGTGCAATAACTATAAATTAATTAATTCAAATTACCCCATGATGAATCATTCATCATTTGTTGAGTGAATGCCTAATTTCTTCCTTTTAAATTTTTTAAAAGGGCTTAATTGCCTCACATTTTGGGTCAGTTCATGAATGGAAACATTTTTGTAGGAACAGATTTACAGTAGCTGTACTGTGCAGTACATTGTAATGAATTTTTTGGTTAGAGTAAGCACATTTCTGCTAGGTAGCATTATGTATACTCTAATGTTATGTACTGTACAGTGTGTGCATTTCAGTCTCTTGTTTTTAGCTCAGCCCGCAAAGTGTGGGTAGAGCTTATGTGGTACTGTAGGGGGAGAAAATGTCTGTCTCTCTGTTCAAAAGTCCTACTTCTTCTGCAGTTACTGGTGGATTTTTCTGAAATTTGCAGTGAAGGTGCCACATTGGGATGGCAATACAAGTTGTTCCTAACTATATGATAGGACAAAGGGAAGTCATAATTTTTAGCTATTTTGATCATTTTTCCTTGTGCTCTAGATACTTTTTGAAGTCTCACTCCCTTGATTTGTGTGGTTATATTATGTGGTAGTGAGTTAAAGTGAGCTTTATCTGGAGGGGCATGCTCACCACCTTAAATGAATAGCCTCAAGCTAAAGCTTGTGTAAGACATTTTTCAGTTACTTTGTTTTGACTGTTATTCTTGTGCATTACTTGTACTCCTGTAGTATCCAGTGTCCACTGTGTACACAATTAGTGTACCATGATGGCTAAGTTCCCTGACAGCTAATTTTAGAATCTATTATGTAGTCCCATTGCTGGTTGTGTGTACATTGCATACAGATGGGTTATTGTTCTTCACCAGTTGTTTCCCTGGTCTAGCTGGAATGGTTATCAGAGAATGTTAGGGAGTTGAGGTTTGGTCTTGGCTTGGTCAAGGCCCTGCACCAGTGGCATAACCAGACTTTTTATCTAAGGGGGGGGGGGGGAAGACAAGTGATTATGGCACTTTCTAAGTGTAGTGTAGCATACCACTAAAATTTTTGCCAAAAGTTCCTCTCATTGTGCAGGAATTGGCAGTTCCCAACCTCCCAGACCTTGTGAATTGTGGCCAAATATTCTTCAGTTTTGACAAACCACATTTAGAAATTTACACTTCGAAAAGGTCAGTCTCTGCAAGGGTGGTGAGTGAAAGCCACAAAAAGAAATTGTTGATAAATTTTTGATAACATCAATAGTGCTAGTTTAGTTCAGTTTAATGTATTCAGGCACTTACAGGGGGGTTCACAAAGTATAGATGCAACATTCTTATCAACAAAAACCTACATAGTTCATCATACTAGATTGTTTCCTTTTCATTAATTTGTTTTTTATGGAATCATTATTAGACTCCACACCACTTAGCAGCATTTACTTAAAAAATGCATGGTGTGGTTTTCATCTAATATTTTTTTAACTCACCAATTTCATTGGGGGTAGTGGGAGGGGACAGTTAGACATTTGACACCCCCCTCTGGTTATGCCACTGCCCTGCACAAACTGGTGGCATGTACTAGAAGTCTACTTTCTGATCCCTATCCCTGTCCACTGTGGGTAGTGTTATATAGCTAAGATTTATCCCTGAAACGGTCCAGCTGCGAAAGTTAATTGCTAGGTCAACAGTGTTTATGTGCTGGCCAGCCCAACATGAGTTTGTGTACAGTATGAACCATGTTAGGACCGTAGATGTGTTCCAGACTAATTTTAAACTGGACACCTCCTAACATCAGAAGGGTTGAGCAACTGCAGCATCGCTGCTCTAGTCTTAAATATTACCTGCTTGCACATACTGTGATGATTTCTCAGTCTTCTGCAGTATGAACTGTTTTCTCTTCCAGCTGATCATCAGTAGTAATTAAATTTTTTTTGTTTGAAAGATTCACAACCAGATGACTACAGTGCAATGTTATCTGAAATGTATTTTTAATGTTGAAGATGTTAAATGTAGAATATAGCTGTGCCAAGTTTTTTTTTTTTTTTGACTACTTCATCTTCTTCATATTTTGATAAAGGGGGGTAATTTGATCAGATTGAACCGACCAAAGTGCACTTTTTCAAGCAGTATCAGTGTGTGTGTAGAGTGTCAGTTGACCTCCCTGCATGGTACTGTACCAGCAAGTTGTACTTGCAGTGCAGTATATTGTATGCTTTGGAAGCCTTGGTATTAAGTAAGGACAGTATATGTAGTCAATTATGAATACCCCTGACGCTGGAGCAGACCTGCCAAGGGTGTTGTGTCAGTTTACTGGAGGTTTGGGTACAGTAAATTTTGCTTGAGAATTGTCTCGCCTTGTTTGAAATTCTGAATTTGTGTTGATACGTTAACTAAACGAAGTGCCACCATTTCATTTGGCATGGGGCATGCAAAGAGAAGTTAATATCAGGCCTTTTCAATATTAACCCCCTACAGTGTACAGTAGGACTATACAGTAGTTGTGCTCGATCCTCAACAAACAGTTACAACAAATAGCAATTTTACAGTGACAAAAATGAAAATATTGTTAAAGGGTACAACTTTGGCATGTTTGTGTGAGAAAACACAGGGATTGCACAAGTGAGTAAGTTTTGCTTAAATATGTGAGACTCACACAAATCATGTGAGACTTGGCAGGTACTGTACTGTATGCTAATGAGTTGGGAGGATCACTAGACACTAGATTTGAAACCAACATGTCAAATGCTGTTACAGTATATTGTACAGGCTTCACCATACGTGATTAAAAGCATGAATACAGTGCATTGTTGACAACCTCAAGGTAAATTTGCCAACTCGCAAAAACTGACGTACAAAAACCGACAATCGTACCTTTCCTAACTCGAAAAGGTGTAACTACACTTCAGGTAAGTTAAGAGGCCCACTGTGCAGTTAGTACTGTGCAGTGAAATGAACGTCTTTTTCCCCTCTTCTCCCCTCCCTCCCCCTGCATTTCATTCCAATATTAAGTCATTACTGCATGCTCATGTTGTCTTTTATTATTTTCGTTTGCAGGAAATTTTTCATGTATCGTAGACCTACCAACGAGCTGCAGGAAGAGCTGCCAGGAATTTCTATACTGAAGCCTTTGGTAGGGGCAGACCCCAACCTGCAAGACAATTTAGAAACATTCTTCAATATTGCTTATCCAAAGGTAAAGGTACCCTGAAATACCGATAGTGGTACGACAAGTATTTAATACTACTGTATCACAGGATACTGTACTGTACCTGAACAGTATGCTGTATGCTTTAGTATGCATATACTGTATTGTACAGCACAAGAGCCAACATGAACGCTTTATTGTTCGTCGCACAACATTGATTGTAGAATTACTGAAGGTGACTAGTTTGTGTGCACACATTCATATGGTGCTGTAAGCCCATACAGTACTCTAGATTATACTCATAATGCACAACTTTGCTCTTCATGTGAATGTGCAGTGTCTTACATACAGGTACAGTATAATAATGAAGTGTTTTTAGTTGCATACAAGCTAAATTTTGGTACATAATGGACACAAATGAAACTTAATGTACAGTAGGATTCAGGTGGCAATATTTAAGAATTGGGTCCTGACATGGTTGATTGGGTGCTTCACTTCCAGAGTACCAATGCAAACATTTTATACAAACAGGCAGATTAGCTGTTCAAGCCTCTGAGGCATTTTATTCGTACAGTATGCTCACAATGGACCAGTATGTTAGTTAAATACTGTACTCAACCTCCGAGGCATTTTATTCTTACAGGTATGCTCACAATGGACCAGTACTGTATGTTAGTTAAAGTACTGTACATTTAATATGGTACTCCTTACTGTACAGTACATGTTGTTGTGAACATGGCTGCTACTGTAGTGCTACACTCAATCTCCCACACTACTGCAAATGGCTAGGCTTATGTGCAGAGTTGTCAAATATTGGCATGTAATATTGCCTTGCAAATTTGTAAGTTGTTTCAAAGAAGTTTAGTATGATACTTTTTTGCATAACTTAGCTGTCTACACATTAAATGCATGGGCCATACATGTACCCTGCAAGTAGCCTAGTAAAGTAGTAAAGTGACTGGCACAGTGAAAACCTTGGCTACTGCCTGTAACAAAAGCTAGGCCCCATTCTGAACCACTTAGCAGTCCTCTTCCCACCGGTTCTGCAGCCCTTTCCAGGAATTTTTTTTTTTTTTGTCGTGGAATGCCATGGTCTTGTGTTGATCATCAATCTGTCGGAACATTTTGAAGATGTTTTTTTGCAGATTAACAGATCTGTCTCTTTGCAGCAGATAACGTCATCTTTGATACACATTGATTAGGTTTTCTGCCAGTCAAAGTGCTTTGCCATAGGAGTCCTTGTGAGGAGAATCATATTCTGCATAATTTGTGATATGTACTGCACGGTACTGTTCTTGAAGTGTACGGTAACATGCTAAAGACCTTGGACCTGTGAGCCATGGGTCATTTGAATAAAGCACAGGGCTTTTTGACAAGTAGTGATTGTGTTTTGAACGTTGTCATTGAATGAAAGCCACAATTACTAACTGCCGGAGCCAAGTGATTGAAATTTACTTCATCCTCACTTACATGTTTCAACACAAGTGCACCACCATCTGACGTAGTAATCCTGTCGAGAGAGACCTGTGAGTCATTTCGTAAATAACCGAAGCAGGTATTAGTCTTGAATGTATCACTGGTTATTTAATCTACATATTTATTTGATGCTTCTAGATACGTTTAGATATAAGAGTACTGTAGTTGTGGTATGCATGGTACTTGCATAATACTGTACTGTATGTCATGATTTTTATCATTATCATGTCATTTATTTTTTGTTTTGTTCCCTCAGTATGAATTATTAATATGTGTACATGAAGAAAAAGATCCAGCAGTCAAAATTGTGGAACCTTTGATGGAGAGGTATCCCAATGTAGATGCCCGTTTATTTTTAGGTGAGTTTTTCGATCTCAGATTGTAGAAACAAGTCTACCAGAGTGAACGTAACTCAACTCTGAAAAAAAATTGTCATAACTACAGTATTATGATCGTGTATCTACAGTAAGTAACAAAGTGTGCACCTGTACAGAGATGGAATATACTGTGCAACCTTCAGTAGACCACTGCCTGCTTTCAATTAGCTGGTTGTACTTAAAGTAATTCTTAACTTGTGTTGGTATATATGTCATTAACTTAGTTGCCTCAGCTAATTTATTGCACCTTCATTATCTACCCCGAGTGCAGTTCTGGTACATTTAAATAGAACCTGTCAGGTCTATACAGTCCCAGTCTATAGTGCACCAAATTCAGCTCACACTGCCAACAGAGCTGTTTACTCTCACTACATAACTACTCTGCATTCTAATACTGCACACTGTATAGTCTGCAACCCCAGGCTACCCCAAATGCAATTATTACATTTTAGCGCTGCACTGGGAACAGTCCCGTGCTAACACAAATGCCGTTGGTACATTTTGCAGCGTACCCTTTGAAACCCTTCTTGTCTCCCCCCCTGCCCCCAAATGCATTTATGGTACATTTTGCATTGCCTTTTGGTATTTGTTGTGGACAGGTCACTGCACTGTGATGACTTTTCTTTCATTTTCCAAGAAAATTTAACGAAGTACAGTACAGTCAGTGCCTTTATCCACACAGTTACTGTACTTCCAGTATTTAGCAAGGCTGAAAAAGTTAACAGTGATGACAGGATGTACAAGTGGGGAAAGCAAAGGGAGGGGTGTGTCAGATTTTTTTACCTTTGAATTTGTTACTTTTTCTTGGTACAGTAACACTATACATTTTCATGTGTTGCAAGTTTTAACAAAAGTAAGTCAACATAATTTAGGCAATTTATTTAATAACCATACATACAGTACAGTAGTCAGGAAAGTGAAAATGAGAGAAAGACATGGACAGGGATATATTTAAAGACAAGCACATGGAAATCTTTGCGATACTTGAAAGAACTTAGATGCTTGAAGGACTTTTCTGGAACCACAGCAGCACAGTCGATCTACTGCATGTTGTGAAGGCGAATCTTGACTGAGAAATGTAATGGTAAATTACAAATGACGTTTTGCTTAATATGGTACAAAACAGCTTCAGGCATTTGCCGCGATCTCTTTGACACTTCATCCGGCAACGCATGTAACTGCAGTGAGGGTATTGCAATGTAGCACATACTTTACTATACCACTGCCACTGCATTTACAGTACATGCTATACACGTACAGTACCATAAAAAAAAAAAAAAAAAAAATATTCAAATTTCTCCATGTTTTGTACATTTACTTTGTTCTTGTATTTGAGGCACCACACCATACTGTATTGTGTGCAACAGGCCTGGTGTGCAATATTCTATACTCTGTACATTTATCGTGCAGTCTGCACTGTGCTTAATATACTGGTACCTGTAGAATGGAACTCCATGCCTGTACACACCTTCCATTCTTTATCTTTTCTCCAGCATGTGTACAGTGTTGTCGTGCTTTACAGGTATTTGTGTTGGGTGTGCATTCTTTCACTTCAGTATGTTGTCAAGGTTCTTTTGTATTTTTCTCCCTTCTCATTTTCTGGATGCTTTTGACTTGGGCATTTTCCTATTGTGTGGTATTTAGATTGCTGTAAGTACTGTATTATATGTGCGGGGTGGTGGTGATGGTACACCTAAGAAAGAGACAAACTTGAGTGTTGTATTACTGTAGAGATAATAGATAACAGGCAAAGTGGTTGAATCTTTTTGTTTGATTTATCATGTGTAACATCAAACCTGGATATTAAGTTGTGATTTGCTGTGCTGTACATTTGACATATACCTTTTCACACTCCCTTATTCCAAAGAGGGTACAGGCAATATCTCTTACAGATTTGTGGTAAAAATGATCAGCAAATGGCAAGTCAGTCAGACAGACAGTGTCCCGAGTAGACAGAAATAATGTTCACTTTTGATTTTCCTTACAGTATGTTAACGTCCCATTGATAACAATCATTGTTGTGTGTGTTATGCCTTTCAGTAGCTTTGAAAGTGAAGTCACATGCTCATGAATATTATCTGTGAGACGTCAACAAGAAAACTTAAAAAGATGTAACATTTTTTTTTCTGCCTGACTGAGGCCTTTTCTAACTGAATTTGCCAGTACTCATTTTCTCATCAATTTTCTTTCTCTTTCACTGTAGGAGGGAATAACATGAAGATTGGAGGAAACCCTAAATTAAATAATTTACTCCCAGGATATCAAGCTGCCAAATATGACTTTGTTTTGATAAGTGACAGTGGAATAAGGAGTAAGTACATTATCACTCCCTCTGACCAGTTCCCATGTGATATCATACATGGTAAGGCCTTCTTGAGAACACAAGCCCTACCAATGGCTAGTGAAAACATCCTGTTACGTCATGCAGGAACAGTCTTCTCACGACATGAGTATGACACAGAACTAAACACAAATACTGTGTGATGATAAGGTGGCAGTCCTCACATGATATCATACGTGTTTATGCTTGCTCAAGAGCACAAACCCTGACCCTTACAGTGTGCCTCATTAATATCACAGTGTATTGGATCATGCAGGAAAAGTGTCCTCAAGATATTATTGTAATACAAAACAAAAATTCTGTGCTAAGATACAGTAAGTTGCTTCCTCGCACCATTGCATCACATCTTCCAATGTCTCTTCGTTTCTCTTGTTACTGCTTCTTGTCAGCTCTCCGAAGTCCTACCAAAACCAAATGCTTCATCACTTTTGTGTGAATTTCTCAGAAGTTCATCCAGTGCTTTAGAAGGTTTTACCATACTAAAGTTGCCAATTAAATGCTTATTTCATATTTATGCAAATACTTAAAAAATGCTTACTTCAGCACATCCCTTGGGTTATACAGTACAAACTGTGATGGCTTTGTCCTGGCCAGTTAACCTGAGGCGTATTCTACACAAGGTTCTCTCATTTTTTGTAATTTTTTTTCCTAGGGGGGGGAGGGAGGTGCAGGAGTTATTCTATGGCAACTCATTTGGAAGGCGTGTAAGTCTGCTTAAAACCCAGTCGAATGTCAATAGCTTTGTGTAAAGGCATTAACATTTCATGAAAATCCAGTGGTTATTTGGGAAACTTACACCAGACAGAAAAATTACACATGAGTACTACAGTAGCTCAACTTACTTTCTAAGCAATGGAGAAGTCACAAACCTCAAAAACTGTGAGTGAGTTGGCATACCATTAGCAGCAGCATTGACATACATTGACATCTTCTCTGAACCTTTGCTTTTTGCAGCGGGGAAAGACGACCTCTCTGAAATGATGTCAAAGATGAAACCAAATGTGGGCATGGTCCACGGACTCCCGTTCGTCACAGAGAGGAAAGGCTTTGCGGCGATTTTAGATAAGGTAAAGGTGCAGTGAGTCTTCACGACTTACTCTCAGTCTTCTACCTCAACTCTTCAACAGATGTGTGCTTCGTGTGAGCAAACACCAAAGCATTGGCTAGTTTGACCGCAGACTTCTAGGCACCGTACCTTTATTGCAATTCGACCCCCTCTCTGCAGTAACAGTGAGAGTGCCCTCAGGTCTCTAGTCTAGATTTTGAACATGAAAGTGTGCCTTTATGTAAGCCCTCTCTAGGTTTTACATCCCTTTGAGAATAGTCTTAATTAATGTGGAATTGCATTGCTTCCAGAGTCTCTGTTTTGGGAGTTGTAACCCCTGCAAAATGCAGAAATTTGTCGAGTTTGACATGTTATTTATGGTCAGTTGTTAAAGTTCTCTCTTTAAAGTATATTTCCTAGCTGATGCGACCAATGCCTATGCTGTTACTCTGCAGTAATTTCCAATATATAATATATGTATACCTTGAAAGTGTTTGAATTTCGTTCTTTTGCTTTGCAAATTGCTTGAATTTTAGTGCTTTGAAAGTGTCGCGTTACATTTTACTCAATTACTATCTCTGTCTATCCTAACTGTAGCAATGTTGGAGTAAGAGTTGAATAGCTTTATAAATACATTCCAGCATACAGTAAAAGGGTGCCACAAGTCCCTACTTAATCCAAGGTGTATGAAATTTAGATCACATTTGATTGAAGATGAAGTACATAATAATGCCACATTGTCATTAAAAGCTCGCAAACATCATGGGGTCACTTTGTGTTTCTCATTCATTGTGCCCTTCTGTACTTTTCATTGGTACCTTTTAAGTTGATATTGGAAGAGTGACAATCCAGGCAAAGGAACTCAAGTCAAAAATAGAGGCAAACTGAAGGTTGAACTAAGTCTTAACTGTCTTATGACTAACTAGTAAAGGTGTGTAAAAGAAAATTTTCTGATTTAAATAATTTAATGATGTTAATGTCACCAAGTTTTGGAGAGGAAAGAAATTAATGACCTTGTGATTTTTTTTTTCAGGTTTATTTTGGTGGTGCTCATGCCCGTATGTACATAACTATGAATGTGGCAGGCATCATTTGTGTCTCTGGAATGTCAAACCTCATAAGGAAGTCAATTCTTGACGATGCTGGTGGACTACGAGAATTTGCAAAGTACATCTCAGAAGACTACTACATGGGAATTGCGTGTGCTAGAAGGTGAATTTAAAACAAGCTTTTCACTGTCACTCTCTTTTACCTGTCTCTGTAGTAACTCATGCTTTCTCTGTCTACCTCGTCTATTGCCCTTTCGTAACCTTGGAAACTGTTCTCAGTGCCTCATGTCTTGGAGCACTGTGAAATGATCATAGCGTGAGGCTCTCTTCAAAATTCTGAAATGTTTTCACAATGTTGTTTTTGTTCTACAATATTCCTCTTCGTTTTTGGACCTACGTGCATTCATTGAACATATGTACCTTATCATTTATGATGAAGGGCAGGGAAGAATGCTTGCTCGAAGCTGTGGAAATTTCAAAGTAGCGTGTATCAGCCCAAAGTATCCCTCCAACTCTGTTAGAAAAGGATTGAAGAGATTTTGTAACAACTTTCAAATTGACTAGATGTGGTTATTTGTCTCTTCTGCATTGAGAGAAGATACTGCCAGTGGGAGGGTGGATCCCTTTCAGGTGACATTTTAGAATTCTTGTTTGTACTCTTGGAGCATACTCTGGAGGAGAGAATCATTCACCCATTTTTTGATTCCTTGCCGAAGGCGGGAAAGGAATCTTTGCGATGGTGATTCGGTGTACTTGTATGCATATGTGTGTGTATGTATGTGTGTATGTATGTATGTGTTTGAGACAAAATCTCGTGAACGCTCTAGCTTTTGAAGGAAAAGAGCAAGGTGGGTCAAAGTTGGTGTGTTGATAGAACATATGAAAATCTTGTCTTGGGTTGTTTTTGGTGTAGGTCAAAGGTCATCTAAGGACACCAGCAGGCAGAATGTGGACAAACTATGTTTGCAGTATCTCAGTAACGACAATTGCATTATTCTCAAACTTAGACGGTATGCACTGCCCTTTGAGTAAATGAAATTGTGAGGGTTTTCTTGTAGGTCAAAGGTCATCTGGGTCATCAGAAGTCATGTAATGACTAATGAGTAATGTAAAAAGCTTGTGACCACTCTAGCTTTTGGAGAGACTGTACAAGACAGTTCAAAGTCAGTGTGTGGGTAGGACATTTAAAGATCTTGGCTGGGATTCATTTTTGTGGATGCCAAAGGTCACCTGAAGTCATCTGCAGGCAGACTATAGACAAACCATGTTTGCAGTATCTCATGAACCTCATATTGCACAAGCTTTAAACTTGGAGGGTATGTAGAATTTTCTAAATAATTAAGATGAGGGTGTTTCTAGAGGTTAGAGATCATGTGGGGTCATCAGAGGTTATAAAATGAAAAGCTTGTAAGCACACTATTTATAAAGGGAAGATAATTCCACACTTTGAAGTTTTGATCATCATCAATGGCTTTTACATTGTAGCCTTTGGTCATTAAACAATATTGCAACTTGGAAAAAATTAATGCACGTGTATTAGCGCCTAAGAATCACTAAGCCTCTTGGCTTTCTTGTTTTGCTATGCCATCCTTTAACTTTTCTGACTTTTCAGGAAAAAATGTTGGTGTTCACATTTTACTGCTCTAATAAAAAGAGTAAAAGCATTGCACTTGGTGGTGCCTCAATATGATGTCGTATGGATTCAAGTGACCCCTTGAGCACATATTTGTAGGAAAATTTAGAATATCATCTTGTGATCTTGTAGGGAGGGATAAATTTTGGGAATATGGCATGTAATTAATTTCAAGTGTGCTTCATTTTGACAAAAATATTCCAGTATCATACCAGTATCATCAGGTAGAATCGCTTTTCATCAGTATTTAACTGAGAAATAGATCAATCGTGCTCTTGAAGCTGAGCGCAATAGGTAGATTTAAGTAATTGAGAGCAGATGTTTTGGTGGTTTTAACATTTTCAAATAGACATCTCTTTATTTGGTACCAGTGAACAGACTTAGATTGCCCTCAAAGATGATTTTGTTTTCCTGGTGATGTCCCTGCTTTGAAAAAATCTTTTTCGGCAACTTGAGAGTTACGCAAATTTGTGCAAAGATTCAGTCTATATTGTGTATGTATGTTATCACTGAGGGTAGGCAGAAATAAAAAGCATTTGCACGACTCAGTGAAAGTGAAGCCCATCTCTCTCTCATGCATAAAACTTTGCTGAACTTGAAATGTTCTACTTTCAAAAATTTTCAGTTCTGACATTTGTCCTCTGTGAGAAAAAGTGACTGTGATAACAGCTTTAACCTTTTGTTCCCTTTGACAGTGGATATGTAACGAGGCTGAGCTCTTTTCCGGCTCTACAAAATGCTGGATGCCCTTCATTGTCCTCCTTTCGTAAAAGAATGGTCAGGTGAGAAAATGATTAAATGGGTTCCTCAAATTATTATTGTCACCCGGATATAAAGTTAGGTTACTGTATGTCTCAACACACACTGAGTGAACACATTTAGTGAAAGTAAGATGCGTAAGTGTTGAATATGGTTCTCAAGAAATGTAGAGTGAAACTTTTGACATAAGTAAAACAAATTAGTGTTGAACATATTCTCAACACACATAGACTTATTTAATGTATATAAAATTCATTGGGTAGTGAACATGATTCTCAACACAACACAGGGTGAAACATTTGAAGAAGAATGTTTGGTGCTGTATGAAATTCTCAACAAACAGAGTAAAACATTTGGCATATTATAAGTAGAATGTGTCAGTGTTGCATATTACAGCCAATACATGGTTTGAGACATTTGACACGAAGTAAAATGCATTGGTGTTAAGGGCATGGGTGTTAAGTGCAATGGTGTTAAGTGCATTGTGTTAAGTGCATTGTGTTTAGTGTATTGGTGTTTAGTGTATTGGTGTTAAGTTCATTGGTGTTCAGTGCATTGGTGTTGAGCTCACTGGTGTTCAGTTCACTGGTGTTCAGTTCATTGGTGTTGAACATGATTGCCACCCTGCATGGAATGGGACATTTGACATAGCAAATTTAACTGATTAGTGTTGTCTCATGTGACATGTTATGTCACTCAGTGGAACCTTTAATCACCTAGAGCATTTCAAGCTGCTTGATTTAATTATGAAATTTGTGCTTTCTTTCCTCAGGTGGACCATGGTCCGTGTGGCCACAGTGCCATCGACAATCATCGCCGAACCAATGACAGAGTGCTTTGTGTTGGGTATCTTTGTGTCGTGGGCACTATCTTACCTCACCTCCTGGGATCCCATTGTTGTTTTTATGGTGCATGTCTTACAGTGGTTCATCTTTGATTACTTACAACTCAAGGCTCTGCAGGTAAAGTCTGGTTCACTATATCATGTTACAAAGTCCTCTTTTGACGTATATTCGGAGTGAAGGTTAGACAGACTCATGAAAACTCTCCCATTTAATCACACTGTAGTGTCCATAAAGGACTGTCCATTTTGTCTCCTTTTATGGTTGTCAGCTTCAACCACCTGGCATTGTTTTGTATCATTAATTATTTCCACCAAAAGCAACAATGATTCACCTCAGCCTTCCAAAGAATAGCTGGTTGGTAGGTTGTCAAAGTGTTTTTGTTAAATTGTTTTTATGCTGTATTCCTAAAAATTGTTGTGTTAAGTCACATAACAAGAATTTTCTGCCAGGTAGCAGCAACTAGGTGAAAAGCCCGAATATCCCTGTAAGTGTACAACCCTGAATCTCGTGAACTCCAGAAGAAGAAAATTCATGTGACAGTCCCACGTTATACGTCAGACATTGCACTTCTGTTGAATGAATAACATGGAAGAGTGCAGCGTCTGTGGCGTTGATTTGATCCCTCACATTTGTCACTGCTTGTGTTAGACCAGTGGACATGACGGTTTCTATGTTATCCCTGACTCATAACGCAAAGTTCTTCATTCCTGCCATGGCATCTCCAGGTTTGAAGAAAAACTGATGCAGTATCACAGGAATGGAATCATACTCCGAAAGCAAGAAAACACATACCAATTTTCCTGTAACTGCATGTAGCTTAGCGATTTGGGATACATTACTCCAAATTTAGAGTGTGCAAGTCTTGTAGGGTTGCTGTGTGGTTAATGAGTCCCCTTTCCCTTTGACTGTTAATTAACAACATTTTCTTGCATCTCCATTCCTTACTACAGAGAGAGCCCTTGAACTTTTCCAAAGTTGACTACACATTGGCGTGGCTCTACCGTGAATTTCTCACAGTGTTCTTCTTTCTGGAGGGCCTGTTCAGCCGCACGGTCAGGTGGAGGACAGGGACCTTCAAGCTCCACTGGGGCGGCTACCTGGAAGAAGTCCGGTGAGACCCGGGTCAGCTTCACAGCTTCCACGACATTGGAGTCTTCATTCTCAGGGAAAAGGTCAGTTGGAGGGAACCTCACAAAGGACTAAGAAAAACATGCATTGAGCAGTTACTGGTGCTTGACAGCGAAGGTTGTTCTCACAGTCAGAGATGGACTCAAATTTACTGTAGGTCACATCAACCAAACTTAAATTATCAAAGCCTATTCGATTGATTGTCTCAGAGCTGATGGCATGATGCATATTCATTAGTACTTGAGTACTATGGGCAATCTGTTGGACATCGTTCCTCAGCCTTGAAGGAGAGAGGACCTACGAAACAGGAGAGCTCGAAAGCAGTGCTCCGCTCTATCGTCTATGCCTGTCACATCCAGAAAAGCTAGATGTGGTTGCATATAAACTGAGGGATGACTGTCTAACAGTCTTTAGCACTCTCAGTCAATATCAGGGAGACAAATTCCCTTTTGTGGTTCGAATTTTTGAATGATGCTGCTGAAAAAGTCTCAATGAACTGTTGTCACAGGGTAAATGTTGACTCTCACCTGCTGTGAAATTTAAAAGTTTGCAGGATTCTGAAAACTTCTGAATGGTATGGGGAGAGAAAGGCATATCTCAGAGGTTACTTTTCTTGAGATATTTCTTTAATTTTAGAGAGTATTGATCATCACAATCATTTCAGAACCCCCCTACTCCTTTATGTATTTTTTTTTTTTGTCTTTTCCATTTTGTCTCCAGAGGCTGAAAATAGCTTGAATTTGCTTTATTTACTGTGTAAAACATGGGAAAACTCTTTTGTTCAGTCTCAGTAGTTTTGGATGCACCATATTGGTGGTATTAAGGAATTAGTCACTTGAATTCATCGCTAGTGTCGTTTGTTTTTTTTTGTATTTTTTTTGTATGGTAAGATCTATAAGATAATATGTGATGTTTAGTTAGTTGAATGTTCCTCATAGTCGCAGCATCAATGCAGTCTAGACAATACTAGGGTTAGGCAGGATAACCTCAGACAAGTTTTCTTCTGGAGAAGTGGCAGTAAGACAGACTTTTTAAACAGTTTTGAATTTTTGTTAGTATAATTTCGAAGATATCCCTTGCTTCATTAGGTCGAATATCCATGACGTTCCTGTAGTTCATTGTTAGGGTGGACTCAATATGATGGTGTTGCTAGTCATGGCCAAGTGTTGGTCTGTGCATGATTATTGTTTTGTGAACATTGAACTTCACATTGGTTCACAAGACAAAGAATTTTCCCCGAACAATTAAAAGAACATACGTCGGTTCCTGCCGTTCAGTATGTATTTCTGAAATCTTAGCAAGTCTCGAAGTGTGATAAACTGCCTGTATTGGTAGTCTTGACTTCATGAAGGATGTTTGTTTCTCCTCTCCCTGCCAGATGTATAAATGTGTGTCATGCTGCTTACGGCCATCTCGATATGAGTTTTAACGTCAGGCCGTTGTGTGCTTTCCTTTTGAGCCATTTTGTGTCGATTTACGGAATGAAAATTGTAAAAAATGTCAAGTACTTCCTCGTCACTCTATGTAACCGATCTGTGTCGGAGAATTATGTATTTCAAAGGATCTTCCTCCCCATCAGTACGTATTGATTGTACAATGTATCATAGAATATATATTGCAATTATTATTAACTGCATTGTAATACATGTCATGATCCATAGTTCCTGTGTGAATAAATGGTGAAATTTTTATTTAAGTGATCATATTTATTTTACGTATGTACCTTGTTGTCGTGTACCGTGATGGGAGCAGCACCACGATGTGTATTTCTGTGCTGTCTCCCTGTGTCCTAGGTAACAAGTGTTGCAATTGAACCTAATGATGGTCCTTTTTCATTCCATTTAATGGATTGTGAGATTAGAAGTTTGATGGTCAGTCATTTGGTGGAAGTTTGATTTACATTATTTTGAAAAGTTATAATTTTGTGCAATCAGAAATGAAACCAAATTTTTTTTATCAAGACATACCTTGTATACAGTGAGTTGCGGAGCAAGTGATTGGGGTCGCACTCTGCTTGTCTTTATCTTTTGTAAAGAACAAAAAATATTTCCCTTCTAGCTCCATCACTGCAGGTCTTTATTCTTACAAGGGCAATGGAACCAATTGTTCAAGAATGCCAAGTGCCTACGACAGACTTAAAAATTGTGTTGGAAATGGCCAGCCTCTGTTGTTGATGCTGTTATAAACGTGCAATGTTTCAGCCTTTTTCAATTGTATTTTTACCTTTTGCATGTATTTTGCCCAAAGTCCACTGCATTGGACAACCTGTGTCAGGCTCTTTTTTTCTGTTCATGCTGTATCATTGGGTTTATGTTTGACTGACCCTGTGATTTGTATGACTGACTGTTCCATGATCAAATTCTTAAGTTGATATGTATTCAATCAGTGCCAAAAAACTTCTGATAACTTGAACAAAAGCAGACTACACAAAACAAAACAAAACAAACCATGCAAGGAATTTACAATGGGTACCATGCTCCTTGTTAACCACATCTGTCTCAGAGGTTGTGGCAAAATAACATTCACCATGGAGAACTGCTGGCATAGCAAGTAGACTTGTGGTATTGAACTCATTAATTGACACTTTCCACTTGTCACCTTGCCTTTTCATACATTAGTTATCTGATGTCTGCTGTCTTGGGTTCTTGAGGACATGTACAGTACTACCTCAACATTTGTGATCATGAATAATGTTCACTCTCGTGATGACAGAATTGTCTACCAGAAATCTCACTGGCGTATCTGGGAGCAATTTGTAAAATTTCTTTTCCTCAAGTTGTTTTCCATGAGACTTTTCTCAGTTCACCCTGAGTAAGGGCAAAGGACATGCATCCAGTAGATATAGGAGGATGGATTTCCATACCTCTGTTTTTTCTATTGCTTCATTGAAATGAAAAATATATGGTAAATGGATCTTTGGTATTCTGTTACAATTACGTACAAAATGACACTGCCCTATTTCCAATGGGATATCCAGTTATAAAGAATGTAGTTAATTTAATTGCCAAGTAATGCTGGGGCACTCAGCTTCATGCATAGCAGTTCTGTCCCTCAGAAAATCCACCAAAGCTTTAAAGAGGTATTAATGTAAGTGGAGAATTAATTGCCTTGCTTATGTTGCAGATTATTGCCTTCCTAATGCATACCTAATGTCGATGAATCAGTAAAAGTTGATTTCTGGGACAGATTTTTGATATCCTTACTGAGAATCGTACATCCCTAGGACGTTTAATGCTTATGTCTGTTTCTAAAGCATTGGTATAGTTTCCTACTAGATAGTGATCATTTTTGCTTATGTGTGTACATTGCTCTCTGTCTGCAACTATGGGTCAAACAATGAAGTCTTCATCACCAATTGTCTTTGAATGTGTAAACGATAGATGAAATTAAGGTACGCAGTATTCTACAGTCGCTCACATTTGAAACCAGTGTCTGACAGTGTGGTGGCTGGGAAGCTACCCTTTTGCTGTTTGATTTGTTTTCCTCTAAGAAAACTTGTTAATGAACATCAGGTTGTCTTTGCTTTACATGGTACTGACCATGGCTTTCTTGTTGCTAATTATCATGTCCAACTTTTATCGGACAGTTTCTTCCATTGATTTCAATCAAACCCATGAAGCTCTTTCATGAAGCAGAGGTTTGTCAGTTCTTAATGTACGTAAGGTTTCTGTCATTGTGATGTAGGACATCTAAAACCAATGAAGCTGATTGGCTAATGTTTTTGTTCCAATTGCTGAGTTTTCCTTATATCTGATTTGAAATCATGTTTGATCCATAGGGAATATTATACTTGTCCTAATTGAGTACATATTTTCTTTGGTCAACTTTTTTTTTACGTTTTACACAAATCGAAAATAATGTAGATGCCATATTAAATGTATAAAGCATGAAGATTATATTCAATAAAATGTGAAACTGAAACAGATTTACTCAATTTCTACTGATTGACAAACTTTTATTTGAGTGCTTTGTTTTTGAAAGCGAGGGAAAGCTCGGTAGCCTTAATATCAACTATAGATATCCATGGGTGTTCACATAATCTGTCGCAAATTACTTGATATTTCAAAACTTCAATAAGGTACAATCAGACACCGCCTTCCTGGACTTTTTTTTTTTTGCTTAAAGTAACAGGTTTGATCCCAGAGATTCAGGCCACCTTTAAAATTAAACTTGCAGCCATGGACTCACCATCCCAGAGAGTTTCAAGTTCAACTCTAGCAACCACGTACAGTCTTTCTAAAACTCCTCCACAGGTGTAATCAAAACAATATGGTCCTCGGGAATGCTGGTTGTATTAGCTACTCTGTATCTGTTAAAACTGTTGTCAATCATAAAAGGAGAACCAATTGAGAATTTTGCTTTCCACTAGCAAAGAATATAGTCAGGGGGAAGTGTGATTGTCATTGAGAAGGAAAGGACTGATCATTAAGTTCAATTAAACACCAAAAGGAAAAGAAATGTATGGTTACACTCATTTTGCATAAGCTGCCGATTACAACCACCCTGGTACCTGTTTTGAATGTCACCAAGGATTCCTGTCTTTAGAATATTTGATGTCACCCATGTGTTTGAGCTTCACTATGATGTTTCCGCACTATGATCGTAATCATATTTGGCGTTCCATGTATTGTTTTCCTCTCTATTTTATAAGTGAGTATAACTAGTGAACACAAACTGACAAATACTGTGCAAGCTTGGGTATAGCGTACATACGATCTATGACATAACATTGAACCCCGGCCCCTCAAACTCATGCCTACTTACCTCGTTTCGAATCTGACTACAGGAGTCTATCTCATCTTCAGTTCTTGATTGAAATGCTGCAGAAAGAGTGTGTTTGTCAGACGTTTTTCAGAAGTATGAGAAGACATGTATAAGAGGGAGAACGAAAACGTGCGAAAACACTGCTTAGATGGCTGTAAAGAAGAATCTATGTGGACCCCCAAGTTCCTTTCAACAGAAACATTTTGCAGTGACTGTCCATTTAAAGTGTACGAATACCTATATTATTATTGACAATATGCATTACCTTGCATTTATCAATATTGAACAGCATTTGCCACTCCTGAGACCAAATGAAAACCCTGTCTAAATCCTTCTGAAAACTTTTTGAATCACCTTCAGAGGAGACCTCACAATACAGTTTAGTATCATCAGCAAACTTCTTGCAAGGCTCTACACACAATATCAGCATCAATGTCATCAATGAAAATAATAAAAAGGAAAGGACCCTATTAAAACAGACCGCTGGAGAATGCACTAGTAACCTCCAGCCAAGAAGAAGCATAACCGTTTAAAACCACTCTGTTTCCTGTTACATAGCCAATTCTGAATACAGATCAGTAAATTACCCCAAATGCCTGTAGTCTGGAATCTTTAGTAAAAGACGCTTTTGAGAACCCTCATCAAAAGCTTTCTGAAAATCCAGAAAAACAACTTGAACACCAACATACTTCTACCTATCCAACGAACTAGTAAAATTTCAGTGAAATCCAAAATATTGGTGAGGCAGGATCTTTTCTGACAAAAGCCATGTTGAGACATTCTAATTAATGAATAACTGCTGAGGAAACTAACCATAAACTTTTTAACAATGGATTCCATGACCAATTGCAAGCAACACTAGTGAGACTGACAGGCCTGTAAATTACAAGGCTGTGACTTATCTCTGGCCTTCTTAAAAATTGGGGTGATGTTAGCACACCTCCAGTCCTCATGGACGTAACCTTTAACCATAAATTTATTAAAGACCAGTGAAAGTGGAACGCAGAAATGATGAGCAAATGACCTCAACAAAATTGGATAGATTTACAAACATCATTGCAATGTAATACACGACCATGTCATGTGTTGCCGCTCATTCATCCTCGACGGACAGAAGCTAACTTGAGCCCAGTAAAAGCTAGAGAGTATACTTTTTGCGTAAACCGCTTTCTATAGAATTGACTGTCGGAGGGGGATTCGATTTTCTTATGTCAGTGCAGTGGTGACCTGTTGGTTCATCCTGGTAATTTTACTTCTTGTTGTGTAGCAAGTTTGGTGCTACTAGAATGCGTAACGATGTATAATATAAAGATCATGTTATACGGCACTAACGATACCTCAGTCTAATCATGTCACGAAACTTCAACGCTTCATCGAAGCCTCCACTGTATTTATTCCTCTAGATATGGTAAGATCGCTTCCTGTTTGCATTTAACAACTGTGCTAAGTTTCGATCGATCCTACTCCTAGCGTTAAGTTTCACGTTAGTCTACAGTGCAGGGCCCTTTACACCATTACAGTTTAGCTTCTACTTTATGGACTAGTAGAGCTGTACTTTGGCCTACGCTAGTCACAGTGTGACATAGGCTATTCACAGTGTGAGTGTGACATAGGCTAGGTTTATCGAAACCACTGTAACGTGCCCAGTCTAGTGACCCAAGTACGTAGATTACTGTAGGTCATTTGTTACTGTTTAGACAAGGTAACTTTCATTTATTGGTTTTCCACAACAATATTACACTGAACGGAAGAGTGAATACGGTAACAGAACATGTGAAAGAGAACAAGAAAAAGTGATTTCCCTCTTTGGTTTAAAGATGCACACTCCCCAAAAAGAATACAAAGAGGGAAACAAAAAAAAAATGTTAGAATGAGCAAAAATGTATTGGATCCGAACTTAGAATCTGTGCCCGGAATTTGGAGTGGAACAGGCTTACCCCTGTTGAATGGGCCTTGCGCTGTCTGAACAGATTGTTAGGGGATTGGGTTAGGTCTCATGATTTGTGATTAGGGGTACTAGATACTTATTGATAGTACATGAATATTAACATATTAATAAATTAATGAAATGTTAAATAAAATGAATAATTAATAAAATGAAATAATAAGTAAATAAATGAATGAATAAATTAATAAATATATGAATGTAAATAAATATTACTGTACATGACTAGGTTGGATTACATACATTGCACAGTATGTTTTTGAATACTCAGCGACCAAATGCTCTCTCATAACATCGTGATTGAGTTATAATTAAGACTCATAATGTGGCTCTTAACTTTATATCCTAGATTTGAATCCTCATCTAATCTCTTTAATTCCTTTCAGGTTTAACTTCTATCATTTCTTCCACAAGTTTAACTGTTGTTCCGTTCACAGGATGTTCACAACTTTAAAAGAGTGGTGACAAAAAAAATTAAAAGAAGCTACCACCAAATAAAGAAAAGATGACCAAGAAAGATAGACATACAGTGCTATAGACACTTCACCAACTCTTTTAGTTGTCTTAACTTTGTAGACGAAACTTCTCGGCATGGACTCTTAATTTGTACCAATGTTTCTCAAGATGTTGCCTGTAGTACTCTATTCCCATATTTTCGTGTGTCCCCCGTTTTCATGCACTAGGCATTTAGAGCATTAGGCCTAGGCCTACAGTACAGTACTTGCTATTCTAATTGATCAAAAATACAATCCTCCATCTAAGTTTAGCATACAGTATTTGCTTTCTCCTCCAGTTGCGATGTCGTGCTCCTAGTCGACTAGGAAACAATCAACAAACCAGAAAGAGAGCATTGCAGGAGAGTTATTCTCAAGTAAGTTACAAATAAATGGAAGCAGAAATTATGAATGAAAAAGAATAGCATTTGCAACCTACAGTCCTACAGTATACTGAGTCTGGAACTTGAAGAAGTAACTTTGCTTGAGCTGCTGTTTGAGTTTGTGGTGAAGTTGGAATACGACTTTTTACTTTGCATGTTTACTGTACTAAAAGTCATGTATCTTTGATACATATAGCCGTGGCTGTGAAGTGTTTTCATCTGTGGGTAATGGTGTTGGATATTGTACTGTATATTACTGCATGTACAGAATTTTGTTACAGGACTATACAGTATATGTAAAATGTGTCAGTGAACCTTTTCATGTTCAGGTAGCAATTTTTTGGCTGGGGGTTCTGACATCATTGGTTGCCAGGTTGGGTAGCCAAGCAAAAGACAATCATTTAGTGACTGTATTCTACTGTACAATTCCACTGTTATAAAAAGTACTGTACATGCCTATATAGGCCTAGTACATCTAAGTGAAACTTGAAGTCAGCATGTGAAAACTGTGTCTTCATTTGATGTGTTATTTGTGATGATATTTACTCCTTAAATCATTATTTTTTTATGCTCCTCTCAGAACCATGGCAAAAGATTCAAGGACTTTCCAGTTAATGGAAGGAAATGCTCAGATGACGATGGCAACGGGGAGACAATCAGAGAATCCGTCATGACAGAGCACTCTGTATTATCAAAATCATCTCACGTAAGGTTTTAATCAAGGTGTTGCCAAGTTTATGGACTTACTGTATTTATACTGCAAATTTCACTTTGGAAAGTTAACTGTGAGTTGTCTGAGCTGAAAAATAAAATACAAGAACAGACAGAAATGTCAAGAACTTTCAATCTCATTGTGTTTGTTTCATCATGTTTGTTTTGTTCATGAATCAATTTGTTCATCGGTTGGTTTTGATCATTTGTACTTTAATTCAGTGCATGGAGCAGACAATCTTTACCAGTTCTCTTTTCTCTTTTTTGCCTCATTTAGGAAATCATGATCCGTAAAATTCTCACCCAGCCCTTCAGGGTACCCATCCCAAATTACAAAGGTAAAACAAAACAATTTTGAAGTGTTGGCCGCTGTATTTTCCTGTAATATTGCTCATTTATTCTTTTGCTTCTTTCATTGTGCATATTCTTGATTTTCCAAAGCACTGTGACATCATGGTTTTGGGCAATCTTTCCCATTGTCACATTCTCAGCTTGATTTGAGCAGAGGATCATTGATATGTTGCTTGTAGTCTTTGGTGGTGGGTTACTCTTACTGTTGTTTTCTTAAGATGTTTCTTACTGTACTCAGTACTAATCCTTATGGCATAGGCTACTCTTTAGCACAGAACTTGTCATTTACTTGACTCAAATGTACATTGCTCTTTCAATCACGTTAGACTAATGACAGTTCTTCCTGTTTACGATGAGCTTCCATTTAAAGTGGTCTTTTTATGTTCAAAATGCTGTGCAATTTAATATCACCCTTTTTGGAATTGTGCATTGCTCGAAGAGGACTTAAATTAGAGACGAGCTTACCATTTTGGAGAAACAAAAAAAGGATAAAAATTACATCAATCTGTCATAGTACAACTTGAAAACACAAAAAATTGAGAATAACATTATGTGAAAAAGTGTGAAAATTTTGTGAAAAATTGACAGGGCTCAAATGTGTATAGCAACATCAGTATTTTGCCATCACTTTCAGAGAAATATCATGTCAATTTGTGATCCAAGACCTCACCTGGAAAGGTAAAATGTGATGTGGTTTTTGTGTTCCATTGTCTCTCAGTACCATTCTAATTTATATTCACCAAGCCATTTCAAGCCAGGGTCAAAAGTTTTAAGAGTTTTCATAACTATTGTATGTGAAATTTGACTCATTACTGTATGACAAGTACAGTATAGGCATTGTGAATGTGACTGTCGTTGTACCTTCAAAATCCTCACAAATGTATTTGTGTCAACTCAGTGTGCCATTTTAGGCTTCAGCTAGCATGTCCAATTGAGGGTCTCTCTCTTGAGTTGTCCGTGAATATTTGCTGCTAATCCCCTTTGTTAAATTTCATGCAGTATCACTCTGTTTTTAACCATACCTTCACTGTAGGTGGAGCAGATTATGCAACTGAAGAATGTTATGAGAGTATATTCACAGTCATCAGCACTTCATATGACCATAAGTTCATACAATCTTTCTTCAGTTTGGTCATTTGTTCTTGTTTTAGGCCCAAGTTACAGACAAAGGATACTAGGTGTTCGCAGAACAACTGGTAAAAGACCCCTGCATGATCCTTCAGAAGACGACGCCCTGGTCCTATTCTCGCCCCCAGAAGTATCAGCAGAGGAAAGGTTGAAGCAAGAAGGGTAAGTATGTGTTCTCTGTATGGCAGTAATTGCCTCAGTATTAAAGAAATTTCTTTGATGAAGGATGTAAAGCTGAACAGGAGTTTCTCCAGCCACTGCTGTTACTGCACCCTCCAATATTCGCTCAACATCTCCCCTGTCTTTTGTGCTACTGCTACACCCCAAATTACTTACCTAGTGAAGACTGATAACCTACCCCAACAGAACCTTCAGTATATGTCCACTTTTGCTTAATCCATAACCCCTCCCCCTCTTCTTTACCACAATCTGATACTAGTTGGGAAGATTCACTCACAGTTTTACTTTTTCTTTTTCTTACTAGTGGATTCTGAATAATCTGTTCATGCTAATTGGTGTTTCTGATTGGGTAAATGGATTCTGTCAGAAATACATTTGGTTCATTGTATGCCATAGTCCCCTTGCATTGATGTCTCATAGCAACAAACAAGGGCACTGTGTTTCTCTCCCTGAGGGTAAACAAACAAACAAACCGTACATATGGCTCCTCTAGAAGTATATAGCTGGAACGTCAGAGATGCAATGCACACGCTAAATTTAGTACTAGCCTGCCCTCGAGGAGGGTGCTTCACAGTATTACTGTGTTGCAGGTTTGGGGGGGTGGGTTGCATGCTATTAAATCCATTTGATACTTTCTCAATTATTTTAGAGAAAGATCAGGTAGGCAATGTATCTTTGCTATTCCCAAACTTGTTTCTGTTTTTCTTGTGACAGGGATGTTCAAGTACATGGTAAGTTGATCCGAGTAATTATTTGATCCTGCTACTTTGTGTTTAATCCACATTCTGCAATGCTTCAGTACATAAAGTGAGACAGTAGTACACCAGAGGCCAAATGCTGATCAAAATATAAAAAAGTATTTATACAGAGGCTGTCAATGCTATGTTTGTCTCGATGCAAACTATTTCAATTTATTTCAATGTATTCATGCTGTATTTAAAACATCTTTGGCTGGAAAGTTAAACCAAGTTAGTCGCTAGTATCGTTTGCTTGTACTGCGGCTAGTTTGCCCTAGAGAACAAAAGATACACTGTCTAATCTGCTAGTGTACTCTTGTTTATTAATGATTTGTTCATCTGACTTTGCCGATTATTTACAGTTGTCGTTGATCCCATTCTTGGCAAGAAGCTACGCCCCCATCAAAGAGAGGTTGGTAATTTTTATTGCTGCTTACATAATCTGAAAGTGACAAGTTACTGTATACACCAGAATGAACATTTGTGCTCTAAAAGCAATTTTTATTTATTTCTTTCTTTTTATGGAAATGATCTTTGCTAGTACTAAAGTAGTGTTGATGTAATAAAATAGTAGATTGTATTAAAAGTATAAATCAAGGTTTTCTGTTGTAATAAAATTAGAAGGAATTAGAGTAGCATGAATGAATTTAGCTGATATCATTTCTTTGTGCCTGCTCAGTAGAAGTGCTTCTTTAAATTGCTAAGCATGTGTAGTACTTGTTTCATTATGTGGAGGGTAATGTTTCTAGAACATAGGAAGACCATAAGAAAAGAAGGCAAATATGCACATTTGTTTTATTTCCCAGGGTGTCAAGTTTTTGTGGGATTGTGTTACGGGACGTACCTGTGAAAATTGCTATGGCTGCATCATGGCTGACGACATGGTAAGCACTGAGTTTTAATTAAATCAATGTCCCCACGGTCTGGGGATCATTTCTGTGTACCGACTGATGTCTGGTGTAGATAGAAATATTGTAAGACATGAAGTATGTCTTTCTGAGACAGAAAACCTTGTTCAGCCAAGTTTGTGAGAATTTGTTATCGCAGTAATTTCTGCCTGCTCTGCTGTAACTTTTGGAAGAAAGCTTCTAAGAAAAGCTGAGTTACAACATGCACCAAGAAAAGTCACGAGATAGCATATATGATGCTGGAAAAGTTTATCTGCAGGGAAAGAGAAGGAATTTGTCAAAGGTACAGTATTTCATATTTGTGTCCTCACTGAGAGGAACTAATGCCAAGTGTTTTTGTATTTTCTTCCTCGACAGGGTCTAGGTAAAACCCTCCAGTGTATTACTTTAATATGGACACTGCTGAGACAAAGCCCCGATGGTAGGTCGCATCCATGAAGTTAAGTTGATAAAGATTTATTCTTCAAAATTAGCCATGATCATGGCTGCCTAAAGTATCCCTTTCAGGGTTTGTCCTGAAATTTAAAAATTTCCACTGGATGAGAAATTCATCAAGCGGAAATGGAGGGGGGAAGTGAAATTTGCTGTGGCTGCCATTCCACGACAGAACGAAAAAAAATATTGGGGTGGAGGGGAATTGAGTGCCAGCAGGACTTTATAGGCAGAGCTCCACCATTAGTTGGCGCGGAGTGTACAAGAAAATTTTGCGCTTTGCAAGCCGGATAGATGGCAGAATACAACATTTCCTGAGTGTTTTATGGTAATACATATCAGATGGGTCGAGGTGATATACGAGAATCATGAATGCATTCTCATTCATTCATTCTTGGAGCACTTGGCAACATCAAGGGGCTGAGCCCCCGCCCCCTCCTGGTTCCACCACCACTGACTGGCAATTGATGTATTTTGTCTTTGTCATATCTGTTAGCTAGCTATGTTTGTTTCTAGTCAAGGGAGCACTTGTCAATCAAATTACCACAACCATGAACGTAATATACTTCATCTTTGAAAAAAAGGAAAGGTTAAGAATTGAAAACACTATCACAGGTAAATTCATTGCATTCCATGCTATATAACCTTCTGTAGGAGACTCATGCAAAGACTTTTTTGCTGCTAAATTATCACCATCTGTCACTACCAAACTAACACAAGACGTCAGGAGTTTCCAATACATGGAATGATTGATACTGAGTATCAAATCTTGAAAATGGAAGTTCTGGTCTGATTGATGGTAGCTAGTGGAGAGTTGAACTTAGTGATGACATAGAGCTCACATTGACTCCCATCATGTGTGAAATAATGAGTGAAAAACTATATTGCCATGGCTACCTTGTCACATTACACTCCAGTTTGGGCAACGATTTTTGTCCTGTTCGATCGTGGGTAGTGAGTCAGTGAAACAAGCTGTTACATTTGTGTTATTGGACTGCTGATTAAGGACTGGGAAACGTTTGGTCCTACACTGTATATGATTATTTTCTTGAAATCTACATATTCAGTCAAAAGTGGCTGCCCTTGCTGCATATTCTTCCAGTTTGGTTTATGTGAAAATTTATTCCTATGAATTATTCAAGGAAAGTCAATCTTCTCTCCTTACATCCTTCTCTGTTGTGTTTTCATCTTTCCTTTTCATTTGACATCTTGTGTCACAAATGTTTCCAATTTGTGCAGCCTGTGTAAGTCTTTACATTTGGTAGAGACCACACCCCTGTCACCAGAAGTTTGAATTAATGCAAGCATATAAACAATGCGAAGGTCATGACAGAGTGACAGCTATCATTCTTTGAAACTCATTAAACAGCTGTTACAATTTCCATATCTGTTGATTTTCTAGTTCATATAGTTTAGATCCATGTTGTTTTAATAATATCCCAGTGTTTGTAAAGCTTGAGATATCTCAGCAGTCTAAATTTGTATTGCAGCTCCTGTATTCCACTTCATCGCTGCCCCTCCAGGAATGAGCTGTATTATCGCTAATCATGTTTTTCGATCCTGTGTTGTTTCTTGATTCTTGAAATCAAATGTTAAATGTTCTCCAGGTGCAGAGCAGTTTTGTTCACTACATACTGCATAAACATTTTATTTTCAATATCTCTGAGCTATTAGGATCTATTTTATTTTTTTGCAGGAAAGCCTGAGATACATACAGCAATTGTAGTTGCACCCTCAAGCCTTGTAAAAGTGAGTCTAACTCCTTAACTTGTATATTGCTTATTGTGGCGAATCCACTCAGATGTAGTTAGTATATTTGCTTGGGTTACTTTATCCTTTTTAGAACCAAACCACAGGAAATACATCTCATGTGATTAGTTGGGGTTACCAAGGACATTGCTATGTAGTGACTTGGGGTTACAAAATTTATCTTCATGGAGTAAGTGAGGGTAACCAAATGTCATTGCATGCATTAGTTATGTTTACCAAGTACATTATTCTTTTTTAAGTTTTTTTTTTAAGTTTATGACTTTTTTGTTCCCCTCTATATGTCCATAATTTTTGTGTTATTCATGATTTATGTTGTTAACCTTTCGCGAAGTGAACACAGGTTGTTGATCGCATCCCAAGAACTCAATCTGGAAAATGCAGAAATTTGTTAAAAGTAAAGAACCAAGCATTCTTTGTGTGATTGGTATCTCAAAACAGGGACCACCAAAATGGCCATACACAAAAATTGTTTTCCCATACTGTATATTCATCTCCATGGGATTAGTTAGGGTTACCAAATCCATATCCATGGAGTCACTGTAATTATTGTCGCTAAGTGCATACATCCATGACGTTAATTACTTTTACCAAATGCATCTGCATAAAGTCAGTTTAATACAGTAGTTTTCTAAATTCATCCCCTACATAGCTCAGTAGAAGAGCTTCAGGTAAGCATAGACTGAAGTGAGTGAATTGGTTTGCATAGGGAAACTTGGCTTAAACTGTTCTTTCACATTTTGTGTAGTTTTTGTTTATTGTTATGTATTAAGGTCTTACTTTCAGAACAGAATACTACATGCTTTCAACTATACCTATGACATAAAAAAAAAACAGAATAATTGCAATCCATTTTAAATATATTGAGACCAGGCAGTTATTTTTGTATACACACAATGTTTCTTATAGTGTTGTCCACTGTTCTACTCTTCCTAATTTACATAATTTTGTTTTATTGTTGTGTGGCTTAATTAGCACAGAGTGCCATACAGTAGCGTAGTTCATAGTTTTGTCCCACTTTCAGTTCACATTAGTTACAACAGTACATACTTATTGCACTGCTGTTGAGATTATGGACATTGTCAACATTAGCAGCTTTTAGAGTTAAAAACTGCCTGCAGATTGCTAAGCAGTTAACTTTTGTCCATCTTGTTAAATTTCAGTGTGACTTTTTATTTTGAGTTACTCTAGTGCTACATGTACATCTGTGCTTAACATTCCACAGAAATGCATGTTGTAGACCAGTATATTAGTGAATTAACTAACATACTGTCTGTGTACACATGCATGTTCATGATCGTTAGATCTCATTTGCATTTTGTTAAAGACCCAGCTCTTCCCGAGCAGAATAATAGCA
This sequence comes from Stichopus chloronotus, assembly GCA_021234535.1. NCBI lineage: Eukaryota > Metazoa > Echinodermata > Holothuroidea > Aspidochirotida > Stichopodidae > Stichopus > Stichopus chloronotus. The sequence goes on along the minus strand of CM037839.1, from coordinate 20,903,668 downwards.
GTTCTTTGTGTAACTAACCTTATCTCTGCTATCAGCAGTGAAGTAGAAGGTCATCAATGCCAAAACCAGTAGTGTCAATCATTGCTGTCAGTGAGATATGCCTTTTTTTGGACATCTACTGTGAGCAAACACAATGCCAAGCACATGACATATCGTCACAATCTGCACAATCATGATGGCTTCTCACCGTCGCTGCCATCGGCCATTTAGAGCCTCACAGGACCCAGAGTTCTTGTATCATCCAACAGTGAAGTGATGATCACTAATTGGATTTCTCTTGTCATCCTACTCTCTTGAACAAATAGATGCACATTTGCCAAAGATGTTCGGCTAGCAAGCAAAGAGCATCAAACGTATTCCTTGGATTGGTACTCCCCAGATTGATACTAGACATATTCTAAGCTTGGCACTTGCCGTGTGTCATTTTTCTGTTTCTCTTAAAGTGCAAAATCAACTTGAACACAATTGAGTAGATGTAATTCATACAGCATGCTACTGAAGTTGTTTAACCACATGAATTGCAAAGAGCACAGATGCTAACACGGTTGAAAGTATTTAGACCTGAAGGGTTCAGATGAAGAGTTCAAAATATAGTTGTGGGTATTTGCGATTTGCACATCGGCTGAAAGACAAACGGATGTAATTCCAGTTCTCCTACTTTTTCGTCACCTAAAATGTGTATGCCTTGCATGTACCAATGATATTATTTTTTCTTATTTTTTTTCTTAACTATTGCTTTATATCGTAAACAGAACTGGTACAACGAAATCCACAAGTGGCTCGGGGACAAGGTCAATGCTCTCGCAATAGATTCTGGATCTAAGGAAGAAATTGACAGAAACCTGAGTGAGTAGTATCCATTTTACTTTGATCCGGCTGATTCAATATAGTGCGCATCACTGTGAGAGTATCGATAAACACCTCCCTCGATAGTCAAACACTCTTGCGTCAATGTACTAAACAGAGTTCTAGTCCAATACTTTGCTTAAGACAAATGTTTCCTTTGTCTTTTATGCTTGTACTGTAAATCAGAATTAAGGTATGACTAATAACAGAGGCTGAAGCAATGGATGCAAATCAACAGCCAATGATTGCGATCAATGTTTGAATTGCTTACTACTCGTAGTACTTCATCTCAATTAACTGACTGTGCAGCAAGTATGACATGGTTCATTAATTGGCATTGTTTAATTAACTTTTGTTGAATTTTGAGACAATAGGGATTTGCTACTTCATTAATCAAAGCATTGATGGTGATTCACAACTAGGCTAATCGATATGAAAGCTGTACCATTTAGTCTGTAGTGTGATGATAGTGTGGTGACTTCATGATCCTAACAGAGTTGCTGCATAGCAGCAGTGTACGGCAGAGCTGAGTTTTGTTAAAAAAGCTGATATGACAGAGACATGTTCAACAATTAGTGGATAAGTTTTAGAAGTGTATTCTTGTATGATGAAATTGAAAAGTAAATTACAGATATTTGAATTAAAACCCAAGACCTCTACAATCAGTCCTTATTAGAGCTCTGAGTTTTCTGCAGTACAGGAATTTCATTTGTCTGAATATCGCAGAATAGTTACAAGAACGCACAAAACAGTTTCTGTAATAATAGTTTGAAAGAAAAGAATTAAAATAATCAGATGGAAAAGCTGTGGAAATTGTTTTAAAAAATTAAAAAAATAACAAAGCAATGGACAAATACTAGTCATTAGTTGATGAACAAAAGAGAAACCTAACGAATGGTCCATACATTGTCCATATCCAAACTCCAAAGCGACATCCACGCAAAGTCAAATATAGTTACTTATATACATTCATGATGCTCCTATTGGACCTCAGGAATATTCCATTCTTGAGTGACAGGAAGTTAAGGGCTGAACGTTTTATTTCTTTGTATTTAGATACTTCATTGTGAAATGTTCGTTCCTGGTAAGAAGAAACATCAACATTAATGCAATCAATTGCAGAGGAGAGCAAAAGTGCAGCAGAAAGCAGAAACTTCTTGGCTTCACTCAGTTTAAGTCATTTATAAGAGTCCTGTCTTTTACCGCCGTGTGAAATTTGGACCACTATGTGTATTAAATTTGGGTCGCTGTTTCTATGTACATTATCTCCAGTGGTTCGTATCAGTTTATTTCATAAAGACATAGATCTATGATCTACAAAGGTCAACGCAGAAGAAAACTTTGTGGAATTTCACCATCTTCATAGCAAAACTTCTCTCACCTTATCTCAACAGATTCCTTCATGAGCCAACACGGCAGAAGGGCAGCTGAGCCCATCCTCATCATATCCTACGAGACCTTCCGTCTTCATTCTCATGTTCTGCACAAGGGACCAGTCGGGTTGGTCATTTGTGATGAGGTATTAAAGCTGGATTAAGTACTCTTTGTAAGCCCCCCCCCCCCTTTCCCCATGTGATGTTGAAATTAATTTGCAAACTGCATCTGAGGCTGAGTATTTTCTGTTGTGTTTTTAATTGCTCATAGATTGTTCAGGTGACATCTGAAGTTTTGTGGGTTGTGCAATACATACAAATTCAGTACCGTCTAATGTTATAACATATCACCTCTTCTATTTTCTTTTCTTGTGAATCATTTTGGAATATTACCCATGCATCTTGGATGTTGCTACACAGGGTCACAGATTGAAGAATTGTGAGAACCAAACTTACCAGGCCTTGAACCTCTTGAAGACGAAACGACGGGTTCTTCTGTCAGGAACGCCCATCCAGAACGATCTGCTGGAGTATTTCAGCCTCGTGCAGTTTGTGAATGAAGGCTTGCTCGGTGAGTTGTGGCTCTCCTAAAGAACTGGTTGTGACATTTAAGAGGAGGGTTTGCCATTTTGCAAGAACCTTGATTTAAATAAGTGATCATGAATTAAAAGTTTGATTATAGTCGCAACTTAAATCAAAATAATTTAAAATCAACCAACCAATGACAAAAGAGCCTCTCAGTGCATTGTATTTCTGTGTCTACAGATCATGACTCATAAAATTTTAAGTGATGAATTGGAAGAAGCCATGAAACCTTTGTGTAAATCGGCAGAGCAGGATCCTCTAGCAATGAATATACATATATATTATATATTACATTTATATTACCCTGTAAAATATTTTACATGATGGGACAGTGACGACATCCCTGGTTCAACAAGCAGCAAGAAAAAGAATGTAATTTCCAACATAGTGAAAATGATGAAATTTGTACTCTGTTGATCAGATCTTCCCATCACAACTTAATGCTGAAGAACTAAAAGTACGTGGCACTGTGCGTGGAGAGGTTCGACCCCTCGAGTTGGGAAAAGCAGTCCTTGGTGTTTATGAGTCTGTGGTGTACTGTGTGCAGAAAAAAAGTTGCAGGGAGCAATGGTGCTAGTTTTTTTTCCTTTTTTGATTCCTTGCCGAAGGCAGAGGAATCTATGCGATGGTGATGTCGTGTGTGGGTGTGCGTGTGTGTGTATGTATGTATGTATGTATGTATGTGCGTGTGTGACGCCTGCTTGTAAACACAATATCTAAAGAAGCGTAACTCTGAGTGATCTCATACTTGGCATGTAGATTGCCCTTATTGAGTAGATGATCCCTATTGTTTTTGGTGGAGGTCAAAGGTCATTTGGGGTCACTAGAGGTCAAATGGTAAATATCTTGAAAATTGCTTGTAAACATGATATCTACAGAAGCGTAACTCTGAGTGATCTCATACTTGGCATGAAGGTTGCCCTTATTGAGTAGATGATCCCTATTGTTTTTGGTGGAGGTCAAAGGTCATTTGGGGTCAACAGGGGTCAAATTGTGAAAACCTTGTAAACACGATATCTCAAGAAAGGAAGCTTGTAGAAATCTCATGTTTAGTATGTAGTTGTACCATGTTGAGTAGAGGAACCCTATTGTTTTCAGTGGAGGTCAAAGGTCATTTGGGGTCAACAGGGGTCAAATTGTGAAAACCATGCAAACACGATATCTCAACAAGAGAAGCTTGAGCAGATGTCATACGAAGTGTGTAGGTGTATCTTATTGAGTACAAGGGTCACCAGAGGTCAGAAGGTAAATACCTTGAAAATTGCTTGTAAACACGATATCTCCAGAACGATAAATGTGAGAGATCTCATAGTTAGGGTGTGGATTGCCCATATCGAGTTAGATGATCCCTATTTTTTTTTGGCAGAGGTGAAAATAGGAGGTCAAAATGTGAAAATATACAATATTTGAAGAACGGTCTTTCTAGTGAATTTTATACTTGTAATGTAGAATCCTCTTGTTGATTTGAGAACTTCTTTTAGTACATACCAACATTGTCTCTTCGATAACCATAAAGAAAAGATGAAGACAACATTAAATTTGGTATCAAAGATTATTATTTGGCAAACCTTATGCGACTGTCCTCATAAGGACATGTGAGCATGCATGAATTGTAAATTGGAATTGATTAAATATACCACGGGTTATTAGCTTTATAAAAAGAACTAAATTACTGATAATTTGGATCAAATACCCTTGAGCGTGCATGAACTGTGATTGCTTAATTGAATGAACCAAATTGTAACTGACCCACCTCTGTTCAAATTGGCCACTGTTATGTGACATAATTTATCACAGTTGACTGCCAGTAGAAACCACAATGTCCAGAATAAATCATACAGTCTGTTGAGCCAGGTGCACAATGGACTTAATCATTTACTGTGTAAACAGTGTCTCTGTTTAGCCCTTAAAGGGAAATAGGGCATTTGTTTTACAGAAAACAACCATATTTTTAAAACGATTATTTGTGGACATAAAATGATAGATTATTCAGAATAACCAATTACAGTAGCCTTATTTTCAAGAAATAAGGTTCTCACAGATCAGAAATTTACTTATTTGTTGCTCAACAATAATTTGTGCACCCAAACATTTAAAATTCAAATGATGCATCCATTACTCATCACATGCATAATGTTTTGAGGAGATGAAGCTTTGACAGATATTTATTGATGAGGCTGAATGGTTTAACAATGGTTAAAGCGAATTTCTTTGTACGCCATGTTGGTGTATTCTAAATGCCCTATTTCACTTTACAGTAGTTCAGCTAAGCTTTAAACAAATGACTACTGTGTATCAAACCAAGGAAACTTGTACTGTGTGTTGAGACTAAAGGCAAAATTGCAAGTCATGCTAGATTCTGGTTTAATAGGGTTATTAGTTTTTGCTAATTTTCAAGGACCTCATAGCCATTGGGAAGGACATCACGCCAAAAAATCAAATACGAAAGAGCTGCCACCAATAGCTGTAACTCGACAAAATAAAGTGCTATAATTTTGATTAAATAAACATGTTTACCTTTTTACCAAGTTATTAGACACGACAAAATACAATTTGTTCCCCTGCAGCATCATATCCGTTTGGGAGTTTTCTCATGTTTGTGTAGGTCAAAGGTTATTTGGGTGACAAAAGGTCAAAACCTTGTATACATGATATTTAAGGGTGATGAATGTGAGGGATCTTATACTTAGTTTGTGAATTGTTCATATTTAGCGTGTTGATGGCCATATAGGGTAGGTGATCCCTATCGTTTTAAGTGGAGGTGAAAGGTCATTTTGGGTCCCGAGAATTCAAAAGGTTTTGACCTTACTAAGATGGTATCTTTAGTAGGATAACTGTGTGGGATCTCATACTTGTCATGTGGGCGATTCATGTTTGTTACAATATATATCATGAGGCAAGGAATCACTAAGCCTTTTGGCTTTCTAGTTTAAAAAAGGAACAGAGATGTATGAATAAAGGGAATTCATGGTAGACGAGTCAATGTATGTGAATGAGAAAAACGAGAGCAGTGCTGGGGGTGGGAACCTGGCCCCAGTCCTGGCAGAAAATCTTTTAAGGAACCGGTAACACATCGGGCTCCCCGGTGGCTTTGTTGTTTCACCTCGTAAGTATCCAGTTCTCAAGCACTGGAGCCACCGGGTTCCTGTCCTAAAGGGCTTAGGGACACGCCACATGCCCTAAACCCTTGCCCCACTCTGCCAGAACTGAGGCTTCTTTCCAGCAGAGAAAACTGAGTACATTTAAGGCTGGTTTGTTTGTTTTGAGGTTGGAGGGACCAAGAGGAAAAGAGATATTCAGTGAACAAATCTTGGAATAGGGGGATCATGAATAAAATTGTTTTTGAGTCAGCTAGTGTTGAAACTAAGAACTTAATTGTGAAGTTTAGAAGTTTTATCTGTAATATTTATTTATCTTATCCTATAAAATTTCATGTATACCTGGGACTTTTAGGCAGATATGGTAGTCAGACGTTGTGGAGAATATTCAGTTTGTTAATGATAGGATTGGGAGTGCTTATGCGATTGTACAGTAATAAAGAATTTTATGCTTGTAGATGTGGGTCAATGTTTCCGGCTTAAAAATCTTTGTATTGCTTAAAAGTGCATAAAATGGTGATATTTCTACAGGCAATTATGTCATCTGCAAACTGACTGATTTTTGTTGTGCGAAGATTCTTGTTTTCGAGGTCATTTAAGTACAGTGCATATGCGATAGAAGAGGGAATAACTTACTGTGTTCCGACTTAAAGGGGGGAAAAAAAACAGAGAGAACATTATTATACGTAATCTGCATGGACCTGTTGGTGATATAAGATGAAAAAAGCAGTGACGATGAGCTGGAAACTGTGGTTTGTTAGTTTGCAGCAAAGGACATTATGCGAAGCGTTGTCAAAAGCTTTCTTTAGCATTGTGTTATTGTGAATGAGTGAGAAGCTGGTAATAAAGTCACTAAGTACTATTATGAGGGAGAGTCGCTATAACAAGTAAATGAGACTAACAATGAAGTTAAAAGGCCAACTTACTATATGTGAGAAAAATACTGAGCTGTGCTAGAACCTCTGGATTTACAGCTTTGGGTACAAGGGGGAATTAGGCACTAAAATTCCACGATGGAAGATCTAACCTAATAATGATTAAATACTTTCTCCTCTCCTTAAAGAGGGTAAGCTACTTGTGACCAAACTTTTAGAATGTTAAATCATCTGTCTGTTTATCAGCACACTGTTAAAACTGGCACAACTACGAATGCCTCAGGTGACAATTTCAGCTCAAAGATATGGAATCACTAAAAAAGTTAGTGTCCCAGGCAATAGAAATGTTGGAAATGGCTCTACTACACATTAGTCCTGTTAACGTAGCATAACACACCTGAATGTGTAACACATTACAATGGCCCTTACAATAACCATGCAACCTAGCCACACATGACCGAGACAACCTCACAATGCCGTTCTGTTAAGGAGATCTCTGGTATGAATTAAATGGTCAAATGGCTCAAATAGAAAGGCAAACTGAAAGTGGACACATTAATTTGAAAGTGTTTAAATAATGTTTTAATTATGCATAAATTATGCTTAAATGTTTGTTAGATTTTTTTCTTTTCTTCTTTTTTTCTTTTCTTTTGGTTAAGAATGTATATAATCACAGACTGTACAGTGCTCTGATAGGGGCCAGACTAGAAAAGTGAAAACTTCCTTCTGGCTCCTCTTCCTTTCGTGTAGTATATTTAGGTTTATTTTTTTGTAACGTATGTCATGTTTTATGCTATACTTGTTTGTATTGCTTTGTTATCATTACCTGCAAAGGAAGGAAATAAACTGAAACTGAAATGGGCTTTTTTAGATTGCAGTATTTCTTGTATTAAGTCACTCTAATACAGGGCCTGTGGTGCATGAAAACCACTCCTTACGATCACACACCTCAAAAACAATTCTGCCATAAGGTAGAAGGAAGTGACTTTTCTGCACAAAGGCAAGGAAGGCAGGATGACATTGGAGGCCCAAAGTCAAGCCTGATTGGTTTGATAGCTATTTTTACACACAAGGGAAAAGATAAGAGAGACTCCTGCATGGTATACAAAACAATATGTGCTGAGTGAGCAGGATTAACATCTGTTTTTCCCTGGAAAACAAAAATATACGACATGAACGGAAATCGATGACTTAGAGAGATGAGAAACCTAAACATGCGCTACAAAATCATTGTGATCATCAGATGTCTTTGACAAGTTTTTTGCAAAAAAACAAACACAACACTTAAGAGCAAGCATAGTCAGCCTCTATGTCATGGACTGTTACAGTATTGGTCCTTGTCTATTGTCAAGTTTTGCATAATAGGTATATACTACATTATCAATGCTTTCTATTAATTCTTTCTGCATGATTGGCAGCAGTTGCAAGTGATTCAGTTCTCTCTGTCTTCATCCTGAACATGTTTTTCTCCATTCAGGCTCTGCCCAGCAGTTTCGCAAAAACTTTGAGTTACCAATCATTAAGGGCAGGGATGCAGATGCTGGGGAGAAAGTGAGAGAAAGAGGGAACCAGAAACTGCAGGAGGTGAGTAGCACTTGGGGTGTGGGTGTGGTCTTTGATACCTGGTCAGTTCTCTCTCTCACCACCAGTATCATAGCAGCAGCTGGATTCTTCAGGCAATCCTTGTCTATGCTGGTTTCTGAAAACTGTTGTTTATAGACTTGTATGGAAGATGGAGGGACCCCTCAGAAGCACTCAATTTGAAGAAGTGAAATTACATTGAAGGAGCATAGTGAGCTGTTTTTCACTGCAGTTTCTACCCTACATTCACTGAATGTTTGTCCTATGTATTATTTTCTTATTTTGTTCTCAGCTCATAGCTCTTGTGAATAGAAGCTTAATCAGAAGAACAGGTGAGGATAATTTGTGTGCCTCACAAATCTAGCCTAAGATCATCTTAGGTTAAAAAAAAAACTTCACTCTGCGACTGATTTTGCAGCCTGCACATCCCACTTGCTTGAGTTCACACAGTCTGTGTTTGGGCTCTTGTGAGGCCAGGAGATATGTGCACTGAAGCATGGCTCATTATTGTCTGGTTGCTGTCCTTATTACAACGGGTAGGCAGAATTCACTCTGAGATGATCTTGGGTTAGAGTTGTGAGGCTTCTCTTGCAGTGGAAACATTTTAAGTCGTACTGGAATGTTTTTGCAAGGGTCATCACGCCTTTGTAACGTGTTTGACAGGGATGCGGTAATCTTCCTAATTCATGGGCGGCTATTTATGCATTCTCAATGAAGTACATACATCGTGACTTGCCATTTAAGTGAGATGCATATAATAAAGTGTTGAAAGTGTTATGACTGTCAATATTAACATTCATTCACATGAAAAATGTTTAACAAGTTTGTCTTTGTGGTGTCTAAGTTCAGGAAATCTCCTGGGTATTCAACATGAATAACATGTCAACATCTGTTTTTACAAAAGTCTGTTAGCAAATGTTTGCTTTAACCGCGAGCAATGAAAACTATTAATAAACAAGTAAAAATTCTTTCTCTCCTTTAGCTGCACTGCTCACAAAATATTTGCCAGTCAAGGGTAAGTTCATATCTGTGATGACTTTTATCATCTAATTTAACAAGTAAACATGACTGCCAAACTTTGACTTACTAAAGCTGTCATTTGAAAGAACTACCACACAGTCAGTGCAGTACAGAGTCGCTCATGCACTTGGGCTGTATTTTTGCAATTGTTGCTGAGATGAACTTGTAGCAGGGAATAAAATAAACTTGTGGTAAGAACATGGATGATCAAATGTTTCTGTTTGTATTAAATCTTGTGTTTGCACCAAGCTTTTCCACCAAAGATGTGATATAATGCATTTGCATTTTGATGTTTGTTAAAAAAATGAAGTTCTTTGCTTTTAGTTGAACTGGTGCACACTGAATACTGCTCTCAGCCTTTGATTCATATTTGATTAATCAAGTTAAGACATTTCTTTGTAAATTGCAGTTGAGCAAGTTGTACTCTGCAAGACCAGCCAACTCCAAGTAAGACTCTATCGGGATATTGTGCAATCAAAGCTGTCTGACTTACAGATGCAGCAGAAGAGCAAAGAATCTTCCCTGTCAACAATACTTCTTTTGAAGAAATTGTGCAATTGTGAGTAGTCCATTTTTATATTTTTCTTTTTTCTTCTTTTGAGGGTATGGGGGAAAAAGGGGGACCTGATTTAAAGTGAACTTTCAGAATCATGGTGAGGCACACGGAGGACTATATTTAGGGACAATAAGATTGAATTTGACCAGGAGATGATCAGAATGTGATCAGATACTGACAGTGAAGGCCAGCATCTGATCAACATTGATGGACATTGATATTTAGTACCGTGTATATTTAGTACCATGTATATTTAGTACCATGTATATGTAGTACCATGTATATTTAGTATTATGTAGTACCATGTATATTAAGTACCATGTATATTTAGTACCATGTATATTTAGTACTATGTATATTTAGTACCATGTACATTTAGTGCCATGTCTGTTTAGCACTATGTATATTTAGTACCATGTATATTTAGTTAGTGCCATGTATATTTAGTACCATGTATATTTAGTAAGTACTATGTATATTTAGTACTATGTATATTTAGTACCATGTATATTTAGTGTCATGTATACTTAGCACTATGTATATTTAGGACCATGTATATTATATTTTGATTCCATGTGATGGTCATTGATATTTAGTACCTCCACTAGTGTTGTTGGGATGTTGGCCCTCGATATGGTTCTAAGACTTTGCTCCTGATGTTGTTTGTGAAAATGACCAGGATGATATTGTCTATCCACTTGGAGAAAAAAAATAAATGTTTCTTAGAAGAGATTTGGATTGCGTACAAAGTAAATATGGAAACAAGAAATCAGACCTTAAGGTTGCATTAGACTTTAATGGACTAGTTTGATTTACATGAAAATAAATGTCATGTCACTTAGGTTGTACAATGTGACTTCACTACACACAATCCATAGTTTTACACATATGTATCCAGGTGTGCTTTGTTTCCTACTGAAAAGATGTTATGATATCATTTGGCAATTGAGAGAAAAGTGCTCTTGATATCGTTTCTGAAAACTTCATACAGCAACAACACTAACTTCTGCAAGAGATGTTCTTATCAGCTTTTCACAAACATTAAGTACAAATTAGGATGGCTCAGCTGCATTTACTTCCCAGCATGCTTCTAGATTTAGGATTTGAAATCTTTGGAGGAAGGTTATTAACCAACCTTCAATCTTAGAGGGGACATACAATGCTGCTTTCTCATGTTTTGTGTATGACTTTTTCATGTATAATATTGCCGGCTGTTTGTGAAGGAGGATAAGGTGAATGTCCTGTATAGGGCATTCATCTTATAGTTCATAAAACTATTTACATGCAAATACCTGTACAGTCTGTTGTTTGTAATCAATTTCTCACACTGACTTGGGTTGTGTCAGACCAGGCCCCTGTCCCACAAATATTTTCCCTTAAGGTTTATCTGTTGTTGCCTTAAGTAAGATATTTCATAGAAATTCTTTGTGAAATGTACACACATCACTGCTTGTCCTGTTTTTGTTTTGTTTTTTGTCTTTTTTATCACAGAACTTGAGCATAAAGTTAACCTTTCTCATGATGGAGGACTTTAACATTGTGCAGTGATTCACTCTGAGCAGATTTGAATTGATAACGTAGAAGTTGCAAGAGTTCTCCACAGATTTCCACAACTGCTTTCTTTTTCCTCTTGAATAGATCCTGGATTAATCTATAAATACTGCCAAAAGGAGGACCTTCTCAAATATTTCCCAAGTGATTTCAGTCAAGAGAAAGTCAAGCCAGAAATATCAGGTTAGAGGCAGTGGTGGCTCTTTTCATACTCATAGCATGTCACATTTGCAATCTGATGTTACATATTTAAAACTGAATCCAGTTTCTCTTAAAGCTCTCTTTCCTGGATCAACTTATTGCATCCCCATCCTTGTGCTCTCTTGCACCTTTGCTCTGTTCTCATCCTGCTTACTCTGGCTGTTATTTTGGAATCCTGGAGAAGTGAGGTCTGGATGATTGCACTGCAGCAGAGCAAACCAGTCGCAATCCTGTGGTCACTGCTATTCTGCAAATAATTACTGCAAAGTGTGTAAGGTATGCTTGCAGATGTATATGTGTGTGTGTGTGCCTTTGTTTTCGGGTGGGATTGAGGACCAAAACAATAGATTTTAGGTCCTCTGTAGAAAATTCAATAGATTTCTCCGGTCCTCTCAAGATAAACAATAGACAGTTTATTCTTAAGGTTAGGGTTGAGGAAGAAAAACAAAACACAATGAGGTCCTCGGAATGAATGGAAAACAAAGCTGTGTGTGTGTGTGCAATCCAGGTATGCACCTTGTTCCATGCTCCATGCCTGTTTACAATTATTATTTTTTGGGGGGGAGGTGGTAAGGAGGGGAAAAGCTGTCTGTAGAACACTCAAGATTCTTTTTTTAATCGAACTTGAAGAATTGCGATTGATCTACCTTGTTCTAACAGGTAAATTACTTGTGATGGAATACATATTGGCCATCACCAAGGCGACAACCTCTGACAAGGTAGTGGTGGTCTCCAACTACACACAGATGCTTGACCTGGTAGAGAAGCTCTGCAGACAAAGAGGGTTTGTTCTCAATGAGAATTAAAAAAATAGGAACACCGCTATCTGCCAAAGACCAGTAGTGGACGTAACCAAAGAAATTTGGCAGCAGTAGAAATACATGATCATTAGATATCGCATGACTGTCATGTACCACTTTGAATGGAAACCTGCAATTCTTGCAAATAATGCAAGAAGTAGTACCCCTGGTAGAATACATCTGTTATCTATAAATGAAACAATAGGGATAGTTTCTTTTTTTTTATTTATTACTATGTTTTAGTCTTTTTTCTCTTTTACATGATAATGGTAACTTTGCAGATTTATGTAGATATACACCGCCGGTGGCATCTTAAATACAAGTCATTGGATCATATCACACCGAGGATAAATCAAGCTTTATAATTTCTTGCCTCTTCTAGTTGACCACTTTTATCTCAGCTGATATTAGTTAGGCCAGTGTCAGGCCTGTTTCATCTTCAGAGGAAATGAGCATTTACACTGTACCAACATGTCATGCAAAGAAAAGAGCTTTAATCATTGTTAAACTCATCAATGAACATCTATAAAGCATCGTCCTCTCAAAGCGTTATGCGTAAGATGAGTAAGAGGGGTTAAGAAAGATGCTTCATTTGATTTTTGAAAGTTTGGGTGAACAAATTATTCTTGAGCAATAAGTAACTGAAGTTATCTGTCACAGAGACACTCATTTCTTTACAAGAAGGCCCCTGTCCTTCCTTATTGTGAATAATCTGTCGTTTTTACCCACAAGTATTGGTTTTAAGGATATGATTCTTTTCCTGTAAAACAAATGCCTTTTCTCCCTTTCTCTAATGCGAGTTAGACCACTGTTATTTTTTTCAATCATCAAGTACTATTAATTTGAGGTGATGGCCATTCACTTTGTTATAGTAGTTTTGGTCAAGGATGAAATTCTCAAGAGAATGTCAGATTAACCTCCATTTTTCACCCTGTTAACTTCAATTTTTGCACCACTTTTCATTGCTCCACACCAGATATTGCTTTGTGCGACTGGATGGCAGCATGTCAGTAAAGAAGAGGGCTAAGGTGGTGGAACGTTTCAATGATCCCAGTGTGAGTTTCTGTGAGACTACAAACTACGTTAAAGGCAACTGACATATTTGAGGAAAAAAAAATCCGAAAGATGTCAATGAAGTATACGTTGCTACACACAGTAAAAAATGAATTGAATCTATCCTGGTATCATGTCTTCATTCCGAAATATTGTTCTATTTCAATTTTTAATCTTTGCCAAAATTTTTCCTTCTCTGGAGACACTATTGTCTGAATGACCTCTTTCTGCCTTCACAGAGCAGAGACTTCATTTTTCTGTTGAGCAGTAAAGCTGGTGGTTGTGGCCTGAATTTGATTGGTGCAAACCGGCTGATCATGTTTGACCCCGACTGGAATCCGGCCAATGACAGTCAAGCTATGGCCAGAGTGTGGCGCGATGGACAGAAGAAACCGTGTTTCATTTACCGTCTCCTGGCCGTAAGTTTCATCCTGTCTCTGTCTGTTTTTTGTCTCGTCTTATATATCATCACCAGTGGCACATTGAGTTGATATTGATAAATTTTTGGGCATTTTGAAACGTCCAACCAGATGGCAATACAGTCTGGATTCGCAACCGGTTTTTATGAGAGCTGTCAATATTTTGGAATTCTTTGCCTCCCCTTGAACCGGCTGAGTGTGAAAAAGCGTCTGGTCACAAATTTTCAAAAACCAAATTGAATCCATTATTTGCATTCACAAATGCTCATTCCTATGTAATACATCCTCTTCGTTTGACTGTTTGTCTTTTGTGTAAGAAGGAAGCATGACAGGTTTGGAAAATTTAGTGAAGGGGCAAGGTTAGAAAGCTATACTGTTGGGGAGTTTTCTCCCCCTTTGGGTCACTTTGGGTTTGATAAGCCCCATATGTTCATCAAAGAACAGCACTGGTGGTCATTCAAGGAGCATGCTTAAATCGGTTATCCAAGGATGCAGTACTCCACAAGTTTGAGATGTTCAAACATAGAGATGCTCAAGTCCATAGCAGGGACTGTGCAGACTTATCTGTAGAGTCCAGCTGAGGTCATTTTACCATCACGATGGAAGGTTCAGTGAACTTGGTCAGGAAAGTTTTCTAGTCGTATAATAGTGTCTTACATCATTGTGGCTCACACAGCATAATTTGAAGTAAGTCAGAGGCCATCCCTTACTTGAAACCTGGTAGAGTGACTGGATGTTGGTTTCCTTGAAATTGTAACAAATATATTCATTCAACTTGGGTGTATTTGTCAGTATGTATGTCGCTATGATGCCTTTAGCTAGTGAAACAGGGCATTTTCAGAGAGGAGATGCTGTTGTGATGTACTTCTTGCATTTGGTGTGAAGGAACATACCACACTGAATGCAACTGTTGTTGGTGGAGGTCAAAGGTCATTTGGAGTTAATTTTTAATAGCATTTGAAAAAGAAAAGTAGTAAACACTCTCAAGGATGCAAGCTTTGACAGATCTCAGTTAACGTAGGATGTTATATTCATGGTATTATAATATAATAGCATGCAATATTGCATACATGTATGTGATATTGTATGTATGTGACATAGTATGTTAAGTACCCACGACCTAGACCACATTTCAGTGTGTAAAACAAGAGCCCAAGTGCACTTTGATTTCTTGTCTGAAGATGCTTTAATGTTAAACTTAGCCTCAGATAAGGAGGTCTGAAATTGCAGGGTAGTGTTAAAAATCAAGATCATTTAGCAGCCTTCTTACAGTATTATAAACCAAAGTTTGCTGATACCATAGTTTTTTTTTTTGCAGGGGCGAGGGGCAATGATCAATTGAGATCAAACAGGTCCTGATGATGTGGATGGAAGAATTACTCCATTCCCACTTACTAAAAGTACAGTACTGTAGTTTTGTATGTGTACCTTCTATGCAGAAGCAATGGCACAACAACTTGCATACCTGTGCATATGTGCACTGAGTCTGTATTCAGCACAACCTGTGCTGAGCTGCCCTTACTGACATGTACATCAAGTTTTCACTAAAATGTCAATAGCTTGACTTTATAGGACCATCATAGGTGGTTAGTATCATTGGATTTTTGGTTTGTCTTAGCAAGACCTATCCACCCATCACAGAAACGTCACAGATGTCAAGTGGAGTCAAATGAGGTCATCATATGCACTTCACATAGACAAACCAAATTTGCCATCACACCATCCCCATAAAATGTTTTGTTTGAGAGATATCAGTAAAACATCACTTTCCGACCTTTTAACCTTTCATATTAATGAGCTCATTGATACTGTACTTTCTCCACCTACCAATTTATCTTATCCTGCGATTATGTCACTGTTTGAACAATGGACACCAAGTTATAGCAACTCAAAGAAATTCACTTTTTTGCCTACAGTGATTTCAAATGACCTTTGACCTCCACCAAAAAACAGCAGGGTCCCCACTCAATAACGTACACGTACACACCAACTTTGAAAAGCATTCACCACTCTGTTATCAAGTAACATACCACGTATTCTTATGCATCACATACATATGCCACAGTGACTGCATAGGTTCCGTTGCTACCCAAAGGTACCAAAGACCCAATGATGTGGGAGTCTTTTTTATCTAGGTCAGACTTTATGAATGCTTGTTGGTATCAGTCACATCTCACAACTGCACAGTTTCTCAGAATGTCATATGCTATCACTGTTGTCATGTGGTGTCACCTTGTAGACCTGCCAACTACGTTTTTCCAAATCTTGCAGTAAAAGTCTGAGAGAGTACAATGATACTTGTCCATGTTTTCCCCCCACTGAGATCTTGCCCTGTTGTTGCAGTGGCAATCAGTTGTAATGATTCACAATGACATCAACGATGACTAGTCTAGTCATAACGGATGAATTGCGCAGGTGACTCTGAGTAACTGTATGTGCTATTTGCGTGATTGCCTTTTCAAATCCACAAATTTTTGGTGTAAAATTGTGTCATGACCTCCTTCTGCTGTCTGTCAGTAAGTCAGACTTCAAGCTTGGTTGGTAGTTCAACCTGGGATTGGTAGTTCAATCTGGGAATTTAGGATCCCCCTTGTTGATGAGGTCGAACAGCTCACGTCATGAAAATGAAGATGAAATGAGATTTTGATAATGTCTATGTAATGTAGATGAGACTCAAATGTGATGGAAAATTCATTAGGTCAATGGTCAGGTGGCCAAAGGTTGTCTCGCACAAATGTTGCCACTAACTCCTAAATAAGGTCTCAATTATTTGTATGAAAAAAACTGATTCACACGATTGGTAGCTCATGCGAATCTGACGAATATTTGGACGTGCACACGATTCTAGGCACACAGCCAAAAATCTGTTCGAAAAATCTTTTGTTAATGACTGCACCATCTCACTCAATACTTTTGAATATACAATTCTTTCCACAACAATCTGAACTGCATACAACCAGTGCCTTTTGCGGAATAAGAACCTGGAAAAACATCGCCTGTGAATGAAGAGTACTTTGAGGCACAAATGCACAGAGCCAATTTGGTTGTTATGACAGCCCACTATACTATTGGTAAAAATAGGACATTTCCACATTGCTATTGCACAAATAAATTGCTCAATTACACGTTTGTATTGCATTGCCTGTTTGCATGTTCCTTACTAGGGGTGCAACAAATCTCCACTTGGGCAGGACTCTCTGGCCGAATAGTGAAGTAAAAACCGGTTCCGGCCAGATTTTTGCCATTTTATTGCAATTTTCAGATGTTGGTATGAAACATCTGAGCATAGATCTTTCAAAGAATTAAAAGAGAATATGAACTGCAAGGAACAACATCAGTGTAGAACACAATCTGACAGTTCTGACCATTTATTTCGGTGACTTATTATAGTAATGAAATGAATTAAGAGCATTTTTTTTTCTTCCATATGTGTGTACATTTCCCTTTCAAGCTTTAATGCAACATCATTTTTAAGTACAGTATCACAAAGTAATCTTGCAAGATGAAAAGCAATCTTATTATCTCACATTATGCGTAGGCTACTAAAAGAAATGTGATCCATCCCATAAATAATTAATAAAGCTAGATAAACAAATTGAAATCTTCATATTTTATGGTAAACATTTCTCTTGTTGGGTAATTTATACTCAGAGCTACATGCATGACTTAGTCTGGACTTGGCTGAAGTCAAAACAGGGTCCACTATTTGAAGGGCACTTGAACTGGACTTGGACAGCACTCACCACAGCTAGGGTTCTTTTCAGACAGAGGGGAGCACTGGGTGGGGGTTTACGCCTTTAATAGGGAGAAGGGTTACAAGTTTTGATGAGACTAGAGTGAGCTTGAGTCTCATTTTGGTAGAAACAGTGGGCAGTGATTTAAGAGACAGGTGTGGTTGCTAAACCCCATAGAGTAGACATGCCTTGAGCTTCATTACCTCTTAGACTGCTTACAGCATGGAACATGGTCACCAGTTGTCAAATGGGGACATTAGGTGTATATCAAATATCTTTGTAATTTCTTGCTCAAACATTCTCAATTACAGCCAGAAAAGAAACTTATTTCATGGTTGACTACATAAAAGATGAACTACAGACTGTGTGTGCAAAAGCTGTATACACTACTGTATACACCAGATGTGCAATTCCACATACTGTTATATGTAGTAGTCTCAAGTGCAGAGGATCTCTGTTTACATTAAGAGCTAATGAAGCATGTGTTTAGAGCAAGCAATAGGCTGCTCAGTTGACCTCTGGGTTTTCCCATTAAATTAAATTTAGTAACATTATACCATTCCTTCTCATTTTTTATCCCTAAGCAGAAGAGTGCCTAATTTTGGATCAAGGGACTCAACTAAACCATGTTTAATTCAGTACATCACTTTAATTTCTACCATGTGAGAGATTTCAATAAAGGGCATCAACATGGGAAATCACTTCAATTAGCAATGACAATTCTGAATGGACCTGTTTTGTAATATCATCTATAGAGTGGCTTCAAAATATATAGCAACTTTTCCACAACATTCTACCCACTGGTGATATTATGACTGTCAGCACACAATAGGACTGACTAGTTGAACTTGTTCAAGTCACTGGTGAATAATTAGTTGCATACTAATTGAAGCATTATTTTTCATGTACCTAGTCCATTTGTCCTGTGCGTCATAAAAATGTTGCACTCGGAAACATAGAAACCATGTACTATTCTTATTTTCAAAAACATCGCAAAACTAAAATCCAGGTGCAGCCATATTCTTTACATTTATTGCGAAGTCCTTGGGTATGGAGCATGAATGATTAAGCATGAGCATAACACACATTTGAGAAAATAATTATAGAAGCTATAGGGACGAGATCATTGCAACATTGTGTATTGCTCAGTAGTTGACTCTTTCTCTTCACTCAAGCACTGTGCCAGTGTGGACATTAAAGGGAAAGAGGGCCTTTGCCTTAACAGAAAAAAAAAATCATAGTTTCGAAAACAAACATTTGTTGACACAGAATGATAGATTATTTAAAGATAGGGTAAGACAGTGACTTTCTTCTCAAGAAAGAAAGTCTGTTACAGATAGAAATCAAGTCATGTGTCTCTCAAGAGTAATTACTGTTTACACAAACTTTCAAAACTTCAAATCACACATCATCGGCAACTCACCTTAAACATAATACTGTGGGGGAGATGAAGCTATTGCTGATGTTCATTGACGAGCCTGAATGGTTTATCAATGAGTAAAGCTGTTTTCTCTGTATGAAGGTGCATTGTGAATGCCCCGTTTCCCTTCAAAAATGTAGACATTTAGCATATTCCATTCACTGTCTAGGCTTTTTCACACAGAAGCTCAGCATCCTAAAGGCTGAAGTTTGATCACCATTTCTGCAATGCAAGCTTTTTCACTATTCTGTAGTACTCTAGGCAGCTGATATTGTTTAATCATGTACTATTATTGACCAGTAATGAAATGTACAATGTTTGCTGACAAAATGGGACAATTGGCAGAAAATGTACACCATGGTTTCTGCCTGTCCAACTGGATGCTGATATTTCACACAGCAGCTGGTATTCCCGAATTGACTCCACTGCGCAATTTTGCATTTTCTTTTTACCAAATCCAGAGGTCTCACAGGGAGAGATACAAAACATTTCTTTATAATACCAAACTTAGCTCACATATGCATTCAAATGTATACAACACCTTAAAAAAAACTGCTAAGCTGTGCTCTTGCTGCCTAATGATTTCTCTGCAATCACACAATCCTCAAAATTATTCCATCTCGGAAACTTTTGGTTACATGGTACTGTGATACCTCAGTTAACTGCAGTCAAATTTTTTCAGTCAAGTTGCAGAGCTTTCATCGGCAAGGGGGGTTCTTTTGATTGCAAAGTTACCTTATGTGTCCAATATTTTTGTCATATGTAACATAAACACTTATTCCCCGAATTATTCTCCATTGATCAAAGACTGGAACCATCGATGAGAAAGTGTTTCAACGTCAAGCTCACAAGAGGGCGCTCTCCAGCTGCGTGGTTGACAACGAAGAGAATGTTGCCAGACATTTTTCACTGCAGGATTTACGAGATCTGTTTCAACTCAAGGAAGCCACACAAAGTGACACCCATGACAAGTAAGTTTTTCGTATTCAGTTTGATTCTTTAATAAGAGCCAGGTTACCAAGAAACAGAAATTAATACAGGAGCTTTATTCAAACATACAAAGCAATTACTTTTTTTAAAAACAGTAAAAAAATTTTAAAACTTTGCTCTCATATCAAACCACCGGATTCATACAAACATGGAAAGTGAATTTGATAGGGAGATTATGAAGTGAAAGCAATATGAAAGACTTAATATAACCACAGCTGTTGTCCTTTCACTGGCCCCTCTAAGTATAATATGTTTTAAAGTTATGAGTAGGCCATACGGAATAGTTAGGTTAGTTCAATGGAATGAATGTGCTCTTTATTGCTGTAAATAATACAAGGAAATGTTTTCTGATCCATAAAAATTGCTTTAACACTTGTGAACTCTGGAATGCTGTAAAAGGCACTGTAATTCATAATGTCACATAATGTGAGTCTCCGACTTGGCTCAGATTTGATGCTCTTTACAGACAGTGTATGTAACTTTTGATTTGCAATAAATTTTCCTGAACTTTCACCTCTGACGTTGAGTTTGTCAGCAGGTAATGCTCATACAGAAGTTTGACAGGCAATGCATTTACTGTTACATTACAAGATAACATTACAACTTGTCTCACTCGATCTTTTGTTTTTCTTTTATCTTTGGTGTTTCTTTGTATTTGGTTTTCTACTAATTTAGAGACACAACTCAGACTAAGAATTTACCTAGTATAGCATCCCATCTTGCTACACAAAATGATAAAATTGCCTCACAAATGGAATATCGAATTTGTATACAGTTTGTCTTACATGTAACATAATGTATTTTCTCTGATTTTGCAAATTCGCAACAAGATACCCAAGAAAACTGAATACTGCTATGCAAACTTTGAAGAATAACTTAGTTTACTGTTACTTTCAAATCGATCAATACTCAGCAAGATGAAAAAACTCAAATACAAGCATTAGTACCTCATGAAAAGATTATTGTGATACAATAAAATTGCTTTAAAATAGATAAAAACTGTCCAATGAAATTGCTAAAAAAAATATTAAAAAATTGTCCCTTTCGTTGTGATCTTTGATCATTGAAAATGTTTTAACACCGACATAAAAATTTATAATGCTTTGTAGTAATACTTTGTAGTAATACTTTGTAGTAATACTTTGTAGTAATACTTTGTAGTAATACTTTGTAGTAATACTTTGTAGTAATACTTTGTAGTAATACTTTGTCAAATATGATAAAAATGCTCACTAATAATCTTACTCTCAAACCCCTCCACCTCATCAGTCTCCGCTGCAGGCGTTGCGTCAACGGCATCCAGGTCCGTCCACCGCCCGGTGACTCGGACTGCAACAGCGACATGATGGACTGGCAGCACTGCTGGGACAAGAAAGGCCTTGTCGATCAGGTGATGAAGACTGCTATGAATTCCGGGGTCGTGAGTTTCGTGTTCCATCAAAAGTCCCACGAACAGATAAAGACCGTGTAAGGAGCCACACTTGCCCTCCCTCCTATTTTCGACGAATTGGATGAATCGCCATGTCGGGATATCAGTCTGTCGACAGTGAATGAAAATGTTTTCCACAGATTTGCCACTTTGCAACACAATTATCTTCTGATATATAATCATCTCTCCATGAAGCAAATAAGAAAAAGACAAGACATCAGTGCCTAGGCCCAGAAAAGTCACTTTGAATATTTTTCTCTACCAAATGCGGCAGAAGCATGGTCCAGTGGCACTTGAGTCAGAATGAAAAACTGATTTTGTAACCTATGAATCAATTTAAAATTCAGTTTAAGCAAACATGTCTCCTTGTACATTGTATATATTTACATTTGTTACTATAAACACACCAGTTTGCAGCAACAACCTGCTGCTCTTTTCTGTTTCCTTTTTCTCTTTAAGTTTAAGTGCAGAATGATTAAATGTTCCAAAAGTTAAAAGAAAGCACCCTGAATTTGTTTATTATCTCTTGTTCCCTTGCCCACAATAAGAAAAATGATGAACCAACACTTATGTTTCATTAGCTCAATACATTACATGCATAGATATAAGCTGGATATTCTAATGCTGTTTTAAAATGGTGTCAGGGTCTCGATCCACTGTCAGTACGTATCAAACTTCTCCATCATGCTTCTTTGCATGTAAGCAAAAGATGCTTCTAGTTTAGGTGTGAAGAAAATATGTAGGAGTCTTTTTTGCAAATTGTTAACCAAAAAAGTGCCTGAAACCTGGAAAAGTTAGATCTTCACCCATAGTTTTGCACACAGTACATGCCTAAATTATAGATGTTTCGATCCTTTGTTTGGATTAGTGGGCTCTGGGCAGTAGTTTTTTAAGCGCCTACTTCGATTTGCTTTGATTGAAGTGTGTAATGGTAAAGGACAGAGTGTCATCGAGGTTTTAACTAAATTGTGTTTATTCTCCACTTCAACATAAAGTATGAAAGAAGAATGTCAGACACCAGGGATGCATTTAATCACTGCTAGTACTTTAAGAGCCATGAAACTTGAGTGAAGATAAGCTGCTCTGTTAGATCAAAGGTATTTCACTTATAGCAACATCATTTTAGTCAACTAATCCTTACAGTAGCTCACTCAGAACAATGCTTTAATCCCACGTGCTTAGCCTCCCACATTTCAGAGAAGGCGACGCAAAACTACTCTAGAAACAACTGTTCAAGGAAGCATAGGTACTTGCATTTCGCGTCTACTTTTTGCACGTTCTCCAAATCGAGTGCCAGCATATCTATTTGAAAGATGTATGGTCAAAAATGATCTGCCAGTAACATTTCTGTGAGAAAGTCCCCTATTTGAGAGAAACAACCATTATTATTATTAGTTTCGATGGAAGAGAAACTTATGTGATCGTAATTGCATGGTTGTGTCTATGTGTGTGTTTGTGACACTTAGCTTGATGCTGTTGATACTTGGTATGTAAGTTTGTCATATTGAGAGGAAGAACCCTATTGTTGGAGGTCAAAGGTCATCTGGGGTCACCAGAGGTCAAATATTGAAAACAATGTGCACATGATATCTTTAGATAGGAATGGTAGATACTGTTTATACTTGGTATGTATGTTTGTCATATTAAGAGGAAGAACTATGTGGTGGGAGTTAAAGGTCATTTGGGGCACCAGAGGTCAAATGCTGAAAACCTTGTGCACATGATATCTCCAGATAAGAATGATGGATACTCTTCATACTTCGTATGTACCTTTTTCATATTGAGAGGAAGAACTCGATTGTTTCTGCTGAAGGTCAAAGGTCATTTGGGTCACCAGATGTTTAATACAGAAAACCTTTTGCATGCAGTATCTCCAGATAGGGATGATTGATACTCTTCATACGTGGTCTGCAGGTTTGTCACATTAAGGGAAAGGGTTTCTGGTGGAGGTCATCTGGGGTCACCAGGGGTCAAATACTGAAAACCTTGTGCATAATTGTGCATAAAGTTTCTTCAGATAGGAATGATGGATACTCCTCATACTTGGTATGTAGGCTTGTCATACTACAAGGAAGAACCCTATTGTTTTTTGGTAGAGGTCAACAGAGGTCAAATTTTGAAACCTTGTAAACATGATATCTTAAGAAGCGAGCTTGGGACAGATCTCATATTTCGTATATACGTGTACCACATTTAGTAGAGAATTCCTGTTGTTTTTTATGGAGGTTAAAGCTCATCTGGGGTCAAATTGCGAAAACCTTGTAATCACGTTATCTCAAGAGGGAAGTTTGGAAAGCTTAATTTTTCTTATGTCGAAGCCCGCAAGATAATATTCATGAGTATGTCTCTTACGCCTCCGCCTAGCTTAAACATGGAATGTTGTTTGGTTGAAGGTGATCAGTGTTTACCTAGACTCAGCAGATTTTTTGGAAAATTTGGAAATGCCCACTAAAATATGTTTTCAGGATCGCAAGTACCCTGAGAAGTGGAGGTCATCATTTATGTAGCCTTGGTCTTCCCTGGCAAAAACAAAGTTGTGAGAAAGACTGACCATACTTTTCAGAGTGTGGTCTAACACAAAATGTGTACACAATGGCTACAATACACAGAAGAGAAGGTCATAACTAAAGTGCGGTCTCAGCTTTTGATACCTACAGTGCATTAATGGCAGTATCAAACGGTGGTTCCCTGACAACTGGACCCCATACCACTGGTGCATCCAAAACAGTGGTTGTCTGTCATAATCCTCAGGTCTTCCAGTTCTGAAGAGCTTTGGATATCCCAAACAGTTGGCCATGTATTGGAGACTGCTACAAGAAAACAAAAGGCAGTATAATACCATAGGTAGAGGCTTGATCACCAATTAAAAAGTAAATTTGAATTTATTAGGAAAACAGAAAAAAGAACAATCTATGCCATAAACGTTTGACCTAAGATTTATAATCAATTCAGAAAATAACTGACCTTGAAATGAAATTTGTCTAGCCTTTCTATTCTTTTGTTTATCCACGGTTTATAAGCAGTTTCACCACAACTTCACATTTTAAGCAGGATATGCTGTTATTCTTGGTTTTCAAAATTACATCAAAGGACTGGCTACACTTTCTTCAGTTGTTCAGCATAAAAGGTACCATACCATGGTCTATTTGTCCATTAATTTCCAACAAAAACGCCTTTGCATAGGAATTTTGTCGTGGGTAGTGCTTGCACGGAAGTTCCGCACATTTACCACTGGGCCCAGTTCCACTAAACTTTTTAGCAGAAAACAAACTAAATCCTTCCTACCACAATTAATGCCATGAAATTAATGAAATTTCTCCTGAAAGAAACATGACATAGATGATATTGTCTAGATTGGTATTGAATAGGAGAGAATGATGGAAACTTAACAATAAAGGCTATTTTTTCTTCAAACGGCACATATCCTGCGGTAACTGACACAAAAGAAACAGGTTCACATGTAAAAACATTTACACTCAGTGTTTGAAAGCAAAATAATCTAACCACAGGCGATAAGTGATAAAAAAAACCGTAAAATCCAGCTTTTGAGAGATTTGGTAGATACTTACAATCGCGAACGAGTTTTAGCGCGGTAAGAGCAATTGCCAATAAAAACAGCCAGGTAGCCTTGGTGTAACTTTCGCTTCCCTACAGTGCAAGTAAGATTAACATTCTTTTCAAACCCACCCAGCATTCGAAAGACTGTAACTAGTACTATCCATCAATGACCCTGTGGCATATTTATGCCAGCACAGAGGATAACTTTTTTCAGAGGCTTTTTTCAATTGTAGAATCACTGTCACTGATGCCCAAGATTACCTGGTGTTTGTACATTGACTGTTCTTAAATACACATATTAAGTATATACTTAAGAAACAGACAAAGAATACCCCATATTTCCTTAGTCTTCAAACTTTCAGCAAAAGATTCAGTCTGGTTCTAGCTAGACAATTCTGTGACAGGCAGCTGTACTGCTTGGTAAGTGTGGTGTGACCCCATCTCAGGCCTGTGTCCGGGGGGTTCAGGGGGTTCGGACGAACCCCCCACAAGGTCTGGAGTTCCGCTCAGCCTATGATAGTAGGCCTTCATTAGCAACATATGCAATGAGTTTTAATTTGTTGGTCATAATTGTCGGGTAAAATGTTCCGCCTATGTTAAACTCGTAACCCCGTCGCTGAAAAAGCTGCATACGGGCCAGCATCTTGAGGAGGTCCTCAGAAATCAATGACGGGCTTTTACTGTTCATCGCCGAATCTGGTAACTATGATGCTGGCGGCAGGGTAGGGGCCTATCGGAAAGATTTGCTTGCAACAGTAGTGATGGTTTGGGTCTCAATTCCCCCTGAGGAATTTTGGACTTGGACCTATGATGAAATATTACTTTTGTGTGTGTTTGACGAATGAAAATCACAGATGTCTTCATGTAAATAACCTTAATAAAGCTCGCAGATAATCCCCTTCCATCCACTGCATTTGGTTCTGGATCTGCCACCAGCATGTTACCTGTTTGTGCAGCTAGTGCATGTGCCATCAAAACATTTCCCTTGCTATAGCAGGTTAAAATTGGCAGAAATTTGACAGACCTTGAAAAAAATTGAGACGTATTCTCAGACAAGTGTGAGATCCTTTCAGACCAGAGTTGTAGAATATTGCTAGCAACAACTTGAACATCTTAAATTTGAAACTAAAATAGTGATAGATTTTTCTGTTTTCATTACCTGAATTTCTGAGTTTCTTCATGGGTAAGTCTAACTGCTGGTTGAAGTCACAGTCATACAGGGATCCATCCCATCCAACACTGATGTAATTTCTGCACATCAAACCGGAGAGAGACGAGGGGTTGAAATTCCGAACCAAAAGTTCCATGTACGTCTGGAGTTCGTTTCTGCAGACAACATGAAAGTAAAAGGTGATTCTGCTAATCAGCTCCCTTCTGTGATCTACCATCACATTTACCACAGCAACTAACCTGGAGTCCACTAAAGACAAAAAAAGGGTGACCTATGATATGTGAAGGTGATGAGTGCAACTCAACACCCAATGATAGAATGAATCTCCATTATAACTGCAACTTGAGTTACAAAAAAACAAGACCTTCACACAACACTAAAGAAGAACAACACTGTTAGAACACTGCTCTCCCTGTGTGGACAAATATGTTAAAAAAATCAAATGGCAAATTCCAAACATGTTTAAAACATTCTTACATGCTAAAGTTACTAGCCTATGATTTTAGGCATTAATGGATGGCTTCTGTAGATTTTGGGTTATGTGGAGTTGAACTGTTACTTCACACTTGGGTGCAGAAGCGGAGTCTTTTGGCAAACACAGCCTCAATAGGGGCTTCTCCCACACTGAGAGAGGGCTTTTGGACCTATATCAGTCTCCTAATATTCAACAGTGCATCAATGGACCATGAATATTAATTGAGGTAAAGTTGACTGGATATGCATTAATGTGATGATGCAATTATTATTGACAAACCAGTGGTACTGTTGATCTTCACAAATATCACCCACCTGTGTTCCAATATATCCTAGTATGATCTCATTCAACAAACAGGTGAACAAGAGATGGCATATTTCAGGACTCATGATTTGGTGCACACATTCACATTTTTTAACAAACCACAAAAACGTAAGGAGGCATGTGTACCTTCGATACAAGAAGTCGGCAAATCTCTTGATGGGCATATTGGTCAGGGTAAACAGGTTGTTAAACTCAATGTTAAAGCAACTTTGGAGTTCTTCCTTATACTTGGTCTCAAGGTCAGCTTGTGGTGGTGGAAGGAAAGCTCCTGTTGGTTATGATATATGCACAAAAGTGAAAAAGTATGCGATTAGTTCTTAATGAAACTATGCTCCCAATAACTAACTTGAAAAATCTGCTATTTTATAGCAATTACAAATACTATATGTCCTGATTACTCATTCATCCAACTGTAATTTCTAACATTACCCTCAAACTTAATAAATTGACTGCTCAGCTGCTTCAACTGAAATCGAGTACTTAAAGGGGCTTGCTCAATGGTGACCCAGTTGCATGATGTGTTCTTGTACTCTGCCCTTGACAGAGGCTGTATGTATATGCTGAAAAATGATAATTGACACCAGTCATGTCAGAACTGCACCAATGAGCACCAACATTCTGTTGGAATTTGGCTCTATGCTTGGGTCCATAATACAACAGCATTTTTTTTTTTGGGGGGGGGGGAGACAGAGGGTGGTATAAGAGTAAAAGGTTGAAGGATATGGTTAATGGATGAGAAATATCGACATAAATGGTAAGCATAACTAGAGCACCAATGGTGCAGAAGCTCATACCTTCAGCCAAATGTCTGTAGGTTATGTGAAATCCTAGAACACCCAAAATCAATAAATGCCATGTAGCTACCACTGACAGAGTATCATTATGACAAACCCATCAACATTGTGCAAGAGAATCTGTAGGAGGAAAAGCATTTTCTGGAATTTCATTAAATGAGCCAAAGGACCCACACAGGACCTTGCAACTGAAATTTCTGAACCCTCTGAGAGCCTAACAGAGTATCATTATGACAATCCATCAACAATGTAGGAAAAGAATCTGTAGGAGAAGCATTTTGCAGAATTTCATAAAATGGGTCAAAAGACCCACATGGGACCTTGCACTCAAAATTCCTGAACACCCTGAAGGAACCACTATTAGAGTATCATTATGACAAACCATCAACATTGTACAAGACAATCTGTAGGAAGAGAAACATTTTCCAGAATTTCATAAAATGGGTCAAAAGACCCACATGGGACCTTGGACCCAAACTTCCTGAACACCCCACATGCCAAAACTCAAAACAAATGTGTAATTGACATAAATGGATACATTCACTTTGTTACATTGTTAACAATGGATGACATGCAAATGAACTAAGTGGCAGAAGGCTAATATTTTGTCAACACCAGATGCATCGACCAGATTCAAACTTCTCTGATGGTCGTTGTCAACCTCTTCAATCACAACTGAATTGTTTCTAACATATTCAGGACATCCTTACAAAGCAACATTAAACAATCAGAAGTATTGAGATTCAGTGGTTTTGCTGCTCTAGTTTATTTATTAGGTTCCTCACATGCAGTCTGGTGCTACATTATGTTATTTTTAAAGTGCAGTTAACATTCAAAAATTGAAATAACATGGGTTATTAAAGTCCGAAAACATATCACCAGAGAAGTGTCTAGAACTTTTAGCAGTGGCAATCTGACTTGAGAGTGAAGGTGGTCATATTTTTGAGATTTTAATCTGGGACAGTGTCTTTTTCCACGATATGAGGAAATGGTCTATGGATGTTCTCCAGGTGCACAGAACAAAAAAAAAAGCATAGGGGAGGCTGTGTGCCAGCAGGTCTGTCAAATAGTGGAGCATCACCACAGTTTGGCATGGAGTGTAAAAGAAAACTTTTGGCCTTTCAAACCCAATAGATGACCAGAAATGGCACTTCCTGCATGTTCTCAGCTATATGTAGCTAGCCTCAAACTGGGCAGGCGTCTCATAACTGCAATTTCTCCATTAATGAGGAAAGAGTTTAAACTATGATGAACGATAAAACATATTAGATAGACTGAGATGCAAGAATGAGTTTTGCATCATTTATTCTCGGGGCAGTTGGCAAATATTTGCCTCAGCTCTCTGCTCATGTGGCATATCACTGTACTCAAACTAAATACAGTCCACATGCTCACTGACCAACAGCTGCAGCACACACATGAGTGTCTGCCGAGATGTGTGGCTTGGGAGTAACACAAAGTGTACTGCACAATAATGACTGACAGCATTTAATGAAAGTGTTCATACCTGTGTACGACCGTACAAGGTTCCCTAAGATCAACATTCGACTGAGTGATGATAGGCCTGCTGGCAGTCATAAAACATTGTAAAACCAAGTCAAAGCCTATAGTAAAGCTTGCATCGTGACGCCACCCTTAAAATTATTTCATACAAAATTCTCGCATACAGCGGTGGTGGGGGTTGGTCCTAAAGCCCCTAAATATGCCACTGCCCCTGAAGTCCCCCCCCCCACCCTCACAGCAAAAATGCACCCATGATGCCAGGCATAAGCAAGAGATGTGGCACCAATTATTTTATTTTTTTTTATTTTACAGTTTCAGTTAAAGTATATGCTCAGTATTCCCAGAATTAGTTTAGGTGAAGAGTAGTCCACGCCATACTCCTATGCAAAATTAAACATCCCCTTAAATTTCTCACACCACAAGTACATAACTCTCCTCACAAATGCACTTTTGAACATATTTTTTACACAATATGTGTAATGCATAATTTCCACCAACTTCTTCACGTGTCAACTGCTCGGGCTGTCTGTAATGAAACGTTCAATGCCCTGCCCCGCCCGACCTACTTTGTTTACCCTTCACTCGTTGATCTTTAAAATAAGCTTTACAAAAGGATTCTAATGCACTTCAGCATTTTCATACCACTTGCTATAAAGGAAGGGTATATTCTTTTCAGGTACAACCAACTTTCCCCCTTCAAATACAATCAACTCTCTGCCCCCCCCCCCCTCCCCACTCCCTCCTGTTACTCCATCACCAGATCATCTGGTCCACCACACCACCTGAATTGAACCACAGTTCTGTGAGCTCCCTGGGGGGAGGGTCAGTGGGTTATCTGCATGGGCAGCCTACCTTGCGATGATACAAACATATTTACCTATTGGGTTGTACACAAGGTGTAACATTAGGCCACTGTCTGGTTTCCCATAACCAAGAGAGTTCAATATCTTCAGAGCTTCAATACTTCTTTGGAAGACTTGACTTCCTCTCTGCATGTTGACATTCTTGGCACTGCATTGAGACAAGCAAATGGTGATGTTGTTCATTCAACAGAGCTTTGACAGATTGTCTCTTTAAACTCATCAAAGTACAAATTATGAAACACATTTTTTTTGGGGGGGGTATGTACCTTATTGGGGACGATAAGAAAATTTGGCTAGACCATGCAAGAGGAAGGAGAGGAATAAGCCATTCCTTATACTGCCAACTGATGAAGATATCAAAGTTTAAAATTCCTGGTATATTTAAATATCTCCTAGTATATTTTAACATTTGAAATATGCCTGGTATATTTAAATATCTGTTAAGCAATGGTGGAATTAATAGCCTCTGTATGGGATCTCTGAAACAATGTGTTTCATATCCCACAGAATGACATGTTGAAGTCACAACTGGGTGAAATCAGTGAGATTGAAAGTAAAACTGGGAGACTGAAACTAGAGCATCAACAGTGCAGGGACTCACACCTGAAGAGCCTGAGGGTACCATATACAAATCAATATTATGTATATCATATCATGTAATTATAGGAACCACCAGAGAGATCATTATATTGAACCTCCAATGTATTGCATGTACTAGAGAATCTGTAGGATTGCATAATTTGCAGAATATCATAAACTAGAGCACAAACAGTGCAGAAGTTGGATCTTTGTCAATAAATTTGTGATACAGTTAATGGGCTCTACCAAATTACAATGCTTATACTTGCATCATTATTCAAGTTTGAAATCCAATAATTATTGTAGTGCGCCGCACTACAATCTTGTCATTACTGGTCGACCAGCAATTTCTTTTGTTGAGCCTTGTATGGCTCATAACGCCTCACCTGCACGTGATGTAACTTAGTTCATATAAATATGCATGCGCGACCTTTTAGTAATAGCAGTAAGTGCAGCTATGGCCGTCTTCAGACCAAAATCTACTAAGGAAAGCAAATGCCATGACTAAAAGAATGATTTAAGGAGCTAAAGTAATGAGAGAGCCCTGCGGATAAATTTCCAGAAAACGTGATGAAATGTGGTTCGGCCTTTTTCCAATGAGGTGATAAACGTGGAGTGTCAATGTTGTTTCCAAATTGGTGTGCAATACAGCACCACTGTGTTTAAATGTGATGTCACAGAATCGTGTGCTGCTCACTGCTTTTTATTAGTTACAATATGACGTCCTTCTACAGAATCATGTACTGCTCTCATGTTCTATTTCAGTGGTGAAACAGAAAGACAGTTTTGACATAGATACAGCTAGTACTAGAGTACTCTTTAAAACTCAGAGCAGTACATGTGCTTGTGCGACATACGGTATATAGTAACGATAAGCGTCGGCAACTTTACAACATTATGAGAGAGATCCAATGGAATTTTTGTTTCGTCCATCGTGATATAAAAAAAAAAGAATGGATTGAGAAAGGGGTCGACAGGAAATGGCACTGCTTTCCCAAAAAAATGCTAATGCCTATGAGGAGTAGATCCACAGACTGGCTTACTCCCAACAACAAGGACTTAGCCTACCACGCACTACAATTCTGCGTATTTGTGGGCAGATGCAGTTCTAGTTATGAAACTGTCATTAACTACTAGCTCATTAGTGTCCATTTACAAGTGCCACATAGGGACTATGTGAGCCTGATCATTGATCTGTCAGTAGAACCCCATAGGAAACTTGACACAAAGTTGATAGGTTTGGGAAGACTCTACCTGAATAACATTAATAATAATAAGGTCCCTTTAATATCTAGCCCTATATGTATGTATGTATGTATGTACGTACGTACGTACTGCACGCAAGCACGCACGCACGCACGCTACAGGCACGCACGCACGTATGTATGTATGGCCTTAGACTAGACGGAGTTTCAGTTAGGACACATTCTGACCCATTGCCCCATTACTGAATTATCATTCTTGCATAACTGGAATATTTGAGATGTTGTATGACATTTAAAGGGGCAACTTTGAAGTAGGAGGAGAAAACTTTGGGGATTTCACAAAATGGGCTGTAGGGCCCACATAGAACCCTGGTCTAAAAATTTACTCCCTAAGATAGACCACTAATTGAATTATGACAATCCATCAACATTGTACAAGAGAATCTGCTAGAAGGAGAAGCATTTTGCAGCATTTCATAAAATGAGCCATAGGGCCAACATGGGGCCTAGAACTCAAAATCCCTGAATACCCTGAAGTTACCAGTAATAGAGTATTATTGTGACAAACCATCAACATTGTAACAACAGAATCCGTAGGAGGAGAAGCATTTTGCAGAATTTCATAGGGCCCACATGGGATGTCGGACCAAAAATTTTCGAACAACCCAAATGGTCCACCACCTGCGAAACAATTTTCATGCAAATGCATGAGAACATGAGGGACAGGAAGCATTTTGAACAATTGTGAACAGATAATCAGATAGACAAACAACATAGACAGACAGACAGATACACAGTTAGATCGATGCCGCACCATTACAGTAGCTAACACCAGCTGACAGCTAACAAAAGCAGCAGGATAAATGCATGGAACCATAGACATATGTAACCACTTTAATTACCATAATTAAAATCTGTCACCACAAACCATACCTGTAACATGGGAGGGAAGCAACGACAGTAACGCCATGTTCTGCCATGAATTCGGCGGTATCTTCCTGGCCTGGTTCCAGAAGACAAGTCAAGTTACACCTGTCTAAAATGGTACGACCTAGCTCCCTCCCTCGTGTCACCAAATAACGAAACTCAGAGCACAGTTCCGGGGCACCACCTACAAGAAAGACAACGCGGGAATGTTATATCACGTAGAGAAAACTTGAAACTCTATCTTGAGCATTACCTTGGTTATTTTGGTAATAATCTTGAATTTTAATTTGATAATTTGTACATCTTTTTTCTCATCTCTTTTTGGGACATAGCCAGGTTTTGTAGTGAGGGGGCAAAATCGACTCATTTTCCACATTGCTGACCGCCGTCCTGTGGGAGGGGGTAACCCCTCTAAGGGCACAAGCCAGGATTTCAAATCAGTCAGTCCACAGATACATGGCATGAGGAGAGGTTTAAGGAGATGGGGCATTTTCATCCCCTTTGCCTTAAAGTGATAATTTTTGCCCTTCCTAGTTGCCCAACCATGGTGCACCAACGAATCTAAAAAAAGGTTACAGGATGAAAACCAAAAGGACTGGAGGGGGCTGAGTGCCGACAGCACAATCCTAGTAGATCACCACCATCGATTGGCATAGAGCATACAAGAAAATCTTTGGCCTTTCAAACCCTACAGATCACAGGAAATGGCACTTCCCAAGTGTTCCAAACTGCAAGTACCCAGCCTTGAAATAGGTATATCATGACAGCAATTTCTCAATTAATTGGATAAAAATCAATGTATGAAAAATGGTAATATATATCAGATGGGTTGAGATGATTCAAGAATCCTAATAAATTATGTACCCAGTTTCATTTATTCTTGAAACAGTTGGCAAATAGTACGGGAGGCATCCGCTGTGCAAAACAAATGACGTGGAGTGTTACACAGTGTCAATATTTTTTTTGTTTACTCTTTATGTATTGTCTTTAACTTTCTTAATTACTGGGTTTTTCACTGGTAAGTGATACAAATATTTTTCAAGAAATATATATGCTTTCACAATCAAATTCTCTAGGGGTATAAAATTCTCAATTGTACTTGAAATAAAGGTTAAGTAAACAAAGGATAACATAAGACATATCATTGGAGTCCATGCATCTCTTGACATCACAAATTTGCATACTTCACCAGTGTTTACTCATGATGTCAGGAATTTGCATGAAAAAGTGTCAGTATTTTACAGATTTTGATGGAATTTGTGGATTTTTTTTCAGCATTTTCAATGATTAATACATCCAATACTCCAAATGTCACCGTGACTTTCATGCCACATGACCATTAAGAACTATTTCTTAGATACATTGCATAAACTTTCACACCAACACTGAGGCCCTCTCACACTATGCTTCAAAAAGTCTGGTGTGGAAAAACAGCATACCAGTTAAGTCCACAGTGTGAATAGATGGGCTACTTTCCAAGATATCCATGCATTTCTCTGCTGTCTCTCGATTCATCATCTCTTTCCTCTTGGGTGATGATTCGACATGACAATGGACGCAGGCCTGGTTGCAATAGAGACCTATGTTCAACTGCAGCACCTCCATGGAAGTCTTCCTTAGAAAATGAGTCAACTTTGCTGAAGTGACAACAAAAGTAAGGGAGAAATATTTCAGTTGCAATGCCACGTCTGAGTTAAAAAAAAAAACCGGCAACTGCATGGGTGATGGAAAACAAATCCTCTGCAGAAGTACATAGAAACCATTTTATACGCACTTGTCAAGCTGTGCTGTATCACTACATGAAAAGAAGATGATTTTTACCAAAACTTCATCCTAACAAGAAAGCCAAGAGGCTTAGTGATTCCTTGCCACTAATACATGCACTTCCATTAATTTTTTTTCAAGTTGCAGTTTACTGTAGTAACCACAGGATATACCAGATGACGCCATTAATACTGCACACCATTTTCCAATACCTGCTGTATGCATGTAATGTAAGATAACACTGGTGGCTAAGAATTCTCCATGCAGCCTGCACAGTGGTAGCCTAGGTACAGTAAAAATTTCCAAGGAACAAGAGATATACTCATATGACAGTTGAAATGACTGCCAATTATATTAACTACATAAATTCCTCCATCTATCCCATCATATGACCAAGTAATAACTTATTTATATCTACTGCACAATATGAGTTTTCCCTAACAGAAATCTTCCACGTGCAACTGTCTCCACTTCAGAAAACAAATCTATTCTACATTGTTTGATGACAGAAGGAGCGCTGTATCTCAGATAACCATTCCTCTGGGAAAGATAAGGGTCAACCTTTCTCCAATTTTCCACAGAGGTCATTGGTCAATCACCATTTTCAGACCAAACAAATGTCTCAGATGGAATTAAAAGCCAAATATGGCTTTGAAAACTAAGTGAGCACTTTTAACTGTCAAAACAACAGTAATAAATAAAAGAAGTATGATACCAAATACTATACAGCTGAACTGGGGACTAAATAGAAACTCAAAGGTGTATTGTACATGCTGAACTTAATTAACCAAATTGGGCTTTTAGATACTTTACAGATGCTTTCAGACATACAGTATTTTATCAGAAACCAGCATAATGCCAGCTGAAGATCCATAGATGTAGTTTCATCATTATATGTCAAAGACTTTTGAAATTAGTACAGCAACTACACTTTATTACCTAACTGACAGGTAAAAGTTGTCAAATTGGAACTTCCTAAATGTGCAAGCATTGCTAGTCTTTGCTTGGAAGGGAGCTCAAATACCTTCCACCCATAGGAAAAGACAGAAGGAGAGAAACATCAGCAAAGGATCTTAACACTTTGTACTCAGGGACCTCAGATGACCTTTGACCCACATCAAAACTTAAACCAGTAATTATATTTATATGCTCCATCTAAAAGGAACAACTTTAAAGTGTGAAATTGTCTCCCCTTTGTAAATATTGAAATTATCTCCTCCTTTGTAAATAGTGTGTTTACAAGTTTTTTTCATGTTACGACCTCTGATGACCCCACATGACCTCTGATCACAAGACACACCCTCACCTTATTTACTTAGAAAGTCCTACATACCCTTGAAGGTCAAAGTTTGTGCAATGTGCAGTTCATGAGGTACTGCAAACATGTTTTGTCTATAGTCTGTCTGCAGATGACCTCTGGTGACCTTTGGCATCCACCAAAATCAATCCCAGTCAAGATCTTTAAATGACCTCCCCACACACTGACTTTGGACTCTCTTGCACATTCCCTTCAAAAGATAGAGTGTTCACAAGCTTTTCACATTATGACCTCTGATGACCCCAGATGACCTTTGACCTACAAGAATACCCTCACAATCTCACTTACTTACAGGGCAGTACATACCACCCAAGTTTGAAAATGATACAACCTGTCGTTACTGAGATACTGCAAACATAGTTTGTACACATTCTGCCTGATGGTGACCTCAGATGACCTTTGACCTTCACCAAAAACAATCCCAGCCGAGATCTTCATATGTTCTATCAACACACCAACTTTGACCCACCTTGCACTTTCCCTTCAAAAGCTAGAGTGTTCACAAGATTTTGCTCACACACATACATACACACACACACACATACGCACGCACATACACCGAATCACCATCGCAAAGATTCCTTGCCCGCCTTCAGCAAGGAATCAAAAATCTGTTTCCCATTGACTCAACAACTTCATTTCACCAATAAGTTGCACACCTCTCTCTATCTTACCATCATCTGTAGAGTTCTTAGTCAGGAACGACCTAAAA
This sequence comes from Stichopus chloronotus, assembly GCA_021234535.1. Lineage (NCBI taxonomy): Eukaryota > Metazoa > Echinodermata > Holothuroidea > Aspidochirotida > Stichopodidae > Stichopus > Stichopus chloronotus. The sequence goes on along the minus strand of CM037839.1, from coordinate 20,866,944 downwards.
TCTGGAACTTGCAGACTATGCAGGGCCCTCTGCCTCTTCCTGCGTTCCTCTTTTGTCAGCTGCTTCTGACCGAGTTTCTTCAGCTGAGCTGCAGTGATCTGAAAGTCTTCATTGCCCTCCATCTCTTTGAGAGTTTCAGGGATGAGGGATGTCTTCATGGAGCATTTAAAAAAGCACAACAGAAATACTGCATGTAAGAATTTCACACAGGCAAACAACTTGCCAAGATACATTGGTTGAAACACTTTAGGAATCACTTCTGCCTTCTCGCAAATCAAACATGAAACAAACATGTACAAATATGTAAAATCGCGCGAGCTGGTTCTCCAAAATCAACTGGTTTACCTGTTAGCCAGTATATATCGAAATCAGAAGAGGATACTATATGGAATGCCACATTAGCATGTACATGTACGTAACTGAAAGTAAATGCAGAGAGATGTAAAACAGCAACAGCATACTCAGGGGTGCACACTCAGCAGTTACTGAGTGTAATTCACATGAACTTCAGTATGAAGAACACTATGGGGCGTGTGCATTTATACTTCTGAATTCTTGGTTATGCTTCCATACAGTACACAGGTTCATTCCATATCAAACACTTAAAATACGGAGATGCATATAGCCTCGATTTTTATACCAAATGACAAACAAGTAATGTAATACAGAAAGTTTGAAGGAATAGATAGCACAAATAAACAAATGAAACAAAGTGGGATTGAAGTGGTATCACCATCATCATTTCTTCCCAAATGAAGAAAGAAATTGTCACCGGTTGTACTACGGGCTTCTGCCGTGCTTCCCTGGCTGATAATGTTCGAATAAGGTACAAGACGAATCTGTTGAATGCGGACCAGTGTGGCAGGAAGGGTGAAAAACAAGACTGTGAAGAAAACAAAACGGTGCATGAAAGCTGTCCTGGCAAAAGTAGTTGACTTAGCGACTCTTACCGAAGTTTTCCTCACAGTTTTCTCAACCGACACCCGTTCTCTCGGGACTTTCACAGCTGGCCTCTTCAGTTTGTGGGTATGCACTTCCACACTTGTGTTATAATCCGGCAATGAAACTTTAGTACTGTCATGATGGCCAAACACTCTGTTTGTTGTAGACAATAATCGAGCTTGGAGTCTCAAGTTTTGGCAGGCTCTTAGCAATGACATCTTCGGTGAGGTGGCAGAACTTTTATCAGTATATTTTGCACCACTGTTGTCCCAAAGTAACTGAAAGGACAAGAAAAGTAACCAAGTTAGCTGTCATTCATCCTACTAAAGTACTTTTCTTCAAATAAAATTATGTTACAAATGTATGTACATGGTATGACAAGTGTGTCATGTACGTACCGAAATAGCGGTGGTAAACAGTACTCCCTGGATTATAAAATAGCCACTAAAAAGTATCAAATTAACTTTTACATGAACAGTGAAAACCTTGGTTTATGAGGAAAATATATAGCTCAGCTGGACAATACAACGATACCTTAACAAATACGTATTGATTTTTCATGTAAGCCAGTCTCAAACCACAGTGAATAGACATCCGAAGGGAAATGAATACACAGAATAGTCTGTACTCAATAGAGGATGGATGGTATCTACTGAAGTCACTTTGCAGTTTGCTTACATGAATACAGTATAGGCTTGAAGTGCCTGCATACCCTCCCCATTGTTTCCGCAATAGCCTATTGATCAGCGCCAGAGTGTAACCACCAGACTTACAACCAGTCAACCCTGAATCGTCTCCGATGCTCTTTGCTTCTTGCATTCATGATAACTTTATACAATGATGTATTTAAAAATGAAATGTAGAGTTTCAACCATGAAATTTCTTCTAGAGTTGGTAACTTTTTCACTTTAATAAATTTAGGAACTGAGCAGATAATGTGCTCTTTATGCCGGTTTGAAGAAAAAAATTTTCTATGGTGGAATGTGTACATATATATATGGCTGAGAATGAAGCCCCCAACACAGTACTGAATAACTGTTATGTCTATCTCATGCCATGGTATTACTCTACTTTAAAAGTTGTCTAGGCCTATGAAATTTACTTACTGCAGAAGTAGGAAAGATTTATATACCTACAGTATATAACTCAACAAGTAGGTCCAAAGTGTTTTGGAAAAACCACAATTTGACAGGGGTGGATGCACACACACACGCACATCCACACACATGCCAACGCATCGACACAGACATGTTTTCATTTATACCATCCAACAGGACCCGACTGTACCAGTGGTCACTCTACAATGGGGCATCCCTACCCATCCACTCCAAGCATTTCCATGACAACCATTCTACAATAGATGCACAGTACAATAAATAGCTCAATAAGCCAAGTGACTACAATATCTCATCTTAGCCCCTATAGGACGATGAGGTAATACTCCAACAGTAAATGCATCAAAGCCGATTGCATAGTACAAGATGCTGCGTGTGTAACATGTCTGTCTCCTGAGAGTCACGTTGATAACTATCATGTTAACAGTCCTTTTTGACACATTTCCTGAGAATTTGATGAAACTGCAACTGTTTGCGGAAGGCCATATTTGTAACTGGCCGGGGAGCTGGGAGGTTCCTTCCTGGGAAATTTTGCTTCACTTGGGAAATCCTCACGACAGCAAAAAAATACAATCATAAAAAAAACGAAAAAAAAAACGGAACTATTTCTTCCACCTTGTGAAAACCCTGCAAAGGACCAAATAAAAGAAAAATCCCTTTTACAGCTTCCAAAAATGTTTTCACCCAATGTTTTTTCTTTCAACCATCATTCAGAACTCAGATCGCTATGCTAATCAATCCAGGAAACTGTTATTTAGAGTAACAGATGCCTGATAAGTCTTGTGCATACTTCTATATACAGTCAAAGAGTCTGTACAGTATGTACTTGCAACAGAACTTTACAACGTTAACATGACAGATGTGCGGGTTGGATTGGAAGCAGAACACAGTGCAGAACCAAAATGTATAGGCCGATGGGCTCAAAACTGTTGGTAAAAGCATTACCTAGCTCATTATGTCCCCAACTTTGATCAATGAGCTTTCCTTTCAGTAGGAATTACGGGAAAGGTGTAACTTTATTCTTCTACCAACAAGCATATTTCCAATTTGTAGTAACGAGATGAAAAAGTGCATGTACAGGTAATCCACTCCTGTTTTTGATGTTCTCATTTACTTTACGTAATGGAAAGTACAAGTACCATTAGCCTCATCAGCCTTGCAACTGTTTATTTAGATAGGTATATGGTACTATGGAAGCTCCTTATTCGTTCGCTTTGTTTTTCCTTCTACGTCTCGCACTATTGTAACTGAATTCTAATCTTTCATTGTCGCCAACTTTTTTCTTTTTACTAAAATGCTAACTTGTGCACGATATGCCCTTGAAAGTAGGCAGCTTTCTTGTACACAACTTAAAGCACGCGGCTCGGAATTTTCCATAACCCCCAATGACAGGCATTCCATACCCAGGTATATCGACGCAGCTTACAAAGAGGCTGCAGTAGTGTTTAAGCGAGTTATATATACCAAACCACATGAACTTGTGAGGGTCTGCTACCTAACATATACCAAGAATCACACTGGAATTTAATGCAGCATACAAAATGAGCAACATACGCACTGCACACGCTGAAGAACCAAGACCATTTAAACATTTTCAAAGCATCATTTTGGGATACCGCTTTTACTTCTGGGTTTATCTTGTACATACTGTACCATGCTTGTTTTGATCACAGTATGATAAAGATCATACATGTTGTTTCCTACATAGTTACGTCCAAAAATAACTGGCAAACAAATCTATTCAAATGTGTATCCCAAATGCCCTATCCCCATTCAATCAAAAATTGAAGTAACTTACTATTCTTGTAAATAAATGCCCTTATTTTTTACTCATGATCTATATTTTTCCAAGTTATGTATGTGCAAAAAACAACATTAGCAAATGTTTTCCAGAGGGTTCTACCTATACCTCCTTTTCGATGTCAATTGAAAGCGTAAGCTTAGGCCTGACTTAGGCCAGCATACGCAAATTACCTGCAGAATAACAACTACAGTAGCAGACATATTGCAACCCACAGACACATACAACAACGCATATTTCTCTGATCAAAACCCTTCACGAAACCAATAGTCTGCTTCTTCAAACCTTTAGTCTAAACATTTTAAAGTGACTAGGATCAATGACCAAAGCAAAAAAAAACATTTCAATGTTCCTTAATAAACTCTGAAGCCTGCAACTTACAAAAAATTGTTTGCTCCCTGTAATACTGAAATACTGTATGAATTGCCAAGGTTGTTAGGCTACTCGATATACACCCACTACGTTAGGATATCATTACTTAAAATTTTCAGGAGGCTGTACACGATCTTACCTGACTCTTTTCACAAAACTTTTAGGGCCGTTTCAACTTCAAAAATGTATGTAGTACAGTTTTTTCTACATGACATGTGCAAGATTTCATAGAACATTTTGACTTTGAAGCAATATCAGTGATTTTCTCTGATCGAACTATACTTTTCTCACCCGATACAGTAACATTTTTCAAGTTAGAGAGTTGAAATTTAGCAAGGATTTCAAATGGTTCGGACACATCCAAAAATGCTAAAATCGCTGAGTTTCCCTCTCCCCTAGACCTTTGGCAGGTCCCTTGACCCCACACTGGCATGGCAATCGCTTTGAGATCGAATGACACCTACGGAGCCACGTTAGGTTGGAGGGAAATCCGACTATATTGTAATTAGCCTCCAGAGAAATTTACACTTTTTCCAGCCGTGGTCACTGGTTTGCTTGCTTTCCTCTATATATATCTTTTGCTTACAACAAGGATCTGAGAGCCTTCAAAGTGATGTCTGTCCAGATGTTACCAACATAACCAAATGATGTCCTAGTCGGCAGTATATTTATAGGAACATGGGGACATTGGTTATTGATGAATGTCCCACACACTATCGGTTTACACTTCAGGAAAGAGCCAAACTTGTGTTACAATGCATTCAAGTGTTTCAGTTGCTTAATGTTCTTGAATACAATTTGGTTACATTGGTAACGAGGACAGACAAATCTGTCCTCATTACCAACTTGACCATTAATCTTCCTACTAATCCATGTTTACATAACTAATGGTAATGCAATGTCATTAAAAATGTGAGCTCTAATTTAGAATCAGTTACCACTAGTCGAGGTTATTGATGATGGTCAGGATTAAGTATTTGATAAGAATATACCAAGTTGAAGGTGTAAAAAGCTATTTAGGCTGAGCATTAACTTAAATAACCATCAATCATAGTTAGAATTCAGAGTTATGGTTAAGTTTAGGGTGAAATTAGACAAAAACAAAGATTTCAGGAAGAATTTGTCACTTGCAGTCACTGATTCTAAATTAGGCCTAGTACCAAAATGTGTTTCTTGTGAACATTCTAGTAAATGCAGGGTTTATTTATGCATGTTGTCCTTCTTAAAGATTTCTGGAGAAAAGAGTTTCCATGTCTGTCCCTGTCACATATAATTACAAGGCTACACATATGAACCAATTATACTTATCACTTAAAAAGTGGTGATAGGCCTAGGTGAAAAGAATTATCTTCCAGCTCTCGGGGGAAAAAGTGAGACTACCAATCAAACAAAATAACGAAACAAACTTTTGTGCTTTGGACTTCAAATTTTACCATCTACGTAACACTTATACCCCTGGTATATTGTAGACAAGGCCACATACATACAGTAATGACGTCGTAACCTATGAGTTCGTACGAATTCTGTGGAGCCTAGCCTAGGCCTAACTTAGGCCTAGGTCATAATGCGAGTGGCAACCATCTCGGTTCCAACAAAAAAGAAGGACTTTACGTAAGTGAGATCAATCACCTCCACCTTCAAAGACAAGGTTCTGGCTGCATCTGACTGTGTAAGTGAAATTCTTCTGGTGCAGAATACATGGTTGATGGGGAACCGCAATGGAGTGAGTGGCCGTGAGAAAAAGGTGGTGTAATGAAGCCCACCGCTAGTCACTAGCACTGTACTACTAGCGAGCCATGGTACGTTTCGCGTTATGCAATAAATAACATTACGGAAGCGTGCAAAGTACCTGGAAAAGAAAAAACGAGTATCTCGGCAAAATAACTTGTTTTCGGAAAATTTACATTTTGACGATTAAATAGTAATTAACTCTTCAAAAGTTCAGAATGAACAAAATCTGAAATTTATCGTTTTGACGTTATCCATCATCTTTTCAGCAAAGGGTAGGGAAATTGGCATTTTGACATAATATCTACAATATCAATCAATATCTACAATAGCTAGCCTATATCCTAGCAAATAACTAGTGAAAGTTTAGAAAATTGACATTTTGACGAGATTGCATGGGAAAATTTCATCAAAATAACAGAACTCATAAAAAGTCATTCTGTCGAGTAAGACCACTTCATCTAAATGACAAAATTCGGGGGACAATTTTCGTAAAAATTGGTCCGCAAAGGTTTCTATTCGCATGTCTGTTCTACGCTTCCGTAAAACTGTTGTCCGGGCCGGGGAACAGTAAAACTCAGAAGACGGTCAAGTATGTAAAGTGTAATTAAGTAGGGAATTTCCCTTAAATGATTCCCAGGTGCGCTTGGACTGTTAGAATTTCGCAACCCTGGTCTTTTACCAAGGTCGTGAAATAACACTGACCCACTATAAAAGTATCCATCCGGGGTATTTATCGGGGGGGGGGGGGGGGTTTGGGAAAATTGTAATTGCTTCAATCTGACTCCGTCAAAGTACGGAAATACAAAAGAACGCACTGAAGAGTCAACAGATTCTTCACTACATGTATAAGACCAGGGATGTGCAATTGAGAAGGAGATACAACAGAAAGGTTAATTTATGCTAATCCTGTTATATTTTCTCTGATGTGATAACTTTCAATTCACATAGGCATGAGAACAGCTTAGAGTGCCGTTTTACTTTAGTGTGATGTATCTCATTTCTGGTTACATCCAAGTAATTTTCAGTGGCACCTGCTTCTAATCTTTGAAAAGGATTGCGTAGAAAAAAAAAAAAAAATTGGTGCGAGGTTCATTGCCGACAGTCAACTGAAAACAACTGTCTCAAAAATCAAAACGACTGTTTATCTCTTTGGAATAAAGACAGAATGGTTTATAAGAAAAAGACATAGACCTCATATAACGAAAACGGTCATAAGACTATATTTTACTGTAGCATTTTATCTATTTTCGCTGACTTTCGCAAGTAGGTGGAGGGTGTTATCATCTTCAACAAATTACGCAACATCATTTTTTTTCTACGGCGATGAGGTGTCGGAACATGAGTCAGAAGCTGAAAACTGATATTCAGGAATAATGATTGGCAATATGTTCTAGGCCGTATAGAAAAATTTTCCTATCGGTAACTTACAACGGAGAGGGCGATATAGACCTTTTATGTTGAGTTCCTAATACCCTTTAATCCCATTGAACATATTACTGGTGAACAAAAGACGTGATTTTGGCGGACAGTAGGCTATTTCATGGGAAGGAGTTTCTGTTGTATCTCCTTTTCAATTGCACATCCCTGATAGGACACAGTATATACAGATGGAGCAAAGAGCTGGATGGAGTGATCCCAGACACAACTGTGATTGAATTATTACAAACCAAAAGTTTCAAGGATTATGATATGTTTCATCATACAGAGGGGACTCTGATTAATCTGATACTAGTCGGATTCTTTAGTAATGAGAGCATATGTAGGAGCAATTGGTTAATATTTTGCGTTAGTAGTAGCCTGTATCTGTTCTGCTGAGACATTGAAGGATGGGACTGACGAATGACAGACACATAAATGACTTGATGTAGATGGTGTTATGGCCCCTGTCAAACTAAGATGATTCCCTTATCCTACACGCAAAGAACCATTAATGAATGAGTATAATTCACACTTAAATTCAGTTTTCAAGAATCTGCTACCAGAGACTTTTTCACCTTTTACCTAAGTTTTATTATTTTCCTGTAGCCACAGTTTTGGAACTACGCATATACACGGGTATATTACTTTAGAAATAAAAAGAAATTCTGAATGCCTTTCGCAATACAGTAGTGTATATAGTCCATGGCCCAGATGCACCCTTGTGCACCCCCTAGGACAGTATGACACTGTTTTTATTTTGTGCCTGGAAGCGTCCTAATACGAATAAAAAAAGAAAAAAAAGTGCCACCATCCACAAATTGGGCTCGTCCAATTATATGGAGCCATTTTTTAATTGGCGGACGTGCAAACCCTATTTCAACAGTCTTTGCCCATATCTCACTGAGCTTTTCAGATAGATACAGACAATATTTTGGTCTCTACACCCATGTTTGTAAGGGTGACTCAAGTCGTGGCTCCTGTGTCGGTAATTGTAGTATTTGGTGAAAGGAAGCACTGTTTTTACAAATAATCTACAAACTGATCACGACATTGCTGCGTCAGTGGTCCTGAGTTGTTAACTGAATATTCAGTACTAGTGTACTTCCCATTGTCTTGCTCGAAGAAGCACACCGTTGATTTGAATAAAAACTGTCAACCGCTACATTATCATATTTTACACTTTTTGTCGTTATGTTAGATGAATTTGAAATAATATGGCAGAATGAAAACCTGAAACCTATTTATTTTTCCAGATTGTCTGAATGGTGCGATTAAAAGCCTTACCCAAGGTTTGCAGATGAAATTTCAATGTTTTTGTTTTTTGCTACGCACGTAATCACTATAACTCACTCTTAAACATCAAAGCTAAATCTGTGATTGAACCATCCTTTAAAGTTCTGTGCATTGGTCAGCCTCTAACCTTCCAGTTGATATATAGGCATACAGAAGGAGTAGGAAACAGGGGCAGGGGCAAGGGGGAAAATTTCCCCAGTACTACGGATGAGGGGGATCCCCCTTACAATTCGCCAACTGTCTAACAGACATACCAAAAATCTGACAATATTTGATTTATTAAGAGCTTAAAAATGACTGGACAAATTCCCTCCCGCTCATTGCTGGAGTTCAAACAGTCTTTTGTGGAAAACCTAGAGATAATTTCCTCGTATTACTTCCTGATAATGATAACCCACTGTTGACAAAACTTTGTTGACGTATAGTTGACAAAATAATCATTAAAATCATGTTACTACGGCGTATATAGGTCTCTGTACAAAACACGTTTTTGAAAATTGATCAAGCATATTCATCAATAAAAAGATGGTCAATGACCTCTAGTGACCCGTGTACCGAAGTAGGCGGATCCTATGTTTTCACTAGAATCATAAATTGGTCGTATTTCAATGAATTTTAAACAATTTTGGTATCAAATGAAAGTGAAATATTCGGCCTGCGACACAGCACCATTTTTTTTGTAAGAAGTAAAAGACAGGAATGGCATTATTACTCAGTAGGAAACAATTATGCAAATTACCACTTTATTTGCATATTTGTATAATTACCCCCAATCACCTACAATCCGTGAATTGGCAATCCTTAACCTTTCAATTGATAAATAGCTCCCTGTACAAAATATCTTTTGCTTGAAATTGACCAAACAAATATAGTTTTAAACAATAGCAAGGCATGACCTCAAGTGACCTGTGCCTTACAGGAATGTCAGTGGTGGCCATAGCGCTCGGCAGAATATAAGACACTCTGGTCTATGGTGGTGGCCAAACCTCTGGGCTCAGAGAGGCATCATAACCGCCCAATATCTCCTTTTAAATAGATACAAAAGATTAGACAAAATGAGAAACATAAATGAACGAAATGGAGGGTAAACATCAATGAACATAAAGTAATTGCAAAAAAAAATGATATATTTCAACAAGTTCTTATTGATTTCATCCCTGCACCAGAGCCTTAATTGTTATTATCTCCCTGCATGCACTATAAATCGCTCTGACTACCTAAAGGTCCCTAGTTTTACCCATAAAATAAACTTAACAAAGTATGAGTCCGATTTTGAGATACCACTTTAAAAGAAGACACAACCGCCGGGACAGCTCTCTGCATGCACTTTACTGTCCCAATTGCAAGCATTATCATGGACAAGTTGGCACAGTGCTGATAAGGTTGGTACTACCAGTGCTGGGGTTCCTTTAGAGATAAAGGAACCGTAACCAAGAAGCAGCGCCTTGGCACTACTGGAGTAAATTCGATGGTTTTCATTCTAGCACTTTCTAAAATCGGAGAAATGGTCTGTAGACGACAAAAGTAACAAATTGCATACAGTAATTTTGCGCGTACGTACTTACGTACGCAAGTTCAAGTCATGTCAGCAAACCGAAACAGGGAACTCTTGTATGTTTCATATTGCCGCAAGGTCATCAGACAAAGCCAGTGAATCACGTCCAAGACGTTGGATATTCCATGACTTTGGGAATTCTAGGAAGAATATTGCTTTGTATCATCTTATACATCCTTTCAGCCAATTTTTCGCCATGCTCAGTTTCAATTGGCCCACATTTCGGTAGGCGATAGGTCGCCTAGGCTATACATTAATTTATAATTAAGTTGAATAGGCCTAACATTAGACCAACGTAATGCGTCAGACAGCCTAACACAGTAACATGCTGGTTAGACTGGCTTAGTTACTAACTTGGAGATAGGCGTAGCACAACCAAATGTTCATCAAGCAACATGTTTCTTAACGTGGGTACAACAAGAGAAACCTAAGACTAATCAAGAAGGGATAGCCCCAACTGTGACATGAGTATAATTTTGTACACACTGTGTTTAACATCTCTGAAAGTTTGGGGGAGATAGGGACTTTCATTTCCTCGTTGGTGTTGGAAACGTTTTGTTGCTTTGGTGCATATCGAACTTAGAATATTTTTGAAAAGTTGTTTACATGCAAAGGCAATGGGAGAAAAACTGAGAGATTTGACCAGCTTCTTGAGGCACCAGTCCCCCAAATTGAAAAGTATATTTCCCCAACTGTGGCATGATAATTTTGTATACTCTGTTTAACATCACTGAAGTTTGAGGGAGACGGGGGCTTTTGTTTGCCTGTGGGGGTGGGCAACATTTTTGAAAAAATCAGTATAGTATGTCTTTTTTGAAACTTATTGACCAACAAAGCACCTGAAACCTGGAAAAGGTTAATCTTTTTCCATAGGTTTGCAGACTTTTCTTGCATAAATTACTGTATAGATGTTTCAATCCTTTAATTTGTTTGGATTGGTAGGCAATGGGCAGAAGCTGTTTAAGCCCCTCCTTCTATTTGCTGTTATTGAGGTGTGTAATAGTAAAGGACAGAGTAGTGTTGAGGTTTTCACCTTAATTGTGTGTATTCTCAATTTCAAAAAAAGAATTATGTCAATTATGTCATTATGTAGTCTGGTACTGACAATGCTATAGCCATCTATATACATAGCCATCTAGTTACAGAGGTCATTGTCTTAAACTCCAGAAGGTTCAAGGTAGGATCAATATTCGTCGTTACTTCTTTTCTCAGAGGGTAGTGAATGAGTGGAATGGGTTGCCTGAGGATGTAGTGATGGCGAGAAGTGTAAATGGGTTTAAGAATGCACTGGACAAGTACTTTAGGATCTGTGACCGGGTTTGATTTTTGTCACCTTTTTTTTCAGGGTCCTTGATGGGGACTTAATTGTCCCTCCTGATCCTTTTTTTCAACTAAACTAAACCTATCTCTGAAGCATGACCTGTTCGTAACTACTAAATTAGCTGGTACCACTGAAATTTATAGTTATCAGTACATACTGGTATTGTCTCAAAAAATCATTACGGTAGAAGTGTTGCATTAACACTCAAATTTCAACATCAAAATGGACAAAAATGAATCACAAATTCAATCTAAAATAGGTCATTTCAATAGTTCTTGAACAAGCAGAAGTCCTGAAAGGCAACTTGTGTACAGTACATCACTGTAGATGATTTTGTTTTGTATGGAAACCCATGGTACATAGTATGTACACTAGCTACAGCAGTCAACACAGAGTTCTCATTGCAGCAAAGACAACACACATGCATTATCTTTACTAGAAAGAGATCTCTTGTTGAAATGCTTTTATGAGTCAATACAATTTTCTTTCTTTGCTACAAAGTTGAAGTCCTTATAGGGACATTTGGCGCTTCATGTCATGCTGAGTGTGTCCCTGGATAGTCTTCAATTTCCTTAACTACTTTGTCATATTGTTTTGTCTTGATTTGTTTCATCATTGATGCAATAGCTGAGGCCGCTTGGTCTGAATGGTCTCCATGGAGTACCTGCAGTGTTACTTGTGGGGAGGGAGGATTTCAGCAGAAGACTCGAACCTGTGAGAGTGAGGATTCATCCTCCTGTCTGGGAGCCAATTTCGATGGCAGGGTTTGCTCGATGGATCCTTGTCCAGGTAGGTCCGACAAATCAACCATATTAAACTATGAAAACAAATTTCATGAGTGCATATCCTGACAAGTGTGGAAAGATTGAGTCTTGCATGCATGCAGCTGTGGAATTTATATTCATCAGTTTCATGTTTGGCAAAAGTGATGTTTGAATTCAAGTCTGCTAGGATAATTGAAATTTGCATACATAGTTAATGTTCTGTGAGAGAAGTCAATTTGTGAGGAGTACAGGTAGAGGCTTAATATCTTTGGAAAATGGACACTTCTGTCAAGTGGAGTATATGTTAGCTGCCGAAAATTTCCTAAGATATTTAATATAAATTAAAATTCCTTCATTGCAAACTTTTTTTTAACCCAACAGTTGATGGGGTTTGGCTAGATTGGACCACATGGTCTAACTGTACACACCAGTGTGGAGGCGGAACAAGGAATAGACAAAGACAATGCCAGGAACCAATGCACGGTGGCACACCCTGTGATGGTAGCTCCAACATGACGGAAGAGTGTAACCAACACCCTTGTCCAGGTGAAGACATGTTTGTATCCGACTGCTCTGTAACTACTAAAAGTGTCACATGTTGCAACACTTGAAAGTTGAAGATAAAGATGAAGCTGGCTTCATCAGCACAGTAGTAGTACATGCTTTTGATAACTATACCCACAGCCTTACAGTCAATGCTACCTGCTTCCTAATTTTCTCTTTCACGTTGAATTGTCCTGGTACTTGTATCATATAAATCCTTCTTTGCACATTTGCCTTGTAACAAACTATGCATGCAAAAGAACTATAAATTGAATAAAGCTTTCCTAGCAAGGCATAGTAATCTTATGACAAGTTATGTAAAGATGTGCTGTAGTGTATTGAAAAGGTAATACTGAAGGCTGCCATCTGATCTGTACTCTCCTTTTTTTGTACTCTCCAAATTTTGTTACATTTCACCTGTTTTATTCTCTGGCTGAGATAATTGATCCCACTCTTATGCTGCTCCACCCGCCTGGCCCTAACCCTTTTAAAGCCACTTACGTAGTATTATGTATCCTAAATTTACCGTTTACAGCCACGTACGTAATATTACCTAAATTTTCAATGTTCCATTTTATGAAGTTGGCTGAGGAGGGTGCTCCAAGTAATGGACACTGGCTGTGAAAGGGTTAAAACATGATTTTATTTCTGATTATAGGCACAAAGTGCCATAATAAACATACAATGAATGTATGAATTGTGCCTATATGCTACCATTCCTACTCCAGCTACCATGTCACTTGAATCTGATACAGTCAGTTGTATGTCTTTCCTCTTCAACTTGTTTACAAAAAGTTTCATCTTTCTTGTTTGCATATTTTCAGAGCTCTGGTAGATCACAATACTGTATCTAAGCTGTGCCATTAACTGTCCACACATTTCCCTGTAGGTTTTAGCCACGACCTCATGGGCTGTTTTTAGAAATGTACATGTTATGCAGTCAATAGGCTGGCAGTTGTGTCAGCCAATGAACTGAATTGCAAACAGTTTCCATACTTAGCAAATAAAACTTAAAGAATAGCAGATGTGATAATGTTATAGTTTGAAGTACTTGTTACTGAAATAAATCTTTGGGAATTGACTCTCTAAGTATTTCCCATCAGTCGATGGTCTGTGGACAGACTGGACCCTGTGGCCACCGTGCCCTGTATCTTGTGGTGGAGGCCTCCAGATTAGGAACAGGACCTGCATCGGCCCCTTCCATGGTGGGAGAGACTGCAATGGCACAGATGAACAATCCAAGGACTGTAACATGCACCATTGTCCAAGTGAGTGTGATCTCTGATGAGTGATTGTAATTGGTCTGTAGTTGTTCCCCATTTTCTCTACTCTCCTGCAAAACGATAGTGAGGAAAACTTTTCCTCAAAGTCTTGTAGGAGAGTCACAGTAACAAAAAAATGAAAATAAATTTACGGAGGTGGCATACAGACTTCTTTGTTACTTTGAACACTTGACAGGATTCTTACAGAGCCTTGAAGAGCTTGACCAATTGCTTGTATTTAAATTAAATTTTCAAGGCCGTGAAAGTGCTTGAATTTTGTTCTTTTGCTTTAAATCAACTTCTTAAGACATGCTTGAATTTAAATGAGAAATACTACAGTACTGTACATTTTTACTAACTGATTGTCTACAACAAATGTTTGGACGTAGCAACATTTGATGGAAAGCAATGGAATTGCAAAAATCACAATGTCTAGAAGACATATTCAGAGTGTTTTAAAAGTGGTTTGATTTCTAGATCTGTGAAAAACAAAGTTCAACAAGTAAAAGACAAAGGTGCTTGATTTTAATTTTCAGAAAAGTGTGCAAAGCCTGATTCAATTTAACATGGCACAAAAGACTCCTTCAGTCTACATAGAGTGTGTACACATCCTTCTACTCATATAATATTTGTATTATAATTTCTCCTTTTTTTTAAATAGATGGTTTGGACTGACACTGGCATTTTTAATTTAGCAAAATCTTAATATTAAAATAGCAATGGTTGCAAGTTGAAAGGTGCTGGTTGAGTGGTTGTGCCATGAGTACACAAAGAGTAAAACAGTTAAAATTTCAGTCTTGTGAAAAAGATTTTCCTTTAATTACACCATTCAGACAAGTGGGGGACAACATGTGGGTTTCAGGGGATTAATTCCACCATGCAATTTCCAATTTGTATGTCAAGAAAAATAGAAAACATCCCAATGGGGTGGTTCACAGCTGTCATTCAACTTAACATTGCTATTCAATGAATGAGCAAATGAGATATATACTGGTAATATATACTTTTAACGAATAATAATTTAGTCAAATCAGTTGATTGCAGACACCGTAATGAGGTCATCAGTCTGTAGTTTCTTTGTCAATGCAGTGTTTCATTTCACTAAATATGTATCGATTCCAATCACATCTAAAGTAGGAACCCTTAATTTTCAAATAGCTGTTTTGATTATGTCTTTTCTATTGTTTTCAAAGTAGAGAATATCATTTCAGTTCATTGTCTGATGTCTCACTCCGTAAATATGAACAACTTTGTGTGTACATATTAAAAGGAAGAAATTCAATTTAAGAACAAACATTCTTATCCTTCTGTTTTTTTTTTCTTTTTGTCATACTCACAAAATCACTTCATTGATCTCTGGATTTCTGAAGCACATGCATGACCAGCTTTTCTGTGGCGTACAAAACATGGCTGTTTTAATAAACATCTACTGTACATGTCTACCATATATGTGAGAACATGAAACATTTTGATATCACTTGCTGATTGCTAAATCCCCCTCTCCACATTCTGAATTTGCATTTTTAAACAAACGTTTCTCCAATTATGACCTTGGTACTGTTTTCTTGTTCTAATAATTATTATCCCTTGCTCAGTCAATGGCGGTTGGAGCAGCTGGAGTGAATGGTCAGTATGTTCTGTGTCTTGCAATGAAGGCACTGAAGACCAACAGAGATCCTGTTCAAACCCACCCCCACAGTATGGGGGGAACCCCTGCGCAGGAAGGAAGAATCGGAAACGAGTTTGCTATCCTAAAGTTTGCCCAGGTGAGACCATGCCCACAAGTTTGGAAACTCGATGGTCATGTGATGTGTTTTCTTATTTTACATGAAAATGACCCAAGCTCTCTCAATATATCTGCCCTATTGCATCCTTGACTAATGTTAGATTGGTACACACAACAATTGTGATGTAAGGTTATACATGTGCATAGTGCCTGACTGCATGCATGTTAGTAGCTCGTTTCACAATGAGTCGGTAACGTACCGAATCGCGCTACATCACATTGCTTTGATGTGATCAGGACGAGAAGAACATTTGACAATGTATCTGATTACTTCAGAAGTGCTGCTGGTCATTAAAACTTTCAGTTAGTGTAGCTGTTAAAGATAATAATGCTTAATTGTGAGCTGATTTTAATGGTCTGCATTCATGTTGCTAATTATTTTGGTCAGATGATCGATGCTGAAATACCACATTGTTTTCCTGTGAGTTAATTGTTGCCTTTCCTACATTACTGTACTTGTGCATCAATATAAGTCAATGCCCATAATTCATAAGGTGACAGTCAAGTTTGTATTGTTGTAAGCTTAATTCGTTTTCCTGTTTAAACCAATCTTTCTGTAAAAATCTTTTTTCATTAGAATTTACGATCATAATGACCCTGTTGTTATTTGTCACGAACATGTACAGGTTTAAAATTACCAGTATCTTGGGAAAAAAAAAGAAGAAATACAATATCCTGCATAATGTATTGGCTTGTAATCCTTTGAATATAAAAACATTTTCCCATTGTATTTTGTTGTTTAAACTTTCTTCCATCTGAAGTCCATGGTGGTTGGTCGCTGTGGTCACCATGGTCAGAGTGTACGCTCACTTGTGGTTGGGGCACCAGGTTCCGACGGCGTACCTGCAGCTCACCAGTGCCAATGTACGGTGGATCGTATTGTGTTGGCACAGCTAAGGCTGGTGCCAGTTGTCTGAGTCAAGACTGTCCAGGTACAAAAATGACATTGATATTCTGTTGTTTGCTACTGACATACTTTAGTGTTCATTATACATGCTTAACATGAGCTTTCCTCACTTCTAAGTGCATTTTTACCCATATGTGATCTGATATATACAGTATATGACCAGGTTTTGGCTGTACATATTGCAGAATTGTTCTGTAATTAAGATTCTGAGCCACTGCACAGCATTGGGAACCCTATACAAAGTCAACTGTGTATGAATCAGGAGGAAAGCGGGTATATATCTGGTCCTGTGACAACCAAGTTGGTGTACTTGTCATGAGGAATGTTAATGCAGTCCAAAGTGTGATGTTAACATCTGTCATGGTGAATTTCCGTTTCATAATTCACTGGTCCACCATCTGCTGTTTCAGGTGTTATGTATAAGGCAATAACAATGAAAGGTCGAATTCTGTGATTTCTTCCAGGTCCCTTCTGTTTCTAAACTCATTCTAGATGAGCTTTAATTAGGCTTGGGTCCGTGTGATAAGAACATCATAAAATTGGAAAAGCAGACATCATGGCTATGTTTATGGAACTGTATATTCAATTCAGCCCCCCAAGTATTGACTGCTCCTGGCAAATGGAATCGCAGACCTTGCTCTGAGAAGGATGCTGCATCAGTGAATAGTTTTGTGTGGCTTTGACAGTATTTCATATGATTAATATCTTTGGTCCAAACTGTGGTCAACTTTAAGTAATGTTATTGACAAAACTTGCTGATGCTTAATCATTAATTATCTGTGTTGTTAATGCAGGTAAACTCCGTCAAAGTTGATCTGCGGTGAAAACCTGAGAGCACTTCACTTGGTGTCTATGGACATGGTAGCCAATAAATGGGACATAATCAGTGCCTCAAAGACAAAATGCAATATTTCCAATCTTTGTGTCCCTAAACAAAGTCTCAGGATCATGAAATATCTAACTGATATTCAAAATATTCATCATATTCATCATCATCATCATTTCATCATATTCATCATCATCATCATAATTTCATCATATTCATCATCATTCACATAAACTTTAACAGTTTCTATGTGTGACTGATTATCTTATCAAGTTCATTTGGTATCATACAAAATGTAGTGAAGGGTAAGCAGTTTACAGTAATAAAACTCTTCCCATGTTTAATCCTCGAGGGTGATCCACTAATTTAACATGCATGTGTACTGTAAATTGCGTCTCTTCCATTCGAACTGTACTCACTGAACCGTACATGTTGTCCATTTTTGCTGTTTGTCCTCAGGGAGGTGCTCTTGTTTGTTGTTGCTATGTGACATCAATGCAAATGGTTAATTAATGTTGCATTGGTAAAAGTCCTATAGCCAATCTATTCCTGATGAATTTATTTCCTCATATTCTTGACCAATACCAATCTATTCTCCTTGTGAAATTTGTTTGTCA
The DNA here is from genome assembly GCA_021234535.1 of Stichopus chloronotus. NCBI lineage: Eukaryota > Metazoa > Echinodermata > Holothuroidea > Aspidochirotida > Stichopodidae > Stichopus > Stichopus chloronotus. The sequence goes on along the minus strand of CM037839.1, from coordinate 20,848,690 downwards.
TTGAAAGATGAAGAATGCAATGTTTCTGTGACAGGAGATTCGTTCAGCCTACTGTATATCTTAAAGTCTTTGTGTTTATTCATCCTGAAGTTAATGCAAGGTGGAGTCACTGGGGCCCTTGGTCTTCCTGCAGCCAGTCATGTGGCTCCAATGGGACTTATTCAAGAATCAGACAATGCAATGCCCCTCCTGCTCTCCATGGTGGTGAGGACTGCACCGGCAGCAACTACATGACCTCGGACTGTTACGTCACTCGTTGCGAAGGTGAGCAGTGAAGTGAGTCAGTACGTGTACCACTAGATTACTAAATATGAAGATATGCTCATGTCATCATTACATGTACAAGCCCATAAGAGACTCATGCAGATTGGCTCCTACTTTGGACTTTCAGAGTCGGGTGTCATGTGACTAGGTTTATGCTCACTATTTGCTTCACTGGCCTCAGTTCCTTTCAGAAAACCCTCATAAGAATCTACAAATAATGCAAAAGGGGTGCCTTGCCTTGTAGATGTGTTTTTGCTCGAGAGAGACCATCTTAGCATGCATTATAGACAAACATTATGGATCTGTTGGAATATTTTCACTTAAAGGTTTATGCACCTGGGAAAGAGCTAAAGGTTTATGCACCTGGGAAGGAGCTGGCTTTGTTCAGAAGTTGAAGAGTGAAACCCTGAATGCCAATCCATTTTAATTGTGTTAATATCTATTACTGCTTTTTGAGATAGTGATTTCAAAGTTGGACGAAAAATGCAAAATCGACGATAAGGAGTGTTTCACAACATCATCATTTATTTTGTTAGACCTACATTTATTGTCACTTAATTACTTAATGACTGGGTTACACATTGATGATATCAATATCTTTAATGAAGACGATGCATGCCTCCAAAGTAAAACCCTTGTGGCATGTAATAATTTCAGTTGTCCTTGAAGTAAAGGTGAAGTAAACAAAGGATATTGATAGGCATTGAATAATGTAGTGTTTAAATCTTTTCTTGCAGTTTTTTTACATACAAAAAGTTACCACATATTGGTCCTCCTTGGTGGAAAATTTGCCAAAGTTTTGAAGGGAGCTCTCAGCAAACAGTGGACCCATTAGACTTTATGGATACCTCTTGTAGAGCACTGACCACAGCACCATGGTCTTGTGGACAAATAAAAGAAACAGCACTCTTTACTTTAAAGCTTGTGAGAATAACTTTAGGTACCCCTGCTTCAGTTTGCAGTCCTGCTGTAGTTTGTCCTACTTTGCAACGTATTGTCTCATGTTTATTTCATTGCCAGGTGATGGAGGCTGGTCTGAATGGAGCCTGTGGTCAGAATGTAGCCAGAGCTGTGAGACAGGTGTTCAGAGGAGAAACCGTACTTGCGACAACCCAACCCCGACTCCACCCTACGGTGAGAGCTGTCGTGGTGCAGCTAACCAGTCCAGAGAATGTAACACCCATATTTGTCCAGGTCGGTGACCATAAGTTTCATGTTTTGTGTTAGTATAAATACACCTGTGCTTGTCTTTGCCTAATGCTGATGTCATCAGTGGCAGTGATAGGAGAATATTGTTCATCTAGTTTAGATGTAAAATAAGTGTAGGATAAATGCAATGATCGATTAATGGTCAAATTATTAAAAACCAAATCAGCATCACTGGTTTGATTTAGAATCAGAAACTTTATTGTGATTTCTCACACTGTTTGCATTGTAAAATGTTTTAATTTCTCTCCCATTTTGTAGAGGGTGTTGAGTATTGTTTATAACACCTTGATAATTTCTCTACATCTGATTGGTGGTTTGCTGGTCACGTGTCATACTTCATTCTGCACTATCATCACAATTGTGATGCTAGCTTGTGTCAGCCATCACTGCATCGTGGTACATAAACGCATGCCACGACTCAATGTATCAGCTTACATACAGTGGAGGTGTTATGTACAGTTTGTGCCATGGCGTGAAATAATTTCAGTTTTGGAAGATTGAATGTTCTATTCAAAACAGCTTTGCCTTGTTGAACAGAATGTACCAATCTTTCAACCTGTGACATTATTCATGTTACTGCATTCACAAACATTGATTATTTGTATACTGCATCACACATCATCAATTTATGTTGACAAATCAAGGTTTCAAAATCAGTAGCTGTTCATATCACCAATTTTGGTGACTGATGATATTTTAATTTTAGCATATGTAAATTTAATTTTCCTAGGATTTTATCAGTGTTAGATCATCTCTGTGCATGGTTAAGTAATAATCAGTACTTTCTCATTCTGAAGATGTTCTGCACTGGAATTTTTGTACGAATATTTTTTGTACATATAAAATTAATTTGTTGTTGCTATTATGAAATATGGTTGCAAATCATTCTGTGGTTTCCCCCCCCAAAGTTTTCAGTTCTATGTGAAATGAACAAATGCAATCATCTAGTGATGGTGTCTTAACCATCACTCTATGTTCAGATCAGCTAAACAATATGAAAGACAACATTTTCATTTTGTTCAGACGCTTTTTCCCCTAGTTTCAAGCAACTTTATCATATTGAATAAACATAAACTTGGACCTGATGCAGACATTACCTGATATTCACAAGTACACCTTTTTTGTGCATTGGCTTCAGTTAGTTAAAAATGATTGCACTTTGTAAAAATATCTTTTTGCTTTTATGGTCCATAATGTATAGCCAAGCATTTTCATCTAATGTTTAGCATCATCTAGATATCAGTTCATCAAACATCTTTGTTCATCTACAGTAAATGTCTGTATTAGTCGTTTCCGTTTGCGTGTATAGTCCACAATAAACAAAATAATTGAATTTCGTCCGCTTGTAATGTATTTTTTTTAAAGAAGGTCACTGTCCATTTTGAATAATTTTGTTTTTATCATAGCTTCATTTTAATTGTGTTTGGTACATTACTTAATTTACTTTTGGAAATAAAGTCACCTAAAGGATGGAAACATGCAACACACAGTCATCTATGCAACAGAGCCTCAGATACATTTTGTCAACTGTACTCAATGCTGGCATACTCCAGTCTAGAAGTCCATGCAAGCACCAGTTTTAACAGAATAACACAAAATGGTAACTCCTGGAAAATTGTCTTTCCTGAAATGCAGACTAGTAGAATTTAAAACCAGAGACAAACTTTTGCATCTTGTGAAGTAGAATATTTGTGCCTCTGTTGAGAATATCAAAATTGTCCACCTAATGTTGATGTATATAACTTTGTTTCCTCTCTACATCTTTTCCATCGGTCACGCAGTTCACGGCAACTGGACGAGCTGGACGGCTTGGACTCGGTGTCCCGTGACCTGTGGAGGAGACATCCAGACGAGGTATCGACTGTGCACCAATCCACCGCCTCTCTTTGGAGGGTACTCTTGCCAGGGTGACATGAATGAAGAAAGAGAATGTGGTATATCTGGTTGTCCAGGTGGGTAGGCATAAGACTGTTTAAGTTTTTACACAAATATCTGTCATTATCACCACAGGCTGCCTCACAACCATCCTGCTGAATGAACAGTGTTAAGATTCATTGTCATCAATTTCCTTTTAAAAGAAACCAGAAATGTAAGCCAACTGCTTATCCATAACAACCCTGTAGTTGCACAGTTTCTTTTTCCAATCAAAATGACTTCAAAATTGTTGATGGAGAAATACTTTATGGGAAAACCGATTTGATTGTGGAGCATGCAGCAGCAGTGAAACAGATGAATCCTTTGATTGAATGAATACCTTATCGATGTTGGTGCAGGTTTCCATGCATTCTTTCACTTAAAATTTCAGTCTAAATGTAGAGACTGTGATGGCATCCATATATGGATATCATTTTTGGATCAAACATTTGAAGCATGAAATACTTTAACCAACTTTTCTCAGATTGTATCCATGGAGATATCCTCTTTGCTAAATCAGTCAACTTCATGCAATGATTATTACTAGATTCCACTGAACTCATTCCCCGCTGAAGCATATTAAATTCTTCCGATTTTAGCTGGCCATATTGAAGATATGATTTAGATATGTTTGTGCTAACTTTGCTGATCTGTTTCTGAGATGTATGATACTGATAAAAGTTTCTTTGTAAAATATTTCCTTTGAGTAGACTCTTTGAAAACATTCCATTGATGTGGTTTTCTTGTTTCCCAATAGTGGACGGCAGTTGGTCATCATGGGGACCGTGGTCTCAGTGTTCTGTGAGCTGTGGAGGGGGAACCACCACCAGGGAAAGGACCTGCACTGATCCCTCACCCGCTTGGGGTGGAGATGACTGCCCTGAAGGAGATGAAATCCAGCAGACGTTAAATTGCAATGAATTCAATTGTCCAAGTGAGTCAGCTGCCTTGTTTGTTCACTAGGTTCAAAAGATAAGATTCTTGTTTGGTGTGATTCATTCGATAGTGATGACGTTTTGAGGTACTGACATAAAAATCATTTGTAGTCAAAATGAAATTCAACTTAACTGCAGACAAAAGATTATTAGTTTCAACATTTCTGTTTCATTTTGCAATTGACATTTGAATGAAATATGAAAGGATCATTTTTTTGTGTGTGAGTGTGTTTACATAAGCACTGAATGTCTCTCTATCTCTCTTTGTGCATCTCTCATATTTTCAGTCGATGGACATTGGTCGGAGTGGTCACCCTGGGATCTCTGTCCGGTCACCTGTGGTAGTGTGGACATCTACAGGAATCGGTCATGTGACAGTCCCTCCCCACTCTACGGAGGAAGGGAATGCCAGGGGAGTGGCACGGATGTCTTGACTTGTGCAGACGTACCATGTCCAGGTATTACCTATACCATCAAATGTGCAGTGGGTCAAGGGACATTTGCATCGAGTAACTCTATATACAATACAGAACCCTTTTGCCCGTGGAAAAACTGATCAAAACCCAATTCCAGCGATTAAATTAACTCTCAGTTTCTCTCCCTTTAGTCTCGGCAGTTGGCATGAGAGGAACTTCTAATAAGATCTGCCTAGGCAAGGATGTTTCAGCTTCATCTAGGTGGAAAGGTCGGGCTGTAAATGTCAATAGACTGTAACTCAATAATTTCCAACTTAACTTCCCCCCCCCCCTCCTCTTCTTTGAAGCATTAGTGTTCCTTCCAACTGAAAGTACAAAGTTGAGCTCATTTTACAAAGTTGTGCAAAGTTGAACAAACACATTACCAAAGCAATGCAGAAAAGTATGTACTTTACTATGGTATGTAAGATTAATGAAATGATTTTCCATAAAATTTATACGTATTAAACTTTGGAGTATTTATCAGGGAAAATGTATTTGTCCAAATAGCTTCACAAAGACTGCAGGATTCTCTAGTAGCTCCTTTTTCTCTTTCTCCTCCTGGAAAAACGATCTAGTCTCGTTTTCTGCTTGGCTTTTGATGACTCCATCAATAGGGGAAAGCTACAGGAAAAGTGGAGGCGCACTTTCAAATTTGTTAGTAGGTTGGGTTAACACTAATTCAGGCTTCGGCTTTGAGATATGAAGTACTGGACACTGCTGCTTCTCCATTAGATTGTTTGTAATTAAGGAAACACTGTAGAGTTCTCCATTCTCTTTCATTATTCTTCCTCTTCAAACTCTAATTATTCCTAAATCGAGAAATAAAACCGTCATTTGGATATCACCTGAGCAGGGCACCACACATCGTGGGATGCCCTCGCAGTGGGAATAATTTTGATTATGAAATCTAGCTCTAAAAAATTATGCCTCCGTACACTGAGATTTGTGTTGCCAGTTAGTAACGTGTACATATTAGTGAAGTATTGGATGAACAGTTCTTGCATCTGAAATGGATGTAATTTTTTGGATCAGTGCAAGTACACATGATTGTTGTCAAGGATGAAATGCTGAGGTACATGCACGTTGCAGTAGCCGATGCAAGTAGATGACTCAGGTCTATCCACTGGGATGTTACATGTAAATGTCGCTCTTGCGGGTCTCTCTTGTTCACAGATTTAAATTCCTGATGAAAGGTCTAATGGTGGAATTAAAGCAGGCAGTGTAAAATGTTGTATTTGTGACATTGTTGTAACATTGTCATAGGTACAGTAATCCACAGACAAGCAAATGGATCCAGAGACTGAACTTATGACTCAGAGTGTTGAACTGTTCTTTCATTGCACCAATAACCTCACAGTGATCAATGGGGTGCCATGTGTAAAGAATGCATAAATTAATTATTTTTCCTTTTATTTTTTCTAATTTTGTCAGTGAATGGAAGTTGGGCAGAGTGGGGAGAATGGAGTGAATGCACAAAGTCATGCGAAAACGGACTGCAGACGAGAACCCGGTCTTGTTCACATCCAGCGACTTCACACAATGGCTTCAACTGCCTCGGAGAGCAGACAGAGGAGATCGAAGATCAGGAGGATGTAACCTTCTGTAATGACATTCCTTGCCCAGGTTAGTTTGAAAGTTTGGTTTGAAGCACTCGTTATACTACCATGTATGGTGCTTCACTGACACAATACTATTCTTCATGATTTCTCCTGAAAGGTGTAAGACAGGAAGGGGATTTAGCTAGAAGCTGTCGGCAATTCTCACATCATTGATTCTTCACTGGTATTCATGATTGGCAAATGCACTGCATGCACTTTAATATTGCACTTTTAAGTATGACATAACTGTGTAATTCCTTTCAATTCATCGCAGTTCACGGTGGGTTCTCCGACTGGTCGGCAGTGGCCCGTGTGCCCAGTGTCCTGCGGGGGTGCGTCAATCACCAGGTACAGGTCCTGCAGCGATCCGCAGCCCATGTTTGGAGGCGACAACTGCACAGGCCCTTTGACCAACTCGATGATCTGCAGTGGGCTGATACAGTGTCCCAGTGAGTAAAAATAATGTTTTTTGTTTCCTTGACCTTTCCTTTTGTTTCCTTAACCTGCAGTTTTTGACACAATAAAAAAATATAGCAAATAGTGTGAAGGGGGTATGAACTGCAAGAAAAATACCTTTTTGTTGATGTGATGAGGTTGGTAACAAAATATACCACACTTATCCTTTTTCTTAGTGTGGTATGAAAATGATTTTCAGCAGTGTTTTTTTATGGAGATCAGTTAAACATGGTATGTTCCTCGATGTACATGAGATGTCAAATGCATTAGTCAAGTACATGAGTGTTGTTCTTGCTATAAACTGACCATGTCGTGTTTTATTCTATTGCATGTGAGCCCCGAAAGGAACTCAATACATCATGTCCAGATCCCACTTGCTGAATTTTAGACACAAATAATTTTGTATATTTAACTAATTTGTCATTTTTCAAGTATTTCCCTCTAAGCTAGTTTCCTTCCTTTTGCAGTTTTCTTTTTCTCATTCCGGCCTCTCAGCCTTTGATTCTGTGCAAAGCCCTACATTGTCTGAGTCATGTGAAAGCTTGTTGTTCTTGCTATCAAATTAGTGTTCTGGTGCATATTGCAATCAAACTGTCCATGTGACTTGACAATGTAGTCATGTAAGAAATTAAGAATATCCATGGCATGCTATATGTGTAGGATTACTTCATACTTATGCCTCAGACTTAAAGGCTTCACTTTGCCAGTCTGTGGATTGCTCCATCGAACATGTTTTGATCTTTAAAATTTCCTTCAAAAAGTTCATGAAGTAACCCTCTCACAGCCAGTGTCCATTACTTGGACCCCCCCCTTTTTTCAGCCAAAGACATAAAGAGAAACATTGAAATTTTTTGTAATACTATGTATGTTGCTCAGATTGGAAGCTTTTCAGGATATGTAATATGGCGTAAATGGCTGCAAATGGGTTAAAAGGATATCAGTTGCAAATGCAACATACATATGAAAGATGTCCTGTTGCTACATCAGATTCCCCAAATTTTGACTCCCCTGCCGATGTTTAACTTGTCAACATTTTAAGCAGCTTGTTAATTTCTCAATGTACTTTCCCTGGTTTAGTATGTGCCAAACTATATTTCATGGTACTAACTGCAACTACAGAAAATTTCTCTTCCTAACAGGAAAATATGGTATTAATACAGAAACGTATCTCTTTCTTCACAGTGGATGGTAATTGGGGCAGATGGCTCAACTGGGCTCCCTGTAGTAGATCTTGTGAAGGTGGAACCACATCTCGTATCCGCCTCTGCAATAATCCGTCTCCTCTCTACGGAGGTAAAACTTGTGAGGGTTCCAGCGAAGCATCCATGTCTTGTAATTCTTTCCCTTGTCCTGGTGAGTGCCCTAATGCACATGCTATCTGTCATATTAATTTAAAACCTTTAAAACCATCTTTTTTACAGGTCCTTATAATCATCCAGTTTTATGAAGTTTATTCACTTTTTAAAATAAAAACAAGAGTCAGAACTTTTGACGATGAAACATTATACACTTAAATGAGATACTTACATGCCACGAACAGCTGTCATCAAATAACATCTACATATGCTCTTCACTATTCAAGATGTTGCAGTTTGAGAGTTCATTGGCAATCAGTCAGGGTGCTGCTATGTTTGAGAGTGTGATGTCACCATCTGATCACTTTATTGTCGAATTGTCCTAACAGTCATGCATAGACTTTTAATCAAAATATTAATTATACTTGATTATTGCACAATACACAAGTTCAAATGCAGAATGTGTGCAAATGTATGTGCTTTTATGGAAGTTGGAAGTTGTAGGTAAAGAAAAGAGAGAAATAAGATAAATTCCTTGGGATATGTGTTATCAAAATTAAACTTATTCAAGTCTGCTTACATTTAACTGAGACAAAAATGGCAGCACCCTTCACTGAATTTCAAAAGTGTGTAACTTGAGAAGGAAAGAATACCTGTGAATGAAACTTTAGGAGGATGTTTGTCAAACACTTCTGTTTCATATTTCATATGCATATTCCTAGGGTTTGTTCCCTTTTAAAATATGGGGGACTTGCTGTTAACAAACTTTTCAGGATTTATAGTTTGAAGACAAAAATAAGAGCCAGGGCAGTTTTACTCAGCATAGGATGTCACATATTCAGTGTGAATGTTTTGTGCTGCATTTTATTCAGCAAAGACATCTAGCATATGCCTTTCACTTTTACAGTAACCTTGACTCTGGGTATCATGTTGCATGGCAACAGAAGAATGTCTTTAGATCTAAGTAAGCACAGGGATTAACACCAACTGTACATTGTAGCAGAATCATACATTGCTGTAAAGAAAGATCATGTGACCCATGATTGGCCTGCATATTAAACAGACACAAAGGAGGTGTTAGCAGCATTGATAAAAAAAATGTATAATATAACTCTGTAACAAATTTCAGTTCATGGAGGCTTTTCAGAGTGGACAGATTGGGAGCCATGTTCTCAGAGCTGTGGAGGCGGTCAGACCTCAAGAACAAGAAACTGCACATCGCCTTCCCCTCAGCATGGTGGCCAGCCTTGCTATGGTGCTTACACCGAGCGAAAGCTGTGTTCCGCCTTTTACTGTCCAGGTATATGACTTTAATTAAAGCAGGATGTGCTGTTTGAAGGAAAACAACTAGCCTTTATCGTTTATTCTCCATCATTCTCTGCCATTCGATACCAATCTGGAAAATACCATCTACGATAGCTTTCTTTCAGGAGAAGTTTCGTTCATTAGATTGTTAATTTCGGCAGAAAGAAGATTCATTTTTTCCGACTAAAAAGTTAGCGCAACCAGGCTCTCTAGTAAATGTGTGGCACTTCCATGCGAAGACCCCACAACGAAAACGCTTTGCTTCAGGTTAAATGAAGCTTTATTTGGACTAGTAGACCACCGTGCAGTGGTTGGTATAGCTGTTTACAACTATGCAAAATATAGCCAGTCTTTTAGTGCACTTTTGACATTGCAGGAATTGAACAACACATCCTGCTTTAAGGCTAAATGATTTATGTACTTTAAAATCATGGTAACAAAAAAATCACAAAGTGTTGATTTAGAGAGTGAGAAATATTGGGAACGTCGTTGATCAGGTATGTGATTGCATGTGATTGCAATGGTTTTATAGTTTATAGAGGTAACACTATCAATGAATTCCCAAATTTTTCGAAAAGAATTCTTGCACTGGAAAGGAAATTAACGTTAACTTGAAGCACGTACATGTTGCTAATACCATAGCTCTTCCATACCGATATCAGTACATTTACAGTAATTTGCGTAATATGGCTTGGAGGAAACTCTTCTTTTGTGGAATTGAGGTTTATAATAACGCCAGTCCATGATTTAAATGTATGGCATAGTAATTAAGGTGCCAACCTGAAACTTAAATTTTGAACTGAAAATTAATACATGTTAATGTGATTGATAACAATAATTGATTTTTTCTTCGTCTTACTGTATGTGTATCACAATGTTGTCAGTTCACGGAGGATGGAGTCGCTGGACGGAGTGGTCAGAGTGCTCTGTCAGCTGTGACTGGTGCCGTCGTCAATCGCACACGGACATGCACCGACCCGGCACCCAAGCATAGTGGGCTCCCTTGTGAAGGCTCTGCAGAGGACTGGATGACGTGTGCAAGCAACCCCTGTCCAAGTGAGTGCCATTAGATGTGATGGTTGATAATGTAGCATGGTATTTATGGAAGGAAAGGCAGGAATATGGCAGGGCTAGTGGGCTCAGAAAAAAATGGAAGAAATAAGCTCCAGATTCGGATTATGGGGGCATTGTGATTTATTGTTTACAGTGTGACTTTTCTCTCAAGAAGGACTAACTCAAGAATGACAAATGCAAGACATGTGCATCACCCATGGTAGTACATATAAGAGATTATGTGTCACACTGTAAGGTCTTGATAAAAATCAGAAGTCGATAAATACCGTTATGTAGCTATATCTTCATCAATAGCCTGTAATGATATATGTGGCTGATTAATCGGCTGTCATGTGTAGGAACCCAATGTGGTAGGGTATGCCTTAAAAATCTTTCATCCAGGCTGTTCTGTGTTATTATGAGCCTTCTAGCAGCCAGCAATATATATATGCCTCAGATCTGCCTGTGGTATTATAAGAACTACCAAGTTAGCTGTGATGTGAAATTAAGTAAATACAATATTTTTGCTTTCTTAAATTATGAAGTAGAAATCACATATCAAAATTGTAACTTTCTCTCTTTAGAGATTCTGACTTCCATGATTTACATATGGCATACTACATATGTTTTGTTTTTCTCTTGTAAGTGGTGGTACCTTGTGTCAACAACCATTTTTAGTCTACTAGTAGTAGTGATTGCTATGCAAGTCCTGCATATATCCATACTTCATTCTAGACTTTAAGTCCTTGTAACATTTTTTAACATTCAAAGTTAAGCCATCTCTTCCAGTTGGACGTTATTGAAGTGGAAACTTAAAACACCATTAAATTAAACTCAAACATCATTATAAGCTTCTAATTTTTTTCTTTTATCTTTAATGATTTTGCTTATATGTTTGCATTTTTGTAAGTGATTTCAGTATGTATCTATGATCTAGCCAAAGTTTTGTGTTGTCTCTTTTGACTCTTTCACTCTTGTTTAATAATTCATGTACTAGAACTTATTTGCCATAAGTAATTTTTACAAGCCATATCTAATTGTATCCCACATGTCAGGATATTTTTTTTTCATCTGATTTATTTTTGGTTTCACAGGTAATTGATAGAATGGCTTTCTTAGTTGATGTTTTGTTATGATGATTCAAATGTGGGAAGTAAGATGTTAAAGTGTTATATACAGTATCATAAGACACAGGTATTATTTTTCTTTAAATTGAAACTGGGGCATTAGACAAAATTGTTTGTATGCTACTCAAAAGTTCAGTGTATTTTAAACTCTGAATGTTGTGTTGACTCAAATTCACATTTATCACACACAGTTGATGGGTTTTGGTCAGAATGGACCCCATGGTCTAACTGCAGCGCGCCATGTGGCGAAGGTGTCCAGGTGACCAGGAGGGAGTGCGACGACCCCCCTCCCCGACATGGCGGAGAAGACTGCGAGGGAGAGGGACGGAGGCAGGTGTATTGCACTATAGAAGAGACTTGTCGAGGTACTGTACTGCCCGTTAATTACAACATTCAATGCTGGTATCATCACTTCCTGAAGATAAAAGTCTTCATTTGAGTTGTTCAGTGAGATTGTTTGTCTTTGTTGAGGTTATAATGCTATCTAATTGGTGGTCATTCATTGTTGGAACTTTCGCCTGCATGTTAATCTATATGAATCATGTAGTCGACAGATGATGACAAATCAAAGGAGCACAGGAGTTCGGTCTCAGTGAGGATTCAAACTCCTACAAATCTGAACAAAGCTAACAAAGCAACTGAGGGGGGGGGGGCTGGATATATAACCACATGGCCACTGAATGGTGTGTTTTGGAGGGATTATATGAAGGTGTGATAATTAAGTTACTTACATACTTCTTTTTGTGCTGTATTTTCACATTTGTTACTAAGGATGGACATTTGAGGACCAGGCCCTCTGCTCGTTCTCTTGAGACTGCCCTTCTCAATCTGCTTGCATAACCTGACCCTTGTGCAATAGCAAATTTTTAAATTGATATTTTCCCATGGTCCCTAACATTAAATGGCGAAAGTTGTACTTCGATTCCCAATTCCCGCTGGTTGCGGTGTAGTGGATCAGAACAGTGGGACATGACGTGGTGCACACGTCATCACTGTCAACTAAGTAATTATGTTCCAGACATCTAATCAATCCAGATAGAACTTTGAGGCATATTTATAAATGTCAGATTATGTGCCAGTTGCCATGATTTTTTTTATTGTCGGTATGGTACTGTTTTCATGTTTCAGAGGAAGTACCAGTTCCTGTTAACAGTCACTGCATCGGTGCACCTCAACGGTCAAACGTTGTCAGTTGTCCTCCAATGGGCAATCATCCCTCTTGATCTGAAGGTGGAGTACTTCATTCTTCAGGTAAGGTGCATGATGGGCTTAGGTGACTTCTTCATTGTCTTTATTGGACCTTCTAATATTTGTTTAAACCCTACAGAATCATACTCCTTTGACTTGCCACAAGTCAACAGAAAAAGACCAATTTTATGTTAGGCTCTTCAAATACTGCTTTATTATTGTAAAATAGCAATGTGTTTTTTCTGGTTAAGGACTTGGTTTACACCTTCTGCATACTCTGTCTTCTCAAGCATTAAGTTGCTACCATGTAATTCTGTGCAGGAAAACAGTGTTTAACTGATTGTACAAAGGCTCTGCACAGAAGTTTACTTTACTAATTATGAGTGCAGGACAGTGATATCAAAGCATCCTTATCATCAATAGTGTGGTTTCAGGTGGTCAATATAGATGCTGCTGAAATGACTCAAAACGTTTTACCCATAGAAACATGGCATAAAGGGAAGGGGGGGTGGGAGAGAAGAATGGGGATGGTACTCAAGTTTGTGATAATGGAAACATGTTTGTATTGGTAAAAAGTCTGTGATAGCTTGGCCATTCAGCTCGGATCATCAGTTGGGTCCGGAAACCCCTACGGACCCCCATTTTAGATGTCACTCTGCAAAGTACCTATTTTACTCCCCAAAGAGAAATTGGAAATCCACTTTATACTACATCTGCATGTTTGTTTCATGCATCTTTCGTCGTTGATACCAGGCATGCCTTGACTTTATCAAATAGACGATGATCGGCTGTTACTTTCTCTCCTCGCAGGTAAAGAGCCTTGTGTCGCCAGGCAGCAAGCAAAACACGTCCAGCGAGTGGGAGTCTTACGCGTACTTACCACAGGGAGCCAGAAGCATGCCGATACGTGACGTGGATAATACCGGTCTGTTTTTGTCGACTTTTCATGTCAGACTGATTGCGAAGACGGAATTTGGTGAAAGACGGTCGGAGGAGCAGTCCTTCGATGGTAAATTAACTGCACTTCACTTTGTGACACTATATTGTCAATCAGTCAGTGATTGTGTAGAATTTGTCAGCACCAAGGGAAAGGCTGAATATCATTTGATCATACATGATATATGGATCTACTTAATATTTGGATCTAGTTAATATTATCAGCAAAGATGCTTCCCCTCTTCGTTACGCGTGTTTGCCGATGGGCGTTGTAACCGCTATCCCCCCCTCCGTGATATGAAAGTACAGCTCAAAAATAAAAGTCCTAGGCATTTGAGAATGATCCAATGTTTTTTTGACCATGTTATTGTTGGCGATCTGAGTTGGTTAGAATCATTGTGAGGTGATGAGAATGACCTGTAGTGATGAGGTTGGTAACAAGATACATCACACTTAGACAATAGAATGGTGAGGTTGGAAAAACATGCATATGATTTAAGCGGCCTTGTTCAGCATTTCTGATGAAGTGAAAGTTTCATAAAAGTGAACCTCATTTGCATACTTACTTTACTTGTTGTAGAAGTTGAGGTGGTAATTATGTGGTCTATGGGAAACTGTGCTGAGGTGGCCCCTGAAATGTTGACCCTTAGACACACTGTGTTGCTTTTGATGTGACAACCAAGTCTTACTTGCTTGTATCTGGTTTGCAGTGTGTGAAATTGGAAGGGGGCTAGGCTTACACCATTATCCATACATGATAAACACTATTTAGTTTACCTACTCATCGGTTTGATTGTCGTATACTGCCTGAGTCGTTGCGTATCCCATCCTTTGTAAGTTCATTTCAAAGACACCGGCCAGAAACTTCTGCACCCTCCTACGATATTAATTAAACACTTTTGAATGATTTTAAGAAAACGTCAATGCGATGAGATTGACTGTTATGTCGTTTAAGTCCCATTCATTGCATATCTTTATTGATCTAATTTTTCTAGTCATGATTTCCTTCCGTTTGATTTTCCTCGCATCATCAGTTGCAGAGTATCTGGCAAGCCTGGAAACAGATTCCGGTCCCCCGGTAGCAGTTCCCTTCTCCACACCGATCATGCTCACCCTGTTGTTCATCGCCCTTCTATCTACCGGAACGTCTTGATGGTTGGAAGCTTCCCTAGAACCATCACCTTTGAAAACATCAAATTCAGGGATCAAACAAACGGTAATTCAGAGAACAGCCTAGAACAATGTCTGTTATGACTGCCAGTTGGTAGTGTTAATTTTCTCCATTTTTCTAGGATTCTGACAAAGCTCTCTTATTTTGACGTTACCACTTTACATTCCCAAATTGTTAATACCATTGCAGGTCAACATCTTATTGAACAAATGTTTCTTTTGTTTTGCATTGATCTTAACTTACATTGTTCACCATTTCACAGTCTCTATGTAGTTCGTAATTTTTTAAAAACCTTCTCCAAACGTTGTATTCACCATTCTTGTATTCACCATTCTTATTTTGAATTGAAAAAAGAAATAACTTTTGATTTCCAGAGTTGAATCTTAATTATAAAATATCTACTTTAATAAATTGCATTCCTCTTGAAAATAAAATGATTTGGACATTAAACGAACTATAGACGATAATAGACAAGAAGGGGCATTGTAAAGAGATTTCTCATAGTTATTACTCTATCAAAAAAGCAATTTATTTGAAAAAGTTCACAGTACAAACAATTAGACAAATTTTTATCCAAGCTGAAATTTATGTAAATTGTGTAAGTACGTTCTTTTTTAAAGTTCTTTTTTTCATTTCCATTCTACTTTCAATTCCATTTATGTATTCCTACAAAGTATCACAGAAACGAGACATGATATTTTGTGTTCATGAAATAGTGACTTTACGCCTAGTATGGTTGTATATGAAACTTAATGTCAAAATTTCCTAGAGTATTAAAGTTTTCTCGAATGCAAGATTAGTTTTATATTCTTTATTGGTCACATAATTAAAATGCTACCATCATAAAAAAGACACAATGCCTCTCTAGGTGTCACTTATTTCAACAATGAAATATACAGTGGCCCAGTCGACCTGCAGTCATGGAAACCTGTGGAAAAGTCATGAAAGTTTTGGAATAAATTATTTCAAGGTCTGGAAAAGTTTCAAAAGTCAGAAAAAATGTGATGAAAAAGTCCTGGAAATTTAACAGTGACATTTTCTTTTCTTTTTCAGTTGTAAAATAGAAATGTATTTTTATCACTTTTAATACCAAAATTTATTATTCTCTTCACCTCGAGTTGCTTTTGACTTTTGTTGTTACAGTTAGAAAGTATGAAAAAAGGAGGAAGGTGATGGGAATTCTTTATTTCTTCCTGGGAAAGTCATGGAAATGTCATGAAAATTTATTCCTAAGAAAGCACAGGAACCCTGATTATACTCAAGGAGGCAACAATGACCTTGCACCCACTGCAGATGGGTTATGTGATCTGGACGTTTGCTCCAGCCCTTCTTAATTGTAGGCTGTAATGTGGTCCAGTACCATACTACCTGCCTTCAAGGTTAAGCTAGGTGAAGGTGCCCATGATAAAACATCGTAATTTGGTCGAATGCAGTCTATCATTTGGTCCAATGTAGCGTCACTGTAAATAACCTTTATTACTGTGATGAAAACAAAACAGGCGGAACACGAATGAATTACAAGGATTTAGAGAATTTAAGCAATATTAGAGATAAAAGAGTTGATTGGTACCATCACTTTCAATTACCAGTTGTACTTTCTGCTTAATTGTAATATCTTGAATGGTCCTGACTCCTGAATGGATTGGTATCATTTAAAGAGAGAAGCTGACAGAAATGTCCATTTATGGAAATTCTCTGAAATTTTGGATGTACAAAAGACTCAGTGGACTCAGTAATACATTGTTATGTAACTGACGTCATAGTAATTTACAATAATGGGGTCATATCAAGGAGCCCAGGTATTAGTAGGTGTTACGTGGAGCACTTCCATGGTTTGGGTCAGATGTCGTTTCTTACTTGTGTTGGGATCTATGGTGTGCACAAAGGTTTTCAAGTCATAACTAGGAATTGAAACCATTGTTTGAAGCTCTGCCTCTGGTGGAAAAAGAAAGGTGATATTATCAGGAAACAACCTGTGAACGTTTTGTGCTTGAATGAAACCCAGAGGTAATTATTCTGCTCGGTGTAAGGAGAACAAACATAGGGACAGGAGAGAAAATATACAGTTTATTGTTAAAATGAGACAAAAAAAGACGTAATGATTTAAAATTCCACTCCATTTCTTAATTATCAGGATTCCTAAAGACTTTAAATGTTTTCAGAGATGACAATATTATGAGATGAAATATGACAGCATTGATTTAACGGCAAGATACCGCTCACTGCGTGTTTGTGGCAGTACTAATCTCAGACCAAAAACATTTAGCATATGAGAGCTACTTTTCATGGGAATGATGATATCTGCTGCCTGATTGTGTTCTTTGGGCTCTCAGTTACATGAGGCCGTTTTTGTGCACTACAGTACTTCTTCATTACATTGCGTCATCACCAGCAAGTGCTTCTTGTAGGACAACAAAGATGTTAGATAATTCAGAAGAAAAATCCAATCAGATTTATAGCTAGAACTGGACTGAAGTAAAAATTTCCCCTACCAACCGAAATATCCAGATTTAAAAAATCTCGTATAACTACTAGCTAGTTTTGTGTTTTTCTTGTGTGTGTGTGTGTGCTAGTTTTTTTTTTTTCTGGTGTGTTTGAGGGTGATGTATATCAATATTCAGTTATTCGATATAGTCTGCATTCATTGAAAGGCTCTAGAAAAAGTCAACATCATCTGACCTGATCAAGTTTTATCTCGTAGCTAGCCCTTTGATCTGACCTATTGATGGAATATTCCTGCTGATACCTACGACTTCTTTGACAACTGCTCAAGATAATTACAAAAAGACACCGTTAAGAAGGGTAGTAAGACAGTATAGGCTAGTATTAGCAGATAGCCAAAAGGGTGGTTCCATGACCACAGAAAGCGTAATTGATAAATCTATACTGCTATTAATTAGAAAAACTTCCTAATGAGGTGGGACAAAATTCGACATCCGACCTTTCATAAATTGTCAGAACCACAATTGGCACATTTTATAAACACGTATTCATTACATGAATTTTCTGCGACAAGCAGGGCAAGTACAGGTATAGCGTTTATCGAACAGTTGGCATTTTTCTGATGTCTAAATTAACATGCATGTGCCACCACTGGTGCTACAAGTACTCAAAATATTCATGTACGTAGGACCGGTGGGTTACTACCACCGAATTTCCCCCCTTATCGTAAGAATGTGTTTGTAAGTGAAATTCAACTATTCTAGGAAAATGACGTCATTGGTCTAATTTTCATCTCGGTTGCCTTCAGTGATATGTTGAGACCTCTCCACTCGGACCAGACTAACCCTTGGGTGCCCGTTTCTTCGCCATCCTTACGATAGATGCCATTGAGGTTGCTATGGTAACAATTAGTGAACCACCATCCTGATTCGAAATGTGCGGCACAGTTTCCCCGCACAGCACCATCGTTGTCATAGTCTGGTGTGGTGAAGGGGGCATACTTGTGATATTTCAAAGCATCGCCTGTCAAAATGACATTATCATAGAGTGATAATAAATAAACTGGCTGCAGTTTCTATTAAACCTGCTGTAATGATTTTAAAATTCTCAATCGCACAAACGATTTATAGGACCGAGACAACTGCACTTAGGTACATGCCATTATGGAAAACATATTTGACACAATTAGCGTCCATTACAACTTCAAACTTTACCACTTCGATCATAACAGCCCCATTTTCTACTCTTTACCCACATCTAAATTACTTAACTTTTGGAGCAATGCCAGTTTGAGCTTTTTCTATGGTAGGCTACATCTGCTATTATCTTAAGCTATTTTTTTTTAAATTTGGAGGGGGTCACACGGAATACGGAAATTTTTAGCACTTGGCATAAACTGCATGAGCCTGAAATAAGAAGGGAAGTGGATATTATCTTCTTCACGCTCATCATGTTATTTTTCATTCGATTTAGCATCCCTTGAAATACTGACGTCATACCTGCGTTTCCACCGGTGTAATTACCGATCAGAAGTTTGTATCCCGTCCCTTCGTCCCCGACCTTAAAGTAGCTGTACAGAGCTAGAGTAAAAGCGTCCCGGAAATCTAGCAGTTCTATTCGAAGCTCGTAGTCGTCCTGTGCGGTCATCCAGAATAGACGTTCGTTGCCGACCCAGTAGTCTGAGTGCTTACTCCCGAAGCCATTTCGATAATCTCTCCAGCCACGATTAAAGCCCGTTGATCCGTCAGTGCGTCGTTGAATGACCTGTTCGGTTGTTTGGACGTAAAATTGCAAAGGAAACATTACAACTAATCCCCGGGGATGAAGATGGGGGGGGGGGATTCTGATAAATAATGTGTGGTGGTCTGATCACTTTCGGGAAACGTTATAGCATTGGACTCTAGGTACTGAGAACCTGTGCATTTTGGAGAACATTTTCAGCACCTAATTTTGTGGCATCGTCACTTTTGTGATAGTCTCTGTGATAGTGGCGGTAATACGAGAGCCCATGTTCACACTAAGTGCTTCACGAAGGGGTTCTGGATGGCGAGGGTCGAGACTGGGGGGAATCTATGATGTAATTTGTTTAACATGTACATATTTTGCGAGTAATGGTATCGGTTTGACGCATTGTTTAGCATTAAACTGCTGACAAAATACGTATCTCTTATTGCTGAGAACTTTCAGAGAACCCTGCAGCCTCTACCCCAACCCTCAACCCTACCCCCCCCCCTATCACCTAGAAACAAACGACGACTCTGCCATTACAGTTGTGATGTACGTATATACTATCCCAAAAGAAGTTGAAAATGGCGAAGTTTGAACCTGCAGCTTTAAAAACTGCGATATTTTCCACGAATGTTAATTAAGAAAGGGGGGGGGGGTGTTGGATGGTGAGGGGAGTTACCTGTGTGACATGAATCATTGGTCATCACTGTGGAACATCGAAGTCAAAAGTGATACATCCCACACTAAAAGGAAGCAGTTGGGTTACCCCTGTGTATAATAGCCTATTGTGTGGGTATATATTAAAAGGACAAGGAGCGTCTGAACATAGATTTCCAAGGTAAATCCTCGCTCCTAAAAGACGTGCATTGGCCGCAGAGAACGAAAGTCGAAAATTTATGGTAGCCTACCATAAATGTATGCTTCCATTATTTCGAATATATGACACCATGATTCAAATTGATGTTAAAGGGATTGGCTACTGAAGAAATTTGATACTCATAAAAGCATAAATATTTTTCTCTCTTCATTGGTAAAAAGAACATTTCAATAGCATGTTGGATTCAGAAGTATGATTTTTTTTAAAGAAATACTTATTTTATATGGAACATTGCACAAAGGGGAACTTGTGATGTCATCCATGCACAAACGCGATGGATATCCTTTGTGTTTCTTTGTAATCTTGGTTGTCTTAAAAGAAAGATTACAATATACCGCAGTTTAAGAGATGTGACCTTAATTTCTATAACAGTCTTAAGTTTAATCTTCAATATACTCAATCTACATTTCCTGGTGTCAAATTTTCAAGTTTAATTGAGGATTTAAATTTCAAAGGAAATCAAAGGTTTTTTGAAATAATTTCCCACTGTTACATCGAAAGTACTTGGAACATTAGTTCGAGATATGACACCACAGTTAAATAGTATAATATACTGTCTCAAAGTTACAGTACCATCAAATGGTAGGATTTTGCCAAGTTGACGGTCATACAAACTGGTCGTTACAATTTAACACTCACCGTCCATCCGCCACCGTCTGTCTCCATATCACAGTGAACAGTGAAGGGTTCCTCGCATTCTAAAGGTCGGATTTTGAAAACACCTGATGGTTCAGTCACTTCACTACAGTCTTTAGGATAATCATCACCGGTGTCTCGTCCTAAATCTTTGATTATTAAAAATGAAAAGAAAAGTGAAAGGTGATCGTGAGGTGTCGTTGTGTACACTAGGGCTATGTGCCGTGGAAAAGTTTGATAAATACTGTAGTTAACACCTTACATGAAGTAGGGCCACGTAGTAATGCTAATATGCAAAGTGTGCGGCCATAGTCATGTATCGGTGTTGCAAAGGAATATCAGTAGTGTCCTCTATACTATGTGGTATTCTACAACTTTTAGCCATCCGTTATTGAGATCCTCCCCTGTGATTGGTTAAAAGGTCACCTCGACTCCAAATTTGGCGGGATAACGGACTCCGTTACGCCTCGTCCGTTATTCTGTCGAATTTGTGATTTGGACTGCTAACATATTCACCAGTAATAGTACGCCAAATGTAATTAATTCCTTAATTACCAAAGAATGATCAGTGATGTTGTGGGTTAGTTCATGGTATTAGCAATACAGAAACAATTGGTACCGTGAAATATGAGTCAAAGTATTAACAATATACAAAAGGTAATTATTTACGTTATATATTACTCAATGGTATCAACATTATGGTAGCAACATTATAGAGAGGACTATCAGTGGTGTTTGCATATAGGCCACTGCGTGGTATCAACAAAATACATGGTAACTAATGAAGTCCTATATTACTTTCTGATATCAGCAATACACAAAGAGTGGTATCAACAACATACAAAGGGAGATTAATGAAGTCATTACTACATTACTTTCCTCGACGGAACGTAGAAATAGACCTCATTGTAAATCACCTCCCAGGCAAAAACATTCCCTAGAGAGACCACTGAGGGAGACACACTCGGCCACTGTAATTAGGTAAAATAATCAAAATATATTGAAAAAAAATTCTTAAAATTGCTAATTCCACACAGGAACACATTTTCGACCTCTAGGAATTAGGGGACTTGTCTGGTGGAATGTTACGTAAAGAATCAACTAAATATACTTCGTATTTAACCAGAAGCCAGAATAAAGGAGTAAGGAGTTCAAAGCAAAATAAATACTGATTTTCCTTTCCTGCAATCACCCGATTTTAAAAATGTCACCAAGAACAAAAGAAATAGTATGTCGGGTTAACCAAACGCTATTTTTAAACATTTTTATTAATGTAGCCAAATGTATGTTCGTCCCTAGAGGTTTGTTTTAAAACAAAATATGTTAAAATGCAAATACCGGGACGATGTACGTAAAGAGAATTCTTGATACTTTTCAGCAAATTTGTCCCAATGTAGAACTGTTTCGTATATTGTTTTTTGCAAGCCATTGAAGTTATCGAAATGACAAATCACGTCTCCATCTCAACATCTCTCTACAAGAGATCGAAATCATGACAAAATTTCCAATAATTGATCATTTTTTGTGCACACATTCAGCATAATATAGTTGTTGATAATCAAACATTACGAGATTCCTACCGTTTTGTTGTAGGCCCGACGAGCTGACCTTGTCATCGATTTGTGCAATGAGATTCTTCATGGCGGTATATTCGATATCGGCATTGCTCATCTAAACGTCAGACAACAAATAGTTACAGTAAGTCAAAAGAAATAATGTAAGGAACAAAGTAAAGTGGAATCATTTCAACATTCAACGAATAATCTAAGCCGAGTGGTGACGATCCAATTCAAGTCCAATTTCAGAGCTGAGACGAATTAATACGGTGGGGCTGGAGGGGGGGGGGGTAATATTTGCTCTGATTTCCATAAAAGCAACAATGGAAGTGTTCACAGATCAGCTACTATCACTTAGTCAATTTTTGGAATGCCTTATGCAGGCTATAGTCTATTAACAAAATGGCAACCTATCCCTCCCCCTAAAAAAATGAGTGAAATAAAATATAAACTTAGGAGCAAAATCAAAACTTGCAAACCTTAATATATCTATTAGTACTCATTATAACATGAAATATAGGTGATATCGAGTTTGTAAGGTACATGTAAAAACTCTTCAAGTCACTATGGTGAAGTGATTTTACAACCTAACCTGAATAAAAGCAAAGTTTGTACGGTTTTGTTTTGTCAAAGTGCCTACATGATTTGTGTATTGTTAACACTGTTGACGCAACCCTTTGTCTATGTACAGATGAAATAATGATTATTCACCGGAAGTGACGTTTTACCCTTGCCATCCACACCAACCCAATCATGCAATTTCAAAATAGAGAAATAGCCATTTTCATACATGGCTCATTTTTCCTTCTTTTCTGTGCTTTTCTTGGCATTTTCTTTGCCCAGTCATATTTGTTTGCACCACAATAGAAATAAATTACGAATTAATATATAACATTGTAGACCTGTATACCGGTAAAATATGACTCACGTAGATGTTCTCAATACGAGGAGTAGTCACAGAACAGCCGAGACGTCCAATGGCATCACCCCCAGGGTCGTCCTCTGCTAGAACATGTGACGTCATCAACGCCGTCATAGATGCCAACAACAAACATACGGCCATCTTGAATGAACAAGAGGGAGGGGGGTAGTCATTTAATAATTTAGGTAATACACAAAAGCATGGAAAACAAACTGGAAACAATCTTTTTGTATCACCGAAATGTTCATTTGTGTACCCTTACTTATTGTAAAATTTTGGACATAAAGAAAGTATAGCCTATGGTTAATTAGTTTATTGATTAGTCGATGCACGGTAAAGTCGTAACGTTTTCGCCAGCAGAGTACAAGTTAGACTCATTGCCATGCTTGACAAAGTCATTATTCGTTGTGGATTTTACTGGCAATCTCCCATTACATGAAAAAAAAAAAATATACAGCGTACATGTTCCATTGAAAAAGAAGTTACTTTACTCAAAATTCTTCTTAGAGAGATACAATTCACGAAAAGGGTTAATTATTAATTATATCAAAGAAAGCAAAAGAATGAAGGAAGATGTAAGAAGATAAAGGCCTTACACATTGATTACGGTATACCGATTCATCATTTCTATTAATATTTCGCAGTGAATATCCAGCCTGGCGCTCACGTTGAGTAGCTGCCTATTAATCCATTAACCGTACTACCCATTTCTCTCTTCAATGGTGACGCATGTTTAAAAATATCACATGTGCATTCAGAACACGTACTTATCACATGTCATACAAATTATCAGTGTTTCACCCTGTCCAAAACTCATTTTCTAAATACCACCAGCAAGTAAAAAATGGTCCCCTTCCCCGACTTCACCCATATTTGAATATTTCTAAAATTGAAACTCACCGTCCACTTAGTGAGATGACACGAAAGTATAAAATGGCCGACGGGTTTCTTAACAAAAGTAGTAGGATAAGTTTCTAGCACGATGATATAGAGAAGTGATACCACTTTCCAGACAGAAACAGGAAAACCGTTGTTATGAAGTTTTTTCCTTAATATGTTTTGGGTCAGCGAAGGAGTTCCTGTCGTTCGCTAATGTGTTGTGACATCCCGTCTGACCGAGAAGCTCTCTCTTTGTCCATGCAGTCATTGATGATATAGAAGTCGCTAGCTCTAAAGGCCTAATATTAGGTCTAAATCTTTTTTATTTGTAGTTATATTCTCACAGCGGCACTGGATAGTATCCTGTTCACGGTGATGTGTTCTGCTGATAAACAAGATTACATCACCCAGTGTAAATTTCGTAGAAGGATATGGCTATTCATTGGTCTTTTAGATCAAATATGTCCACAGACAATCTTTAAACGTTTCATAAGATATCGTCTTCTCAGTTATTCACAGGGGTATGCAATGTGTCTACATGCCATGAAAGTCACCTTAAAAAAAAAATCAAAAAAAAAAACAGTTTGATATGTACTACATATGTTTTACCATAAATGCATTATACATTATGGAAACGCTTTGAAAGTTTAGTACCACTACACTGGTGATTACTATAAATATTATGTTTTTAAAGTACTAACATGACATCCTGAAAATCATTATACCTTTTGTTATATCAGTTATGTGAAAGACATACCCCTCCCCTTCCGGCCCTACCACCACCCTCTTCTTTTCAGACTGAGGGACTATCATTACGTGAGACTTCATACATGCAAAGTGCACGTGGTAGGCACTTCAGTAGCGCACACCAGGGAGCTCCCTGTGCATACAAATTTATCAGCGCAATAGACAGGTATAACTGTAAACCACATTGGCACTAGCTCCCCTCATGAGAAATTATCCGCCGCCATGTAATTTTGTATACTGCCCATGAAAACATCATGCAGGTAACTGGGGTGGGTGTGATGGAGGGGGTAGATAAGGAACTCCGCAGTGTGTGATAATGTTGCCCCATGCATTTATTTCACGTAGAAAATATGAATTCTCTAAGCATGTAATTATAATTCGATCCCCACACAACAAACAAACTTACCTACGGTAAGCTGTAAAATGGCCTGCGCTACCCTCTGACAGTTAGGGGTGGGGTAAATGTCTAAAAGGGTTTCTCTGAAAAAAAAAGCTATATTCACGTGTAATGCAATACAACAAAACGGTACCCTATCAGGATGTTGTGGAGGGGAGGGGTTGGTGGGGAGGGGGATGTAAATGCCAATCTATTCCAGGTGGCACCGACCCTGAGTACAAACATCATTGCACACTGATAGTTACAATCGTGGGAATACAATCACTGACAAAGGTCAATTTCACTGGGAAAGGAGGCTTCTCAATGAATTCCTGAAACTAGTTCTGTCCGGTATTCTTGTCCATGTCCGGTGTAAGGACAACATTCCTTGAAAGAGGTACTTAGATCTATTAGACATTGAGTGAGGTATCACATAATGTACTGGGATATGGTCATCGTGATAAGCCGTGTATCGACCGGTGGGTGTCCCTCTGGAACTCCGCCTGCAGGAATACTTTCAGACTCATATTTGCAAAACTCTCTATCGCAGAATCCAAGAAACATGAGTGATATCTGGCAGGGGCGAACTACCAACACTTCTTTGTCATTTGACGAACACGCCCGGGAGTTCTTACAATATCCTCCTGACACACTAATGTTCCAAACCGGATAACCTTGACGGTTGTGCTCACAGTCCAACTGGTAACTCTTGCACGACAATTTTCATGTGAAACAGAGAGGGCGCAGCACTTGGGTCAGATGAATTAATCCTTAATATTCAATGTGTGTTTAGACCATTTTAGGCTTTTCGAATGTCAAAACGGATCACAGTGTTTCGAGAGAGGGATGGATACCAATTACGTTGTTCTAAATGAAACAAAAACAAAACAATAGCAATTGCTCGTTAGTTTATTCTTCCCGCTTAAATTCATAACGTGTGTGGTAACATCACATTACAACATTCATGTCCACGACGAAGTATCGACATGTACTCAATAGAAAATAATGAACGAACAATTCTATTCATGTGGTTATCAAATATAATCAATTTAAAATGATCTGATCATTTGTAGAAACACTGTTTAGACGAGCGGTAGTTAAACAACTACGCGAAATATAGTAACACATGTTTGTGCCATCAAGCGGTATGTCATTTTGTACATTAATTATTCTTTGAAAATTAGCATTGCTTACAAAGAAAAACGAATGAAATATGAATGCCAAAGAAAAAAAGCAAGAAGTCAATAAGGCTACTAATCTATGTTTAGTTTCTACTCTATCTGGTTGATGATATCCAATACCTTGTATATGACATCATCTTACACTGCTCATACAAATTCATTTCTTGGGAAGAAAGGGTGAGGGTGGGGGTGAAGGGCAGTAACTATATGATCTCGTTTTTATCTAATATATTGTGACTGAGCTTGGACGAATCTTCATCTCTGTCGCTTTAAGAGAAATATTCAATCCCCTCCACTCCGACCAGATGATACCCAGAGGGTTGCTCTCCTCGCCGTCGATCCGGTAGATGCCATTTAGGTTGGCATGGTAACAATTAGCGAACCACCATCCGGATTGGAAGTGGGTGGCGCAACTTCCGGGTGAAGCCCTGTCGTTGTCCACATCCGGCGTACTGAAGGGGGCACGGTCGTGGTATGACATGGAATCTCCTGTAAAATAGAAATACAATAAAATATATTGAGACGTAGTTTATGAGTTCTCTTGAGTGGTGCTATATTAGACTTTATATCCACAGCTCACGAAGTGAGAGTTTGAGGCACAGTAAATTATGACTAGATTTGTTTCCCTCAAAGCTTGACATTATTCAACATAGTACACATTGTTACGTATTTTAACATTATTTCAGTAAAAGCAATTCATTAAAATCAACTTTGCTAAAATTGAATATATAATTTCAACGTAAATTTCATTTATTGAGGCATTCATTACTTGTTACGCCATATTTTATCCGTTTGTCTTTTATCTAAGATGTACGGAATATTCAAAGTCTATTTTTAATAAGCAGCCAAATTTATATATTTTACTTTTTTCTCGGTAACTGCAAAAAATAAAATCGTTGCATACTTCATATTTTCATATTTCTTACTTTCACTAAAAAAACAGAAATAGAAATACAAGCTTGTGAGCCGAGTATGAAGAACAATGAATGAGTAAGAAGAACATAATAATGAGTAAAGATTAAAAATCAGGGCATAGTGTAATAATGTCGTGCTTCGTATAGTCCGAAGTGTGAGCTCATGGGAAATTTTGAAGATGCTGATATTGCAGTTGATAAAAAAATTGTAAATCTCGTGTAAAGGTAGATGAAAAGTGTATCTGGATTTCTGAAAACAAAGAATTACAATTACCCGATGTCTTGCTATAAAAAAGTTGTTTAAATTGCAGCTTACACCGGACAACACAAATTGAAGTCAATGAGATTTATTTTACAACTGTATGATGCAACTGTCACTGGAGACATATTTTAAATTGCACCCTGGTTTAGTAGAACAAAACTTTTTTCGCCAAAGGTTTTTTTTTTTTTCTCGAAGCTTCACATTTGAAAGTCTGCCCACTCACTAAGATGTTGTGATGACTTTGCCACCGCATGCGTGTTACGTCACTATTAAAGGTTTTGACCTGTGCATTGCGCAATAATATCATAAAGGATAGCAAAGAAATGGAACGTAGGTTATTCGCGGTATACGCTAGAATGGTTTAAGGCACAATTTCAAATGGCAACAAAACAAAATGGACCACTTTTAACACCCAGACTACACAGTGACGTCACTTGATCCACTGGAAAATAAAATGTTGATATGCAGTAGAACCATTGCACATACTTGTGCATCATTACCTGCTGTGCTAAGGTGGCTTGCATAATCGCCGATTAGAAGTTGATAACGTGTACTGCTATCTCCAACTCGGAATTTGTAATAAACGGCAGATTTGCGATCGCCGTTAAAATCCTTCATATCCACCCTCAACTCGTAGTTCCGTTGGGCTGTCAGCCAATACAAATTTTCGTTTCCGATCCAGTATTCGGAATATTTGCTCCCGAAACCTCTTCGGTAGTCAGACCAACCTCGATGGAAGTTCACGGAACTGTCCTCCCTCCTCTGAATCACCTAAAATTGTGGAAAGACGCAAACAAATCCGTGAATGACAGGTAATTTTCTATGATTAAAGGTGATCGAAGTTATTGGAATCCATGATGCGCGATCTCTTCATAAAGACTAACAGTAACCACACCGAGACGAATCTCAGTAGAGGGAGGGAACGGAGAACATGATGGCCCCACTCAATAGTGGGTCAAAAATGTTCATACAATCACACCTAAGAAAACGATTTTTCTATATCATAAAATTTACTTCAGCATTGTACAATTTTTATAGGTTGCAGTAAATCGCTCTTGATTACATTCAGCTACAGAAAACGTTTTCCAAAGAGGAGTCGTTCCGGACCCCTTCTCCATATCGCTGTGTCGTTAGTTTGATAAGTCCCAAACAATAGACTTGAATCCGTGATAGAACAGTAACTAGGAAAAAACCGTACACTTCCGACTAAGGCAAGTACATGTGCCAAGCAAAATATGGCACTTTTCTGAACGACACCCATGATAATTAACAGTCCTCCGACCTTCAAAGACATTAGGCCTAACTTTCTTCTTTACGACTAATGAATAGAAATATAACCTATTTTACACAGCACGTCTGAGAATTTGAACAAATTTGTAACAATGAAATATTTTAATCATCGACACGTATGGTGAAGCTGTGGGTAAATGCATCAGTTTTCACCTCTGAGTATGTGTACCGCAATCACAGTCATTTCTTCCATAAACCACGCATAAAAATACCTGAAGCGAGATAATCGCCAGAATTTATGACTTCGGTACAGCCAGCATCTGAAACAACAGCAAATATCTCTAGGTCCAACTTTTCTCGTCCAAGTATTGTTTGAGAAAGTTTCAATAAGACCATTGCCCCTTTCCTATACTTTCTATTCTCACATCAAGTGTGACGTCTTATCCAGAGGTCGTTTTCACCGAAGTCATTACATGTACCTTTCTATGGACATTTGGACGGCAACCGGTTCGTATATCTCTTACATGTATTACTCTACTGTTGCTTTTCGTCTGCCCATTTACTTTCAAAAGACTGTTTTAAAGGGGCTCATTGAGTTGATATCAGTAAAGATTGCGGTGATTTTGAAGTATACAAACACACGACAATACTCACAATTAGCATGATTAATCAAGTTTCACATCCAATAGTTATATGAAAACTGTCAATTTTTTTGAATTTTTGACCGTTACTTGCTCTGATTGCGTGCATGTGAATGTACTAATGTGAAAATGTCTGGTCACAAAGTTTCAAAAACCAAATTTAATCGTTGGTTACTCACACATTAATGTTCCAACGTATGTAAAACTTTGGGATCCTTTTAGTTTGACTGTTTGTCATTAGTATGTGAAGGAAACTTGACCGGTTTAGAAAAATTGAGTGAATTTCACAAAACAACTCAATGAGCCTCTTTAAGGATCTACTTGAGGTGACATTTACAAGAACACTAAGCAAATAATACTAAGTTAACCAACACTGTTCGCCATTCCGTACACATAGCTTTCCTATTGCTACGCCATTGCGATGGGTGCCCGCAAAGATTGGTGTTTTCACCGGGGGCCCGACCGACGATGTGATGACCCCGTTGTCAAATTGATACTCCGGATCAGATGTTTAACTAAAGTACTTGTGATAAAATTCAGCATGGTATCTAAGAACAATTCCACTACCTCGTATTTGAGGTACATGACTGTTATAATAATGTACAAAGCATATACTGACTTCATAACGAACTCATCTTCTACTGGAAGTTACAGTTACCGGTACTCGGGTAACCGACAGACTATGGACAGGACCACTCGTGTCCGAATTTATGGACCCGGTGCACACACTAGTCAATGTGAGCTGGTAAAGTTTGCAGCCGTCAACAAAGTTGATCACGTGGACTCATATATGCATCACGTGACGATTTTAACATACATCTTCAATTACTCTATGCTTACCAGCCAGCCCCCTCCATCAGGTCTCCATGTCACAGTATACTCGTATAGGATTCTGGTATTCAGCCGGTCGTATCAAGTAGACGCCGCTACCCAAACGTCGGTCAATCGCATCACAATCGATTGCATAGGAGCCGTGACGGTTAACATCCACTAATAGTGAAGAGACGAAATCACAAAAAAGTCACCCAACTTCCTCTCTCTTTTTTTTTTGTTTCAAATCGATCAAAATAAATTAAAAAGAGGATAGAGGTAGTTGTGGTGTGACAGATACATCTTACATTAAGTTGATGTTGCACTTTCTTCTTCCAAATCGGGTATGAGCATCTCTATAAAAGATTTGTGCAAAATTGATCTGCCAATAAGCATATTCAGTTCAGAAAGTTCCTGCATGATAAGACAGAAACGACATTGAATTTTTGAATCATTTTATGTTGATATCCCACACATAATATTCATGACTTATATCCTTTATATTTTCAGCTAGCTTTGATCACAGAATGTTGTTGTTTGAAAGTTATCAAAGTTTCCCCGGCCTCTAGAGGTAACGGCATTGCAAATCTACAGAAATTAGTGTTGTTGTTGCTAAAATTATTTGTTGCTCTAATACCTTGGATATCCAATTTGCTAGCCACCACCTGAAGGTCTTCCAAAAGATCCTGAAACTGCACTTGCGCATCGCTGATCTGATGAAATGAAAAAAAATAACGAGAAACTAAATTATTTTGCCTCTTCCAACTTGAATTCCTCTTAAAATGTGAAATCACCTTTCATTTCTAACGACTGTGTCGTCAGAAGAGAGTCGTAATTGATTCTTAGTTTGCAAAAAATCTAGCACATTCGTGATCTAAATTTTCCCTAAATAGGACGATTTATAATATGAAGGATTTATGCACGAGGAAATTTAAACATTACTTACAAGACACATAAAGATATAATTTTCAGGGGACTGATTGGCCCACAAACCTTGATGAGCTCTTTAAAGTTGAACACGGATGTATACACGGAGTATACTGTATATCGAACACGAAGGTATAGGAGCATATTATAAACAAACACAATACCTGCATCAGGAAATAGAGAGGGGTGGGACAGACCAGAAGTATGAAGTTATACCGGAATAATTGCTCCCTGAAAATGGTAACCCCCATCCCACCTCCACCATTTTCCTCCCACCAAAAACATATATATTTTACTTTCCTGCCACATTTTAAGTCAGTCGGGGAAACGGTCCCGTCTGAGATCGCCGTAGATATGAAGCTAGGATGAACAAGCTTAATAATTAAATTGAATTTTATGGACTTCCGGCCGTAACCGTGGGACGAAATTTTTAAAAAAAAGTTGTAACTACTCATACCCGTATTGACATGAATGAACGGATTTTCCACTTGACAATCGGAGGGCTCTTGCGTGCGACCGGTTGCTATGCAAACCAGGATTATCGCAATCAAACGCATAATGATTCTGTTTGAGAGAACATGAAATATCTTATTGGTGCATTGAAAAGTCACTGAAATAAGATTATGGTATTTTACTCTCTCTCTCTTAGTTTTCAAAGGAAAAAGATAAGGTAAGAAGAAGAAAAATCAGATCGAGACCATTTGGAATGTACCGGTAAGTCTTGATTGTCCTAAGCTATATGGTATTACTTTATTCGAATCATGTCATCACTGGCGGCATGGCTGCAATGGGAAGGGAAGGTGGTCCCCACCATCCCGTTGTCGAGGTATCGCAGGAGTGAAGGGCCCCTGGATAGCCTGACAAGGCGTCCTCCCGGTAATCTCAGTGGTATTTCCATACAAATCTCTCTGGTACCCCCTTCGACCTAGTACTGATGGTGGAGCTCGGTCCGCTTAGATAGTCTTCCAACGATATAAGCCATCGTGCATTGATGGGGGACACTAGAACGTGAAAGTCTGTCCCAAAGAAAGATGCAGCTATGCAACCGCCACTACATGTATATGACTACAGTTTAATCCAAGATGACCTATTCATTCCTTCCACCCCCACCCCAAAAAAAATGTTTGTTTCAAACTATTATTATTTAAAAAAGTTTATTTTACATTTCCTACAAGGCTAACCTCTGATTCTACTGCACAACCTGTACAACTCGCACCCTCTTTCACATAACCCTCCTATTGCTCCATGCGGTATGCCTCGTCACTTTCCCTTGCCAACAATATGATGCTAATTCTCCTTAATAAAACAGCTTTGATCATTTCTTTTTGCGGCCTTATATTGAAGTCTCCATGCAGCAAAAGTTAGGTAGCTAAACGTGAATTCTGAAACCATCCTAGTAAACGGCAAACTGTCTACTGTTTGCTTATCGTAAAATTAACTTTAAATATTTTTTTTTTATTTCAACGTAGGCATACCTGATATATTGGTGTAAGACAATCAAATTAAGAAATGACCGGCAGCTGAAGATTTTCCGTCCTTGAAAATATTGAGCCTTGGTATTTTTGTCTTGATATGAATTTCTATTAAGTTTCTCGATGTACCTTGTCAAATCTGTTCAGTTCCCTTTCTCAGTTCCCTTTCTCTGTTATACACGCAGATATAAGCAGTCCCGTATCTACATATTGAAGACCTTACACAATTAAGAGGAAGTCTGCCACTGCCGTGCTACCGGAAGAAATAGACAACAAGAAGTGTGGTGGCAGTGTTTCAAAATCGTCACAAGTCGTCTAAATCTCTTTTGTCCTGTCAGGTACCGACGTGGAGAGCTGTATAAACCGAAGAAAATACTTGTGTCTCCCTTGAGAGTGGTGAACCCGGAATGATACTGTTTCGAGAAGATTTCTCATTTGTTTCAATTTATATATCTGTGCATGTACTGATATTTCTGTATTACTATAAGCAGAGATGTTTCAGACGAGGTTTCGCACATTTTGACAGACACGCATCTTGTGTGAATTAATCTAAACCACTCAGCTCATATAACATCGTCAACAAATAACCTGCAAAAAGATAAGACAGCAAAATAGACAGAGATTTCATAAAATTAGGGAAGTTCTTTTCTCTCTGTATTGGTAAAAGCCATGATCCCAAATAGAACACCCTCTGTTTGGAAGGGATGGGTTTTTAAACGACTTTCTTTAATACTGGGTAAATTGCATTATGGATGCCCGTGATGTCAACCGAACTACACACTGATTGAAAATCTCTGTATTTATTTTTGTAATCTCTAGGGGGGTCTTAACATATTAAGTACCGATACTTACCCAATATTTCAATATTGTAAACCTAATACAACTGTTTACATGTGTCAGTAAGTTTTAAGTTAAATATATAACTTATGACACTGTAAGAACATGCACTGTCTGCCTTACGGGGAAAACCCCCTTAACATGAAGATAATATCCTGACTTATGAAGAACACATATTGGAGTGTGCGGTCTGAAGTTTCTGCCATGCAAAAATATTCGCCGTCATGCAAGATCCTTTTCATTAATAAAGTGTATCTTAAATCCCACGACCAAATGTAACCAGCAATCCCCTCACGTGTTCTCTGGCGTCCCTGTAAAACACGTATAGAAAACAATTAGGCATATATTTGAAATCGGTGACAGAGGGAGAAATAAAGTCGAAGATTGATACTGGACAGAGGAGGCTGCATATTTGAAAACAACTGGCAAATTCTCTCTTCTTTTTGTAATAGTTCAACCTACACTAGGTGAATGAACCCAGGATGCCACTTAGGGGTGTTTTTGTTGAAAGAGGTCACTGTATGAATAGCATTCTCAAAACTAAAGTGAAACAATAATATTTGTATGTTTGGTTCCTATGTCGCATGACAGTTCTAGATGAATGTTAGGGTTTCATATCGTGTATAAAATGATGTGATTTACAACAAACAAAAAAGTTTAAATGTTTAAAGAAGTAGGTCCTAATTGATTCGGCCAATATTGCAATTTTAAACTTTCTTTATACCTAGTGCATGCAAACAACCTACTTAATAATTTTAAACAGACTTTCAGAAAAAAAAGGCTTAAAGGAAACGTTGTAGCTACTATATAAAGGCGTCACCAATTTGTTGACCGGAAAGCAAGTTTCAAATCAGAGACGTTTACAACTTATCTAGGTTATTATGGTTTTGAAACACAACAGGCTGATCACGGATACTAATTTGTATTGTCTTTTAACCTAAACATAAGATAACCAGACTAGCATTATAGGAATTGATACTGTCGATAAAGATTCTGTAGAATAATGTGTTTATAGATATATACTTAAAATCCTTGATTACCTGACGGTTGCAAGTTTGTCATATCTTAATTCTACGACAGCAACATTTCTATTATAATGTTCGTAACTTTAAAGTGATTGCTTGCGTAGGACAAAAGGTAAAAACATTGAAATTTCATCTCCAAAAGTTTGGTAAGGCTTTTAATTACTCCATTGTTAGACAATCTGCAAAAATAAATAGGTTTCAGTTGGTTATTTCTGCCATATGATTTCAAATTCTTCTAACAGTAACGACAAAAAAGTGTCGAATACGATAATGTAGTTGTTGACAGTTTTCATTCAAATCAACGGTGTGCTCCTTTGAACAAGCCAATGGGAAGTATACTAGTATTGAATATTCAGTTAGTCAAAACAACTCAGGGTCACTGACACAGCAATGTTTTGTTGTTCGTATGTTATTTGTAAATACAGTGCTTCCTTTCACCAAATACTACAATGCCCGGTACCGAAGAAGGAGCGACGACTTGGGTAGTATGTCTTTGATACAATAGTGAGAAATGTACTGTTGCATATTCATTATGTAGGCGCTTATCGTAAGAACCGTTAACTTTCAAATATGATTTCTGTTTTTTACTGTTTTATGCCAACCCCATTGCTTTTCGAAGTAGTTACTGTCATTTCCCTTTATTCAAAGACATAGTCCGTTCACGTAGAACCCCACGTGTACATTTAAAAACAAAGAAAAAAATTAGATCAAACATAATCTTATCTTTTTGGTTTTTCAGTACACACGTAATCACTTTAAGAGCTAATATACTTCAACGTAAAAGCAGCGTATGCAACAGAAGTCCAAATAACTTACAATAACATCATATTTTTAGTACATGTGATACTCAGTACAGCAGGCTCTATGACGCTTTACTGACTTTATGGATTGACATCAATCTCGTGTAGATTTCAAAGGGTGCGAGTTAGTTATAAATGGTAAAAAGATTAAAGGGACTGGCCACTAAAGAACATCTTTAAAGAGAAAATAAATATATCATATGATATTTCATGAAAAAAATTGGAATGATTTTATCTCTCTTTATTGGTGAAAACCACATTTCAGAAACATTGTTCCGTTTAGAAGTTGCTTAAAATATCTATTTCAATAATAGCAGCCTACGCTCCCATCATGGGAAAGTTGTGATGCCACACAAACACAACTAATTTGAATATCCTTTTATATTGCTTTATATAGTCTTGACTGTCTTAAGAAAACATTCCTATAATTTCAAAGAAGTGACCTTTAATATCTGACATTTGCAGGGTAAAATCTACGATATACCTCATGTGAGTTTTTCACTGATGTCAAATTTCAAGATTTAGTGAGCATTTCAAAGATCGTCAAAGACTTCTTGCAATGATTCGTCCCACAGTTCACATGGCACTCGTATAATTTTGATTCATCTGGAAATCTTTCTTGACAAAGAAATGTCTTTCAAACAGCACAAATCTGGAATTAGGGGAGCAAAATATTGGCATGGGGAGTGTTTTGGAGTAGCTGTAGGGAATTATTGTTCTCTTTTATTTAAAATCCCATTCACATGTTAGTAGAATATTCCTTCAAAGGCATCTAGGAAATTTGCAACATCGCAGCAGGCACAAAAACAACTATCCCATGTTGTTGTTGTTTTTTTTAAATTAGATATCTAATACAAGATGTGTATTATCAATCTTCACTTTGGAACAACACAAGATTATAAACAGGAGCCTATATGTTATTTTTTGTGCTTAATGTCAACATGAAAATCACCATATTTGCCAAAGTCCACGTTGCAATATCTTTAAAGAGAAAACAAATATATCTCATGTAGGTAAACGTATATTATAAACAGATGTAAGAGGGTGCATTGGAATTGTCGCTGGATTGGTTTACAGACAAAACAACGCCTGGAAAAGGTATCGTTAACATTAATAGAGTGGATAGCCGCAACAGACTACCAGTTAATTACATTCTTTCGACAACCTGGAAATAAAACGTACCTATGTAAGTGGTAACATTGGCATTGCGTATTTCATTGTTAGAAAATGAAACTTTGTGGTAGTAATGGCCATTGTTTCTAGTCACAAATTTTGGCATTGGTCAGTCATGCAATTTGTGTGTTAGGGGCGTTGCTCATATCGACCATCCCAAAGAAAAAAACGAATTGCGACGGTGGGGTTGAACATGATACTTTCTAAAAACAAGACAAACCATTAATAAGATGTCTAAAACATGAACAAAAAGAACGTTCAAAAGTCATTAACTGCCATGATTGTGAGGGCTCATGAAAATCATCATGATAGACAAATTCTCAAGACTCCAGGGTTTCTTTTCATTGACTGTGGAGAAAGAATGAAGCAAAAGAATTACCAACAATGAGTAAACTTAATTTTGGTTTAACTACCGGAAGTTGATTCCTTGTATTCTATGGCAGTTACAAGCCAGTTATAGGTGCATCCTGTTTTATGTAATTAGAGACATCTAAATAAAAAACTCCTATATTAATTTTACAATGAGACTGGAAATGAGATTACATAGGATAGTTTAATTTTAGCTATAACTACTAGCCAAAAGGTCAGATAATAATAATAATAATATCAACTGTAGGATCTCGTTTAGGTTTACTTTTCTTTCTGTCTTTTTCCTGGAAAGGAAGTCTTGTAAGAACTGATCATATAACGACCATGTAAAAGAATATTTCCGTCCGTTGAAAGGTAGCTCACAGTGAAATAAAAACCAAATACATCTGTTTGAAAAATCTCCCCATAAATATAGAGTATTCTTTTCCAGACAATGTTAGTCATGTGATAGGATCGAAGATGCATGCAAGTTTTAGCATGATTGTGACAATGTACAACTCATCCTGTCTCCACGTCATCAGATCCAGGGAAAAATGTTTTAAGGTCTGTTGATTGTGGCCATACATTTTATTTGCAAGCAGAATGACAAAATCTGACTAATAACTGACTTATGGATGTTTGATAGCTAACTCTTTTCAGAATGTGAATATGTGGCCCAAAATACGAAAACAATGTGGTCTTTGTTGCCTTTTCATGAAAAAAAGAAAAAATAATGGTAGACCGTCTTCTTCGTGTAGTTAAAAAAAATGAAGCTGTCACAACAACGACGTGTCACAATATATTAGGCTAATTGATGAACAACATTCGAAAGTAATAAACAAACATAAAGAACAACATACACTCCAATCTATGCTTTGGGAAACTAAATAACAGACAAGAATGCTGCACTCCAGGCATGTATCTATTGTAGATGAAATGTGAAAATACATCAAACAATATTTTAAGAGAGAACACTTTCTACTGCCCTTACAGATATTATACTGGTCACGACAGCCCCCTCTTTCGAACCCTAAACGATGGCCTCACCCTCACCTCTCACCGATTTAACTGAGAATTTCTTTCTGTGTTCGGTTTGTTTGGATCAGTTTAAGGAACCGAAACTGTTACCATGTCTGCATCGATACTGTAGAGACTGTTTGGAATAAAATCATTCACGCCAGCATTGACGGGACATTTAAATGTCCAATCTGTCAGAAAACTTGTGAAATATCCGAAGATGGCGTCAATAGCTTCAAGACTGATTTTCATATGAAGAGTATGCTCGAGTTCATACAGTTACAGAAATCATCTGAAAACGACGACTTAAAAGAATGTGTTAGTTGCTCAAAGAAACTAAAGATGTCTGTTTACTGCTTTAAGTGTGGGGAATTCTTATGTGATCGGTGTGGCCAATTTCACACGAACAACAGATTATTTAAAGATCACAAACAACATATAATCGAACTGGAAAATGGACAAAATCAGCAGTTGTTGTTGGAAAAATTGGAGACAGTCACAGAAAACGTTAGATGTCACCATCATGCTGAGAAAGAGGCACAGCTATGCTGTAGTACTTGCGGTAACCTACCAGTGTGCGTGACCTGCGTCTATGACAAGCACAGAGGTCATGACCTACGTGACGTCACCGGGGAGGCAGAGTATGAAAAGAAATCTCTGAAAATGAAACTTCTGGATATAAATCAACACAGAGACAAACTTTACAACTTACCAAACATGATTCACCAATCAATGAAGAAACTAGAAGAAAATGGCCGGGATAAATCAGAAAAGATAAAACTTCAGTACGAGAGACAGGTGCAAAGGATTGAAGACAAAGTGGAAGAAGGGAAAGCCGAAAGGGAGAAAAATAGAGAAAACGTAAATACCAGAAGGACAAAGGAATTAAACGAAATCAGAATAAAATATGAAGAGGCGGTCAGAAAGATGGAACGGAAATATGACCAGGAATTTCACATAGTCGATAACGTATACGACCAAATGGTACAGGAATTGGACAGGAAACGTGAGAAATTAAACAGTAATCTCAAAAAGTTGACAGAAGAGAAAGAGAAAAAGATGAAACAAAATGATAATGAATTGCAAAGTATTTTAGAATATTGTCAGCAGATTATAAAACGTTACGAAGACTTCACAAGAATTTTTTCCTCTATCCTTGCTTCTACTGACAAATGGGCAGACGCCCTGTGTATCACCGACATCAAAACAGCCAGTGAACGTTTGCTGGAAGAAATGAAGAAGGAATTTCCACAAGTGGAATACTTAGCGAATTTTAAAATGAACAATTTAAGTAATGTTATGGTAGAATTCGTCTCTATTACTGAGAGAGAGGAGCCTGCGATTGACGTCGAAGGAATCCAGGGTAGTGGATTTGATGTTAGCAGCTTAACTGATACAAGAGATGGTACCATGGTTATTACTGGCACCGCATCGGTGGAGGACTCCCATATTACTGTCATCGACAAAGATGGAAAGATATTACGACAGAACGTGAGGAAACACGCAAATTGTATGTATCCATCTCGTTATTGTTGTAAACTATCAGAGTTCAAAGCAGTCACAGTTTCACACCCCGATGAAATTGGCATTTATGATGTTCGTGACGGTTCCTACAACTCCAAAGATATCACGAAAATAATACCGAATTGCAGGATGGACAGGTGTGTCACTACTGATCCTGTCAAAAACCACATCGTTGTTGGTACCAGAGGCAGAGAAGTGCATATTTTTGACCACCAGTTAAACTATGTCAAGACCATCCAACTACCAGATGTAGCAAGTTATCAACTGGATGTGTCTGTACACGAAGGAAATCTACTAGTGTGTTCTAATCTCGGATCGGCATACGAAGTCTCGCTGGAGGGATCGAGAAGTCACGTCCGTGAATGAATTCCCTAAACCACATCTCGATGGAGGTAACTGGAAACCATTCAGTGTGTGTAGAGATAAAAATGGGTTCATCTATACCTTATGGCGAGCATGCATTTCAGGCGAAAACAGACGCATTCTGGTGCAGTACAGCCGAGACGGTCGACAGATACTAACACAGATACCGGTAGATAATAATTCCATCTCTATGACAACAGCTGAGCAAGGCGAAGCGGAATTACTTGTGGTTGCTACACGTGATACTCGTAAGCTGTATACCTACGTCCTAGACCCACAGTGAAGATCCCCGGTAATGACCTACAGTATTACGTAATTGCCAAGAACATGATACTTCGTACAACGTTGGCATAAAAGTAAATATTTGTTGAATGATACTCTATAGGCTGTTCAAGTGTGTAATAGAAAGTATGTATACTGTAATATACATATATGATATCTTACGGTATCCACATTTACCAGACGACTTCCTACAATTTTCAGAATGAATGATCTTCTTGCGACATTCCCAGATTAAGTTGATTTTCAGCTTACCCTTTCAACGATTTCAAATAATTAAAACGCATGGACTGGAAAATAATTGAAGTGAGTGTCAGGGGATGGCTACAGAAAATAGTACAAGTAAATATCTATACACAGGTAGGTGACAAACAGCGTATTGTTAAGTTTACATTAGAGATAATTTCTTGTTTAGATGTTTTTCAAATCACAATATACAAACTATTTCTTGATGTTTAACACTGAGTAATACTTCATAACAAAGGACGGTATTGCTTATTGTTAAGGTGTTGTTAAACTGTTATAGTTAAAGGTGGAACACATGAGTTGAAAATTTGTCAGGGAAAGTCAATTTCTGTGGAATATGTTACAGTAACAAAAACATTGCCTAAGCCTTATTTTTGCATGCGGAAATATTCCTGTATTTAAATTGGTCTGTCTGATTTCAAGTAACGGTGATTGACTGCTATGCTCCCTTGGAGAGTCTGAATTTTGTAGGGCCAACAAAAATGTCAAGACAATTTTCACATTCAAATATCTGGAAGATGAATGCACCTAGTTCTCTTTTATTTTTTGTGCCGACATGTGATCTTTTGTCCTACTCTCTCTTCCCTGTGACACCGAAGGAGGACAAAGATAGATGATCAGACGATTGCCAGTGAAACTCATATTCCAGCTTTAAGAGCTTTGGTCGGAAATTCCGACTGGGAATTAATATTTCTTTTTGTGTCGAAGACCACGACACAAGAAGAAAACTAGACGTCTGACAAAGGACCAAACCCCTCCCCCATAACAAAAAAAAACGATGTGTATTACAAAACTTTCTCGTTTGGAGTAAATTTGGCCAGAGCACGCAGATTCAGCGACAGTCAGAGAAATACAGAGATGGTTAGGCTTTTATCAACAAAATATTCTCACAAGAATCCAACTAATCTCTTGGTTGCACACATGACATACCGGGCTTTCGTACAAAAGTTTCTAGTTAATACATTTCTATATATAGGCCAGTCGCTTGCAAGGCACTTTAATCATTCAAGCATGAGGAGAGCCATACCAAATACGTCCTCACCTCCTCAGATCAAAACGTGCACTGAAGCTAGTCAATTGTGCAATCTCATGGAATACCGAAGTGGAGTGTGAATCGGAGGTAGAATTGTTACTATTAGATGGTATTAAGAAAGATTGACCAATTAAACACT
Source organism: Stichopus chloronotus (assembly GCA_021234535.1). Lineage (NCBI taxonomy): Eukaryota > Metazoa > Echinodermata > Holothuroidea > Aspidochirotida > Stichopodidae > Stichopus > Stichopus chloronotus. The sequence continues at coordinate 20,807,397 of CM037839.1, read as the reverse complement.
GCTCAGACTGAACAATCTTAAGATATGTGTTTTCATTTTAAGTGTCATTGTGCAAGTGGTGGGGCTGTTTTCCAATGTCTTTCTCTGATGGACGGCATTAAGCCGAAAAACGTCGGAAAGCACTGTTCTTTAGACCCATACTTTGTTTGACGCATACCTGATCTTATTGTCTCCACTTTGTTTATGTATATTCAACCATTTTGATATGGTATGCAGTGGTGCCCACACATGAATACTGAATACAATGATCAACCGACGTACAGTACTTCTGAAGTACCGATACAACCATAGGACATATTTGTCTTAAGTCGATACTTTTTGACACACCTCAGGTGATTACCAAAATTTACCATAGAGCAGTTGCTTCATTATTAATAATGACGAACATGGCCAATCCTAAGCACGCATGCTCATAACTGCGTTAGATATAGGTATACACAAAACAAATATATGCTATTCATGATCAGCCAGAAGACGGATTAAATGTGTTAATCCGCACTAAACGATACTGGCGGTAAAGTCTGATTAATTCAACTGGATTTTTCTCCTCTTCTTCTTACCTTCAAGGTTTAACAGATACTGCAATTTAGAGTTTTACAATTGCACTTCATAACATGACAATCATATACCACATACGGTGTCCACCTAACTTCGTCTTCTTGTTTCTGCGTTGTGTTTGTGTGTCTGTGAATACAGAGCATTGAAACAAAAAACGTCAGAACACGCTTTGGAATCTGTTAATGTGTTTCAAATATCTTTGTATTCAAGTAGCAGCTAACGGCGGCATAGCATTTCACAGAGTATTAACTAACAGGTATCACGCAATAATAAGAGATTAAAGGATACAAAAGTATCTCTTTTCTTAGGAGAGATACTTACAAGCTCTTGAAAGTACCTTCTAAACTTGATATTGTCCACCAGGTATTTCTCATGTGAAATATATACCCATAACAGCATAAGTCAAGTCTATTACAGCAAATTGAACAACGTTTGTCAAACCGGAGGGACTTTTCAGACTCCGTTAAACGAAGTAAAAAAAAAAAGGTTCGATATTGCCCACCACATGGTGCTGAAAAATGAGTCGCCGTGGATTTATTTAATGTGTCAGTTTTCGAACGAGAGATATTAAAAGGGCAAGATATTCTGCATACTTACTACTTCACTGACTTTCAGTGTCATGTGACTCGATGAAGCAATTATAATCGTATACCTTACAGGTAGTCACTCATCCCCAAAACTACAGTTTTGGCTAGGGGTACAAGCAAAATTCCCAATTGGTTCTGCTTTTTAATTGACAGCATTTTGGAGAGATGCTTTTATTACACAGCAACAGTCCTGGGTCCAGTGATTTCATTATACATGCGAAGGAGGGCTAGGAGGGCTATACAACTGAAGGAGGTTTGCGGGAGAATCGCACGGGTCCGGGGTGACGAGTGACTGCCGTACCTTTTAGATTAAGTTGCTGCAAGTTTTTGTATATTATATTTTTTTTTCAAGTGCATTCAATTATTGGAGGCGGTATGGTACCATACTCCGGCTCTCTTTATTGCTGCCACATGTATCCTCCAAACTGTACAAACATTGACAATGCATACCTGAGCAGTTATTCGTACATATGGTATGATGTTTACACTCCAGTGTGCAAGGTAAATACTGAAGTTTTCGTCAGAGAGTGCTCATATCAGGCAGTTCTATATGCGTATCACGTGATTAGTATAGACAGTTCACTTCCTCTTACGAGTTTTGTCGCAGCAAATAGTACCCTGCAGACATTAAATAAAACAGCATGCAGACTGATGCAGTCTTAAAAAGGCAGAATTGCATTCAACATTTTCCGAATAACAGAAAAAAGCAGATCAAAACCACTCTTGTAGTGAAACGAACAGAGTAGCCAGAAGTCTAGGATCACTGATTTACAAGGATCACGTAAGTAATAAAACAGTCATGTGGTACTAGATACATATGGTAGTATATACGTTTATACGTGGTACTTCACTCTTCAGGTAATATGACAGAATCAGGTAATAAGACTGTATTACCTGTTTACCAGTTTTATATTTATACGGTATATATATAAGGTATACATACGGTATGTAAACTACAACTGAATGTCAAACGAGAAACCAACAGTGTAAGAAACAAGTACAAACGTACAACGAAGAATACAAGGCAAAGAGAGGTCAGAGGATGATGTATAAGTCGAACTTAACGTTTAAAACCTTTTTGGATGATCGATAGCATCAAGTTTGAAGATCAATTGACTTTCCGCAGTGAGGCGATCATGGTCAGAACCTCTGCAGAAAATACAACCATTGACTGAAAAATCGTTCAGATTGCATTGTGAGCTAAAATTGGATGATATGGGAAACCACCCCCCCCCCCCCACAACTTCTTTTTGATCAGTGGGCACCTAGCCGCCGCGTGGTTTCTGCAATTTAGAGAATTTTGCAACACTTACAAGTGATGATGTAAACAACTTTCTTAGAAACACAACTAATGCGTTTTGCAACAGGAGAGGTGTTATTAGGACCAATTACGTCCATTAAATCATCATTACCGACAAATTCACATGTATTGCACCTTTTACGATCACATGAATAAGTACCAGGGCGGGGGAAGGTAGGAGGTTGTGAGGCCCGAACTGAGTAGTCAGACAGATTTTTTGTTAGGCATTAATGGGGGATCAGAAAAGATATTCCTAATGATGGGAGTAGTAAAGCATGGTATTGAAACTAGAGAATGATTTGACGAACGGAATAGATTAAAAGGTGATAGGGAATTAAGGACTAAGGAAACTGTATTAGTTCCGCTTTTGTCTTGTCTTAATCTGCTAAGCTACCACTAGTAGACTGTAAAAGTCTATAAAAGTCTTTGCTTTGTCAGTCCTGCCTCCACCATCTTGGTGGAAAACGGTAGAACTTACAGTTTGGATTTTTGTTTCCAAGTCATTGCATTCATATCGACTAAATTTGTCAGCAAGTTATTAACTGAGACTAACGTTGAAAAAGTTATATGCCAAACTAGGCGGGTGTATTTACAACAATTATGACAATATTCAGTGTTCCTGGCCACCATATCAAATACGTTTCGGTTGTGTTGCAGTAAATGTATGTTTGGTTCCAGGAATTACGGTACGGCATCGTAATAGTGAGACATACTATAGTATGATGCTAACAATGAGACACCACTTAATTTTAACCATGTGAACACATATCATATGAGTAGGCCTACATTCGATTTGACTGTTGTATATCTTTTGTTGGCTTTTAACTGATAGAACCATGATCTAAGTTATTGTAACGTTCCCTGCGGTAGCGGTTTACTCGGGGCTGGAGAAGTAGGCTGGTATGGTGCGAGTAAGGCAAGAGACAGGACCAGAAGAGAAGAACACAGAGATAGGATATTCTGCAGTTTGCAGTTCTCGAATCTACTCACATGCTTCTAAAACGACTAGGCCTATATAAGTTTGTGCCAGCACTAAATACGTACTAAAACAATGTGAAAATATGTACAAGTGCTCACTGAGCCCACCAAAGGTGGTGACCTACTTGAGGTCTGTAAGGTAACTCGTTTCTGCTAAATTAGCCCTATTTATACCATCAGTGACTTCCACATTAATTCATGTTTAACTACTCTTTTTCCTGTTAGCAAGTGTTGGCATTGCGCAATGCTAGCATGTTTAGCGTTACACAATGCTAACAATCAGGGGTCAAATGCTAACAGTTGGAGGTCAGAAGCTAACTGTTTGAGGAATCTGACACCACCAACCACAAAGATACAGCCTTTTTCAAGGATGGCTCAGAGCACATCTGTGTCTATTTATGTATACTAATAGAGAGCTAAATTGGTACATACAGCCAAACTACAGCTGTACATGGTGTAAAACAATATATGTGCAGTACTGCAGTCAGAGAAAGATGGTTTTCACCCCCACTCACTTACATTATGTTACGTGGCCTTTTTTCATGGTACCGTGCCTTTGTATAAAAGGTGATATTCGTCTTTTGTACCTACCGCTGACGGCTTTGTTTACTATGTACACGGATGTTACACCTTAGTGGAAGAAATTAGACAAATTATTCGACACCCCAAGACCTTCCATATTCACGCATTAGGAAGTTAGGAAGTTATTCATCTGTAGATACTGTACATGTGCTATCTTCATAATGTTGTGCATAAAAACAGCAACTTGTAAGAAGAATACTTCTTTATTGATCATACAGATTTTCACGCCAACAAAAGACTACTAAAGCGATGGCCTCCTCCTCGTCATTCGGATCTCACAGACTCAGTGGAGAATGTCTTTCAGTGTTCAATTTGTGGGGATGAATTTGAAGAACCCAAACTGTTACCCTGTCTCCATCGATTACTGTGAAAATTGTTTGGATCAAATCATTCAAGCCAACACTGAGGGAACATTTGAATGTCCAATATGTAAGAAAACTTGTGAAGTATCAACAGATGGCGTCAATGGTTTTAAGACTGATTTTCATATGAAGAGTAGGCTCGAATTTGTACAGCTACAAAAGTCACTGAGCAGTAAAGATTCTAAAGAATGTGGAAGTTGTTCAAAGAAATTAAAGATTTCCATATACTGTTTTAAGTGTGAGGAATTTTTATGTGATCAGTGTGGCCAGTTTCACGAAAACAACAGATTATTCAGAGATCACGCACAAGACATTTTCAGGTTCGAGAATTATGAAGAGAAGGACTTGTTGGAAAAAATGGTGACACTAGTCACGCAAACTCCTAGATGTCGTTGTCATGTTGATCAAGAGGCAATGTTATGTTATACCTGCGGAAACCTACCAGTTTGTGTATCCTGCCTCTGTGGCACGCACAAAGGTCATGACGTAAATGATGTAGCGGAATCGTCAGAACGTGAAAGGGAGTCTCTAAAAATGAAACTCGAGGGCATAAATCAACAGAAAGATAAACTGTACAATTTACCAAAAAAGATTCACAAATCAATGACGAAACTAAAACAAAACGAAAGGAGTAAATCAGAAAAGATCAAACTTCAGTACCGAACAGCAACTAGAAGCGATTGAAGACAAGACGATGGAAGCGAAGGCTGAACGAGAGAAGAATAAGGAAAACATAAAAACAAGAAGGGAAAATGAGTTAAATGACAAGAGAAGAAAACATGAAGAAGAGATGAAACAAGTGGAAGAAAAGTATGACCAAGAATTTAACCTAACAGATGAAATGCACCACCAAACTGTAAAAAGAACTGGAAAGAATACGTGAAAGACTAGATAGCTACCTCAAGGAATTGACAGATGAGAAAGAGAAAAAGGTGACACAAAATGAAACTGAACTGCGAAGTATATTAGATTATTCTGAGCAGATAATTAAACGATATGAGAACTTCGACGGCGACTGCGTCATCTATTCTTGCATTCCAATGACAAATGGGCAGACGTTCAATGTATACCTGATGTCAGAGCAGCCAGTGAACTTCTTTTGGAAGAAATGAATAAGGAATTTCCAGAACTGGACTCTTTATTGAATTTTAAAATCGATAATTTAAGAAGAGTTCTGGTAGATGTCGTCACGATCAACGAAAAATATGAGTCTGTCATTGATGTTGAAGGTTTCCAGGCTAATGAGTTGAAGGTGCGCAACGTGACTAACGTGAGTGATGATGTAATGGTCATCACTGGTGGTGCATCTGAGGGGTATGCACATATCACTGCCATAAAAAAGAGATGGGAAAATACAACGGCAGGACAAGATGAAACGTTCGGACGATTGGCGGCCATGTCACTATTGTTGTAGACTATCAGAATCTAAAGTAGCGACAGTTTGTGAGAAATATGAAGTTGGTGTTTACGACGTACGTGATGGTTCATATAATTTCAGAAACAGCAAGGAAGCAATATCAAATGGCAGATATGTGACGTGTGTTACTACTGATCCCGCCAAGAATCAAGTCATCGTTGGTACTTCAGGCAGAGAGGTGTATGTGTTTGACAATCAGTTAAACTATGTCAAAACCGTTAAACTACCAGAAGAAGCAAATTGCCAAAGAGATATTTCTGTCCATGATGGTAACCTACTGGTTTGTACTGGAAGTTCGGCATATGAAGTCACACTGGAGGGATCGAGTAGTCACGTGATGCATGAATTCACCAAACCAGACCTTGATGGAGGTACGTATAAACCACTTAGTGTGTGTACAGATAAGAATGGCTTCATCTTTATGTTATGGGAGGATTCAGATTTTGTTTCATCCGGAGGTATCCTCGTACATTACAGTCAATATAGCCGACAGATTTCATCACAGATACCAGTAGATGAGAATGCCGAGTGTATTACAACAGCAGAGCACGACGGCGCAGAATCAGTTGTGGTTGCGACCAGTACGGGAGAGCTGTATACCTTTAGACTCATAGTTAAGCAGATAGATTGGATATAACCTCTTATAACTGTAAGGAACACCAAGATGGTAATTCCCACAAGATTGTTCTTAAAGAAAAAACATATTTGTTTCATGATGTCCCTTATAATATGCCGGTTAAGTTTGTTACAGAAGTTTCTACATTGTGCGATAATGTACTGAATGCTATACTTACACAATAAGTGAGCTTCTCTTCTTGTGGGAGATCCAAAATTTCAAACCCACGGTTTCTACAGTTTTGAACAACATAGAGTTGTGGAATAAAAAAAAAACGGACTTTTTCTTATGATTTCATTAACCCTGTCTGGTCGAAATCCGGAGGAATCTAAGTTACGATAGTGATTTAACCGTCATCAAAGTGTTTCCAGGAATAGTACGATAATAAGATTGCCTACTTACAAATCATTTCACTTTCAATCTGTAATTAAATATTTTCTATATACCAAACGCCGTTTCCCAGAAGCTTTATTTCTCAGTACGAACGAAATAGTGATTATAATAGAAAACTACTAATGGGAGTGCATATCTGGCTTAGGTCTTCAGTATACTGCAGTGATCTGAGAGCAGCTGATACTAGTTAATAGGCCATTTTTTGACATGGCAAATAGTCGGGAATATAAGGAAAAAAACTTAGCTATATGAGAAGTTGCTTAAATAATATAAAAGCAAATTGTTTGAGATGTGTTACATATGTTTATGTGGATGTGTTATGTTAGAAAAGCGCGGCACTGCCACTGTGATTCTTGATGCCCGCTGGTCACCTATCGAGGATAGCGTTGCGATTTGTGAGAAATTCAATTACCATTCATTTAGGTTCCTTTACTTTTTACTTCACGTGGTTGAGCCAATCTTGCTTCACGCAGCAGGTAAAGGTTATGTAATGCCTAATTGACTGGAAACTATTTATCTATAGGGAACTATTTAACTGTAGGGAAATAGGGTCGTTTAGAATACACCAACATGACATACAAAAGAAATAGCTTTCGTCATTGTTAAACCATCCAGTTTCATCCATGTAACACCTGCCAAAGCTTCATCTCCTCTAAACATTATACATGTGATGAGTAACGGAAGACGCATCATTTGAATTTCGAAAAGTTTGGGTGAACAAATTAATGTTGGACAACAAATAACTGAATCGCTATCTGTGAGAAACTTATTCCTTGAAAAGAAGGCAACTGTCCTTCCTTATTTTGAATAATCTACCATTCTGCGTCCACGAACATTGGTTTTAATAATATGGATGTTTTCTGTAAGTCAAACGCCATATTTCCCTTTAAATGCGCGTCGGATGCCACATATGGGACGTCAAAGGGGAGGATGATGATACCATTTGTTACGATTGTTCTAACGAAAATATACGTCTATCTACCAAAAACTACGTACGACTACTTGTCGAAAGTATACATCATTATATAGAAACGTTATGTCATTGTACTGAAAATGAACGTCGTTACATCGAAATCTTATAGTATTGCACTGACAGTATATGTCATTGTACTAGAATTATACGTCAATACCGTTGGCAGGAATGTCACGATGATGTGTTTGCTGATGGTAGTCATATGCAAATAAGGAAGACAGGTGGGCGTGTCTAGAGGTGGATCGTGCACACATCAGTCGTGTGTGTGTGTTTTTTTTTGTTTTTTTTTCATCGTATGTATTGGCTGCTGCAAGTACCTACAGTGCCAAGCGCGGTGCATTTGAAAAGATTGAAAATGGCAGGTATAGACGAAAGAGTGCAAGAGTTGGTAGGTATTATTGCAGACTTCACCAACCCCGGAATAGCCAAAATGTTGCATACCAGTGTATGGAAGTGAAACGGAGAACACGCGCGTTACACGTGAAAAAGAAAGACCTAAATTCAACTTACCATGAGTGATCAGTGACTTTCAGTCGTGATCAGATCATCAAGGCTAGTGGCCCAGCAAGTCAATTGCGAGGGAATTCTTTGTGCTATTAATATTTACAAACTCAGTAGCCTAATTGGTTGCTTCCAGTAGCAATACATCACACTTGTTATTATCAAATCGAAAAACCAGGTTTATCAGCGGATAAACCAATTTCTCATTTAGAAAAAAAGGAGGTTTATCACTGACGCCGAATGCTCAATAATTCGAAGTTATTCGAAGTTTATCGAACTGATGAACCAGGTTAATCAAGTTGATAAGACACGTTTGTCGAATTTTTAAGTCCAAAATACTTTATAAACCAAGTTTATCCACTTGGTAAACCAAATTAATCCAATTACTAAGCATTTGGTGTCGTTAAGCCTGGTTTATCGGTTGATAAATCTGGTTTATCAACCTATAATCCAAGTTTCTCGAATTATTGCTTATTTGGCTTGCCATAGGCATGTGCACTGCCTGTCATTGGTCTTTTGACAGAAGAAATGGTCTAAGTCAATTAAAATTTTTTGTATCACTTGAAGTTGAAGCATTCGAGCTCTAATGACAAGTATGCGATTGAAAGTAAACAATAGAATATTTTGTAAAGTTCTGCTTGTTTTAAATATACCTTGATATTATGCTTTATATGCGTGCTCCACTCCATTGATACCGTACATGGAAACATTTTTCATCATAGCAGTACCCAATTTACGTCGATAGTCATCCCGTCATAGATTTTTTTTTTTTTTGGCTGTGAAAGTTATCTTACCGGAGATGCGATTGTCAGTGCATGGCAAATCACAAGGTAGTGACAGGTTCTTCACTAATATTTGTGATTTTGTTTGGACCAGTATTTATTCTTTTGTCATCACCTCTTTGAATGTGATGCATTTATGGATTTGACAGTATAATTACATTAGAATTTTAAAGTAAGAAAAAGATCCGTTACCACTGAATGATTACACCTGTTTCACTTCTGGACACTGAGTTTAGAAAAGCCTTATAGCAAAGTCTTTGGCCACTCGTCTAAAAATATTTAGGTAAACTTATTAGTATTAACCAGACGCTCTTCCTTCAAATTGGTTCATTGGAGAAAATATTCTCTTTGCTTTGGGCCTTGCTCATTATACTAAAGCCAATATTTCAGGTTTTAAATGATTGACTTTTAAAGGCGTTTGATTCTTTTGACTAGCATAACATTAATAAAACTTTGGATTATTTCAAATTTATGCACCCTGCCATTGTATCCGTGAAATTTTTGCTAAGGAAATATTCGGCAATATACTGGCAATACAGCTCCCCCCCCCCCCCCCTTCACATAGCGTGGCCGTGAATTTATTTCTAAGATGTTGTATACTTTGAATGAATTTAGTTGGCATCCAAGTAATCTGTGTTTATATGAAGAGGATTATGTAGAGTAGTGCTTTGATGCTAAAGTTATTGCCGACGGTCAAGTCAGGACGACAGTATCACGATTCAAAACAACTGGTTGTCATCTCTTCGAAAGATATAGGCTGGTGTTTAAAAATGCTGCACATGTGGTTTCGCCTTTTGGGGATCTTTAAAAGGGTCATGAGACTATATTTCAATTGGAGCTTATGTAGCAATATCCGCAAACGTTCGTAAGTTGCAGGTGTACCATTGTTAAAAGGATGGTCCAGCCACAAATATAGCTTCGATGCGCTGAAGAGTAAGTAAATCTGACCAAAATAGTGAAAGTTCAATTCGATTAAAATGTGTGGTTCCCGAGATATGATCAGTTGGAGGTGCCACATTTGTAACTAAAAGTTAACTTGAAGCAAGCAGGAGTGATGTCATCTCCCCACATTGATTTAAGCATTTTATGTTTTTCTTTAAACTTTACACCAAATTTAATACTTTAATATCTCGTGCTATCATAATGTTAATGAATGAGGGCTATAAGAGGTTTGGAACCTTCACATAACCAGTACTTAAGATGAACACCTGTTGACTTCAAGGTCAAAATAATCACTTTAATAATGGAGAAAACAAAAGACTCTTCATCAATCAATGTGAGGAGATGATGTCACTCCTGCTTGCTTCAAGTTCACAGTTGGTAGAAAAGGGGGTACCTTCAACTGAAAATATCTTGAGAACCATGCACGGGAACTGAATGTAAGTTTCACCAGAATGGCTAGGTTAACTTATTCTTCAACATATCAAAGCTAAATTTGTGGCTGGACCATCCTTTTAAGGAAAGTTCACGACGTAAAACTGGTGTACTGAATATGTACCTCCTATTACACCTCCTTGCTGTATTTAACAGAGACAGAAATGTAGCGTCACTTTGATTAAAGTTCAATGTGTTTTAGTGCATTTCCTTCTTACGAGCTTTCTTTATCCATCAAGCTCTTAGAGAGCCAATCAAGATTTCCATCATGTATGTCAACACTACTCATAGGATATACTATGTGCTCAATGATCCATATGATTTGTGTAATCATGGTGAATGTAATTATGTATCTTAGCTAAGTATAAAAAAAGCAGACCTGTGACATAAGGCTGTGGCTTTCCAACTGAGAGAATGTCTGAGCTTGTAAATTGATTGATCTGATTGATTTGATCACTGGTGTCCTCTATCCAATCTTATGTGAAGCACACATAATTCCCTCAAGAAAACTCATGCACGAAAACTCGTGAATCCGAGGAAAATCTTCATGACCCAAGTAAAAGGAATATCAGATGTATTCGAAACTTTGTTTTCTCAACACTTTAGTATTTTAGTTAATGCAATCAACACTCATGTTAACCAAATGTCACAAAACGTTTTGAATGAGGCTCTTTGTAGGGCCTTTTGAAGTACTAGACAACGATGAGAGCTGACTTATCTGCTGGGTTTGCCCAACTACTAATAGAAGATTGTATCAACTTTGATAAAATTCACATAGAATATTATGTAAAACTAGAACCAAAAAACTACAGAGTAAATCAATCCAACGTGACTGGGGTGGCTCTCATGTGACACGAGTTCTCATTAAATGTAGTTTCCCAAATCGAGTATCAAATGATGGGGTTCACAAAAGGAAAAACATAAACTATTTTTCTAATGTTCGAAGAAATTATGGATTAGGCCAAATTTGAATTTTCAAACGTTGTTAACACCCAAATGTCTTTTAAAACAACGTAACTTGTAATTTTAAAACCGACTATTAGAAAAAAAAATGATCTAAATAAAACGTTATAAAATTCAGGGCCGACTTTGCGGAGCTCCGTGCACGAACCAATGTGGAGGTACATGTCGATTTTACTCCTCCGCAAGGACACAGTCGCGAATGTAGGACATGTTGTACTCACCTTGAATCGAATCCTCCCGCCCCACCCAACTTCGTAATGAACTCCAAAGGTTTCCTTCTTTTTGTGCACGTAAACCAGGTACTGACCGGAAGTTTGAAAAGTAAAGGTGAAGTAAAGGGGGAGGGGCCAAGACCAGTGGTAGTGTCCTGCTCCCGAAAAGCGCTTCGATGCAGCAGCGGAACCAACTTTTGTCATCAAGGTATGGTACAGGATTGAAATGGGAGGGGTGCAAGTAGTAATGACACTATTTAAGTGAGCACCATCTGCTGGCGTGAAGCCCACAGAGAAAAGTCTGGGATAATGAAGTGTCTCAGATTGCAGGAAATGGTCCTTTCCAGTATCTCAAGTCTTGTGAATTTCAGGTAATTATTTTTTATTTTGTAGTCATAGAGTCAGGAGCCTGAAGAAGCGGGGCAAAGGGTTGCAGTAGAGAATAAGTAATAACAGCTCCCCGATTCTAGGAGCTGCACTTCCCGGTCACAATGGACTGGAATTCAGCTAAGTATTCTTTACCTTTATAGTCTTGGGGGTGGTGGAATGGAGGTGCTAAGGATTGAAGAAGAGATGAGAAGGCAGTAATGACGCGGAGAGACGCGCTACTATCAGTTTGTGCGTAGCGTACTGAGGAAATTCTTTGATGGCAATGCCTCTCGGATTGCAGGAAATGGCACTTCCTATAGTCTCTCAACCCCTGTGAATTTCAGCTAAGTATTTTTCATATTGTACAACACAAGTCTGGAAATGTACACTTTGACTACTACAGGCTGATGTTACATTTCCTCCACTTTTGTTTCCACAGGGATGCATTCTTAACCCACACCCCTTTCCATTTGAGGACGCCAATGGTGAGCGACTCATTAATACTATCTAAGAAGAAAATTCACCAGCTTCGGTTGGGGCAACATCTGTTAAGAGAATCACAACTTTTGGAAACTGCTAATGTAAACTGTAATTGTGAGATTTACTTACATAGATTCAAAGAAAGCCAAACTTGCTGAAATATTTTTGATCATACCTTTGACATCATGTAAGCGGAACGTCACTACCTGTTGACGACTTACGGAAAACGTTTTGACAAGAGTACTTGCAAGATCGTAGGAAATGGCACTAAGCAGACCCATTTTCAATGCAATACGTACGGTATGTCATTAAACAGGATACCAAATGAAGGCAAATTTTGTTCATTTAAAATAACACTTACACACTATTACAAACCACGATAGCGGGGAGTCACCATCAAATGGTTCGTAACTCACCAAAAATACTTGTCAGATCATCCATAGTGCCACTTCGTGTAGTTCTCATAAGCCCATTTTGTTTCGTAGCTCTCTTGTCCAACATGACAGATTTCAGTCAACTCGATTTATTAAAAACGGTTAATTTTTTTTTTGTTATTTACAGCTTTAATGTTAAAGGAGGATAGGCAGTTGTGGCATACATCTTACATACGTTTTTCTATTTTCGTCTTCCAAATCGGGTATAAACATAAGCTCTTAACAAATTTAGGTTCAAATATGATCTGCCAATGACAAATACAATCAGAACGTACTTCAGTATATTTTTTTCTCTTTTCTTATATCGACCTCTCATAGATACTCTTCATGAGTATGTGTTTTAAGTGTCTATTCCTAGCTTTGCACCTGAAATGTTTTTGGTCAAAGGTCATGTATTTCAGCCGCAGAATTCAGGTAAATTCAACCCTCAGAATTCAGGTAAACACTGATGACATTTTGGCAAATAACAAACCGATGTCAGCCTTGAAAAGGTTAAAAATAAGCAATTCAATTTTAGAAACAAGAAAGACTTCTTGCAATAATTCGCTGCTGTTACATGATCTTTCTGTAAGCTTGAGTCATTTGAAATCTCTCTTGATCAGAAAAGTTGTTTATTTGCAAGCAGAATGAATCAAATTTGTCCGATAGAGACCAAAAAATCGAAAGAAAAGAAGAAAAAGTCAAATAATGTTGACAGGAAAGTATGTATAGTGAGTAAATGGCTCACGAATATTTGATAGCTAACTCTTTCAGAATATGCACCTAACCTAACCTTGTTTACCTAACCTAATTTCAAGAACAATTGAAAGTTTCATTCACCGAGAGGGTTTTATTTTGGAAGCATCTATTGTCTTCTTCAAAAACATAAATATCACTCACTACTGTGAAACCAAGTAATTAGGAGACAATATTTAAAGAATTATCAAAAGAAATACTGACATTGTGCAACACTCCACATTATCTATTTGCATTTTCATCAAACTTCAGAGAGTCATCTCAAAAACGTTACTAAACTAGATATGAACAAATTTCCAACACTGTCCTTAAGGCTATCACTCTGCAAGTTCTGAATGAAGCCAGCCTTTTCTAGATGCATGACACACGGACCTTTAACCGAGGATTTCTTTTTGTATTGAGTTTGTTTGGATCAGTTTAAAAAACCGAAACCGTTACCTTGACTCCATCGATTACGTAGTGATTGTCTAGCTAAAATCATCTAAGTCAGCCTTGACGGGACACTTCAATGTCCAACCTGTGAGGAAAATATCCAAAGATGGTGTCAATGGTTTTCAAGAGGGATTTGATACATGAAGAGTACGTTTGAGTTTACACAGTTTCAGACTCCATCTGGAAACAACGGTGGCTTTAAAGAATGTGTGAGTTGTTCAAAGAAAATAAAGATGTCAATGTTCTGGTGGGATTTTTTATGTAATCGGTGTGGCCACTTTCACACGAGCAACAGATTATTTAAAGATCACAAATAACATATTATAAAATTGGAAAATGGGCGTAATGAGCCACTTTTACTGAGAGGAAGGAGTCTGTGATTGCCGTCGAAGGAATCTAGGCTACTGAAATTGATGTAAGCAGCTTAACTGATACAAGTGACCGTTGGCGGAACCAGGATTTGAAAGAAGAGGGGACGGGGAGCAGGACGATAGCTGATCGCCGTCCGAGGAGGGGTCAAAGGAGAGGGGCGCTTCCCCCTCTCCTTAAAATCACCTTATGGAAACATGGTAATAATTTCAACTGATCTTATCTAGAATATTTATGCTATTGTCATTCCGGAAGAGTTAATTCGATATCTGTTACTTTCTAACGATAACAGTTCTCTCCACTTCTTTTTTTCTTTTTCTTTTTTTCTGCAGAAATTTTCAGCTACCCTGTAACCTTATACGAAATATGGTGCATTTTTTTTTTTTTTTTGCATTTATTGTGATCATTTTTTCCCGAAAAATTATAGCTCCAGTGTAGTTCCAACAATTTTTACTCTCTGGCGAAAAAATTTTCTCAGCAGGAATAAGTCTCAAGTAAGCGAGAGTACACAAACTTAGTGACATCCAGAGCAGTATATATAGCAACAGATGGTTAAGCTTAGATCGTCAAACTGAAGTAACGAGGGAAATTTACAATATCCACTCCTAAATCACGAAGATGGTAGCGATATTAGATAACGTTAACATCTAATATCGCTACCATCATCGTGATTTAGGATATATATATATAGATATATATATATAGATATATATATACATGTACAGGATCTGGCAGGTCCGGAGTCATCTTTGGGTTTAGATTCCTATTTCTGCTCTGCCCACGATGGATGGACTGTATTTGTACGAATCCGCCTTGTGGCAAAATGCTGATAATGTCCAGTTCGATGAAAGTTTTACCAAATACAACTACATTTTCGGAAATCCTTCGTACCAGCACAGGCCATCTCTACTGGGGTTGAATTGACGTTTCGAAAATATAGGCGTTCCTATATTAAGCTTTATGTTAAATTTCGCTACTTCTATGTTACAATATTTCGATGTTTCTATGTTTCGACTTTTTTCGTTTTGATATTTCGACTTTTTGCAATCTCCACACACGTTCAAACATCTAACGTGAACCAGGCTCGGAATAAAGACTGCATAGTCATAGTGCCACGATCACGCTACAAATATACAAGAAACATGACTGAAATTATGATGTCAACTCTATACCGTATTTTACATCTTAATAAATGTCATATGAACGTATTCCATGAAATATTATGCATAGTTCCTGTTTGTAAAAGTGACTTTATATCAGTGGTTCCCAACGGGGAGGATTCCGCCTCTCAGGTTGCGTTTTAGTACCTGAAAGGGAAAAGGTAACATTTAGGGGTTGGTGAAGGGTATCTAAAAAATTGAGATACCGTACTGAATTTAACTCGAAATTATAAAAGAAATGTTAAACATTCAACAGAATGATAGCGTCTGTATGTTATAAGAACCCAAATTCATGAAATCTCATATTATGAAATATCATATTGTGAAATTTTTTGCGATCTCAACCCTTCAGTAAAGCACCAACTGATTCGCTGTGATAGCCATTTGCAGACTTTATGTAGGCTATACCACACAGGTCATTATTAGTCCTTTTTACAACTCATCCTCTGACATATTAGCACGACCGTTTGATCGTCGTGTACACATGCATGTACATACATGCACATACTCTGTTTACCTAACACCTACGAACTGGTGCTGCCAATGTTGATAACGTTTGTGCAAGTGTCTGTAACACCATTTAATGTCAAACATAACGTGCGTTGTGTCAAAGTCCACCTACTGGCAGTGCATAGGTTACAAACACTGTTATGTTATTTATTCATTGTATACAGATGCTGACTGGAGTGTGTTCATGCTGTCTTTATAAGATTAGTAACAATATCTCAAGACGTATGACAATCGCATTCACGAGTTAAGAGGTGCAAAATGTATACCGTAGGCTGTGTACGGTCTCCACGGATAATACCAAAATACAGTCCGTTATAGAAAAGCGGTAACATTGTAGATCCTGTACGTTATAGCCAAGCACTAAATTTAAACGCTAAATGTAACCGACAAGTCTGTGTTCAGTATATTTGGATCAATTTTGCTTAAAGACTCAAGAAGTGAAATTAAAGGTGGAATCACAGTATAGGGCCTACAGTATAGCCTTGGCTTTTATTACATCATGTATCAATATACATTGAAAATGACAAATATTTCAAGAGCACCCTTACACCAAGAAATATTTAACACGTGTCTTCCATCAGTGTAATGTTGCTCGATTTCAAACGTGTTTGTAATTTAATCGAGCTTGCAAAATCAGAAAACATTAGTGATACCCAAAGATGAATATAAAACAATTCATAGTAGAAAATACAAACCATCTCTGAAAGAAGTTTTGTTGATAACCGAGAGTACGTCTGTAAAACAAAAATATCGTACTATACATACATAAATATAACTTGTAAGCACATACATAGGGAGACAGCGTAGAAGTAGGCTTAATCGTTTAGGTTACTGTTTGAAGCCACTTAATTTGTCAAAGGGTTGTTAAATCTTGAGACAGATTGCTGTCGATCACTTTTGCGGTCATCACACTAGACATAATACAGCAAGCCAGAACCTGACGATAGCGAGAACCAGTGGGGTAAATAAATAAGTCGGTAAGAAGACTGAATGTTTTGTTATTTCTTTACACGGCAACCATGACGTCCTTAAAAAAGTACTTCCCCGTATTCAGTACGTCATCATAAATGTGTAACCGTTACCTGCCTGAGTGTATCAATGAATCGAGTTCGTGACAACACGGAGTACATTGTGGTGATCTGACTGACGTAAACAACCTTGACTAAGACAGGTAACATAAGTCACCTTAAACGTTCATGTTTAACTTTTTAACATTTTTTGTTAAGTTAATCAACAGTGTGTATTTCGTTTGAGGGTAAGTACCCAAACCTAGCTACGTTGAAGCTTATTCTTTTAATGTTGACAAGTACCATCATTATAATTTCAAAGTATGTTCAATAATAATGAGTAAGGGCGGGGTTTCTTCGTTTCAACTTAATCAACAATATTGCCCATCATTTACTTAGAAACAATGAAGTGTGGTGTACAATGTACTATTTAAATCTCACGCTACGTGAAGTTACTGTTGGTTAGCAGGGCGCCACCGATGATCAGTTAGGGTGGCGTGCTTCACCTAAATCTAGAAAGCAAAACATCACAGGAAAGGACCATAAGTGAGTAACGTGTTGATCAGATAGTACTGTGTGACGTGCAATCAAATAATTAAATACAAAAGTTAAACAAATCTCCGCAGATGAACAGATTTTCTCATTGCATTTTAATTTTTAGCATTAGGTTTGAGACCTGCTACCGAAGGTTTCAGTACGATTTAGCTCAACTGGGGTTTTATTTGCAACAAGTTACACAAGTTTTTATCTTAAAATTTGCACAGGTCGAAATTTGTAGGGATCATCTCACTGAGAAACTGTCACGGAAAACAGTGCAGAAATTTAACTTCTGTACAACACTTAGATTGTGTAACGCAAAACTTGACAATGTCGATACGTCTCTTCACACCACCTGAAATAGGATTTAGGTACATCTACGTTTCCATCAACCTCCTGTAGCTAACACAGATGTCATCGTTAGATTCTCAGCAATATGTTTAAACAGAAACCAATTGGGTAGACTGGCAGCACCATAAAGGTTCAATGTTAGTTGATCAGAGAGACTTAAAAGAACTAACAATTTACCATGTGCTCTTTGCAGAGGGAATCACGAAACGGAAAAGTGTGAATCACCTGACAATAACTGTTGAATTAATTGCAAAATCGTTAATTACCCTAGCAGTGGCTCACATACAGCCAACTCTTTGTTGTGCCTTTGAGCAGCAGAGCAAATGCGCAACTCAATCCCTTTTACAAGAACAATTTAAACTAGGGAGATCGAATTAGCTGGTCAAAGTCACCGACTTGGTTTCGTTTTCTCGTCTTGAACTGAAAAATCTCTGTGTAATATATGAGATGAAGTTAGTGACTTTTGTTGTAGAAAATAACATCGACATATCTCTACTCACTGAGACTTGGCTATCATCGACAACGAGTGATATTGTACATCACATTAAAGTGAATGGATTTAATTTACATCACATCATTCCCCATGCTGCAAGAGAGGCAGAGGAAGTGGGGATGACGAAAAAAACAAAGGAACAAGGATCGATAGAGGGAAAAATAGAGGGACAAAAATCATTTAGTACTGGTCTTTTTAGTACAATGAAGTCACTGTATTCAAAGATCACAGTGGCATATACTAAAACTAGTAGTTTTGTATAGATTATTATGCATTCCAAGAAATGTTTTCTTGAATTAGTCCACCGCTCTCGTCCATTACTTAGTTAGTCTTCTCTGGTGACACTATCACTGAGGTAGATGCTAATATTCACTGCGATTAGTTAAGCACGAATGCTGATGCTTTGAAATTTTATTATGTTCTTAATAGTTTCACTCTTTAGCAACTTATGTTCCAGCTCATGTTAAAGGTCACACTTTAGATCCTTTTATTATGAATAATGACTGCCTCAGTCCGATAACATAGCTTGCTCTCATCCGCTCAGTGATCAATTTTCAATTACTGCACCTAGTTACCACTTACAAGGTAAAATCAACCAAGTCATTATTACACGTTTACGTGTCATGACCGAGCGAAAAGATTAACGAAACACAGTTCATCTCTGATATTGACTAATTTCCTTATTAACATGCAGACCCACACTCTGCGTTTTGTTTCTATGAGAGAGAGAGTTACGTATTGTTTTGGACGAGCATGCTCCTTTAACCACAAAAACTGCTATGGTTGTATATGAAGCTCCTTGGTTTGATAATGAGTTCAAGAGCCTGCATAAAGAGCGCAGGAAAGCTGAGAGAAGATGGCGCAGTACTAGACTTGAGAGCGGACAAAATTTCGTTCATTTAACAAAAACGAAACCACTATGGCGACTTATAATAAAAAGAAACCTTATTACACAAGTAAAGTGGAATCCTGACTCAAAAGTATCAAATATCTGTACAGTCCTTCCAGCAGCTTCATTGATAGGAAAAGTGTTACTGTTTTGCCAACTTTATATTTATAGTGATTTTATCAAGTGAAGAAAAGCAAATGACAAATCACGTTTCTACTTCAACATCGTTCCGAAAGAAGTTCAAAATATTTCCAATAAGTTATCGATTAATCAATATTCCGTTCATTTTTATAGGCACATTCGTATAATACAGTTGATCAAGCGTTATAAGATTCCCACCGTTTTGTCGAAAGCCTGCCTAGTTAATATTGTCATTTGTGCAATGAAAATTCTTGCCAGGTTTATCCTTTCCCAGCAAACAAAGCATGTCATAAATCTTAACGTAAGCTGTTTCCAATGTAACCTACCTCTCGATGAAAACAAGACTGACTTGGCACAATTAGAGCGGATAGGATACCGCTATACGAAAAAGGCAAGGACTCAGTACGAAACAGGGAAGGACTCAGTTATCATAATCATAATGTAGCAAAACACAAGAGAGTTTGTCCTGTGTCTTCAAATTATGAAAAATCCATAGTAAACCCATAAGATCCAGAAGATTTATTATTTTTATTTTCTTCAAACGCTCATAAATATCACGGCCTTTTGAACTTGGCGAGACATGAACTTGGCGAGACAGTTGTAGATAACATTGAAATTATATTAGAAAATCATATGAACAATAGATACAATTTCTTAAGAAACTTTCCACTAAAACTAAAATAGCTCCAGATACCGTCTTTCTTATCACTGTCTAGTTTACTAAGAAAAGGGGTTTGTCTGTTTTTCTTCATGATTCTATCCAAGCAGGAGATACCTCATTATTGTGTCCTCAAGTCTGTTTTCCCATATAGTCTGTAATGCAGATCTGTAATTTACCAATGTGCTTTCGAACTTCAATGTTATCACTACTATAGAAATCTAGACGCTGTAATTAAGGTAGCAAAAATAACTTTTTTTGCCTCTTACTTTTTGTCAGGACGTGCTAATGTTTGCTCACATATTCATCAGCAGTAGCAGTAGTTTTTTTTAAAGGAGTCAATCCTCAACGACAAAATGAGTTCGATCCCTGGTAAGAGTTTTCATGTGGTGCCTCGACCAAATTATGCTAGTATACACATTGGGTTTAATCACACAAAGGAGAAATGTTCCTGTTACAATCGTAGGCTTGTACTGCACTGATACATGGGGCGAAAGCATCAGGAAACCATTGGTCTGCAGACATATACAGAAATAATACAGCAATTCCAGAGGAGATATTCATTATTGATCTTTAAGATTTACAGGTCAAGAAACTGCTCGCTTTCCATACTAAAACGATGGCCTCCTCTTTCTCCTCATCGGATCTCACAGACTCAGTACAGAATGTCTTTCAGTGTTCAATTTGTGGGGATGAATTTCAAGAACCGAAGCTGTTACCCTGTCTTCATCGATACTGTGAAAATTGTTTGGATGAAATCATTCAAGTCAGCATTGAGGGGACATTTGAATGTCCAATCTGTAAGAAAACTTGTGAAGTATCAACAGATGGCGTCAATGGTTTTAAAACTGATTTTTAGGTGATGAGTAGGCTCGAGCTTTTTCAGTTACAAAAATCATTGAACAATAAAGTTTTTTAGAATGTGTGAGTTGTTCAAAAGAATCGAAGATGTCTGTGTATTGCCTTAAATTTCAGGAATTTTTATGTGATCAGTGTGACCAGTTTCACGAAAGCAACAGATTATTCAGAGATCACAAGCAACACATTGTCAAGTTAGAGAATTATGGAAACCAGAACTTGTTCAATCAAAAACCGATGGTTTCAAGGATTACAATATGTTTCATCATACAGACGAGATTCTGATACAGCTGATGAAGGCAAATTAATCGTAAGGCTGCAGCTTCAATTGCTGGAATTACAAGGCTTATGATTTGCATGCAACACAATTTTCAGTTTTACTACAGCCTATACGGCAAACGGTAGGCCACCTGATGATACTGTAGCTCAAATTTGTCCAAATGTTTAACCTTCCAGTGAGAGAAACCTTGAAATAATACCCCTTCTGAAAACACCCCTCTACTTGTGCTTCGCTAACAGACACGGGTCCATTCATTAAGTCTTAAGCATAACTTACCCTAACATTAAGTTTGATAGCCAACCGGTGACTAAGTTTATCCTATATAGGCCTGATATCGCAAAATGAGCCAATGGCAAAGTCGTGAACAGCATGAGGCCTAACGAAAATAAATACCGACCGTTGCCTGTGTCTGTAGTAACTTTTTAGCTAAATTTTCTTTTTCTGTACCCACATTTTGGAATAATGTAATCCTGCAAGAGTACTGCTCGAGATGTAATCAAATTACTGAAACCTTATGCAACACGGTAATTCATAGGATTACTACCCGTGTGTAGCCTACGTAAAAGTTAGCCGTATCTTACTCGATGCACAGTCTGTGCATATTACATATGCGTACTCTGCTGCATGTACTTCATGTGATCGACAAGGGTCAACGTTGTCGATTGTAGACTTTTACTGATCACGTCACGCAATTGCTGTATCCATCCGCCGCACGCGTACCAAAAGTTCAAAATCGAATGACAGTATTTACTGATTTGTCAATATTTGTAATCTTTATATTGAACTAAATTTGCCAAACAAATTTCACGAGTTCATCAGAAATGATTAGTGATATAAGTGGAGAAATCTATGGTCTTTGTTTTCACCGCGTACCATGCAAGGGAGTGACTAAGACTTAGGGCAATCAAAACAAAGGCTCAACATAAGAAATTCGCAAAAGGAGAGTATGGCTGCATTAGATTACGATATGCTATCGTAATCCAAAAAGGTGGCGACAGTCACAATAACTCCGAGATGCTACCTTCATAGTGAACAAGAGGCACAGTCATGCTGTAGTTCATGTGGAAACCTACCAGTTTGCATGTCCTGCGCCTGTAGTAACCACAAAGGTCATGACCTCCTACATGACATAGATGAGGGGTCAGAACGTGAAAGGGAATCTCTGAAAGTGAAAGTTGTGGATATAGATCAACATAAAGATAAACTGTACAATTTACCCAAAAGGATTCACAAATCAATTGCGGAACTGAAAGAAAATGAAAGGAACAAGTCAGAGACGATCAAACTTCAGTACCAACAGCAGCCGGAAACGATTGAAGTCAAGCTTAAGACAGCGAAGGCTGAACGTGAGCAAAATAGCGAAAATATAAAAATAATGAGTGAGAAAGAAATGAATGACAAGAGAAAATAATTAGAAGAGATGAAACACGTGGAAGAAAAGTATGGCCAGGAATTCAACCAAGCAGATGAAACGCACCACCAAATTATTAAAGACCTGGAAATAAAACGTGAAAGACTAGATAGCTACCTCAAGGAATTGACAGATGAGAAAGAGAAAAAGAAGCAAAACGAAATTGAGCTACAAAATATATTAGAATATTCTGAGCAGATTATTAAACGATACGAAAACTTCACAGTGACTGCTTCATCTATTCTTGCTTCCAATAACAAATGGGCAGATGTGCAGTCTATCCCTGATGTCAGAGCAGACAGTGAACTTCTGTTGACAGAATAAAACAAAGAATTTCCAGAATTTGAATCTTTATCGAATTTTAAAATTGATAATTTAAGGAAAGCTCTTGTAGATATCGTTACAATTGATAAAAGAAATGACTTTGTAGTTGCTTCCAACAACGATGTCAATGTCATGTATTCTGAAATCAACGGCGTCACTAGTTTAAGTAATGGTATCATGATTATTACTGGTGAAAATTCTGGGGGGTCTACACATATCACTGAAGGTCAACAAAAATGGACAAATACAACGAGAGTACATGGTCAAATGTGCTAACAATGCTCGCTGTTAACGTTATTGTTGTAGACTATCAGAGCTTAAGTTAGTCACAGTCAGTCAGTACGAAGTTGGTATTTATGATGCTCGTGATGGTTCATACATCCCCAAGAACATCGAGAAAACAATACCTAAATACGACCGGATGACGTATGTCACTTCTGGTCCCGTCGAGGATCACATAATTGTCGGTACTTCGGGCAGTCAACTGTATGTGTTTGATGACAAATTAAAATATATCAAAAGCATCAAACTACCAAATGAAGCAAGACATCCAGCTGACATATGTGTACACGGAGGTATGCTACTTATTTGTTTTTCAAAATATCACTAACGAAAAGGCATATGCCCTCACATTGGAAGGGTAGAGTATTCACGTGATGCTATGAACTCACCAAACCAGACACCGCATATGGTCTTCGCTGGATACCATTAGGTGTTTGCACAGATAAACATGGATTCACCTACATGTTGTGGAGCACATACAGTTCGAGTGTTTTGGTACAGTACAGTTTAGATGGCCGACAGATACTTTCACAGATGCCAGTAGGTACGACTTCTAAGTGTATGACAATCTCAGAAGAAGATGGCAAAGAATCAGTTGTGGTTGCTACCACAAAATAGGAATGCTGCACACCTACAGACTGAAAGTGATGTAGATTCGCTTTAAACTATTTGAACACATCTCTTTATTAATGGCTTTACTGAGGAGCTATTCAGTCTGTGATTGAAAGAGAGTATATGGCGAGGTATACGACATGCTCCATGTACTCAGTAAGGAACTTTCTTGTGCGATAAATTTCCGAAAGAGAAATTTCACAAAATTTCAACAAATTTGAAAGACAGGTAACGTATTTCACAGAACAACTACAGATACGCCAATTTAATAATGTATATATCTTCCTTGTAGAAATTATGATGAATCTATGCTGTAGTGATCGTTTGTCGGGGGTAGTAGAACGAAGAAGGAGCTGACTATTTCACCTTCAAATCTGTGGGGTAAAGTACCTTATTCTTCAAAACAAAGCATAGTTATGTGTCTCCAACGTATTTCCTCGAAAGCTACTTTCCGAAACAAACGGTATCATGATGTAAAGGGAATATTCGTACTGGGTTTATTTGCACTGCAGTACAAATCCGTGTTGCACTGAAATTGTGACGCATGTTGTCTGAGTATGATAGAAGAAGCTGCCAAAATAATCCAGGAAGACCGTTGTGACCAACGGCTGCATGGAGAAAATTAACAACAGAATCTCCATGAAGCCATTACTTCCAAAAGGGGGAGGGGGTTCTTACGAGGGACTGCCTAATACCCCTACGAAGTAAAAACTATACCGCCCACTAAAGTTGCACCATTTTGCATCATTTAACATTACCATTATCAAAATTTTCGTGGATGAAAGCCACTTTACGTGAAATCCCCTGACGGAGATTTCGTGCACGCTATAGGTGTCGCCCAAAACCCTCTCTTGAGAACCTGAAATAGTATTTTAAATAAAAACAGTATGGGATATGTAATGTTACATGTGCTGCGTATTATAAATAATTAACGGAAGAAGTACTTCAACAAATTTTCCGTCATTTTTTCTTGTTTAAATTGACATTGAGATCACTGTTCCTGTAACAAAGTAAAGAAAATAAATTCCATCATTTTTATATAGAGCATTTTTAATCGTCTTCATACATTTCGTTTGTACTTAAAAAGATCACCAGGCATGAACATTTTAAAATTATGACAATGTATTTAGTATTTAATTTTAACATCAGTAGCCTTTGACACTACTTGCTTTTTTTTTACTTCTTGTACTTTTATCTTGTTAGAGTTCATAAGTTTTTAATGGCAATTTGCAAAAATTATTTCATTCTGATGAAGATGGTGATGATGAATAGTCAAATGGCTTTTCATTCTATGTGCTTTAAATGTATTTGTATTCTCACCATACAATGGAGGATACAGGAGAGGGGAAGGGTAAGGGATCCGGACCCCGTCCCTATTCAAGAGCAAACAAATATTTTCAGAGAGAAACTACGACAGTCGTATTGCTCTTCCATATTCACCGGAAGTAGTAGCCTGCAGAAATGACGTCATAATCAGGAATTTATACTTTTACTTAATCCGTAATCTCATTCCAAAACACCTTACAGTATTTTCACCTGGGTCATGTCAGACATTTATCGGCTGCTTATCAGCCGATTAGCATACCGTAAGATCTGTGTTAGTGATGCAATGGGTTTATCAGTTAAGGTAAACAGACAAACAACCTACGCCGATTACGCAAGTGTAGTATTTATTTCTTAACAAGTATAAACTCTAACGTCTTCCCTATAGTGACTGTGCGCCATGGTCCTTGAAACTTTAAGTTACGGGGAGTTTTCATAAAACACATTGTAGATGTCTTTTCTTTTACTTGATTCAACACCTAGAATTATTACTCAAAAGTATAAAGTTTACAGAACAGTATGTGTGGTTTTCTGTCCGTTTGAGTTCATTGTTCTTAGAAAAGGCCATCGTTACTGTGTGCTGTGTTGTTCGTCAACGTCTATTCATTCTTCCATCCTTTAACAATCAGTTCACCATGAAACGAGGACAAGAGTGACGTATTGGTCGTGGCTAATAACCCCTCCCCTTAAAAGGCTTAATTTCATTGTGTGAAGAGAAAAAAAAAACTTTTTAAAGAAAACAACTTATGAATATTCATTGCAAACTGCTTCTCCTCTCAAAACAAATGTTTCATTTTAAAGATAGATGAATTCGGTCTCAATAAAAACAGAAGCCTCGGAGACTTACGTCTCCGAGGCTTCTGTTTTTATTGAGACCTCCCCTATCAAATGATGATTGCATGAAATATAGAAACGATTTGATCGTATAATGGGAAACTATTCATTTCAAAAACAGAAAACGGGGCCATGAAAAAATTCCTTCGTTTAAGGGGGTGGGGCTTAGTCGTTTTGATCATGTTAACTACGAAAACGTTCATAAAAACGTGTAAAGTTGCGATATTCAACTTTTAAAATATTTTCTGTTACCACTTGCCTGCAATACCGTCTTGTGCCCTGATTTGGGAACTTATAGAAGGACATGATTACCAAAAAAGAGGTAAATAAATAAACAAAAGTTTAACCTTTCACAACTAAACTGAAGACCTTATGGTCATTGTATGGTAACTCGGAAGTGACATAAGTAGTCAACTGAGTTCAGTTTCATCGTGAAATGTGTCGATTGCAATCCCTACCACTAGTGAAAATTTAAATATGGATTTACAAATCACTTCCTTTAGAGATAGATGTGTTTGAATCTATTAAATTTTTTGGAACAACCAAGAGGTTAGGTGGTTGAAGTACGCGACCTGTAGAACACACCGTACCTATTGGAAAGCTCACAAGTATAACTCTCTCGTCTTCCCTATAGTGACTGTGCGCCATGGTCGATGAACCTTTAAGCTAGGGAGTTTTCATTAAGCACATTGTAGATGTCTTTTCTTTTACTTGATTCAACACCTAGAATTACTACTCAAAAGTATAAAGTTTACAGAACAGTATGTGTGGTTTTCTGTCCGTTTGAGTTCATTGTTCTTAGAAAAGGCCATCGTTACTGTGTGCTGTGTTGTTCGTCAACGTCTATTCATTCTTCCATCCTTTAACAATCAGTTCACCATGAAACGAGGACAAGAGTGACGTATTGGTCGTGGCTAATAACCCCTCCCCTTAAAAGGCTTAATTTCATTGTGTGAAGAGAAAAAAAAAACTTTTTAAAGAAAACAACTTATGAATATTCATTGCAAACTGCTTCTCCTCTCAAAACAAATGTTTCATTTTAAAGATAGATGAATTCGGTCTCAATAAAAACAGAAGCCTCGGAGACTTACGTCTCCGAGGCTTCTGTTTTTATTGAGACCTTTCCTATCAAATGATGATTGCATGAAATATAGAAACGATTTGATCGTATAATGGGAAACTATTCATTTCAAAAACAGAAAACGGGGCCATGAAAAAATTCCTTCGTTTAAGGGGGTGGGGCTTAGTCGTTTTGATCATGTTAACTACGAAAACGTTCATAAAAACGTGTAAAGTTGCGATATTCAACTTTTAAAATATTTTCTGTTACCACTTGCCTGCAATACCGTCTTGTGCCCTGATTTGGGAACTTATAGAAGGACATGATTACCAAAAAAGAGGTAAATAAATAAACAAAAGTTTAACCTTTCACAACTAAACTGAAGACCTTATGGTCATTGTATGGTAACTCGGAAGTGACATAAGTAGTCAACTGAGTTCAGTTTCATCGTGAAATGTGTCGATTGCAATCCCTACCACTAGTGAAAATTTAAATATGGATTTACAAATCACTTCCTTTAGAGATAGATGTGTTTGAATCTGTTAAATTTTTTGGAACAACCAAGAGGTTAGGTGGTTGAAGTACGCGACCTGTAGAACACACCGTACCTATTGGAAAGCTCACAAGTATAACTCTCACGTCTTCGCTATAGTGACTGTGCGCCATGGTCGATGAACCTTTAAGCTAGGGAGTTTTCATTAAGCACATTGTAGATGTCTTTTCTTTCACTTCATTCAACACCTAGAATTATTACTCAAAAGTATAAAGTTTACAGAACAGTATGTGTGGTTTTCTGTCCGTTTGAGTTCATTGTTCTTAGAAAAGGCCATCGTTACTGTGTGCTGTGTTGTTCGTCAACGTCTATTCATTCTTCCATCCTTTAACAATCAGTTCACCATGAAACGAGGACAAGAGTGACGTATTGGTCGTGGCTAATAACCCCTCCCCTTAAAAGGCTTAATTTCATTGTGTGAAGAGAAAAAAAAAACTTTTTAAAGAAAACAACTTATGAATATTCATTGCAAACTGCTTCTCCTCTCAAAACAAATGTTTCATTTTAAAGATAGATGAATTCGGTTTCAATAAAAACAGAAGCCTCGGAGACTTACGTCTCCGAGGCTTCTGTTTTTATTGAGACCTTTCCTATCAAATGATGATTGCATGAAATATAGAAACGATTTGATCGTATAATGGGAAACTATTCATTTCAAAAACAGAAAACGGGGCCATGAAAAAATTCCTTCGTTTAAGGGGGTGGGGCTTAGTCGTTTTGATCATGTTAACTACGAAAACGTTCATAAAAACGTGTAAAGTTGCGATATTCAACTTTTAAAATATTTTCTGTTACCACTTGCCTGCAATACCGTCTTGTGCCCTGATTTGGGAACTTATAGAAGGACATGATTACCAAAAAAGAGGTAAATAAATAAACAAAAGTTTAACCTTTTACAACTAAACTGAAGACCTTATGGTCATTGTATGGTAACTCGGAAGTGACATAAGTAGTCAACTGAGTTCAGTTTCATCGTGAAATGTGTCGATTGCAATCCCTACCACTAGTGAAAATTTAAATATGGATTTACAAATCACTTCCTTTAGAGATAGATGTGTTTGAATCTGTTAAATTTTTTGGAACAACTAAGAGGTTAGGTGGTTGAAGTACGCGACCTGTAGAACACACCGTACCTGTTGGAAAGCTCACAAGTATAACTCTCACGTCTTCCCTATAGTGACTGTGCGCAATGGTCGATGAACCTTTAAGCTAGGGAGTTTTCATTAAGCACATTGTAGATGTCTTTTCTTTTACTTCATTCAACACCTAGAATTATTACTCAAAAGTATAAAGTTTACAGAACAGTATGTGTGGTTTTCTGTCCGTTTGAGTTCATTGTTGGAAGAAAAGGCCATCGTTACTGTGTGCTGTATTGTTCGTCAGCGTCTATTCATTCTTCCATCCTTTAACAATCAGTTCACCATGAAACGAGGACAAGAGTGACGTATTGGTCGTGGCTAATAACCCCTCCCCTTAAAAGGCTTAATTTCATTGTGTGAAGAGAAAAAAAAAACTTTTTAAAGAAAACAACTTATGAATATTCATTGCAAACTGCTTCTCCTCTCAAAACAACTGTTTCATTTCAAAGATAGATGAATTCGGTCTAAGAAGCTAACAAGTGTAACAAGTATACCAGATATAACAAGTATAACTTGAACGTCTAACAATGTGAATTAACACTATCAATTGAAAGGTGAAAAGAACTTTGTAAAGTTTTTGTTTGGTAAAGTTGGACCACCTTACGATACTATAACTTAACCATGTTCATTCTTATTAATAAGTTGACGATATAAGTTGACTCGAGACACTTAGTGTTTTCATTATAATCTTCTTGTATATTGTAACTATACTGATGTCTTCTATCAAATCAGTGATGTCATGTTATTATCTGGAATTCGAAGAACATTCCCAATATCGTGTCCCATCATTGTTTTATACCCATCATGCTGCACTGTCTCCCAAACCGCGTTAAAGTATACGTATGATTCACATTTCAGAAGTTATGGCTAGAAGAGTATGATAAATATTAAAACTTATTTAATGGTCTTATGTGCGCCTCAAATTCGACACAAATTCTTGCAAGTGTGCCTTAAAATTGCACGCAGTGCGCGTTTAAAGTATTCCCAGAAAAAGAAATCAACAGATCGGCACGCGCCGTCACTGTTGGCGTTTTGTAACAGCCCCTGAAAAGTGCCTCTTACTTTATCCAGTTGGTTCCCTACAAATACGTAGACATTTCAACTCCCCCCATATACAACAGAGAGAAGTGCACTACCATACACCAGCGCATGAAAATGACATTGTTACTTGATATATAACCTCTTATGTCTCAATTAAAAGCATGGCTGCATAGGTTGGAATACTGTGTGACCTTCATGGAAAATAAAAGATGTAAAAAGTCATACTGACACCTTGAACTAACAGCGACTATGACACACTGTATTATCTGTTGTAATAATGGTGACCCTTGACCTTTGACATCATCAGTCCGGCGGACATTATACCCGACACTTGGGTATCCACCTATCATCCCACTTAACGTCTGTAGGGGGAGATGGTAAACTTAGGTACATACCGTGACTCAAACACGCACACATTCACGCATCTGGATACTCCTTCCCGCCACCTCACCACAATCAGTAATCCTGATCCATTGCAATTGTGCATCCTAAGGAACCTTACTAATTCCATTTGGTTTTAGTTGAATGCTTAAGAGGCAACGGTTAGGTGGTCAACCATTTAAGTGTCAATTCACTTAAGCAGCTCAACGGAGTGCAGGATCGCCTTCGCTATTATACTACGTATAGGGATGAGATAATCACCTTGAAAATAAAAGCCCTAAAAAATAAATAAACTTGAAATGGCGAAATTATCCGCACCTAAAATAATTGCTGATGAGCTATTAACGACGAAAAATCTCAAAACATTTTGGAAGAAGTTTAAAGCTTCCATAAACCAGATTAATGTATCAAAGATGAAACTTTTGGTTTCCGTTTCTGAGATTTAAATGAAAATAGTTTACTATATTTAAACGAATTGGAAGCTGACATCTTAAAATTTAATACGACCTCCTGCTCCCCTCAACATAATACTAGGTATCAAATGGCTGAAATTTACCCTCGTCCTCTCATATTCTTACTTTTTAATGTACTTCATAGATTATAGCTTATTTTCAAACCGCCCTTCTGGAATTCGGCCAAAATGGTATTAACTCAAATCAGTAAGTCAGTAAAGATGGTACCAAGCAACACAACTTCTAACAGTCTACCCTCACCTTTAGTAAAAAGAAATCGAAAGAATAATCGACAATCGCACAGGGAACCACTTGGAACAAAATATCTACATTTATTCGGCAAGTTTAATCCAACATAAATCAGACTTTTTGGCTCTCCGGAATTTGCATTGGACTTATCAAATATTCTTCTACCACTGCTTTCTTCTTAGATGTGGAAAAAAGCTTTTAATAAAGCGTTGCACACCAGTATCAGATACAAAATGCCCAAATTCAACCTACGATTTAACTAGTCTTCTCTTTCTTTCTCCCCAACCGCGAAATCCAACTTCACTTCAAATCCTATCGGAGCGATACCCTTAAATCAGGCATCCCTTTACGTAACCTGAATATCCCCCAGGCTTCAAACTGCAAATTCAGTCAGTATGCCGATAATAATGATATAACACACACACACAAAAAAAAAACACTAAACCGAAACCTACGTAAAAAAAGCAATTTCTTACCTTGAAAGCTGGTGCTTCATGGAATTGACGCCTCTCCCAGTGCAGCTTTCCTTGCTGTTACTTTCGGAAACAAACTTTAAACTCATGGGCACATCTGCAGTATCTCCATTGCCTCTTTGAGAACTCCGACGTTCCGTCAGATATTCTCTTCACGATTGACACAAAAAAAATCCGCCCTGTCCTTTACTATGGGAGAATTTCTCTTAGCACTATAGCTGACGCCAATGAGCAAATTCTGAATAGAATTCGTGTAAGTTGCAACCCATATCGGCTCGTTCCTAAAATCTCTGGTTACATTGGTAGATCTCATAATCCTGACAACGCACTATACGGTTTTTTATTCTTTCAAAGACTTTAACATTTGAAACTTTACAAGGATAACAACAAATCGGTTGTAGGTAGTAGATCTGAATGCCAGCTGCTAAAATACCAACCAGCTACAATGCATTTCCAAAACATCGTAATTATGCCCCAGAAACTTCTCTCCCCTTAATCCGCATTCCTTTCTCGTTTCACGTCCATTATCTGACAAGTGAATTGTTACAGCTACTTTTAAGAATGCAGTGTGATTGTAGGCAATCCTTATTTGAAGGGCTAATCCATTGTTGCCAATGGATACTTTTGCCTTAAAAAGAAGGGGAAAATGCCAAACGTAGCTCATCCACACTCCCTTGCAAGTCCGTTGGTGAGAGTGATCAGGTGTGCATCTTCATCATGAGTCCCTGTGTTCATCATGAGTCCCTGTGTTAAAGTCCATCTGGTATGCATCTAGGAAAGAGTTGGGTTTATTCCAAATTTGCAAAGTGAAACTCAGAACAAACATTCGTTTGAAATTGTGATGATATCTGTTACCGTTTTTGACATACACTTTTTCAAAATTTGATTAAAAAATGATGATAGCACTGGTAGTTTGCAGCGTCAGTTTTTCTTTATAGTAAACATTTTCATATTTTACAAAGGTTTCATATTTTGCAAGTGATATCAATATTATGTAAAACGAAAACACATGCTATCATGGCAAAACAAAACACACATAAAGAATGTCTTTGAAACAAGAGATAACATAAGGCATGTGATGCTAGTCCCTCTCTTGACGTCATTTATTTGCATACTTAGCCAATGCTCATTTACGATGCAGTTATATAGACAAGAATTCTGTGTCTGTAACTCGTCTAATATTCTATAGAGTTTGATGACATTTGTGGCTATTTTGTAAGGTTCTTAATGACTAATACAGAAAATATATCCCAAAATGTTTTTTTTTTTACATATCTCTCAACATTTGTTTCTTTTTTGAAGGAGAACGGAGCACTTGCAACAACTAGTTCAGTCGGAGTACCCATTAGTCAAGAGACAGACAACTAGCTGAGTAAGGAGTCAAATTGATTACAGTAACACCAGCTTCATCTCAGTCTGTCTAATATCGGAATCAATGCCACTAGAAACTCATTCATGAGAACATCTCATAAAAATGGCTTGAGGAATTTCACATTGCCCGAAAGTCTTATGAAAATTTCATGAAAATTTATTGGCGAGAATCTCGCGAGGATTTCTTATAATTGTAATATTTTCACTAGACCCGTACAAAAGATCTTGGCAAGGTGGGAGGGGGTTAGATTTGTCTTGAGAAGCGGATACAGATCTATAAAGATCACGACACCGAGCGCCACCATCAAATGGCGCGTGGTGTGCGTAAATTCTTTTTGTTAAAGACAGTTCAGAACGTCGGAAAACGCTTGTCCCACGCATTGGAATTAAATTTAAAGGATCCTAATTTCGGGATGTTTTGTGTTACAATTTTAATTTTCGGTGATACGCGACTCTCCATACATATTTTTCCTAATATAACTTTTTATCGATAAACAAATACCCTCCTGCGATGATTATTAAAATAGAATAATCTGAATGCATAGTTAAAAAATGGAATTGTTCCAAGATTATTTGGCGAATGGAGAGAAAGTACTCAGCTATATCAGGTAACAAGGGTTAGGTTCAATCTGGTGCAGTGTTGTGTATCTTTTGAAGTTGTATGTTTTCCCCAAAAATCCTGGTTTCCTTTAATCTAACAATAATACTTTACTTCGTGCTGAACATTTTTTAACCTCTGCTACAATTCTTAATGATACCTTAACAAAGCGGAGTTTACACCTACAACTATTGTAAATGACGGCCAAACTATACATAACATATGTATGAAGTTGAATTTGATCAGAAGATAACGTGAAATAGATGACCGTTTGCAAATAGGGGAGAGGTCTATGGGCCTATAAGTTAGAGTCTAATTTCTTCATGCAATGTAAATTACTTCAGACTAAACTGAATGATGAGACCTTTTTTCCGCATTTAGCATTTCGGCGTTTACACCAGTGTCTCCCATCTTGGAAGATGGAAGATACAACAAGGTCTTCGATCTTCGTTTTGAAGGTCTTCGTTTTTAATAACGCTGTGTGGGTGTGTTAAAAACGAAGACCTTAGGCTAACGTTTATCGTTATACACGAAATCAATAGAAAATAGCGCTATAAATTTACTGTGTTAGACATTACATTATCGATTGGAAGTAAGTCATTCGCTGTACTTCGGCGTTTATACCAGTGTCTTCCATCTTCGAAGATCGAAGACCCAGCAAGGTCTTCGGTCTTTTAAAGTCTTTGTTTTTAACACACCCACTTGCTTAGTTCTGTTTCGCTTCTTTTGTGTGGGTGTATGAAAGAACTTTTATGGTTGGCGTATCTAGCTTTAAAATCTGTGGCGCATAGTCCGACGTAGGTCTCACTTTTCCCGCTATTCTGTGTTTTAACGGTTGCCTAGTAGATGAGGCTTTCCTCTTTACATCTGCCGTTCACTAGACATCCATGCTTGTTTCTGCATTTGCAGCCTATCGAAGGGGTGGTCGTTTGAGAGTTGATAACTGATTTGTTGTGGACGGTGATGATGCGTGCATGTTGGGCATGCAGCTGTAGCTCAGCTTAACGTTGTTATGATTGAAGATTTTGTGCAGCTTATGGATTGGTGGGAATTCGTCTTCGAGAATTTTGAAAAATTGCCTGCCGACGTTGGTCTTTATGCTCTTACTATACGGGGGGTTGTACCAAATTATGTTTCTTCTGCGGTTCTTTCGTTCAGGGAAGATACGAGAAAGGATGTTGAGAACTGACGCCTACAAGCAAACCATAGTTTTTAAATCAATAAATTGATCTTTACTCTTCTAATATTCTATGTTCAATTAATTATTTAGGAAAATGGAAATTATTTCTCGCATGTTGTATGTGCTCTATAGCCCTACATGAAAGATTGAACCTGACAATTTCACATGATTTAATCTCGATGTTAATCCTCCCTTTAGAATCTTCCTCAGACTCTGGTTTTTAACTGCCGGCAATCCATGAGTACCTATACCTGCTCATGATATGAAGACACTATACCTCTGACTAAGGAATGAAATACGCTAATACTGCAAGTAACCACTTTTCGTCACGACAGAGTAGTTAATTACCTATACAATGCATATCTATCGTATCTTATTTCTACGTTTCATCAATTTATTTTGCTCCTTTTTTGTCATGCAGTGAGACCAACAGACATCGTATACTTATTAAAATAGTACATTTTATTTGTGGTGCTAAATAACGCAGGCTCTGTAACCCTTTACCAATGTATCATTCAAGTTTCACATCAATCGCGTGCAGGATTTCATGACGTCAGTTAGCTAGAATCGGTTAGCCAGAATCGAGACAAAATCCATTTAAAACCAGTGTCGGCGGGTACAAAGCAAATATCCACTTTTTCAGTGGTCATTCCAACACAAGATGCGTACTATTAATCTCGATATTGTGGCAACATGGCTAGATGCTCCTCTGTTTAAGAGAGAATGTAGCTTAAGAGATTTTCTGGAATTGTATTCCAATAGGAATCACTGGGGTATTACTCATTTCAGAATTTTAAAGAAAATATGCTTGCCACATACCATTGACAACCCATGCTACATAAGTTGCTGATTGCTGATTGCTGATTGCTTCACATT
Source organism: Stichopus chloronotus (assembly GCA_021234535.1). NCBI lineage: Eukaryota > Metazoa > Echinodermata > Holothuroidea > Aspidochirotida > Stichopodidae > Stichopus > Stichopus chloronotus. The sequence continues at coordinate 20,771,937 of CM037839.1, read as the reverse complement.
GCGAATTTCCCAGCTCGTACAACTGATACAATATGTAGTACTTTGCACCCATTGTCAACATTGTGAAAATCACGACATACAATATATACAATAATATATTAACCACGATAAAGCCCTCGTATAGATACTTAAAATGATTGTGAAGGAAATGCATACACACATGGTATCATAAATAGTATATAATTGTATTATACACTCTTGTGAGGGTTAAAGTTATATTGCAGTTTGATTAGTTATCGTCAATAGCCCTCTAGACTTAAGAAGGCATAACGTCGGTTAAACTTTATCAAATGGTTAACCTTTATCAAATGGTTAACCTTTATCAAATGGATACAGGGAATAAGCTGTACTAGCATTAATGTTTTTTTAATCAAACCAACTGGAAGTACTGACACATACAAGTAAGTGTTGATATTGTAACTTACAGCATATATAACTTGATGTTGCAACAGGGAACCATAGGCTACTAGCGACGAAATAAGCTCTTCAGACCTGTTTTCCAAGTATTCATGTTTATAAATTCCATGTGTGTACAGACAGTTTACAAAGAAAACTTTTTTATTGATCTTTCAGATATAACATTTCAAGACACGGCATCCGATGGCCTCTTCATCGCCTCTCGCGGATTTAACGGAGAATTTCTTTACGTGCTCAGTTTGCTTGGATCAATTTAAAGAACCGAAACTGTTACCATGTCTTCATCGATTCTGTAGTGATTGCTTGGATAAAATAATTAAGGCCAGCACGGAGCATTGGACATTCAAATGTCCAGTCTGCAACAAGACCTGTGACATACCAACTGATGGTGTCGATGGTTTCAAAACTGATTTCCACATCAGTGAAGAGTATGCTCGAGTTTATTCAGTTACGTAAATCATTTGAAAGTAAAGATCTTAAACAATGTGGGAGTTGTTCAAAGACACTTAGGATATGCGTGTACTGTTTTAAATGTAGAGAATTTCTGTGTGATCAGTGCGGTCAGTATCATAGAAACAACAGATTATTTAGAAATCACAAACAACACCTTGCCAGTTTGGAGAATCTTGAAAACCAGAAACTTGTGTTGGAAAAATTGTCGACACTTACGGAAAATCCAAGATGACACCATCATTTTGAGTATGAGGCTCATTTGTGCTGCAGTACGTGCGGAAACCTACCAGTTTGCGTGATTTGGGTCTACGGTAAGCGAAGAGGTCATGACCTACGTGACGTAACCGAAGAGGCAGATTGTGAGCGCGAATCTCTGAACATGAAACTTCTGAATGTAAGTAAACATAAAGATAAATTGTACGACTTGCCTAACAAGATAATCTGGTCAATTAAGAAACTAAGAGATTCTGCTACGAATAATTCAGTGAAGATATAATTTCAGTTCGAGCAGGAGGAAGCAAAGATAAAAGACGAAATAAAAAAATTGGAAACTGAAGGAAAGAAAAAAAAAGAGAGAATAAAGACAAAGAAAGAAAAGGAAACAAATGAGATCAGGAGAAAATATGACGAGGAGATGAAACGGGTGGAAGAAAAGTATGACCAAGAATTTAAAGGAGCTGATAAAACTGACAATCAATTCATAACGGAACTTGAAAAAATTTTTGTAAAGTTAGTCTTAAATTACAAAAAGATAATGGCAGAGATAAGAGACAAAGAGAAACAAAATGAAATAAAACTGGAAGATATATTAGAATATTGTGAGCAAATTACGAAAAGATACGAGAGTTTCACCGCAACTTCTTCGTCCATTCTCCCTTCAAATGGCAAGTGGACAGACGCACGGTGTATCCCTGATATCAGAGCAGCCAGTGAATTTCTGAGAGAAGAAATGAAAAAGGATTTTCCAGAACTGGCATTATTATCGAGCTTCAAGATTAATGATTTGAGGAATTTTTTGCAGGTAGATGCCGTGAAGATTATTGAGAGAAATGATTCTGTGATTAATGTTGAAGGTATTAAGACTAAGAGACTTAAGATCTACAGTGTCACTAATGTAAGTGATGATATCACGGTCATCAGTGGTTATGCATCTGACGATTATTCACATATTACTTTAATAAATAGAGATGGAAAGATACTTCGACAGGACAAGATCAAACAGGAGGACATTTGTCATGCGTACCGCTGTTGTTGCATGCTTTCAGAGTTTACGTTAGCCACAGTCAGTCAGCCCTATGAGGTTGGTATTTATGATGTTCTTGATGGATTCTACAAGTCAAAGAACATCGATAATTTGATACCGAATGGCGAGATGGTTTGGTGTGTTGCTACTGATGGCTCCAAAAATCATATCATTGTTGGTACTACTTACTATGAAGTGCACTTCTTTGATGATCACTTAAATTACATTAAAACCATTAAGCTGCCAGATGTGGCACGTTATCAGTTAGATATCTCTGTACATAAAGACAATCTTCTGGTTTGCTCTGATTCCGGATCGGCGTATGAAGTCACGTTGGAAGGATCAAGTAGTCACGTGGTGCATGAATTCACTAAACCAAAACTTTGACGGTGGTAACTGGACAACATTCGATGTGTGTACAGATAAGAAAGGGTTCATCTACATGTTATGGTTTTCGGGCAGTTCGCTTGGACAGAGACGTGTCCTAGTGCAGTACAATCAAGATGGTCGACAGATACTAGCTCAGGTGCCAGTAGATGAGGCTTGTATCTCTATGACAACTGCAATGCAAGACGACGCAGAAATACTGGTGGTTGTTACTCGTGATACTGGAGAGATGTACACCTACAGGCTCACATTGTGGAGCAGATTAGTAGAGATAGTGCAGTAGCCATAACACGTTTGAAGTGAAACTACCACAACGACTGCATTTTATAAGATAATGGTGTGAGGGGAGATGTGTCATGGTATGTTTTTCGGTCGGTTGTATGTAGTATACCATTCGAACTATATTTACACATTGAGTGATTTTATTTTTGATGAGGATCTAAAAAGGGGGTAAATGTAAGAAAAATTTGCAGTGATAAGTTTCACAGTTCTTAAATAAAAAAGTAAGTAAAGAAAGTAAGTAACAAAAAGTATTTTACTGCTGTTACTTCAAACCCTACAATGATGTCTTCTTTATAATTCAATTCTTACCGCTACAAATATCCAACTGCCTAAGGATCACTTCAAGCCATATAACACCAACAGAAGGTCTTTCGTCTTTGAAAGTTATTAAAGTGTTTAATTTGCTTTGACATTTTAACTTCTTTTAAAAAAATGGACTGGGCTTTTTGTAGACTGATCTTTCAAATGTTGTTATTGTAGACTGAACTTTTATAAATATTATTTGAATTGAGCTCACGCCTCTGACACTATCTAATAATATTCTTGGGAGATAATGAAGAAATACCAAGAATAAGCAAGTAGTCGTGTCAGTATAACATAATAAATTTTCCATGATGTAAAAGATCACTATTAATTGTTTTTAAATGCTATTCAGATACGGTATTCATTAATAAAGAGGGCAAAATTTCATACTTTCTTTGAAACTCCTGACATCGTTAGGGGCAGATCGATGTTAAAACCTGCGATCTGAGACAATTTCAAATAACATTTAATTAAGACTGGAAAATACTTTACTTTTCCTGGTAACTTTTCATCATTTCTTGTCAAACTCAAGAGGAATCTGTGCAATAGGGGGCAGTCTTTTCTATGATCTGGTGTCCTGCAAAATAAACAAGGTGATAAGATACATTGCATCTCGACTGTCATTCTGTACTGAAACTTAAAAGTGCCCTCAAGATAAGAATATCTTTGCTGCCATAACTTGACCATTTCCTGCGAAATATCTACGTAACAAACAGTTACGATCGTTTTGTTGCCTTCAATATGATAGAAGCATCTGTTACCTGCAAAAAATTCCAGAAGGGGCTGTTTGACACATTCGAAGTTGCAGATATTTGAGATATTTTATAGTTTTTTGAAGTTTTGTAATTGGTATGAGAGAAGTTTATGTGAGCTATAATTCTGGTGATGTCTTTCTTGCCCATCCAGGGAGCATTTACTGATATAGTGTCACTGTCAGACTGTCAAATTACATTTAATATCGCTCTTTTTAATAATCGTCTTACGCCTGCTTCAATTACTTTCTTCCGTAATTTGAATAAAAAAACAGCTAAACTTTTGAAATAACTTCCTTTGATCCTTTGCACATGCCATATATTCCGCCATCTTTAAAACGATTTCTTTTTCAGATTGAAATACAGTTCATGCATCTTAATATTCTTTATCTGTGTTGACAGATTGTTTTACGTTTTTATCCGAAAAGATATCTTTTGCGACAGAGCTGATTAGTTCAGACCTACAATCACTATCAATTAAGTTAAAATTTTAATTTCAAACTGCTGGCTACTCTCATTTAAGAAGCTTTTTCTTAAAATGGATTCTTGGGGGTTAGCTTCCATACGTCTGACGGCCACATAGTGTTCATAGTTGCTTGTGATATCAAAAATAACTTACACCCTGTACAACGTTTACAGCTGGGATGATCAACCTGCTGCCCGCAGGCCAAATGTCATGCTCCAGGCCACAGGTATAATGCGGTCCATACATGCCTCTTCTGAATTGAGATAAAAATTTGAATAGGATAGAATACGAAAGAGATACAAACGAAAGGACAAAAAGTCAAGGGGTATTAAAAAGTTCAAAAGATGTTATACATACGAAAGCTTGTGGTAATTAATATTTATTTCTTTGGCGAAATCTTCCACTCACTACATAAACCAATTGTGGCGGTTTTTTTACATTTGTTGGCTTTCGCCTAGCTTCCAATATAAGTCTGCATGCATACTACTATTGCATATTAATACAGTTCTATTGTTTTACTCTATACACGCATCATCGCATTTGTTCTTCCTTTTTCTCAATTAATTTTGCTTAAGAAAAAAGAATAACAAAAATCAGTGTTGAAGGCAAGGGTTGATGATGGTTGTGAATGAATTATTCCAAATAAAATTTCCAGTGTAACAAATAACGTATCAACGTAATTTAAACCCACGAACATTATCGATAAATATTTCCTGTACAATGATATAACCGGAAGAGTTTTCATATGTTCACTGCATGTTAATGAGTCACATCAATAGCTCTAGTGCAAGCACATCGACATCGGTGCACAGAGACAGCGGTCATTTAAAATATCTTTTTTTGGTGTGTGATTATGCTCTAAGACCCTTAACAGTTTTACATGAATCTTGTGCAGGATCCAGGGCCAGTTAACCATCATGGGGAAAAATATAGAGGTACTCCAAAAGGGAGCAAAGGATAGGTTCAAAATGCTACTCCTAGTTTTTTTTTTTCAATGGTAAATGCCCAACAGGAGACATTCTATCAATCTACCACTATGAAATAGTACAAAGATGCCTATCTTTACAGAGCTTTTTATTTAAGAGATTTTTTTAAGAAGGAAGGATAAATGTTTCCAGAGCAATGACTTGGTGTTAATCATTGATAACTATACTTCTATGTTACATTAAAAGAAAACGATCGGTGATCTCATTAATACCTCTTATGAGGTTAGTCAATTCAGTAACTTTCTACACACGTCACTGATTTACGGTTTACTTAACTTTGAGTGTGTCATTGAAACATCGGCAGTGAGTGCATGTACATACTGCTTTGCTTTTTTATGGTATCGTATTATTGACTGCACACTAAAACGTGATTAGACTTAACTAATAACGTTTGCAAATAGTTATCCAGAAGAGAGTGACGGTGCATGAAATTTAATGAGACGATTGATACCCTTGAAATTAAATTGCAAGTAACTGGTCACCTTAAATCTACTAGTCAATAATGGGCCTTAAAATGGTATTATACGAAAAAGACCAACAGATGAGCCATTACGCCAATCAAGGTTTTGCTCCATGACAAAATGATTGTACGAATTCATTAACGATGCCAAGAAATGTTTGACTACCTCTAAGAATATATTCTGTTGGCTTAATTCCAGATTCAAAGTCAACCGTGGTAACCGTGCTCATGCACACCAAAAAACTCTCTGTTTGAAATTGGTGTGAATGCTGTACGTTGGAAAGCCTGGGGTAAGATACTGGAAACTCTACCTGCTTCATTACATTACATTACTAAGTTTGACGGAGAGGATTAATGTGTAACTTGAACCAGTTTCTTCTCCGACATTTTGTTTCTCTTCAGAAAATTCCTGATGATTTGTTTTAAGTCATTATTCGATTATTCAAACGAACATATGCACGTCACATACTTTTCACAAGGCACCCTGTCACGTAGTATGATCTTTGTTAAGATCTCTCCTAACAGATAAAAACTACTATACATACGTCTCCCTTAATGTTAACATGAGAATCATGATATGTACCAAAGTCTACGTACTTTAAACTTGAAATATCTTTAACCTATAAAGGGGGAAATGCATGTATCTTAATGTACGTAGTTCTTTTGCATTATCAAAAGATTGTCGTTTGAACTGTTCTATTTGTATAACTTTTCAAACATACAATAGCCGGAATAACATCTAAATGTTAGCATAAGTGGGATGGATAGGCGAAATAGTCTAGTTAATGTTCCTGAGGCTAACTGCATCGAAGTAACACGTACGTATAAAAGTTAGCATTAATATTGTACATATCATTTGTTAGAAATGTAATTTCATTTGAAGTAGACCATTTTCTCTAACTAGTAAGAATGTATACAAGCTCATTTAATTTCCATTACCTATTTAGTGCATTTAGTGGGATGGGTGTGTGTGTTTGGGTAAGGGCGATGTCCTATATCATACGCTGCAATAGATCTTCTCATATTTCAGTCTAGTGGAGACGATAGTCTTAAAATCTAAAGTACCAGTTAACATTTTCCACATCCCAGTCTAGGACATTTACTGACATGAAGAGGTGCCCAATATTGCACCAGATTGTCTCTACAGGTAACTGGTAATTGGAAAATTTCACAAAAAGGGAATGGGGACACCATTTCCCTTACAACCTTTTCCGAGGCCAACCATCAATCATCTAACGCTTTTATTCACCTGCTAAAGCTTTTCTCCACCTGCCAAAATTACTAGTGTATCACATTTTTTCTCTTCAAGGTGGCTATATTGTTTACAAACATTATTGATGCAAAAATTATTGATGCAAGAACTAGCTCTACTTTGTTATGCAGTTATCGACGGCTGTAGCAAACTTATAAGAAACTGGAATGTCCGGAGAGTACAAATTATTAGAACAACTTTTCTGGACCCATACTTTTTCGGAAAAAAAGACGACTGCGCCTTTGTGTTTAACCATAAAATAGTTGCTAAGCACACAAGGAACCAAGAAAAATGATGCTTCCGTCATTCATTACGATTTTTGTACCACCTCAAACTCACCTAAGTGACATGTATTGCCATTTTTCCTAGATTTGAATTTTCTCATGACTTGACCATTTGCAGACATAATATCCCTATTTCAAGGCTGGGTACATGCAGCTCAGATGGCACCAGGAAAGTGCCGTTTCCTGCTATCTGGGGGGTTTGAAAAGCCAAAACTTCCTTATACGTTCCGTGACAACTAATTATAGCGCTTCGCTTAGATAGTCCAACCTCCACTCATCCTTCCTCCAATATTTTTCCCCTTCCCTCCTGGTAGTGTTCCTCTGCTAAAGACTGCACCCCATCCTTTATAAAATTCTGGACCCCTTCCTGGTAAGGTATCCCCCTGCCTGATAAGGTATTCATAGTGCCCGAAACTGTCCTGGTGGCTTTAGAACTCACTTGGGAAAAACGTCCACCCAGTCGGAATTTTCAACCTTCACACCGGCCCCCTGCTAAAGGTATGACCCTAGCTACGGCCCTGAATTAATGATACGTCGCCATGACACTTGTACAATTGAAGAGCAAAGTCTAATTAAAAAAGTACATTTCGGAATATCAGCATGCAAATTATGTGTAACTGTTAAGAGTATACTCACTTTTTAATCTAGACAAAATAAGTAGATATATATTTTTTTTTGTTGTGTAGAGATCTGAAAGAACAATAGATTGTAAAAAGCATTCATTAGATTTCAGTTATCGGTTGGTGAGTTCTTCAAAATAAATAACTGAAAGAAAAGCGTGTCTCAAATATTCTCATCAAATCAACAGACGTCCATCTTTCAGACAATGTTTTTTATGATTTTTATTGTAGTTTCTTTTTAAGAGCTGTCATCAAATATTTTCCAACATATGAGGAACAGAAACTTGAAATTAGCATATTCAATCTCGAACATTTTGGAGGGTAATAAAATTACAAGGACTAAGATAATTCATCGTAGAATACTCTAATTCTAGCCGTATGGTATCGTATAACAGATTTCTCTCCAAATTGTTTACTAAGTGATTCCTTCTGATTGTGGTCCAAGCAGATAAAGGAGTTATTAATTTCAGTCCTCCCTACATGATCTATAAAAGTGACGCCATTGAAATGGTTAGAACAGAAATGTTATAGGATTCAGCTGGAAGTGGAAAGTACGGGGAAGGGAAGTACATGTACAATTCTGTCAGAGAGCACAACTTCTAGCAAGGTTGGTTACGAATGACTGATGGTACGTAATAAGCACACATTACAGTCTCTTCCGTTTTTACTGATTTCTACGAAGGCGCAATAGTGCCATGTAAGTAAATTTCTTGGGTCGTTCCTACGACTTTTTATGCTACGACTTATTCGTTCCTACGAATTATTATGTGGTTCGGTTCCTACGAGTTGTTATGTCGTGCCTATGGTTTATTATGTGGTCACTATGACTTATTGAGTCCTTCCTACAAATTATTATGTCATTCCAGTGTACGTATATGTCGCTACCACGTGGTATAATTAAAATTGAAAATGAAACTTGGGTTTAGGTGGTTGGACACTACCTAACGCAACGAACGCAGAACCCGACTGGAATTTTATATAGGGGAAACGCCTGGGTAAAACATGAGCATGATGCATGTGCCCTTGGTGAAACATTTTCGAAATTTGTAATTAAATATACTTTTTAGCAGTGTAATTAGCGCACTTTTAAATACTAACATGCCGGAATATCCCAGGTAACATTTAGCCTAAATAACACAAGGGTCCCACATATACATAAAATCCATATCGGGTCCATATGACTTTCCATCCACCATCTGTAAGGGGTCCATATGGGCCAGACAAGATAATCATATGACCCACATTGGATAGGTATGGTGCTGATATGGGACAATTGCCCAGGCGGACCCCACACCTACCACATACGGATCATGTGGGTTATCTAGGCTGACTAATATGGACCCCTCGCAGATCTTGTGTGCAAAGTCATGTGGATCCCATGTGTTAGTCGATATGGGGCCCATAAAGGTTTGGCTGGTACTGGTTTTTATGACCAACTAGTTCGTTTTCTGCCTTCATACTCTGTTATGGAGGAGCGTCATCCGGAGTAAGCCTTCTAATATTTTATACATTTGGCATATGTTTTGTAATATTTTTTATTGTTATAAGCTCAGAGTACAGCTATGAGCGCAGTTGACAGATCTTCGTGCTAGTCCTGATTGTCGAACGATAAGTTCTTCATTACTTTAACTTTGATTTAACAAGTAAATCGTTTAGATTTTATGGCCCTTTCATAGGCAATGATCGGTTCTTTTAGAAACAGCTTAGATTATAGCTGACACGGATGCTCTGATATTAAACTCCAGTTTTCCAGAATAGCCTCTTTGAAGGTGCTCGGTTTTGATATGGTGTGTATATGTCAATTTCAAAACTGACATGGAGGTGGTTTCGTTACTTTGGGATGTTTTGCTGGTGACTTGATAGTGCTCACGGTTTTTGAAAGAAATGCCTTTAGTGACCGTGGCAAGTTCTTCTTCCTCATAGTTTCACAGTAGAAGTTTCTCTTTGAAATCATCTCTCTTTTGAAATCGGTCTCATTGCTCCAGAGACGTACATACCAGAGCACTTCTTTTTCAATGAAGCCTTTAAGGGCGGCAAGTGGGTTTGCAGACTTTCTGTCGAGGTATTAATAAGTTCAGTGGGTTTGGTGTGGATTTTGGTATCTAGAGTGGACCTTTAGGACCTTTCATGATTCTCAAATCTAGGTTATAGATTTAGAGACTTCTACTGTGAACTTGAGGAGATGATGACTTTTGTTCATCTTCACCATTAGTTTCTCTAGTTCTGTGTCTGTTCCATCATACAGCAATAGGATGTCGTCTTTGTAACGAAGAGATTTTAGGATCCATTGGGATAATTTGTGTATAACAAATATATCACAACATAATAATATAAGAACGACAAAATAATTCGTAGTAACGACATACTAATTCACAGGAACGACATAATAATTCATAGGAACGATTAGATAAATTCTGGCAACCACATAATAACTCGTAGGAACTACAAAATAATGGGTAGGAACGACTTAATAAGTGGTAGGAATGACTTAAGTAGTAGGACTGACATAAAAAGATCTTACTTGACACTATTGGGCCTCTGTAGATTTCAGAGGAAACATATGTTCGATAATTTCTGTTGTGTTGTTAAGACTCTAGATTGAAAAGTTAGCAAGACGTAAAAAGGTCAAAAAGTATGATTCATCTGAACTTCGGGAACCCCTAAATTTGGCTAAGATCAATAAGAGTTGTTATACCTGCGTAACGCAACCAATGTGTGTGTTGTGTGCATAACTAACAAAAAATAATAATTAAGTGGGGAACATTTTCCTCTTGACTTTCCAGATTTTCATTGATGACACTTCGTCACGTAATGCCAAAACGATGGCCTCCTCATCGCCTCTGTTAGATTTAACGGAGAATTTCCTTCTGTGTCCAGTTTGTTTGGATCAATTTAAAGAACCAAAATTGTTACCATGTCTTCATCGATACTGCAGAGATTGTTTGGAAAAAACAATTCATGCCAGCAGTGGGGGAACATTCAAATGTCCAATTTGTAAGACAAACTGTGAAATATCGAAAGAAGGTGTTAACAGCTTTAAGACTGATTTTCACATGAAGAGTATGCTCGAATGTGTAGAGTTACAGAAATCATTTGGCAATAAAGAACTTAAACAATGTGGGAGCTGTTTAAAGAGACTTAACATGACTGTATACTGCTTTAAGTGTTGGGAATTTTTATGTGATAAGTGTGGTCAATTTCACAACAATAGCAAATTGTTTCACGATCACAAGCAACACACTGTCAAGTTGGAGAATAATGAAAACCAGATCTTCTCGTTGGAACAATTGTCCGCACTCACTATAAATCCAAGATGCCACAATCATTTTGAGTATGAAGCAAATTTATGCTGTGGTACGTGCGGAAACCTACCAATATGTCTGACCTGTGTGTATGGTAAGCACAAAGGTCATGACCAGCAAGACGTGACCGAAAAGGCAGAGTGTGAAAGGAACTCTCTGGAAGTAATACTTCCGGATGTACATAGACATAAAAAGAGACTATACGACTTACCAATCAAGATCAACAGGTCAATGAAGAAACTAGGAGAGTATGCAAGAAATGAGTCAGAAAAGGCAAAACTTCAATACCAGCGGCAGGTAGAAAAGATTGAATGCCGAATGAAACAAAGAAAAGCTGAGGGAGAGAAAATTGAAACAACCATAATTAAAAATAGGGAAGAAGAAATAAACGAAATTAGAAAAAAACATGAAGAGGAGATCAAACAGGTAGAAGAAAAATACGACAAGGAATTAAAAAAAGCTGGTGAGGAACACGACCAAAAAAATTATCAACTGGAACGAAAACTAGAGAAATTGACCTCTCATTTTAAAGAATTGGCAACGGAAAGGGAGGAAAAGAGGAAACAAGATGAGGTGAAATTGTTAAATATTTTAGAATATTGTGAGCAGATTGTAAAACGATATGAAAACTTCACAGCAACTACTTCGTCTATTCTTGCCATTAATAATTAATGGGCAGATGTACATTGTATCCCTGATATTAGAGAAGCCAGTGAGCCTCTGATAGAAGAAATGAAGAGGGAATTCCCAGCACTGGAATCTTCATCGAATTTTGACATTGATAATGTAAGTAAGGTTCTGACAGATGACGTTGCGTTTATTGAGAAAAAGGCATCGGTGATAAGTTTCCAGACTAATGAATTTAAGGTTGACAGCGTATCGTCCAGTAGTGACGGTATTATAGTTATCACTGGTTCAGCATCAAAGGTGTTTTCTCATATTACTGTCATTAACAGAGATGGTGAGACGCAAAGACAGGACAAGATGGAACGGACGAACTTTGAGTTTCAACACCGTTATTGTTGCAGATTGTCTGAGTTTGACATAGTCACAGTTTGTCAGCCCCATGAAATTGGCATTTACGATGTTGATGATGGCTATTACAACTCAAAGAGCATAACGAAAATAGTACCGGATAGCGAGATGGTGACTTGTGTTACTAGTGATCCAGTCACTGATCACATCATCGTTGGTACTACAAAAGACGTTGCGCTGGTATTCGACTTTCAGTTAAACTATATCAAGACCATACAACTACCAGACGTAGCATGTTATCAACTGGATATTTCTGTACATGAAGGGACTCTACTGGTTTGTTCTCTTAGTAGATCTGCTTATGCACTGACTATGAACGGATCAAAAAGTTACGTGATATATGAATTCAATATACCAAATATTGACGGTGGTTTCTGGGAACCATTCAGTGTGTGTACAGATAAGAATGGATTCATCTATATGCTACTGAGGGGGTATACTCCACGAGGGAGATGCATTCTTCTGCAGTATAGTCGAGATGGTGGACAGATACTAACACAGATACCAGTAAACAGCAATTCGAGTTGCATGACAACTGTAGAACAAGACGACGATGAATTACTTGTGATCGCTACCAGTCATAGTGGAAAGCTGTACTTACGTCCAAGACCCACAGTGAAGTAGATCCTCTATAACCTGAAACACTGCTTTAAGTTTTCATCGGGAATAGACGGATCACAGGAAACTTACCATGACAGCATCTACTCTTCAACTTAGATATTTTCTGTAAAAGTAAGCATATACATATGTATGTAATGTCTTTAACGCATTCTCTTCGAGTGCATCATGTCGGTACCAAAGGCATGATGGTTATAAATGAATATTGCTATAGGCCTTTAAAGTGGAAGTACATATCTGTCTGATCTTAAAACTATGCGCGTCATCTTCATCTGAAATATGCAGCTGTTATCTATGAAAGCTCAGGAACTGTATAGAGAAACTTACAGACTAGAAAGTTGCTTACATGGTATGAAAAGACACTACGTGAGATACGTTTATATTGACGTTTTGCCTGCTCAAGTGTCGAGGGTTGACACAAAGAAGGAACTGGAAGTTAATAAAACACACTTTATCTTGCAGGACTTTCTGCTGATCTTACGTATATCTACATATCGCATTTTAATGTCCGTTCAAAATAACGTATATACTTTAGAATATTTACATCATCAGCCTCTGATTTAACACGTCTTGATCTTGGATTCATGCATTGCAAAGTTATCTTTTGTTCAAATTAAAATTTCAAAAATGTCTTTAATCCTCCCCCCCCCCCTAAAAAAAAATGCAATCAAATTAAGTATGGAATGACAGATATCATACATTTTGCCGTCACATACGTTGCTTGTTGCACCGCTTCCTTTAAGGACAGGGAAGCAATTGGAAGCTAGAAGAATACAAATATCGTGCAGAATGAGTTACTTTTTTCAAATGAAAATCTCAAAACTGTCTTTAATTATAAGAAAGTATTCTCTTTCAGTATAATTACCCATAGATTGTTACTGCATTGTTTCTTTAATCCTCTAATGCACACAGACATAGACAAAAAGGAGGTGCAGTTCTACAGTAATAAATTAAATCAAACATCTGACTGTAGACTTACCAATGGCAGATAACATCACTCCATGCCACAAACCTCTGTATTAATTGATATTGACTTCAGCAGACATTGACTGGGAAAGGAACAAAGAATTCTATTAGCTTGACAATTGATGACATCTGTGATTACCACCTCACCACACACCTCAGGTGGGAAGCAATGACGAATATTGAGTGAGAAAGAAGTTAATCTCCAACAGTTTGTTTCATTAAGTCTTATGAAAACGATAAAAGTCATGTCAAGTGTTACGGTATTAGAGGGAGAGAAATCCATGGGTATGATGATCAATTAAACTTTGTCAAAAACATTCAACTACCAGATGTATCAAATGAGCTGTCAAGCTGCTTTCAAAGTTATTCACTATGAAACTACTGACAAATTGTTTAAATGCATTTCACTTTCCCCCAAGTAATAAGAAAAGGAACGATGCAAAGTTACGTCCAGTATTATCTGCCGACTTGTCAAACCTCTCTTATCGAGTTATAACACAACACTGTTTGGGTAATCTACCATTAATGGTAAGAACTGATCAGGCCATGGGAATTGGGTAAGTTATTTCATGTCCCGCCATCATTAGGATATCTCAGGATGGAACAAATGATAGGACTGCAATATTGTCAACATGGAAGCCACGATATTGTAATAATTCATGTACAATAAACTTGAGATATTTGTACAGTTAATATGCATACATCGTATTGTATGTCGTCTGATGTTTAATTACACGGATGTGGTAGTCATCACTACCACTGAAGTTACATTGGTTAGGAAAACATCTCCCTCCACTCAATTCAAAGGCCGAAATAACGATAAGATATTATTCGATGTTATGTAGCCTACTGGACATCCGTTATTCCAACTACATGGAAATAAAACGTAAGTATATTTTAAAGTGTTAAAATTGTCATCGCGCATAGCGTGTTACATTGTTAGAAATACACTATGTTAGCAATGCTAGAGTTTCTAATCATTAAGAGAGAAGTTCATGTTATTGTCAAATACGTGAAGGCCTAGTTAGTGGATGAGGGTTGTTGCTCATATCTTCCACTTCGTTGGCAAAACGAAGAGGGGTGAAACATTACAGCTTAATTATGGTAGCTAAAACACATATTTTCCTTCAATTATTTGTAACCTGCCCTTGTCATGGGGGGGGGGGGAATCATTATAATGTACACAATTTTATTGAACGAATCTCTTTTTCAGAATTTTTTTTTCTTTTGAAAGAATCGTTCATAATGGCCTTTACAAATTTGGCACAAGCTACCATGTTCTATACAACGGGTTTCAGGCCAAATCACTAGACAGGATTAGCTTTGGCCCACGCAGTGAACGAATTGAATACAACTTTAGTTTTAATCCCAAACAACAGTTGGAATCTTTCGTGACCAATCCAAGGCTTTTGATACCATTGACCACAATACCTTGTTTAAGAAACTTTACCATAGTGGTATCAGCTAGAGGTACTGCCTTAAATTTTATAGAAAGTTTTCTGTTCAATAGAAAGCAGTTTGTTTCTTTCGATATCCATTCATCATTATTAAGTGTAACACGTGATGTCCCACAAGGACCCATTTTAGGACCTTTGCTTTTCCTACTCTATGTAAACGATATTGCTAACGTTCCGAATGTTTGAACAACTGTCCTGTTTGCTGACAATACCAGAATCTTCTTTCCTGGGGGTGATACTATTTTTTTTAGAAACCACCATAAGCTTTGAATTAAATAACTTCCATGATTGGTTCTCAGCTAACAAGCTGTCACTCAACATAAAGACGAAACATTATATATTATTTTGTAAAAAATGTTCAAATAACGATTCGAATGTCAACGATATTAATATTGTCATGAATGGTAATTCACTCCAGGGAGTCATTTCTACTAAATTTCTTGGTGATATTATTGACAGTAGTCTCATATGGAAGCCACATATTGACTGTATAAGTAATAAAGTTGCACAATTATAGTACAGGCTTACTGTCTAAATTCAAGCATTACTTACCAAGGAAGATCCTTCGTTCCATTTACGTTACACTAATCCTACCCCACCTCACATATACTGCATGTCAGTCTGGTCAAGAACAAAACATACACTCCCTAACTGGCTAATTGTACTGCAAAAGAAAGCAGTCCGACACATTAGTTCTGTGAACGACCACACTCACAGTAATTAATTTTCCTCCCTTAACGTAGTCAATCTAGGTCAAGTACTGTTCAAAGCCCGAGACTGTCAAAAACAATCTACAAATGTGCACATACTGTAAGGAGAAGAAAGCCGTTGTCAGAAAATACATGCTATGGACCATCCGGTCTGTAAATTGACATCTAAGGAAATTTGCATAAAATTGTCCTTATGTTCAGAAGCTTGTTTGACATGTTCCTCGTTAGGTTTATTGCCGGTGTGCTCCTGCACTTCAAGCAAACCTCAATGTTTCAGATGAGATAGACAGATATGTAAATTTCTTTTAGTGTATCAGTGCTTTGTTGTTTATTTAGTAAAACTTTATTTCTTTTGTTTGAACTTGAATGATGACTCGAAGAAGTTGCATTATTTTACGGAAAACTCAATAACTCTCTTTATTGACTGCATTCACATGTAGCGTTCTCTTTTTTCTGCACACGGACTTGTTTACGAGGTTCTGCACCACGGTGCCACTCAAGTAAAACATCACAAAATTTGATTTCAATTACTGACGTCAGGCTCTAGAACTGAAGTTTGAGAGTTGGAAAAAGTATCTAGATACTGTTCTATTAAAATGACTGAAGAACCAAGAACCCGTTCAACGTTTTGCTTTATGACAAGAACAAAAGAAAAAATGACAGTTTCATTTTTAGCCACTAAATAATGACAATTAATGTGTCACCACATAGCTCCAAACGTATTTTCTGATTTTGAGGACACCATAGACTAATGCTTAATTGAAACACGGTGATGATAAAAACGGTTACACACATTATCTGAAAGAAGTGGTACGACAAAATTGTACATTCAGAAGTCAAACAGTGCCATCGAATCTGTTCAGTTCAACCACGTTATTGTTTTGTGTTATTTACATGGAGCATCAACATATTACCCTAACATTGTGTTATTTGATTGACTTCGTTGAAATTGCATTCCGTCACAGCAATACTTAATGATGTGTTGTAACCATTAACACTGTCCAGAACTGCAAAAGAAAATATGCATTCTAGGTGCCTTCTAAGTGCAACCCTAGCTGAGATGTGTTATTTTCTTTATCTCGTAAAAACACAACTGATACAATATGTTTGTACTATAAACCGTGTTTAATATCAACATTGATTCACGAAGTGTGGCAAAGTCCGCGTACTTTTAACTTGAGCGGGGAATGCACATTATAGTATAGGTCTATTAATATTATGAACACACGTGTGTGGCTGAACTCGTAGTCGGTGTCGTTAAATTTGTCATGGTACGATTGCAGTCAACATATGGTCAGGACTAACATCTCAATATTATTAATAATCGGATGGATAGGACGAATACGCTAGTTAGTATTCGTTATTAAACCTGGAAATAACACGTACTTATCTAAGTAAGTAATAACATTGTAGATCTCAAAGGACAATGTGTTACATTGCTATAAATGTAACGCGATATTGTTCACACTATCGTTTATAATCTGTTAGAAATATCTTCATTTCAAGTTCCACTCATATAAAGTATATGTTTGTCAAATCGTTTCTCATGCAGTGAGTGCAACATTGGGTAACAGAATACGTAGAAGACGAACAAAGAAGTATTAAAACCATGCAAATGTTGTAGTTAAGAACCGGGAACGGTATACGTGAAATACATTACAAAGAGTATCGAATCATCAGTTGCAAAGAAACTTGGACATTTGATGAATGTTAAACGAATTGTTAATTGCACAACAATTGTTTTAACGTAGCAGCAACGATGTGTATTAACGTAGCAGGCCTACGAATGTATGTATATCGATTTCTATTTGTAAATGTAAGTTCTAAAATCACTTCATGAAATTAAACAGTGTCTACCTTCAATAAATTCTAGACTACTAAATTAAAAAAAGAAACAACATCCTAACTGAAGATATTTATCTCCTGAAATAACCCAGCAAATTTTACACTGAATATTTCCAGACAGTGGATGAATGCTAGCTATTTATCTACCTTAAAACTTTCTGATGACTACAGATTGTATTTACATGTGTATGGTCATGTATTTGCACAAAAGAGCTACCACGTGTCACTGCGCCAAACAGGCTCGTAAGAGTGGATGTTGTAAGGTCTGGAATCATTTTGGCGATTTGACAGATTTAAAAAGAAACTTTGAAAATATGCGACAACGCTGAGTATCGTATTCATTGGTTTTGACTTTAAATCGGAATGGTGCATGTACCATATACGGCAACGTTAAGTATATCATCAACAGGTTATCGCAACAATGCTGACTGAAATCTCATTATTTCATACTTCGTGCCCAAAGCATCAATCCAGAGTAAAAGCATAAAAACTTACTAAGAGGTTTTTCTGGTAGCAACTCGATATGATGCTAATGCATTGTGTAAAGGTAACTTTACCAAAGAAAAAGTAACCAAAACGAAACGCTAGTATGTCCGAATACTTGTTAAGTCGAGTCAATCAGTCAAGATTTCACATTGGTACTAACAGCGTCATCAGTTTTGTTGTAAAGGATTCTGAGTTGAATAATGTCAAATGAAATAAATGAATCAAATGGTCACAAACAAGGAATATGGGCATAAACAAACGAATATTCAAAGTTGATGGAGTACATTTTCCAGCTTACTTCTTGCTTTGTTTTAAAGTTTGTTATCGTGTTCATTGCATCATTAAATTGCAGAAGTATACTAAAATATATATGTGATGAATCCTCTTACTTCTGTGAATACCTTGCCCTCCAGAATTATTTTCCGAAGGTTTGCATGGCGGGAAATGTAGATGAAATAACTAGATTAAATCGCATGGGGTTGCATATGTGGTCGCATTCCACAGTCGACCACTGCATTATCTCACACTATGGTTGTCCAGAGATACAGGGATACGTGAATGCTCCATGAACCGCCATATAACTTCCCCCATTCAACTGACGAGAGTGTATCCCTTAATCTCTCTCCACTTTCCCAAAGACTTGGCAGACGATAGGAACCTTTTGTGTAATGCTAGTAATGTACAGTTTTGTCCATAGATTCGATTTTAAAATGGCAAACATTTTTCGAATTTATCTAAAAATTCATTGATTTAGCATATTGTCAATACACCATCAACCCATAGCCTAAATTAAAAATTAGACCAAAGTCATCTCCTGTTGACTTTCTTATATCCCCGTTATGTTTATCAATGTTAGAAAATGTGCATCTTGTAAGGCTCGAAATGCCTTACAAGAGGTTAAAATGAAGTGATAAATAGGGTCGAAATTGTAAATACACGTCAACTTTACAAAATAAGAAAGGACAATGGTCCTTTTTTTTTCTAGAATTAGTTTCTCACAGAGTTTATTTGGGTTGTAGGAGAGAAACAGTTCCCTTGAACAAGTTTACATAACGTGGGATTACAAAGACTTAGTCAAAAACATCTAATATATTTATATCTATTAGACACATTAGAAATATGTAGATCATGTAAATCAAACGAACGTTGTTTTCAGTGACTCGTGTGTGAAATGACATTGAATGTAGAGTGATACACAGAAGTGCTCCACATAGGGAACAGATGTTGCTTGAAAAATAAAGAAAAATTCCTAACTTGACAAAAAAAAAGGAAACTCCGTTTAGAGACACACCGGCTGACCAAGGGCACCATTATGTTCACGATGTGGGTTAAAGATGAATCCGTCACAGACTAGAATATAATGCACTAATATCGTCGATACAGATTTCTCTTAAAATATTACCTACAGCTAAAAAGTAGAGTCAAAGTATTTTCTATATAATTATTTCTATATTTCTATATATCTACCATACACGTGTATCATGGGTTTTGCGTTCGTCACACTTTTATTATCAAGCTTGTTACATACGTAAACACAGCAATATTAATTGGTTACAGACTGCTGCTTTAATTCGTAATATCACATTTTTCCTTGTTGCACTTAGTAAAGCAGCTCTATGACTCTTTACACCACTGTACCTTTTTTACATCGGTCTCGTGCAGTATCTCAATAGTTCGTCAGTTATTAACGGTAAAAACAGTCATGCGCATTTAGACATCAGTCACTGTAAAGTACAAAACATTTTTCCGTGTTCTCTTGTTATTGTTGATATCGTTTGTTTTCTTTTTGTTCTTTCTTTTGCAAATGAGCGATGCAATAAAAGATGCGAATTATCAATCTTCATATTGAAACAAAACATCAATACATAGTAACTACATTATTAAGAGGTTAATGTCAACACTGAGCATCAGGATATATTTAAAAGTCCACATACATTCATCTTGGAATATCTGTATGGAGAAATACATAGATCATAACACAGATGTTCGGTTGCTTTTCCAACAGGTTGTGATCGATTTGCAGTTGGACAGGTGACACCAATTGGAAAAGTGTAATTTCGAGATTTCTGTTTTACATGTTATAACATCTGAAAACAAAACGTAATTTTAGCCGGTAAGTACCGGTAACAGGTAATTCTGCATTATGTTTATTAAGCATTCAGTTAGCAATGTTAGATACACTACCCGCTGCTCGTCAGTAAAACCATGAAGAAGTTTTATTACTGCTAGTATATATATTCTTGATTTAGTCTATTGTAGGGGTATTGAATATATCCTCACGGCATTGTAAAAACAAAGAGCGGTGATGGTGTGGAACATAACGTATACTTTAGGATAGCTTTGACTTTCTACAATGATGTACCTGCAGACTGGACCACGTTAAAAAGTCTGTTTGGGATAATTTATATGATAGGCTACAACCTTTACCCTCGGTCGTAATCGAACAAGTGATCAATTTTTCATAAAACTTGATGATAGCTGGCCCATACAAATCTTTCCGTCTTATCAAGTACAACTTTCATGATACATATAAAAATGGCATTTGTGTCTTTTAAGCAGACGAATATGACTACTCTGCTAAAAAATGTAGAAGAAGGAACAAAAAAAAAGTGATATCAAAACAATTCTGAGAAAAATAAATGAACCAGGGTAACCCGGGGTATCCATTACAGCCTATGACTCTTTGACAGTTCTGAGTCCTCAGAATAACGTGTGGTATGTAATAGCCAAACGGTGTAGTCACTGTTGACTTTCTTATTGAACTTTCAACAGAAGATAATCATCACTTCCGGCATACAGTTCAGAAACTGATGCAAGAGCTTATCACATATTATCATTCACATTGAAGGACAAAATTAGAGAGGAATAAATAGGCCCTAGACAACATATCCAATATTATCGATGCCTCGTTAAAAAAAAAAGAAACGTAGAGCAGCCAACATGCCAGGGCTATAGACCTATTTGTGACGCACTTGTGTATTTTATCTATAATGTGAATATATGCATGATATGATTAATATACTACAGAAACATGTTTTCAATTGATTTTCCAGATGATTACAGGTCCTGCCTTCTACTGCTAAGACGATGGCCTCCTCATCTCTTCTCTCAGATTTATCGGAGAATTTTTTCCTTGTGTTCAGTTTGTTTGGAAGAATTTAAAGAACCGAAACTGTTAGCATGTCTTCATCGATATTGCAGAGACTGCTTGGTTAAAATAATTCAAGCCAGCAGTGGAGGAACGTTTAAATGTCCTATCTGTAAGAATTCTTGTAACATACCAAAAGATGTTACCGATAGATTCAAGACTGATTTTCATATGAAAAGTATGCTCGAGTTTATACGGTTACAGAAATCACTTGAAAATGAACAATGTATAGAATGTGTAAGTTGCTCAGAGAGAGTAAAGGTTAATGCGTATTGCTTTAAGTGTAGGAGCATTTCTATGCGATCAGTGTTCCTGTTTTCATGAAACAAACAAAATGTTTGAAGATCACAAACAACACATTCTTAACTTGGAAGATACTGAAAATAAGAAATTCATGATTGGAAAAATTAACATTGCCTAACACAAAACCCCAGATGCAGGCATCACGTTGATCAAGAAGCATTGTTATGCTATGGAACATGTGGTAACATCCCAGTCTGCATAATCTGTGTTTACGGTAAACACAAAGGTCATGATCTACATGACGTAACCAAAGAAGCAGAGCATGAAAGGGAATCTTTGAAAGTGAAACTCATGCATATAAATGAACACAAAGAGAAATTGTACGATTCACTGCAAATGATCGACAAAGCGAAGAAAGAACTAAAAGAAAGTGCAATGAAAGTGTCAGAAAGGGCAAACCTTCAGTATGAGCAGCAGTTACAGAGGATTAGATGCAAAATAGAACTAACAAAAGCTGAAGCGGAGAGAAATAAGGAAACTATAAGAACGAAAATGGAAAAGGAAATAAATGAAACCAGAAGAAGACATGAAGAGGAGATCAAAGAGTTGAAACACAAGTATGACAAAGAAATTAACATAGCTGATAAAAAACAAACCAAATGTATTAAGACGGTTGAAAAAAATCTTGAGAAATTAGACAGTAATTTCAGGGAGTAGGACAGCAGTAAAAGAAGAAAATGTTAAACAAAAGGAAAACGAACTACAAGGTACCTTCAGAATATTGTGAGCAGATTATTAACCGATATGAAAACTTCAAGGTAACTGCTTCGTCTATTCTTTCTTCCAACGACAAATGGGCAGACGTACAGTGTATCCCTGATATCAGAGCAGCCAGGTGAACTTCTCATGGAAGAAATGAAGGAGTTTCCTGATCTTGAGTCATTATTGAATTTAAAGATCACCAACATATGCCCTGTCTTAGTAGATGACGTCAAGATTGTAAAAGTAGATGAATCTGTGATTGATGTTGAGGGCATCCTGACTTGTCCCCTTGTTATAAGCAGTGTGACCGCTGGTGGAGATGGTGACACTGGTTATCACAGGTAGCACATCTCAAGGGTATTCACATATTACTGTAATCAACAGAGACGGAAGGATACGAAGACAAAACAAGATGAAACCAGCGGAGTGTTTGTATCCATGGCCCAATTGTTTTAGGTTATCAGAGTTTCAAGTCGCCACAGTCATTCAGCCCTATGAAGTTGGTATTTATGACGTTCGTGATGGTTCTTACAACGCAAAGAACATTCAGAAAATAATACCGGAATGTGAGATGGTGACGTGTGTCACTACAGATCCATTCAAGGATCACATCATGGTTGGTAGTTGTTGTAGAGATGTGTACGTCTTTGACAATCAGTTAAACTATATCAAAACCATTCAACTGTCAAACGTGGCCACCAACTCCGGGGATATTTTAGTACACGAAGGGGCTCTCCTTGTTTGCTTTTCTAGTAAAGCCTATGCACTTACCATCACAGGATCAAAAACTCACGTGATGAATGAATTTCCAAAACCAGGGATAGATGGAGGTAACTGGAAACCATTCAGTGTGTGTACAGATAACTATGGATTTATCTACATTTTGTGGAAGGCATGCATTAGAGGTCGAGTGAGCTGTCTTTTGCTAAGGTACAGTCGAGATGGACAACAGATACTAACACAGATGACAGTAGATAACAATTCTAGTTGTATGACAACAACAGAGGTAGAGGACGCACAATTTCTTGTGGTTTCTACCCGTGGCACTGGAAAGCTGCACACTTACGTCTTAGATCCACAGTGAAGTAGATCGGATGTACTCTGCTTTAAATCAAACCAAGATGTAATTTTCTGTCCTAATTTTCGGTCTAAGAAAAAGGGGAAATACCCGTTTTTAACGCTGTTCCAGACACTCTCCAAATCTGGGAACGTTTACACGATATTTCATATTTACACAATAAGTCACCGTCTTGAGGAAGATCACATAAAGAGTTAGTCCAAGACTTACAATTCCAAATAACATGTGATGTTGACTAGAAAATAGTTGTACGCTGTTAGTGGTATTTCACAGCGTTTGTGGTAATCCGGAAGAATTTCCCCTGAACGGAGAGTTGTCTATACGTACACCATGTCGATGAGTCCGCTACTCGTAAAACTCTAGAAGATAACATTACCTTTTTGTCTGCCCAGTGTTTTTGGGAATACTAGGATGATAAAACATGATATGATTGCTTCTCTTCTGCTCTGTGATTAGCATATTGTGTGTAAAGTAAAGCATAAATTTATATCTTAAAGCAATCTTAATCCTCCCAGCTGAACTTTAAAAAAAATGCTGGAAATGCTCGTTTGTTTGGTCTTAAAGATATTGTATTTAGTCTGAATCTGAAAGAAACGTTTCTTTTACCAGTATAAAACTACGTGAATGATATTTTCGCAATAAACAGTATTATAGTGATATCTGGCTAATTTGAAGTTTGTGGTTTCAATGTATGTGCAGAGATTGTGTAAGATTTCATGTTTATACTGATTTTTTTTATGGTGCTGCTGCTGAAGTGTAAATAATTGACAGAAGAAATGATCAAGTCCAGATTTACTTGTATTTACTTATATAACAAGCGACCCATTCGTAGTAAGAGTGAATTTCACCCAGAATGGAGTAAAAATTCACTCCAGATGGAGCAATATATGGGGTGAAATATCGCCTTTTGGGGGAGCAAATTGTCACTCCATTTCCGGAGTCATCTACATACACTTTCCAGAGTGAATTCAAGCTTTTGTTTTCAGAGGGTACTTGAAGTTGAGACAAATTTCCACACAGGAAAAAGAAAACAGTTTAAATTCAAACAAAGCATACAAAGCATTTGTATATCGTGCAGTTTTGATTGTCTAAAGTATGTATGACTGTCTCTTTGTATTTTACTTTTTATACTTCACTTAATTTATTACGTACTTAAAATACTTACAAAATCAATCTTTGAAATTACTTTCTCAAGATTACTTCAATTTCATAATTAGTTCTTGCTTGTTCAGTTCAGAAACAAATGGGCATATGTTAAAGCTATTTATGAAAAAAAGAGAAATGCAACTGTAGACCTTGCTTCATGAAAATTTTTCAAAATGCGGCTCCAAAGACCCTACTGCCGTGTTTGAGAAGCAAGGGACGGCAAAGCCACCAGTGAAGGTTAGATATCTTCCTACTCTGTTAGGTATTACGTAAGTGTTACCTCCTCCGTGAAGTAAAATTGTCTGAGACATGCACAAAAGTGATTCGTATTTTCATCTGCCTGATTGACGAATTTATTTTATATTACAGAAAATATTAGTTCACCGTTTGTGTCCTTACTGAAGGGAGATAGGGAGTTTAGAATTCATCAAGAATACACAAAGAAACTTTAATCATAGTTTAGTAAACCATTCAATCTGATCACTAAACATCTAAACAAGGCTCAGCTCCTAAAAAATATGTATATGAAGATTAACGGAAGATGCACCCTTTGAATTTTGGGAACTTTGGGTGAATAAATTATCTTGGGGCAACAAATAACTGAATTTCCATGTGTGAAAAATTTATTCCTTGAAAAGAAGGCCACTGTTCTTTCTTACTTTGGATAGGTCAATGAAAACGATGCACTCACTCTACCATGTGATGCTTTTCTCTGAAATTTTAATAAGTTGACCACATGAAATTGACTAGATGTGGATAGCATGCATGAAATAGATCTGATGTGAGAGTTGAGCACAAGAGCGCGCAGTTCAGTATATCTTGAGTGAGCTCAAGCAATCAGGAGGGGTGTTGCGTGAAACTATATATACACAACTATCGAACCTTGAATAGATTTTTACATGTATATAAAGCACATGGATGATATAAATAGTAGATGACGTAACACATACCAAGTTGCTGCATTCAGTGTGGGTCATCATCATACTATATATGATATTAGTCCCAGACAATGTTCTTGAAGATATTGCGATTATAACCTCTTCACTGTTTGACCTCTACATGACAACATTGACATTTGATCTCTATTTCATGATTCGTGATTCTTGTCCTTATTGTGGTTGATTATCATATCGCATATGAGATCCTTCCAAGTTAGCATTTTGACCTTTGATGACCTCGGTTGACCTTTTACTTGCATTGAAAGCAAATATATCTTGCACTCAATATGATAAGTATACACATATGAGATCACTGCAGGCTTTCCATTCTTGAGAGATTGTGTACACGCTTTTTACCTTTTGACCTCTGCTGACCTCAGACGACTTTTGACCGACACCAAAGGCAATATGGCCAGGGTACTTGATGTGGTGCGTACACATACCTAGTTTGACCCTAGTCCAAGTTTCGTTTCTTGAAATATCTTGTTACAATCAAGACGTCACAAACCCACATATGTACACACACAAACATACACATGCCAACATGCTTACATAGTCTACAATTGTCATCAAGGCGAAAAAGGGTTCGACAAGCAAATTGAAGACGTAATTTACTAAAAAACTGAGATGTTTGTTAGTTTGTCTGCTTGCTTGTTTATTTCAATTATCATACAAGACATTCAAACTTTCCAGAGAATACAGATGTCATGTACAAAATTTATATACAGTTCAGAAGGAAGAAAACAGAAGACAATACATGAATGAATAGAGACAAAACAGGGGAACCAGATGAAGCTTGTATGCTTTTCTAGTATGGCCCTCAAAATAGAACTTAAGAACAGAAAGGAAAAGATAGTGGATGTGACCCTTTCCAAGTCATTAGAGTCAGGGTATGATGTAATATTTCTAGACGTGACCAGTGTGATAACTGAAAGATAGTCAATAGTTTCCTACGATGATAAAATAAATGCCTATATTATTGATGAATATTGGGTGCATTTCTAATTCTGCGGTCACTTGAATTCCAGAAGGATACCCCATTACTTCTTAGAAGTTAATGAGAAACATTGTTCTTGTGTAACCATGTAGAAGATTATCTCTTCCGCACCTAGAGTAATTTTGATGTTGATTATTATTAGCTTGATAAAGAATGGAAACATTAATTCAGTTGGCCTGGACTGTGCCTGTACAATTAAATATACCTAACTGGTAATTGTCCTGATATCTTGGCGTAAGTGTATTATGAAGATTAAACAGTGGAACGTTGTGGTTAGGAATAGGTACAATAATATGATATTGATGTCTAAAATGTTTTTGGAATAGAAAAGCACAGCTGACATATGAATGGTATTATACATCTTGTTTTTGTAACTTCTGATCCTTGCATTTTACAATCCAGCGTCATAACTAATCGGTATACTGCACATGGTAATATAGACAAGATATTGTACATTAAAAGTATACAAACCCCATTAAATTTGAAGCTCCATTCGCAAATACATATTGTCTCAAGGAAATTCTTGCACAATTTGGCCCAGTGACCTTCTCTTCTTGCTTTACATTCATACTTAGTCATTGGAATATGTTTATATCGCATATTACAGCAATATGTACTCGGCTTAAAAGTTTAACCCAATAACTGTCATCATTTCAGATTGGCTACAATTGTATCAAAAGGTATAGCAGCAAGTCACTTCATTTGTCAAGTACATAAGTGATATTTGTTTCATACCACCAAGGAATGTTTGTTTTACCGACTCCGAATTTCAAGAGTTTTCTGTTATCTTATTCCTACCCGCAGAGAGAAATACGACATCGTCAGGCATGTTGATGCTACTTCCGGTTCTTGAACTTAAATTTTTCGAGTCGAATAGAATCGAATAGTCGCTACAATAAGTTCGTTCATGTATTGGCTTTCGTTGGATTAAATTGCTTAGTAGGTAAGTGAGTTTGACAGACAAAACCTATAGCCAGTTTAAGAAGCATCTAACCATTTTATCATTTCAGGTACATCATGTAGAAACAACCATGATACTTCAATTGAACTGTATTGTGAACAAAATTTAACATGGTTTTAAAATAGCTGGACCTGGTTTCAACTTGATTTGAACTCCACCTACTTCGATTCTCGAAGAATGACTTGGATATCGTTTTTGTCAAACTATAGTTTTCAGATTTGGTTGCTGGAGGACGGTTGCTGGGAACTAGGGGACTACGCTACCACCCTCTTACCCTCCCCTCCAAACACGCCAAAAGTCGACTGGATCACGACCGGGGTGGAACAGAAACGATTAGTCTTTGTCAAGGACTCCTCAGTTATGACCTCCAAAATTTGTTCAGAGTCTGAAACCAAGCAGCTATAAACAATACCGCAACGCTGCCAAAACTATAGTTTATGTGCTTTTTAGACATATTTCACAAACACGAAGAAGTCTTCCCCAGAGAAGCTTCTAAATTACAAAACTGAAATTTCTGTTGAGGATAAGGTGTATTTAAAAAGTCACAGCGTCGCACACAACAACGATGTTCTAACTTATAACGTATGTTATGTTCTACTCACGTAGTTGTGTCTAACTGTAGAGTGCAGACTAGTTTGCTTGGAATAGGTAAGTCAAAAAGTGACTGGAGATCAGATGAGATCGAAGAATAAGATATGTAGATCACAACATACTTCGAGGTATGCCTGTGGAGGCGGCCATGGAAAGCTCTGAAGAAACCTGGAAATTTTCTCAACGTAAACGGTTGGACGTTGTCAAATTAAGTTTACATAAAATGTATTGTTTAAAACGTACTGACTTTTTCCGATTATCTGATTATCATTTGTACGAACGAAAACATGCATTCACACAATAATGAACAAAAAAATTTGGAAAAATATCAATACTCTTCTAGCCATTGAACTAGAGTAAAATCATACATTCTAAAGCATGACGTAATTTTCTACAGTCCGATTGTTTCTTTAACAAACGGACGTGCATTGTAAATGAAATCACCCTGTCGTTTAGAAACCACTTAACCAAGACTTATTGCCGCATGAACTGCAAGACCCGTCCCACCATGATGACCGTGGATCAAAGAAAGCGGTCGAATTAAGCCGTAGTCCTGTCTTCGCCTGTTCTCCGACGAATTTGTCAGCCACCTTGCAAACACTCTCGCAAGAATATGCGAAACTAGCTGGCGGGATAGTCGTATTCGACTGATGTTCGTTCCTATCCGGAAAGTTATTAACAGCCACGAATTTCTTCTTCCATTCAAAGTATCGTGTTGTACATGGTGTCGTTCGAGTCCACAAGTTTCAGGAAGTTTGCCAAATCTTCCATGCTGTCGAAATCATCTGCGTAAATGAACGAATGAGGTGGCGCTAATCGCAAGTAGTCCTCTTTCGGTGGACCCACAACGACGGGGACTGCATTCCACGTCAACGTACGCCAAAACTTCTCCGTTATGTATTCTCTGCAACAACTGTTCTCCAATGCCAAGTAAAATTTATACTTCGAGATGAGTCCTTCTGCACTGGTAGGTATTCCAAGGGCACTGCCTCCCTCTATTTTCGCCATAGATGTGAACATCCAAGTACACACTGAGGTTCTGAGCGAATTGTTCGCGCCTCCAGTAATGTTGTCTTTGAGGCTGCGGATCTAAAGCAGCCATCCACGCTATCAGGTACTCTTTTGTACTCGCCAAATTATCAATCTCCTCTGCACGTTCCTGGTGTGAGGATGGCGTAAAGAAGTGTCCGTAAGGTATGGGAAAAGTCGAGTTCGAATGGTAAGTGAGGGACCAATGAAACAGCAAAGGCACGTCAGATGCTGGAAGAATTCGGTGAACCTTTGCTACGCTCTCACGAGTTGCGTACAGCCATTTTTGGTCTGGCACGAATCGATTTCTTAATTCGGACAACTTTTGCCATTCCGACGGTTTTGCGATCCTTCTTGAAACATCCTGGATAAATATGACGATATCGTATTGTTTTATATCCTCTGCTTCGTAGATCATGTTTTTCGTTGCAGGTGAGATCAGCTGAGCAGTTGCAAGTCACACTGCCCTGGAATGGTTGGAATATCTTAGCATTACAACCATTTACCTCGAAAATGTTCGTAGAATGCGACCGACAGAGATTTAAGCTGAATATGCTCATCGCGCTCTAATGCAATGTCTGGATGTTGACCAGGAGGAGTAGATGTGATTGTTTCCGTCGATGTCTGAACGGTATGCAAATTCTTACTTTTTACAAGTTCAGACAACCACTGATGACGATGAGTGCGATTATCGTCTTTGGGACCTGCCAGCGCGGCGTGGACCGCCAACACGTGCCTGCTCTGAAAGAATCCTGTACGGCAGAAAAGCAAGACGACCAAACAGACGGCAACAAGACAAACTGTGAGAAATATTCTGTTCCGTGATCTTCCGGATCTTGACATCTGTACAGAAGAAATTAAAGGTGATTGGTAGCCTTATTGATATCACATATGACGTCAGTATTTTACATCGCAAAAAATCGCAAAGCTGATATACATCCATGCTTACAACAATCACCCAAGATTACGTTAGGCTGCACAAGTACCGTTAATGTCTCCTTTCTTCAAGAGAAATTCTTCATTTCAAGTGCTTTATGGACAAAATGGCGTCAAACTGTCTGCTGCATGGACAGTCACGTGCCGCGGGAATGACTTGGTATGGTAGGTGTAATAGTTTCATACGTTCGAACTTAATAGCAGCAACAGCCAAAGTTCGAACAAACAACGCGTACATCGTGAAACATATACTGTACAGTGCTGTGTTGCTGAGACGTTTCATCAGTTGTAGCAGAGTAACAGTCGAGTCATTAAAGACGATGAATTTTTATCTCATCGCCCTTTAGGGGCTAAGATGAGGTATTGAAGTCACTTGGCTAGTGGAGCTGTATATTGTACTGTGCAACCATAGGAGAACGGTTGCCATGGAAACGCTTGGAGTGGATGAGTAGCGACACCCCAGGGGTACCCCATGGTAGAGTGACCATGGGTAGAGGAGGGTCCTGTTGGGTGATATAAAGGAAAACGTGTCCGTGCCAATGTGTGTGCGTGCGCGCGCGCTTGTGTGTGTCTGCGTCCGGACCTGTCCAAATTGTGGTTTTTATGGAATAGTTTGAAAAGTATATGAGTGATTAAGTTTAAACTTGGTAAGGTTGTGCATGATGCCAGTATGTCCAGGATGTATTAGTTGTATGGTAAATTGAGTCAAATTTGCTGATTTTTGAGAAAAAAAGCCAATTTTGCCCCAAAATTGCTATTTCCAGCATATCTTGAGAAGTATTTGAGCATTTAATGCAACATTTGGCAAAAACTTACCTGAGAATGAAATATTTCAAGGTATATCACTTTGGTAGTAGAGAGAGTGAATTTTGCTGACTTTTGAGAAAAAAGCCAATTGTGCCCCAAAATTGGTATTTCCAGCATATCTTGAGAACTATTAGACCAATTAACTTAAAGTTTTGTAAGTACTTAGCTGAGAACACATTGTTCAAAATATTGTTACTGTAATGGTAAATCCAGGGAAATTTGCTACAATTTGTCCCAAAATTGGTATTTCCAGCATATCTTGAGATGTATTTGAGCATTTAATGCAAAATTTTGCAAGGACTTACTTGAGAATGTAATATTCAAGTTGTGAAAGTGAAAATTGCTGATTTTTTAGAACAAAAATCCAATTTTGCCCCAAAATTTGTGTTCCAATTTGCAGGCCCTGTATTGAAATCAGTGCATGTTGGCGATGGGATACGCAACTCTGTGGATTGCCCACTTGTTTTTCTTGTAATTTCGTATGGCTGAGGTTAAATTATAATCTTTTGTACATGTAGTTACGCAGTAAAAAAGTTATGTTATACTCACCGTAAAAGATTACAGCAGCACGTGACCCTCCATTGTCGGCCACGTTGTTATCTTGAACTAATACTTCCAGCTAAAGTATAGGGCCTATAGGTTATTAATAGTAAAAGATGAAATACAACTACCAGTGCCTAGATTGTGGTAATTCTCAGGTAATTCAGGTACTTCTAATTCTGCATGTGAATTTATCGTGGTGTTTACCGCATTTGCGTAGTAGAAAGCAATGTACCAGATTTTCCAGCCGTCAGTGGTTAGTTTCATTTTAGTACAATTGCTTCAAGTGGAGTGCAAGTGAGCAGCCTACGGGTGCTTTTGTGTATAGGTCAATGATCTAAAATTCAGCCCAACTAACGCGATGTTTTCTTCTTTTTCCTAAAAATAAGCTGTACTATGGCAATTGAGACGAAAATTGGCGTCCCCTGAGAAGGTAGTAGGCTATAATTAATCACATCAGTACATAGTTGCATAGTTTGGTGGCTCTGATGGAGTTAGAAATGATGCGGTCAACGTATGGTTCTGGGCAATAAATTATGTAAATTTACCTGTCGTAAATACAACCAAGTGATAATCGTGTCACTAAATAAAATCAGAATGTAGAAATACGACAGTACATGAACTAGCCTAAGCAATTTTAGCAATTGAGTTTGCGGTTATGTACGTATATAGCCCTGTCCGTATAGGTGTCCAATGTAGAGAGTTTACGTCACATGCCGTGTTGAGGCGGCTAAAAATACTGACTGAGACAGACGAAAAGTTCGGTATATCTTGTTACCAACGTCGTCGCCTTAAGGTCATTTTTATACCCTCACACTGATTCTATCCCACTCAGGTAGACAACAATGATACAGACATTTATACATCTAATGTCGATAGGTTCTTTAGTTCAGGTATTTCATATCATGGCATCATGAGATTCTCGTGATGCCCATTGTCAAAACGTAAAATTGAAGGGAAGGTTCTCCTATACTATTTTAACGGCATCAATAGTCATCTCGGCACTATTAATACATATTTGCATTGAGCAAGTAATTATTACCCTTGTAGCGATTTCCGTGTTGTCCACATATACCTTGCTGTCAGTCAGTGTCATATAGGCCCCCACAATCATATATTTTGGTACAACAAAATTCCTTTGACCTTCAACATCGGAGCAAAGGATTTATAGTCAACGTGGCACACCTTCAGAGTACATGTAAGACAAATGGCCCCTCTTGAGAATGAGGGATTAAGTCTCTAATCTCTTACAAAATTTATCGGGGGACTAAATTTTTAAACTTGCATGGAATTATGTTTGGGAGTTCTGCCAAAAGCCGCAAGAGAAATTTTAGAGAGGATCCTCCTCCGATCCCGGCCCATCACTTTGAACCCTGGTCGCGATTGATGTAGCCTTGACCAAATACGATATCTGCCCATATTGCTCCCGTTCTTAATATAGGTCTAACGTGCATTTGCAATTCACAAAATGTTGCACCAAACTCCTCTTTTGTCCTGAATGTGGTAAGGGTACGTATAAAACTGACCGTCAGATGAGATTCGTGCCAAGTTTATACCTCTTACGATATCGCATCATGTCACAACATTTAACGTTGCATTTTAACAATGCAATCCTTTTCAAATCCAAAAATATTCATACAATAACAACAAATTTTGTGTAATCCTTGTAATGGATTGGTCAACATTCCACAATGAGACCTGTATCAGCTAACCTCCCTGGTTCTTGAGATATTATTTGTGTTTTCAATGTTTTCAAGATTTCATTGATCTCTCCGACCATCAATTTACGCAAAAACGAATGAAGCAATTGGCTTCTCTTTTGGTGGTAAAAGTGGTACAAAATAATGTTTCATTCTAAAACCGCTTCACCTTCTGAGAAAGTTTTGCTACAACGCCAAGTAGGACCAACTGCTGTACGTGTGTCACAAACAAAAGTAACACGCAATCGCGTGAATGAAAGACCCTGTCGACACGAATTACCACACAAGGGTAAACAGGCACAATTAATTATATAGTGTGGGTTCACCCTTTACATCGGTTGTCCCATGCAGGTCACTTGAACTTTACCACCCATCATGTATTGTATTTCTGTGATACTGTGATCTGTTAAGCCCTAACGTAAGTTGTTACCTTGCTCAATTGATGATTTAAATCTGAAAATTACAATAACTGACAACTCCCTGAAGCACGTACATTCGATACATCTATACATTCGATAGATGCTGTATGTTTTGCAGACATAAGTTGATCTGTAGTGGTTACTATGGGTAGGCTACTACACGTAATTATATTCTAATAGGCTAATGCAAAAGTAGAAGGAATTCGTCACACATTCATTGATGTCGGTTTAGCTAGAATCTGTTTGGGATCAAAGTCTACAATGTCCAGGTATCCTTTGGTCTCAAGACTCACCGAGAATAACCTACAGTCACGTCACCCGCGTAACTTACCCATATGTACCCATACCTCCAACAAAACCCATCGCAACCACCCACCCGTCCAAACCCCCTAATCAAGCACGTTGCAAAATAGGCCTTATGTAAGAAAAAACAATAACTTGTTACACAAAGTATATTTTGCAATAAAACAAAATGTTCCTCCGTCATCAATAGTCCTACAACCTATTTCTGAGACTACTTGTTTTAAACTAAAAAAGAAAAATAGCTCATGGTGGTCAGCTATAACAGGCTGAACTTGGCCAGAGCACGTTATGACAAAATGCAAAATACACTGAAGAAAAAAATAGATTTGTTGAAAATAAAGGACATTTGGATGAAGATATTTGTTTGTTTATTCTGTTATATTGTTCATCCACATTGATATAGATTATTATCGATCCTTATAAAGATATAGATATGGTTATAATTACTGTCATAATCACTGAGTTGTAGGACTGGCTTATGTCTGTTCGATTGAAACGATCAGAAATTTCAAGTGACGAAGCTCCGTAAAAGAAAGCATGAAAATACCTCCACTGCCTCCACTGATAGGTTCCTGCAAGGATACACTTTCAACGTCCAATGCAACGATTGGTCCAGATCAAATTTGCACCAGCGAGCGATTTATTGCTGTTTATCAGCAATATATAAAAATATACGCTGTAAACCCCTTTCCAGTGCTTATTGTGAAACTTCATCGTTATGTGTTGTTATTGTTAGTGTTTACCTGTGTACAATGACGTTAGCCTTAAGTTGGACTATTGTTTGACTTATATTAGCTTACTATATAACTATGCAGCTACATATAGCCGGTGGTAGCCTGCACAACGTACGCGTTTTACTCATGCGCCAGCTATTAAGCATACTGCATTCGTAATACCAACTGTTACTTGGACTTCTGACAATCTGCGAAAGATAGATCGCCATTAAAATTCATGTATGCCAACGTAAATCAACGACACTCAATAACAATCAAAACTGTCTTTCTTTGAGATATGTCACCAAATGTTAAGAAAGACTCGTAGACGTAAAACCCTGGATTTTAGACAAGGTAAATCTACCGATTGTTCTCAGGTGTTATGGTGTGTGTCCGTTAAACAACCTGTAACGCCATTTCCGACGTCGGTTCCCATGGGGACAGACCGGGCAAGGGGAGAAACAAAGGGGGGTGGATGGAGTGCGCACAGAGACAACACGGGCGAAACAGTGGGCAAAGACGATATGTAAGTACGTTTCTCTGTACTATATATTGATGCACTCTCTCGTAGTGATTGTAATCAATCCATGTACAGACTCTACTAGCTATAAAGCTAAAAGCTATAAAACTAAGACCCTACTAGCTATAAAACTAACACCTATAAAACCAAGACCCTAACGTAGCTATAAAACTAAGACCTATAAAACTAAGACCTACTAACCATTAAATTAAGACCTGTAAAGCTAAGACCGTAATAACTATAGAACTAAGAAAGGAAAGGCATCAACGTTTGTGTACAATTCTGTTATTTCTTCTAACTTGCTCAAACTTAAGGCTTTGGATAATATGGAAAATCGTGTTCCAGGTGGTAACTTTAGTCAGAATTCCGTTTGTAGCCTACTTGGCCATTTGTTGTTGCTTTAGGACTCAAAATTTCGGTATTTTCAATTTGTTTACCTACAAAGGATTGGAACCAATTTTTTTGTGTGTGTGTGTTAACATCAAAAAGGCCTACTCCCCTTTGTGTTCTTTTTGCCATGAAACTTTATATACTTTTTTTTCTTTTTGCCCCCTTTATAGTAAGAAGTTTTTGTGTTGAGACGTGCGCTGAGTGTTAAGAGCATTCAATGGAATGGCTGTTTACTTTGGTTAAACAACAAAGGACAAGAACTTTTTTTCATCTTTAATGAAGAGTACCACATTTATTCATGAAAACACACAGTTTTTGCAGTACCAAATGCAATGACCTTTTATTCCAGATTAAAGTTCACTATACTAAACACTTTATTAGAAGAGCAGAAGAACGAAACTAAAGAGTAAGAACTTATCTTTCTTCAGTTTCCTGCAATTTTAGGAAGTAAAAAAAATGGTGCTCTTGTTTCTCTTTATGCTCTCAAGATGATCTAAGGATGGTCACGCCTTTCACGGCTGACTGACCAAAAACCTTTGGCCGAAAACACCTCCCAGATCACTGGAAATGGTATTTCGAAACTTTGAGATTTCTTTATTTTTTCTGCCCTAACCATCACTCTACCCTCTACAAGTTAATCTTTCTTAAATTCGTTTTCAAGTAAATTGATTTTGATTTTTTTTTTTGGGGGGGGGGGGCAAAATATGATTGCGGAAAACCCACAACCCATCCCCCTATCTCCCCCGTTTCTTATTTCAACATGACCGATTGAAAAGTCTTTTTCAAGAAGTGAAGTGGAGAGGGGGAACGGATAAGAATGGACCGTGCATGACAGCTAATCTCATATGCATACTAATGTCTTCGATTTGGGGGAAGACGACTGCCCTTTAAGTCCTGTGGAAGGGCTTCCGGCTCAATTACTGAGGTGAAACCACAAAAGGAGGCACTGGGTGGTATAACGATTGTAGGAAAATTTAGATTGAACGTCACGGTCGTCATCTAAAACGAAATGAGGTCCCCCCCTGCGTGTTACGCATGAGGACAATTCAGCGTCCAGTTATATAGGCTCTCTGAAATTCACACCGCCGTTGTTTGGCGCTTTTTCGCGTTGTGCTTGGAACGGTAACGTCACAACTTGAGGCCTTGGGGTCTCATTTCGGAAATGTTTTCAAAGTTTTAGGGTCGAATCTAATCTTCGTGTATGTATAAGCACTGATGGGAATGTCGACCGCCTCAGTATTCCTATAAATTCATGAGAGATGTGAACGGTGCGGTGACAGTTGTGTGCCGAGTCGATCCCTGAAAATTTTGAATGTGGAATTATTTTCCAAGATAACCAATGTATCAAGGTTCTACGCAGAGACAATTTCAATGTTGTAACAATATAGCGCAATTGTAAATTAAGATGGCCCCGGTAATTAGCTAAAGCTGTTAAAATATGTTTTTTGACGAGTGGGACAAATGCTTAAGGAACCTCTGTCTTTCGCCTTTGTTCGCAATCCTGTCGAAGACAGGATTTTTCAGTGCTAGAGGAGCTAATAGCAGAGCTTGATCCAAAGACAACCAGTCATTTTGATTTATGAGCCAGTGGCTCTGACTTGAGTCTCCTCAGCAAAAAGTATCGTTTAATGTAATCCTTTCCGTAGGGGACAGGCAGGTGTAAATAACGGTTACTTCAATACTAACTATAATTAAATTCTTCAAACAAAAGGGAAAGAGTGTCTGTAGCCGCACTAGTCAATACTTATAAACTGAAAATCTAATTACACTGGTAAAACTCTAACAGGATTACCACAGGCTAAACTTTCAGTTGCCTCTCCTTTCAAATGACAGTTGCATGTGGAGGGGTTGACGCTCGGTTATCTTAAATCCCCCCTGACGGTGATCGGGGGGGGGGGGCTTACACCTACACAAATCCTCAGGCTGCATAGCTACGAGACTGGTTAATTTTGAGATCAAATTACTTATTTACATGCAAACCGCGACCCAGGTTGCTGTCAGCAATGACGGGCTCAGCTTATGGATTTAAGATTATTTAATGTGTAGGCTTATTATGTAAACATTCACGTTATCCACGTTAACTTTCATAATCCACTTCAGCTAGCGTGCATTTTGACAATCTTTAAATTCAGGGCGAAAATCACATTCAGACTGAGGGCTTATGTCCTATGTTCCCAGTAAACCCATGCAGCCATTTGTGGCGATGTCTAACACGACACAACCCTCGCACAGTAGGGGCGACGTTGTCTAACCGAGCACTATAAAAAAAAAAGGCGACACTGTCTAAAATGAGATTAATATGACGCTGATGTCTATAAAAGACTAAGCTCTTTCACTCAGTGTGGGTCGAAGGATAGTATGAGACTTGTGAACCAGAAGACTATCTAAGCGGAGCTTTTTCCCCGCCACTGGCAACTGCCGGCAGTTACGCCCTATTCGTGAAAATATTCACACAGTCACTCTATCAAGTAATCCATGCAAGCTGAACTTTGTGACGTCATGGAATTGCCGTTGAATTGTTACATATCCTTGTACGTATATCAAAACGTGACAAAAAAATACACTCAGATAAGCCCACATATTCCTCCACGGAGAGAAATCACGTCTCTTTGAGGAAACATTTAGCCTACAAGTTGTTTTACAAACCCTTGAAGGAAGAGAAAAGGTAGAAACACCTGTAGATACCAAGAACATAATGGCCATTATTCTTATTCTATTATTTATTTTAACAAAAAAGAAATGCATTGTATGACAAATAATGAATGTGACACATTCCAGGCAAATTAGCAAAGTACAGTAAATTTCTTTACAAAACAACGAATTTCACTTTTGCCGAGTGGTGCTAAATTCACTCATTGAAAAGAGTATCAATCTTGTAAACGAAAATAAGTTCCTGATAGTGTGGAACACACACACACAGAAAGAAAAATAAAATAAGCGGTATGGATTCCTTCCTTTGTTAGAGAGGTCTCCTATCATGACCTCTATGTGGCGACCCATCTTAAAATCTGATGGTTAAAACTAGCACATTGGGGTCGGATTCTGCAAAAACACTTGCATACTATAAACCACCCCTGCACCGCACTCCCTATCTGTAGTCTTTGCCGATAGATGAGTTGCAGTGATGCAGACAACTGGCTTCATCTTTCCCGGCCATTGAGATCTAGAGCAGCATTGAGGGTGAGACACACCCAATCAGCCAAGTAGCCACAGGTTGGCCTCTTCTTCATCACTGTCTTTTTCATCTCCTGGTCCAAGCAGTATATCTGCATTTACTGTACAACATCAGAACGAGTCTTATCCTGCAAACAGAGTTGCAACTTCCTAGGTACAGTAGGTACCTCTTACGTGCAAATTCATCAACAATTCCTGGTATATTTTGTCTTATAATATTTTGGAATATCATTTATTGGTTTGTATTTCTTCTTGGAGAATGATGATGTTAGTAGTTAAAATGAAGCTATTAAAAATGACTTATCCATCTTTCTAGAGAAAGTCACCTAGGGCTGACCATGAGACTTAAGTTCTTGCTACTTCTATTGATAGCACAGATGTGGCAATATCCAGTTGTTTGTCAGAACTTTGAGTGCAAACCTAAACATCACACCATGGAAAACAATAAAACAAAAACGTTCACTAAAATCTATGAACCGTTTGACAGGCAATTTAATTTTCCTTTGACATATTAACATGTGTTGAGAGCATGTTTTGCAGTATGATATACATAGTAAGCTGCATTAAAAATGTCTCAACATTGATCCTTTTAAAGGGGCTAAAATGGACCCAAAGAAGAGAATTACAAGAAAATATATATCAGAAGTTGGAGAGAAAATCCCATTAATGTAACTCCTCTCTTCAAAGCTTGTTCCCTCATAGTCAACTGCACGGAACTTTGTAACATCGCTTCTCGTACAACTGACATTACCTGCATTTGTTTGTCTCCTTTTGAAATTAAAAAACTGTTGCATGGAGAGGAGCTTGTACTGTCCAGTAATCCCATGACAGTAAGATGGTGATCACATTTTGAGACAGGATGCAAGGTCTCTCTCTCTCAAAAAAACCCCCAAAAAACAAAAACAAAAAAAATACTTAGTCTGAGTAATACAAGAACAGCATCACAATACATCTTGGCTCAGGAATGTCATGTGGAGATGGGAGTCCAACCACTTGGATTCAGTTTTTGAAATTTGCAAACAAATACTTTTTGAATCACTGACTTATGGGACATATAAATCAAGTTCCGAGCCAGGTTTCCTCAAAAGGTGGCACAAGCACACCTATAGTATGCCACAAGGTTTCAAGTAGTGTGTGTAAAATTACCAGTAGAATATTGAAAAAAAAAAACATTTTTGAAAAAAAAAAAAAAATTAACCTACTGAAAAGTTCCCTCAAAAATGAGATATGTACCAAGACTTGGACATTTTTGGGAAAACTGGATAAGGACCATGAGACTCTGATCAGTGCCAGCGTGTTACATAATATCACCATTGTGGGTGCTTCATCTAACTTTAATTGAGGAAGCCTGTTTTGAACAGGAGTACCACAACCTTCGTCCTAATACTTGAGGTCCCAAAATGGGAATGAAGGCAGCTGTCATGATAGGGGAGTATGGCAGAGAAGGTTCCTAAGTTCTTTGGTGGGACTGTGGGACAGAAATTGGACCAACATTTTCAAAGCTGCATTCACAATCACAAAGACTTGCTGCAGAAGCTATCTGACACATCTCATGACAGGCAAGTTCGAGGTGATTTGGGGAGGGTGGGAGACTAGACCTGCAATCAATGGCTAATGTGGTTATAATTCTAAATCACTCACACAGCAAACTTGGGGCGATGCGATACAGCTCTAATGCAAAACTTCAAATCTAGCATGACGTCAAGAAAACACTACCAAAACAACATTTTAAGGTATACAGAAAAAAATTGCACAAACCTCTCAAAAATTAAGAAGCTGAAGTAAAAATACAACTATCATCACCAATTCTGCCAAAAGGTAAATGACCTACAAAGTTCAAAATTTTGCAACAACTGACAATTTGGATCAGCACTAAATTGGGCTACATTTCTCACAATTTTTGGTAATGAGTTTGTCCACTTTTTGAAATTTTCTTTATCTTTAAATTATCATTGATACAAGGTATATGTTTAGGTTAATGAGATATCCAAAGTTATGTCCATCACAAATGCTAGTAAATACTGGAAGTGTTTATTTTACAATTTTCCTGCCGGTATGAGTTTTTGGGGTTTACGGTGAAATCCAGCTGCTCAGAGATTTTCGTCTATGTGGGCCATACTGCACTGAATGGTTGCTCTGGTAATGGTGGTAAAAATCAACCATTTTGAGAATATCGCTGCAAAGGGCTATTGCACGTTGTATGATGTGAAGGAGGGACAATAATTTGCTGTCCTAGAAAGGAGTGGGATGAGATAGGGCGTCCCTACCCTCCAATGTGGAAAACATTTCATCAATAAAATTTTGAAAATCACATGCCAAAACTGGAGATGTGGAACACCGAAAAGATATTTCAAAGATCAGAACAGATCATCTTCTTACAGAAGCAATTTTCAAAGCCAGCATTCGATCACTACTGGCAAACAAAGTCAAGGCTGCTTACAATCCAGGTCACCATTTGCACTCTGCTAGCAAACCAGTTGCACGACACCTCCATGTCCTCGCAGGCATCTTACGACAGCTCTGATCTCACCCCTTCAAAGGGAGGCGACACCCTGGATCAGAGCACAGCCTTAGACGACGCAAGATACTGTGTCGTTTCGGGGTAGGATGACAGCCGCCTCCTGGGTTGTGAACTCCCAGTTAACTCTGCTGAAGGGTGGATCAGCTAAGTTCGAAACCTGCCCCGGACTCTATCGCGTACAGGAGTCTGGTCTGGAGGGTGTTCTTGTCCTTGAAGTTTGGTAATTTGAGGAGGTTCATGCAGGTACTAGCCGTGGGAAGCCTGTCCTCTCTCCCGGCACTCTGTATGCACAGAGGAGGGTCTAGTTCCTTTGAGGAGAAAGACAAAAGAAAATGACTGAGTGAGACTTTTCCAGGGGAAATCCAATTTTTGAATTGTTTTAGATCTCTGGTATATTACGTGACTGTCAATAAAAACAGCACCAGAGCAATGCAAGATGGTTTAATCACACATATATTACTTCTCTCTGTGCAAGGTACTAAGGATACATGTAATAAAAATATTAAAACACCAGCTGATAAATTAAAATGTCTTCCTTCCAATTAAACTTATGTTGTCTCCTTTTTATAAGAGAATAATTACAAAACTACCACAAAAGAGACTGGTAATATCTACCCACAGAAAAGCACAGAGATTTAAGACAAGAAATGTAAATGAAATGCAGGAAACATTAACTAACATTTT
Source organism: Stichopus chloronotus (assembly GCA_021234535.1). Lineage (NCBI taxonomy): Eukaryota > Metazoa > Echinodermata > Holothuroidea > Aspidochirotida > Stichopodidae > Stichopus > Stichopus chloronotus. The sequence goes on along the minus strand of CM037839.1, from coordinate 20,730,013 downwards.
TCTTTCCCTCCCTTTTGTTGTTTTTTTTTTTTTTTCTTCAGAGAATTAAAACTTTAAAAGCATTTTATATCAACAGCAATGCATGCACAACAATGCAAGCAAAGTGATGGGTGATTTAAATTGGTAACTAGGTGAGTTGATAAGCTACAAGTACAGTTGAAAATAGAAAGTAAACCAATAAATGTAGCCTTTGCTAAAAATGTCAATAACAGCTACACTACTACCATTACTACAAAAATGACAGAGAAGGATACAATACTACTTATTCCACAAACCTTGAAGCCTAAAAGAGGTGGTCTGGAACAGGAGGTGATAAACTTCAGTAAGCCTCGCTTCTGGGAATCTGTAAGATGTTCCACGACTTGCCAGAACTGCTCTATGACTGGATGTGCGTCAGTAAACTCACCTGAAGGACAAAATAGAAAGTAACATCTCATTTCTTATCAGTTTTGCTGATAGCATTCATCTGCAACTGAAGCAACTATCCCAGTTGATGTCAACCAAGTACGTACTTTTGGGGTTACATCATAACAATTTCACTAAAAACAGCATACTTTATAACATATATTAAAACAATGAACATGCCCACTCGAACTTGAACTTTCAGCGTTCTGTATCAGTATGGTGCTAACTGATGACAGACGGACAAAAAGTAGCTGCTAGGCCAGATTTTGAATGGAGTTATGTCAAAAGCCAAAGGGGCATACCTCCATAATTGGTGTTCCGTCTCATGTCACCTACGTCTATCGGGACCGATGCTCCAGAGATGAGAATCTGTAATTCTCGATGGTCAAACATCCTCAGCCATTCCAGATCAATCACGTCCGCTATACCGGCTCGGAAATTCAATATATGAGGACGAATCTGTGAGGACGAAATGGATATCACACAGTATTGCAGACTGAATCCTAGCTGCTAATGCATCGCAATAGGGCATCCATTTTATACCCCACCTGGAGGAGTTCAAAACCGTACAACATCAGATATGAATGGATACTCCCAGTGGAACTTTCGCACAGATAAGTCAGTTTGGGAACAACATCCAGACATTCCAATGAAAGTTCTCTTGAGATGGATGACATCAAACAGGGTTTGCAACTTTTTGCTCATCTGGATACCACAGAATATCAGAAAGGAGTAAATTGCTTTGGGTCTAACTTTTGTAACGACATCCAGACATTCCAAGAAACACTCTGCTCAAATGCATACATCACAATAGTGCATCCAGTTTATTTCTGACCTGGAGGTATTGTTCAAAACTGCACAATATCTTAAATGAATGCTACAAGTCCAATTTTGGTACATATAAAGTTAATGCTGGAACCACATTCCCATATACCATGAAAAGTTCTGCTTGAATTTACTCTTCTGTGTTGGAGACATGTTAAAATATTTAAAGTCACATTATTTTTTACACATGATCAACCTGAAGCAAACATTATTGATGTCTTCTTGACACAGTTACATCTCCGGTGAAACAAACACAAAACACTTATTTTTCCTTATTTTTCTTTCTAGTCACTCATTTGTGAACTTGAAATGGACAGGTGACTAGCTACACGCCTCAAGGGCACATCAGTGCTGATTCCACCACATATTTACAACTTCTGAAAGCGATCAATATTTTGGGAGAAATATTCAGTTCCATGTGAGGAGTGTTTCACTTTCACAGCAACTGCTGTTCAAGACCCTACAACTTCCACTGATGGTTGGGAGAAATAAACATAACAATTGGCTGAACATTTCACCAAATTGATTTGTTCATGTTTGCTTATCACAATACATCAACAACACATTTCCAGCTGGCCTAAATGATTATCCAAACAGCTCTTTCCAGTGGAAAAGAGCCATATTGCAATGCAGTGTTTCCTGTCCAACCCACATTTTTTTCCATGACACAATCCACATAATGCAAATGAAAAGCTGGTTGGAAAAACAGTGCTCGTAATTTCTTTCTTTTTTTTTACTCTCTTATTTTTTTACCAACAAAGCTTCATTTCAGGTGGAATTATACTAGAAGTGTATTTTACTGAACCAATCCACTGCAGCCTTAATAGATATTTAGTGGTCTTCATGGAATGGATGCAGATGGTGGTGGAAGTGAAGAAATCTCTTACATGATTATTGCTCCACTATGGCCATTACACATTTTCCAACAATCTAGTCAAAATAACTTAACTTTGTCACAACCTGAGCAGATAAAATGGGAGTGATGCCATATGAACATCTTTTCTTTCTTTTTTTTTCATTTTCCAATATGTCTGTGATTGAAACAAAATTTACTGCCTTCTTTATGATAACGACAAATTCAAACTTAATCTTGACCAAGATCAGGGTCCAGGTACAATCAACCCTTCTAGAGAAACTCCAGTGTCTTTGAAAGCTCTGAGGATCTTCATCAGATCTCGATATTGATCCACAGACAACATCATTCAGACATTGCTCAATTGATTGAAATGCATGGCGGGAAAACTCTGTGAAGCAGGGAGACACAATATCCCTGTGACCCCTGAGCTAGTTGCCACCTAAATGTCATGGCAACAGTTTTGCACGACCACTTACATCTCCTTTGGTGACCCTTTGACAAGGTCTGATTCACCCCTGCGGATCAAGTTTAGAAGCAACAACTCGTGAGGAAGCAAGACTCAGTCTTCGTCAGCAAACGGCAGATGACATCACACTACTTACATGCAGAGGTAGCACACGACAAAATACAGCACTACAAGAGAGAAACTAAGCGAAAGATAACCAATAATCTTTCAACAAGTTTACCCTTGTTGGAAGTTTGCTCACCTGTTTGTTGAGTCTAAAGTCTGCCATTAAATGGATGTACTCTATTCTATTTGCATTAGTGACTGGTATTTTTTCCCCTCCTTGTTTCAGTTCGTAGACCTTAAACACAAGGAAAAAAGAACAAATGAGACAGACAAATGTTCATCCTTACTCTAGTAGCATCTTTCATTCTTTCTGTTTGATTCTTTCCAGCTTTCCTTTCAGGAGGTATAACCAACACTCATTCAAGAAGACATGTGACAGGTCCTTTACTAAAATCACCCATGCATTCGTTCAGATTACTGGCACGGTATGCATCAATCAGCAAATGGATGCTTCATTGAAATGAACCACGGACTGCAAATAATGCAAATAATAACAAAGGATACAGATGCATGGTTTCCCGCTACTGGAACCCTGCCCAAACAACCAACGTGTTACTTTAGTGTAATTGGGTCATCATACAGACAAAAGAAGAGTACAAAGTTACAGATGAAAGAGAATTTCAGGGTTAAAAACAAAATAAAAATTTATATGAATATATTAAGCCCTTACAGCTGGGCTCATTCACATGATTACCAAATATTTTTGTGACTAAGGTATTGTAATTCCTGGCGATTGTTGTCAGAGGAACTCTAGTAAATTTGTAACAAGACCAGAGTCATTTATATGAAAAAAAGGTGTTTACAAAACATGTGCTTGCAATACTCAGGTATGTCATTAAAGAAACCAATGGCAATATGTTATATGCCTCGCAACTCTCTCCAGACTTGTTACCTTTAATTAGTCTTTTGAGCAACAAGCAAGCTCAGAAGACGCTGGTCCACAACTTTCACATGAACAAGTTGCTAGAACTACTAGATGACTATCACTTCCGAGTGTCTTGCTAGAGACAAGACAGGTACCACTGCACAGCCTTGAACTACACTGTAACAGCCGGCCTCGGACAAGGGAGATAATAAGATTAGCGAAGAGACAGATAGGAAGGTGTGAGAGGATGACCCATGCTTTCATGAACAAGTCACAAACCTTGCTGCCCAGACAATTCACACAAAGGGTTATTGAATTTTGAAAAATTACAGCACAATAATAATGGAGAATAGTGACAAAAGTACACTTTCTTCACAGGATTGGTATCTACGGTACATTTGTCCCAGTGACAAAGGTGAATTTTGAAAGATTCATTCATCGCCAGAGTGACCACCAACAATTTTTCAGCTGACCTGTTGCATCCATCAAGTGTAGGCTACACTATGCTATCAGCTTGTGCAAGTCCACGAGCAGAGACGCTTTGGTCACCATCACAAATTAATACCTACCACTGAAAAACTGAGCCACAAAAGAAAACAAATCTGCAAACAGCTAAAAAAGAGTATGATAACTTTGTCTTACCTTTGCTTCACCAAGGTAGTCATCCACCACAGTAAAATTCAGATCAAGAGCAGCTACATCCCCATCGTAATCTTTCAGAGAGAGTAAATTTCTGAAGAGGCAAAAAAAATTATAAACGATTAGGAGACACGCTTCGAGGGCTGGAATCACCTTTAAACTTAGATTTTCAGATGACATGTTGAAGACAAATATCATCTTGATATATAAGATGTTTAGATGATGTATCAAAGTCACATATCACCTCAAAATTAGATGTTGAGATGCCACATGTCCGGGTGACATATTGATGATACGTCCTAACCGATGGCGGATCACTTTATCAATTGAGCCTTCATATTTCTATTTCAGACATCTCACTGTGGCTCTTGTTATCACAGTTTGGACATAAACCTCCTACATTAGTATATTGAGAGCACCATTTTTGAAGTACGTCCTTCAGATGGATGACACTCTCCTGCAATGTGTGAATCTAGTGCAATCCCCCCACTCCCCCTCCTCCCCCCCAGAACAAAATCCTGGATATGTCCCTAGTCCAAACCTCATTGACATCAAAGAGTTCAGTACGCATATGGATACAAGCATTACAGGAGAAAACATAATTTTTTTGGGGGGGGGGGGAGGGAGGAGATCAGAAGGTTGGGCATTGATGGTGTAGAGGCCAATTGACTCAGGCAAGCAGTTGAGGGTTGGATTACAAAAAAATGTTATTTTGTAAGTCAGTATGTGATATGCTGACATTAATGCCACACCGCTGCCTATTGAAGGGGTCCATACCTTGGACATACCTTAAATGCAGGTATGTTAAGAAGTTTGGTGCCTTTAACAGAAAAACATTAATGAAATGAAGTAACAATGCTGGCCAATACATTACAAAAGTAAAACTTTGGTGTATGACTATATTCATGTGGAAAATACAGCACCATCACTTTTGGTATCGAGCCGGCCAGCCTTTCTGAATCATGAGATGTCATTAGGGGTACCGGGGACTATCCATCTTATTTGTCATCATGCTAGACTGTCAAAATGGCTCAACTATCTCATCCAGCATATACAGAATAAATATCCAAGTGACTGGAGTACCATCACCTGTTAAGTGATAGGGCTACTGAGTCTACCATATACAGACTGCTCATCAAGATCCCACCCCAGTTAGAAAGTCTAGCATATATTGATGACCAATCACAGTGGCTAGGCTATCTAGTCTAACTTCTACAAACCACACATTAAAGGTCCTGGGCTACTAAGCTCAGCATATCAAATCCACAGGCTCATTCCCTCAAAGGATACACAATGAAGCACTCTCATTTTTTCTTCCTCACCATAACTGTACCGGTTCAACTCCAATTCTCACATGCTGAAGTAGAGGGTATCTTGAAAACTTGATCATGCTGAAAAAGCTACAATGTAATTTACATTTTCCCATGTCGCAATCTGAAACCAAAATTTTATCCCAGTGAATTACAGTCTCAACGGTGACAGCATCGTTTGACGATATTTTCGTCAATGTGACTACTTACTTGTACATAATCGGATCCAAAGATGCTAGGTGATGGATGTCCACATCTGAGTGGCGATTGAGAATCTTGGATAAGAAGAAACTAGCTAATGGCAACTCCACTAAGAGATTTTCATACAGGATCTGTGAAGTCAAAAGATATTTTAACAACAGTTTAACAATGGTTCTATGTCAAAAACAAACGAAACAAAAAAGGCAAACAAATATAATGTTGTATCATCAGATGTATTAGCTCTAAATGATGGTTTGCACTCGTTTTACCTTTCCCAGAATTCTTCCAATAAAGTAGAAGTGTTTGGTGAACTCTGGCTCCAAAGTCGCCGCCAGAGGGTTCGGGTAAAGGAGACTATCCTCCGCGGACTTGAAGAAACCTCTGTTGGGATCGAAAGCTGTCTTCAGCAGCTGGGTCAGGAACTCCCTGGTGATCCCCCCACCATCAATTCCAGCCTCATCTAAGCCCTGAACGTTCCTCATCTGGACCCTCAGCTTCTTGCACAAATCTGGTTCTGTTTGAAAAGTGGAGAAGTGGAAAAACAAAGAAAGTGGAGGATGATAAAAGAAAGAAAAAAAAAAGGGACTTTATCTCATCATCAAGTGGGTTTGATAAAGCCTCAATGAATTTTCCATTTAACGCACCGCCTCTGATTTTCCATTACTGTGGTGATTTAACTCAGATTATGCACCTCATGTCAACTAGCTTCAGTATGGAAGATAATCTCTCTCTCATTGCTGATGGGTATCCCATACACCACATCACAGGAACCTTTTTGATGTGGTTATCTGCCAAATTTGTGAAGTCCCTACGAAAGCATTGGATGAATAATCAAAAATGGTGCTGATAATTTTTAATAATCCAACTCCTGAGAGCATGCAATGGTGACCATTCTTCATTCCACTTCAAAAATAAAACTGATCGTTTTTCATGTTTGTTTTCCTACAGGTAACTTTCCCTACAACCTCATACGTCATGCTAATTCATGGATGGCTCTTTTGCATCACTTGATAATATCTTTGTCACTGAATTGCTACATTTATGCATGTTATTTACTTTGAAAATGCAATAGTTTGAAATAGCCTGGAAGACATTTGAAAGGTATAAATGAGAAGATTTGTAAGATTTAGCTGATGCCTCAGAATAAAGTTGGGGTGACAGCTCACTCCCTTTGAAGATTGGGCCAAAAGGTATGACTGCAGACTCGCAACACACATAGAGCTGATTCAGGTGTTTGTGCCATCGTTGCTGGCACCTTCAAATGCATTCGATAATACATGAAGCATCTGGGTTTGCTTTGTAATCACAGTTTCACTTCCCTCTAAATTTTTCCCCTGTTACTAATAAAAATAAAGTAACTGCCTTTGTGTGATCGATTTTACCTGTACAGTCTGGCGAAGAAAAGGTTAAAAATAAATTGGCGAGCGAGTAAGAGTAACACCAATGTTCTCGCACAACTATTACACAAAGTAAACCAGAGAAAAACAAGTCATTCCATTTTGGGGGAATTCTCACCATTTTCCGGCCTGAGCTTGTCGAAGGCATCTTCATAGATGAAATCTCTTCTGACGGTGATGCTGACAACCTGCGAGCTATTGAATACCGAAGCATCCTCTCTCTCCTTCTTCTCTTTATATATCCAGCTGGAAAATATCTGGAGAAACAAATAATGATCATCAACCTTTGAACCTGAAATCCTTATCCTTAATCATCACTGGTGTGAAGAATCAAGACTGGAAGGCTTGAAGGTTGTCTTACCAGGAGAAAAACATGTAAGCTGTGATCCATGTCTTTTTGATACAAAAAAATTGAAAAAATCTTCAAAGAGAGCAGAGGCTCTATTTACAAAACAGGTAAAGACCAAGTGACATGCATCTGGTAAAGTGCTGGCTTCATTCAGAAGTTGCAGAGTGAAATGTTGAATGATGAACTGTCGAGACTGACTCAAGATGAAGAAAAAATACAATTTTCTGGAGGTGGATATCAAGTGGTTAAGTCATTTATCTCATAAACTGACAGCATTCATGTCAGTCATGTGACTGTCATGCAAGTCACCTGACTTTTCAACAAATCTTTACAGGATACCTTATCTGGACTTATACTAATACTCTTTGCCATCTAATACCTTCACTCTGTCCTCAAAGGACACCATGAATGGAAGTTCTGCAAGGACTGCCATTCTCCTGGAATCGAGGGTCGTCATCGGAGCCGCGTCTTCCTCTTCCGCCACCTGGCCTCTGTTGCTCCAGAATCTCAACCGTCTCGGTTTGAGGGGCGACGAAGACTTCAGGTCTGTTATCTGCATGGAAGTAAATTTGACATGAGGGCTCCTCGAGAACGAATGGTGTGACATAACTATGTGATGAGAAATACAGTGTCAGAAAAGTTGTGTGGGTGGATGGGACTGATGCAGGGATGCCAAAAATAACATTAGGATGATGAAATGACAAAACCAACGACGAAAACTTCAGTTGCATACGTTTTCTAAGAAAGCGCCAAAAAATCTTCGCAATTACTCCACATCACAGGCTCTTAAAAAAAGAAATGAAATTTCTCGTTCTTGGCAGACAAACTGGCAAGATAGCTAAAGGCTGATGTGCCAAAGCTGATGTGACATAACAAATTATGCCCTTTAGAGAATTTGAACGTCAGTCACACTGTTACTTTCTTCATGATGATATGTGAACATGGTTAGAACTTCTGCAGAATAGCACAAGCCACAGTTACGGCTTACCTAGTCCAAGCCTCAATCACGTATTACAGGGGATATCAGGGTCTGACTGAGGAAATTCACCTTTAGTTGACTTTTCTTTCTAAACTGATTGATCAATGAAATATAGAGACATGGGGAGGTGTTTGAAAGTAGAAGAAACGGTTATTACTGCGTTAATCACTGTTGAATGAGAACTCCTAATATTTGTTACAAAAAATAACCGTTCATGAACAAGACAAGACAGCCTCCTCTATATGATGACCATTCACAGCGTAAGACTGAGATGACCTTTTAAGAATAAACATAATCAAATGTTTACGGTCCCCATGCTGTGCATGCATTGCGCAATGTAAGTAACCAAGAGTTAAGTAATAGCTGATGATACATACAGCACACGTAGCCTGTGTATGAAACTGTTCAGCCACACCTCATACCTTGAAAAGGCGATAGTATTGAATATTCACATTTGATTCGATGAATATGGATGTTACAGACTTTCAGAGTTCTTCACCGATTTATTGTGAATTGTACTCGTTTCTCAAAATTGTCCACAAGTTTTGAGATAGTCTTGATCATATTTGGGTAGTTATAACTCATTGTACGATACCAGTGGGGAATTGTAGTGAAATAAATTGTGAAAATAAAGCCTTATTTCTCCCTTAACTACTCCAAGAATGGGCCCTTTTTGGTCGTTGAGAAGACGAGGCTTGACCCTCCTTAAGTTGACGTGTAGATATGCATCAAACACTGTGACTATAGTCAGTGTGTTTGTATCCCACATCGCAAAAAGTCACTTTATTGTATTCATTGCACCAAGGGAAGGAATATTTATTTCCAAAATAAAATGTAAAATTACATAGACAGGAATGGGTGTAAGTGGTACAGTGATAAAATGTATGATTCATGTGTATGTCCCATATTATATCTTCAACTCTTGTTCCCTTCATTAAAGTCTATCACTTTTAGAAACTCTTTGTATCATCCAGTTGTTCACCTTTATCCTCGTCTCTGACAACCAATGCCCTTCTGGGCAGAAGGAGATCCGCGAGTCTCTTTCATAGAGCTGTTTGACCAGCTGAGAGGTCACTTTGAAGCAATACAGCCAAGCAGCACACTGCTTGTCAAAGTCTCTCTTGAGCTGAAGCCGTTCCGACGCCTGCTGTCTGGTCATGGCCAGGAAGTATTCCTCCATGACGACAGGTCTGGTCTCCGGGTAGGCCAGGTCTATGATACCCAAACATGCATTCTTGAGAGCTAAGCTGAGATTAGCTAGAGTCGGTAACGAGAACGGCATGAGACTGTGTCGAGATTTGGCTGCAAAGGAATAACAGTTTGATGCTCAAAGTTTATTCCGAAATGATCCTTCAGAGAGAGTCAATGACATTTAGAAGTTTGCACAGAGGGCAACCATCAAATTTCACTTTGAGCTTGGATATATTAGGTGTAGGTTTACAGAATTTACCAGTGAAAAAGATTGAAATTTCAAAAGACTTAATAGGAAAAGTTTTCTCACTTGATTGCATAAAAACCACATCTCAAAAGCATGAGTTACTTTTCGAAGTGATAGACCTTTTAAATAAATAGCTATTTCACAATGGGTGCATATATTGCATAGTGGAAAATGTGTGATACGAAAGAAGCCCAAATAATTGAATGCATTTGTACATCTTACAATCTCAACTGGTTTCAAAGAAGCATGATGACAGTTTGGAAAAGTATTGCATTAAATTTTGAAATAGTTCAACCAGTGAACTTCAGAATTAAAATGTTGTCAAGTCCCTGCAGAATGACTTTTACCAAAGACTGACTTACCACATGGAAAATAAGACACTGTGAATATTTACACTGTAAATATTTAGCACAAATATGTCATCACCTTCTTTTTAATCTTTTCATTCTTTTTTTTTTTTTAAAGCAAATACATGCCAAAGACAGCACTGTCTTTATATTACTCCACCATCACTGAAAGTAATACAGTCCTTGTTCTTGCTATAAGACATTCACCTGCCATGGATCAAACATTACCATGATTCATACCTAAAGATATTGTCTTAACGAACTTTTCAGTGTTTGACATCTGGTGACCTCAAGATGACCTTTGAACTCCACCAAAACAACAATCTTGATATAAGATTTTCATTTCCTACATTGCGGCTTTGTGTACACAAAGTTTTCACTGTCTGACGTCTGGTGACTTTTGACCTCCACTTAAAACAATAAGGTTCTTCTACTTGATATGAGACATTCGCACACTTAGTATCAAAAGTTTCAATGATTCCTACCTTGAGATACTGAGTTAACAAAGTTTCCAGTGTCTGACCTCTGGTGACCTCATATGACCTTTGACCACCACCAAAAACCATAGGATTCTTGAAGTTGATATGGGGCATCTACACACCAAGTATGGGAACTCTCAGAATTACCTTTTCCAAAGACATCTTTTGTAAACAAGCTAAGCATCACAAACACACACATACACACTTATCAGACAAAAAATCAAAGCAAACCTTATCATGAAGAAATTTTTACCACACCACATGCAGTTGCACCACACTTTGAAATAAATTTTACTCAGATGAAGTTCTTCAGTGCAAATCAGCTGGTCTGCGGGTCAAATATGACCTGTCAAACAAGATGATCGCCATTCGTGAATTTTGTACATCAGGAGCATAGAAGCATCCGCCTGGTGCCCTGTCCCCCCTGGTTCTCTGTCTGCATTCCCCCACCCATCCCACTGTCATGCACTGTTCCAGTAGTGCAGAGAGGAACCTATGATTCAGTTTGACTGTGGAGAATTTCGTCACTTGCATCATACAAGTTGTGCAAGTAAGATAAGATGTTACGTGAACATATCAATCGCATCATGACAAAGATGATATCTTCATAATCGTTTTAAAGATCAGGATGTCTTTTGATATTTGCACCTTGGCAGTCCTAGAGCGCTGAAGCAGTGCCACATGTAGCAGACTCAAAGTCTATTGGATCAATGCATAATACACATTTGGCATATTTTAAGAGTTCATTCTGTTGACACACTTTACCCACTTGATTCTCATCAAACTCTTAAATTGTGCAAACACTGCACCTGATGAATCAGTTTTTTTTTTTATGTTCCAGGCACACCCACCTGCTCTGCTCTGATTGAACCAATCGTAAAGAGGCTGCATCCAGTGAAATTATTTTTGTTTTGACTATCTTGATACACTAACTCACCTGCATGGCTCTGAGCAAACTCTGAATCATGCAGAGACTGCAGCAGATGACTGAAGAGGGAGCTGAATACAGACAGGAGAGGGACTATCCTTTCAGTATCCTCCTTAGAAAGAGGGATACCCCGGGATATGACATGCAACAACGGCAGATGTGTCCTGTAGGACAGAAAAGAGGGACAGTCATTATCTGAATTTAACTTTGGATCCTGGGAGGAAACTCAGGGTACAGTCCCCTCCTAAAAGGAAATAGATAGGAAGCATTGGAGATGTCAATGATTTGGTTCCATTCTGAAAGATCAACAATCACAGAGAGAGTGGTCCTCTGTAAAGAGAATTCGATTAAAGCCTGTAGCTGTGGGACAATAATCAAACTTGAGCTTGTGAGATTACATGATAAAACACTGAGAGACGCCCTTGACAGGACAGGCAAGTGTAAAATTAACTGGATAGTGATGGATTACCAGTTGGATATTATCTCCTGAAATGAAAGCAAAGCAATGATCCCAATATTTCAGAACATCCATGTTTGAGCAACGTCAGGCAGTCACAACAAAGAAGGTCACTTTTGCGACCATCTCCTTCATTTATGTGAGTAGGAAATGGTATTTCTGACCGATAAATAAAAAAACACAGAGACAATTGTCCTTCCAGTTCTCGTCTAGTAATGTCTTGGAGAATACATTTACAGATTTGCACACACAGTAATTCAGATAATTTGCCAACCTCTTGAAAACAGATCCATTGGCCAAAGTATCAGCGATTGGAAAACTCAAATGTTCAGACGTATATGTACTGATCTGAATCTTATACCACGCTTCTGATCAAATGATAAAAAAACAACAAAAGCATTTCTTAAAAAGCGATGTACTTCATACCTTCAACTTATAACAACTTAGAGCATCAAATATGCAGACATGATATAAGCCAAGGTGATGCAAGCAACCATATGTGTTCAAGTTGATGTTAAAATAGGTCACCTTCACCTCTGTTGGTCACTGTTGTCACCTATATTCTGATCATAGTTGTCTTAGGTTGCATTTTAATTTTATCAAACTTTCCTGTAGGTTTACATGGAATGGACCAAGGATCATTTCTCTTGTTGAAGGCATTTCAATAAATTTGAGCCACAATGTGGTGCAATAATGAGATGGCACCACAAAACAGCTGACATCTTCAAATCACTTCACTTTATGCCTTCACATACAAACCTCATGACTTTTACTCACCCTGTGACGAGAGTAGTGGATACAGTGCCAATGGCATGCCAGATGTGTTGAAGAAAACCAGCATTACAGGCTAAAGTACACAGAAGACTGGGAATGACAAACAAAAAAAGAGAAGACCAACCAAAATTGATAATGTTAGTATATATGTCTCTTTGGAAGCAAGGGAGGTGGGGGTGGGAGAGGGAGGAGGGGTGAAAGGAAACAGACAGGGTTGTCAGTCCTCCTCAAGGCATGCCTTAAGATTGCAAAATGTACTTAGGTATCATCAATTAAAATATGGCAAATACTGTACAAGACTGATGAAATGCTATGCACACTATGCACACTCATCAGTCTCATGTTAACAATGAAGTCTACATTAACTTCGTTAATAATTCCAAAAACTAGATATGATATGACTCTTCATATCTTACAAGGAAACATGTAATTTTTTTTTTTTTTGCTTGACGTTAACACAGTGAGGTTGAAAACAGCTGTGAATCACATTTGCTGATGTACTTCTTAACAGTCCATCATTTGGTAGAGCATACAAAATTTGGAATCAAGTCAAGGAATTGAATCCCATCACAGCACCACCCATCAAGAGAGTCGCACTCCCTGTTTAAATGTTTGGTAACACTGTGTTTCAAAGTTTTGAGGACAAAATGTGCAAAAAGATACATGCTAATCAAATGAAAACCTGACCCCTGAAGGGTTAGGGTTACTATTGTTTCAGATGGCACTTAGGAGGCCATTGATTAACATAGGCACTGCCCTCTCAAAAGGACAAAAAATCTGCAACTCAACCCCCTCCATTTGTTTGGCATCGATTGTAACTTGGGTGGGGTCTTACACCAGACTCACCTGTTCCTTGGAACGTGTATCTTATGCTCTGTCATCAGCATGTGGCATATCTGGCAGAGAGCGGTCAGCGTGGTCACATCGCTGGTATTGGCCGCCTGTCCTGAATGATTGCACGTACTCGGATAAATTGAACTGCTGGAGGCAGTACTCTCTTATTTCACCCACAGAACGGGCATAGCCGAGCTGAAAAAGAATGCAAGAATTCTAGAAATACATACAGAAAGGTTCTTGCACTCATAGTTCACAAAATGCTATGTGATGTTGTAGTACCTACTGGTTCAAATGCTATGATAAAAATCAGGCACTACAAAATCGTTTGAGAAATCAGCCAAAGAGCTTCATGGTGAACATTTAGTCAAATCAGATGCATGCCAAAAGGAAAGACCAAACATATTCTTTCACTGGATCAACCTTCTACACTTCCAGTGAAAGAAACAAAATAATTTTGTGTGACTTCTTCTGATAGGTAATTGTGAATAATGCAATTACAACCATATTAAAAAAAAGATTCTTTTATCACTATACTTTTGCGGTATATGTAAATAGCTTAAAAACAGGTATTCATTGTCCCAGTTTCAATTCTCCCAATAATCCCTACTACAGCCTGTCTAAATCTGATTCACATGTGTACTCACAACAATGGGTCCCTGTGTAAACTGTGTAATATGAGGTACAGTACTCTGCATTTTTTGCATTTAATGTCACTTAATGAAAAGAATTACCAATCAAGGATTTTGTTCCATCCAAAAATGAAGCTTGGGGTGATGAGTGACTGCCTTCAATATCATGATGATATTGCAACATAAAAGGGATATTAAAGGGATATTAAAATGTCACAAAGTGGCACCCTGATGTACAGAATCAACTACATCTTTTCAAAAATCCACACACAAGAAGCATTTACAGCATAGCAAACACTTTTTTACAGTCCTCTTCGAAAGATGACTATAAAAGCAACGTTCGCTCTGAAAAATTTTGTCACTCACATGGTGGGTTTAAGACTTAAATGGTTTTTAATTGCACACTCCTGTCAAGGAGGTGAAAGTGAGGGAGTTGGCTAACCCTGTTCTTACCTCCTCAACCTCCATTAGCAGATCGTCTTCCGCATCCGAATCCTCAAACTGTTCGATCCGCCACTGTGTCTCTGCGCTCGGGAGACACGGCAGAAGCACGCACAGCAGATGTAAATATTTAACGATGTAGGAGGTAGGGAGCGACCCTGGTGGGAAGAAAGAATGCAAATGGGATTCAAGAGGAGGTGGGGGTGGAGGAGGGAAGGTTTAGGGGCAAAGGACTAGAGACAATAAACTAAGCATCAAATTCATATACATGGACACTCAGAAAAAAAACACATCACTCCTACCTAACTGCACAGGTTATTGAATTATCTATAGAACATTTGGCAAGTACTATGTACAAGCGAACAAAATATTACACTTGTAGAGGAACAAGGAAAACTGAACCTAAAATTGCCTGGATTCAAGTCCCACGATCAACCCAATTCAAATGATGCACAGAGAAGTTTATTTCCCAAAGTGACTCACTGTCAGTTCAGGAGGGTCTATGTAAGTCTTAACATCCAGCTCATGAAGGTCATATAAATCCAATGCATAAAAATCCCACGATTTTGTTAAATATTCTCTCCCACACAATGTAAGATACATGTGTGGGCTGAGGGAGGGTAAAAATGCAAACACTTGGCATTGTGTAGACTTGTCTCATAATGTACCTTTAAAAGAATGCTATCAACTGCATCAGTTTTAGCTGTATGAGTATAAGTAAGTAAATTTCAAGTGATTTCTATGCTTGGATGTCATGGTTTAGAGACCACTAATTTTTGCTTTCCACTCCCTTTGTCAATTCCTTAACCTTCCTCAAACTAGCAACATTTCAGCATGATGCACTCAAACTGATTCATAGTAGAGTAAACCTACAAAGAAGGTGTTAATATGTACCGTTTTCCAACGTACATACTGTAACACCTGCAAACAAAAACAGATTTGCCTCATTTAAGATCCAAGATTTCTATATTTACGAGGTCTTTCTTCAGTTTTGATTGTCTGTCTAAAAATGAAAACTTTAATATTTACATCTTAAGGGAAAGAAGTATTAAGTGCTTCTGGGTGTAACTGATTACAGTATGCTGACACACGTGCAGTGTAAAGGTCCGGTGCATGAGTAATACACCTTGATTGTACATGATAATCATCAGTTTGCACCATGAAAAGTGCAACACATTGGTACTAAGAGACATGGCATTTAATCAAATTGATATTTTTCTACATGTAAACTTTAACATCCAGAGTCACATTTTCATGTTTACATTCTTTGAGCCAAATCAAGTGTGCCAGACTCCCTGACATCTATGTAGGTTCCTGTATGCTTCATTCACGATGTGGATGCTTGAACAACAGATCATGCACAAATCAACAGATACCTGTTTTGTCTGCGGAACTGTGAAAACTGATGGACTAAAACATATTTCATACTTTGAACAGCTGATATATACCAACTGCCAAAGACAGTCGCTGTGATTTAATGTGATGAAATCTTTTGTGATGCAACAGCGACTTGAAAAATTCTGGATTGCGACAGCTTTTCTTCTCTGAGATCACCTTTTTAGAGATTTTTTAGAGAACAGTTGGAATGACGAAACTGATATTCTTCACTGCACCTTGCTGTCTGAAATTTGTCAGTTAAGGAGGTGAGTGAGACTTTTACCAATGCTTGCTATCGCTGATAATTGCACCTTTTGATGAAGGGAGTAACCTGGAAAGGAGTCTCTACAAAGTAAAATATCCTCTTACTCAGATTTGGCCTGGACAGTGACATTACTGCATACAGCAACCATGCTGATGGTCTTAGGTCTTGGTGAAGTTGCATCTCTTTAACACCATCCTTATCTTGTAGGAGGGCATCTAACAAATCAGGGAGAGGGAGAACGGACTTCTGAGTCGCTGCTGGGAGCAGAAAATGGCTGATCTGGTCTGAAAACTGCTCTGAAAACAGGTCCCTACACACACAACGAAGCATGAACGATCTGGAATGAGAAGGTTTAGATGCATCGATCTGTGAATTGCTTCAATAATATGGCTCTTGGAATGTGTAAATAAAGCAAGACTACTGATGAAAGAAAAGGTCAGTTGCAAGGATCAGACAGATATAATTAATATTTATGGCAAACCAATTTATGTAGTAATTATAACCTGCAATAATATTAATGATACATACAGGTAATGCGGATAGGTACTAAAATATATAAAAAGTAATACAGACAAATTCTAATGATTCAGGACTATGTGATTGGACCCATATCAATAGTAACCACATAGCTCTAAAAGTAGCATTGCATGCAACATACAGTAGCCAAGACAATCAATTATACATGTAATATATAAATGCAAATATGTCCCCAAACTAATAGAGATCTATTTTGGCACAAAGTTTTGAGTATGTTAGGTTGACACATCTGGCCGCCCCATTAGCAATTTTCTGCTTCCCATTCGATCACGTTTGAACAGGGAAACGCCAAACTTTGGTTTTTTTAGGTTTATTCGGAGAACAAACAAAACTATCTTCACAACCCAAGCCAAGGGTTGCAACTTTGGTCTTGGTGAAATGGTTCATGTAACTGTTCTTACCTGTCATCGTGTTGGTTTTCGTCTTTAAGAGTGTACCTGATTGGTTGGAATATGAGATTTTCCACTGATTCAGCCAATGGTGGAAGATGGTCAATGTCCATTCCTGGGGGCAGTCTGGCATTGATGAGTGTTTTCATATGAACGAAATAACCTAAGGGTCAAATCGAAAAAGTAGAGTTGCTCTGTAATTCTGAAAACCAATCACCTGGAAAAAAGGGGCTTAATCTGTTCAATGGCTTGAATAGAATTTAACACCTCATACCCTTTGACATGCAAGCAATATCACAGCAGAAGCAAATGGTCAAATTTGCTCATATCTACAACAAGCCATGGACATCTTTACACAAATCTCTTTACAGCCATAAAAAAGTCAAGGATTCAAGCCCCTTTAAAAACTGATGCAAAATGAAATGTTCCACAGAAATTTTGAGAGAGCAACTCAAAAGCTCATTTTTCTCTCTCTTCAGGAAACCTGTACATAGAGATGACCAATGAATAGTATTAAAGAAAGCAAAAACATTGGCATGGAGTTTTTAAATGGGAGTGGCAAAGGCTATCCTAACCAAAACATGGCATAAACTCTCATGGCTAAGCCCCCTCACAAAATGTGACTGACTTTCTCGTCTTCAATACCGCACCGACTACTTTCTTCCCTCACTAAAAGTAGTCTTTGCATTGGGTACCTGACCCATGATGCCAGGACCCTGTTCTGCAATTGCAAATCAGAGTTTTAATTAACTTACACTGAACATGTGACAAAAGAAATTCAACATGCTTCATTTCCTAACTAAGAAAACTTCATTGTCACACTCCTACAAAAGATACATGGTATTACATTAATGTCCAAAGCAAAGTATCGAATTCTGAGTTAGAAAATAACTTTTAGCCCTATTGGATCACATAGTTTTTGGCACCCAGGAAGATGGGCGACTACCTCGGTTTACAACCGGGTCCCTTTTTTGGAACCCATGTACAGTAAACACTACTACTGAAACTTGACAGGTTCCGACAGCTGCGATGCATATGACATACCTTTTGAAATTAGAAACATCTGCAACTGAGAAATAGTACTGTTAGCCTCAGTCTCTGAGAGGCAACCTTCGTAGGTTCTGGAATCGGTGAACAACTCCAGGAATCGTAACGCTGTCGATATGTTCATGGAAGTGTTCTCACTGTGTGTGAGTAACCTTGAAACAAAGAAAAAACTAATGCTTGTTGCAAACAATTTCTAAGGATTTCCAGGAAGGGCAAAAAGGACAGCCACTGCAGCCTAGCTGTGTTGAGGTCCAGGTAGGTGTACCAACCCAATGATCTGACATGTTTTGCATTAATCAGTGAATGACAGCTAATGCCGGTTTACCTCCACACCACAGCATCTGCAGGCTACGGTATATCGTAAACATACCATCTCAGAGAGCTAAACAGGAAGGATCACCTGCAGTTAAGGTTAATGTGCAGGTGTACTGAGACGATGTCAAAGCTGTGTTGAAAGTTTTATAAAACAGTCTTCAAAAGATGCAGAAAGGATGAGTAATGAAGATATTTTGACATTTCAGCTTGATCTCTGGCATGCTATACCAACCTACTGTTATGGAGAAGCAGTCTCTTCATCTGGTGGAGCCAGTTGCTGTTGCTGGCGACCAAAATTTTGAGCCATGCTGATCTGTGTTTGATCACCATCTGAGAGAAACTGAGCTGGAGAAGACGAAAGAAAAGAATCAGCTGTACACCTGGAGTACTCACTACTATAGAAACTGACAATGTTACAGTGACAGCGAAAAGCCTCAGAGGCCTGACATGCTGAATATATGAGTAATACATAACAGGGTTGTGGGTTACAGTAGGCAGAAAACTAAACAAACTCATAACATGTACCATATAGTATAAGAAACACTATGGATTTGGACTCGAAAAAGTTCAAAGGAAAATAAAATACAGTTCCAGCGAAGAAAGTATCCAGAAGCAATGGCTGCGTACCTGTGCTGTACCTGAAATTGAAGTCGCAATTGGACTTTCCATGAGTGGCAAATCACTGTACCATGTCAATGACTCTGTAGGCCATTGGTCTTCAAATAGGTCAACACACCATATATGATCAGAATGCACAAATGCATTGTGGTTTTGATGATTTCTTCATGGGGATTTTAATAATATTGGTTGCAGTCATTTTGACTCTCAAGATAAAAAAAACTAGACATACAGTTGAGTTGCTACACTGTCTTTTTTGGTTTATACAATATTCCTTTTAAATTAACACCCCTGTCACTGTATTAAAACACGGGTTTTGGTATTGCGGGTTACAATACCAAAGGTCTTCCAGCTATTTCTTTAGCATCAGCCCCCCCCCCCCACGAGGTCTTTGACAGGGCCGTAAGGTGAAAAAACTGATCATTCTCCATACTGAGCTACTATGCAGTGATGCAGAGGACACATGTGAATCATCTCTGCTAGAAATGAGTCCACAAAAGTACCAGTGTGTTTACATTGATTCTAAAAAAAGTCACAACTGGGTAGTTTTTTTCTTTTTTTTGTTACATCCATCGGGGTGCTTAGGTGCCGAACCGAAACGTTGGATGCATCGTTATTCGTTGATGTTGGCATTTACCACAGTACTGTACCATTATCACAATTGTATGGAGGGATCTTACCAATGTACTGTACTCATGAACTCATTGGTGGGATCACCATTTTCCATGAGAGAAAGAAGAACATTCTGTTTTGAACCATTGGATTTACTTGCTATGTACTTATAGGAAATTCTACAATCTGGCGCAATGTGTTCACACAGCAGTTGTGCCTTTTTATAAATGTAGGAACTGGGTGGTAAGTTTGGATACAGGTGGTAAAATACCATGTGGGCAGATGGGGTGCCCATGAAAACAGTAGAAATTACCATTCTCTCTTGATCAGCGGATGGATTGTAAAAGAGCAGCAGCTGATTGTGAAGTTCGCAGAGTACCGGAGCAGCAAGGAAGGACTTTTGATCGGTTCATCTGCTTCATCTTGGAGTCCCATGATGCTCTGAGGGCTTGCTTGACCTGACATCGTGTCAGGTAACCACGCACTAACTGCTGGATTTTCAAGGCACTTCGCTGTCGTTTTCTTTCCAACTGTGAAGAGAAAGAAAAAATCTCTTGGAAAGCTTGCCTTTACTATCCCCCACACCATCTGGCTGTGCATCTGCACATAGTCATTTGATACACACATTTTTTTTTTAGCATACAAAATATTAATTTCTAGGAACCTTGTGGTAAATCTCAGTATGCTTAAACCACAGAGAATATGGGGCACCCAATGCTGTCATACACCAGTCATACAACGTATGCATTACAGTACAGTAGGTTTACTGTAGGTCTGTTCTTTTACTACGTAATACAGTATATATACAGTACAGTAGCTCTATTTGTATTAAAATGTACTGTACTGTATAATTTCCTGGGATCAAGTTTGTAGTTCTTTGCACCATTACCAAAGAGAAGTTGAAAGAGTAATCACATGTAAAAGCTACTGTTGACAAAGGCTTATCAGTTACCCTGGGCAGAAGGTGGGGTGCAGGGCTGGGCAGCAGGAGAGAAGGTGCTGCAAGAGAGGTTGCATACTGTAAGACAGAAGATGATGGAGGTAGGGAAGGTGGTGGAGGAGAGTACAGAAAGAGCATGTTATATACGATGCTCCATTTTAAAATAAATGGCTTACCTCTCTCTTCTTCCTTTCCAATAAATTCCGCTGCAAAAGACCAGCATGGTCTTCCTGAAAAGGAAAACAAACAAGCAATTATTTCAAGGGAAAACACTCCGATTTGCTACCGACAACAATTTTCATGCCGTGACTTAATCAATACTCCAGACAACAAAGTGTGAACAAACTGATTACAAGCAGGTTTTGCTCATAAATGTTTGAATTTGCTGACGAGTCAACTCATTTTGATTTACATAATAGAAGAAGTACAGTAAACCAAAAAACATTGCAATATGAATAAACAGTAACAGCAAGCAGAAAAGTTGGAGCTACAGTACAGTATATAAATTTTTAGGGGTGCAACAAGTTTGACAGTGCACAAAATTTAGTGTATCTACTACTGTATCAAGTACTACATACTCCACATATTAAAATTCACAACCACATACTGACTGAGCTACTGTGCTGTATTGAAAGGGATGTTTGATTCAACTATAAACCTAGCAATCAGCTAGGTCCATGTTGCAGCCAGCTACAGCATCACAAGAACACCATAACACACTGAATGCTGTCATTTGAGCAATTACAACAAACAGGTTCAGGTTAAAAACAAGATGAGAGATGAATGATGGAGACAGCCAATGTATCCACTCAGGAAAACACATTTGGAACTATGAAGATTTCCAACTTCTAATGTCAAGGTAGCATTTTAAAAGATTTCTTCATGGAAGCCAGTGGAGTGACTTCATAGGAGAGAGGCTTTGGCTTTCAACTGTTAACATCAAAGTACTGCAGGGTTTAAAAAGATTTCTCCACAACGGAGCTGGCAGAACCTGTCTAGGTAGTAAGGGGAAAGGCTTTCAACTTAGAAAAATTTTCAACTCTTTACATTAAAGTATTGTTTTAAAAGATTACTTCCCAATGGAACCAGGTAAGCCAGTGAAGTCACCAAAGGGAAAGTTATGGGACTTAGAATTTTTTTTTTTTACTTTCAACATAGCTTAGATTAATGTAATTTCATTCTCTGTGATAAATTGTTCTCAAAATAATTCTGGACAAAATGTCACCAAGAGGTCAGACAGTTTATCGGAGTAACCAAATAATTTGAAAGGGTGTTTGTGCATGGAGATATTATACAGTACTGTACTCCAAAAGCTCAGGATAAAGACAATGACGGTGAAGCAATTCCTCCCCTTTCACCACTTGATGTGTAGAAAGGTAGCCATTGACTGCGCGGGCCCATCAAACATGCCTCTAGCCTAACATTCACACATTGCCATTTTTGAGAGCTTAGGTTAGGCAGATTGAAGTAGTGAAGCACACCATCATTTTTTGTTACTTCCAAACTAAGTCAATTGCAGGCACACTCGACAGGCACCTTGGGGAAAGTTAAATTTTGTTTGAGTTGTCGTAAAGAATGCGGAATAATTTCACCTTCCGTGACGCAACTTTTCATTGCAATGATTGCATACTAATCTAAGACAATACTGATTCATAAGTAAACACTCAGACTTTTGTAGGTGGAACTGTCACAAACTTGGACTGCTAAATTTCCTTCATAGCACGTTCGACGGTCACCCTATTATACTGTGTAGTACTACCAGTTTGCATCTTGGATCATCAAACTCTATGGCTGTAGCCTAGCCTATGTAATAATAGTGGCATGAGCCATTTCCAGTTAGGGGAAGTACCTGTATAGTACATTCTCCTATTTTTGTGCATCCCTATTTTCGTGAAATTCATCATAAGCTCTTCGTGTGCAACACAGCAGATACCAAGTACTATACTGATCCACAACTATTTTCCTTCAAAATGACAGGCATGTCCCCTTACTAGTTTTGGTACCATGACAGAAAAGGACTGGCCCACTGAAAACTGAAATCGCCATATTTTTCTGCAAATGTGATTCCACCTGCAGCCTAATGTTTCTACTAGTAGCGGAAAAGGTTCAAGCATACTTAATGTGTTCAGGTCATGGGTCAGTTTGTACATTTTTGAGTTAAAAAGGTTGCATATCATTAAGGTGCACTAAAACATGGGAACGAACGCACTGTTGTCAGGGTGATGAGACATTAATTTCATCATCCCCTCAAACGTTTTAGAATCAACTAAAAGTTTCAACTCAACAATGTAAGAAAAGCTGTCAAAAAGTGTCAGCATACAGTACATGTGCTTTTCCATTACATTCTATCTTCACTTAGGGTCAGGGAAGTGCTAGATATTTTCCAACCTTGTTGCACCAAAATATGGGCCCTCCATGCTTCTTCCAGACATTTATACCAATGGCGGAACATCAGGTGAACTGCAAATGTGCAATATAAAACAATGGCCTATGGCTAGTAGGATTGACTGTTTGCAGCACTTTGCTTCGGTGAATGCCTGTCATAAGCACAGAGGGACAACAGTTAAGGCTGTTCGGAAAACCGGTTTTGTTTGATTTGGTTTTTGGAATTTTCGAGTAACCGAAAAACCGGTTACTAGGAAAAAAAACGGTTAGTAACCAATCATGATTTTTGTTCCATTTCATATTTTACTTCGATAAGGCATTCCACACTTTTTAATGGAAAGTTTCTACTTATTGCTGGTGTGTTGAAGGATTTGTCGAAAAACTTGAGTTTAACTTTTGTCCAACAGTTGTCCAAATTCTTAACTCAGTGTGCGTACATGAGTTATGCATATGGTCTGAGTAGATATTGAAAAAAACCGGTTTTGATTTAAAAACCGGTTTTCACGGCCACCAAAACCGGTTTCCAATCTTTTACTAACCATCACAGCCTTAACAACAGTCATGCCTGGGTCTAGGACATTTTATTATGCCCCAGTAATATTAGGCTAGTGGGCCTATGGCCTTCCGTCACAATGCTAACGATGTACTGTCAGTGAGTGTCACTTGTCAGCTACAGTGCACTGGGCATGGCTGGTACTAGGCGGCTGGCATAGGCTAACAGTAACATTAACAAGTAACAGTAACACTAGTAACAGTAACACTAACTCCAATGCTTAGCACTGCAGACTTGTCATGACTTACCCGTTTGCTAGCACCACGTAACGAAACTTGTGGTTTTCTTCTAAATTCTCCTTCAAAGCTATACATCATTAAAGAAACATACGAAAAACGGTCATTGTGTTTCCCACCAGAGTCTTGATACAAATGTCACTTACAAGTCCAAGTAACAATCATACCACGATATGTGGAACAATCCAGAAGACTGCCGTTTACGGCGTTTTCGCCAAATCACGATTTTCTGTGGTAGGCCACACACATTGTGCAATATGCGCATTGTGCACAGCTAGCTGGCCTTTAATTATACTAGACACTGTGCTCCTATCGCATCAGTAGATAAAAACACTCCGGTCAAAACATAACCTTTGACCTAAACGAGAGCTCTAATGAAATGCGCAAAGGGATACGCGAGGGATTTCTCTGGTGAACGTGACCATTGACCATACGGACGGTTCCAAGACGACAATTGGCCCACGTACTCTGATTTTGGTAACATTTTGATGTAAAGATGAAATGAAAACCATCTTTTCTTCTCTCTAATGATCACAGTTAGAAAACTTTAAAATATGACTTTTCGAACCTGTCATGAAGAGTAAAAACAATAAACTGTAAAGCAATGCAAAAACTAAAACCAAATAAAACACGGCTAATAAAAAGAAAGAAAGTAAGAAAGGAAGAAAGGAACTGGGGCAGTAGGTCACCAATTGAAGACGACAGGAACAAGATAGCATACAGTTAAAATGTAAACACATAAATTTAACGATTAGACCTAAAGTCTTCTCGAAAGAGGATAAGTTTTCAAAGTAAGTAGTAGATTTCTGAGGACTCCAGTTGTTTAAAATTACTTAAATACAATTTCTTTTCCAGTAAAACACTGTGCAATTACTGACAACCGCGTGGCATGAGGCATTTATCGAGCAGAAACTTTCTGCAAGATCTGTAAAAGAAATAAGAAGCCGCCCCTCGTTTGTTTTGAAAAATTATCATCTTGCAATTCGATCTCTATTGCAATTATTATTATTATTCTTAAGTTTTGAGGAACAAAGACGTGCGTTTAAGTTATTTTACGAGTAGAATTTTGGTATTTAGCGATAATTAAATGTGGATATAACCTAGCTCGTACTTTTCTAACTTCTCTAAACATGTTTCATTTGCACCACGGAAGATATTTTTTTTCAAACCTAGCTGACGGTGCAACGTGTATGCATTCCTGGGTAGGATGATCAGTGCTGTAGCGCTAATTTTGTGTGCATCGCCCATTTCAGGCTTCCGTAGACAGCAGTATCTCAAAGTCCCTAATTCAGTGATCAAAAATCTCGCTATGTTTCTTTATTCCAAAGCTTTTGAGGTCGTCTCTATAGTCCAAATTTGTTGCACATGACCAGTTTCTTTTTAGGTATAATTTGTTAAAGAGGTAGGTTACGTAAGATTAACATTTGGAAGAAGAAAGTGAAGAAAGTTATGTAAGATTAGAGATGCAATGAATTTTGATTTTAAGATCCCGCCGGACAGGATTTGGTCGGATCTTGAAATCCGACCGGATAAAAAATTCATGATTCAAAGAATATACATGTAATTATTTCACCATTGACCTGAACAAGTTCAACTAGCCAGCCCTGCTCTTTGCTGACAATAATAACATCACCAGTGGGTAGAATGTCGTGGAAAATTTGCTGTACGTTGTGTACAAAGATGTCAGTTTGTAATTGTCATTGCTAATTGAAGTGATTTCCCATGTAGATGCCCTTTACTGAAATCTCTCACATGGTAGAAATTTAAGTTGTGTACTGCACTGAACATGGTTTAGTTGAGTGCCTTGATCCAAGCTCAGGGAGTATCTATTCTAACGGGTCTGGGAACCACACTTGTCTGTTAAATCACTGTCCATCGTTTCTACCAAAATGAGACTTTGAGCTCACTCTACTCTCCTGCTCAAAGATTTAACTCTACCCCTATTGAAAGCTTAACCCCCCCCCCCCCTTACCCAGTGCTTCCCTCCCTGCTCAAAAAATCGGGCTGCGGTCTGAGTCCAGGTTCAGCGCCAGTTCCTTCAAGTAGTCGACGTATTTTTTACTTCTTCCAAGTCCAGACTAAATCATGGGTGTTAGCTCTGAAAATAATTTACTCAACAGGAGAACTGTTTGGGATGAAAGAAAAAGATTTGTTTATAGCTAGCTTTGCATTAATTACTTATTGGATAGATCACATTTATGGATTATGTGAGATAATAAGAGTGCTTCTAACCTTGCAGGATTAGTTTGTGATTAAAATTGAAATTGCCTTAAAGCCTAAAAGGGAAATGTACACACATATGGAAGAACAAAACTTAGTTGTATGATGTATTCTAAAATCAATTCATTTCATTAATATAACAAGTCACTTAAATGGTCAGAATGCTGATCATGTACTACACTGTTGTTGTTTCGCAACGTTCGTGTCCTGTGTTTTAATTCTTTAAAAGATGAATGTTCTGACTTTTATATACCAGGAGCACCGTATTATCCTTTGTGGTTACCCATGAGCACTTTATGGAATTAGGATTGTTAAATTCACTCTAATACCAGGGTAACCACTGCTCACAGAATACTTTTTTCTACTTTCATGAGCCTTAAACCAAATATTTCCACAATCTCAGGCTTTTGTGCCATATAGCTCATTCAAATCACTATCACCTGGTCGGGGGTGTAGGCTGGGATGCGAAGGATGTGCCAGGTGAAACAAAAAAGAATTACCTGCAGAAGGGTCTAAACCAGAATCACCAAGGATGATGAAAAAAAAATAAAACCTTCCCTTAAAAAAGGAATTCCTGAAGAAATATTTAATTCAAATCTAGCATCAACGGTAGCACCATTTTGCGTCCAGCCCACCCAATGTTAGCAAAAAATTTTCCAAAGCCCTCTGTCCCCCCCCCCCCCCGATCAGTCTGAAATACAAATTACAATGACTTGGGCATGAGTTGTGGGCTGAGGTGAGGGGGCTGTGCCAGGTGAAAAAAAAATTCGAATTACTTAGAAAAAGGGTTTAAGAATATTTCACGCAGCAAGATGAAAAAAAAATAAAAAAGGGGAATTCCTGAGGATATATATTTAATTCAAATATAGCTTAAAATGTACCACCATTTTGCATCTATCCTATGTTAGAGGAAAATACAATGTTAATATGAATGTAGGTGTCTTTTTGACTGACCTTACAAATGACCTCCCTAATGTTAAATCATGCATGGATATGGATATCTCTACAAATCATTAGAGCAGTCCCACCGCGTTAAGGCACTATTGCAGTATGTTAGAGATAAGACAAACCTGGCAAGATGCTCGCACCGACTAAGCGTTCAACGAGTTCCACGATCATAGATTAAGCCATAGGATCAATGCTTTTCGAAACACATTGTAAGTAATTCAAAAAAAAAAAACGTAAGAAGAGACACCCGTTATTACCAACGGCATTCTTGTCTCCATTAAGAAAATAAGAAACCAGTTGGTAAGGCAGTACAATTGGCGGTACATTAAAAATTGGCGGTACCTTTTTTTTTCCTCCGTATATTTCATAAATCGGTGTTCAACAGTAGTTGAAATTACAAATAGTATTTTTGCCATATATACAATATTTACAAACATGGTAGACTTTTAAGCTTAAATTATTCAATAATTCTGAATGAGACATTCAATGATGTAAAGAGTAAATGCAGTACACATATTACTGTGATTATGGTGATAGAAGCAGTGAAGTCAAATATAGGAATACTGTTTGCAGAAATGTCATAATGCATTAAGAGAAACAAGTCTACTATCAACAAACGAGTAATTAAACATTCTAGCAGAATAAATCTGGACAAACAGCAAAGGCAGACTGTAATTCAGTATAATTTACTTTACGGTTCGTATGTCTTTTAATTCTAAGATTGTTGTATCGTTCTATGCTTAAGGCAAATTTGAATTTGAAGAAGAAATCGTTAACGCTTGGATTGCGTTCACTTCTTTTACACTCGTAAACATAATACTTCAAATGAAAAATTAAAAAGTCGTATGGGTGGCTAGGTCCTTTACTATAACCAAAGAAAATATCAGTATTTGAGAAGAAGAACTGTTTCCTTAAGAAACGCCATTCGACGTCAGAAATAAAAGTAGCAACAATTCAAATAAATGTTCCAAGCTTGCTGTTTCGATAAGGCAAAAGGAGCAGAGATCACACTCACATTTTCCTATAGATTTTAAAAGTTTGTTTGTGGCAATTAATCTGTGTAGGAATTTGAATTGGAAATATTGAAGCTTGACTTCAGACACTGTATTAGCTGGCCTGGTGAAAATCTTACGCCATTCCTTGTCTGTAAAAGTAATTAAATTATTCTGCCACTTTTTTCTCGATGTAGGTGCAGCAGATACACGACTTAACTGTCGATGATGTACACTTACTTATGGAGATAGCGTTAAGTGCTCTATTAAAGAAATCATTGTGGGGATCAAAGTCGTCCATTCTAGCACAGCTAGATCTCTTACATGTTTGAGGGACAGCTAAAATTAATCCCCAATACAAAGTAAATGGAAATGACCCTGTTTGAAATTTATGCTTAAATTGTTCAAAAGTTAGCGGTACATTATTCTGGTAAAAAAAATCACCAACGTAATTAACATGGTGCAAGGTGGGTCGAAGAGGGAGAAAAGAGTACAAGGATATTTCCTAAATTCAGAAAAAAGAAACAAGGCAGTGAATATCATCCGTAGTGTTAGACTGAGCTGTGGTGACGTTGTAACCACTAATGATGGGATACTTAAGGAAATCAGGAATTATTATCATAGACTGTATAGTTCTGAGAGCCTGTAACTTCCGAGCCTTTTTTTATCGGACTCCCTGACCAAAGTGTTCACTACTGCTGACTTAGTATCTTGTGATGGGGCGCTGACCCTCGATGAATGTTACCAAGCTCTTACTATGAAAAATGACAAGTCTCCCGGTTCTGACGGTCTCTCTGTTAACTTTTATAAAACTGTTTTGGCCTATGTTAGGAAATGTTGTCGTAGATTCCTTAAATTATATAATAATGGCTATTATTAAATAATAATGGTGAGCTGTCATCTGAGCAGACTAGAGGCATCGTGACTTTACTCTTAAAACCAAATAAGGACTCTACTCTGTTACAAATTACAGGCCAATCACGCTGCTGCATACAGATTACAAAATTGGTGCAAAAGCCATAGCGTCACGGTTGAAGTCCTGTCATTCAGGACTTGATCGGATGTCATCAAACTGGTTTCCTAAAAACAGATTCATTGGCGAAAACATAAGATTTCTTTAAGATTTAATTGGATTATTCCAATTATTATAAAGTACCTGGCTTTATCTTCCTGATTGACTTTGAGAAAGTCTTTGATAAAATTGAATGAGCTTTTATTCATAGAACTCTGTCTTACTTTAACTTTGGATTAAGTTTTAAAACGTGGATTAAGGTTTTTTTTTTATCGTAACAGCAGTACCTGTATTTGTAATAACAGCTATTCTACTGTTTTTTGTTTTGCTTTGCAAAGAGGAGTCCGTCAAGGCTGTCCCCTTAATCCGTATCTGTTTAATGTAGTTGCTGAGATGTTGGCGTTAAAAATCCAAGGAAATTATAACATTAGGGGTATTCATATAAGTAATCATGAAGTAAAAATAATGCAATACACTGACGATACCACCATATTTTTCGATGTAAGTAGGAACTCCATTGTTGAGACCATCAGTGTCTTTACTAATTTAAAGGCAGCTTCTGGTTTATCTATCAATCTGACAAAATCCAACTTACTTCCCTTTAGGACCCTATGTTACTTCTATTCCTTTTGCGATGCATGATTTAAACATTAGTATTACACATGGACCGGTTCAAATTCTTGGCATTTTTTCCAACAATAATAACAAAGATTTAGTTTTCCCTGAAGCTACATGCCTAAACTTTCCAGACTTAAAAGCTGTTTGAGATCATGGTCCTCGAGGGACTTGACACCGATTGAGCGCAACGTTATCGTAAAAACATTTGCATTTTCTCAGCTAGTGTACTTATTCCAGGTTTTACCAAATCCGCCCAATTATTTTAAAAGGGAACTTGAGCAGGTTAATTTTAATTTCATCTGGAACGGAAATCCTGATAAAATAAAACGCTCAGTTACAATTAATACAGTTCAGAATGGTGGTCTCAAAGTCACTCATGTTCCCAGTTTTATTAACAGCCTTAAGAGTACGTGGATTAAACGTTATTGTAATGATTGTAATGGTGTGTGGAAATTATTTTTTGATTTATACCGCCAGCCATTTGGGAAAGAATTTATCTTCCGTTGCAAATATAAAAGTAATGATGTAGATCATATTAAGAATACGTTCATCTAGGAAGTTGTTCAGGCATGGAGTAACATTATCTTTACTGTGCCACATGAAAATTATGGCTCACAAATCATTTGGAACAATTCTTTTATTCGTATTAATGGTGACATTGTATTTTATAAACAGCTCTGTCAGAAAAATTGGCGGTACATTGAATCATGTTCGAATGAAGCCAAGTTATATACAAAACGTATCGCAATAATCTTAAGATATCATAAAAGTCTCGCAAATAACGTATTTAAAAAAAAGTAAACAGATTTCATGTTGCAAGTAATAACCCAATTGATATACCAGGAAAAACAGTATACTCAAGAACAAACATCCTCTGGATTTGAATATGACGAAAATGCTATCACTGACAGTGATGTAATTGCCAATGACTTTAACTACTTCATCAATAGTGGGTTATTTCTTGCTAGGAGGATTACGAACAACGGGTTCCCATGACCTTTATGCAGATATCGAAGTCGATAGTCAGTCTATATTTATATATCAACAGACGAGTGAAGACGAAATCTTTAAAATGCGGGACCCACCGTATGAAACCAAATAAAGCACCGGGATATGATGACTTCAAGCAAGGCATTATCAGGCAAGTTTTACCTGTTGATTGTCAGGCCTCTTACGAATATTTGTAATACTTCTGTCAGTTTAGGTGTATTTCCTAAAGAAAAAAAAATGAAAACTGCAGAGGTTATTCCAATTTTTAAGGAGTCCAAGGGAAATATGAAAATTATCGATCAATTTCTGTTTTTTCCTGCATCTTTAAAATCCTCAAAGATCTCATGTTCAATTGTTCTTTAAACTTTATAAATTATTGTAATATATTGTGTAATGAACAATGGGTTTCGTCAAAGGATTGTACTGAACTTGCCCTTTCAGATGCTATTTTGCATAAATTGCACTGTAATCTTGATAACAGGAAAACGTGTAGTGGTGTGTTTCTCAACAGGGTTATTAAAGCGTTCGACGCCCTCAATCAATTTTTAATCAATAAACCAAGCTACTATGGAATTCGAGGAACTTTACTGAACTGCATGGATGGAAAGCAACATTTATGAAAGTTACCGATATACTTCGTTTAATTCGACGCATCCTAGTGCAAAACAAAGTCTCCGTGGCGTCCCACAAGGATCAATTTTAGGGACCTCTATTGTTTATCATATACGCCAATGGCATTTGAAAAGTGTCCGAAACAGCAACATTACCCGTTTGGTGACGATACAAGTGTTTCCTTCAGTTCCAAGTTCTCGCATCGTAGACTTTTGATGTATCCATTGAACTTGACAAATTGAATTCATGGTTTTCGAAAACTGAGCTGGCAATCAATACTGACAAAGAAAAAAATCGCCTGTGTTCAGTAGCTCCAGAACATTCCATTGGAGTCGTGACGTTACTATGGGTGGACACATTCACATATGGTACCAAGTGTTTAGTTGAACTTATTAACATTGAGCTTTTTTGTTTGGTGTGATAACATCTTAGAAATCGGTAGCACAGTTTCTAGGAATGTAGAAATTCTGTCAAAGCTGAAACATTCTTTTTCAAAATATATTCTTAAGACTATATATCAAACTCTTGTTTTACCAAATTTCATGCATTGCTCTATCATCTTGTCGGGCAGGAGATAGTAAGGCTTAATCAACTTATATTACTTCAGAAAAAAAAGCTATCCGATATTTTCAAACGTAGGTCCTCGAAATCGCACCAGTCCCCCTTTATATAGATTTTGCATGTTAAACCGTATGGACCTGTTTCACGTCAACATTGCCTATTACTGTAAAACGTATAGCACAGTCCAAAATAGCTGTGTACACTAACGTTGGTCTGTTGCAGTATAGGCTACCAACGCACGGGCAATGAAAGTGTTAGGGTCCCCAACGTTTGGTGCAAAATGTCAACAAATCTAACATTGAATCTTGCCCAATCACATTTCATATACTGTATGTACGCATTGAAAAATTATAAAAATATAACCAACGTCTTGCATTTACGAGTGTCAAGCATGCATTTTCAGTGATAAACTGGAACAATCGATGGAAGATGTAATTAGTTTATCAAGTTTAACACTCTCGCACTGAGGTCTACACAAGTTGATAGACAGTTTCGACACATCCAGTAGCCTATGGGTACCATTACAGCAAAATTCTGGCAGTCAGGAGACAGGGGGCATCACAATAATATGTTAGGGCGTTTAGAATACACCAACATAGCATTCAAAGAAAATAGCTGTAAATATTGTGAAACCATTCAGTTTCATTAATAAACATCTACAAAGTTTCATCTCCTCAAAACGTCATGCATGTGATGAGTAACGGACGATGCATCATTTGAATTTTGGAAAGTTTGGGTGAACAAATTGGGGCAACAAGTAACTGAACTTCTGTCTGTGAGAAACTTTTTGCTCGTAAAGAAGACCACCGTCCTTTCTTATTGTGATTAGCCTACAGTCACAAAAACGTAAAGTAGAATAAGAACTTCCATAACTTTTTGGTAAAATTTTACACACAGTTAATGTAGACCTTACATTATGATGTAACAATTTTACTAAAATGTAGGTAAAATTTACCAAAATTATGTAGAATTTACAAATACTGCTCACACTGATTTTACATACAATTTATGGAGTTCTTATTTTACATAATTTAAGTAAATAATTCTCTGAGTGTATCATTCGGTGTCGACCAACATTGGTTTTATAATATGATTGTTTTGTGTGAAACAAAAGCCTTATTCCCCTTCATATCATGTTGTTGTGACGGACATGTCGACCATAGAAATACGTCGACGGAGACAGTCCCAGGCTGGACATGGAGAGCGACCAAAAACATTTGAAGAAGGGTCGAGTCCTTAATCCTCACAGCGGCAGTACGCCGCCGTGAGGATTAACGAATTCGTACCTTTAATCGGAGTTTCCCTGTACTGGTGGAGTACGGCGAAGCGAAAAAGAGAAAAAGGACAAAGGAACTTATAGAAGTCGAAACCTAAATGCATATATCAAATACTTCGTAGCCTATTGACCTACGGAATAAAACAAAAGGAATACAAAATATATTTAATTTTCGTACAAAGATATAGAACTTTTTCCTTGTTTACAAATGAATTTTCTTAAAATTGATGAGACAAACAAATATAAATTGAACAAATATTTCGCAAAAAAGTAATACAAATTGCACTTTAATAACAAAATACTTAAATGTATACATGCAATGCACCGGTACCTTTTTGGCATTAAAGCGACTTCAACACCTCAACATGTGAAGGTCACGATAACACAAATAATGACTTCTCCATTAAAATTCAGTTGTAAAAAGAGAGTTGCTCCGGCCAGGGGGCTGTTATTTAGCAGCTATTAAATAACAGCTCCCTGCTCCGGTCACACGCAAACTATTTTACACGAATGCAAAATTTGCATAAGTATGCAACAATTACGGTACTCTAAGACAGGTGGGTCATTTGATGCATGCAAAATACAAGTGACAATAGCACATTCACTACACTTGTATTACTGTCACATTACTTCGGTGAGATGAAGCGAGGCGCACGGGTAAATTCTAAGTATAAAGAAAGGGTGGTAATTCATTTGCTTGGCAAAGTATCGAGCAAGATGAACCTTATATTTGTAGTCGTTCAGCTTTCAGTGTGCAGCTCACTTACCCTTTCAGAATATGTAGCTTCAAGGTCGGATAAGTATATTGTCCCCGGTAAGTTCCTCTATTTTTTTTTACACACTCGCGCACACTCACTGCCATATACTTGTAGTTTTCCATGCAGCAGTTTGTAACCACCGTTGAGAACCGTTTGTCATTTTATGAAATGAACCATTTGGAATCAATTTGTCGGAGTAACTTAAGGTTGACATTGAGTTGATACAGGTTGTGAGGATTTCGGATGACGAATATCGGAAATTACAATGCCTATAATTAGCATAATTAATCAAGTTTCACATAGCTACTGAATGTTGTGAACGTGAACTCTTTCTTTGTATGTCTGAAGATAATTTCTATGTGCCTATCGTACGGTGGCATGATGACCAGAGTGAATGTAAATGTTAATTTATTAATTAATCCAATTGTACAGAAAATCGCACATTGATCAGGAACTGTGAGTCCGATGAGTCAGACATATCATTACTCTTCAGTCAATTTGAATTCGTTACCGGGTTACTAATTTAGAATCAGTGACCTGAAGTGACGTATTCTTCCTAAAATCCTTTTTTTGGCTTATTTCACCCTAAACTTAACCCTAACTCTCCTCTCAATTTTAGCCATGATTGGTGGTTATTTAGGTTAAAGATAGGCTTTAAATAGCTTTATACTTATTCAACGTGGTGTATTCTCATCAAATACTTAATTCTAACCTTCATCAATAACTTGACTCAGTGGTGCATGGTCACTGATTCTAAATTAGATAGAACCCGTTACCGTTTACCGTTCGTTATTGTTTTTCTGTGGAGAAACTGTCACTTAACCGTTTTTTTAACCCTAGAGGATATTCAGTCCTGTGTAACATTTGAGCTTTCAGTTGCATGATTTATGTCGGTGAACTTCATTAAAATACATGGTTTACATATCGCTTAACTTTCGCAGTCGTCTTCAAAATAACATCATGCCAAGATATACTGTTACTTTCGACACAAGTTCATTCTGCCTTATATTTCCTAAGCAAATTGTATGACATAATCTTACCACTGAAATTTCGAATTTACATTAAATTTCCATAGTTTTGAAGCAAGAAGTTCCTGCAATAGCCTACAAGAGGCAAAAGACCCTTTACTCCTGGGTTTACGATGATACCGGCACTGGATGTACACATGCTTTGACTATTCATCGTCCTGTGAGTCGACAACATGGATACTACCTTCTCGGGGACGTAGCGGTTGGCAATTATAATTACCAGTGGAACGTACCTCTGTAATGGTAAAGGACCTCGAGGGTAGAGCTCTTGCCCCTCCTGCGAGTTTCACTTGGAAATGGAGTGACAAAGGAACGAGAGGAGAGTATGCCGTAACAATCTACCAAATGGTGCCACCCGAGGGGTTCGTTTGTCTCGGTGATGCCGCTGTTGGTAATTATGACCACGAACCAGATAAAACCTTGTACAGGTAATGGTTAAATTCACATACATCCATAGTCTGTCGTTTCTGGTCTATACGAATCGTACAATACTGAAAACAAGCATATCGTTCAAAAAAGCACAAAAAAAAAAAATCACAAAAGTTTTCACCTTATTGATAATTTGAAAAGATACAGACCATCAATAGTCATAGTCTAAAAGTAAGTCACAACTTTCGTTTGTTTTTTTCTTAATGAGAAAAGTTTTCACTCTGTGATATCTTAGGAATGCATCCGGGGAGAAAATATAAAATATGAATGTGCAACTATGTGATAAGGAAGATGCAAATGGCCCAAAGCACTTCAATATCCAATCTGCATGACGCAGAATAACGAAGGGTAGGGAATTAATGTCTGTAGCCTCTAAGACAGAGACCTAGTTTCTCTGCAGATATTCGTATTACCTTATACATTCAATCAACGGTGTAGACTCCGTTCATTCATTCCTTCCTTGCTAAGGAGAGTCGTTTGCTGGAATTCCACGTCTTTTCAAAGTGTCTGCTGAATAGGAACTGGGCAGTTATTTAGACGATGGCAGACTTAGTGATATTATCTTATTGTACCTATAAATTGTCATAAATATACTGTTCAGGAATATAAATAACAGTAATTAGGAACGTTTATATTAAGTAAAACTTGATAATGACAGGAAAACAATTGAATACAACTTTGAACACCCTTCTCAGTTGTTGTTTTAGGGGGTTACAAAAATTGGGACTGACTGAATTTCGTTGATACTTTGAGTTAGCTTTCTCTGCTTCTCCGCGCTCCGATGCAACTAATCTATAGTTATTCCTTCAGATTGAATACAGAGTGGTCGGGAAAACGTATCTACAATGTTGACGCTGGCTGTAAAGTTATCTGATATTAGTGATACTCAGTCTTATCTTTTTATCTTTTTCTTAAATTTTTACACCGCATTCGACCTCCATCAACCCGCAAATCCTTCTTGCGATATAACATCCTCGTTGTTTCACAAGACTTCGTTAAGAGTAACTTTTTGGGTTTCTTCTGTTTGTATCTATTGCATTGAAATGATTTTGTTGTCCACTTTAGGTGCGTCAAGCAGGAGTATGTCACAAAAGGATGTTACGAATGGGTATGGTCTGACACCAAGAGTGGCGGCGATTACAACTGCGTAATCAGGAATAACCGAGTGTCATCCTCGGACACTTATGGGATCGACGCTGGAACTTTTACCACTTTTTCAGACTACAACGCTCCAACTGACACTCCGTTCGTACTCAGCGCTAAACACGCCAAAAACATCGAAAATTTGAACATCGGGGATCCCGACGCCGATATTACTCTTTTCGAGATGCCCGACGTCGCAGGCAGTTTGGGATGACTCTGGCACGGGAGCTTACAAGGCCATAGGAGTCTGGAGAGGCCACGGTCCTTCTGATTCTTTCTCGTTGGGAGATTTTGCTGATGGACAGTACCCTAAGGGACATTATCCTAAACCTGGTGCACTTTTAGTGGCAAAGGCACGATCAGAGCACATCCTTGCACCACCATATGAGTTTACCCGAGTCTGGAAAGATACTGGCTCCGGAGGTGATACTGATGTGATATTCTACAAGCCTGTATGCCCCGCAGGTTTTCGTCCTCTCGGACACGTGGCAATTCCCAGCTATAGTGAACAACCGACCGCGAATCACATCAAATGTGTAAACGAGACCTACACGATCCCTGGAAGAGAGTATAGGTTTGTGTGGAATGACCATGGTTCTAAAAGTGACGATGCAATCTCCGTTTACGAAGCAATTGCTGGCGAAGATGGACAAGGTCTCGGTGCGATGACATCTGTGGGAAATTATGATGCATTTACAGAAACTCCATTTGTGCTGGACCCACAGTTTATTAACTACATCATCGGAAAACCAGCCTCAGAATATCGATTGACCAATGTGGAGTACAAGCTCGATGCCTACGCTTTGGGCGGAACTAGTATCGACAACCTAAAATACATAACCGTTGAAAACAAAGGCACAACTATACAAACAACTTCATCGGAGGAATCTTACGAATACTCTGAGGAAACTACATGGAACAACCACATGGCCGGAGAGTTTGGCGCAGAAATGAAAATAACAGCAGGAATACCGTTCATCTTTAAAAATGAAGTAAGAGAAACCTGCATTTTCAACCCAGCTAACACAAAACGTTTTTATAACGTATTCAGAACGTTATATAACGTTTTGAAAACGTTGTAAAAACGTTTTGTGTTAGCTGGGAAGTAATTAACTGGTTAATAAACTCACTGGCTAATAATGTAAACATAAGCTTACCATTGAAATGGGACTAACCTTAAAAGGGGTAACCAAAACAAACTTTAATAACACCAAGCCTAGTACGTTTCTTTTATGACTTGTAAAGATAGAATAGTAAACCAAGTAAAAGGACAGAGCAAGCAATAGCACTGACATTCACGTCTTAGAAAACAGGGCATCTTCTTGGAAGAACATGCTTTAATTCTTTCCTCAACGGCTTGGTCCATTACTTATTACACAATTATCATTATCATTACTCAATTATATTTTTCAATAGATAAGTGTTTCGGCTAATGTCGAATACGAGCACGAATGGGGAGGTTCCACGACGACTACCAGATCATCTTCAGTTAAGATCGAAATGGACGTCCTACCTTGCTCTTCAAAAGTGGCAACTATAACCGGTAACCGTTACTCCATGGACGTACCATACACGGCTACTGTGACCACAGTCTATGAAGATGGGACCTCGGGTGTACGAGATGAGGTCGAGGGAATCTTCTATGGGGTACAGGTCAACGAAATACACGTGGTATACGAGGCAGATATACCACTAGAAAATTGCGATTTGTGTTCAATGACAGGTTGAAAAACATAGATCTAGGTGGGTCATGTTGTTTACAAATTTAATTTTATGGAAGTAGAATTCCCAAATAACATAACGTTAAGTACTTATGATCATTACTCCCTAAAGAATAATCGTCGGTATTTTTACAGTTTGGGTGTGACGTGCATTTTCGAGTATTGGCTTGAGTAACATTTGAAAATGTTGACATTTACAGCAAATTTCAAGTGACACTTTAATGAGCTTATTCTTTAAGATTGTGTAGTTTCTTCCTTCAAAATCTTCATATCACTTACCAATGTGCAAGCTAGCTGACAAGTTATTAGGAGACAAAATGTACAAGGCCTAACAAAAGAAATACTGACACTGTGAAACACTTCAACTCATATTTGTATATTTAATAAGACGCGGCAATATGTATAAATCAGTTCCAAGGATTCTCATTCTGAAGTTTACAACTTATGAATGAATCCAGCCCTTTTCTATATGTACATGACCTGTCATTCACTTCTTATGCAGCGCTGTCCGATATGAAATAAAAATCAGAAGCAAATAAAAATCGAAGAAGGATTTCTGAATTATGTATCTCTTTTTTTCACATGTCGTTCCAATTTAAATTCTTATGATCACTCTTGACCAACTTGTTAACTTTCAGCTGTAGAAACAAATACTTAAAAAAATATTACACTACACATGCAGATTCAAACCCACAGGCACGTTGGATTCATAGGAGGACAAAAAGAAATACGGGGGACTGGCCCACCATCCACGCGCGTGCCATATATGCTGCTATTTTTTTTCCGCACCCCACCCATCCCCCACTTCACTCCAACAAAGAATGGTGACAGACGACAAAAAATTTCGATTGACTGTGAGCCTGACCATGCCAACTAAAAGAGCCACATAGAAAGAATCTGATAACCAAACAGGAGCAAAATTATCTTACCTTCGTCCTCTGAAAAAGAAAAGCAGACGGAGAAGGCCTAACATTCATAGCAAGATTTAGAAACAATAAAGGAAATCTCACCTACATTAATCCTACATAAATTGGTGATTACAAAGTAAAAGCAGTCACTATACTCGTTCTTACATAAACTTATTATTACAGTCGTTTTATACATTTAGTTATCATTGACCTATCAATGAAAAGGTCGTGCAGGGATTTGTTGTTTTATCGGATTGTTCATGGTTGTGTACGTTAACATCACCAAGGGGTATGTTTGCCATGGTTGGTTGATATTCAAATTGCTGCTCCTTTCGGAACTTTGAAATTTAGTCTGAGAAGTCATTTTCATTACACTTAAAGCAACTAACAGGACGTTTCCGTCATTGTTGCCATGACATCATTTAAAGGGATTGGTTGTTATAAAAAGATTCAGATTTCGTACCTCGATGGTGCCTTTTCCTTGAATTCATGGATGTTAAAGCAATGTCTCAAAATGGCACGTTAATTGCACTTTGAAGAAAAAGAAACTGATTTCATACACAGAAACAATAAAACGTGAATGACTCAACTAAACCTCTATTGATCCAAAGTTTTTACAGCTTTTGACGACTGAGCTTTTAAAGTGGTGAAATATTGTAAAAGTAACTCATTTAAGTAAAAATAAAGGACGACACACGAATGAATCTTCAACGAAAACGTGGAGAATTTACTCAGAAAACACGTTTTTTTTCTTCAGTGTAATTCTTTAACTACTTGAGACTAAGTTCTCGAAAGTAAGCAGAGACGTACTTATCTTCAGAATTACTTAACGCATTATCGAGCTAAATAGGTGGCGGTAAGATAACATTGTGTTCCGCTCCAGCCTCCCAGTTGACCCATGTGACGTACCGATACTTCGAACATTACTATTCGTCGAAATTTGGGCAAATATTCCAAATGAGGGCAAAACTTTTCCTGTCCCTTCCGAAAGATATTGACATTTGACCTACGATATATTCTACGCGACATTCTCGTGGAAGACACGTACTTTTATTTCTTTCTCTACACTACACATACCTT
This sequence comes from Stichopus chloronotus, assembly GCA_021234535.1. Taxonomy (NCBI): domain Eukaryota; kingdom Metazoa; phylum Echinodermata; class Holothuroidea; order Aspidochirotida; family Stichopodidae; genus Stichopus; species Stichopus chloronotus. Next base: position 20,689,716 of record CM037839.1, on the reverse strand, counting down.
TCCCTTCTTATCCATATTCTATGTACACAAACAAATATTGCTATGTGCAGAAACCCGTACCTCAAACTTCCCAGAAATTGACTTTCATATGGTTTGAATGTTTTGCTACTTGTTTTGGACATTAAACAAACACTACAAAATAAACAAATTAACATTAGCATTTAAACTTATGATTCAAGTAATTCAAGTTAGCTAGGTTTAAGTTAAAGTTGTTGAAGTTTTGTTGTTGTTGTTGTTGTAATTTTCTTCTAATCTCAAAATCGACTTCAGAAGAAAGTTTTGTGTTTCACCTAGGAATCCCCTCTCTTCAGTAGCGTCGATCCTGTGGAGTTAAGCAATTGCACCCACCAAAGAGAATATTGGGGTAAACATATCGCTTTGCTCCCCCCCCCCCCCCCCTTCAATAATTCAGGCAGTCGGTGAAAAAAGGATGACAGTATAGGACTTCGAGAGAACAGCATTTTTTTAGTTAATTCAAATTATTATTTTATTTTTTAGGTTTTAGTAAAGTAGACTTATTAAGGGTGGTGGATCTATAAATATCTCATGTGACACTGGTCTTATCTGCAAAACTCTATGTAAAAGTTACTAGTTTCCGGTCAGTACTCGGTGCCCTCATACTCGTGTGCAGTTAGTAGTACCATTACAATATCAATGCCGTGTGAACTTGCAAGCGGTCTTTCAAAGTTTAATGCAAATCTCCCACCTGACACCAGACCCGTATTCATGGGGGGTTCGGGCCGAGGGACGACCCCCCCCCCCCAACACACACACACACACGCAAGATCGGGAGTTCCCGTCAGTTTAGCATAGTAGGCCTACGTTAGCAACATATACAATGAGTTTAAATTTGTTGGTTATATTTGTAAAGTATTTGTTTCGTTTAGTTTAGTTTAAAAAAAGGATCAGGAGGGACAATTAAGTCCCCATCAAGGACCCTGAAAAAAAGATACAAAAATCAAACCGGGTCACAGATCCTGAAGTACTTGTTAAGTGCATTCTTAAACCCATTTACACTTCTTGCCATCACTACATCCTCAGGCAACCCATTCCACTCATTCACTATCCTCTGAGAAAAGAAGTATCGACGAATATTGATCCTACTTTAAACCTTCTGGAGTTTAAGACAATGACCTCTAGTAATTTTACTATTAGCAAACTTGAAAAAATCAGAAAATGATAAATTATCAAATCCATGAACAATCTTATAGACTTGTATCAAATCCCCACGTAATCTTCTCAGCTCAAGTGAAGTGAGATTTAAAAGACGTAACCTGCTGTTATAGGGGACACCCTTGAAAGCCCATTAACAATCTAGTAGCCCTGCGCTGGACTTTCTCAAGTAACTCTTATCTTTAGAAAAATATGGGTTCCAGGCTTGAACAGCATACTCTAAATGAGGTCTAACCAACTGCTTATAGAGTCTAACAACAATGTTATGCTTAAGGAAACTAAAATTTCTCTTAATCATACCTAAAATCCTATTTGCTTTTTTAGCTGCTTCGAACACACTGTTTAGCTGGCTGTAAAGAAGAATCTATGCGTACACCTAAGTCCTTTCCAACAGAAACCTCTTGCAGTGACTGTCCATTTAAAGTGTACGAATACCTAGGATTGTTATTGCCAATATGCATTACCTTGCATTTATCAATATTGAACAGCATTTGCCACTCCTGAGACCAAGTGAAAACCCTGTCTAAATCCATCTGAAAACTTTTTGAATCACCATCAGAGGAGACCTCAGAATACAGTTTGGTGTCATAAGCAAACTTCTTGGCTCTACACACAATATCAGCATCAATGTCATTAATGAAAGCAATAAACAGCAGAGGACCCAATACAGACCCGTGGGGGACCCCACTAGTAACCTCCTGCCAAGAAGAAGCCCACTGACCATTTAAAACCACCCTCTGTTTCCTATTACATAACCAATTCTGAATCCAGGTCAGTAAATTACCACAGATACCCATATACTCTTTAATTTAAGAAAAAAAAGACGCTGGTGGAGAACCTTATCAAAAGCTTTCTGAAAATCCAGAAAAACAACATCAACATACTTCTGCTTATCCAATGAACTAGTAACATCTTCCTTGAACTCCAAAATATTGGTGAGGCACGACCTTTTTTGACAAAAGCCATGTTGAGACATTCTGATTAAAGAATAACTACTGAAGAAACTAGCCATAGACCTTTTAACAATAGATTCCATGACCTTACAAACAACACTAGTGAGACTGACAGGCCTGTAATTACAGGGCTGTGACGCATTTCCCTTCTTAAAAATTGGGGTGATGTTAGCACACCTCCAGTCCTCAGGAACATAACCTTCAACCATAAATTTATTAAAGACCAGTGACAGTGGAACACAGAAATGATGAGCAAATGACCTCAACAAAATTAGATTGCATCCAGGCCTGGGGCTTTACGAATATTGAGAGAAAGCAACTCTTTTAGAACTAGCTCACTATAAAATAAGACAGAGTCTAAATTTGGGAAAACACTTTTTCCAATGGCACTAGGCAGATTTGACAAATCTTCATGCGTAAAGACTGACACAAAATAATTGTTAAGCAGTTTTACAAGATCTTCACTGTCAGTAACTGCATTGTCTGCATTAGGATCCCTAACACTTTCCTTAACCTCCTGCTTAGACCTAACATAAGAAAAGAATGCCTTCGGGTTGTCCTTATTATTATTAGCTATACTCTGCTCAAAATTCAGTTTAGCTTTAGAGATTAACCCTTTCACTTTAAGTTGATGAATGTTAAACTTATAAAGGTCAGAAACAGAGTTACTCATCCTATAACGCCTCCACATTTTCCGCTTTGGTCTAATGGCACACCTGACTTCTTTAGTAATCCACGAAGGCTAAATTTTGCCTTAAATGTACCACTTGAGGCAAAATCGCCCACCCACTGAAGAAGGGCCTGGACTCCGGCTTCGACAAAAAGAGTATATCCCCGTTTCCTATATGCAATGTGATTTAACGCATAGTGTCGTGGGATTAAAAAAATGTTTATATTGTAGGCGCAAAGACTACAAATTAAAACAAGTTCGTGACGTAAGTACGCTTCAAATATGCTGGCCAGTTCCAAGTATTATGCTTTGACATTTGGAAGACACACACCATATCATCCTTGTTGATTATCCCTGTGAATAAAATACCATTTCTAAGTATCGTCTGACAATCATTTTGTTATTATTGTTCTTATCAATTAACTATGAAAATTTCTATAAGTAAATTATATTGAAAAAAAGTATTAGGCCTATTTGATATTTGATACCAAGTTTGCAAAGAATACATAAATTTGGAATTCCTAAGTATCTGTCCTGCAAGACTGGTTTGCTTGGAACTTCGCTGCACCTTTTCAGTCCTAAAATAGAGGGCAGCATATCAGATCTGCACTTTTGTGCATGCATGAAGAACTGACTAGATTAGATCTCTGCCCAAATTATAAGTCAGATGCAAAGCGCTGAGCTGAAGCATCAGCACAGGTATACAAGAAAATCGAAAAAGCTGGGCGAAGATGACAGGACTGCCACCGATTTCTGCGGTAAGTACCACAGTTTGTCCGTGTACAGACCTGACCATTACAGGAAATATTTTGCATTTTTTACTCACTTTTGAAGTTTGTGTTGGAAGTACTTTATTTGCCGAGGCTCTGGCCAAATCGTGTGTGTCTCTCACACACAACACCACGAATAGATCACTGCAACTTGTGCATGGCACGTACAGTTCCGTCCGCTGACAAGTGTTCCAGATCTCTCGCTATTCACCTGTACTGTAGGTCCTGTACTATTTGTTACAACAAGAACGTGAAGAATAATAATAGCCTAGCCTTACGCTGTAGCTACACGCCCATTTAGTATTGCAGTAAATGATATGGATAATGCCGCTACCACACCAGTATTATTGCCAGTTACCTAGTAAATGAAACGTGGTGTAGTTAAATATTTGAAGCTAAACTGGGTTAGGATTATATTTCACAGTTGAACACAACTGAGCCTGGCACTATGGTTAAGCTGAGCATAAGTTAGAATCTAGATGAATTTAGTGCTAAAGTAAAGGACCTAGGCCTAGTACTATGGCTTAGCCTATCTAGTTACAACTTGGCGAGCTAGTGAGTACTGCCAAGGCGAGACCTAGGCAGTAGCTACGGGCTAGGCCAAGTAGCCAGTAAAAGTTTAGGCAACTGTCTAGGGGCCAGAACTACAGTAGACATAGCCTTCATGTACTTCTGCCTTGAAGTGGTATCTGCACACGGTTAGTGCTATTACAGTAGTATGATTGAAGCAAAGTCGATATAGTCTTTACCAAGTGACAACCCCCTCCCCGATTTTGAAAATCCCTGAGCCCCATTTATTTTTAGAGGTATTCCCCTCCCAAATTGATTCCTTAGCACAAACACTGTCTGGCATGAAACATTACATTATTTCGCATTGTTACCGTAACCTAACATCCAAAACCCTTTAACTGATAGTGGATTGGTTTTCAGTTGCAACAATTTTATGTTCAATGAAACTAAGAACAAAAGGGGATACAAATTCATTTTTATAATGAAGATTGTAAGACAACATTTGGAATGCATTGCGAAAAGTGTGGATTTTACAAGGATTTTAGGGGCAGGTCCTGCCTTCTCGCTGCACGTGATGAATCAGTCGCGATTTTTACTCCAAATGATCATCACTTTACCCTATGTTTTGGCTATGTGAAGAGGTGGATTTGAAAAAGTAATTATTTTTTAATGCAATTGAGTATTGGTATGCCAAAAATTAGTTGAGTTCTGTATGGGATACCCACAGGTGTCAGAATCATTTTAAAGATTGTAATTTAATAAAATATCTTGATTACAATTTGATCAAATGTTCTTCAAATAAAAATTACTTGAAAAAAGTCAGTATTTTTTTTTTGTTAAGTAAGTGTGATTTAAATTGCAATTTAAATCAGTGATTTTAATCGACGTGAATTTAGCCCTGTTGCAACTGCACTTAAGACTTCTCGGCTTGAGCTTTTTACTTAATAGACATGACGTAACACTTAGCATAATGATAGCTCAAATTTTGTCCCATTGGCATCTGAGGTTGATTATATATTGCTGCAGGACATTGCAGTCATTACATCTTCAATGATCTTCAGGGTTGTCACCAGTCCATTTTTAGGGCTGGGTAGTTTGTGATCGTCGTCCTGGGGAAGGGTCTAAGGTCTAAAATTTTTGCAGGTTGGAGAGTCCTTAGATGCAAAATGGTGCATTCTAGAGAGCAAAATAGAGGCTGCAATTCTTGTAGTAATTTTCACATTCCAGGTTGCGAAGTTTGTAGACCTACTTAATATTGATGTAATGGTAATACTGAGTAACTTTCACTCAGAATTCTAAAGGAATCTAACAATTTTATTCAGTTAAGGTACGAAATTTGTGCTGGGCGGTGATGCTGAAATTGACGGCGAGTGCCAGGCGGAGATTTTGAGAGCTGGGTAGCACCGCCCGGTGCTGCCTGGCGTGGTGAGAACCCTGATGATCTTATAATGAAATCAGTCAACAGCAGACATGCTATAGTAACTTCAGAAGGTGTAATATCGACAGTATTGTTTATATGTAGGACAATGGTCCCAGGACGAACCCTTGAGGGACACCGGTAATTAGCAGACCTGATACCATTAACAACAGATTTCAAGTGGTCAGAAAAAAAAAATATCCACCTGGTTAATGACTTGCCTAGACACCCCAGAGGAAAAAAACTGCACTGTAACTTTGTCTGGAGCACTTCATGAGGGACCGTGTCAAAGGCTTTTCAAAATACAGAATGATCAAAGACGTCATGTTGTTTATTTTCATCCAAGGAAGAGACCCAGTCATCGATAAGAGATGCTAATTGAGTATCACAGCTTTGTGATTTCTTCTGAAAGCATGGTGCTCAGTGGAAAGGGTATTTTTAACTTTATATTGGCCCATCTAGTTTTAGCTGGTAATAGGATTCAAGCAGTTTGCAGCAAATATTGTACACCTGTACAGTAAGGGAGACAGGATAATAATTGGATGGGAGAGAGTTCTATCCTACCCTGAGAAGAGAGAGCAACAAAATTTGCCATTTTCAAGTCCATCGGGAGATAACCACGAGAGATCAATTGCTTGAAAAGATCAGTGGGGGATGATCAGTTGCATATTGGTCCATTGTAATGTTTCACAGTACAGTATGTACATTGTGAAATCAATTTTATTGGATAGCAAGAGTTAAGCCCAGATGTTTGTCTCGCAACATGTTCTTGTGCTCAGTTTGGACAGCCGAAACATCTCTCCGACAACTTAACATAGGAAGTGGGCATTTGGAAAAAAAAATTTTTTGAGATATTTTTATGGAAATCAGGCCTGCTTTTCTAACAATGCTATGAAGAGCAAAAATCATAGTTCAACTGTACTGGATGTACTGTATATACAGTATCAACAATGGTATTGTGTGCCACAACATGCCACATTGATCATTATGTTATGAATTCAACATTAAGTTTGCAAAAGAGGTATATGGTGATGGATATTTTTAATACAGATTTGTTGAGTTTTAACTTATTTTGCTTTTGTTTATTTATCTGTGCTAGGGAATTGATTTTTTTGCCAAATTTCTGTGAAAGGAAGATTTTTATATAGTTACTGTAGCCTAGAGTTAATTTACTTCACTCCTCATTTACCCGTCTCATCATAACAAACCCAGCTCCTTGAAGTGAAAGTTATACCCACACCTGAAGCTCATCACAAGTGCTTTCCCAATCCCGGTCCCAAAGAGATCTTCCTGGAGGAAGCAAGTGGTGAGCTTGGACTTGGAGAAAAGGCCCAAACGTCGAAGGAGAAGAGTATTCGCTTTCAGTGAGGAACAAGCATTGCTGATTAAGCTTTTAGCACCTCTGCTGGTGAAGGCTTGCTGTTGAAATCAGCTATGATACCTGCCCCAGACCCATTGGCTCTGACAGAAGGGAGTCACTTGGTCCCGAATCCCTCTCTGGGCACTGGTCCAGTGTACCAGCATAATAAATAAAGAAGAAACAACTTGGCATGATGAAGACATCATGGATTCACCAAGCTTCTACAGTATGGCCTTGTTGGGATGTCGTTACAGGTGACCTGGAGGACTTCCAGGAAGGGACTTCAGTGGTTGTTGAATCTCTTTGTGGCGATGGCCTTGGCTCAGGCCCAGTGATTTCCTTGGATCCAGCGACTAGAGTGGCAGATATTTTCTGACACAACCTAGGTTTCAAGACTCTAAAGGGAGACACCTCAACTAAATGCCAGGGGTGCATCAAAGCTAACCACCACTGGGAAACAGATTGCTCAGCCTCTTCAAATAATACCTGTGGATTCGGCCTACAGGTTTGAATAGGTTTGATGCCCTCGCTACAGGGCTACCCTTCTGGCATGATAGATCCTTGAGGGTCTCAGGCCAAGAATGGAGGGACTTGTTTTGCACCTCCACCATTCCATCAGAGACCAGGGAAAGCCTGAGAGTGGAGCAGGGGTACCACCTCCAGTACCATCAAAGATCCGGTACAGTACCTTCAAAGGTTTTGTTGTGATGAGATAGGTAAGGGAAATGTTCTAAAATAACCAAACCCAGTGAGTTTTGGTATTTTCATTTCCTAAAGCAGTGTGTAAATGTTTGTTAGTGGTACATGCTTACAGTAGTTGCATAATTTGAATGTCACACACAATACTGAAAGATTACAAGTGACTGCAAATTACAAGTGACTGTGGAAAAAGGGGGGGGGACAAATGTTTGCCTCAAGGCCTGTGTAAGGTACAATTAGAAGGGTTATATAGGCCATTTAAAAAATTAAACCAAGATGAGTGTTACCTTTTTATGGGGTTTTACTTTTACCCCCTTCCTCTTGGAGGGGGACATGTGCTCCGTCCCCCTCTGTGAAATCTATCGAACAGATCATTTTCAACAAGTTTGAAAGATCAAACACATGGATCCACGCTACTTTTCAAATCTAGATGTGACTATCTACTTCACTGTACTGTACAGTAGATTTACAGTGACTAGTACAGTGTTCAGTAACAGCTTTATTGAATAAACTTCCTTTCTGGTTTTCTTCTCAAGATTTGTATTTATTGGATTATTTCTGCCTTGGATGATGTGTGGCATTATACATGCATGTATCGACAGTCTCATGTTCAGTGCGTTCTTGCTCAGTCCTTTTTCACAAATTGAATTTCCATTCTCCCAGTTTTGGTTCGCTAGAGTTAACTCAGTGGAGCAATTTTACTGCAGTGTATATATGTGTGGGCATGGTGGCAATTTTGTACAGTGCAATATGCACAGGTCTGTGTTTTGTCGCGTTGTGTGCAAAGCATGAAATTTCCAATTGTAAACAAAGCGGTAATTTATTCCCTCACTTCTAGTTATTGTGCTTTGTGTTTCAGATGATTACAGTGTACAGTATACCATTTTAAATTCCCCCTCCCCCCAGTTTGTTCAGGTACATCATGTTCTGTCCCACCTCAAATGAACCCCAGTCTACTCTTGATATCATGACATAGGCACGCTCTCCCGTCTATGCACCTCTGTGCCTGAAAATGAAATGGCTTGTGTATTGTCATTCTGTGAAGTGTTCACATTGGGCCAAGTTTGGTGTGGTAATCTACAGATGGCAGGAAGCCAAAAGTAAACTTACCTGCAAAATGTGCCTCACAGACAGGAACAGTCCTTTCCTGTAGAACGATGCAAGTCAGTTTGATCTCTGTGCTGGGTAGAATGCCATCTCTGCTTAAGCACTGTCTGCTGAAGGTACAGTTAATCCACTTATACATGCAGCAGTAGCTAACACATGTTGCACAACTTATGCATGCAAAATCCCCACACCTATGACTCGGTGTTGGTGTAAATGTTGGCCCAGACTGGTGGGCATGCTTCAGCTCAAAGTACTGTACTGTATCTGTTGACCAGTGTTCCTTATGAATACTTCCATTATTTTGAGAATTTCTGGATATTTCCGTAAAGAATGCACCCCAAGGTGTTTCAGTGGTAACTAGTAGGAAATGAAATATGCTTGAATGTTGAATTGGGATCATAAATTACAGTACAGCTTCATTCAGATCACAAACACAGAGTGTTTTTCTTATTCAGGCAGTCACAGTGGAGGCTCATTTAGATTCTGTTATTTATTTTGTGACAAGTTTGAAGGAAACCCTTGCGTCCTGATACTTAACACTGTATAGGAATTACCCTCATTTTGTCATGTGTCTGTCTGTGTGTGGTCACTTAAAATGTGAGAAATTGTAGCTTTTTATGAAGAGAGGTTGCGTAGATGATTAGTATCTGAATCACTGTAGAAAGTTTCTGGTCACCGAGTTTTGCAGAATCACATCCCGATTTGAAACACATACAGGCCAAATTGCTAAATACAGTAAAATGGAAAAGATGTGTAGCAAACTTTTGGTATGCATATCCCTTGTATCTTCACCAATAGTTTCCCCAAGACCTCAGAAATTGCCAAAACTTGTCACTCTAAATTTTTATGCCAAATCACCTTGGTTATGTTTGGAAAATGGGGCATGCAGTATGTCAAAAGAAACAGAAGAACTCCTTCATATGGTTTCATCCAAAAATGGGAGAATCTTACTGTACAACAGTAATATTTTATTTCCTCTCTGAAGTTATTATTGTATGGTTGCAACAACATGCAGCTTTAAAAATTGAAAAGTGCTGTAAACCGAAGGTGTCGTTTCGTTGGTACTTTTCATCTTAATATAACTCAAAATGTTTTCTTTATGCCTGTCCAACCTAGGTTGTTGCCAAGTAAAAATTTCATTTTTGCCAACTAAGCTTTCCTCAAGTGTCATTTTAGTAGATTTTCTAGAGCTGATTGAAGATGTGATGAGGATATGTGGCCACTCTCGCAACAGATCTCTAAGAACAACACATACCCCCAATTTTTTGGGGGGGTGCCTGATACCAAAACATTTTGCATTCTTTGCAGCAAATACAAGCAAGCAGTTCTTCCTCGTGTCCACTAGCATTCAAGTCCCTTTGGGAAGAAGTCTTTAAGATTAGGCACAGTATCATCCTCAGCTTGATGTCATCAATGGAGAATTTGAGTCCTCTCCTTCCACTGTGGAATACAATGTGGTGAGATAAAGCAAAAACTATCGGTAATGACAACAAACAACAATTGCTTGTAAGATGATGGCACTTACATAAAAAAAAACAAAAAAACATACAGCTCAAAACTAATCAGGATGTGAATATAGGATTTGTTGAAGTGCTCAACCTAACATTACACAAATGAAATCCCTTGTTGCGTGTTTTAGGAGGTTGCCTGCATGTATGAAACATTTTACAAAAGTACAAGAAACGTTTACTTCATTGATGTACAGTCATCATCACGACTGAAGTAATCACCAAACTTATTTCTAGAAAGTACTTTTGTAAAACTTTGTCACCATTTGTAGGCCCGTTCGAAAAGTGTACTTCCCATACGTACACGTACTTACTACTATTGTACTGTAATAGTGACTGAGTCTATCATGTGAGCATAAAATCGGAACTTTCTGTGTATATGTGCACATACGTACCCATTCACTGTCCCTGCATGGAAATGTGGGAAGCACTGGTGAGTATTTCTTTCATGGTACATGCTTTGAGTGACTTATTTGGGTTTAAGTATGCACTCTTAAATTCCTAACTTTTGGTCTGAATGTACGAAAAGCACTACGCAACCTCTCAGCAGCCCATTGTGAAATTACAAAATGGCCCATAAGTTAAAAACTCAAACCCATGATATGTTGGTGCTCTGTGAGTGGTGCTTCAGATGCCACAATTAAAACTGCTCCGACCAGTTGCATACACTTTGTACAAGTTTCCAGTTCGTTACATTCTACAGATTGGACACTTATGTACAATGTATCCATATTGCTACATAACTATTTTTCATAGTTACAGTAGTGTTAAGTACAACTGTATGTACTTCAATGATTTTTGTAGTTATCTTTGATAACCACAGCTGATGAGTGCATGGAATGGTAAACTCCCCACCTCAGAGCACAAACTGAGTAACAACCTTAGATAAATAGTACGGTACTGTAGAGCTGTTTCTTTCGCAAGATTTAATAGCTTCTCCATGCAGTAAAATATCTTACAGTCATGCTGCAGTCCAGTACACTACACTATGTGGCACTGTGCACCAATCTGCATGCATTGCAGTGCACATACATACTGTACAGTTTGCAATTTCTACAGGGGCTGATGTAAATTGTATCCATGAAAGTACGGTACTTCATGTTGTGTTTGCATGATGTTGTTTAATTAATAACAACATAACACATTACACACATTGTGCAGTATACAGTAATTCATCAATGGTCACTAAAAAAAAAATCAATGTAGTGATTCAGTAAAGAACAAGTGTATACAGTCTGGATTATAGTTCTGCACATTTATTGACAAGTTATATGGTATACATACAGTGCAGTGCTTTACGAACAGTATGTACTGCGTAGCTGTCCGTATGCAAATAGCTGTTCGAAGGCCTTGTAAAGTCTCAGTAAATTCTGGTATTGAAGTGTTGTTTTAGACACTGCAATAATACATGTCAGATACACTAAAAATGGAACTTTCCTGTCTCATACAGAGTCTAGAACTTTTCCATTAGTGTGTTTCTTCTTTATTTTGATTTTTTTCTTCTACTGTATTCTTTTTTTCATGGCCTGAACTTTTCATGTTTGAAAATCTTCTAGTATTACTGCAGGTAAATTGCACTTGATGGAAGTGCACTCAGCAAATACTAACAGTGCTTAAAATTTGAACTCTGTAACAGTTTTCAGGTTTCTTGTTTTTTTTTTTTTTGTTGCAAAATCAGTGCAAACCATAACGTTGCATAGTACGTTATTCCATTTTCGTAGCAAAATGAGATGCAATATTAGATTGTACCGTCCATGACGTCATGGACCTTACCTAGGTCCATGGACTGACCGTACCTAGGCACGCTTCTCATTTCGAGAAGTAGTTCTTTCGTTCAAGGTTTCTTGATTACCATTCAGTGGTTTGCTCTACAACTGAGCTTCAGTGTGAGTGGATCATGTAGATGGGAACAAGATTTCTTGGTTAATTTTAGTTGGGATATGGCTTAATAAAGCGGGGATTTATTTTGGCAGTTTTTGTATTTTGTTTCGCAAATAAAAGACGTGAGCAAGTCAAACTCCAAATGGTATACTGTACGTGCAAGCCATGACCATGATAATCGTTGCTTCTATATTGCATACCTCTGAAGGCTATATGGTCTCAGACCCTCAGCAGAGACTATGAATGCTCTTCAATATGCAATATAATACCCGTCTCGGACAATACCAAGATACAGAGCCATAGTCTACTGTACAGTGGCGCTCTTATAATACAGGAACTGCTAGAAGGTTCCCAAAATAATCTGGCGCATTGGCAATCACATACTGTACAGTACAGTATCGGAGTGGTTGCAATTTCTGTAGTCACATCTTCTAGTTACTGTATGGTATCCAGGTTTGACCTTATCAGACTGTGTGCTGTTATTATACAGGTTACAAGGAAACAAGTACTTTCTTTTTAAAGCATTTTGTGTTGGAACGCTTGTTTTATGACATTTCTTTGAAACAGTATTCCATGGATGCAATTTGCAGTAGAATTTTGACACAAACCATCAAAATAAGACATTTGCTGACATTTTTTCCCTACTAGTGGATGTAAATTACTGAGTAAAATTTGTTAGGAGAACAACCAGTGCCGACTGGAAGCTTCAGCAGCCAGTCATGTTCAGTGGCCTGACGTTGTTTATCACAGGCAGGATTCATTGCAACTTTCTCATGGAAAGTACTGTACTGTAGTTTCCAAGAATGCAATGCAGAATTTGGGCTACTTAACTCTCATAGCACCATTTCAAGTAATTATTACCTATAGGTTTTACCAGGATATTTTACAGTCACACATTTCAAAAGAATCTAGGTGACAAATACTGTCTGTATTTTACAGTACTGCTTTAAAGTTATGGAGATCATCTGATCACCTACTGTAAACATTACAGTACATCCACGACCTACTCTCCCTTCAAACTAAAAAAAAGGTAAAGACTGTGAGGGCTTTATAATTAAACTTCATGTTTGTGTAGACTATTTCATCAACCAGTGGACCTGTGCTTCTAATAGTGTTTGCACTGGGCCTAAAATTCTTACCTGGCCCACATCATTCACAGTTGGTCGGTTACAGTACCTGGGTATCGGAAAGCCCAAATTATGTTGGGCTTCAAGCTTGGGAAGTCATTTATACACAACATGTTGATTAGAACACCATGTATATCATGTGTGGGCATTATAATGATTTGTTAGGTCATTGCAAATATATACGCTAAAGTTTGTGTTTTCATTGGCTCCTAAAACTACTGTAGGACATCGGGTAATTATGTCTCATACCTGTTGGCTGCCCGACCAAAAAGGTCACTTCATTGTTTACATTCCACAGTACTGTATAGAATACAGTACATTGCATTTGTGTGGAGGAATCTTACTAGTAGAGTACATACATTTGTCTACACCTCATGAATAGGAACACCTGCAGTATTTTCCTTCAGAAAAAGAAGAAAATTCCACTTTGAGCTTTTTGCTGTGTAAGGTGTATATGGAATTTCAAAATCTGAAACAGCACTTTCACACACCTTTTGTCAATTTTTCATCCTATGAAGGAATCGGGTGGTAATTTGGAATCCGGGTAATAAAGTGCCAAGCGTATACCTGGGGTACCGGTGAAAATGTTTGTCACACATGCAATGTACAGTACGTTAGTGAAACTTTGGATCCAGTTAGCAATATCAGGAACCCGATGGAACCAGTAGCCTCTAACGATATGATAAGTCAGTGTCACTCAAACTCGCAGATTCTTTATCACTAGAGCAGTAATCCTGGTTAGAGACCAGGGGTTTTTAATAGCCACATAGTTCAGCGAGTGATTGTACAATACCAGTGTGCACTGGTTTTTTTTATAGATTCATGATAAGTAAAACCCCTTTCAACTGGTGCAGTACATGTCGATCGATCTTTCCAATCATACTATTAATGTATCCTGATGTCTTTTCTGACCTAAAGTTTGTCCATGAAGGAACCCTCAAAATGTACTGTGTTTTACTCTAATTTATTAGAATATGACGTGAAATATATAATGTAAAACTGAGAAAAATGACGTAGGAAGTGCCATTTCCTGCTATTGTAGCAAGGGAGCTTTTTTGCTGTATGTACACACTCCTGATATTTGTATCCCATGCTCACTTTATCCGTCTACTGTAGATGGAATTTCTTCAGGTTGGAATACGATTTGAAAGTTTGTCATACTTTGCCACTAGAAATCAAATGTGTTATCTATAGGCACAACAAAATACATTTTTGCATACATACTGTAAGTATTCTACATCCATTTCCATAGGTCTGTTTGATATCAGGTACATTAACAGTGATTGATGGCAAGGCTTCCTTGGGGTGTCTGAATTCTGTAGCCTGGCCAAAAAAAATGTCGAGAAAATTTTCATATTCAAATATCTGGAAGATGAATGCATGTATTAGTTCTCTTTCAGATTTTGTGACAGGTGATCTTTCTCCCCCCCCCCCCCTCCTTTCTCTTCCCTGAAACACTGATGAAGAACAAAGACACAGTATTGTAAATGAACATGTAATTTGCTAGTACAAGTGTACTGAGTTCCAGTTTTAACCAATATTAAACAGATTCTGAGTCTGGACTAGTCTCGAGTTAAAATTTGATCATGTTCTTAACTTGGAAGCCTACTGCCCCAGCAACGCCAGGATAGCAATGCTGATCTGCCACCTGAGATGACCAGTGTCCTGAGCTGTACCCATCTCTCATTCGGTATTTCAATAAGATTTTTGTTCCTAAAGCTTTTAAGGTTTGGTTGCTGCAGTATTTTCACAATTCAGTGTATTCCCTTCACGGGGGCACACTCGTCTGGTGTGTTTTTGGCACGTTTCACGATGGAATATCGTCGTGGATTCTGAGAAACATGCTGCAAAATGGTTTACAGTGCACAGTACGGTAAGTGTATTTGATGCCATGCGTCATTAGTCAGCATTTGGCTAGATTGTTTAATTATTAAGAAGTGCATCTAAGATATTATACATATCGTTCTGCTGGCCGCTTTCAATGAGCAGTGTGTCTGATTTTTGTGTAGCTCAGCTGTGATTCTGAGTTGGCATTTCGTACGCAGCATTTTGCACAGTGTGCTCTGCACGTGCAGTTCACTGTTTACACACTCGGCATCTGTAGAGTAGTTAATACTGTATACTGCAAGATCTGCATTGCACAATGTAGACAGTACACAAATTTTTTTTCCTGCAGTGAATTTTGCCATCAGGTTGCCTTATTTAGTGCATATATTCTAATATTTGAGCAGTTGTAGCAACTTCCCATGCAGGAGATGCATTTGGTTGAATTTTACCATGAAACCAGAAAATGACATCAGCAGAACAGGTGCAGTACCAGTCCCATGTTAAGGGATTTACAACATTGATGTATGTCGATGTTAAATTACAAACTTGATGACCAAAATTAACGTTCCCAGCTCAGTTCGCTGTTGAAATCTCAGATTTTTAAATATTCTTTCTGTGCAGCATGTTCATTCACGCACCTTTCAAACTCTTGAACAGTGTAGTAATGTTAAAATAGTGGCCCACAGAGGTGTAGATGTAATATACTAGATGGAAATTTTTCTGTCCTTTTCATGTTTCCATATCCTGTAAACTATCCAAGATCAGATGAAAACAGTTCTGATGAAATAGCATTCCAAAAGAGAGGTACTGTAAGATTATTTCAAGATTAATTTCAAACATGTGTACAATTCAGGCCCTACGTATTACTTTTTGGAAGATGTAGAAACTCCATTGTTCTCTGCACAGTAAAAGCAGGGATGTAAGTTTTCCGTATTAATACGGAATTCCATAATTTTTTTTAAAGAATCCTCCAGCAACAGAAAGTTAGGGAAGAAGTTCTTTGAAAGAAGCGCTCTAAATAAGGTTAATTTTATTTTTTACATTTTAACAAAATTGTATGTTACTATACATATAACAGTCTAAATGAACCAAAAATACCATAAAAATGGAATTCTGTGGGGCATGAGTGTATTCCAAATAATGAATTTACACCATTTTGCACCTCAGCTCTCTCCTGAGGGCAAAAATTTTCAAAAGGGGAGGGGGACACCCCCTCCCCTTACACCCCACCCCTAGGACGGCGTTCACCCGTACAACCTGTTTTCAGTATTTTTTTCACCCTGCACTTACATCCCTGTAAAAGACACAGTTCGTCAGATTTGCGTTGACTGCAAATGGAAACCTTCAATACGTGGCTCAGCCTATCATCAGTGTATAAGTCGGTGACATTTTCTGCATAAGTGCCTGGTGAAATTCACAACTGCTGTGTGCCGACATCCAGTTTCAATCCAGCGTGGCCACATCCGTGGGTATACTTCTGTATGGTACTGTATACAGTAGCCATTGTGATAAGCTTTGTCTTGCTTAGGAACAGTTTACTTGAAGAATCCAACTTGATGTGTTGATACGCTAAGTACACAGGAACTGAACTGTTAAGTGGGCTGTAATCATGCCTGAGCCCTGTATTTGACATGAACAGTACGGTAATTTTTTATTTTAGTGCTGAGAGTGTACCATCAATTTAATCTTACACCAATCTTCTTTCAGATCACTGCAAGTATGGTAGTACTCTGCAGTGGTGACTTTGTTTAGTGTCATTCACGCAGTCACTGACAAATGCTCCATGGGAAAAGCACACGGTAGACCCTTGCATGTTACTGGTGGCAGAGTGAAAGGGTCATTCAACACTAAACATGTATTCAGCATGTTCATTATACTTTGTTTTGATGATATTTTGAAAGATGTCGGAAAGGTTTGGTGAATTTCTTTTATCTTCATTCATAATTTCATTCATAATTCTAATGTACACAGAGTGATTGTTAAATGAAAAGTTTATCTGCAGACCCTGAAAAAAAAGAAACTTTCGAATTCAATCAGCAATTTAGTGTAAAGTTTTGAGTTTTGTCTGTCCTCTGATATGTGCAGTAGGCATTATAGCTGCAGTTGAATTTACTGCTTCATGGTTGACAGCACTGTATTTCTGCTGGAACTGTCTGTTTTGTTTTTATTTACATCACTTGCTTATCAGCCTAACAGTACCATTGAAAAGCTTTCCACACTGAGTGACTACCGTAGAGCCCAGTATTCCAGTAATGTCAGATTTACATACATATGATGAGGATATGTATACTGTACTGCACACGGACAGTACTGTAAGTGCAGCGCTGGGTCATGTTTTGTCATTGCACAGTACATAGCCCTTTGGGCCCTCTGGACCACATTATGCAGATTAGCAAAGCCAGAGACTAAACTGTAAGAGGTTGACTACTGTACAGTGTGTACATGTGCAGTACTTCTTGATTGGGATATGAGCCTTAGTTCCAGCTGTGTTTGGAATGTGAGATTATTACTGTATATATTATTACAGTAATCAGGCTATTGTACAGTGTATTGTGACTTGAATAGCTCGGGTCACTCAGGAAGTGTCCAGCGTAGTATTTTCGAGAGTTTTTATTCAGGCTAGGTAGTACTGCACGCAGTACAGTATTTCAGTACTGTATGCTGTAATACCTTCTGCATTGCCCTTAACCTAGTGTAGTATTTCCTTTCGCCTGCTGAAATATATCCAGCATAACTCCCAATTGTCTTTGATTGCGCATCAAATGCGCCGAATTAGACAGACAGCCTGTAACCATGGGATATTGTACATGTATGGGAAAGAACTCTGCTGAAGTAAAAGTTGTTCATTCCGATTTGTGGGCGTGTTTTTTTTTTTTTTCCATATATCTCTTCGGAGAAAGGGACAACTTAACGCAATTTCCCATTTGCCTGTATTTGTCATTCGCATCCTGATAACGTGATTTTTTTGTTTGTAGGTTGGTTTGGAAGTGAATTTTCGATCCCAGATTTCTGTTAAATCTACAGTACTGTACTATATTCATTTTTGTGATGTCTTTTAAATGTTTAACAGAGTCTTTAATGTATTGAAGTGTATACCTGTGTAGGTCTGCTTGTTTCTAGTCGTAGATATTTGAGGACTTGTCTCCACAGCTTTCAAATCAAGTTTTCACTGTGTAACGTCATTATGACTAAATACTGATGAATAAGAAAGGATCAAAGACGCACAGTAGCATCACCATGAATTCTTTTGCTGGGAGACCCACCATTTCGATAGAAACGTTCAATATCTTCAGTCTGCACTGCACATCTTAAAGAGCGTCCATGAAATGTTTCAGCAATCGTCGGCCAACCACTGTACATAAGAGCCGGCGCCTCCACACTGTTTTAGCATGTGAAATTAGGGCAAAATTTCTTGTTGATCTTGAGGTTTAGAGGAAAGAGAGACAGGAAAGGAAACAATTAGATCTGAGTTCACCAGATAGGATTTCATTTTTCATTGGCTGTAACTTTCTGTCATTGAGAGAAATACAGTACTGTGTATTCTTTTGTACCACAGGTTCTGTACATTTGATGTCAAAAGCAACATCATTGTATAAAAACACTTGTGTATATCATCACCTGCACAGTTCTTGAACAGTGAGACACCTGCTTAGCTTGTCATGGCTGTCAAACATCATGCATGCCAAACAATGTATTAGCGTGGCCCACACTACTCTATGTTATGTTTTATAAAAGCCAGTTTCCATAGCCCATCTCCAATGTTTTCAAAACACCTCTGCAAGACAATTGAGGTGATGTTGTGCATTTTTTTTCCCTGTTGTTCATACTGTAGTTCGATGGTACCTGATTTGATGATTTAATGCAACGTACTGCACTCTACTTACTTGTGAAAACACTTCCTGACAACGTCCCCATAACATCTCTCCTTCTTTACATTTTGAAAGGTCGCCTCATGAGTAAAATGAGAAAATGCTTAGGTGAAAGGTTGTTGGAATGGCTCTCCTTTATAGCAGTTTAGACTTCCGGGTTTTTCTTGTTTTGGATTTTTCCTTTCTGTTTAAGTTTTGTGTTTACTTTTCAGTTTGTTTAGCTTAACTGTCAAATATGCAATACAAATCTCTCCTCCTTTACATTTCGAAAGGTCGCCTCATGAGTACTTTATCAAATCATAGAAAATGTTTAGGTGAAAGGTTGTTGGAATGACTTTCCTTTATAGCAGTTTGGATTTCCGATTTTTCTTGTTTTGGATTTTTCCTTTCTGTTTAAGTTTTGTGTATACTTTGAAATTTTAAGCAAGCAGCTTGTATACAATACTATTCTGCATTCAAGAAAAGTGTCATCGAAATATGTCGGTGAACTCACTGAATGGGTGAAGTTCCAGACACCAGGAGCTGGAGATGCTGTATAGCGCATCCTAGATTGTGATCCAAAGTCACCATGTACAGTACTCACGGGCATGGACTTTACAGCAGTTAAGCACACTTTTGTGACACACTTGTCTTTGTTCCAAAAGCCCTTCGTAAAATTCGTTAGTTAAGAAATTTTTCACTACACTTCAGAAATTTTGCTTGTGAAATGTGTAAACTACCAGTAATACATAGCACAAACAGTCAGTTGAATAAATTTTCTGACCATTTTTCAAAGCACTGTGCTGTATACTGTACGTGGCAAACCTACGCTAGGGGCATCATTTTACACATTATCACATCGGCATGGATATTACGGTACACTACACTCTACAGTATGTGCTGTAGTGCCGTTCCAGTTTGAGGGAAAAATTTTATTTGTCACTACACATACAGTTTAGTACTGAACATCATGCTGTCACAAACATGACCTACAAAGTTCATTGAAGTGTTTCGTGACTTCAGCTAGCAATACTGCAGGTGTGCATATATGCGAAGCCAGTTTACAATGCACTTTTCACACAGATGTATTACACAGGTGATTTTAGCCAAAGGTCACATTTAAAAATTATGTAAATATTGCATTTTGCAGCACCTAGATTAAGATGTACGAAAATTCTGAATCAATTTACTCTGTTATGTCTGTATAAATTGACTGTGGGTAGTTGTTACAGTACAACACCCCTATCGCAATAATAGCAACAGAATCACGTGGGTTCCCATTTCCGTGTCACCTTATCGTGGCTTGCGGTACGTATATTTAACTGTTTTGCATTGTGTGATTTCTTTGCAGGTTGTTGGTGGACACCTGGTAGCCTACGAGTCTCTCTTCAAACAGGTTTGGCTCCACATATTTTACTGCAAATGTCCAATGTAATTTGCATAATATACTTTCATCTTTGGTACATTCATGACTTGCCAATTTTGATTCTTAAAGCGCAAATGGCACGACAGAAATTTCAGATTGCCATGACGTTCACTTTGTTTTTTACACGCATTATCCCCAGAGTGTGCTTCAACGTGCAGTGACGTTGTATGGTACAGTCATTACAGTGGTATCTGCTCTTTGTCTTTGGCAGTTACAGTATGGGTGTACTGTAGTGCTGTTGAATATTCAGCTTCAGTGGGTCAGATTACGTTGTACAGGCCAGTGCAGTATTTGATAGCACTGTGTGCCGTACTTCATTATGCTGAGTATACTGTGTTGGCATGTTATATAACGTCATCGGTGTAAGTGAATTTGCAGCGATATCGTGTTTGGCTGTTTACTTCGGGCACTGTATGCTGTAGACAGCTTCATCCTTTTTTTTTTATTCATAAAATTTGAAAATGTGAGAAAGGTTTTTGGACCTATTGTTACTCTTCTTTAATCCAGTTGATCTCTGTTTTATTCAAATCTAGGCTGATGTGAATGGTACAGGAAAAATACAGGCTGCAGCTGCCGCTGTATTCCTCAAGAAGTCTGGACTGAAGGAGCCAGTCTTGCACAAAATATGGGAATGCTGCGACAAGTTAGGACGGGGCTACTTGGATAAACAGGTGGAGTATTGCATGTTTTTCTCGATCATGTTTTAGAAATACATTTTCATGTTTCAATCATCCAAAAGAGAGGAAACTCTTTGTTGGTGTTCTGCAAGTAACCACCCTGTTACTGATTTTGTTTTATGGAGCCATGGAAGTGCATAATCAGTGCACTAGGCAGCTTATTGCAGGCTTGTGAGTGCTCCAGAGGAAGGGATACACTCGCTCTGCATTCACCCAGTCATGCAGAAACCGGTTTCTGACTGGGTGCTGCTCTTGATGGAGTAATCTGCTCCTCGTGGTGCAGTGATGAGTGTGAATGAGCATTCATGGATTACTTAAAGTTCAGTACTTACCTACCAAGACAAGAACTAAATACAAAAACAGATCTTGATGTGCAGTGTGTGATAATAAAGAAGGATTCTCAAGTCTGAGAATCACTACATCAGGAAAAGAACAATTGTCATATCTTCAAAACCAGGTGAAGCTCATGTGTAAAAGGAAATGTGATGGTGGCGCTACTGCATTGCTTCAACAAAACATAAACCATAACATTGGGCTTGGACATTTGTGTAGGCTAATTAGGCTGGATCATGTTACTTATGCATCAGACAAAACTAAGGAAGTTTGGCACAAGACTCTACAGACAGAAGGAATCAGGATTTTAGGAGCGTGACAAAGTATTGATGGGACATTAAAAAGGGGTATACATCTGCAGTCGTTTTTTTTTTTTTTTTTTTGAGGCAAGTTTATGACAAGAACAGGCTTACAAAATACAGTATGTCTTACCTGATAAGGAAAGCAAGATCAAAGCTAGATGCAATATGAAACAGTATAGCTTGGACCTACACAATGATATTAAGATTATTTCAACCCTGATTTGTTGCTAGTACTCAAGATATTTCCTTGGCATGTGTTCAAGGAAACTGTTGTGTCCCAGCTGTTTTGGCATCAATCTAGAATGAAGTAGGTCAGGCAAAGTAACTTGCAAATTTCTGTGATAATAAAGAATTCACAAAGTAGGGAAACACTCGGCCATGAATGGCATTTGTTACATGCAGTCAAAGCTCACTTACAAATATGGAATTAACCAACTGTTTTCTATAAACATAAATTACCATACGTGTTACATGAGAAGGGGACATTAGGATAGTGCTACATAGCTTTGTTTGAATAAAAACAAATCAACATTGTTCATGGCAATAATGGATTAAAGAAGTTTGAAATGGTAGTTAATATTTCACCAAACAGCTTGATCACCAATTACAGCTGTTGACTTAAGCAACGACTAGGGCTACTCAGTGGTCGAGTGACTTGCTGTGCAAGTGACAGTAGGGCATTGGGGTGTAGATCACTTGAAAAGTTGCTTGAAAATTCAAGTTTATCATCAGTGGGAAAGTTTTTGTGCTATCCTTTATTCCTCACAAAAAACGTTCCTTTACCTACAGTAGAATATTTGACACTTGTAATAAGGTGTGGTTGAAACTTAGCGCAAATCTTCAGCCAGTTCTTCTGTAGGCATCGATTACATTTTCTCCTGATCTCAGAAGACAGTATTAAGGATTATTGCCAATGGCTGTCCAGGTAATGAAAGTTCGTTGAGAAGTGCATAAATAAACATAGCTTGCTATCAGAGAGAGAGAGCACACTCAGATGAACACTTCCCTGACTGTTTTCCTGAAATTTAGTAATATGGAAAACTGTGGTAGGTGCATGGATAGCATTTGTTTTGTGATGTTTTCTTTAAAGCAGTACTGTTCTTAAAGCTGGAATATGGGTTGAAAGTTTGTGGGTGCAAGTCACATTCCGTGGAATATGTCATAATCTTCACAAAAGACATTGTTTAAGTCCCATTTTGGCAAACATGAATATTCATTTCCATTCCCATTGGTCTGTTTGATCTGTTTGATATCAAGGAGCAGTGGTTGTTTGCTGTAGAGAGTTTTCAATTTTGCAGGGCCAACAAAACTGTCGAGACAATTTTCATATTCAAATATCTAGAAGATGAGTGCAAAGTTCTCTTTCAGATTTTGTGACAGGTGATCTGTTCCCCTACTTCCCCCCCCCCCCCTGAAACATTGACAAAGAACAAGGGTAGATGACCATACCATTGACAGTGCGATTCATATTGCAGCTTTAAGGCTACCGCTGAAGTGCTGTGAAAAGAAAATGTTTTTTACTGTATGATGATGTCCCATGTACTGTTTTCCATTCATTTCTCATCCCCACCTCCTCCAATGATGTGTTTTCATTTATTACACAAAAGTTAGCCTATTCATGTAAAAACTACCTGTAGGTAACTTCTGCAATTCTTGGAATGTTTTCCCAGGTATATACCGTACGTTTGTTGTACTTTTCTCAGAACAGTTCTTCAAATTTGCTGCATACAGCATAATTTCTTCCAGTACAAGCAACCACCTATGGATATTTTGTCATGACTCACTTTAATTATTAAAGCGAGCTGTTTTCCGTATACCTAGTATAATAGATCTACCGTATAGTCAGCGACAAAGAGAACTCCACTAGTGCTCACAGGAAGGTCTTAATGTTATGCATGGCCTTTTTAGATCTGTATCCATGTAAACTTTTACCTGTTTATTTTTTGCTCTTGTCATTTCCTCATTTAGTTGTGACAATGTGTGATTGTAACGGTGTTGTTGTCACACCATTGAGTATGTAGCAATTGAATTGTGATACATACGGTACCATCCAGCAGTGGTACTGTACCTACAGTAGGTGTGTACGTGGATGTACAGTACCTTGTATCTTCATGAATTTACATTGCTTTGGTCACAGGACGGAGATCATCATGAGGATGGTCAGAACTTCATGCGTTTTTAAAATATTTTACAGGACAAGAAGGAAATTTTCTTTTCTTTGTTCCACAATGTGAGAGCAATTAACATGTAAAACACAAATGTTGATAATCTGATTCCTGCTCAGTGTACAAGTTCAATGCATGTGTGCCAAAATTCCAAAAAGCTAGAGTTAACCTGTTCGATGTGTTCGTAGTACACACAACTTCAATGTAAAAAAAAAAGATTTAAAACAGTGGTGATGGAATTTGTCGTTGCTGTTTACAATCAAAATGAAAAACTTGGAACAATAATGTCTTAACTTTCCTTTGCAATTTTTTCTTCTTGTTCAATCCCAGCACAGTACATTGTATCCTGTTTGCGAAAAGTAGAACAGTTGCAGAATAAATCAAGATCAGAATAAAGAGGAAAATTGATTACAGAATGTTTTTGCTTGAGTAGCAGAGCTCTCAGTCTCTGCAGTTGTGCTGAAGTGCAGGAGTGAAAATGCAAAGCATGTTAAGCAGCCTCTTAATATTCTCTAAAGATGTATGCAAATTGAACTCTCTATTTTGTAATGTCGTTTTGTTTGTTTATGATTAATCTAAGATGTTACTTGTTTATTGACCCCAGTGTTTTCAAATATAGCAGCTTTTTTTTCTGTCATGATGAGGGTAAATGTTTTTCACACATGAAAGGTGTGAATGGATGCTTTCGTTGTGTGAATAAATCTCCATTATCCTCACAGAACATACTGCAGTTATCTGAAAGACTCATCCTTTGTAGAAGTGGGAAGATGTTACTGTTTACTAAAATACTCAGACAGCATTCCAACTTTCAAAAAGATCCGATGAAAGAAAACCCCCAAATGTTGCTTTTCTTTTTTCACCCTGTTGTGAACAATCTCAAAGGACCTTGTTTCCTTGAAATCAAATATGTGTTTTGTATTTAAGCATTGTCAAAATGTCTTTGAAGAAATTATAGTGCTTGTGTAAGAAAATGTTCTCAATCTAAAAGGGAGCAGTCCTCTCAAAAAATGACAGATTTTCCTCACCGTCTCACCTGAGTTCCTGTCGTTCTTAATGTAGTACTTGTATCAAGCAGATCTTGCATCTGCATCACCTTTCATTTTGTATAAATGTATAGTTTTTTATCTTTCTCATATTTTCATACTTAAGTTTTGTTCTCTTGTTGCTTATTTAACTCTCCAGGCCATGATAGTTGCCCTGAAGCTGGTCGCGTTAGCCCAAATCGGAAAAGATGTCGACATGGCCCACATTTCCTTGCCAGCCCCTATTCCAAGCATGGTAATTGAGTTTAAAGTCTATTCATGTGCCAGTTTTCTTTACAAATTCAGAGTTTTCAGTCAGGTATGAGTGAAAACTAGCAACAGGCCCTCCACTTGATTTTCTGCAGAAGTACATCAGAATGTTGCTGAAAGAAAGGCTCATCACAAAACTGTGATTGTTGTGCAATGGTCTCACTTAGGAGAGTCTGCAGAGAGATGAATGGAAGAAACATTTTCAGGTGGTGGATCCATTTTCTCTGTACCTCAGCAGGATGCCTTGCTTATGACTATGGTTACTGAAAACAGAGATCACTCTTTCTGTTTTTTTTTTTCTGCATGGTGTGTTGCATTATAATGCTCTAGATAATGTGATAATGTGTGACAAAAATAACTGATTAGCATGTAACAGATGAAAAATGATAACATTTCTGCTGCACAATATTCAATTTTTATGATACATACCAGATCTTTTAACAGTATTCAATATACAGTACCACAATTATTGTTCAGGTTCTCCTCTTTCACAGAAAAGCTCCACAGCTCTAACCTTAGATCATCTTAGGTGCACAAAGCTTCACACTGCTTCTCACTATGCAGCCCTGCATATCCCACATTCTTGAGTGCACACACCTCCATGAAGGGGAGGCCAAGAGATATGTGCACTGGAGCGTGATTCATTACTGTCTGGTTGCTATACCTGTTACAATGGGTAGCAACAACTTGCTTTTCAAAGACCTTACAGTTCCTTAGATGTGTGAGGCTGCTCCTAAATAGGGTGGGCGATTTACGTTGTGAAAGACAAATGAAGAAATCAAATCTTACAAGTCAGACAAAAGGCTAACATCTAGCTTCTAATTTTTGGCCAAAGAAGAGTACTTCAGATGCGTCAAACCCCGACTGCTACTTTAATGTCTAAGAACCCACAAAATTGTTCGCAGAAATGGGAGAAGGACATGGGGGTATTCTACGGAAGAGACCGTTGCAAGTGCTCAATAAAGTAAAAATAAAGCAATAATTGAAAGCTTTGTTTGATATTACCACCATCTTTAACTTAGTCAGCATTAGTTTACCTTTTGAGTAAGTACTATGTTGTAAATGACTCCCCTGGCTCAGTTTGTATGAAATATATGCAAGCTACTGAAAAGGATACCGTTAGTAATAAGGTGTACCAGCAACTGTCTTCCACTGAGTAAATTCTACAGGATTTTTTGTTGTTTTACCATATGGCCTTATAAAAAAGAAATTTAATTCAGCCCATCTAATGTCTTAAATCTTTGTCTTTGTTTTAGTCTTTGTCTTCATACTGTGGGCTAAAATTTCATCCATTTACATAATTTTCTCTTGGAAATTCTAAATTATTCGAAATGGCAATCCTTGAGTGAGCAAACCCCTCTTTTGGCATTTTAAGGGCACGTTAAGTTATAAGGTGAGTTTATTTCAGGGTTGAGCTAATGATCATTATTTAGGAACTAGGAACAAACCCCTCTTTACAGTGCAGAGACAGATACATGCCAAAGTAAGTTCAGTGTCAGTTTCGGAAGAGTTGCACATTTATAAAACCAAATAAGAAGCTTGAAGGCAAATGTCATTTATCTTTTCAAAAAAATCTTGTGATAAGAATGAATCTTAAATTGGTAAGACCAAATGACATTTGTATACCAGGATTAGAGAGCATCTACCTGGCAAAACAGCCATCCATGACCACACACTCAACTGTAAAGAATACAGGTTCTCTGACAGTAGTAACTTTTCCATACTAGCAACTGGCAACTCAGATTTTGAAATAAAAGTAAAAGAAGCTCTGTTCAAAAAGCACAAACCATCCCTTAACACCCAATTATATCACCATGGATCTTGCTACATGCTTTCTGTATTTTGATGTGTTTTGATGTGTTTTGATGTATTGGATTGTATATATTATACCTTTCTATCTATGGACTAAGAAAATTTTCAAACTTCATATATATTTCTGCAACTGATGAGGAAGGAGTGATTCTTCAAAAACGTTTGTGTTAACAATAGATTTAAAGAACATTTTTGTCTTGATTTGCTCTTTTATATGGTTTTACAAAAGTTCAATATCAATTCTAGTTTGTTTTAGATTCAGTGTGTCCAGGAAGTCAAGGTCAAAGGTCTTTTGAGTATTGCTAGAAGAAGGATAATGTACAAAGAAAAAGAAAAAAAAAACACTGTTGAGAAAGAGAGAACTTGTGCCAATGTCTACCATCTCTTGTATTAATTTGCCTCTATACAGTTTGCATAGTCATGGTCTTATAGTATGAAATTTGGATGTAATGCCTCTCCTGTTAAATGAACCGGAATTTCCTCTGTCTGTAAGCTTTCTCCCCCCCCCCCCACCACAGTCAGGTCATATAAATTCCATAGCCCAGACTATTTGGAATAAAATACTAAAATATTTTTATGATCCTAATTTGCAGGTGGCAAATCGACAGACTGAATGGAAGTTTATGGCAAGTCATTTTTTCATGAATACCTATCTGGAGTGAAAGTTTGAAACATTCTGACATTTCATTTTAATTGCTTTTCTTTTCAGAGTGCATCACTTCCCAGAACGGCTTCACCACCTGTTATGGCTGATAATTCTTGGTCTGTTACGGTAAGTGTTTTTTTTTTTTTGCCTCAGTCCTGTACCTGAAATATAACAGACATGCAAATTTCACCTCCACCTCTTAATTGACGTTTCCTGGTTCTGTTGCCCTGAACTGTAAAGAGATGAAAAACATATACTTTGGTGTCGTGTTCACAAAAACACAGACATTCTGATCTGATAATTTTAAATTTTGCTGTGTAACATGGAATTTTGATCTAGATCCAACACATGTAGTATTGTAACATATATCACATCAGAAATAAGCGACAGCTGACAGTTTTGGGGTCCTTGTTACTCTGAGAATCAGTTCAAGTGTTGTGATTGCAACAAATCCGTTCCATTGACAGTATTGATAGTGATGTAGTGTTATACAGGGCACATATCAAGCTGTACAAAGTTAACCCCTGTTCATTTGAATCAGGTATGCACTGAGACAATCCCACAGAGCATATGGCTGCCACTGAAATGCCAGTGGTACCATGCACCCTTAGAGGGTCCCTGAAAGACACCTTGCATTGACATCACATAACGATAAATAAGGGCGCCCTCTCTGATGCTAACAAACAGTGCATTTGGCTATGCTAGGCTTGTGTAGATCTAATGACGGAGATGCTGAGTGTGCAGATGTGCGCATGGTAAATTTAGTCATTTATCCCTATGGAGAGTGCTTCATTATATCACTGTTTTACATGCAAGGGGCCTATAAGCACCTGGTTGTGGAGATAAAAATCTTGCCCAAGTGTACTACGTGGATTGAAATCCATAACCAGTGGAGTTAAGAGTTCTGTTACCACTGTAATACTACTCTCTTTGAAGAGAAACACCAAATGCCACCTTATGATGTGAGTTGTATTTACCCCTAAGTTATAAACTCCTGCATCTCCAAATGCATATGCAGTCATTTTTCTTGTGGCACTATTCTATAAAATATTGCAAAAACTGAAGCTTGTCTCTCTACTTTGACAAATTGGTACCTGCGATCCTCACACATTGGGGTTCAGCTAGGCGTTTGGCTCTTGCCGGCACCCTTTGAAGTAAGAAATGGCCACTAACAGTATCAGTCCTTGCCAATCATATGTCTTGAATGTTCAGTCGGTACAGTAGGGGACTCACGTTCCTGAGGTCGCTGGTTCAAATCCTGCTCTAACCTTCAATTTCATCGCACACTTAGAATATTTCACGGTAGTGTCCCAGTCAGGAGTGTGCTACGTATTTTTTTTTTTCCGAACTATTTCAAATACTTTGACAAATAAACAAACTTCCCTCCTAACCATCGTAACAAATGGACAATGAGGTCATCTGGGTGCAGCTTATGCACAAGAGAGCAATTCCAAGTATTAGCAATAAGTTCAATATACATTTATGCAGGGTAACAATGTTGATATGGTACAAGGGTAACTACTGAAAAAAAAGGGGGTAAATGGTCTTCTCCTTTCCAGCTTATTCCCTAACCAAGCAAGAAAGCAAAATATTTAAAGGGAATATTGGTTTAAAATGCACCAACATGGCAAACAAAGAAAATGACTTTAATCACTGTTAAGCCGTTTACCAATAGACACTAGCAATAGCTTCATTAAATCAAAACATTGTGAATTAGATGAGTTACCAAAAATGCATCACTTGATTTTTGTTTTTAAATTTTGGATGAACAAGTATTATACTTGATCAAAAAATAACTGAATCGGTCTGCGAGATACTTATTTCTTGAAAAGAAGGTTTCCATATTTGCCTTATTTTGAATAATTTATCATTCTGTGCCCAAAACTTCATTTTAATCAGATGATTTTTTTGTTGTTGTTGTAAAACAAACCCAATGTTCCCTTCAATTTAATGTGTTCTTTAGTTTTGGACTCTTGTTTTGGTTCTCTCGAGAGGTCTTAAAGTGATTGACATTTTACAGTTTGCCAACTTAATTAACATCTGAAAATAAAAAAGTATGTAACAGCTTTGTTTAATCATGTCTTTACTCATGGGGTAAACGGTAACACATTCTTAGTTGGGATTTCTATCGTTTGCACAAGACTTCATCTGCCCTAGATAAATCCTGTAATACCGATCTGGTCACATTTGCATGCCAGGCTATTGTTTGGACTCCAGACAGGTTGCTGGACAGTAGCATGTAGAGGTTGATCTGCTACCTGCCCTGAATGTCCCACAAAGACTTTATATGAAAAGTACATGCAGTATGTGGTATTCAGTTTGTTATGATGCGATTAAATCAAATATAAAGCATCAGGGTTTTGTTCCCTCCATTGTATAGGTACACAGGACATCATTGTAGCAACTTCTGGGGGAAAATGTAGATATTGACAAAACTGCTGCATTGTGTGAGGAATGGGAAGGAACCTCCCTTCGCCATGCTGTGCATAGTACATCCAAAAAGTTGGCAAGCAGTTGTTTTCTTTTGTTGATGTCCAAATGCTTGTATGAAATCGCCCAAGAAGTTTGGTCGAGAAGCAATCGAAAGTTGTGTTTTTGACCATGTGCCTCTATCTACTGCCATGGAACTGTGATGCTTCTACAGAAATCAGAATACCGGTTCAATATTACTTCACTTTGAAGTGTTTTGGATCCCACCAACAAAAAAAAAAAGGAGATTGTATTGACAATGCAGCATTCACCCAAGCTTTGGGATTGAACTAGTTACTTAAACTTGAAGTGAAACTGTCCTGAAAGTTAAATATTTACAGAACCCTTTTCTCACTTTTCTCACGAAATTTAAGTGTACACAAGGTGATTAAGATGTACTGTACATTGTATTTTTAATGATATGGGATACAATAACCACACACTGCACTGACATCAGTGAGAGGAAATGAAAGCAAAAATTCAAACAAGGTAGAATGAAATTGAAAGGTTTTCAGGAATAGTGGTATTTTTAATTTGTGGGAATCCCATTCTCTGTGTACTAAAGTCTGAATGCAAATTACCTCCCTTTTGGTGTCATGCTTGAATTTTAGAGTACTGTACTTGTGTTCATATACTGAGAAAGCACAATGTCAGCAAATGGCATTGATAGATAGCGACCTAAAATCCCAGGTAGTCATTGTATTGCGATTCTAAAAAAGAAAATTAGTTACAGTCTTGACTTCCTTTAGGAATTTTAATTTTTGGTAGTTCATCTTCTGCTCTGGATTTTTTGTTTTTAGTTTCCTTTGGTTGAAAAAATTAAACTTATATCAAGAAGTGTGTTCGTATTATCTCATTGTATCACCATACATTCTAGAAAGTAACATTTGGTGTCATGGACAAAGAGGTATCGTGATAGTCGAGGTATCACGACAGTACTGAATGCAACTCAAGTGCAAACTTCCCTCTGACTGCCTCAATATCTCTTGCAATTACTTGAATTGTCGCTTTTCAAGCCTGAATTTCTTGGACAGTGTAAACCGTGGGAAGCAACCAACTGTCACTCTGGCCAGTGATATCATTTTAAATGCAAGAGATTTCCAACCTGATTTCAGTTTGAAGTGATTATATTGAAGGATGCAACTAAAACAATGAGTAAGTCTCTCTAATATCCCATGTCTGTGGCTTAGTCACTCAAGTAACTATCAAAAGAAGCGACCAACCATCATTCTTGCCAAAAAAAAAAAAAAAGAAGGGCTGGCTGAAATCAGTTACAGTACATGCTTGCTTTCCCTAAAACCCTCTGTTACAGTTAACATTAATTATTTTTTCTACACCAGTTGTAAGGGGTAATGGGCATGATATTGTCAAACCTTTATTTATTCAAATAGCAGAAAATGCTGAATTTGCATGAGCAGAACTTTGAGAACACACTATTTCTTCGCATGTTTTCAAATTAATGTCAGTCCCATCAAGGAATGTCTTTCATTATTGACCTCCTGCTTCTCACTGCTAAATATGTACTACAAGTCTGAATACGGTATGTTCTGTAAGCGAAGGCAGCAACCATCATGATCTGCAGTACAATCAAGTAATTTGTGACAGTGTTCTTACTGTGTCACTGTAAAATGAATGGAATAATTACCATAAATGTACATTTCCCTTTTTTTTTCCCTTTAACTTTTGTTTTCATCTTTCTCGAATGAAAAGTGGCCCACTCGCCCTGCTGTATCATTGTCTACACCATGACGTGCATTGGGAACATGAAGAATAGACAATGTGATGAAGTCATGCTATTGAAATCGGCCATTATGAGTCACTGAAATGTTAAATATGTACCATAGTTTTAGAAGTATACCCATGACAAAATGGTACAGTCTGAGCATGACAGTAACTATATTGTTACAACATGCAGAAAAAGTTGTTCTTTGTGGTATCAAATTTGCCACCTTTGTAGTGTACGTAACTGTATTATTAACTATATACTTAGTTGTGGTCCTGGCACCCAAAATGCCTGAAGTTATCAAAAGGACCACTGATTCAGTCCTGAAATTAGGCGAAATGTCAAATGCAGATGTAACTTTGAAGGCCTATTATTTAAGTCAAGGAGGTCTTGTAATAACTTTGCATTCTAAACAGCACAAGGTTAAACATGGTCACTGCACAGCAAAATTAGAAAGTGGAGAAAATGTTATTGAATGTATCGATCATGTAATTATTTTCAAGGATGACGTCGTCTTGAAAAGGACTACCAATCTTTGTACTTCAGAACAGTCCAATATTAGAATCACAAACTGGAAAGTGAACTTGACACTTTGTGAGTATGTGATCAGTAGATGTACTGAAACTTACTCCTGGATTCAAGCAGATTTCTGTTTCTCTTATCAGGTCAAATGTTAGGAGGTGTTTTTGTGTTTGTACTTTATCCGGTAATTGGTGCACCTAAACAATCTATTGCCGATATTTTAAGTATCCCAAATGGGCCGTAATTCGGATGGAACATTGCTAAAATAAATTCACAATCATGAAATACATATTTATGCTTAGATTCACACGTTAGGCTAACTTCAGTAACATTATCTCAGTGATAGCGAGTAGTATTTGAAAGCGCCAGTGTGGAGGTTATGCCAATTTAAACTTTCTTATTATTAAAACTTTTATATTACCGAAACAGATAATAATTGATTTCTATTGGGTCGAATCATCGCATTGGAGAAAAATCAAAGTGTGGAAAAAATCAGTTCTTTCATAAAAACAAAGATAATTGTAAAATATCGAAAATAATCATGGAACATTGAAAGAGCCAGTGAAGCATTTGGGGCACTATTCCAAAAATTGAAGAGAAAGTTTGTGTGGTAAGACCAGAACTTATACAGCTCCCTCGGTCGCTCAGGCACACAAATATTGGACATCTGTCCTGGTTAGATCATTAGATACCTGATTATACTGGTTGTCCATGGTTTGATTGCGATGGAACCTTACTCCAAGTACAGGGTACTGTATGATGTATGTTCCAAGACGTGTCAATGGTTTTGTGTGTAAATGCCAAGAGAGCCATTCGACACGGCTGGTGCTTCCTTGTAGATTTTCTTTGTATTTGTCATCCCCGTGGTACTGCGCCAGCGGGGAATGAATCCTTTGAAGGGGTGGGGCGGTCAAGGGGGGGTTAGAAACAGTTGAAACAGCATTTCTGCAGTTTGAGAAGGATTGCAGTTATTTTGGTCAGTTACAAGGTCGATAGAAAGCTGCAGGATACTGATAGTAGAAAGGAACATTGATACCTTTCATAGAGAATATGTCTGACTCACCCACAGTACAGTGCAGTGTAGATGCGGCATACCTGAAGTAGAGCGAAGACCTCTTGAGAAACTGAAACAATTTGTATAGAGTACAGTTTGAGCTCTACGTTTCTGTTTTCAGTCGTAACTTAATCTTTATGAACATGTTGTTCTCAATTTAGACTTGCCAGGTGACACTTCACCTTGAATTGGAAAGAAGTTACAGTCCTATAGTTTTTCTTATTACAATAGCGTATAGTAGTTTTACTCGTGTTTGAGTTATTCAAAAACGTTTGCTTTCACTTGACGGTTGTGGCATGTGTAAACATGCATTTGCATTACCCATGATGGGTTCAGAAGGAGGCTGTAACATTTTTTATTAATGAAATATGTGTCCTGGTGGATCATAATGAAAATATCTCAATATTTTGGCAATATGTCAAAGGGCAGTAGAAGTCAACAGAGCCTTGGGTCAACTTTGAAAATCATCAGTTGTACACATTGAATTTTTATAGGTGAAGTTTATGCAAACCAGATTTAGGACCCCCTTAAAATAAAACTATAATAGCATTTTGTGTTCTTGATGTTGGTGTACAATATGTATATTCTGCAGTTAGGTTCAGAATAATATTTGTTGGTGACATTTCCAAAGTTTTCTTTATTCCTTGCCGAAGGCAAAAGGAATCTATACGATGGTAATGTTGTGTGTCTGTGTACCGCCTGTGTGTTTAAGTGATGCCATGCTTGTAAACATGATTCTCAAGAAGCGTAACCATGACTGGTGTCATACTTGGTGTGTGAGTTGGTCATATTGAGTAGATGATCCCCATCATTTTTAGTGGAGGTCATTTGAGGCCACCAGAGGTTAAATTGTGAAACCCTTGTAAACACTATGTAAACACTATATCTCAAGAAGCATAGCCTTGTCTAATGGCCTTGTCTAATGGCGTACCTGGTGTGTGGTAGATGATCCTTATTGTTTAAGGTAGAGGTCAAAAGTTGTTTGAGGTCATCAGAGGTCAAAATGAGAAAACCTTGTAAACAGTATCTCAAGAAGGATAATTTGATTAGTGTCATTCTTAGTGTGTGGTTATTGGGGACCAACAGAGATCAAACTGTGAAAACCTTTTCAAAATGATGTCTCCAGAATTGTAATCTTGACTACTCTCTTAATACTCGTTGTGTGGGTTGGTTTATATAGTAAGTAGATGATACCAATCACGTCATTTGAAGTCACTTGTGGTCAAAATGTGAAAACCTTGTAAACACTCCATCTCTAGAAGCGTATTCTTGATTAATTTCATGCTAATCGTGTGGGTTGGTCGTAGAACTGTAGATGATTCCCATCAATTTTGGTGCAGGTCAAATTTCATTTGTAGTCACATGAGGTGAAATTGTAAAAACATATAAAACTGCTTAGTACACACAGTGGTCAAAAGAGCTTAGTGTAGGCATGCTTTATTTTGAAGGATAAGGTGTTTCAATTTCTAAATTGGTATGTACATGTTGTTCTGTGTTCTTCATGAATATCGGCTATGAATCACAAAGTCCTTTGACTTTCTTGTTTGAACAAGTCAAATCTGGAGATGGCAATTGCTCATAAATGACCTTAAAGGTACTGTACACTAGACAGTTGACCTGCATAGCTGTTTCACATTGTGTTAGACCCTTTTGCGCAAACACTGACTGTTTTAATGTGTGCTTAAGCTTCTAGAGTGTAATTTGCAAAGATTATGTCTGTAGGTGGAGAAACAGCTCAATAAATCTAAATTTACTCATTGGTTGATACAAAGGTTTTCAGATCATTTCTCAATTGCTTATCGTCGGGTGCTGACTTTGGGACACAGTGCCAAAGGCCCATGTCAGCCATACATCTGTATTTGGAGAACAGTACAGTATTTCTTTGTTTTAGGGAAGTGTACATTGCTTTGTTAATTGCGGCATTACCTTGTAATTACTGTGCCTGCAGTTGATTGTACAGTTTATTGCAAATTGCAACATGATTTTGAATTTACCACAAGGATTGGCAAAGTAGACAGTTACATTTCCCTCAAGTGACTGGACATTTTATCAGTGGTGCTTTTAGTTTTACTTTTACATGATTGAAGTGGGAGGAGAGGGCAGCAGTGTATTATGTCTACAAAACCTTTTCTGCCGTAAGCTACGGTAGTGTAAACGCCTGTACCTGCATGTACAAGTTGACTGGGAATTTTGTGTTATTTGTGCCATATACTGTACTGTTTTTATATACAGTTCAGTACCACTATTGAAGATCGTAAAGTGGACTGCCTTGCCTTACTCAGCTGCAGACCATTGTAGGCGTATCATTTTCCCCAGGATTAAGGAGTGGTTACCTGTTTCTTGGAACTTCTCTCTGACACTGCTCCAAAACTGTGAGGGAGACACCTTTTGTGACTTGGAAACATTGTAGTTTAAGTCTCAGCTGTTAAAGTTGTTCTGAGAAAAGGAGAAAAGTGGAGGGGGGAGAGAGCTGGGGAGAAGTAAAAAGAAATAGAAAGGGGCAAATTACACCCCTTCATGTTTAATGCAACATTGATCCTTGGCCTAAGGGTGTGGAGTGAATTGAGAAAACTTCAATGGCAGACTTTTTCAATAATTCACACAAAATCTCTTTTTGGTTTTATTGGATGGTGCAGAGAAAGTGTTGTTGAAATTCTTGGAAAATATATCGTAGTGTTCCCTAACTTCCCTTGGCAAAAGTTGCCTAAATATTTGAAGCGGATGCTTAGAGAGGAAAATTTCATTTGTACAATAGATTACTGTATGCAATTTATGAACAGAAGATCTTAAAGCGTTATGGTGACAGTTGGTATCATTTCCATTCAATCTCACTTTCATGGTGGTAGCCATTTTTAATTTATTGATTGTACTGCTGCATGATAAGAGTGGACTTGAAACAAAGCTGGGAGGATGCTGTCTGGTTTTTACCCAGGAATCATAATAAGTGCGCTTCTTCTGCGTTACGTATCGTATGATAGTTTTGAAATGGATCATCAGCTAGCTAGCTCACCAGGAGATATTTTTATCAAGGGCATACCATTCCAACAAAACTAGGTAATTTACATTGCAGGATGTAATGTCACACCTTTTGGGGAAGAAAAAAATGTCTGTGAAGTTTGCAGAGAAATACTGTAGAAGAGAGATTACCATAGATTTTCAGACTTGTGTGCAAAGATGATGTCATGCCTGTTTGCTTCAAGTCCTTCTGTGCATTGCAGCAACGAAGTGTCACAACTTTTAAGTTCTCTCAATTAAGCAATAAAGCTATAAAGAAATCTGTTTCTGCAGTGAATCATTGTCATATTTCATAAGTACAGGGGCATAGCGAGGATTTGATGTTAAGGGGGGATGGTTGATGGGGGAGGGGGGTAAGAGGGGTCCCTTTGGAAAATTTTAGCTCACAGAGGGTGGGCTAGATGCAAAGTGGTGCCAACGTTTGAAGCTGAATTTGAATTTATCTCCTGGAATCCGTATTTTTCAAGTAATGATTTTAATTTTTCACCAATGTTGAATCTTCCTGTTCTCCACCCATCCTCCTACCCTCACACAGGAGTAGCATTTTGACTAAAGCGTCTTTCATTTGTCATATATAAAAGAGCAGAGTATTCAGTTTCAGGATACGTCATGGCAGTGACGTAGCCAGCATTCCAGAAAAGTAAAAGTATGCATATTTTATGTCTATGCCAGGAATAGGATCTGAAATGGCACAAAGGTCCTGTAGCCTATTGGGCCAGTATAGGGCTATGATATTGCGGTGTTCGTCTATTTCATGATTTGGATGGGATTCTAGTCAATTTAGCATTCGAATTTCCACTAGGACCTAGGGAAAATTGGGTAGAAATATCAACCATATTCACTTCACACAACAAAAACATATGCTCAAGTACAAATTGCTACCCTCTTTCATAATCCTGTACTCGATTCCTTCCTCTCTTTTCCTCCTTCCCTTTCTGTCTCTTTTATTTTTTGTTCACCTTAATTTTTCTCTCATTTGTCGCCCCCCAAATGAGAGAAAAAATTAAGGCTACACCCCTGCATAAGTACAGTATGTCTACTGTAATTCAAGTACTGTACCTTTTCTGCATTTCAAAGTTCACTTTGGCCTTGGCAGTACTTTAAGGGTAGACAGGCCGCCATTTGAAATGCTTCTGTTGCAGTAATGTTAGTAGTACAGTGCATTGGTGATGAAAATCTGCTACATGTGTGTATGTATGTATTATTTCTGTTGCTGCATATATGGAAGTCTTCATCTTCAGTACTGTGTGCACAGTGTATCCATTTTACACAGTGAAACAACATAGATTTTTCAGTGTGCTACATTTCTGCTCACAGAAAAGACTAGATGCCAAAGAGAGAAGAAGAACAAAGAGCACAGTTCACCTCACATTTCAGTTTTCGTGACAAAGTTCAAGAGCTACTCGAATTTGAGTCATTTGTTGCAGTCTTAGTTTAAATTGTCAGCTGCTCTTCCCTGCACTGACATTTCTAGATTTTTAAGTGGTACAGTAGGTTTTTGTTAGGTTTATATCTTTGTTGAGCTCTCCGGAACTGGAAGATGACACATATCTGTACCATTCAAGTTTCAAACCTGCAGATGTGTGTATTGACCAGTGCTGTTATGATAAGCGATTTTCGAACACGATGTCAGAACCACTGTTTGCTTAATTGCCAAACGATATCACAATATCATAACTTTTCACCAAAGAATATATACTGTATACCCCAACAAATATGTGTAAAAGTATGGATGTTGTCTATTAAAACCTTAAATTTCAGATATGACATTTTATTGGCAATGAAACTAGTTCATTAAAGTTAAATAAAATCTTATAAGGTCGGATTTCTTGTTTCTATTTGGTATGTTATATGTTCTAAGAAACATTTGTTTCCTCAGGTTAGCAGACGATATCTTTTGGGTCATTTCACAAATGATATCAGGAGCAAAGTGTCATAATAATACTGTATATCATTTGCCGATATGGCAATATCACAACAACACTTGTATTTGATTATGGCATTGGGTGTTGTTGAATTATGCATTACATGCATTATTTTTGCAGTGTACAGAATCTTCCCTCTGTAGAGTTTCTGTGATACTGTATGTCATGAGCCCAGCCAGGAAAGGCAAGAAAAATTCCCTTGAACCTGAAATAAGTGTAGCCACTGTAGTAGCTGAAAATAATTGTGTGTGTGTGTTTGCTGTTCCTTCATAGCAGCTGTCTGCTATACTGTAATTGCTGATAGTCCTGTTGCAGTTATTGTACCTCAAGTGCTATTCAGAATGTCATCTTGATAGAAATGGCAATTTTATACTGTAATTCCTACTTATTTGTGAAGTTTGAGACATCAAATTAGTGAAAATGTCCGTCTGTAAGGATTCTCCATTAATGTTTAATCAGAGGCTTAACATCCAAGTAGGACGTTACTTTCATGGAGAGGGGAATATGAGTTTCTTTATTTGTGTATTTGTTTGTTTCTTTGTTGTTTTAAATCTCTCTTCTTGTTAAAGCTTTGATCAGCCTTTTCCAACACTCTGTCCTGCTTATAAAAGCATCCCAGGTTGTTGACTTTTGCTTAATACAGGATGGTTTTCATTTCAAAGCAAATTCAAAGAAAGTCTGTGAATATACTGTAGGCCTACTGTATACAGCTTGATTCGTAGGACACAAGAAGTGCTGCTGGGCTGTGAAAAACATTTTCTTCACAGTAATTCTCTGAGCAGTTTCCTCTCAGATGTAAGATCCATATGTCTAATGCCCTTTGTGCTGATTTGCCAATTTTTCAAAACTGAAAGCTTTACAAGGTATTTCCTATATCAGTGGGAATAATACTACATCAGTTTTCTGTTTTCAAAGTTTGCTCAAGTTTTTGATATTGATTTATTTACGGTTTATGAACGTGCAGTCTTGAACCACTAGTGCAAATTTATGCTGAGCTAATGCAAATTTATGCAGTGTCTTAATAGTCTGATTGACTGGTCCTTTTCAAACGGTGGCACTTTTGACACCGAACAGCATAAAAAAGCTGTTATTTTCCTGTTAAAGTTTGTTCATTGTTTTTCTCTTTTTTTTTCCTAAGGTGTCAGGGTTCTGTATTTTTTGTTTAAAGGAAAGTATCAGACAATGGTAAAAATATTCTTGTAAAATACACAGTAATACGAAAGAACACGTGAACAACTCTCAATCGGCTCTGAGCGTTCTTGTATCTGTTCGGAAAGCGCCAAATTTGTTTACAGTGAAATGCCCACCAAGCCTTTGCAGTTCATTGCACATTGATGAGATGAAACAAAAACCATTGTGCAAATTGCTGTGATCATGAATTATGCATGAGGCTGTCGTTAACATTATTTGTTGTAAGGTGTGCTACATTTTCGATATCTTTCGTGGACCAAGTGAGTGTTCTTTTTATGGGGAGGATGCCTTGCATTATCATTGGTGATTATTGTTGATTTGTGACTGGAGTTTGGGGATTGTCCAGGACATTCCATTTTTAATAAGCATTCTTTGTAAAAAGCAGTGCTGTCTTAAATCCGTTTTGAAAAAGTTGCAGGCATGACATGGTCTAATTATGCTTTGGATGCTCTCCTGGTTTTCCAGTGGTGCCTAGCATCCAAGTTCTGAAGGTGTCTTTTATAATGATAAATTCTAGGTCTATTGGGAGCATTTTGTGAAATTATTCTAGACAATCAAGATAATCTTCCATTGGAAATGCAGCAATTCTTTGATTTGTTTTGTGCTGGTGTGAATAGCCTGTGATCATATCATGTGAGTGGTATCAAGTCACTTGAGAGATTTAACTTTTATCACCGTATTCTAAAGTATCCATCCCATCTGCCTGTCATTATGCTAAAGCAGGCCCGTAACTCGTAGCCATGTATGAAGGAATGATGGTGCTTTGGGGTGTGGTGGGGGAGGGGGATGTTAAGTATCTTATTAAGTTTTCGTTGTCTCTTTTCTTCTTTTCTCTACTATTGCACTAGGGAGGTGG
The DNA here is from genome assembly GCA_021234535.1 of Stichopus chloronotus. Lineage (NCBI taxonomy): Eukaryota > Metazoa > Echinodermata > Holothuroidea > Aspidochirotida > Stichopodidae > Stichopus > Stichopus chloronotus. Next base: position 20,649,458 of record CM037839.1, on the reverse strand, counting down.
GCACTTCATCAAGCCGATGAGGGTTTTTTGTTCAACTTCCTTCAAATCATAACTGAACGATTTACTCCAATTGATGTAAATTATTGTATATATATATTTACATATGTATTTAAATATGTATGATGTGAAAAACAAATGAAATGAAAATGAAATTATGGCGGATAGATCCTAGAATGACATGCATAGTCCTGCTTTGTAACAGTCTGCAACCTCTATGAAGCATTGACACCTCTCTTACACTTTCTCCTTGCTCACCAGCCCGACGAGAAGACCCGTTACGATGGAATTTTTGATGGCCTTAATCCCACTGACAACAAACTCTCTGGAAATAAAGTTAAACCAGTGTTTCTTAATTCCAAGCTACCTGTCGAAACGTTAAGCAAGGTAATGTCAAATAATGACCTCTCATTCATTACCACTGACCCTCGTTTTCCTCTCCCCACCCCCTCATCTATCTTCATATGTGGGATGCCAAAAGGGCAAGTATGTTGTTTTGTTTTATTGTCCTTTCGGCATTCCATATTTGCCCCTTTCCTTATCTCCCGATCTTGCATTCCTCAGGTCTTTCAGCTTCCTCTAAGTTTCCGTGTTTGTGCTTCCTGACCTTCACTATTTTGTTGCTCTTTATTGCCACATTAAAATCACAAATTCTTCATACAGTAACTGTACTTGCTTCAGTAGAGGATGATTAAAGAGGCATTGAAAAAGTTATCCACTTTGTTCCATCTTCTCAGATATGGGACCTAAGTGACATCGATGGAGACGGTCTTCTCGACAGAGAAGAATTTGCAGTGGTAAGGATTTGTCAGCGGATGCATACAAATGTACAAGCGATCTCTGTGGGACCACAGTTGTTCCATCTCACCAGGTTTTGAAAATTTATCTTAAAGCAGACACATAATTAAAAAGGCCTTAAAAGAATAGGTCATGCAATCTTCAAAATATTGTGGTAAAGTCCATAATAATATGAAACTACATGTCAAAAACTTTCGATCTGCTCCCAGTCTCTGTGTGTAGATGCGGATCATTTGAAATGGCCAAAAGTTTTGAATACACTAACCAAGCCTATGATGTAGAAGTCACACAGAAACAAGGTACAACAAAACTATTGTGCTACTTTTACGTCATCATGCTGTGATTATAAATTACTCCTGAGGCTGTCTTGAACGTCACTTATTGCAAAATGCATTAATACTGCCTGAATATCTTTGTGGACCGAGTGTGTGTTACTTTTACAGGAAAATGCCTTGCGCAGCCATTATCAAATATTATCCTTTTGTGACAGGAATTTGAAGATTGCATTTCATATTGCATTTAATATTTTTTTAAAGAGAAACAATAGTTACCTTCATTGTGAAAGTTTTTTAATCTCCTGCTGTGTGAAAGAAAACCCTTTCCTGGTTTTCTAGGTTGCAAAATTAGTATCCTTTGTGTGGGCTAGAGCAAGAACTATGTAGGCGATGTTTATTTATCAAAGTAGAAGTTGGATCGGAGTTAAGTTGGATTGTAGATTAATCTGCCTTAAAATTACGTCAGGCTGCAAGTTGTCGTTCACTTATCCTTGTTTTTTATAACAGTGTGACGTTTTGGGCTGGAAGTGATCATTAAAACATGGACAATTGATGGTATAATTTGTTTATTGACATGGCCAATTCATGATATTTTGGTGTCATGTTTTACATCATTAAATCTTGTTCGAATCTTACAGAGGTTTCATCCTGACGTTCATAAAATGAGAGTGTGTTTTAAGTGCAGTGTATTCCAAGTACTGAAAATGCAACCCATAGGTAGTTGGAAAATATGTCAAAAGCAAAGAAATGAAAAAAAAAAACTGATATCTTAGTAAAGAGGACACCAGAAGTTTTCCCTCATTGTATTCTTTAAATCCAACACCATCCAAGACTATTACCGGAAAGATTTATGGAATACATGAAGTGAAGAACACTGCCAATCATTGACCACTGACTCATCAATGAAATATGTGTGATATTTATCAGTAATATTGTATGCTGTTTGGTCAAAATATGGCTTGTTGTGACCAAGTCTGAGAAAGAGAGGGTAAACTTGGAAACTGCCTTTGAATTGTAGGCAGACACTCTGTTTCTTTTTTGATAGGATATATGATAATTGAAAAAAAAAAATGCTATGAAGAGAAAAAGAAAACTTCTTTCGTGACAGGAAGGATTGCTCTCCTGGAATGCGAAAATGCTCTCCCGGAGTGTTTAATGTTGTCCGTTAATGCTAAATGAAGACGGGGGGTGTGTTCAATCTTAAAATGTTCATTTAAGAAACTCTCAATTAAACTAACAACCAGCTCTGAGTTAGAATGTGACTTGGGAGGTGAACTACCCAAGCCACCACAAACATTTGGTTATGTATTGCTCCATTTCATTAGTAGAAAGAGAAACATTCACCCACGAGCTCCGTCTCCTTCCTGTTACAGAATGTCTGCGTAAATGTATTTTTTTATCACGATTGCAACAGACGATTTTTGTAAAAATTGGGACATTATTTTCCACATCTTAAGACAAACTGCATCTTATTTAGTCACAATGGGCACAGTATTACTCAGTAGGCTACCTCTTCGCTGTATCATTTTTTTTTATCTGAAAGTTTCAGTTTATATCATAGACGTTACTCACCTCTTGCATACATGTGTTGTTTTATGTTTCTCTATGTGTACTCAGATAAAGTGCTAGCTCCACAATCTCTATGCTCACACCAGTGAATTGTGGGGATTCCATGGCATTGTTAGATTAATGTTGTTTGCTTTCTTTCAGTACCCACAATCTTGGACAAAATTGTTGGGACACTTTGTCGTACGTTGCAAATATAATACTGAATTTTAGATGAGAGGATAACATGAAACCCCGTGCCCCTTTCCAATGTTGTGCTATAGAAGTGAATGTACCCTTTGAACAGCAATCCTATAGCCAACATTGAACGGGGGCACGGCATGTCCCAAGGTATTTTGTCCAAGATTGTAGTCAGTTTGCTCTGCAAAAGCTTGGTTGTTATTTGGTTCTAAAATTTGGAAAAGAGAAAATGCTTGTGCTGCGCAAAGTCACGCACAGACATCATGAAAAAGGAAATGGTATACTGACCACCATTCAACCAACTTCCTTATTGGCAAACTTCCATCCTAGTTAAAGAATCTTGAGAAAGAATAGCCTTTGAGAAGTTCATTTGGTTTCAAGTAATAGTTCAAAACATTTTTTTTCTTTTTTTTTGTTACAAAGGAAATATCGACATGTATGTGCTTCATTTGCTGATTTAAATCAACTTCCAAATCACTGGGCCAATGAATCCAGTTTCATTAATTAAATCCCTCCACCCTCATCACATTCGCATGCTCATCTCTTTTATTATCTTTTCTCTTTCCTGTAATGATCCTGTTACACCGGTGGAAGCTGACTCCAGTGTTTTCACTTTTACTTTCTCCATTTTTTTTTCTCTTTCTTGTACAGGCAATGCACTTAGTATGCAAAGCATTAGAGAAGGAACCGACTCCTCAGACTTTACCAGCAAACATGATGCCACCGTCCAAGAGGAAAAAACCGTCGGCGCTGCCTGGAGCGGTCGGTGTGTTGCCCTCCGTGGTGCCGATGAAACCGTTAAATACCACAGCACCCGCCGCCACCGGCGGTCTGTTGGGAACAGAGATGTTGAGGCCAGCGTCTCCTGCTGGTGTGAGTTAATTGTGGATGACTTCTTACATTCATTATAAACCTTCCTGTTCTACCCCCACTCTTCTTATGTATACAGCAGATCAAATGTTAACCGTCCTGGATATTCGGTCGATCCGTTGTTTGCCTGGGAGGATGGTTGGTTACAGTAGTAACGTTTTGTCACCATTTTAAGTCCTGTTGACATGCCAGTGTGTTTATGTTTGTGACATTGAGTTTGTAGGTGCTCTATCTCAAGAACAGAGGCTTAAACTAATCTCATATTTGGTATGTTGGTATGCCACACTGAGTAATACATATATCATGATCACTGTTTCTGGTGAAAGTCAAAGGTTACTTGAAGTCAACTGGTTATACAATCCTGCAGTTAAATTGTTGAAACGGCGACATCTTCAAGGATGGGAGGGGGGGGGCTTGGACATGTCTCCCATTTTTGTATTTGGATGTACCACATTGAGCAGAAGGAAATTCAGTGAGTTTAGTTAGGGTTATTTGGGATCAGCAGGGAATATTTTAATTTAGTACAAGAAGCCTAGAAGTGGTAATTACAGCTCAACATTTGATGAGCTGTATCCTTTGTTCGCACATCAGACATGCTTTTTCTGGAATCGTTCTGTTCTCCACCCTGACCATGCGCATGTAGTATGTCAGATTCGCACAAAAATTCAGTAGTCATATCGAAAATTTTATGTTAATGTCCTGGTTGTAGCTTGTATTGTTCTCCTACCCCTCCCCTGCCTATGCATCCTGCTAAAGTTACTTCAGAGACTGCAAATTATTCAATAACCATCATTACTAGTCTCATATGGGAAGTGTGACAGGATGCAAACTAGCAGGTTAGGTGTGTCAACTGTATTTTGGGCAGATACAGAATCGTGTTTATGAAAAGGAGATTCCAAATTCTGCTTATTTGTTTGCTTTTATCATTAACTTCTACAGTTGTTCCTGCCTTATCTGTGATTACATTAAAACATTCCCAAAAGGCCCCATTTAGTCTCAGCAGACTTTGCAAGCCATGTCACGACAGGACACGTTTCGTTGTCAACATGCAACGTCTTCTAGGGATCTTTGATGTGACCATTGAAGTGCGTAAGGTGTATTTCAGACTCTCAGCGGCCACTGCATTCGACAAATTTTTCTCCTTCCGGTAGGAGCAGAGCACATGGGTGGTTTCGTCCATCGAGAAATCTCAGGCAGACGTCATCTTTAAGCAGATAGACACAGACATGGATGGATTTGTCAACGGAGAGGAAGTGAGACCAATTCTACTTCAGTCGGGAGTACCTCAGCCAGAACTTGCCCAAATATGGTAAGAAAAAAAAAGGGAAATGTGGATATATCCTCAAGTTCTAGGCTCTCTGTTTGCTAGGTCAGAATTTGCAGGTTTGCCCTTGTGCCTTTGCAAAAGGTGTAGACAAAAATCCCTTTTGCTGAGATGCATTTACTATTTGGACTTTCTTTTAAATATCTCTATGCAATTGAATGTAAAGTGACAGAGAATACTCAAACTCTGCTTTAGTGATATTCCTCAAACCAAAGATTTGGATCTGTTTTCCAGCTCCATACTTTCGCAAAAATATGAAATTTACCCTAATCCTCTGTGTTCATGGTAGAGGTCCTACAAATGCTTCGTGGATATAAAATTGGTCAAGTAGGTAGATAGAAACTAAACTTTGTAATTGATTACACTGTGTCACTGGATTATCAGATGTAATTTGGTAATGAAAGAGATTTTGCCATGGATGCCAAAATGTTTCGTCTGCATCTTGTTTTTTAACGACCCTTTTTATCCTCTCGATTTCTGGGAAGACTGACCGAGTTGTGTATCAGAAAGGGTGAAGCCTCCCATCATAGATTAAACCGTGTTAATTTGCATGATTACAAGGCCATCATCATTACCTTCATCATCATTGTTAACATCATCATCACCATCATCATCATCATCACCATCGTCATCATCACCACCATCATCACCATCATCATCACCATCATCATCACCATCATCATCACCATCATCATCACTTTTCCACGGGGTAGACCCCATATTCGCTTCTCACATTACAAGCCTCGCTCTCTGTTTTTGATACTTTTCAGGAATCTTTGTGACATAAAGCAGACCGGGAGGTTAAACTCAGAGCAATTCGCTCTAGCGATGTATCTGGTGAACCAAGCCAAGAATGGGACCAAACCACCAGTACAGCTCACCCCGGAGATGATACCACCCTCTTCAAGGCCAAAGCCAACATCAGATGCATCCAATCTCGACGTGAGTTTGTTGCTGTATCTGCCACAGGCCCTTGAGTGTTGTGTGTAGTAGTGCCTACTTTATTCTTCCGATGAATATCTGTAAAACAGGCAAATGTTCACCACAAGGATGGTCCTTTCTGTGCTGCTGTGGTCAGATACATTGCTCGCTTTTTCTACGAACATGTCAAATTCCATAGAAGTGAAATTACCCTCATGCATTATCACACCACCTTGCATTTTTGAAAACTCAGGATGAGGCAGTGGAGGTGCAGGTACATAATAAATGACAGAATTAGTATGTGATGACTAGATTCCAGTTTAAAAGAAAAATACTTAAGTGTCTTTTCTTTTTGATTCCTTGCCGTAGGCAGGGGAATCTATGCAGTCCTGATGTCGTGTGTGGGTATGTATGTGTGTGTGTGTGTGTGACGGTTGCACGTAAACACTCTATCTCAAGAAGGGTAACTCTGAGTGTTTTCATTTTTGGCTGTAGGTTGCCCATATTGAGTAGATGATCCCTATTGTTTTTGGTGTCCAAATCTTGCATATTAATGAGGTTATGGGGTAAAACATAAACAATTTTAAAACTGCCGTAGTTCCTTATCCGTAGGTCAGATTTGTTTTAAACTTGATAAGGTTGTCTGTTATTAACAGGTTCATGACCCTGTGAAATTTAATGCCTATCAATAGAGAGGAAGGGATAATTTTTCACTATAAAACAATGATAATAGCCTAAACACCATTATTGTGGTTATTATAAACTACCGTACAAATATATATTGATCTACATTGTGCAATAGCAAGTGTTTATTCTCTCGCACACAGTTAACTCAATGGGATTGCTCCCTACAGTACTGCATTTGTAACTTAGTGAGTAACTTCTAGTGTGGGGGGCTAATAAGTTGTCCAGAGAGAGAGTCTTGGTATGGGAGGTCATGGGGTTAGATAGAAAAGCATGCAATGGAATGTTAATGGGTTTGTGAAAAAAATCAAAAAAATAAAAAACCATCTGTTCTGTCATTTATTTGGATAATATCAATATCCAGAGGAACAGCTGGTAGCAGAACAAGGTTTCTTAACAATCAAATTGGAGTGCTTTCAATCATATTTCACAATGTCGGAAAAGATGGAGGAAGCAAAAGTATTGCGGAGGAATCATAACTTAGGGTCAACTTACCAGGACTTTGAGTGTGTTAAAAGCTACTTGTAACAAGGAAGAAATTATCCTGGTGGTTTACGAAGAATTTTGAGGTAAATATGGCAGACAAGCTGAGTTCAGATGAGGTAAGGTTGAGTTATTTGATTCAACTAACAACAGGCAAGACTAGAAGCAGCATTGATTACTTGTTTGTTTCTTGGAGCTCAGAGATAATGTTGACTGATTTCATACCGTACTCATACTGTACTTGATGTGTGGGTTGTATGGCCTGGGTAGGTGATCCCTATTGCTTTTGGTGGACATCAAATGTCACAGTCATTTTAGGTCACCAAAATAAAGGTCATTTTGGGTTAAAGGCTTGTGGTGTATCAAGAAAAATAACTGCAGTTGATCTTATACTTGTCATTTGAATAATTCATGTTTGTTGTAATATAACCATGTAGCAAGGAATCACAAAGCCTTTTGGCTTTCTGGTTTATTTAAAAGTTGTGATGTATTGTGTTGTGTTCAAAATGTTAAGAATTAAAATGATAGAGATGATGACAATAAAAAAGGCTTATTTTGCATGTTGCTGAAAGAGTGTGTTACTAGCACAAGCAACATAAAATTGGAAGATATCCCCATCTGTGGGTTGAACAGACTTTCTGGTAGCTTCCTGTCGTGTGATAAGTTCAATAATACTTTGATGATCCCCCAGAAAAAGGGAGAAGTCACTGAAAAAGATGTCAAATGACATCTCATGTCCACGTCCACAAATTTATCATTTGGGAAAAGATTATCATTTAGTACCATTCAAAGTGCATTATGGGACATTATCAAAGAGAAAACACAAGACAATAGTTTGCTGTAGAGAGAGACCTAAAAATCAGTAGTAATTTTGTCTAAAAAAATGACCATGCAAATTTTGAGACCTAGTGATAAATGTTACGCTTGTTTGCAGGATATGTCGTCTCTCCCCGGTGGTGCCCCTCTGAGTGGAGACCCCGCCTTTAACAAGGAGATGGAGACAATCACCAAAGAGATTGAGGGCTTTGCGAAGGAGAAGGTCCAACTACAGCAAGATATACGAGACAAAGAGGAGCAAGTCAAAGTAAGAATGCTTGAAGTGGAGGTGAGTCTTGTTTCTTGACTGTTTCTACCACAACAAAGAGTTGGCATCAGAACGCTGTACTGAATATGAACTCCCTTTTTACCACCTCTTTGCAGTGAATAATCCGCCCAGGGGATATAGTACAAAGGAATAGTGATCTAAGCTAAGCATCAATTTGATTTTTCCTAAAGGTGCACACAGACTTAACTACGTCACCATATTTCCAAGTAATCGTATCATCAACTTTTCGGACACTGCTAAAATTTGCAGGCTCCTCGACCCCCACGTGGAGGTTGCTATCAAGAACTGATGAACTGATCATGAACTGATCGTTGATCGTAAACTGATGAACTGATCGTGAACTGATCATGACAGTGCCCTCTGCATCCATGACCGTCCGCCCGGTTTGAGAAAACACTGTCTAGAACCCTGATGTTTATTTTAGGAAACGAGTTGTGTCAGTACCACACTTATATTTTTTAAGGATAATACACCTTTGACTTTTCCAGTGCCTGTGCAAGTAGTCTTAGGTTGCACCACTTAGTACAGGGAAAAAGAAAAGTGGGAATACAGTAAATTACTTTTAATTTTGTTTAATCATAGAGCCCAATGAGAACTTTAATGTGATGAAATTTAAGTGGTGTACATTACTTCTAAAACGTGTCGCTCATACGTTAAAATCTGCAACATTCAAAGGATGAGAATTTTTTTTTATGGCCCAGCTGTATATACAGGACCCCATTAGACAGCAAATTTGGCCAGATTCAACCCTTAAAGTTAGATGATACAAACCAAGTTACCATCATTACCCAACAAATACCAAGACCTATAAAATATCTGTTTCAATTGAAATCTGTTTCAAATGCAACTAACACATCAGCTCAGCTTTATAAGACAGGTTGAAAATATGATGGATAAAGATGAGGGATGGAAAGATATCCTGCAACTAATAGGATTTGTTATAATGTGAAACCAAGCAGCATTCTGCTTTCTGTGACCGTAATGTTACCAAAACTTTGTTTTCTTGTTTTTGTTTTTTTGTTTTTTATTTTTTTAGACAGTGTGTCCATAGTGTGGAGTGTTTTATATCAAAGTCATGCTCCTTTGTATCCAACTTGTATTGCCACACTCAATATCGTACCGTTGGTTCCCCCTGCAACCAGGTTTTACGAGCAGCAGTCGTGCGCGTCGAATAGATACGACCGTAAACCAGGAAGCATTTTCAAGAGCCCTCGGTGATGAAATGGGTTCAAGAGTCTCAGGCATGCATAGCTGATGGAAACTGAAAATGAATCAAAAAATCAATACTGTAGGTCTTGTGATTCTCCTTAATTAACACTCGTATGTGATATGTAAAATGCAATGAACGAATAAATTCAAATCAGAAAATATGGTGGCTAAGTACTTCATGGTTGTGATTTGTTTTCTGCAGACAAACATTCTAGCCTTTTGGGTAGCATCCTAGCTCTGACCAGCAAATGATATCCTACTTGCTGCAATAACTTGAACGGAACAATAAATTATTAGTGGAATTTTTTTGCTGATATGTCCTACACGTGGCACACAATATTGAATTAAATTTAATAGTGCAAGAATGAGACCCATTAAATATTAATGGATCAATATGAGTGTGTGAAAGCCTTGTGTAAATCAGTTTGGTGATCCGTTTTGATTGTGACGAATTTGTCGCTCTTGCCGATTGCGTCATTTAAAACAACACACAGTCTAGAGCAGACAGTAGTTATACATAGATGTTTGCCATCATTACCCAACAAATATCATGCAGCATTGGGTTGTACTGGTGATGACTTCCTTGAACAGCTATACTAACAAAATGAGACGGCAGTAGAATGCGGGATCTGTGTCAATGAATTGATATTCAACATCAGTCTTGTTTCCTTTTGTGGTTTCAGAGGGCCTCACGAAGTAGGTTGACATCAGTTAAAGTGCAATTTTTATGAGGTGATTAAAATTAATTCATTGGACATGCAACCTTCACTTTCTTTACCTGCAGTTTTCAGCATGAACTTGTCAAGTGGTTCTCACACCCTGAAAGGAAAGGCCCTGTTCATCAGGGTCTTCTGTGGTCATGGAAATCCTACAAAAGTCATGGAAATTTTCACAAAAGAGACACTGTTTCTTTTGTCTTGTCTCCTTGGGACATTGAGTAGAACAACAAGCAGATTCTTGTACTCCAAGCAATTCAACAACTGCTACCCTGTCAATAGCTGTGTGACAATAGGTTTGATTAATTCAGTTGAAGCACTATTTACTCAGTCAGTGTTGTTAATTTTTTTTTTGGGGGGGGCAGGACATATAGTTCAGATAGACTAAGTCACTCCTAATAACATGGAACAGGGTCCAAGGATAGATCAAGGCACTGTGGTGGAGCTGTGGGACATTGTTTTGTAGACTGCCAGATTTAATGGGGCTGACTATCTGTTATTGCTTTCCTATATAGAGCATGGTAGTTTGGAGAGCAGCAGATAGCCAGTGGCAGTTCTTTTGTAGAAATACCCTCATAAGCTGACCAATGAGAAGTCTTTATCTCACTGTATGACTGTTTCAGAAGACAGTGTTGCGTTCTTCCTTTTTTGATGCCTTCAACCCTCATTAATGCTTCTTGAGGTTTTCAGAAGTATTTGTAACACCTATGAGATACGCTGGATCCGTCAGCCGAAAGTAAAGTCAGGAGATAATTCATTGTAGTCCTCTTCTCACGTCCTCTCTGATTTCTAATTCCAGCAAATTTTCTCTTTCTTGCAGAGTCTAGAAACCGAACTGGGCAAGAATCAGTCACAGATCAGACAGCTGGACAACAACAAGTCAGAAGCGGAGAGGAAGCTTGAAGAACTGGAGGAGCAGAGGAAGAAAGTGGACGGACTCCTTGCGGAGGTCCAGAGGCAGTGCAAGGAAACTCAGACCCACGTGGAGGAGCTCCACCAGCAGATCAAACATCAACAGAGTGCTGTCGATGTAAGCAGCCCGTGAAATGTATAATCGGGCATTCGATAAATGCCTTCTGAAAACTGTCCATTTCAAAATGAGATGAACAAGGGATCATGTGAAATAGTTTTCCGAATAAACAGGATTTGAAATGTTGCTTAAATAACTGGTGATAGAGATAGGAACAGTGTTTACACAATGTCCTTCCTCTTTGTGCCTTGAATGTGCAATGTGACACATTTTTTTATTGCATTTGGGAAACCTCCTTCTGTACCCCATCACCTTCCCATGTCACAGTCATGCTTGTTCAACCTCACAATCATACAGTGCCTCTGTCAGCCATTTTGTGTGTTTTATTCACTTAGTGTGGCTGGAGACACAATCCTGAGACTGCCCTTCCAAAAGTAATGATGTGTTCATATTTCTTTCATGATTTGCAATCGTTAAAGAGAACCAAAAACTTTCTTGGGTTGGAATTTCAATTGTAATCTGAGAAAGTCATTATTAGAAAGTCAAGTTGGACACTGAAAGCTGGTCTGACTTAGTGTCTATGTGACAAGAATATTAACAATTTGCCACTGAAGCAATATTTTTGCATTTTGTTTTTGGTCTTACTATGGTAGAACCAAGTAGAAGAACTTAACAAAGCTCAGAAAGAGTTGCAGGCCCTCAGGCAAGAGGAACTTGAATCTGAACAGAAGAAAGAAGGTAGCAAGAATCAACTTGAGATGTTACAAACAAACCTGAAGCAAACAAATCAAGAAATAGCTAAGGTAATAAAAAACAACCTCAGCACAAAAAGTCAGCTGCATATGATGATGATGGTGGTGGGGGTGATGATGATGGTGATAATGATGAAATCATGATGATGATGGCATTGACAATGACAACACACTGTTGGTAGTGATGATTGTCATAATGATGTTGATAAGATGATAGTAATGGTGATGATGATGGTGATGATAGTGATGATGATGATAGTGATGGTGATGGTGGCAACAATGACAGCAAATTAACAAAATGAGAGTTGATTGTGGTGATTATGATGAGGATGATGATTATGTTGATGATGATTAAGGTGATGATTATGATGGTGGTGACAACCATGATGATGATGACATTGATGAGAACATTGTTGATTGTGATGATTGTGATGATTGTGATGATTGTGATGAGGAATTTGACAGTGATGATGGTGATCATGATAATTACGAGGATGCTGCAGTTATGATGGGAGAATTAGCACATCCATCTTCATATGTAAATCAGATTCTGAAGTTGTTACTTTTTGTACAAATTGATGTAAATGATGTGTATCGTGTTTTGATGTAAGTTGAGTTATTATTATCGTTGCTGCTTCTGATAACGGTATCATCAATTATATCCATGTAATTGCTCAGTCATCAGATCTGTTTTGGTGTATGTGGTCTTTTTGTATCAGTTTTTTACGATGGTGCATTTTCCTTTTAACGTGTATTTCTTTTGTCCTGCAATTTACATCAGTACTAAATAGAGAGTACTGGTGGGATTTTTTTGTGGGGGAAAAAAAAGGCTTGAAGAGTTCTCTTGTTGTTTGTAGAACTGTCTTAAAAGGAAAATCAAATGTCAACGGTGTGAGAGCAATCAAGCCAGTTCTGTCAGTCATGGCTCTTACTGGTGATGAAGCCCTCATGGAGGTACTCTTTTGTTTCAGTTGCAATCAAAGATCAATTTAATTCGAGAAGGCCAGCAGAAGCTGAACGACTCCATCGGTGAATATGACAGCGCCATCGAAACTTCAAAGACATCGGGAGAGTTACCCAACGTGGAGGACATCGCTGCTCTGAGCCTCTCAGATCTCAATCTGGCAAGGAGCGATGACGCTCTGAGCAGTCGAGCAACTGTAAGTTGTTGATATTAACATCGGTGAAGAAAACCACTGTCATTTGATCTGTAACTTTCTCATAGAGCTTCAGCAAAAACCAAGCAAATCATAGCAGCATGGGTTCATGGCAGTGTTACTAATCATATTCATATATGGGGCACTTCTATGAAGATTCATTTATAGAGACTAAGTGTGTTCCCTTTTCTGTCTTTTGTCGTTGTGGTTTTTACAATTCATGTTAAATGATGAAGAATGGAAATTTTATAATTGTTGGTCAATACTGCCATCCAGAATCATGAAAACACTGGAAGTAAACATCTCAGCTTGTAGTCAGGTTTTTACTCACCTTAATTGATAGATTGATGCATTTAAACAACTTGTGCAACTGACAGCCTTTCTACGTTGGGTTCAAACTACAGTTGATATCAATGAAGGGTTTATCAACACTTGACCTGTGCATCGCTTGCAGCAACAACCTATTATGCGTTATCCTTTAGTTAATGCACAGGTCCAGCATTGATTAACATTGTTCATTCATACACGGTGAGATTTCAATTAAATAGAGGAAAACAAAAGAAAATTTGGGTTCGTTAGAATCCACATTTTCACTGAAAATGAACCCTGGGAGAAGGTAAACATGATTCATGACACGTCAACAATGTTCGTGCCCAAGTGACGAAGTACATCCATTGTTTTGTGTGAGAGAGCAGACAACAGGACACTGTCTGTCTGTGATTTTTTTGCATTCATTCGCCTGTGGTTTGACTCTAGAATTGGTCGTGCGTTATTGGGAGGATAATGCATGGTCACCTGATTGGAATGGACCAATAGTAGTTGAGGATTCTTACCAAGTATGAATGAACATATTTCTGTCATCTTATTCATCCCTTTGGTTACATATGCTAATTAACCATCGTCCTTGGTCCCACATCTGCAGTTGCCTGTCAGTTTCCATCTCTAAACCTTGTAGCAGCTGATGTATGATTATAGTACATTGTTATTTAATCAGGCCCCTCTTTGTGCGCTATAAAGTCTGGATCCAGCAGATTGTTCCGTTGTCTCTGCAAATTCAGCAAAGCCAAATTTTTTACCAGTGAACAGACTTTGTGAAGTTTCTATGCAATTATTTGAGTGCCTTTTTGCAGCCAAAGAAGTCCTTCCTGACATATGTCATCAAGATTTTGAGTAACAAATTTGTAAAATTTGTCCTTACTCAGACCTTGTCAATTTCTCACAACATCTTCAGAGCATAAAGTATTCATAGTATATTCTGCATCTTTTCCCAATTTTATTATACCTTTACCTGAGGTAACCAGGTTAATTGCAGCATGAAAATCTCTTCTGATGCCTTCAGCATCTTCACACCTTGCTAAAGCTGTTTTGCATGTCTTTTCATCCGGTCATATCGTGTCGATTGCCCACGTCCTCTTATTCTGGTCACGTTCATGTTCACCATCATCCATCATTCCGTGGTGTCCTCGTGTTTCTTTCAGTAGTCTGTCCTCATGTGTATATTCCCAAACACAATGATTCCATTTGCATTTTTTTGTGCCGCCATGGAGACCTCATGTATATTCATTCATGATATTAACCGGCTTGAAAGACGTGCAATTAATACCATCTCACTCTACAGGCTGGCAGCAGCCCAGTGAGTAGTCTCAGTACTTACAGCATATCTTCTGAGCCAGTCAGCAGGATCGATGAGGTAAGACCAACTCAGATGTGTACGCATTTTGTGAAGGTGGAATGAAATGGAGAGCTTGTGTTTGTCACCCTCTCATCTAACACAAAAGTCCAGTAACTGAGGATATTCAACTGAAACAGGATAAGTTATAAATATGAAAAATGTTTGAACTAGAAGTTAGGCATTCTTTCCTTGACATTCTCTTCCCAACAAATATCTTTTCAAGTGCAGTTCTTTTCAACACCATTTCATAACACAAAAATTATGAATGAAATAATTCTTTTGTCAAGGAAACCACTGTGTCAGTCAGAGCCAGATATTTTTAACACTACACAAGCTTGAGGGTAGTACTACATTGCTTCTGTAACATTACGTATCACTCACTGCTATGTCAGTCGCTTTGTGCTCCATCAAATAAGTTGCTTCTCTGCTCACTAGTCATACCTTAATACTAACATCTCTTTATCTTCACTTACCACGATGGTTTTTTCTCCATCATCCTCCATTCTCTCTGGTGTTACATGTTTGTCAGTAACTTTTGGTTTCTTTAAAGAGTTTGCGAATCATATTTGTAACTGTCGTCCTTTCTTCAACTTTTTTTTTTTTTTGAGTATCAACATGCATGTCTTTTATGTCATAATCTGTCACTGGATTCTGGCCAGTATCAACATTATAATGCTGGGATGATTTCTCATCCTTGCCCCACCACTGCGTATGAGCGGTGGCAGACGTGATGCTTGCCCCTCAGCTGGGTGGGTAAAAAAGAAAAAAAAAATGTGTGGAGGACTTGATTTAACAAATAGAGAAATCCATCTGTGATCTTCAAATAACTTCTGCAGCTCCAGCTGGTGTGTCTGTTTGAAAGTCATAAATTCTTCCATAAGCCCACCTGTATGAAAACCTGTAGCAGTGATGGTTAGGAGTTAAAGGGATGTTCAGAATTTTAAAGGGTGCAGGTTTGTATGAAATAAATTGCACAGTTAACATTGTCTGCTTTAAGTTGTGTGTTGGTTTTGAGCTAAGTGGATTTGTCATAAGTTGACTCTGTTTTGTACTCACTATGATGGTTACTTATGTTTTGAAGCAACTGTTGTTTTCATTGGTTTGGCAAATGATAGCAGAACAAGAAAAAGTGTGCTGGCAATGAAGTTTGCAAAATATTATGAATAGTTTCTTCAAAAAATTTTAAGCAGTTCTGTCAGATTTGTAGGAAGCCATTAAGTGAACATCCACAATGTACTGCCTAACACCATCGTGTTGCAAACGTCACATTTGTCATTATTAAATGTATGACACTATACTCTGCTGGGTCGTTCATAACACTGAATGGTAGGGCCCTCTGATTCATCGGTTACATCTGATTCATTCTTATTCATCACTCTTCTATTTTCTCACACAGGATGATCCCTTCAAAGGGAAGGACCCGTTTGCTGAAGTCGGCACAGGTGGCAGCAGCGATCCTTTCAAATCTAACGACCCTTTCAAGGACGGTAAAGGAAGTCTCTCTTTATCTCCATTGTCTTCAAGACGCCTCTGGTCAGGTTTTCCATTTGTGTCCTACTGGCACATGCCAAAACATCCCTAGAGATATTATGACAGCTAGACGGATATGGCTCAGTGGTTTATTGTTTGCGTTCATGGGCTTAGTCAGTGATGTTACATTGGAGCAATGCCATGATTCTTCGACGTTTGTTCTCTCCATCCACACCAGTTCAGAATAAAATCTTTATCACTCAGTTCATACTTGGCTTTTCAGTCTGTACGTATGCAACACCAAAGCCATTAAATAATTCAGAATCAACAAGTCAGGGGTTTTTCACTACCACTTAACTCTTTCACTGTTTCTGTTGATTATTTTTACACTTGTATGTACTGTTGTTCCTGTTTGCTGCGTGGCAGAAAAATGAAACGCAGAAACATGCATTTCTTGGAATCAACAGCACACAGTGTGTGATCATTCTTTGGTCAATCCATGCAGATAGATATTTTCTCGACCCATTGAAAGAATCACAGTTTGGTAGGTAGATAAAAGTTAGTCAAAAATGGAAGGTATTTCTTCTAACTTGCTAGACAGTAATAGATCCCTTGGACATTTGTTGATGTCAGTTTTGGCTGTGACACTTTAACTTGAAAAAAAAATACCCTCTCCTGTAATTGACTTCATAAACATGCGAAAGATTTGTTTTCCTTTCTATTTTAAAACATTGTGGAAGAGTTCCCAGTTCTCTTGGATCATGTTCTGAAAACAAATAGGAGTTGATCAAGGTCCTTTCACTCATTTGATCCGCAGCTGATCCTTTCAAAAGTAACGACTTCACCTCAGATCCGTTTGGTGGCGATCCCTTCAAATCGAATGATCCCTTTGCCAGCGATCCAGTGTCCACTTCTTCCGATCCATTTCAAGGTGATGACCCATTTTCTTCGGGTTTGACTAACGGACAGACAGAGGGTGAGTTAACATTTTTTTTTTATCTCCAGTGTGCAGTAGTTTTGACCCACTGAAAGTCTGTAGTTTGTTTTGACTCAACAGTCATAAAAAAAGTGAAATGGTAGAGAGGATACTAAAGAGTTTTCAGGTGTGGGCAGACAGAAAAGAAGTTTTATGGTGAAGCATTTACCCAAGTATGATTTTTTCAGAATCTATATCAGAAACGGCCAGCTAGTAGGTCACATGCTGTTGTTGTCCTATAACAGGCAGATGTGGCAAGTTGGAGGAGTGTCATGTCATTTAGGAACGCCTTGGAAAATAAACTGGAAAAAATAAAATGGAAAAAATAAAGCACACTTAACATAGAATTAATAACAATATGAAATTATTTAATGATACATAAGACAGAATTTCATTATTGTGAGAATGGAAGGATCAATGGGAGTTCCAAAGTGTAGAAGACCGGGTTATGCTATCGATGACGGTATTGGGATTTTCCCCCACCCCCAGTAACTCTGTATTTATTGTGTACTTGGGGAATGAATGTGCATAACAGTAATTGCTCTCCGCTGTTTCTAAACGTCGTGCTGTCGTCAATCCCGTCAGGGTAGCACTTGCCAATGGTTGACAGTGAAAGAAGTCCCATACTCAATATTGCACAGTAACTTGGGGATTATATCACACAGCTAGCACACATTGTACTGGGAGATGTTGCAGTGGTGTACTGTACAAGAGGTAAGGAATGTGGGGTCTCACAGCCATTGTTCACTTGAAGTGCTAGACCATTCTGGAAAACCTTCGCCCGAACTGAAAACGTAAGCAGTGAGGTCAACTGCATGCAGATGAAGTTAACAGTTTGGTTAATAAAGCTTAGTCACAAACTGAGCTGTTGACAAGGAAGATCATTTAAGGCCCATGTCTGGTAGTTATCCATCAGATTCTTTGTATTATAGTATCCTGTATGGTGACTGAGAATAGATGCACTTGGCTTCATTTTCATTGTGTTGAACATCAGCTGTTCTCGTCCATTTCTGCCCATTTGTAGTAATCGCTTGTGCGCTGTTGGATCTGTCGTTGAAATTTGCGGACCACATTAAAGAGAAATATGGACTAACATATTTAAGACCATGATATTTGATGTGCTCCCACTGTCTGAATGTCTGCCTACCTGTTTGTCAGTTTGTCTGTCCTTTTGTCAGTGTACTGGTCTGTCAAGAATTGCTTTTGCATTGCTTTTAAGAGTGGACATCCATTCATGAGTTTCACACAGTTTGACATTCCAGTGTGTTGAGATAAAGTATTGGTGTTGCTCTTGTCAATATTAGAACTCCCAAAGTTTTGAAGAAACATGCAAACATCGCAGTCGATGCGATGAATTCTAACTGCTGTGAAGATGTCTCCATGTCGTTCAGACTCAAATTCGTCATTGAAACAAAATGCTTTACAGTTTCTTTAGAAGTATCCAATTTCTCTCTCACAGCTAAACCCACATCCAGTGATCCATTTGCCTCATTTGATGCTTTTGCTGGGACAGGATTTGGCAGCACCGGTGGCACCTTCAGTAAAGTATGCAAAAGGTTTTTTTTTTATCTTTTCAGTAACTACTCACTCATGTGATCTCATTTTAGTTAGTTGTATAAAAACCCCAAAACTTTTGGTTGTCTTCATTTAAACATGTAACTTTTTTTTTCATCTTGGTTTACCAAAGTTCCATGAGGCATGCTGCAAAAATGTGAAAAAGTTTTTTCATGTACTCTAACCAGAAATTCCTTGGCTTCATTCCAAGATATAACTGGTCCTCCCTTCCATCATATTAAATTTTGTACTTTTACTACTTGTGCTCAGAAGTGTCACTTTATTCAAAAGTGATCTGAGGCTTACGTCATGTTAGACGTCATCTCTCAGACATACTTCTTAAGTTTGTATATTCCATCCGTTGACTCATCACAGTCATCACCCAATCTTCTCGTTCACCACTTGAGAAGTATGCCGATATCTGCCTCTCAACCCACAGAGACATTTCCAACAGTCAACTTAAAATTCATTCAAAAAAAAACTGTTTGTCTAAGAGCTTCAGCTGAAATTAATCCCTTTCAGTCTATGAAAACTTTTTGCAAGAAGGATAGTTCTGTTTTCTTTGCTTGTGGCAGTAGGATGAGAGGCAGACAAAAACACCTCTGTTTTGAAAAAACAAAAAATTACTTCATACTGAGATGCGAAATTTGCTGAAATTCATGATTGGTGTGATTTTTCACATGTGGTACACATGCTTGTTCACAGTTGTCAGTGTTAACATTAAAAAGATTTGTCTTGTAGAGGAACAGAATTTTTACGTCTTGTCTGCCATCTTTGAAAATTCCATCCAGCTATCTCAGCATAAATTTCTTGGAAGAACAGTATCTTTGGTCGGTGTTATTTTGTGCTTCATCATGAAATTTCCTTGCCCTTTTGTTTCACAGAGTTCCAGCACAGACAACTTCGGAGCTGATCCATTTAAGACAGATGACGTTCCAGCAGTCCCTCCAAAGAAAAATAGGACTGCTCCCATGAATACCACGTCAACTCCAAGCTCCAACAGTGATCCATTTCAGGCGTTTGGACAGACAGATGCATCTTCTCCTTCAACTAGTGATCCATTTGGAAACACCAGCTCTGTCAAATCGCCAAGTGAACCTTTCCCGTTAAACGGATCAGCAAAATTGGAAGAATCAAGTGATCCATTTTCAACCTCAAATACAAGTAAATCTAATGATCCTTTTGCTTCTTTCTCGTCATCAAAAACCAGCGATCCATTCGCTATTCCAGCGTCTGTGACGTCAGACAAATCTGTAGATATGTTTGGTGCTTTTGGAATGACCCCAGGACAATCAGAGAAGGAAGATCCCTTTTCAAAGAGCAGCGATCCTTTCGGTGGATCTTTTGTGAGCAATTTTGACTCTACCATGTCCAGCAAAGACAGTTCTAAATCATCCAGTACTCTTGATCCCTTTGGAGAGAAAACAAAAGATCAAAGCAAAGATCCGTTCGGTGGGAAGAGCAAAGATCCATTCAGTGGGTCTGTCTCAAACTCCGATGATCCATTCGGAGGATCAGCCGCTAAATCAGATGATCCCTTCGGTGGATCATCTGGTAAGTCAGATGATCCATTTGGCGGTTCGGGAGGAAAGTCTGGTGGATTTGCTGATTTTGCCAACTTTGGAAGTGTGAAGGTAAATTGAAAATTTTGCCTTTTTAGGCGTTTTTCCTTGTATCTCTTTATTTATCACAAAAGTGGTCAGTGGCATGTTACGTCTGCTCGAGCGATACCTCTACAGCAATTCTTTCATTTTACTGTGGCTCATTCACTGCATCAACAGGTTCTTTTGAATTCAGTCTCTAGGTAGTCAATTTTCCCCTCAACCAACATTTGCGTTTTGTCAGAACGTAATCAATAGGTGTATGACAGTGCGTTCCTCCATTTGATATTTCTGCTGACAGAAAATTTGACAAGATCATGATATCCCCATTATACAGTTAGTGCAGACTTGCTCTTTTCTTTACTATAACTCTCCTTATTTCGAAACTTACAAGCAAAATTCATAGTCTGGCGTAAACCACAAATCCTAATCATCATATTTACATCAAGTTTTTTTTTGGTCTTAAATGCAAACACTGCCCTGAACCACATTGCCATCTGTGTATTTTATAGATTAAACCTCATGCATAATCATGACTGTGGTGTGATTACATGTTAGTTGTGCAGTGTGATGAAACAGCCTCAGAAATGTTGTCAAAACACTTCTCATCAGTGACAATGACAATAAAAATAATTATATAAAAAAGAAAAACAGTTTATTTCTTACCTCATCATTGCATCATATGCAAGAATAGTCAAGTTAACACTGAAAATAGAATGTATACAATTTTCTTTGTCATTAAAGTTGCACTTTTTAAAAAGGAGAAAACAAGAGTTTGTACTTAAATAGAAACTTTCCATTTATCCCATTTAAGTTAGTAAGGAAGGATTTGATCACATGGTAAAATAAAAGAAAGTTTTGCAGGGTTGCATCATTAAACACTAACATATACAAAGTCAGTTGTTTGTGTGGACAAAAGTTTTGCTTTTACATCTTTTTTAATTTATTTTAATGGCAGTATGCCAAAGTCTCTGTGAGTGAGTTCAAAATTGGAATATGCAATTGTGTTTGTTTTCTTTTTATTATTTTTGTTTGTTTACGTTATTGTCGTAATGCAAAGTTGATTGAAAACGTGCCAAATTTTTATCATCTTGGAAGCATGACTTTAGATGATGGTGGTGTTTGCCAGTTACCTCTTTGTTGCTGTGAATTGTGTGGTTGCTTCAATTGAAGCTTCATAGTTGAATGCGTTGGCCAGAATTGTTACTGCTCTTCGCATCTATCCAACTTTCCACCCCCATCGTTTTCATCGTTTTTATTAATATTATACTTTTTCATACTGTTCGACCTTTGCCAGAGACCCAAACCCATTAAGTTACACACCACTGGTGAATATCTATGGGAAGATAATGACACTTCTACCTTTAGCTGCCAGCATTGTCAGCATCAATCGAAACTACCTGGGAAAAATGCCTCTGAAATTCTTACCTCTGTCCTAATTTTAGTACAAAGCTTCTTATTTTTTTTTCTTATCTGGGTCATGTCTTTCAGTATCTTGTTTTGAGAGGTTTGATCCTACCTTTAACCTACATATTCAGATAAATCCACAAGCCAGCTCCCAGTCATGAATTTATTGAAATTGGCCATGATTTTGTCTTTGGTTCAGGATCTGAGATGCTTTCTTCATTTACTTAATTCCATGCCAAAGGCCAAACCAAACGATAAAAAGTTAAGATAAAAAAAAAGTTATCATGTTTTGCTCATGTGTAGCTTGTTGTGTGTGTGTGCATTTGTGGGTCTCAAATCAGCGACGATGCTTAAAGATCTTTGCAGCGTTGTGTAGCACTGTCGTCTGAAGGTACATGACAGATGGTGTGCCGTGTCGTTTGGTGTCTGTTGATGCATAGAGATTCCTGCCAGTGAGTGCAGTACCCCTGTCTTGTTTAGATGGTTGCGGTGTGGTGTGGTATATGTGTGTACGCAGATGCATAGAGATCCCTGCACGGCAGTGTGGTACCATGCTTTGCCGTGGCATACCGTGCTTCCAGTGAGTAGTACCATGAAGTGTCATCTCCTTCAATGGAACAGATATAAAAGTAGTATGGTCATAGAAACGTGAAAGAATTGAAGTCAATTTATCAGAGGCTGAAGAAAATTGTGGGAATGTAACATCAAAAATGTCACATTAAACACAAACAGCAGTTTGCTAACAACATGCAAGATACATTGAAGCAGGGTTTGCTTATACTAACTGGAAATAAATCTTAACTACCACAGTCTCATTAACAGCTTTTCACTTCTTCATTCACTTTTTAGGCAAATAATTCTTCCATTAATCCCTTGGGTAGCAACAGTCTCTGCTTTCTGTTCAATGTCATTGCGCAGTTAATTCCGTCGGTATCTGCACGAGGTATTTGTCAGGTTTGCTACAGCCATTGATATGACCGACAGGGGAGGTTATAGAGATATGTTGGGCAAATTCGTAGCTCGCGAGTGTAAATCATTCAAGATTGCAAAGTCAAACCGCAGTTTCTGTCTTTTTGGTAACCACAATTTGCACAGAGATGGTAGAGGGGGTTCAAAAATACAGATAGCCATGATGAAATACAGATAGCGATGTAGGGGGTAAAATTTAAGTCTGTCCACCAAATAGCCTTGTAATTATCAACGCATGCTCGGCACAATCATCAACACATCATGGTTGTGGTGAGTCCAGCATTTGATCCTGATTGTCTGCCGTTTTCATGTTAATCCGAGAATTTACCTAATCTGGAAGTACAATCAAAGTAGTTTCATTTGTTAGCTCCATGAAAAGTTTTCCGAAAAGACAGAAAAAATGCTTGAAGCATAAGATGGGTATTATATGCAAAATATTGGATGAAAATTGCTAGCTGCTAGACAGCCTTTAACTATAGCTCAACGGTGATCTAACCAGAATCGTCGTGAGGGAATCAGGAGGAGTTAGGTACTGTGCTGTTTGCCATTAGGAATCACCATGACAACACCACCCATCATTTTGTAGGTGTAGTTGTTGCCATAGTTGGCCTATAAACCAACACATCCTCCTGTAGTATGTCCTCAGTGTTTACATTTATACTTGCTGTCTTTCACAGCAGGCCGAGCACATGGAAGTTATTGATTGTCATGGGTCCCTCCAACTAGCCTCAAAACTGTGCTATGGGCCAAAATTATGCCCTTGTAACCAACTTTTGGTACTTAAAAAAAAAAAAAACGACCTCACCCTCACTTTTGTGTGGAAAGTAGCACCTATTATCGACTTAATGGTTAACAGTGAATGATAAGGACTAACTAAACAAATCTCAGAGCTGACTGGCTTTTATATATTTGCATTTTCTTATCATTGTTTGTTTTCTTGTAACAACTGAAAGCATTTTTAAGGAAGAAATGATGCAGAGAATATCTGGTAAGGGCATTTTTCAGTACTTCAGAAAGTAGAGAGGAATGCTAGCATATTATGTGGAAGCCATAAAAAAAAAAAAAAAATGCTTTAAAAGCAATGCTACAATAGATGAAAATATTGAGGTTCTGCTGCATATCTGCACTACCAATGAAGGAAAAACAGATATATGATAGCAAAGTTTCATACAGTGTCCCAGTTATGAATGAAATGTAATTTCTTCTTAAGGGTAAAGAAGTGGAATTTGGGCAGTACTGAAGAATGCTCACATTTTAATGAAGAAAGATCCTAAAATCAATGCCATGTGAATTAATTGTTCTGTGACAGATTGCATTTTGCCCACTAATTAAAATTAAAACGATGGATCAAATGAGAAACAGGAGTAAAAATGTGTCAATATCGCATGAAATGTTAACTTCATAAATCACAGACGTTTGTCTGTCTGGCTTGCAGAATGTCACCTTTACTAAACTTAGTCTGTTGGCAACAGAAAAGGCAATATTCATGCAAACATTGTTCCTCACATCTCCATTTTTTCTGTCTTACTAATACAAATGTGCCTGAGAGTTCAAACTGTTTGCTCGAGTAAAAAGGGGGAACAGAAACAATAACAAGAGACAATTATCAAAAACGTTTGTATTAAAGATGCTTTATGAAATGCGAGCCATCTCCTCTCTGTTGTTACATCGATGACGGTTACTTCCGCTCAGCTGCGGAATGGAAGAGACCAACCGTCTGCTGTCAGGGAGGATGCCGCAGCAGACACCATCCAGCTGTTGTTTCTATTTCCAGGACAAATGAAAACTTTTATGTGGCATCTATCAAAGAGAATATATATATTCATATATGCAGGAAAAAAAAAAACAACAAGCTAAGAAGCAATCTTCAGTGAATAAAAAAAAATTTTTTTTCCCCTCTCATAGCAAGGAAGTATCATTGCTCAGTGGGGCGAAGATGGATAAAAAATCTTTTCCATGGAAGGGTTTAGAAATCATTTGTTCTTGATCATATCCAGGGAGACTCGTTTGGATTGGCAAATCCACCAGAAGATTAGCTGATATTGTGAGATTTTGAAATCTTGGCTCTTGCTGTTGCTTAACATCAAAACAAAAAAAAAAAACAAAGAAACAACTCTATGTTCCATTATAATATCTCTCTTCTTCCTTGCAGTCAGAGCTCAAGTAGAAGGTATGCATCTCCAAAAATATTCATAACTCAGCATCGATATAATTTTAAAAGCCAGGCTTTTACTTTTTCCCTCTTTTTCATGTATCTCTGTGTTCCTTTTCTTATACATTTTTTTGTTTTGTTTTTGTTGTTGTTTTTTTCCCCCCATCAGTTTGTAGTACAAACCCTTTCTTTATGAGCCTCTCATTTCTCATCATTTGGTCGATACTTTGCTGGTGGGATTTGCAGACAGGATTTATACCTTGCTTAACTGAGTCCACTCCCACCTGTTTTGGTTTAGTTAGTCGTAAAATGTGGCATTTTTAATTCCCCCTTTATCAGAAATTCTCAGTTTCAAACTGCAGCATGAAAGTTATCCTTTCAAAAAGTGCCTTTCCTTTCCCCCTGTTTGCTTTTGCAACAACAGTAATGAGTTGTAGCCTTGGTTAGAGTAGTTGAAAGGGCTGCTTGCCATTTCCAGTCATGTCTGCAACCTTTGACCAATTTCCTCTCCTGCCTGTCAAACCTCCCTCATGTCCCTCCTGGAAAGAGAAGAAAATATAAAAATGTTATGGAGACTTCAGTTGCATGCATTCAATATTCGATAGTGGTTCATTTTGCATTCGGTTTGATCTTCAGTTTGGGAATGATATTTCAAAACTTGTGGAAAATTCATTTTGTGTTAATTGCAAATTGCTCAAAGGTTACTTTCAACCTGCCTCCCTCCCCTTTAAGAAAGAAAAAGATTGAAGAATGAAGGAGAGTTCAGCGGCATGTGACAGCATTCAGCGGCTGTTCACTTTGCATTTGGTTTGACCTTCATTCTGCTAGAGATTCTCCAAAACTCATCAAAAATTTGCCGTTTTGATCGCAAATGCTCAGAAAGGTATACTCCTAGCCCCCTACACCACCGAACAAACCAAAGAAAAAAAATAATGAAAGATAAAAAAGTAAAGGAGAGCTTAGTTGCTGCATACAATATGAAATAGCTGTTCTGCAAATTCATTTTGCGTTTTATCGCAGTTGCTCAAAACTTCTCAGCTGTTCCTTAGAGTATTGGAAACAGAATGAGAGGCTGAGCAATCTCTCTTTTCTTTCTCATAGGGGTGCTAGTATTTTTGTCAACTTGCAGATTTTGGATTGTTGTGAATCTCTTTTGGAAGGTTTCAAATAAAGTGCTTTAAACACAATTTGTGATAAAAAAAAAAAGAAATTATGAATGCGATGAACATTTCCAGACAGAGTTGGAAGCTACTACTATGTGATCACAGGGGCTGAAAGGAAAAAATTAACATAGTAAAGTCAAAGTGAATATTAAACATGAAATGACCAAAGAAGCCAGTTAAAAATTTGGATACAAACTGCAGAATTGATACCCAATAATTGATTGGTACTATCATCGAAGAAACGTGAATCTTTCAGACAAAACAATATCTTTTGTTCCTTTTTTTGTTTACAACAAAGGTAACATTGCCATTCATCCATCAATCATTCACAGACGTTTTCACAGAAAGGGTAGTTTCCATCACTAACAGCATTAACACATATACTAACAGGCAGTTCTTGAGTCAGGGTGAAAAAAGACAATTGTGATTGGTCAATTGATGCAGAGTGTAGACTCAGTGGAATATATGGTAGGTGAGGTCAGCGGGGAGAGTATCGGGTGAGTTGAAAAACTGGATGGACGAGAACTCCTGGAGGGGTGTAAAGTATTCGGTTAAGCATTGGGTTAGGACAGAGTACTTTACTGTATACGTCTGAGTGAGTCAAAGGTAATGTTAGGGCCAGTATGGGCGAACAGGAAAATTGACAAGTGCTGAAGAGTGTGCCCAAGTGGTGAGATTTACATGAATTTCCTTCGTGGAAGAATCGTAGATTGCAAAAAGTGCCACCTGACCATTTGTCCTCGTGTACACTTATCCAGCACCACAGACATATATAATCAATCACTACCAACTTGATTTCACAATGTAACAATGTTAATATATCCCGAGAAATGAGACTGCCATCACAACATACCAACCATAATGGAGCATTATATTAGACATAATAGATCTAGCAAAACTGATGTAAAACTCAAGCAAAAGGTCCCAGGCGTGTAAAATTTCCAATCGGCTGGTGACCGGTTGGATGCAATACGTACGTTTGAAGTATCGTTATTTGTCTGCTAGATTTGCTGACCTCTGCAAGGGTTTTGAGAATACATTTAGTTACTACTGTTTCCTTGCTCGTGTTATGCATTTTGCCTTAACAGTGTAGTCTTGTAGAAAAGTATGTAGTCTTTATATGGAACCTTTTTCATCATTTTACATGTACTTCATTTGTAAATTCATTGATATTTCCATGACTGACATTTTTTTTTTAATTGCAAAAACTGAAGTGTGGTACTGACTTCAATGGGTACAATAGAACAATGGGAAGTAAATCTTTATTTGCAAACATTTCAAAGATTGCAGGTATCGTTGCGGTGTTCTTAGTCTTTTAGTGTGTCCTCGAATATACCATCAAGAGTCATTTACGTTGCTCTTGTGGGCACGGTCAAGTATGTTTTGAGGTTATGAATGTAAGATGTTACATGCACAAGAAATGTGTTTGTTTGTCACCAGTGGTTATCACCAGCATGGTTACTTTATGAAACATGTTTGGCCTAACTTCTGGCTCGGTATGTCGTAGTTCAAAGGAAAAGAATGAGAGTATGGTGGGTCACTGCCCCTCATCCCTTTTGAAGATAATTGGGTGCACAGTAGGTTGCTCTCCAGTAGCATTGAATGATAAATGAGAGCAGGTGGGTCACTCTCTTGTAACCATTGAATGATAAATAAGAACATGGTGGGTCACTGCCCTGTTTCTTTGAAAGATAAATGAGAGCATGGCGGGTCACTACCTTTGAAAGATAAATGGATGATGCATTGCTGTCCTCCTCCTCTGAATGGCAAGTGAGAGCATGGTATGTCCCCATCCAGTACCATCGAAAGATTTGAGATGGATGTGATGGGTCGTTCTCCTGTGCCTTTTGAAGATGTATGTCCTCAAGAACTTTGGAAGGTAAAGGACAGCGTGGTACACAGTCACAGGTGTGCCTTTGGAAAACTTGAATCAGTGGCTTTTTGCCTCTGTAGGTTGATAAATGTTCCTCAGCATGTTGAATAGCTGGTTCTTGATTCAGAAGCATACCTCCTGGGACAGTCTGTGAAAGACTGTGGGTTTTAGTCACCGTTTCTGAAAGTCAACTACAGTTATGGAAAATGTAAACTATTTTGTATTAACCTGAAGAGAGGAAATACCTTTTTGTAACACTTGTAATAGTTCAAGCAGTCCATGTGGCAAGTAATTTACCATGTGGTGGCATTCTGAAAGATTAACTGTGGTTGTAGGCCTTGTTGAGTTCAACATGTTTGTTTCACCCTGGTAACACTCTCTTGTGGTGACTTGACCAGTGTTTTAACACCAATGGCACACTTCTGCAATCTAAGCACCAACCTTCAACACAAAATCACTAAAACGCAACATTTCTACTTGATCAGCCAGGTGCAACACCAGCATGTAATTCATGTAAGTTTCTTGTGGTTTATGGAACAGCTAAACCGCACAACACCCTCTGCTGCCGATGTTTTTAATTTCGAAGTAAATGTTAACCAAGGAACTCTTCTAATATTGCTGTAGCACTGGCTTGGTAAACCAACCAGTTTCGAAGTTTGCAACATGCTACTCCTGGAACCATAACACTGAAACATCGCTGCAACACTGGGGCTATACCGCAACACCGTCTTACAGTTTGAACATGTTTGGAAGTCTTGACACAGCTCTAGCTGCAACATGAGTTTTAACACATTGTGATACATGCAAACCCGTGTTATAACTGTAACACTGGTAAATTAGCACCCTCCATATTATAACCCCCTCCATAACCTTCAGTCTGTAAACAAAGACACAAGTGAAATTTCTCAAGGGTATATTTCCTTTTTGTAAAATTCTGTGAGTCCCTTTTTCCAGCAGTCTCCTGGAGATGCATTCTCCAATCTCTCTTGTAACGTACTTCTGTTCTCATATTTGTTTTCGTGTGTTGCTTCTACAGGCAGAAGGCGACAATGGGGTAGCATGGGCACTTGAAGAGAGCATGAGAGAAAAGCAAAAACAGGATGACCTGGCAAGACAGGAGGAGGAAGACCTTCAGAAAGCACTTTCATTGAGCATCGCTGAGTGTGAATCATCAGATGCATGACCCCTCCCTCACGAGAGCAGTAGTCATTACTCCAACTTATCCCAGTTTTCCCTCTAAGGGGAAGATGGAAATGTTGTTTACCAGTGCTTCTTCAAATGCTGAAAAGCATCTGTAGAGTATGGGCGCCCTCATGGAGGGTACGGTGAAAGACCTCGGGGCATGTTCCTCAGAAGAAGTGCGTGGCACGGGTCTAACAAGTAAAGCAGTGACGTGGGATTTGGATCGAGTCTGGCAGTTCGTTTCTGGGATTGCTTTCTCTCTGCTTGGATGTGAAAACCTGGTCAAATAATTTTTAGCTTCATGCAGATTTTGATTTTTGATCAATTATCAAGTTTTCTGACTTATTGTCACAACTATTGATTTTCATACAACCACATGCAACGTATGCTCACTGTGATTTCTGCGTTTGTGTAACCATATTCACAATTGTTGAAAATGGTTTGCTTTTGCATATTTCTTCACCATGGCAACCAAGAAGGTATCTTTCTGCTTGAAGCTACACAAGGTTCCATTTATAATGTTTTATTACATAAATGTGTAATATATTTGAAGCTACTTTTCAGATATTTTTTTAATGTTCAGATGATGTACTGCAAATGAAAAGGGCTTGACTCTGTTTCCACTTATTAAGCAGCTGTGTAAAAACACTCTCAAGAGAACTGTAGCAAATAACAGCCATCTTCCTTTAAAGATTAGGATCACACTAGTCTACGAAAAAGGTACACTGTGGCCAGAGGGTATCTTGGATCCATTTACCTGATTTTGCTTAGGTTTTCATGATGACCTTTCGTAGCTGTTCAAATTTCCTTAAATGTAGCAACTGGGAGGAGATCCGGACACCTTGTATGTTCTTGGACCTACCCACATATGTTTGAAATAACGGGTATGTGAATGTCAAATAGTAACATGGTCAGAAGCATGACCTTGCACACCAGAGGGGGAATATCTACATCACAAATTTTTAAACTTTTGAAATGTGCAGGAGATCAAACGAGAGAAATTTCACAGAGTAATTGAAGTTGGGATGAAGGATTGTCCTGTTGGTTTTAAGCACTAAGCTGAACTTAGGACCAAAGAGAAGTGAACTAGTTGAAGTGTCACCATCTTCTTAATAGTGTTGCATGTCTTCAAGAACGTTGACCGTCAGACACAGTTATTGGAATGTATATGTCTCAATGTAGATTGAGATTTTGAAGTCCTGCATGGAATATAATTGTGTCTGGTTACAGGTACTTACACAAAAGTCCTGTGCAGCTCTGGAGTAGATGAGTAAAGCTGCAAACCTCATTAAAACATCATTACATGGTCAGTTGCAAAAAAAATTTACAAAACTGTTGTGCACTTTAGGAATTAGTAAATCGGCTTCCTGAATCTCACACCACAAAGTGAATTATCTCCCCTTTTTATTTAATCTGTAAAGTTTGTACCTGAGTGGCCACAGAGATCAATGGAAGCGTTTGCATCACATTTTTGGCATTTTGCAAACCTAGAACACTCCACATGGACAGATGCTTTTCATATTTGCTCGTGCAATGAATGAACACAAGCTTCAGAGTACAGATGGCTGCTGTGTGGTGTAGTCTTACATGTATCAAGATGGCTCTTTGGGTAGCAAACAACTACACAAACTGGAAAGTTTTCGTTTTTTTAAATTAAAACTGCTGTAAGTGTAGACTTAGGATACGTGTGGTCATTGTCATTTCCTGATTTCTGATACTCAGCATGCAACCCACATCTTGGCTGTGATATTGATTTTTAGGTATTGATTTTCCCAATAATTTTGTTGGAACCACTCACTTTTATATTAACCCATATTTTAACAAACTTAAGCAATTTTTTTTTTCAGTATTTATCAGCTACGGGGGTACAAATTTGACTGTATTGAAAGATTCCTTTGCTGAACATTCGATGTGTACATTGGTAATATAAGTTGATGGAGTGTCGTTTCGAACAAGAATTGCCAACTTCAAAAGTTCTGATGTTTGCAACGATTAGTTGGGCGTTAAAATGACAACGGAAGCTAGTATTGAGCAGCTAGGATGTTTCAGATAGTAGAAGCAAAATATCACTGAATGCTAGTTGCCATTTTAAATGTCCCATTATGCACCAGGTTACATTTCTATGTATGATTTATGAATAGTGGTAAAGAAATAATCGCTTTGAGAAAACTGACAAGTCTTTTAATTGTACAGCGTACCATAATACTGTAAAGTTACCAGTGAGGCGCTACCAAATTGCACTGCTAATGAGTCAGTGTGGTTCAACCAGGGAGAAACAATCATGAAGAAATTCCTAGCTTTGGCAGTGAATGTGGCTGTTATATCAAGGGTAGTAAGTAACTAGGTTGGCATCGCAATTTGTGACCCTTGAAGCCCCAGTCATGGTTCAAATCAGTGCATGTCAGCTTGGCAATTGTTGTGAATCAATGTTTTCCTTGGTCCTACTTGAAACATGTAATTCTCCTGAGTCGTTGGAAGCCTAAGTCACAACTTTTCAGGTAATTGCTCCACATGGTGTACAGGCTGTAATTTGTACACTCTGGCATATTTGTGTGAGTTTAGCTTTCAACTTGCTCAAACCACAGTGTTTGTTCAATGTCTGCTGATCAAAATTGGGTTCGACTGCTAACGAATTCAAACATTGATCAGCAAAAACTGCTTATCAAGTTTATCACACTATTTTGTTCCTTTGCACATTACCACCTAGGAAGTCAAATTCCCTACCAAATGATTATCACTACATCGTTTCGATGGTAATCAGTCATAAGTTGTAATATTTTTGTCAACAGATTTACCTCATCACAATGCAATATGTTAATGTGGCAATGTATGACAGATTGCAACTGGCATTAATCTTCTAAAAAAAATGAAACAAACCTTTCTGCTGTGTCCTATGCAATCCTGTGTACCTAACACTTCTGCGAAAAAGTCAGCGACCTTATTCGATGATAGCGAATGTATCAATTTGAAGTTTCCTTCTTTGGAATGTTTTAAGTTTTGAAAGATTCTGAAAGGCCCTCAACTGTATCCAACACAACAAAAGAATGTTAATATGAAATTTCACATAGAAAGAATAATTTGGAAGTCCGACACCTTTACTGTCACCCACCTTTATCGTCACTGAGAAATTGAGGTTTCTGCCAATTTGGCCGAACGAAAAATGATTGTTGTCAGTATTGTGTGTGTGTGTGCTTTTCAAGTGACCGACCATTGCCGGCAATGGACTCAAAAATTTGTTGCATCATCATCATTATCATCATCATCATTGGTTTCAAAGCTCCTCAGATGTGATCAGGTTGTCTTGTAGGTCCTTCAGTGAACAGTGAAACTTTTCTGTTTCGATGAACAAGTTGATCAAATATTCGTCTCTCACTTGTAGAGACTAATGCAAGAGGGAGAAATGACTGTATATCGATGTTAGCACCCCTAAGTGGTCAGTCTACAGAGTAGCTTGTGTTTTAATTGCAAATATTCCTGTGTATGTTAAAGCAAAACAACAAGTTGTTACTGTCTGCCATTGTGATCAGATAATTACCTGTCATTGTAAAATTCAGCCAACATTACCTTTATGTATGAGGGAGAAAGGTGGCCTATACATAAGATACTGTTGCTATGTTACAAAGCACACTCAGGTATCCTTCCTTTCATCTTAAGTCCCAGTC
Source organism: Stichopus chloronotus (assembly GCA_021234535.1). Lineage (NCBI taxonomy): Eukaryota > Metazoa > Echinodermata > Holothuroidea > Aspidochirotida > Stichopodidae > Stichopus > Stichopus chloronotus. Next base: position 20,616,770 of record CM037839.1, on the reverse strand, counting down.
AATTTCACCTCTGATCACTTTTTGTTAGAGTCAGTGTTTTCAAAAACAAGTGTTATTCACCTCTAGAAATAAAAATAATAACTGAAATCCATTTTATTTGCTGCAGTCCTGTCAAACTTCTGAGGAAAAAAAAAACAGTTGTATATGAAAAGCTAAGCCACCCTTATGTGAAATTTAATATTCTTGCATGATCGTCCACTAGGACAATCATGACAAGGACACAGCAAAACATGTTCATGTAACAAACAAACATTACAACTTATGAAACAAAGAGGAACTCATTCTAACACATTTCCTTTCAACTGTTTTGTTTTCTTTATGCTTTTACTGGTACAAAAGATCATTAGAGATGGTAGTGTAATCCCTCCAGTATGTACAGATCGATTATTGAAAATATCTGTGGTCTGTGCAAAAGTCTTGCAGAGTGCTGGATTTTCTGTGGCGTGATGTACCATTTCACAGCCTTGCAGGGTAATGAAAGGGCAAAAAGAAACAATTTTCTGTTTCGTGCATAGCTCCTGTTTGTATCAGCAGGCCCGTATGCAGCTTTTTCATTGGGGATCGGAAGGGGGGGGGGGTGATTTTACCACAAGTGGAACATTGTACCTGGCAATTATGACCAATAAATTAAAACTCACATGTTGCTAACTTAGGCCTACTATCGTAGACTTAGCGGAACTCCAGATCTTGTGGGGAGGTTCATCTGAACAGGTCTGATCAACCAGCCTGACCTTCCTCTTAAGTACAAAGACATTTTGTAAAAGGATCAGTTTTGTAGCACTATAGTTTTGCTTCAACATTGGAATTGGATTCTATGCAGTTTGAAGGTACAACTAACAGACTATTTTAATTTTTGTTGGAATTGGATAGAAATATGTCCTGTTTTACCTCTTGGTTTGTTTGAAGTGTAATGAATTTTTTCATGTTGTTGGCCTAGTTCTAATCCCTTTGATCCTTTTATCCAATTTTAGTGAGCTTCCCATGCTCTGATCGATACTTTCGCAGTGATTGTGTTTGACTTTTTTCTTTTTTTATTAAAGCTATGAATAGTTTGATGATTCATGTAAGCAATCCACTTTCGATATACAGTGTGTGTCATACTGTGTACCTCGGGGTACTCTCTCTTCAATGATTTGGATTTCAGGAAAGTTACAATTAAACATACAGCTGTCTGTTCGTCCTGCAAAGGTACACATAGGTATTTGTGAGAAGCTAACACCTTGACATGCTGTGTTCCTTACAGTAATCTTGGAAACAGTGAAACTCTACCAACAGCCTACAAACAACTTTCTCAGTCCATGCAAATAGTTTAGGAGTGTAGATGTTCTGAGTGATGTGGACCCATTATGAAGGACAAAATTAAAATTTTAGACCTCTTCTCCTCTCTCCTGTATCATGGCACCTTCGTCAAGAGTTCGGCTGTGGAGCCAGGTTTTACTCACGTCCTGTAAAGTTTTCTTTAGTTTTCTTCGTTGATCGGAAGGAATACTCTCTACATAAAACATTCACGTGAAGTCTCTCTCGCAACAAACCTATCCTTCAAGTGACTTGCTCTGCTAGCATTTCGCATGCCCACCTCCAAAGTTTGCGTCGCTGTTTTCCCTGGACGGGTCTCCAAGGGGTCCATGGGGTCCACGTCTCTGTTTGCCTCAGCAGGGGCCTCTGGGAGAGAACTGGAAGAGTTCTTAGTGCTGATTTGGAAAGTGATTGAAATGTTTGTGTGTGCTGTGATCATAGACACTGATCATGGTAATGCAAAGGAAATGAAGGTGAATGTCAGTCTGAAGACTTCATTTTCACTGCAACAATATACGAGAAAGTAATCATATATCTGGAAGTAGAGAAGCGGTGTGCTTCATAGAAATGTTTGGGGAAGGGGGAAAGAGAGACATTTTTTTTAGCCATGACTGGGTGGCCAAGGAAAAAGGTGAAGCACTGTCGTATAAATCTGACTCACATGTAACGCTTTCTTGCGGAGTTGTAGTATCCTTGTATGAACTCATCGTCATTCCGACTGTTGTGCTTTCTCTTTGTTGGATACATTTATTGGCAAAATAGAGACAAATTTAATTTACTTCAAGGAACATGCCCATCAAAGATTTTATTTTAAATGTTGCAAGCCTGTAAATTATGGCCACAGTGGACCTCAGTTAAAACAGTAATATTTGAGAGCATTCATTGCTTCAATGCACAAATGGTGTTGTGCTTCCATCCAAGTTGTTGCAGTGGCAAAGTTTTGTTAAAGTATACTTTACGAGCATCATGTGAGACATAAATTTAAATAAATGTTCAACAATAAAATGTCCTCTGATGGGCTGCTTGTTCAGTGAAAAATGAATTTTGGATCGTTCACACAATAATTGCAATGAAATGGAGACATTATGTGATATCTGTGCATAAGCTGGTGCTTGTAGCCATGGTACCAACATTGGGAGAATGTAATAATGACGTAACCTTGCATTGCAACTCTCCAAACTTATTGAACCAAAAGTGGTCCAGTTGGCCATGCAGTGATGTGAGAGTTTTTTCCCAATCGTGATCATCAAAGGGTACTTAAAGTGTCGTGATTTGATTAACATTATTGTCACCCTCATGAAGCTAAACTTTGCCTTTGTCCCGGCATCGCTGTGTGCCATGTTGGGCACCGTCTGAGCACAGCATGAAGAGCGTTTCAACGCATCTGCAGAGGTCCAGCTCTTTGACTGATGAAGATGCTTGTGATTCCTCTTGCTTCTTCAACATCCATCATGCTGGATGATGCTGATTCAAATTCAATGGAAATAAATTTTGTACCAAATGAAAGTATCAGAAGATGCGGTATCAGAGAGGTTACTCCATTCAGTTGTACCGTAATTAATTTTCCATCTCGTGCTGATGGAAAAGAAAGTATACTGTCTCAGTGTGATTGTCACCGGTTGCTCGCTGTTCACAGTGTTTTCTTTTGGTTCTTCAATTTGTCCGTACGTACTTTTGGGTCTTTGACGACTGTGGAGTCTCTTAGTAATAGGTATTTAATTCCAGTACTTAATTCACTCCTTCCACTGAAATGGTGAAGTCGTGTGTTTGATAATGTGCAGTGCAAGAAGTCTATCTAGATAGCACCTGCAAAAATAAAATTAATACTTTTTAAGGGAAAGCTACTCAAAGCAACTTGAACTGCTCAGTGTGATCTAGCTGGCAAGCTAGAAAAAATTAGCTCAAAATGAAATCAGTGTTAATTTGAAGGTGCACAAGTTGTTGTTAGCAATACCACATGTGATTAAATAACTTACTGGATTCCAGTGATCTGTGTTTTATCCTCCAAATTAAGGTAAATTTTCAACTCCCTTGCTGTTGCTCCCACATGGTTTCTTTCTTTTGAAACTTGATTTAAGTTATCATTTTTTTTTTCTCATTTTTTTTCCTCACCACCTGTATACCTGTTTGTATTAAATTTGCTACGTACTTTTTTGACCTTTTTTTTTTTTTGGATATCTGAAGACAACAGAAAGCTAATAAAGTCTTTTAGCCTATGGGGAATTTCACCGGTATCGATGCCAACCAGTGGACTGAGGAAGCAGTGCAAACCTCCCACGTGGAATTAAGAACTAACGTACACACGGCTACATGCTCCACTCAAAAAAGGGTTGAAGAAGCTTACCTGTTGAAGCAAAATATTTTATTTATTCCCATGTATTGGAAAATACATTTCATTCTATGATTATTACCAAATAATATATGTTTATCGAACAATCTGACACACGTCTTCATCTTTCTTTTTGTGTGCACGTGAGATATGCCAACACTTCTCTCACTGATATGATCAGTGGTGGATCCAAGGAGGGTGCCATGGGGGTACATGGACACCCCCCCTAAAAGTTATTAATTGTGTCTTTAATATAGTATCACACACATTTCACTGTTGCTCTTCTTGTCACAGTTTTGGTACAGAAACTTGTACACCATATTGAAAGCATTGTTATTATCGTTACATACTATTATTCAAATCCTTCAGATGGCACACTCACAACACATAAATCCTGGATCCACCCCTGGGCATGATTCATATGAATAGATGGCTGCATAAGATCGAAGTCCTTTGTCAGAAAGTTAAGTTACAGGAATGACCATGTGAAAGCAGTCAATATTTCCATAACTGAAGCCACAACATCACAAATGTTAAAGTGGTTTGCTTCATTTTCAACTTTTCGGATATACTACCTTGATGTATGCTACAGCTGCTTTGATTGATGACCCCAATGTCACTGGCACTTTAATAACGAAAAGGATGTGACATGCCCCAATGGCTTATAATGCTCATTGTTGCCCAACTTACACAACTAGCTTAAGACGCAACATAGGAATTGCACTCTATGGTGGGGTAGAAGACATATTAACCCCCACTTTTTCCCCACCACCAAAAAAACATTCTAGATACAGTGTACTTTTTAACAAAAAATGTCCTTACTGATATGCAAGGAAACCAATATCCAATGACATTTTGGACACCATCCTGTCCCCCTATCCCCCAACTGCATGATGATTGTGATGGTCCTTCAGTCAAGGTGTTTGCACAACCTACTCTCAATCAAGTATGTCACCGCAGGCTCGTTTCAGAGATGACAATGCCGTCAAGCCAGTCAGGAAACATTCCTGTGATGCTCATAACATGCTATCATTGGGATGCTATCTGACTAGATGCTATTTCAGGAGGTCAAGGGCTTGCTAATACCTAAAGCTACGGACATCCGAGACAGACATACGTCCTAGTGTTTAACACATCATGATGGTATTCAAAGAGCACCAATGAGGAAATAAACTTTCTGAAGTTTCAGAAACAAGTGACATATCCTATTTGTTATTAAATGGCTGGCTGTATCCATAACCCCATATATGCCTACTGTATTCATTACCTTCTTAACTATCTGTAAAGTTTGCCTTTACATCTCTAAAAAATGATCTAGAAATCCAAACATGTTCCCATTCGTCATGTTATCCAACTGGATTTTTGGTTCATGCTAATTTATATTTGCCAATGCTGCAACAGGAAAAGGGGTGGCCTTTGAGATTAAAGTCCTGTACATCTCTTGAGATAACACTGTAGACATAACTCAATAGCTGGGACAAGAATTCTTACTTTTGTTGGGATTCCATACTACTGTAAAATGATATACATACGTCTTGCACGTTGCCTTACGGTCACTGTAGACTACCAAATTTTGCATGTCAGTTGTCCTAAAGTTGAATGAATTTCAGCTCTGGATGACACTGAAAAAAAAAAATCAATCAGTTGTCAGCATTGGCAACATTACTGTCAACGCTGACCGAGCTTCTCTGACCTGTTTGCCAACAGTATCAGCTTGCACATTTCCAGGCTGTTACCTGCCTACGGGTCTTACTCTGACAGGAACAAACTGTACTTCCTTCATCACACTCTTTCATGTCAAAGCTGCAGGCACAACCTGCCTCTCTTAACTTGGTCATGACCCTCGTTCATTTACATTTACATCAAGACTGCTCCACCTTCCTCTTGGCCTCAAACAGCTGCCTCTGAGCTTCGTTCTCTTTCTGGACCTTTTCTTCGTATTTGACCTGCATCTTCTCTTTCAGTTTCTGCAACTCCTCCTTCTGTAAGAAACAAGGAGAAATGACCACGTTCAACGACATTTCGACCAATCACAGCTTTTTTCAAACGGCATCACAGATGTTGCAAAGTGGCTTACAAGGATGTCCACTTTGCACTAACAGGTTAAGTTACAGCATTCCTACAAAGATATTAAGGACTTCTACAAAAAAAATGTCTTCCTCTATCTTTCTGTAAAAATTTGATGTAAATGATGGGAGTCCATAGTATATGCATAATAAAATTACACAGTAAAATGTAATGTACAGTACCTCAATCAGTTGCGACTTATTTCGATTTGATTGATTTTTTTTAATTCGATGTGATTCTTGAAAACAGACAAGACAAGACTGATCATACTGTACCTGCATTTTATCCTCTGGAGGATACAGCTTCCTCTGGAAAAAAAAAAGAATGACATAAAGTAAATCTTTTATTTCCCATGTAATCACAGCCCATTTCAAATTGAGGAAAATCATTAACAGAAAGATGCAGAATGCTACACAAGAAAAATGTCTCACTCACTACTCCTCTACATAATGTGTCGTCCATTTCACAATTCCAAATGTTTCCAAACTAATTTTTCCTTAATAATGGTCAAAATTCGCTCCGTTATGACAGTGTCCATTTGGGACACTGGTCTTTCAGGGAATAACACTTCATTGTGAGCAACTTCAATGAGTGCATATTTTGAAACCTCATCATATTCAAGAGGTTGGAAAGCTTATTTGAACTTCTGTAGTCACAATATCCACCTACAGTAGATGCACTATGGAACTAAGGTATAGGTGGCCATTTGCCTTCACTGACCAATGATTTTTGATTCCTTGCCGAAGGCAGAAGGAATCTATGCGATGGTGATGTCGTGTGTGTGTGTGCGTATGCATGTGTGTGTGTGTGTATGTGTGTATGTGACACTTCTTGTAAACACGATATCTCCAGAAGGGTAGCCATGACTGATGTCATACTTGGTGTGTGGGTTGGTCATATTGAGTAGATGATCCCTATTGTTTTTGGTGGAGGTCAAAGGTCATTTGGGGTCACCAGAGGTCAAAATGTGAAAACCTTGTAAACACGATATCTTAAGAACAGTAACTGTGACTGATGTCATACTTAGTGTGTGGGTTGTTCATATTGAGTAGATGATCCCTATTGTTTTTAGTGGAGGTCAAAGGTCATTTGAGGTCACCAGAGGTCAAAATGTGAAAACCTTGTAAACACGATTATCTCAAGAACGGTAACTGTGACTGATGCCATACTTGGTGTGTGAGTTGTTCACATTGAGTAGATGATCCCTATCGCTTTTAGTGGAGGTCAAAGGTCATTTGAGGTCACCAGAGGTCAAAATGTGAAAACCTTGCAAACACGATATCTCAAGAACGGTAACTGTGTCTGATGTCATACCTGGTGTGTGGGTTAGTCATATTGAGTAGATGATCCCTATCGTTTTTGGTGGCGGTCAAAGGTCATTTGAGGTCGACGGAGGTCAAACTGGAAAAACCTTGTAAACACAATATCTCCAGAAGGGTAAGTGTGACTGATGTCATACTTACTGTGTGGGTTGATCATATTAAGTAGATGATCCCTATTGCTTTTGGTGGAGGTCAAAGGTCATTTGAGGTCACCAGAGATCAAAATGTGAAAACCTTGTAAACACGATATCTCAAGAACGGTAACTGTGTCTGATATTATACTTGGTGTGTGGGTTAGACATGTTGAGTAGATGATCCCTATCGTTTTTGGTGGCGGTCAAAGGTCATTTGAGGTCAATGGAGGTCAAACTGGAAAAACCTTGTAAACACAGTATCTGCAGAAGAGTAACTGTGACTGATGTCATACTTACTGTGTGGGTTGGTCATATTAAGTAGATGATCCCTATTGCTTTTGGTGGAGGTCAAAGGTCATTTGAGGTCACCAGAGGTCAAAATGTGAAAACCTTGTAAACATGATATCTCAAGAACGGTAACTGCGACTGATGCCATACTTGGTGTGTTTGTTGGTCATATTGAGTAGATGATCCCTATTGTTTTTGGTGGAGATAAAGGTCACTTGAGGTCACCCTGAGTCAAACTGTAAACACATTGTAAACACAGTATCTCTAGAAGGGTAAGTGTGACTGATGTCATACTTGGTGTGTGGGTTAGTCATATTGAGTAGATGACTCCTATTGTTTTTGTGGAGGTCAAAGGTCGTTTGAGGTCCCTCGAGGTGAAAATTTTCTAGCACATTATCTCCAGAAGAGTAATGTTGACTGATGTCATACTTGATGTGTAGGTTCCCCATACTGGGTAGGTGATCCCTATTGCTTTTAGTGGACGTCAAATGTCATTTGAGGTCACCAAAATAAAGGTTATTTGGGTTAAAGGCTTATTAATGTGGTGTTTCAAGACCAGTAACTGCAGTTGATCTCATACTTGTCATGTGAATAATTCATGCTTGTTATAATATAACCATGTGGCAAGGAATCACAAAGCCTTTTGGCTTTCTGGTTCTATAATCTAGCATATTTACACAAATTACTAGAGTATTTTACTTAGACCTAAGGAGTAGGAGTCACAGGTTACTCTATTATTTAGGAGCTATGATATTTTGACGACACAATTAAAAGTGCTTAGTGGTATTTTCACCAAATTTGACATAAGACATATGAGCAAGTGCCATTCATTTGAACTGGTAGTAAAATTTATCACAAAATTTGTGATTTATATGAAACATAAGTTTGTAGCAAATTTTACATCTGAAAAAAAAAACACTGTGAGCGATCACCACTTTCCTCTTGTGGTGCATTGATTCGAAAGTCTATTATTGTTATTTGTAACTGGTGCATAATTGTCATTGCAATGTAATTAGCACACTACAAAATAATTAACATGCATCACAGAGCCCAGTTACACACTGAACCATTTGTATGTCTATTGAGTAGTAACTTCCTTTTGCAGTTGAGAAGTAGACCAATTCAAAACACATCAAGCTTGTGGAATGTCACATGCAGGCAACCCTCCTTTTCATGGTTGGCCTGATTTTTCCGTTCCAATGAAATCATTTGACCATAGATGGTTCATTAAAACTTTGACACCACCAGAGTTGGTTGTTCTTGTTTGTTCAAGGAATCAGTGCAGAACAAGAGATAAAGGAAATCAATGAGAAGAGGGCAAGAATGACTTGAGTTTGTGATAATGTATACAAAGTAAACCTTACCACTCTGCCGGTTACATATTCTTCGAAAAGTTCTGGTTTGTTGAAGAAATAGAACGTTGCTACGGGGAACATCACGTACAATGACATCTGTGAACAATAAAAACACATACAGTGAAGGTTGAGATATGCTACTGTAAATGAAACTACTGGTTGGGTTCTTTCGAGGAATCTGCAGTGTCTAACTTGCTTGTGCCAAGGAGTGGAACACCTCTCTGTTTGTACTGGCAGACGTATAACAAAACCAACATTGTTCCAAACACAGTAACATTGATTGCAATGGAGTTACAGCAGGATTTCTGCAACTTTCTGGCAGAACGACAGAAAAATTTATTAGTAGTTTCGTTTTGGGGAAAGAGAGGAGAGCTATCAAGGCAGGTGTGCATTACACCAACAACTGTGAGAATTCACCTACAGTATTTGGTTCTTCATGATGCACCGTACAAGACATGACATTTTCTCAGTGGAAGATTACAAGGTGACAAAAACAAATTTATGCAATTTGATGAAGCCCTTGCTCTCTTTATTCAGAGAACTCTAGATAAGCTTATGAACCAAGTGGGTCCCAAACAAATTCTAAATACATCACAATGGAAGGACGACACACTTTACAGATAGATAGAGAAAGGAATGTGGCATTGATGGGCATTAAACATAGCATCATGCTTTTACAGTAGCTATGTACTCAAGTCAGTCTGGTAGGTTTTAAGTAGCTGTCAAATTAGGGATGGATCTACAGTATTACTGCATTTTACATTTGAAGCTTGCAACCCACAACTACTGTACATTAAACAAAACAAAAATTAAAAATATGTGAGGTTTCATTTTTTTTCCATGCCTGCCACAAGGAAATATAGTGACATAAAAATAGTGAAATAAAAATAAAAATAGTGAAATAATAGTGAAATAAAGTAAAGTAGTGATATAGAAGAAATAAAGTAGTGAAATAAAGTGAAATAAAATAGTGAAATAAAAATAGTGAAATAAAAATAAAAATAGTGAAATAAAAATAGTAAAAATGCTTTTCTTAGTGCCACAAGAACCTTTAATTTGTTATGTCTCATGAGCTTTTCTTCTAGAACTAGCTACTGTACAACAACTGCTTGGTCTGTATACATGCTGCCAGGAGAACAGGAATACTGTACATCAGACCTCAGGACGAATTGCATAATTACAGTACTACTGTTCACTTAGTGTGAACTTGAGAGTTACTTTTCGATGAAACTGACTGTAAGAAAATACATATCTATGACATCATCATCATCGTCCAGATTAGGAAATGTCTATCCATCAGCCTAGTAACCCTTAGCTTAGAAGTCTCAGACATGTATCACTTTCTTGCAACAAAGTAGAAACAGAAAGCTATAAATTGGTTGTTTCTGTTGTCACTGAAGATAAGTATGCAAGAATATTACTAACTTAATGGGCAAGCTGAAATGCAATCCAGATGACTGTACAGTTGTGTATCTCAAAATTTGTCTACAGCATTGCTTTCACTAGTTGCCTGTTAATTAGACTTGAAGTTCTTTGCCTGGCCACGACCAATGTACAACTTTCACAAGTACTATTTTTGACAAAGCCTAGTCGCTGCAGTACTGTACCATCCTTTGTGTGTCCAGTCCACGTTTGATTTCATGGTGATGCAACAGCTACTCAGCCAGCCATTCCTCACATGATATCATCCATGTTTATGCCTTCTCGACAGGAACATAACCTAACCACTATGGCATATCTGGATATCACGTTAAGACGTTCTATCATGCATACAAGGTCTTCTCGAGACATGACTTTAACACATTATGTGCATTTTGTGAGGACTAGGTGGCTCGATATACAGAACATTGCATAGACTTACATACAACACATACAGTAATCCTCAAACAGGCATGTGCAATATACAGTAGTACAAGGGAGGTTCAATGGAAGGTTAATCCATGCTAATCCTATTACACTTTCTCTGGTGTGATAAAGAGATGAGTACAGCTCAGAGCATCACTTTTCAGTGTGAGACCTCTTACTTCTAGCAGTGTCCTAGCAATTTTTATTCACAGGTCTGCTTACACCCTATGAAAAGGATTACTGTACAAGTACAGTAGTACAAGCTTTGATGTGAGATTCATTGATGACGGTCAAGCTAGGATCCCAGCCTCACAAATCAAAATTACTGGTTATGTCTTTGGAATCAAGACAGACTAGTCTATTGTAGGAGAATATTAAAGATACACACAGTAGACCTTTTGCCATATGCAAATATTCAAAACATAACCTTTTTCTGTAGCATTTTATCAATAGCTGCACTTTCTCAAGTTCCAGAATGTGTATCCTTGTTCAGCAAGTTACACAGTTATTGTCACAGGCATTAGAAGTTGCAAAGCACTTTTCAAGAATAATGATTGGCATTGTTATAGCTAGGGACAAAATGTTCCGATCTATTTACGATGGAGGAAGAAACATGGACTATGTTAAGTTACTAGTACCCTTCAAGTCCATTGAACCTGTAAGCGGTGAACAAAACAGGTGATCGTAGTGGGATGTACAGTACAGTATGGTACTTCAAAGGATGGAGTTTCTGTTGTATCCACTTACTGTAGTACCTGTCAATTGCACCTCCTTGTTATATAGTACAAAGACATTGCAAGACATTAATTGCCAGAAGATTTAATCATCATTCCAACCCTCCAATTGTACTTAACTAACCCTGTACACAGCAAAACTTATTTGATAGCCATTGCCTCCTATACATATGCAAACACTCTGGTCCCCAAAACATACATTGAAATGATCATGATATGCAATTAGCAACGATACGTGTAGAAGTGGACGGTAACAGCTTCAGTACCAAGCAAAATCATACCATTTGATCGCCTTCATTAATAATTGATTACACAATGTGCAAATAATATAATGTGAAGAAATTATGTTATGGTAACACGTTTATGTCACTGAATTGAACTTGTTAACAATCAAAATCTTTTTCAAAAAATGCATAAGTTGGATTGGGTATTCCCAAACTATATCATCAGCAATGATAAAAACAGATCCTGGCAAACACCTTGCACCTAATTATGAAAGTAAGGCCTGCTTGCCACTTGCATTATTAACTTATGACTGGCTGTCAAAAATCGCAGGAAATAAGGTCAATTAATTGATCCATGGACCTGTGCACAATGTCACTCATTTCAAGTTCGTCCGTCATTCCACATTGGGGGGGGGGGGGAACATACACAGCTTGCTCAGCTCAGATCTGAGCTGACAAACAGCTGGATTTTTCCATTTAAACAGTTCACTGACTTGCTTTAAACTACAAAAGTACTGTAGAATGCACATACAGAAGTGTATATTGAATGTCCCAAATTGATCTTTTATTATGCAAGGTTACAATGTTTGTGTACACAAATGGGAGTGGCAGTGATTTCACTTCTGGACAGAGTCTTAGATGAAACAAAACAAATGTTCAATGATTTTGTGTGACATTGCATGTAATGGTAATCAGCACTTGACCATAAATTTACAGCTGAGTGGCGACTCGTCAGTGAATTTCTAGGTCACAAATGGCAAGCTGTATGTTGACACATGATTGATCAAAAATTTGGTCACATTTGTGACTGATTTAGTCATTGTGTACAGCAATGTACTTAACATGGTTATTTCTACGTTTTGCTGTTCAAAACAGATACAATACTGAGTTTTACCTTAAACCTGCGGTGGGGAACCTCCGGCCCGCGGGCCGGATCCAGCCCGCAAGCCAAATTCATGCGGCCCACGAGGCGAGCTACAGAATAAAATTTTTAATTTCAAAACAACGGAAATATAACGTAATGGCCACCTGTCCATTCCAAAGTGAGGAAAAATTGCATTTTGAGAGGGTTTCGAATGGGTCCAAATAGAGTCGTAGAGGCCATTTGCTGCGATCTGAGGGGGTCTATGAAACAAAAATTTTCTCAGTACGCTCCGCACCAACTCATGGTGGCGCTCCGCTTAGATTGTCTACTCATACGGCCCGCAAGCAATGCTGTGATCATCAAAGTGGCCCTTACTGGGGAAAAGGTTCCCCACCCCTGCCTTAAATAATGAGAAGTGAATTCACAAAAGGCACATATAATTCAACGGAATCATACATGAACAAAGCACCATCATGAACCTGGCTACAGGGTTACAATATTAAGTTGTGCAAGAAGTTTTTTTTGTTTTCCTCTTGCCATTTTGTACCAGCACTTCACAGACTGCAGATCCATTTAAAGACTGGAATTTTCATTCAAGCATCTTCCTTAAAACACAAGAAATATCTACTTCCTTATGATACAATAGAATAGTTGAAATACTGTAGAGAAAGATTTTCTCCCACCTGTCATGGTCAGTCCTACAATGTTCATGCCCGTGATTGTCAATTCAACAATGCCTGCTCCATTCAAATGAATGCATATTATGCATTAATCATTGCTCATGCTACGTTGAATGTCAGCCTAATGTTAGTTGCATATCACTGAATGCCTAATACCAGCACCAGCCATATTCTCTGGATTGTAGTTTTGCAAATCCATGTTTAAATTTCAACTACTGAAATGTAAGTTCAATAATTATGACAAAACTAACAGGAAGGAGTTAGCATAGTTTACTGTAGTAAAGAGTGAAATGTATCCCATGTTTTTCTTTGTAATGTCGAGATGCCATGCTGGCCAACTGCCTTGGATGTAAATGAGTATAATGTTGAGTGTAAACACTATGGTAAACAATTTATTCTCACTCCCGAGTAGGCTAAATGTACTTTAACTTTGTGTAGTACTGGGAAAATTCCCAAATCACTCTGTTAACAAACTGATGTTACAAAATTCCAATGTATAGACATTCTTAGGTTAACAATGGGACTTTTACAAAGCCTGGGAAATCATATGCAAAGGACATTCATTTGGAAGGAACAAGAACAGTATCCATCCTCCAACAAGCAATAAAAGGCATTAAAAGTAGAGCCCCTCATGGCTTGTCAAATACCTAGAGTTATAAACTGGACAAGACAAGTAATCACACATGGTACATCATGTTAGGCTTTCTTAAATATGTGGTTCATGGAAAGTTTTACTGACAATGTGCAATATACAAAAAATGAATGTTTATGAGTGCAAACGAGTGAGCTAAAAGACTGGACATTCCATTCTATGTGAAGTTGAGTTGAAAAGAGTGCTGAATCACTCAACAAATGAAATTACACATATCATTGCACAAATGGAAAACATTCACTATTTTATACAACACCTCTACTCATGTGACATGCATCTAGAATGGAGATGACTTCATTCAGAAGTTGCAGAGTGAAACCCTGATTGACAATCCAGTTTTGTTTATGACTATTTATCGTTTTCAAGATATGACTTTTCAAAATTTAATAATGTGGAGTGTTGCACAGTGCCACATTTCTTTTGTAAACAGTTTATATGTTGTCTCTTAATTGCTGGGTCTCTATCACACTGGTACGTGATATTGATATTTTTGAAGAAAATATATGTTTCTAAAATAACCTCTGGGAATACAAACTTCTCAATTGTCCTTGAACTAAAGATTAAGTAACAAAGAATTCACTAACAAAAGACATACAGACGAGTAGGAGTCCATCTCTTGACATCACAAATTTGCAGTCTTTGCCGATGTTTACTCATGATGCAGGTGTGAGGCAGAAATTTACCTGTAAAATTGTCAATATTTGATGGATTTTTCTGGAATTTGTAGCTATTTTTAACATTTTTAATGCTTTTCACTACCAGTAGTCCATGCCATATTCATGTCACATGGCTTTTAAAGACAAAGACACATCACCCCATTTTCAATTCTTCCAACTACTTCTTCTAGTCCCTCCCAAAGTCTGTCTTAAATTCCTCAACATGTATAATCAAAGTAATGGATCCCTGTGTAATATGAGCTACTCTTCATCTCTCAAATTTGATGTCAATTAAAAAGTAGAACCAGTTGAGAATTTTGCTACCCCCAAACTAAACCAAAACTACATATTCGATGATGAGTTACTGCCTTTACCTCAAAATTGCAGTCCCAAAGTTTTGCTGCTGTTTATTTCCGCTATGGAGCTTTATTGATTGGTGGTTATTTGTGCATACCACAATACAGGAATTGCGACTCAATAGCGTGGGTTAGCAATAGCAGCATGTATAGTGTATACACTCTTCATGTAATGATTGTCATGCTGACTGGTAAGGTGAAATTTGGCAGGTTTACATTGTATCATTAATGCTGGTTAAAATAACAGATTTACAGGTACAATCCACAGCATATTGGATCAAAGTACAAGCAAAATTGAATTTTAGACTTGTGAAACAAGATAATAAGATTTGTAAGGATTTTGAATTTCCAGCACCTAGAAATTCCAAGTTTTTACATAAGATGCGAGAAGTTTTATACATCCATGCTACAGTAATGTTACGTATGGCCACTTTAACCACCATAGTAGGCATCTCCAGCATTAATGCTTGGGATGCCTCTGCTATGCATAACAATATGGCGGTTCGTTCTTAGTTTCCGGTGTTTCTGTTAATTAGTGGGCGAGAGCTGCCTGAACCTGCGTCGGGAGAAGGTGTTCAAGTTTCTATTTCTTTTCTATTGCTTTTGTGTTGTTGTGGAGCCGGTGCAACTTTGCCTTGTATTTATGTTTTTTTGAGGGAGACTTTGGGGTTCTGTAAGTACAGTAGTTGTAATATCATTTCATTTCCTTTCCCCACTCTTTGCCACCAGCCTGATATTTATTTTACTTGTGTTCCTAAATTGTTATCTCCTTTGTTACGGTGTAAGACACCAGGTCAATTCGTCAATTATAGTTTCAAAAGTACTCAACTTTCTTGTCTTCAGTTTTTCTGTTTGTTATTGCCTCCTCAATTCCCGCAATCTCCAACCCACTGGCCGTAACAGTAATTACCCCTAAACTACATTGCACAGGTCTAGGTCTATGGCTAACATGTCTTTAAAGAGCCCTTCACGTTTTCACTGAACATATAGATTTACAACAACTTGACCTTTTTGCCTATGTTAATCACGTATACGGTACAATACAGTAGCCTAGAATACCGCAGTCTACAGGTGAAATAGGCCTATTCCCAACGATTGAAGAGCAAAGGCCTCGCCTACTGTACATATAATTATGATGAATGCAAAAGGCATGTGGATTGAATACAATACACATCGAAAATGTTAGTTTCCCTGTCGTTTCATCACCTTGAAAACTTCCAGTCGCCAATTCCCCATGATGTGGAGCAGAAAGACTTCGTTTGCATAGGAGAAGTCGTTGGTCAAACAGAACCATACGCTATTACAAGATTTTGTTCGGACATAACGATTAGCAAATAGACGATATTGATGTGCACAGCCTCAATGCATTGTGTGTGATACTGTGTGTGATTATTACCCAACATATCCTAAGTCGACTGTACATAATGTTACCAATTGTGCGACACACACATTACAATTACGCAATGAAATGTAGGTAACCAAATATTGCCTACAATAAAATGCTAGATATTGCACATACTTATCGCTATTGACTCTTGAAATAATCAATGGAAAAGGAGCTGCATTTAGAAGGAGATGCACTAACCCAACCGCGTGAATTTCTCGCCCACCTAGCCTATGTACGGGAAGGGGTGGGTGTTGGGGTGCATGGGGGTTGGGGATGCTTGTCCTCACTTTATTGCAGCGCATATGCTGGTTTTCCATATTGATAAACTTTAGAGTATAAGTGGTCATGTAAACCACTATTAAAGGAGTATCATCCCTGATTCAGGAATAGGCGCTGCAGAGTCTTCTTGGGCTGGAAAGTTTCTGTTCCTTGGTCTTTCTCCACCGCTCAAGGAACATTCATATATTTACTGTACTGCTCTTCCGGTAGGGTATTACTCCCCTCATTGATCGATGCCCTCACATAATTATATCGAGTGTCCAAAGTCTTTCCGGAGGAGGGAGATCATATAGGGAAACGCGATTAGGCTAGATGAGTACATATCCTCGGTTGGGTATAATTAGGCGGCAGCTCGAATTGTGAGGAATGTGTCAAAGGAGGGGCATTCATTCGCCGAGAAAGACTTTGCAAAATCTAAGTCAGGTTAAGCCTTCAGTTTGGGCTACGTACGTCAAGGATTTTGAAACTAACCACCCCCTGTCAATTTACAACCCATAAAGACCTCAGCTGAAGCTGCAGTGGCGGAGCTGCCATATGGTCAGGACGCGATCCCCTGCCCCCCCCCCCCCCCACACACACACCGACTCAAATGGATTAACGGCGTCCATTTTAGCTTTTCACAAAAGGGATAAAGTAAATAGAAAAAGGAAAGAATGAGACAAACTGAAGGCGAAGGTAAAGAAAATGCAAGTTTGAGTAATTCAGCTGAGCCTAACACATACAAGGAATGAATGATGAATGGTGGCTGAATTTTTTTTGCCTTGTCAAATTTAATCATGTATACAGTATTCATCATAAAATGTGCAAATCTTTATCACACCTTTTCATCAATAAAACTCCCAAATTAGATTAATTTTTCATCCAAGGAAATGTTGACAATATCATTTTTGGACTATACATTCTGAGCCTGGGAAGGGCGATTTCCAGCAATCTAAGGGTGGGGGAGGGTAACGTTTTTCTGGTACGCTCCAAAGATGCTAGCTCCAATTTAAGATACTCTTCAAGCAATTCTCAGTTCAAAAATTCTGGCTGCGCTAAAGCAAAGAGGGCATACTCTTTCTCCACATCAGTATCACACTGTATCACACTCGTTGATGTCCCCTCATCCATGTCCTTGGGTCAGTCAGAAAACAAATCTAGCTGCTCTCACAGCAGCGCACTTAGACCTTCTTGAGACCCTGCAAACAAACAGTGTGACTCCACTGCCCAATGAAGAAAAAAAAGACAAAAAAAAGACATGTTCATCACCATCCAAAGATTTGTCAAGTGATCCAAAATATATTAAAGAGGATGCATAATTTATGATTCCTTTATCACCTCAACCCATCTGATATGTATTAGCATTTTCATAGATTTACTTTTGCACCGTTTCCCGCCATCTAGAGAGTTTGAAAAGTCCAGATTTTCTTCTATGAGGATCCACTCCAATCGAAGGTAGCACTCCGCTTAGATAGTCCTTATGGGTTCCTACACAGGGGGCTGTAACAACTGGTCATTTGACGCCATCTTGCCTGGCGACCTTACTGATCCTTTGTGATACATGATATCAATTTGATGTTACACATGCTTGTTTTCACTGGATAAGTTCAGATCATGTATCACCGTTTGACCAACTTGCACGTATGTACATAGGCCTACAATGTTCGCACATGTGGGGGCGAAATCTCTAAAACCCTTTAGTAGTCCTGCCAGCACTCACTCCCCCCCCCCTCCTCAAGTGTCTTTAAAAAGCAGTGGGTATTTCTATGAGACACCCCCCCCCCTCCCCTAAAATTCCTCTCTGACTGAAACTGCTAGCTCCGCCACTGTGAAGCTGCTACTTCAGAAAGGATATGTGGCTGTTAAAGATGAAAGTGGAGGGTGGGGTGGCGCTGGTACACTATCTCACGCAACGATACCCACAAGAACCTGATGAGATTTTTGTAGGGAATGCCCTGAGGTATAGATGGCTTGTTGCATGTGCCCCTGAGAACCATTTTAACCTTTTACGTGAAATAAACTTACTTTTGATGTAGTAATGCGACAAGACTGGTTCTTATTACCAAAGTAGACCGGTTCATGCTCTCTGTTTGTTTTTGTTAGCTTCAGATGATCGGACAAAGATATTATGATACACATAGGGAATATAAGCCAAAACTTGGTCTATGAAAAGCCTATAAAATTCCTTAAATAAGCTGAAAATTTTAAGAACTTCGGGCTGACCGTCTCCGGCAGTAAAATTTCCTACAAAGAAAATATTGCACTGGGTTAAAAAAAGAATGAAATTTTATTTCAACACTAGAATTACCTGTAAGAAACGATCTTCTCAAGACCTAAAGAGAGGAGAATTTGTTTCACGAATGCAAGATTGAAAGCAAAAAATTTTCACCAGGTCATGTTCTGTATTGTTGAGTTGGATAGTGTACCAGTGCCTACCCCCCCCCCCCCCACACACACACACACACCCCTCACTTTCATTAATTCGTGAAAAGTGTGTTTAACTTTCAAGCGAAAATCAGCCACAAGACAGAAAAGCACGTTCAGATTTTTAAACAAAATCTTTCCTGAATTAATTCTGATAAAGACTACATTCGTTGAGATCCCGGGCTTTGCCCTATTGAGGCTTACAAGGCCTTCGCCCTGCATGGACCCTCCCTAGATAAATCCACCCACACTTAAAAACACTGTCCGCCGCCCATTATTAGCTAATTTGTCACTTCCGTCACAAAATTTTCCTCATAAAAAAAACCACAAGCAATATGTATCTCAGAGAAAATGGTTAACTTCACATAGAATTTAAATTGCAGAGTGAAACACTGACTCACAATTCCATGGAATTGTGCTAATATCTATTCAGGTAATTAAACTATTTCTGTAATATAGTTTTCCAGTAGTTAATGAAAACGCAAAACATGATATGGGGTGTTACTTATAGGCTAGTGTCAGTGTTTCGTTTGAATACATTAAGTCTCTTAATTACTGGGTTTCAAACTGGTAAGTGGATATCAGTATTTTGTAAGAGGCAATATGCTTCCAAAATGAAACCCTCCTGGTGAAAAAAAAATCCTAAGTGTCTTTAAGAATAACCTAAGAAAAATCATATGAGTATCTCCTTGTGGACGTCAGAAACTTGACTGTTTGGCTTATATATATTCATTCATCATATAACTATAAAAGAGAAATTTATTGTCACATCGTCAATGTTTGATAGATCTTGATGGAAATTGTAGCCATTCCAAGCGGTTTTAATGATTAATTAGGTCAGTACTCCAAAATATGTTTTTTTTTTTAATGTCACATGTACTTCTTTAAGTTTCCTATTGATGCATGTCTGTTTGTATATTATGGGGAGCTGAAACGTCATCATCTATAGTGTACTGGTCTAGTTAAACTGTTTATTTTGATACTACAGTTTTGATAGGCTCAGAGAACATTGCAATTTTTTCTCTCCATTTTAATATAATTTTGGTCCTAAGTAGTCTCATATGGAATCATACACCTGTCATGTGATCATGCTCAGCATCTAGTATATGTGAACTTAGTTTTGCATCCCACCTGCACGGGACGACCTACTTTTTTTTCCCCAGGACTAACGGGGGCAATCCGGTTTTTCAAAAAAAAAAAGTTTAAAAGTCTTCTTAGCTACAGGGCAACGTGGCCAAGGGACACAGGCCAATTAGGGTCTTTTCTTTTATGATATTCGGTCACGATTATAAAAAAAAAATTCAAAAGATCCAGTCATTTGGGGATTTGGTGTGTGGCTTAATTCCGAGAAGCTGATTCGTCCATCATAGTGGCATGATTTACACTAATTCGTCGTGAAAAAAAAACCAAAAAAAAAAAAAAAACAAGCGCACGGGACAATTATTGATAATCCTCCATCAATAAAGGTATACGTATGCATGGAGAAGTCCTTTGGGCGGTCAGGTTGCTACGGACGTTAGGAAACTTTAACGTGTTTCTCTGCGTCACACCACATACTCTTGCCACAAGTAATGATGAAAAGATAACGAAGTACTCATGTGTTCACGTCCTTGTTCGTACACTGATGAGGTACAATGTGCCTTTTAACTCTCAGGGATCCAAGGGCCTCGTGAAGGTAACCCCACGAGAAAACAAAAAAGAAAGCAAAAGAAGAAACAAATGCAAGGACAGCTATGGCAAATAAAAATAAACATAAATGAACCGCACTACCCCCTTTAATCATTGTTTGTTAGATTAGAATGGATGTTGCCAAGATCAGTGCATCATGTTGTTAAATCTAAGCAAGATTATTTTCAAATAATGATGCAAAAAATGTCTTTTTTTATTATCTTTTATTTTCAATGGAATTATTGTAATCCCCCTCCCCCACCATGTCATATCATGTCACTTCCTTTTCATTCAGTTCTGTTTTTTTTTTTCGAGTAGTAACATTTTTTCATAGCTTTATAAGAAATTTGATTAAAATGAAATACACCCTGGATTAAATGAGCCAAATTATCCTACATATACGGAGATTAAATGTCCCAGACGGTCCTTGTTTTGGACATGAATGTATAAAAAATTAACATAACACGCAAACAATTCTTAAACTTTGCCAGCGAACACATCACCGTTGTAACCAGTACATTTCAGCCCATGTAGCTCACTTCATTCCATTGTTGTCTATGTACGTCTATACCGTTGAAGTAGTAGGCCTATTAGTAATTACCTTATTGTTCAACCTGTAAGGAACCCACGAATTTTCAATCTGTTTCATCATTCTCGAGCCCCTATCCCCATTGCGGCTAAGTTCCCATGATGTGGTGATGCCCAAACATCTTGCATTCGTTCTCACTCTTCCTGACCATTGGTTGAAGCCAAGCTAGCAAATATCTTGTAAACATATCTGCTATATACTCTTTACCAATAATATCTTCACCGATCATCGCTGTCACGTATAAACTCACGTGCAGCTTGTTATTACATCTGATATTAGTGATCACTTGCTTATTTGTCTCGTTGCACAGGATGGTCTCAAATACAAAGTTAAATCTTACATTATCTGTCATACATGGAGGCGCAACATTACTGATGAGAACATTGACTCTCTTAATTACGTATCACACCAGGTTGACTATAGTCTTGTCTATTCACTAACAATGCAGATGCTTGCAATTGCTTCAGTAATGCTGTCATTCATATTCTTCATAAAACTTTTCTTATTAAATCGATCAAGATCTAAGATAAACCCTACCCTAGAAATATTGTAAACATTGTGGGATGCTTAAGTTAACCTTGAGCAAGAAAGGATTGAAATGGGTGTGTGTGGGGGGGGGGGGGGTATGACTCTATTATGGTTGTATACGTTCTCTACATAGACTGACACCTCATATGACACCTCCCTGCTCTGGCCTTGTTAATTTCTGCTAAATTTGTTTATTTCTTAGAACATGTTTGGAAAATTTACACTTCCACTAAAATAAGGTATATTGCTGTTATATATTTTTTTATTTCAGGTTACAAAAAGTGGGGGGGGGGGGTTCAAATGTGTTAGTGTCCCCTCCCCTCAAAAAAGTGGAGTGGACATGTCCCTCGTCCCCCAGTCGACTTCCATGACATACAAAACACGACAAGAATCCGGCATGCACCAGCGTGCCAAGTCTGCTCCCCAGCTTTCACAGTAATATTGGTCCCATCGGATTCGGATACATTTATTGATGGAGAACTCATAAATCCATCTTCAATTTCTCCATTTAAAAGCAAAATTAAATGTTACTTAATTAGCATAGCCTACGTTTTAGTAAGGACTTTCTCGTTAACATAGAGGGAGGGTGGAACTTGGGTGTGAGGATCCAAAATTTAATTTTATTAGTATCCAAAATGCTATGGATTGTACCTCGAAATCTGTTATTTTAACCAACATTTACTTGAATGATTAACAATACGATGTAAAACTGCCAAAGTTCGCGCACTTCATTAACATTAGCATGACAATTATCACATGAAGAACGTACCTTTGAAACAAATCCTGTGCCTAAACCTACAGCACAAACATGTAAACAAGCTATAGCAACAAAAATGGTCAGGAAAAATCCATTGAAGATCTGTAACAGTCGGCGGAAACTGCGAATAGGATATGCTCTATAGGCCTAGCCTACCTCTCCTATGCAAATGCAGTACCGTAAGTTGACCAAAACAGGCAAGGGCGACTAAATGAACAGTGTCTCAACTTTCTTTTCAGTCATTTCAGGGCACTGTAGTAAAAGCGTTTGTCCAGCTTATTAAGTATTAAGTCATTGCATTTTATGGCTTATTTTTTTAGGGGTGCGCGAAGTTTGGTAGTGCGCGAAGTTTGGTGTATGCACTAGTATATAGTGTTCTGTGGCCGTTTAGTTTACTCGCTGTTCTTTGTGATGTCTGTATAGTATTCTGTTCCAGATTCCTGGACATTGCCACAAAAACCAACCCTTCGACAACACCTCCCTTTAGGCCTACCCCACCCCTTTTCATGGTCGTGAAATCCTGAATGAAATACTATATAGGCGGCCTGCTTCTGTTTGCTGTTGTTATTCTTTAACTTTAATTGTTATTCTGTGTTAGATGACACAAAATAAACTACTAAATGCAATCAGACTGAAATCAAGCAACATTGTGATTGATTTCATGCCCCTCTTCAAATACCGTGCATCTAGGAAAACCTAGGATCTCCCTCGAAGTAGGAACTTTCTTAATTGTTCATGGCCGGTTGGGGTGGAGTGGGGGTGGGTAAGGGAGAAATTTCCTCTTTTCCTTGTTGTTTATAACTTTTGTTTATTCCCACGGGAGTGTCCTTGTTTTTTAAGTCCAGAAGGGTTTTTAAGAACACTTCCATTCACAACACCATTTTTTTGTTATTTGTAATACTCGCATATGTATCTATGTTTTGTTGTGAAGAAACAAATAAATGGAATGAAATGTATATTATACTTCTGCAGAAATCTCGATTCCATGGCAATATGCTAATTTCTTAGTGACGGGCTTTACAGCTGACGCGCTATGGTACGATATGGATAAATGTATGGCTGTACTGGATGTGCAACACTTTCTGTCGATCTCTTGAGGAGCTCACCGAAAGGTAGGTAGCGGCGGTGATCGCATTCATTTGTTGTTGTGACTTAGCACAGCAATTTCCAGAGTGTCAGTGTTACGTACGTACACAGTGTGAACACACATATGTTTGCGTGAGGTGACCGTTATGCGGTAAATGAGTTGATTTTTGCACCGGCTTCATTGTGTGCAGCTTCCCGAAAATTCGTAAGTAACCCAGAATTAAAGTCTATTAAACGAATTATATTTCACAATTTGCTGGCCACTGTCATGGCTGCCTCGGTCGGTACAGTAACTTAGGTTAAATTAGGCCCAAGCCCCAATTACACTAAATCATGAATTAGCTTAACCTTAGGGCAACTTAGGCCCCTGGACCTCACTTGATAATAATAACATAATTCATGGAACCTACGTTTGCTGACAAGCAGTGAGACAAGCAAAGGCGTAGGACCCAGCCCAGCCTTAGTCCTACCTAACGTTAAGCGTAGCATAATTGCAAAATCAGTGTCGAAGTCAGTGTCAGTTGTCACTCTGTTTCGCTGCCATTGTGTTATGCTATGCCAGTACTGATGGCAGACCATCACGACTTAAGTTAGGCGCGGAAGGGCTAGTTAACTGCTGTTTTAGGCCTAGTGATAGACCTTAAGTAGATGCCTGAATTTATTTTGGAGTAGCCTTAGGCTAATCCCAGAATACCGTGCCACAGGCCCAAATAAAAGCACCCCAAAAATCACAGTTCCTAGGCTACAGTACAGTATGTGCAGTGGCCTAGACCTAAGCTACATGGAGGTGAAGTTACTTTGAGAAGGACAGAGCATGTGTTACTGGCCTAGGAACATTACATTCTGCTGTCACAGGTTTGTTCTGAAAAGTGACTACTATGTGGCAAGGCCAACATAACACTACCACTCACCTAGGCCTAGTGTGTGTAATTGTAAAGTTAAATTGAAAAGAAAATAGAAAAGGGCTTGACTTTGGCAAAGATTTTTATCTTTAATGACCTTGGCCCTAGTCTGTTTATATATCGTGCAGTCAATATCCAGTCAAAACATCCCCAGACCAATTGTCCTCAATCTTTATAGATCTACCAAAGGAAGCATGTGGCCAAAACATTCCCACTTTTTACCATTTAATGTCCCGGTGGAATCACACAAAATCATTCCTGCTTGTAATAGAGAATTTGAGCCTATTTTAGGAATCATAATGAACCTTCAGTGAGGAGACGTGATGAACTTGAAAGCGGAGTGTAAGGATGGATTCAAACCTATTGAAGTGTAACAATTTCTTAAATAAACTAAGTTGATTGATCTGTCACTGGCAGATGTTCAGACGTTGCACATGTATATTGTGCAACAAGTACTGCTGTAGCATATAAGCCTACTGATATATTTCCTGAAAACTACTGTATCAGTCATATTATCAATGCAACAGTGCTTTAGAAGACTACTGTGACACTGTTAGTGAACTCCCACAGAAGATTTGACACTGGGACATTTGGTATAGGGATGATTTGACCAGTGGCAGGGATGTTTTGGCGTGGGGATGTTTTGGTCTGGGGACATTTTCATTTTTGGTCTGTTGACATTTTGGTCTGGGGACTGGTAAGCCATGCAGCCTGCTGCTTAAGAAATTAAAAGATATGTGTTGACATGCATCTGCATTTACTTTTTTTTATGTAGATAAACAGTCTGGGCAGTGAGATGATATTTGTGCAGCAATCATTTGCAGGTAGATCCAGTGACATGCAGGTAGCTAGGATTTGTTGCACTTAATAGCAACCATGTTCAACATATAGTGCATGTGAAATTTTGATTTTAATTTTATTCTCAAACACATATCTGTGAGAATGGATTACTTACAAACATTGCCCTTGTTCTTGCAACCACAAACTTTTTGATAGCCCTTATCAAATAAATACCAAATTGTTGCATTCAGACTTCCATAGACGTAGCCACACAACCCTGCCCAACCTGCTCACTCATATTTTGCACCCCCTTTGGGGGGTCTTCACAGTTAAACATCTTCATTTCCAAGTACAGTTTTGTGAGGCTCACACCACCAACATTTGGTTTGAAAAGGAGCTGAAGACTTTCAAGGGGACTACAGATTTTTAAAGGGGGGGTGGGAGCTAAGGGGGCTTCCTCTTTACTAAGTGGAACTCTGCTATAGATTGGTGCAGAGAGTATATACTAAGAGAGTGTGTGACTTTCAAACTCATCCCAGATTGGCGGAAGAAACACTTGCCAGGCCTACTTACTGCCATATAGGGTGTGTCATTTTGGTGGAAAAGATATGAAAGAACTAGGGTTAATTCCATTGTAATACACAGAGACAATGCCCTTGTTCTTGCAACCACAAACTTTCGACCAATCTGTACAAAACAAATGTGGCAAAATATTACATTCAGGGAATGATGTCTTTTGACATGATATACAGTTGAATAGTAAAGTCCAATAACAGCCATTCCCTGTGAATTTTGTTTCTCTAAAACAAGGATTTTCTCTTGGAGAAATGAGAGGATAATTGGAGCACTCTTTGAAACAATTGTTTTGTTTGGTGGAAGAACAAGTTTGAAGTACTGATAAGATGTTTTTGACAAATCGTAGAATGTAACTTTTACATAATTTAGAAATGAAGTTGATGCTTTGCTAGTTAGACAATACTTTCTTGGTTCATGAATGATGTGCCAATTCATTCCATCACTGCCTGGTGTAACAACTTCATGCTGTAGTTCCATAGGTCTGGTCGAATTTCTGTCATTGAGAAGTTAAATAACGTGGACAATATTCTTATTCGCTCATCTGTTAGTACTAAATGTATTGTTAAACTTCTTGAACCCAAGGATGTCAATATTACTGCTATAAAGAAGCAACCCACCTTTCCATGGGATAACATATGGAAATTAACATTCAACACCTTCCTTGACAACAAACTAATCAATTTTTGATATTGTTTATCACATAACAATCTGTGTACTGGGAAAAGGATCAGTGATTGTGGCATGGGTAATGGTACAGTATCTGCCCTTGGCAGCTATGTAATGAACTTGGGACAACCAACCACTTTTTCTGGGAATGCCCAAAAGTAAAATTAGTTCCAAAGTGGACCAAGCAAGTTGTTCATAGTTTGACTTCATGGTTTAAATGCCTCTTTTCATATTAACCTGTATATTGGGGTTCCCTAGTAAACACACACCAAAAATTTAGTTTATTAATTCAGTCATGTAGTTTTATGGAACTTTCTATGTTACAAAGTTTGTCATTTGGAAATCAAGACACCTTCATATCTTTGCGAAAGACATACAAAGTGGACATGTCATCATCTCAAATATTGAAAAGAAAATCAAGACAAGAGTTAAAGCAGACTTTTTCTGTCTTGCTCTGACTAAATTTTAGAAAAGGGAGACAGTGGACAAGTCCTTTGTTTGTATAAAAGAATCAAAACCTTTTAACAGTTGTTTGGTACCTCACAATTTGAAAAGTTGAACTAAGAGTATGTGCTAACATTGGCTGCAATTTACTATTCTTTTCAGCATTGCATTGTATATTTGAATATACAGTGTATTGCATCTTTCATATATATACAGGACTACAGGTATTCGTGAAATGTAGAGACAAATGTACAGCCAAAGTAGTAGCAATAACTACTGTGCTTATTTTTTCTGGTATTAGGTATATGTATAAATGTATTTGTGTATATCTAATTACATTTTTATTTCCCCTTTAAGGGTCTTTTTTGTTCACATTGGATGATTATTGAAATAGTGAACCTTCTGGGTCACCTTAAATAAAGCAAAAAAAAAAACAGAATGTAGAGAGTTGTCAAATTTGATTCTCTCTCTTTTTAACAATTCGTGAATGAATTTTCAAATGTTTCATCTATTCAGATTCAACCATTTTACTCACACTGTCATAGGTCACTGCTTACTGTAGACTCTCATGACAGGTTGTAGCAGTTTGCATCCATTGCGGTCGTGCTCCTGCCATGGTAATACTATATTCTCTAGCATTGGAAGGGGCTAACGATTTTTCATGATAGACACTTTGAGTAAATAAACAATTGGCAACAAACTCAAGATGCAGTGTAATAGTGCATGGATTTATTGAGATGACCAATTTCCCTTCTCCTGAATTACCCCTCCTGGGTACCAATCATCCAGAAACTTTGCTGATTGAACAAATAAACATAGATCTATCAGATAAATTTGTCTCAATCCATCCAAGTTTCTCCAAAGTCAAAGTGGAGTTATCCTGATACTGTAGATTTCAGTGGATTGGGTTTTAACAGCTCTAGATTTTCCACAGGCAGAGTTTATCACTTTGAAGGTGAGTAGCCCAGTCACTTTTTTTTTGCCAAGATTGCCAATGGGGGAGGTGGGGGAGCACTTGGGGTATCACAATTTTGTCAGTGTTCTCCCCTGATAGCTCTGACACTGGGTAGAATCCACAGTATCTTTTTCATATGAATAGACACAGTGCATTATATTCTGTAATCTGTAGTAATAGGGATGCTCTAGATATCCGGCCTGTCTGGACTATCTGGCCATGCAGTGAAATAAAATCCATTTCCGGCTGGACTTTTTCCCATGTCCGGCCAGATATTTCCAACATGTTGTTACAATTGTCTGCTCAGAGGTTATAAAATGTCAGAGCATCTTTCTCAAAGGTCTTAACTGATCTGTTTTGTAATTTCATAAAATGGCTGCAGAATATGCAGCATCATTTCCACAAAATCCCATTTCTTGGCACATAAAATAAGGACATTGCCTCACACAACAGAATTTGTTAATACTTGTGAAGTAGCTTAAATCACTTTACATGTCTCTTTAAAAGATACAGACATTTTGGTATGCAAGTCACTGTTCTTCTTTTCAGGAAATATCTTACAAAATTTTAAAAAATAAATTATTTTAAAAATGTATTAAATTACGATCCTGGTGCTAGAAATCAGTCCAATCGACAAATGTGGTTTGTATGTTTATTTTGCACTCTGTCTTGTCGTGAGGTTCTTGCCTTTTGGTGATAAACCCTTAGTTTCATTAGGGAGTGGCACAAACCTTGTTTGTCAAAGAATTGCTCTGAGCAAGTTAATTGTTTGAGAATTAGTTTCCCTTAAATGATGTTGCTCCATGAATGATGTTGAGTTGAAACTGACCAAAAAATCAAAGAAATACCATTGGGCTAACTGCACAGGTGATCTTCACTTGATTTGGTGGGTCTTCAACTATAAGATTAAATTTTCTGTCCATCTTAATAACAAGTTTAACTCCCTGGTCTCTTTTCATACTTAAAGTCAATCTTCATAAGGTTTTCATAATTGCTGCACCGATGACTTTTGTATCAAAAGACCTTTGCTT
This sequence comes from Stichopus chloronotus, assembly GCA_021234535.1. Classification (NCBI taxonomy): domain Eukaryota; kingdom Metazoa; phylum Echinodermata; class Holothuroidea; order Aspidochirotida; family Stichopodidae; genus Stichopus; species Stichopus chloronotus. The sequence continues at coordinate 20,587,916 of CM037839.1, read as the reverse complement.
GGAACATTAAGAGTACAAAAAGGCAAAATAACATTTGTTTATTCTACATCATCCATTTTCAGGCCCAAATTTTAAAGTGTTTTTTACAACTAAGGAAGCTCTACCAGCACAATCAGTATGCTTAACTGATCTAGAAAAAAATCTCATGCATTACGTTGAAGAGGTTCATTGAGTTGTTTTGTGAAATTCACCAAATTTTTCTAAGCCTGTCAAGTTTCCTGAACATACTTATGACAAATGGTCAAACTAAGAGGATCTTAATGTTTCACATACAATGGAACATTAATGAATAAGTACAGTAATTAATGAGTTAATCTGGTTTTTGAAAATTTGTGACAGACACCTTACTGTACATGTTGGTACATATTCACAAGCACACAACCAATAAAAATAAGGCAAAAAAATTCAAGTTTTTTGGCAGTATTCATAACTATTGGATATGAAACTTGACTAATTATGCTAATTATAAGTATTGTCATGTGTTATATCCTTCACAATTGCCACAAATTTATTGATATCAACTCAATGAGCCCCTATAAGTTTTCTTTGTTGGTGGAGAATTTAAGTTTAGGAAGTAAAATTAATCTTGTAATTGAGCCCATAGGTGAAGTACATTTTTAGTAGATTTTGTACTTTGAAATGTGCACAATCCTTAACACTCCTTATTTTCTTCAAGCACTGTAAACATCCGGTCCGACTGGATTTTATTTGGTCTGATTTCAAGTAAGATCTGATTCCGGCTGGATGTTAAAGTTCTGGTGCATCTCTATGTACTTAGCAATAAAAAAAATGATTGAAAGTGATGCTGAAGACAGGGCTGTTTACGTGTACAGTCACTGACCCAGCAAAATGTATAAAAGGTTTTAGTAGACTTAAAACTGACAATATTGTTTTCAACACTTTCCTCCTACACAGTGAATAAAGTGAAACCTTGAGTAATGAATGCTAAACAGATGGTGTTGACACTGGATTCAGATAGATGGCCATACTAAATAAACAATTTTGTTGGCAGGTCTACGCATGGACAGATATTCTAGGAAGATTCATAAGTGTGGTATTCTCTGCCTTATGAGAGAACACCATATAGTGCTGTATGCAGCAGAGTATGCCCTGAACACAGTATTTTGCACAGTGCTGTTTTGCAGCAGGGATCTTCACAATATTCCACGTTTGAAACTCATCAGTGAGGTGTTTTTCCAGAGAAGATTCCAAGAAAGAAGAACATGTGCTGAAAGGAGTAGAAGGAAAAGAGAGATTTATATATTGAAGTTTAATATCTGGGAACTTAACCTGCGAAACAACTGAATTGCTATGTTTTGGCTTTTGACTGTGTATACATCTTATGTACACTTTTAAAAGTTACAGTAGTTTATACTTATGTCGATTGCCTTAACAGAGGACAGGCAATGTCTCTGAATGAGAAGATCTGAAACTACAGTATCCAAAGCCAGCTTCATTTTTAGCAGTTTTGGTTGGCTTTAAAAATGACCAAAGTTTTGTCCACCTATGACACAGAGTTTGCCCTGGATATTCAATGTATATATGTGGGGAAATGAAATCACACTTGTTCCAGTTATTACTGTAGTTTAGTGTGCACTACTGTGGGCTTGCCTACAGTGCGATAATTCCCAGGGAAACAGGTCTCGTGAATCATTTTGTTCATAATGTTTCTGATTATGATGCTTTTGGAGGCATCAGACTGGCGTTAAATTGGCCTTTGAACCAGATCTCAATGTCAGTGACTTTCAGAACAAAGGGTAACTGTCAGATTTGATACTGATGTGTTTATACAGTATCTTCAATGAATTCACAACTGATTGTTTTAATGGAACGCGGAGGATATGAAGTGCATATAAATTAAAATGATGCAAATCAAAATGGCTACAGGGTCTATGTATACATATGTACACCTTGTTGTATTTCTGATTTGTTGATCCTGTATTACATTGAATTCGTTCTTGTGAGTTATGATCATATCAAAATATCTTTTGATGGAATACATGGCTAATCATGGGGGGGGGGGGGGGGGAATAGATCATTTGTTGTGGCTGCTCCACAACTTTGAAACAATTTGCCTGTAGATGCTTGTTCCTGAGAGTCACTTGACACTTTTCACAAAAGATAGAAAACACATGTTATGCATATTGCATGGAAGCCTATATTTTTGAGCATGGTTTGAGCATGGTCTTTATTTCTCACATTTGCTTCTTCTTTTTTATGTTTGTTGAAGTGCCATGAGCACTTTGGTGAATTTGGCACAGTTTAAGGTTTGTTTCTTCTATTATTACATGAAAAAAGAGAATACAGTTATTCATACTGATAACAAGAGACAACGGACCAAAAATGAAATCTTTTCTAGTTCTGTCCTATGCATAAGAACTATCTGCAACGAAAGAAAAAAGAGGAATGAGATTAAAAAAAAGCAAAGAAGGAAATAAGAAAGAAACAATAGCAGTGGCTCATTTTATCAACTTTTCATGTCAGACATCCCTAGTGAAAACTCAATTGATCAGGGCTGGTACAATATTTTCTGGTTTTTTAACTTGTTTTTAAAGTTCAAGCCCTAACAGACTGAAAATCTATACAGTGCACTACCAAATACAGGAGTTTCCAAACCACAAGTGTCTGGACATGCACTGTTCAGCCTGTATTCTTCCTTCTGCCTTAATACAGTTGCTTGTGTTTCCACTGTGTACTCCAGCATGTTGTGATTGTGTTGTGCAACATTCGTAAGTCAGATGCAAATTATACTTAATGTAAGACAATTTTTTAAAAAAAGTGAAAATTAAGATTACAAGTCCTGTCTAAAGTGTACTGTAGTCATCATTTGCTGACCATGTTTGACCCTTTGTTATTTCTCTGTTTTAAATCATCACTTTGGCAAGGCCCACTGCATGGTGCAGTACAGTAATCAACATGTTGCATCTGTACAGTAGATGATCGTGGCAATATTAGAAAGTTTACTGCAGCTTTACCCAAGATGATTTCTTTGTTGTCATACACATTATTTCACAGAGTTGAATATTGCTTTCAGGCTTGTTTGTGAATGCTGTACAGCTGTAGCATGTACATTAGTTTGCCCAAGATTGACATTGATGTACTGTACTTTGTTATAATTCGGTACAGTATTCCTGAGTAGGCTACATTACTCTCATGATTGTGCTGTACAGACTGTGCATATGTGTAATGAGCTTATTTCCAAAGATGAAGAACGCCGTAAATCCAATGTGTTAGTTTGTCTGACCTTCAAATGAGTTCAGACAGCAAAATTAACCAAATATCAGGTACCAAATGTCTGTTGGATTATGGACCCGGCTGATTATCCTGAGGAAATTTTTTTTGGGAGAACAACAGTGAAATGAACGATGAACAAAATCCTTGCCCATGCCACAATCATTGTCAACACACTATATTAGTGCTGTACTGTACATATCATTTGTGCCCACATTGTTCACTGATGATAATTTGTGTATCTCCATAGTATGAATTTAATCATGAGGTGGTAGTTGTAACACTTGCATTGAAGACTGATACTTATTGTTTACATTCAGTGCAGCTTTAGTACTGCAACATGGTTTATTTTCAATTTTGTTTTTTACAGTTCATAGAAACGTTGTGTAAAAAGTCTTAGTTTAGGGACTCCTTTTGTTTGAAGAAGAAATCTCAAATATAGTAGGCCTAATTTTGGTGAAATAGAATGCTTATATGCAAGAAGAAACAAATGACTTGCAGTGAATTCAGACCAAGAAACCTATTCTCATCCCTGCAGTTGAGAGCAGAACATCTGGCGGGTCATAGTCAAAGTGGGTACACCTGTGTACACTTAGCAGTAATGTAATCAATTGTGTCAGGTACCTTAGTACCCGACCCAATCGAATACATTATTGTTATTATTGGTATTTCCACAGCACTGTACACCACATTTGGGGAGGAATCTAACTAGAACACTACATGCGCCTTATCATTGGCCCACCTATTTTCGTTGAGAAAAATAAGAAAATTAAATGTTTTGAGTTATTTGCTGTGTGTGGTAGGGGTAATTTCAAATTTGGCCATGTGACACAGTGTGTTGGCATAGCAGTTGTGTCATTTTTCACTTTTCAAGGAATTGGGCAGTCATTTTCGATCCGAGTAATAAAATGCCTAGCGGTATCCGGGTTACCTGAAAAAACACTACCTTTTAGTTTGTATATGTTGTTTACTTTTCAAGTTGCATAATTCATTGGTTCAGTGGGCCAACTTGTGAAAAAGTATGTCTCTGAGCTAGTTTCCTGCATATTTTGAAGTGATCAGTTTTCTTGTCATCACATGGTAGCTGAGTCCCTGGATTTAGCAATCTGTTACTTTGAGGTGATTTTTTAAAAATGTTCCTTCTGTTATGCGCTTCTTGTTAAACCAAAAGAGCAAATTGTAGTATTAATGAAAGCTGATCTACTGTATAGTATATACACGGTCACTGTTGTGCTCATGAACTTGACCTGACCTGTTGTAATCCAAATGTACAATTATACCTGCGGAGAACAGATCAATCAAGCCAGTGGCTACTGCATGTAGCTATATGCAACACAGGTCATTTTTGCTGTTCAGAATGGACTTACTGACTCACTTCAGAGTAGAAGTAAGGTTCATTTCCAACATTTCAGTTCTAATTTTTCCGTAGTTCAGATTCCAAATTGTCTCCCTTGTAAATGGCTTCATGCAAGAGAAGTTTTGTAAGTTTTATCTTGGAAATTGCTCCAATTCAATAATCTCAAAAGCACCTGTTTTGACAAATTTCACCCACAAATAAATGAGGCATGCATTTTAACCCACATGGAAAGCTAGGTCATACCCTTATTTGACTGCATTTATATGAATCTGGTTCACGTGTGTGTGGGACTGTGTGTGTACAGTATGATGTGTGTGTACAGTATAAAGTTATGTAGGTGATTGTTTGCCAAGCAAGGCACGTAACCCTTCAGTTTCGAGAAGCACTTCTTGGGATGTGAGTGGACATGTATGTCAATTGTTTTATTCACTGGCTGTACATACTGTGATATAGCCTTTAAAACCTCTTGACACACAGTTTGCAGACCAATTAACCTCATTTAAACGGTCTGCTCCAGTGACTATAAAATTGTACCTTGCACATGTGTGTGAGTGATCTGCTTGTAATCTCATCATTTAGAAATCTGCCGCAGTAACTCTAAAATTGTTCTCTGCACACAATCTATGTGTATGTGGTCCAGAAGTATATGGTAGTAATGTACCTGTAAATTTATGGAAGTCCTTTGAATCATCTGACACATTTCACACACCGTATAAACTTCTCTGTTGATAAGCTACTGATGTGATGCAGGAACAGCTGCTAAAGGAAGGCAATGTTTCTAGAATATGGATCATGCAAAGGTTGTTAGTTACTTTTCCTCACTAATTCTTCCTATTCACCACTGTTGTACAGTATTGTACCTGTATTGTAGCATACACTACTGGTTGCATATATGACAATATGCTGTACAAGCTGAAGGCCTACTCAAAAGTTGCTTCTCATATTGGTGCATTTTCTCTCTGCATGTATACCTGGTATCAGGAGGCATTTCATGATCACTGACAGGGAGTTATACAGTACTGTTATGTAAAAAGAAAAATAGGAAGCACCGTGTATTGAGGTATTGGTCTCTTGGATTTTGACCAATAAGTCTTTGAAAGGGTTTTTAGAATAATTGTACATCTACAGTAGATAAAAGTAAAGTAAGAAAAACATGCACCTGCACAAAAGTTAGTAAGGATTCAACTGAACCACAGATATACAGTTACTTGCTGTGTACATGTATGCCTTTCTGGCATACTTCTTACTGCAGTGTGCATTTCTTGTAGAAATACTGACTTCTGCAGAGTTTAAGTCGTAGTTTGAGTGAACATGATGCTTAGGCCTATATTTATTATGTGCTACAGGAACCTCTGTTGTAGGCAGAATCCTACAGCTACAGACCACTACTGTACATGTTGGTAGTCCATATGCCTTGAGTAAAGAAACTTACATTGTCAGACTATCTTTGGTGTGAAAATTCCCCAAACAATTTTTGTTTTGCTTGCTTGTATAGGTATTTGTTGAAGATTTATTGTCATTGGTAAAATGGAGAAGCATAATTTGGTGGGTCAACTTGTCAATAATCTAGGGTTTAAGAAATTACTGTACTGTGCAATTTGGTGGATTTTGCTTTCACAATACTGTATCTGTGTGTCAGATGTCTGTCATAAAAATTATGTAAATTTGGATCAAAATGTTATGTCTTACAGTGCACAGAGGTTGAAAATGTCTGATTTTCATGTCTGTACCAGCATACAGTCAGAATTTTAATTGACATTGTCCATTGGTTAGACTAGTGAACTGTTTACATCTTGTTTGATGTAGCTGTAAAAACAGTGTATCAATATGTCAAGTGTCTTATACTTTGGAGACTTTCAATCTGAAGTCTTTCTTGACAGTTTAATTTTGCCCATGACCCGATTCCATCCCAAAGTTTTTCACACATGGCAATAACTAAGTGTCCCTCATAAAGTATTTCGGCAGGCAAGAGTTGGCCTCTTCTATCTCTCTGTGCCTCAATAAATTGTCTTCCGACATTGTGCTCAGTCCTACCAGAGAAAAGCTGTTAATAACATCATGCGGGGAAATTTAGTAACTACTTAACCTTATTGGCACTTGAAAGGCAGACTTCATTTGTCTTGGATTTTTTTTCTGTTATTTCCTTTGATTTTGTCTTGGACTTGACAATTGTGTAAAATGTCTTGCGTTGTGTAGGTGTGGCTTGTGAAAGTACTGTACATTTTCTAGTGCAATACAGTTTGCCAAATCAAAACTGTCACATTTTGAAGTTAGTGTAAGTACTAGGCACTGTACAGGTATGGTGAACTCTGTTGTGCAAAAAATGATGAATTGAATAGCATACTAAATCGCACTTGCTCTGGTATGGCAGCACTGTAGGTTTGTTACTTATCTTTGCTTCAAAGATTGCCATGATCAAATATTCACAGAAGAATAATGTTTCCCTATTACCTGTTTTTTTTTTTTTTTTCACCTCACATGAGCTGTAAACTTTGTGATGTGTGAGATGGAAAGTCTTCATTGCCAAGGAAATTTGAGATTTATGTGAAAAGAGATCTAATGAAAGCAATAGTGCTTCAGGTGCTAGCATTGATGGTTCACTGTTGAGATCATGAAGTATGATATCACAGTGCATTGGAGGAGATGAATTGATAGGGAACACTTTCCCTTCTTTTCAGGTGGACTTATCCATCAGTTACCTCATAATGACATGCTTGACCTTTTCATGAAATATTGGAAAAGTCACTTCATTTTGGAGGGGAGAGCATTCTTAAAAGTACATAAGTCAAATTCCCGAAGTTGTTTCATCTGTGGAGAGGGAAATATATGTCGTCATCCATCAGATTTGTTCACAAACTATGTGAGGTAAAGTGTTGAACAAGTGTTCTGTAGTGTGCTAAAGTGGGCTGTTAAATGAAGTCCTCATTCACCATCTACCAAATAGTTATGTACTAAATGTTCCGTAAATCAATTTTGCTTTTCCCTCTGAAATTTCTTCTCTTTTTTTTTTTGTTGTGTGTTCAGATCAACAGTAGCTGTAGGTATTGACTGCATGAAACCATACCGTCAGTGAAGAAAAAAAGTCAGTGAAAAAAAAAAGAAAAAAGCAAACTGCTGCATGCGAGTGGATTCACATTGTAAATCATAAGTTCATCGATGCAAGGAATGTTACAAGTACATTATCTGATATCATGTAACAATTTGAAGTATGCTTTACCAGGGCTGAGAAGCCATATATTTTTTCAGATTTACTGTCCTATAAATCTTTGCGATGTAAGTACTGTACTGTATATATTACAATCTGTAATGTCCTTTTATATGAGAGCCTTCTCTTATTGTACTAGTAGACATGTGTTCCTGTTTGGATTACTTTCTTACATACTTCCAGGCAGTTAGTAACCCTGCCTGCTGTAAAACTCATCTTCTTTTGATGTACACATGTTTCCGTTTTAGTTTTCACTTTCAGGCACCATTCACCCATTGTATGAGTGTGAGGTTGTTTGGTCTTCCTTACATACTGTACTATGAGTTCTAATAATCCTGCCTGATAAGGTTCCCCTCTCATCATAAGTTTTTACTTTGAGGCACCATTTACTATTTGTGCCAGTGTGAATGTGTTCTTATTTATAAAGTTTTAAGATACTTATTTTGTTTTGGGCTTGTGGAATGTAAATTGATTTGTACCTTGTTTAGATTTCTGGATCTCATAAGTGTTCAGTTTGTGACCAAGGTGATTAATTTTCTTCAATTTATGCTGCTTTGGTCTGTTCTTTCAGACTCTTATGTTGTAGTTTCATGCTATGCTAGGCCTATTCATTCAAGGTTTGTGATGCTTCTCTTTGGGTCTGCCAACATTTGTCTTAGTAGATATGAGTCAAAACGAGACCCCCCAAAGCATTTCTATCCCTCCCCCCACTTAAACATTTTTCTCAAGGTGAAATACCATTCAGATTGTCTACATGGGCAGTTAATCCGAACTGACAAACCGCAACCACCATCATTAAAGTCACACGAGATGACTTGCAATCATTAGCTGGAGTGAAATATTGAGGACGTATAAATCGAACATCTTTTGTTACAATGATATGAAGCAGCCCCTTATTGATTGCCTCGCTTCTTGCAAAATTGTCTGCAATCCTCAATCATAGAGATGAGATATGTGTGTCTGGTGGGTTAATGCGACCTCTCGACTTTGTATCCTGGAGGATGGCATTTGAGTCGTAACATTCAAAATGTTAACTAGGTTTATAAATAACCGACGTATGCACTGCCGCTTTTCTTAGCTGTCCTTTGCATACGGGTGATTAAATGTTGCGATGTACAAGTATGCATAACGCTGTAAAATAAACCCCAGTCAATAAGTCATTGTAAGTATGACAGGGCCTGGGCAAGTTGTCTCTACAGTCATTTTATAACTTACGAAGTGCTGCAGGGACAGTGCAAGAAGTCAAATTGACACTTAGCAGTACCATTTTCACTCTTTTCTTACCAAACACTGATGAAGATTTTTTCAACTTTTAATGAACACATAGGGCTTTTAGTGCTTTTTATTCCTTTTTAAGGTTGTGAAATTCTCATTAACCTGAAGTGGTGTGATACAGTGCACAGGATTTCTGTCCTATTGTAGGAAAAATACCAAGTGATATTCATTTTGATGCATTGTTTTTCTCTGTTCTGATGTAGCAGGTGCCAAACAGTACAGATGCAGCTCACACTTTTTCAGTAACTAGTTACACACACCAGTGGATTGCAGTCTCAGTAGAGCAGCTTTGAAACTTTCAATAGAATTTGGAAGACAAAGCAAGCTTATGTTAAAACATTTCTCAATGACTGGCATCTTAAGAAAAAAAAGTTGATGTCTTACAGATGTTGAAAACATTAACCAAGGCAACATTATTAAACTTCATTAATTCCAGGAACATCTTTCACAAGAATATTTCATCCCTTTTCAATCTAGTGCAGAAATTATTGATAAAGTTTTCTTTATACAAACATATCAATCAGTTGGAAAATAGTGACTTTTGCATAGATACAGTTACAGTTATAGTACATTTGTAGCCCTCATTGTAGCATATAGAACAAAAACAAAGCCAACTGCCAGTTTTTCTGTTCTTGTTTCTAAACTTAACATTCGCACCAGATAATTACATGCCGGATGTATGTAACATGTTATCATCAACTATCAGTACTTATCACTGCAAATCCTGCCATTACATGGGAGGGGAAGATGCAACCCATTACAGCCCCCAGAGCTCTAAGGCATTTAAGTGTTTGGTTTATATTTGTTATACCGTCAAAGTGTTTTTCACAGTTTGTGGCCTCTGAATTAATCTTTTGCAAAATTTTATTTAGCTTTAAAATCTTGCCATTCAATTTTTTGGGATAGGTATTTCTGATGTCTCCATAAATCTTACACTCTTAAGGACAATTTGAGATCATTTGCAGTAGATGGTTAAATGTGTGTAAAATGGCGTAAAATATCAATCTTACGATTATTTGCTAGTTTTAGTCGATCTATCACTGAAGCAAAAAGCTCTGCCAGGTGAGCATCTAACTTGGAAGGAATTGTGCTCATACTCTGACAAATTTAGGAGAAACAGCAATGCAAACATGCTCATGTTGCTTTATAGGGACTGTTGTGGTATTGATGTGCTTACAGCACTATCAGTGAGCAGCCACAGTCAGAAATAGCTCTGTTAAATTGGTCTCGATACTACTGCTGCACATTGATGTTTGCAAAGCACTGCACATGCATTTTTGGGTTGATGAAACTTTACAACTCTCATTAGCAAGTGGATACTCTCATCTACAGCTGAAGATATATCTGTCATCTGCTGTAGGTGAAGTGTTTTTTTTCATCTTTTGTTAAGTGTGTAGTTCCTCTCATAAACAAAGATTGCACATACTTTTGGTGGGTACATCTGCATTCCATATGGATGAAAGGTAGTCACTGCGACCATCTCAAGTTACGCCAAAGGCAGCCACCACTGCAATCTAGTAGTCGTCTTTTGATGGATCATCTAGCTTCTGTTTGTAAGTCTTTGATTGAGGCTCTTGTTTGGAAGATAAACGTAAAGGGCATTATGCAAAAGTAATAATAATAGTGATTATAACTGAATGTGAAGCCAGAATTCGCTTAACTGCAACTTAAATTTACTTGCAGATGTCTCTGTAGCGCTGTTGCTATCAAATTTTGATATTGTCCATACAGTATCTGTATGGCCATACCTGGGTAGATGTTGGTGTATCGGTATGTACCGTCAAATCATGCTGACCAACGTGTGCATTTGTTTGAGTTCACTGTGAGTATAATGCAGCATGCTACAACTTTACACTTTATTCATCTACAGTAGACCGTTTGCCTTTGTGAAATTTGTCAGCAAATTCTACATGGAATTTGCTGTTATTTTGTAAAAGCACCCAGGTATTTGTTCTTTAATTGTTTATATTTCATCAAGAAATTACTCAAACTTTCCAAATAACAAGATCATCCAAGTAGATGGTTTAAATGAGACAGCTGCATTGTACATAGGAGTATCTTTGGTAAGTTGTCAATTTCGTTCAGTACAAGCAAGCAGTCGGTTATTGTGATTGCTCTCAGCATGCCATTATTTTCCTGTTTTAAAAGTCTTGAAAAAATTTATTTTACACAATTTATTTACACAGAGTCATCTATTGGCTTGTTGTAATCGTAAAGTCATTCTAACTTCCATTTACACTGACAAATAGGTGTCGGTAAGTACCCAGTGTTGTGCTTGTGATGGACAAAAGGAAGTCAGTTTGCTGTTGGCCATGGATTTTGACCATCAGGATGCTTTGCTTTTAGCTGAGTTTCAGCACTTGGCAGTCACAGTATACGCTTCTCTGCATTTACCATAGTAACATCCCATTCTGTGCCCATGCAGGCACCATTGAAGATTTACTTAAAATGTTCTTCTTTATTTAGAATTAAAGCAGGATGTGCTGTTATTTCTGCATTTTCAAAAGAACACTAAAGGACTGGCTATAATTCCGACAGTTGTAAAAAGCTTTAAAATCTACCATGTAATTGTCTGTTTCTCCAATTGTAGCCTAGTTTTCAAAGCAAATGCAAATTTGCTTCTATCGTTTCATTGTGGTACTATTCACACAGAAGGGTCACACATTTACCACAGGGCAACGGTTCCGCTAATTTCATAGCCGAAGAAAAAACTAAACCACTCTTCTTACTACTGTATTGTAGTTAACACTCAAATCAATGAAATTACCCTCAAAAGAAATGTGGCGGAGATGATATCATCCACATTGGTATCAAATTGAAGAGAAGGATGGAAGATGAACGATATTTTCCCTCCTTCAAGACTTCAAACAGCACATCCTGCTTTAAGAAACAAAAACTGCATAGTATGTAGTGATTGTCATGTTGTTAATACCTCATTTGAGTGACAACTTTCTGCAACCATCACTTTTTAGGAGTCATTCTTTGCACATAGCAATGAGGCATTTAGTGCATGTACAGTACTGCTTTGCTGCAGTTATTCTCTGTACATGAGTAGTGCAAAGGCTATACAGTAAACCTTTAATGTTTGCTGAGAGTCAGCAAGGAGGGAATGATGTCGCATGAACTTCTTCAATGGGATGATCAATCGCCTTTAAGTTGATGCCAGTATATTGACTAAGAAGAGCAATTTAATCTTATAAGTACAGAGATGTAGTTTCTCTGACTGCGCATGCGACATTAGTTTCATGTACATGACCCATGTTGGACAAGGGCTACTGTATCATGATTAGTGTGATCATTTTAAGTGAATAAAATAATTGAGCAAAACAGCAGAGTTTTCTGAAGTGTACATTAGAGGCAGGTTCAACCCAGTACACTGTGCTCTGTAGTCATAAATTATTCATCACCACAAAATTACCCCAAAATGGTTTTTTAATCCCCAGAGGGTGTGTGGTTTGTCTCTCAGACTTATGCATCATTTATAGGCCATGACACCGTTTGCTGCCTTCTATGAGAAAATAAGACCAGTGTTAATTTCTGGGTCCTGGCCTCTTGGAAATATTTGAAGAATTAGAATGACCTTACTTGCATTCAATGTGAATAAAATATGATGCAATGATAATGGAACAATGCTATGGTTTTCCAGTATTTCTTAGGAGCGTATTCAGGTTGAGATCATACATTCTGTCCATGCTGAGGAATACCGTTGTAAATACCTTGCAGCAGGGTCCATGTCACATTTTGCTGTTGGGAAATCTGAAGATTTGTTTCTGGTTTACTGCATGTTACATGCTTTGATCATGAAAGTGACTTTCAAACAATAGCAAAAGTAGAAGGTGGTTGGTACTATTTTGTCCCTCTCTGCTTACCTGCCTCCTGCAACTACAGTACCCTCCTGCCCTCTTGTCTACCAAGCGCAAAGGTCGTTTTGATACACTACCTTTAAAAACTGTACCGCGACTGACGCCACATCTTCATCATAGAACTCAAACTTCATGTTCTAGCTATAGCAGCATCTCTCAGTGTATCTTCCAAGTGATGAGAACGATGTAACAACTCTGTAAATTTAATAATAAGTGTACTGTTAATTATTAAGGCAAGTGCAGTTGCACCTGTAGTGTTGTAGAAGGTATGCAGGTTCACGTAAGGTGTAACAGACTGTCATCATGCATAGTGCTGATGGCATATTAAACCTTGAATAGATCAAAAAAAAAGGGGGGGGGGGGGGAAAGCGTTTTGTGCATTGGACTTAGTGCTCTGTATTCATCAAAAGTCTTAAAATGTTCTGCACTTGCAGGAATCTGAGAGTTACAGTAGTAACTGTCTTCACATGACGTTCTTGTTATCTTTCCTGCAGAAATTGTTCATATACTGTACAGTGTAAAGATATTAAATGCTGCCCAGAAGTGTGATGTGTTTTAGATGTATGACAGCCTTGATAGGTTGTAGGCCTTAAGATATATATGATAACGTTGAAACTGCATCATGTAGAATTAAATTCACCTGTCATTGCAAAAGAAAATTCTAAAAAAAAAAAAAAAAATCATTTAACTTGCAAAGGATGTAGCACTGGTGCTTATTAAGACCTAGCAAATTTGTTTTCATTGAATTATCTCAAAATTGAAGTTTCACAGGTGAGGTGATATTAATGGGGTGACAGATAATTGAACGTAGCAAATGATACAACTTCAGAAAAGTTAACGTGATGACTGGTTTTGTCATTTTTGGGACCCACATCGTCCTATGAGTGCTGTTGTAACTTTATCCAGTGTGTAGCCATGCATGGACATCCATTGTTCAGAGAAAATGTTTAGCATAAATTTTTGGAACAGGTAAAGTGTTTTAAGAAAAGGTTACCCATTCATGGCTGAATTTCTTGATTGTCAGTTAGGATTGTCAGTGCTTTGAATGCTATGCGCAGCATACATTGCTCTTTAGATCAGAGCCAAATGTATCATGCATGAAAACAATCTCGAGTATGTTCGTCAATTACATGACAGAATTTGAACCCAGACAACCATGATGTTGTCACTCTCGCAGTCATTCCCTTCGACCGGCCGTAGCCTAAAGACACTGAGTCAAGATGCTTGGAGTGATAAAATTACACGACTGGATGCATCGGGCTGTAAGTTGCAACGTTGAAAATTGACGTGGTTAGAAGCATGAAGGCTAGAAAGAACAGTTGGGTTGGAATCACTGTGTATTCTCAGTTTGTGTGTGCTTAAATTTGAACATTGGTATCATGGTCAATGAGTTACACTTGGTAGCCGACTGTAGCGTTCTACGTATCTTGACATTTTAGTTTTGATACATCCTGCCATCGCACAGAAGAGTTTCGTGTGATCGTTAATAAGGCTCGGAGGCTTATTCGGGGTAACTGAAGGTGGAAGGTCTTACCGCACCTGATTAGCTCCCAAAAGGGTATTGAAATCATAGATATGGTGAACCAACCATCTAATAAGGCAAACGGAAAAAAAAAAAAAACCGTTTGAGATCCTCTTGGTGTGATTTATGGTCATGTTTTGCTGTGTACTGTAACATTTCTGTTTGGATTTGTGGCAGTGGAAGATCACTATATATAAGTTGAAAATGCTATAAAAAAAATACAAGCAAAGTTAAAACTAAGCAATGTAGGCCCACTACTTCAACAGTATTTAAGCAATGTAATTGCAGGATGTGTGCACTGTATGCCTCAGTGTGCCTCTGTGTAATTACTAAACTTATTACTTGCCTGTCTGCCACGACCCATAGCCACTTCACTGTCATCTACCAGCTGTCCACTGTGCACTGCAATATTCAGAGAACTTAATAGAAGTACATGAAGTAGTTCATTCTTTTTCAACCCATTAAAGTGATTGCGTGTGTACTGAAAAACCAAAAAGATGAGGTTATGTTTGATCTTAACTTTTTCTTTGTTTTTAAATGTACACGCGAGGTTGTACACGAACGGACTATGTCTTTCAATGAAGGAGAATGACAGTAACTACTTTGAAAAGCAATGGGATTGGCATAAAACAGTAAAAAACAGAAATCATATTTGAAAATTAACGGTTCTTACTATAACCGCCTACATAATGAATATGCAACAGTACAGGTCTCACCAGTGTATCAAAAACATACTACTCAAGTCGTCGCTCCTTGGTAGGTATCAGGAATTGTAGTATTTGGTGAAAGGAAACACTGTATCTACAAATAACCTACGAACTGAACACAACCTTGCCCGCGGCGTCAGTGATCCTGATTGACTATTACTGGATATTCAATACTAGTATACTTTCCATTGGCTTGTTCAAAGAAGCACAACGTTGATTTGAATGAAAACTGTCAACCACTACATTATCGTATTCTACACTTTCTGTCGTTATGTTTGAAGAATTTGAAATCATATGGCAAAATTAACCAACTGAAACCTATTTATTTTCCCAGATTGTCTGAATGGTGTAATTAAAAGCCTTGCCAAATTTTTGGAGATGAAATTTCAATGTTTTTACTTTTTGCCTACGCACATAATCACTTTAACAGTGAAAGCGCATCCGCCAGGCAAATGTCCTCCCCGGCCTACAAGAGAGGCTCGGAGTAAAATGCGTTTGTTTTTGCTGAGACAGGTTAGTGAGTGATATTCGTAAATAACCAAACCAGGTGAGTTTTGGTATTTTTCAACCACTGAACAATTACACTTATCTCTCCTTAGAATGATCTATGAGTTAAAGAACATGAGTGATTCAAGACTTTGTGCTAGTAGTACAGTACACACTGACAATCACTGAGGTTCAAAGAGATTGTGTACTTATCTATAGTTTCTTGTAATATCCCTCTTTTTAACAAAGTCATTGTAAATGGTCACAGAAATGCTTCAGGTCATTAAAAAGAAACCTGTCAAAATAGCTTCCTTTACAATATACATGTAGGCATTCTTTAAATAAGGCTACCTGTAAATGGCTCTAGTTTTCAGGCTGTAGGTTTTTGAGGACATCAGACATGTACAGTACAGTAATTGGTCTCTGTTTCTTCAAGATTGTTGATATCAGCTCTACAACACTGCAGAGACACACGCAGTCAGGACAGTTTGTGTTGAATAAATTTGAAGTTCAGCCTGTTTGTCATCTTCAGACTGAACAAGTTCCCTTCAGTTCAAGAGTACTGTGTCCCTTACACAGGACCACATGTCTTTCAACATACGACGCACAAAGATGCAGAACAGTCAGTATTGTACCTTCATTGATACTGCATGGACCAGGAGGCTGATACTCTAGAGTCACAGCTCCCTGCATGTGCAGTACAGAAAGTGCACAGTATAACATATCAAACACAGACCTGAAATCTGTTGCAAACATCTGTCCATACATATTGAAAATGCATGCATATTCCAAGATCTTTTCAAGGCATTCTTTATTGCAAACTCAATGTGCATGCATAGTATGTCAACCAAAGCCTTTCTTTTACCATAAGTGTCAGTCTAGCCCTCCGTTTCCTTAATTGCTAAACCAGTTATATTGAAACCAGAAGAATATGTGCTGTTGATGCCAAAATTGACTTTTGACAACTGAAAAGAGGAAATCATTACATTTCTAAGTCAGCATTCTGCTGCAAATTTTCATTCACATCCAACAACTGTTTTACATTTTGAGGTACTGTACTGTATACTGTATGCTGTACATTGATAGTCACCCAAATAGTACATGAAATGTGAAACCCTGAAAGTGGAACGTTAGACTTAGGAATTCCTGTTGGTGCATACTTTGCAGATGATTTTGTTTGATACCCAGCATTTTCTGGTGTGTCTTGGTACAGTACATTTGTGTGGGTAAAAGACCTCAAAGCTTTTCGAAATGGGACTGCAACTTTTACTGGAGTGTTTGCAATTTGTTTTTCTTTTCACAGCCAAAAACCACATTCTGGAGTTATTGTATGAGACTGCTCATCTCGGTGACAAAACTTTTTTTTCAAACTTCAACACTGTCAGGTGGTCATGTGACATTATGATCAGGGATTACCCAATGGGATTTACATAACAATGCATTTCAGGTTACAATAAATTCTTCCTACATTGAAACACACTGAATTTATCAAACTGAAATCTGGTCATGAATAAACCAGTGGCTGTTACAGTAGGATGCCTCATCACTTACTTCATCCACTTTGGATGTAATAGCCTTGGTGAAACATAATTAATGTGGCTAATGTGGTTCAGTGTCAGATATACCTAATCTTATTGTGTGATTCTTAAACAATGAGGGACATGTGGTGGTTCTGTTTAATTGCAACCTGAGTGCTCTTAATACCTTCTAGCATATATACACACTAAAAAATTGATGGAAGGTTTTTTTTTTGTTGAGATTTTCCCCTTTGTTTTCGTAGTTATTTTGCAATGCTGTACACACAGGAAATGTTCAGGCAACTGGAAGCTGTTATGCGTTTGGAGTGGTTTTGCCACAGTTGTACTTTAATAATTTCTATTTGTCCTAAAAATACAGGAAACATGAAGATCTGTGTTCATGCTGAAGGTCAACTTATAAGTACTTGTGTACTGGTACTGCAAATAAGATTGTCTTTGTGCATAGGGTGATCTGTGTGCACAGTACTGGAATAGCTAAGACTACCTGGCAGGTTGCAACTGATTTTTTTCTAATTATGTCACGATTGAAAGCCGCAGAATCCATATACCCACAGGGGAATATTTCCAAAGAGGCATGAAAATTTCACTTTAAAATTTGCTCCTCTGATAATGTTTGATTGGGTCCTAGTGATACTGTGTTGTTGCAACAATGAATAAACATGCTTCATTCCATGACTTTTACATGTTAATGTGGTCTGAACAATCAACACGTTAAAGATGACTTTAAAACACTATACACTAAGGCTTTTGTTGTGTTGCATGGCCAACCACCAACATCTTATGACAATTTGCAGATTACAGCAATGTGACTGTTGCATGTGCTCTGGCAGTTTGTGCAATCTGCATGATGTAGACTGAAGCAGTGTTTCACATTTTGTAATCAATAAAGTTTTGCAACATTAAATGTATCACTGTCATTCTGTATGAATGATATGGTAATCAAGTTAACTGTCATCTGAGCACATGTAGAATTATTCTGATCATATTAAAGTACTGTTATGCAACCTTGGGAAGAATGTGATATTTTGTTACATACCTGTAGTTTTATGTATGTAGATCTGTTTAAGACAATTCTGGTAAATAAGATCAATAACTGCACACACAGTCCATCTGAAGACTCAAGTACTTCCCGAGGGGAGGAGAAAACGAATTCAGTCACAGGGAAAATGCTTTTAACAATCATACCGCAGCTGGTGACACGGTTTGTTGCCATGGTTGCAACCCGCAAGTCATTTCTCTGTCAACTGACATGTTCATGTGCTTCATGCACACATGTGTCAGATGAGTTATAGATGATGGGTGCACAAATCAACATTCACAGTACTTTGCCTGTAGCTCCATTTACAGATCAGAATAGTGTAGCATACGTTACAGAATTTGGAAATCTTGGAATTCTCAACCATGCTCATTTGCAGCAATACATGCTGTGTCCCATGAAGGTCAGGCATATTTGTTTTTTCATTCGGGTCTATCAGAAATACAGATCATATGCAGTGAGATCGCGTTCCATTTGTACAAGAAGGAAAAGAAAGCAAAGATTTCTACCACTATTCTTCAAGATCAGAGCAGGTTGTGTCTTGGAATTTCAGATATGGTTTGAAAATATGTGTCAGTACAGTATTTATCTAAGCAGCAAACTATTGTAATGCATGAAAGGTGGACATTTAAGTAACATGTTCCTTTGGATAATTTCTTAAACTGTTGCTCTCAGAAATGTTGCTGCATGTATAATTAACTTGTACTTGTTTATGATACTGGCCTGTGATGTCATAAGTTACATCAAAGCCATGTGTATGTGCCCTTAGTTTCACTAATGCATTCATTTGACCTTGCTCAAAGTTCATTCAACATCGATTCTAACACTGCACCCTCTAAGGTTAGATTTGCCCCCATTTGCCTTTCACTCAGGCTTGATCAACATTTCCTATTTTTGCTCTTAAATTGGTCTATCTTTGAAGGATTTTGATGGGATTTGTGGTTATTTTTAATATTGTCAATGCTGAATGCACCCAATACTCCAAAATGTCATTTTCATGTCACACAACCTTTAAACAAATAGTGATGAATATTCTGTGTGGGACATCAAAAAAAAGAAAAATGAAAAAAAAAGTGCTGTAGCGGTTATTATCTGTCTACTGGGAAACTTTCTGACTGAATTTGCCATTAGCAGATTCTTTTTTTTTTTTTGCTGTGACGGAGATGTACCCGATTTCAAAAGAAGAAAGAAGAAAAAGTTGCTGTATGTAAGCTGTATAACCACATCTTCATTTAAAGGGAAATAGGGCGTTTGTTTTACAGAAAACATCCATATTTTTAAAACCAATGTTTGTCAATGCAGAATGACAGATTATTCAAAATAAGGAAGGACAGTAGTCTTTTTTTCAAGAAATAAGTTTCTCACAGATAGAAACTCAGTTATTTGTTGCTCAACACTAATTCGTTCACCCAAACTTTTCAAAATTCAAATGATGCATCTTCTGTTACTCATCACATGCATAATGTTTTGGGGAGATAAAGCTTTGGCAGACGTTTATTGATGAGACTGAATGGTTTAATAATGACTAAAGCTACTTCTTTAGAACATCATGTTGGTGTATTCCAAATGCCCTATTTCCCTTTAAGTGGAGTCGTACAGCTGTTTAGACCTCATAAGAAGCATGTTGTGCATGATCAGCTAGCACTGTGCTTGTTGACATGCTGTTATGTGATGTCATGTTTTGCTTCCTTGCTTATTTTTACACTGTTAAGTAGCCCTCTATGATAAAAATTGAAGCAGAAGTAGCTTAAATGATGCCGTGTGACCCGGCTGTTTAGACCTATACAAAGAAATACATGTTGTGCTTGCATGGTGAGAGCTGCTCTACAATACTAAATTAGTATACTGCACCTGAACGTATCTGCACTGTATATTGTGGTATCATGTTTGCCTCTTCACCCACCTTATAGAAATTGTGAAGTAGTAAAGAGATTCATGTCATGTGATGTGACCCAGGTGAATTAAAATTGACACATCAAAAATGTTGATAGAGCAACAGAGTGTCAAAATAAAACACAAAGATGATGGCACCCTCACTTATTCTAGATGGTAAAATATTGCACTCTGAAGTTTGGTATTAAAATTTACCTGTAGTATGTATAAATTTATAGTAGTTTTTTTACCAGCAGTATGTAAAAATGTACAATAGTAGTGGGTGGTTTTCTCAATTTAATGTGAGCAGAAAGAGAAATAAAAACAAGAAATTGTTTCGAATTGAATTTAAAAGTCAAATGAAAAGTCTCGGTATGGTGACGCACAAGGATTGAGTCAAGCAAAATGTACACCAGGTAGCATCTTATTTTCACTGCATGAACATCCTGTAACAGGCTACTGTAAATCAACGCATGCATTCTTCAATTTCTATGGTCTCCATTATCTGCACAGGTTAATTTACAGATTTGTGGCCTTTGATGTGCACACAGAAGTTTTGAACATACAGTATAAATCATACCTTCATGGACTGCCATATTTTCTTTTATGGCTTAGGGGCATACAGAAATTTCATTTATGAATTTTTGATAAAATCATGTCAAGTTTATGATGATATGAATCCTTTTTATTCTGACTGTGCTTCTGTTTTTAATTTTGTCAAGTTTAATATTGGTTATTAAGCTGGAAGACTACCACAGAACAAACAATATTATGATTTATCCAAGTTACTTCAACACACAATTTTCAGATCCAGGAAATTTGCTAATACTGTGGAGTGACAGACACAATTCACCACATATCATGCAATATCACCCAAATTTTGCAATCTTATTCAAGCTAATGGTAAGTGCTAATCAACCTCATGTCGCCGAAAGGCCTTTTCCTTTCACCGCAAATCAGGAAGGTTAAGGAGACATTGAATTATTGATGAAATAAGTACAGTGGAAGTTTTGTTCTTGAAGTCAACATAAACAGCATCTTTACAGAATTGTTTATTGCCGGTGGTCAATTTATGACTAATTTATCTTTTATTCCTATCAAATTGATGCATCAAAGTTTAAACAACTAGCTAGTGGCTCTTTTTTTTTTTTTGAGATGCTTCAGTACTTGTCTTTTCTTTTTCAGTTTCTCCTTTTGTCATTTTTTTTTGGGGGGAGACTTTTTTCTTTTGAGAGATCAAGGGTCTCATAGGATTGCTTCTTATTGGACTTTTTTCGAGTTAAGTGCATCAGGTAAATGAGATTTATTGACTGTGCTGATATGCTGCGCCGGGGACAGAAAGTACTGTATTGTCTCTAGGAGGTATCGTGGAATGGAACATCAGACATGGACAGTTACTGTGATCATCCTTTAAAGTGATCTGGGTGTTTCTTGTGCACAAAATACAGGAAGATCTCCTAGTTGAAGGCTGTTAGGAATTATTTAATGTCAAAACATAGTGTCGCAAAACTTGCAGAAAAAGGAAAAAAATTGCAGAAAAACAACTGGAAAAAGAAGCCTCAAAAAAAAAAAAAAAATGTTTTTATCTTCATAAACCTTCCGGAAAACCTTACAGAACACGCGATGGTTATGCCATATGTTATGTTTACATCTACTGAATACTTGTAGATGAGATCGCAAATGCCTTTAGGCTACTGTTACATGATGTAGTATCTGAGTAAGTCCTTCAGTAGTCGACATTGGAACCTATTCAGATGACGGAATTCAATTGTAGCTCAGTACATTAAAGGCATGAACACCCTAGTGCAGAATATTCTGTCTGGATCGTGACAATCTAAAGGAATCAGTTAAATGCGTTTGTAGCAACGATCATTATCGTGGTAGGTAACTTTAGAAATTCTTGTGAAGTTGACTACTGTACTTTGTGTGCATGTAAATTGTGTTTATGTTAAATTGAAGACCACAATGTCAGTATCTATAGTCATTCCAAACTTTACCTGTTTCCACTCAACAAATTTATGCACTTTTCTCTGCTGTGTTAAGCCTATCTGCTGATAGCCTTTAACCCCTGCCTCTACCTTCACCCTAATCCACAGTGGATTATGGTATTAAAGTTCCCTCCTGTAGTAGTCATGCCAAGACAGGACAAGTTTTTCATTCGTAAATATC
Organism: Stichopus chloronotus; assembly: GCA_021234535.1. NCBI lineage: Eukaryota > Metazoa > Echinodermata > Holothuroidea > Aspidochirotida > Stichopodidae > Stichopus > Stichopus chloronotus. The sequence continues at coordinate 20,565,655 of CM037839.1, read as the reverse complement.
CAATCTCTGCGAGTTTTGTGATATTTGTCATCGGCAGCTATGAACTGCTATGTCTCCACTTCAAGTTTGCCACTTTGCTCTCATTTAGCAACTGTTGCTTTCTGTTTTTGCCTTTTACCTCTGATGTAGCCCCTCTGTATTCTATCTTGAAATCATACTCTAAACATAAGGCTTAATTGATGGAGCTGTCCTGAAAATTCATGAAAATGTTTTGTATTGATTGAATCATGTCTAGTTTACACTTTGTACCAAGCCACACCTGTGATTTTCTAACAGGATTTTCCTTTCTTTCATTAACTGTTGTTCAAGTGCAATATTTCTTTTGAGGACAGCTTGGCATTGTGCCTTATTCAGGAGATCTGTGGCACTGCTCATAAGTGCCACTGTGAAAGAAGCAACACAAAACATTGTACAAGTACAGTGTCAAGAACAGAGAATTAGAGCCTGTCAAGAACAGCGAATTATTGAACATGTTCATGCGCAATATCATATACATATTAGTATCAAGTATGAAGCACAGCACATGGTACACACCGTATCATATGAACAACGTGTGAGTTCCTATAGAGACATCTGCGCTGTGCAAGCGTTGTGTTGTCTCAAGCACAAAACACTACACATATATAGCATCAAGTATAGCTCTGTACATGTATAGTATGTAGAGTATCAAGCATTCAAATGTATGTGTGATGAGCAACTTATCACGTACTAAAACAACGTAGATTTGCCCTGTGTATAGGGAAAACCACTGCACAAGCACTGTACTGTTTCCCACGTAAAGCGCTACTCTTGAGCCTGGGTCTTGCTAGCACGATCCAACACACGATTCAACTTTCAACTAAAGCAGTGCATATTGAACTGATCACAGAAGCTGTTCGGAATAGAATAGTGTCACAATATCTTTCAGTCTAAGTTGTCTGGAATAGGTGAATTGATTTTGTAGACTTTCTTATTTTGCATTCACTGATGTTAATGGCAATTGGAGTCATGCAATGTTAGTTGGAAAATTGAATTGCGCATTGACTCGTGCTAGTGTGACCTGGGCTTTACGCATGCACAGGACTTATTGGGACTTATCGCGTATGGAACTCTGCCTGTTGTCATGCTTGGATGCTTATCAAGCACATCACTAACATGTTAACTGTGTATCTAATATAAACCACTGCGCAAGCATTGCACTGTCTCAAGCACAAAAAACTGCACATGTACTGCACATGCTATCAAGTATAGGACACTGGACTTAACGTAGCTGTTGTGCGTGTACAGTATCATGTACAAAAAAACACAATCTGCGATGTTTGTGACATGAGACAGGTTTAGTTCTGTACTACTGCTCTAGGTTTCTCTGATAACCTGAAATTTATTCAGGTACAAGAAATCAATTTTGAAGTAAACTTCTGCTGTCACAGAATCGTGTCAAGGCATCACAAAGAGAGTGGCATGGATTGTACTCAGTTAACCGCAGATGTGTGTCGTCCTCAGGTGTCAGGGAACACCAGCTTGCACTCACGAGGTAGCTATTTCACTGAATGCCATAAAAGTATCAGATCTGTGCCCTTTAATGCAGTATCAATCTTCACCTGCCACAAAAAAAAAAAAAAAAACCCATGCAAACCATATATCACAAAAACATTACCAAGCATCAAAAGTTAAATTTGTTGAATAGTTAAGGGAGTGTCCGCCCATGAAGATGGCTTCGTGCAGAGTTATTTATGTGTGCTAGAAAGGAACATACGTCATTTGATGAAATGGTATTTCCATAATCCAAGGACGAGTTTTTGCACAACATACTGGCTCCCTTATTTTTTTGGAACCCCACGCAGAGAATTTTGTGAAGCATTTTAATCATTTATTCTGGTTGTTACTCTAGAATACTGCATGTAAGGTTTGAAATAATACTGTCAGCTGAGTAACTACAAACCTAAGTTTGATGTACATGTCAGTAATATCTAATGAAGACTTTTCCCCTTCTTTGCTGTGGCATTTCAGTAGTTTGTATAATGCCATTGGTGACCCTGGTGGTTGTGAAAGATTTAAAGTATGTGCATCAATTGGCTGGTGACTGCTAGTTTCATACTTTTAAAGGATGCAAAATAGTACTGTGTAGTGTGACTGTATGTTTAGCACAAACAATCCTCCGCTCCTTGCACAGTGTAATGTAAGGTCACAAAGAAGCTTGATTTTAAGTTTTGTTTACACAGATACATCTACAGAAGATGCAGAGATGGAATTTGAAAGCAATTGTAGATTATGTACCAATTAAGTCACAGGAATATACATCTTGGGACTTTCTCTACTAAGTAAGCACCAAGTATAAAGTGTTCTCTGTCATTCAGATTCGAGCACTATTGTAAGTACAGTAATACTACATCAGAGTAAATCAGTACAGCAATACAACAGGTGTCTCAGTGCAACAAACATGCACAGTATCCAGTGATCAGAATACAAGATACATTATGATAATGAAAAATAAACTAAAATGTATTGTAAAAGCTACAAATCACTGTATGTCCAAAGCAGATTAAAGCTGGAGTGTGAGTTGAAAATTAATCATTGAAAGTCAATTCAACGGAATATGTCAAAGTCACTCCAAACAGCATTCTTTAAGCCCCGTGTTTTTATAAATAAATATTCACATCCATTCCCATCTGTCTGTTTGATTTCAAGTAATGGTGATTGAATACAATGCTTCCTTTAAGTTTGAAGTTTGTAGGGCCAAGAAAAATGTTGAGACAATTTTTGTATTCAAATACCCGGAGATGAGTGCATAGTTCTGCAGATGTTGTGACTGATGATCTTTTCCTCTACTTTCTCTTCCCTGCAACACTGACAAAGAACAAAGGTGGATGACCTGGCGAGATTGCCGGTACAGCTCTTATTCCAGCTTCAAAAACCATTCCTAAAATTTGTGAGAAAAATAATGAGATCCATTGCAAAAATGAAAGTTTCAACTGATAAAAGATGAAAAATTCTTCAAGTTCAGTTCAAGGGAAGTTCAGTTCTTCAAGAGATTACATTCACTGTAGGTTAAAGTAATATAGCATTCACACATAGATAAGAACAAAACAAGTAATATGGGGACAGTTGAGTGCCTTTTACAACATTCTCCACAAGGGGTATGAGGAGCTCTCTCTGGCCCACCTGGTATAATTTGCCACCACCTGAAATTTTGACTGCCCCCCTGAACCTGAATCCTACCTGTCACCCTATCCCTTGGCTGAAAGACAGAACTGGAAATGGACATTTCAAGTATAGGAAGAAATCATTTCTAAGTGGCACCATTTTGCATCATTTAGGAGTTATAATCTTGTTAAATTCTTACAGGTCTTATGAGTACTATACTGCATGTTGTATAAAAGTTGGAGAGTGTTGTCACCGTTGCAATCAGCGACTTTCACTGTGACATACCAGCAGAGATGAAAAGCAGAAAACTACATAAAAAGCAAGCTTGCTCAAATAAATGTGTACTTATAATAAACAGCTCCCAAACAGTGACATGACTTTTTTTTCCAGTTTTGATTTTATCACAAACAGAACATGTACAAGTATATAATCTTCGTGTTTGGGGGATGTGGGGGCGGGGTCATCTGTGACTAAGGGTTGGATGTGGAGTTGTGTGGCAAAGACAGTGCCATACAGGAGTCTCCTCTTTAGGTATTAAAGAAAAAGAAAAGATAGACTATAAGCCAGGCAAATGTGGAATAGCGCTGCATAATTAGAAAGTGTATCAGAGTAAGTGAAATGCCACCACCTGCAACCAAGTTCACCTATACCGCCATTCAAAACCCTTTGCATGGCTTCATTTGTTTAATTTCCTGTCTGTTCAAGAGGATACAGGATACATGTGCAGTTTTTCATTTACATAAGGTGTGTATTACACTGGCAGTGATGAGGAATTAAGACACGCATCGGCCTTGAAGAGCAGCTGGTTGTTAGTCCACTGTAGATGGTACACCTTGCAGTAGTCTCCAAACAGAGAGTGCGTTAAGTCGTCTCAAGATCAGCAGTTTTTTTACATCAGTAAATTTTTTGGGGTTTTCTCACGGCTGTACGCCTTGTAGTTTTAGATCACTATAATCATTTAGGTACAGTTTACCAGTATCAATGTGCAGTATAAAGTCATAGCATTTCAACCGTGGTAGGATTGTTAAGTTTATCCAACAAGATGTGTAATGTTATAATGAAAGAATATCTTTTTGCTTTCCTCTCTGGAGAGGGGCAGGGGGGTTGCTTGGGTGTGTGACATCTTATTGAAATTTTGAGACAATGAAAATATCTTACATTAGCTATCAAGGGTACAGTGCGTGAGTCGTTTGGGAATAAGATGTGCCTTCAGTGTAGATATTGTGGGTAAATTGATGGCATGGATACCACATTATTGTTAGGTCTCGATTGTATTTCCTGATTATCCAGACATCAACATTAGCAGTAGTGTACATACCGTAACTGCAGGCTTTACATGTTCAATGGCACACATGCTTGTAGGAAATATCAAGCTTTGAGTTCAAATTAGTTGCAGTTGGCTATATGTGGCCAAAATGTTTGATATCAAGGTAGGAAATAAAGAAATGGCTATAGTGTATTCACAGGTGGATTTAGGAGGGTCAACATTCCTGACGTGTGCAGTCTAACATCCAGTGTCCTGACCGTGAATATTCGTCATCATTTTGCAGAAATCTATACAACTTTTCAAGCACAAGTACAGCCTAATTTTCTTGAAGAATGTTCTTTGGTGGAGGGGAATGTAGAATGAACAAAAGAGTTTCTTCAGTGTGTGCCCAGTGTGTGAGTGTGTAGAAGTCATGTGTTTACAAAACGGAGATGTAGGCCTACAGTGGGATTCTCCTTTCTCTTCTCTAATCTGCTTTGGCTCCTCATGTTAAATGTGTTTTACTTTTTTTTTTCTTCCTTTCAAGAGCAATCGATTTTAGAGTAGCTTGAGAAAAGTTCTACAAGTGCCGTTTTAAGTTACATGGTTGAATAAAATTATGCAGTGTTGTTTTAGATGGCCTTAAATTTATCCCTGTGTTGTAGTATAGAATTTCTGTAATGAATTGCCTCCTTTGGGTCCTCTTCAGTGTTAAGAATCTAGCGCTCATGTTTTGTGGGTGTATTTGGGTTCGCAATTATGATTAAGGTTTGCAGCATTGGTGCATTGGTACTCTTTATAAGTGACACCAAAACAAAACAAAAATTTGTCAGAATAATTTTGCATGTCTGAAAATTCAAGTATGAAGTATGAAGGATTTGAAAATCAATTCAATCCAGGACTCCTTCGTCGTGAAATTCAGACCTGTGCAGATATATCGTATCGCCTTAGTGAAGACGTCTTTCACATCAGCTGTTCGTGCAGTTTGTCCTACCACACGTGGATCTAAAGTCCGCCCCAGGTTAGAACTAAAACTTCATCAGGAATTTACTTCACAACTCAAATATGATAACAACATTCACTCCAAATTTAGACACGTTGCTCTGTAGAGTTCTGAAGCCACTCCACGTAGTGGTGAATCAAACAGTGATCATGCAGCCCCAAGTGCCTTTCAGTGTATTTGCGAAAAATCACGACACTTTGTGATCTGATTAAAGCAAGCTTGTACAAGTAGTGCATGGATGTAAGCTAATAATTTATGGCATTGCAAAATTGGAGACACGAAGAGGACCAAATGACCACACAAAAAAAAAAAGAAGATGTGTAGCAGTTTTTCTTGTATGCATCATTTCATGTTCACCGATAGTTTTCCATAGGCCTCAAAAATCCCGGAAATTGCCACACAGAATTGAACACTGTTGACAGTTAAATTTATCAGAACCTACTCTATATATTGTCCTCGATACAGTCTGGGTGCTTGTACCTCTCTTCTTTGCACAGGTCTCAAACTTTTGTACCATGATAAAATACCATTAACTTGGCCAACCACTTTTTACCAAAGGAAAAATTCTCCATTTTGGGACTATGCAGCACGTTCCTCGCACCAAATCCAAAGAGTAATTCAATGTAGACAACTCGAATAACAGATTGTTTGTTTTGCAATTTGTGCACATTTAAAAAAATGTATGTTTCAGCTTTGTTTCAAAGCTCATTGTAAGCAACCTCTTATCCTATTGTTGCATTAAGAGTCTTAAATCCAGCTACTGTAGCGATAACTACCTTTTGGATGTCCTAGAGCCCCATGTTGTCATTTCATGCTGTGTCATTTGTATTAAGTTGAAAAAAAAAACAGCATTTTGCATCATTAGAATACACAACCGATGCCGTGCCCTGGAGCGTTGACTTGGCCCTCAACTTTCTCTTACTAATGTAAGAATAAAGAGGAAATGGAACAGGAGGGTATTCTACATGTTGGAAAATGTCGGTTCAGCGGATCGATCTTCTTGAACCCCAAATAGCATGCCTTCTGTGGCAAGCCATACCGTATGAACCACTGGTCTCTAAATTACCTTTGCAACTTTCTGAGAGGGGCAATCTATTACTCTTTTGTGTCAAGAGCATTAAAGTTGCGCCTTTTAATTGTATGTGGCTGCTGGTCAGGCATCTTTATTGACTATGAAAGTGTCATTTGAAATGCCAGTTAAGTGATTACTTACATCCGAAAAAGTCATGGAGCAAGAAGCTAGCATTTACTACCTCTCTCCTCTTTTATCTGTCTCTACACATGTGCCACACCCTCGAATATCTGCTGCACTATGATGCCAGTAAAATACTAGGTCTGACCTTTAAAGGGAAATAGGGCGTTTGTTTTACAGGAAACATCCATACTTTTAAAACCAATGTTTGTGGATGAAGAATGATAGATTATTTAAAATAAGGAAGGACAGTAGCCTTCTTTTCAAGAAATAAGTTTCTCACCGATAGAAACTCAGTTATTTGTTGCTCAACACTAATTTGTTCACCCAAACTTTCCAAAATTCAAATGATGCATCTTCCGTTACTCATCACATGCATAATGTTTTGAGGAGATGAAGCTTTGGTAGATCTGTTTATTGATGAGACAGAATGGTTTAACAATGACTAACGCTATTTCTTTTGTATGTCATGTTGGTGTATTCTAAATGCCATATTTCCCTTTAAGCTCCATCCCCTCCCACCAGTGTTTGACAATATGGTACTGCCTGGTGGTTGGCATGTTTGACAATAAGGAGTGGGTAATAGTCACTTTCTTTGCTTTGTACTTATTGTTGAAAGTCTTCTTTTTGGGGAATGGATTTTCTTGCACCAGTTCCTTCCTCTGCAGTATCATCTCACAAGAATTGTGTCTTGACTGTTACTGGTGTTTGTATTAAGGAAAAACAAGTAAGTAAAGTGAAATATTTTCTTCGTTCTGAACTTATCAAAGTACGTGGATGTTGGAAGGAATACGGTTGGGATACATAGTTGTTTGTGAAATAAGACCGAGGTTTATATGTGTTAATTGTAATAAACTTCATGTTAAATAGGGTAATTTGGTGCTGACATGAGAATTACAGTTGCTACCCATGCATTTGCAATGATGATTGAGGATTGCTCTGGTAACAGGGTGCCAGTTTGTGGCAGTTAGGAAGTACAAAATTTGGTGTCCTTATGTCAGCCGTAATTGCATTGATGCGAATGATTTGTGTCAGCCCGTAAACTGGAAGAAGTTGGAAATTCACAAAGATTTGAAGCCACGACATATTTATCATCCTGACTTCAGAGTGATGACAGTATGATTAAGAATTCAGTATGAGTATATTTGTTCAATACAATTCAATCTCAGAAAGACAGACACACACATAATCTTATGTGAAGCAAAAGTGTTGAAAAAAAATGTGATAAAAGTTTAAACAGCTGGATTTCATAAGCAGTGAAACTGTTTTTTTCTGGTGCCAACATCACACTTTTTTGTTAATGAAGAAGGTACCTATCCATTTGATTTTTATCCAAAATTTTTTCAATTTTGAAATGTACCACAATAGGGAATCGACCTGCACAATGTTATTTTAAGGGTGCAAGGTTCATAAACGACTGTGTCAAAAGTTTGGAAAAACCTAAATTATTACAATAGATGTAAACGCACAGCTAGTCATTGGTATGCTGCCTCTTTCATACCAATGCACTTTCGTTGTGCACAGTACGAATTACCTGAAACATGAGGCTTGTGTACATTTCTTCGCTTTGCTGAAGGTGAATGCACTCTGCTAAATTTGCTTCACCAACTGCACTGAACGTATCTCTTAAAGCCTGGTCGCATGTACTCCACGCTCCTCGTAACACCATGTTACCTCGCGCTCAGGGTAACACCATGTTACCTCGCGCTCGAGTAACGTGAGAACGCGGGTTTACTCGGGGTCGGTGTTTAAATTTCGATCCACCTCCAAACACAGGGTTCTGCGGTTTTAAACACCGTGTTTATGGTAATAAATCAAGATAACGTGTTTTACGACACAGATGACCCGCACTTCCAGTTCAGGGGGTGCACATCACAATAACAGGCTAGCGGTATTGCACTTTGCGCGAAATATTTGACCTCGTTACTATGGTAGCACAACCAATTCAAGTTCACTCGGGGTATGTGAGAACACCCGCTGGAAAACACGGTGTTAACCTGCGGTGTTGTCCTTCTGTAAACACAGGGTTTCAGTGCCTGTCGTGGGGTACGCGAGACCAAGCCTCTAGACAACAATAGTACTGTAGCCTACATGTTGTTAAAGCTGCCACTTCAAAAGTTGGCTTGCAAGACCACGGCAGGGGCTGACAAGGCCACTGCAGCAACTGTAGGCATTGCTTAGGTTAACTCAGCAGAGAGAGTGACCGCAGCCACCTTCCAACACAACACTTACTTATTATAAATAATTATTACATATTTGTTCAGCAAAGGTAGAAAAACATCAAAGATTCAACCCAACATTTTATACAACATTTGAATTGGTAGTGTTCTTGTGACAAAGTTGACATTGAAGGTTGAGGCTCTTAAGCCAACACTAAGTTTTGATGGGGTCTTTTGCACCTGTCAATACAGTGACTTTGGCTTTCCTTTCCGATGGGTATTTCCGCTACTTTGACGGTCTTACTTTCTCTTCTAAATACGTATGTACAGTGCAACTGCAAAGGGCATTTACTGTGTACAGAAAATAGGACAACTTCAGAGATCGAACAACATTGTTCGGGACTGAAATCTTGTACTGTAAGGAGTCCAAAAGTCTCACACATTATCAATTGTTATTTCCATTTAAAGTTACTTATGTTCAATATTACTTACATGCATTATTATGCAGACTTTTTTTAACATTCATTTGAATATTCTGTTGAACATTTACATTTCTGGGATTGGGACAGACTGTCATGCAAAAGGTGTAAAGATAAAAAGTGAACTTTGCTCATCCTCGAAAAAGTCTGGGACTGGATTTAGTGGCTGGAGTGGCCTCTCAGCCGTATCAGCCATATTTTGACAGTTGAAAGGAAGGACTCCTGTTGCAACAAAACATAACCATATTCAGTAACACAGCTGGCTACACAGGCTGGCAAGGGATCATTGCTAAGGTGCTCTCTTGTTTCGAATTATCAGCTGTGGAGTATGCTCCACCCACCAGATGGCCAACTGTTGCGATGCCTAAAAGTAGGTACTGTATCCCTCTTAGTTATCCTGTCAAACTTAGCTGGTATAACTTTAGATGATAAAATGAGAACGGGGATTCCTTAATTTAAGTTGACTTATGGGATGTGGTTCAGGCTACTGTATGTCAAAGTCACCAAGACCAGATGTCTAGCTAGCAACTCTATAACTAGCTATGTGTGTATTACTTGAATGGAGAAGGAAAAAGCATCATTTCTTTAAATATAAAGCAGGCAAAGGTTGGAATCTTCAGTTTTTGTTTTGTTTTGTTCTGTTTATTTCTAGATAGCAACTATATGAACAATATTTACTTAGTGTAACAACTGTGACCAAATTACTACAAAAGGAGGAAAGAGAAATGAGAGACTTATTGAACTTTTCCCCCTTAAAGGCTGTAATGCATCACCCCAGACAGTTTCAATTCTCCCAACCACCTACCTCTAGTCCCTCCCTCAGCCTGTCTTACATTCCTCCACATTTGTAATCAAAACAATGGATCCCTGTGTACGCTGTGTAATACGAGCTGCTCTGCATCTTTCGAATTTGCTGTCAATCTAAGAGTACTGTAACTTAGAACCAGTTGAGGATTTTCCTTTCAGGGGGGTAAAAATATAGCTTAGGGTGATGCAATACAGCCTTTGAGATAAAGGAACTCTCTAACTACAATATGAGTTACGATATTACACTAGAAAAATATCCATATTGCACCAACGACTTGCATTAACTGGTGGTGGTGTCATCTGTGATAAATGAACCAATGAGTAAGAGCATATATTGTTCTGCCACCATCGTTTAAAAAGTTAAGAAGTTTTCTCTTTACGCTGTAAGTTATATTCTTGTTTGGAATAATATTGCACATGGTTGGTGTTTACCCTTGGAGAAATTGTTGTAGTAAAAGTATGGACACTTTTATTTGGAATTTTATGGGAAGCTGGTCTCACTCAGCCATATATTGCTTAGAGAGGGTTTTCAGCTCATTTCTGTGACTAATAACTCGCAAGGAATGTAGTCCAAATAGTCAAGGGAGGACATGCTGACGACACTAATGACATGCTGAGTAAATGTGACTTGTATAGATTATATGCAACTGCCAATAGAATCACTTTGCACCTTACCACGTTACCATAATTTGTTCAATTGCTGTTCGTAAGCAGCAATGTGTGCTAATTGAACAGAAAGTTGTGTTAATAAGGCTACACTAGATTGGCCCCAATTATAGCCTGCCGTAGGCTCCCTGGTTATGTAGTGGGCCTGCCATGCTTGTAACATGACCTTAGCCACTACCAGGTGGCCTGCATAGCTGCTTGACACTTTTTGAGGCTCTTTGGATAAATGTTGTGTTGTGTTTTGTCTTGCTGTGTCCTTTACAAGTTATGCTATGTTCTATGTTGTAGGTGTGCTGTCAAAGAGAGCTGTACAGTTTTATAAAGAAGTTTGCATTTGTATGATGCTATGTGGAGTTGAAAATAACAAGAGGTATTATTCATTGGTTGATAATGAACTTGGAAGGTCAAACTTCATTTAGTGCAGCAAGATGCTGGCATTGTGTTTCCAAATATACAGCAATCTTACTCGGCTTCAAGAACCTTCTAGAGGGGGACTACGTAATAAAATGCAATGTGATCTGTGTTGCACACTGACCAGTATTTCTATGCAATATCATACACTGTTACAGTACACCCTCTGTCTTGTTGGTTTGAGGGGAGTCTGTCATGGTAAATAATTATACCTTCCATGTAGGACAATAGCAGTGCTTATAACTCCCACCTTTGTAGCAGAGTACCACACATAATAAGGTCATTGTCTTATGGATCCAGACTTTGCATCCATTGTTTATTCATGATGCTTAATATTAAGACTTTGATTAAACCAATCTTTGTATTCTTCATGACAACATTGTGTTAGATGGACATCCTTGGTGCTGTGCATGTAATTTTGTATATTCACGGATACTTTCAAGGGAAGTCGTCGTACATGTAAATCTGGATGAAAGGACAACATTCCCTGGACATTCCCACCCGGACAATTCCCAACCTGGTGTATTGCCCCATGCTCAACTCCCCTGTGACAATTTCTTCATGAAAAGCATTAGGGTTAAGTTTAGGGTGGGAATTATCCGAGGGGAAATTGTCTAAGAGGAAGTTGTCTGGGTGGGGACTGTCTGCAAGAAAATTGTCTGTAGTATGATTGTCCGGTGAATAATGGTCCGTGGGAGGGGGAAAGTTCTTCTGGAACTGTAGATCGGTAGGTTACTGGTCCTTTAAATGACTGTGGATCAGTCAAAGTCTATCAATTATTTTGAAACGCCTTACTGATGTCGCTTCCCAGAGTGGTTTAATAATCACAGGTGAACGTTACCACCGTCACATGTAGACTTCATAACCCTGATTTGTGCCATAGTCAATGGTCTAAAGGTAATTGTAACTCAGTGGCTCAGCCAGACTCTTTTAAATTTTTGAGCCTACGTCACAGTGGGTTTCTGTATGAAAGAAACCACTACCTTACTGTTCATCAGGGATGCATTGCATGCATAACATTCCTGTAGTATTAGCTAGTAGTAAATGAACAATTGCTGTTTGCATATCTAATTGGTATCATTGCATTTGTAAGTGTGGTTGTTATCTGATTGAAAGAGTGGCTCCCAGTGTCAATCAGTATTCACACCTTTAATCGTAGATGTTTGTAACAATGTCTACTACTATAGGATACAGTCGGTGAGGGAAGGTTATTACCAGGTTACTGTTATGAAAACTGTATATCATTGTAGTCTATCTTATTTATTTTGTAAACAGTAATAATTGGTAACCTTATGTTATATCAGTCGTTGAAATGTTATTGACTAGTCTGAGCAAGTTTCTGCACTTCATACGCTCATGTTGTATGGTAGCCATATCTAAATGTACTGTTTAGAAAGGCTACCACCATACGCCAAAAGTTTGCAATATACTGTGTAAATTATGTAATGACAAACAGGTGATATGTGATATGCAAACATTGTGATAAAATTAATTACCATTCAAATCAAGAGAAAAGTGTGGAAACATGCTCATCCATGTAGAAGAAAAGAAAAAATGATCAGAGAATGACATGATGAAGGCATGGCTAAAGCCAGACAAGTACAACAACAAAACACAGGTAAGTTCAGAAATGTGTTAAAACAGTATAGAAACCTGGAGTTCCTAGATATTGATAAGGGGAAAATAAGCTATGACAAAAAGGGAAAAACCGCAGTGCCTGTGAGAAGCAATTGAGAGTCAGAAGGAGGGAGCTACCTGAAGCTGATTTGTGAATTTGTTTTCAATTTTTTTTTTTTTCAATGAAAGTGTTTATTCTTTCAATGCAAAATTGACATAGCCAATTGGATTGCTCTAAAGCTTCCAAGACAAACAGAAAAATATAACAAAATATGGTTCCCACCACAGTTACTTTATTAGTCAGGAAAATGAAGTAGAAAGCCTGCAAAGAAAAATAAATCCCCCTGAAAATCCATTAAAGACAAGGATATTTTTGGAAGAATCTGATGAAGATAAGGCTTCAAGAAAAGATGAGGTAATCCATTGAAGAAGTCCTTACAAATGAAATGCTATCCAAAAGGTGTAAAACCACAGGGAGAAGTTAAGTAATAGCAACTAGCACTTTTTGGTGGTAGTTTGAGAAGGATCGGGGCACTTTGTCCATTTTGGGTAAGGGTGAAGGTACTGTATAGGTGTAAAGTTTAAAGTTACCAGCTGTATGTGGGATGTGCAATAGTTTTGTGAAGACAGGTAAGTGAGGGGGCAAAGTAAATGTCCAAACCAGGTGGAGTTTTGGGATTCCCATTTTGGGTGTCAGTTGTAGGTCATTGTTGTAATTATTGACTCCTTCCTATCTATGGGCATTAATCACAGAAATCATACAAAGTAACTGGAATTTTTCTGCTACTGTGCATTTTCAATCGTAGCAGTTTTTCCTCTGTGTCACTTTGACACCATTTTGGTACAGTAATTTGTCAGTTTGATGCACTGGTGTTTGTGGGGAAAATATGTGGAAAAAAAAGGATTTCTAGAGAGTCAAAACTTTTTCATATTGAGAGTAGTAAGCCAATGAATGATACCTTAGACGAAAAACTTAGGTAGTCTTCCTCACTGGTTTCCACGGTGAACAGCTATTTCACCCTTTGCACCTGAGTTATAGGACAAAAGTCGCAGAGAAAGACGATGCCTCGTCGCCATTACCGTACCTTCAGCAGCATCTTTATGCTTGTTAAGTCTGTAGCTGAAATCATCGGTGTTAAGAATAGATTAGAATATTACATCCCTGCTTTTACAAGTTATTAACCATCTATAATGCTTTAATTATGCTTTATATGTACCTCATCTTACCTATAGTATCCTTTTATGGGGCAATACATTACCCACATAGGATAACCTATTTATTCTACAAAGGGTGGGGGTGTGGGGCTGTCCGATCTGTGCTGGTGTTTAGCCCACGGTTTCCCAAACAAATTTAGTACTTCCGGTTTCAAATCATTGGAGGATCAGAGTGTGACCCAGGTGTAATTGCATCAGGATCAATTCCTTTCATTACCCCCTGGTGAGATGATCTCCTGATAACATTAGTGGATCTGATCAAGATCTACTGTAGAAGCACCCTGAATGATAGCACTTTTCACTGAATTTTCTGTTCTGTAGGTGACAGCCTGCAATACCATGTGATTGCTTGTTCAAATAGACACCAGATCAGGGTCAGTGGTATTTATTAAGTCATTTAATTTACGTGAATGTTTGTTGTCTTCTTTACCAATTATGTGATATGTCTCGTCATTCTTTCTCTTAATTATGTATAGTTCATTAGTTGACAGAAGAAAACGTTTTTATCAAGTTAAGTGCATTTTGTCGTGCTCTTGAGTACACTGGCAACAAAAGGGAAAATAGCAGCAGCGTAAATTTCAAGGACAAATTAGCTACCTTGTAGATTGTGAAAATAGAAGTTTTTGCAGAACTGCCACAATTACTGTACATCACAAGCTGGTGATCCATTGTAATTGAGTCTCACATTGTGCTATGTGGGTCGTTCTATTTTCCTCGCTACAAACTTACTGTACTTGTCTCCTTGTTTACCGATGCTCATCTCTGCCGTGGCAAACATTGACACTGCCCCAAGTCTTCTCCAATTTTGAATAGCGCCACCACAAATTTCCATCCAAGGTGTTGTATACCAGCTGCTTTTCTCGTACAGAATTATAGAGTTTTCTCTTCTTTTTTTTTTATTTACTCTTTTTGAGATTTAACATCTTCATTTTCTTCTCAAGACATGTGACATATATCCATATTTTAATTTTACAGTTTGCCAAAAGAGAATTGCCAGTATGCCAAAATATATATGTCCGCTCAATACAATGAAAAGATCTCCTTCAATATGAAACTCAAAATAGCAGATAGAATTAAAATGGAGATAACTGTTGCTATGGGTGTAGTACATCAATGACAGTATCAGCTATGTGCTTTGAGTTCACTCAGCTAAGAAAATAGTACCCTCAACTTAAAAAGTACATAAACCTGGCCAGAATTTGCTATGATTCTTCCGTAAAAATTGTAAAATTACAATTTCAGATTACAAAGTGGAAAATAACAATTTCAGTATCCATCCTAATTTAGTCTACTATAAAGTTATTGATTAGTGCTGAAAAACATGGATTCAGCTGACAAGTTGTGTCAAGTGAAGAGGAGGAATCAGCGAGCTTGTGGGTCGCATGGTTCTGTCTAAACCATCATGCTGAAATGCTCTGTGAGCACTATCAAGCTGAAGATAATGGAAGACCAGGAAGAGAAATATGAACATGATTTTTATTCACGAAGATGTTAAATTGGCCATTTATATTGACAGATATAATATATACTTTAATGATTGATATTTTCTTATTCAACAGTACACAATTAACATTGACAGGTCTCACTAATGTACACCTCCAGGTGCTCAGAAATCTCACACACAGTCAAATGGTAGAGTCAAACTTGATTTGGCCAGTTCCCTTATAAAGGGGTGGGAGGGGAGAAACCGAAGTACTGAGGGTGCTGTGCAAATACATGCCAGTTGTAATATTCTGGTGTATAGGGAGATTGATACTGAAAATAAATTTATAAGTGCAGTATACCTGGCGACCAACTATTGGGTAAAGTGTGCAAATGCTGACTGTAAAAAGATGCTTTGACAGAAAAAGTTTTTATTGTACATTTACTAAAACTGACTTATTTATTTATATGCACTGCATGTATTGTAGAAGCTTGTAATAACAGCACAGGTGAAATTTTAACCCAAAGAAACAAACTTTGAATGTTTGATGTGATATTGCATGTTATGAAAACGTACCACTGACTGTCCACAAACCATTTCAGTCGTTTTCCTTGCAAATTCCTTCCTGATGGTTGTATGTCTCCGGTATGTCATCCTTGCAGGTGAGATCTGCAAAGCAACGCTTTTGAGGTTCGTCATTGGCACGGTGACACACAATCAACAAAAATAATAACATCTCAAGATGGAACAAAGTCCTTTTAAGGGAAATAGGATGTTTAGAATACAACCAACATGACATACAAAGGGAATAGCTTTAGTCATTGTTAAACCATCCAGTCTCATCAATAAACACCTGCCAAAGCTTCATCTCCTCAAAACATTATGCATGTGATGAGTAACGGAAGATGCATCATTTGAATTTTGAAAAGTTTGGGTGAACAAATTAGTGTTGAGCAACAAATCACTGAGTTTCTATCTGTGAGGAACTTATTCTTGAAAAGAAAGCTATTATTCTTCCTTATTATGAATAATCTGTCTTTCTGCATCCGCAAACTTTGGTTTTAATAGTATGGATGTTTTCTGTAAAACAAACGCCCTATTTCCCTTTAAGGAACTCTGATTTACCAGAGAAAACTAGAAAATATGAGAGTGTGGTGAGCCACGTTTTTCTTCAAGTTGCTCTGCACCTCTGCTTTTACATATTGTAACAAAGTAATGATGATTACATCCCATGTTCATAGACCACCCACGGTTTATTGTAAGATTATGAATAAATGAGAGAGACTTGAGCAAGCTGATCAGCTGTTTGATATTCATGGCGCATGACTGTTTGGATGCTGTTTCGGATCTCTTGTTGTAGTTCCTCCATAATTTGTGACTCAAGTTTTGTTAAATTGCATTTTTTGATGTGTTTTAGATTTCAACGTCAGTTGAGTCCATGGACAGTTGTCTGGGAAAAACAATGTAAATTTCGGAATAAGTTTTTTTCTCCATTTTATAACTGTATAAATTCTGAATTGATTTTCTACCTTTCAAAAAAAATCATGTTTTGATTTACTCACAGGGTATCCTCTTATGTCACCATTACAAAATGTGATTCTGCCAGTTGTGATTTTCTATGCTCTAATCTACAAATAAATGTTGCTTTCTTATGTGACTCAGCAAACTGTTCGTTCGCCATTTTCTTTTTAAAATTTCTGAACAACATAATCAAAGTACATGTCGCACTGTGGGTGGATAGTAATGGGGCATTGTATAATGCCCACAGCATTGCCTGTCACGTCTGGTATTAAACCAGGACTTGCACTGGCTGCTTTATGTAACTCAACTTAATTTCCCATAAAAATTACCTGCTGATACAACAAACAACCTTGAAATACAAGCGTCTCAGTGCATGTAGCTCAAAAAATTGCTCTTTCATTATTGAGCGAACAAGAGCACTTAGTCTTCAACTTTGTTTTTTTTTTTTTTTTGCCTTCTGTAAAGTTTTCAACCATGAAACAGTATCAGAATGTATAGCAAATCCAGTGACTGCTGTAACACAGTATCTGTGCTGTATCCTTACTGCGATATTATCGGCAAACGATATCGTTATGAGACTTTACTCCTGATGTCGTTGGTGAAATAACCCCAAGAGATATCGTCTGTACACATGATGAAAAAAATGAACGTTTCTTAGAACAGATATGGATCGCACACTAAATGCCACATATTTGGAAACAAGAAATCAGACCTTAAGTTCATATTGTACTTTAATGAACTAGTTTCATTTATATCGCAATAAAGTGTCGTAACAGAATTAAGGTTAAACTTACTTATACTGTAGGCTCTAGAATGTGAGTTCTGAACACAATCCATAGTTTTACACACATTGGTATATTTTTGTTCCAGCTTACCCCTATAATGTCATAATATCATTGGCAATTAACAGAAAAATGCTCCTGATATTGTTTTCGGAAATTTCATATGGCAACAACACTACTTTGCAGCATACTTGTTACCTATATGTTGTGTCCATTCATTGTTAATTCCCATTCTTGATGTGTTTACTCGTTTTGGTGGAGTTACAGTACAGAAGTTGAAACCATCGCACCAATACACTACGATAAGTCAGGGGCTACCATGGTTTAAAGTATGCACACCTGTGCAGTAGATGACAGTGTACATTTCCTCTTCCCCTCCTGAGACCTCTTTCTTCTGTCTTTCCCCACCCCCTCCCAACCTTCCAACCTTGCATGTTTGATCAACAGGTGCTATTTCTATGTGAACGCATTTAGTGTAATTAAATCCCATCCACTCTGTGCAGTGCATTTAGCTGTACATGTCACAGCTGAGACATGCAGTCATTTTCTCATTAATTATATAAATATAACTTTCCCTTAGCCTGTAAATTACCCCAGGAACAACTTCATGCACTTGAACTGAAGGAGGAATTTCTAGGGCCATTATCAAAAGTTTCCACAGCTGTGCATATATATGGATAGGCAATTTAAATAATGCCTGTGACTTTGCATGGCTTTATCCCTAATGTAAAACCCTATGGCACATTTGCTGCGCATTGCTGCACATGTAGTACAAACATTTGTGCTATATTAAATTTTCACCTCTGTTTAAGATTGAATGCATTGATGGTACGTGTTAATGGTGCTGTAGCCAGCAGATGTAGCTGGTGTGCAGACCGCTTTGAGGACTAAACAACACATCTTTTCCCTTGGTATCGCTCTCATTTTGGTAGCCATGATATCACGGCATTACAAAGGATCAACTCCACAGTTTCTTCCCTTCGTGATCAGAGGTGGCGCCTTTAGAAAGTTTGGAAAAGGGGTGTAGCAAAGGAAAAGACATGACCTTAATTTATTAATGATCATTGCCTATTTACTTCACTCCTCACTTACCAGCCTCAGCACAATGCAATTCACAGCGCGTACTCCCTCACCTCATATAACCTATGCATTACCGTATTGACCATGGTCTAGCATCTGGCAATTTTGTGTGTGTGTGCGTGTGTGTATCTGGTCACCGCCCTTCAGTAATTGCCAGCCTTTTGGTCTGACAGCGAAGTTCCTGGCTGTGCTTTGCATCTGCTTCTGTCTACCTTCAAATTCCAAGCGCCTTCGGTTTTCATCGTTGTTGTATGAGGTGAGTACGTCGCTAGCGAATTCCCAAACCAGAGAGTTTTGGGGATTCCTATGTATCATGTCAAGAGCACTGGTGACCTATTAACACTGCCTCTGGGTGCCATCCGGTCTATTAATGGACTAGCGCCCCCTCCCATTCTACCATCCTGATTTGCCAGAAGAGTGGAAGTTTGGTGGACTTTCTTAGTTAATAACTCATCCCCAACTGGCTGGCCTCTGGCTGGTTTTTAAGTCCACATTAACAAATAGTTTTTCATTTTGATCATGAAATTTGCAATCGCTGAGGTATATTAACTGTTCCAATCACTATACAACTTCAACCAAGTTGGAATGTGATTACTTTAAAGTCTTAAAGGGGTTTGCATGACCTTCTCTTTTCAATCTCTTTTCACAAGACGGTATTGTATTTTAACTTCAACAATGTGTGTGGTATAATTCAAGTTTGGTTTGCATGACATGTGTTACATTTTGTGCAGCATTTAAATTTTGAGTTAGTGAAAAGATTTTCCTTTTTTTTTTTTTTAACTTTCATCATGCTAAGATGGGTTGTCATGCAAGTACTCTGTACTTTTCTATGAAGGCAGAATGCTATCGCAAGTTGTGGGGAACTCCTGATGTTACCTGCTGCAGAATTTACAGAAATTAGAAAAAACAACAGGAATTTTCTTGTCTTTGAAGGGGAAAAAAATCAGTGGGCCTAGTTTGGTTTGGCATTTGCACAGAGACTAGAGCTTCTTTGTATGAAATTCTCTCAGGGAAAGCAATCCTGTAGACATTCAACCAACTTGGAATCCCACAGTCGTACACTTGAATGCCAACATTGTAGTGGGCACATAACTCCTTACCAGCCCGGAGCATCCCCCTTCGTCCCTTTGATCTAGACATGTTGCAGTTTACATTCTTTCTGTAGAGGGGCACTGTAAAAGAAATTCCTTGTGCACCTCCAGAAGAATAAAATATCAAATGGAATAGGTACTACGGTATATAGTACTGCAGCTTTCCAATTTGAAAGACTATCACGGAGGAGACTATAGATCTATATGGTACATGAGACTGTAGACCAACCATACTTTGCTGTTCAAAGGCCTCATATTGATATTGTTGGCTCCATAAATGAGTAAGACGTTACAAAGTGTATCAAGATTGATTGGAAACTGCATGATGTCATGTGTTCTCACTTCTCACTGGACGTGCACGCTGTAAACACCATAGTGCAGTGAGAACAGTACTGTGTGTTTGACCTCAATTGCCATTGTGTGTTTTTCATCCTCCCATAGGATCCAAAGGAAGGTAGGTCTCCATCTCACCAGAATATATCTCCTCAGGTTATCCATGTCATCAAACAATTAAGTCATTTAAGGTATTGATCCAGTGGTCTCCTACTTCTACTCCCTCAGTTGATGCATTGTGGCAATGTCCAGTAGCAAGAGTATGAGACACAAACAAACACATACATACACTGACCGAAACACTCAAATTTTGAGACCATACAAGAAATCTAATGTATTGTACTTTTGCTTTACTTTTTGTCTCTCTCTTTTTGACAACCATTTTTCAGACTTTCCCCTCTGGATCCAGTTGCATCTAGGTAAAGAGCCTTGCAAAAAGACAACGTGCAACAAAATAAATAGATTATCATCGAAGGCAGAGAGAAAGAGAGGAATACAGAACAAATTCAGGAGAGATCTGTTTTCTGCCCATTGAGAGGAATCAAAGCTGCCCGGCAACTGAACAATGCTAGAGAGTCAAGGAGGTCAATGGAGATCGTAGTCTGATCATTATTGATTGTGTTATTGTGTGCAGTCTGCGTTTGCCCTGGTTACCAACAATTAGAAACCGAGCAGCAGCAGCAGCAGAAGCCGGCAACTTCGTAGTCGTCAGACAGCCTGCAGTGGAACGCTGGCTGTGGTGCAATATACTTCACATTCTCACAGTGCCAGTGTCAAACAGAGCTCTTGATTTCTACCTCTGGCCCTTCTGGATCTAATGCAGCTAGCTAGCTAGCTAGCTTGCTTGCCCGGTCACTGTTGTGGCATTTCATGTTGGTTTTCTTGAGTTGAGAATAAA
Organism: Stichopus chloronotus; assembly: GCA_021234535.1. Lineage (NCBI taxonomy): Eukaryota > Metazoa > Echinodermata > Holothuroidea > Aspidochirotida > Stichopodidae > Stichopus > Stichopus chloronotus. Next base: position 20,544,609 of record CM037839.1, on the reverse strand, counting down.
AATACCTCTCCCTTGTGGATGTTATTAACATTGTTATAATCATGAAGGACTTTTTAGCTGTCAAATCTCCATAGCTTCCCCATAAGGTAAGTGAAACTTGTCTTCAGTTTGTCATAGTGCAAACTGTAATTTGTCTCAATTCAAGTTTATTTTTGCTGACTTTGTAAGTGATGATGCAGCTTTATCCATATGCAGTGCACACTTACTTGTACTAGTTTGCTTTTCTGTGGAAGGGATACATGCATCTTATAGTTGGGGAAAGAGGTAATTAGTTTCATTGTACATATAAGTTTTAGTTCTTTATTTCTTAGAGCAGTTTTGTCATTGTCAAAGAAGTGAATCGGAATGAAAGCCATGCGCATTCAAGTCAAATTATTGTTATTTTTTTTTTCATATTTGCAACATCAGAGCAAATGTATTTACAAAAGAAGTTTTGAGTGAGACACAAAGGACATTCAGAAAACTGAAAACTATTAACAGAGGTATCGACAATTGAAAAAGAATTGAAAGAGCAAAAACAGAGAAGACAAGTTTTCACAAAAAGAGGAGAAAACTATATATCCTCAAGAAACTCAGAGAAGTGTCAGCACTAAAAGAATTCAAATTAGGGTGTTTGACACATATTTATGTGTGTGCAGTACATGACTTTGTATTGAATTACTTTTTGCTGCACTTTTAAGCTTGTATTATGTTGTAAATGAGGAACGAACAGCTTTTCAACATTTTCCTATTATCTGTACTGTAGAAAAAAAAACAAAAAGGAAAAACATTCCAGCCAACTTTTAAGTGGATTGGCCCATTAGCAAACAACAGCTAGGCTTTTCACAAAGATAATTTGATTCCATCCCTCAGTATTAAAAGATACGCAGATATTGCACCATAGCACGCTGACTCCAGCAGAGCTGATACGTGCAAGTTCGCACTAGCTCAGCTGTTATTTCTCGTGGGGGTTATAGTTCCTGGACAATTTACCTCTGATAAATCTCCCACCTCTTCCCATAAGCCTTACCCTATTTTCTTGAAGGAATTGTCAGAGGGGAGTTGTCTGAGGTGAAATTTTTCAGGCTGCTGTTGTCCAAGTGGGAATTGTGCAGGGAGGGGAGTTTGTTCAACTGGGAAAATTTGCTGGGGGGGGGGGAATTGTCTTAGGGAATATTATCTTGGAGAGTTGTGCATTCTTGGGGATAACATGTACTCATTTCATTGGCACTGTCTGTCATTGAAGCAGGGTAAAGTTATGGTAGTTGGTATAAGAAACCAAAGCTCGTCATAAAATGGATTTCACAATCTTTCCAGTAAAGTACACTCAACAGTCACTGCCAGCCTCACTCTTATTGCCGTATGATTGTGTATGAGAATCTGATCCCACATTGTTCAGACATGGAATTGAATTATTTTTCAATTAAGATATTAGATATATATGTACCACTTGCTGGTACTTATGGATTGCTAGACAAACTCAATAAACTGTGAATGAACTGCTCTCGCACCACTCCCTCTATGCTCTGGCTCTTTCCCGTTATACTGTTGCTCAGTTTACGTGATGGACATGCTTTTTTCTACATGTACTTCTGTCTATGTGCAACATAATGTATCATTTTGACAGATATGGGGATGTTGATCTGTTTAGATTTAATCAGTTTTTGCATCGCTCTGGCTCTTGTCTTGTATTGTAAGCCATAGAAAGCGGTCTTTGAACTGTGCATCATAATTTGTCTAGAATTGTCCGTTTCAAATGTGTGCAAAAGTCAGATTGTTGTAGTGCGTAGTGCTGTACGTAGTATGAAATTTTGCAGAATTCTGTGAAAGTTTTTAAGTTGATCCAGAGAGCAGTGAATGGTGAGTGAGTGCCGTGGTTGGTCATCATCATTTCAACAGTCATATAACTTTTTCATCTGTGAATGCAAAACAAGTTTTGTAAGATGAACATTCTAGTGAACAACCCTGTCTTCACTCGCAATAGATTTCGCTCTTTTTTTCATGCCCTCTTTATTCACAGTCCTGTTTAATTTATTTTATACTATTGTGTTCATATCATCTCAACTATGATAGCTATCAAATTATCGTCAATAAGTAGCAAATAGATCAGTCGCCGTAGTCCATGCTAACATACAAATTAGAGTCTGCAGATTCTTGCAAACACTTAAACGAAAACATGGCCACAAGGCACCTTACCAAACTTAGGGATGGCTTTGAAAAATTGTTGGCATGCTTGAGATTAAATTTGATGAAATTTGAAACCTTGAAAATGGAGTTTTGCAATCTGTGAAGTGAAAAATCTGTGACCTTATTGTACTAGCATACAGTAGGTCATTTCACATCAGACTTTTGAGAGGAAACCTGTGGAGTTGAGCATTTTTTATGTTTTGTGGCCAAAATAACCAGAACTTTGTAAATTCAGAACTACATTGGAAAATTGGAGCAAATCTGTAGGTATTGTAAAAACTTGATATGTGACAAACTATGCACAGTAGCGACAGTAAGAAAGTGGAAGTGCCAAAAGCTATGGTGGAACATCTAGCATAATCAGACTATGAATTTATCACCACCCCTGGCAGACGAGGAATTGTATGAAGTATCTGATGGACAATCAGATCCAGTGATTGCAATTGTCCTTGAAGAATTTATGGAAGATGCTCATTCATGACAGGTTGTTGGTGAATAGTGGATGTTAAATGTCTGGATTACACAGGCATGTACTCATTGGTTAACATTCCAACAGTGGAGACACATATCTGGTTGAAATCACCTACAGTATGCAATATCATCTCATGCAAACATGTACACTTAACTCTTTCATTGGGCTGTATTTTGTCCAAAAGTAAAACTTAATTACCAAACAGCTTTTATATCAACATGTGAAGCTAGGATAAAAAAAAGGCACAGATGTTTTAATTGACTGGCAGCTTGGACTGAGCTATAATCTCTCCTGTTCAATTTAACATTGTGTATACTTCCATTACAGTGTGTACAAATTAACCTTGACATTATCTGTGGCGTAGTTTAAAGCTTTAGATTAACTCAAAATATTTTTCACAGTGAAAGCTAAAGTAAAAGACGATTCATTTGTTCTCAACATATATTTTGTTATTTAAGTTCTTGTTTGTTTTTTTCCATATGTGTGTCCATGGATGCATTTCAAAATTAAGATACCAAAAAAATTGCATGCGGGTACTCTTTCACCACTAGAGATTACAAAATTATTTCTCACATATATCCATGTCATCACCATGGAAACCATACAGGAGTGATATTATACAGGACAGAATAAAGAGTACCATTCAGTACTGTGCTGTTAAAACTCTGGTGACCATATCAATTGATGTGAAAAATTGTGAACTGACTTACAGTATAGAGCAACTTGTGAACTAAGTGGAGCAGACTGGTACTGTACGTGCTTCACTGATTAATGCAACCTGTGCTGTATTTTAGGTGTACATAGCAAATAGTGGGGGGAGGGGGGCTTAAATTTACAATCATGCTGGTGTGATTGAGATGAAGATTAAATTTGCAATGAAACAAGAAGTGAAAATATCTGACCTTTCATCAAAAGGTGAAAATTTTACAGACTTTAACAGTCACAGTAAGTTTAATTGTACCACAGGTTGTAACGCAAATACCTCGTTGAGCAATTTGGAAGTAGCCTGTATTGGTATGTGTGTTCAGATGGTTTTCCAATGAGCAGCTTGAATGGAAAATTTGGTCATCCTTTCCAAACCTGCAGTAGGTTATCTCAAGTGCCAAATATTCTGTGATTAATATACAGTATTTCTTTGAAGGTTTTAGTGTTTTTTGTTTTACATTGCTTTACCCGAGGTTGTATACACCTCTCATCCAATTTTTCAATTAAAAAGATGTAACAGGTCGGGATCATCAGGTTGCCCAATGGTTTTATGTTCTGTATAGTTACTGTAATTTACAGATAGGTATCCTCATATCTGCATGACTTATAAGTTTAAGGCATACAGTAGATCTGGAAAGCCAGATTTGCTTCACTCCCTACACTTCACATCTGTCACAAACACAAGGATCGTACTCCTGTGTACTACTGTATGCCAAGAGTACTGATAACTCTTTAGCACTGCCTTTGGTGCCGTATGGTCTAATATCAAACTAGCACCTCCTTGCTATTGATTCTGACATCCTGATATGCCAACAGTGTGGAATTTCAGAGATATTTCTTGTAAGATGCATGTTTATAATCCTGTACCACTTGAAAAATTTCCAGTTACCTTTGTTTAGAACCAGCTGTACTTAAACGTCATTAAATTTGGATTCCTTGCTGTACCTTTGAAAGAATCATTGCTGCAGTGTACTGTAAGCTCTTGCACCCACTGTATTGTTGTTATGAAGTTCATTGTTAAAAGTGTATTCATCTACAGTAGACACAGTCATAAAGATTACAGAATCTATTTTAACAGTGCAGTACCACCTGATGTATATCATTCCATAAGAATTTATAAAGAAATTTTATGAAGATCTTCAAAACCTTGTTGTCCCTCGTTCGTGGATCCAGTGTATTTAATTTTTAGGCACATTATCCTCAGCAGAATTTTCCATTTTGGGTGGCGTTTTGTGGAGATTGTTTTGACTCCCCTACTCTGATAATGTTTAACACTGCCCCTTATTCTACGTGGCTTCCATTCTACCAATGTTCTTCGTGCGTCTCACAAGTCAATCCACACTGAGTGCCTTGCATTGTCAATTGCCAGGTTTGTAAATTTTTCAATGAGGTTGTGTTCCACACATAGATTTGTCACATGGGAGACTGGTGACTTAATGTCCTTTCTTATGTTACAACCAGTTTCCTAGGTACAATACATTTGTGGCACACACAGTGACTTCATGGGATGCTGTACAACATTTACAAGTCAATGGTAGAAATGATTTTCTGTTAATTGTCACAAAATTTCTGCATAGTGCAGTAAATAGGTACTGTTTAGTGCTGTGGCCAATGCAGCCTACAGCATTTAACTTTTGTACTTTTTTTTTTGTAGTTTTCATGTACTCTGGTCACTGCAGATCTTTCTGTATCAATTTTCACAATCAATGTTGACAATACATTTTGTGTGTGTATGAATTAGGAGCTACATGCAAGTTTCAGGAATCACAATGTACAGCGTCCATGTACTGTGCAGTAAGGCAACAATAGCACACATCTCTTGTTTATTGAACCCAAATGAATGATCAAGTGTGGCTCTGTATGAGGAAGACTTTTTGTAATTTTAATTCACTTTGTTCCAGCATGCTTGCCTTATGTATCTCAACCACAAACCTTAAACAAAGGTTTAACCCTTTACATGTGTAGGAGAGTTTTATATTCCTCCATTGCTTTTAAATGTCAATACCAAATTTAGATGAATAAAAAAAATAATGCCAAGTTTAGATGACAACCTGGGTGAATATCCATGGTCATACTGGCCCAAGTAGAAGTTTATTACTCTGTATGAGCATACTCAGTACATCTCAAGTCTGTTTAAAGTTAGTCGAGCATTACTGTGCAAGTAAATACCTACATTCTCTTCAGAATGAAAACTCTGGTATCCTCAATAAATATCTATCAAAGAATTTACTGTACCAGAACTTCTGAAGACCTAATCTCAGCAAATATGCAGGTAGCGTACTCATCTGTAAAGCATCTATTTCCTATTTTTAGCTGCCGTTTATATTTAAATGACAGTTTTAAGTGTGTGTACATGTATAATTTTCTTGCAGGTCTTTCAAATTTAATGAATTCCATATCTAGACGGAAGACAAACCAGCCTTTTTCTAACACTGTGTAAATTGTATTAAAATGGCGTGCAATAAAATTTTAAGCACTGTTAGTACTTTTGTCTTGTGATTTTTAAAGTATCAAAGGTCAACTATACAACTTGTCTTAACTTACAGTACAGCCATGAATGGTTACCCAGGGTAAGAGACTGACTCTACTGTAGGGCAGTTGCAAGGCAGACTAGTGTTTGGTATGATTTAATGGTGTTTTAACCATTCCAGTGTGTTACCATTGGCACAGCTAGATAAATACTGTAGCATTACCTTTGCAAAACTCAATCAGCCAAAGAATGTTTCGATCACCTCGGAGTACCAGCTGAATGTGCTAGAAGTGGATGGGGAATTCCTGTGAGACCAAAGTCCCACTAGACCTTAATTCCACAAGATCTAAAGTGAGTGAGGGTCAGCGACATCGAAAGTTACATGAATTATAAACAGCAAATGTCAAAAATAATAGTTTAAAAAAAATGCTAAATATGCAGTTAAGAAATATACAGAATCTTTGAAAGAAAATTGATTTTGCAATATAGTACACTTTTTTTGCACCATATGATATCTATATTTAAAATGATGTCCTGTGTACAATTTACTATAAACTCACCTGTTGCAGTAGTAGCTTTTTGTTTTTTCTTGACTTGAAATCACTTCTGTACAGTTTATAACATGCAGAATAACACTGATTAAAAATTTTAAGTTGTCGCACCGGAAAGTTGCTATGTATGTCAGTGATTCAGTTGTTCCATAAGTCTATATCTAACTTAATACACAGAGTGTGCTACTAAGCCAAATTTTAGCACTGAACTCAGACTACTCAGTGTATACTGATCGTTCAGAGTATTTTTGTGTATTGATTAAAACGTTAATCGACCTTGTGTTAAGTAATGAAATTATTTGCAAATGCACACCCTGTTGATCAGAATTCTTTTAGCTTTGAACAAGAAAATAAAGCTGAAAGATTATTGTGTAAGTCAGAGGTAATTGATTTGTCCTTTGCAAATTTGTACATGTTATTGTGATGATATCAATTGAAAACAAAGAATTGACTTAAGGTCTGCCATTGGTTTGATATTGATTACTTCAGGCATCCAGTACTGTGCTCAACTGTTTAGTTTCTGTGTTCTGTTTGTTCTCCTGTGTGATCACATGATGCTTAGATCTCTTATCCTCTTGTATGTTTACTGTGGCCAAGCAGTCCAGTCACTCTGGTGATCCACCTGTGTGTGTCAATTACTGTGTACATGTACTGTACGTGCTGAGGAGAGAACTTCAACACTTTACAGCTTGCAATAAGTGGTTTAAAGCATTCTGATTAGACTTAATCCACTCACTGTGATGCAAAACGACCTCATGTCGACCCCAAATTGGCCTACCTAGTACACAGTTTCTGTGGGAGAGCATTTGTTGTGACATTATAAACACTTTTTGAGAGCATTAATTGCATCCTTGGATAACAGCTGTAGCCACACTGATATGCTCCTTGGTGATAATGTAATATATGGCACAAACAGCACTGCGAGCCTTGCTCTCCCCCCCCCCACCTCCTCTGCACTCGCAATTTATCTGACATTTACAAGGATCTTCGTTACCCCTTACGGTGTTTACGTGAAGTGATACGAATGGCAGATTTCAAGCAAAACATGTTCATGCAAGCTGGATGTGTCCATTAATCAATATATTCAATGGCATGATATCTGCCTGGAATTTCCGCACTTTGCATACTGTAGTTAAATTCAGTAACAAGTATCCCACATGCATCCCAACTTCAATGCACATGTTCATTTTATTAAATATGATTTATTGTAGATGGACTACTTGCAGCCTCGATAGGTATATTTATTACTCGACTCCACTGTTAAAACAACATATCTGTGTTACAGAGATGCATTGCTAACAGCGTATTGTAGTAGTTGGATAATAAAACTGTAATGTACTATAAATTTCTAAATTTCATTTCTCAGTGTCATCCGATCAATGTCTTGTCACTTTGACCAATTTGCAGTATGTTTTGGATGTAATCGCCATGTTTGAAAGGGTTTTGCAAAATTCATGATGTCTCAGACTTGCACTGAAAAGGTTCTTCAGTGCTGGTCCTCACCTACCTATCTCACCTCAACTATTGCACCCTTATGATACCACTGTATGTCCGGAGTACTCGAGTCCATAATCTGGTACTGCAGACTGTAGCTTTTGTATCAGTATCAAAGTTTTACAGTTCCTCTTAAAAGATTCCAAAAATTGAAGCCATCTGTCCTGGACTTTCCCACGGGGCATTTGTGAACGACTAACCTTAGGAGACAGCATAGAAAGTCATCTGAAATGTTTTTTTCTTCTCCTACGTTGAACTTTCAACATGTTCATGCTCTCTTTCCATACGGTGGTGTGAAAAAGTCAGAGCGTGGTGTGTAATCATCTTCTGCTCCAATTATGATTGTGCTGCAGATGTATCCTTGATTGAGTAATTAAATGTTCTCCAACAACTCAATAATTGAGCACTTTTAGCTATACTCATGAAGAAACTTCATAGCACTTAAAGGGGAAATGCAGTCGTCCCAGACTGAATTTACTACCCCTATAGATGCTAATTCATGAATGGCTCTTTTTTATTATGTGATATGAGTTTTGTTGTTGAATTACTTAATTTTGCAGCAGAACATGCAGTATTTTATATTCAGCAACATCATGAAAATTGCTTGAAAGAGAAATGAGAAGAGAATTGCAAGATTTTTATGATTTCTTTTGAAATAAAATAGGGACAATAGCTTATTCCCTTTAAATACCAAATCTGTTGATGTATCATTATGTTTGAAACCACTAGATGATGACATGGATCTGCAGCTTAAATGCAGTCAGTGCAAATAATGTTGTTGAGTGTATTTTTGATGATATATGTTTAAGAATTAAGCCAGTTTTAATTTCAAGATTTTATGGCTGTGAACCTGAAGATTTAATGTTATGGTTTTGTGTGAATTTTTTAAAAAAATATTTTCAGCATCTACTGCATGCAGTAGGTGTAATGTGTCCAGTATTACTTATCGTGTATTATGCTGTTATATAATTCAGGAATTGACATCTGGCAAACTGGATGGCTGAAGTTTTGTAGATTCTCACTGTGCAACACCTAGTGAAGAATTCATTCAATTCTTAAACCTATAGCTACCCCTTGCTTCTAACCTCCCCCCCTCCTAGCTTGAGGAGAAAAATGAGGAATGCAGAAAAACATGCTTGACGTAAGAACAAAAGTTAAAGAAGGGTGATCTAAAGCATAGAGGGCATGGTGCTAGTTCATTCTGGGTGTCAGTTCGCTTTGTTAAGCATTGTATATGTGTGAGCAAGTTGTAATTAAAGTCAGTCATGAATACCCACACCTGTAGGTTCTGGGGAATCTCTGCCTTTGGTATAATCCCCTGTCTTTATTGGCTTTTTTCTGTATGCATGGCATAGACATCCCAATTTCCAAGTTTTATCCTTAAATCAAGTTGTAAATTTGTTCGATTATGGTGGGTGCAGTTGATGTTAGAACGGTACAAAACTAAGCTGTATGACACTTCAAGTTCATCCTATTATTTATCTACTGTACACTGAGCATTACCATCAGTCAAGAGTTAAAATCACAAAAGTCATGTCTGGTTCGGAATTTTATTAGTGACAAAGGTACCTTTTTGGACTACAGAGTCAAAGGTGTATTAGCTGTATGGAGACAAGTAAGTTTGGAATGAGGTATAAATAGCTTAATCAAAAGGATTTTGTGAAACTTATTCGCTGAAATTTAGAGGTGGAAGTATAAAGGTACAAACTGTGGTGTCATGTGTTGCATATATTTGACAACCCCATCCCAGATTTGCAGGAAAGTTGTGGTATGACGGAATTACTGAAACAGCGCTAGTCCTCTTTGGGTTAGGGCGAAAGGTAGAAGTGGTGTCAAAGGCTGCTAGCTGTTTCTGGCACAATTGTGAGAGATGAAGTAGTTGCATGGAGACAGGTAAGTTTGTCACTCATAAATATCCTAACCTGGTGAATTTCGTGATGTGTGCTTGGTTTCATTGGATCATCCAAAGCTGATCTGAGCTTCCAAAGGACTTCAGACCTTGTTACAATGACATTGTGGAAGAAAACCTGTAGCAAAATTTGGCACAATACCCTCCATTTGCTATACTCAGTGGAAGCTCACAGATGGAGTGGTTACAAATCGGACAATATTCCTTGTTATTCCGTAGGATTGCAAAACAAGTTTCTGCCCTGGAAAGGAATATAGTTACACTAGAACCATCAAGAGTAGATTTCAGCAGTACAGTATGTTTCGTTTCATGTACATGTGCTTTGCAGATTTGTGCTGTTACTGAACAGCATGTGTTGACATGCAGAAATAGCTTCAGTATTCATACAGTACATTAACCCTCTCTCTCTCTCTTTTTTTACAATATCGTGGCTAGTCACAATTGACTTGATCCATTGATGATAAAGTACCATACAACAACTTTAGAATATTATCTATTGAATTAATGCTGGTCATGGTACAGTTCTACATAATGTGTGTTAACAACTGTGTGTCCCTAAACTGTACATGTAGTTTGGCAGTTAGCTTCTGTGTCGGTTCAGTTTGGAGGCACTTCTCACATACTGTAGCATTGTAATCAAGTATTGTGATACTGTATACTGAACATGGTGGAAGTAGATGTCCGCAGCAGAGCTCTGTGACTAAAACTGGACATAACTTCTTTTTGGTTTTCCTTTCGTGTGATGATTTGCAGGAATCATTGGAAGCACTTGAGCTCTAACAGCATGTGCAGCAGTTTCATATAAAGGTAGGAAATGAAGTTAACCTACATTAGCTTCCTTGAGAAAAATTATCCCTTGGTAATGAATGCACAAGTGCATTTAAATGTCTTTAATTTGCAATCAATTAGAAATTAAATAGCATTACCATACACTAACTTGACATTTTACAATAATTTCAAAAACTGAATTGGAAAATAAAGTTTCTTTTTCTTTTCTGATATTTTGGAAGAGAGTTTGTCAGTTAAATCACAACATGCAGATATTGTGCTCTACTTATGGTAGATCATTCATTATGACTAATCTACAGTATAGTATATACAGGTACTGTAGGAATTGATACTTTACAGCAATAGTGAAACGTCTCTGTATTTGCTGTAGTCTTCTGATTGTACCGCTAAATTCGTGTTCACAGTTTGATGTTCACTGTGTTACTTGTTTGGTAGCAGTTTAATGTTATCGGGAGTGGATAAAAGTACTTTGAAACCTCAAGCTATTTACACCAGACGTGGGTTGATCCATCATTGTCATCTTCAGATGATACAGTCATCAGATATCTCTGTGCACATGTGAGATGTGCAGTAAACTTGACCTGTGCATGTGTTTGTTTACACATCTATGCATGGAAGACTGGAGGTGATTTACTGTATTAACACAGATTTGACAGTTGTAGTCACACAGGTTCTGTCAGAGTGTCGCACAATCTGTTCAAAGTCACCAGAGTTGCTAGGAAACACTATATACTATAGGTAGTTCATTGACAGGCCTTCATAAGAATTGGCACTGTGTCATGAAAGATGATGGTTATTATAATTTCCTGGAGGCAATCAATCTGTTCAGGCAGCATGGTTCAGGCAACAGAGGCAGTCTGAACAGACTAACCTAAGTGTTTCTTCACTGAGAGGGTTGTTGCCAACTCTACTTTTACAGGATGTCATTTCGTTTCACACACACTGTACTGTAGGTCTACATGCCACTTGCACCATTTTGTTTCCTTTTTTTGAAAACCTAAATGCAGCTCTCTCTTTAAGGAACTCTGATTTACCAGAGAAAACTAGAAAATATGAGAGTGTGGTGAGCCACGTTTTTCTTCAAGTTGCTCTGCACCTCTGCTTTTACATACTGTAGCCTGAAGAAGCAGTACTTGAAATCCCCATGAGGGTTTAAATTAAAAGGATGTATGTCAAAAACTACATAAAAAGATGCAACAATGTTGAGATAGTTAAAAAATAAACCAATGACCAGTACAGCAATGAGAAGGGTCATTTGTGAAACTAATGATGGTATGTACAGTAGTACACAGCAAGATTGAGACCTGTGCTAATAGGTCACCTGAGATTACCAGACAAGCTGCAGCTACTTCAGACAGAATACAGGAGTCAATTAGCAGACTGATTAGCTTTGTTACTCATAAATATTCATCCCAGCTGGACTAGTTCTGTTGTCATGGCGACAAGTAAATTGTTCTTCTAGAACAAAACCAGATCGATTTATTCATTCGATAATCACTTAAATGATTACTTGATACATTCACAAACAAAAGGCTACTGTAGCATTTTTGGTTTGATAACAACCTAAGCTATTCATACTTCAATATTTCTTCTGTTTTGTTCATTAAGTAAAACTGCAAAATAATTTGTCTCCAGACTCACCCACCCACGTTCATGCATTTGCGCTCTCTCTCTCTCCTTCGATCCAGAGCTCAACTTCAATGTTGTCGTCGAATGGAGCACCCAGCACCCGTTGAGAATCGACGACATTGAATCAATCTAAATACAATTAATATTTTATATCCAATATTTACCTGTGTTACTGCAGGGCACTGTATGTATGCATCAGTGGAATTGTAGAGCTCATCTCTTGCATATGAAGATTTAGACTGCACCATGCACCCCATGTGCTGCCGCTTTCTTTGAGTAATTTTGCCCACCGATGACGTCTGAACAGCAATAATTGAAACCAAATGCAAGTTTGTATAGGTTACATTTAAAACTTTCCACGGTATGTAGGCCCACATGTACTCCATGTAACCTAAATGCACTGGTCAATCAAGGCTGAAATTCTCACTGCTCTGAAATAGTAACCTTACCAGCAGGTGTTGGTATGTACGACCGTTTGGTGTAGCCCTACGAAGCTAAACACCTGTGAACATCCAGCGCTCTCCCATCTAAGATCCAAGGTCTCTACTTTAAAGCAGTATTACAGAAAAGGTGGCAAAAGTTAAGGCAATTGTGCTAGAACAGCTGTTACCAGAACATTAGGCATGGAAGCTACAATCTTGGACAAAATTGTTGGGACACTTTGTTCCATGTTGCAAATATAATACTAAATTGTAGTTGAGAGGATAACATGAAACAATAGTGTGCTATAGGAGTGAATGTACACTTTGAACAGTAATCCTAGAGCCAACATTGAAAGGGGGGGGGGAGGCAGGGTATCTCAAGGTATTTTGTCCAAGGTTGAGAGTGCACTTGTTGAAGTGAGACTTGTGGTAATTCAACCAATCCAGGCAATGTTAAATGATAGTTTGCCAGATTTTTGTCTATCCAAAAGGTTAAAATTTCTAACCATCAGGTATTTTCCTAATAAGGTCAAAATATTGTGGTGAAGAAAAACACATGTTCGTCTGACTGAAAATGACAGCTATGGATGATAAAGAGATTGATTAAAGGTTTTCTGAGCCGATGTCTCGTAATTGGCCAAACTGTTACTTGCTTTATCAGTAGTGAGCTATATAAGGTTGTCAGTGAAATGTATGTGTACACATGCCTGCACATGCTCAAGTCCGTAAACACCTACATGCAAGAGTCCTTAAACCCTTCATCATCAAGCTCTTTGTGGACTTCCAACACCCTGCGATTCAGAATCCGATTAAATCCAAATCATGCACCCGGACGAGTGATGAATAGCCAAGTAAAAGGAAGAGACCCTCACGACGCCACTTGATGGAATATTAAATAAGCAATTTTGAATGTGTTACCAACATGAGTGTTATTTATGAGTCCAAAAGATTCTTGTTTGTTTAATATGGACCTTCTGTCCTGAATAGCATGCATCCTGATGAGATTATACCCTTCGTTATCCCACGATCGTTTTTCGTTCACTAAGTAAATTAGAATTCACGTCAGTGGAGATTTGCATGCAAAATGAATTGCCCACCTTGAACTGTGTGTGTACACATGTGACCTCTGTAGGCTGCATTATCTCTTCTATTCACCTTGCGTCATCTACTATGCATTCAACTTGACGCAAACGCCCCATAGATGTCTGTACGGTACTGCAAGTGCTTGTATTATCCAGTCAGTGACTTTTGCTAGGTGTGCACACTTTAGAGTTACAAGTAAATTTTGTTTACAGAAAGTCAGTCAGTTGCATTTAGCATTCGTGGACAGTACATCAGTGAAGACAATCACAACAACGTGGTTGTGACGTGTCATAAAAATGGCGGTGATATTTCTCTTCAGTGCCACTGCATGAATATAGCAAAATGTTTTAACTCCAGTTGGCTTAAACTTAAGCAGATGTTTATGTCACTTTGTACACATATGTTGTACATTATGTACTGTACCTAAGCTGTGTCATTCTGGCATGACGCCCATAATTAGAAAAGCCTACAGTAGATGTGAAAATGTGATGGGTTGTTATGTACCTGTAGCTACTGTATACTACATGTAGAATACTATAGAGAGACATGAACTCACATTCGTACTTTCATAAAAAATTGCGCATAAGGTACGTAACAATTTAACAGCCCTAATTTATCACTGTGATAAAATTTAATCCCTTGTGAAAGCTTTTCATCGTTGTCATTTCCTTTTTAATTGTGGACCATGAATTAGATTTTTCTTACAACCAAGTCATAATCCGTTACAGATCCGTGCTGCAGCTTAGCTGTACTTTCATATTGGGGCATGGAAAACATGTCCCTCTGCCAAAGGTGAAAGAATTCAGGTGCGGTTGCCGTAAAGTGGTGGCAGTGTTCGTAAGATGGCCTGCACTCTGCAGTGATGCATTGACACATTTGCAGATTCACAGAGTGTCCCTTACCACATATGACCATAGTATGCACTACTGCATGGTCTGTGACGATTGTGTATGCAAATATTTTTGCCATCCTATACTCTGCAATGCTGCATTGACATACACTATCTTTACAGTTGCGTCAGGACAGAACATTTTATGAACAGTTAGTTTAAAAGGATGGTCTAGTCACAAATATAGCTTTGATATGTTGGAGAGTAATTTAATCTGATCATTACTGTGAAACTTTCATTTCAATACCACGTGTGGTTCTGGAGATATGAGCTGTTGAAGTTGCCACATTTGCTACCAACTGTTGACTTGAAGCAAGCAGGAGTGATGTCGTCTCCCCACATTGATAAAGTATTTTATGTTTTTCTTTAAACTTTACACCAAATTTAATACTTCAATATCTAGTGCTATCATAATGTGAATGTTGGAGGGGTATGAGAGTTTTGCGATGTTCACATAACTAGTACCTAAACTGACCACCTACTGATTTCAAGTTCAAAATAATAAATTCAATAATAAAGAAAACAAAAGACTATTCAACCATGTTGGGAGATGATGTCACTCCTGCTTGCCTCAAGTCCATAGTTGGTAGAAAAGGGGGTAACTTCAACTAATCATATGTTGAGAACCACACATGGGAACTGAATGGAAGTTTCACCACAATGGTTGGATAAACTTACTCTTTTAATATATCCAAGCTAAATTTGTGGCTAGACCATCCTTTTAACCTCAAATTCTGTTTGGTGATACAGTAGGTCTTCTTGCTTGTCAAGTTATATCATAGAGCTGACAGGCCATCTGAGGTCAACAGAGGCCAAAGACTGCATATAATGTATTGATAACAATATTTCAGGAAAGATAAAGTTGGTTAAAAGTTCAGAAGTGTTACTTGTAAAGGTGTTACTGTACATCAAATTGGATGGGTAAGGTACCAGAACAATTACATCCACAATGTAAAGTACATCCACAGGAACAGGGTCCTATATATGTAAATACATTATGTAAAAAAAAAAAGGGTTTTGCAATACTATCCATTATTTTTGTGTCTATATATGTCAGACCCATTGCCATTTTTTTAAAGGGGGCGGCACATACGGTATTGATCACCATCGTATGGAAGGTAATGCCCTCATACCATTTACAGAATTTTGCTTTCATTCGTGAATTGTCAATCAAAGCCAAAGCTCAGATCACTGGTCAGATTTGCTCAGTAATGGAGGAAGCCTGATCTGTGTCTAGCTGCCTCTGCATGTTGGCAGTTTATCACCGTGGTCTTTCCACATTCTGATTGTATTTACAGTACCCTTCGTCATTCAGTGAAACCATAGTTCACACTCCCCTTGGAAGCTGGTACTTAGCATTCTGCTGCACAATATATGCACAACATGTACACGATTAATCCTAATGGAGGAGTCCTTTTTGCGGCTACTGTGAACCATGGATCGCAAGTTTTTAATGTGTAAAATCTCATGATTTTGTGATATTTTGACTGACAAATTGCTTTAAAGGTTAGTTTGACAAGTCAATTTGTAACATGCTGATTGATTCATTTCTAGTGACAAAATAAAAAACCGAGAATTTCGAATTTGCTGGAGTGTAATTATTAGTATTATCTTCAAAAGTGACTATCAGCACGAAAGTGAGCATGCACTGTCAGGCACTTAATTTTGTCAAAGCTTAAATTTGTGTTTGTAATGCAACAGATGCTTGTGCGTACATGCACAGACGCTGTGCACACATATACTGTATACTCCATTGCAGTCTGGCAATTATCTTTCTTGTTTACATACATGTTTTTTAAGCTGTGAAATATGTTTGAAAATGACCAATAATTCAATAGAGTGGCCTCCATTTGATCATATATCCCTTCTTCATTATTAAAGTATTTGATGGCTTCATTTCTTCATGTGGCATCTTATTTGTTGCCATAGAAACGAGTCTATGTGTTGTTTGCTTTTGCAGGAGATGTGCAGGTACTTCTTTACAGTAGCTCTTTACCCTTCCATTTGTGGTTTTCATATGTCCATTAAAAATAATGTAAAAAAACGTAGATATTGTTGTTTCACTCGCGGAAACAAAATGGCATGAAATGAAACCAAACGAAAATGAAACCAAAGAGGGCGATAATAATGCAGCTCTTTGCAGCACTCGGTGTTTTGACAAGGATTTCTAATTAGACTTGTGCGAAAAAAATGTTCATTTTTTTACTCCTCCGTGTCTGTAGGTTTGATAATTTATTACCCTTTGCCAAATTGATGTGCCGCTTTACGGTACATGGATATCTATGTGAAGTTTAGTATGGAAATGACCTTGCACAGAAAGACTTGTAGACTTTCTACATCTGGATAAATTTAGGCACTTCATACAAATTTGTACTCTACTGTACTGTAGAAACACTGAGTTCCAACGTGAAACAGTACTTAGTAAGTGAAATGGATGATAATGCAGATAAGACTAACATTGTTTGCTGTATGACGAAACAAGATTTTTAATAATTATCACAGCATGTCTTTATACAGTGGCATAGGATTGTTGCAATTGACTGTTTGTACAAGCTATGATATGAATCTTTTTTTTTATGCCCTAAATACACAGTACAGTAGTATCGATATATCCTGTGAAAGTTCCAGGGTTCATTTCTGCAAAATGTAACTCTGTCACTGTACCTCTCGCTCCTTGGATGGGATTGCACTTATGCAGATAATATTGATGAGGAAACATGCATTGCATCACAAAATTACAAAACAGAAAAGGAAAAAAATAAGGTAGGGAAGATAAAAACAGTAGATGCGAGAGGATGAAGATGCCGGAGTAATAGCAGGAAAGGATGGATGCGCCTGCTCAGATGCTGCAGATGAGAGGGATTAGATGGAGACTGGGATAAACTGTATCAACTTTATTGCAATGTAAAAAGATGGTCAGATGCAGAAAACAGTACTTTTGAAGAATTTTGATTGTCAGTGACTGTAGATTAGACTGTTTTACATGGGGACTGTTCAAGGTCATGCTTCTGTCTTTAAGAAGATAACTTTAAGAGTTCAAACAGTTATGCTACAGTCCTTGAATTTCTTCATAGAGAATTATTGAATATGTGCAGTAATTAAATATTCTGTCCAAGTGACCAGCTCCCTTGATCCTTTGCCTCTTATTGCATGTACTAACTGAAAAAAAAAAACTTATGCATTGCCCTTCACTCCCACAATTTTCCCCTCCCCAAATTTAGTCTCATAAATGAGACAAAGTAACAGGGTTTTGGCCCCAGGTAAACTCTCTTGCAGAGCCATGCGCCACCTCTGCTGTTAGATTTGTGTCTGTGTGGACGTTGCATCAAACCTGCAAGCAAAAGTACCCACAATTATGATGATTAAATGATGGTCCATCCATTGCTTCATGTTGCTCATGTGTCACCTGTCTATCACTGCTAATGCACGAAGACTTTATCCATGGCACTGTCTCTTGCCTTGAACTGTTAACAGTTTAGCCATTGACAGGTTCACTGTGCTGGCTGACCAGCAAGGACCCATTGTTTATTGCCTTTGCAAAAAAAAAAAAAAGGAATCTTCATTGCATGATCACATGTTGTGATGTGACACAGGAGGATTTTATCTCTTAAAGTCTGCGGTATGTATTGCTCTTGTTACTTTCAAGTATAGTAAGACATTCTAGTGATCAATCTAATTTTCATGTACTGTAGGTCAATGTGCAGGGATGAAGTCTGGAAATTTAATTTTGTGAACAAAATATATGTTACAAAACTGAAAGAGGTCTGACCTCAAAATTTGGTTGGCGCGGAAAGTCTAACATGCACGGAACGGAACGGTTAAATGTCCTTAGACCTGGGTGAGTACAGGTAGATGCAAACCTTAATCTCTCCAGGATGTCAAAGGTCATTGAAGTTCTACATAGACCTGTACAGTACTTAGTGTGAAGTTGTATTTGCTCAAAGAGTAACAGCTGACTGAACTTTCACACTTTGCATAATAGAGCATGCAACCTTTCACTGTATGGATGATATCTGTTCCTTGAGTTATAATCACCAAGGTCATTTCTCATTTCAAAATTATGATACCCACCTTTTGTCTTCAGAGGTAAGGTCAACAATTTAAAGGAAGCAATTCATTGTAAAAACTCCTACTTTGATCATGAGTTCATACATATGTGAAAAGAATTCCTCAACTCCTATATTAGCCCATTGCAGTCAGGTGTCCGTGTATTATCTGATGGATAGAAGACGGTCAATTTTAGAGTGAAGTCACCGGCGGATGAATTCAATTCAATTGTAGATCGTTAGTGGTTTTTGGTGGTATTTTGTCAATGTGTGCAGAGATGTTTGACATGTTTTGAATCTTGTCTATCTTTTCTTGGAGTTTGTTTTTGGAAATCCACATTTTCTTTCGTTTACGTCTTTTTATCAAAGTATCATCGTGTACATATGAACAAGTTAGTCAACTTTAGACCTGTGCATTAACCGTTGGATAATGCATTTTCAGGGGTTAATGCTATCGCTGGATGGACTTGGGCTGCGCCCTCAACCCTTGATCGTGCATCATTGTGAGATTCTGGCTGACCATATGCTCTGGTGGGCCTGTTCAATGTACAGCTGTAGGAAGCATTCTGACTGTTAATATGTTGATCACTTTTGAGGACAAGTGACTGCAGCAAACAGGCGAACTGTGGTTTTTGTAAAATTGTTGTAAAGGAATACTTTGTAATATTACAGTAGTCCACAAGTATGGCAATATATGGCAGTACAGTATATAATGAGATAGGTAGTGTTTTGCTCTGAAGTGGATATCTACTGTATCTTCCCCTCGTCCAATCTAAATACTTGTTTCCATGTTGTAATTCATCCACGCATCCAGTACCCTGTGGGTGTGCTGCCCATGTAAAGTACAATTTGGCTGTCCTTTTAAACAGAATTGAAAGAACTTTGGCATCTGTCTTATACTTTTGAATTCCTTTGACCACTTTAACCATTAGTGATCGACGTTGCGCTGCAAGGTTTATTAAGCTGATGTACTATATGAGAACTTCAAACGCACAATCACAGCAATATTGTACATTGCCATCGACTGTCTCCATTGGATGGCTCCAGTTACTGTAATGAATACAACAGTTGTCATATTTTGTAACCATGGATTACATAAAACTGCAGCAACAGTCATCATAGCCCTATCGTTCAGATCTTTTCTTGCCCAGACCTACTTCCACATTCCAATCAAGCCCGGTGATTGCTTCCGTGACCGTTTCTCTTCCTCTCTGTTCCGCTTCCATCATCTCTCTTTAATTTAAGTCAGTTTTAATTCATCAAGAAAAAAAAAAATTCTAATTTGAAAGAGATGTTATTTAAAGAATTCCTGTTCAATCAGTTGTCCATCCATGCTAAATTTTGGAGATTCAAGTATTGTTCGGTCTCAAACAGCTATTTTCTTTAAGTGTTCTTTAATGGCATATATCAGACAGTTCATGCATGGGGGTTCAAACTTCTTCAGAAAAGGACAAGTATCAAAGAAAAAAAAATTAAAACAAACTCAAATTAAAGATAAGGCTGCCTCTTGCCCTTTGGAAATGAAGTAATTAATGACAGCAGAGAGAAGATGTGAGACAATGGAGTTACAATATTGGCCTTTTCCCTATCTGAAATTGTTTTTTTATGGATGCATCTCCTTTGAAAGGTCAGTGTGTTCAGATGGCATGATTTACATTGCAGTAATTTGTCTGAGATAATTAGCAGTAGCACAAAGCTTGAGTGCAATGTGAGGGGTGACAGACAGAAGGTATGGTACTGAAAGAAGATAGAGATTTGTAATATTGCATGATAAAATACCGTAGAAGTATGTTTAGAAGTGAAATTAAGGTAGTGAGTGTCACTCTATGGCCTTATTCGGCAACACACAGTGTGGGGGTTTCCTTTCTTCATGGCACGTTTATCGTAGTGAAGCAACACAATTATAATCATGGATCCCCTTGTACTGTCTGTGCTGGCACAAAACATTTGAGCAAGGACCGCCCAAGGATGGCTGATTTTAGGTCAGAGGTCATCATGACCTTTGTGCATAATTGCAGAAGACATTGAACATAAATAACAGTGCGGAAAATTTACTCCATTTGTGATCTTCATTGCTGATTCTTGTCTTCTGTGCACCAAGCTCTACTTTTAGCAGTTAATTCACCCAACCAGAAGTTTTAATGGCATCATTATATTAGGGATTGCAATTGGAAAATGTTAATAAACTACACTCTTCACTTACCTATGTCAACACAGCAACCGCACTCCTATCCAGTGTGCCATTCAAGAGCTCTGGTATTTATAACTTTTATATACTTCTGTCTACAATTCATGTAGACTGGAATACAGTTAAATGTTGAAGGATAGTCTTTGTTTCAAAATTTCAGTTGAATTTGCAGGAAAGCTACCTCAGCCTGTCATTCTGTATTTAAATGTAGGAAGTTGCCCATGTGTATAGATATAGGACATGTACATCCAGTAGTTGTATTGTACACATATCTTGACGTTATACTGTATGAGAGAATCTCTCCCATCGACTTCTGTATTCTCTTAAAGCAGAACAGATGTTGTGATCTGTATGAGGATAGGTTCAATATTTAGTTAAATTTGGAAGAAAAACTTGAAATAACATTTTTGTGCAGTCTTTTCTATTTGCAAACAGCTGTAAGTCAGAAAACACATCTTGCAATGATAACATGAGAACTTAAAAACCGGCTGAACAACTGGAATTTTGACCAGTAACATGGACAGCAATTGACAGAAAGCAAAATTTAAAATTTATATTTGAATGAGCATGCGGGCACACACTTTACAAAAAGTTGAATTTTGCTGTACTTTCCAGTCATAATGGAAGAAGCTTTTGCAAAAAGTTTTTACTGAGACATCGTACAGTCAAATCTTCATCTTTGCACAATGGCAGTATGGTAAGTCCCATGTGGATAAGACTTTTTGCATTGACAAGTATGCACAGTAAATGCGTGATTCTTACAGGTAAGTACAAGCAGGTCTCAAAAAATTGGGTGTCTGAGTGCCTTAGGCCACCCTGTCTGATACTGGGCACCAAAAATAAATTGCAACATGCCCCTTTAGGCACCTATCTTCCACGATCTAGCCTGTGAATCAAGATGGTGGCAGTATGCACATATTTTGTCCCCTGTACCACTGACATGAACATCTTCCAATACTCTCATAGGTAATGGCCATAAGAGAAAGGAAGATGAAAACTTGAACTTCAGCAAGATGAATCTAGCTGTTTTAATTTGATAATCCCTTGTTTGGATTTTGGCATTCACAAATGTTAACTGGACAGTAAAAAAGAGATCATTCCCCCAAAAGAGGTTGCTCAGAAGGTCAACAAGACAGTGGGGAATTTGCAAGCCCTGTAACATGTATCCTCCCATACAAATTTGTTGTGCACTTTCATGTAATGTCGCAGCTCAGTTCATTGTGCAGTGTGTGTCTGCATTAAAGCCAGAATTAGGTTTTCTAAAGAAATTTCTAGTGGAATGACAAGTCATTTACAAATTTCCTTTAGGCTCGTGAAAAGATTTTCATCAGAATTAGTTCTTTTTTTTCATTATATCACATCACTTTGTGAAATTTGCTCTATCTGCTTATGTAACTAATGGTGTGTTTATCCTACCCAAATTATTTTAAATCGACTGGAAATTGAATTAAGTGCAAGGTGGGGGGAGAAAGAAAAATGAGCTTACTTCTGAAAAATTACATGTATGTAAATTGTGCTCCTGTTATGAAATCAAATTACAAGCACTTCTGATGCGAATGTGTGAAGTGGCTTTGCCGTGATTTGTACCACATTTCTTTTGAATGTAAATCGGATTCTCATTTCATCCCCCGTATAATACGAAGATAGATTGCAAAACTGCTGGAGACTAAACTACACGAATCAGCTAGATTGAAAGCAATTATTGCATCGAACATTCATATCAGGATAGACTGTATGTTATCAACACATCATTACTCAGTATTTGTTCAGTCCAATTTGTTGACAGAGCAGAGAAAATTAAGGCACTACAGTGTCTTGAGTGAGTTGTTCCAAGAACTTTCCAAACCCTCCAGGTCGATCTCAGGGAGGACATTATCACTCTTCAAATGAAGATGAGAACTCTTTGCATCTTTTTTTTTTCTTTTTTCATATGTCATCATGTTTTAGTGTAATGAATGTTTATACAGTATGTGCAATAGTATGAATCATTTCATGGGTTGAAAGATCGGATGTTCTATCCAATGAGACGAAGCAAAGTTGAGTGGAAGGTTTAGCCCTTCAGCGAATGAAATTTTTCATACTATTGCACACGTAAGCAATCTAAACTAAACCATGTTCAGTATATAGCACCGTGAAACACGGCCAAAGCAAAAGCCAATTCACAGCTCGTACTCTAGAGCACGCGGTGTCAGAATTGTTTTCGGTGGCATTTTGAGCTGAGTCAAACTGATGCATAAGTAAGCAAAGGGTAAGTAATGTCACTCATGAATACCCACACCAGAGAGTTGTTGGGAAATCATTTCATGAGTTGAAAGATTCGATGTTCTATCCAACAAGACAAAGCAGAGTTGAATAAAAGGTTTACCCTTTCAATTACTGAAATTGTTCATACTATTACAGACATAAGCATTCATTGTATATACAGAATAATATACTAAAACATGATCAGCTATAACACTTCAAACTGTTCCGGTGGTAATAATTAGTTGATTTGATAAGATGAGGACACGGTCTACCTCTTACTACAGTGCATGCACGATCCCTAATGTCGCAGAAATATCATGAGTCGCGGCTCGCCTGTACGTACCGCAAGGCAATGATCACTGACTCATTACCATGTATAAGAACTAGCCCCCCTTCCCGATTGCATGTACTGTATGCACACTGTGTTAACCCTTGACCATGGGTTTGTGTACTAATTACCCACAGTCATGGATCACAATCATGATGATAACTAGTACCGAATCAAGCATGGCATGTGATCAGCCGTCCAATCAGTTGTAGAGGAATTGATAGTGCGTGTCAAATAATATGAATTATTCATCGACAGTGCTGTGCTGTACATACGTGCTAGGTGCAACCGCTTGACACTGATCGTATACTTTGTGTTGGTATTTGACTACAGCTGTTGATATCTAGCCAGTACAGTAGTGATGGTGATTTTGTTTTGTCTCCAAGTCAAGCTGAGCTGTTTCAGTTTGCAGCACAGTACAGGTTACCCCTCATTGCACCAGGGCTGCTGATACAGTACACCTCCAAGGAAATAAAACACCGTGCATGTTCATAGCCCTATAAGGTCTCTCAGTTCGTGTTGTATACTGACTGCCATAAATTTGGCTTGAAATTATTTGAACTAAGGATCCACTTACTACATTGCATTCTCCAAATCTGGCCTAACTGAAATCCAGAATAAATGTTTCAATGTGCCTCCTTTTGGCAGTGTAATGTAGCTTTCTGTGATGTCCAGTCACAGTGTACTGTACCTTCTTTTTTCATGTTTTCTTTGATTTATAGAAAGAACTTAGGATTTATTTCACATTTTTAAGGAAAAGTGGATGTTCTCACATTTGGGTTGGTGTTTTTCTGGAATTCCTTCTAGATTGCTATTTTTTTACATTATTTGTTACCATTGAAGTCATTTATTCGATCACCTCTCCCCCATCATATTTTGAATACCTATCCAAGGTTCTTGGCATAGACTGGCTCTATTCTCAGGTTTTCTATTGTCCTTTTCTTTTCCTTTTTTTTTGTTTTGTTAAAGTCTGGAGATTTTCACTGTTAAACCTTCATCATGTCACCAGGTACTGTACGTAGGCCTAGATCACTGACAGAAAGTAAGATTTCACACCGCCTGAAAAATTTTGCGTGCGATGTTTTCTTGAGATTTTCATATTTTTGGCTTTTCCGATCGATGCGATACACGTGACAAGGGAAAACAGTCGAGAGAGTGATTCAGGTACTGCATGTACATACACAATATCGGTTAAATCTCCACAGCAGAGCTCAGCTGTGGTCATGATCGGTTCTTGTCTGTGGCAAAGGAGACCTCATTTGAAACGAAGATAAGATCACCCTAGGAAAGTTACAAAGTAAACTGTTGCATCCCTTCTGACTCCTGTTATTGATTGCAAGGAGGCACAAGGCGGCGAGGATTATGTCTCGTCCGCAGCTTGGATGCAAAAATATTCAGGAATGGAAGGGTTCATGAAAACCTCTGGGAGACGTTTGGAAATGTGAGAAGAAGATTTAGGAAAGCAGAGAAGTAGAGTTCCTTTTGGGGTATGGACGAGAGAAGATGGAAATCAAAGTCGACATCAAGGGTTGGGATTTTTCAGAGTTCCCTTTTTGTTTATTAATTTTTTATTTTCTTTCCCGTGTCAGATGAGGAGGATTGAGGTTTTTCTCTGCTGGAAGAGATAACTTTTAGAGCTGACTGGAATCTTAAAGGAAACAAACTATGTTCTGTCTGTCATGTTGGTTTTTAAATGTCTTTTAGGTTCCTTGGCTTTGCCATGTAGAGTACCTACAGTATGTTTAGAGCCCAGAGGGTTATGCATCGTGAGGAATTGATGGTGTACCTTGGTATGCCGAGGCACTGCATAGAGTGGGTTTAAGTGTGGTGTCAATCAGAGAAAAGAGACATGTCTTGCATTTGAATGTCATAGGTCTCTTGTGCTTCTGCATCCAAGTCCTTAAGTTTCCAGCATCAGGAGATGATGTAGTTCTCTCTTTTCCCAGCTGTGCGAGAAAACCGTAATCGAAATTGCTACCAGCCAGTGGCAGTCTCTAATAACTGTAATAGTACTCCCACTAATCACTGTACTTACCTGCAGGGTTGGGGGGGAGGTGGCTGACAATTTCTCAAGATACTTTACGTGTGAAAGGCAATGTAGTTTCGGCAGGGTGTGATAGACAGAATTTTTATGATGCAGGGACGTGACACTCAAGATCTGAACTGTTTCTTACAATTAGTGTACTTTCCTGGAATAATCACAATTTACGGTACAATCACACCTGCAGGCCATGTGGTATATATACTGAAAGAGTGTTTTACATGTAAAGCGAGATGCACATACACTAAATTAACATTATGTACAAGAAAATTTAGTTGTTTCTCAGTTTTGTCGAGGGTGCACTACAGTATCTGAGGCATGCTAAGATTAAAAGATAGCTCTGTTTAAGTATGTGTCACTTGTAAAGTTCTGAGTGCATGATTCTGTCATTGAGTGGAGTGTTTACAACTCGCTTAATATCTTTTCATTGTTTGTACTGTACATGCTCCTGCAGCAGCGTGATGACAAATCAAGAAACAGAAAAAACAAAACATGAGGAATAAAACCATGCAACATGTATGGTTTCATCCTCAACCATACGTACATGTCTCCATGCATACAACTGTAGAACTGCAGAACTTTACAAAACAGGCATTCCAAAGTAACATACAGTGTTGCAAAGATTGGACAGTTTAGTTTAGTAGCACAAGGGATGTACTGATTCCATCTAAACATTGTATTGCTTTGGTGTCTTAGAATTAAAATGAGAAAGGCTGCACGAAAAGAGTGGACTTAAGCTTTCAGTTGTTGCACTCATATCCTGTTGTAATCAGGTACAGTAGTGAATGGTGCATTTTAGCTGAATGGATCGCTAGAGGCACACTGTAACCGCAGGCCCCATCACTCATATTCAAAACGAGGTATGTTTTGTGACCTCAGATTGGTGGCCTACCGGCTGGTGGCCTGCATGCTTGAGGAGCATGCCTTAGAAGATTCAAATACAGTAGTTCTTTTTAAGTCTAGATTTATAGGTATAATAGATCAAAGGACAACTGCACCATGAAGTTTGTCCATTTACTTCACTCCTCACATACCGGTTTCAACACAACAACAGCACTCCTGCCTACCCACCTAACTATGGTGGTAGCAGTTATTCTGGTCGTACAGTAAATTTATTTCCTGATTTACTGAAATGAATAGCATAGTAGTAGCTCACACTGTAGTGTCAACTTTTTTAGACACTCAGCAATAGAGCTTTTGCTGGGATTTGAGGAGGCAGTCACTAGTTTTTGATATGCAATTTTTACTCAAGGGCAGTTCACCCCCAAAACCACTTGTAAGGGAACACTGTCCATCTGTATTATTTACATTTTAGAATCCATACTCGTTGCTTTTATGGACACATATTTATGATTTAATTATTCCTTGTGTAAAGTGTTCAGGCTGTACCTCCTCTGAGGCCTGACCTCATTAATAAAAGTAGGGTTGGGCGGTACCAGGAAAATCAGTACTGGTATTTGTGGCACATCAGTACCGGTATTTATCCAAGTACTGGTACTGACCATGTGTTCAACATGATAAAATCATGAGGCTCTGTGCCATGTTCAACATGATAAAAAGAGGAGGTTCTGTGTCCTATAAACTGTGGTAGTAATGCACTAACTTGTTATAATGTCTTCATGGAAATTCATTGACAAAAAATTACGAAACGGCCAGGAAAAAGTTTCATTTGTGTAGTTTCAGCAGGGTTTGAGAGCAGTACTGTATACAGCAACTAAATCAGCCACCAAATTTTTGCCGAAGCGATCATGTGTCAACATACCGAAGTCGCTATTTGCGGCCTAGAAATTCTTAAGTCTGATCACTGTACATTACTAACAAATTATTTCGTCACATAAAATCGTTGCAAACTTGTCTTGTTTTGCCGGAACTTTCTCCAGAAATACAAACAAATTTGCTGTCATTGCCATTTATATACACAAACAATGTTACTTTCATGATACAAGCACAGTACTGTATGCGCATCGTACAGTAGTTTTGTCTCATGAAGCGAGTGAGACACCGTGCTATTTCATCGGAAAAATTCCACCTGTTGTTTGCCACCTCAGTTACAAGCTGAGTAAGCATGTGTAACAAATTTTACAGCGCGTACTCCCTCACCTCATATAACCTATGCATTACCGTATTGACCATGGTCTAGCATCTGGCATAGGTTAAATGAGGTGAGTACGTCGCTAGCAAATTCCCAAACCAGTAAGTTTTGGGGATTTCATGATATATGACATTTTCTAAGAGTTGTCGATGAGTTTCTTAACAAAGGTATTTCTTTTTGAAGTTTTGTATCAAAATAGTGCCAGGTTTCACTATCCCTTACTATCCCTTAGAAAAGTCAGATGACAGAACCAGAAACGTGTGTGGTGTATAGATCTGCATTTGTAATTAATCAGTTGCTAAGTCGCATGATGCAACCAGACTGCACCCACGTGGCCAATATCATTCAAAACACCTGCGTGCTTTTGTCGATTAATTTCCTGTCTGTTTTTAGTGGATGTTGAGCGATACAGTAGGTGAAGGAACCGCAGATTTGAATTTCAAGCAAAATCCCTGAAGAAAATGCCTCTCCTAAGGTACAGTAATGGTAGAATAAATATCTAAAAGATGGAGATTTAAATTTTGGTTTAATGTATCTCCTTGCAGTTATTACTCTCTGTGATTTAAGTAACATCCAAATCTAAATGAAGACCACGGAGGGAAGACCACGGAATGTTAATTTAGAAAGATGCTATCAATCCAGAGTGTTGGGATCGGATTGGAAAGGGGCAGACCTGTGTAATGTTTCAAGCTTTCCTTCTTTTCGTTAGTTTCATTTTACAATGTCCTGCTGTTACCAGTGCAAAAATGCAAATTTTGTGGGAGATTATCTGCCAGTTATCAGAGAAATAACCATGAAAGACATCTAAATGAAAAATGCTACAATTGACACAAATTGGCCTCTCTGAGGGAGTTGCACACCTGAAATGAAACTCCAGGTTGGTTTTAGAGAAGAGTGAACACTCATTATCCTCATCATCCTCCTCATTATCACTTTTTTTCGGTATCTATCGGTCTTTTCATGCAGTTAAACTGCAATGATAAGCTTTCTTGACATTGTGCCTATGGTTGAAGTGGTGTAGGTGCCTAGATATCTCAAAAATGGGTCATGGCAGCAACCTGCTCTGAAATTTGATCCACCTCTGTTTCAAAGGTACAGTAGACCTACAAGTTCCTTTGCTTACATGTCGGATTCCCTTGCCTATAAAAAGTGTTTCCACACCTATTTGCTTCAGTGAACGAAGGTCAACAAAAGTAAGATAAGAAGTTCTCCTAACTGCTTATCTGTGTATTAATCCTCATTTGTTTACATCTTCCATCAGCGCTGCTGTTTCTTATCCGGGTGTAGTGATATTAGGCGCGTGCTTGGGTGAGTTAAGCAGGAAGTCAGGTGAAATTTGATTACCCCACCAAACCTCGCTTTTGATGGGGACTCAGGTGAAATAGTTAATAGGGTAAGGAATTTGACATGAATGATTTCTACTGCGTCCTCTAAGAAACTGTTAAAGTGGACACAGGCTGATACAGTAGATGTAAGATGAGTTTGCCTAAATTCATAGAGCATACTCCTTCATATCATATTTATAACCCATGCATTACCATATTATGGCTATTTTGTGTGTGTGTGTGTGTGTTTTGGGGAGTACATTAGAAATGCCCTTTGTTAAAGTTTTCTTATCACTTCTTTTTTTTTTCTTCTTTCAACTCATTAAACTTTTGAGATCTGAGACTGCCGGAATCCACACTTCGCCCATGACCTCTCCCACAGTATATTACCTGAAATTGTGATCAAAAGCAGGTTAAGCTTGTCGATGGAATGCGGCTGAGCGTGACTTCCATTCAAGGTGTGGGAAATTTCACTCACAGATTAAAAAGCAAAGTAGTCCTTTGATGTATTTCAGATGTATTATAAAGTTACAGACAGTTAATTTGATTTCTTTTATATTTATGTCTCTTTTACCAGGTTATGTAGTAAGTCCCTGCTTCGACGCTGCCTTAATTTAGGGCTCTGGATGCTTTCAGAAATTGTGAGCTTTTGATGATAGGTTGACAACTCAGTTGAATTGCAGTTGCTCTCAGAATAAATTGCCCTTCCAATAAAAACACAAGCAACATCAACCAGGGCAGTAGTTCACAGATGAGGATGATTGAACTAGCTTTAGTATATTACAGTACAATTAGGAGGAGTACAGGTGTATTAAGGCGCGTTCACACTACAACGATATGGGATTGGATTACGACCCCATTTTTTTCGTTTTTGGTAAAAATCTTCCCCATCTCTGATCGGAAAGCACCAAAAATTTGTCAGGTTCTGTAAAGATATGATTTGTACCAGAGGACTACGAAAATGAACTGTTATCTAATTATTTAGTGAGGTCACACTGACAGAAGGCTTTTATCGGACACTCGTGGTCCAATAAAAGCTGTCTGTCGGTGTGACGTCACGAAATAATTAGTATAAATTTAGTTTTCTTAGTCGTGCGATACAAATCATTTATTTACACAAGTTGGCAAATTTTTGGTTCTTTCCGATCAGAGATGGAGAAGACATTTACCAAAAACGAAAAAAATTGGATCGTAATCCAATCCAATATTGTTGTAGTGTGAACGCGCCTTTACTCATGCAAGAAGTACGTAATTCTTGCAAAGTCTTTGCTTATGCATATATATTGCTATATTTGCCGAAAACATTTAAGTGCTGTACCTACTACAGAACATCTTACACCTTAAAACATGTCCCCAGGTGGCTTTGTGCTGAACTTCCAAAATCCTTAAAACTTTGCTGGCAGACCAAAAGGCTGGCAATTACCGAAGGGCGGTGGCCAGATACACACACACATACACAAAATTGCCAGATGCTAGACCGTGGTCAATACGGTAATGCATAGGATATATGAGGTGAGAACGTCTCTAGCAAATTCCCAAACCATTAAATTTTGGGGATTACACTTCTTTTCGGCAGTCTGTTAACTTCCTGTCAGCTTGATAGATTGGGTGGTCAGTGGCAATTAGGTATCAGATGGACATCTTTTTCAGCTGAAGCTGTTAAAGCAGGATGTGCTGTTTTTACACTGGTGAAAAGCTGTGAAAATCTCTAATTGTACGATAGTTTACTTGTCCAAAAACAGATGGATAATTGCCAAATTTAGGCCAAACATTAGTGTGGGCAGAACTGGGTCCTGTAGTATTGTACAGAATGTCCTGCAAATGATCATGTGTTGTCTTTGCACAAGAGCCCCCAAAAGTAAGCCAATCAACTTTCTTCCCTATAATTAACACTCTATGTAGTGAAATTTCTCCTGCAAGAAATGTGACCTGGATGCAGTTTTACAGGTTGGTGTATCAAATGGAAGAGAAAAATGAAAGATTAATGATGAAGGGTTTTTTTTTTTTCTTCATTAAACAGCACTTTCTGCTTCAAGATCAACTTGCTGGAAGTTGCTACAGACACCCACTCTTGAAAGTTCCTGTGTTGTCATAGTCAATTAATTTTGGCAAAGGATTTTGTTCCTTTTGATAAGTTGGAGTGCGCCTCACAATTTTTTTTTTGTTTTTTTTGTTTTCAAACATTTCACTAAGTCGTTTACATTTGGACTTTTATCACTTGAGAGAATTATTTACTTTTTACGGCAACATCCACACGATATACGATATACGCAGACTTTGGATGGCAAAGTTTTGATTTACGACTCCCTGCTTGTGTGTATATCACATGTGTGTAATCTGCAGTGCAATGAAATGGCTACTTGAAAAGGAATGAATCAAATAAAATTGAAAGCTTATACATTGCAGTATTTTAAAGGAGCATGCTATGTCTGTGATACAAGTATGGGCAACCCATCGTACGTTCAAATACACAAGGATTCTACCTACTGTATGAGTGTGATACACATACTTGTGCCCTGCCATTTCAGAGAAAGCAATTACCCTCACTTTTATCATTTTGGTTTGCTTCATCCTTAATATACAACACATTTGCAAAAGTTTCAAAGCAACTGTGAATTTTACTGCACTTTGTTTTAAAATCATCTTATTTTTCAATCCTTGTGAAATGTAATCTTATACAGGGAATGGAGGGGCTGCCCATTTTGAAGAAACTCCAAAACAATTTTTTAGGTATCATGCATAGACATGAATCACTTGATCTTAGGAAAATTTACAGTTTTTCAAACTTACACAATGTTGTCTGTTTTTCCTTATTGTAACAGATGTCCCCAGATCCCTAACATCGGTGAGACTACCACAAAGTTCAGACTATACAGTTTTAATAACCACGTACTAAAGTATACATCAAACAAAATAGGATTCCCAGTTGCGAGCATAAATTTAATTCCCCGTTTCGTAGTCTTTCTTACTTTAAATTTGTCATTCTTTGTGGCAACTTCAAAACAGCACAAGAAAGAAGGAACGAGGAACTGAAAACAATCCTACGGCTCAACGCCTATCTCACAGGACTTAGGAAAGATCTCTCCTTTATGAGCTGTTTTGCTTGGATGAGCTCCAGACAAGGTCTAGCTTCTTGCCTTTTTGTGTGTATTTTTGTGCACAGCTGAAGAGGAACTGTGCGGTATAGATTCTTGAATAATTTTGTTTTAAGTTGTCGTTTACTTTGGAAATGAGAGTATCACTTTTTGTCATTTTCTCTTTTCGAAAAATGTAAATCCTAAAGGTTAAAATTTCTCTATTAATATGATGATGGTGTGTTCAGTACTGATAAAAACAGATGAGAAAGGAAAGATTGACATAATTTAGAGAAATATAAAACACATTGATAAAACCGTTCACAAATTCATTTTTTTTTTTTGCATCTTATGAACAGGACTGTTGAACATGATGTGTACCTAATTGCCACTTTCTCTCTTGATCTTCTAAACTGAAGCTGGTTTACATCTGATGCTACTTGTACGTGCAAATCATCTCCATAGCTCTATATTCTTCGTGGTGTGAAGTTATGCATAATAGTATATGAAGGGACAGTCTCTGGTTTGAATTTTCTGGATCAAGTCAGTGGCTTTCCATAGTCTGAGGACATCAACATCTATCAGTGTGCTAGTGCCCTAGCTCACACAAAGATTATTTTAATGCTTGAGCAGACAGCTGACTTAGAGCTGAGCAGGCACCGGGCCGTAAATGTTGGCGTGGGTACAAGATGTTCTAGCAACCACGCTTGATTGGTGCTGCATGGAACTCATGCTGCAAGGGAATGTTTCATCTCAGTTTAACTGATGACTGTCTTGGTAGCTGGGTTATTAGATGTTGATGTGTATTCTGCTACACCATTAGCAGCAGATGAATATACTGTAAGTCTCTTAACAGAGAAATGGAGAGAAAAATGAAGTCAGGAAAGGCAACTTTAGTCATGTATACGCAGTACATGGCGTGGTTAGTTACGTCTGCTGCCGGGTGATACATACAGTTAGGTACATGCATGCAAATGCAATGTCAGAGAACGCAGTCCACGCTAGAGCTGTAAGGTCAAAGCTTGCAAGTTACTGTGTTCACCAGACGGGGCAAAATACCCACACTGATGCACTGAAGTTAACTTTTCAAGGCCTGCCACAAAAAGTTCTGTCGTCTCTAGCACTGCACCCTCTATGCTCTTGCTGGGCCTAGTTTACCTTTTGTTTCAGCAAGAGTCAAAATGTTTACAATGTGAGCTGTAAAGTTAAAGAAAGTGGCCTGCATTTGTTACCCAAATTCTGTCGTGGTTATGAGAAGAATAATTACAACAGTTTGGGCTTGCAAAATAGTCCCCATATTTCCAATCGTACATGCCCTGAGTTTAATACAGTACAAGTAGACTTGTACTTAACAATACTCTTGCGGCATTAGTTACATATGGTGGAATCTCACCAAAATGTGATGCAAACCTTTCAGGCAAAAGACAAAATGGAAAAGCCTACAATCACTACTGTAGGTACTATCCTGACAAATTGCTAGAGAATTTTACATCCACAGAAGATGCTACTTTTCTTGTGTGACTTGTATTAATTTTCATGTGCAGTACAGTTAGATTACATTTTTCATTGCTGGAGGCATTCCTCAAGGGGTTCTTCTGTACCTGTGTTTCATGTTGTCTGTTCATCTATTTTGTCAGTTGCAGAAGTATTTCAGTATCTCAGATCAGTATATACAGTATGTCAGCTCGCTAATGTTTTTAATGTGATTAGAAATTTTTTTGCTGTTAGTGTATTTTGCTGCGTGATGAAAACAGTCATAGCCAATTTGTGTGCGGTATTTAAAGCAAAATTTGCAAGTGTGAATGCGTGTGCCTTCAAAATGGAGATGTAGAAGCTAGCTTTCAAACTTACTGTCACAATAAGGTCATATTTGAGCCATATGTTTCAACCAACTGTAAAATTCTCTGCTGAATGGAATATAGTCACAAAAGCCCAAGGGGGGGAAAAAATGTTTCACAGAAGTGATTAAAAAGTAAGGTAGTTTGGATGGTACAGTGTATGTCTTTTACTTGGCAGTATGTACATGTATAAACAGTTACGTAGGTTGGGAGATCAAGTAAGAAAATGTGGGAGGCGGGTTGGAGCCTGAATGATTCAATTCATATCGTATACATATATTTACCCCTTTGCTTCACTCATGAATACATTTGGCCTTGCTCTAAGTGTCCTCGAAATTAATGCTACCACAGCACCCTGGAAGGCCCAGCACGCCCTAGTTTGGCTTTTCGCTCGAGTGTCACACGACATGTTTGGAACTCTCCTCCTTTTTTTTGCCTCACACAAAGGCATCTGAACCTCAAAACCTTGAGTATTCTTGTGTTTCATTCCTTACATTGTTCTGTTTCTAGCAATTTTAATTCCTTGCAAATTTTTCCTCGCTCCTTCGAGTAATTTGTGTTAGAACTTTTGTACTTTGTGCAGCGTGCCTATAGGACTGTGCCATTTTGTGTATTGTGCAATGTACCAATAGGATTGCACAATCTTCCTTAAACGTTAGTTTGCATGTTAGTTTCATACTAAGTAACAGTTAGCTCTCTCATTTCTTCATTTTTCATTGTATTATTGTTAAGCAATGAGTAGTTTGTTTGATTTACATATGTGTTCTTTTCCTAGCTCCCAGGTTTTCATGTAATTGTGTCATTTTGTTTTCTGTGGGTGCTAGGTTTTTCTTAAGAGTGTACATCCCCCTTGGTTCCTGGCATGGTCTCTCCTATTCCCAGTCCCTGTTGCTCTATTTGCAACCAGTTAAGGCCCGGGAGGGATTGGGACTCGCAATCATTGTGCAACTGGTAAGTATAGTCCTTGGTGTGAATACCCACACCAGGGAGTTGTGGGGAATCCCAGGGAGTAAGGAAAGAGTGCCAATGTCCAGCTGAATGTGTTTGCAATGGCAAATTCAAGGCCTCTGCAAATTAACTTTAGGCATGTTTGGGGCAAAAGTATAACTTGGGTATTTGGACTGAGGATCAGAACCAAGATTTTTGTTTGGGGGTGGACTAGATTCACCCATTATGGGAAAGTGTTGTTCACCTGTAGGACTTAGATATGAAAGAAAAAAATTGTGCTCTTTACAATAACAAAACCTGGGCGATCTAGGAGAGCAACATAAACATATGGACAACAAATTAGAGGCTTCAATCCCACGGTGCATTGTGGTATATTTAAAAGGATGTGAAAATTTTAGCATTTTAAATTTGGGAAGGTGCACCCCTCTATATCAGCCCTTGATTGGACTGTCACAAAGTGGGCTGGGGTGGTTATTTCATAATTTGGAGCTTTTGTTTTTGATCATTGTTCTTTTCTCTCTTGGATTCTACTTCCAGGTAATTACTGCACAAATGTAGTCTCAAATGAGCTGACCAGACAAAATCTTACCTCCATGGGAACCAACGACAACATGTCAGTAGCTGAGAGCCAAAATAGCGAACAAAGAGGGCGCCCGTCGGTGTCTTCTAACCATCCTAGCATTGGCTCCCAGGATCCAGCCCAAGACGGCTTCAACTTTGATCCACCGAAGCGCCTGACCCCGTACGAGCGTGTGACAGAGGAACTAAACAACGACAGAACAGCTCTGAAGGAAATCACACTAGGCAAGAGGATAGGATTTTACAGGATACGGAATGAGCTCGGCACGGGCAACTTCTCTCAGGTCAAAATGGGACTGCACGTTTTAACAAAAGGTACGCTGACTTTCTTTCAAGTTGTGTATTACTATCATCTGCACCTTTGGGACTTTCTAAATTCACAGCACATACTCCCTCACTTCATATAACCTATGCATTACCATACTGGCCATGGTCTAGCGTCTGGCAATTTTGTATGTGTGTGTAACTGGCCACCGCGCTTCCGTCAGTCCCAGGTTATATGAGGTGAGTACGTCGCTAGCGAATTCCCTAACCAGTAAGTTTTGGGGAATCAGCAACAAGCTTTACCCAAAAGACCAACTGATAGTTCACTACAGTGTGATTCAGAAGGATTGATAAGTGTCGTTTATAGGTTGTGTGACATGAAATTGACATTAAAAATATTGGCGGTATTAATCATTAGATTTGTTGCAAATAGCCACAATTCCATCAAATATTGCCGATATTACAGGCAAATTCCTGTTTTATATTTGCATCATATAAGTACATGCAAAGTATGCTTAAAGTTTGCAAATTTATGCCGTCAAGAGAGGGTCGTGCGTGATAAGTATTATGTTATCTTTGTTGACTTATTATACCTTCATTTGAAAAGTAGTTGAGAATTGATATGCCCAGAGAGGTTTGATTTTGGAAACATCTTTTTTCTTCTTACAAATATTGATATCACTTACCAAATTGTGAAACCCAGTACATAAGAGATTATATGGGCCTAAAAGAGATGCAGACACTTTGCAACACTCCACATCATCATATTTGCATTTTCATCAAATTTTTTGAAATGCATGTACAGCATCTCTAAATTCACAGTGCGTACTCCCTCACCTCATATAATTTATGCATTTCCGTATTGACCATGGTCTAGCATCTGGCAATTTTGTGTGTGTGTGTGTATCTGGTCACCGCCTTTCCGTAATTGCCAGCCTTGTGGTCTGCCAGTGAAGTGATTATCTACCTTGTTTTGGGGAATTTGTAACCGATGTAAAAACGCAACACCAATGGATTTTAATTTCAGGGTTTTCACTCTGCAACTTTTGAATAAAGCCAGCTCTTTTCTAGATGCATGTCACATGACCTTACTGTAAATAATTTTATCAGAACTGTCCAGAACAATTCTTCCTCAGTCTCGGTGTCATCTGAAAGCTAATAAACCGAGGGTGGATTGCTTGCACCATGTAGCATTTGAATTATTGTTCCTTATCAGAGGGCATTGTGTGTTAATGTGATACACTCTAAATTTCAACACCAAACTTGAAACTTTATACATCTTTATGAAGATTAAAAGGGTAACTGCAAGTTGAAATCTTCTTCAATTCAGTTCTGGCTGTGACAAAGTTGTACAGTACATGTATTAAATTGTGCAGTTACAGAGTTATGGTCCTATTATGTCATGAGAAGGGTAACTTTTATGTTGTGAACTATTTTGAGTGACTATTAGGGTTATGCTATAAATTGCCAGGAAAACCAATCGCCAGATGTCCCTGTAAATGGTGACAGAACGGTAGTTATAATATCTCTCTTCAGACCCTGATAAATTTCTGCTTTGAATCACCCTAACTTTAATATAACTTTGAGAGTCTTTTAAGCAAAATTTCAACAGTTATTTCAAAACTCTTAGAAGATGTTTGCAAGTTTTCACACAATATGTGACCATCAATGAGAGTGTAATGTGCAGGTTTTTTTTTTTTATTTGATTTTTTTTATGAGTGCTAAACTTGGCAAATACAAGACTCATGAGTCAGTCTGCCAGTAGAGTAGGTTGAAAGCCAGCATGGCCATCGAAACATAGTGCCAGAGTGTGCATGAAAATCTTGGCGATATACTGTATACCCTAGAATGTAGGATGAAGTACTCTCTAGGTCATGTGAGATGCATTCACGTGCTCAGGAGTCTGCTTGAAAATTTGAATTTCACAAGAAAGCCTCTTCGGTTGGGACGCTTTTTCTACTGATGCGATGGCTGTTTTATCTGAGTGTTAGTTGAAACTAGTGCTGGTAGGAACAGTTGGCCTCTTCACCAGCTATGGATGGTCAGCAACGCTTGGATCTGCTTTGACCGGACTGGCGCCGACTGGCAGTTGCAGATCACGGAATGAATTCTGTGAAAACATCTCAGTTCACGTTGTTAACACATACTTCCCCCTTGCTTCACTTGATATGCACCTCAGAGTGTACGGTGCTAGAATTACTTCTTAGGATATTTAGAGGTCAAGGCTCAATGTACATGCATTATGAAGCAAGGGGTAAGTATAGTCACTCGTGAATCATCCCCACACACAGTGGGCTGTGGGGAATCAGTGTGACAAAGGAACATGCCCACACTGTTTAAATTTCACTCACATGTTTTTTGGGGGGTTACAGTAAGATTCAATGCCTATTGAGTCAATGGTAATTCACAGCGCGTACTCCCTCACCTCATATAACCTATGCATTACAGTATTGACCATGGTCTAGCATCTGGCAATTTGTGTGTGTGTGTGTGTGTGTGTATCTGGTCACCGCCCTTCCGTAATTGCCAGCCTTTTGGTCTGCCAGTGAAGTTTTTGCACTGCGTTTGCATCTGCGAAATCCTATTACCATCGCCAAGTTTTCAATCTTTTTGATCGTTATACTAGGACTCCTTATCCTTGCCATCATCTTTGAGCCTGTTTTGGATGGGCATCCTTTTATTTCGTGTCTTTTGGCACGTTTTTCGACATGTGTGTGTTGGGTCTGGGCTAGGCCTCGTACCCACTATGGTAGTTACGTTACTGATATCCTTGTGTTGTATCGTATATACGTAACTGTGTTAGGCTCCGTTTTTAGCCTCCTTGTGTGTTTCTCGTAACTCTTTTGTGATAGCACTCGGGGTTCGTTCCCCACTGCTTTTCCAATTTCCTGTGCCACGTCGTCTAGCGCGGGGAATCCTTTCCCTTAGCGCGGGCTTCAGGCCTACAGTTTCCTTTTTATTTCGAACCCTTCGGTTCGATTCAGGCTTTCTTCGTGGGTTTGGGTTCCCGCTTGAACTAGCCTGTTATGTGTATCTGTGTACTTGCATATTCGTTTCCTTAGCCTCTCCTCTTCAGCTAGTATGGAGAGAAACCAGGGTACCTGCACTTCGTGCAAAAGGTTTAGACCTTTTTCTACGTGGGACTTCCACATGCAATGCCCCAGGTGTCGGACTTGCAACGAGACTCTGCCCTGCGCCGTATGCCACGCGTGGCCCACCAACTGTTGGGCCTCCTCCGCGGAATGGCTTCACAAGCGAGAGGAACAGCGAGGGAAGTCCACAGCAAAGGGTCGGAAGAAAAAGCCGTCTTCCGGCCAGCCCGCTGCACCCCAGCCGGAGCGCCGTACCCGGGAGTCGTCGGCGGATCGGAGACCCTGGGATCTGGAGTCCGAGAGCCGTGGCCGTACCAGAACCCGCGAGTCGAGCGCCGTGAACCGTACCCGGGATTCCAGCCGTAGCCGGGACGTCCAGCCAAGTCCACGCTCTGGGACTCCTTCCGATCGGGCCGCCATGGCAGATGGCGTAAGACCCAGTATGAGCGAAGAGGACGCCCCCAGAGGGGGTGTAAGCCCTACTACCTCCCAGGCTGCCGTGGGCGACGACATAAGACCTGGACCCCGTACCGAGGCC
This sequence comes from Stichopus chloronotus, assembly GCA_021234535.1. Taxonomy (NCBI): domain Eukaryota; kingdom Metazoa; phylum Echinodermata; class Holothuroidea; order Aspidochirotida; family Stichopodidae; genus Stichopus; species Stichopus chloronotus. Next base: position 20,505,433 of record CM037839.1, on the reverse strand, counting down.
CCCGGAGCTGCCAGGATAAGTCCTCTCCCGCAGGCCGCCGCTGGACACGGCCTACGTCCGACCGACCCGCCGGAACCGGTACCCCACGATGCGGGTCCGGCCTGGCCCCAGGAATCGGCCCCCGAGGAGCCGATGGCGGAAGACCGAGCGGTCTTAGACCTCTTTGCCTCCAGCTCGGAATTCTTCGCGCGGCAGCCCCGGGATTTCAAAGGATTCCCGCCGCTCCCTTCATCGCGGTCCGCGCCCCAGAAGCGGGCTCTCGATAGGCGCGCCGAGTCGTCGGACTCTTCGCCGTCCTCCGAAAACCGCGATTTCCGCCGACGAAAGCGTACGCCAGCTCAGAACAGCCAAGACGCAGTCCTCGGTCAAATGAAGGACCTCTTGGAGCGCTTACTATCCGAGCAATCGTCCACGGCGCCGCAGGGCTCGTCGGCCCCGACATCTGATCAGTCGCGCCGCTCGGCTTCGCCCTCACGGGACGCCGACCTAGTTTTCTGCAGTGGAGCGTCTCTTGAGACGCCAGCGACGATTACGCCCCCGCGTGACCGCGGAGAACCCCTCTCGGATGGGGAGGATGACGAGCCTCTTTGCGGCACAGACATCTCCACAGAGGCGTTCGAGCGTGCCGCCACGGTCCTGAGACGAACGTTAGGCTATGCGCCAGACCCAGCCCTGGCCGCGGCAGAGGCCCCGGCATTGCGGCTCACACTGAACGCAGCGTCGTCGAACCCGCGAGTGTCTATACGAGTCGATGCGGAATGCGGTCAACAGCTTCGAATCTCTCGCATCAGCTCGCCAATGGTCCGCCTTCCAGGTCAAGGAAGCGGACTGGGTAAATTTGTTTTCCGCCCCGCACATTGCGGCACGCGTCTGGGAACGGCTGCGCGCGGCAGGAACCCTGGACGCGTGGGATAGATTCAGGGACAAGAACGTGTGTCGTCTTGAGTCCAGCCTTTATGATGTGGACAGGGCTTCCAGGGCCGGGCTAAAGTACGCGTCGGCACTCTTACTGTTTGCGGAGCTGCTCAACCGTTCGTTTACGCAGGCTCACTCAGCGGGTATTTCCCGCGCGGATACAGGCGCAGTCATTGCCTCGTTAGGTCCGGTCGCCCGTAGCGTGTTCGACCAGTTCGCTCCTGTCTCGATTAAAGCCACGACTACCAGACGCGACCAGGTCTTAGACTCCTTGGATTGGTCCTCGCGTACCGCAGTAGAGGCTTTCCGCGATTTGCCTATCCTGGGAAACGACCTCATCGGGGGTCAATTAGATTCTAAGTTGCGCGAGGAAGCCTGGCACCTGAAGGCTTCCCGGGAGGCAGATGAGCACATGTCGCGCCTAGGAAACCCCAGCAGCTCTCAGCCCCGCCAGCAGAATTCAGGGCGAAACCAGCGAGCAGGCCAAGGGCGATACCGCCAGGGAAAGGGTTTCCAGCAGCAGCGCTACCAGCCTTATTCGCGGCAAGGCGGCTCGGGCAGCCGTGACAGCCGCTCGGACAATCGGCAGCAGCAATCGAACCAGAATAACTACCTGCTTGCGCAACAGGGGTGGTCGCTCCAAGCGGCCCTAGGGATGCCCACCCCACCGTTATGCAGAAGACGGTGGGGGGCGGTTGCAATACTTTCTACAGGCTTGGCGCAACATCGCGCCCGACCCTTGGGTGCTCGGGGTCATAGCCGACGGCTACCGAATCGAGTTCACCGCCCCTCCACCGTCATCTGGCCTCGTATGGCCAATGCCTATCCCAGACGAGCAGGCCAAAAGGGTCGTTCTCGAGCAATAGCTACAGGACCTTCTTGCCAAAGGCGCAGTTGTACAAGTGAAGGCAGAGAACGACCTTCTTGTCCATTCGACATTTTTCCTAACACCGAAAAAGAACGGCACGTGGAGGCCGATATTAAACCTAAAGCCGCTCAACAAGCACTACGTCAACCCCCGGGGGTTCCGGATGGAGACTTTGGCAACCATCCTCCCCCTCCTGCGCGAAGGGATGTGGGCAACATCTATCGATCTCAAGGACGCCTACCTGCACATCCCAATCCATCGGGCATCGAGGCGCTTCCTTGCCTTTCGCTACCGGAACGCCGATTATCACTTTGTGGCCCTACCGTTCGGCCTTTCGACCGCCCCGCAGGTTTTCACTCGGGTCACCCGTGCAGTACTCGCCCACTTGCATCGGGCTGGGGTTATGGTCTTCACATATCTCGACGACTGGCTCGTGTTGGGGTCGTCGGAAGCGGACGCACGCGCAAACACGAACCTTGTGCTCAACACCTTACGCGATCTTGGGTGGATCGTAAAGAAGGAGAAATCGGCCCTAACCCCATTGCAATCCATTGTCTACCTCAGCACACGCCTCGACCTCTCCTCCGGGATGGCGTTCCCAACGGAGGAGCGGGTGCCGGACCTCCGGAAAGGAGCGATCCAACTACTGTCGGCTCCGCAGTCCCCTGCCCTGCTGTGGCAGCAGCTACTAGGCAGGGGACTGCGGGGACCATTCCTCCAATGCTGGGCGTACGGAGACAGGCTCACGGCAGGCAGGCCATTTTGCAACAACGCCCACCTAGCGACAATCACCACCGACGCGTCACTAATGGGCTGGGGCGCGACCTGGAATGACTGGCTGGCAGCGGGGGTTTGGGGCCCACAGGACGCAGCCCAACATATCAACGTCCTCAAAACGCAGGCGGTGACCAACGCGATTCGTCACTGGCGCTCAGCCCTAGAGGGACATACGGTCACAGTCCGGTCAGACAACTCGACCACTGTCGCGTACATCAACCACCAGGGCGGCACCAAGTCCCGATCATGCTCCGGGCGTCGCACCTCGTGGTCCCGGCCAACGTCATCGCCAATGCCCTCTCCCGGGGCAACTACGACTCCGGGCCTTGGACCCTTGCACAGCGATGGGCGGACCATATTTTCACTCTCTACGGTCAGCCATCCGTAGACATGTTCGCGTCACCAGCCGACGCGCGCCTGCCAACCTACGTGTCACGTTACGCGACTCTCGCGTCGTGGAGGGTCGACGCCCTCTCCTTCCCGTGGACCGGCCTCTCCATGTACGGCTTCCCACCGTTCGCCCTCATCCACACAGTGCTCCGCCGGCTCCAGAGCACCCCTGCGGACATGCTACTCGTCGCGCCGTACTGGCTGAACCAACCGTGGTTCCCCCTCATCCTCCGGCTCCTGTGCGACCTCCCGGACCTGCTCACACAGAGGAGCGGGGCCCTCCGGCACCCGGGCCTCCCAACGCTCCGGCTGGCTGCATGGCCTCTGTCCGGTCGTCCCTGCAAGCGGCAGGCTTTTCTGCAGAGGCTGCAAACATTGCCGCGGCAGCCAGACGTGCCACGACGGTTCGCACTTATGACTCGCGTCTGGAGCGATATTACAAGTGGGCGGCGGACCATTCTCTCGATCCCATGGAAATGTCCGCCCCGGATCTGGCCAGCTTCCTCTGCGTCCTCTTCCGAGAGGGGAAACAGGTCAGCACCATCCGAAACTATCACTCAGCCATAGCGGCGGTCCACCGCGGCTTTTCGGACGGATCGACAATAGGCACCAACGCGGTGCTACGACAGCTCCTGCTGGGCATGTTTCACCAACGCCCCCCAGTGGGACGCCTAACACCATCCTGGTTCATCAACGCGGTCCTCGATAAGCTGGCCAAGGCCCCATACGAGCCGCTCCATAATGCCCCGCTCGACCTCCTCACGCTGAAGACCCTGTTTCTCGTGGTCTTTGCCCACAGAGGGTTAGGTAAGCACCGCTAGGGTTCACCCCCTCCCCTTCTGCCTCCTACCGCTCGGCACTTCACTGTCATCCCAGGCTTTGTCGACCTGGAAATTACGGAAGGGCGCTGACCAGATACACACACACACAAATTGCCAGATGCTAGACCATGGTCAATACGGTAATGCATAGGTTATATGAGGTGAGTACGTCGCTAGCGAATTCCCAAACCAGTAAGTTTTGGGGAAACTGGCACTAGTCATATACATCATTACCCCCAGGACCATATCCATGATTTTTTTGTTGGGGGTGCACTAGATTCACCCATTGTGGAAGAGTGTCCTTAAGGACCTAGATCAAATATGGTGCTCTCAATTATTTTTGTTTGCTCTCAATTATACTTGTTTGAGTTTCTGCACATCAAAACCCGGATGAGGAGAGCAATAGTGAAGTGTCTGTGATGGCATATTAAAGACCTGTATGATACACCAGTGTGTATTGAAAGTATGTAAAAAGGAAAGTCTCTGGAATTTTGGGAGCTGCATGTGCTTCCACAAACACCCCCTGGATCTGCCCTCACCAGGAGTCTGGATCTCAACTTCTTGACGTGGTGTCGCCCGATGAGATTTTCTGGCTTTTGCCTGCCTGGGAAAGTCTGGTCAGATGTACAAATACATCAAATGTTACGTTATATTGCCTATGACTACATTTTTTTGTATCTGATTGATTTGTTTTATGTTCTTATTTCTTTTTGGAGGGTCTTGGGGAAGATTAGCCTTGGCTGAGCAAGTCACTCTCTTGAAATTAAAAATTGAAATCTATTAAAAGGAAAATGAGGCATTGTTTTCAGGGAAAAATTACATTTTTACATCTTATATTTGCAGAGATCGAATGATAGATTATTCGAAGTAAAGTAAGGAATGATGGTGGCCTTCTTTAAAAAAAAAAAAATTCCTCCTGGATAGAAATTCAGTTATTTGTTGCTGAAGAATAATATATTTACCCAAACTTTCAAAAATTCAAATGATGCATCTCCTTTAACTCTTAGGCTTAATGTTTTGAGGAAATGAAGCTTTTGTAGATGTTAATGGATGAGCCTGAATGGTTTTAAAGTTATTACAGTAGAGCTTTTCCCATGTATGCCATGTTGGTACATTGGAAATGTGCCATTTCTCTCTAGCTTCCAGGGCAAAATGTGTGTTCATGTTTTTTGCTTTACTTAGACTCTCTGAACAATGATTAAACTGGCATGCAATTTACATCAGGGCCCACAGTCTTCTTGTATCACCTTTGGTAAACAGGATATATTAAAATTTGAGATAATTTTAAGACTGTTGCAGAACATAGTGGCCAGCAGCTTTCCTTGTCAGGAGATGCCTTGAAATGTTAGGTGTACCCCCTCCTCCCCCCCCCCCAAAAAAATATATTGCAGAGTCTGAAGTTTCATCTGCAGTTGCTTTCTTGATCCATCAACTCTATATATAGTTTCTTATTGGTCAAAACTTACCTGGTTCTCATGTCTTAGGGGAAACTCTGCTGCCGCTGTTCCTTTTGTGGGAATGTTCAGGAAAGGAAATGATCGATTAGAAACTGTCATGAGCGAACCGCAGTTTATCGTGCAAAATGTTATGATATTCCTGGGATAAAGTTCAATTGCAAGTTGAGCAGATCAATATTCAGGTAGAAGGCGTAGACTGTCTACTCCAAAATGATGGAAAATATTCAGCATCATGCCACGCCATTGACCGTCAAACCGTACTCTCCAACCACTTGAGGATTTAGCTCTCAGTAAATGATTAATTGCAAAATGAATTCATGATGAGTGGATTAGGTTTCTGAGGGATTTGTCTCCCTGGTCACATCTATGCAAGGATGCAAGCATTTGGACAGGTTGAAATAGCAGTCTCAATGCAGGTGCTTAAGATTATACTCATTGTTTTGGTAATGGAGCATTTCAGGAAATGAATAGTATATATAGACATTAAAGTGTACTATTAAACTTGCTATTCCAGGACACTTTTTCATAGCATCAACGGTGGGAATGTTTTGCGTCACAGTTTTGTGTATGTGGTCACTGCGGTGTTCAGGAAAGGAAAAAAAAAAGACATGAGACAATGAATTCACCTAAATTACGCAAACTTATTGAACTATATCGGTGTATTGTAGATTGTATTCCCCAGAATGTGTGTACAATACTGCTGCACTGCAACCAATTCCACTAAACTGCCACCGTGCTTGTTATGCTGTCGATTTGTTTCATTTGGTAGATAGGTCAATCGATCAACTGCATTTTGTTTGCATCTCTAGTTATCTCACCCCCATACATGTAATTTACCGTTTGAGATATTGTACTATAGTTGCTTTGGGATGCTAGAATGTATTATGACCCCCCATGGACTCTGATGCCATATGTGTTGTCTGCTATCAGTTTAGCCGAGGGGAGGGACGGGGACCTGCATTCAGTGTGCCACTTGTGCTGCTCTTGATTGGCTGATCCGTGCGAGCGGTGCATGGTGTTTACCCCGGCTTTTTGAGCAGAGATTCATGTGTATAAGCAATGGTTAAGCATAATTACTCGTGAATACCCACTCCAGTAAGTTGTGGTGATTTGCAGTGACACCCAACACATTATTTCTCAGAGGTAAATGAAGAGCCAGTGGTGGACACATGGGGGAGAGGTTGCAAAATTAATATCAAAGTCACTGGACCATTGTACATAAAATTACCTCTGAGCTGATTTTCAGCTGGATATTTAGTTTGGAGATCTATAAATATTAAAATATCAAAGCTTGAACAGAAGTTGTGTGCTTGATAATTTATGTTTAGAATAAGCCATGAAAATGTGTAGATACATAAATTATCAGTGTGATGTTTTGATAGACAAACCTCACACTGAGTGAGTCACAGATCATTATACTCTCACATACTTTACTTCCACTTACACTCCACTGGCACTTTGCATACAGTTACACTTTATTCTTAAACTTTACACTTACACTTGACTTGCACTATAAAACAGGAATCCAGTGCTGTTAAAGCCACAATCAATCATTAATTTATTATTGTAAGATTAGTTCATAGCATTTATCAAGTATATCTTCAACTAGGTTATCAGAATCATCATGAGATTTCTACATTGACTAGGTGTCAGTCTTTTGACCTGCGGTTTTCTGTTCATGTTCAAGGCCAGCAGTATATTGGAAGAGCTTTAATGCAGTTTTGCCCAAATATATCTCATGTTACAGTCTGGTGAATGTCAACATTATTTGGCCTCAAAAATGCTGAAGGACACAGAGAAAGACAACCTTTTGTGCTCTATTTTTTGTGGCAGTCATACTTCTGTCACTGACTCACTGAAAGTTTTGATTTCTATAGTGTGAAAGCCCTTAAGGCAAATACTCCTGTAAGGTGTCACAAACTTATATCATTTTCTTGGGGGCCATTGCAAGTAAACTGTGCATGAAGTGCCATGAAGTGAAGTGGGTTTACATATTTTAATGTAAATTTTGGATCATTTGCTTTATACAAATTCCAAATTCTCTTGTTTGTAATCCAGACCATTTTCTGTACACATGTACCAAAATTCTCCTCTTTGCATGCAAACCTGTTGATATATCGGTAATTATGTTTCTGAAGTAAAAAGATTAAGAAGAAAAGAAAAGAAACAACAAATGTGAAGGATACATTGCTAATTGGGGTGCAGCAAGGTAGAACATTATTAGCCTACAATTACACCAAGTGCAAGCAAATGGGGACATCCACATTGGATGAATATTTAAACTGAGTGCAAGGTATATTTTGAAAGTATATCTCTTTTAAATGTAAACATAATGTTTTCATGGCTCTGAAAAAAGCAAAGAATGACAAAACAATTAAATTACAAATACTAAGATGACTACATGTTATGAAGCCAGTATTAAAGTGTGGATGTCTTCTCAGTCTAAAAACATCAATTGCCTTTGGATCAAGAAGGTCAAACAACTGCACAGTAAGGACCCATCCACATTAGATGAGTATCACCAGTGTGCATATCACCACAGTTATATATATACAGCTTTGCTGTATTTGAAGTTTATAGTAATTGCTTACTCCTTGTTTTCACTTCAACCACCTGTGGATTTTACCTGTTCTGACCATTCCTGTAGAACATCACAGTCAATGTACATTAAGGCACATACAGCAATAAACATATTTAGATTTACACAACAATAGTCATAGTAGATACACAAACCAGTGATTTTTTTTTTCTTTGCACATGTTGGCAGTCATATTGGATGAATACTGTACATTGTGTAACAACTACATCAAACACTGAGATAAATTTGCACTTACACAAGATGATCAATAGCAGTAACATCTGCCAACCAGTTGTGTTTGGTATCATTCTTTGCTTTTTTTGTCAATATAGTAGTGGGAGATCAAAAAATAGGTTCATTTCCAGAAACAAAATAAAATCATAGTATAGATCTGGTAAAAAGCTCGTCTGTATGGGTCATCCACACTAGATGAATACAGGTCAGATGATATTGTGTATGAAATAAATGCAAATCTGTGGTTGTGGTTGTCCGTATTTGTTCAGTTGTAACATACACCGCTTCATTATATTTATACAATCATATAACAACATACTCAGTCTGCTGGTGCACCACATGACCAGCTATTTTATTATTGGGGTATTTGGAACTGAGGAATGCCCTTTTCTTCGCTTTCATAAATTTTCTTCTAGTTAGCAAATGTGGTCAATCAGAGTTAAGTAGTTTACTGTCATACATGACTAGTTTCAGTTGCATTGTAAATGATGGTTTGAGATAAAGTTATGGATACGAAGTCAGGCAGTTCTCTCTCAAAAGTACACCAAAAGGAGAAATGCAAGCCAAAATTGATGCACTGGCTTTGTTACATAACTTAATAATTTGTCTTTATCTCACAAGTAGGAAGCCGTTGTGGACCACCAAACCGAAACTGAAAAAGACACTGCATTTTTCTGTTGTGCTAGATATTTTATGAAAAGAATTTATATATCAGAACATGTTTGTAACCTAGACTTTTATTAATTAGCCACAGATCATTATAAAACAGGCATCTGGATGCTATAGTTTAGGTAAATGGTAATTTTCCTGTTTCACTAAAACAATTACACCAGCTCTCATAAGCCTTGCTTAGAGTTACTGTAATCTTTTTGGCACTGCCCAAAATTGTCATCTGACATGTCAAACTAGCACTCCCCCCACCCTTCTCATTATGCCACTCGAAAGGGTTTAAAGTGCATTTGGATGTGAATGTGCTAATACTAACATTTAACAGAGTTTTGCCTGGTGAACTTGCTAGCCACTACTTTCACTAATCGATACGTGTGCCACAGTTAGCAGAGAATTACTCGTTTAATGGGATTTATCCTCAGACGTTTTTGTCCCCAGTGACCATCATTGTGAGAACTTGGTTTGTATGTATTCATCTATGAAAATGTGTGGGATGTTTTGACATTTCCTCTTAATTTCTGTTGAGTTGAATGGTCAATAGTGACATTGCTTAAATTGTATTCATGTTGCTGGTGTTCGGAGGTTTTGATCCTTGGATTTGAGGTTTTGATCTTCAAACTTCTCATTTTCCATAGGCTCTCAAACTACTGTCTTTGCCCTGAAGTGTGTCCAATGGTAGTGTAATAATAAAATACAAGAAGGGGAGATACATGTCTGCATTTTTAAGGATATACTGCAAAGTCAGAGATCCATTTTTTTTATGATGTGGAGATTTGGAAAGTGACTGGAACATTCTTAAAAAGATAAGCGTAGGGCAAAGTAACAGTCAGTTATTGTTGCAAGGTTTTTTTTTTTTCTCAGGGATTATGTTCTGAAACTTACATTCGTTTGGAATAAAGTCATTTGTTAGGAAGAAAAAGCATTTATGAAGAGATTAAAACCATCATAATGTACATGCAGGTGTTTACCCAGTGTCTTGTTACCCATAAAATGCAGCCTTGATGATTGTACAAACAAATAGTTATTACTGAGGTAGTATATACAAATACATTAAAATGTCAACCGCCAAATGTAGATTGCATTGTGTATAGGCTCCAATGTCCCTTCATGCTATCTTCCATATATCACAACTCTGGTTTTTCAACATCAACGAAGGATTTTGAAACAGCTCCCGGCTATCTCAGAGTTTGCAATAATCCACAGAGTGATATATAGTAATTGCATCTATCATATCGTCCTAAGTGTTTTTTCTCCTCTATCTACTTCTCCATTCCTGTTCCTCTGTATGAGTCTCATCGATCAAGAGAAGTATTCAACTAATAATAGAAACCAAAAAAAAAAAATGTATTGGGAAAGGAAAACAAGAGAAGTGTGACTTTCAAATTTTTAGCCTCTTAAGGAGAAACATACGAAATAAATTGAATTTTTATTTTCAGTTTCTTCCCAATCTGTCGTAAATTTCCGCCTGTGATATTAGTAAACAAGTGCCATCAAGCGTTAACTATCCATCATAAAGGGAAGGGCATTACTTACCATACAAAGGCAGTGTAGTACCTGGTGCCTTTTTACTAACAACAAATATATCACATCTTAAGATCAGAGGTTCGATTTACCAGGAAAGTGCGGAAATAGAATGTCAGAGGCACTTTAGTGCCTGCATTGCTGTGTAGTTGCAGTCTTTGGTTCGGGGAAAGTGTTGGTGAAAGGTTTAGAGAGATGCCTGAGAAATGGGTAGAGTGCATCTTTCCATTTCTAGACGGTGTCACAGTGGTTGCTGAACACCGATGCGGAAAAAGTGGCATCCACAGCGCGTACTCCCTCACCTCATACCTTTCCATTGCATATTGACTCTGGTCTAGCATCTGGCAATTGTGCGTGCATCTGGCCCCGTCCTTCCATACGTCGCTGGTTAATTCCCAAACCAAGAAGTTTTGGGGGAGTCTCACTTAGCTTATTTCACAGGAAGTACTCAGGCTGCACTCTCATGCATCGCTTGCATTAACCCCCTGATCGTTCGTTATACAGTAGTTTATGCACAGTCCAGTGTTGATTAACCTTTAATTCAATTTCAAGGTCAATACTTTTTTGTTGCAGGTATCCGACAGTAAACTTGAATTGTATTGTTTGCGAAAAATGTGTTAAGATTATTCTGAGGAGTTTCAACATGTGGCTTTGTCCTTGGGGAAATTGTCGTAATCACAGGACTGGCAAAGGAAGTCTGGGACTTCTATTTCATATGCCCTGATAGTCTGCAGTGTACTGACGGATTTGAAAACAATGAAATGTAGAGAGTGAAAACATTCACAGATTTACATTGATCATGGTCTATGATTACTTTTTAAATCTTCATGGTCTTGTATTTGAAGCAACTGGTTAAATCGAACACCCACATAGGTGGTTTATGTGTTAAAACTTCATACCCTACCAACTGCCTTATCTATAAACCCACGTAAGCTATATCTCAAAGTACATTTAGTACCTTTTCCAATTTAGACTATTGCACAAGCAAAACACAGAATCTTGTGTGCCCTTGGGTGTGCTGCATGCATGAAACTTCAGACCTTGCATGATCAAATTTGGAGAAAGTGGAGTATTGATGCCTCAAATGTTGTTTGGTAACCATGTTGTGCTGTTGCTTTCACATCATTGACATACCACTTGCTTTCACTTATGCATTGTTTACATAGTGCAATGGCCCCCTTGAGTAATGTTATTGCACAGTGCCCTCTATGCTCTAGATTGGCCTTGTTTGTTGTGATGTTGCTTCTGCAGTGGAAGGTGTTCAATTACAATAATGTAGTTTGGAGCCTCTGGACACAAAATAATCGCCTGTTCAAAGTGTTAGGCATTTTCAGGTTGGAATCACCAATTGCTCAGTTATTTTCAATCCTCTGAAAGCTGACCGTAAGGTTTAGTTGGTGACACAGAGTGTTTACCTCATACAGTGTGTAAACTATGTGCTCTGCTTGAGCAACTTCCATTAGTCTGGTGTTTTCAAAATCTGGAGCATAATTAACCTACAGTTTGACAATGCATATCGTGACTTGTATTTCCATCAATTATTGTAAGACGTTGTGTTTCACGGCCAGTATGAAAGGTTCTTTGCCACATCTGAAATCTTTCGAGCCTCAGCGACCTTGTGTTTTGTGGATATTTGTTGGGAGGTGGTTAGCAAGACTCTGCATTGTAATAATCAGAAGGAATATATTATGTAAGATGTTTTCTTTGAAGATGGTAAATATGTTAAAAGTGAGAAAAGGAAGTGAAGAAAAGGGTGCATGGATGAGTTTGCATGTGGCGTAGCTGTTTGACCTTGTTGTGTATTATGATGAAAATCTGCCGGGTGCCATTCAATATCTAATAGATGCAGTACCACGTACCCAAACATTTACCGCCAACTGAACTCTTTGGAAATTTAATAAAGAGAATCAGAAATTTATGCTGGTTACACATTTACCCACAAATGGCACATGTTGCAAGCGATAATGTACGCCACAGCTTCTTAATTTTAAGTTTTCAATTCTCACTGGACTCTAGTAGACTGTTAAGTAATAAATCATGTTTGCCAACCTTTAATCAATAAAAGTGTTGTGGGTTAGCTGTGGGAGGTTACGCTATATTGCGAATGTATGTACGGAGATTGATGTCGCCATGGCAATACGAAGCTGCAAGAAATGTCTGACAAATGAGAGGAAGTTGACTGTTGAAAGATTTGTGAGATGTTTTCTTTGATATTGTTTCAGGGCAATTTACAGTAAAAGGGTAATGACTAACAAGCATGCATTGCAAATAACTGTATAAGGATATAGGTACAATTACAGAATGAACAGTGGTACACTGTGTGGTTCTCGTCATTGCCTGGCATGCCTTGCGAAGATGCTTGAATAGTGTAGAAAGCGTCCAAAGTTGAAACTAGTAATAAAAATAATCCTTGTACAATATTTCTTTCTTTCTATTAATCATGTACTATTTGCCATTGAAAAAAAAAGCAAAGATCCATTTAGTGGCAATACAGAAACCATTAGAGTTACCTCTGCATCATTTTTAATATTTCATTTTCCTCTTTTTTCCTTGGGGGAGGAGAAGGATTGAAATTGGGTGATGAATTTGCATGGGTCAAGATTCATAGTAATCATTCTGCTCACATCGTAGACATGTATACTTACCCTGTGCTCTTATCAATGCATTGTTGATTGCATCTACCTCATATAGATTACATCATGAGAAGCAGGAGGAAGGGGGAGGGGACAGAAGGTTAGAGGGGGGGACAGAAGGTTAGAGAGGGTGGACCAGAAGAGCGGGTAGAGTGAGAGTGAATGAGTTGGAAAAAAAGACATCAGTGAGAGAGAAATCAGCTAAATTTGTGATAGATGTCATCTGTTTTATCGATCGATACCAGCTCCTGGTTGATATGTTGCATCGTTTTATCGTTAGCTGTTTCATTGTGTCATCCAAAAAGATGAGCTGCCGGCTACTTCACATTGAATTGATCCACGATGAATTATTGATCGTAGACTTACAGAAAATCAAAGAAAGACGAGCATTGAAGAATTAATGTACTGTACTGCAGTAGCTGCACTCTCAGTAGGTTGATGTAAGTACAGTGACAGCAGAGATTAGAGGGTAGATTTTTTTTTCCCATCATGGATTTAGGCAAGTTTTATTGGAGAATTCAGATCCTGTTTGACGGTGATGGTCTCTGCTCAGATGAAAGTCTTCTGGTTAAGTTTTATGGAGTATCATAGGTATTCAGTCTTGAGAAAATGTACCCTGTAAAAAATGTACCCGTAAAAGGTCCCGTGGGATATGGTAAAGTTGTCCCACAGTACAGTCAAAAATAAACATAGCAGACTATCCACGAAGAAACCAAAAGATCTATATATTATTTGTTTGTATGTTGGTATTGTCTCAAGGAATTCTGTATAATTTGCAAAAATTTCATCTAATTTCCTTTTTTTTTTTTGGCTGGATTACTGTAGCGAGGAGATTTTGAAATATATTTACTTACAATAGCTCCACACGTTATCTGTCTCCAGTATAACCAATGCACCAAACATCTAAGGTGGCAATTGAAAAGGAGGTGCTATTTCAAATCAGGGATTGGATGTAGGAGTAGCTGTTGCTGTGTCAATTGTGGTTCATCACACTTGTACAAGTGGAAAGATGTGCATTGTTTGTGTGGAGACAGGTAAGTTTGCTGCTTAGAAACATCCATACCGAGTTAGTTTTGTTATATATCTATCATCCTTTAAGTTTATGTAGTCACACTGTAATTAAATCATGTGTACTGTCGTTTCTATGGTGTGGACTTTGCTTTCTTTTGCATACAGTGTCAAATGTTAAATTTGCACAAAGAAAAATACAGATACAATACCACTAAGTCTATGTAGGTTAGTTTGCAAGAAGCAGAGTTAAATTGGTACCATTTTTAGTTGGTGGTTCATCTGCACTGTGGAGTCAGATCCTTACTGTTACATTTACTGAACGTACCATATGGGTGCTGTTACAGCGATACAGTAGACGGCTGCAAAGGCATGCATGTGTGCAATTCAAATGTGACCCCCACTTTAACTGCACCCGGTTGACCCTTTAATATACTGTCTTCATCACCAGCAGACTTGTTTCCCAATTTTGGACTAAGCACCCTGTATTGACTCCTTAATACTTAGACTTAACCCAGAAATGCCTGGTCTCCATGCGCAGCAGCAGTGATCAAAATCAACCGGAGTTTGTGCACATCTCTTGAAAGAGATACTGCCGTTGGTATTAAACCTTTCTTCTTCTTTTTTCCATAACATTTCCATAATATCTTCAATTCCTCTCTCCCCCCTCCATCGTTCTTCTGATGTCAGTATGGTGTCAATTTTTACGGCACAGACAATTATCAAGTTCTTCTACTCATGCTTTCTCGATGCCTGTTCCCAGGAGAGATAAAGGTTGACTGAGCATCCATGCGCTTGCATTTCATTGATTCACCAAAAGGAAAGGGGGCTTTATGGCATTCAATTGAAGTTTACATGTCACCTTTATTATCACAGTTATGCTCTTAATTTTGTTGCATATTACAAAACAAAATTAATCATCTACAGGCAATTTAACTCAAGCTGAAATTTAGGCCGTGTTTAGAGAACGGATTGCCGGTTTGCTTCGAATGGAAGATACGTAACCGAAGAGAGCGACTGCAGTGATGTTCATAAATTTCCGGAGGGAGCTTGGCATCTGTTGCCACTTGTAGACCCACGGGAGTATTAAATAGATTAAAAAGTTGTAAGCATTGTAACTATCATGTAAACTGATAGACAGACGCATATATTGGAATGAAGACAACTTTAAGAGTATGATGTATTATGCATAGACACGCTGAGAAAGAAAAGAAAAAAGCACAGTTTCACACAGGTCAATTTTCCAAGTACCTTATTCGTGATAGCAGATCACTTGGCCTACAGAAGCTCACACAATGACATTTACAATTAAATTGGGGGTAGGATTGTCCATTCAGTATTACGTGAACAAATTCTCAAGTAATCGCACAATGTAGAGATGTTGATGAGAACTAAGCTTTACATTTTTGGCATTGACAGACGAATAGTAACAAAATTTTGAGTACTGAAGCATGAAACATTAACAACTGCAAGAGGAGCCCTGTCCCTTTAAATGTGCCATACAGGTTTTTACAGTGGGCAGGGGAGAACCATTTGAAAGTGAGAGTTTCACTTCTCATTATTTGTGAAAAACTAATAGTATGAGATCAATGAGTATCATTAAAGGGCCCAATAAATTTGGTTACATCAGAATGTAAAAGAAAGATTTACCTTCCTCTGGGAGAGATAGGATGGACGCATTATTTGGATACTGTTTCGCCATGAACATTGGTGAAAAGCTACTCTGAAATGTGGTACGTCTTTGTGATAGATACCCTAGGTCTGTGGAACTAAAGATCAGCATGCAAAGGGCTGAAAATAATTATACAAAATTAAATCCCTTTAAAATGATCATCATCATGGCCATGTTGTCCTAAGTAGTTGGTGTGTCAGAGGTTAAAATCAGATGATTGCATTACCGCTGTAATTATTCTGGGCCATGTTCACCACCACATGGGTCCTGTGGTTCATCTCGGTTGGACGTGCGTGGAGCACACCTTTCCCCAACAATCAGTCCTCTGCTTTGTATTACACCAGTAGTTTGTTGGGAGTTTATCAGTACTTTTGACTGGTTAGATAAACCATGTAAGGTGTTCATGCATGCCTCATGGAAATAATCACAGTAGGTCACTGTAATCACAGTGGTCTTGAATGTTCTAAAAGTGACCCATGCAAATTTAAACACCACATGAGGTCCCATCCAGTAGTCTAGCCATTTCAAATTCTGAAGTTGAATTGCAAATGAGTAGGTATGTAACAATTTCACTGAATGTTTTTTTTTTGGGGGGGGGGTTTGTTACATATTTCGGACTGTATGGTCACATCGGTGTACTAAATCCACCGAAAAGTCTGACGTAACCGTCTTTTTTTTCTCTTTCTTTTTTTTAAAGAAAAAGGTCAGAATTTTGCATACCTTATATTATCTTCAACCTAGTTCAGAAATAATATCTTCTTAATCTGATTGTATTCTTTTTATATCAAATAGTAGACTCACACTTTCTCCCACAATAGCACACTGTTAAATAATAATGCAGCTAAGGGGTGACTACCCACACCATTGCAGGGAGTCGGTGGGGACGTGCATATGTTTGTGTGTGTATGTATATACTGTGTGATCATGGTTCAGAAATATGTCAGTGACTTACACTACAGTGTGTTGACAAATCCTATTAACTTTTTATTCTTGAAACCTGTATTTTTGGTGTGCATGTGTGTTGCATCATGTGAGCATAGAAGATCTTGAAAGACCAAGTAATTTTGACCTTTTTTTTCTTTTTCTTGTTGGGGATGGGAATTGGGTAGGAGACAGTTGTTGATCTGCATAAATTCCTCAGAGCTTTTTACACAAATAGGTTATACTACATACTTAAAGAAAATTAAGAATTACATTGAAGTTGAGTCGCTTTCAAACCTTTGAAATTGAACTTGTCTCAATGAAACTGAAGTTGATTGTCTCAACGTGTCTCAGTTTGTCCCCAGACAAAGACTGCATGATCCTGCCATACCTAACACTTGTCAACACTCACACATGCATGCAGATGTAGTCCTGCAAACTGCCAAACAGTGACTTTTGTGGGAGGCTAATGCAGCATTATATTGCAACAGTATGACATTGATTATTACTTTAACTGCATGCATCTACGTTGCAGTTCATCTTAAATTATATACTTTCTGGCATTTTTCGTTAACCTGCTGTCATTTCAACTCCGTGCATACCTTTTGCAGTTCACTGCAGTATTTATCAGACCTAACTACTTCTTCCCTTTTTTTTTTCTAATCTGTTTAGATGACTTGAAGGTGTGTATAAGTTTATCCTTTGTAAACGTTCATCCAGTTGATGTTATATTGTTATTGACTTTTACAGCTGATACCGTTTAACCACCCTCGTCGGTTGTACATTCATAAGAGTAACCAAGGATGAAATCAAGTGCCTAACCACTTAATTCGCTGAAGAGGGTTGTCTTTGGCATTTTATTCGAATCCATGAAAGGCTTTATGTTTGCCTATTGAATAATGTGCCGCTTGTCTTCTGAGTGCTTCACTGTATCATTTAGCCGGTTTGATTGATGTTCTTATCATATTTAAAGTTTCATATATGTCACTACATGAAGCAAGATGAGTCTGATAAGTCACAAATGAGGTGGTGGGACGTTTTGGGAGATACGTTGTACGAAATACAGACTACCTCCCGTGGGTTTGCAGCTTAGCGAGCTGATGACTTACAGATTCATCAACACTCAGGTGTATGTGGACACGTACATTACCGATTTATCTACGATGAAGTTACAAATACATATTGGTAGGATTTGCAAGACCGCATTTTAAAACAGTCCAGGATTTGTAATGCTATCAATGATCGATTATTGTGTATGATATCACCGTAGAAATTGCGGCATGTCCCACTGGTTCATGTGGTCCATCCAACCTACCAGCTCCCTTTCTTTTGTAACCCACTGTGCACCCTCCACTTTATACTTATCAAGGTACCTGCTTGACTATTTGCCTATAGCTAGCCACGTGATGTGGCTATACACCTGCTTATCTACCTACTATATATTACATATTTTAATTAGTAAATAAACCTTAAAAAAACCATAATAATAAAACATACTTGTTGTGGGCCAAATTTACCAAAGTGCTAATAGCACTTTACAAAATCACAAAAATGAAGGAAGCAAGAAGAGAAAAAGTGCATACATGTAAAAAACTATGAACAGGCCTCAGAGAGTGGGTAACTTCAATGTGGATAGGGTTTTTTTTTTCAAATTCTTCTGAAAATAGTTGTTTTGATTTTCATTGTAACTCATGAGAAGGTACATACAGGATCAACAAATAAACAAAATGTAGGAAGGCACACAGTCATTCAGAAACTTGTACACCAAGTAAAATTCTTTAATACCTTGTGATACACGTGACTGGTGCAAGTCTTTCATGATATAAGTGACGTGATTTCTCAGATGGAGTAGCAATGTTTAGCTGCAGTGTTTTGAAGTCATTCCAGTTAGGGATGCAGCACAGCAGTCAATCAGCAGTGTCAATACGAGACATTTCAAACGAACGGGCAATCTGTACAGTGGTACAAAATTTAAGGTACTCACATCGTAGACATACACCTACCCCTTGCTTCACTAATACATTACATTTTTTCAGCCCTACTATGGCGAGCCTAGGCTAAGAGGGGTTGGTGTGAGAATTGATTTTGAATGCACTATGAGTAAGGTCAAACTTAATGCATTAGTGAAGCAAGGGTTAACGATAGTCACTCTTGATTACCCACACCAGTGAGTTGTGGGGGAACATGCTGTAATGAGCAAGTGCGAGTGTTACTTGCAAAGCGACGTTTTAGCATCATATCGGCATCAAAAATAAACATCAAGGTTTGTAATGTGAGAGGAGCTTGAGTTTCAGGCAGGAATCCCGGACAAAAAGAATGTGGTGCTGTTATGTTATCTGTCATTTAACCTTTTCATATCTGTCAGTCTGTCTACATTCCTATCCACCAGCTTAGCTGCCTACTGTATCTGCTTATCCTCCGTTTTTCTACATCAATGCTACACATGCATCCATGCATGAACATTACACACATGTATACATGTGCACACATGCATGCATGCCCACTCAGGTATATACTTACATACATGTACTCCTGGATTTGGGTGTTTTATTTTTGAATTGGAGCCTCATTTTTGCACCCTTTTAATTTATAGATAGTATTAGTTTTGTTTCATTTTGATTAATGCATTGTATCTTTAAGAGCTGCAACAGCTATGCCAAAGAATCCAAGTCTCATCTATCATAATAAAGCTACTCATGGGCCAAGTCATGACAGTTGTAATACACTCCAGTGCAAGTGTATCCAGATGTGATAGATAGGCCTGTTTACTCATGATGCTCAGCCAAAAAATATATTTAGGTTTTGTTCCTTTTTCTCTCTTGATTTCTTTTTGGTGTGATACAGGGGATATTTGATACGTTCTGTGTCTCAGTTTGATGGAAACTATTCTCTCCTTGCTACAAGACAGTTCCTCTTGCAAGTGAAGGAGGTTGTAAAGTGACATCATTGCAGCGACAAAAAATTAGGCAGACAGCCATCAATAATGAAAACTTTTCTTTTTTTCTCTGTGGAGATGGGCCAACCAGTTTTTTAGGTCGTCTATTCAAGGAATATGCAAGCTTTTGAGTCTGCATACCTGTGTGTCTTATGTTTACAATTTTTTAGCTGTTAGCGTATTAAGCAGCAAGTGTGTTTTTAAAATATCTCATATCTGCTGAAATATGTCACTTTTTTAGAAACAAGTTGACAGTTCTAATAAGTTGCAGGTGAATGCTTGTAGCGCAATACAGCTACAGACTGTGTAATACATTGTATGTGGTATTTACATACTACCCATGATAATGCAAAAATAATGCGTCAAATCCACCAATGTGCTCATGGCGCCTCGGAGAAGAAAAAAAAATCCACAAACAAACTAATGATAAGAAGAGAGCAAATGGAACAAAATTTGAGCGTGCAAATGAAAAAAGAAAAGTGCTAATTCGTTACATGTATGATGGGTTTTCAAATTCTTTTTAATAGAGTGAATTGTCTTTGATGGACATCGTTCCATTGTCCTAGTTCAACCACAACAAACAATTGATCCCCCATGAATGATTCACTCTGTATTTTGATTATGATCATAACTCACCGGAAGGAATGTGCCGTACCGGCGGTACAGATCTGAAATGATAGTTGGGTGCGGTTCCTTCAGAGACTTGTACATACCCAGATTGTGTACGTAGCTTGTACACACTTTGCGAGTGAGTGCCCATCAAAGTGGATCACCGTATGTAGATTCTCGCTGCGACTGTATGAGAACACATCAGTGACCAATCTTTTTTTTTTTTCATTTTGTCCACAAATCAAACAACATTATGAACAAACCTTAACTTGTTGAATGCTGACATTTTTTACTTAAATTTTGGTAGCGTTAACACTTGGCTTGACATTCTAAAAGTGGTGGCTATCACAACCACCTTGTAGGCATTCTTTGATGTATTCATCTTGTATCAAAAGCCAAAAAACAGAGCAAATTCAGTAGCAACAAAATATTGATTGTCTAGTGCTGACAATTTAGCTTAAAAAAATCCATTCCGTAACAGTGCAACAAACGCCATGTAAATTTTGGTTGTTTAGTGTTCAGTCATATTCCATTGTTGACCCTACAGTCCCTCCAAAGCCGTCTGATCTGAAGCTAGCTGGTGCCATGGCTAGAAAGTGTATTGTGGTGGAATTTAGCATTATTGTCACTGTGGTACCTGGGTGGAACGAAATGTTGATGAATTTGACATGGTCGTTCTTGGGATTTTAGACATTTAAATATTTTGTGTTTCTTTTTTAGCCTCTTTGCCTTCCATGGTTTGGGAGCATACTTGATGCTTATCAGTTACTTCCCTTCGACGAGAGTCAGTCGACGAGTTTGCATGAGAGTTGTAACATACAAGTACACTCGATACTCTGCATCCATCAGTATATGAACTGTCAAAATGTATATAAGTCCCCATTATTTGGGGGAACTTTTTTATGACTTTTGCCAGCTAATGGAGGCAGTTTAAGTTAAAAAATTGTCCATTTAATAATAAATGTATGTTGCACCATTGTTATGTTAAGGTCAATGTATTTGTAATGGCTTTCAGCTATGAAGTCAGTTACATTCATAATCTTTGCAGCTGGATGCATGTTTGTTACATCACTCGTTTTAGAGGAACGCTGTAACATGCACTCACGTACCTTTTCTCCAATGACCACATACAATTGCGACTGTAAATACCAAACAGGGCCTCTTGGTTACTCTAACCGTAGCACACTCGTCTGGTTTGTTTAGCTTATATCTCCTCACATATTTTTTGTTTTCATTTCCATTTTCTTTTCCCACTTTGCTTGAGTCAAACAACGCATTCGTAGAATATCAAGTCAAAGACGTGAAAGACATCCAAAATTCTGCTGCGGCGGCAGCATGTGGAATAATCAAGTTTTAGCGAGCGTCGACGTCACACTGTTTCTATGAATAACGTCAAAGAACAAAGGGAGGGTTGTCATTGCCATCAATTATTCTATAATTGATACATCAATATTTTCCTGTCGTCAAGGACCATGAAATGTCAAGGGCTTTGTTTTCCCTGGAAACAAAAGTTAAGGATTAAATTTTTGTTACACGCAAGGAGAGGAAGGCTTCTACAGTACTGCACGCTGCCTTTTCCTCGGCTTCCAGGGTCGAAGTCGTCTGTGCCAGTGGGTGTTGTGCGGTTATGGCAGTATAGGCAGAAGTTTATTAAAATAAGTACACAGAGTTTTGAGTCTGGTTTTTTCCTGTTTTCATAAACTGAATTACGGAGATTACCCGTGCAGGTTTTGTCATGATTTAGGTTTTATGTTCAGCACTGTATGCATGATTGGCAAATATGTTGGGACATTCCTCTGCGGTTAATTCATAGCATGACAGCTGGCTGTATGTACGATATACAATATGGAAATCAAAGAGCGAAACAAACACTGTCATCTGTGCCCATGATAGAGGGAGAAAACAAGAGCGATGAAATGTCTTATTTCAGAGTGACTGATATCTGCAACCTTAATTGCCCTTTTTTTTTGTTGCTATGCTTCTTTTTTTGCAATCAGCAAGCTGCATCAAATGTAAAGTATTTTCCATACCTCGGAGATTTTGGTGCAGTTAATCATTAGATTGAGGCACTTGAGTCTGGATTTGCCAATGTTATATGAACCTTTGCAGTGGTCTAGTTCACTGAACTGTCTTCTGCATGATATCTGTTGAATTACGCATGTATTTTACTCTGGTAATCGGTGTAACTTCTTCCAGATTTTTGTTCAAAATATGTAAAACTTCATAATTCTGCTGTAGGCCATCAAAATTTTCTCAAAATGCAATGGTGTCAATCCATGCTTGGAGGTGTAGAATTAACTTTGCAGGTGAAAATTTTAGAGCATGATGGTGTTGATACGACAACTTTTTGAATTTCGTTCCCCAACCTGTGACTTGTCACACAACCTCCAGAACTTTGTCGAAATTGCGGAGTGATATTCCCCTCAGTCAAAGTAATTAGACACGTTATACTTCAAGTCACCTATAGAATGTACGGAAGCTGAGAAGTGCTGTAGGTTGAAGAAAATGATGTGAAACAAAACTACTGTGGTATTTATCCTATTTTTGGAAGTGTGAAAGGACAAAACCATGTTGTGGATACTTCAAGAAAACACATTCATTTAACATTTTTACATCCTCTGTTTCAATAGGAGGAGGATGTCATGGGATCTTTAAGGGTCATTGTCCTTCCTTGAAGTACCCCCTCAGTTCAACCCCCTTCACACCGGAGCGATATAACGATAAACGATAACACAATCCTTCCTGATAGATCAGTCACACCATAATGATGTCTTTCAAGATTATCATTAACATGTTTAATGAAGTGTCCCGTCATTGCGGATTATTAGAAACCCATCGAACCTGAACCACACTTTGCGCTCACATCAGATGTTGTGCACCCTGTGATTTTCTTGTATAATTTTTGGAGAAAATGTTGCTCCTGAAGCGATTCCAACGCGATATCATTCTTTGTAGACTGGAAAAATCTTTATTGTCGAGGTGTGACTGGCACGTTATAAATCGCATGAGAAAGTTCCAGTGTGACCGAGCCGGTATAGTTTTGCCTTTTCATGTGATTTCCAACAAATTGGATGAACCTAACGTGGGTTTTGAATCTTATTGTTTGTCCCAGCCCACTGCACTTCTCGTCTTCTATAGGGATGGTAAGATTGGGCCAAAATTCATGGAACCAATAAGATTCCATGTCTCGTTTATCGTCTCACAAATCCACTCTCAGAACTGTGAGCATAAATAAGTCACTGCAAAGCCAGGAATATTATCAGTTTGTCTGGTTTTGATGAAGCTAGTTGAAGCCATTATTGAATAAGTGTACTTGGTAGGTATGTGTTGTGATTGCGTGGCATTAAAAGATGTGAAAAATGGACTGCAAAGCTGTTCCACTGTAGTTAACTCTCTTTCACTCATCTGTGATACTCCATTATATCTTGAGAACTGCAACTACATCAACCCAACATCTGATCGTATGTGGAATTGAATGCACAAAGCACAAAACTTACCGACAATGACACCAAATTTTCAGATAATCTCTTTCGTCGCCGACAGGCAGGCACACACGTCTCGCCTCCTTCGTCTTGTCTGAAAAATGTCAGTCGTTCTTTACGCAGTGCATGACGGAAATTTAAACGTGAAATCTGCACCGTAAAAAGATGAGAGCTAGCTGTCATTATTTTTGTTTTGCCAACAATAAGTCACTGGTAGGGTTTTGTCCTCTGCGTATTATGCCAACAGGGAGTGCATCTTTGAGAAATTTCTGCCGGGGCGCGGTGTGTGTAGAAGAAGTAGATGATATGGCAGTTTCATCATCTTTACATAGTTTAACACTTAATCGCAAACCGACCGACATTTTGGCAGAGAAGTATGTCAGTGTGAAAAAAAAAAAAAAAAATGTGATTGTTGGCCACCTACACATATCATGACAAAGAATGGATCAGCAGCCCTTTTTTTTCTACTAAGTAAGAATTATTAATGAGGTTTTAGCCAGATTCATTATTCAGCCCTCGCAGTGAACGTTAGCATACATGGCTAATGCAATTTAGAGCTGTTTGTCAATATTCAAGGTGGGTGCCAATAGGTGTAGTTTGATCACAGACTTTACACATGTATTTTATATTTCCTTCACATAAACCATAGACTTTGCATTCTAGATAATGAGTAAGTCAAGAAACAGACTTGACTGATGAAATTTTGATGAAAGAGATCCAAGTTAGCTGAGAGGGAGACTCTGCAGTATAGGCAGGTGTGTGTAGCCAGAACTTTTTTCAAGGAGGGGGGCATTGCCCATAGGCAGACTATCTATGAACTGAGGCACAAAGCGTGCAAGAAAAGTTTGGACAAAACTGCTTCCCAGATTGCTGTTATTGTCACTTCCCAGACTTAATAAGTTGCCTCGAAGACATAAAAGTAGGGAAAATACCATTGATATCATCAAAATACCATTGATATCATTAAAAGATTTAAAAATGCAAAAATTTTGTTCATTGAGAGGTTTCTTCCTTTTTCCCTTCCTCCTCATTCTCATCTTCCTCCCCTCTCCCTTTTGCCTTGCAAATGAGTGAAAGACAGTTTGAATTAATTTATTGTTTTCAGTCATTTAGAGAATCATTTTTTGCCAGTATTTTGGCTTGCACATCCAGTCTCTGCAGAATAGACTGTTTTATGGTTCATTTAGGGACCAAAAAAAAAAAAAAAAGCCACGGATCGAATTGCACATTGCAACCAAAGCCCATTGCGAGTTTTAGTTTGTTTCTAATTCTTGCAGTAGGCTGCAAATAGATATTTTCTCTGATCCCACCTGAGGACAAGTTGCCTTTTCTCTCCAGATCTTTTTTTTTTTTTTTTTTAAGCTAAAGCCAAACTTTGCCTCATGGCACATACTTAGTTACATTTTAATTCACCTTGTTCGCACTGTACTCTTTTTTTTTTTTCGCATCATGCTCATCAAAATGGGTTGATTGATTGCTAATTCAAGCATCGATTAGCAAAAACCGCTAATCAATCTGCCGGCACTATTTTATCCCTCGATTTATGAGGAGACTACATTGTACGCA
Source organism: Stichopus chloronotus (assembly GCA_021234535.1). Classification (NCBI taxonomy): domain Eukaryota; kingdom Metazoa; phylum Echinodermata; class Holothuroidea; order Aspidochirotida; family Stichopodidae; genus Stichopus; species Stichopus chloronotus. Next base: position 20,480,377 of record CM037839.1, on the reverse strand, counting down.
GAGGTAGTATGCAATACCACCTTCACGATTGCTGTCCTCCTCCTAAAGTCTCCCCTATGGGCATCATCGTCTCATTTTGTATGTTGGACCATGAAATGATAGTTATTGTCACTTGGCGCACATCAGGGATCCAACGCAGGGACACACTTGCAAATCACACGCAGTCACAGTCCTAACCTCTGCGATTACAGATCCTTGCAACAGTTACAGAGATACAATTGATGTGATGACATTTCAAATGTGCAGCACAGCTGTTGCAGAGCATAGGCAGAAGTGTGAACACTGTTGCTGTCTTTTCCAGAAAGGTGTATGTGGTCAGTTAGTTCAGCCCTGTTACATTTTTTTTTTAGTTTCACTTCAGTCCACATTTACTTGTCTCAGCATAACAAATGCACTTCAATCTCCCATCTTCCAGTCTGTTTGGGATCAAAGTAGTACATATATACCTCTCCCATATTGAGGAAATACTGTATAAACATTTTTCATGCATTTTCCAAAATGCAGGCCAACTTTGCAGTTCTTCATCACCTTAAATTGTTTGATTTTAATAATTGCAACTTCATCTTCTACTTCAATTTCCTTTTTTTTTATCACCCCTTTTCCCCTATTTTTTTTTCTGCCCTTCAGAAAAAGTTGCAGTCAAGATGTTGGACAAGACAAAATTAGATCAGAAAACTCAACGCCTTCTGTCCCGGGAGATAAGCTGCATGGAGAGACTTCATCATCCCAACATAATCAGGCTCTATGAGGTCATCGAAACCTTGGCCAAGTTGCATCTCGTAATGGAATACGCTGGAGGTGGGGAGCTCTTCACCAAGATCACAAATGAAGGCAAAATTCCAGAAGCAGAGAGCAAGTTGATCTTTTCCCAAATAGTTTCAGCAGTGAATCATATGGTGAGAGGCTTTTTTACAAAATTTCTCATAAAAGGTTTATATCCCTTCCCATCATTTTTCATTTTCATACAGAATCACTGCATATGACTCATGAAGAGGCAGCATTGTTTGCTTTTAAAGGACCTCGTGTGACGTGAAAATGACATTTTGTAGTATTGGCTGTATCAACCATAAAAAGTGTGGAAACTAGTCACAAATTCCATCAAAATCCATCCAATATTGACAATTTTACAAATTCCTGTCTCTTGACTGCATCATGAATAAACATTGGCTACATACGCAACTTTACGCAGTAGAGAGAGGGACTTTATGTCTTATTTTATCCTTTGTTTACTTAACCTTTGTTTCAAGGAAAATTGGAGGAGTTTTTTTTATGCCCAGAGAGGTTTTGCCTTTGGAAGCATGTCTTCTCTTTTAGATATTTATGCCATCAAAATCTTAGATAGATCTCCCTTGAGAACGTTCTTCTGGTGGATTTACATTATTTACAATGAGGCATATATACTGTACAGTCCCTGACACACCTAGTTGTGAGCTACCAACTTAACTTAAGATAGCAACTTTTATGTGATGTGTGCCAAGGTAATGGTAGTGACTGCTTGTCTAATTAGTGTAGTATTTCGTTTGAAATTTTACAACACATACGGACATGTGCCAACACATTCCAACATCAGTCTAAGATTGCATGCAGTCTGCTGTTGATGTAGAAACAAGTCTCTATGAAGTCGGTCATACTCATCTCAACGCTATATGCAGTGTATCCATCAACAACGGCAGGCCGAGGCTACTGTTACTGCTGATACATTTGCGTCTTTCAAAAGAAGGGATTGCTTTAACAAGATGCTTTTCATGTTGCAAGTATCTCGTGCCTGAGTCAAGACATATGTGACTGAGCGTCAGATTCCTTGGGGCATTCCTTCTGTTAACTATGAAATTGTCAGAAGATGAAAAATGAGCTGTATGTATGAAACAACTGTTACTACATCACTTCTGGAGAGGTGAGAATTAGAACTCTCTTAAAGGGAGGGGGCTTGGAATGCTGTAATTTTTCAGAACTCTAATAAAGGGGGGGGGTCAACTGCAAACACCGCATAAATGAAATTGACTTTGAATTGCTTTAGAACCTAGAAATTTACTAAGCTGTGTTTATTTTTGTTTGGTGAGGGGTGAGAGGGTAGGGGGAAATAATTTTGGGTAAGAGAGTAGGGGAGAAAAAAAAAACTGAAGAGATACAAGGAAACAGCACCATCTCCAAGTTTTTTTTTTCTCCTATTTCTTTTTTTTTGTTTTTGTAGAAAACATCCCTGCATCAAAACAAAGTTGGTTATAGTCGTCCTTTAGTGTGCATGCAGCTTGCACTTAATTGCCGTTACACAACAGACGTCATAGATATGTTTTCCAATAGGTATACACACATAGCAGTGGTAGTAGTAGTACTAGTAGAAAAAAAACTGCAGTGAAAGCTGAAAGTTGTTTAAGTATGTCACTGCACCAATAGCTGGCCCATTGACCTAGATGGATATTTTGTAGAATGGAAATATTACATATATTCAGCGATATTTCCCGCACAGCAGCTGCCAGTTATTCAATAAACCGAGACCCGCTACGTTGCTTTTCGTCCAGGAAGACCTGGTTCATAAACCACTCGAGCAGGCGGGAAGCAAATGTAAAGAGGAAATAAAATTGGGGAAAGATAAACCAATTTGTAGTCTGGCAATCGCAGCGAACACAATTGATTTCATTTTGGAGAGAAGGTTGCAACACCATCTCTTCATCTCGTCTGCCAATTGAAGTCATGTTGACGTCATAGTTTCATTGTTTGCCCTTCTTTTTTTGTGTGTGTGTGTGTGTCGTGGAGGTTAGCTTGAAAGAGTCTTACGTGGGCGACTGTGTAGGCTTGTTTGGTAATTTTTGGAACATTTTGTTTCCTGGATAATTCTCAAGGGGGATTGATTTAAAATGCTAGATCTGATTATCCCGTTATTGAGCAATCTGTTCGCACGTGATGTCACTCCTATTGTTACATCACCATATTGCAGAGAAAACAAGCAGATAACTCCAGGAAGCAAGCATGTCACCGTGCGTTATGTTTATGAGCAGTTGCATTGCTTTTCAGTAACATGAATAGTTTCATGAATAGTTTCATAGTTTCATGGATAGTGTCATCTCCATGGACAATGCGTTGTCACTGCCAAACCTCTTTACATCACAACTTTAAGTTGGAACCATTGGCTAGGTACAAGTTTTCTGTCAGCGGAAAACTGCATACGTGCATCATCATTGATGTAAGATAGGGTACTGTGTGTGCAATGTGGAAAAGTATGACAAATTCATGGTTTGCAACAAAAGCTTCCTGGAAATGTTCTAAACAAATGGAAACAGGCAAAAACTGATGGACCATTTGCCACTTCCATGATTGCTTTAACATGTCAGTTCACATTCAACAGTGGCATGGTCATATGCGCTAAGCTATAGTGGCACCAGTCATCACAAACAGCAGATGGACCCCTTTCCACTTGCAGTACATGAAACCATTCTGCTGTGTTTGATGATGTTTTTGTCCTTTTACATGTTCCATTTCAAATGGCATCGGTAAAGACAATGTCAAAAAAATTTCAGTTTGAAATGCAATGACGGCGTGTGCAGAAAATTTAAGCAGGGCTGATTTTGTGGTTCTCTTATATCACCAAGTCACTGAGCTCAAGAACTTGAGAGAGATGTAAAAATTTAAGTGCATCAGCTTGTCATTGAAGAAATGTGTGTCTTCATACACCCATACATTAACAGCAAACTTAATGGACATTTAGTTTACGTGCCTGTTATTTCTTGTGACATTAACATAAATTAGGTTGTCCAAGTCACAAGCTTGCAGTCCTACCACATTGTACAACATTTCCATATGTGTACGTTAATGCTCGTAAATTGTTTTGAAACTTCAAGTTGCAGAGGTGTGACATCCAAAAGGCATCTGTGTATTCATGTAGGAAGGATGAGCAGCAATATTTTGTTGATGTCTATCGACTGTACGGTATGTGTCCAAGTTTTACACTGTGCACAGTGTAAGTTTATCCAGTTGGCAGACAGGAAAGTGTTGGATTTTATTGGTATATATTATTACAATTGCCCAGATTGGAAGTTTCCAATGTTAATGAGTTGGTAGTACTTTCTTCATAATGGTTTTTTCTTTGTACCATACACTGTATGCAAGTACAATTGTTATATGTTGACATGTTATCACTAATGTACAGTATGTTTCTTCACCACAAAATAGAAGTATTGTATAGAAGTTGATGAAAGGCTTTGACATGCTGTCTCTGCAACTAGTTATATTTGCAAACCCTGGTTGCCACTGGTTACGTGAGAGTCACACATGAATCAATAAAGGAAGATGCGGTAGTTTGACTTTATATAGATCTGTGAAATCTTTCTCCACACATGAGCCAAATGTGCATGCAAAATCTGTCAGCAGAAACTTTCTTATGAAGTATCCCTTAGTTGGAGGTCTTCTGTAAGGAAGGGTCATTCCATCATGTTGAAGAAATTCCAAAATGTGTTTCTCGTAGACTCAGAGAGGCTGTGCCAACTTATCAGCTATTTAGGCATGTTTCAACATATTCTCTTAATGTTCATGTTCAGACTTCCTTCTCACAGCCAAAAGTTACTGCATGTTAACAATGGGACGACACGGTGGCACAGAACTTTAGCATCTATTCATCCTTCATGAAAGAAGGTTAGGAGTTTGCTAATTACAGAGATGCTTCAATAAAAGACATCTTTGTGTTGATCTGACAGAAATAAGGATCTTGTTGAATACCCTGTAGAAGTTACCAATAGTCTACATACTAACATATTGTGCCACTTAATGAATAAAAGCAAACATTGAATGTTTGCTCTAAGAGATTGCTCAATGGCAATGGCAAGTCATGCATTAGCAGCATCAAAGGCATGGGAGCAAACGCTCAGGAGACTTTTCCAAACACAATTTGAATCTCAGATCAAAAGTGAACAAGACCAATCCAGGGCATAGAGATGGCAGCAGTGCTGAAGTAGAATTTTATTCCAAAGCACATTGAGTGGGGTTGGACAAAGTCTTAGTGTAAGCATATTGTCAATCGGGATTACCTGCACCCAGTAAGTTGTGGGTATTCCATACTCCATCATGTTCCTCAGTACCATGTGTTTCCATATCTTGCAAAACGAAGAAAGAAGACCTCATATTTGTCATGTGTAGTGTTAATGTACTGTTCATCATAACCCACTTCCATTATTTACTAATTACTGTGAGCAGCAGCTAGGCTACTGTAGGTTACATCATCCAAACTGCACCGCAGATTTTGCATTCCGGTCGTGGTTTCTTCGTATAATCCTTTAGGGATGCTTGTTTGCGGCTCTTTTTGGAGCAAAGATTGTTTAAAATCAAAGTTTTGGCAGTCGATTCGAAGTATCAGTGTTTTCCAGTATTTTTTAATACTGTGCCTGATAGCCCATGGTTTAGTATGTTGCAAATGTAATTTTAAGTCTATTAGCATCAAACAATCACTTAGCCTCTTGGCTTTCTTGTTTTTTCTTCTTTTTTTCCCAGCATTCCAACAACATCATACACCGTGACCTTAAGGCAGAAAACATCTTTTACACAGCATCGGGACTTGTCAAAGTTGGCGACTTCGGTTTCAGCACCTACTGCAAGTCTGACGAACACCTTAACACCTTCTGTGGGTCTCCCCCGTACGCCGCCCCTGAACTCTTCAAAGATGAGCATTACGTTGGCATGCCTGTGGACATTTGGGCATTGGGCATTATGCTATATTTCATGGTCACAGGGATAATGCCCTTCAGGGCGGACACGGTCGCCAAGTTAAAAAAGTGCATTATTGATGGACAGTTCACGATACCGAATCATGTGTCAAATGATTGTCAAGAACTGATAACGGGCATGCTGCAACTCAGTCCCACGGACAGGTTGATCGCGGAGCAACTTATGAAGGCCGTGTGGTTGAGCGGGCAGGAGTTCCCGCCAGCCCACAGGTCGTACCACCTTACGCCGTCTTTCAGCAGGGACAGCGCAACTGAGGAGGAACTGACCGTCCTGGACCAGCTGAAACAGCTTGGGATCCAGGAGGAGCAGCTTGCGGCCACCAAGGACAAAGACTCGAGGGACAGCATCACGGGCACCTACAGGATCATATTACACCGGTGTCAAAAGAAAGAGATTGAGGACTCCATACGAGCTGCCATCAAAGCACAGCAGACAGCAAGTCAGGCAACGCCCACCAAGAAAAAGGGAAAACGTAAATCAAAGAGCGTATCTGACTCTAACAAGCCATCCAAGCTATGCACCCTTCTATGAAAAAAAGTATATAGACTAATGGAGCTATGAGCAATATGTAATAAGATGTATTCAGGTCTTAGTGTATCCACGTGTGCGGAAATTATGATGTCTTTGGAACGATGTTGTCAGAGAGTTTTTCACTAAAGGAAAGGTGGTAAAAGCAGCCAACATGTTTCACTTTGAGTAATTTTTGGTTTCATAGATTTGCCAGAGAAACTTAGAATGTTCCTTTTTTTTACTCTAAATTGTGGCAAAGGAATGAGAAGCAAAAAGGAGCAACTGTAACCATAATCAGGACCAACTTTGGTCTTACTGAAAGAAAGACAAGTAAGTGCAACTTTGATTTAATGAACTACCTTCACCCTGATTGATGCAATGGGCAACCTTTGGATATGTCTGTTGTTTCCATTGAAGTGGGGTCTGGCTCCAAGCCTTTTATCCTTAAAACACACCAGATGTGTATTTTCTTGATACACCAGATTAACACTGCACACCAGATTAACTCTGATTACATGGTTTTTGTTTTAAATCATTCACATTCTTTTACTTTTAAAGTAGGTTAAATGAAATAATCCATCATCAGTCAGTAAACCCATAGGTTGTCTTCACAACTGATCCTTTACCACTTATCACCCATCCCACCCAACCCCATAGAGTCTGTCAGTATCATTGTACTGTTTAATACATGTCAAATCAAGTCAAAATCACATGCTTTTGTGAACTGTTGTGACTGGCAGTGGTTTATCTGTCTGTCTGTCTGTCTTGCTGTCTCTTTGTCTGCCCATCTCTCTGTCTGGTCACAGTTGCATAAAAGTACACCTCTCATTACCACTGGCAGATCCAAGTGGGAGGAGCCAATGGGGGCCATAGCCCTACCCAAAGATGGGCCAAAACATTGTTTATAAAATTTAAAACCTAAGGCAAACAATTTTTCAGGAGAAAATTGAGGCCACCATCGTACACCTCTCCTGCACTTAAGAGCATCTGAGAACATTCAGGTGCCTTAGATCTCCTGCCAGTATCTCTGTACCCCAGCCCATTTGACCCCTTCCCAAACAAAGGACTTGGATCCTTCAGTGCTTTTTACAAGGTATAACCTATTTTCATTTGTTATGAAACTTGGAACTGCAACAATCCTCAGATGGCATACCGTTAGTTGTGGGTATGTAGGGGTTACTAGGGAGTCGTTCTATGGAAAGGGCGAAGACCTCTTCCTTTCCTACAGGGAACATAACAGCATCTTGATTGTAATAGATTTTACTGATCTCCTGGCCATCCTGTTTTGAGAGTTGTTCAGAGATCTCATTTCACGGGTTGTCTTGTAGGTCAAAAATTAATTTGTGCCCACAATGGTCAGTTTTTGCTTAACTTCCACTTAGCAGCTACTCCTGTTTACTGGAATGCCTGAGATGTTGGCAAAACGATTGTGGGATGTGACCAATATGTGATGCTAAAAAAAAAAAAAAATGTAGGGGAATGGTCATTTAATCTGAGCAATTGGCCAAACAAAGTATTCTAACTTCATTCAGTTATCCATTGCTGCTTTATTTCATGCCCAATTGTATCTAAAAGTTTGTGCTAAATGTTGTTATTGCATAATAACTTTGTGTAAAGTAATGAAGTACTCCCCCTTCTGATTCAAATGATCCCTTATATAAAGCAGATTTTAACCTAGCTCTAAGTGCAGTATTAAAATGTAGGGCATTTGGCCACCTTGAAAGAGGTTTTGCAGTGACATCACCTTTCTGATGGAAATGCCCTATTAGATGGAAAACAAAACAAAGTGCTTACATACATGCACACCGCACCGTACGGTAATGTACTCCTGCTTATTACCAATGCGTCTGCTTCTTTCTTTATTTGCAGGATCTTAGTGGAACATCACCCTGGGCCTCTTGCCTCCCCAATTCGTACAACCCCGACTACTCACTTTAGGACCGTTTGCCTTGTATGATCTGTTATTCAATGAAACTTTAAAAATATCGTAGTAACCATCACAGAGTGTTACTGAGACAGTACTGCTTGGTACTAGTTACACGAAAAACTGATTCCATCCAGTATGGTAGCATAACATCAGTTGCTAATAATGACATTACATGCAAAACCGCTATAGAGTCTCAAAGTTCATAAGCAATCACGCTGCCTTACCAAACCTGTTACAGTTGACTACGTTTCCATTTCTTGTTTTATATGTGATATATACATATATTGGTTGTGTGGTGGTAACAGTTGTGGCAAAAGGCAGCCACATTTGACAGAGATCAAATTCTCTTCTGTTTTGATCGTTTTGTTTGGCAACATTAACATCGTCTGATTTTTTTGGGGGGGGGCATTGAAAAGTCTCAGGTAAATCGTTGCTGCACAACCCACAGAAGTAAGCCATGATGGTGGAAGAAATTCTCCCAGTATCAGTGACCATGACTGAACGTCACTCACGGTGCACCTGCAAGAAGTTGTTCGAAGTTGGTCCTAGTTTGTTGTAGGTGCTCAAACATTAGTTTGAAAGTCAGGAAAAGACGATTTGAGTCCCAGATTGCTTTTCATGGCAGAGATATCTAATCGTCAAGTTGGTCATAGATAACTTTGAGTTGTCATTTGTCAGGTGCAATGGTTAGGTGAATCAAACGAAACACTGGCTCATTTTGGCCCATCGATCCTGCTCTCTGTTACTCATAAAGGATGGTGATGACCATCCTCTCGTACGTCTCTTGGTGGGAAGTTCTGCACTGCCTTTTGTTTTCTGTTCTGGTTCAGTATCAGTTTAAGTCATCCTTAGACTCCGCTTTGGGAGATGAAATCATCCTCCACCTCTAGCTGTCATTCTCTCCCAGTCTGTCCACGGAGCAAATTAAAAGCAAAAGATTGTGAAAGGTCAAGGCCACACGGATGTGTTGCGGTTCTCTATATTGCTTCTACAAGTGACCGTGAGGGCATATTTCCTCCACATATTCGTCTGTCTCCGATCAATCTCGTAAACTGCAACTTGCTCACTTTCATAGGCTTGTCAGGTGTCTTTCTCTCTCTGGATTAATTGGAAAAGGTTCGCCTCCGGTAGCGATGCAGTTTCATGAGGCAATATTTAGCTTTTGATTCGATAATGTTCACACCAGATGAATTGACGTAAAAAATATTGCTGGCTTTCCAGTGTACTGCCAGATATTTTTTTTTTCAGTGAAGCCATCAAAAGCATTGTGGGGGTGCATATATTGATATGTGCATCTTATTTACCAGGTGCATTTGATTTTTGAAATGCTGTCAAAGTTTGCTACATTTCCTTCATCAAAAAACTTTCCCTAAGTTTCCCTTTGAAACTGCAGTCTACTCACTACATTTTTGGCAATTATGAAACCAAGTTCAGAAAGGAACGTCCTCATCTCGAGCAACTGAGGCTGATTGGGCACACAGTGTGTGTATTACGCTCTGTCGTGCCCTTTGCAGTATCGACACTAGGATGAGAAACATCAGCTAGTCCATATCTTACAATGTATTCTCCATATATTTACACTACTTCAATTTCTAAGTAGAGCTACCCTCTGCTCTGCTTTTTGGTGCACATTTTACACCTGATTTGGAGTAAAGATAAAAATCTCTGCGTGTTGGAATGGCTTCATATCGTAATCACCTGCTTTCTTTTCCTGTAATTTTTTTCCGTGGGGGGGGGAATTGTAGGGAAGCTCTTTGGGTCCCCTGTTTTATGTACTTTGGGAAAAAAAAAAGTGGACTGCATACCAAAGGTTTTGTATTAAGGCAGGTTTTGTTATGTAATGGAAGAATGGGGTGTGGAGAGATCACGGTTTATGAAGATAACCAAGATGTGTGATGGTGGTGATACCTTCAGTTATCAATCAACAATACCAATTATCCTAGTTTCATTTCGTGTCATTTTTTAGATGGTAAAATAAATAGAAGATACTTTCCAAGAGATGCTGCATTTCAAATGGACAAGCTCTAATACATGACTGCTGACAAGTTTCTTCAATGTGACCTTTGCTTTTAATTTTCCTTCAACTGCCATAAATTTCCTTCAAAAGTTAAATAGTAAAACTTTAGCTAGAATGAAGGAGCTGGTATCTATACCTCTGATTCACAGAGGTAATGACGTGCTTGAATTTGAACAAAATAGCAACATAGAAAAAGAGATAAAAATTTGTTAATGTTCGCTCTTTTATGGTCAACCTACCAATGAAGTAATTAGATCTGCATTAGAAACAAATAAGTTGGTTTTCAAGGGTGCTAAAACCTACATAATGATCTGTCGTATTCCCTTTAAATGAAGCTTTCTTTGGGAAAAAGTTCTAAAAAAATATATCATCAGACTTGCGCGCAACATTTTTCAATGACACATTTCATTTTGCCTTTATGGCAATGGTACAGATACGTGCACCATATGCATGAAGGTGATTGCACCTCACGCACCTCATGTAACAAGATGCTAGGTGTAACATCTTCAAATAGTCATTAGCTTTGAATCAAGGTGCTAGGCAGCACTGGCATTGTCGCACCGAGGCTGTAAACTTTTACAAAGAGGGTGAACAATCATTCACAGACCACCCGCAGTTTGTGGCAATTTCCTTGTGCGCATTATCGTGAATATTTGGTTTTTCATTTCGGTGCCATACCCATCACTTTGCCTAAGAAGAAGGAATAAATTCCATCCCCATCAGGTACTGTGATGCTTATCGATAGAAGCATGCGGTCTTCATTTGCCGCCAGCACCTATTGCCTCAATTTGAAGTTGCACACAAGCGTCACCAATCTGATTATTTCTGCAAACGGCGCCATCTGTTTACGGAACTGACCAAGCAAAAAATAATGACGATGATACAAGATTGCAGCCGAGAAGCACCTCTTTACAATGCCGCTGAGGTCAAGTAGATGCAGAAAAACTGATCGCTCGCAAGATTGGTTTCTCTCCTGTCTGTCAGTAGCTCACAACTTGATGATCAAACTTTGGCAAAATTCGCACTTGATAAGATCACCTCAGACACGGTGGTGATATTGTCAACTGATATCTGTTTGAAAGGAAGCTATAAAAACTCATCTGCAAGCCTCAAAATTGGTATTAGAGTAGATATAGAAACTTACATTACGTCCTATATTTTGGTAGGTTGTATCATGAAGCAAACAAGCTTCCAAGCTGCAGAAACCCCCCCCCCCCTTTTTTTTTGTTTGATGGCCAACTCTTCATCAACTCGTTCACATTTTTTCAAAGCTTTATTCTGCCAGACACTGACTCAGGTGATCATAAAAGGGAAAAAAAAAAACAACTGTTGATTGTCTGCATTATATTCAAATGTGTCTTTCATTATCTGCAGCACAGCCTTTGTGTTGGATCAGTAATGCTTGCAGGGTACACCCACCACCACAAAAAAAAAAAAAAAATTACCAATGTTTCAATAATATTTCTTTATTTGAATAATATATACAGTACATACTGTATGTGAGATCATTAATGTTTTAACCATCGTCCTTTGTCCTAAGCAACCATCATGTCATCTTGTCATTTGTGGTGTTTGATCTGTAATTGGAGGAATGCTCTCCATTGCTCTATAGCCAAATAGATACTTGTCAGAGAGAGGGAGAGAGTGTGGCACAATTCTCTCTCCTGCATTTCTCAAGTTGAAAAGTAAACAATGCACGGCTCAAAAGATCATAGACTCACTCAACACAGAAAAATTAAAACCGCAAAATTTTTCTTTTTGACAGAAAACACAGTCTGAAGTTCCCTTTCACCGTGGGTCCCACTCCTAGCGTAAAATTTAAATTGGAAAAAATGGATGTCTGTAGTCGAAATTTTTCCGCATAAATCAAATCCTAATTGCAGAACGCTTGTTTGTATCGGTCATTTGCCTGCAAATTGTACCCATCGTCATAACGCCGGAGTCCAAAACAACGCTACAGCGAGAGCAGATTGCCTTGGTCATCTGTCTTTTCCAAAATTCGCCAGAAGTTTTCAAATGTGGTCTCGTTCTATCAAATTTCTTGCACCTGCCAGTCAGCTGATGGTCTCCCTTTTACCGAAACGTTTATCTTTTGGTAACATGACCTACGTGAGGTTTATGGGATAGGGCACACTTTGTGCAGTTCTTGGAAATTCTCACATGTCAGGGAATGAGAACGATTGTAATTCCCGAGCCTGGAAAGTCAGGGAAAATGTCCAACTTCTTTTTTTTTTTTCATTCAGAAGTCTCCAGATAAAGTCAGGGATATTCAAGAAACCTGTATTGTGTCCAACATTTCTCTCTCGACTTTATTTGATATGTGTATTTTAAGCACATCGTGATTGCATTAAGTAGGATTTGGACTTGGCTTAAAAGAATAGTCCAGATCAGCCCCAAACTCCTGTCACACATAGAGAATATTTAATAATGATCGTACAAGGCATTTTCCTACATAAGCGTCCTCCCACTTGATCCACGAAAATATTGAAATCGCATAATGCATTTTGCAATAAGTAATGGTCAAGTCAGCCTTATGAATAATCTGCATCCAAGACTTGGTCTCATGCAAGTCGCACGATGGTTTTTTTGCTCGTCTCTGTGCAAGTTCTGCATCATAGTCTTCGTGGGCTCATTAAAAAATTTGGCATATTCAAACGATTGGTATCTACACTTGACGACTCTGAACACAGATGGAGAGTTTTTGTTTTGGTGTTTCCTCTTATCGTGGATTCTCTGAGAATATTTTCCGAATATGGTCTAGCCTGTTCTCTTAAGATCCTGGAAGTTTCGTGGCAGGCACTTGAAATGACTGAAAAATTCAGGGAAATCTGCAATTGGGAAATGTGTGCAAAACGTTGAGAGCATTTTGGGCGTTCAACAACCTTTTCACAAAGGTGCTTGCAAATAGCAATTACTTTCCACAAACAGTACTTGGCTGATAGCATTGACTGTATGATGGTGACTGTCTGTGCCCCAAACTAGATGATGGAATATTTCAGCACAAAAATGACAACATCAATTTTTGTTCTGTTTCTTCTCATTTTTTTTTTTTTTTTGATGCAATGAGAACTGTTTTTTTTATTTGATCCATAAAGGGTCTCGTAGGGATCTTCACTCGTTTTGCAAAAAAGCTATTTGTGCAATAAATGGATACTTTCAAGACGACTTTAACTTTCTTTTTTTAAACAGAGGTTTAGAGCAATTGGAATTTTAGCCTTTAGTTTCATTGTCAATCAGTTTGGGTATACTGTTTTAAATGCCCTTTATCACATTGCTCTACGTACTGGAGTGGTGTAACATTTATCCAGAGACCTATGTATACATATATATATATATATTAGTTTTTTACACAATCGTTTATATCGAAACTTTTGAAGGTCTTTTTTTTTTCTTATTTTCTGAAGTCTTGCATTTCACTTTCCACAATGCATGAAAGGAACTGGAGAAAAAAATATAACAATGGTGCAAACGTCAGTCAAATGATGGTCATCGCTGCGGCAATAAATGGTTGAAATCCGCTTCACCATCGGTGGACTTGGCTTCACCATTATTGTGATAATATTTGAAAGTGTTTACATTTACAGATCAAAAACACGACCATCGCATGGAACTGATGGATGCGCGCATGTCAAAACATGAACTTTTTTATTGATCTATTCATTGTGATACCATCGTCTCATTCTGGCTCCGTAGGTGCCTGGACATGACTTGTAAAATTCATTACCAGTGAAAGCATTTGCCGAGGGGATTATTCCCCGTCCGATGCACCATGTTTTAAAAGGGGATCAGATGTTAAACGTCCTAGAAAACGTTTGCACTCAGTTTCAATGTACTGAGAGGTATTTGAATTTGTTTTTTTTTGTTTTTTTTAACTAAAAGTTGACTTGAGCCAAACAATATTTTTTCCTGTTTGGTTTAGTTTGTTCTCTTTTTGTTTTTATTTTCTAATTAGTCATTTGATCAGTATTGGATAGTCAAACTGGAAATGAATTTGGAACAACAAATAAAAAGTTCTGTTGATAAATATCTACACATGTTTGCATATGACAACTTTTAGGAAGGGAAATGTTTTCTGCAAGACTATGTACAGAAAATGTACGAATTTCACAAGTTCTCATCAATGATATGTAAATTTGTTCATTTCTGTTTTCTTGTTCACTACATACCTTTAAGATGGTACAGTTTCAGCAAGTTAAAATCTCAAAAGCAAAGAAAAAAAAAACCAGAACCAGTCAAAATTTCATCAGGGTTGGTAGTTCATTTTCCCTTCTTCTCATGTCATAAATTCTCATTATGGCCTTCACTTTCCTCTTAATTGCAGCTTCGTTTCTCTCCTTCGAGAGATAATCATATTTATAGAAGTCCTTTAAGGCCTTCGATGCAGTATTTTTTCCATTACGGATACTAAATTAATGAAGATACTCTGAACATACGGAGAAGTTAATATCCAGCTCAGAGAATCGTCAATGAGTAATTTAGATGCGGGTAAAATTTTCCGTGTAAAATTTACCGAAAGACAAATGAGTGGATGTAGTTCATGAGTCGTCATAAAGTGTGACCTTCGTAGTCGGAATACGTGACCATTTTCAGAATCTTGAACAAAGACATGGATCGTGTGAAACCTCTGTGAGGTAACATGGCACCGTGAAAGCCATTAATCAAATTGGAGGGAATCATTAAGGAATCATTTGTAAGTGGTCTTAACCCTGATCACTCCAAGACACCTGACTAATTTGTTCAATTCTATCTCAGTCATGAATAATCAGAAATATCCCCAACTGAGGCAAGAACTGAGTGAGTGAGTGAGTGAGTGTCCTTATAATTATCACATGGATTCGGTCACAATTTACAGCACTGATCTGCATCCAGAAGCTCTACTTTTGGGACATCCCTAACATGGGACTTTCATGAGTCATTAGACTTCTAAAATTTAGCTTATTTTTGTAAGTATTATTAATCCCCATGTAGCAGAAGAGAAGTTAGGAAACATTAAATAGATTTCATTATATTTGTACTTATTGGGAACAAGTACAGATAAAGTGAAACCTTTATACAATTTTGAAAATGTGACCTCAACCATCCTCAGCAAGTTAAAGCTAAAGCTTTCAAATGTGTCCTTTTAATAGACAGCTTCATCTTATTCTGCATGTAGAAGTTACTTTTATGACTCATCTTTTTGACAACTGTTTGATATTTTGATACCCAGAGTAACAAGGGAATGTCATAAAACTGTTTGTTTATTACCTCTTTCCCTTCTTGAAAATGCAAGAAATGCTTCCACAGATGATTCTAAGACCTGTTACGTAAGTATCAGCATTGCATTTGTATCTGGTTCTCGGGGAGGACATGGTTCATGAGGATTGATGCAGAATTTTGTCTTGTGAGCACCGTTGGTCGTCCTGGAAAGTGGTGGCAGTATGCAGGTTTTTTTTATCTCTTTCCCTTACAGGATGTGAAAGTTGGCAGATCATATGTTTGTGTATGTTATTATCACAAATCTGCTGTGTTTAAGACCACAGTAAGTTAAAGGGACACACAGTGAAATGTGTATTGACTTCACTCCTCACTTACTGTCACAGTGCAACAACTGCACTGCCATCTACCGTGCTTAGAGTGCCGGTAGCCTTTTTGTTGAATCCACCCCCTTCACTCTATAATGTAATGAGGCACAGCTGTGAGAAATGTTCCGCACTTATTGCAAATGAACAAATGCTGTCAAATATAGTGTGTGTGTGCTACACATGAATATTCTCAAGTGTGGAAGAGAGATAAATTCATGCTAAATTGCAGAACCCAGAAGGTTAGTTTGGCAACCCATGGTAGGTCCATATTAAGTGTACCTGAATCATGGTAATGGCATCACTGTAACATGATATCCTACAGGTCATTGAAACGGTCCTAACTTATCATTCTTGGAAGTTTTATCTCATTACTTGCTAGACTCATTTATGATGTCCACTCCCTGCACGCCATGATTTCCTCACAAATCAATCAGTTGCGTGGTATCGCTCCACGCTGTGGGAAAGAACGTCACCACATGTTGGTATGCCAGAGAGACGTTTCGCCTACGGCCGTTTCTTCCATCTCGCCATTTCGTAAATCACCGAGTCCTTGACGTCATCGTCGCCCGTATTCTGGATGGGTGGGATGGAGAGAGTGATTGCAAGGTAGTGCTGATTTGTGGCTGCATGTCAAAACGTTGGAATATAAAATGGAAGAAAGGTTGTTAACAGTTATGTGTTGAAATGTGAAATGGCCCGGAATTGAAACAAAACAGGAAGCATCAACCTTTTTCGATACTTTTGGTTTCAAAGAAGTGGAGGGGTGACTTCAAAGTTTGCAGATTGTGTTCTTTTTTGGGGGGTTGGTTTCTATTCACCCTGGCATGAGTCTGATTTTTTTCTCATCAACACCTTGCCACAATACCTTGGATGCAGTGTGTTTTTGTATTTTTTGTGTGAGTGTTCTTCTCATAACAGCAGATATTAAATCAGACATTTTGCTTTAATTCACATTGTGTCTTCATTACATTCTTAATGCTCGACATTTGACACAAGCCTGATTTTTTGTGATATTTGTTATACAGCAATGTTTAAGTAACCATACCCTACTTGCATGTATGAAATAAAGAAATGGAGGGCTTTATCAGAGGGTGTTTGGTGGAACTGGTGATTCTGTGCCATTCCTCGGACTCTGCGTGAGGCTGACCCTCCATTTCCATCATTAGAGTTTATAACATTGTGATTATAACTGACTTCTAGCAAGGACACATTTGTCGGCTGTACTTGACGGTGGTTGATCTGAAGGCTTGTGCAAGAGATTGACCCACCAACTTGTTCATGTGAATACGACTGCAGTCTGCCCTCCACTGTAATTGTATAGCATACATGGAAATGACCATACATTGGTTTGCATGCCTCCTCAACTGGCTGTCAGGAGTAGTGGGAAAATTCCTGTCCTGCTTTGATCGTCCCTCGTACATTTGAATCGGTTCAGGAAAGTGCAGAGCCGGCTTCCTTATCATAATTGCAAAGTTTGCAAATTGTCGATGCAAGTCATGTATTTCGATAGAAAAAGAAAGTTATGGTTGAATCAGTATCTATGGTATAATATTTATCCAACACTTGTAGACAAAGGTGCAATGATTGGAAGATGTCTTTGTTTTGTGAAAACACAGCCCACCAGAAAGTGTCATCTGTAATGAATAATGCCTGCCAAAATAAAAAAGTTGATTTTCTAAGACTAGGACCTCTCATCCATAGAAAGGGAGGAGTTATGTGGTATTTCCCAGGCTTCTTGTGACCAAAACAATGAAAGAATTACAGAAGGCAAAGCAGCTGCTGAAGAGGTGATTTACACGTAGCTAAGCATTTTGATCATTTCATGTCATGTGGGTGATGTTAATTGAAAAGCAGAAAGAACACCATTGGTCCGATATTTACACCTTGTTATACGATGAGCCTTGAGTTTATTTGTTATTTCTTCTTTTTATAACCAAATACCTCAGTATTGGAACTTCTGGCTGAAAGTAACTTGAGTATCACAGTGTGGTGGTAGGCTTGAAAGTAATTGAGTACCTCACTAAGTGGAAGATATGGCTGAAAATAACTGAGTACCTTACTTGAGGAAGTTCTGGCTGAAAGTCACAGAGTACCTCAGCATTGTAGAAGGTCTGGTTGAAAGTAACTGCATGAGTACCTCACTAGTGGAAGGTATAGCTGAAAATAACTGAGTACCTCAGTATAGTGGAAGATCTGGTTGAAAGTAACAGAGTACCTCAGTATAGTGGAAGGTATGGCTGAAAATAACTGAGTACCTCACTAGTGGAAGCTATGGCTGATTATAACTGAGTACCTCAGTATAGTAGAAGGTCAGGTTGAAAGTAACTGAGTACCTCAGTGTAGTGGAAGGTCTTACGGAAAGTAACTGCCTGATAGTACCGAAAAGTTTAAAGTATTGGAGTACTTCAGTAGTGTAAAATGTGAATTTAAAAGACTAAGTAAAACAAGAAGGAAAAAGGAAAATGGTAGTGATACAATATGTTATTTCTCATTGCTGTTACATAGAAACCACATCTCTACTCCTGTCCACATTATTCCTCTCTTTTTCTGTATTTAAATGTAGAAGTTCCCTCTGAGGTTTAGCCCTTCAGAGTATTATCACCATCTCCAGGGATTCCCTCTGATGAGAGAGGACATTCAAGTAGATTTTAATTATTTCAATTTAGCATCATTTCAAATTTGAAAATGGTCATATTGATTTGGTAGTGACAAGAGTATTATTACATGTTTTGGTGTAAGTTGGCACTGTACCACAGATGCCTTCACTTCACAGAACCCTTCGCAGGTTTCATTCTCGTTCATTTCTTGCTCCATGTGAATCATATGTAGTTTCTTTTAGGATTTTAGGAAACATCTTCAAACATCTTTTCGTTTGTTTTGTCCTCACATTTTGACGATGACCTTTTTCATTCAAAATCTCTCAGAGAAGGAAGCCATTCCATGGTCAAAGAGATTACCAAGGGTGATTCATGGGCATGGTCTTGTTTTACTTCGTTTCAGTTGCACAGCATTTTTCATTCAAGCCTGAAATCTTTCAAGTGTTTCTCAAAATGTTTCTTACAAGAAGAAGTAATTGTTTTTTATTTATGTATTATTTATTTGTCATTCATTTTGCATTTTTTTTTGTTTTTTTTTCATTTTGACATGTTTTTTAGAGTTGTATAGCGTTCCCGTCAACAGCGATGTAGGTGTTCAAAACTCCAGACTGTTCCATCACAGTGACATATGCCTGCTACATCTATATTAAGATGCACAAAAAACCAAAAAGAAGGCTTAAATGTCTCCAACCTTTTGGTTTTGAGTGGCGTGATCCAAGAAATTACCATTTTGCGTCCGGGCGAACCATCTCCCAGAGACCTGAAAAAAAGTCAGATATTCCTGTTTTGACCAGATTTGTTGTCCATGCGAAACGTTTGCTCATCTAAGGTTACCATTTGGAGAGATAGGGTGTCTTGCGATGAAAGGCGTGTTTTTGGATTTGTGCTATCGGGATGAGGTGTCACGGGAGAGAATATTCAATTTCCAAATGTTTTTGCATTTAATATAAAGTTCACTAAAAGCAGGAGTATGGATCATGGCCCTATTTTGTGATGTGGGAGAGGGGCATCATTTGGGTAATGTTTTTTTTCGCAATGGTTTTCTTTAATGCTATAGCTTTGATACATTTTCTTGATATGGTATTAACGTTGTGACTTCTTATTTTTGTTCCTTTGAATTTACATGATAGGCTGTTCCTTCATACTTCTTTATTGTAAGTCAAACTTTAAGTGACTTGGGAAAACCCCCATTACTGCAGATGCCATTATGTGTTGTTATATGTTTTGAATTGACTATGTGGGACCTAGTTTAAAGATAATCTTCTACATACGAGTTCCCACAGCTAGACCAACAGTTTTTTCTCAGAACATCTTGATGCGTGTTGAATTCGTTTTACAACATGGCTTGATATTTCTTTTAAGTGGCTGGATATGAGTCAACCTTATCATTTCCAAGAGTTGCTGAAGTCCTACTGCATTCGGACCCCCAAAATTTACTCTCTCATCTGGTGCATATTTTTCATGCTGTACCAACCAGCAATTTGTTTTTCCTTTCATTGCACAATGAAAAAAAAAAAATCAATTGTGAAGTTTCACCTCTTCCATTTTCCTGCCAAAGGACACACCCCCCTCTCTCTCATGATGTTTGTGCAACGAGATGCTGTAGGTAGGAGAGAACAGTGCGGTGCAGTACAGAGCAGTATTTGTATTGCCAGCCGTCATCATTTTACAGCTGTGCTAGGTGAAAAACATGCAGGCCTGTAGCCAGGTCAGACTCATGGGGGGAGCCAAAATAGGGTGATCGACCCCAGCGGAATGTGACGTAATGGTGATTTTTTTTTTACCAGTGAAAAAAGTTAGAAAGCTCCATGGGGGAAAAAAGTTTTAGAGGGACTTTGCTCCACCCCCACCCCCTATTTCTCTTGACTACAGGCCTGATAACATGAGTTACAATATTTCTGTGTACAGGATGTGCTGTGATTGGGACTCTTTAAAGGTTTTCAGTTTAGATGACCTAGGTGGGATATTGGATGTTAGTTATCGATGACTTTCATAAGTACCAATTTGAATAACGTTAGTGGTCCAGTGAAGTTTTTTTTTTTTTCATTCAGCTATGAGTTCATGCAACGACTAATTGGTAAGTCTAAAGAAAAAGCACGAAAACATTTTTTTTTTTATATAAGCATTAGGCAGAAAGAACATTTGTAGTGATTTCGTAGGAATTTGCTGTCTTTTAATCTTGGATTTGTCAATACTTTCCAATATGAGTGACTTGATGTAAGTCACGAATAGCACTGAGAGAGGACAGTGATGAAAAGTCTTCTCTATCATCTTGTAAAGAGAAGAATTGTTATGCAATTTAAAAAAAAAGGCATTTCTTTTGTACTATTGTCAAAGATAAATATTCATAACTCAGTCATCGTCTACCAGGTGACACTCTGCCCATGATGCTTTAAAGAAGCTTCGAATCTGCAAAAAAAACAAACTATGAAATGCACGAATTGTGGTCTCTCAACAATCTGTGTTTTTTTTTTCCCGTTTATAAAGTCATGCATGACTGTGTGTGCCTGTGTGCGGAGTATAATAGCCATGTCGTGATGCTGCCAAAACTATTTATCTTTGCAGGGCCGATAGAAATGTGATATACTAATCATAGCTACTTACTATCTCTAAACATGTACAGTTTATCATAATGATAATGAAATTTATCTTATTCTAGAAATATATCAAAGAGATCAAGAAGATGTTCAGCTTATTGTGTCACTGTCATCTTTTATCGTAACTTTTGATGAGTTTTTTAAAATGTTTAGTGAATTTAAGCTTACACCCCCCCCCCCCTCCACCCAACCACCTCTGTAAAGGACTCTCGGGTGCTTCCTCTAATAGCACCAGAACAAATCAACTTGCTCCTTTTATAGTAGGTAATGGAGCATAGTTAAAAAAAAGAAAGGAAGTTAGACACAGATTGGTACAACACATATTTGTTTTGAACCAAGCAGACCGATTTGCATTGCTTTATCAGTAAAGATGCATCTAGTGATTTGCAATTTAGAAAAACAACACTTGACAACAGCATAAATATGAAAAGGCACTCCTCCGGTGCCACATTTAAAATTCAATCACATTTGGTCAAAAAAGGTACTGAACCAGAAAAATATGAGGGATTCTTGATGACCAAAAGTGCCCCCAAAAAGATTTACTTTTATCAGGCGTATGTATATACATCAAAATTCCCAATTCTGTCACCAGTATTTGAGAGCACATCACCAATGGTCCTGTTTCACTCGCAGATGTAGGGAAGAAATATGGGTCACGTGCGGTGGGCTCGTGCAATGTGAAGGAGGCCATTTGGTAATACACAAGGCACTCGCTCACATTGACCCAAATTGCTCTGTTTTATTATTCAAATAGGTGAAAATGCACGCCAGCAATCGAAAAAAAAAATACCCGGAATGAGGAATTGCTATCCTTGCTATCTTTCGTTCGTTCCGATGATTTTTTTTTTCTTTCCTGTAGTTTTTCTTCGAACTATGATACGCCGAATGTAATGTGAAGACTTGATGTAGGCCTAACAAGAAAAACCGAAGGCAAAAAAGAAAAGAGGGAAAACTAATGTTCGATTACGGTTTGAAGGATTTTGTTCTCCGTTTGACATGATGGTTGTTAATTGGCTGGCGTGTGTGTAATCATGATCGCATACTCGAACAAAGTGAGCACAGAGGTTTGTCAGCTGGTAATTTCCTACCATGCGTGATTAAATGATTTAACTAATTTATAGATTTTCTTTCGCTGTGCAGAATGAACTGTCCTGGTGCGTGTTAAATCAATCACGTTTCACATACATTTAATTTTGTGTCGACAAGGGGTAAGAAACTCCGTTGAGTTGAGTTCATTGTGATCGGAACTCAGCATTTCTATGAAGGGTTTTAATTGCCTGTCGCCAAAATAAATTCAGGTAATCTTTTTTTTTTTCAAAGTTTCCCTCGAGGCAGGCGATGATAAATCAATTTATCTAATATGAAATAACAGAACTGAAAACTGGATTGTAATGTGATGGGGGTATAAATAGAAATATGGACTTCATGGGGAGACCGTGGTCCATGATATCCTGCAAAGACATTCCTGTGAGGCTGCAGCGTATGTGCGGATTTTACATAATAGTTCATTTCTGGAACGTTTTTATACGTCTGATCACAAAAGTCACAACTCGAGTATGCATAACATAATTGCCATGCATAGAGCCATTCCCATACATAGAACCATTCGGAAATAGCTCTATGGTAGCCTTTATCAAAACCCAATACGTAAACGCATATAGAGCATCGAAAATTTGCAGTTATAATGCGATCGCTGAAACTATTTGCCAAAGGTATAGCACTGCTTACGCTAAATATCATTGACAATAAAAAAAAAAAAAAAATAAAGCCCCTTCGGAATCATTTTTCGAACGTTTTCACAAGCGATTAAGGCCTAACTTTCCCTCTAGCAGCTCACAGCTAGCCGTATACACACTGTAAGCTTTCCAGTGTTCGTGTAGCCTACGTGTGAATAAATTTGAGTATGCACGTTAGCGGCCCACAATGATAAGTCCCATTGACTCTCAGATGCAGTTTGCTGACGTTTCTTTTTACAAATCGGACGTGAAAAAGTTGACATCTTTGCTAACTTTGCAAAAAAGCAATAAACATCACAAACACAAGCTGCACTCCAGAAAAAAAAGAAAAAACTGTCGTGCATTTGTCCAATCCATAGTTGTAGTCTATATACAAAGTTCTTATCTTGATACTAAATTATGAAATTTGATTTTTTTTTTTATCAATTACGGAATATTTACGGCTGACTGGCTTGCCACAGCAGCGGGCCACAGGCATATTTTCCCGCCGAAAAAAAAGTTACAACGAAAGGCTAGCTTTTGGTGGCGCTATATAATTATGTGGCATTAAGGCAGACTCCAAGAAAGCCTTTGGTTCGTAACTGTTAGCAAATGAAAATAGGTTCTCTCACAATTTAACGTGTATAGTTCTTTCAATGCAGCCATTACCCTCATCACCCACTCCCTTTCCAACTCTTAAACTGATGCTAGCCATTTAAATAATTTCCGTCTGTGAGGCGCATTTGACTATTTCCTGTTTTGTGCATCTTTCTACATTTTTGAAATGATAGAAAATTCCCGAGAAATTAGATCCTTCAGATCATCTGGCCCCACTTAATCTATCCCATGTTCGAAGCAGATGATTCCCAATGAATAATTGGAAGCTATAAGATGTTATGACATCCTTCTCTACGTTGATTACGTTTAAAATTTACAGGCCAAAATTCCAAATATATCGAACCTTAACTGAATCAAATTGTTTAGCCAATGGCACATTTAGTTAGTTTTGTGAACTGGTGAGGTCACTTAGGTTGATGAGCCTGGGTGTACTGTGGCAACGGTCACTGTTGTCGAGTGTACATACAATGAATTATCTATGTTGTACGTGGGTGCATTGACTTTTTATGGGAGGGAGGCTCAAGTGGAGGTGAGTTAAGTCATTTAGTTTTTGCTTGAATCGAAGTTCGGTCTGGTCGGGTACGTGCTTATAATTATCCCACAGGAGAGCAAAGAAGTAAAGAGCTACTGGGAATGACAATCAGCCTAAATGGACACCTTTGGCCACACCTGTGGCCTCAACTTGAAAACAATGATGAAGTGTGCTGAGAACTTTTCACACTGCAAAAGTTTTGCAAAATTCTAGTGAAAACAAAATTTTAGTTCAAAGCATGTATCATTACTGTATAAGCTGACCGACATTCCCACTGACTGTGTGGTATACGCATAGTCAATGTGTACATAGGCCTACACTGCAAATATGTATAGTACTGTTTACCTTCACCCTTTTCACTTAAAATAATGGCTGCGGGTATAACGGTACTGCTAACCAAATAGGAAAGGTTAATAAAACATCACTAGTTATCAAAACAATGGAGGAATATTACCAGTGACAATTAATGATTATCTATACAAAATGAAAGGAAATTAATTATTCTTATTATTATTATTATTATTACTATTTTTGTCAGGCACTTGCACACATCTTGTTCGTAACTCAAGATGTTAATGTTTGAAGAGAAACTGTCCTGATCAAGAAAGATTTCCAGTTGCCTAAAAAAATAAATAGACGGGTTCATTTCCCACCAAAAAGGGTACCGGTAAATGCATTATAAATCCCTCACATGTGGCGACATTCCAAGTAGGTATTTTTACACCTGTAAAAGTTGTAACTTTACCCATCTGAGGTGTACATTTACACACTCGAGTTTCATAAGGCTAAGAAACCACCCTATTATGTGATTTTACGGTGATTTTCGTGTACATTTACCAAAAGGAAAGTTTAATTTATCCACTTGTGTGTCACGTTTTTGGATTAACATTTACTCCGTCCACATTTAAATGAAAAGACTGAGGGTTCCACCATAGATTCATGGTCCATTGAAGCCAGTTTTGTGAATGGACCATGGCCCATTGAAGAATCAGTTCATTAGGCAACAGGATTCACGTCCCAGATAATAAGTAACCCCCAGGACTACTCTTAGCACAATGTAAGCAATCTAGCGTATTATATTTGGTTGCTAAAAAGGACTACACTAGCATAAATACAACAATCAATACCATAGTAAAAAGTCTGAGGTCAACCCCTTTTAAGTATTAATTTATAACAACAACAACTTAATGTTTACACAAAACCTGTGTACACATGTCAGCTGCATGATGTTAACACAATATATTTAATTAAACAAACTTGAGATCATTTATTAACCTTTACTTATACGTTTATTTCATTTGGCCCTATAAATATAAAAACATACATGAACCCTTTTAAAGAAGAAAATTTCCGTCTTCTTCACTTCCGGAGTCTTCTTCACTTCCGGAAATATATCTACTGCATTTCTCTATCGTATCTTTTTCCATATTTCAGTCTGACACATTTCATTATGACATCAAAAGATGTAAAAAATCTGTAAGTAATAGATTGTGTCTACTCTGTAATTGAAAAAAAAAGTCTAAAAACGAAAAGTTTGAAGTGGCATTTGAATTTCTGTTATTTCAGTTTAGCACATTTCACTGTTTTAAAAGACGCCAGAGGTTGGACGATCTATAGATGTCCGAGGTTACCTAGAAGGTGAAATATTTCTCAAAAATGGGATGGATGGATGCACCCGCTCGCTAACACTCTCCCAGGCCAACCGTCACTCATGTCATGCTTTCCCCACTTATCAAAGTAATATTGTATGACATTTTTTATCTAGTCGAGGTGGCTGTCATTTACAAACGTTGGTACAAGAAATAGCTAGCTTTTTTTATATTTATGGTACGTAGTTATCGTAGGGGGTAACAAAACAAGTAAAAAAAAATGTTATTGCCAGAAAGAAAATTTGTTTCAATAAATTTTCTGGAAACTAGAATTTCTGGTGAAAATGTGACTGCAATAGATGTTAAACATTGCACCACATTTTGTCTAAGGTTACATGGTAGTTGAAAATTCTAAAAAAAATAAAAAATAAATAAAAATTACAGACAAAATTATCGCTAGAAAGTAAAATCTTTTAAATTAACTTATCTGGAAATGACGATTTCGTCGAAACAATATGACTTCCACTATAGTCGATAGTTAAATATGTCTTGTAATGTCATCTGCTAGGCTATTTGAATACCCTCTCAAGGCTGGAGAAGGGGGCGGAAGGCTGGGAAGGGGGGGGGCGACACCCTCTTCATTATCATCATCTTCCTCCATGCTTATACTTCTCTCCATGCATGCAAATGTCAAACATATCCATTCATCACGGTGGCTGTCATTTACTAAAGGTATCGGTGCAAGAGTCCACCAGCTCACGCCATTGGCCAGAACTTTTGCCTCTAACTCTCGGAATAACACCAACTGTTTTGGAACTTTTTTATCACTTTTTTTCTTACTTCGAAAGTTAAGTTCTCATTATATACGGTAGCCTAAACCACTAAGAAATTTAGGCCAAGTAGACACCGACAGTCAAATGTACAGTCATGTATACGTATATTGTAGTCATAAATATTTCAGAAATTTGAAGGTTTTTTTTTACTTTTAGGGAAGATTTGTTTGTATAGCAAGCAAAGTAATGATGATGGAATGCATATCTTTGGCGAAAATAATGACTGGGAGATCAGTTATGAATACCATTCGAGTGAAAAAAAAAGAGACCCAACTACAGATCCATGTGGGACTCATATGTTGATGCTTCTATAAGGAGAAATGACATTATTACAGTCTTCCTTCCAAATTTCCGAAATCCATACTTGCATATAGAAAAAAAATTAAAATTAAAAATAGCCTACTTTCTGCATATGGAACTGACTAATTTCGAGGCCAAAATATAGAAGATCTGGATACCTCTTTCTGGCCACTTAGAGCGATAATGTGAATCGTACAGACCATAGAAATAGAAGAAAAAGAAGACCGTTCATTAGTGTGTTTTCGGGTGAGTCGTATATCTTAGCTACCAAGTGTATAACAACTTAGAAGCGTACCTTACTAATTCAAACAAAAAAATGTTTTCAAATTTTAAAAATGAATTCAAATGGCCCAACTTCCATTTTCACCTAAAATTTCTGAGTTGAGATATTAAATACCTACTGCTGAAGCTTATCAACTCAATTGAAAAGTGATAGAATTTGCAATAATTTTCGTCTTTAGTATGGTACATGGTACTACTCCAAATAGTATATTTTTTTCGAAAGTCATTGCACTATTTTACTGTTTTGACTATTATGAATGAGATATATCTCAGCGATGTAAGAGACTTAAGATCTTAAGTCTAGTAGAATTACGTATTCAAAGGAGTTTGTAAAATAAACTGAAATCCTGTGTATAGACACACTAGAGTGTACACTTCATTCAAGACAATCACATGTGGCTGCATATGGCTTATTTTGGTACATTCAGTAATATTTGCCAGCAAAAAATTTCATGTTGTTCCCATTATGAAAACCCGGGACTTCATATGTAATTTGCAATTCTGTCACTTGAGACAGAAAGTTTTGTGTACACGCTACATATCCATCAATTTAACTGCATAGTGTTTGTCTTGCCCAGAATTTTACATCTAGGCTGTCTCCTAATAAGTTAATTTCTATGGTGCCAGACATCGGTTCGTTTACATTCTTACCTCGTCCTAACATAATAAATCCATGGAAGTACCGGGGCCTAATGCTATGTAGTATGTTTCTTGTGTTATACACAGCGATAAACTTTACACCGAAACGTACTCACACTTAACTTAGTGTAGTGAGAATTTCAGCTGATCGAAAAGGTGACTCAACACAGGACTGTGGCCTCATCGATCGTGTTATTTCTACGAGGCCTTATTTACTGCAGCCGAAAGTGTCGTGAAAATCATTAGTGACCGAGTTGTATTTGTTCTTGGAATGTTCTCAACTATCCTTTTCTAACCTGGATCCCGAAAAGGTGTCCTTTCAAAATCCGAGAGGTGGGAAGAAGATGAAGAAGAGAAAGGAACTTGATGCCTTGCTAATGAACGGCAAGAAGTCCCGTCCAAAGCGGACCAAAGATGGTCATGAATTACTACAAAATATGGATTCTGAGTCGAACTCGTCTGAACTCGATGAATTCATCATGCAGCCAAGAAAGCAAACAGTTGTCAGGAGGTACAATTCTTACACTAACATTTAATTCATAGGCCATCTAGCCTAGACCCTAACTTTAGTTAAGCCTAGCCTAGACATTTTACTGTAAGCTGCCTATGCCTAACTTCGTTAGCAATGACCAACGTAAGACTGAGACTTAGACCTAACATAAGTAACATCAGCCGTCTTAGGCCTAAGCTAGGTCTACCGGAGGCCTAGGGTAGGTGTTGTGTCATTGGAGCTCCACTAAGTCGTGGTCTACTCATATAATCCCAACATTAGCCTAGCCCGGGCCTAATGTTAGTCAATACTCTTTACATTGGAGTATGTATCACAGTAAGACTAAGAGCACCTAGGCTAACGTTAGAATGACACATCCCCTAGCATGACACATCCCTAGCTATTGCTGAAACTGAATAACTCCAGACAACCTAACCTATTGTAACTTGAAAGTAGAATGACATAATTCCTTAAACGACTTATGTTGCTGATAGAGCCTGTCACATGTCTGATTCTTCGACAAGATTTTTCCACCTTTGCCCATAGGCTAGGCTTTGTATCGTAATTTGAAATTTCGCTTCAACACAACAACCCAGAGTACACCAGAAAATACCATCATGTCTCCAACATGATGATCCACCTGCCAGACATAAGTTTACGTGATACAGATATAGGCCTACCTCATTGCTAATCCAACTCTGCAATTTGACTCTGCTCACAACTCCACAAAAGTGACAACGTGTCAATTTAGGTGCATAGAAATACTTCTAACAGCAGAAATCTTAGGTTCATGTTACGCTCAATTTTAAGATGAGACGGGACGGCACAGAAAATCTTTTCATATCACTGTCAGTACATTTGTGGGATTTAAAATTAAATGAGTGTTTTGGATTTTTACTAACTTCATAGTTATCACTGAAATCCCTAGGTGTGTCATTCTGGGTGCAACCATACTGCAACCCCGTAACAGGCACAGACTGCCTTTTTTAAAACGATGGGGAGGGGGTTGCAGTCTTGATCTGTAGCTTGTACTGGCATAGCCTGTGCACAGGAAACTATTGTGAGAACAACCCCACACTAGAAAGTTCAATATTTTCCCTTTTGAAGCTTTTGCCAATGGTTAAATTATGCAAGGTTGCATAATACATGGATACATCTTGCTTTGTTAATTTCTTAAAAATATAACAAGAAACTGGAGCACAACAGCACCAGATACGGTAAAGAAAGAATACGCCATCTTGTGTCAGTTCTTTTGCAAAGCAAAAGCTTTTTCCAACTTAGGCGAGGGGCAGAAATATTTACACTCTAGGGCCTTGAGAAGTAAACATATCGTATTTAGTAAAAGTGTTGCATCTCGCAAAATTATGAGTTGGAATGATGAAACGCCCATACAGTTAAAAACATGATCCTTGCTGTACAGGTACAAAGGTTTTGAAAGTAAACTTTTCCACTGGCAGGGCTTTAAGCCATGCATCTTCAGCATAGTCCGTGTTTGGTAGCAGATGAGGAGTACAAACAAAATCGTTGAGATGTTGTTCACACAGGCTCACAGGCAGTAGCTGCACAATGTGGCGTATTGATGAGAAACTTCTCATGTCAGGTGTTCACAGTAGTTGACTTGTTTTTACTTTGTGGTTGCCTCATTGAAGAGTGTGTTGTGTGCTTAAATTGTGTATGATGATCAGGTTGGTCGTTGTGGATACAGCAGTGGTCGACTGCTTCCCAAGAGGTTAAGTCAATTTGCAACAATGTCTTATTGTTGAGCAGGATGTTTGAACATATTACAGTATGTACTGTAGCCCATGAGAAGATATCTATGTCAAAAATATGAACGGAAATGGTTTGAAATGGCCTTAATATGCCAGAAGACATGGTCCTTGCCTGCCTGGAGCTCCTCTTTAACAGAATTTTAGTGAACAAGCAGTTAACTGCAGTACTGTACAGTGCAGACTGCAGTGTGGAGTGTGGACTTATTGTTGACTGGATTATAGTATAATAGTACTGTAGATATTATGCAGGCCTCTAGTGTGATTTGCTATCCTCCATCACTCAGGTACTGTACTTACAGTACAAGTCTGCCTGGGCCAGTACATGTTCATAGATTGCTATCAATGGAACACTGCATAGATAAATAAATCCATTTCAGTGCTGCTGAACAGTGTGAATGGGTCACCCTTTATGATTGACAACCCATTTGGAAGGAAATTGCCAATGTTGGTAAATTAATCTTAGTTGCATAATTGAGAATGTACAGTACCATGGTGCACAGCAATTATTTTTTCCTTTGTCACAGCACAGTGTAAATGCAATGTTGCAGTACATGATGACATTGCTTCTTTAATGCAGTGATGCATAATTTGCCATGTGAAAGGAGAAAATTTATGTGTGTTCAGTGTGCCAGATAGTCATTGCTATTAATATTGATACTGTTATTTTTTGGTATGTTTTCATTTCTTTTTACAAACTTTCAGTATGCCGAATGCCTTTAATGTCCCCCCTCCCATTTCAGAAAAGGGAGGTATGGTACAGTACATGCATACTGTATATGAAATTACTCACAATTACCGTAGAAGTGATGTATACCTTGTTAAACAGTTGGAAGTGTTGACCAATGAAACAACCTAAAGCTTATCAAATTGAAATGTTTACCAAATACTTTATTTCAAATATATTGAAATCATATGTGTTTCACAGGGTCAAACAGGGCCTGATTAGTGAGTACACCATACCGTATCTTGACATCCAGGAAAGTAGCATCACACAAAGTACTTAAGATCAAATTATTGGGGCACTTTTGTAGGCTTTAGTGGATAAAGTATGTATAAAATATGTTATAAAATAATGTTAATGTCTTTAGTACATGTTAGTGTAAATGGACTAACAAATGTTACCAAGCCACTAAAGTAGTTAGAGTAGTACCATTTCTTCTAAACTAAAATTAGTAACAAAAAAAAGTAACCAGAGACTACTCGATAAGTTGACTGTTAAAGTCAGCTTTACAAATCAAGGATTCAAAAGTGATGAAATATAATGCCAATGATTGATATTTGTAACAAATAAATCAGAGAATTTCACATGGTACAGTACATTAGCACACGCTATTGCATTCCTACTGTATACTGTGGTTCCATGGACAACTGGATGAATCCTTTTACAGTAATTCCTATCAATGAAATCGCTCATCATTAAAAACCTAACCGGTGCACTGTTATTAGCATACCATTGTCTTTACAAATGAAAATCTTCCAAACTGAAATTTAAGCTCCACATTGATTGAAAATATATCACCAAGGTTAACAACTTTAACGTTCCTTTTTAGAGTGATGCATAGTGCAGTACATGCAAATTGGATAATGACTGCCATGACCGCAATGACTGTGATACTATACTCACTTCTTGTCCCCCTGATTTGTACATGCTCAAACAAATGGAAAATTGCTTATTTTCAGCATGTTGCATGTCAGGCTTTACATGACTGTGTAAAATGCATGGTGTTGGTGATATCCCTCAGAGGACAGTATGCCCCTAAGCTTAACCCCCTGGTGGACAATGGACTTGGTACAATTTTATCACTGTATTCACCAGTCACAACCCAAGATTGAGAAAGAGATTCTCAAAAGAATCAGATTTTTTTTTTCTTTTTTTAAGGTAAATCTTAAAGGGAAAATTTATTTATTCAAATTTTAATCAGTGTAGTAGTCAACCACATTTCATGAAGGGCTTTTAAGATTCATGGGACAATATTTTCCTCACTAGCTTGTGAAAATTATGAGAAGCTCCTGACCTCTCCTTGGATACAATATTCTAGCCTGAAATACTGTACAATGAAAAGTACTTGGAAGAGGCATAAGGTGGAATTAGCTATTGTCTGAAAATTTTTAGGACAACTGCTCTTGCCCTTTCAGTTTTTTTCATAGTGAGGTCAAAACCAGAGCAGCGCTAAGGTGGGATCAATTAGCATACAGTAGTTCCTAAAGATACAACCTGAACCAACTTTGCGTATATGCTTGCTTGTGAGTCTATATGTACAGCACATCCAGTCCACTGTAAAGTATACATGCTGTAACTGCAATTTTCCAAAGTTTTTGTCTTGATTCAGACTGACTCTTATTGTCTTCATAGGACTAACCACAGTAACAGTAAGTGGACGTATTTAGTTATGTTTGCTGTAACAAGGATTGAGACCTTTTTCGTGTAATTTTTAAGTCTTTGTAATTGTGAAACTGCTACCATAACAGCCAAATGATAATATGTACCCTACAACCCTGCCACCATTTCAAAACCATGCACGTCATTGTCAACTGACTTTTACACTTCTATGTTGTTGTAGTCTCTTACAGAATCTTAGTAATAAGAGAACAATTTTTGTGTAGGGATAAATACATGGCTGGTAAATCAATCATGTCAAACACTTGTTCACAAAGTTGATTGAATTTGCACCAGCTGATATATACAGTACTGTAGCTCTGTAATTGTCTTCAAAACTTTGGACGCTTGCACAGGACCGATGTATTGCTCATACAGTAGACCAATCTGTGTTTACCTCAATGCTGTACCTGTTTTGGTGTAATGAACTGTCTGGAGGATACTGTACTTGATAATAATAGGAAATCAAAGTTGCAAGGTCTTGGAACTTTTAATACAGTTATGTCACACAGAGCTTGTTTACGTCTGTTTTGCAAGCTGCTCTACAGATGGTAATTCTGGAATGTATGTATTTGACTATAGGTTTCTATATTTAAGCATGTGCAGTACCTTGTGATTTCTGTGA
The DNA here is from genome assembly GCA_021234535.1 of Stichopus chloronotus. Classification (NCBI taxonomy): domain Eukaryota; kingdom Metazoa; phylum Echinodermata; class Holothuroidea; order Aspidochirotida; family Stichopodidae; genus Stichopus; species Stichopus chloronotus. The sequence goes on along the minus strand of CM037839.1, from coordinate 20,447,687 downwards.
CCAGAATAACATGGTTCATATCACATTTGATTCATATCCTTGCATTACATTTGGAAGTCAGCATTGAAAAGCAATTTAATCCAACATTATTACCGAGACCTCGCATGTTTTCGTATTGAAAGTGACTTTCATAACATATTCTTCACAATCAATTACAACTTGTATGTGAAAAGAGATAAAAGCAAGTTAAATCCTAAACACTATGTACAGGGTATGATGGCCTGCACCTTTGTATACAGTACAGTACATGTGTCCACATTTTGAGTGCTTACACAGATTTTACTGTAGTCCACTGTCAAGTCAAATTTAAAGTCAACACTGTGTCAGAAGGTTTGCTGCATTTTGATATTTTCCTGGTGTTGGTGACAACTTCTGACACTCAGAACTCGATGATGTTGCATTTTGGTAAAAAGGCTACAGAGAATTTTATCAATCAAGCACTTCAGAATGTCACTTCTGCATTTTAGTTAAGTACGGTATCGTTCACTGTGAGTAGACGGAGTGGTCACCGACAGTCGACTCCTATGTGACAAGCCGCATACGCGCAGTACAGGTACTGTACGTAGAACTCAATACAAACTACACAGTGACAGTGCATGCAGTGCAGCAGCACTAAGCTCAGGTCTTCATCTGAATGATTGAGATGATCTGTTGTCTTTAAATTGTGTCCTCAGTCAGCCAAGAATAAAAGAAAAAAGAAAGAATTATGCCAAGCAAAGTTGCTTCCAGGATGAGGTCACTAACAATTTACGGCAAATTTTCCAAGAAAAAATGTAAAATAATTCCTACAGTATGATGAAGTTTTGTATGTGGTATGCTACAGTGTCACAGATTTTATCAAACAACATGATTTGTGTAATAATGATATTGAAATTCTAGAGCTAGATCGAAGATGTTCTCTGAGACGTGGCAATAAATATCATATCTCCTTTGAAACTTGAAAGAGACGTAGCTGTCATAACACAAAATGATGTACTGTTTAAAGATGGAACAGTGTTTCCTTCAATGGAGAAGGACCGGATCTCACTAAATCTTCTGACTGTGCTGTGCAAGAGATAGACCTCAACTTACTGTATATGCAGACCTGTAGGAGGACTGTAGGAGGACAGTAAGTACTGTTGGAATTGAAGGGAATGTACAGTGAAACCAAAGAGATGATACCGTAGGCCTACACTACAGTATCTTTGTAATCTAGGCCCACGGTATTAGCCAGCTGTTGCAAATGTGTACCTTACTGCTGTATTGTTGTTACACAGGTGTGGTGCTGTATTACTGCATGCGTACTGTACGATTAAGTGGTTGGTGTTTGTCTCTGAAGGAAAAAAATACACACGCTTTAACAGTTCAGTGTTGCAGCAGTTTTGGTGAAATATTTAAGCATGTTTGTATCCGTACAGTTTGAGTGTTGTACTGATTATGAGTGTGTAGTAATAAGTGTAATGTATGTACATATTTACTGAGTTCTTTCCTTACTTACCTGTACCAAAAGGACAACTGCATTCCCATCTATGTGCAGTTGTTGCATTGAGGCAGGTAAGTGTCATTCATGAATAAACAAACCAGGCGAATGGGGATTTTGTTTTTACTTATATCTCTGCTCTTCAGCATCCCATAATTCTTGCACTCCACTCCTGTTGGAAATGTTTAGGTCGACTGTATCTAAGCTGGCCAACCATATCCTGCCGTTTCTTTCCCATTTTGTGCACTATCATTCTTCATACCTGATAGTCATTAAGTTTTAGCACCAGCGTTCATGTTTTTAACCTCCATTTGTATTTTTGACTGTTATAGTATTTTCACTGTAGTGTGAAGGGTATACGCACTGTTAGTGAGATCCAGGATAAGCTTGTGCAGTACTGTAGAACTGTAAATTGAATTACACAGAAAGTAACTACAGTAGTCCCTACTAGTAATGTCTTTTTGATCTCTAGATCTGTGGATGTGTGCTTGAAACTGTAAACTATGGATAAACAAGAAAATACTTAGACCATATCTCAAGTATTACTATCTAATGATGTTTACCTGCTTGAGGATGTTCCTATCTGACTAGTGAAATTACTAACCACTAAGGTAGCATTTTCACCAAAAAAAAAAAAAAAGCAAAAGAAGCAAGATAAGCCTGCCATAGCACAGTATTTGCAAGTTACACTGCAAAATGTCTCTTTCATTTCTTTTCACAATAAAGTTGACAATGAACATTTGAAATGAATCGTGTGTCTTTTTACTGTTCCTGATTTGAGATTTTAGCTGAATGACAAAAGCTTGTTACAAGTAACAAGCAGCTATTGTTGTTTGTTTACGATGTAGTCTAAGTGTTAAACCTATACGGAAACTTGACCATTCTGCGTGAAAACGAGCTAAAAGAAAGGTCTCACACAAGGTGCACATGGCTAGGTGGTGTAAACTGTTGAGAAGGAGTTCCCCTTGTATTAGTATGGAATACACAGTGAAGTACATGAGCTATTCATGTATACACTGTAATAGTTAAGGAATGGACCACACTTTGTTTAGGTGTTTCTTTCTGAGAGTAAGTTCAGTCTGATATAAACTGTGTAACTGTATAAGCATCTTTTCTCAGAATTCCAAATTGGCATATAATGGCATTACACTTTGTTTTACGAGCCCAACACATGAAAGTTGTAAATAAATCAGGATCCCAGTCAGACAGACCAGAGTTTTGTTGTCAGGGCATTGTCAGTTATTATACATGTCCATTAACTTGTTTTAAGATTTAGTTTCTCCATTTTGCACACAAGTAGCTCTTTCAAATATTTGTTAGTTTTTTCTTGTAAATTCCCTTTGTAAAGTAGACAGTATCAGCTAAGTGTACATTCATGTTCCCACATGTTTGGACTTGTGTACATTAGCAGTTTGACCATTTCTTGCCACAAAAGGCATGACACACAATGTACCAAATCAATTATTCCATGATGACCAGTGCATTTAGCAGCTAGTCTCTGTAACTTGTCCCTTTGGGTACTGCAACTACCCACTGGTGGATTATGATCATTGTTTGTACTTGCTGAGTGAAAAGACAACATTGTCAGGGACACCAAATAGGACAATAGTACTGTAGAAGTTTTGATTAAATAATGTAAAGATGGCTGATAACCAGTTACTAACATACTGTGCTACTCAATATATTGTGTGGGTAAGTCTTTGTTCGTAGACAGTACAGGCACAGTATATTTTGACACAGGCATTCAATTATTGTTGCTTTGATTAATACCTTGTCCACAGAGACAGAACTCTTTTTTAAAATTTTTTTGATATTATTTTTCCTTTTGTATGTGGTGTTGTTGTTAAATTGTTAATATTCTTTGATAGAAACTTTTATCTAGTCTCAACTCTTAATGTGCACACTGTCATTCATGGACAGTACAATCAGTGAGTCTTTGCAACGTAAGGTACATAGTAAGACTTCAGCAGAAGAAGGGTTACTATATTACAACCTACATTACAGCAGTAACAACAATGCTGTGTAGTACTGTAGCTCAGCATTTGCTTGCAATGTTTAAATGACCACCGTGGAATTAAAGGTGGATGGTGTGGCATTCATTTGCCAATGTTATGATGTGATCTCTAATCTTAGGATTTACTTCCAGGGTCATGGCATAATTACTATCCTCAATGTACATACAGTACTGTACACAATTCTGTGCACTTCGCTCTGTGTATTTCTACCTGATGACTAGTCTTGCTACTTAGGACCCTAATAGTGTAGTATCACACACACCGTGCTTCTTTTGAACAGAGCTGACTGTGCCGTCTGCTGTTACTCACCGATTTCTACTTCACACTTGGGTTGTACATTTGTTCACTAGTACTATCTGAACTTTTTCTTCATTTTATGGCTGTTTTTCCACTAAAAAGTGAAGAAACCAATCAGATTTGATCATTTAGTTCAAACCCTAAAATGTCATGTTTATTCATGATCTCTTTGGGAAGAACAACCAGTCAGGGTGAACAGTGAAAAAGCATTTCGCTTTGATTGTGTGGGCACGCTGTACACAAGCCACAATGTTGTTTGAATAAAGAATGAGTGTTTTGCATATGGTTACGCCCCATTTTTGACAAATGTCCAAGATGTTTGTATTGAACAGATCCTCGGATAAGGAGCTTGGGTGTAAGCAGTTGACAAACAGGGGGCTGTTATAGTAGCAGTGTGATGGGTATGTTAAAAGCATTGCGTGTGGAAACATGAAAGAGAAAATTACAAATCTCTTGACCAAGACTACCCGATGACTGGTAACCCCAGGCCTTGACTTTTAGACTTTCCATGTCTGCCACAAATCATACTCATTCAGGAACCTAAGGATTGTGGTAGGTGTGCTGTCTCAGTAAAACTTTCATAGATTGACCCAAGTTCCTATTCGTTATCTACAGGTGTGCAAAATATTGCAGTTCTCACCGTGATGTGAGGTGAGTATTTACAATGTGCAGTCACACTCCTATATTGTACCTCAAAATCCAAGGTCTACAGGTACATACTGAACCCTAAGCAGCACCCTCTAATGTTACATATACAGTACAGTATAGTTTGTCTTGGCAAGTTCTGAAGTGCTACTCTACCACTGTTAGCTCAAAAAATATTTGGAACTAATTAAGTTGTGAAATGTTCTGTGTCTTTACAGTGTACAGTATGTAAGCTAACATTACATGTGCGTTATATATACTGTTGTTTTAAACAATTATTGGCAAGTCACCTAGTAGGTGTTGTTATCTTTAATATTTACTGTTTTTCTCACTTACCTGTCTCTTCACAATTGTAAGTATTGCACTTCCTGCTACCATGCCAAAGACAGAGCTGACCTTTCTTAGCATACATTTATACTGTAATACACTTATGTGTACTTTCTGTTATTGTATCCTACCTTGTGTTGGGTTGGTACTGAGCTTCAGTGCTTGCTGTACCACCTAGGATCAGTTGTTAGGACAATTGTGTGACATGAAAATGAGACTTTGGAATATTGGCATATTACTCATTGAAATTGTTGAAAATAGCCACAAAATCCATTAAATGATTTTACAAGCAAATTCTTGTCAATATACCTGCATCATGAATAAACATTGGCTAAGTATCAAAATTTGTGACTCAAGAGAGGGACTTGCATGATATGTCTTATGTTATCCTTTGTTCACTTATTTTGAGGACAATTGAGAATTTTGTGTGACCCAAAGGTTTTACTTTGGAGGTATGTATTTTCTTCTTTACAAAAATTGTTTTTGATTTTACTTACCAATGTGAAACCCAGTAATTAAGAGACATTATATGTAGGCCTAACAAAAGAAATACAGACACTGTGCAACACTCCATTTCATCATGTTTGTATTTTCAGTAAACTTTGAAGGTCATATCTCAAAACTGGTATTAAAACACAGTCACAACAGATTTTCATTCAGGGTTTCAAGCTCTATCTTTTGAATAAAGACAGCTATTTTCTAGATGCACATCACACAACCTTTAAAAAGCCTTGCTTTACACTTACCAAGCGACTGAAAGTGTGACTGAAAGGCAACCCTTTATGTACTTTAATACAGTAGCGTAATAGCTTAATGGTGAAGATAATAAAGCTTAAGCCTTTTCAGTTTTTAGGTGTACAGAACAGAACAGTACATGTTTTTGTTATAAAGTGATTGTGTGTGTAGTTAAAAAGTAAAGCATTGAAATTTCATGTCCAAAACTTGAAATTTCTTATTTTGCACCATTCAGGAAATTTGAGAAAAAAAAGTTTCAGTGCGGTAAATTGATTTCTACGATATGATTTCAAATAACATACCATACTTAAGACAAAAACAGTATTTTAGTGGTTGAGTGTTATCGTGAGTTCGTTTGAACTGTTCACCAATACCACAATGAGAGGATCAGTTTGTAGGTTATTTGAAAATACAGTGAACTTCATTTTACCAAATAACTACCATTCCTGATTCCGTTCAAGGATCAATGACTTTCAAAGAGTAGTACTTCTTGTCAGAACTGTTGATTTTCCAACATAATTTCTGTTTTTTACGGGTTCTATGCCATTTCTGTTGCTTGTCAAAGTACTGTCATTTTCATTCACTTGCTGTACTTATTCTGCCCATAAACATCGCTCATGTTCGTTTAAAAATAAAGAAAAATGTAAGATCAAACAAAATCTTATCCTCTTTGGTATTTCCATACACATTCAATCACTTTAGTTGTGTTCAAAACATCAGTCATGTAAGTGAGCGTAGGTCAGCAAATTATTATTGCTAACTCAAATGCAGCATATATCATAATTGAAAGTACAGTACCTGAGTAAAAAGTTCTAGCACCTTGCCCTCTATACCCAAGATGGTCCTCTTTAGGCTGAGCTACTGAGCAAGGGGTAGTATAATCACTACGTTATACCCGCACCAGTAAGTTGTAGAGAAACCTTGTATTGTGCTTAAAAAGATATAGTATCACATGTAGTTTAAGAAGCCATTGTGTTGTCAGGTTGCCAACCGTCACTTGGGTTCGAAAAGGCATAAAAACTTTAATGCAGAGCTTAAACCATGTGTTACATTTTGTTGTGCATGCAGCTCACCAAATGTACAATATTTGTTAGAACTGTGGAGGTGGAACATTGCCCGGACAGCCCTCTTACAGTGGGTGGGATGAGGGTTGCATGTCTTTAAGTTTCTAATTGGGTGGGGGTGAATGTCCAAAATGAATCAATAAAGGCACTTTTTGTGCCCACCATAAGGGCAGCATATGTAGACATATGGAGGGCAAATAGCCATTCTTCCTGAGTCCTGCCCGGCCCACTGGCACTGGGCCCCATCAAAGTTTGGTGAGGATCATCAGGCTGTCAATAACATAGTATGGCTGAGTGCCTATATATGCACTATGTTCAAGAGCTAAAAATTTTGTTAGTTTAATACTGTTATGACTACCATTGTGACTATTGATACATCAACATGACCTGCTTGGTTCTTGTAAATAAGGGTATTGTTCAAGGTACATTTGTTATGACTGGGTCAAGTGTACCCTCACTACATGGTATATCTAGATTGAACTGTTGATCTTTAAATGACTTAATAATACAGAACTTCATAAACAAGATACTGTCACAACTCAGTCATTCAATGAGAATAAATGTCTACATTGGCAGTCATTATCTGATTTTGCAACTTGTTTCTTCCTGGGTGTCTTGTACGTTGTGCCTTTGTTATCTGTTATATGTTTTTCAGTACTGTACTGTACATATTATTGTGTTAATTTGGTGATTTTAGGAAATTTCCTAAATAATGTTACTTGTGCACAGTACAGCAGCTGCTTTTCAGTTACCTAGATACACTGTAAGTCACCACAGATTACCAAGTGCTGTATCAGTGATGGCTTGTTTTGCAGTTTCCCTTCATGCATCTTTCTTATTCTTCTTTTATTCAGTTCTTTAGTAATGCGTTAACCCATGCAATGACACACTATAAGATCCCAAGTCCTGTGTTTGGAAGGAGAGACTGGTGTTTCAGTGATATGGGAAGAGGGGTCTCTCTCCTTTGGAACTTTTATTATAATTGAATGGTCACAAATGAAATTTGGCTTAATAATTTAATGTATAATTTTGAAGTTGATGTCTAAAATGTTTCATTTTCCTAGGTATAAATCTAAAAACAATTCTTTAAGGACATTGCCCCTATTACCCCTTTCCCTTCCTCCTTGGATCCACCATTTCCTTGATAGGACAGAACGGCAGCCACTAACTGTACAGCGCTCTGTTGTACATTAAATATTCTGACTGGAGTGTAGGAGAGGACTGAATTGTTTTCTGCAGTTCAGAGATTTTACATTTCTGCACCCTGCACATGTTTCATCCAGACCACAGACATGTGGACAGCCAATACTGTATGTTTTGAAGGTTAATTTGCTGGCTGCTATTAAATCATATAGCTGTAGATGTGCAGATGATTCCAATTATTGGATCTAGTTCATTTCATCATGCCTACAGTGACTGTAATACAAAACACTCTCTGGATACAGTATTGCATACTGTGCATGTGCAGTAGGTTTCGTATCATATGTTGAATGACTTCATGGGCATATATTCAATGAGAGTTACTAATATCACTCCATGTGAGGATGGTTAAATTCAATTAGCTAAATTTGTGATAGCGAGTGAAAGGGATGGATGCCTTAGCAAAGTAGCCGTATTGATGCAAATATAGGTGATGTTTTGTGAGCTTTACCATTTAGGTCATACAGTAGGGATCTTTATGGTGGTGCTGACATGTGTCTGTGCCTTGGCTTGTGAAAAGTAACATTTCAGTTTCAACCACACAGTACAGTGTTTTCTTCAGTTACCCAAAATCAGAACAGGTTCTCTTTCTAACTTGTACTGTACCAGTTAGGTACTCAGGAACTTGATAAAATGTGAGAGCCAACATTAATTCTAATTTACTTCACCTTGCCCTTACCTGTCTCAGCACAACAAATGCACTTCCATCTACAGTACTGTGCTAAGAGTGCTGGAACCTTTAGCACTGCCCCTGGTGGCTGTCCAGTCTAATACTGGACTAGCACCTCCTTCCCATTCTGCCATCCTGATGTGCCAGGAGTGTGGATGTTCGCTGGATTTGTCATCCAAAATTATCTTTGCATATTTTCTCCGCCTGATTTCCCTCATCTTACAGTTTGTTTGTTTAACTTATTTCTCGCAAGAATATATGTTGATTCCGCTAAGCACAGGTATCCTTTCCTTATTTTCGTGAAAAATTTAGGTCAGAAATTTACTTAACTAGGGTTGGATTAATAAAGTACTATAGGCATCACAAGGGGTATGCATTGAAATTTATTGCAGTTTTATTTTAAATCAGACTTGATACATATGATCACAGTTCCGTTAAATAACATATTTCAGACAAGACAGGTGACATCCCATATTTACCTAAAGAAGTGTTAATATTGTTCACTTTATGAAGAAAAGTAGTCATTTTGGAGCCAAGTATGTGTTGAGCAGGTGCCTCCTGTCACCCCTGTGAAAATACTGCCATACATAACACTGTATTGTGTAGTACCTCACTTCATACTTTTGCTCTTTCTGTTTTTCTGGTTTTGTAAAGTGCCATGAGCACTTTGATGGATTTGGCGCTTTATATGGATCTGTTCCTCTTAGTCATTGTTTAACTGTCATTTTTAACCATTTACCTGCATAAGATATGTATCCGTCCTGCATTAACAACACACTACTGCGTGAGACTAGGCATCTTGTATGCACAAAACTACATAACCTCTAGCTAGTCAACAATACACCTTTGAACGATCGTTCGCCGTGCTCAGTGAACGTTCTATCCCCATTATCAGTTCACTATTTGCCACTATTTGCCACAGGACTTGGTTAATTCCTCTTCGAATTGTGCAGTTCAAGATCATCTAAGAAGAACCTGGAAACATACTCGAGCTCACTGCATTTCTTCTACAGTACTTCTTTCTGCAAAAGACCTTGTGGGATGTTTTCTTCCCAATTTCAATATGCAATGGCCCCCTTTATTTAAGAAAAGCAGGGTTTTGTTATAAGAAGCTTTGTAGGGTCTATTTGAGTACAATTTTGAGTCTGATAGTGACTCAGAAAATGAGGAAGAGTAGAATTTTGAGCAAGACTTGTGATTTAGGAAAAAAAACCCTACAAGTAAGTTAAAGACACTCTCTTTGGCATGTGTTTGCTTCAAAAGAGAAGAAAAGTAATGTGATGACATGTTTTTGTGTTAAACGTTTACACTGTCTTATTTTTCATGTGTTAACTTGATATTACCAAAGAAGACATTTTTGCAAAAATTAATGACGCTGTGGGATGTAAGTTACGATATTTTAATTTCATAGATAACTACGTAAAGAGTGTAAAGCAGCAATCAATGTCTGCAAGCTTTGTAAACTCAATGTCTTAAGACTTAAAAAATAAACTTGAAGATGGTAACTACTGTAATTGATGTCTATTGGACCGGACAGGTCTACAGTACTTAAATCTGATAACCTTGAATGTAATGATCATGTAGTGAAAGTTGAAAGTAACATGGAAAACATAGTATATGTAGTAACCTGTGAGAATTATAACACATAGTCCCTTTTACTGTGTTTGTCTCTGTTGTCAGAGTAAATTTACAAATTACTGTAGGTCAACCAAGTACAAACCAGACAATGCCAGGCCAAAAGTGAAACACTGTTGTAAAACTAACGAAAACCTTTCGTTGGTTTTCAAGATTACTGTACATTTGTCCCTGATAGCTGTGAAATTGTGCAACCCTTTCTCCCCTGTCCATTTGTTAATGGATGCTTCAAACAGCAAATTATACAGCATAAATGGAAGTAGTAGAATTGATGTGAATTGTCCGAACTGCTTTTGGGGTTTTTCCTCATAAATTAATTTGCTCTTCATTTATCTCTCCGCCTGCTCTCTCTGTCTCTGCAGGAAGGATGCCATCTGTTCGCTTTGTATCCGTCTCTTTGTTTTTATTTTCGTGGTCGGGTGTATTGCCATCACTGCCGGGGTCGTCTGGATGCACATGGAGCTAAAAAATGATCTGGATGACTTGAGGAAAAGATTAGAAGACGGTGAGTCCCCATAAAGACCTGGGAGATCCCTGCATGTGGGATGGTACTACAGTAATAGCTGCAATATAGCACACTAAGCTCAGTTATGTACAGTGCAGCACATTTCAGAGGTTTTTCACAACCTAAGTGGAGCGCCACAAAGTATCGGCCCATATACGCATACAAGAAAATATTTGGCTTCACAAACATCCCAGATGGACTGGAACAACCCTTTAGAAATAGTGAAACTAGAATGAAGTGTCTGAAAATGAAGCACTCTTGGAAAGTTTGTGCATGAGCTAGTTGTTTGGAATGTTAACATTAAGAATTTTCAGAAGGGAGGAACATTCCTACAGTGTGCCCGGCCTTGTGTGAACTGAAATGGAAAACGAGGTGCTAGAAAACTGGATGTCCACTGAGAAGCTGGATGAATGGCAACCATAGCACAGCAACAGTATACAATGCACATTGTCAGTACAGTATGTAGTCAGTACTGTGCAGCAATAGGACAGCATAGCATATCACAGCATAGGACAGTAGAGTGTTAAACAGTGTAGTACTGTATGTGCAATATGCTGTGCAGCACAGTGATCTATTATAAAGTATACTCTTGTATAGTGCAGTGCAGTGTAGTATAGTGTAGTTTAACACAGCCCAGTAATAATTATAGAAACACACATTTTATGCGCTATTCACAAAAGTATCATGGCGCTATTCAGAAATGCTGTAAAAATAAAGGCTGTAAAAATATATGATTAAAACAAATGGGTGTAGTACTGTATCAATAGTACATTATATTTGCTTTCAATGTAACCAAATGTTTAAACATCTTCTTTGTCTCCTTCTTTGTAAGTATAATATTTCCTTGATATGATATAAACCGGCAAAGGTTCTTTCACTGGTCACATGGTTTTATTTTTTACTGTTTGTTTTTCAATCATAGTGTCATTGTCCTATTGATGAATTTGTCTGTGGCAGTAAGTGAGGAATAGCACAAGTGTGAACATGAGAGCATTTGCGTGAAGTAAAGCCACTAAAGCCCCAGTTGTACAGCTCAGCCGTTTGATGTAACTGATGTACTGTTTGTAGAGGCTCACACAGAATTTGAATTTGTTAAAATTTTCCCAAACTCAGTGTGCATGCCACTTTCGCAGATAGGTATTTTTCTCCACATGTATGCATAATTTGAAGAATTGATAATCAGTATTAAACCACAGCTTGTTATTTTACAATAGTAACTGCATAGGTCTTGCCATGAAGTAACAAAGGTAGAGTGTTGAGATTTTTCTGGGGAAAAGAATGCAAAACTACAGTAAACTTAGCAGGCCAAAGTTGCAGCAGCACATGCCCATTATGACCTTTGGCATTGCTGTAGGACACTTGTAGGCATCCTGGAAAGTCACCAGATTCTGTGATTTCAGTTTAAATTTTGAAGACCCAACAATTTAGGGTAATTCATGTACAATATGCAAATTTAATTGCTTCAGTCTTGCATGGAAAATAGCGTTTATTAATTGACTACAGGTGCTTCAGGTAGGTGTATACATGAACTGCCATCCAAGTCACTAAGAATGCTGCAATTTTACTTTGAATTATTATGAACATGTTAGATGCAACTATGGACTTTTAACTTCTTGCCAAAAAATAGTGAACACCCACTTTCCTGAACCATGTCAGACTGTGTGGTTCATTCACCTCCCACCCTTCGTGTCCGAAAAGCACCCCCAAAAAATGCATTCAGAGTTTAGTATACTAGATATTTCACCATCGATTCAAAAGCAGTTTGAATGAGTAGTGGGAGTTGTAAACAGGATTAACTCTAGTAGTACTGTAGGTAATACCATTGAATATGAAAAGCTGCTGATTGCAACTACCACTGAACTGTCTTTCAATATTTATAATTGCATTTGCTACAGCACAAGTTCACGTAAAATTTTCTCCATGATATTATTATTCGTGCAAGTTGTTGAAGAGAATGGCACAACTATATATACTATATATATATACTGTATATTGTTTACAGTGCAAGACATGCATTATTCTGCACAGCTGTGCTTGCTCCTGTGCGTGTTCGCCAAAGTTGAACAGAATGCTGTTCGGTACGTTTCATTCATCGATGTACTCTGTAGCTGAAACACGTACGCTTGATGAATGGTGCAGCAAGTCAAACAGCCAATAGCCAATATTAAGTTCTCTGTGTTCTGTTAAAGAAAATGACAAGTGCTGCAAAACATGTTTACAGTAGTGCACAGTATTGAACACTGAACTGGTCTTCCTTGAACAAAAATGTCAAAACCTGTTAGTCCTCCTCTGCTTCTCATTTCTCTCCTCTTTCCTCCTGATCTGTTTGTCTTTCTTTCTTACCATGTCCCCTCCCCATTCATCATCATCTACCACCTCCTCCATCCCACCATCTCCTAATGTGTTCTCTGCTATGCTGTCGTATCTTCACTTCTTTCTCCCCTGCAGTACCTTCTACTATCTGTATCATGACCATGGCTGCCAGTGCCTGGATATCTACAGTAGTGTCTACATGTGTATTCAATTCAGAATACTGTTGAAAGGAAGAGTGATGGTTATTTAACTTTATACAGTATGGACAAGTACTTTCATGGATAAAACTATACTTTCCGTAACAACAGTACATCATTTCCTTGTTTTCAGTAACTTTGCTATAATTCATGTCACAGTTACTTCGTGACTAAGCCCGCCTTTTCGTTTTTCTCATTTCCTCATGAATTTCCTTACAGTGGAATCGAAAACTCATGCCACGGCTCTCGTCGAGTTGCCGATCGCAGATCTGCAGAGCAAGGCCGAAAGTATACCAGCATTAATCACCAAAGTAGGAAATTTAAATACTTCGGTGAGTACAACAGAGACAGAGACACGGACCAAAATCAAATTGAGGAGAGGAATTTGTAGCCTTTAAAAGTTCACTGAAGATTCCTTGTTTGTCAAATGCAGTCATGAATGTTATATTGGATAAGCCTTTTTGCAATCTTGATTCATGCAAGGAATTGTGGGATGCAAGTGAGGTAAACAAACTGCACTTTACTATACAATCAGCTGCATGAATATCAACGCAGTTTTAATCAGATTGTACAGTAGCACAATTTTTGAAGGAAAAAGGTGATTTACCGTCTTAGACAGAATCCTAGGTATGAACCCTCTGTAGAATACTGTACTGTTGCAGTTTGTCAAAAAAAAAGATGATTTAAATATATTCTAAAATAAAATTCATTTCTGGACACATTTTGTAGGTATGAGAGTGGTTTTGTGTGCAGTAGCTTCTGATTTTTAGGAAGTGTGCATGAGCAGTTGGGATTATTAATCGGCTTATGGTAAACATTTTGTTGTGTATACGTTTTCCTCAAAGTTTGGACCACAGCAGGGTTGCTATTTTGGCATTGTAAATTTAAAAAAAAAAATAGTAAAGTTGGCAGTTTTACTTTTTTTAGTGAAATTATGTTAACTCACACCAAAACTGACACCAAACAGCAGTTTGTCACTTTTTGCAGTTTCTGAAAGGAGTTCGCAAAGTATATACGGTACATATACAGCATCCAATTCAATGAAAACATGTGCCAATTTATTGGTTGGCTTTTTTCATGTGATTTTGCCAGTAATTTGGCCGGTTGCATGGCATAAAAAGAAACTGGCATTCCCTGGTCCCAATTGATCTCCATGTCTATTTTTGTTTCAGATATCCAATTTACAAGAAGCAATAAAGACTTTGCAGAAGTCAGTTGATGGTCTGCAGACGACATCAGAGACACATTCAGGAGATAGTAACGACATTAAAGAGGTATGACGAATGTTGGTTCTGGCTAATATAGAAATACGAACAGGATGACGCAGGGAGCAATAAGGGATGCCGAGGAATTTGAGTGGCGTCCTTTACTCTGTCGGGCAAAAGACTTTCATGAAACCATGCATGAGAAAAATCCAGTGGTAGTGACTGAAAATTTCTAGATAATGTAACTTGCAAACAGCAAAATCTTGGAACACAGTTTTTTTTAAATGTTTTTTTAAATATTAATAGATTATTAGGTTACCTAAAAAAAAAAAAAGCTGTAGTTACCTATGTACACTATCAAACAAACAAATTCTCGGGCAGTACGTGCATTGTGCATGGCAATCATTGAAAGCAGCACTGTTTTGCTTTACAGAACAAGGATGCTGTCGACTGTATTCGACTTCATTTGTTCTACGTTTGACATCATTCTGTTTCATATAGATTTCTATGGTTCTAATGACATGCCTTCTGGCTTAGTTGATTATCTGTGGTGGCTCTTTTTGGGGTGGTAGATCGATTGTCTCTTTAGTGTACCCTTTTTGAAAGTATTATGAAGTATTAAGGTATTACTCCAGAATTATTCCCTGCCATTGACTTGCACTCTCCCACTAAAATAGACACACTCGAGGCCCCCCTCAAGCATGCGAAGAACATCATATCAGACAAATTTCATCCATTCAGATTTTGAGCTGAAAGAGGTGGAAGTTTTGAGTGGTGATCCTACCCTCTCGACAAGGCTCTCTGACAGAATATCGCTACCACATCTTCATTTAAAAGAGGTTGGCTTAATTTATGGGGCACTTTCCTCAGTTGGTAGAACAGATATCGCTATGCATTATCTAGTGGCAGAGTGTGACCTGAAATATCTTCCACACAAGTCTTCGCTATCGCAGATACACGATCGACTAAGATTTAAAGTCAGAGACCTACATCGCTGACTGTAACGACTGACTTTTCAGAGAACAAATGTCGACAAAGCAACACATAAGAGTATGTCAGCCTAAGTTTCTCTCTGAGTTCCTATGAGGAATTGACTGTTTTTGGTTTCATCACACTGTTAAAACAACAGGTTTGCAGGTCTGGAGGTCCTAAGCTCTGAAGTCTGAAGCTAGAGTGTGTAGTTTGCCCCCAATCGGTAACTTATTTAATATAGTAGGCCTTAACATTTTACCTCCCTGAACTGGGTTGTGACACCTGAAAAATTGTAAGGAAGTGAACTCCTTGTAGTCGCCTTAATGAATGCATTGACAAGTCGTTTGTTATTCACTTCACTCATCACTTACCTGTTTCAACATAACACTGCACTACAGTCTACCATGTATATCTCAATACATTACATTTATCATGCATGTTCAGCATATCGTCATACTCCTGTAGCCGGACGTTCGAGTTTTCTTTTTAGATGCCGTCAACGTCTTGATATGTTGTCAATGTGTTTCAAACTTTCCCCAGCATGTTTCTTTGCATGCAAAGCAAAAGATGTCACTGGCTAAGGTGTGAAGAAAATGCATAAAAAAGTCTTTTGCAATTATTGACCAAAAAGTGCCTGAAACCCAGTAAAAGTTCTTCCATTGTTTTGTACAAGGTACTTGCACAAATTGTACATGTTTAGATCCTTTATTTAGATTGGTGGATTCTGGACAGTAGTTTTTGGTTTTGATGATAATCATAACCTTTGTAATCATGCATATGTGAGTGTGTATGTATGTGTGCTTATGTCCGTGAGGCCCTCCCTCGTAAACGTGATATCTCAAGAAGGGAAGCTTGTACAAATCTCATGTGTGGTGTGTAGGTGTGCCTCATTGAGTAGAAGAACCCTATTGTTTTTATGGTGGAGGTCAAAGGTCACTTGGGGTCAACAGAGGTAAAATTATGAAAACCTTGTAAACATGATATCTCATAAATAGAAACTTCAAAAGATCTCATATTTGGTGTGTAGGTGTACCACATTAATTGAAGGAACCCTTGTGTTTTTCAGGGGTCAAAGG
Organism: Stichopus chloronotus; assembly: GCA_021234535.1. NCBI lineage: Eukaryota > Metazoa > Echinodermata > Holothuroidea > Aspidochirotida > Stichopodidae > Stichopus > Stichopus chloronotus. Next base: position 20,431,372 of record CM037839.1, on the reverse strand, counting down.
GTCAAAGGGTCAAATTGTGAAAACCTTATTAACGTGATAACAGGACACTTGGACAGATCTCATATTTAGAGTGTAGGTGTACCATATTGAGTAGAAAATCTGTTTGTTTTTGGTGGATGTTAAAAGTCATTTGGGGTCAACATGGGTCAAATGTTGAAAACCTTGTAAACATGTTATTACCAGCAGGGAAGCCTGGACAGATCTCATGTGTAATGTGTACTTGTGTCACATTAAGTTGAAGAACCCTATCATTATTGTTGGAGGTCAAAGTTCATTTAGGGTAAACAGGGGTCAAGTTTTTGCAAGTCTTTTTGTAACTTGCTGATGATTTACAGTAGTTTTCTCTGTCAAGAAATCATAGCTTAAATTTTGGTTATGATTTGTCATATTTCCAAAGCTTTCCTGCAATTTACAGGCAAGTGTAGATTAGGACTTTGAGCTCTGGTAGGATCTCACGTCAATATATGTGATATATTCCTTGTTATGTCATTTCAGGATATAAGTCAAATCCAGCAGCAGATCCATGGTGTGAGAGAAGATCTGACCACCCTGAAAGCAAAAGTGACGGCAGATGAAACGTCAATCACAAAACTGCAGGTACTGTTGAAAAACGGAACTGTTGATAGCTGCGTTGTGTTGCGTTACCGTATCTCCGATGCTCACACAACTAACGATAGACGCGGTAAAACTCAAAGGCATAACACAACTAATGTCCAAAGTCATTCTTAGCTATACTGTACAGTATATATCAGTGGCAATGGACACTTTGTGTTTTAGATGCGTGCATGGAATTCAACAATGTGTGTATGAATTTTACTGTTGTGCAAACAACTTTATATAGTTTTGTCAGCTGTGAACAGAGCATAATATTGGTTGAAAAGAATCATCGCTGGAAACAAGTTTCTGTTAGAATGGTTTGTCTTACTGCAGAGGTAAACATTTAAAGTCTGTGGAGATGTTTGTGTAGGAACCAAAAAAGCCTTATAATTCTCATGAAAGATTCCCTTTCCGTACCTGTCTCGTGAACCTAGTGCAAATATTTCAATTAATGGTCCACGCAGTGCCATGAGTGTAAAATAAAACGTATCTTTGTTTTTGAAAGATAGAGAGAGAGAGAGAGAGAGAGAGAAAGAAAGAGAAAGAAGGGGAGGGGATTAGTGCATGTGATCATGCATTGGGTATTTAAGCAGATTATGGAAGACTTCTGACTTTCATTTGTTGATGCTATTATTGTGCACGAATCTAGTATCACTCTTTAACTAAGAAATGTTTGTGATTTGAGTGTCCTAGATATATTCCTTAAAAGTCTTGTGATGTACTGCTTAATAGTATATCATCTGTAGATGTAATAAAAACATTTGCAGTTTTAGACATCTTGTTTTCATGGAGCACTCCTGTCTGTTCATACTATTTTAGTGAGTTCCAGCTGTGTAAGATTGGGTCTGGTCGGAATTTTCCACTGGTCTCATGAACACATACATTTATGCATCCCCCATTTTACGGTATTAAGTTCCATTCCGGTGTGTCATAGCTCATATTCTGCGAAGGGTATTGGTTGACAAGCAGGTACACCTCTTAGCCACCTGTCAGCTTCTGTGTATCAGGGTAAAATCTGGATGGAAAAGAAACCAGAAAAACTGATATCACTCTCCTAAAGATCAGGACGGGACAGTCCACTTTCAAGTCCATTGTCCAAGCATCGTGAACCTGTGCTTTGTAGTGGACTCCAGTGAATCTCTGTTTAAGGCCCATCCGGTCGAGTCCGAGTCAGACCCAAGCCATCCAGAGTCTGTATACCTCTCTGAGATGATAAATCTATGGGCTTGATTCGTGACCTGTCTCATCGTGTGGTGGCGTACCCTTTAACCACTACCGGTAGTGTAGTATAAGGTGTATGATTTTTAGCATAGTGTTAGGATGGATTAAATTGTTTTCTGTTGCATAAAGGCAAAGGCAACTGGTTCCTGACCTACCATTTGTCCAATCATCAATTCTGTTGAGTGAAGGTTTTGATGGACGTAGTTTTCACTCTCAGTGTATATACACTTCTTATATTTGTCGTTAGCCCGAGTCACACTACAGCAATTCAACACACAATGCAACTTTCAGCTAAATTTGTGCAGGTTGAATTGATCGTAAAAGCCGATTTGGAAAGCAACAGTTTCTTTCAATCCTGATCGTCTGGAATAGGTGAATCAATTTCGTAGCTGGTATTTTGCATTCATTAATGGAAAAGGCAATTCGCGTTGTGGAAGTTTACCTGAATGTTGAATTGGGTGTTGAATTGCGCTAGTGTGACCTGGGCCTTGGACGGATTCCATACGTTTGAACTGAGAGTGGTTGCATATTCCATCTGAACACAAGAGGCAATGTTCAATGAAGATCACAGGTAGATCTCGATTCATCCTCTCCTATTTTCCTCTCTTTCTCTCCAGAGTGACGTGACCTCTTTAGACGGAAAGGTGACTCTGCTGTCGCAGAGCCATTCTACAACAAAGCAGCCAATTGTTACAGATGAAGAACCGATACCGATTAATTTTCAATCTGTACGAAAGGTACATTTGCAACATTTTGCAAGTCATGTCCTCCCTGTCAATAACGGCATCATTCTTCTTTTTTTCCACAAAGCAAAACGCCGATGGTCCCCTCAAACTTTATCGTCAGCAGTGCGAGGTTTAATTCGAAAATCTGCGACAGATTTGTACTTTGCCATTAATCTCTGATAATCCTCCAAAAGATGGACGAACAGAAAATGAACTTTTCCGTTGTGTCACGTACGGTTGCTGCAAAACGTACGTGTCAGTATTTGTTGGCCAAATTCGAAACTTGGAGGAATAGTTTTTGGGGGTAAATTACTGCTGACTACAACTGTTTGGGGTGTGAAAGATTTACACATTTAATCATTTGTGGCATGACAAACTGCAAGGAAATTTTGTGAAAGTAGAAGAGTCCAGAGACCGCCAATCTCTACTTGCCACTACAGTGTGCAATAGATAGATCATTACTTCGTTCTGCAACTTCTTCTGTGACCGTTCATGGAGGTCATCATATCTACTTCACCTCTGACGTAGCACCCGTCTCCGTCGGCATTGCACCTCTGATTATGGTGTTGATAGTGACTGGTGACCTCTAACGCTGCCCTGACACCTCCCAGTATCTAGAGATGGGGAGAAACTCGCAAGGACAACTATTCAAGTAGTGGAAGAGGGTGCATTTGGTAGGGTAATTCAAGTGTGCAAAATCCATGATGAATGTAGGTCTAAAGAGAGAAAGGTTGTCAAGAATACTGGGGGGAGGGAAGGAGAAATAAATAGATAAAAATACTTTAGAAACTTGAGAAATTCTAATTTACCTACTTTTTCTAGAAATTTAATTCATGGACAGAAACGTATTGCTCTGACTTTTGTGTTTTTTCTTTTCTACATGAGTTTCTCATGTAGAGAGCTAGCATTTTAGACCAAAATGTGATCCAGAAGTGACTATTTTACCACTGTGGAGGATGGATTGGATAATCACATACAATTTTCTCTCGTACAACATGCCATATTAAACTTAGACTGTGGCCCACACGGCTGATATTACTTAATGAAGAAATGTAAGTGACAACTATCTTCTTTCTTGTTAGCTACCTTGTATGTGTGTATTTCTCTTTATCTTTTCTTTAGTCATTAGATGCTCTTAATAAATCTATCAGTTCGGTCAATGAGACAGTCGAACGTCTCGATGCTGAATTCTTGCTATTGAAAGGAACAGACACTCCGGAAGGGATCCTCGCGTATTCTGAAGCTTTGGACCTTTTACAGAAAAACGTGACTTACCTGGTGAGTACAATAGCTGTCCTGTACGATGGCCTGTCTGTTGTGCTCCAGTGGTCGTTTCTCGTCACCATTGAGTACTTTTGAAGAGAAACCTGAAATTACAAGTTACTGAGATTAACTAATAATGAAAAGATGCATTAAATATTTAGGAAATTACTTGCCATCTTGTAATGTTTAGAAGAAAAAGTTTCAGTTGTTGAACAGACCTGCTACAGTCCTATGGCAGACTTATTTACCCAGCCAACATTTGTGTAGCTTATCAAAGTGATATGCCCAGAATATGTCTGGGCTACTATGGTGCATTCCTCGGAGGTGTCACTTGTAAACTTTCCTTGGAGAGGTAACATGTTGGTTCCAGTTTTTGTGCAGCTAAAGAATGAAACTGAATTGTGATTGCAAATGAAATTGTAAGTCTCCTACATGTGATTCATTTCAAGCTTTCAAACACTACAATATGCTTCTCGGATGTCTGCTAGCTGGTGTCCTGCCAAAAGTCTGTACAAAATAACATGTGCAGTACCAGAAGAGAGAGACAGATACCACCATAGGGCTTTTAGCTTATTCCATATTCCAGCTAGCTAGTGTGAGCTATTTTAATGGTGTGGCATCAATCAATCAATCTATCTATCTATCTATCTATCTATCTGTCTATCTGTCTATCTGTCTATCTGTCTATCTGTCTATCTGTCTATCTGTCTATCTGTCTATCTGTCTGTCTCTGTCTATCTGTCAATCTGTCTATCTGGCTGGCTGGCTGTCTGTCTGTCTGTCCTTGTATCTGTTCACAATTGTTCAAAATGCCTCTCCCTCTGTCATGCTTTCTTACATTTGCATGAAACTTGGACACAATGTTCCATAGGTGGTGGAATATTTGGTTATGAAAAAGTTTTGGTCCAAAGTCCCATGTGGGCCCTCCTACAGATTCTCTGGTACTCGTACAATGTTGATGGTTTGTCATAATGATACTCTGTTAGTGGTCTATCTTAGGTTGTACATGAATTTGTAGTGCCAGGGTTTTATTTGGGCCCTTTGCCCATTTGGTTAAGTACTGCAAAGGTTTTCTCCCTCTACTTTAAAGGTGCCGCTTTAAATGTCATGCAACATCTCAAATATCTGTATCATGCATGCATGATAAATGAGAAATGGGGCAATGGGTCAGATTTTGTCCTCTCTGAAACTCAATCTAGTGTGAGGTATACATGTAGGTATAGACATTAAAGGGTCAGTTTGAGTTATTCAGTTAGTCTTCCCAAACCTGTCAACTTTGTGTGTGTGTGTGTGTGTCAATTTTCCTATAGGGGTTCGACAGACAGATCGTTGTTCAAGCTAATATAGTCCCCATGTGGCCCAATGAACACTAATGAGCTAGTAGTTAATGATTTACATTGGTTTTGGAAAATTTGCAACCATTTTTCCACATTAGCACTAATTCATGTGCCCACAGCTAGTACGAACAAGGTAGAAAATGTATGCAAATTATACAGTCCTACAGATTCTTTTGTACATGCAACATGTCTGTGATTCAATATAATGATACTTCTGGTGGTTCCTTTGATTATGATAGGACATACATAATACTGATATGTAAATGGTACCTGAATGGTGTTCAGGTATGAGCCTCTGCACCATTGGTGCTCTAGTTTAACTTGTTATTCTTTGCATACAGGATGTTATGTCCTATGTGTATGGAGAAGCAATCTGTGATTGTTGTCCATAAAATAGGACAACCTACAAAATTACAGAACTGCAGTGAACTTTGGTTGTGTGTAGACTTGTAAGTTTGTCACTCATAAGGTACAAATCAAGTAAATTTGGAGGATAACATTTTTAACTAATTGTTGTTTACTGTATGATAATTCAGGGTTTTCTCTTTAACCCCCCTTTTTTTTTGTCATTGTCAGATGAGAGTGGTGCAAAAGGAGATATCTTCAGACGACGAGAATTCAGAGAATCTGACTGCCACCGATTCTGGTCCATCTGTCAACAGTACAGTCTGGCAGAATTCTGTAGAAAGTAGACTTAGTAACCTGGAGGTCACTTTCAGTCAAGTATGTGGGCTTGGACAATTTAAAAAAGAGGATATGTTTAAAAGACTTCGTGCCCGAAAAGTGAGGGCAGTGTTTGCTTCAATTTTATGGAGGATCCTCTCTAAAATCCTGGCACATCATGCACATGAAATGTACCCTTTATCTATGACACGCAATTAATATTCATATCCACAGAGAATATACCGCTCATGAGAGGAAGTGCCCTAAGTAGCTAATGACACCGCCCTCACTTTTGGGGCACATGTCCCTTAAACTTTCTGTGAAGTCTTCCTGTTAATGAGCTTTATGTATGCCCACTGCAAGTAGAAAGTGGAAAGACTGATCGGGAGTAGAGACTGGAAACGGAAAACTTTTTTTTTGTTTGGCAGAATGAATGAAACATTGTTTGGCAGAATGAAACATTTTCGGTGCATTTACGTACTGTGAATATGTGTCCCACTGTTATGGAAGTTGGAAATATAAAGTGTAGTTTCCGGGACTTGTATGGCAAGCAATTCTGTGTTCTCGTTAAGTTTCATGTCAAAATCATTTGTGAATGTATGTTTATGATTCATTTATAGGAACACTGCACAGAATAAAAAGTACAATCTTTCTCACAACCACTTATCCTTCCAGAAAAAATTGAATATGACATGAGTGGTAGATGCTTTGTAGGAAAGAAACTACCCACTTACAGTGCAGGTGGTTATGAAATTGGCAGTGGTGATGTTGATGGCAGTGATGTTGATGGTGATGTTCCTTGTGATGATGGTGGTGTTGGTTGTGATTTACGATGGTAATAATGATATTGGTATCTGTAATGGTGATAGTGGTTGTACAATTGATGTTGTTATGATAGTGGTAATTATGGTGTTGATATTAGTGATGGTGGTAGTGATGTTGCTTATGATTAAGGTGGCATTGATGGTGTTGTTGGTGGTGATGATGATATTGATAGCAGTGATGATGGTAGTGATGTTTGTTGTGATGTTGTTGGTATTGGTGATGTTGGTTATGATTTTGGTGGTATTGGTTAGGATATTGCAATCACTGATGGTGGTAGTAAAGTTGGTTGTGATAGTGATGATGATGCTGTTGATATTGGTGATGGTGATAGTGATGTTGCTTGTGACCAAGGTGGTATTGGTGGTCATGGTAAGGGAAGTGATGATGATACTGATAGCAGTGATGGTGATGTTGGTTGTGAAGTTTGGTTGTGGGGATGTTACTGATAGCAGTGATGGTAATGGTGGCGATGATGATGTTGATATCAGTGACAATGTGTTGATAATGATGTTGATTGTAATAGTTGTGGTATTGGTAGTGATAACATTTCTTGACATGATTGCTTCCTTGCAATGAACTCCATAGCATCCAACCGACCCATTCAGGTGAGGTATCACAGTTAGTTCAGTCCGGCTAAACCATTGGCTGTAAATATTTCCTTGATGAGGTTGCTGCCTTAACATGGCTCAGAATTTGTTTGGCTTCTCTACTGCCTATGAGACCTTTGATCTGATGAAAAACCTTACAGTGAAGCGATGGCATAGGTGGTGACATTCCTACTTTTTTTTTTTTCATGATGATTAAATGATGAGTTTGCAACTTTTGACAACATTGCAAGCTTTGTTGGGCTTACCAGTTCATGATCTGTGAATATTAGAAAATGAATATTTGTAAGGAGTGAAAATATAAGAGGTATTATAGTGTATTGTGGTATTTGGAGTTTTTCATCTCCGATACATCACAATGTAAAAGGTAACATGCCTTGTATTAACCCTCTAAGAAGTAAATCCTGGTTAAATATTTTGTTTTTCTTTTGTATGATTTTTTTTTTTTCATTGTCTCTTTAGCTAAATCCTGAAGATCTAAACAATAACCTTCTGAACAATGAAACAGCCCAAGGGTTTCAGACTATTCTGGAGCAAACCTACAATGTGTTCAGAGATGAAATCCACAATAGCCTTCAGGGGCTTGAGCAAGGCCAACAGCTACTTAATGAGAGTTTAGTTCAACATGACGTCCAGTTGACAGCCATGTCACAAAGACTTGATGTTTTGGAAAGTAAAGTCAGTGGTCTTCATAATGCAACTAATGAAACGATAAAGGGTAAGACATTTACATGATTGATTTTTTTTTGGGGGGGCTGGAGAGGGGTGGTATTGTGGTATTTTCTGATAATCGTGTGGATCTCGTTTTTTTTTTTTTTTAACTCCGTGTTTTGTTAGTTTTTCACGTTGTCGATATTCTCTCAGGATTTTCATGTAGTCTCGTGGAAATTGGTATTTGTAGATGTCAAGTGAACTTGATTGAGCATGACACCATGTGGTCTTGCCCATTCTGATATCGCTGCAAATTTCCTGTATGCATCGACAGCACAATGTTATTGATCTATCATACAGTCCAACCTTAAGTTATATATCATGCAGGTGTGTATGTATTTAGTGATATCGGTAATGTCGTATGGATTTTGGATAATTTTACATCCAATTTGAAAGCAGAGTAACTCATATCACCCAGCATACACAGGGGCCGATTGTTTTGATCACACGTTTGGAAGAATTTTAGACAGCCTGTGGGGTTGGGGGGGACTAGTTGTAAGTGGTTGGGAGAATTGGAACCGTCTTGGTTCTATGAGTGTCTGTCTTTGACATGTCATGTTGGTTTTGTAAGGACCATTGTGTTGTTAGCATGACATGATAGAATTGTGATGTTATGTTGTGTGTACATTACACAGTATCATCAGCGTGTCATGTGGGTTTCTTACGACTGATATCAGTGTGACCTGCTTTGGGTTTGCTTTGATCTGAGAGTTCCACATGCCCATAAAAAAAAAGTCCCTACCAGTTTGACGACACTCATCGATTCGGAGAGGAAATCGCGAAGACCAGGTGGAGAATTTTCCATCCATAAAGTATATCGATATCAAGAAACTGCCTAAATGTCGCAGAATAATTTTGCTATCCATGTAAGAGGTGTCTTTATTTTGACCTCATGTTACTAAGGAATACACAGTTAACATCATCAGGTAAAGAGGTGTAATCCACTGCATCAATATTCTTTGACGTGAAATAAAATTTAAGGCATACTGGTCAGCTTTCTTAACTCAAAACCTTAAAGGACGTGTGACATGCTTCCAAAAAAGAGCTTCCTTCATGCAAACATTACAAAGTAAAACCCTCAGTGAAAATCCATTGGAATTTTTTTTATATCTATTACCGTTTTTGAGATATGACTTTTCAAAGTTTGAAGAAAATGCAAAACAGATGATGTGGAGTGTTGCACAGTGTCAGTTTTTCTTTTGTTAACCCTATATATTTTGCCTCTTAATTACTTAATTACTGAGTTTCATATTGGTGCGTGATATCGATATTTTTGAAGGAAAAAACACATGCTTCAAAAATAAAACCCTCTGGGCATATAAAATTCTCAAATGACCTTGAAATAAAGGTTACATAAACAAAGGATTAACATAAGACATATCCTGGGAGTCCCTCTCCTGACATCACAAATTTGCATATTTAGCCAATGTTTATTCATGACACAGCTGTGAGACACTAATTTGCCTGTAAATTTGTCAATTTGTGACGGATTTTGACGCAGTTTGTGGCTATTTTCAACATTTTGAATGCCTAATGCACCCAATACCTCAAAATGTCATTTTCATGTCACCAGACCTTTAAGTAAACCCCACAATGACTCCCCCAAAATTGTCTTCACAAAAGATACATACAATTTCCATAGTTTGAAGCAACCTCTTTGCGATATGCCATGGTATGGATGTGTAGCCATTAACTCAATGACAGATTTCCGTAAGTCTCAAATTTTTTACTCAGCAAAAATTCACCACATTTTTGTTTAATGGGTGAATGCATATAGCTCCTTTGAACCAATATTCGTGGTTATATGGCCAAGTGATAACGTAACGGGACATTTTTTCACCTAACACTCGTAGAAGCTAGTCGTGGTTTGGATCTGTCTTTACCATGACAAGTCAACCTGGCAACCAGTCTGTTTCCAACTCAGGTGAAACTAAAAGGCACACTGCACGTGAAATATTAAGTACTTTGCGTAAAATTTAGAGTAATGCTTTGATATTTGTGTATGTATGCTGTCAGGAAAGTCAAACGGATACATGATTTGTTTGAAGTGATTTCATTGTCATGTCTTATCATTTCATGTTACAGGAATGTCAGTGAGACACTTTTGTTTGCAGAGTAGTGGTCCAGTGTTGTTGTTGTTTACAGGTAGAGTGTCAAGAAAGTCAAATGGATGTAGGTTTTTGTGAATGTGATGTCTTTGTAATGTCATTTCATTTGATGTGCAAGGGATATCATTGTTACCCTTTTGAGTTTTGTGCAGAGTGGTAGTTTGATATTATGTAGTTTATATCCTGTCAAGGAAGTCAAGTGGATGTAGATTTGTGTGATGTTATCTCATGTTTATGTGAAAGGATGTCAATGCAACACTACAGTATGTATATGTGGGTGTTGAGTAATGCTGTGATGTGGGGTTTGTACATAGTAGGGGATGTCAGTTGAATGCAGATTTTTTTTCCCTTGATGAATATGTAGTGATTTAATCAACCACTAAGATTGATATCAGTCTGATGCCGTGATTCTTACGCTAAAGGAGGGGCGCTCTCAAGCGTTTGGCTCACAAAAAATGATTGTGTGCAGTTTTTGTCTTCTATACAGTGTCAGTGTTTTCTGACTTTGTACTCAGTGATGTTTTCAGTGGTTTGCTAAACATTCCCCACTGATTCTTCTGAAAGACACCCCTCTCTTTGCCATTTTGATTTCTCTTCAGTTACTGATGTAGTTGCTATGTAAATCTTGACTCTTAATCTGTCTGTAGGGATGTGTTGTCTTTATATTTTCAGAATCAGTCCTGGTGAGTACGGTTCATGGAGCAATTAATGTCTTCTTATCCCTTGGGAGGAAGGTCATCAAAGTGATTCTGAATTTCAAAAGAATTGCACCACCACCTGGAATCCCAGGTGTTGGTTGTTAGATCCCTGCAAAGAAGGATCTCATCTACTCCAATATGTAATCTTTTGTGTACTTTATTGACATCCTTGCTTAAATGGTGGTGGCATCCTTTATCATTTTAAGGAAGGAGTAAGGAGGACTGCAAATGTCTAAGTCAGCAATTAATACATTCAGTTCCCTTTCAAATGGAAGCCATTCAATTGCCTTCTCCAAAATGATCATGCAACTTTCCAGATGCTGACAATCAGTTTTTACTCGGTACATTAAAATCTCTCTCCCTGTCATAGAAAAAGCCCTTTATTGCCTGTGCACCTTACCCCCTGTCATACCTGCGTATGCTCCTGCTAACACCGCTTTGTTGCTTTATATATATATATCGGTGAAGGTATCATTTTAATCCTGGGGAGACTTTTTTATCGTTCTTTCACCCTTCATATAGATGGCACAACCCCAGACACCGGGAGACATCCAGTCACTCCGTCGCCTGCTGCCAAACCTGTGGAACCTCCGACCACCAGGGAGAGTGCCCCTGCCAGACCCTCTACCAAACCCTCTAGCAAACCCTCTGCCAAACCCTCTACCAAACCTACCAGTGTCATTACAGAGAGACCAGATCAGGGGGTGAACAAAATCCAGCCAGAGGATGGAGTCACAGATCAAACTGCAACAACCACAGGTCTTCCAACCGAACCCTAAATTTTGAAAGTTATCATTTTTCATTTCAAATCATACAGATTCATGCTTCCAGGTGGAAGCGTGCTCTAATTTATTTTTTGCCACATTCTTTGCCAGGATATTATCACCTGTAGCATTTGTTAAGCTACTAGTAATCATTTCATGTAAGAGAAATTTTTCAAGTTCAAATAGAATCAAGGGTTTGGGTTTCAAAGAGGCTTTGAAGGGCAAAGAGTCTGCTGATTTTTTTTTTTTCATTATGATCATTCATATTTTTATGAGTGTGTTAAAGTACATTTGTCCAAAGAATAGAGGACAATGGGAAAACAAAACTTGAAAACAAAAGAGTTGACCAAAATGTTTGAGAATTAAAAAAAAAGGAAAAAAAATGTTTTTGTTCAACTACAGGCCTTTAGCCCAAATCCTTTTGTGGGATACCTTAAATAGTTTAAAAAAAGAAAAAAAAAACAGTTTTGTATTAGTGAACTACATTTGCTTGTCAAAGTCCCTTTCAGATCAGTTTCAGATTAAAATCCTTTGAAACCAGATGAGACATTTCATGTCTGATGACTTAGGAAACCAACGTTCCATCCTCGGCCATCTCTGCCGTCAGCGCTCACAATGATTCACTTCAAATTTCGTCATTCATTCTTTCTTTCACCTCATCACAAAGGGTTTAATATCGGTAAATCTTTTCCTGTTTGTATAAAAGCAAACTTTGCTATTGAAGATGCCAATCCTGTCATATGTTTGTACGTTTGTTAGATTAGCATCAAGCAGTGTCAGGAAAGACTGAAATCACCTGTGTGCTGAAATGGCATCATTACTGATTTTATCTTGGGATGTCTCAAACAAATTTATTCAGTAGGGAAGCAAGTTAGTTATATTAAGTTAAAACAAGGTTACATTGCAATTGAGTACTTGTTTGTAAAATAAAAATAACCTGAATGCTAATCACCAGGATGAGGGTGAGACCAAGATTGTAAGGAGGGTCAGGCATTTTGATGCAAATTATCAAGCCAAGTTTATGTAAAGGACAGTGTGCAACACTGATTAAGACCTTAATGATTTCATCATTTGGAAAGATCCAAGTGAGCTTCGTGGCTATCTTAGAATCGATCAAATCTACCTCAGCTTCTTTGTGCATTTGGTCCCTTACATCATCAGTGGGGGACACGAGGGTCCGGTGAGACAGGATCTGTCTCAGTTTGAATATGTGAATGGAATTGACTATGGAGGTTAAAGGGCTATGATATTTAATAGCCAGATGATGCAAAGAAGTCTTACCATCTTTTACGTCAAGCAATTTTCTCGCATCAGGATCGGTTTTAAGTTTGCTCACAGAAGCGGATGTGAAAAAGTGATGAACATGAAATTGGTGCAAAATTTCAAACCGTCCTATACTCTCCATCACTAAAGGATATACACGGCTCTTTTTGAATCGATCTAATCAATTAGGCACAGAGGCACCTTCTTTCTTTGTAGCTGTGTGTATATCAGCATATTTTTCACTTATCCATTCATCTGAGTCTTTGAAAAAAAAAAATTCCTTGTTGTCATGGCTGAAGTCGTCGCTTCTCGTTTACATATGATCTTCATCGTCGTCTGCCATGTCACATGTGCAGTATGTATCCCAGCAACGCCAGCTGCATGCATTGCTCATGTCCTTCTGCATGTGTTTCACATGTCCTGCTGCATGTATCTCACATGTCCTACAGTATGTATCTGGCATCCACAGATGCATGCATCTCACATGCCTCCCTGTTTCTATGTCATGTTTCACTCTATTTATCACGTTTGTCACATGTTACGTGCATGTATTCCACATCATACCTGCTTGTATCCATCTTCCATACGTGGAATGGAGTCAATACTCATTAATTCATTCTTCGTCTTGACTCTGAACGTTTCCCTTTGTGACATGTACATGATGCTACCATCTTCATCTGCATGAACGTGATCCGTGGCAGCACAAATGGTCTCATGGGAAAACTGAGAAACTTGGGAAAAGTTTGCAAAGTCTAACCTGGTAGCTGTGCGCTCATTTGTTGCTTCTGAGTGTTTTCTCCAACAGAACGTCCCTGATCAAACTTCATGGATCAAATGACATGACGTATTTCTTACATTTAGTGTGCCAACACACAGCTTATACACCAACCAGTTTGAGAATTTTAGCAGTCTGCTTCTTTCCTTTATGTTTTCTAATTTCGTTTTCAGTGCATTTTTTGCAGTGTTCGTCACTTACGTTCAGTTTTCTGTTATGTTGTTGTCCTGTTTCACGACACCTTTTGCAGAGTTAGAACTCCAGAGTGAGTTACTGGCGCTGACTGGCAGCTCAAGATCCATGCGGAGCACGTTCATAGAGGACATTACCACTAAGATCCAAAACACTCTGACTGTGAGTGAAGAGGAGGTGGTTGCCACCTCCTTGCTGACATTAAATGAAACTGAATTCCAAACAGAGATGCATGAGGGAGCAACCACCTCACAAAGCATGCAGTACTCTTCCACAGATTCTGTCCGGCTTGAGCAAGCGACCAACAAACAGTCTCCTTCCCAGATCTCTGTATCTAAAACTACCTTGGGCGTTTCACCTACCACCAAATCTTTGCCTGTGCTTACTATTAGAGGCATTCGCACGTACAGTGGTTAGTATCTTTAGTTATTATGTTGACTATCACACCAAAAGTAATTTCGATACTGCTGCATTGATATTTTTCAAACTTGACTGTCACATCCTACAAAAATCAAGATTACAGTTGTCTGCAGTTGAGGAGACTTAACGTTTTTCTTCGTTGCGATTCTTTTTTGATTCCTTGTTGAAGGCAGGCAAGGAATAGTAAATTTTCTCTTCATTTCTCATTTCAATTTTATAGTCTTATTGTTTCCTGTTATTTATTATTCTTTCCACCCTGTCTTCCTGTTTTGTAGCAGCTAATCTTCTTTGCACCTAATCCCAAAACTATTGAAAGAAAAATATTATAGACCAAAAGTTGTAAATCTTAATATATCAGAAGAAAGCTGGCTGATAGAAAATGTCAAATTTGTGGTAACTTTAGAGGAACACAGTATAATCTTGTCATGTAGACCTATTTTGGGTATCCAGCATCATGTGTGTTTTGCCCTGTCAGTGTTCCAATGTGTTATCCATTAACATGTAACCTGAAATAGTTGTAGTGGAACAACATATCAATCACCTTTTCGTCTGTTTTGCCCTGCATTTTAATCCGCTAATATTTTTCGTGCAAAGTTTTTCTTTTATGCATTTTTTTTTTTATTTGCATGCCTTTCATCTGCATGAGTGTCCTTTCTTTTTAACCCTCTGCTGATAAATCACAGACTTGGCTCAAAACTTTCTCAAATGGGACAGAAACAGAAACGAGAAGTTGTCGTACGCAGAGTTTTCACGCATCAAGTCTGTCCGTGATCAACGTTTAACTCATGACACCTTCCTCTCCTACGATAATGACCATGACTCAAATTTGAACAAGAACGAAATGCGATTGGCTATGCACTTGTAGCTTGCAACACTCTGAGAGATGGAATTGCATCACTGAGTGCATTTACGATGGCATGCATTTGACTCACATTCTGTGGTTTTTCAGGGTCATGCACTCTGGGGATATTGTGCCATCATTAGCATGAACAGCACCAACAGACTGATCATTCATGTGTAAGTAAATATGAATTGAAACCTACAAAATAATGTTTTGTCAACGTGTTTTGTCAATGATTCCAAGGTGCTTTTTTTATTTTTGTTTTCCGAGAAGATGCACACTTGTCCTAGAAGCCATTTGCTTATCAAGGGTTGCTGTGCTCGTGAGGTTAAGAGGGATTTCTTCATCAAAAAAAGAGAGGTGAATGTCTGGAATGGATTGCCATTTAGTAGCCAACAATTGACCTAGTGTCAATGCCTTGAGGAGATTCTCTAGTGATAAGTGTCACTAAAGATTTTGTAAGTGGGGATTATGTGAGCCTTCAATAGCCTCTCTTCCCTCTTAGCTTAATGAATCTTTCGTGTGGAACACTGGTGATGAATCTGGTTCATTTTTAGTAAATATTCTGCTTGATCTTTGCCAGAAACATTGGATGAAGGTTGCGTTTTTTTGCATGTGCACTCTGCAAGAGGATTTTCTTTTCAACATTTATTATATTTTTTTTTGAGGGTTAAGTATACATTGTTCTAAATTGGATCACCTAATTCACCGGTGGCAAGCTTTCGATGCACTGCGCCAACTGTACTTAATGCTCCTGTATTCCTACTTTGTGAATGCATCAGGTACCAATACAGAGTTTATATATTCTTTCACAAGAGATTAATTTTTACCGATTCAACATTGTGGAAGCGATCCCATCAATTGTGCCAATGTAGCTGCTAAAGGAGGTGTCTAACGTTATCTACCAGTAAGCCAGTTCAGAGTTGTAACTGCACATGTGCGTTCTATGAAGGTCATAGGTCACAGGGGCACTGAACACCGTAACCGGTCATTGTACTGTGATACCGCCTGTTACATACTGATTCGTATGGGAGGATTTTCTTAGAAATCTATTCGCATTTTGTTAAGTTTATTGAGTTCTTGGGTGATCTGAAGAAAGACTGATACAGTCAGTCTCGGATGCAGACCTAAGCTGTCTTTGGGGCGGATTGAGAAGCAATAATATGAATAACATAACAAAAGACAGATTTCTAGCAACTTATCGTTAGACCTTGGCCTCGTTAGGAAACCAGTTTGCTAGAGTCTATAAGGATTACAGCGACAGTTCTTACTTTTATCAAACACAGACAGTTTAGTTAGCCTAACTTTAACAAAGCTTGCAATTTAGTGAGCAGTGTCGCATGTTCGTGAAGTCCCAATTTGGCTACCCCAGATTAAGTTAATCCTGAACCAGCCCTTGAACAGGTCTGTGTGTTGCGTTGCATGGCCTAAGATCTTTATACACTCCGCATCACAGCCCTCGTCATGCTAACACAACTTTTTAACCCATTAGCCTACCCTCACCAGAGTCCTTCTTTACTCACGTTCACAAACAGTTCGGTTTTCACCAAACTTTACACAAATATCTTTCACCTTTCTGCATAAGCTTTTTACCACAATATCACGAGGAAGTGGATGAATTTTGACCCGAAAAACTGAACGTAACTCTACCTCAGCACATGTCTGTACGCCATATTTGCAAGCCTCGGAGAGAATGAATTAGGGGTTCTGAATTTTTCTGTTTTGTGCTTTGAATGGTCACCAAAAACAGTTTGTTGAGTAGACTTATACTTAGATGTACTTCTGTATCTTTTAGTTGCAATGAAAGTACTGTGACTCTTTTTCGCTTATTTTAGGGTAACTTGTAGCAAAGCTTAAATGGGTTAAGATTTTGTGTTTGCTCATACAAGCCTGTGGTGTGGAGTGTAACGTAACGCACAGCCAGGACTAATCCTAAAGTGACCTACCCTACATTACAATAACATGACGATAATTACAGCAATCTATTTTCTACGTTATCTAAATAGCCAGCTAAATAATCAAAATACATGCGTAACCGCCATTTTTTTCGCTGATTTTTATCATTCCCATTCGTTGTCAACACTTAACACTTTGTCTCAAACATTCAAAATTGCAAAATATAGGCAGTGGAGTTCTCTTCTTGTGCATCTATGGCCTACTGCCTCTGGTATGTCCCTGAGAACAGTGGCAAACACAAACGTGACCAGCTCATATCCTTATTGAACCAATTGAGGTTTCAAACGTTACTTCAGTCTCTCGACTTTTTTCTAATCAGAATTCTGTAACACGTGGAGTCTCCATTCAGTATTTTATAGCGTAATGTCGTGCAAAACTTGTAATAATGGTACAAGGTGTAAGCCAAACAGTGTATGCACTTGCCATAAGCTTACCACGGAAGTATGTGTCTCCAAAGTGTGCTTTCAACACGACATACACAGGCCATACCCTCTTGATCTTCGACCTATAATGCACCATTGTAACTCTGGACTTGGTTCATTATGGTGTGAGGTGAAGAGAGAGGTCACACCACCCCTCCCCCTCCCCCTCCATTCTATTATTGTCCAGGTACACCATTTTTAATACTGCAGTGAATCCTCAAGTAGCCTGGTGGGTGATCCTTCATAACATGCAGTCCATTGACTTAAAACAACGCTCTGTGGGAATTCCACAGGGATGCTTCCTCCTCAGGGTTATGGAAGACAAATTGGTCATTGTATCAAACTAGAGGAGAGAATGGATGTAAAACAGGAAAAAATTGAAACGTAAATAAACATTAATGAATAAGTAAAACTTCCTGGAATCATTTCGACTATCATTTTCAGTCTAGTGGTGGTACACTTCAACTGCTGCAACTGCTTGTAATAGTTTTGAATTAAAATATTTTTAAATTATCCTCTTTGTGTCAAGTTTAATAAGGTTTGACTTTGTGGTTGCTTTATTTTTGCAAGGATGTAACTTGTATTAACTTTTTAAGTTAACAGTAGAAAGTATGTTTAAAGTAGATTACAGTATATATATATATATATATATATATATATATATATATATATATATATATATATATATATATAGCATCCCTTGTTGGTTTTAACCAAGAAAAAGTATAATAAAAGTAGTCAAAACTGTGAGGTGTCAAAAAATGCAATTAGAAAACCATTTGTACAAAGTAAACATTAAATATTTCAGCAAATAGATACAGTTTGACTTAAAACCTATTTTGCAAAATGTGTAGTATCTGTACTGTTTTGTTGGATATGTCTGCCATTTTTTGAGTTTTTGAAGAAATGAAAAGGGGATTTTGTGTCAGATTTTCTGTACAGTTGAGACTTGTACAATTGTAGTATATCAATTTTGGAGAGATACGCATATTCATTATTTATTTTTCAAATACAGAAACCATCCATGTTTTGACCCTCTTTTAACTCACAATCGTCTTGATGATGTCGCATCTAGTCTTTTGAATTTTTTTTGAAATTAATATGGTGCATCACCATCTCTCAGAGAGAGCGTGCCACTTCAGTTCATCAAATTATTCATCGTTCATTGAATGGTTGATTAATTTGTCATAATTCAATGGATTGACTTTTGATCTCCTACCATTCAAAGTGCTGGTCACTGTCATTTTGTGATGCTCTGTTTTTTTCACTGGTAGAGCAGGTGTGTGAAATGTATACTTAATTGTTCATGAAGTATTAGCTTAGTATTAATAGCTAATCTGACGTTGTCTGTGCCAGGTGATGTTGTCACAGATTCATGCATGTAAGCGGAAGTGTCAGCCATCACCTGTAACATCAGTATTCCAGAAGAGTCCGCTTTTCAAATAGATGCGATGGAGAGAAACGTTAGCTGTTTGCTGCCATTAATGGTACAGAGTACAATATGGCAAGTAGACCTCCTACTAGATCACAGGTAGATGTGATTATCCATGAGTACCATCCACCACAACAAAATTTGCATATAATATCTACTACAGATAGTAATGACAGTTTAATACGTATGATATTCATTGCATAATGTAATAGTCTTGCATGTAGTAACTATTTTGCATTTTTGTTATTCGCTAAAGGTGTTTAAATAGTAGTCATCATCTACCACTAGACGTTTGTTAGGTAAATGTTAATTTTATCCACTGCGGCATGTGGTTGATACATCCCCTGAAATAAATTAACCAGTTTTGTATGTCAGGCTATAATAATCACAGATTTGCACATACTTGTACTTAATAAATCTACTTGTTCATATCACAGATCGTCATGTATTGTAAATGTATTATATCAGAGAGAGAGAGTTAGTGATTGACTGTGTAAATGTACTTGTATCTATTCACTGCCATCAAACGTACCTAGAATTTTATCAGGAGCTACTTTTTCTACATTCTGAATTGATATTGATCAAATTTGGCTCGTTTCTGATGTTATGAAATATAAGTGAAAAAAAGAAAAAGCAATGGCCTAGCAAATTTGCTGAACTGTGCAGGATTGTGGCTAGAGCCACTTGGCTGATAAAAAAAAAAAAACTTTTAGTACCACTGTTTCCTTGTGTGATGATTGGCTGTCAATGCAAAGCTGTATATTGCATATTCAGTGTGGGTTGCATATTCAATTGACGGTATTGACATTTAGTATGTTCTTGTTTTAAGTGGTGGTTTAGTTTTCAATCATTGTTAGCTGGGGGTCATAAAATAGTGTACAATCCCCAACCATAAGCTTCTAGAATCTAGTAACGTCTTCAATGTATTTTGTTGAAATAACACATTTCTCATAGAATCTATAGTATATTTGGTTAGGACTTTGAAGGTGAATTGAATTTTTGAAATTTGTAAAATGCCATAGATTGTTTATGCATCTTTCAGAACATGTAAGTCCCATCCATCAGGACATAACCAATCAAGTCAATCCTTTCAAAGATTGGTCTATGAATATTGAAAAGAGCATTCGCAGTGATTCGGTGAGTCTTTTGAGGTTGCCAGAGGGTTGGCCAAGAAGGAACTTCTGTTTCTTGATTGTGAGTCTATGCTTTTTGAAAGCGGCACATCGAGGTGATAACGATAAGTTTGTGAGGATACTGGAGGACCCAACCACATGACAATGCCGTTAATTAACGTGCAGTAGTTACTCCAGTTCCACATCCAAGAAAAATGAAAAACTATCAAAAGTTTTGAATTTTTTACCATGGCTCACACTGGCTGCCGTGTGCATATGACTAGTATTAACATAAAAAATGTCACATTGAGGACAATCAAAAATCCAAATTGAATTGTAAGTTTCTCAATTTGGACACAACCCACAGGGATCCTTTAAAATTTGGACATGGTCATTAGTATATGAAAGAAACATGGGAAAAAAGTGTATTTCAAGAAACATCTCAGGACAGCCTCTGAAAAATCACCTTTTTAGAGAATGGTTTCAGTCAGAACTTTTTTCCTTTGTGAGCTTGACTTCCAAAATTTGTCAGCAAGCAGTTTGTGTAACTCTTGTCCTGTAGACAAGAAAATTTTGGGAGTGTCTGTCTTTACTTAACCACACAATTTGAATTGCTAACAGTTTCAGTCGCTTTTGGACACCAGTGAAGTTTGCAACAGAAAAGTTCTGAAGGAAATGCTTTCCATCTGACTACCCTTTTTAAAAAAGTTCTCAGAATTATCAACATTTTTTGTTAATTTGTGATTTCTATCATTTGGACTTTTATATTTGTTCCTGTGGTACTACCATTAGGGAGCCTAGTATTTAAAAGTGCTTGATACTTTAAGGGTTTTGTCTCATTTTTTTTGCTAACTTTTGTACTTCATTATAGCTTTCATTGATTGTTTTGTTATATGCAACTTAAATTGGACTAATGTATCCAGCCTGTAGTCATCAATTCTTGCAAAAGCTGTCTCAAATTTGCGAAGTGAAATTCCAAAGTAAATTTTTGAATTACACTAACATAAAAAAGTCAGCAGTTTAATGAGCAGTGAGTTTATGGGTTTACGTATGATGAAATTTTTGTATTAAGTATGATTGGCCTCTAGTCTTCCTTACGAGGCCTTTGGAAGTTGCAGCCTACAGTCCTTTTATCTTGTGTTTTTTTTGTTTTTTTTTTGTCGTCTGTGGCAGGAAAACAAAAGTCATGAATCTTGAGTAATCTTGAAACAAAATGCAGTGATTTGTAAATAATTATTTGAGGATACTAACACTTGAAAAGAACTTTTGCTACTAATGAGTTTGTAAATGATAGTGAAAGTTGTATATTAAAAATCTTTCAAGAATGGACTAAAAGAAAAAAATTATTCAGATGTCTTGTATCATCTTTTGTTTCTCTTTCGTTCAGCATGTAGTCAACACCAGAGGAAGAAAACAAACTCCATGAACAAAATCTGTAGCAGGACAAAAATTTAACTCTAATCTCTGGTTTCTTGTGTTTATAGCAAAGGAACCTGTGCATTCAAGTCCTGTGTGTGACCTGATAACTCAACAGTCAAATGCTCAGATTTTCTCAAACTTGGTGTATATGTGTATCAAGTAGATGTGCCTTATCGTTTTTGGTGCTCATGTCTTGCATATTAATGAGTGAGCAGGGCCCATATGGGCCATTGTACAAACTAATGCAAAGTGCTCCTTTTCATTATATACTGTACATCTGAGTCAGGAATCACCATTCCCTTGGGCTTTTGTCTGTGGGCCCCAAATCTCTTTTAATTCGTAATGTGTGATGATAAAAAAAAAGGTGAAAAATATGTTTAAGTGGTTTGTAGGTGAGGGTTGCAGTAGCTGGGGGGGGGGGGGAGGAGCTTGGACGATGGGATGAGCTATTAACAGGTGGTTCCCCGACCTTCATGGTAGTACTTCCATGACACCACTTATCACTTACAATAAACAACTGTACAAAGTTTTTCTATTACACATGGAAATGTCCTAGTATACATTTAAGGGAAGGACTGGAAAGTGTCACCAAGGCCATACACTGTGTCACTCATGTATCCAATTAACTCCTAAATCCTACAGAGAGGTGATGAAATATCAGAAGTACATAAGGACAACAGTTAATCAAATCTAACTAGGGCAAGGAGGCTAAAAGATATTGTGTAGTGATTTGCCTTTTAGACGAAGTCACTCATCCCCAAGCTGCATTTTTGGCTGGTGGAAAGCAAAATTCTGAACTGGTTGTGCTCTTTGATTGACAGCAAATACAGAAGATACAGAGTAGCTCTTATTACAGAGCCTATACAGGGGCCCATTGTTTTGATTGCATATGTGAAGGAATTTCGGACAGGCTGTGGGAAGGACTAGATGTTAGCGGTTGCGAGAATTGGATCTGTTTGGGGTGATGAGTCTCTGTCTTTTAATAGGCAATGGAGAAAAACTAAAAACTTTGGTGATGGTAACTCCATTTTGAATTTGAGCACCTTTGCAGTTAAAGGCAAAATTCTGTAAATGGTTTGAGGACATTACCTCCCATAGGATGGTGATCAATAACATATGTGCCCCCCTTACAAAAAAAATGGCAATGGGTCTGACATCTATAGACACAAAAATAATGAATAGTATTGCAAAACCCTTTTTTCACATAATGTATTTGCGTATGTCGGCCCCTGTTCCCGTGGATGTACGTTATACACAATTAAAAATAAATCCCAAGGTACTGTTAGCATGTATTTTAAAGTTAGGAATTAAAGAGAGATATTGCACACTGCTTCTTTGCAAGATAAAAGCAAAAATGATAGAAGTGCATATTATACCAAAAACTGAAAACATCTATGCAACAGGCAAGGTCACAGCCTCGCAGACTCCACATGCAATGGCTGACCATTTGAAATTGCGGAGACACATACATTCGGTTTCTTCTCGGTGTCTTCACTTGAAAGGTGACGACAGCAAGTCGAACCTCAACAAGAAATGCATCCTATTTACCTATCTACAACTACAATAAGAACACAAATACTACTCCCAGCGGAACTGACACGGACTGCATAAAGAAATGGATAAAATGCACAATAGAATCCACCAAAGGACCAATTGTCAATTGCACAGTTTCTTGTAGTTCCAACCAAATAATGCCATACTGAAAATACTCCATCGGTTTTGAAAACATTGCCAGTTGCCTTAGTAATGTGTGCTAGTTGCCTCATAGAAATGCCTGTCATTCCTTATTGTAATATGCCATAGTTTCTAAAAAATTTGAAATACTAAGGTGGCAATGCTTTGTGATTTTTGTTTCAAATATAGGTCAACTTGCTGATCAAATCTCTTCACTTTGAGCAACACTTGGAGCCAGACCTGAGTAGTAAATATCAATGCACAGCAGTCATCATGCATTGCAAGGTCTTTGCTGGATTAGCACATGTCTGTAAAGTCAAGCAAAAGTTGCCGCCTGCACTAGCTGGATTTCTAATTGTGTTTATCTGTTACAATCTCGACAATTGCGACAAACCCATCCTCGGAAATACCAAAATCTGGGACTAATCGACACTACAGAACTGTCATCTCTTGATTGGAATTACAATACATGCACTGACATTTCTGTTTGAAAAGGTACAACAACAGCTGAAATATGCAACATAGTTCAAATCAGCACTCCCAACATACAAGTACAAAAGTGATCGTGAGTTAACATTATCTCATTGCTGTAGCCATTTGGTTCAAAACTATGTGCCAGAAATCCCAACACTGGCCACCATTGTTTGGTAGACAATGAATGCAGTACATGGTTAAGTTAATGTTCCTCAATGTCTTGGAGTTGTCACTAGATGAAGGTAAATGCATTAGAAAAATTTTTCATGAAAGTTTTTTAGCTCCCTTATGTAAAATGTAAGTTTTGTGGCTTACAAAGTCATGCGATGAATAAGAACATATGAAGATAGTTAAAGAACAATTGAAATTATTGTTGAAACATTGGAGATAATTTCATGCTGCCACATACAAGATTTAAAAAAAAAAGTCTTGCTACACTACCTTTGCTTCAAAGTCTAAAAAAGTGCATAAATTGATTACATAATATAAATGCAAGTGATACATAAATGATATTGATTTCAGCACAAAGTCCTTCAAAATATTTTTTATCGTTATTTATACTCCAATCTGTTTATACTTTTGAATGATCATTAACTAGCCAATGTCACCGAGTTGAATTAAAATATTAAGCCATCATAAAAACTTGGAGTTGTGAGTAAAAATTGAAACAGTATAAAATAGAATTCCCAAAAGATATATATTTGCATTAAGGATATAATTTGTGTTAATCTGACTCATCAGGCATAACGATTAAATGAAAAACATTGATGATATTGCTTGGAAGTTGAAGTTGTTAGGTTGAGTGTTTAATGATTATTTGGCAAAGGCACATTCCAGATCAATCAACACTTCACCAAATCATAATGAATCAAAGCTACCAAAATCCTGTTTTCACATTAACTTAGAAAACCTTCTCACCTTCTCAATCTGTCTATGGGCATGACAAATAAAGATCCCTTGTCATTTATATGAAATAAGCTGAAGACAACCTTGGTAGTTGATGTCTAATCGACCTACTGCAATGAGGCTTCCAACATGATACACTACACTTAACCTTTGTCTTAGTGTGGTATGAAAATATGATTTTAAGCTGCTTCAATTCAGCATGAAATAGGAAGAACCAACTGTCATTTTGAGTTGCACAATTCTTTCTGAGTACTTTATATACCTGCAGAAAAGTAAATGCTGTATTAAAAATGGCAATACGATTCTGTACAAAAATTATACAAAGATGTAAAACTTACTTAAAAGAAAAATGATTCAGAATTAAGATTAAAATTCACTTTAAAGCTGACCACCATTGGCTTACCGTAAGATAAGACTTTTGTTTCAGCGAGGCAAGGAAAACACTTTTTCTTTTTGTTGCATGACAAACTGCACGCCTGAAGTAATTTGTTACTTCCCTTACTGTCACTACAAACTGCGAGCCCGAGAGAAGCTGTTTCTCTACAGTCACCACAAACTGCCAGCTTGCAGTGATTTGTTTCTTTCTTTACAATCATGCAGAGAGTATACATCCACAATTTCTCTGTCAAAAGAATGTAGAGTGAAGTGCAGCATCAGATGAAAAGCTGGTACTCAACTTAATCACAATTTACATTATGATTTTCTTACTTTGTTATCCAAGGAGCACCACTGAGTATTTATGAAACCCTTCGGTGAATGCTTGAACAGGAACTGAGTTAACTTCAAATGATTTGCGCACAGACGATGAAGGCAGCTGAGCGACTTAGCTACATGATGAATAAAAACACAATGAGCAGATAAATACATATTCACTACTTTGGATGAGGTTGACTTGATCAAAAAAGCTGAAATCAAGCTAACCCTTTCTCTTTTACCTTTGAAGAGTTAGTTTTGTGTAGGACTAAAAAGAAACAAAAAACAACACTGTAACTGTCAGCCTCAGGTATTGAACTAGCATTGGTGACGTCATAAATTACATTTGGAAATGGACAACCTAGGCCTGCCCGAACCTCCGTCAGTGTCTTGCGCTCTGACAGATTTTGTCATACACTTCTGGGAAGGCCTCTGTGCAGTGCAGTTCTTCACGCAGTTTGTCGTAGAGAGAATGGTCAAACATGGTCCGGAATTCTTCTCTGGTCATGAAGCAGTCCGCATACAGCATCTGAAATCTACATTTGGCAAAGTAGGAGAAGACCAGAAGCATGGGTTGGGAGTATCTGATAAATGTATGCAGTTTGATGCATGTGCTTTAAACCTGATTGACTTATCTGTTACATGTGTCATACCCACATTTCTAAACAGCACCACCACTTAAGGAAACTGCTAGACTGTCAATGGTCCCATACTGAGTAGACGAAAATGTGAAGCAGGAAAACCCACGGCATAATAAAAGTCTCGTTGCAATGGGCTTTACAATGATGGACTTATGTCATGCAAAAGGTCCCATCTGAAGCAACAAGAATGGCATTTTGGATGCAGCGAAGTCTTCTAAGTGACTCTACCAGGAACATTTCATACTATATCTGTCTCTGAAAAATTTCATGACTTGAACATGAAATGAATCAGTGTCAATCAAGAAAATATTATGTCAATATTCCTTACTGTACTGAATTTACGTGAAGACGATGTTGACGAAACGTGGTTGAAGTATGGAGTTATATTGTTGTCTCATTAGAGGTCTACCAAACTCATGACTTCCCGGACCAACAATAAGTTCACAATAAGTTGCTCAATATTCAGTATCAATTACCTCATATACCCTGTATATAATCCCAATTGTGGGGACCATGGTGACTGCATGACAGTAGAGTATGAAATTTGTGTGTGTGCATTCATTGTTATGTCATTGGTTATAAATGTCCATAGGATATTAAAAATTACCTAGATGAGATGCAAGCTTACATGAGATGTTCAACATAAGTATAATACACAAACAACCTTTGATGATGGTATCCGGTTCATTAATGCCTTCATGATAGGTGAAAAGAAGTCGGAGAGGGATCTGAGCCACTTGTGCGTTAAGGCATGGGGAGGGGCAGTACCCGCTATA
This sequence comes from Stichopus chloronotus, assembly GCA_021234535.1. Classification (NCBI taxonomy): domain Eukaryota; kingdom Metazoa; phylum Echinodermata; class Holothuroidea; order Aspidochirotida; family Stichopodidae; genus Stichopus; species Stichopus chloronotus. The sequence continues at coordinate 20,404,859 of CM037839.1, read as the reverse complement.
CATTGGATGATATGATATGTTTTGCAACTAGCAGATGGTAAACACTGCCAACTTTGAGAAGACCTGTTTAACAAAGACTGCAATACACACACCTTTGTTGAATACTCACCCATGTGCATCTCTGACAAATTTCTCAATTCTTCTTACAGTCTCTGAGTAGTGGTAATTGTCAGTCTTAGGGTTACCATAGGAACCGATATCAACGAAAAACTCCTCTTGATTGCCATGGGGATGGACCATTCCTTTACCAGGTGGACACTTAAAAGGACACAGCCAAAGAGGATACATCTGAAACATTAACAAAAAGCATCTGGCTGCATAACTTACATCTCAAAGTCAAATGACTGTTAAGCTCTTCAAATTTTCATCTTGTTGTCTATCAAATTATTTCGAGTCATTATAGCCACAGAGTCCAGTGGGGTTGATTCCTAACCAGGTTCCATGACGATAACATTTACAAGGATTAGCAAATGCTGCTTGAGAGTAGAAACAAATTCTTCCTCTTGGAATTTGACGTATGCAGCGGCAGCAGGGCCGAGTTGGTTACACCTGGGAAGAAGCTAGAGTCAGGTTCTCATTTTCATTGACCCATTGGATACCAGGTTAATCAATATGGACAGAAACAACAGTTTGCAAAGTACAGCCAATACAGTACACATATGCTAAACACTTGTATGATGATTCCAAGTCAGTGTTTCAACATCAGCCTCCTGAAATGTAATGAGCAACAAATTGTCACTGTGTGACATAAATTAAGTAAGAAGTATACAAAAGTCTTCCAGATGGATACTTCCCACTTGATTTTAGTGATGATAAAGTTTTGTTATGCATCAACATTCTGAGGAAGTGGGAGTTCCGAATGACATTTACACAAGACATGCTACAAAGATATGTGACGCCCTGCTTTGTGGATATCCCATATTTGTGTGATAAAACATTTCATTTCTGAGCGTCAAATAATATTAAGCAAAAAGAAAGGAATAAAGTTTGGTTGCAAACAATATTCTACCTTTATTTCTTTATCAAAGCACTTGAGAGCTGCTTCAAGCTGGTTGATGGGAACAAGCATGTCTTGAACGATATGGTGTTTCTTATACAGCTGCCTCAACGTTTCCGTCTGGGTGAGTTTCAAGAGGGAAATTTTTACTGGCACCAGCCACCCAAAGAGGTATCTGAACAAGGGGTGGTTGCCAAATGGTATAATATCCTGAAAAGAAAGGTGACAGCATACAGTATCATTGAAGCAAATAAACTGGATTTAATATGGTACCCTGGGAAATTTGAGGTAAATGAACTGAATGAATGAATCTTAGTTCTTGAAGGTCTGTTGTGCAAATTTCAGTTTGATGTAACACCACTGGTGCCCATTAACTGCAAAGATGCCTTGGTAAACATTCACTGAACGAATAAGTTGGGAAAACCACGAAGCTGGGAATAACTGATACACATCAGAAACCATCTTGGACGACACTTGACAAAACGATTGTCTTTAACTTAAGTATCAATCGCACAGTTCACCCACGTGTTTAATGAGTATGAATCATACACGCTTACATCACTATGCTTGCTGCTCATGGGACAATAAATGTCTAAAAGTCTTAGAATTGCATAGCTTTAATGATGAAGAAATGTTTGAGTATTTTTTTCGAGATATTAACAGCCCTGATTCTCTTCATTCTGGTGGCCAGTCCATTCTGGTGATCAGGACAGAGTATAATACTTCTTGACAGTCGAGCTACCCTGGCTTCAGGAGGTCATTTTCTTTAACTGGTTCGTCTAGTCTACCTGTATACCTTGCGTAAAAAATTGAACCTTTGTTCACCTCTCTTTCATTGAATCTGCAAGTTGGTTTGTTTTCACAATGTGACTGTGTCTTTTTTTTACTCTGGCAACAACATGGGGCAGGCAGGACATTGCAATTTGCATGAACCAATTTCAGATACTTAAACCAGAAAGCCAAAAGGCTTTGTGATTCCTTGCTACATGGTTATATTATAGCAAGCATGAATTATTCACATGACAAGTATGAGATCAACTGCAGTTACTGGTCTTGAAACACCACATTAATAAGCGTTTAACCCCAATAACCTTTATTCTGGTGACCTCCAATGACATTTGACGTCAGCACGACGACCATTGACGACCCACACATCAAGTACGACATCAGTCAACATTACCCTTCTGGAGATAATGTGTTAGCAAGGTTTCACCTTGGGTGACCTCAAATGACCTTTGACCTCCACCAAAAACAATAAGGATCATCTACTCAATATGACCAACCCACGCACCAGGTATGACATCAGACAAGGTTACCTTTCTTGAGACATCGTCTTTACAAGGTTTTCACATTTTGACCTCTGGTGACCTCAAATGACCTTTGACCTCCACCAAAAGCAATAAGGATCATCTACTCAATAAAACCAACCCACACACCAGGTATGACATCAGACACAGTTACCGTTCTTGTGTTTACAAGGTTTTCACATTTTGACCTCTGGTGACCTCAAATGACCTTTGACCTCCACCAAAAACAATAAGGATCATCTACTCAATATGACCAACCCACGCACCAGATATGACATCAGACAAGGTTACCTTTCTTGAGACATCGTCTTTACAAGGTTTTCACATTTTGACCTCTGGTGACCTCAAATGACCTTTGACCTCCACCAAAAACAATAGGGATCATCTACTCAATATGACCAAGCCACATACCCAGTATGAGATCAGTCATGGTTACCCTTCTTGAGATATCGTGTTTACAAGAAGTGTTACATACACACACACACGACATCACCATCGCATAGCTTCCTTGAGCCTTCACCAAGGAATCAAAAAATCTGCTGTTTACACTGAAGGAAGCAAGCTAATAACCAGCGAGGATGACGCCAGCATGGCTAGAAAGACCATCTTTGTTACCCAGAAAGTCAAAGGACTTTGTAATTCCTTGACAATATTCATAAAGACCAAAGGACAACCTACACACCAAATCTGATAATTCAACCACCTTTTCCTTCTTGAAATACCATGTCTACACCTTTGACCTCCATAAAAACATGACTGACTATCAACTCACCAAGAGTTTAATACCAATGCTAACAGTTCAAAGTTTCAGCAAAATGCAGTGGCTGAGGTATCTCCCTTATGGGTTTTCATACTTAGAGCTTGTGATCTTAAATGACCTTTGACCTCCAAGAAAGGTCATATTCTATAGATAGAGAAGTTTACAAGGTTTTTCTAAACGTGACCACTAGTGACCTAATGAGACCTTTGTCTTCCATAACAAAATGACATCAGCTAGGAATCAACATAGTCAATGAATATGCTACGTACTAGATCCCTTACAGTTATCTTTTCTTGAGATATAGTGCTTCAAAGGTTTTGACCTTTTATGATGTAAAATGAACGGTGATCTCCACCAAAAATAACAGAGATCATATTTTATACATAGAGAAGCCACAAAGTATGAGATAATGCCAGACAACTCCTTTGCAGAGTACATGCTTACAGGCAGTTTGCCTAGGTTTTCACCTTTTGACATCGGGTGATCCCAAATGACCTTCACACAAACCATCTAATGATTAAGGCCAACTCACTCACTACAGAAGAAATTACTGAAGATTACCCTTCTTGAGATGTAGTGTTAGCAAGGATTGTAGTTTGACCTCTGGTGACCTTAAATGACCTATGACATCCACCAAAAAATAGGGAAAATTAACTAAATACGTGTAGCCCACACATTATTAAATTAGTCTAGGTTACGGTAATTGAGATACGGTGTTTACGAGGTTTTCACAATTTGACCTCTGGTGACCTCAAATGAACTTTGAACTCCACTAAAAATAGGGATAATCTACTTTGGCCAACCAACAAAGTATGAGATTGATCAAGATATCTTGAGATATTGTGTTAACAAGTAAAGCACCTCAGACGCACATACACACAGACTATCACCACTGCACATATTCCCTTGGCCTTCAGCAAAATCACAAACTAACTACAGAATCTAATTTCAAGTTCTATCTGACAACAGATCAATCAAATTCTGCCATTACATCCTGCATATCAGCATGCCAAGCTATTTTTAGTTAACTCATAAGCTTCCTTTTACAACCGTTTTCATGGTACCCTTTCCACTTCACCTAGTGGTGTACATTACCTCCATTTCCCAGAAGATACTCCTCGAATGCCGATGGTAGTAATCTCTCAGTGGTATGTATTCAACACAGTGTCCGGTCTTCAGGATACCCTCTACGTGCTTGTAAAACCAGGGCTTGTAAAAATTACCGATTTTATTGATCTATCGTAGATAACAGATGAAGAAGGAAATTGATGGTTTGTGGCTCTTACAAGAAGAATTAGACAAGCTACAACCAAAACGATTAATCCAGTATCCTGGGAATGAAACCTTATCACCCTCATGGGATTTTCTTTCTTTGGATGTTTTCTCCAGCATCATGCCTCGTATTCCATGCCATGATACTAATGGAATGCAGCTGAAACAAGAGCCCAAGGGCACTGTGGTTCCTTGCACAGATGGAGAGCACATAATGTAAATTATGAAGTAAAAGGGAGCATATTGAATTAGTTTGTACGATAGCCCATATGGTCCATTTCTGACCATGAACTCTCACTTTTGTAACATAAAATCTGTAGAGAGAAAAACATATTTCATGCTTTTACAAAATGGCCCATTTCAGACATTGGACCCCAAACATGACAAACATGCACCCACATGGAACCACTTCCATAGCACTAATGTGACCATCAACAGTGTAATACATGCAATCTGTAAGAGAATAAGTATTTTGCATGATTTCACAACAGACTATGGGCACTATGGTTCCTTGTACTTGAAATACACATACTGTAAAATGATATTCCTGAATTTATAAATATCCAAAAAGCCATTTCAATTAATGCAGTGAATTGAAGATGTTGATTTAGAACTGCAATATACAGCAATATCCAATTCATTTTATAAAACAAAAACAGCTGTAGATCTCTGCAAATTGCAATAAGGCTTATCACATCTATGCCCCTTTAAAGTCCATCAATCTGACAACATGCCCTGAAGGGAACTCCTGGGGTCTAGTTTAAACTGGTAAGAACGCCACCTGACTTATTTTCTTTCATTGTTGTTTGCCCTCTTCACAAGTTGAAAGGACACTTACATGAATGAACACATTAGCACTCATGCACGAGGAGGTAAACTGATCCAGCCAAAACTTGTCTGGTGAGACCACCTGCAGTAATGCAAACAGCACTTGCTGCTTCTTCATTTGATCAAGAAACTGCTAACTCAAGTAGTACTTCCATGATGCACTGGATGGGGACTGACGGAACATATGAGCATCCACTAGCATAACAAGGTTTTCAGACTTATCCCCCCAGTTTCCACAGATGACCTTTGACCTACACCAAAAGCGATGGGGCACACCTTCTCAATATGGCAAACCTACATACTAAGTTTGACTTTCATCTGACTTTCCCCTATTGAGTTACAGCGTACCCAAGCAAAACAGACTTTTGCCCCCAGTTCCCCCAGATGACCTTTGACCTACACCAAAAACAATAGGGCACACCTTTTCAATATGACAAACCTACATACCAAGTTTGACTTTCATCTGACTTTCCCTTATTGAGTTACAGCGTACCCAAGCAAAACAGACTTTTGCCCCCAGTTCCCACAGATGACCTTTGACCTCCACCAAAAACGATAGGGCACACCTTCTCAATATGGCGTACCTACATACCAAGTCTGACATTTATCTGACTTTCCCCTATTGAGTTAGAGTGAACCTAAGCAAGTGTCACAGATGCACACACACATACACACGCCAACCTGACTGCATAGGTTCCTTTGGTGACGCAAGGAACCAAAAACATGATGTATCATTCAACCTGGTACTGCCTGCTACCTGAGTGGAATAAAATTACTGTGAAGTGATAAAAATGGCCTATAGCCTAAAAGAAATGAGTTTAGTAAAAATAAATACCTCACTTTCCTTTCAAGTGTAGCACAGAAAACAGGATTTGGAGTGGTTTCAATGTAGCATGTTTGGGATGCAGTTATAACCCCTCCAGATTTCAACTAAAATCTTTATGAGGTCATTTCATGGCATTGTCTGGAGAGTTTACACACAGGAAAAAGATGTGTACTTTCCTACCATATTTCTAAGGGTTATCGCTGTCCACAGACCAGCCCTGGTTTTACTGGTCCCCTGTAAGGTGCCCAACACCACAGGATACATGAGAGTAATGGCGCACAAAGGCATTTGAAAGCTTTGATGCCTTTGTGGACGTACCTTGTCCGGTTCGACCTCATCTGTCAAATTCCCTGTCATGATCACTGCCTCCTGGTTGCTGTACATCAGACCCTCTACAAACTCACAGGCATCGTCTCTGCTAGTCTGCTCGGTGAATAATTGAACAGCCTCTTCCATGGTCTTGGCGGGAAAGTACTCTAGGCGGACGTAACTCTTGATGGGGATAATGCTGATCTCTGCTGAAACAAGGAACCCAAGTGTGCCATACGACCATGGTATCGAGTAGAACAGGTCGGAATTTTCTTCCTATTGTAAGAGGAGAAAAATCACCACTTTAAGAAACAAATGTGAAAGAGAAGTGCTGTTGGCAAACAGAGATTTATAAAACTGTCAAAGCAACGTTGAAAAAGTGCAGTTGCTTTTGTTCAATTACGAAAAGATTTGTCTCTCCTCCCAAACAGTTGCAGCATTGATGCAAACTGAGAAAGATGGGAACAGCTGTAAGGATGTTCATCCTCGTTTTCTCGTTTTACTACGTAACTAATTCACTGCCTCGCAGTGTCAATGCAGACCCTCCCGATAAGGAAAATGGTCAAAAACAAGTCCATGCTTTAGTGTCAAAAGCAGAAGAAACTTCATTCTTTTAATTCCTTTGTCTCTATTTCTTCTTCACAGATTGAATAAAATTCAGGATGACTGGTACCTGTGAGTCTTTGTGCAAAACCAATCATATGTGATGGAACGATGTATGTTCATTATTTCTCATGCATATTCATTTCCTGCAAATAGCAACAGTGGCAACGGCCTTTTGACCTGATTAATTTGTTCGTGCCTATGAATATTTCTCAATGGATCCTTTTGTTACATGATCTTGACTTGCAAAAGCTCACAGGTCAAAACAATTTTGTGGAAACTACCCCTTTCACTCTATAGCCACTGAGCACTGGTAGTGTTCTGAAAAGTTGACCAATGTGGTGTTTTGCTCACGATCCGATGGCTGATGTATTTATCGCAACAACCGCAGATCTCCGATCCAATGTTTTTCCTATCGAAACTTTTTCATTGTTCCACAGCGCATTCGAACAATCCCTAAGCCTCCTGAGCCATGTCTAAACATGCACTTTGGCCTGATGGAATTCTGGGCATCAGCTGGTATTCTATCCATCACTTCAAGCATCAAATTACCTTTAATCATTTTTTTTTACCTCAAGCTTTGCCAGTTTCAAAATCATCATAAATTTTGCAGGTGTTAGAAAAAAAGCACTCCTGAATGACCAAGGGACTCCAGTTATTAACACATTCACAAGTACCTTCTTCCATGCAAAATAGTCCTTCTGGGGGGCATTCTCAAATCGTACCATGTGCACGGTTGAATAAGTCCCCCAAGCGCAAAAGCATTTTCTGGTTTCTGAACATCAGCATCAGCATTTTACTAAATTCTGTCCGTCCAATGTTTTATCGACGGGGCAAACATGATGTCCGATGAGGTTATTGGCTTGATGCCTAGTGAACATCTACCACACCCTCCATCTAACCAGGGAGGTGATACCTTCACGTAAACAACTCTCTGATATCAATCTCTATTGTCTTGATGAACTGGCTGTGTTTGTGCTATGAACGATAGCAGCCGTAAACCAATACCAAGTTATCCTGTCCCCATGTGGTGGATTGCACTAATCTGTTGTCTTTGTTTCTTACCTAGCTCTCATGTCTAAGAAGTGACCTTACCCAGGGGTGATAAAGCAGAAGCTTAGCAGAAGTTACTGATTTTGACTCCTGATCTGTATCAATCACAAATATACACATATAGGTTTGAACCATACCTTAGAGCACTTGACAATGTCTCCATTGCATAAGACCACTTCAAAGGCTTGGCAAATGTGCTGGAAAAGGCCATACTTATGAGATGAGCTCTCAATTCCTACCCCCATTATCAATCCACCTTTTGGAAAATGATTCGAAAAAAGGAAAAAGTCAAATCAGTAGAAATTTGGTAGTATTAAATATTGAATTCAATTGAGTAATAGGGCAGAATGTTTCATGCGATGAGAGGGAATGTAATTACAGTAGAAGTTAGAGGCCAATAAAGCATCTGAGCCAGTATGGTAACATGTCAATATAATTACTGAGACGAAGATTGCAAACTGTCCACAACGGTGGTTCTCAACCGTGGTGAGCGGGTATAATTACCCCTATTGGTAATTTTGGTATCTCATGGGGGTAATTACTGATGACTGATCCTGCCCAGTATTTTCTCTTTAATATTGTAGTTCTGTCAGATTGCTCCCGAGTCCAACGATCTGACATGTACTGCACTGTTTTAGCAACTGCTGAACATATAGTATGACAGAAGTAGTACCAGAATCCTTGTGTTATACTCACATATTTCTGTAAAGGAAATCAATGAAACTGGTACGAGCGGTGGTTGAAATTTCAGGTGTAACTTTTAATTTATTTTAGAAGGGTGAGGGGGAAATGACTACGATGGTTGATTGGAACAGGACAAATGGGACAAAAATGGTTTAATAAGAACCTCTGGGGTTCATTTCCCCAAAGAGTTGTGCACAATCTTGTTTGATTTTTACATATGACAGGCCTAGAGAAATCAAAACTTAAATTGATCTTAACTCTTTGTGGAACAGGGTCTTGGTATACATGGCATGTATGTTCTGGAAGGCTACTGTTGGAAAATACTTCAAATGGAAACATGGCAGTCAACACATTTGAAAAATACAACACAGATCTGTATGCTTACTGCACCAATGTTCTAATTTGACAAAGAACCATACTGACAGGTATGCTACCAAAATACTTTAGTTGCAAGGCATATATCTTCCCCCTTCTTTCCTTATGGTATAACTTAATGGTATAACTATATTGTGGGTCTTAATACTCCACAGAGTGTAGAAAGCATAACATTCTGGCACTCAAGATTCCTGTTCAAGCTCACGTTTGATGATGAAACAGCAACATTAGAAAGCAAAGTTTAAGATGCGTCACAGGGTTTGGAAGGACAATTTTACACTGGATAGGACAACCAGCTGAAATGATTTGACAGTACTTTAACACAACCATAGTCCATATCATGTTGACAATTAAATGTGTGAGAAATGCATTCGATTTGCAACAACCTCATTAAGAGAATTTTGAATATTGCTCTCCCCATGAATTTCTCATTCTACATTTTGTCACACTCCCCTTGGAACTCACCATGTATTATCAAAGTCACTATTATTTGAAGAGATATTTTCATTGAGTTCACTTGTACTTGTTTCTCAAGCACACTGTACCTTCATTTGGAACAAAGACTTCAATGTTTCAATGAAATACATGAGGATAGCACATGCAGATAGACACATAAACACCATATTCACCTTTTAAGAGTCCTTCCATGACTGAGACAAATGGAATACATACCCACAACAAATCACGAGCATCCGGGGTACAGTATGAAAAGATGACAAGTTAAATCATTTTGCCAACCACCAGTGAGTGCGAAGCAAGCACTTTATGACTACTTCAGAGCAAATGAAAGGGTTGAAAGGGTTGAAAGGAAATCACTCTAAAAAAGTTGACCGTACTTTAATAGCTTGAAAACGCTTTCGATCATATTAGAGTGAAATTAGTCTTGACAATTAGTGGCATAAGACAACCAAACTATGTTAAGGACTATCTATGAGCCAATGCCTTAGTAGCATGGTTTTGGGAAGGTTTTCCAAATGGCTACAGTGCAATTTATCTTTAAATTTCACCCTTGGTGAAATGGAACAAATTACAGGATGTATGTTTCATGTAAGTTGAAGTGATCTACGGTATAATGTTAAATGGTAACTTCATGAGCATTGCAAACTGCAATCATTAATTGTCAATGCTTCAGAGACCACACTCCTTTTGCAACTGAGTGTGTATTTAGCCAATGAGGTAAATAAATAGGCATATGCTACCCTAATATCATAGTTTACTGAACTTACAATGAACCTTAAGGTCTCATCACACAGTAACTTTATGTCCAGTGCGAGATTGATGGCCATGTGATATATACATCAGGATGATACACATTATTGTATCTATATTTCCCTTTCAGACCAACGACAAATGTACACCATAAATATCATAGGAATTACTTTCAAGAGGCAGAGTGCCGGCCTGTTCATTAAGCAGCAGCATCAAGGCAGCCTAGGCTGCCTCGCCTAGCTACCACCTGTGCAGCCAGTGCCACTCAGTTCTGTTACGTAAATTGTGGCACTGGTTTATGAACCAATTACATTTTTCCTTACATCACTGTGGGCATGAATACAGCATATATTCCGCAACTGATGAATGCACAAGTGTTTGCATTCTGTATCATGTACAGATACAGTAAGAGTGCTTGTGCCGGGACCTCACCAACGATGTCAGCACCTAGTTTTGAAATTGCTACAAGATCAAAAGTTGCACAAATGAAATATTCAAGGGGTGTGCCAAATCAAGAACACTTCATTGCCACATGCCGGTGAGTCAGGTACAAGGAGACGTTAAAGTAACGTAAAAATCAAAAAGTCAAATTATGACTTTACAAACTTGAAGTTTAAGTAAGTTCATTTTCCATTTGTCCACTGATCCTAAATCTTTGAAACAAGCATGCAAGGACCTTGCAGGGGACAGCTGGACAGCTGAATGGAGAATACAAAAATTTTCTACAATAAAAAAAAACTCAATGTCTCCCACGGACTCTTTATTTATTTATTTTTTTTGTCGCATTGCACGTCATTAGTGAAATTGTGAATTCCCAAGAGATCAGAGCAAAATCCATTGAAATAGGTCTACCTCGTTTCAACAAAATATGTCCCACTGCAAAAGAATGTTTCTGTAAAATGTAAAATTTCTAACTGATGTCAATCACTATTTCTAATATATTGCTTCTGTAATGCTGACATTGAGGTGAGATCCTTCACGGGCAAATTTGACTCTAATAATTTCCCCCAACCCCTTCACAAAAATTTCATGCCCCCGTAGCTTTTAGGCCTACCAGAGTAAATACCTACCTACAGTGAGATCATCCAACTCGGGCAGTACTGGTAAGGACCAACCCAGGGGCCCGAGTGTGGCACTGATTTGGCCCATGGTAACCAGAGGTTCTACACGCACAATTCTGGCATCCGTATCTACCTTCAAGATGTCCACCATGTTGATGCTAATGTTTCTGTGTGTCTTTTTGTACTTTCCTACCCGGAGGCTTGTGGTCTGCCAGCCAGCTCGAGCTGTACATAACTTCTGTGTGCTCCCAGAAGCCTTCCAGTCCTTTATCTGAGATGAACAAGGAAGCATCATTATGGAAACACGTAGAGAATGTGCAGTGACAGATTAAAGCTAATACGTGGATCTCTGTCATAGGGCCAGTGGCATAGCTCTGTGATAAATGATACCATATATTTTCCAGGGGTGAGGGTAGGACACAGTGGTACAATTTTACAAAACTTATCAAGGCCATATGGGGCATCCATTAGAAGTGAAAGTTGGGAGGACCATCATGCACAGTTGTAGCGCTACGATGGTCTGAGGTCGTCGTTGCTACTTGACCCAGCCAGGAAAGATTTTGTGGCATTCTAATGCTCACTTCATAACACAGTGTGACTCCCACCATTTCATAATTATTTGATAAGAGTGAAAATCCACTGTGTTTACACCTGTAATCTGTCGCTCCCCTCTCCTCCCTCACCCCCCCCCCCCCTCCACTCATGCACTTTGGCAGAAATATACATGCATCCTACCTGTTGAGATACCTCCTGTACTTTCCATGCGTGGTTCTGCGGAGCACTCTTCAACTTGAACACGATGGCGTTTCGAATGTACAGGATTGCGCTGTAGACCAGTGAGATGGGGAGCAGACCCACACATACAAACACCCACCGGTAATGCTTCATCATGTGTTCCGTACCTTTGATGTATGAAAACAGTATGAAACTGCTGAGCAGTCCTGTTCCCAGGGAGAGCCACAACATCTTGAGTCTGTGAGGAAGAGGAGAGCAATCACGTACATGAAGTCCCTGCATTGCAATTACATTCACCATAAATAGTAAAATCACCACACTTCAGTACATCATGTGCACGATCCACTTAAATTTCAGGGATCATGGATGCTCCACCTTGTACATGGATAATCCACATGACACGATTTGAAAAATTTATTTGTGACATATACAAGGAATCTGGCCAGATCACAAATGAGTTGTTTAGAATGTAACATGTGCGGAAGATAAATTCATGCAAATGTCTATAACACATTCTTCTAGCAACATAGTGGGTGTGGTAACACTGCAAAATTAATGTCATATATATAAAATATATATGTTGAATATATACTTACTACTGTACATACTAGCTAAGCTAACATAGTACAAGGCACACATCATTTACTACTTTTATTTAACACGTTCTTCTGGCAACATAGTGGGTGTGGTAACACTGTAAAATTAATGTCATGATCAGAAAATATAACAACATATATATTAAGTATACATGTTGAATATATACTCAGTACTGTACATACTAGCTAAGCTAACATAGTACAAGGCACACATCCTTCACTACTTTTATTTAACACGTTCTTCTGGCAACATGGTGGGTGTGGTAACACTGTAAAATTAATGTCATAATCAGAAAATATAACAACATATATGTAAAGTACTGTATATATGTTGAATATATACTTAGTACTGTACATACTAGCTAAGCTAACATAGCACAAGGCACACATCGTTTCCTATTTGAAGAAAAAAATATCCTATGAGAAATAAATATCTTCTGATGGAGCAAGTTTACAATTCTAAGCAAAGATTTCTTCTTTACACAAATCTGTGCAAGGGGAAACAAGAATTTAAACTGGAGGTGGAATGGTAGTATATGGCACTTTATTTGCCCCCTCGCATAGCATACAGGTTTTGTCAATGACTTTGATGTTACTGTATTTCAACTCTTCCATGGCATATGATGTCCACAGTCACTTTGTTTGGCTGACGGCTACCTCTACAGTATTCTCTGTCTGACTGTGAGGGACCCATGGATACACATGTGCCAGGAATGTTGGAAAAATATTGGAGCAGTAATCACTCAAACTCCACTTTGATGTATACCAAAAGGACAATTTCACTTGCTAGTCTGTGATACAGCACATGCACCTGTCCATAATCAGGTGAGAATTTTGAAAGGTCATGACCATTCCACAATCTGTAGCTTAATTTGCAACTGGCTGATGCTTCTAGTACACATACTGTAAGGGATAAGGCCATTGGGGGAATTGGATGATGGTCAGCTAGCTGTGAATATCCAGGGGTCAGTTCCACAAAGAGCTGGACACAATCTTAAAGGGAAATAGGGCATTTGTTTTAGAGAAAATATCCATATTTTCGAAACCAATGTTTGTGGACGTAGAATGATAGATTGTTCAAAATGATGAAGGACAGTAGCCTTCTTTTCAGGAAATAAGCTCCTCACAGATAGAAATTCAGTTACTTGTTGCTCAAAACTTATTTGTTCACCCAAACTTTTCAAAATTCAAATGATGCATCTTCCATTATCATCACATGCATGTTTTGAGGAGATGAGGCTTTGGTAGACGAAGCTTTGGTACATGTTTATTGATGAGAGTAAATGGTTTAACAATGATTACTGCTATTTTCTTTTGTATGTCATGTTGGTGTATCCTAAACGCCCTATTTCCCCTTGAAGTTTTTATCTTTCATACAACAGACCTACTGAACATGTAGAAATCAAACTTTAGATCGATCTTAACTTTTTGTGGAACAGCTCTAGGGCTCAGCTGGATACTCTACCTCAGAGAAAATGATATCAAAATAATGTCATGTCAGCCAGGAAGAAAAAAATCAGGGACATATTGTTCTGGCAGTGCACCATTCCCCCTGATGTATGATATTGTTAAGTAGATAATGGTGCAGTTGCGGTTTGAAATATAGGGACCACTTTAGTTTGCCCTTACTGTAGATTGAACAATTTGTATGACAAGCTGACAAAGATTTTGCATGTATCTTGCATATGGTGATGGGTTCAAATTGTAGTACATTTTGGAGAGCTTAAATTCTAGATCTTGCTGGGGAAGGGATGGTGCATGGCCAGAAAATACCAAAGCTTCTGCAGTCAAGTTACTTCACTAAACAGTTAATTACAAGGAGATCACTCAGGACTTACTGCATGGAGCTCCACTGCTCTGATGTTACGCATATTTTATGATACTGTAATTACAGTAGTCTAACACATGTTCATGTTAATGCAGTTCAATAGTGCAATGAAAACAGGAATATCTTGATTCAGACTGAACTATACACTGATTTCTTATGTTCCTTTATAGACATTATTTGAGCATTGGAAATTTGTGTCAGAGTTGCCCAATCATGCACATGCAGGTCATATAAATTGCCAGCAGTGTACTTCTGCCACCGAAAAATTGTAACACAAAGCTTTTACTTAAATATCTGAAAACTGCAACCAATGCAACATATGGGGCTACGTCAACCTTCCAGAGTTTCGACGTTCCCATAGGGTTCGATGTTCCTGCATGGGTGGTCTAATGTTCCCGAGGTTTGATGCTCCTCGGGCAAATACAAACCTTGCACTCATCGGCAACCACTGAAGTAATATAAAAACGGCGAACACTGAACCCTGGGAACAATTACCCTAGGAACACTGGGCAGATCCCCTGAAATATCTGTTGTTGTGAACTGTTACTTGTATGTCTACAAAGTGCATACAATATCTTTGTATCTAGAGTAATTGTTCATGCATTCTTCACATAGATTGAAGATATTTTTTCCTGCAAACATTTCTATTTTCAGTGTCAATTCATGCTAGTGCTGACACCAAGCACATACTGCACCCCTCACAGCATACCGGTGAGATAAGAATTTTTTGCATGAGAGGTGAAGGTGACGTAGTATGCCCAAGAAAAAAAAAACTTGGCCAAAATTGCATCTTCAACCAGCATCTTGAGAAGTCTGCAGTCTCAAAATTATTTGAAATATTTGTTCGACTTTACAGGATTGCTGGTATATGTCCTTTGATATTTAATTGACTTGTTCTTCACATTGAAGAAGTATGACAAAGGGAGAGCTATAGATAAGACAATTAAACCAAAACTATCTAGACTTTAATGCTACCAATAATTAAACTCAAGTACCACAACAGCGAAACTTCGTGAAGAGCTTTTGATACCCTAAGAGGTTGTGGGTATAGCGTTCTTGCATGCTCAGTACTTGATGGCACACGATTTGCTGAATAACCAATTAGACTGACAAGGAGTGCAGTTGCCGTGGTGCATTGACTCAACTTGGAAAGGGGGCAGATGACACCTACTGTAGACTCAAACTGCATGCATGCCCTCACATCAGCGACATAATTACATGCTACATGCGCAGCTTTCATTTGAGGTGATACTATAAGCACCACCATCAGTTGGCCTGGCTCGAGCCCACCAGAAATTTAACTTTTTAATTGGCACATGCAAACTCTTCAGATGGCTGGAAACAGCTAACTTTGTGCAGGGTGTTCTATACTATAAGTTACATGATGTGGGCCACATACTCATGATCTCATACTGACGTACAGTATGTCTGTGCATTTCTCAATCAGAAAAAAATCAATCTATGAAAAATGGTATGTTCATTTAAATCAGATGGTCGGCCCAGGTCTTGAATTCAGAGACTGCGAGTGCGATCACACACAATCACTATAGCCTCAAATCACTGTGTCAAGTGCGATTACTTGCAAATCTAGAAAATGGGAACACGTACAGGCAATCTATGAATGTTTTAAAAAAAAAGCACACCAAAAAAGCACACCTACCACAATCCTCATCTTCCTGAGAAGTGTGATTTGTAGCACACCTGGAAAATCTAAAACTCAAGACCAGATGCATGCATAGCCACAGGTTGAGATGCTACCTACAGTAAAGGAATCATGACTTTTCGATCTTCCTTGTTAAAAATCTATTTAACTGGTGATGAACTGGAATTTTCTGCTGGGTGGGGTCTACAGTATATGTCAATAATTGGTTCAGTTATTCCCAATTTGTTCTGGTGAAAAGCCACACTACTAGTACAGGCCTAGGTCATTTAATTTATACTTTCAGGTCCCTGGTTTGGAGACATAATTACAAATGTCTTTAGTCTCCCCACCATTTGAAAGTAGTATATTATGTACAGCAGTCCCCCATGTCACCTGCCATTGATTGCAAACACCCACACAACTGTGATACTGGCAAACTGTCCGACCAAAGACGGTTAGTGACCAGCGAGGTAGTCACCGGCCATGTTTCAACAAAATTGGGATATTCTATTTTAAACTTATGTAAGCGATGTAGGTCTAGCTAGTTATACAAACTTACAAAATAGGCCCATATGTATATATACGTTAGTTAGCTGTGAGGACATGCGGACGGAAGTCTCAATGGGCTCTCCACCTAAGTTTAGCCATTCTCGACGACCTGGCCCTTAAGTTAGGTACAATTTCAACCCGCATAATATTCAGAATAGTTCTTACGTATCTTGACCATGTTAGAACCCTTGGGTATTTTACTTAACTAAGAATTTCTCCCGCCCAAGCGACGCCGACACAGGATGAAACCTCTCTTAGTATTACCACTAGTTACACCTAGCCCTCATGTGTTGTAATTCCCACCTCACACGTCACAGTAATCTCTACGTTGGATATACGGTCGGTGTTCGCAGCAATATATAATTCACCTACTTAGGCCGAAAATCAAAATCGTTCAACTGTGTATTGTCCATAGAAATTGATGATTTTCAGTGAGCAATCACCTAGTGACCTACAAACTGCGATACGTGATTTGTAAACATATGCTACAGTCGGCTAACTCGCTACCAGCAAAAGTCGTCCGTCCATGCATGCATCCTTAATTCGAATGGAATCCAACTGCGGTCAGGCGGAGTAGAGAAGGAAACTCATCACGTCCAGTCTCTCCTTAGTCCTCAGCAGTGGCGGCGCTACGGCGGGGGGATGAGGGGGGCGGGGGGGGCGGGGGGATGAGGGGGCGGGGGATGAGGGGGCGGGGGATGAGGGGGCGGGGGATGAGGGGGCGGGGGATGAGGGGGAATGAGGGGGGATGAGAGGGCTTTGCCCCTCCAGATTGTTTCCTTGCCCCAGTTTCCCCCCAGTTGCTCTCACCCTTCCCAATCAGATCTTGTACTCATCCAAAATTAATTTAATCACAAAACTATGTATTGGCATTGGACTGAATAAGAACAGCTTCCGGGGAACCATGATTGATCAATGCCTAATTTATGTTACACAGGCTGCCAGTTTTCATATCATGCCCGTAGCCACTTCAACTGTAGGCCAGCCTGGTCAGACCAATTTTCTCTGGAATGTTTACCGTCCAGCATAAGGGAAGGGCGGGTAGGTGGTTGTTTTCCTAAATATAGGAATGGAATGGAAGTGTATGTAGCCTATATGTGTGTGTGTGTGTACTCGGTGGTACCGCGTAAATGTGAAATGGTACTCCCAAAGAAAAAAGTTGGGAACCTTGGAGTACGGTCAACCGAAACAATAAATAATTTAAAAATAAATAATATTCCTCTCTCGGGGCTTAATTTTCCACCCAGAGATATGCTAAAACCTCAGGCTTCCAGGGGCTTCGGCCCCCTGGACCCCCACTGGGGGCCCTAAGGCGGGTCCCTGGACACCACCAGCAAGGAAAACCTGAAATACCAGTGGGAAATTCCCATATTTCAGTCTAGTTCATTTTATGAATTCAAAAGAAATATTATAAAAATATTGCTCGTACCAGCCTAGGGCGACAACCCTGTCCCAGGCCGTCTATAGGCCTAACCATCAATTATCTCATGCTTTCCCCACCTATCAAAATACTTTATTGCATAACATTTTTGCTCATCAAGCTGGTATCATATTACAAAGTTATCGGTACAAGAACTGGCTTTATACATTATGATGCAATCATCAACGGGGTTGTGGCAAAGCAATAAAAAATAATCGCCAGAGAGTAAAAATTGTTGGAATTTAATGGGACTGTAAGGGAAGAATTGATTGCAATAAATGCAAAATATTGCACCAGATTTATGTAAGGTTACCTGTTATGTGAATATTTCTCCAAAAAGAACTGCTATCGTCAGAAAGTAGAAGCTGCTATGTTTTCTGGAAATGACAATACCATATATATTCTAGATAATTTCAATCCAAATTACGCTACTATGATTTTTCCATAAAATGTTTTTTTTTTAATCGTTAATTTTGAGATTGCAGATATAAGATCTTATTTTAAGGCTGGGTACATGCAGCTCAAGTACACTGGGGGGGGGGGGGTGCAGTTCCGGCTGCCATCTAGAGTTTTTGAAAAGCCAAACTTTTCTTGTCGCTCCACTCCAAATGTGGCGCATCGCTTAGACAGTAAAAGCCTGTCCACACAGGATGCGTTGCGTTCCGTTCCGGATACGACACGTTTTTTTTTTCCGCATCCTTCCGGATACGTCAAGACGCATGACTGTCTGTACAGGATGCGTTCACAGTACGTCAATTTCGATGCGTCACTTTGAGATGCAGTGTATAGTTTCCAATGACAATGCATGCTGATTGACAAAAAGGTGTATTTAAATCGTAGGATGCCAAGAAAATTTGAGAAGTAAATACATCCTAGATAGCCGTCCTTGCTACTGGTCATGCTGTGCAGCAGTTATCGACAAAAGATGTGCAAATTTTGTGAAAAAAAATGTAATAAAATTTGATTTGATTTTATTCCTAAACACATTCAGTTTGTCACAATCTATACCGACCTTGTACAAAAATATTCAAAGTGGGTTTATCTCGATGGATTTCAGTCAGTGGCGTACCCTCTCATGGAAGTGTGGGGACATGCAGTATGTTGCGTGATCGCCGGCCTGGGGGAGATGTCCTAGTGGAGGGGGTGTCCCCATCCTCCTTTGAAGGCGTTTGAAACATTAGGTGTCCTTGCATGCAATCTGGTGGCACATTATAGCTACTTTTTGAAGTAAAATTTGTGTTAAAAAGTTTGCATATTTTTAGGAACAAAAACAAATCGGCATCAATGGATTGATTAGAATGGAAATATTCTACAGTCAGAGTCTATCATTATCAAGTTGAGTAGCCCAATCGAGTGAAGTTTTTTGGCGCAGATCGCTTGTGGAGGTGCGTGGAGCGCAACGATTGAGGAGAAGAGCTCAATCCCATAAGCCCCCGAAGCTATGCCACTGATTATATATATACTACATTGTGTATTTATATTTTCTCGTGTGCCGTGAAATGTCCATGTGCAGCCACGTCTAGTGTCCAGACTTCCCCTGCCTACCGTCCCAACAATGAATACGACTGTTTTTCCACTACCGAAGTCAATAATATCGCAAGGGCAATGGGTTCCCAAGAATCAGAGGCCTTCGTAAACATTCCCAATGTTGTGAAAAAAAAATGAAAAAAAAAATGAAAAAAAAATGAGCTTTTCTACTTATTTTACGTTTCATTGTGATTTTAAGCTCAAAAATAGTATCATTTTGCATCCATATCCCGTTAAATTGCATTTCATGACAGAAAAACATGAAAGAAATCAAGTTGACGCATGCTTCCGTACGGCAATTCTGTTTCTGAACGCACATGGACTTTGCCAAAATTTGACGCATCCTTCCGGATGCGTCAACTTTTTTTTTCCGCATCGCTCGTGACGGCAAGCAACGCATCCTGTATGGACAGCTCCGTTGATTTACCTGCAAAGTGATAAAAAGTGACGTGCCGTGTCGTATCCGTATCGGAACGCAACGCATCCTGTGTGGACAGGCCTTAATCTCGCTGGTTAGTAACAATCATACTTAGTTCAAACAATCTCCGTCTCACCCCAATTACTAGGCACCGGTGCGTCTACGTGTTCATCAAAAATATTTTCAAAAACTCAAGAGAAAAAAAAAAGAAAAAAAGAAAGAAAGAAAGAAAGAGGATGCGTAGCCATTATAACAAGAGGATGCGTAACTTATAAAGATTCTTGTATCACATTAAAAAAAAATGATTTGTATATATAATGCCATTTTTATTAAACTGATTTTTCTTTTCGCACGAACTGATTAATTGCAGACATGATATCCATATTTCAAGGCTGGGTACATGCAGTTCAAATACACCAGGGAAGTGCCGTTTCCCTCCATCTAATAGAGGTTTTGAAAAGCCAAAAATTTTCTTGCAGGCCTACCCCAACTATAACCTTGGCGCCCGCTTAGATAATAATTCCGCTAGCTAGTAAAAAACAGGCCCGTATGCAGCTTTTTCAGTTGGGGGGGGGGGTTCGATTTTACCACAAGTGGAACATTTTACCCGACAATTATGACCGACTAGTGTCGAAGACACATGCAAAGAAAGGTTAAGCTGAATGCGTGCCTACTGCTCCCGTACGCAATATGGAGTAGGGAATACAATCCAGTGATCGCAACTGGAAAGAAAGGTCGCGGGGCCGTTAGATCTGATTTAATCAGTTAGTTGGAAGCTGAAGTGTAAAACTAACAAAATTAAAACATGTTGCTAACGTAGGCCTACTATCATAGGCTGAGCGGAACTCCAGATCTTGTAGGGGGGACACCCCCCCCCGATACGGGCCTAAAAAACATAATCAATTCAAACAGTCTCTGTCTCAACACAATTTCTAGGCGCCGGTGTTGCCAATGTGTTCATCAAAAATATATCAAGGTCTAAAAAAAGAAAAGAAAAATGAAAGAGGATGCGTAGCTATTTGTAAAAAAAAAATGAAAACGGATGCGTAGCTTATTATGATTCCTGTATCACCTCAAAAAGACTGATTTATATTACCATTTAAAAAAAAAACTGATTTTTCTTTTCGCACGAAATTGATTAAATTGCAAACATGATATCCATACTTCAAAGCATGGGTACATGTAGCACAAGTGCATCCTCCGGCTCATTTTTAAGGGTGCGCGAAGTTTGGCAGTGCTCAAAGTTTGGCGTACATACTCTACGTGTGCCCAATGTTCACATTGTTCGTTTGTAATAACAAATAATTAATTTGTGACAGTTAAATAATTTGTAATGAAAAGTTTACAATTTTTAATAAAAAATAATGTTTTTCTTGCCTGAGTGGTCCTGATAGGCTTTCGTAATCTCAAAGTGTTCAAGAAATATGATATTGATATTTAATTACTGGTTGGGCAACGGTGACAAAATTTCTGTATGTACGTATCGATGTGACGTGACTTCCAGGTTCTAATGGGGCCTGTGACCAATAAGTGAGTCGGTTACCTGAAGGTATTTACACACAGAGTAAAATATAAAACTTGGAAGGTAAATGCAGATGAAAATTTTAGGATAGATAAAATGGATCAGAGGACGATGTCTTTTACTCGAAAGTGTACCACAAAAAAAAAAAAAAAAAAATAGGAAAAACATGGAAAGCAAAGCGAAAAATCTACAGTCATATAATAATAAAAAACATTGACTTACCACGAATCAACTACTTATAGAGTCAGGTACCAGTACCTTTAAACGATTTGAAACCGAAACTGAGACAACGCCAGATATTTTCCACACTGCCTTTTACATCACAGATCCAAAATGAAATACATACCGTATATGTAAATATAGAATTTTTGGCACGCTGCATATTCAACACTTTATTGCCCGTGATAAGGGGAAGTCATTTCGCTGGAGTACTATGTATAATATAGCTCACCATATGCACCAATGCGAAAATAGCAGATCATCAACTCTGTCTCAGTGTCAAGTGGCACCATTGTGCGGCAATTCAGGTCGCTTGCACTTTTGTTTACGGTTATCGATTCACATATTTTTCATGCTGTTAAAAACTATTAATTTTCAAGTCACACTTAGTGTTGAAAAGACAGGATAAAGGGTAAATCTGACGTATTCTCAAATGAAACCAGGGATGCTGTTGTCCTACATAAGTGAAGGCAGCAGTGGCCGCGCCAGAATCTCAGACTTGGGGGGGGCGGGCAAACTGAGGGCAAAGTGTTGGGGGGCAAAGATTTTCGCGCGCAGCGCGAAACCGAGCGCGTAGCGCGAGGCCTTGGGGGTAGGGTCCAGGTGCCCGCCTTAGGGCCCCCGGTGGCAAAGCCCCTGGAAGCTCTGAGGTTTTAGCATATCTCTGGGTGGAAAATTAAGCCCCGAGAGAGGTATATTATTTATTTTTATATTATTTATTGTTTCGGTTGACCGTACTCCAAGGTTCCCAACTTTTTTCTTTGGGAGTACCATTTCACATTTACGCGGTACCACCGAGTACACACACACACACATATAGGCTACATACACTTCCATTCCATTCCTATATTTAGGAAAACAACGACATTCCTATATTTAGGAAAACAACCACCTACCCGCCCTTCCCTTATGCTGGACGGTAAACATTCCAGAGAAAATTGGTCTGACCAGGCTGGCCTACTGTTGAAGTGACTACGGGCATGATATGAAAACTGGCAGCCTGTGTAACATAAATTAGGCATTGATCAATCATGGTTCCCCGGAAGCTGTTCTTATTCAGTCCAGTGCCAGTACACAGTTTTGTGATTAAATTAATTTTGGATGAGCACAAGATCTGATTGGGAAGGGTGAGAGCAACTGGAGGGGGGGGGGGCAACTGGGGGAAGGCAAGGAAACAATCTGGAGGGGCAAATGCCCCCATTGCCCCCCCCCCCCCCCGTAGCGCCGCCACTTGAAGGCAGAACCAGCAGCAGACGGTAAGCGAGGGCCATAACGCTTACCTTAAGTATTGATGCAGGGAGGGTCGTCGCGACGGTTGGTGTAGGGGTGTCTCACCTCCCCCATCCAATAATAACAACAACAAAAATGTCAGAACGACGATAGTGGGAAAATCTGAAATACCAGTTGGAATATTTCATATCTCAGTCTGTCACATTTTATGACATAAAAAGTATGTCAAATGTTACACCAAATTGTGTCTAAGGTTGATGGCAATTGGAAAACTTTTCAATTAATCTAAAGTACTATTTGAATTTCTCATATTTCAATCCTGAAGTCACAATAGTCGGACAATCTGAAATACCAATTGGAATCTTTCATTTCTCACATTGGGGTGAAAAAAGTCGTGAAGGGTATCTGTTCAGGTGGGGCTGCAAGTTTGTACTGTAGGAGTTCTTGTCTAGAGATTTTATTGGCCCTCTCCATATTTTTTCTGATTCCCTTCACTACTTTTTTTTCACCCCAGTGTGAGAAATCTTTTTCAGAGTCTTCGATCTCTGTGGGGTATCCTCCAAAATGACATCGCATTAGAGGGCGTTTTTAAGCATGCGCCCCTTCTGTCTTTCAAACGGCCCCCAAACCTAAGAAAAATTCTTGTAGGAAGCCAAATTCCAAGTCCACCCTTCCAAGGAATCAATTTTCCTCCCATTTAGTCGTCAAAATTGTTAAATCTTTCTTAGAGAAGGAGATGTCGACGCAAAACATTGACGAACCTGTTTCTCACGACGTTAGGTTTTACAAGCTTCCTTACATCGGTAAAATCTCTGGTGACACACAACACAAAGTTCGACAATTAATCAGATGATATTGTAAAAATGTTGACATTAAGTTAGTCTTTACCTCATTCAAATTACGTAACTTGTTTGTTGTTGAAGACATAATTCCTCTAAGTCTTAAGTCACGTGTGGTTTACAAATTCAATTGCTCAAGCTGTAATGCTTGCTCCATAGGGGAAACCCATAGACACTTGGCTACACGCATTTCTGAACATCTTAAATCTGACAAGAATTCACATATTTACAAACACATAAAAAAATCTCCAAACTGCACTCGCAAATGCGATCAAAACTCTTTCAAAATTATCGACTCAGCTCCCACTCAGCTCCAACTTCGGATAAAAGAAAGTCTACACATCAGCTGGGAGAAACTTAATCTAAACAAACAGCTCGATAGTTCATTGATCACTTTGTTCCATTAATCTACTTTTCTCATGTGTTTTTTTTTCTTCTTTCTCTGCAATTTGTCACAAATTCCATTCATTAGAGTTCATTTCAGTTTGTACCTGACGATGAAAGCAGTGCCTTTCGAAACATGTCGTATTTTCTGCTTTAATTTGTTCACTTTTTAGATGTATTCTGTAAAATCTGTGGTGTTTTTTGTCTTTATATATATATATATATATATATATACATATATATATATTGTAACGGGGTTGATTTTAACACCCCTATAAAAATTTTATAGGGGTTTTACTTTAAAAATAAACTTATTCCTGTATTGTGCCGAACCACTTTTTATAGTTACCTGCTCTCTCCGAATTTACAGGTGGACAGCCTGGCCACCCTGTAACAAATTGGCGACCCTGCCAGGACACCTTAAATTTGGAGAGTAGTGATGTAGGTGTGGAGTGGTCTTCACCATGTCAGACGATGAAGGTGGTAACCCCCCTGGGTCAGAGGACCAAGGTGACCAGGAGGTGAGGGATGCTATAAAGAAATGCGAGGACGAACTGAGGGAGCTACAGCTAAAGCTACGCAGAAATCGACCTGCACAAGATGAGGACTGTCACGCAACCACCCAGCCCACCAAGCCCACCAAGCCCACCAAGCCCACCAACCTGCAGTACAGCCTACACAGCAGTCAAGAATTCAAGGTATGTGGACAAATTGGAAACCCTGGGCAGAGGGATAAATTAAGTTTTATGTCCCTTATACATCAAATTGAAAATGCATTGCAGAAGGAGTACCCTGAATGGGAAATTGTGGAAGGGGTAATAAAGGCTGTGACCCCTGGGTTGCAACTGAGAAGTTACCTTGAGGGAAGGGAAGACCTCACACTCCCTGTGTTGAAGAGATTGTTGCGAGCTCACTTTCAGGAGAGAAGTGCAACTGAACTATATCAAGAATTGTGCAACATTTCTCAGAGTACACAAGAGTCACCCCAGTCTTTTCCACTGAGGGCGCTATCCCTGAAACAACGAGTTCTCTTTGCTTCTGATGAGAAGTTTCGATATGAGAAGCCCTTGGTAGATGCGATGTTCGTACAGTCTGTGTGTACAGGCCTGACTGACATGGACATAAGACAAGAGATGAAACCACTGCTGATGACAGAGCACCTTTCAGATGAAGACTTGTTGGAAAATTAAATCAAGTCGTCTGCAGAGAAGCAGAACGGGTAAAGAAGGCCAGGCAAAAGAAACATCAGATTTCTGAGGCCAATGTAACAATCGATCAAGATACTGTCCCAAAGAAAGCTGGTGAGAAAAAGGACAAAAATAAAGGAAACAGCCTTTATGATGAAGTTCAGATGTTGAAAGTGCAAGTGGCTGAAATACATAAGGCTCTCACATCTGGGCAAGATCAAGGAACATCCTTAAGCAAGAGGTCAAGGGGATGCCAAAAGTGTCAACAGGCAGGAAAAGGAGACAGTTTCCGACATTGCTACAAATGTGGAAAATGGGGACATATTGCACGAGGTTGCAGACCGACGGAAAACGACCAAGGGTCCCTCCTGAGGGACGAGGAGAGCCCCACCACGATGTAAGGTCCCACAATTCTAAGATGCAACACAGGTACATGGATGATGATGTTTATCAGTTGGCCAATAGAAGAGTGGTAAAACTGGTTGGAAAATCCTGTACAGTAGTGTGTCAAATAGAGGGCGTTGAGACACATGCTCTATGGGACACATGGGCAGATGTATCCATTATACCTGAGAGGTGTCTTAATGATAATTTGATAAATAAATCACCACGACCAGTGAGTGAACTGCTTGATGGTTCTTCTTTAGACCTAAAAGGGGCAAATGATATTGAGATTCCATAAACCGGTTGGATGGAAGTTAACCTGAAGTTTGGAGGCGACAGTTCTCAGCTCCAACCACTGGCCGTACCAATGCTAGTGTCTTCCAGTAAACGTGATGTCCCAATACTTGGTATGAATGTCATTCCACATGTGATTAAAGAGGCAGCATTAGAAGAGAAGTCATTGGTTCAAACTCTACAAGCTTTTCTACCAGGTACGAAGGCATGTGCTATTCGTACTCTTGTCCAGACAGTGTTGAAAGATGAAGCAAATACCATAAAATGTAAAACTGGACGGACGGGTGTATGGATCAGACAAGGAAAGGTGAAAATGGTAGAGTGTAGAGTTAGACATGACTGGGGAAAGCAGATCAAACTGGCTTATTTTCATCCTACTCTTAGACAAGACGGGCCAGAAGGGTTGGAAGTACTGGAGACAGTAGTTGATGTTAAGTAATGTAAGGTGTCCATCCCATGCCACAGTACCACTAACAGAGACATATTCCTGGAGAAACAGACTGAACTGGGAGAACTGGAACAACTGAAATCATGCTTTCATCTTCCTGACGACATTGACGAAGAAGTAATGGCGGGAATACGTGCCATTTCCTGTGAGAGCAGTTCATCAAATAATGCCAATGAGGACAAGAATGGATGTGTAGATGAAGACCAATGGTGCCCTCCCATTGATCTCTCTGGCTTAAATGCTGAACAAAGAAAAGTGGCAAGAAATATGCTTAGAGAGGAAAGTGCTGCTTTCTCAACTGATGATCAAGATTGTGGCTATATTCCAGAACTGCAAATGAAAATACCTCTCAATGATACCACACCAGTCCAGAAAACATACTTGAGTATCCCACGTCTTTTATACAAGGAGGTTAAAGACTATGTTCAGGACCTAGTAACCAGAGGTTGGATCAGGAAGTCACGATCTAGTTACTCCTCACCAGTGGTGTGTGTACGTAAACAAGATGGTACCCTTAGACTTTGCATCGATTACAGGGAGTTGAACAAGAAAACTATAGATGAT
The DNA here is from genome assembly GCA_021234535.1 of Stichopus chloronotus. NCBI lineage: Eukaryota > Metazoa > Echinodermata > Holothuroidea > Aspidochirotida > Stichopodidae > Stichopus > Stichopus chloronotus. The sequence continues at coordinate 20,377,789 of CM037839.1, read as the reverse complement.
AGGCAGCCAATCCCAAAGATACAGGATATTCTAGATGGTCTTTCAGGAAATTCCTGGTTTTCAACCTTAGACCAGGGAAAAGCATACCACCAGGGATTCATTTCCAAAGAGGGTCAGCACTTAACAGCTTTCATCACACCTTGGGGTTTGCACGAATGGGAAAGAATTCCCTTTGGTCTAAAGAATGCCCCGGCTGAATTCCAGAGATTTATGGAAAATTGTTTGGAAGGATACAATAATGACATCTGTGTTGTCTACCTTAATGACATCCTGGTTTTTGCCCCGACATTCAACCAACATGTCGAGAATCTTAGGAAAGTTCTCCGACGATTACAGTCACATGGTGTCAAACTAAAACCATCAAAGTGCAAACTGTTCCAACGACAGGTGAGATATCTTGGAAGAGTCGTGTCAGAAGATGGTTACAAGATTGACCCTGCAGAAATTCAACCTGTTCTGGAGTTGGAGAAGAGGAAACCCACAACCATTGGTGAACTAAGACAAATAATTGGGTTTCTGGGCTACTACCGCAACTACATACCCAGTTTCTCCATCATTGCTTAACCCCCGTTTGATCTCCTGGGAAAGCCAACCAAAACGAGGGGTACAAAGGGAAAGAGAGGAAAGAAAGACAGTCCTACACAGAGTTCTGGTGAAAAAATAAACTGGACAAAAGAACATCAGGTAATTGTAAATGGTTTGATTGATGGCATCATCCAGTCTCCAGTGATGGCATACCCTGATTTTAATCTACCATTCATCCTGCACACAGATGCTTCAAACCAAGGCCTTGCATCTGTTCTGTACCAACGTCAAGAGGGGAAGCTGCGGGTGATTGCTTTTGCTTCAAGGACGTTATCACCTGCAGAGAAAAATTATCATTCTAACAAATTAGAATTCTTAGCTCTAAAGTGGTCGATAGCAGACCGTTTCAGAGATTATCTGCAGTATGCCAAAAGTTTCACAGTCTTTACAGACAATAATCCACTGACATACATCCTTTCGACAGCTCGACTGAATGCAACCGGTCATCGATGGGTATCGGAATTGGCAAGTTTCCGGTTCAATGTAAAATATCGACCAGGGAAGCACAATCAGGATGCAGATGCATTGTCCAGGATGCCTATGAATGTTGCAACAATGGAGAAATGCATTGAAGAGTGTGATACGGAGATACCTGATGGTGTCCTATCAGCTGTCAGAGAATACCTACAGGCTGTAACCAAAGCAGAAGTTGCTTGTGTTGATGCTATATCATGCAATGCAGACGTTTATGAAGTGATAACTGCAGTAACACAACCCAGCCTTGGTTCCATAGACACAGCAACCCTAAGGACAGCTCAGGAAAATGATGATGTTATTGGAAAAGTCCTAAGGTGCAAACAAAAGGGATATAGACCCAAGTTGGCCGACATGAAAAAAGAACCTAAAGAGGTGCAATCTCTGCTCAGGAAGTGGAAAGAGATTAAGATCGATTAGAAGGGGTTATTGCAGATGTGCACTGTAAGACGGAAGCAACTTATTCTACCCGGAAAATACAGAAAGTTGGTTCTAGAATCACTTCACAATGACATGGGTCATGTTGGAATAGAAAAGACACCGTACCTAGTAAGACAGAGATTCTTTTGGCCATATATGACACAGGAAGTGGAAAACTACGTAACCGGAAAGTGTGAATGCCTGAAAAGAAGAAAACCTGCTAGACGTACTGTGGCACCAATGGTCCCCATACAAACTACTGAGCCATTTGAAGTTGTATCGATTGATTTTCTTCATTTAGAGAAATGCAGAGGCTATGAATACATCTTGGTGGTAGTGGACCACTATACTCGCTTCTGCCAAGCTTACCCAACCAAGAACAAATCCGCAGCAGTGGCAGCTGACAAGCTGTTCAATGATTATTTCTTAAAATTTGGTTTCCCAAAGAAACTACATCACGATCAGGGACGTGAGTTTGAGAATAGATTATTTTCAAGTCTTGAGAAGTATGCAGGTGTCAAACACTCACGCACAACCCCGTATCACCCACAGGGCAATGGACAGGTTGAGAGAATCAATAGGACCCTGTTGGGTATGTTGCGTGCCCAGACTGATGAGAACCAGAAGAATTGGACCGAGTCACTCCAGAAGTGTGTGCATGCCTACAATTGCACCAAATGTGAGGCCACAGGATACACACCTTATTTCATGATGTTTGGGAGGTCACCAAAACTTCCCGTAGATCTCCTCTTCGGCCTTACTGATGAGCAACATGGTGATGGAGATCCCACAACATATGCAGAACGATGGAAAAGGAAGATGCGGGAAGCATATGACATTGCTTCAAAACATGCACAGAAGGCTTCAAGGAAAGCTAAACAACAATATGACAAGAAGAGGCACAGCACGTTTCTTTCACCAGGAGACAGAGTGCTGATAAGGAATATGGCTCCTCATGAAGGTCCTGCTAAGTTAAAGCCTTACTGGGAAGAACACATCTACATTGTAACAAAGCAACTGCAACCTGATGCTCCTGTGTATGAGCTGACACCTGAAAGGGGAAACGGGAAAACGAGGACACTTCACAGAAACCTCTTACTCCCATGTGACTCATTACCAATTGATGATCCAAATAGTTCGAAGAAGTCAACAAGAGTGAAATCAAGGGAACACTCAGATCATTATCAAGATATGATTGAATCTGATGACGAGTCCAATGATGATGACTTGTTTATACCAAATGTATCAAATCAGATAGATGAGAGAAGTGCTCCTGGTGTGACGAAGCCACTTGAAAGAGCTAGTCAGCCCCTGGAGGAGGATAATCAGATTGCATCTGGAGATGATGAACCTGCAATGGAAAATAACTACCATGTAGTCGATGACCAACTTACAGCCGAAGATGACTTACCCACAGTTGATGATCAACTTCCAGTCGAAGGGGACAACGACCACTCGACGAGGATGAAAATGACCACTCCGAGCAAGGTGCTTCAAACAATGATCAACCTGATGGAGGGCCTCCTGCAGAACAGAGGAGATCATCCAGAAGAAGAGAACCTAAGACTATTTTGACATATGATAATCTGGGTGCACCGTCCTTTGGACAACTACATCCACAAGTCAACAGCGTAGTCGATGATTTTATGTACCCCCAGAATGGTGCCTGGTACTACTCAACCACCCCCGGGCATAGACAATGGACTGGACCTTTGACTTATTCATATCCATCTATGGCAGGTCAGAACTTTGAGGTTTTGAGGTATCCTAGGGTTATGGGAATGGTATAGAAATCCTATGATTTGTTGACATTTTTTTTAGTATGGGGGGGGGGGGTGTCATTAACATTTTTTTGCTGGACTGAGCCAGATGTTCTGTTCTGACTGCTAACAATTTAACTTACAGTTTTGCTGAAACTTTATTGACTGTATGGTGATTCTCATGACGATTGACTTATCTCATAGTTGGATGCGAGTGTGACAGGTTAGTCAGTGTAGAAGGAAGGAAGTGTTGATTTAGATATTCCATATAGCCAGGAGAGGACACTGACTCTTGTATATGTTACCAATGTACAGAAAGATCAAAGATCGTAATATGAAGTTTATCTTATGGGAGATGATCATTACCGTAAGGGGAACTTACTTCAGTACCTCCAGATTTTGTCACATAGTCTTACATGTGTTTGTGATACATGAGTTTTTGTGATGAATGTCACGTGATTGCGTAGGGAGGTCAAAATTTACTGTACAAGTGGGAATACTATATTTTTCGTAGGAAAATTCAATGTGCGCCATAGAGAGAAATTGTTCTTAAACAAAAAGGGTCATAGTCTATTACATACATGCAACCATTGGTATATGCATTGAAGTATGGGGTCGCACAGGCAGTAACTTTTCAAACATTTATTGTTCTATCTTTGAATAATATTTTTGTTATTTTCAGTTCATCTAGTTTGATTATTGCTACAGACAGCGGTAGCTATAGCATTTGTGGATGATGGCAGAGTTTTACGGTATTTTATCTATTTTCCGATGTCGGGAAGACATCTTGTAAAGATGGGGAGAGTGTAACGGGGTTGATTTTAACACCCCTAAAAAAAATTTTGGTAGATATGTATCTATCATAGAGGACGCACTGCAGCAATAAACTTATTCCTGTATTGTGCCGAACCACTTTTTATAGTTACCTGCTCTCTCCGACTTTACAGGTAAGCTGATGAATACATTTATGATTATTTTACAAACAATGACATAATCATTAAATATGAAACATATTACTTCCCTAAGTAAGGTTCAGTCAGGGTCAATGACTTGCAAATATAGTAGCTATTAGGAGAGAAGTAATCGTTGCAATTAAATGTCCTAGCGTTACAAGTGTGCATGTTAGGATGGCCTATGGATTGTCGAACGTCTGCCCCCGTAACTGCTGAAACGCTACACTCTTTGTTATATTTTATGATGATTTCACCCTTTTTCATTGGTGATTCTTTAGGTAATTCAGTATTTGAGTATTTGAAGGTTATTTTTGTGATATGTGTAATTTACGGGGATGAGGAATTACATATTTTATCAATATAATTACAACCGATATAAACACTGGTAAAACCCAGGTTGTCGTTCGTGTACAAACGGTTTAGCGCTGGTTGCTGTGTGTATCTGAGCATGCGCAGAGGGTATTAATTAGGAGAATCCCCACATTGTGCGGAAATATTGTTTACTCCGGAATTCGATCCTCATCCTGGGACCGTCTGAACAGTTGTAGCATTACTTTGTCTTGGCCTAGGCACATTATAGTGGCTAGTTTAGGCTGACGTGTGATTTGTTTGAGAAGTTTCATAATATTTTTAAGTTGTTTTCATTCTATTATATATGTATTTTTCAGGTGATCATATTCAGTTGGGACACAAATGAGACTGTTTTGGGTCCAGCAATAAACTTATTCCTGTATTGTGCCGAACCACTTTTATAGTTACCTGCTCTCTCCGACTTTACAGGTGGACAGCCTGGCCACCCTGTAACAATATATATATATATATATATATATATATATATATATATATATATATATATATATATATATATATATATATATATATATATGTTGAAGAAGAGTCTGAAGAAGAAGAACCATGCAACGATGAAGAAAACTTTGGAGTGCTAAAATGCCCCGGCGGCAATTCATTTTCAAAATTTGAAGCGGAAGAATTGTTACTCGGTGACTGAGCTAGCAGATTCAGTCCGAGAGGGGGTGGCTGCCTCCTGATTGCATGGTAGGTCTGTCGTTGCCCGAATCCCCTTCCTCCTGGGTACTGTTTTTACACGCTATCAATTACTGTTGTTGTTAATATTGCTATATTTCGATATTGTTGATAGTTTAGATGCAGAGAGGATAACTTATGAAAAATTCCCAAACACTCTTCAAGATCACAAGAGGTGTCGACGTAGTTTTAAAGGTGGGGAGGGGTGACATCAGAAGTTCTTATCTAGTTTCAATCTGTACATGGGTGTGATTGTTGATATGATTGAAAAGATGACTCATCGCCGTCAAAGGGAGGTGTCTAACGACAGAGAATGTTGGGATAGGTCTATAAACCGGTATAAAACTGTATTTCTACTTTGTTTATGTCCCTTTTTATGGCAAATACATTACCGAAAATGTTCTGATCCAGTAGTTTAGAGCCCGGGCTTTCAAACATTAAGTATCGGCTCACATCCTATGCCGATAAGGGCGGCGGCTCCAGCACCATAGAAAACCCAGAGACCCAAATTCTGCACTAGGTATGACCGTAAAACTATAGATTTTGTGGGAGTTAACTAACTTATTTTGAAGTATACCATACCTTCCTTCTATCCTATTGACAGTATAATGGAAGACATCTTAAATGACCTACATGTGTACCTTTTAGCAACTTCACTTTTAGTTTAATTTCACAAAAAGTAGTACCTGTCACCACACTGTAAAAAACGTCTGTTAATTTACAGAAAATAAAACAAAGAAATAAGTAAGAATTACAGAAATTGTCTGGAGGCTAATTACCAGAACATTTCTGTATTCCTTTTGTATTTCTTTATTTTATTTTCTGTAAATCTACATTTTACAACTTACATTTTTAACAGTGCGCATATCAAGGATACAATAAAAATGTAATTTGTTGCCCTGAACAAAGAAAATGAAACATATAAAAGAACAAGAATGATGTAAAAGCAAAGGCTTCTGAAGACTCGTGGAGGTGGATGGTAATTAAGAGCTGGTGCTTGTATGGAGTAAAACAGTGTGAATAACTAAAGCGCAAAAAAAAAAAAAAAAACCAACAAATTAGAATCCTATATGTGGCATTTGGTAAAGTCTCACCAAACTCGCTCGTCACACAGTATGTGTACTCCCCCCTTTTTAAACTGTAATCCTCCCAAAACAGCATTAGATACGTAGGTGTAACGATTTGGAGTTCCCTCACTGACTATGTGCAACACAGCAACTTCTTGAACACTTATGAACGCTTTTAAAAGTAAGTTTAAAGCCTACATTTAAATTGAACACAGGATTAATTCACTTGTTATAATTCTTTTGTTTCTTCTTATTGTTTTGTTTTCTTCGATGTTTTGCTCTCTTTCTTTTTCTTTTTTGTTTTATTTTTTATTTAAATTTAGCTTTGTTTCTTTTTTTTTACGGGTGATTAGGTGATTACCCCGATAAGTAATTAAAAGCTTCTTGTAATTAGTCCTCACTCCTCAGTCTTTTTAACTAAACAAATTATTGTAAATTCTCGAACTGTTCATTTGATAACGAGACTGAAATAAAGCAACATGAAAACGAAACATTTCAAACACAAGGCGCTGGTCAACCTACCAGTTTGTCACCAGTTGAGGGGGGGGGGGGGAGGACTTATCTTTAAAATTGGCTGGTAGAAGGTCATCAGAGCACACGGTTTACGTATTAAGTGTTGTATGTTAGTTACACAAGCACATTTTCCAATATGTATGAAAATATACCCGGGTGTGTATCTTTCACTTGGCCAACAGACAAGTTAGTGAGTTGCCCAGAATACTTTTGATTAGAAGCAAACTAGTGGTCAGCTGAGTGCCAAGCTTATGAGGAAATACCAGATGTTAGGGCTCACATCGAGGCATCCCTTGTGGCCTGATACAAGCTGCAGACAGTCCACTGTACGAACTACCACTGGCTGAGAACTTCACAGCAGAATTTACAGCTTCCATGTATGCCTGTGTTAGTCCTCCTCACTGATGAATTCAAACCCATGACTCTCAGAGCTATACATTTCCTAAATTAACTTTAGAAAATGTGCAGACTTGTCCAGAATTTCAGTACTTCGGTGCCGCTTCTGGGGGTCAATTTAGTTTAAGTGCCGTCTCGGGCAACGTAGGTGCCGTCTTGGACCAACGGAGTGCAGCATGCAGTTTACCTACGTGCATGTAGTGGCAAATATGTCCTTGATTTGGTGACTCAGGCCCACATTAATGATCAAGATATTGCCAACGTTTCCACAAGTGTCATTCTGGTACTATTGCATTCACAGGGCAAACATTGTACCAGTATATTACTTAGAATTAAACAAGTAACTTGCCCGTCATACGGAAAGTGGGAATTTGCACTCTACATTGCTTCGATGTACAAAAAATATTGGGTGCCACAATGTGCACTCGGAAACGGTGCCGCAAGCGGCACTTACTCTGTCCTTTCTGGTGTCGCCAAAATGGTTTTAGGTGCCGCATGCGGCTCTCGGTGCCGCGTTTAAACATGTCTGATGTGTATCGGACAAAGGAGTCAAAATCATCCATCCAAACTATACCTTGAGTGCTGGTACACCAGGAGGCTTTACTGTGCGTATCACTTATTAGTAAGTTGTGTTTATAGATCAAACAGATCTAACGTTAAACTCATGTTGCTCTACAACTAGACCTCAATTACAATACTTTCTTGTGCACAGTTCGCACTGTAGGCCTATTGCTACACGACAGCCAGGTTATAGGATTCGATTCGACTTGATCTGCTCTTCAACAATACTTTCCTGATCAACTCAATATATGCTCAGTATTCACTTCTACAAAAACTTACTTAAAGCATTTTCGTGGAACTAACACTCCGAAGGCTTTAGCCGTAGTAATCAAGACTCTAATCAGCCTACGATATCTTATCAGAGCAGGTATTCTCACTTTATCCTCTGCTACCATGACTAACACTGCTCTGGGAAGCACACTCAGGAACAGTGGAAACGAACTGCTTTTGTTAACTTACGTCAGAAAATCCTTTTTTGTTGTTGTAAAAACAAACATTTTTAGCAAAACAAACTACACAAGCATGAAATTATGCCCCGTTTTACCTGGGATGTCAAATATTACATTTGTTTGATCAAGTCAGCCCATATCGTTTATGTTTTGTCCAAAATTGGGAAAACACATTTTTACTTTAGGACCATACCACCATTAATTTCTCCCATTGATTTACACACTAAACTAGAGTCCCTTACACATTTGAGGGCCCCGCGTGATTGTAAGGTACCTCATATCAGAGATTCCCTACCTATCATGTAGTTGATACTGGCATAGCCTATTATAGTCTTTAAATTGCCATGTCGAATATTCAGATATTGAGCTAGAAGAGTGAACGTTTTGGAGAGGCAAATCTTGACAAGTCTTTCTCCGGCAATCGTCCTAAATTTCACTTCTTATGTATTTTAACTGGAGCGCGTCAATGTCCAAGTAACAAAACATGACAAAAATCTGTCCCCGTGACTCAATTTAGACATTTTCAGAGATCTAGCAAGGTTAACAGATCTTACGGATATTCATGGCGGTATGAGACCTGTAGTAAGTCCATGCACCATATGTGAAAGGAGGTTCTGTAGGGACAACCCGAGAACCCCAAGTCGACTCATCGTCCATATTTTAGACCGCCGTCATGGGGGACCGGTATAAGGGGAGGGGTGTTGCCCTACCAAGGCTAAAGTCAGGATTTCAAATCAGCCAGTCACAGATATCCTAAGATGCATGAGAAGAGGTCTAATGGAATGGGGCACCCTCCCCTTTGCCTTAAAAGGATCATGCTTGCTCACTTTTTATTTGCCCAATCATGGTGCGGACAGGAAAATGTTTGGCTTTCTAAACCCTTAAGATGGCCCGAAATGGCACTGTGCCAACCTGAGCGCCCCCCCCCCCCACCCCGGTCTACCGACCGCGGCCACCCGTAATTGGAGAACTCACAGTGTTCTTAGATAAATAATTTACAGGAATTACTTAAAGCTGAAATATGAGTTGCACTAACAATCCCATGGTGATATATTTTTGTTCTTTTTCAGGGTTTCACGGAAGAGAAAGTAGGTGAACAGATCACGTGTCACAAAATCTGAAAGAAAACTTTACCTTTGACTTCCAGATACTTGATTTGAAAATCATCCTGACATTTTTGTTGGCCCTACAAAATTCAGACTCAGACTGCATAGTAGTCAATCACTGTTACTTAAAATCAAGCAGACCAATGGTAATGGATATAAATATTCATTTATGCAAATCTGGGGGCTCGAACAATGATTGTTATGTAGTGACTATGACATATTCCGTGAAATTTGACTTTGAATGAAAATTTTTAAACTCATATTCCAGCTTGAAGAGGTTCTGGTTGGATCTTTTGTCTCCCAGGGAGAACCCTTTGCTCGTCAAGAACCCCTTTTTCCTAGAGGCTGCCTGTCTGCATAGTACCCCAATAAATACACAATCATGCAACAGCGACAGGGAGTCAACCCGCAGTAAGATACGAAATCTGAGGAACTATGTTTTAAGAAAATATGATTTTTGCATGCGGAATGCTTCTAAATTTCTTATCTTATGAAAAAAAAAAATGGAGAAACGGGAAAAGAGCATGTTTCTTTCCAAATTTATTTCCTAAGGGTGGAACTTCCCCCCCCCCCCGTGTAGCTGCCCCACTGCTTCTGTGAACATAAGACAAGCTATGACATATGGCATGCTAACACGGTTGAGTTGAAGTGATCAGTTGCCAGTGGGCCAAAGAAAGTTCTATTTTCTAGTTATCTTTGTTGCGCCACCACTCGAATAGATGCTTTTTCGATTGCGAGTCCCGCAACTTCTCGAAATGCTTATAGTTGTCTTAAACAGCTGTTGGCTTTTGGATAATGGTCCTTTCAATAATAGGTCCAAAAATGGTGCTGACAGCTCCTGTGAGACGCAAGTGAATGACATTTTTCCCCAAACTTTTCAAAGTCACATACTTGTCGTTTTCATTTTGAAAGTAAGTGTCACATCGAAGTGGGGGGGGGGGGGAGGGGGCTGGTCTGCATTTTTATAATACCGGCCCATACCAATGTGTGCCTGGAGACTAACTTCAGTAGAGCCTAGAAGTTCCTCTCAAACTGAATCTGATGGTTTTTAGACTAACAAGGACACAATGAGTAACCTAGTAGGGGCAATAGCACAATTCCTACGCTTAATCACAACATGCAGCTTAGAAGGGAAGCCTTTGTGGTTGACTAATTCCGAATTCCAAATAAAATACTGCCAAATTCTGTACGTACAGTCAGGTAACAAAATCACTGCCGGTCGAGATTTGAAAAATACCCAAATTTGGTAGTGAAAAGTGAAGCCTGCCAGTTGATTGAATAGACACAAAGCACGAGTACAGCAGACTTCCCACAGGGTTTTCAGTCTTCCTAAGATCAGAATCCATGCCCTCATATAGTTTCCTAAATGCCTTTTGAAGGTGCTCGCTTTTGAGCTTGCCGTGGAGAAGTTGCATAGGAGAATGTACATAGTGATTTCACCTAGTTTCCCAGCTTTAGTCTGAGTTTCTTAAAGTGTTTTGTTCCAGTTTCCCAAAATTATGAGTCTTCAACTAGAAATTGTTTCAGTGCTCACTTTCAGTCTCCGATCTTTGATGTTAATAGCCTACGTCATACCTTTGTACATTACACCAAATGACCTTTAGGTAACTGACTATAACGTTAGGCAGTCATGACTTATGGTTGTCTTAACATGGAAATGTAGGCCTAACGGTTAGGATGGTTTCACTAAATGGGTATTTTCGGGTGAACATGTGCTTTTGTTCGAAGTTACTGGCAAATTAATTTGCAAAGCAGAGAGACAGTCAAAATGAACCTGTGGTACGGAAGGGCCATTTTTTTTTCTACATAATATCTGCCACCACGTCGTAAATCATCCACCCATACATTTTTAAATGCCAAATAGTAGTTCGTCCCTCGACTCTGGGCCTCCATCCCCCTTCCGGCTCCCCAAAGACTCATACATATGTATAAGGTTGTGACCTTTAACGTATCCTCAACCCATGCACTTGCAGTTTCAGCGCGGCATCAACATCTATGTAACGTTGAGACCACTCAGTTGTATGTCAAAAAGACGAAAAGGGGGCCATTTTTCCAGATGATTATAGATGTTTCCATGTATGAAATCATATCCGTCTGATCAACCACTTCTCACGTTAACTTTTTGTGTGTGTTAATCATTTTCGAAGGTAGCCTGGTAAGTTCTAAGTCCTCGGTTTGATTTAGTGGCTTTACGTGGCATGAAGTGGGTATTTATTAAGGTAGCATACCCTATATAGAAGTTGGAGATCCCTCCGCATTTTGTTCGCCGTCGGTGAAAGTCCCTATTAGGGACATTTGGGCAACTTTTTTGGTATTTTATCCTTTAATATGGGTCCTTTTGTGGATTGAATGTTGAAGTAGGCAAGTTAAAGTATACATGTTGTGAAAATGGAGGAAATTAAAACAGTTATAGAAAAGTTATGGAATCTTAGGTGGCGGAGCATCATCGTTGGAGGCGATGTGTGATTTGGTCCCAGTGACAAGGTGTGAAAACGTCGACAGCCTTTAGCAGAAAATCTAACCAGCTAAGGTACGGAAAATTGGAAAAGCCATGAATGGCCAATGTGTCAACTTTGTAACGAGTGGTAGCTTATATCTGTTGAAAACTTCTACAAGGCTTTGAAGACCACGTTACTTTTGCGATTTAGTGTGTAAGTCAATGGGAAAATTAATAGGGGTATGCTACCTTAAGTAGGCTAACTCGACTAAGCCTTTTGAGAACTGTAGTACTTACAACAGTGACACAGCATTGTATTATAGCGTCCCTAAGCGGGATTTTCCAATTGCTAAACTAGGGTTCATATAGGCTAGTGTAGATATTATTAGTTTAATCAATCACCCACGCACTGCGCAAATATTTGAATAGTCAATGATTTGAATAGTCAATATGCCTGATACGGTATTTGTCACTGCCAAGGCTACTCTTTCGAATCGTTGCACTGTGGTGAACAGAAAAGGTGTTCATTATTCCTGTAATCGTCTGAACAGCGTTTTTATTGTCTCACCCTCTCAACAGCTACCGCCTCTCATTAAACCTAAATTTTTGATAGGTTAATTTTATTTATGATTTAAAGCTGGAATTGAAGGCAACCATGGAGAGACGGTTAAGCTCTGATGACTCACACACAACTAAAGAAGCGAAACGAAGTGGTGAGTGGTATTTGAGTAATGAGTGAGTGAGTTGAATTGCAACAAAATGTAAATTATGTACGGTTTGTCAATGGTATTCATCCTTTTATATCCTATGCCATACTTTGCTTTACTGTGAGTAGGTGATAAAGTGTTTAAATCACAGATTTAGTGATGTCATTGAGTTGGCGAGGAGTGCTTTTTAACTCATAGGAAGAATGTTACCCAACCAAAACTCATGACATGATGTCTGTTTCAGTTTCCCAAATTCAACTACAAATTGTTTCGGTGCTCACGTTCAGTCTCCGATCTTTGATGTTAATACGTCATACCCAAGCTAACGTTTTACACTACACAAAAGGACCTTTAAGTAACTGACTATAACGTTAGGCAGTCGTGACATATCGTTGCCTTAACATGGAAATGTAGGCCTAACAGTTAGGATGGTTTCACTAAATGGTTATTTCAGGTGAACATGTGCTTTTGGTCGAAGTTACTGGCAAGTTAAGTTGCAAAGCAGAGAGACAGTCAAAATGAACCTGTGGTACGGAAGGGCCTTTTTTCCTACATAATATCCACCACCACGCAGTAAATCATACACCTACACATTTTAAAATGGCAAAGAGTAGTTCTTCCCCCTAGGCCTTTCCCCCCCCCCATCTCTTCCGGCTCCCCAAGGACCCATACATATGTATACGTTGTGACCTTTAACGTATCCTCAACCCACTCGCAGTTCAGCGCGGCGTCAGCATCGATGTAACGTTGAGACCACTCAGTTGTATATCAAAAAAAGGGTAAAGGGCGCCATTTTTCCAAAAAGCTAGGTGTTCGTTATTCTTGTAATCATCTGAACAGTGTGTATGTCATCTCACGTGAACCTCTCAACAGCTACCGCCTCTCATTAAACCTAAATTATTGGAAGGTTAATTTTACTTATGAAATTTAAAGCTGGAACCGAAGGCAATCATGAAGATACACTTAAGCTCTGATAACTCACACACAACTAAAAAAGCGAAACGAAGTGGTGAGTGGTATTTGAGTAATGAGTGAGTGCAGGGATGATCCTTAAGCAACTGAAAATGGTTGTCCCAAGGACAACCAGCTGCAAAAATTTGGTTGTCCTCCACAATGGACATATAAAAACAAGAAATGTCCAAATGTGTATTTTGCACAGTCAAGACCATGTTTTTATTTGTCTTTCTTATACAGGTTGAAACTTTCCACAGCTAATACTACTGACTTGTAACTTAAAAGTAATGCTCAGGGTTTCTCCAAAGGGAAGGGGGGGGGGGGGGATTTCCAGAAGGAGGCTGGTAAAATTTCACCTTTTCACTTCAATAATAAAAAAATGTCATTATCTAGAATCACTGATGCTGTAAAGTATATATCATATAGAGGAAAATCTCTGTATAATATAATGTTTGTTTCAAATCAAAATATGATACATTACTAATCTTGAATGGTACTATCACTATTTAGAAAGTTCATTCCTTTTGAATCAAAATCTGACAGTACGTATGAAGTGTCCATTGAAAACACACCATCTGAGTGGCTTATCTGAATTTGCTTCAACTGTCAACTCATTCCTCTCCTTTCCAAGGATTTTTTTTTTTTTTTTTCGCGCCTGCGTGAGAACAAAATCCCGGGAATCAAACGCTTCTAAAATATTTTTCACCCCTATATTGGAACAATCCATTTTGTTAATCCCCAAATACACTGTGGGCCATCAGGAAAATTTTGCACTTTGATTGGATGAATTACGTACTACTTGGACTAGCCCATATTATAGGGGTTTAAAAACTCCATGAATATAATGTACCAGCTCTCCTTGCACGTGGCACATATGGCCGAATTCTTTGGACTGCGAGTCATGTATCTGGTACTTGCTGTGTACAGTATGTGCATGTCTGGTACAGTAAAATCAGTTGAAACATGAGCGTACACTGAGGCTGTTAGTTTGGCGTTTTACGTACCGTGGATTTCGGGTTGTTTTGGCGGTGATGTTTTGGAATGGAGTTCATGCATGTTAAATATTTTAGATGCATCTCAGTGTTGAGTTGTACGCATTGTGTCACAATATAAATGACCAGGGGTAACATTTGGTCGTCCAAAGGACAACCTGAGGTAGTAACTTTGGTCGTCCTGCAGAAATTTTGGTCGTCTGGGACGACCGGACGACCGCTAAATTTCATCCCTGAGTGAGTGAGTTGAATTGCAACAAAATGTAAATTAGGTACGGTTTGTCAATAGTATCAGTCCCTTATATCCTATGCCATACTTTTTTTTTGCTGTGAGTAGGTGATAAAGTGTTTAAATCACCGATTTAGTGATGTCATTAAGTTGGGGAGAAATGCTTTTTAGCTCATAGGATGACTGTTACCCAAACAAAACTCATGACATGATGCCTGTTGCAGTAAATCCTTTATTAGTTGATATAATAATTTACCCAATTCAACCCCAAATCACATTTATCACTTTGGACTGCTGCAAAGTGCTCGAGTCTCCCCTGATATGACTTTTGACTGTTGGCATATGTAAGAAAAAAGATTTAGTCTAGGGCATCTTCCCACTATAAATTTGAAGAAAATCTTCAATAGAAAATGAACTGAGGGAAAAAAGACTTATGTTTGATCACGTGACATTCAATTTCAGTTACCTTGACAACCACACAATTGATAGGTCTAGATAGTGTTATATTCTGATGACTAAGTATTCAGTTTACAATGAATCCAAAATTTGGTCTCTGATATTCGAGCTTTACCTCAGTAGAAAAGTTCCTGTCGTACGGTACATTTTCAGAAGTTTAGTTTGGAGGGTCAAACTTTATTTGATTTAACGTTGGTATTGGTCTGGCTTAAACAGACGCTGAATTATGTTCCCTCTAACCTAAATTCCCCATGAAGCAAGAATGTTTCCAATATCAGGACATTCACATCATACAGGAGAAGGGTTCTACATTTGTTCAATGTGTAATACTTACCCTACAGTGACACCGCAAATGGAAACTGAGAAATGCATCTGAATCTAACATCACTATAGTGCAACATTTCCTTTGGGTACGCCACCATAAGTAACTCTTCGATAACGGCTACCAATATAAACACAAACTGGAGGACAATTCCTTCTATATCCTCTTTTTGTCTATTGAAAGATTTGAACGTTGAATTGACGAGTGAACTTCTCGTCTTTTCTGTTTGTCTGGTTGAACTTATATAATCTCAAGATATAGTTTAATTAGCAAATTTGTAAAAATATGCAACTAAGTGCCAATGGGTGTAATTGGTATTTTTGATATTTATCAGAAAGTGCATGGTTATGGTTGAAAATTTTTCAACACCTGATTATAATTAATAACGTAAAATGAATCAACTTCATGGCTAGACTGAAAGCAAAGTAAAAGAAAATGTGTGTAAATGGTAGACGTGAATGATACAAGTAAGTGGGCAAATTACAGATTCATGGAGAATCTAGCGATATGCAAAGAATTAATATTAAAGAAATTGTAATACCGTAGCGAATTCGTTTTTATTCTTTGCAGGGTTTGAACTTTTCAAATTTGAATTAGCAGGTCTACTAACGGAAGAAATCTGCGAACGGCTGGCTCGTTGTTTAAAACATTCGAATCCAGAAAAGGTGGCAAGTTGTCCTTTTCTTGACTTTGTCAATTTAATGGAAGAGAGAGGAGAAATATCAGAAGATAGTATTGACGATCTTCTTGCTGCTCTGTTGTGGCTGGACCTTAAAGGAGTTAAAAAGAAAGTTGAAGATTTTTATGAAAGCTTCAAGATAAGCCGTGAGTCTAAACAGATAAATATTTCTACTTTAAGAATTGGAGATAATGCTGCATAAAGCTAGAGAGATATAGGAACAATTATCACATCTTGTTGTTTAATTACAACCACTACTACAAGCTTAAATATAATAGATATGTAAGCTCTATTGGAGGTGAAAACAATTAAACTGCTATTAAAACCTTCTAAACGTACCTCATGATATAAATATACCAGTGATGATTCAGGAGTGCTGAATCAACAGCCAATCATTCCCTAACCATTAAAAGTAAGCTTGTCCCACTTCTTTTATGTAAGAACCTTTTTAACTTTTTATATGAAAATTGTCTAAACCTGAAAATATCCAGTTGCGTAAGGAAAACAATTTCAAAGTTCAAGAGTTCAAAGTTGTCCACTTTTGTAAGTATGATTTTTTTTCTTTGAGGTGAATAGCTTGGGTCTGATCGACTAAAGTGTGATTGATGGGTTGCTGTTCTAATAAATTTTAAAATATGTGTTGGGCATAAGGCATTGTCTGCACTGATTTCAAATTGGATAACGTATCACCAATTTGTGCAGGTAACGAGAAATTACCTTTGTAACTTTGGCTAATAGTAACATTGCATTTCAAAGTAAGATAAATTACATGCATATGATGAGATCAAATATAACTACTCATCACTTTAAGTGTTGACAAATCAGTATGAAAGACATTGTGATTACAGTGTAAGGTAGTTCCGTGCCCATGGACTCTCTTCTAAACTTTTCACTTAGATGACTTATGTGACAAAATCGTAAACGTTCGGAATATGAATGCTCCGCTTAATGTTGGAATTGGAGTTCCTGAAATAATAAAGACATTGCACATTGCCTTTGCAATTGATCGTGTTACTTCAATCTTAGGAGCAACGATTAACCGGCTTGCATTGATTGTACCCAGTATGAAATTTTCATCATATAACATCATGTATTTGTTTTTCTTCAAAGTTTTCAACGAAGACTTCATAGATGAGTTATCCGGGCTGCTAACTCCTAAAATATGTCAGAGACTTGCCACACATTTCAAATACCAACAAGAGCAGGATGATAAATGGAAAAACGCGAAGCATCTTTTGCTTAAGATGGCGGAAGACTCAAAGATAACTCTGGATGACATAACACCACTAATGGAGGCCCTTGTGGAATTAAAGCTCACTGATCTGAGAAATCAAGTAGAGGACTTGTTTGTCAAGAAGCAAATCCCGTCTCCCACCAAAGGTGGATAAATTTCTTAAAATTGGTAACGGTGAAATACACATAATACCATTTTTAAATACAGTCCAAATTCATGTAAGTTCAGTCAGTATGCACTCTTAATTATTGTATAAATCAATCTTAATATTAGTAGAGCTGTACCGCATTCTGCCTCTCTGAAGAGTAGCTCAATTGGAACGTGAAGACGCCGACTTTCCTTTTTTCAACTTTCATAAGGAAAACTGAGTAGGGATAGATACATTTTTGCCCAAAAGGCTCACGCAAGATAAATATGAATAAATTTAAATATCCACATTACATTGTTATTAGTGAAGCTATAACTGCTACTCCAATTAAAGCTTTACAAATGGTGTGTCATGTATTCATGTACTATGTTTTATCCATTTGATTGATTTGCTCATGACTTAATTTATATTTAAGTTATACCAAGCATCTGGATGCTCTCACCCTAAATAATTATGGCTTTGATTATTTATATCTTCAGACGAGATAGAAAACTTCCGCAAAACGTTGAAGGAAAAGTACGAGGAATTCTACAGCTGTATTCAACCTATTCCATACATAAGAGAAAAATTTTCAGTGGACAAGATATTCGTCGAGACCGGAATGGAATTACGAGACAAATCGACTCTGGCGTTTGATAAATGGGTGAAGATGTCTTCCTACAAAGATATTTTGAGTGATGCATTTAAGAGCACAAAGGCTGAAACGAAACTAATCGAGGGTAAACCAGGCCATGGGAAATCGACTCTGGCTCTTCAAATGACGTATGACTGGTGCCAAAGTCATGACAAAGAAGGTTTGGCTGCCAACTTGGGAATATTGATATACCTTCCTTTAAGACAATTAAAGGGCGTGAGGTCTATTTACAAGGCAATATCGCAATTTCTACTGCCCACCGGGTGTGGAATCAATGAATGGAAAGTTAGGAAGATCATTGAAGAGTCGACGTCGGTGGTGATTCTGTTTGACGGATACGATGAGTATCCTGATCAGGGTGAACTCGATTCTCATATATCTTTGATACTGAAGAAGAAAATGCTCAAGGAAAAGATAGTGGTTTTGACGACCAGACCTACCAATACGTCAGAGGACTTAAAGGAACCGATTTCGCGAATTCGTCTTACAGGTTTTACAGACGAAGCTAGTGAAATCTACATAAAAAAGACGGTGGGTCCTGACAACGACCTTGCTGAAAAAATGAAGAAAACGATAGAGCAGAGTTCAGTCTTGGAAGACCTTTTCATAACTCCGTTTTTCTTTGTGATGTACGTCCATATGGCCACCAACGATGGTGACAATTACGACCTTAGTCAAGTCGAGACAGTGACAGAGTTCTTTAAACACTTGACATGGTGTATGAAAGCACATTTGACAAATAAAACACAGAATGCAGTGAAAGCCACTAACATTACATGGAAGGATGATGGCAAATTAAATGAAGTTGCCTTCGAGGCCCTGTTTGCCCCAGACCAACAAACAAACATTGTGTGGGAGTCTGACAATCTTCGTAATAAACTTGGGGACGAATTGTACCACCAAAGTATTCAGCTTGGTATTTTGGTCGAAGAAACTGTTCTGGATTATGCAAAGAGTAATATGCAATACCCAGAGTACAAGCAAAATGTTAGATTCTGTCACAAACTTTTGTGTGAATGGCACGCTGGTCGTCACCTTGTGAAATGTTTTTCAAGTGATAAATCTGTTATGGTTCGTGTTCTCGATGGAGAAAAATATGAGAAACATGAGTACCTTTACCGTTTTGCCAGTGGTTTAGACGAGAATGCATCCGGTGAGATTGTCCGTTATCTCAAAGAGAAGAAGCGTCTCAGCGATGCAATTAATTGCAAAATTGAACAGAATTGGGAGGATCTCGACGATCTGACAGATTTCGTAAAAAACACGATCATAATAAACAAGCACGACAGCGATCTGCTTCAGAGGAAGACAGCACAAATTCTAAGGCTTGCATCACAGAAAGCGGTAACTTTTATATTTTATAGTAAATTATGCAGTGATAGTGATTGTGTAGTAAGTGAGAGTGATTTAGTGTTTTCTGTGCAGAACACTGTGCATTGGATATAAGAATTGGCAGCAAACTGACAAATGGAGCCACTTTGTGGCCAACAATTTCGCTAAAAGAAGAAAGGAAAATGTTTATTTACGCACTTCATTAGTAAAGTTACTCAAGAGTAATTAAGCTGTCCCTTTAAGCTGCCAACATTTGTCAAATATATTGCTCATCTGTCGGGTACTCTACGTTGTCCCAGAGTTGGATATTAGGGAACTTAATATGCCGACAGATTGACTGCCTAGCCTGACCCAACGTTGGACCAATGTACCCTTCTTTTCGCTTGATTGTGTGGTTGAATGTGCCTTGCTACATCTTACTGTTTTCACTAATCCAAGAGGCCTTTATCAAAACATAGTACTTTGGTATATATGACTTATATGGATGCCGGTAATCTACGTGATTGTTTCCTTAGGATTTTGTTCCTTCTTTTGAGTCATACGTACACACTTCAAAAATTCTGTTTGCTTTGGGGTAACCATTCTAGTAATAGCAGTTTACCTTGATAAGAGCAACTTCTTTTTTCTAAACTCACAGTTATATGCCTTTATTGAGCACTACACATTCGTTAAACACTGAAGCCTTTTTAATGGTAAAGAATTCTTACTTCCGTTCTTATGTTTCTACATTCCCTACGTTCCTGCATTTTTTTTTTACGTTCCTATATTCATCTGCATTGACCACTCCAAATCCTGGAATCCCAAATCCACTCCAAATCTCAAAGCTAGACATGATGTTCTTTAGGTATACTCTAAAGAAACTACAACCTTTTTAAAAACACGATTGCGATTCCGTCGTTACTGAAATTCATCTTCATTCATATGAGCTTATAGCAGGGTTGTCCATGTCAATTGATGAAGTCAGTACAATCAAAGCATGCATTGTTATCACCATGAGTACTTCGTATATGAACTCTGAAATTAATCTAAGTGGTATATCCAATTTGCGTATTCTGCACTTTTCTTTCAGCTTACCATACAGCACTTGTGCATCAATCAATCTCTTGAAAGAGTTGACATAGATGACGTAACTCTTACGTCAGGCGTTCGTCTCAAGAGACTAGAGTCTGTTAAAAAAGTAGAAATTGTGAAACCTGAAAAAAGTGAAGTCAAGCGAGATGAATTTGTCAAAATACTCACATACGGAGGGCACTCGTCACAGATAAGAGACTTATGGTAAGAATGGCAAGACACCGCCTTTCTCCGTGACAAATTATTACACACTACCGCCTTGTAATTTCTGTACAAATACAAACATGAACATTAATGAACAAAGCTATTATTCAATGTATAGCAATTGATGAATTGATATTTCATCCTACAAAATGTGTAACAGTGTTCTGAGATTTGAAAATACTAAGTGCCATTGCCACCTCATGAGTTTTATCTTTTATTTTTCTACTTATGAAAACATCCTCCGAAGTTCTAATTCTTGAAGGAGAAATTGAGGTGAACAGCTGAAGATTTTACAAACATTGTATTTGCGGAATTTTACTTGGTCACAAAAAACATAATAAACTCTGTTCCGAAGTATGCATTTTTCTGAAAATAAAACCAACACCTGCATCCTGAAAATGTTTATATTAATAAAATCCTGCTAAACAGTTACGGAACAAACCATTATGTAAATTTACCTTGTACAGACGTGAGTTTTGTCTGAAAGGGAAATTTAAAACGTGTCGCTCAGGGATTATAAAGATCATATTGAGTAAAATTCCTGCTATTAAGTTCAGAAATACATAACATTCTTTGCACTTTTTATTGCTTATTTTGTACCAGGAAAAGTATAATAAGTCTTCCTCACGAACTATGTCTCATTAGTCAATGAAACGAACTAAGACAACAAAATAAAAGTTTGTTGTCTTGTCATGAAAGTGACGTGAAATTGACTGATTTGATTGATTGTCTTCTATAGGACTTGGCAATGTTTGCTCCCTGAAATGATTCCTGTCGATTTAATCCCAGAGTCACTTAAGTTAAGTGACGTAGAAGGTAGGTATTTTACATGGCTGTCAAGTCTGTTTGTAGATTTCAGTACATACATTGCACGTGATCAACATATTTGGAAGATGCTGTTGTCCAGTAGTCATATCGCACTGTTTGTATTCTTATTAACAGTCAGTATGTAACCTAAGTTACTAAATTGTGTCAAAACCTGACATCCCTTTATTGAGTACTTCCTCCTCCTATGTATTGATTACACTTTCTTTTCTTTTTAATTTATCTGGAGGGGGCCTGAAACGATGGTTTAACTAATGTGGTGGAACCTTGTTGACGAAATTATGACTATATTAACACTATTGATCGTTTACAGAATCATGTTCTGCCTTACTGTACTTGGATATGTTATAATAAGTACTGTACTCTATCACTTTTGCATGTCCTGAAGCAGTTGCATTTGCTGTTAAGATTCACCATGTCGGCTGACCTTCAGCCTGTATCACTTCATTCTGATATTCTTTCTTTTGCCTCTTCAGTTACATGGATTCCATATTATGTTTTGAGTGAGTCTTACGTAGAGTATAGACTTGATGTTCACTCTGGAAAATGGCTGGTAAAGGTTTCTTGTTTCTTTTTTATATTTCCGTAAAAGTGTCATTTCAGAAAACTATATCAAAACAGACTAAAGGACGTAAATATGTTGCAGTATAGATCAGGATCTCCACTAGAAAGCTACTCAACGGTGTGAGGAAGAAGAACCCCATTTTCGACGTATACATACCCCCCTCACACACATACCCAAGAAATCATTACGAATTTAACTTATATCTCGTTTGGACATATCGACTGTAGTCTGTTAACTACCTTAGACATGTTCAGTAAACTCAGGGTATCTAGGCCTACTGCCTGTCAGCCGCATACGACTGCCAGAGAGTGCACCTATTTAGTCTGCCAATGTAATCACTGTCTAGTTTTATTGTGTCGTATGATCTCGAAATACATGTGATTTTCGACTTCTCTAATTATCAAGTCCTTTGAATAATGCGTGATGTACTGGGATGTGTTAAGGTCATGTGGTATCGTCACTAACTCAGATAACGGTGGCCTCTGCTGGCACCAAAATTATGGAAGTGGATCTATTAATGCAATGCCAATTAGCAAGTGGCTATATTCAGTTTATTTTCCACCCGTCTCACACAGAACCGTTACACAGATGAACCAATGACAGAAAGAGAGTACCTCGTGATGGTGAGTAATGAGACTTTTAAAAAGAATCTTTTTTTCTTTCGTTTTCTTTGATAGAAAGTAATCTTGCCAACAACTGCTGGTTTAACTTTGCAATTGTATTGTGCTTTCACATTTCCACTGCCAAACTCCAGGTAGGCCTTATGTTCGAGGGAGGAAATGGCTAGTTAGGCTACAATAATTACAAGACCAAGTGACTTCCCTTCTCAGCGAACAGCAAGGACGTTTTCATGATGTGTGTCTCATTATCAAAAGTTACCTTAGTGGCACAATATTGATAAAGAAAAGCAGTTAATATAATGCCATGCAGATAATACTGAAGAAAAAAATACAGTCAGACATGGGTTATAGAGATGAGCTGCTGTTTTTTTTTTTTTTTTTGACGGACGTATGTATTAGTAAATGTCTATTTTGAAGTTTGCATGTCTCATTTACCAGTAGAAAAGTCCAAATCTAACCTTTTGACGAGTGACTGAGTGAGCCTTGCTAGTACTACTTTTAGGGTTAATCCATTTTGCAAAAATCACCATTGAGCTCTCATTCAGAAACCATCCATGGAAAAGGAACACTTCCCATATCGCTCCCAGTTTTATAGTACTTGATGTGGAGACACTGTCACTTAGTCAAAAGTAAGGTTGCATTTGCATTTAAATGTTTTCTTTGATAATACACAATGTATCGTTGTAAAGATTTATCAGCTAATAAATTCATTTATTCTATGCAGAAGGAAGACTTTCGCTAGCATCCTACGTTTGACGATGTGAGTATCCTACGTGTGTTTCCTTCACTAAAAGGCGTGCATCTTATTAGGTTCAAAAGTGTTAATGACTCGATGCAGTGGACCTTTTCCTCTTTTCATCTAGATTAACCATCTAAAAGCTAAGTCAGTACATTGTCATTCACACCATTAGCAGAAGGAATGCTATCACAACAACAGCAAAAGAAAAACCTGAACATTATAAATGAAAACTTACGTACGACGCTTGATGTGTTAAAAATTTCGCACAAAGGATCAAAGCCACTCTTCAGGGGTGTGGAAGAAAACGCGCAAATGCACTATTAGAAAAAATAAGTGTTCTTCATTCGCTCTACAGAAATAAATCAAGAGTTCCGGGGGGGCGGGGGTCTGCTGAGGGTAACCCTTGATCTCGCTGTGTCCAACAGGAAGAACTCCCTTTTATAGAGTGTTTAGTCGAAAAATAGATTAATGCTAAGTTCCAATGAAAAGCCAATATCGCTTGAAATATATCTATTACGGATTACAGACTGGCATATGGTTCGAAGGGTGGGGGCATGGCCCCTGTTCATTCCTATGAAAAATAAATAAAGAATGATGAAAAACAGAGACTCAAAAAGGAAAAAAGACAGGAAAATAGAAAACAAGAGGGCAATCCAACATGCACATTGACTTCAATACAGGGCCTTCACATGGGAATTTGTAATAGTTTATTGTTAAGTACTTACAAAACTTTAAGTTAATTGTTTTAATAGTTCTCAAGATATGCTGGAAATACAAATTTCAGGGCAAAATTGGCTTTCTTCCTAAAAAATCAGCAAATTTCACTTTCTTTACTACAAAAGTGATATACCTTGAATATTTCATTCTCATGTAAGTTTTTGCAAAATTTTGCATTAAATGTTCAAATACTTCTCAAGATATGCTTGGAATAGCAATTTGGGGGCAAAATTGGCTTTTTTTTTTTAAAAAAAAAATCAGCACATTTGACTCCATTTACCATTACAGTAATATTATGTTGAACAATGTGTTCTCAGGTAAGTACTTACAAAACTCAGTAATTTAATTGATCTAATAGTTTTCAAGATATGCTGAAAATAGAAATTTTGGGGCAAAACTGGCTTTTTTTCTGAAAAATCAGCAAATTTCACTCTCATTACTACAAAAGTGATATACCATGGAATTTTTCATTCTCAGGTAAGTTTTTGCCAAAATTTGTATTAAATGCTCAAATACTTCTCAAGATATGCTGGAAATAGCAACTTTGGGCCAAAATAGACTTTTTTTAAAATAAATAAAATAAACAAATTTGACTCAATTTACCATACAACTAATACATCTTGCACGTATTGGCATCAAGCACAACCTTACCAAGTTTCAACTTAATCGCTCATATGCTTTTCAAACTACCCTGGAAACACCACAGTCTGGACAGGTCAGGAGGCACACACACACACATTTAAGATTTAATTTTGACAACATTTATGATGATAACAGCAACATAACATGGATTTGTGAATACTTTGTAATGCTATATATGTCCATTGTAAAGGATCTAGGGACGGAATGAGTTCCCTACATGATTGACCGGGTGCATTGGCATCATCATAAATTGTGTAACAATAATTAAAATAAACAATTTTATAGTGATTTTCTTAATAAAAATGGTAGCACCATTTCATTTGTTTTCCCTTTTCTTCCTCAAGGTTCCTTTAAATGTACTTCTCTAAAGGCAACACCCGTGTGTAAGCGCAGCAAAATAACTTGATCCACAAAATTCAGAATTTTTCAGTGATATCTTTGCAGTTACTTGTTCTCTAAACCGAGGCTTGGGCGAATTAATGACTGTCACCGATTAAGGCTGTCAACATCCATGCATGCATAAGCGTATGTAATGAATATTTGCAACACTTGTTTTTGAAAATTCATTTTATTGATCATTTTGCAGCAACGGACTACGACTGGTCAGAAACCAGGCCTGGGTTTGTCAGGCAAAGCGTCATCCTAGGTTGGAAAGTACAGAGATTGTGGCAGTCATATGCAGCAGTCGGTTATTGACACCGACGACACAAGTTCTCAACACTCTGGAAGATTATTACTTAGTTTGACATGAATAACAAGAAATTTTCCAATTGTCCACAAATATCCGATTTGAAATTGAGCAAAGCATAAGCACCTCTCCCGAGAAAAGTGGATACATCAGTTCATGACGCTCTTACACTGTCGAGTGTAGACACAACAGAGGGGAAAAAATCCTATGATGCTGATCTACGTTCTGTTCTTGATGCAGTATGTAAAGCATGTACAATTACTGTAATCATCTCACTACGTATTTGCAACGTTGATAATGTTTGCCTTATGGTGACGATTTTTGATGACATACGGTATGGTATTCTTTCTTTTCCTCTTAAACTCTGCAATTGCGATCACCGTGGCCGAGTGGATAATTTTAGGGACATATAAATCAATTAATCAACCTGAAAGCAAAAGTGTGCATGATTCGGTGTTCGACCCTGGGCCTGACTTGCAGGAGTACCAAAAGATTTTTCTTTCTTTCTATTTTTTTTTGTTTTTTATGACCAATCTATTCCGTACACAAACATTTGATCTGAAATTTTTGATCTGGTACTTACCAGACGTGAAGTTGTAATGCTAAGCCACAGGCTTCTTTCACAGCTGTGTAGTTGATTAGGGTCGTAACGTAACTGTCCTTTTAAGGCCTTAATACTATATTAGTTAAAGCTATTCTTTGCTACTTCAGTTTTAGGGCACAGGTCATTTGCAGTCCACAAATTACAAAATTGTGAAACCAATATGACCGAGTGTAATACTAATATTGCTTTGTTTAAAACGTTTGAAGTTTGAAATGGATAAAGTTCTGTGAGTAATTAATACTATTTCTATTTGTGCCCGCCCACCTAACGTCGGTCTATGTGTAAAGGTTGTAAATTTCCCATGCCCGATCACTCGGGAAGGGAGGAGTTTGTTCTAATATCTGTTGAGTAGATGACACCTAAACGTGTATAATTTTCATGTGTATTTTTTTTCTTTAAAATTGCAATCATCATTGTTGAATAAAGAGATGATGTCAACACAGTAATACCTTGTATTTTTTTTTTCTATACATCAATTAGCAATTGTCTCACACGGTAGGAGGTTTATGTATGGTTGCCTCTGGCAACTTCAGGAATGATGTCAACAGAGACTTAGCCATTTTGACAGATTCTCAAAACTTAATTTAGAAACATCATAATTATGTCCGATGAGACTATAGGAATTATTTATTTTGATACAAAATACCACCGAAATGTGATAACATGGCAAAGTTAGAATTCATAAATTTGCATGATTCAAAATAATAATTTTGACTTGAACATTTGGAATAGTGTCAAAGGCTCATAAAAGGCAATAATTTTCATTTATTGAAATGTCATTCAATTTAATTGAGACACTAATATCTTCCGAAAAATAATGTGGTAACTAAAAGTTTATGTCATGTCGAATGGGTCTTGTCTACTGGGATGAAATGTTCAGCAAACAATCTTGTGTCATCCAGATTATTATGCATACTCGGATACAATTTGCAACCGTCAACGTCACTTACTACCAACGTTTCCATACTTCTCCATATTTACATGATGAAAGAAATATTATTTCGCCTCTCTGATGGAAAAAAATGTAGACAGACTTGGCAGACATACTTTATGCAAATGTTCTTTATTTACGTTCTGCTAATTGAGTGTAGGGATATTCCTGAAACGATTTACTGGTTAAACCATACGTACAGCAGCAGCGAACAATGCACTACACATTCTAAGTGTTCTCAATTAGTCGATTATCTAGTGGAACTCGCCAAAATTCTATGCAGTATATAATGATCCGTATGAGGACCTTGCAATGAAACAATTTACATTAGACTGACACTCAGAAATATGTAAAACATGTAAATTCTAGTGGTTTCTGTAACTGATACTATGTTTGCAGTTGAACTTTCAAAGTCACTGTGAGAGAAAAATAGAATGAAAATGATGTTAGAAAGAAAAGAATTGAGATTTTGCAAAAAGCCCAAGTGTGATTTATTTGATGTGGAAAAATGCGCATTTATAGGAAAGTGGTGTGTTAGAAAGCTGTCTTCTCAAGTTCTTTTTATACATTGCAGTGACGACTGTGATTCTGTAAAATAAGTTAAAAGAAAAAAAAAATGTAACAAAACGGCACCTTCCCTCTAATATTCCAAACAAAGAACACTCTAAAGGAAGGGCATTGCAAGAAGAGGGTATTATTTATGGGATGGAATGATTACGAAAATGAGTAGAGAATGAAAACTAGCGGGCAATTCTAAATCCAGAATTTATTATCAATAAAAGATATATATAAATTCACGGTGACATCCATCGTGAGTTTTTCATGCACCACCGTCAAGTAGGCCTTATACACATTGTACACATTTTGTGAGCATGATTTTCTCGTATGAAATTATATTCCAGGTACCAAAAATAAAAAAAAAATGATTGTGAATATTACTGTTTTGCTATCTTATGGCGCCCAGCTGTGAACAGAAAATGTCCAAAGGTCATCATTTCACAGACTAATAGTTGTCAAAGTACACCCCGTCACTAACTAAACAATATGCTTATTCAAATATCAGGGCAATTGAAAAAGCATTCACTCCTTTTTCAGTAAGACCAAGACTGCCTTTGTGAACCGTGCACAGACCAAGTTTCGAGTTTGATGATTCAAAACAGAAGAATTCTATGATCAGGTACTCGATCGTCTATGAGTTAGGCTATAGATAAAGGGAGACGTTACACAACACGAACGTTATGTTTTGAAGCCAACCCCGCCGGAGCAATACCTTTGGTATGTTTTTAAAATAACGGTCGTTTATGTACGTGTAGAGCTATAATATGCGTGTAATAGTGCACCGTCTGAGCCTATTGTTGTTTTTCGAGTACATTTGCCATGTTATGATTGAATACGTTGAACCATGGAGCTAAGTACGAAGGCCTACAGGTGTCATTAAAAATGGCGTATACGTGAGATATGAAGATATGAAGTTTATTTTGACTCTGGTGTGGCTGGCCATAGATGAAGGAGGCCTTTAAAGTGCGTATCATTTGGAGAGAACGAAAGGAGTCGGCATGCTCAGGCCTATGGTAGGCTGATGAACTTACCGTGAAACCAAGATTTACAAAGGAAAGGGTTAAGACAATCTTCTATGGAAGGCCTGCTGATAAAACTTAATGGCCCAATACAGATTTCAGGTTAATAAAATTATCATGAGCTATTGCCTGTGGCCTTTTCCTCTAGTTGTGATGTTGTTTAAGAGCCCTAGCCTAGGCCTCCTCGTGGTTTGCAGTTCGCGGAAGTAGATGCATGCATGTGCAGCCTACGTCTTATAGTATTATTGAAATTAGCTTATGGATAATATAACCTGGTCTTATTTGAGACGTAGTAGACACATTCGTTTTGGGGTACCGTACTTCTTTGTTAGTGGTTATGTGATAGGCCTACTTATGACATAGATCTACATATTACTTTGGCGACCAAGCAACTAATGAGAGCCTAGTCTGTGTGCACACTACATGTCCCAAGAGACCGAATGTTATGAAGGTTATTTCTCACATATTTGATCTCGCATAGTTATTTGTTGCAAGATCTTTGAAATGAAAGGAAGCGGCCGTTAATTACCAAACCTGTCAACATCTTAAACTTTATTTGATCTACAGTTAACCAAGACTGATTGAGGAGTATGTTAAATAGTTGATATTAATGTACTATATGAGATCTATTTTCCAGATGGTGATGATGTTGAATTACCGTAGAGAGGACTGAGCAGAATTAGGACAGATAATGTGTAGTGACACTTAGGTCTGTTTTGTCAACTTGGCAGCGAAATACTTGGACATCGACACATGGTTAGTTGTTGGGGGAAACTGAAACGTAAGACTATGCGATATTTTACGTAATTTGACAATAAGTTATGTACTGTACTTCGGTGACTTTAAAGTCATTATGATGCATTCATGGGCGTCAATCCTGGTGGGACGATGGGACACGTCTCACCCCCTCCCCCCAACATTCACGTAAAAGAGAAATGTTTTGACTCACTTTTTGAATGGTAGGAACATTGTAACAAATATCGCCCAGAGTTTAAGTGGCTGATGTAATCGCTAGGCAGGCAAATGCTCATAACGGAAATCTGCGTGGCCACTTTAGATACAAAGATTAGAATCATCTACACATCCCAAATGCCAACATTTTCCCGCGCGCTCCGCGGACAGTGTCTTCCTTGTCGTGTTCTGCTAATGGACGAAAGTAGGTAATCGATAAACACACCAACAAAACTTCAAATTACCCCCCAAAAAAGAGAGCTGAGGTCAAAATTCTGTTGGTGATCGTGTATTTGAATAGATTGTTGATATGCACTCAGGGCCTTCGCGACCAGAGGACGTTTCCCCTCAAAAAAGAAAAAAAATCATAGCCATGATAGTCGGAAAATCTGGAATAACAGTGAGAAAATTTCA
The DNA here is from genome assembly GCA_021234535.1 of Stichopus chloronotus. Taxonomy (NCBI): domain Eukaryota; kingdom Metazoa; phylum Echinodermata; class Holothuroidea; order Aspidochirotida; family Stichopodidae; genus Stichopus; species Stichopus chloronotus. The sequence goes on along the minus strand of CM037839.1, from coordinate 20,347,789 downwards.
GATCTCAGTATAGCACATTTTATGACTTAAAAAGATACAAAATATTGTACCAGATTGTGAGGTTACAGGTTACATGGTAAAAAAAAATGAAGTTTCATTTGAATTTATCATATTTTAGTCTTGGAATGAGGATAGACAGAGAGTCTGGCATAACAGTTGGAATTTTTCAACATTCTACGACTTCAAACGGAGCAAAGTATTGCACTAGATTGCATCTAAGTTTAACTATTAACTAGTAAGACATTTCTCAAGGGAGGTGGGGCAATCTCCTCCCTTACAGCCCTCTCACAGATCTAGACCAACTATCACTCTCCTCATGTCTCTCCATCTGTCAAAATACTCTTGTATGACATCTTTCTCAAAGTGGCTATCATTTTCAAAAGTATCGATCGGTACAAGAACGAGTTTTCCTTTTTATGCAATCATCGACGCTTGTACTAGCACACTAAGAAACAACTGTAATGAGAGTAACAATTGTTGGAATAACTCTTCTGGAAAATACTCTCTCGGAGAAACAATCGACTGCAATATATAAAAAAATATTACACCAGATTTTGTTTGAGGTCCCCTGGTAGTTGAAAATTTCTCAAAAAGAACAAAAAAAAACTTATCCTTTTAGAAAGTAAAAACTGTTGAATGAACTTTAAAATTAGAAATTTGCTATCGCTAACACGAGCCAATATTCTGTTATATTACTATTGAAAAGTATCTTAATTCTTCCACTTAAAAGCATTTCAATTATACTTCTTAAAAGTACGTCTTGTCCATTAAAAAAGTAATGTTTGAAATGTTTTACTACGTGTGCATGCATCAAGATCATGTTTTTCCCGGCCTTCTCCAAACAATTTCCAATCGGGTTACGCGTCGTTTCGTTGCGTTAGATATGTTCAAACGCCTACCCCAATTTTCTTTTTTCTTTCACTCAAAATCGTTCCATGATTACTTACCAATAAAAGAGTGGGGTTGTTGAGGTCTAAAGGTATGTGAGGAACTTCAGCACACCCCCTCCCCTACTATTTGCCAACTGTTTAAATAATTAACGAAAGAAGATGCACTGATAATTCATCATGATTCTTGTACCTCTCAACCCATCTGATGTGAATTACCATTTTCGTACATTGATTTTTATCTCATTACTTGAGAGATTGCATGCATGAGATCCCTGTTTCAAGGGGCACGTACATGCAGCTTGGAACGGTCGGGAAGTTCCGTTTCCGGCCATCTGGAGGATTTGAAAAGCCCAAAATTTACTTGTTCGGTCCTCGCCAACCGATGGTGGCGCTCCGCTAAGATAGCCCTGAGGGCACTCAGCCTCTCTCCAATACTTTTTACCCTTTAGGTTTATGTTTGCAGGTATCCAAAAATTCAATTTTGCACTATGATTTGGTAACCAAAGAAGGGCAAAAATGATTGTTTGTAGGTAAAGATTAGTGGTGCCCCATCAATCTGTGAACTGACTGATTTGAAATCCTGGCTAATTAAGCCCTGAGAGGGGCGACACCCCTCCTCTTACACAAATATAGGGATGATGAATCGATTTGGGGCCCCCCAGAAAAAAAAATGATTGAATGGCGAGTTCAGCGTCAGCAATACGTCACTGAGCCTTCGCGATTAACATCGCCCTTCTTTGAGTTACTTTCAAAAATTGCGTTTTTCGGTCAGCAAAATCAGCATTTATCCAGCTAAACCTTGCATCAAAATCATAGGGCGCTCTGACCATAGCCGGCACTGTGTCTTTTTGACCAGTTCTTGGAATATCTCTTTTGTGTCATGATGGTTTGGAAGAAGGTAGTTGACCACTTCAAGTATACCTTCTCAAACTATTTTACATTGGAAGGGGTTTTCATGCTAGTGATGGCAACGACATTTTTCGATGATGCCCATGTGATTTCCATCTTATCTATATCACGTTACATTATACTGTTTATCATCACGTGACTACTGTTACCTCAACAAAAGAATCTAACATTCTAACATCAATAACTAGTTTTCATATTATGTTATGTCCCACGGTATGAGGGACTGAAGAATTGATTAGATGATATTAGTACTATTCCACTCTTCCATTATTTCTGAAACAAACTGAAATGTAACTAGTGTAGGTAGTGTTGAAAAATAGCTTCTTCTGATTAATGTTTAACTTGGATGTACATTATGTAGTATGGATATATGCTTCAACCGTTCGCTACAAATTAGCAGCGACAGAGGCGAAAATGTTATTTAATTTTTTTTTTTCGGTTTCTGCAATTTTGATCATGTCAGAGGTTTGTGCATCCTTGTGAAGTGATACTCTACCAGTGTTCATACCTTTCATGTCATCCTCTTGCCTTTACTTCTTCATTGCAAGACACATAGTGACATTTGTGAACTGTTGAAACAAAGTATGTGACCTTCCCCGCGTTCTCGACCGTAATTTCTGTATTCAATCTGTAATTAATTAAAATAACTCTGATTTAATTGTTTATGTAGGACAGCAGAATGGAGAGGAGAACACCACAGTTTGTCAAAAGTATTATTGATCTCAGCAAAGAAGTCGAAGATGGCCAACTGGAAGAAATGAAAGATTATCTTCGAATGAGAGGAATACTATCTCCCCAAGAAGTAAAAGCAATCAATAAGTTCAGCCAAATTTATGAAAAGTTCCTTGAACGCAACCTTTCTGTTCCCAATGAACTATGTTCAATGCTGGAAAATGTAGGAAGATGTGATCTTGCCGAAAAGTTTAGAGACGTATTCACAGGGGCCGGTTCTATCACTGAAACCACAAACTTCAGCTGTGAGTAATTTTCTCTTCAAGTGATTTAAGCTAGTCATGCCACATACACTACAGTTGTATGTAATATGTACCTCTTTATAAGTATATGAATACTCCATTATTTAGATTTTCAGAGAATTAAGCATACCTAAGTTAGGAGAAGGAATTTCGAAATGCTCTTTGAATCAGCTAACAAAACAACTCATTTCGACTTATTATTCTATGAATGCCAGATCCTTACAATAACGTGTATTTGCACATGTGTTTGCCTTACAATAACGTGTGTTTGCACATGTGTTTACCTTACCCACAGACGTAAAGCAGACTTTTCTGTCAGAGTTACAGGCTAAGTACAGGACCATGTACCATGCAGTTCAACCAATTCCATACATCAAGGACAGGATATACTGTGTTGACAATGTCTTCGTGGATACCGGAATAGAATTTAAGGACAGAGAATCGATACCATCGAAATGGATCAAATTAGAGTCCCATCACAATCTGTCAGACGAAAAAAGGACGGACGCAAAGCGACAGATCATAGAGGGAGAGCCGGGTTATGGCAAGTCCACCATCACGCTTCAAATGACCTACGACTGGTGTAATAAGAGCGAATCATCGCCATTAAAAGATGTAGACATACTCATACATCTTCGACTGCGACAGCTAAAGGGTCTTAAATCAATCTACGAAGCAATAAAATTATTTCTACTACCGAGAGATACCTCTATCAGTCATGAGATGATCGAAAAAATTGTGAAAAACTCTACATCAGTCGTGATCCTTTTGGATGGATATGATGAATATCCTGAACAAGAGGACGACGAGTCGTTTGTGTCGCTTATGATGAAGCAGGATCTGCTTTTGGGTAAGGTGGTAATTTTGACGACCAGATCTTTCTTCCTTCCGAACGATTTCGTTCCTCAAACCAAACGAATCCGTCTGACAGGATTCAATGATGAGTCACGAGACAAATACATTCACAAAGTAGTCACACGTGACAGAGTTGAGGCTGATCAAGTAAAGAAAAAGCTTCGAAGAACCGCTATCCTTGCAGATCTGTGTGATGTCCCTCTATTTTTTGTCATGTCTGCTCACATGACTTATGAAGATGAAACATTTGAGAACATTACCACTGTCACGGGTTTTTTTTGTTGCATGATATCGTGCTTTCATGCACATTTAAGGAACAAACTGAAGAACACCAATGTCCAAAGCACCGCTTTGGAAGCTGACCACAGAAAACTGGATAAAGTTGCATTTGATGCTTTAATTGGTAAAAATCAGCAAATTATTTGGCGAAAAGATGATATGCTTGAACAACTTGGCAAGGACTTCTATGAACAGTATGTCCGCGTAGGAATTTTGGTTGAAGAGGAGGATTTGAGACCCTCTGACGGGTTAGTTCATCAGGAATATCAAAGAGAGGTAAGGTTCTACCACAAGCTGTTCTGTGAATGGTATGCTGCCCATCATCTGGGAAAACTCTTAGAAGAAGCTGGCACATCTGGACACTCAAAAGGAAAGCAAAGACAGGATGCTGTCGCTAAAGAATATTTTAGCAAACTTGATCCAGATGACCTCCAGTACGTCTATCGCTTTGCTAGTGGAATCAACAAAAAGGCCTCCCAGGCAATCGTGAAACATTTTCAAGATACAAAAAGCCAACGATTTGCGATTCTTTGCATTCTTGAACAAGAAGGAAAAGTTGATAACATTCTTGGAACGGTCGAAGATTTGGTTGCGGAAAAGATTTTAATTGCTGAAACAGACAACCGTCTACTTCAGAGATCAACAAAGCAGATTTTAGAGTTGGCTTCAAAAGAGGACGTGTGTAGTCTTTATCAAAGTTGGTTTCTGTTTTTTTCTTAAGGTGAAACAAACGAATACCGGTTACATACCCATGTTTGGACTCGTGACTTCAACTACAAATCGGTTTGGAGTTAATGTCAAACCTACATCTTCCTTTGCTAAATGTGTTCTGGGTATTTTTGCCATTATAAAGCAAACGTGTTAGTATAACCTCATCATATTTAGTCTATCAAAACACCCTACAAATGCGAAGAGTCAGATTTGATCCAAGATTTCTAATACGTTTTCAAATACATTAAAATTGCAACTATCCCTTCCACAATATACACTTGCCTCAACTGTCTTGACGTTTTTGTATGTGTCGGTAACACTAAAATGTGATCACATTATTTCAGGACAACGTACTCCGTAATAATCAGGACTGTAGCAGCACAAGATTTATTAAAGTCTTTTCAGCAACAAATGACCGAAATGGGTAAATGGCGGAGATGCAACATGGCTGATGTTAGCAACTTTTTTTTACTGTGTTGTGTCACGATGAGCTTTATTCACATTCAGCTTGAATCACATCCCCCCTTACTGGCAAAAGAACAAAAGACCCAATTCATCTCATTCACCAAACCGTTTCAGATCATATATCATAGCTCATATATGGGTCCACGAAATAGTCACGACCGACATCATGTTAATCTAAAACAGATAAATAACACTGGTACAACTTGACTGATGTATTCTTTTCAGATTTACATCAAACACCTCTACCTATCGGGAACATTTAAAGCTATTGATAAGGGTGATGTGATTCTCAGTTCTGGTATCCGTCTGCCTGGCTTGAATACATTGGATACACTCGAGATTTCAACAACCGAAAGAAGAAAATTCGATCCTTTGGAGTTCATTGAAGTACTAAAATATGCAAGCGAATCGAAAGAGATTAAGGCCTTACGGTAAGACTGAAAACTGCAATTATTGCATGGCAAACATGAGCCACATTTTCTTTGAAAGGGAAAAATATGTTCAAATTCAACATATGTACCTCTGTCACTACACACTTAATATCCTTCTCCACTGCATGCACGAGTTAGTATTCTACCTACTTATTTAAATTAATGTACTTTTACTGATTGTCGAACTATACCTGTGATTTTTTTTCCTGAAACTTCATGTCTAAAGATAAGAGAGAAGGTGTAGGTTTTACTGAACAGTCTTTCATATCAAGAAGTCATAAGTTCCAGTTGCGACCGCATTCATCAATAATGAGACACAAATGTCTTAGGATTAAAGCAGCATTTCGAAAGGATTCGATCCTTCTCATGTTAATTTTCTCTGTTCTTTACCTAGGGTATGGTACTCTGTGCTCCCCAAGGCTATCGACGTCGACTGCATCCCTTCATCACTGAGGTCCAGAAACGTAGAAGGTATAATTTTTAGCCGCTTTCATCATGTATTGATTTCAACGACATCATTTGTAATCGTGACAGTGCAGAAAGTAAACTACCCAGCAAATGGGGCTTAAAAGTATTGTGTGTATCTCACATTTCGCTGATCTTATACTTCAGACTGTCGAAAACATATCACTAGAGAGTGAGGCCTATACTATTTTTTTTTACATGCAAGGGATGGTCGTAATTACACAATCCCCTTCAGTGACTAAAGGAAATATGTTTGTCCACAAATTTAGGCCCAAGAAAATAATGCTTAGATGTTTGATATTATATCTGCTACAGCTTGCTACATTTGTCATGTTTATACTTTTGAACGAAACGAGGGTTCTTTCGCTAAACCAATGATTCATCATTACATTGATCAAAGAACTATTTCGAATGGCAAGTATATACATAATTAAAATAGCATTTTCAGAAAGGAACTAATGAAGATGCTACTTCGAAATGAGGTATTCCTAAAAAGGTATGCTGAAGGTTTGTATTCCTAAACACCCACGTTCCTTGACAGAGTCAGCGATACTCTGCATTCATGAAATTTCTTCTGAGTGGAGAGCCCTGCTGAAATTTAACTGTATTACATTTTTCCATCTTTTATTACAAAATTCCATCTTGTATATCCTCTTTAGATCTACTATCTGTGTTTTCGTCATACTTGGTGTATTAAATATCGTTTCTGTGTAGGCAAACTGTTAATAGTCCCACCAAGTCCAACATTTTACTTGTTTGCCAGTAGCCCATCGCAACTTCCAAGGAGCTGGAATAGACAGCTCCCTGCGCAGTCGCACAAAGGCTCACAACAGTGTGCGTTTTCGATATATACAGGTTAACTGATTATATACAGTACTGCACTGCGGGTAAAATGTCACGTGAGGTTTGAATGGATAATACCAAATTTGAATTACATAATGTACAAAAGGAACAAATAAAACTGTACCTTGTTTCAAATGTATCACTCACGGACATCCTCTTTATTCTGCACTCACTGAGCGTGTCCCTGAATGACACCTTTAATTAAGCATGATGAAAATGAAAACAATGTTTGCGTTGTTTTGTTCCATTTACGTTGACGGAAAATTTGTTTATTTACACAGTTATGTGGTTTCCATTTAAGACCAACGATGGATACATTGAGTACCGGCTTGACATGGAGTCCGGGATGTGGCTGGTAAAAATGTCCTTGGACTCGTAAAATAAAATGTCTTTTTATAACTAACAATTAATTTGTATGATAATAACAGAAAGAAAATTAAGCCATCGATTTTGAAAAAAGCAAAGGCCCATCAAGATCCGAATCATAAAAGATGTAAATGAAAGCAATGTTTCGTCTAGTAGTTAATCTGCAGTTATTTTGAAAGTCAGAATCATATCTTTCTTTCTCATTAATTGATCAGGTGCCATAAGGAATTTGCTTTAACCTGTCTTTGAGATTTAATTCTCATTTTTTTTCTGGTTTAAATCTGTAATCACGATTTTGAATCTTTACGTATTTTTTTTAATCAATGGAAAGAAACCCTTACTGAGCCATGAGACTTGATGTGTCGATTATGTGATATGTTGGGTTCTTCCTCTCAAATCACAGTGGTGTCCATATAAGATCTCTTCATCTCAGCTTCAGATTACATATTGCAGTCCTTTCATCTCTTTCTTTCAACAGGACCTATGCGAAGAGATATTGACAGATAAAACTTATGCTGCTTTGGTAAGAATTTTAAAGTCAAATTTAATTTACGAATGTGATCAGCTTTACTAAATTCGTCATAATTTCATTATTTAAACAATATATTTAAAGGTGGTGTGACATGAAAATAACATTTTAGAGTATTGTGTGCATTCAGTACTGAAGTATTTAAAGTAGCCACAAATTTCATCAAAGTCCGTCAAAGATTGACCAATTTACAGGCACATTATTGTCACACAACTGTATCATGACTAACATTGGCTAAGTATGCAAATTTGAGACGTCAAAAGATAGACTCCCATAATATGTCTTACTTTAATCCTCTGTTCATAAAACCTTTCTTTCAAGGACATTTGACAATTTTATGTACCCGGAAGGTTTTATTTTGGAAGAATGTATTTTCTTCTTCAAAAATGACGATGTCACTTATCAATGTGAAACTCAGTTATTAAGTAATTAAGATGCAAAATACATAGGCTTAACAAAAGCAAGACTGACACTGTGTAACACTCTACGTCATCTGTTTGTATCTTCTGAAACTTTGAAAAGCCATATCTTAAAAACGGTAAAAAGTATGAACAATTCCAACGGATTTTCACTAATGGTTTTACTTCGCAGCTTTTGAATGGAAGCGCTCTTTCCTAAAAGCATGTCACACAACCTTTAGGCGCACAAATAGGCACATATCTTTAGCAAACCATTCCCACACTGTCAGTTTTTTACCTCAATGGATACTTAATGAAATAAATTAACTTTTGTGCAACTTTTGATTACTCAAAAGGAAACTCTAAGTACTAGGTCTTCGGTTGTCTTCATCCTTCCTTCACACTTGCTTTGGTTTTTAACAAAGTCGTAGAACATTTGTAACGTCATGTAAAAATAAACGAAAAAAATATCATGGTTCAGATACTACATTTGTCATGATCTTTTGGTTATTTCCGATTCAGATAAGCAACAAGTAAATGGGATCATCGAGAGAACAACCCGAAATCTCCTAACAGTCTGTCGAGATTACTCAATAAAGACCATTGGGATCCTTCGCAGTAGTGCTACTACTGAGAACTCTCTACGGCAGAGATCGCCTGTATTATTCATCTTGGCTCTAGTAGATGCACATACACCGAGAATGTGTCTAAATTGAACTCAATCTGATACAGTGTATATGTGTAAATAAACAACTTGGCGTCCATCAAAAGGGAATGTAAGGTACTGACAACGCGAGGCCTTGTTCGTGTGTAATTCTATTGAAGTCAAGGTTTAACTTTTCTTTATTAAACCATTCGAAACTGACGAAGCGCTAAATTAACACCAACTTTTGTGAAACAGACAGTGGGAGAAATTTCGTCGAATTGTGCTCCATACATGCTGAATCGGCAATCGGTAAGAAAAAGGCGCTTTGTTCATGTTTAGTTCATCTTCAAACCGGATCCGGTATGAAGACATCTGTTACAATAGAAAAAAGATAAACTGCGGGTACATGCATCCATCCATAGAAGAGAGAATATATCGCAATTTGTGAAAACGAAGTGCTGAGAGTGATTACGGTATGGCCAATACCACGGTGACGTCATTATGTCAATCCTGCAAGGTGGCGTCACGTAAAGGTAGTTTTATTTGCACCAACGCTTACACTATAAATTATTTTTTCTCACCTCTCATTAGTCTTCATGCTTCAAGCTATTAATACGCCAATGACTAGTACATATATGTCTGCAAGTGTTACACAGACCAAAGGACGCAATGATATGTCAACGTATGTTCACAACAGGACTAAAGAACTGAAAGGGCAGTAGGGGCTTATGTTTTTCCTATGTCTCTTAAAATTAGGTAGTACTAGAAATTCGCTTTAATATGACCTGCTCAATTGTGATTGCCAGACATCTGTACTCTGAGGTGCCGAACATGGCGGTTATCATTTTATAATTATATAATTATTGGGAGAACTGTCATGTATTAGTAAAAGTGGACAAAAAGATCTCATCACATTTAGAAACTCTTTGTTATAGCAGTAGGCCTGCAAAGGTTGCAGTTAGAAATTCCATCGAACTTGTTCCGCATACATTAAAGTGCAGGGAGAAAAGATGGACTAAACAAATACGTGTTTATTTACATCAATTTAATTATTTCACAATATTTCCTTATCTATAAAACATATCAAGAGATTATTTAGTTCAATGGATACAGTTCAGTACCTATTGGTATAACCACAGAAAAGTTCAGAATTTAGGCTATTATAGATTTTATGTGAGGTCAATATATCAAGTATTTCCTTTCCCTCTTTAATTTTCTAAACTCACAAGAACTATCGGAAAGGATTGTTCCTTACTGCGGGAATCATCTTAGTTTTGCGCCAAATGACGTTCACTTCTAAAGTAATGTTAAAGGGACGTTTCTCTGATACTCAAGAAAGATCAAATATATAATAAATAGGCTACATAAATCTGTATTACTTAAAAAGAACTTTATGCAATCAATTTCTCATATATTTCGAAAAGAATATTCTTCACAAGTACAAAATGGGAATGTAATCTTTAGTATTCTCCACAGATGATACACTGGAAAGAGAACCATCAAAATTCTTCCATAGAATAGCATGAGAGTACAATCTTTACATGATATACATGATGTAGTCGAAAAAGATTTAAAAAAATTATGTGATAAGGTAAATGTTCGGCTTTCCATCAGTATGCTTTAAAAGAATAAACAATTCAACAATTTTGCGAACTATAGAAACTTTCATTCTTTTTTTCCTTGATTCTGGGGTTTAGTCATATGTAGGTAGTTATGAAACATGCATAATGCGAAACGTGTAATGTTGATAAACAAATGTGATGCCAAGTTTGTACAATGTCCAAAGTTGTGGACATTACTTTCTTCGAACTTTTTAGTCGTACATTTCTGAGAGTTAATATGGCTGAGAATAAAAAGTTTGTGATGTTCGAATGCCTAGTCACGATATGAACGCTTTGAAGAAAAAATGTCAAAAAGCAGGAAAGGGAAATTGTCAGGACGCATCTGTGGAGTGGTACAATCGCTTTAGCTTTAAGATCAAATTTGGTACTTTGTGACAGTTAAAATCAATTGGCAATTTCGGTGTAATTTCGCAAGGTGGAATACCTATGCGATATATCAAAGCCTAATTTTGTTCTGGATTATCATTTCAATGATAATTACATAGGTTGTTACCTTTGTTAAAGTGTACACTGTAATCTGAGTTTTCGCACATAAGACCAATGCCCAGTGCGATGATAATTATTTGTAATCTTCGCTGTTTTTTTTTTTTTTTGGTATGTGGTATGCCACACTCTGTAGAAGACTAATGTTTTATAGGTATATTATAAAGGAAAAACTATCATACTTGCAATTTTTGCCCTAAATAGGTTTCTCACTTCTAATATGTGTTCTTCGTGTGTATCATTGTAATGACTAAAAACAACATTTGCTGTAAATCATGTACCGTGTACAAAACACATCATACAGCATATCGTGCACCATGTGCAAGTATACGACATACAGCACATGCACTGAACAGTAGACGTTGTGAAATTTGTAAGGTAATATTAGGCTATGGATCAAGACCGCTATGCCACAATTTAAAACGAAATCTTTACGTTCATGTTTAAAATGATTGGTGCAGTGAACTGAAAATGTTTACACAACACGACGACCAATTTGTCTATTTTGTGCGACTTACGGTATACCGTTTTTTTCAGTCAGAAATTGTTGTGTTGTTGTTATTTTAGATTTTGAAGAAAAAAAACCACACCGTCCATTGAAAAACATCATACGGGCTTAATTTTGTATTAATAGGGCATTCTATGTTCAGAATCAAAGACAACAGTTTTGTTTCTCTAACTTGGTCTATGTCATTTTCATTTATTCTTTCGCGATTAAATATATGAAATGGTTAAACTTCGCAATAAATGTGCACGATAAAAAGATATAAAAATGAAAAAAATTAAATTTCCTTTGAAAACATAATTATTACCTTTGACGTTACCAAACCATTGAAATTTAACTAATATCGGTTCACGGAGGACACGTGTTCGCGTGTAAAGTATGAGATGCAGACATGTAGGCTGAATATGACACGGAAAAAATTATCAACTGCAGTACTTTTTGTCCGATGACGTAATTGCGAGTGCGTAATTGCGATGACGTAATTGCAAGTAGTTGTAACTAAGAGTCACTGAATGTAGTATGAACTCTAATCTGTTAGCATCTTAGTAGTTTAAAAACAAACAGAACATTTTTCTTCCGGTGAAGAAACTGTCCGGCGTACCCCGCGCCATCATGAAAAATAATTATAAGTAGTAGTTTATGTACGCAGTCCCCCTACCTCGGTCCCTGCAATCACAGGTTCTCCACTTTTCACCATAGACTTACCGACAATACATGGGCTTTCGTTAAGTAACACAGAATATTTTGTCTTTACTGAAATGGTAAAATATTGTCGGATAGCCTAGAATACGCTGTACCCTTGAATGACCTTGATTCAGCAAATTTGTACCCGTTAAGTATGGTACTTAATGAAAGGTAGATTTACTTTCATGATTCATTAAGAATTCAAGTTTTACTTTCGGAATTTCTTTAATAACGTCATAAAATGTTCATGTACCTTTAACAAATTGCAAAAAAAAAAATCTATCTACAGATAGTAAATTGCATAATGAAGTCTAGCTGCATTTGCAAAAGAATTTTCTCTTGTTTTTCATGATTTTTTTTCATATGATTGTATGGAATAATTTGTAGTAAAAGTTTTTTTTTTGATAGAGAACAAAGACTAAAAGAGAGAAAAACTTCTTCTGGATTCCTCTCCTCTGTGTATATATATACATTTCTTGTTTTCCTTTTGCATGTGTCATAAATATATTATTCTCTTTTTATGATCAAATGATACTTCGAGAATAAAGAAATAAAACATTTTATCATAAAAAGTAATTGTGTACTTTGTACATATCTTCCACTGAAACGAAGAAAAGTAAACATACAAGTAATAATTAAAATCACTAAATAATGTGAAGTTTAAGTCTCTTTATAGGTCTGAAGATTCCGAAAATGCATTTGAGGTCTTATTTGGAGGAGCAATAGCCTAATTTTGCAAAAATATGGGTACACGAAAACAAAAACGATTGTGTGGATATTTTCGTTGTGTTATACAGACGTTTAGGTTAGGTTACATCAGTTCAAAGTCATGTTAATGACAATGTATACATCAAGCATGGAACTTTAAAACTCTTTAAAACTTGAAAGGAATATTGTAGTGACAATTAACTAAGTTATTAAATTAAAGATCATATTTTGGTCAATGTACAGGCATTTCAAACCTCAGATCAATACCTTGATCATAACTCAAGATATTGATGTTGTGGAGAAAGACAACTTTAGTCAATAGGTTATTGTCGGTCTTTGAAATTTGACACTAATGAAGAAAACAGTATTGGGTATATGAATTGACCTTAAAATATTATGACAATAAAGTTTGGATCTTTTGAAAATGCAATATTTCTTTCAAGACAGTCGAGTTTCTTAATTAAACAAATGTAAAGTATATTCTAGCACTAGTATATTTGTGTAACATCACATATCTCACATGCATAATTCAATGCACAATGTTTAAAATAGGTACGGTATTTAGCGTAAAAATCCATACGCCGAAAACGGTGCAGGCTGCTAAGAAATATGCTTGACCAGTAGATATTTTCCACCAAAAATAGAAAACTTTCCCTTATTTTATGAAATTTCTATATATTTTTTTAAATCTTGAATTTGAATCCCCACTGTCAAATCTTTGGAAATGTAATCTTTGTTGCTGTTGTTTGTTTTTTGTACTAACAAAAAGGCTGCTTTTACACGCGTATTATTCTTAATGACATTAATGACAAGGTTTTCAGTCATGGATGGTCAACCGAATATTTTAACCACTGCTAATTTTCGAGTGATGGTTTTATGACAATTCTCGACCCACTTTTGACCAAATTAACCCGATAATCAGGTAAAAAATCAACTTGGGAGACTACATCGGAATACAAAATTTCTTAACAAAGAACTATATTCCATCTACTTCGAGAGCACTTATTTCCTGCTTTCCTTTCCTTTGTCGTTGACTTTTCGAACGAATTTACCGGTACAACAATCTTTTTCAAGCATTCTGAAAGATGTCGGTACCGCGCCGGATATCGCAAATTTAACACTGAACCGGTGATTCCATTGTTACTCAAGGGGATTGATCGTGATACTGTAAAAGAAATCAAGGGGGAACCAATAGAAATTGATTTAAAAAAAAAAGAGAGAGGGATGGCACCTCCGAGGTTGACTTACCTTGAAAAAGAGAAACAACGGAATACGGTTCTAGAATTTGAGGGTAGGGGTTTCTTATAGTACATTTGATGTCTCATGGTGGAACTGACATTGTATAAGCTAGAGCATTGTCGGAGCGGAAGGAGGAGTGCTGGCATATTTAAAGGATAACATCCTTCACTTCAGACTTAGACGACAGTTTTTTTGCTAAGCCGATTACTGGCTTGAGTGTCAATTATACCAAGCTTGGTATATTTGTCAACTTAAATCGTCTGTGATCACAACATTTGGTTCATTTTGCCCCACTCTCTTACTGGAATCAAGATGCTTTGGTTTTCCCTCGGCACCGGACTGCTCAGCAGTTTTATTATATTTTCCTATGTGAAAGGAACGGAGTACATGATAAAACATTACCGATGGGTATTTGTGTGCTTTGGACTACTTCCAATATCTCTGGTGTACTCTGCAGTCCTCTACATTCGTAATCTAATCGTCTTTAAGATGAACAGCGCTCCGAAGAAGCACGGAAGTAAAGTGGAAGGAGTATGTAAGCAGGTAAGATGCGATGTCGCTATCATAGCTTTATCAGAATTATTACCGTTGACGCTACTATACGATGGAAATTTAACTAATATCGGCTCACGGAGAGCATCAACATTTGAGTGGATACATTATTGATATCGGGGGCCTTAAGTGAAAAGCTTAAAGTGAAAAGAAAATCTTAAAGGTACTTTGACACCTCGCTGAATAGGCTATAAAATTATATCTGGGAGCAACGTAACGTACCCTTGAAATGTGATTTATTTAGTTTTCTTATACTGGTACGTGTTTCGCAAAACAAAAATGGTAATGAAGGAAACCAAGAAAAGAAAAGGAGAGCCAAAAGTTTAAAAGCAAAGTGTACTGTTTGCGGATGAAAATAGTGACTTTATTGTTAATCTTCCACGTCTTTTTTTCCATCTGATACCAACCTAAAAACAATATCTACACCTCGGTTCTTTGAGGAGAATTTCACCAATTTAGAGTTTCGGTAGTAGAAAGGAAATTGATTTTTTTTTAAAGATACAAAGTGAGAGGAACTGAGGCATGTGGTAATCATATCGGAGTTCCGAATCACCACAATAAAACTCGTACGTAAAGAATCGCTTTTGGAAATTTACTAATTTTTGCACAAATTGGCCACAATACGGTAGCTTTATAATTTTTACAACTGTTAGAATTATAGCGCCAGTCTTTTTGATGTACTTTTGACAACGTGGGAATAACAGTACATTCTGCTTTAAATGTTACCGTATTCGAATCCAGCATTCTACTGAACATTTTCTTTATAACAGAGAGTACACAGAACAAAAGTTAAGACTCATTACCGATCATAAACAAAAGATGAATGATTTCTGTATGATAAAAACAATGGGTGACTTCATGCTGCATCAACATATAAGCCCGACGGAGGGCCCTCGGAGGGCTGATAGCTGGACAAAATCCCATTTGATGGTTTTCAGATATTTAAACCAATCACCGTCTCCGCGGAACTCGATGAACCTTCGGACATTTCTTTGGCCGACCAAAGTTTGCTATCAGCCCCCCCCCCCCCCCACATACACACACACACTTTGTAATGAAATTCAGATATGTCAAGAGATGAGCTCCAAGGATAATATGTTTTACATTCATTTGCTCTTCAGATAAAGGACTGGCGATCCTCTGGTTCAAAGCAGAAACTGTGCACATCGCGTGCAGGTTGGGAATCGCACAGTTTAAGAGAAGGCAAATACAAGAAGACTGACAGAAAAATTAATCTTAATCTTGTCGACATTCTCGAAATAAACACCAAAGCAGGTTACGTGAAGGCCGAACCAATGGCGACCATTGGGGAATTGACAGCTACACTTAATCCCATGGGATGGACCGTCCCAGTCATTCCGGAGTTAGATGATTGTACAGTTGGTATGGCTGGGATCTTTTTTTTTTTTTTTTTTTCATCTTTTGTTGTTTTCTCAGTCCTTATTCACCTTGTTCACAGTTTTACCCGTAGCCTACCAGTACCAATTCTTTTCCAGTCACGGCATCGTTGTTTACCTGAACTCATACAGGTAAAACGTCGACGATCACTCTTATCAGAGACAGTGTATCCGCAAAACTGAGGGGAGAGGCATGAGCGGCATAAAACAGATGCTTAGAATTATTATCTCCGGGACGTCAAAATCAAGGAAAACATCAAATTAAAAAAGTCAAAATCAAATAAAAAACATTGCCATTGATAGATCACATTTTGGGACAAATAAGAGACATGCTAGTACAATTTGAAAGAAAAAAGTACAAATGGGGTACGAATGTACGTCACAATTATTTATCTTCTTTACCATTCACTGGCTGCAAAAAAAAAAATGGTTACGCTATACCTGGGATGGAAATTAAGGTCACTCTCCCTAAGTAGAGCGGTTGACTCTGTTTTTGGCCTATAAATCACTCGACTGTCACAACATTACAGGTATTTGTTTTCCTTGCTAGACATGGTTTAAACGTCTGCAGAACGTTGAATAACACATTTGTTATTAAATATATTACATAGAAATAAATACACCAGACTGTCGTATGGAACAATAAGTGAAGCCCAAACCGTCTGAATTGCAAAAGGCGTTATGAGACCACGCAACATAATGCAAAGGAAATGTTAGGATATATAACTCCCAAACAGCTAAACGGTGTTACGTAGTTTTCTCCAGGCCCATCATGATCTGGGGGGTAAGGGGTTCGGACGACCCCCGTCCCTCCATCCGCAAGGTCAGGAGTTCCGCTCAGCTTATGATAGTAGGCCTACGTTAGCAGCCTAAATAATGAGTTTTAATTTGTTGGTCATAATTGACGGGTAAAATGTTCCTTCGTTCAGTATGTGATACCACCACGAACAACCTTACCATTGTAAATTCTGTTTTGTTCCAAACAGTCTTGTAAACAAAACACCAAACCTAATCAGATTTCACTGTCACGTGATCGCACGCAATTTTTATCGGGGGTAGGGCAATCGCGCACTTTGTCACAATTTGTAAATTTGTCAACGGACAGTGGTTCGTGCGTTTTGAATAGACCTGCTCTTTTAGGCCTAATATGTGTGTATTTGTCTGGTTCACCAATGTCATGTGATAGCGCGCCACCTTGGCTTGGAAGACAAGCCAGGGGAATCAAGTTCTAATCTTTGGCTAAAGGTAAGGATTTTCCGGGGTAAGGGAACACTTTGTCACAGTAGTATCAATGGTCAGTGGGGGCACGTATATGTAACACTGCCTACGTATACTGTGTATACTGCGTATGAGTATCACTACTGAAATTGAAAAAAAAGTTCACACAAATTGTGGGATTCTCTCACGCTTCACTCCTCGACCTACCTCTTTCTTTCTCTCTGTAGGGGGACTTATCATGGGAAGCGGCGTGGAGAGTACATCTCACAAGTACGGTCTTTTCCAGCATATATGTAAATCTTTCGATATCGTACTGGCAAACGGAGAAGTGAAGACGTGTTCAAAGGTACGTAGATGTCTATCGTAATGATGTCGTATTTATCACTCTTCCCACCTTTACTGTAAATTTGTTCATATATAGAATGAAATTTAATGACTAAACAATTAGTAAGATGACATTTTTTTGACAATTTCCCCAGGATGAGAACTCTGACTTATTTTATTCCGTCCCTTGGTCGTGCGGTACGTTGGGTTTCCTCGTGTCGGCCGACATCTTGATAGTCCCGTCCAAAAAGTACGTTCGTTTGGAGTACTACCCCTGCAAGACCAGAGAGGAAGTCGTCCGGGTCTTCAAAGAGCAGACTTTGAGAACCGAGGGGAACGAGTTCGTCGAAGGCCTAATGTACAACGAACACGAGGCGGTCATCATGACAGGTTCACAAACAGACGACGCTGAGCCAGGCAAGGTATATAACGATGGAATCTTCTCAACAGGATACATGATTTTAAAGACGGAAGACGAGTCGAAAATTTGTCAAATTCTGTGGAATATGTTACAGCCACTACCAAAAAAAAAAAAAAACATTGTTTAAGCCCCATACTTGAGTAGATGAATATTCAAATCCATTGTCAAGAAGATTTAATGACTGGTTGTTTACGGCGGGGGGGGGGGGGGGGGGGCTCTGTCGGGTTCGAGGTTACTAGGGAGTGCATGCATCCTCCTGCATAGGATCGATTGGAGGGAGATGGGAAGGAGATATGAGTTTATAACAAAAAGAGAAAAAGAAAAACGGTTCCGCTGGAAGGAACAGAGAATAAATTCTATGGATTAGAACGTGCGCTTATACCTATGCATGAGCACCTTTCCCATCTCATCAACTCGATTCTTTCTCAGTCAAGAACAGTCAGGGATTTGTAACCTAAAGACTGGTCAAACGGAGATGGGTGTAAATGAAATTGTTTATGATACAGATAGTCTTGAGTATCAAGAATTACACCCGCTACTGTGAATACAAAGCATGTCGTCCATAAACATTTTAGTCTGGAAATAGTCGCACATGCCTCGTCGGTGATCATTTGGATCTCGTCTGCTATACCAAGAGAATAACATCACCTGAAATATGTCTTTCGTCAGCCCATTTTTTTTTTAAACTTACTTACAGATCAACAACATCGGTAATTTTTACAAGCCCTGGTTTTACAAGCACGTTGAGGGTATCCTGAAGACCGGATACTGTGTTGAATACATACCACTGAGAGATTACTACCATCGGCATTCAAGGAGTATCTTCTGGGAAATGGAGGTAAGATTGAATATCAGTAGACTTGTAGTATCAGTCATATCATTGTTGGATTAGGTACAGTGGTAGGCGGAATAGGAAACACGGCGCCCTCGCGATCACAAAGTAGAAATTACTAGAATTGCCTAACTTGTCACTAAGATGCATCCTTTTTTTTGCGGCGTACGCGATAAGAAAAAGGCCCCCTGCCTCGAGCTTGTGGTATGCAATAAAATGATCCGTCATAATATGTACATTAATGCGCGTGTGACTCTTGTTGTGTTAATACCTAACCCTCCCCGGCCCCCCCCCCCACTCCTCACAGACAAATCCACAGTCTCTAAAAACTATCCTTTTTTCCTCTTTTCCTTTTTTTTCAGGATATAATTCCATTCGGCAACAACGTGATTTTTCGATATTTATTCGGCTGGCTGGTTCCACCGAAGATATCTCTCCTGAAGCTCACTCAAACTGACACATTGAAAGAATTATATCGGAAGCACCACTTAGCTCAAGATATCTTTGTACCTCTCGACAAAATGGAGGATACTTTGAAGTTCCTCCATAAGGAGATGAAGGTAAGAGCTAGAGAGGATAATGAAATAACGATACGAAAAAGAGAAGTTACTGTATATGAATCAAGGTTATGTTGTCGATATTGTGACCACATGGTACTTGGGATCCTCTTTGCTGAGACTTTCGTTCATACAATCTTCTCTGTAATAGTAACTACTCTCTTTTTGCTAATGGGAAGGAATTGAGGTTAATGTTCCTTCTGCTAAATTGATTTTGAATCGATTTTGACGCAGTGAGTTATACTTATCGAACTATATGTGAATACCACCGAATGTTTATTCGCGAACGGGTAGCAATGTAAACCAGCTCTTGCAAGCGTCTTATTTCCACTCCTCGATCTTTTTCATTTATGTATTTAGAACGTCATTTTTTCATTCGCATGTTCACAAGGGATCGAATTAAATTAGTTGAAAAAAATGAAAGGGGAGGGGAGCCGGTGAGGGGGACTTCCTCAGCAAACTTTCATCGTATGTATGGTCTAAAAAAATCACCTATAAAAATATATAGCATCCATCACGATGCAACTGCACTTAGGAAATCGTGAATTGGAATAAAACATTGCTCATGTGACAATAGGGAAGATGCCACATCTGAAGCCCTATACTTAAAACCCCACCATATACAGCCTCACATATTTGACTCATTTAGCTGTGAGTCAGATTTTCATATGTTGACATGTTGTAATCGGTGGATCAATATTCACACCCCATTGTAAGGAGGAGGAGGGGAGATTTTTATGGGAGAATTGGTTCCTCCTCTAACATTACTTTACTTTCTGACAGTTTTACAAGGAGATGGAATGAACTATAGGCCAGTTAATCGTTGTATAACCATACATGACATATTGGAGAGGACTGCGAGCTTAAGTCGAGAACTTCAAGTTTTACGGATATTTCCAACTCATAAGAAAAAAAAAATGGAAAGGAACTGAACTCCCTATATAAAAATTACATCTGTGGCTGAATTTACTAAAAATGTCTAATTGTTGACAGAACGAAATATAATTTGCACACGTTCCACCATTTAATGTAAGGTTAGTAGTTTGAATAATACTACCGCTACCGATGAATTTCACGATTATCAGTGGCTGCACAAATGGAGGGCAAAAGAAACTGTTGGGGGCAGAAAATTTCGGCGTGCCCCTGGACCCACCACCTGGTGGGTTTAGGAGCAAAGTCCCAGTGGGGTTCCAGGGGAAAGAATCTGTGAAGTTTTAGCATTTCTCTGGGTGAAAAATTAACTCAGGATAGTATACTTAAAATATGAACGTTTACGACCACTTGTGGGGAGCAGAGGCAAAGTCTGTAGGGGTATAATAAGGGAAAAGGCCTTGATTGGGGAAAAATTCTCCTATGCTTCCCCACCCCCTTGGTGACGATGACGCAACATGTGCCACTTTGACGATAATTAATTTACAGTTACACAGGTATGGAATTGACTTCTAGTACCACTGCGTCAGGTGCACTGATTTAAAAAAAAACAGATGCATATTTGCCTTGTATTTATTTCTTGGAAAAGAAGTCATACCAGTTCAGTAAGGACTTGATCTTGTCTATTTTTGAATTCTTCATTTTTCCTCGCATCGTCAATTCAGCTGTATCCTCTTTGGTTATGCCCATTCGTACTACCCAACCAGCCTGGAATGTTCCACCCTCCTAACAACGAAGACGCTCTGTACATCGATATTGGCGCATTCGGCACTCCAAAGAGGGAAGGCTATAATTATCTGAAACAAATACGAAAACTCGAAGATTATGAACGAAAAAACAATGGGTAAGCAAGTAATACACAAACACACACAAAAAAAAAACCTATGTCGTGAGATCAGACATATTAATGTTACCCTTGTTCGACTTTCCGAGGATAAAAATGGAAGTTGCAATGAAGTAAAGAGGTCATGAAAGACTATTTTTTTTGTGATGTTATCATTTCCACCGTATAAGTTGCTAATACCGACAACTGTCAAGATGTATTGTGCGGCCTCTAATGTCCTTTCCTTCAAATCAGTGTAGACCTACACATGAGACTCTACATTTCACGTCTTAGATATCTAATTTTCCGGTGAAAAGACTTTGAATTTGTAGCAAGATTGACTTAATTTGTGTGTGTGTGTGTGTGTGTGTGTAGGCCTTCTTTAACTCACGTTACTTAAAGACAGCAACTGATCATCACCCTAAGCTATATTTTTTACCTTCCGGAAAGCAAAATTCTCGACTGGCTCTAAGTTGGCTCTAGCTATTTGGTTGACAGCAAATTCGAGAGATGCAGAGTAGCCCATATTACACAGAGTACACAGTAGGGATCCACTGTTTTAATTACACATGTGGAGGAATTTAAGACAGGCTGAGGGAGGGACTAGACGTAAGTGGTTGGGAGAACTGAAACTGTCTGGGGTGGTGTGTTGTCGTCTTTAACTTCAGAACTTGGAACACTATCTGTTCCATGTTGTGAGACAATGCAATGGAGTGACACAAAGTGCCTATGTATTTCAGTGTATCTTCCACTTGAAACAGTATTTGTGATTTTTTCTCTTTCCTTTTGATTTCAAGATCCCCTAGAGCTTTGCAGGTGAGGGTTACAGGAACGGAGGGGGGGGGGGGGTGGGAGGTCGGAGATTGCCGTCTCCAATATTTCGAATAATATATTTCAAAGCAAAATGAAATGTACGTTGCAATGAAATAATAAGACTATGGAACAAGTAGAAGCCTGAATGCACTTGAATGAATGAATGAATGAAAGACTTTATTACTTGCACTTAATAATATGGATGATTGAATATGTTATGTAGGTAAGCATTTGCTGTTCAGTCCCAACTCCTCCATCTCCCCCCCCCCCCCTTTTTCGTCCCTTGTCTAGGACTCAAGTGATACGCCTACGTTTTTAAAGACAAGACCCCATCTTTGATCTTGTTTCTTCAGTTTCCAGATGTTGTACGCAGACAACTACATGACTCGTGAAGAGTTCCGTGACATGTTCGACCACTCGCTGTATGATAAAGTACGAAAAGAACTCAAGTGCGAGGACGCCTTTCCCGAGGTTTACGACAAAGTTAGCCAAGATGCACGAAACTGAGATCTCGATGCAATTTCATACATCCGCCCCATAGAAAGACAATTACCAGGGAAATAAGATAGTGGAGATTTAAGACTCTAGGATGAGTCAAACAAGTGAGAAGAAGAAATCTTCTACTATAGGACAACAACAACAAAAAGGAAATCCGGCAGAGGTTGTTTAACGGTCGATGAATCTTTCTCCACGGTTCTACGTTATATGTTACAAATGAGTAAAAATTTTCCTCCTTTTTTAGTCTCATCGAAATTCACCCCATTTTATTTCTTTCTCTTTCCTTTTCTTTTCTCCCCCTCCCCCCTTTTTTTAGTCGTTGATGTTCTATGGCATACGTGTAATCACACTCTAGTGGCATGTTGACGAGCGTGGACTGTTCCATTTGTCTGCTTATGTTATCAGATTTTATAGGGGGTATAGTGATTATATTATTTAATCTCACTCGATTGCATCATGTTACTTCTTTTTCATGGAGGTTCTCTAAATTTTCTGTGTAGATAATATGTACAATTGCGGTCCGCTTCCATCTCCCTCCCCTCGCCAAACCATATGTATACTTTTATGTCTAAATTACATCACCCCCCCCCTTCTTGTCCGAGAGCTAAATTGTTGTTTTTTCTTTAATACGACGATCGTACGATATAAAGTACCAGTGACTTTACCTGCAACTTGAAAAGATTCGTATCATGTTATGTGTTTGACATTCCATGAGACGACAAAATGCAAAGAATTGACCTTCTCTCTCAAATTGTGAGAATTAACTGAATATTTGCACAGGTACCTCAAGTATAGACACTTAACAGTTGTTGAGAGTGGTTAATTAAGCTTAATGCGGGTATCTTGTTAGTTCTCATATAATCTTTAACGATCTTCCCACTTTGTCCGTTTCCTGTTTCAAGTCGAAAGGTGTGGGTCCATCATCTTCAGGTACTTCAAGTGTCCACGATGCCAAGATGATATGAGTCTTACACTGTTACTTTAGTACCCAGTAGCGAATTCAAGTGTCGTAGGTGCACGTGCCCCCAGACCCCCCACCCCTGAAAATTTCCAAAATTGGTCAAAAGTTGTGTGTGTTTACTATCACCCGCAGTCATCTTACTGGTGTTCTTATTGTAGGCCAACTGTTTTGATATAAAAACTCACACACTATATTAACAGAACCATATTTATGTAAATTTTTTAATTGGACTTCCCCCACAATGTGTGAGTCTAGTGCACCGGCCAACAGACCAACGTACTGGATCCACAACTGGTAGTATCTATGTGTCTTATTTGTTCCATGAGGTTTTGAATATGTCCACACGTCTTTACCTACTTTAATTGTAGTCGTCTATGATTCCTGTCTGATTATGTGAATACTTCATGTAAGCCAACCACAATAGACAGGTCCTGCCAATCCTATTCAATAGAGGCTATTCAGTCTATTCATTTCCCCTCTGTTGTCTAATCACCTGAGTTTGAGGTTGGCTGGTGCGAAGTATATGCCCACCACTTAAAATTGTAACATAAAGACATTGTTTTCTGATTGTTTCACTTTTTTAAAGAGCTGTTTGTATCGTGTTATGTAAAAGGAGATTAATCACTTGGGGATGAATAAATCGATATAGAAGCGTGTACACAACATTAGCCCTGGCCTGTTAGTGGTATTGATCTTTATGAAACTGACATTCAAAAATGTAACTTAGTCAAGTTACTCGTTGTTGTTATTGACAACCATCTTACTTGGATTCCTGAGCGTATTCAGGATAACATCCCCTCTGAGAACATTGGAATCATTGTTCATCTCCTAAAATCCTGGTCACTCTGTATAAAGCTCTTACAAATCAGTGTTTATCTTACTGTGTGCTACTCTGGAGTGGTTCCTATTGTTTCATTATTTACCGCCTTTTAATACTCCAGCTGGTGCTCTATTTAAATGACTCGTTAGTATAGCTCATCATTCTGCCGATTTGCGATGTTTATCATTGTCAAGTTGGTGTTTTCAATGTACTCGTGAATACGGAATACCCTTCCCAATATTTTTGGACAAACTTTGCAATCCGTCATGAAAGCTCATACTCACATTAGGCCTATCCGTGGTAGGAATTCCCATTCTACTCCTGCTTTTTCAGCCCGGTTCATACAGCACCGACCACCCACGATCCGACGTCCAGACGTCTCGTCGGATATAATCGTCACGGTGTGGCCAGCCCTACTACTACGATTCAATTGATTTTAGTCGGGTCCGTGAGCAGTCGGGCGGATTGAACATGTTCAATTGTAGCTTCCTCTCCTGAGACCCGACAAACAGTCGTTTGTAATTTAGCCAATGAGAAAGTAATATACAGTCACGTGACGACTCTACTCGACTTGGAACCTGACCCAAAAATCATACAACAACCATGTATAACATTCTGAATCCAAGAAATGGGGAACAAGCTTACAACTATGTGGGTAGAGAGACCATGCATGTGTAATCCGACTTTGGAAGCTCACTCGAATAGTAACATTATGCAACAAGCCAAGGCGGAAAATGTGCATGGCAGTTGGGATTAGTTATAGAAATAAAAGACAAAATAGGATATTTTTCATTGATGGTGTTTATTTTGTATTTACCTGCCACCATATACACACAAACACGCTCTCTACGACTTTGTCGCGACTGTCTACGATTGCTGAGTTTTGTCGGATCGCGAGTATAGTCCGAGTGGTGTGACATTGACTTTAGGCTCACCTCTTCCCAACATTCAATCAACTTCACCGGTCTTGGCCAGTTATGCAGATCTCTTAATTCCTCCTCTTCAGTCTTGTCACTCCAAGTACACTTGTGAGAGTATATTGACCTTAATATTTTAACCATAGTAACTCCAATCCATTTTTTCACTGGTCTAAAAAATTTTAATGCATACTAAATTTGCAAAGGGCAAGGAAAAAGACGTTTCGAAGTAATTTATAGGTGTTACGTATAAAATTTTGTAACAAGGAAGCAACTGGTAATCTCTTTCTGCCAGAGCAGTCTTTCTCCAGTGGGCAATATCTTCAGTTATGAATAAAACATTACGATGGGAACTGGCTGCCTGGAGTATAATCTTAATTAAAAATCCTTCATGTTTTCAGTGAACTATTCTGTAACCTCACTACCCCTCAAAAATATCTGAAAAAAAGGTGTTTGACTCAGCGTATCGGAAGAAAATGAATCAAACAGCTTTTGATATAACGTCCCTTGATGCTGCTCAAGCGCCAATTCAACGTGTTTTTCGTGCATTTCGGGGGGAGGGGGGGGGGGGGGGAATAAAATATGTCACAGTTACTTGTATCTCAAGCAGTAGCCTACAAAAATGCACCATTTGGCATCTCAGCATGCTCTATTTGTAAAACAGATTTCACTGAGCGAGGGAAAAATTTCCTTTTCAAAAAGTTGGGGCGAAAATTGCGACCCAATGTGTCGACGGACTGTAACTCAGATTACGCAAATTCAGCCTTAATGTGGAAAATGTTATCATCAAGAGCCAAGGGCGTATGAAATTCTCCTGTTAGGAACGCATTTAGATCAGCTTTATATCAGTTTTAAACTACACTTTCATTCAGTTTGGCATGATATTTCTCTAGCCTGGTAAAGATGTAGAAGCATGTGAAGATTAATAATTAACAATTAACAATTTAAAGTTAAAATACCAGAAAATGCTAAACTTGCATGCTCTGCAATTTTTGATTCGGATTCTGTACTCGAGAAAACTGAATTCGGACGTAGACTTGAGCCCTGGGACGAGGTGAAATAGAGCGCGTTGGACTCGACTGTAGGCCTGACCTGATGGTTTTGAGAATTTTAAGAACTGATGTTATAGACTACCGAAATTAAGATACAGTCAATTCGTTCAGTGAATTATTGTGGGTCAGGTAAATATCAACAAAATGCAGATTAACGGCGTTTTCCAGCTTAACAAGAAATAGTAATAACCAAACAAACAAATATACAGAAGATCATTATCACAGCCAACTTTCTTTTAACAAAAAATCGTTACTGTGACTTTTTTTTCAAATTTGCTTTCTATTTTCGTGACCTTTGTTGTTTCTTATTTCTCTGTTTTTTAGTTGCCGTGGAAACGTTGTTAAAGTATTTACTAACCGAAAAGAAAAATCAGTTATCAGTAAGTCTTCTTAAATGGTTTTAAAAATTACTCAAAGACGATACTGAAAATTCACCAATAGTGTAAGAGAGTTGCTTTGATCCATACGATAAATTCTTTTACAAAGAAAGGGTGATTTTACCTGGTGAGTGGTTTACATTTTAAAGGGAAATAAGGCATTTGTTTTACAGAAAACAACCATAGACTTAAAACCAGTGTTTGTAAAGGTAGAATGACAGATTATTCAAAATAAGAAAGGACCGTAGAAAAATTGTTTCTCAACAATAATTTGTTCACCCAAACTTTTCAAAATGTAAACGATACTCTTTTGTTACTCACCACATGCATAATGTTTTGAGGAGATGAAGCTCTTGCAGATGTTTATTGGTGAGACTGAATGGTATAATAATGATTAACGCTATTTTCTTCGTATGCCATGTTGGTATATTCTAAATGCCCTATTCCCCTTTAAGGCCGGTTGTTTTCGTGTAATGCAGTGCTTCTACTTTTTTTTCGAGTTTTCATCGATCGTGTTGTAAAGGAGTATCCATTAAGTGCCGACAACGGTAATTAAATGTTTCATAATTTTCTAATGACGTTATATACAGCTCCAGATATGTAAAATAGTCGCCAATATCTGCCGTCGTCTTATTTGAAGACGAACTTGATAAAAGATGTCTCCATGGAAACCTTATGAAAAGTATTCACCAGCCTTGCTTAAAAAAAAACGTAGCACATGGGTGACGATGGAGTTTTAAAATGATATCTAAGAAGTTGATTGAAATTCCAGCGAGGTTCATGTGATGTAAGAATGTCAATTTGTTTTAATTTTATTATGAAGAAACTAATTGGATTATCGTTGCATGGTTTATGTTACAAAACTTGAGAAACTGTAGACGTTTTACGTGTGTTATAATTTGTCTTTGATGAAGTTATACGAAAGATTAGAGAAAGGCCTACACGCGAAATATGTCAACGGTGATTTCATTTGATCATCATTGTACTTTACAAGTGAAAAATAATTGTGAATAACTCAATTAGAAGCGGTATCTGTCACCGTCTGTCGCAAATGAATGCATGTTGAAGAACTTGAAAAATTTAACTCTCATGAAAGTCCCGAAGTTGATTTATATATGGTATGAACCTAACCGTATGAGCCTAACGGTCTTCTGCGGTGGTGGAGCATGGAACATTCATCTTATATACAATCTACGTATTGTGCAGTATAGGAGTCTTCCATAGCACGTGCTCCCCTTCCACTAAAACAGCCTTGACCAAAGTATGCTTCACTACTTCTTCATATCCTGTTACATTTCATATTGATGTTGGAACTAAGGTACCAACGCCATTGTGCGGGCCGTATTAACGGTCTTCGTTTATATTTCCTCGATCAAATTGAACGTGCACTCTACTACCTTATATATACGGATGGCATTACGAGAAGATAGCACATATTTACAGATATTCACGAAAACGTAAGGTTGAGGGTACAGTGAGGTGACGGGGAGAGGGAGGGGGGGGGGGAAGGGGCACAGTGAACAGAAATAAAGTGATAACTGTGGGTTTTACCAGTCGCTACTCATTGTTATCTACTCGGCCAATTTTGAGAGAGGAGCCGATCTATCACAACAGAGAACAGGGATGCAGTTGATAAAAACGTACATATTTCAGGTTTATTCTAGGCAAGATAAAATGATCTACAACTACAAAAGGATGTTAACGATGCATAAAATATATCTTTGAAGAGTTAAAGGGAAATATTGTGCTTACTTAACAAAAGAACCACACTTTTAAAACCAATATTTATGGACAAAGAATGACAGAATTCAAAAGTAAGGTAGGACTGTAGCCTTCCTTGCGAAGCACATTTTCACTTTTCACATACAGAAACTCGATTATTTTTTACTGGAGAATTTCTCCACCCAGTTTCAAAAATTCGTTTTGGAAAAGGTTGAAATATTCGCCCTTAATAACCTTAATAATGATCTCTGATTGGCAAAAATCTCGTTTGGGCCAATTATTTGTTTTACCTCCAAGAATTTGTTGGGGGTAAATAGTCACCTTTGCATGATGCAGGAGCCTGAGTAGTATCCCTTTAAATATTTTACATAACAAGAGCAGATGATAGTCTGACTTTGCTGTGGCAAACTGTGTCCTGTTACAATCTAAATCATATTTGTGAGAAGGACTAGACCAATTAACCAAATTAAAAGCGATATACCTTGGGCTGGATTTACCTTATTGTTAGGACAACAGGACAGCAGGCTGAAACATGGCCAACCATTGCACATCAAACTGCATTGACATAACTTGATATCACATTGTCCCAGGGCACTGCACTTTAAGGAAAATAAAATTTAATGACTTTTACATATTTCACTGATAACTGTTACACGACCAAATTTGACCAACTACCTAGAGCACCAAGGACAGAGAAGTCAAATAATAGGAACCACTATCATTATACCAAATCATCAACATTGTACAAAGGAGTCTGTGAGACTGCACAATTTGCAGAATTTCATAAACTAGGGCACTAACAGTGCACAAGTTCAAATTTTGATGGGTACTACCACATAACAATGCTTATACTTAGCATCACTATTCACATGCAATAATTATGAAAACAATTGATTTTGTTCTTTTCTCCATGGTTTGTACTAGTTGTGGGTATACGAACCAGAACTAGTGTGGAGAAGTAAATGGTCACGTTTTCCAAAACTAATTGAAATGACTCACTAGTGGTCATTTGCATGTGACACATCGTGGAGATCCTCTTAGTTTGACCACTGATCTGTCACAAGAAGCCTTCTGTTAAGGTAACTTGACACAAAATTGACAGGTTTGTGAAGAATAACCAAAGTTCATGAAACA
This sequence comes from Stichopus chloronotus, assembly GCA_021234535.1. NCBI lineage: Eukaryota > Metazoa > Echinodermata > Holothuroidea > Aspidochirotida > Stichopodidae > Stichopus > Stichopus chloronotus. The sequence goes on along the minus strand of CM037839.1, from coordinate 20,318,439 downwards.
ACTCAAAGTGCCCCTTTAATGTTTATATACTAGTCAACATACCTGAGGGCATTGTAGAGTTTCAGCTAGTGCACCAACTGACACCGTCCCATTACTCAATTATCATTCATGCACAATAGGGATATTTGAGATGTCCTATGACGGTTTAAAGAGACACTTTAACAGTAACAGCATTTTGCAGAATTTCATAAAATGGGCCACGAGGTCCACATAGAACGATAGACTTCAAATTCATTAACACCCTAAAGATAACCATCAAAGATAACCAGCGACAGAGTATTATTATGACAAACCATCAACATTGTACAAGAGAAACTGTAGGAGGGGAATCACTTAGAAAGATTTTATAGAATGGACCATAGGGTCCACATGGGACCGTGGACTGAACGTTTTCGAAAGTCACACGTGTACTACCTTCCAAGGAACATTGTGTCCACGTTAAATATAAATCTATGGAAGCACGTGTGAGAAGCAGCATCTCAAACAAAATTTCATAAAATGAAGCACATGGAGCCTTGGAATAAAACTCCCTGAACACCCTAAAGGTACCACAACACCCTAAAGGTACCACAACACCCTAAAGGTACCACAACACCCTAAAGGTACCACAACACCCTAAAGGTACCACTGAAAGAGTATCATTGTGACAAACCATCACCAGAATCTGTGGGAGGAGAACCATTTTCAAAAATTTCATTAAATGGGCCATAGGACCCACATGGGGCCTTGGACAAAATATTCTTGAACACCCAAAATGGTACATCACTATTGTGCCCAAGTTTCATACAAATTAATGAAAGCATGATGGATGAAGTTACATGGTCTGAGCTAAAAATGGTGCAACAATTATGCGAAATCAGTGATTTTATTTAACTTGTAAATCAGCAAATTTATTCTCCATTTCATGACTTTGCCATGACTACAGTCATTTCTACATATTTTCATGACCTCTCCAGGCCTGGGAAATGAAAATAGTGAATGTAGTAATTTTAGTGAAGGGCCATGTTCCCACTGTCTCTTCACAAACAATTGCTAAATGATGGTGACCAAGGACCTACGGTTCCATTGTTAAGTGAGTGGCATCTTAATACCCATTTAAACTCTCTTCCAATGTCTCCTGCATCCATGTTCCTCTTAGCTGCCCTCTTACCTCTGAATCATAGCTGTCCTCTACCCCTGAACCAAAAAACTGTAACTAATTCCCAACTACATCTTTTCTTTTTTATGTCCTAAGTACAGTCTTAACTACAAGCCTAAATAAGATTACAAATAATCAATGTAGAAGATAAAACATGTCACATTGCACATTTCTAAAACATCAGCAGTCATTAGTCCTGGTAAGACAGTAAACTGTAAACTCTTTGAATGTCAGTCAGAGTAAACATCCTGTGGTATAACCCCACTGAGTTCATCAGCCATGGTCCGTAATCTATGACACCCAACCGCACTTGTCATGTCTTTGATTTGCTGGTAGCTCACCAGCTCACCTTCACGTGTACTTTTGTTTTCCACGTGTCCAGCAAGTTTCGAAGATTTGATCGATGCAGAATTTAGTGTCAGAAAAATGTGCAGCACGTGACTACGTACACATTAGCAAGGCCATATTGACATCCTTGAGCAAAAAAGTACACTCTGTTGGTATATGTTGGTGTATGGTGAAGGTGACACTCTCTCCTCTTGCAATTGCTAAGTAAACAAGGCAATGATTCTTGACATTTCAATGTGGTTTCTGAATTTGTTTGAACTTTGTGAATAATCAAACATTGTAAAAGTAGGTACAAAAATTCAAAAAAAAAGGTAACTGTATATTTACTAGCAGTAATGAGGAAGATGAATTTGAGCTGTTGAAACAGAAATGATTCCACACTGCAACTTGACATCCCTTTCCCCACTTGCAAACGACCCTTGTGATGCCACTGGGTCCAGAATGAAAGCTGGGCCTTAATACAGTACAGCTCAGAATAAAACGGACGTTATAGTAGCGTTAAGCGTTAGAAATTTTGCGTTAGAAAATAAAATTCCTTCCGATACGAGTCTAACGTTAGTAACGATCACGATAGTTTCGTTACTATCGTTAGAGGGTTTCTCTACTGCTAGTAACGCTAGGATCGTTAATTGCAGTAGACTTCTGCTCTTCCTAACGCTGGTAGCGTTAACTGCGTTAAACCGACTTAAATTTTGTAACGTCGACGTGAGCTTTGGTTTGTACACTTGATAGCGCCTGCAGTATCTTCGTGCCGAGAGCTCGCATTCTACGATATGATGGTTTACGGCCACCATTTTGCACGCACGTGTCCAAAACTAGTGTCACAGGTGAAAATCTTTTTCAATCGGCCAGCGGTCAGTAAACGTCTTTTTACAGAAGCTGCCCGTTGTCACTGAATTAGTGCATAGTGTAAAACCTAAAACAATTTTAATCAAATCCTGTCATAGGGAAGAATTTGAAATACCAACGTAATTTTGCGTACTAGGGATGGGCTTATTTAACAGAAATAGATGTTAAAAATTTCGTGATTGGATCGACGTTAACCAGCCAATCAGAACTCGCGACACGCTCAATGCAACTTTTGTGTGTAGAAATCCTCACACACACTTAAGTCAATGGACTTCCCCCATTGAGTTTGTGTTATGATCACGCAAGTGTCGTTGAACGTTGGTACGGCAGCGAAGCAACGATGTTTGGATGAAAATATTTTAAACTACAGATTTTTTAAATAAAGTTAAGTTGATGGCCCGAGTGTTTTGTCTTCCTTTGAATAAGATTCTTTGCAGGTATACATGAGTGTCATGAAAATATATCATGTGAGCCTCTTTGAGGTCAAATACTGTACTAGTGTTCTGTTACTACTGTAGTTCATGTTAAAATTAAGACAATCTGGCGAATACAAGGTGCATTTTATGAACTGATGAAAAGGGAGGTGTACAAGAGATGGGGAAGGTAAAGGTAAGAAGATTCACCGAAATAAACGAGAAAAATAAACCCTTTAAAAGTAGGAATATTTGGTAATATAGTCAATCCAGCTACGGCACCAAATGTTTCACCAATTTGCATCCAGCCCCTCCCCCTGGCATGATCAAAAATTTTCCAAAGGGGAGGGGTACCACTTAGACCCTCCACCAGGTCGGCGATTAGTCTACCAGCTAAGAGACAAGTACCCGGACAAAATTTCGATCTGTGGAGAATGCTGCTTTATCCTTGCTGAATTTTTCAGTGTCTCTGTTTATCAAGGAATGCTTTAATAATTAAACTTGCCATGCCATTGAGATTATCTGTCAGCCTCTATCGTGCCATTTACTGATTAAAACTTTGAAAATTCAAGGGAAAAATGAGAATTGGTGGGGTGGTAGTTAACATCTTTTTTACTTATGTATTGTAGAAAATCACATAACTGTCATCATTATATTTAGGTATTTTATTGATTGTGTTTCTTCCTCTATTTAATCATCAATGTAGATAAAGCTGGTATACCCACCTTGCATTACTTCCCTTAGCAATGTTTTGGTTTTGTCTTCTTTGAATTATCGAAGAACCATTTTACCATATATCTCCTTCCACATCAAGGAATCAGTAACTTTTTAGAGAGTAAGATAGAGACAGTATGGTTCTACTCCATACCAGTGTTCGCATGAAGGTACAGGAATGGGTGACTACTGCCGCTGTTCTCAAAATCCCCCAAAATAATATGCAAGAGGGAATCCCTCTATTTTTTTAATGAAACAATTAAATATTATAAAATTCCCTTCTTCATACTGCAAATTCAAAAAAAATTAATGGAAAGGGGCGTCTTCCCCACACTTAAATTCTTGGTGCTTACACTGCTCCTTATCACTCAGAAAGATACCAAAAGGCTGAACAACACTCAAGATATGTGTTTGAAATATGAACCCATCGACTAGAAGGATCAAAATTAGTTTGATGGCTTTGACAATTGATCAAACTGGGTTGATGGCTGAATAGCAGTCATATTGAAACGAAAATGCAATGCAAAGGATAATTTTGGAGCCTGTTACCAACCATCTGATCCTTCTAGTTTCGGCATTATGTAATAGTTATGGTGCGGCAGCTCATGACCTCGCCTGCCATGTACAAATAAACATAGCAGCCATTATTGGCTCATCAGGATGGGTTTGCCATGGCTCATTGCACGAACAGTGAATTTGAACAAAGCAACACAATGGATTAGAATGAGATGTTAGAGATAACAAGTAGGCCCATGAAAATGAATTGCAAACTGGAATGTCCCTTGTTTCCTTCCAAGTGAAACTTTACACCTTCCAAGAGTAGTAGACTATATATACAACATTTCACCATAGCACACATCATGCACTAGGCCATAAATAGCTGCTACAGTTGTTCAGTTTTAACTATTATTGTGTCTATAGCCTAGGCTACTTTTTATACAGTGGCTGGGTCAAACTACAAAGCTGGCCTAACTGACGGGTATTTTCATATCTAATGATCACGAACGTTCATGTTATTGGTGCATACATAGTCGGCTAGAAGTTACAGCCATACTCACTAATTATCGTTAAAACTGCCTAGGCCTAGCCTATGGCCTAACTTGATTACGGCACAAAGAAACTTGCTGGGCGTGGCTTTGCACATTTCTCAGTTCGATTTTAGGTAAACAGTACACAAAAACTCTACCTGAGTAAAATACTTTGTAACACTAGCAAAACCTTAAGCAACTAGGCTACACAGACGGAACCTAGGCTAGGCTTGAGTCTTCGCAGTGCCTCCATAGCCTGCGCACACTAAATTTGGGCTAATGGTTAGTGCAGACCAGGCAGTTTTTTCACTGAGTCAGTGAGTGCAGGCTAGGCCGGCCGGGCCTAGGCATCGTATTGTCGATATGACTCTGAGCGAGTGTGTGCTAACTCCGAGTTTTACGATGGGCTTTCCACACTGCCTGAAATTAAACTGATTCTGTAGAAAATACAGTTCGAAAACCTTACTACTTCTACTACTACACTGTACGGAAAATCTGCACAATTCCCATGCAGTGAACTGAGCGAGTGATGTAGCAGGCTTGCTGCTGCTGCATATCTTGGTTTTATACTACTAGACACGCAGTACGCGTACGCCGCACAATAACGCTGCTATCGCAAGTAACGTTAACAAAGTTTCTATGTACTGTCTTCTGTATATGTCAAAAGCCGATGCAGTTGTTGACCATTTTTTCTTCTAACGCAAGTAACGATGGAATCGTTACTTGAAGTGAAGATTGAAGGTGCGGAGAGGCCTAACGCTGGTAACGATGCTCGTTGGTAACGAAAGTATCGATAATTGCGTTACCATAGGTTCAATGGTAACGAAGCTATCGTTAGCAAGCGGAATTTTCTAACGCTTAATGCTACTAACGTCCGGTTTATTCTGAGCTGTACTGTATTTGTGTAACTTGGTCTAAAATTCCAAAACTCTGGCAAAATCATCACTGCCCCAAACTACCCACCCCCCAGGAACATGGACAACCATACACCTACGCTGTTGAGTGATAAGTGGAGTTGATTAATCTGTCCATTGCAGGAATAACTTCTCGTCATTTTTATTCTTGAAGGTTGGAGTAAAGGGAATTTTCTTTATTTCTGAAAAGCCTTCTTCCTTAATTGGTTCTTCAAATTTTTTCTTGTAGACATTAAAGCCCACTCCCGTTACCCTCCGGCTCTGGCCCTTGCTCTGGTTTTGACGGACCATGTTTAGATGATGGCAGACATCAAGAGGAGTGTCCATCACGAAACATCTGACGGTGTATCCTGTCGAAAACAAGACCAAGTCGAAAACATTGGACAGTCTGGGTGGTTCCAATATGAGTTCTCAGATCACAAAGGATGAGAGACTGTGATAAGAAGGAATTAAAAACCTGGACAACTCAAGGCCTCACTACCACCACTTTCGATACTTCCCATGTGCAGTATTGAACTGCACAACACTCACGTAAGCTCAACCAAACTTGCCATGAACACAATTTATATATTCAAGAATTGCAAAAGCATCACAAGCTCAAACATTACAAAGAATGTACTTCTATCCTACTGCCACACTATTCTACAGGAGTGGCCTGCTTCCTTTAATACCTCCCTGGTTTTGCTTCACACTGCGGGCACTGAAATTCAACAAATTCAAATTTTGGCAAAGTTCATCAGCTATTCAAAACAACCCCTCAACAGACGAAGTGCCACAGTTTGCTAGAGAACAAGAAGAAAACTGGATCTTTGGATGTCAGCAGCAGTGACGATTTACTCAGTGACATTCTTGGGCTTGCCTGATTAATGGGAAGGGTACAGGCTCGTCTCTTGATGTTGACAAAGCCCTATTGGGTAGAGATCACTCACAGTCATTAACTGTGAATCAACTCTGACAATCTTGGATCTATGCTGATCACATCACCACATGTACAGTCTCTGACGATGCACCGTTTCATACGGCATCCAATTTTGAGGAAACTGACACAAATCTAAAGGGGTAAAATAGCCAAAATTTTAGTCTTTTGTTGTGAACAAACACAGAAAGGGCACACAAACCTGGGAAGACGGGCCCCAAACACACAAAGCTATGTTACTTCTGTACCACATGCTCTAAGTTAACATGAGCTTCCCCCAGAAAAGAGGTGAATTGGATTCAGTCTCCTTGGACTAAAGGACTGGTCAGCAAAACTAGTCAGCCTCATTGATGCTGCACGTTTGGAACAGAGGGCAGCAAACGAAAGCAGCAAAAGACCCGAAGACCACAGTCACGAAATAAGTCATGAAGAAAATCTCACGCAAGGTTGATGGTCAGTCGTTCATCTCACAGTCATAAATATTAAAATTTAAAAAAAAAAATATTAAATGAAATCAAATTTGAAACTCAGTCTCATTCAGTCTCACTCATTCTTCAGTCTTCATGAAAGCTCATGCACCAACAAAATAATACACATGCAATAACAATCAATGAACTTTCTGTACCTTTATTCTTTGTGAGAGAAATAAATGAAGCCCTTGCTGATGCTGAAGGATTGGTATTGTCTATGGCCACATTTTCCCCCTCTGAAATGGCTCTCTTAGCAGCTTGTATGCACTTGGCAGGAGTTTTTAATGTATCTCTGTTGACCCACACATAATCATGCCGTTCCAGGTGATTACGGTAAAAGCTACTCTTTCCAGAAGCCGGTGGACCCACCATCAAGACCAAGTCTTTCGACTGTGGGAAACAAATTTATGAGAGTGGAAATACGACTAGGTATTCATTAGAAATGTGACTCGAAGTGGTCAAAATGGTATACTGCACATCAGAACTATACATCTTGTTGACTCGTTCACATAGGGCAGAGATCTTATCACTACTAGGGCCGCTCATTTTCTTATTTTGTAATGAAATATATGTTTCAGAAAAAAGTTAAATTCACAAAAGTGTAGATGCTTTACAGCTCTTTTTAAGTTTCCTGAATAAACTTTATAATCGATATATCACACAAAAAAAAAAAAAATATTGCAACATGATGTGAAATATAATACAGAGGTGGAAGCAGACCAGTTCCCTGCAGCTGGCCACAACAGCTGCTTGGATCAACCAAGCCTTCCCCATGTGCACTAGCACTAACTATGGTATGCCTAGCCCACATGAAAACATGAGGTCAGTAAAAATAATGCTACTGTAGCACTATGTTACTATGATTAACAAAGCCCTCTCTCTACAAATTCGAATCTTGAACCTCAATATTTTAAGCCTCTGGGATTGATAAACAATAAGCTATGATAAAATGCTTTCTTCAAATAACGTGTGCTCTGCAATTTTTGAATAGCTGGCTGTTCACTTTCACCAGCGGCGATGATATATGCGCATCGTTTCCGAGGTGGTTAGGCTATTTGATGAACACATAACTACGTTAGGATATAATCACTGTAGAGTTACTGAGGGTTTCACATGATCTTTTGCTTCTCTTTTTCAACTCCTTTTGTGTATTTGGACTTGAGAAATCTAAGAAATCTGTGTAATGTAGTTTGGTAAATACCAGTATTAAATGTGCAACATTTCATATGGCATTTAAGTGTTGAAACAATACTGAATGAGTTTCAATGCTTAAATGGTTTTCATTCTTACATTGCAATGTCTATTACACTGTCTACAGCAAAGATTCTGTATCACCTTGTGCTGTTGTCACACAAACTACACAGGGTATCTTACAATGAGAAAATGAGTGTTATGGATGATCACAGAAACTTGCAAATATGCTGTTTATACCTGAAACCAAAATCCACATCAAAGGAAAGTTGAAAATGGCCAAATAGAATCTGAAAAGGGGAAATTTAATTGGCATTTTCCCCTTTTGAGAAGCGGAAAATCTGACGCCCCTCACTATAGGTATGTTTTCACACTGTAGTAAACAGGAATAGCTTAAGGCGCACCTTCTAACTTAACCAGTCTTCCAAGGTATTCCTACATTCAGTGAGGCATATCTTGAATTATTTTCATACTAAATTATCCCTTCAATTATTATAGCTTGATGCTTGTGTTCTACTCTGTTGGTAAGAAAGTTAGGAAAGTCCAAAAGCGACTTTCATAACGAAGGGAGTTAACCCCTCACAGAGACAACTTGTCCACAAAGTACGGTGGCCCACATATTCAGAGACTACCCACATATTAGCTGAGTATCTAAAGCTAGCGGTATCCATCGATAAAGTTTCTTTTTGAATCAATGGGTCACTTTTGTTCGTCGAAAAATGTCAAGTAACCACTACAGTACCATAGAAACCTACTTTGGTGTCCACCTCTTGATCTACTAAGATAATCTTACTGTAGACATTAAAATTGCATTTGCAGGTAACCCCAATGCTAAAATTTCATTGAGGTTTCACGGACCTTAGTTACACAAGATTTAGACTGAATGTTAAAACAGAAATGGCTCCTGTAGGCTAAAGAAATGGCTCTTGTACCGACTAAATGTTCTGCACCACTATCGTAGGGCAAAGACAAGTTATCCTACTGTGGCGGTACTTAGTGATCAGATGGAAACACCTGGTGACCACAGATGGTCTCTCAACTAGCTAAGCCACACACAAAGGCATTGTGGTTCTGGTGATAAAGGCTTTTTATGAAATCTGACATAATGGATATGGCGAGGAAGTGCGACATGGTTCATCTTTGTAATAATACAGTCATTCACTGTTGTACCCAAATGAGATGTGACGATTGGTTTATGCACAGCGACATCAGAGCAACTAACATGATGACTGATACTGCTAGGTATAATGCTACAAATATGCACACCTGCATACTTAATTAGAAATATGTCTGACACGTGCACACGGATTTTCACAAACTGACCCTTTCTGACCTGAACGACCCTCACCAAATATGATAGACTTTTGCACTCCGTACGGTACATCACTACACCCACACAACGTATATGGGATCATCTCGAGATGAGTGGCAAAGTGTTCTTCTTGGAGATAATGGTTTCACAAGGTTTTCACACTTTTACCTGGACAGTTGTGCCGAAGATGGCCATCAACCTCCACTAAAATCAACAGTGTAGAAACACTGATCAAAAGATATACAGTATACCCAGGTTTTCCTCCTTCAGATAATGTTTTTACAGGGTTTCACCATTTGACCCCTATCGATCTGAAATAATCTTTGACTGACACCAAAAACAATATGGTTTGTGTACTCAATGTGAAAAACATGTTCACTGCCAAATATCAGATCTCTTCAAAACTTCCATTCAGAGATACCACATTTTTGTTTTTACCACAAAGACTTGACTAAACAACCCTTGACCTCATCCAAAAACACAACATATCTTGCACTTACTGTAAGTGTGGTATACATACTGTACACACTAACTAGGAGATCTGTCCAAGCTTCTTTTCTTGAGGTACGTCAACTACGTTCACAACTTTTACTATTTGACCAATTGTGACCCCAAATGAACTTTGACATTCATCACAAAAAATATGAATCTTGCACTTAATGTGGTACACTTGCACACTGAATATCTACAGGGTCTTCAATCTCACCTTCTCAGGGTTCCCACAAAATTTTAAAAACCAATTTCAAGGATTTTCCAGGACTTTTCCTGGACTTTTCAAGGACAAAGAGCCTTTATTCAAGGTCTATCTTACGCATTCTTTTAGTATGAAACAGGAATACAATATGTTATAAGGTCAATACCCCATTATGGATATTAATAAAATGGCCTCCTCCACTCCTTACAGCCATTCGATCGTCCCTCATGTTCACTAATAAATATGAGTATGACCAGAACTACTGTAAACAAAGGTTGTACAAAACTGTTAGTGTAGATGCAACAAAGTTACAACAAAAAAATATATTACATGTGCATGGCTTTTATTTTAGGTAGCTGTGATTTTAGGTAGCTGTGAGATACTGCCATACATGAATATAGATACTTTAAACCTGCCAGATACTACATTATGACAGAAATTTGAATCAATTGGCTGAATCTGCTGTAGTTTCTGGAAATCTATTGGTGAGATACTGTAGGCCTAACAGCCACTTCAAATTGAATGTAACATTTACAGAACAATTAATGAAATATTAATAAGTTTTGGGTGTCAGGTAGTGACAAAAGTGTGCCTAACAGCTGGTCAAGGACTTTTCCTTGTTCAAGGACTTTTTGGAAAATATCCAAATTTAAGGGAATTTCCAGGATTTCAAGGACTACAATATTTTTCAAGGATTTCAAGGACCTGTGCGAACCCTGCCTTCTTGAGATATCATGTTTACTTGTGTCTTTTCTACTTCACCCCTGTCAACAGCAAATGACCTTTGACCTCCACTAAAAACAAAAGGATGAGGTACATGTATATTCCAACTATGAGCGACTCAAGCTTCCCTTGTTGAAATACTGTACAGTACTGTATACAAGGTTTTCACCATTTGACCCCTGTTGACCACTAACGACCTTTGACCTCTATCAGAAACAATGCAAAGCAGTCACATATTAAGTATCAGAATTTCCAATGATTCCTATCATATTATGTTAACAAAATTTCAGTGTTTGACATCTAGTGAAGTCATATGACCTTTGACCTCCACCAAAATCGACATTCCTCAACTTCATATACCAAATTCACATCCTATGAATCAATGTTTCCATGATTCCCACCACAAAGTTTTCATTGTTTGATGAAGGATGACCTTTGACCTCCACCAAAAACAGCAAGGTTCTTTAACGACAAGTAACATTCGTTTCCCTTGCTAAAGAATCACGTTTTCATGATTTCTACCTTGACATATCCAGCTGTTAACAAAATATTCAGTGACTTCAGATGATATTTCAACCTCTAACAAACAATAGGGTTCACTTACTTGGTACTTGGGCATCTACATACCTAGTATGGTGACTCCCACGACAACCTTTCTCAAGATATTGTGTTAGCAAGCTAAGCATCACAAACATGGTCACAAATGAAGGTCCACAGGTTTCCTTTTTAAATTGAATGCATACCTTACTCCTTTCACTGAAACCCAAAACCTTGAATCCACAGCTATCAAGCTGTCAAACTCATTTATCTATTCCGAGTGAAGTGAAATGTTAATAGGCTCCTTGTTCCTAAATTTACGCCCCAAAAAACTGTTCATCTGTGATACACTAATTCAATTATTGGAATTTGTTATGCTTCAGTCTTGTGAGAAACTGAAGCACTGAAGCATGGACAAAATGGCAAATGGTTTGGAGGACACCTGTCAATCTTGGACACACATTATAAATGAGGCAGAGATTAAACTACCAAATAATTAGCTACACTGTACCTTTAAATGATATTCACCCTCCAATTGATTACCCTTGGCACTCTTTAGAGTGTCTTTAGGATTCACGGAACGCCATTCAAAGGGTGATTCGTTTTCACCGTCGAAAAATTCTTCCGGCGTGAAGAAAGCAATACCACAGTTGGCGGCAAACTTGCGGTCAGAACAAGAAAAATCTTTGCGTTTTCCAGGGGCCCAATCCTTGGGACGGCCAGCGGCATCGCCGACGAAGTAAGATTCGTTCAAATCTACCTCAACATCGTCATTTTCAGATTTGATCATGTGTTCCCACATCTGGCTACTTGGTTTGCAGTAATGACTTTCACCTGTTGCCACAAAGGCCTGGAATGGATGGTAGTGATGTAACTGTTACTACTGGTATCGATGAAAATTGGCATAGATACACAAAATGCATGGACTATCACTGAAATTACTGATTGATTTACTATTACTTAAATTGACTATTACTGAAATTACTGATTGATTTAATTCAATATTCATTTAGAGTATCACCATATTTAAACGAAAATTGTGACAGGAAAATGCAGTAAGAAAGACTTACTTAAGAAACAACATTTAACCTAATAGACAATGGTCAAGGGGTCAAAGGAAGATGAAAAGCTAAACGTATGGTCCCCTTTTCAAGAAGCCAATACGGATACAAGCAATAGGAAAATGCATCAAAAAAAAAAAAACTCAAGGGTAGTGGGTACAATATGATGCTTGCTCCATTCTACATGAATCAGGGAGTGGGGAACAGCCATTCCTTTTCTGACTTGACAATTGATAAGTGTTAAACATGACACTGCATTTCTCAAAATTTTCCCTTTGTAACCCACATGTCATCCTCATCGGCAGGAGTTGTGTCATAGTTTCTGCAGCTACAAAGGAACTGGCATGATTGCAGTTTCAATGAGTTTAAAGTCAGTTGATGAACTGTATCGTTACAGAAGGTGTACATTGTACAGGAATCCCTGACATGAGATCAAGAAAGCTAACTGTGAAAACTTCAATGTGAATATATGACAGTGGTAACTTTAATGAATGGGTTCCTTCTTGATAAATAGTGACCCATTGCACTTGGCTCCGAGCACCAATGTACCCCTGAGAATAGCATGAATGAGGATGAAGGTTTGAAAAATAATTGACAAACATACCTGCACTGGAAAATCCAGAGCTGTAATTATATCTTCAATCTTTTGCATGAAATCTTTTGGATTGGTATGTCCTTTTTCCATCCCCCTCTGGTTTGTAAAGATGACAATCTTAAAGCCTTCGTCATAGACGGTCTTTAATTTCTTTGGCACCTTCTCTGAGAGAAACTTCCAATCTTTGGGCCCTTAAAGGGTAAACCAGAATTATTGAAACTGCAGTTTCTTCACTGCAATAGACAGCAGCCAATGGTTGTGTGACACAGTCACGTGGTGTGGTTGTCACTTTTATACATACAGGGGTGTTGCCAGCCTAGTTTGAGTGACGGATAATTGTTATGACCAATGTGCCTCACCCTACCCTCTATGGATTATGGAATGTACCCCATTTTCTAGCCATTAATTTCTTTTGATTTCCCCCTTTTCATACATACTTACTTTTTATTCAGCCATGAGGAGTGCTGCACTTGTCCAGTAAAGTATGCCACTGCATGAGCCTTAGAGCTTAAAAAATGGCCTGAAGTCCACACCTACGTAACAACTTGTGCATTATGATTTTGGTGCATTTAGTAAGTACTGAATGAAGATGCTGAAAGTCATATGCACACAGTCATTTGCAGGGAATAATTCATGGTCAAATGGTGTGTACGTTGAGTATTGTCAGTTGCGATAGGCCTCCCCTTTTTTCTCTAGAAATGACATCAAATCGACAGAACGCATTCAGTGTCTACTTGATGTATTATTAGAATGACTGCCTTTCACTGAAATATTTGTTTCAGATAAATGGCAAAAAGTTGTTCCTATCGTGCAGAGCTCGAACATAAAACGACCACCAGCATCGGACCGATTGCGGCTGTAATCCAATTCACAAGGAAAATTTGTCTGCAATACCAGATGTGTTATACAAAATTGTTCACAAACTTACATCAGGTTGATTACAGTGATTTACAGAAAAAATATAGTAGAATTGGCAATGTGAATGTCTGTCTTTAAAAATGTAATTCCATCCAATTATAAGGGGGGCGGGGGCAGAACTTTGTATGGTCTTTCACTACATGAAAGAATCAAGTAGTAGCTTTGGATCTGGGCAATAAAATGTCATTCGGGTACCCAGGTATCGGGTTACCTGTGACAACACCCCACTTAATACATGCTTCATTGTGCATACACATAAAGCACATTTTGCCTCTACTCAATAAGTAGAAATGGTTCTGATTACTGTAATCAGACAAAACGACAAATCAGAAAGTCAGAACAGGTATGTTTAATTGGGGTGTACCTGATTTTCCCAAGATTCCCTGTTTTGTTCCCTGTTTTTGCATTTTTTCAATGGTTGCCCATGAGTACAAGGTTCCTTACTCCCAGGCTTTGATGTTCCCTGAAATGTGACTGTGATTAGGGGGGTTCACGGTTCCAGAAGTTTAATGTTCTCAAGGTTCGACGCTTAAAGTGTTCAATGTTCCCAAATACTGGGGAACATCAAATCTCAGGGACATTTAAGGCTCACGGGTTCAGAGGTTTGCTGTTCCCAAGGTCTGATGTTTAAAATGTTTGATGTTCCCAAACGCTGGGCACATCAAACCTCAGGGACATTAAACCCTGTGAACATCAAAACCTGGGCACACTGAACCTCGGGAACATTGATATAGCCCCTTTAATTGTAGCTTTCATTATCTGAACACTTACAGTACAGAAACACAATGACACACCTTAAACATTGAGATCAAACATCAATGGGAGGAGGGTTGGGCGGGGGAAGAAATGTTTAAAGTGCCCCTAGTATTAAAAGAAAAGGTTATGATATCTGCTACATGGTTCAGTCACATATCAAACTGATACTAAATTGTATCGTGTTCTTGGAACATGCAACGGTTCTCAACTGTGACATTAGAGCTTGGTAGTAAATTTCTGTAACGAGCCACAAATCAGTATGTGAATCCAATAGCGAAAGATATATCAGGCAGCACCAGGATTCTAGGAGCATATGACTGAACATGATACTTTTAAAGAATGCTACAACCATAGACTTAAATATTTTAGAAGGTATCTGAACTCGTACAAATCCAAACTTTAATTTTTTTTAGCATTTCATTCAATTTAAATAGCACTGTACCAGTTGGCCACTTCCTTCCACTTTTGGGAACAATCCAGGTATAGTCAAGATCAAAGCCGGCTATTTTCTTGGATCCTTTCACAGCTGGGCCTGTCAACTGCAACAAAGGCGCAAGACCTGTAGCCAGATATCAGAGAAAGAAATTGAGAAATTACTTTAACAATACCAAATATGCAGCAGGTTACACTTAGGAACTTTGCTAATTCTTTTTCAGGTACGCTCACTGTGACACGAAATCTATGACTGTATATGTCCAAGTCCAACTGTGGACTAATAAAGATACCAATCTATCAAAATATCTGCTCTGCTAATACAACAATCTGGCTTAACTTTCTCTTCAGCTCACTTAAATCATGAGTCAAGCAAAACAGATTTCATTTGTTTTTTTCTTTCTTGAAGCAACCTGATCATCTTCGAGTGCAGTTCAGTGTGTGTAAAGTCTAAGTTTGCAATCAAATGGCCAATGTGCAGTACCCTGCAGTAAATACTGTAGTAGTGATGTACAGAACAATGTTACAGTACCATAGCTGAAAAGAACTATACTTAGCATCATTTCAGCTAGAGCTCTGCCACTGTATACATGTATAGCTGGTTTGAAATCATAATTTATTAAAGGCAATTGCATGCATACACAAAAAGTAAAAACATTAAAATTTCACCTCCAAAAGTTTGGTAAGGCTATTAATTGCACCATCCAGACAATCTGGGAAAATAAATATGTTACAGGTGGTAACATTCTGTCATATGATTTCAAATTCTTCTATCCTAACAACAAAAAGTGTAAAATACGATGATGTAGTGGTTAAAGGTTTTAATTCAAATCAACCGTGTGCTTCTTCGAATAAGCCAATAGGGAGTATACTAGTGTTGAATATTCAGTTAGTAAAAACAACTCAGGATCACTCACACTGCAATTAAGTCATCAATTTGTAGGTTATTCTAAAATACAGTGCTTCCTTTCACTAAATACTACAATTCCTGGTACCAACCAAGTAGAGATCACTTGTGTAGAATGTTTTTTTTTATACACCAATGGGACCTGTACTGTTGCACATTTATTATGTAGGCATTTACAGTAAAAGCTGATTTCTGTTTTTTAATGTTTTCATGCCAATCCTGTTGCTTTTTAAAGTAGTTATACTGTCATTATCATTCAATGCAAGACGTAGTGTGTCCATGTACCACCAATGCAGTCAAGTGCAATTAACCAATGCAACAAAGGGCAATTGACCAATGCAACCAAGTGCAATTAACCAATGCAACCAAGTGCAATTAACCAATGCAACCACATGCAACGTACCATGTACAACCATCCATGTACAACCAGCCAAGCCTATACATTTAAAAATAAAGAAAAAATTGAGAACAAACATAATCTTATCCTTCTAGTTTTTTAGTACACATGCAATCACATTAAAGGAAAAGGGCATTTGTTTAACAAAAATTTTTTTTTTTAAACCGACATATCATGTTTTTTTTTAACTCAACATTTCATTTTTTTTCAGAAGAACTTTATTAGAACCAAATCAAGGCATATAATTCACAATTACATGAGAAGGTTAACATGATAATGAAGTGAAAAGATGAAACTTAGGAGTTCAACTAGGAAGCTACTCAAAGCTTGTGAGGAAGTAGAACCCCAGACGCAAATTGAGACAAGTGAATGAAAACATAAAAAAGAAAGCCGGAAAAAAAAAAAAAGAAAGCCAAAGCACAGAATACACAAAACACCAGCTCACCTCTGCCCCCCACCAGCCACCACCAATCCACAAAAAAAAAATGCAATAAGGGGGGTGATCATATCCTTTGCAGAAAATATTTCTTTAAATTCCATTTAAATGATGTTAAGTTAGTGATTCCCTTAAAAAGAGTTTGGTAAGTTATTCCAAGCAGCAGGTCCAGTGTATTTAATATTACATTGCATATAGAGTAGGGGATAATGTAACCAGAGTTATGCTTGGTATTGAAAACATGTCTGTGTTTTGTAGGTACAACTATAGAATACCACGCCGACGGGGCCGCAACGATTTCCACTGCACATCCAGATTCCTAGTTGTAGTGCAGTACGTGCAGCGATTCCACTGCTCATCCCGATTTCCTGTCGCAGTCAAACTCAAATCAGATTTAACCCCGAACGATTTCCACTGCACATCCGGATTCCCAGTCGCAGTGCAGTAGCCTGCCTAGCTAAACCGCTAGTGCTTCAATTCGACTGGGAATCCAGGAATCCAGTGAAAAATGGATTCCTCGTTAGGCGGTTACTTCGACTGGGACTAAGAATCCAGGTTAAAATGGATTCCCAGTGATTCTTTCTCAAATAAGTTATTTGTAAGCAAGCGCTGACGCTTCAATTCGACTGGGAATCCAGAAATCCAGCGAAAAATGGATTCCTCGTCAGGCGGTCACTTCGACTGCATGGAACTGTAGGAATTCAGGCTAAAATGGATTCCAAGTGTTTCGTTCTCAATAAGTTATTCATAAGCAAGCAATGGATTCCCCGTCAGGCGGCTGGTGACATTATACCTATTCATGACGTCATCCTTAAAATCAAGCAACGATAAAAGACTAGGCCTAGAAAGTAAAGTACAGTCAGACAGTGAGGCCATCCGACTTAGAATTTTTTCAAGTATAGCAATGTAGCATGCATCGTTCTCAAAGGGAATTACGTTTTGTGATCCACTGGGAATCCGTATCCAGGATTTGCAAAAAGTGTCTTTCACTGCTGTGGGGTATTCTATAGTCGCTCCATTTTGTAAAAAGCCTGGTAATGAAGGCAGCAAATTGGAAGTGGCTAATTGAAACATTAACATTTCAGTACATGGAGTACATGCTAACACTTGACTGTAGCCTAGGCCTGCATGACATGTCTAGGCTGGTTAAAAAAAAAAAATAGGTTGGGTAAGGCTGGCTGTGCAACTGGGCATTTGCTTGGGGTACTGAGGCTGGCTATGCAACAGTGCATTCGTTGGGGAACTGAGAGTGGCAGTACTGTAGTAACTGTGTAGCTGCACCTAATTTATATCAGTTCAGTTACAGTAAGGCTTCCTTGTTACACAGTATTACCTTTCGATGTGCTTGTGCCAACGCTGTCCCATTCCAATGCAAACTTGAATTTCGATTCCTCTTTACGTGTTTGCACTGCTCTCTTTGGTCTTTTTCGTGAAGAAGGCGCTGATAAAGGTTCACCTGTATCGACTTTCTGTGGTTTTCGTTTAGGCATTGTGTTGCGTGTCTTGAGATAGCTACTGAAATTATTTCGAACGACAGACGGTTCGAATCCAGCGACTAAAATGAATAGCCTTCTCAAGTCATTGCAAGGCATGCTTCACGTGCATCCCATGTACCCGTACCCGTTGGGCGCACCTTGGACTTGGAGTAATAATCTATTATTACTCCAAGGGACAGGCCACTTCCTGCTGCACTTAGTACAAGTCCTCAATTATAACTTCACGTCTTTGCATGTTTGCGAATTGCCGCCTCTAACAACCTTGTGACGTCATTTCACAATTGCATTTTTCGTCCTGGATATCATAATTTGATGAAGCGTACAAGACCTAAATCGGACAACAGGAACCCCTCCAGCACCACTGTAAGCAGCTAGTTCACTGAACAAGCCATATTTTGAATCCCTAAATATTTTCAAGTCCGCCGGTATTGGATCCGGGAAGGCAATGATTGCCAGACGGACACTCTGACCACCAAGCAATGCTCCACCCAGTGACTACAACAATCAACCAGAGAGTATGTGCGGGGTCTATGGGAACTGATCTCTAAATCAACCTTGAATATCTCTTGACCAGTCCATTATTTGCACTTATGAGCTCTATGATTATGGAAACACTAGCAGTCACAGTGACAGCATTTCTGACGTAAGTGCCGAGCCATCTTGTTACTGAATTTTGAGAGGCATATTCCTTTGACGTGACACATAATGTGATGAAGTGGAGAGTATGGGATCATAGTGTAAATCAAAGACAGTATAGCGCCTTACAAGCGCAAGACCGGTTACTCACCACTGAGGTAAATATATACATCTGGAGACAACATTGCCGTGCTGCACTGTGATAGAAAAGTGGCGCCACTTCGGTTTACAAAATGGCCGCCGACTACTCCTTTTAAAATCATCGCGAAACTGGTCACTAATGATAATAGGTGCGGAGTTTCGAAAAAGTACACAAAATCTTCGACAAAAATGTTAATAAAAACTTTATTTCAGGGAAAATAATGGTTTCATCGCTTGAAATGGTATACCAACTATTTCATTTATACATAGAATGCATTTTTTTGATGTTTGTGACAATTTAAATACTATTTTACCAGACTTAATTATTGGAGAGTGCTTTTTGCACTGTGCAATTTCTTGATGCTAGGCATGTATTGTACATGATCGACGAAGTCAACAGTTCAGTATGTCTTAAATAAAACTGAAGACGTTCAAATCATTTTTGCTGTGTTTTTGGAGATATAATTTCTGCTTTTTTTGATGGGGCATGGGTCCAGGGAGATGGGAGCTTGAGGGAAAACACACTGTGAAAGTGTGTGTGTACTACTGTGGAGTGTGGTAATAATGCCTGGATAACTACAAAACAGGTAAAAAAAATGCCTCTGTTGAACAATTTTTAATTTTTAAGAGGAGGGGGCTATGAAGTTACAACCATACACAAACTGCTCACAATTTGCAATGATAACATGGCCAACTTATTGAAACTGTTATAGTACTAACTATCACAGCAGTCATTTAGATCAATTTTGTCATACATCCCATGACTAGATTGAGTGGAAAATTCCATAGAGACTGCATATCTGTTACAAAATATTGAATTAATGTGTTACTGTCTATGCCATATATTCAACTTCCAAAGGGGTGAAAGATTATCCATCAGAATGCTTGAAATGCTGACAGTGATTCTCACCAGAGTATTTAAGGTACTATTCAAGCGTTTGTCAAATCTTCAACTGATTTCCATAATGGTATCTGGTATCTTTACTATGTCAGCCCTCAAAATCTGTTTACATGTCAGGTGATGAATTGATGAAAGGTGAATGCCAGGATTCAAGATGAAATGTTGATAGCTGGCCTGCAAAATCTTGCTTCACATTCACTAATCCAAGTTAGTATCTGCAGTGACGATTAGAACTGGCAACACATGCATCATTTCAGAAGTCATGGAAGACATGAATTACACTTCATGATGTCAAAAAGAATGCAAACATCACCAGTTGAGCTGAAATCCCACATAGTAGTGCAGATAAACATTGGTAGGTCGATAATGCATTGTTATACCACCTGTAGCCTATATTATTATTGGAGGCTATTGTTCCAATTATTTTTTAAGACAACCATAACTTGGAAATGAAAAAAAAAAATAGTTTACAGGCTACCTAGACTTGGACAGTACACAGACCAGAGGAAGATTTATATTGCATAGCCTAGGCCCAACTGCCAACCTCACAGAAAAAAGCAATTCTCTATGTGAGACTGTAACACCAAACAACAAAATCATAGACTTTAGCCGGCCCTGGATCTAGCCTAAGTGTCAACTGTAACATACTGTAATACAACCCCAGCTAGGACCAAACTTGAAATGGAATTTCAATGAGCCTAAAAACTGGTCTTGACTAGTCTAATTTTAAAAACTGGCCTCCTGAAATAAGTATTCCTACAAAACCAACAAGCGTAACTAATTAGTTATGCTAGGTGCCAGGTTATTATCATGGCTGGAGAGGGCTTTGTACAACTAACGTTACTGTTCTTTCAGTTCCAAAGCCAAGGTTCTGACAAAGTTAACTTAAATTGAGCCAAGGCTCTCTCATTTTTTCATTGCCTATAGGCCTACCGTTTTTCACGGCTCAAACTGTTAGGCGTAGACCACACCTAAAATGTGTATTAAGCATGTCTAGGCCTGGTCCCAATGTTGTTTACGTATACAGGCGCGCCTGAGGGCCTCGTATGTTGCTATTAATGTACAGGCTACAGCATACAGGACGATAGGCTAGGCCTGACTAGCCTAACATTCGCTTCGCTTTTATTTTGTATCGGGCCTTGCTTAGGCTTCGCTTTTCCTCCGAATCCAGAAAACTGCAATCTTTAAAGTCAACCACAAACACTTCAGACGTTTGTAGCCGGAAATTCGTCGGTGAATTTGAGTAATTATACGTCGCGTAAGTTCGCAGTGCCAAAGACATTTTTAACCAGAAAGCCAAAAGGCTTTGTGATTCCTTGCCACATGGTTATATTATAACAAGCATGAATTATTCACATGACAAGTATGAGATCAACTGCAGTTACTGGTCTTGAAACACCACATTAATAAGCCTTTAACCCAAATAACCTTTATTTTGGTGACCTCAAATGACATTTGACGTCCACTAAAAGCAATAGGGATCACCCACCCAGTATGGGGAACCTACACATCAAGTATGACATCAGTCAACATTACTCTTCTGGAGATAATGTGCTAGAAGATTTTCACCTCGGGGACCTCAAACGACCTTTGACCTCCACAAAAACAATAGGAGTCATCTACTCAATATGACTAACCCACACACCAAGTATGACATCAGTCACACTTACCCATCTAGACATACTGTGTTTACAATGTGTTTACAGTTTGACTCAGGGTGACCTCAAGTGACCTTTATCTCCACCAAAACAATAGGGATCATCTACTCAATATGACCAACAAACACACCAAGTATGGCATCAGTCGCAGTTACCGTTCTTGAGATATCATGTTTACAAGGTTTTCACATTTTGACCTCTGGTGACCTCAAATGACCTTTGACCTCCACCAAAAGCAATAGGGATCATCTACTTAATATGACCAACCCACACAGTAAGTATGACATCAGTCACAGTTACTCTTCTACAGATACTGTGTTTACAAGGTTTTTCCAGTTTGACCTCAAATGACCTTTGACAGCCACCAAAAACGATAGGGATCATCTACTCAATATGTCTAACCCACACACCAGGTATAATATCAGACACAGTTACCGTTCTTGAGATATCGTGTTTACAAGGTTTTCACATTTTGACCTCTGGTGACCTCAAATGACCTTTGACCTCCACCAAAAGCAACAGGGATCATCTACTTAATATGATCAACCCACAGTGTAAGTATGACATCAGTCACAGTTACCCTTCTGGAGATATTATGTTTAGAAGGTTTTTCCAGTTTGACCTCTATCGACCTCAAATGACCTTTGACCGCCACCAAAAACAATAGGGATCATCTACTCAATATGACTAACCCACACACTAAGTATGACATCTGTCACAGTTACTCTTTTTGAGATATTGTGTTTACAAGGTTTTCACATTTTGACCTCTGGTGACCTCAAATGACCTTTTGACCTGCACCAAAAGCAATAGGGATCATCTACTCAATATGACCAACTCACACACCAAGTATGACATCAGTCACAGTTACCGTTCTTGAGATATCGTGTTTACAAGGTTTTCACATTTTGACCTCTGGTGACCCCAAATGACCTTTGACCTCCACCAAAAACAATAGGGATCATCTACTTAATATGACCAACCCACACACCAAGTATGACATCAGTCATGGTTACCGTTCTTGAGATATCGTGTTTACAAGGTTTTCACATTTTGACCTCTGGTGACCCCAAATGACCTTTGACCTCCACCAAAAACAATAGGGATCATCTACTTAATATGACCAACCCACACACCAAGTATGACATCAGTCATGGTTACCGTTCTTGAGATATCGTGTTTACAAGAAGTGTCACATACACACACACATACACATACACACACGACATCACCATCGCATAGATTCCTTCTGCCTTCGGCAAGGAATCAAAAATCCGTCGCGAGAGACCGCCAGTGCACTGACGTTGTGCGGTAGTAAGTTTTTAATGAGGAGTAGTCGCTCCGAGAGCGATGACTCCGTTTTCTATGCACTGAAGTTATCTCTAGCCATATTATACTACCTCAATATGTTACTCACACGAAAGTGTACACAAGGGGCACACCTCTATTAGCTAGAGGTACGGCCTTCCTGAGAAGAGTAGTACCGAGAGTACACCGAGAGTCAATTTTAGGTCCATTCTAGGTGTAAATTACTCATGTTAAGATGATCAGTTGTGGCAGATTTGTTATGGATATGAAAGGGGAGATGTCAATGCCTGAGTGACTGCAAATTTAGATGGATCGGAGGTGATTTAGGCTGTTTCAATAATTGTTGTGAAAAAGGGTTAATTTCCGTCACTTTGGGGATTAATATGAGCAGGTGTACACCCTCTAAATTTCTTCCCCTTGTATCTCAAGATCTAAACCGTCATGCTATGGTAAATTTGTTGAGCCATAATAGGCCAACTTATTGGCTTTCATGTGAAGGGTAGTTTATGGGGGTTGTTAACTTTGACAAGGCTGTGGGGGTAGGAAACAGAAGTAATTTAGTGTGTAAGTCAATGGAACAACTAATGGAGGTGTGCCCCCACAACTGCGCGTAGTATGGTAGCATACCCCTATTAATTTCCCCATTCACTTACACACTAAATCGCAAAAGTAATGTGGTCTCTAAAGCCTTGTAGAAGTTTTCAACAGATATAAGCTACCACTCTTTAGAAAGCTGACACATTGGCCATTCATGGCTTTTTCAATTTTCCGTACCTTAGCTCGGTTAAATTTTTTGCTAGAGGCCGTCCAAGTTACCAGACCTTGTCACTGGGGCAAATCACACATCGCCTCGAATGATACTGCTCCGCCACCCAAAAGTCCATAACTTTTCCATAATTGCATCAATTGGAACCACTTTCGTACCTAAGGTGTATGCCTCAACTCGCCTTCTTCAATATTCAATCCACAAAAGAACCCATCTCAAAGGATGAAGTACCAAAAAAGTTGCCCAAATGTCTCTAATAGGGATTTTCACTGACGGCGAAAAAAATGCGGAGGGATCTCCAACTTCTATATAGGGTATGCTACCGTATGCAATTGGAGCAGAGCGTCCGTCATTTTAGTAAGCAACTTTGATGTATGGTATGGTATGTTATGGCTTATAAAGCATCTTCATACCTCTTCTTTTTATTCGGGAATCTGAAAAATGATAAGTTAGGTCTTTTGCTTTGGCGAATTCGTCCATTTATTGAAGAACAGTGAGTTAAACTCTTCTTCCCCAACGCCATAACGTGGAAATCGATAACGACCTGATCGTATGAACGTACACACAGTTCATCGTGTCACATCAGCGCCGATGTTAAGTTTGCTTACTAAAATGGCAGGTGCTTCGCCCGATGGCACGTATTACGGCTTTATAAGTAGAGTAACCGGTCTTGCGCGTTACGGCGCTACAATGTCTTTGTAAATTTCCTTCGAGTTGCAAACCAAAATAACATCTTTGAGAGTGTGTCATCTTTCGACCAATCAAAACGTGCATGACTCTGTAAATAAATTGCTCCGATAATTCATGAATACACTGGCTCTAGCTGTCGTCTAACTTTTCGTAGCTAGTAGTTGGGCGAGAAAAAAAAAATCGTCCGCTACGCGCCTCTCCGTGGGTAGCCTACAGACTGAAAGTGACTGGCGCACATAGCAATCCATGTAGTTAACATTTACCCCCTAATTTCAATTAAGTGGAATACAAGTATATGTTTAATTTCTGTTTGATTTAAGTGAAGACAAGTGAAATGCATTTTATAGAATTTCACAAGATGTATTCTCCTCACAGTTCCACTTAGTAGCCTTTGTAGAATACAATTCCACCTAATAACAAAATCCCCTGAAGTAGAATACATCACCTTGTATACCCTGCACACAATTCCACTCAAATGGAATTACTGATGCGGAACACCATAATGGATATGCATCACACATGTGTACAACCACCATGTAAAGCAGTCTCCTAGGCCCTATAGTGTGGGATATGTATTAGGCTACTGCCATTCTGGAGGCACCATGCTATACCTGAAAACATCTATAGCCGTGGTCCTGCACAAGAGTTTTATATAGTTTCATGAAATTGTATTCCACTTAAGTGACATAGGAGAATAATTTCACTTAAGTGGAATTGTATTTTCTTAAGTGGAATTGTATTCCACATAAGTGAAATTGCTTACCAAAATAGTTAACCAATTCCACTTAAGTAGAATTGCATTTTACTTGAGTGGAATTGTATTTTTCTTTAGTGGAATAGTATTCCACTGAAGTGGATTTGCATGAATTTCACTTAAGAGAAATTGAACTGAAAGAGTTGTATCACAGAATTTTACATA
The DNA here is from genome assembly GCA_021234535.1 of Stichopus chloronotus. Taxonomy (NCBI): domain Eukaryota; kingdom Metazoa; phylum Echinodermata; class Holothuroidea; order Aspidochirotida; family Stichopodidae; genus Stichopus; species Stichopus chloronotus. Next base: position 20,293,175 of record CM037839.1, on the reverse strand, counting down.
AGTGCAATTATATTTTACTTAAGTAGAATGCATTCCACTTAAGTGTTATTAGGGGGTAAATGTGAGAAATGGTTTGCCATATGCACAGTCGTTCACAGATTTCGCTTTAAGGCCGTAACTCATCACCCTAAGCTATATTTTTACCTCCCGGAAAGCAAAATTCTTAACTGGTCTAAGTTACAGTAGATATTTGATTGACAGCAAATTCGAAAGATGCAGAGTAGCTCATATTACACAGCGTACACAGGGATCCATTGTTTTGATTACACATATATGAAGGAAACTGCGACATGCTGAGGAAGGGAATAGCCATGAGTGGTTGGGAGAGTTGAGAGTCTGGGGTAATGAGTTAAATATCTTTAAGGCGATATCTGTGAACAGTAATAGCGTCAGTCAGAGCTGGACCTCATTATACATGTTATGAAAAACGTTTCCCCGGATGTACGGAAAAATTACAACGACTGAGGCTTGCAACTTCCTGGTCCAATATCCCCCTCATGGAAATAATTAAGTGGGTGATGTATTACCATGCGGCGGAAAAGTGATATACTACAGCATATATCCCGATTAACGTAACAGTTTCATTCCAACAATTTTTTCATGCTATGGTGTCGTTCTAAAATCTAGGCAATCTGCAGCCAGCTTGCCAATAACGTTGATACATTGCTCCAGCACACATGCGCATAGTACTTTTTTAACCTGATCCCCTAAATCCTATATATGTGCGCGCACAATACTGACTGCATTATATATGCCGTCACAACCTCATATCACATCGAAAATTCTGTTCACAAAAACGATCATTTTCACTCTACCCAAATTTCTAAAAGTAATTCCATTAATGGTAAGCTTACTCGGTTATGCTGGTAGCCTATGTCTAGGTAAAAGCAACTCATGAAATGCAAGGCTTTATTCAAATTACATGATTTTTTAACATTTAATGTAGGGGCCATAATTACGTCATAATTTAGGGAATTTCCCAAATATAATGCTCCATATCTTGCGGCACACCCAAGCCCATAAACGACAAAACTATTGGTTTAAAAAAAGTTCTTCTCCTCCCCGGTGTTTTTTTTTTCTTTTGAACATCTTTCCCTGTAATTCTTACAAGAATACACGAAGTAATCAAATTAACGGTTTTTAAACAAATGGTGCTAAAACTCACTTAAAGGGAAATAGGGCGTTTGTTTTACAGAGAACATCCATATTATTAAAACCAATGTTTGTGGACGCAGAATGATAGATTATTCAAAATAAGGAAGGACAGTAAACTTTTTTTCAAGCAATAACTTTCTCATAGATAGAGGCACAGTTATTTGTTGCTCAACACTAATTTGTTCACCCAAACTTTTCAAAATTCAAATGATGCGTTTTCCGTTTCTCATCACACGCATAATGTTTTGAGGAGATTAAACTTTGGCAGATATTTATTGGTGAGACTGGATGGTTTAACAATGATGAAAGCTATTTCTTTTGTATATCATGTTGGTGTATACTAAACGCCCTATTTCCCTTTAAGCATTAGAAAGAGAAAATGCGACAAAATCAAATATTCAAACAAAGAACCTTAGCCAAGGAAGCCAATATCTGTCCTAAATGTCATCTACCATGTTTGCAATGAAAATACACTTCCACTTCTCCATAAAGTTTCGATAACCGGTCACTGAAGGGACACTGTTTACCAATCAGTTTGCAACAAAAGTTATAATTCTTAGAACGAGTACCAGTATTCAATTTAAGACCCGAGCAAAGTCACCTCCAAATGGGGTCTAAAATATTTAGGTTTACATCAGCCCTGTCAAAAATATTTTGTAGAAAACCCCAAATAGTCTGGACATAACAACAAGCATAAAATAAATAGTTTGTTCATAAAGAAAGCAACAATTACATATTTGAATTCAGTCGCCTATCTTTACCTTGCATCGGTAGGAGTTTGGGATAAATCCTATGAAGAGGCCAGTACTGCAACCAACAGAGTTTTACATCCGGACAACACTGAAATAGTATTACACAATGTAAGGACCATTCATCGCTTAACATTAATACATCTTCACACCACCTATAATTAAAGTGAGATATTATGTGCCGGCTGTTTTTTTTTTTTAATGGTTCGATCCACCTCACGTCCACAGGTTTGCTCGTAAGCTGATCACGGACTCCTCCTCAGTGTAATGACCTATGACACTCAGAAAGCCATGGAAACGGCTGTTTAGCCATCATGTTAATATATTTGTGACTACGAGCATTGCAATCCTAAGTTACGTAAATTTTGGAAGATAAAAAAACGCTTTTTGCCCAGTTGCAAATCATTTTCATAAATTGCTGAATTACGACGAAAAAGGGGTGTGCCCAATCAAAAAGTATCCAATCGCCTAATGTATGATAATGCGCACATCACAAATCCAGTCGGTTGAACCAGGTCTAAGCACGACCCCGAATACTACATAACACGAAAACCAGGCTGCACAATGTAGGCCTATACCATGTGCCCACACACAGTACGGTTAACGTTTTCCCAGATATGACCCGGGACGCACTTTACTGCATGAAAAGAAAAGAACCGACCGCTGGGACTGCTCCTATGCGGGAGGGCTTTACTTCCTCTAAAGGACTTGCTACCCCCCCCCCCCAAAAAAAAGGTTCAAATTATTTATACTTATCATTAACTTTTATTTATTTTTTGGGGGGAAAAGTAAACTTTTGAAACATGCGAGTTCTAACAATTGAAAGAATGTCTCGATACCTCCACAAGGTCCGAAAAGTGCCATTTCCTGCAATATATTTTTTTTCTATTTGACAAAAATTTCTTGGTGCACTACGCCCCAACTGATGGTGGCGCCTCAATTGGATGGTAAAACGTAAAGCATCCCCTTCCCGCCTCAAAAATTAATGTTCCTAGAAGCGCACCTGTCTATATAATTCCCCTCCCCGCGACAATACTTTTGCTAATGCCTGTGGATGGAGGTTAATTTTTTTTTTTTCATTTTTTTCCAATCCGTGCCACGGGGTCATTTTCTTTGATCTCTGAGGACACTACCTAGAGACTTACCTTGATAGACCCTTTTCGTTGACAGATCATTGAACTATCTATCTCTTCTATGAACTGTAGAGACTATCATCATTGCTCTGACCTTGGAGTAAAAATCAAAAATGATTTTTTTACTCCAAGGCTCTGACCGTGAACTATTGCGATGGGGTACGGTTTACAACTGTGCAACCTATTGAGAAACAGCTGACTTAGCCTACTGACTACAGTACACAGTACCGGTACGGTGCATACACCAGCTAACGTACACTTGAGGTAAGTCTTCTTCACGTCCACCGGCCCGTGTGTACTCTCATTCACACTCAGTCTCACGTACATGCAAACTGAGATCCCGAGGGCTGTACGTTAACCCTGGTACTAGATTGGTACTGAACTGATCAAACAAGTTCAAACGCCATGTCCAAAATCTTTAAAGCTATAATCATGGGACCACCGGGGTCTGGAAAGGGTACTATCTCTTCTAGAATTGTGCGTGATTTCGGCCTAAAACACCTGTCAAGTGGAGATCTTTTGAGATCGCAAGTCAGCAACCAAACAGGTTAGGCCACTGTAGAATGTATTGCGTGTTTACTTTTATTTATAATGTCTTCGAATTAGCCTAAGTCAGGCCTGTCTCTGCAATGTACTGGCGTGGCCAGGGATATTCAGCAGGTGGGGGCAGCAGGTGGGGGGAGACGAAAATTGTGAATGATCCACCTATCCAGTTTTTTTTTCCAGTTTTGGCATTACAAATTAATCTCCAGCCATATGTTAGAGGCAGCTGGGGAATTAAACACTAGGGGCAACAAGGGGACATTTGAAAAATGAGATCACATACTAACTTTGACCCCAGTTGAACTATTGAAAGAGGCAAATTAGTTTTTACTGCAGTAATCTTTCAATGAGTTTGTTGAAATACTCTTGGCCTACATTTTCTCAGAGTTAACCGCTCAAGAGCACAGTAAACCCCTTGATTGCACACTTAATTGTGCAACTTGCAAGGGCCTTGAACTTTTCATCCAAGTCATACAATCTCTCATTTATTCATATACGCTAGGCCAGTCAATATGTTATGATGCGATACTATTAATATGGAACAATAAAGCTCTGCACGGTATTTTTCAGAAGAGTCAGACATTGTGCATTCTGAGTGGTATGTATTTTAGTAACATGGAGGGAGGGGTAGCTTCCCAGCTGCCCTTCAGTGGAAAGGAGCACTGAACTGAAGAAGGTGACATTGAGCTGAAAAAGTGTGGGAACTGCTTAACTTAGTCAATGGGGAATACAGACTGAAACAGAATAAGAGTCAGGGGATGTGATGTTTCGCTGTCCTGAACACGACGCATTTCACTGAACAGGATTTATAGGGCAAATTGATTTTACCCTACACTAAGGGAGTGAAGTGCCACAGTAGGTTGAAGCATAGCATTTCCAAAAAATGTGTGATGAATCTACTTACCAGATTTCAGGAAATGGCAATTTGCAGGTCCATTTTCAACTTAACAAATCTTATAAAAAAGGAATTTTGAGGAGACTATGGATGCCCTATACGTACATGGTTTACATGGTTACTTTAACTTCGATATGTGGGAAAAATTTCAGTAGAGTCCATGCATCATAATAGGATCCAATCAGATCCCATTCATTTTCAGTGGGAATCAACATTGAATTTGGGCAATTTTAAAAAGAAAGTCATGGGACTGTTAGAGTGTCCCACATAAAGCGATACTGTACATCCCGTACGTTCCCGTCGGTACAAATTCATTCCCATTAGATGATCCCTTATGTATGACAGGGGAAGTGGTCGATACCCCTCAAATTGTGAAAACCTTGTAAACATGATACTGTACCTCAAGAGCAAAAGCTTGGATTGATGTCATCCTTTGTACTGTATGTGTATGGACCATACTTAGTTCAAGATCACTTTTGTTTTTGGTGGAAGCTGAAGGTGAGGTCATGTGAGGTCTTGAAGCAAAGATTACAACATTGCAAAAACCTTGCAAACACACTTTTTATTTAGGGAAGTTGAAAGTGATGGCATAATTGGGTACATATGTGCATGACCCATTTCAAGTGCAAGAAACCTATTGTTTTTAGTGAGGGTCAAATGTCAATTAAGTTCAGCTGAGGTCAAACTATGAACACCTTGAAAGCACCATCTCAAGAATACAAGCTTTGACTGATCTCATGTACAGTATGCTAAGTTGATGAAATACATTTAGTGCAAGAACAATAGCATTTTTCATATAGTCAAAAGTCAGGAGAGGTCAGGAGACATCAAACGGTGAACACCTTGTAGTCACAACTGAAAGTGATCACATGTATGTGATTTGATGTTGGAACCACATTAATAGCAGAATGCAAAAATGCGTTTTGGGTTTGATGTTTTATCCAGATCCAATGTAATTTGCAGCATGATACAGCTATTAAAGTCCAATGTACTTGACGTCCATTTTCTGCAGAACCTGAAGCCAGTCAAGCATGCACAAAAGTATGCAGATTTACTCTGCGTTCCCATGTGATGATGCCCTCATCATCAAGCTATGGTCAGATCACACACTCATCAAACTGTAATAAAAAATCCATGTGAATGCTCCTGTGGTCATCACCAAGCTCACGTAATCAGTCCAAGACCTTATCAGATCACAAGCTCGTCATCAGATCACAGTTGGAAAATGCATGGGAATGCTCGCAATATCTGATCACTTGTTTGTTGAAAGGCAAGTTCACTGGACTGCCTGTGTATATATAGCAGCATGCGTTGTGGTGAGCAAAACACACTTGCCAAGGCCATTTCATTTTGTGTGCTTATTATACACAAAAGATACTTCTATAGTGGTAGAATATGCACCTGCACTTTGCACCTATACCACCAATGAAATAAGAAAGGGTAGGCGGTACACTATCTGACGTTCCATTTAAGTGGATGAACCCTAAATTTGCACAATTTTTATGGAGAGTCCCAAAATCATTGTGCATAATTTAATGCAAGAGAATAAATGGCTTTATAAGAAGGCCAGGGATGAATGTATAAAATGGTCCTTTCATTAGACCAAGCCAGACCGGTTTCTGTTGTCATGCTCAGATATTGGAGCAATTTCGTCAGTAGGAAATTTTTGTACATAGTATGGGTTTTATTCAACATGCTTTTAGCATATGGAAATACCGTCGGAATAAACTTCTGTGAACAGATTTTGATACCGAAAAAATTATGTGTATAAGCCTTGTAAAAATCAATCAATGAATGACAAAATGTGTATACATGATATTGTTTTATGTCTCTGTGCATTATGCTTCTAGATAAACTGTGCAATGTAGTGTCATGCATGCTAACAACCAGTACTGTATGCTAGCAATGTGCAGTGCCCTGATACTGTACTTTTGAAAGTAAACACTGAGCAGGAAAGTCGAACAGGATAGTAAACATGCATACTGCACTTTTTGGACATGTGTGGTGCTCGTGCATGGAAGGTTAAATTCGAAGGCAACTAGGTCCATTGGCTTAAAGTGCACAAAATGGAAAGGTTGTTGTGAAACAACCGGCCATCTCCAAAAAAGACAAAATCAGACACTGTAGTGAAAAGATTCAAATGCGGCAAGGGTATGAGAGTCTAGACATCGGGAATACCTGAAGCAATGGGAGAAAGAGTCAGCATGGCTTTCAAAAATAGATCATGGTATGGTTTGTGAAGTATTTAAGTCATATTCATGTTGGCATCTTTGTGACAGGATGGAAAAACTGCAAAAAGACTCATTGAAATAATACAAGAGATCAGATGGGCATAAAACTAACATGACAAAGGAACAGGATAGAAAAACTCCAGGGCAAACCAAGGCATCATGTGCACTGAATATGCAATAACACACAGGTCCTATCCCATCTTGCACTTCAGTTTCGCAATGTTCACGGTTTATGCAAAAAAGGTAGGCCCTATACAGGTTATACCTTGCTGTGTGATCTTGATAAAGCTAAAGGACTGCACATTGGAAAACAGCACTGAACAGACAAAAGGCTGCAAAATTTGCCACAGTCATTGCAGAAGCAGAGTGGGAAAGAATGAGAAAGGACTGCTCTACAGCTAAATTTATAGCAGCTGGCTCAGATGGGACAACAGACAGATCTTTCCAAGAAAGTGAGACTGTCTATAAGACATTGTCAAGGGAAAATCAAATTGAACTTTTCTCTCATTAAAAACATGATGAAGGCAGATGCAAAAACAATTTCTGAAGTGATTGTTGAAGGAATTGAAAGAAAACAAACTTGTAGCACTTGGAATTCAATGGAGCGAGTGTTTTGACCGGACGCAAGACTGGAGCAGTTCAAAGAACCTGGGAAAGGGTAGCTCGACCATGGCTTGTTGGGGTACATTGCTCAGGACACAAACTAGAATTGGCATAAGGACATGGTGAAGCAGAAAATTCCTCTCTATCATAAGCTGGAGCCATTACTGTTAAACTTTTGCTGCTTGTACAGAAACAGCAACCTAAACAGAGCTCTTGTGGAGGAATCCTTTGCAACTTTAAATCAAAAGGTTACTCTTCCCACACTTGTTGGTGGCACATGGTGGATTGGCCATCTGAAGTTAGAAATTGACAGAATCCTATCTGGATATGATGAGCTTTTGCAACACTTCAAAGAAACACAAATGGCATCAAACTCTGTGACAGACAACAACACCAAGTCATTTGACTCAGCACATATGAAATTTGTAGAGCAACTAGTTGTGGCACTGAGGAAACATTTCACTGAATTTCCTGGTGGTCACACTGAGAAGATTTTGTGCACTAGCTCTGTGATAAATTTGAAGACCTTTCCAACGACCAAGGAAGAGGCTAAAGATAAGAATTCTTTAATTAGTGTCAATTAATCATGTGCATCTACAGTATAGGCAGAGGCAATGATGTGTCCCTGGGAAACTAAAGAACCAAGAGGAGGTATTTATATGCTGTCAGTGAAATATGTTCCATTTGTTTGAAACCAATTTATAAGGAGATTGCCTCTCTGGTAGACTTTTTCAAGCCAGGCCTGAATGCTGGAGTAAAATCAGATGAATGTGAGACTGAATGGAGCAAGCTGAAATTCAACTTATTCAGCAGGTAACTGCTGGTATAAATTATGTCACAACATCGCAGACTTGTACCAGTCAGTACATGCTCACGGGTCCACGCAGTTGCCTTTACTCACGCTCATGAGAATGGATTTGCTTTTTACAGTGGAGGGTTTTGATTTTACCACAAGTGGAACATTTTACTAGACAATTATGACCGACATATTAATCGTATTGAGCTCAAGTTCTCTTCTGTTTTTGGTGAATGTCCCATAAAGTCAGCAGAGATCAAAGCAGGAAGACTTCCAAAACATTTAGATCTCATCTCATCCATAGAACAATGATTGACCTCATAGATCAGAATATTTGGTATGTGTCATGTCAGACTGTACATGTACTATTTATCATAGCCCAGTGAAAAATGTGGGCTGCATCATTCAAACCCACTCAGCATTCTTGAATAACAATTCTACATGGAACACCACCATCAGCTTGCACACAGTCAAATTTCTTTTAGTGAAAAGATTCTAAAGGAGGCAACCTTCATGTCTGGTGTTTCAAATGCCATGCCAAAAATTTGTTACTGTAGGATTATTTTGGCACAATAGGGTCTTAGTTTGGGAACATGTAATTGGGATTGCCTCCGATGTTCGTTTTGTTCATGAACGAACGTGGGTTAACTTGCACATCCACACAGTACATGCCGGCAGCTGTATAGACATGACACGATGCAAATTAGTGCCATACTGCCAGCCTATAGTAGTCTAGACAGGATTTTGCCCAAGGGGTGGTACGATTTACAAAGGAATATGAGGGGGGCTGAGCGCAGACAGAATATCAATGTGAAGGCTTGCCGACTGCCACCATCAGTACCCGATATCAGGCACAATTGCTGCTGTATTCTATTCTATTTTGTTTTTTTTTCATTTTTGCTTTCTTCATTTTTCTTCATGACGTCATGATTCATGTAATTTCGCAACAGGGTGGCGACTTGCGAGTGACTGAGCAGTATATTCGTGGAAACTTCATATTTTCTTTGAAGTGAATATATTGTACTACCAAATGGTGTCTAATTGTTTGAAAAAGTATTTTTGAAGTATTTGGAAGGCTGTACATTGATAATTTCCTTAACGGGTTTCTGATTTAGAATCCTTATTGCGAAGCAATCAGTAGCAAGTTACTGTTGCTCTTTTTTAAAAGTTTAAATGAATCCAGTTTACAGTACTGTATATCTCACACTCATTGGCAAAGTATTAGAATGGAATTGAGATTTCAGTACACTTACAAGGTACCCTCATCCTGCTTTCATGTAATCCTCTCACACTACAAACAAGATAGACAGAGCTATTACAAACACATGTGTTACTGATACATGTACAGGTACACTCCATCAAAGTACCAACACTTAAATCTTCTTCACTTACTTGTCCTTACAAAAGGAACAAAAGCCATACATTGTTCACATGGTGACTTTTACATTTATAATAGCTAGAAAGAAAACATCCCAGAATTTCACCGAGCCAAATCTCCTTCACTTAATATCTGTCCTTACAAAAGTAACAAAAGCCATGCATAGGTCACATGGTGACTTATATTTATAACAGTTAGAAATACTGTTTACGTTTTAAATAAAGTTTAAAACATCACATGATTTTACTCTGCCAAAACCGCAAAATGTCCCTCTAAAAACAAGTAATTTAATTCTGCTTCCACCTGGAAGAATTTGTATGAGTTGCTTAGTAGAAGTCTTTGACTGCACATACAGGTATGTTAAACACTCTCTGGTGATTCCAACCAACTGCTGATTTGACCAACCCCTTGGTGGATTCTACCAATCTTTTGGAATGTTTCCACCAACTGGTTTGGTCCATTTGATCAACCTAAGTTTCGAACAAAAATGTAATTATCAATTTCATGTGGGTGAAAGAAGCTCATCAATTTAGCATCAATTTCATTGCACTAGTGCCATTATTATTTTTCTTTTTTAACCGAGACTGTTTTCTTTTCAGTGTGAGACCCCCCCCCCATACAAAACGCAGCGTCATTGCTGCTGAATTTGGTAACTAGAGGTTACTTACATGTACAGTCGTTTGAAATCGTCATAAAAACCATAAAGAAGAAGCTGTTCTCAGAAAGAAGGAATAAGTGTAGTATAGCCTATTGGTTTACTAAAACTAATAATTATTTTGCTTGAAATGATCAGCAAGGTTGGCCAAAAGATTTGTCCAGCATGGTTGGTTGAAATGTTTAAGATAGCCTCTGAGGAGGTTGGTCAAAAAGACAGTCAAATTTTCCTGCTTCAATGGTAAACCATACCGACAGTGTAATAGTCACGTTGGTTTAGAAGCAGGGACAGAAGTGGCATTTATAGTCTCAGTGGTTAATGGCATTGATGCATTTCGCATCACTGTATTTTGCACTCTCTCCTGGTTTTAATATCTCATTTTCTTAGTAATCTCTATGGACAAAACATATGTTACACTTACTGTAGATCCTAAGAGTCAACTTTGCATACAAAATTCATTTTCAGATGCAGGAAATGAGGCAAAGAAATACATAGGCAGTGGCCAGCTGGTCCCAGATGAGTTGATGGTTCGTCTCATCCTAAATGAGCTGACGTCAATCAAACAACATTGGCTTCTAGATGGTGGGTGTGTTTTTTTTTTTCTCAGATCAATGGTGTCTTTATGTGTTCTTATTTATTGTAGTACGTCCAGTACTCTGCTGGCTTTGTCATGGTGTGGTGTGTTCAGTTGCTGCTACTAGAGGTCATTCAGGGTGGTGGCTTAATTGTGCTTGGAGGGGGGGGGCAGGGGTAACTGCCCCCCAAGAGTTGCTACTGTCACGCCTTAAGTTTTGCTGTCAGCACCTGACTTTCTTTCAGTGCTGATTGTAGAATTGTAGCACGAGTCAGACACTAACTAATGATAGACACTACTCAAAAATCTATCCCTGGTATTTGAGTCAATTACAAAGATATTTCAGTTAAGAAGCCAACCCCTGACCCTGTTTCAAAAGCTAAATAATGTGCAAAGTGCTCAGGTGAAAGTCCAAATCAAATTTCACTGTAGAAATCTAATTCTTTTTTAGCCTGATACTTGTCACTAGAATGGAGTGACAGAACAGCTTGATTGATTTTGCTGCTTCTCCAATGACTTGGCACTGCATGAAAAAAAGAAAATTCTGCAGTCATGCCCTTGCCCAGGGTTTCCCTTTGCCGTCATAGCCTTCTTGTATGATATAATGCCGTGCACTTTTGAAACAATATAGATGGCACATTTTTTGTTCCCTTTCTGATGCTTATAATCCTGGTATGGCATGAATTCTGCAGATACTATTACATTGAGCGATATGTTGCAAACTGTTACTTGCTGACTATCTACTGTAGATAGAGTGCATCAATTCCAACTGAATAATGACAGTGCAGATGGCATTGTAACTCACTGTCATGTTGACATTTTATAATATTGTGCTGTAATAATCTCACTAAATGATGCTCTTGGATTTTTTTTCTTTTTAAAACTTACTGTACAAAACAGCTGTTGACCACATTCTTGAGTAGAAAACTCACTAGGCTTTTACAATAAACCGATTACTATCTCGATGCTGTTTTAGCCTTTTTGGATTATCGCATGAGAAGAAAATCGAAAAATCGAAATAATCATGAAAATCAAAGTAATCATGAAAATCAAAGTAATTGTGAAATAATTTGAAAAAATAATGGAATCTCGAGCAAATTTGAGGAACATTTTATGCAGCTCATCATGGGGCTCATTGTTTAATCTGAATTCATTTTTTGACTCTCATTCTCCATAATGGGACAGTCTCGGATGTTTTCTTAACTATTTTTTTTTATCATCATAGAGAGAGGATGTAAGAATGTCTCACTAAAAGCTAAAGAGTTTGTGACAATTTGTATCCCATTTGGGGCTCATATACTACAGGTCATTTGTACACATTGTTTGGTGATGCTGCAATGGGTTACTTTAAGCAAGTAAAGTATCTGGGAAAAAACTGATTATCGTCAAATTTGGATTATTAGGGGTCTGATTATATCGATTATTATTCTGAAACAATTGTGAAAGCCTACCGTACAACTCACTTAGTTCTATTAGCCAAATTCTGGTCTGCTTGCTTCAAGTAACCTGTTACCTCATATAAAAAAGGTGTCAACTGACCACAAAGTACTAAGCACTTAAATGTGAGTTTGAAAACATTCATGCATTTCCATTTGTATATTGTAGTAGATATTACTGTAGTCTGTTTGATGTTCGATATCGTTCTGTTGAAAATTTCCACTCATTTTCAAACCTTAGTCCTCATCAGTCAAATACTGTTGTTTTTTCTGTCCTAAATGTCTGTTTTGTCGAAGTTTAGGTTTCCCGAGGACCGTCTCGCAGGCCGAATCTTTGGCAGAGCAAGAAACGGTAAACACCGTGATAAATCTAGATGTACCTTTCCAGACCATCATTCAAAGATTGGAAGGCAGGTGGGTTCATCCTGGAAGTGGAAGGGTCTATAACCTGGAATGGAACCCTCCTAAAGAAGAGGTGAGTTGAACTAAAATCTGCATGCTGGACATAGTAACAGCATCTGCTCACATAACTCTGCAGCAAAGGTAACTTGTGCAGCGAAGCTTACCAAGTGCAGTTTTTTTTTTTCGTTCAGCTTGTCGCTACAAAAAAGTAACGTTTGCAACCTTTGGAGTCAAATTCCTTTTCAACTCCATAGAAATCCTATTCAGGCTTCATTTATATGGCCCATTAAAGGCGATTGGCTGAAGCAGGGCTTTTAATTAAAAGGGAAACATCGCTACCATGGCACGTAACTGTGTAGATCGATGGTGACCAATCAAACTGGACACCCTCCCAGTCACTCTGTGTGCATATACAAACAGTACAGTTGCAACTAGTCACAAACAGCGATTTAGTTGTTGAGCCCCGCCTACCTCTTGGGTAATTGACCAATGGCCATTAATGCTCATGAATATTAAGTTTATCTGCTTTTTGGACAGTTTGAAAGGAATGTTTGACCATCTTTGTCAGACTCTTCTGGCCATCAGTCCCATAGGGGGCAGCAGCCACAGAGGTGTTTACCCAGGCTTACTGCAAATCATGAAAACATTGTGTTGATGTAGTATTTCTTTACTTAACTGCATGAAGAACTGCTGTGCGGTATTTTGCTACATGAAGAGAGACATCCCTGGGCCGCAGTGGTCACATCACTGCATCACCTTACTACACTTTCAGAGTGTGATGTAACGTGGCACAAATCGTTTGAAAAAGAAATATGTAAATTAGTGTCTGTGAATTGGGAGTCAGCTATCAGAGGATATAGATCTGCTGGTAGGTGACGTCAATTGTAATGGAGTGATGACTAATGATCACTTCAACAAGTTAATGCAAAAAGGACTTCATTGTTTGTTTGAAGTATCTCTCTATCAAGTAATTCAAAGTATAGTAACTCAGAGGATTGTTTATACAAAAGGACCTCTTACTTGATGGCACAAAGTTGCTGGTTTCTTTTTAGCTCATACCAGCTGGCTGGTGTGAACTTTGGTAATAGTGCAGCATCTGTTACTCTTTCTGTCTCTCTGTCTATCTGTTCAAAATTTTTCAAAATGCTTCTCTTCCATCATGCTTTTATGGATTTTTAGGAAATTTGGGCACAATGTTCCATAGGTGATGGGCCATGCGGGTTGTCCAAAAAAAATTTTGGTTCAAGTGGGTTGTATGGCCCATTTTAGGAAATTCTGTTTGAAATACTACTCTTGCACTTGCTTTCATGGATTTATATTTAACTTGTGCACAATGTTCCTTGGATGGTAGTTGTGGGGTGTTCAAAAACTTTCAGTCCAAGCTCCCATGTGGACCCTATGGTCTATTTTATGAAATTCTGCAAAGTGCTTCTCCTCCTACAGATTCTCTTGTACAGTGTTGGTTTGTCAAAATGATACTCTGGTACTGGTAATCTTAGGGTGTTCGTAAATTTGTAGTCTATGGTTCTGTGTGAGCCCTATGGCCCATTTTATGAAACTCTGCTAAATGCTTCTGCATTTAAAGGGGCCCATTGAGTTGATATCTATAAGTTTGTGAGGCTTTTTAAGGTCATACAAAAACATGACAACTGCTTATAATAAGCATAATTAGTCAAGTTTCACTTCCAACAGTTGTAAAAAAAAACTCAAAATTTTTGAATTTTTTTCCGCAAACTTGTACTTACTGTGTGTATATGAAGTATAGTACTAATGTGACAAGTGTCTTGTCACGAATTTTCAAAAACCAAATTACATCGGTAATTACTCATCAATGTTCCTTTGTATGGGACACTTGGGGATCCTCTTAGTTTGAACATTTGTCATTAGTATGTGAGGAAACTTGACAGGCTTACAAAACTTAGTGAGTTTCACAAAACAACTCAATGAGCCTCTTTGTAGGTGCCCCTTTAAACTGTTATACAACATCTCAAATATCTCTATTGTGTGTGAATGATAATTGAGTAATATGGAACAGTGTTAGTTGGTGTACTAACTGAAACCCTATCCCCCCAGGTACTGTATGTTGACCAGTATATAGGTACTTTGAGTTGTTTCATAAAATTCAGAACTTTAGTCTTCCCAAACCTGTCAACTTTGTGTCAAGTTTCCTATAAGGCTTCTAGTGACAGATCGATGGTCGAACTAAGAACTCTCCCTTGTGTCACATACAAATGACTTCTGATGAGGGAGTAGTTAGTGACTTAATTTGGTTTTGGGAAAAATTGTGGCAATTCACTTTTCCACATTAGTTCTGTTTCATACGCCCACAGCCAGTACACACCATGTTGAAACATTAATAAAAATGGAGATTTTATAATTACTGGATGTGAATAGTGATGCTAATTGCATCGTTATTTGGTAGTACCCATTAATATTAACACAAATTTATCAATTCATTTTGAGCATCTGCTCTGTTTGTCCTCTAGTTTATGAAATTCTTCAAATTGGGCAGTCCTTCAGACTCTCGTGTACAATGTTGATGATTTGGTGTAATTACTATGGTTCCTACTGTATGAGTTGATGTGTAAATGGTCCATTCAGGGTGTTCAGGTCTTAGCTCCTTCACCTTTGGTGCTCTAATTTATAGATACTTTCTTTGGTAAAGTTTCAGGAAACAATCATATATATTTTAACTGTTTGGTTTTATATGGTTAGTTTGTTTGGCACTTACCTCACTAAGTATGTACACAGTTTGTTAATTATACAAGTTGGTTGTTGGTTGTAGTTTTTGTTAAATTTTAGAATTGCTTCTTAACATACTAGATGTTGCAACCGTTTAATATGACTTTTGAAATACTATGAATGCTGTAAACACGGTACAGTATCATGGAAACTTGGAGGTACGTCATATTATCAGAAAATATTGTTGCAAGGCAACTGGCATGGTCATACTTAAATCCATATCTGTGATATGTTTATTTTGCTAAGAAAACAAAAACATGAACACTAATTCTTGTTTTAATTGAACATAAATTTATGAACAATAGCATGCGCAGACCTTATACTCTTTTAATGTGTAATGTCAATGTTTGGTTTATCATTGCCCAATTTCTGCCAGTAATACGTATATGTATTGATAACTGTGAGCAGGTAGGCTAGTAATGCTAACTGTGGGCTCCATCATCCAAAGCACAATGCATTTTTGCATTCTGGTTGAAAAGTGTAAGGTACAGTATTAAAAAGTTTTTTGAATCCCAAACCTTTATTTTCTGATCTGAAAAGGGAAAAGATGACGTGACAGGGGAGCAGCTGATACAGAGGGATGATGACAAACCAGAGACGGTGAGAGCAAGGTTGGAGACGTACCAGAAACAAACCGCTCCAGTACTAGACTATTACAGGTACTTTTCTCGTCAAATTTGTGGTATGCACACACAAAAAAAATTGTCAGCAATTTCACTTAATGTCAGTGGTTTTTGTTGAGATACTATATGTATCTTGTGAAAGAAAGTAACTGTTTTCTTGCATTGTGAGAGTCAAGTGACCAAAATTACAAACTTTTCAAAAAACAGTTCCAAATCTGTTGATGGGAAGAGTGCACTTTGATTGTTTTAGTAATTGTAACCTTTGAAGCATGCATACCAATGAGGGTGTACATACCGCTGTGTACAAAAAAATTATATTATTTTGGTGGAGGTTGAAGAACGTAATTTGCAGAGGTCAATATGTCAAATTACACGAGAGTAATTTACAAATACATGGAGAGAGGAAACTCGGACATTGGTTACTATGCGGGTGGTAAGTAGAGTAAGCATACTACATTGACTGCAAAAAATATGTTGGGTTTCAGTGCAGATCAAAGGTAATTTGATGTCAAGAGGGTAAAAGTATGAAAATCAAAGAAAGCTTTGTCAACGTTGTCTGATTAAGTGAAGCTTGGGCTGACTTCATATTCGGTCTTTTGATGTACCTTTAAATTACAAAAGCCTATTATTTAGATGAAGGTCAAAGATCATCGTGGGCCAGCTAAGGTCGAATTGTGTGAACATGATATATCATGCATTGAGCTCTATTTCATTGTAAGGAATTGTTCATTGTAAGGATACTTTTTTCTGCTGTGTTTTTAAACAATATATGTTGTATACTCGCTCCATAAAACTTGTCAAGTTACACAAAAAAGATATTTCTAGGGATCATTGAAATGTATTGGTGGTTTCTCCTGTGGATAGGCAGGTGGCTTTAATTATGCCATTTATTCTTAAAATGATGACATGAAATTTCTTTCTCTTTTTTCCAGAGAAAAGAAGTTACTTCACGAATTCCAAGGAACAGAGTCAAATAAAATTTGGCCACACGTCAAGAAGTACCTCTCAGAGAGTTTACCCTCGTAAATCCACACATTCCCAAATGCTTGCGACTTTCCCCACGATAGAAATTAAACCAGCCTTGGATTATATTGTCTTTCTGGCACTTTCCTTTATCAAGTTTTACTATTTCAGAGAAAAAATTGTGTTTAAATTTAAGAGATGCATGCTGCAGCTGTGCACCATCCATGGTGCTTCTCTTTCCCTGCAGGTATTCGATGTTGGTGTACATTACACTGATTATGTACCCTAGTGTATTTGAATTTTTCCAGGGAACCTGACCAGAAAAGTACTGCAGCCATTTAATCTGATTTTATTTTTTCCTCTAGTGCTTTCATCCCACCATCCATGCCCTTGTTTTACCCTTATATTCTCTGATTGTATTCCGTTGTGAAAAAATTTCTAAATATGTAAACTGGAAAACAGACATGACCATGGCTCTGCAGCTATCCAATCTTATGAAAGCTGTTCGTAAGAAACAGTGATGCAATCCAGTTTCACAGCACTGTGATGCAAAAATAGCTTCCAATTTTGTCAAATTGGCATCCTCAAACTGTTGCAGCGAAATTACTGGTGTATAAATGGAACTAAAATGGCGTTGAAACAGCCATGGGAAAAACAAGTTTCCAAAGTTTGGCTTTAGCATCTGCAACTAGATTCTTCTCTGTCACATCTCAGCATGGTCAGTTGAGATTCACATGAATGCAGACCAAATTATTTTCTTCTTGTGTGGTTTATTTTTCAAATCTATTTTTAAAATCCATCCTTTGTATCTTATCATGCTTCACAATCTTTCCATGAAGATTTCATTTCAAAGAATTATGGCATACGTTGATTAGAAGTTTAAAAAAGTGTTTCATCGCAGCTGAAGAAGTGATGTGAACGAATGTTCTTGCGAGGGACGAGGTCAAAAGTTTCTCCAGAGAATCAAAGATTGGATGACAAATTGGTCAACAAATAATAGTGGTGAGGAATGCATTAGGGTCAGTGTAACTAAAGTGCCAAGAAGAACAAGTCTCTGATTTTGTACCAAATGGACATTTTCTTTTTCCTTCGCTGTACTTGTAGCAGCTGGCAAATGTCATCTTCAAGCTCATCGTCATGTGTTCCAATGACAAGCATGAATGCTTTACATTTTATTTGCGTTCTATGAACACTTTACTCCTTACATTCTAATGAAATTGCAGATAAAAATTATGTTATCACTTTCATATTGAATCTGAAATAATAAAGAAAAATAATTTTGATGATGACACAGCACTATCCACAGAAAGTCGTGCATTCCTCTCCACGTAGATCTGTGTGCTCTCTTTTAAAAGCGTTGCTGAAAAAAATTGCATAATCATGCTATGAATGTCACCAAGTAATAAAGTTCTCAGTACTAAATCATTATTTATTTTGCCCATGTTTATTTTTGGTCATGTGGGGTATATATTTTTCAAGCGAGTACTTATCTTGAACTTTGATCCACGTAGTTTTAAGCAAAAAGTTGCGTATTACTATAACACAAGTGTTTGATGGATACCCAAAAGGAAAAGCATCAATAACCTCACCTGTAAAGAGAAATGTTTGTCCATCAGCTACATAACCAATTCACAGCGCTTACTCCTTCACTTCGTATAACCTATGCATTACTGTACAGACCATAATCTAGCAACCGGCAATAGTGTGTGTGCATATCCAGTCACCATAATTGCCAGCCCTTGCAACTCACAGCTTGGGATTCGTTTGCTTTGCATCATCTCAAATCGTCTCAAACTGTACTTTTCGCTTCATCTTTTTGGCGTATATGTACTAGTTTTCATCAATAGAGACGGTAATGCGTAAGTTATATGAGGTGAGTACATCATTCGGTAATTCCCAAACCATTTTGTTTTCACCAGAAAACTTATCTTCAATTTGTAAGTAGTTATGCATGAAAAATAAAACCAGTCATGATAATCAGTCATGAACCTGTGATGAGGAGAGGGACTTCATTTGAAGTTCAACACCATTGTCTGCTGGATGCATTTCTAGATGCAAATCTTGTGAAATATATGTCCACAGTCTTCTCCTTCCACGAGAGGTGCAAGCAAGCAAAATTTTTTTGACGGCACTGATGTAAGCCTGACCCTAATCTCAATCTGTGGTTGGCTTTAATCTTAATTGTGCCAATAATACTAACTTCTATGCCACTGACCTCTTCGAACAAATACGCAGAATGTCATGTTTCTTTGCCTGTTTCACAGAATCTACTGCCAAGTACGTTACGTCTTTATTTCTGTTAGTGATCTTCAAAGGATATGTGTTTATTGGCTCATTAAGGAGAAACACAAGAAAGTTATTTCAACTATCTATCCTCCTCTTGGAATTTCACAGCTCAAGCTGACAACAGACACACTCATACTCTGTAATAGTAAGTATGAGCTGCTGCTTGCGCTTCGATACAGGCGACTGTTCATGCCAACTGAAGGAAACATTATTTAAATGTTTATCGAACACAGCTTAGATGGATGACCATTTGAACTCACATATTTCGATGCTTGGCTGGTGGAATATCAACGAGAGTGTTCAAGGACTACAATGGCAAAGAATTTCATTGGGTTAAGATACAATTACTTTGAAAAGCATTTGACCATTTGAATGTATGTTAAACCCATTACTGTATCACATTTATCTTCAAGAACAATTTCGTTTGCTTGTCTCTCCGTCATGTCCAAAACTATGTTGACATAATCAGACAAAGCTCTCATCGGCAACAATCTATGGGAGAGATTGCGGATCAAACGACGGCATCCACCCAAATCAACGAAAGAAAAAATTTGTTATGTGGTCATTCCAATGTCTACTTCATTCAAGGTACTCCAAATGAAATAAAAGCAATGTTTACTATGTACTACATCTATATACAAAATAATCCTTGGCCATGGAATTAATCCTATTGCACTATCAGATATACCTAGAAAACCAGGCCTACACTTGGTAAGTATCGTTAGTATAAAAAGAGTATAAATACGATGGCTCTCAGTAAATCTTTGTGTGTCTGCCACTTTCTTCTTCACCTCTTCCGATTGGATCAGCTTGTACCCTCTCTAAATTCAACATCCCTTTAAGTGTTAAAAGTCACGTCACTTCAGTCGGTCCTTTGAGGGATAACTGACATGCTAAGTTGTCCTAGTTGTCCTTTCCAAAGTTCAGATGCAGTACCAAAACTTATCTGATAAAGTCAATAAAACTATTGTCCAATATGCAGTACCATGGATAAACTTTAACTGTACAGAAGTTGAAGTCATCTGTCTGGTTTTAAGTTTATTCCATTTTTCTAAAACAAATCTTCATTTGTTTATGGATCCCAACTGAAGGACAACCTTTCTACAGAAAGTTTGCTTTCTGATTATAAACATTCTGCATCTTGGATACCAGGCCTACCACTAAACTTTTTCACAACTTTTCACTCTACAACCCCACTTTTTCCCACTTTAACCCCTCACTTTCCCAGTGTCACCCAATCTCCCCATTCTGCCCTCTGTTCCCACTTTCCCACCATGTTTCCCACGAAAAACCCCCTCTTTCCAACTTTTAGTCCCTCTATTAAGCTCCCCAATCTTCCCCACCTATTCACCTGTCTCATGCAACATGACACATTTATGAATACTTTCACATCATTGCCGTTCGTAATCACATAACCATAAGAGATCAAATCCCAACTGTGTTTATGTTACAGTCATTTCAAGGCTCTAAAAAACTTTCTTTAACTTCCCCTCATCCATAAATATACTCCTGCTAATTAATCCTAATGTGAAACAAATGCAGGTTGAGTCACCAAAATACCAAAGGTGGTACTAATATATTGAGACTTGAAAATTACACTTTGGCCTCAGTGTCACAAAGCACCTAAGAGAAATGCATGCAACGTGTAAGTTTTGGTGGTGAGT
Source organism: Stichopus chloronotus (assembly GCA_021234535.1). Classification (NCBI taxonomy): domain Eukaryota; kingdom Metazoa; phylum Echinodermata; class Holothuroidea; order Aspidochirotida; family Stichopodidae; genus Stichopus; species Stichopus chloronotus. Next base: position 20,272,347 of record CM037839.1, on the reverse strand, counting down.
TGAATATTGTCAACATAGAGCGTAAAAGTGTGTCACTACAGACTACCGCATGTAATCATGAAAATATTGCTTGCTTGTAATTGACAAGTTCTTAATGATGACAAGTTATTACATATATGTTTTCATACAGTGTAGCAAATACTAGTTAAATGTACAAATGAACTCTTGTGTAAAACTAAATTTTCACGTTGACCCTGCGGACATGACGAGCATCACATGAAAACTTTACCACTTTCAAACTGGTTGAAATTTGATTTATGCAAACATGTCAGTCAAAACGAAATTAGATATAAACTGCTTTTTACTTTGCTGCAAAGTGAGCAAAAACACAATTGCAACAGACAAATTTTGGCCTTGTTGTTCATGTTTCCCTCTTTCTTCCCTGGCATATAAACAAGATTTCCTCAGTACGAAGCCTCAGTTTGTTCATTTTTACTGTTGGCCCATTCCATAAGTTCCCTTGTTGTGGTTGCAGCAAATTCATGTCAAAAAAGTAAAAGAGCAACCTTCACAACTATTTCATCTTTCCCACCATGTAGCGTCTACTACTCAGAAACATGGGTAGACGACTGTGTGCCTTACAGTTCCTCGCTGTTTTCGATGGTGCCGCCTCCTTGGTTCATGGACATCCTCTTTCCGTTTCGCTTGATGGTCCCGGTGTCCCCCATCCTCTTCTTCTTGATGAGTGGTATCAGCCGGTCCGTGAATCGGTGGTAGTTTCTCTCAAGTTCCCTCTGGTATTCCTTCTGCTCTGGCGTGATCACCGTCTTGTTTCTTCGAAGAGCATCTCCACACCTTTCAAAAAGAAATTACTGCAAGGCTCAAGACAGATTGATAGCATTTACTTTGACATACATTTCAAAATAGCAGCAAGGAGTTTGTTATTCGGTCATAGTGTAAAGGTAGAGTACTTTCCAATCGAGATCCATAATAGCATGCACTTAGGATCAATTAAAACAATTATTTATAACTACAAAGTCCTTAAAGTATGCTACAAGTACCAAAACATTTTCGGATTCTGAAGACAGGAAAAATCACAAAGTGCAATGCATTTAACTATCAATAATGATAACAAACATTGAAAGTGGAGGGAAAGTCTTACAAGAGTTCACTTGCATAACTCACACAGCACCCTGTGACCTGGCACACATTTTCTTATCGACAAATAATTCTGCAATACAGAGTGATAACCTCAAGAAGTTGATTCAGATAGCCTTCAAAGTACACCAAAAACTCACATAAACAACATAACTGTATCTGAAAATTGATCACACCACACACACAATGGTATTCGCAGCTGACGTCACCAGGTGCATGTCAGGTTATAGAAGACACTTATTCATACATGCCACAATTTGGGTCCCATGGAAAGGAGTGTATCCATAATTACTTTTGTACTTTACACTGGCCACATTTGGCAGCAGTCCTTTTCTACGTTTGAAGTTCTCACCTCCTGGAGAATTCTTTCAAGCAGAGCCTCAGCTGGTTGCGATGTTTGTCCAGGGGGGCATCGTTATCAAGGAACAGACTTGCTACCTCCATCGGTCCCTAAAAATAGTACAGAACGAAAAGCACGTGATTTAGACAGTCCTCATTCCAGGAACCATGGAATCAACTAAAACCTGCATTCTCCCTTCCTCCCCCGTATGACAAAAGTCAGGAGTGACTTACAGGCAAATCACATCCGTAACACAAACATGGACAGAGAACGGAAACAAAGCAAAGAGAGCAAACAGGACAAGTGAATATGTGAAACAAACTGCAAATGATTCAGCTTAAATTATGTGATCAACTACTATACCATCAAGTACCTTCCCAATCTGCATATCTTGTCAGCCACCACAAACTTATGACCACCTACTTATCATAATGCTCACACACTACTTTCCACAAACTCAGATTCGAGTAACAATACGATTTAGGTGGAATATCGGATCTACTTTACTTCCTTTCAAGATACTGTTAAAAGCAAGCGAATGTTTGGCTCTTTCATAAAATTTTACCATCTCCAAAACGGCTTTCCTATTGTCTTTTTGCATGTATTCCAGTATCGTGGTAGTGTGGGACCATCGTTCTCTGCATAAACAACAATAGCCTCCCCCATTCTCAAATGGGGGTACTCTCCTGTCATCAAGCTTTACCTGGTTCACGGTGGTGCCGATGCATCCTTGCAGGACCATCTGCAACATTTTGGCATCGAGAGGTTCTTGAAGGGTTGCGAGGGCTAATTCTTCGGACTTCTTCTTAACATCCTCAATGGCTACCTCCACAGGAGACAGGATAATCTTTCAAATTTAAAAATGAAACGAGAGGAAACTTGAACAAAGGTGACATGTTTATAGCATCAACAACAATGGCAAGGAATAATACAATCAGGGTGTTTAGCTCCAGAACTCTCTAGTGTCAGATAAAGTGCTTTGTCGATGTATCATTCATGCCATCCTAGGGAGGGTGGGGAGAGGGAAAATTTTGTTTGCCAATTAGAACATACTGAGATGGTAATTGGTGAAATTGTTTTTCCTTCTCTTGTGCTAAATTTTCCAATGAAATAATTTCAGTTGACATTTTCGTTCAATTTTCACAGAATTTTGTGCCAGCCAGAAGTCTTGCCAGTGTCTCTACCTGTTGGTCAGCAAGCATACCTGGCCAGTCGGCAAGCGGCTAAAGCTGACTGTCGCTGACCTGGCATGAATACCACATCAAAGCCATAGTCAAAGTTTGAGACCTTTCAATTACCCTTAATTCGCAATAATCACAATTTGCCACGCTTGTAGATATGGAAAAATATCTCCAAAAATCTTTCACATCATAAATCATCCTATTTACGGACTTCTGGCCATGACTATTTTGGTATTGAATGTGATCCCCAAACGTTTTCAAAAAAAGCAATCAAAACAAAAATTGAATATGACCTGCAAACGAAGGTTCACTTTTGTCACTTTTCATTTCACTTTCAAATCTTAAAATCCATTGTGATTGACGAGGTATTCCACTGAAAAATGTTTTGGTACGTTAACAATGATTTGCACTTAAATATCTCAAACAGCTTGCCAGTAGGAGGTCACTTACCCAAAGGGCTCTACAACCACGAGTGCTTTGCAAACTACAATCTTGGACAAAATTCCTTGGGACACCCCGCGCCCCCGTTCAATGTTGGCTATAGGATTGCTGTTCAAAGGGTACATTCACTTCTATAGCGCAACATTGGAAAGGGGCGCGGTGTTTCATGTTATCCTCTCACCTAAAATTCAAGATTATATTTGCAACATACGACAAAGTGTCCCAACAATTTTGTCCAAGATTGTCTGAGAATTTCGAGGGGTTAGAAGCATGCGGCAGGGCACAGGAAAATCGTCAGTTTCAAACAAGTTAAACTGCAAAATGTGGGGTGATATTCCTTGCAACAAGAAACATCAGCAGTGCATGTTCGGCATGTTTGGGGCCTATATTGAAGTTGGTTTACTGTAATAATATTATTGTGTGAATGTTGTCAATGTTATTACGGAGTAAAGGGAGGAATAAGTCAGTCAAATCCATGTATTTGCACTAAATGTGCTACATAAAATGCAGTCATTGGGGAGGTAACATCTAAACTCCAATGCATTTTGTCGACCAGGAAACTACTTTAAAACATTTTTTATGATACAAATGACGTACTTTCGGCTCAAACTCTGATAATGAGACAGGTACCGAAGAAAAAAACAACAAACAAAAACAAAAACACCCCCCTCAAAAAAAAAAAAACTTACATGTTAGTGGTCCGTTGAAGAAGATCGATGTACATGTGTTATTTATTCAAATTGTTCACAGTGATGACGTGGTGTGTGTTGTTAAAGTAACTACGCTTAATGACTATTAGGACTTACTTTCAGGTTAATCTGGGTAAAAAAGTGTACTATCATTATACAAAAAAACCCCCTAAAATGCAAATTTAATTAGTGTGACGTTTGCTCATATTCACATAACAGTGACATTGTGGCACCCATTCTAATGTACCGTACATGGTGCACTGTAATATGTCAGTCATTTTAAGAGGTTTCAACGGACTTTATAGTACATTTGCTGTTAGAGCTATATCATTATATTGATATACATATATGTATTACCTTATGTTATATATGAATGAATGAAAAATGAGAAGTTGACAGACATTTGAGTTTATGAATGGATAATTGAGCAGTGAAAAACACTATGGTCATGACGTGAATTGAACCCCGGCCTTCCCATCCAAGCTGACTTAGACCTAACAACAGCGTCCGACAGTATAGGTTAATGAAACCCACGTTCTACCAAATGTTTTGACAGGAAAATTTAACCAACCCGTAGGAAAATTGCGTAGATTACAAGAATGGAGATTACTTACGTTACCAGCTTCATGCAATGTAAAAATTGCAGTCACAAATCTTGATTTAGCGGCCAAAAATGTAAAAAACCAGCCTTAACTAACGTTCTACCATTATTTTAATATTAAGCTGAATCTACAATTCTGACTTTAACACATTTTGGTAGAACATGGAGCTACTTCAGAACACATTATAACTGGGATTCCTACCAGCATTCTACAATTGCAGTAACACTCCTGTTGCAACGCAATGCAACAGCTGCTCATCAATGTTATTTCTAAACGCAACTATTTTTGTCCTCATCCAATACCATGAAACAATCTATTCATTCATGATCACTCCTTGTCAACAAAAGTATACAAATAAACCCCCAAATTAAAATTAAACTTGTTATGTTAACAGTCGAAATTCAGAATACTTTCTTTTAAAAATCCCCAGAAGAATAGGCCCTAATAAATATTTTTTATGAAGCACCTTGTCCAAAAATGTTCAATTTTCTTTCGAAATTTCGCTCCGAAATTGCTCCCAAAAAACTCAGACAATCTTGGACAAAATTCCTTGGGACACCCCGCGCCCCCGTTCAATGTTGGCTATAGGATTGCTGTTCAAAGGGTACATTCACTTCTATAGCACAACATTGGAAAGGGGCACAGGGTTTCATGTTATCCTCTCACCTAAAATTCAGTATTATATTTGCAACATACGACAAAGTGTCCCAACAATTTTGTCCAAGATTGTAGTCACTTGTCTGTATATTTGTCGTTTCACCCGTGACACTGTGGTGTATAACCTGAGGCAAAATTATACCATTTCTCCTTCCATTCCTTGCATTGGTTTCCATTTGGCAAAAGAAATTTTCCAATTGGCAAAGCTAGAAATATTCTGCACTGTAACTGTGCTATACACACTGAACAGCATGTTTAAGTTTGTGGGAAGTCTTAGGTTACCTATGTCTGCATGTACATACAGCATCACAATTTCCCTTGCTCAGGGCTGCAGCGATGAATATTGTGCTAACCATCAACATATCTCTCCATGCAAAGCAAATGCTTCTCACAGAGACAGCGAGACATGACGATCGTGTCGACTCTTTGCATTTTCTGTTGGGGTTACAGAATCTTGAATCACACTTAAAATATGTGATATTCATTCGAAAATGACGAGGAAATACTGAAATTGCTACACATGGAGATTCATTTCATTCACTTCAATGAAGTCAAGTCAAGTTCCTTGAGAGAGAAATCTTGCAGACTGGACTTGGTGTCCAAGTCACAAGACTGAACCCCCAAAAAAGTCTGCAAGATTGGGTTAGGTCACTGTTTTTTTGTTTCTTTCTCTTCATTTATTAGACCTAGGTATACAAATGACTGAGGTAATAACTTTTACAAAAAGTAGACCCTTTTCATTGTATGTAAGCTATGTTTACAACCTATGACCTCCAGTCACTTTAAAGTTCTTGTGAGTATCTTTTTGTCAACAAACCAGTTCACAAATTTCTATCAGTCCATTCTTTGGCATGAGTAAAAACTACCGGTCTTTTTTATAGTCTATCACCGTCAACTTGAAGATACCTTAACATTTTTGATTTGCTCACCTCTTCCCTCTTGACAATGTTGACCCTTGTTTTGATGTAAGGGAAACTGTGTGCCGTGGTCAGGATGGTTTTTCTTTTGTATTGGTCTTTAAGCTCCCCGTGCGCCTTACCGCCTTTGGTAAACGGCGTAGCAAATACAAACCTCTCTGAAAAAATATAAAAGAAGAAGATGGGCAAAATTACTACAAAAACATCTGAAAAGTCATGTCTGATTTCTTATGCTTTATTCCAACTTCTTACAGTTTTTCATTCATCCATCACCTCTCTGTTTCACATCTCCCCTTCATCCAATCAACCTTATATCCTTTCTATTCTCCCCTTGCACATTACATCCAGTGTAGTGCCACACTGAATCTTAGCATACGCCCTCCTTCCCTCTCCCATCCTCCTAATTACCCCTGCCTCTCTCACTAACTATGCCTCTCCCACTAACCTTCCCTCCCCCTCACCCTTCTCCCACCTTTGTAGCAATTTCCATTCCTCCTGATTTCTTCTCCCCCTTGAGGAATACTTCCTTATACTCACTGATATTGTTATTGACTTCAAACGGTGTGTGCCTCTGTAAGGTCTCGTAGAAGTCAAAGTGGGGCTCAACAAAAGTTATCTGTATGTAAGCTTTCTCTGGATCCAGCTTCTCAAGATCCACCGAATTGGAGTCTTTCACGATCTCCACATAACCCTCGCCAAAACGATCAGAGTAAAACGACTGCAGAACACAGGAAAAAAGTATGGTCAAAACATTCCAATTTGCCTTATTTAACGCAGCGTTGATTTCTGCAGTTCAAAGCTACGACTTCAATTCACAAAGTGATCTCCTTCAAGTTTAAAAGTTTTCAAAGCAAAAAAAAAAATTGTTATATTTAGAAAAACAAACTTTGATGGCTGGAATATTTACAACAACATCACCAGTGACATTTTCACCCGATATGTCAGGAGCATGCACTTTTCGTCTATGATGATTTATGGATTGGGTGGATTTACCTCTAATCTACTCGCGATCTCTGGTAATTTGGTAATGGCAGGTTCCTTGTAGATGTATTCTTCTCCATTTAAGTCACCAAATTTGGGACCATAAAAACCGACTCGAAAGTAGGTGCTGAAGAGACGCCTCCGCCCCTCCTGTCTCAAAGAAAACAAAAAGTTTTGTAAGAAAAAGAAAAAAATCCATCCAGAAAGTTTCATCACTTACAGTTTGAAAACTAACTACTGATGAAAGAAAGCTGCAAGGAGATCAGTGTTAGTGGTGCAGTAAAAGACAGAACCCTTAAATTCAGCTGTGAAGATGGCTCTTGGTAAAATGGTCAGATCGAGGAAGGTGCGAGTTGGGAGGAGATAAATCTAATTCCTCCCTTTAATCCTACCTAGTTGCTGTCAAAGACATCTGTTTTGTTCAAGATTTAGGGATTCAATGGACTTCAAAGGTATGAAGAACTTAACACGAAAAGGTTCATGCTGTCTGCTACGTTCTCAACTACATCCGCAAATATTGTCGATAGCTATAAAATTGCCAGTCGCTATTCTTGAAAATGGTTTTACTTTTGGTGCGTTCTGGTGTTTATCATAGTGGTTCAGTTTCAGTATGTGCAACTTGCTTAACACGGGTACACCTTTATGAAGATTGCAAAAGTTTGTGGAGAGTGATAAAAATTTCACAGTAAATTATAGTCTTATTTATTCAGGACAAATAACCAGTTGTTTTGATTTGTAAGCATTAAGTCCTGTCTCTACTGGCAGCAACAACCTTGGCATCAAAGCATTGTTCTACGTAATCCTTTTTCATAGGATATTAGCAGGTGTGAATAAAAGTTATTACTTGGATAACAACTTCGAGCTGGATGTATCACACAAAAGTTACAGGCTAAATCAAGCTGCACTCATCCCTCATGAACTGGGAATCTTATCACACCTCAGAAAATCGAACAGGATTAGGACAAATTTAATTTTCAGTTGAAACTCCATCTGAATTAGACCTCCCTGGTCAGATCAGATCTCTGAAACACGTATAGACAAACATTCTGTGAAATGGAGGGGATTTATTTCTTGGAATCATGTTATTAACAGAACCTGTTTACTTAAATCTGTGTATTGATAGTTCTCATCTAATATTCCTTGTTGCTTACAAATTGTATACCAAAACAGGCAGATTCTCACTGAGGGTATTAGCGAGAGCTTTGCACCTTGTATAAATACAATTTCATCTTAACTCTCATGTTACACATGACATATGAAAGTAAAGAATACAGGATAGAAATTCAAGACTGCGAGTTTCCTTGCATGAAACAATTCCACTAAGGAGGCACATATATATTTACGTGATACATGCTAATATGAATCACATTGAAGGACTTTGCTAAAATATGCACCAGAATAGAAGATCATACTCACGTGAGATGAAATTTTGTTGAAAGCATCTTGAAGTTTACCATGAACGATGGCCAGTTTCTTATATTCTCTGTTGGCTTCGTGGATGGGAATTAAGACTTTGTAGACCAGATTGACGGACTCGTGCATTCGGGCCTAGACAAACGGGATGCAAAAAGTAAGGCCGATGGTCAGAAAAATGGCAAATTATAGATGGAAAACCTGCCTAAGTTTGAGTTTGTTGATGTAGTTGTAGATGCTACTCAGGCACCATATGACTATTTGCTGCAGCGACTAGCTAGAGCCAACAGTCTCTCTGTGCTGGTCCATGTCATGGGTGAGTAATGAATGAGGAATGCTAGACATCAGTAACCTTAACTGGACATAATGTCATAGGTCACCAAAACATTACCACAATCATTGTTCAAGAAATAAAAAATAACAAATTACTTGATGTAATTCTGCCGTAACTATGTGTGTCAGAGGCAAATCATATTATTCCTTCTGCCAATTCCAGCATATTATCACACCAAGGATGAAGAATATTTCTTTCATCTGACAGAAGTGAATTGTTTTCTCTGATTTATGGAATAAAAGATAAACTGGGTCACATACTGGTTTGGTTTTGCTATGCACGTGCTTACTCATAGAGGATATTTGCATGTACCTCTTTCAAAAAATGTCACATACCTGAAAAATAGGATGGGGTTGGGGTACATTTGATCCTTGGATGAAACAGGATCAACATATCAGTTCTTATTTTGATGAAGGCAGCTACTAGAAGTGAACAAAACCAACGTTACGCAAACTGTTCTTTCATTGACAATGGATTAGATGTTCAGCAAAATGGGTATACATGTAACTTGATGTTACCATGAGAAGTTCAAGGCAGGGTTCCAATTCTACGAAATAATTTTTAAGACTTTTTCATAACTTTTCCAAGACAAAAAAAAAAAAATAATTTCCATGACCTTTATTCTGACATCTTACGTAAAATTGTCAGTAATAACAGGAAAAGCCAAAGCACTGTGAGGTGAAAAGAATAATAAATTTTGATATTGCAAGTGAGACTTAATTTTGATATTTCCAGTGAGAAAACAACGTCACTTTGCGAAAATGTCCATGACTTTAAAGGACTTTCAGCGATTGTCTGGAGTTTCAGTTTTTTTCCAGGTGCTTCAAATACTTGTCCACATTATCATGACATTCCCAAGTTGTCCATAAGCGTGGGAAACCATAAAGGATTATTTACCTGACTGAAAGAGGCAGCAGCATGCTCCAGTAAGCCAACCAGTCCACTCTCTGTGAAGTATTTTCCGGTGCAGATGCCTTCCTCGTCCGGTGAGACGACATCGTCCGACACTGCGCTCTCTTCCAGAACGTTCGGAGTTATTTTCTGACGTAGGAAACAGAAGGCAATGTGGCTGTTTACTTTCAGAAGCTGAATGTTCTTTCTGATTGGAGTCTGAAAGTTATCACAACTCAGAGGCAAGTACATTACACCTTCTAGCATGTCAATCATACCAGACGTGACAGAGACTTTATCTTGTAGGAAATAATGTTACTTGTTAGTTTTCTTTTCAGACATTTCATTTCATTCTTCAGGTTCTCAATATATGTTACAAACTTAAAATGAAACCGAGTATTTTTTTTTTTTTGTGACACCAAGTATTTGACAGTACATAGAATTAACAACGACAAATTGAAAGCAAGTGCTCTAACAGACCTCGCCGAGCTTAACTAGTAGAGTCACTAACAGAATACTCTCAGGCACTACAACTAGCAGAGAGTTCTAGGAATTCCAGAGACTGAATATGGAAGCCACAGCAGCATTGTTGGCTTCATCCTCACATGAGCAAGAATTGGCAAATATACTGACAGAATGCACCCACCAACTTACTGGGTTGTGATGGGCACTAATAAATAATAATAATAATGACAGCAATAATGGTGAAACAAAAATGACTGTTTCTTACATCAAAGCTGACACACCCAACGGGGAGGTAAGTCTTGTCTTCTAACATGTGTAAGTACTCAGTAACCAAACCAGCAGAATGGACCAGACACTGAGCAGCTTCTGTGAAGTTCCCCCTTTCTGTGTGTTTGCTGGCCATGTTCTGAAGCCAGGTGAGTCGAAGGTCAGGAGAATTGCGATACCTGAAGGGTGACAAAAAAAAGAAAAAATGCTAGACAATTTGATCGAAAGCAATAGATTTACCCTGGAATTGGCAGACGTGCTGACCCAGCCAAAATGTATAGTTGTGAAAAATATTTTAAAGAAAATTGGCATTTCCAACTATTGGTATTTACAACGTTTCTGGTGGCAAATCATCGTGAACAATCCTTTCAGTGTAAAATATTGATGTAAAACATAATGTACCAGCAGAAAGATTTGACGCTCTCAGCAAAGGTGTATCACCGTCAGATGGTTTTCACATGTGTTTGCATCAGGTCTAAAATTCAGAGCCGAGGACCTGCTGTCGACAGTCAGGTTCCCCCCAGTGCTTGAAAATATAGCTTCTGTTAGACTATGAGTTGGTTGTAAGGTCATATGACACTATGCTTTGTGTGTTCATATAACACCATGTTATCTTACATACAGGCAGGACAACGAAGTGGTCTTCGTTGCATACCGGCAGAAATTTGGCACAACTTACACGTACATTTGCGAAATTTCCCGGGCAACTCCCCGCTCCTACTATTCCATTTTGGACGATTTCTAACGGAGAGCTCCCACCTGGAAATCCACACAATTCCCATGAAAAACGAAGAAATTACTGCTTTAAAGTGCTAACACGATTTACGTGTATGACGAAGTGGTGATGACTCGAGGGAGAAGACTGGGGGGGCATGAAAATTCAGGTGCAACTAAGAGTGAAAAAAGATTGTTACTGTTTGACCGAACATTCATTAGTCACACGTCAGTCCCATATGCCTACATTTACCACAGGACCTTGTTATGCCAACTGGCATAGTGTTACCGTCAGAAGTTAGGCCTGAGTCAGGGTTCTAAGAGTACACAAATTTTACTACAGCTACAGGTACATCAGTGGTATCGGTTGTGTTACGTGTGTTTTACGATAGAGCTATTGGTATATAATTCATACACTTACGCTGCCTTCCTAGGTGTTTGCAACAGTGAATCCAGTACAACCACTATTTACAAAAGTTGTCACTAATGCTCTCACTTTTCCCACAGCATGTTAATCCCATAAATCTGATATATTGGGAAATGAAGTTTCATATTTTTACTGATTTTGCAGATGTCAAGATGCACCCTCTCGGCTGTCCTCTTAAACTTTTTGATAGCAAGTCGCTAGAAGTAGGTCTAATCAGTTTCTGCTTTGTGATCAATTTCTAGTTCATTGTTACCCTTTGGCTATCCTGTACATGAGATCCAGCAGCATCTCCGGGTCCTCCTGAAATTCCTTCATCTTGACTGTGTCGGAGAGGATCATGTGGAGGTTGAAAACTAAATCTTTCACCTGAGCGAGAATAAAAAGAAAAGGGGACATGCGATATTAATATCTTGGTCCAAGCACTTTCGAGATCGGCAGAGTGTTGAGGCAAATATACTGGAAAATTCTTTAAAAAAAGGATACACACAGATAAATAGATACATGTGTCAAACTATGACATCTTTTGCTTTAATTTAAAAATGTCATGCAGTTTAAGTTTCCCCTTTTAATTGATTCATAGGGGTGTTTACACACTAACGTCAACACTTGATAATAATGGGAGGGTAGAGCATGCATAAAATTATTAATTTCTTGTCAGTAGATGTCTTCTGTAAAATTCAAACAAATCTTTCTGGTTAAACATTTCAATGAAACAGTAAGTTGTACCGTTCCATAATGTTTTCAGGGGTAACCCGGGCACCCTGGTACCTGCTGGGCATTTTATTACCTGGATCCAAAATTACTACCTGATTCCTGGATAAAGTGAAAAATGACACAACCACTGTGTGAACACACTGTGTCAGATTGTCGCATTTCACCTACCATACACAGCAAATAACTCAAAACATTTGAAATTTTCTCCTTTTTCTCCAGGAAAATAGGTGGTCCTATTAATGATGAGGTGTATGTAGTGTACTAGTTAGATTCCTCCACAAATGTGATGTACAGTAATGTGGAAATATCAATGTTGAAAACAATGCAATTGATTGGTTCTGGTACCCTGGTACCCGATGGGTGTGAGAAGAAATTACACGATTCCAATTTTTAGGACTCGTTGAGAACACTAACATTCGATCAATCACTAAGATATAGCTACTGACAATTTCAATGGAGGCACTGTCTGGCTGTACTAGTCTACCAATGTCTCAACCAAGTTTTTATTACTATGAAGCTAGCAAAATAGAGTGAGAACACTGTCCTAAGATAATACTAGCTTACAATTAAAAGCTGGGGTGTAACTCAAGATGAGGGGGGGGGGGTTTCACACCACACTCACAAAAAAAAGTGACTCCGAACAGGTACGAACATATATTTCACAGGGCACAACTGCAAAATATATGCATTAAAGAAAGAACCATGAAAATCCCAACCTGGTCAGTGAAAGTAGTCCCATGCAGTTCAGTATCCTCTTCCGCATAAGTCAAAATGGTCTTCAAGGAACGGCGGAGATATTCCTCGTTGAAGTTGGTTTCCATGCCGACGAGAGATGAGAGAGACATAGTCACTTGCATCTTCACGCGCGCAAAGTTCTGTAGAGTTGGGGGAAAGGTAAATTGAGAGAACGGATGATTTATCCTGTCTACATAAATATCAGATTTAACAAAGTCTCACCTAAGATGGCCAACATGATTTCCTAAACTTTTAATGTGCTCAAATTTTGCTCTATCTACAAACGACACTTGTAAATTCTTTGTAGCTACAGGTCTTTTGCTCTCAACCACACAAGAAGTCTTTTCAATGCAGCTAGAAATGAGTATCTCCCATTTCAAAGTTTCACTTTAAATCACCAGTCCCGTGCAAGATCTAATGAGTGATTTTTTTCCCTAATGAAGTATTTCATCACTTAATGAATGACATGGAGAGGCGTCACCACCATCAGCAGTAAATCAAGAGAAGAGCTGTTGAATGAGAAATCAATCACAGAGTAGACGGTTGACTAGCAGCACTAACCTCCAATAGTCTACTACATGTTAGATAAAGGTGGTCATGTTTCATTTTGGGTTTCATTTTGGGAACAGGAGTATCTGTTTTCTGCCAAATTTGATAAGCAACAAAATTGTTTTCCTTTAACTGTTTTCGATCTTGCTGAAGGGTGTTATCTTATGCAATGTAAGAAACACCCAGATACTTTAACTTCATCAACACTGAACCTGTAAGTGGCAGATAACCTTGAACTCTGTTTTACTCACGTTTCCAATTTCAAAGTTCTGCCTCATGAGGAGGTAGAGGGAGGCACTTGCATGTGACCTGATCTGGCTGATGCAGGAACTGCAATGGCGGAGAAGCCTGAGAGACAGGTCGGCACACTGCTCCGTCTCCTCCTCGAACAAGAGCTCGGGATACTGTGAGGGCGAAGAGAATACAAAATGGATGACCAAAGCAAAATGACACAAAGTACTGTACTAAAAGAAAGGGTGGATGGATGGATGGATGGACGGACGTAGGGACGGACGGAGAAAATGGATGATGAAGGGTCCTGTGACTACAAGGAAGAAAAGAGTGATGGGACTTGAGAGGTAAAGAAAGAGAAGAGGCAGACTTCATCCTTACTCATGAAGGTAACTTACAAAATGAAAGGAAACATTTTATGATGGTGGACAAAAGGATGTAAAAGGGACACAGGATCGGAAACTATTCACAATAAGGTGAGCCTAGAGTGACAAAATATGAACAGCATTACAAATTGGTATAACAAAAAGATATTATAAAAAAAAATACAATAATGGAAACATGTCAAAAAGTTGAATTCCATGGAAATGTATTGTAGAATCATCACAAAAGGATGGACTCAGGGTATGTTTGGAAACAGAAATAAAAATGATGCAATGGTGGAAATCAGGATGAAGTAAGTTAGGATTCACAAAAACATCAAATGAGGGAAGTGGAAAGTAGAACTTAATTTAACTATACATATGTCACAGAAACATGAAAGCTTACATGCTATCCTAAGGTAAGTTCAAGTAACTTCAAATCTCTCTGAAAAGTAACACCCCCTTTACAAAGTTTTCACATCACCAATTTCACAAACTGCCTCATCGATACAATTAAGATAAGCAAAAGGTTATTTTATCTTATTCACCTTGAACACCAATGATCTCTGAGTAGCTAAGACGTTCTCCATTACTACAGTGCTTTGGTTCAGGGCAAGCATGTGAAGGAGCACTTTCATGACACCGGTTAGAGCACCTTGCATGTTGTCGGTCGAAGATATCGTCTAAAGAAAGGAAACGATGTTTTAGACAAGTGAGAGCAAAATTTATTGAACATGTAATCTGAGCAAAAACGATGAATTTCCTTCGAGCCTTATTGACATATCATTGGACTTAAGGTAAGTTAGCATGTTGCATGTTCATCATTTTACAAGTATAAGGTCAAGAGAAGATAGTGGAGCTATGGTGAGCATAACCATAGATTCAACCTCTGGGATGCCTCCTTGAAGTTGAATATAAAATGTATAGGCTGCAAATCCATCTATTATTACCGTGGTAGCTGAACATCCAAGCGTGGGCTTGCAGCTTATCCCATTTATGGTTTTGGGCAACTGCTTGCTTGCATTTACACTTGCGACCAGGTCAATCACAGATAGTTGGACTTGGACAAAGCAAAGTTCAGGCACAATCTGTACTAACAGTTCCAATGTATCTAGGGCCTTGTTGCAATATGAGTTAGGCCCAGTCTCGAGTTTTATTTACTGTTGCCTAATGACAGGCACTACAAATCAAAGTTTAGTCTACGCAAATCTTTTTGTGAAACAGGCCAAAGGAAAGTCATAGCGTCTGGTTTTGTACACATCTGTATTAACAGTTTAACTGTATGCAAGACAGTAAAAGACACTTGTGTTTGCAGACACCTATACCGCATGTGATAAAGAACGGTCCTCACACCACTAAGTTTGTAAATACCTGTATTAACAGTTCTAACGTATCTAGGACAGTCATAGATACTTCTGTAGCTAGCTGTCCCTCCAACACAGCATCCTCCTCCAGTTGCAGTGGTGTCTTCTCAAATTCATCTTGAGTGGTCTGTCTGTAGGCAGTCTGGTCCTTCCGCCAGCGAAGACGCTCGGATTGACCTAACGATGGGTTGAAGTGCTCTGCAAGGAACAAATACAGTGATGGTTTTTTAAGGCAGTTTCCTGGGAGAATACAGCCTGGAGAAAATTCAGCAACTCAATCCTATAAAACTATAATGCAAGATTCATGGATGACTAAATCACTATTGCACGTTCAGCTGTATCAGTAATACCAGCATCAGAGAGGGTTTGAATAGAAGTGCATTTTCTCCTTATTTCTCACTCTACTGCAGTGAACTTGCCAATTCCAGTTTGGTGGTCTTCAGTAAATACTGAGTTGCAATACCCTAATGACATTCTTATTCATTTCAAATCTGACATTCCTACAGGAAAGTTGAGTTACAAAGTCCCTCCCAACTTTTTTCAGGTTCCATAAGAGTAACAATGTTCCACTTCTTCCTTCTATACCTACTGTGCTGCACTTGTCCACTTACTTGCCCACTTCTGTCTGATGAGTCTTGAGGACAAAGTAACCTTAATGAATTGCTCCTCTTACAAACCCCCCATCCTGAAACTTCTTTTATTTCTGTCGTCTTGCCCACTACAAATCTGAAATTCATAAAGCAACAATGGGGGCCCAAGGGCATCGACCTCAGGCCCTGAAAGTCTCCAGAGCTGCCTACTCGATGCATTCTCCAGAAAAAAAATTTCACACAGCTAAAGGAGTCAAGGGAGAAGATGTTTGTCAGACTAGAAGACTAAGATTTCCGATCTGCCAATTTGTCTGAGAACTCTGGTACTGGTCTGATGATTATTAACCATCACATTTATACAGAAATCTAAGGACAGTAGAATAACTAAGCGCAAATACTCAGAGAAGAGAAAAAAAAGATTCTGACCGCAAACTTACAAAAGTCAACAAATATCAACAATTCGGTAGGAAGACTGGTGTCAATGTTACTTTCTAAAACGGTCATTTTGTGAACTATGGCAGATAAGGGTCGTTATTTTACAATCAAACGATTCCAGAAAATTCCTTGTTTTTTTCTTTCACTGCTATTTCATTGTACACTTCTCAGCAGATTCAAATCATGGAAATTCTGAGTTATTTAACACATATTCTGCGTTATCTGCTTTTCAGTTGAAGGATAACAGTTGACTTCACTTTCGATTTCACACACAGTCCCCAAAAGTGGTCAGTGTTCAATTTTTACGGTCGTCCGGTCGTCCATGACGACCAGGAAGTCTCTCGGACTACCAAATCTTTGCAAAAACATGCTTGGATGTTGTCCGACAGACCATCAAATTTTGTAGGCAGCAATACAATGAGATTGACTTTGAAATTACTGCATGTAAACCCTGCTTAACATTTCACAAAAGTTCCAACGTAAAAGCACATCGCGCATTTTGAAATTGAACGACTGCTTAGACGTGAGCTGAGATGGTAAAAAAGTCAGACTCATACACTGATCATCCCTTTTCCACATGCTATGTTCCACACGACATCATAACTTTCTTGTTTGTTCTAATAATTATTAGCCTACATTATTTAAATATAGAGACAACTATTTCTATTGAGGGGTTCATGTATGTTTATATTCCTTTGAAGTGAAACTGACTAAAGCAAGTCCAAGCTGGAAATTTCAATGACACAGTCAACGGGATGTTTATATGGAGTTTATTTCCCTCATGTACAGTTAACTGAATGGAAGAGTCCCATTGACTCACTGTGTAACTTTGTTAAAAAAAGATAACATAAGGCACATGGTCTACATTCAAAATAATGTATGTTGTGCTTGTTTTGGGGTCGGGACTGTGTTGTAATCCTGCCAACGAATCTATGAGTCAGTCTGTATGTGCAAGTAAATACTAACTAAAAAGTAAGGTTTGTCTGATCATATTTTTTGCCGTATGTGACTAAAAGCATTTAAGTTTTTACGCTTGTTGCTCTACAGTGTGTAGGCTAGGCTCTTGTGTGTACGTACATACAGTATGTTAGGCAGGTCCCAAATTATTGTTAAGAAAAGCACGACGTAGGAGGAAACCTTCGACTGAAAGTTCCTGAATATATTGCGGATTGTTAGTTAAGAGTCTCTTACACATGCCAAGTGAATGATTTTGGCATTCTTGATCAAGTGGAGTATTTTGTAATAAGTTTCAACAAACGACTTTGCCCCCCAGCTGAATACTGTAGGAGTCCCTGCAGTACAAATGGTATCACATACACAGTGAGCAACACAGTTTGTGAAATGGTACAATGTTTTTTGGGACTGAAATCTCTTACTTTAGGGAGTCCAAAACTTTGCATACATTGTCACAAACATTTTTCTAGCAGGAAAACCAAATTTCAGTAAATGGTTGTTCTTTGGACAACTATGGTAATTTCTTAAAATTGAACACTGGTGGTACGAAATATTCAATATTTAGGTAATCTCATTACATTTAATTCTTCATATGAGCATTATGGCAACACTGACCTGGACCGACTGACCCGTGGCGTGTCAAGCGCTGCATGTAATTGCTTCGAGCGCCCTCTGTGCCACGAATGACCTCCTCTAGTTTTTTAAGTGCCGCTTGTTTGTCGTTCTTCTTCAGGGACATTCTGGCAGGGCTCTTCATTATCACTGCTTTACCCTGAAAAAAAACCAGAAAGCCAAAAGGCTTTGTGATTCCTTGCCACATGGTTATATTATAACAAGCATGAATTATTCACATGACAAGTATGAGATCAACTGCAGTTACTGGTCTTGAAACACCACATTAATAAGCCTTTAACCCAAATAACCTTTATTTTGGTGACCTCAAATGACATTTGATGTCCACTAAAAGCAATATGGATCACCTACCCAGTATGGGGAACCTACACATCAAGTATGACATCAGTCAACATTACTCTTCTGGAGATAATGTGCTAGAAAATTTTCACCTTGGGGGACCTCAAACGACCTTTGACCTCCACAAAAACAATAGGAGTCATCTACTCAATATGACTAACCCACACACCAAGTATGACATCAGTCACACTTACCCTTCTAGAGATACTGTGTTTACAATGTGTTTACAGTTTGACTCAGGGTGACCTCAAGTGACCTTTATCTCCACCAAAACAATAGGGATCATCTACTCAATATGACCAACAAACACACCAAGTATGGCATCAGTCACAGTTACCGTTCTTGAGATATCATGTTTACAAGGTTTTCACATTTTGACCTCTGGTGACCTCAAATGACCTTTGACCTCCACCAAAAGCAATAGGGATCATCTACTTAATATGACCAACCCACACAGTAAGTATGACATCAGTCACAGTTACTCTTCTGTAGATACTGTGTTTACAAGGTTTTTCCAGTTTGACCTCCATTGACCTCAATGACCTTTGACCGCCACAAAAGATGATAGGGATCATCTACTCAATATGTCTAACCCACACACCAGGTATAATATCAGACACAGTTACCGTTCTTGAGATATCGTGTTTACAAGGTTTTCACATTTTGACCTCTGGTGACCTCAAATGACCTTTGACCTCCACCAAAAGCAATAGTGATCATCTACTTAATATGATCAACCCACACAATAAGTATCACATCAGTCACAGTTACCCTTCTGGAGATATTGTGTTTACAAGGTTTTCACATTTTGACCTCTGGTGACCTCAAATGACCTTTGACCTCCACTAAAAACAATAGGGATCATCTACTTAATATGACCAACTCACACACCAAGTATGACATCAGTCACAGTTACCGTTCTTGAGATATCGTGTTTACAAGGTTTTCACATTTTGACCTCTGGTGACCCCAAATGACCTTTGACCTCCACCAAAAACAATAGGGATCATCTACTCAATATGACCAACCCACACACCAAGTATGACATCAGTCATGGTTACCCTTCTTGAGATATCGTGTTTACAAGAAGTGTCACATACACACATACACACACCCTCACACACACACACATGCACACCCACACACGACATCACCATCGCATAGATTCCTTCTGCCTTCGGCAAGGAATCAAAAAACAAGGAAAAATAAAACAGTGGACAACTAGATTGATAAAATGGGGAGAGCAGACATCTCATATTGGCGTATCATCACAAAGCAGGTATGAAATCATCAGTGTTGTTGTTGGGTCTCTCTGATTGCAAGAATTCAATCAATGGTTTCCACCACTGGCCCAACATGCCTTAATAACATATTTCTTGGAATTTGTACTAATTTCAGGTTCCTATCAGACACTGAAAACGGAACAATTCCCTTCCTTATGAAGGACTATCATCACAGCATACTGCCACAGGTATCTCCCTCTTTTCAAACTTACTGCACTTCATGGCAATGTAAATTTCAAAGGTGTAGTATCCACACGAGTATGAATGGAACAGCCCTCATTGCAAATGGAAACAACTTCAGACTGACGAATTTGAAGATAAGTTGAACGTAACTAAGAATGTTTCATCATGATTCATCATGCAAGGAGCTGTTAACGAATGGTGATTAATCAGGAGGCAGATGTCATTGAAAGAAAGTTAAGACTTGGTGGGCAATGGGGATGCTAGGGTAGACATGGATGACTGGGGTTGGAGCAAGGAGACACAGGGATAAAAATAAGAGCAGGGTTCTTGCACTTTCTAAGGAATCATGATAATTGTAGGTCTAAAAATATGAAGAAAAAAAATGTAAACATATGTTGAGGAAATATTTCAAGGACTTCACACAATTTCCCTGAATTTTATGACTTTCCAGGACCATGAAATAATTTTTCAAATTTCCATGGCCTTAAATTTTTCCATGACCGCAGGAACCCTTTAAGTGGCACAACGGGTTCACAAAATTGATAACAAAAATGATTGGATGGGGGGGGGGAATAGTTTTGGAGAAGGGGCAGATATGGTTAGGGTTAGAGGGGAAGAGACGAACCTTGTATTCAAAAGCACAAATGGAAAAGAAGAGCAGATCCAGAAGCTGGTTGAGTCTCTGAAGGCCGATGATTGAGAACCACTGCTGTAACGTGGTCGGATCAACATTCTTGATGACCCACAGGAAGCAAATCAACAGGTCCTTGGTAGACTCCTCCGTCAACAGGGTGTGACTCTGCGACCTCTGTGCCGAGACAATCAACGCAGAGATGTTTAAAAGTGGAGAAAAAAAAGGTTTGGCCTGAGAGAGATGACCCTAGACAAGGATAACAGAATAACTGAGGTACATGCAGAATAATCGGTAACTATCATAACACAGCTTGATTAATTGATCTATACTACCATAAAGAAAAGACCACTGGCGATGACAAATACCAAAACCAAGCAGAATCTCAATACTTAACGCAAGACTAAATTTCAATGATCTGATTTTTGATACATTTTCTCTGAGAATCCATTTCACATAAAGTTCCATGAATAATGAACACAGAAATGTTACACTCAAGTGCAGCTACTTCAATGACTATTCAAAATCTTCAAAATCAA
The DNA here is from genome assembly GCA_021234535.1 of Stichopus chloronotus. Classification (NCBI taxonomy): domain Eukaryota; kingdom Metazoa; phylum Echinodermata; class Holothuroidea; order Aspidochirotida; family Stichopodidae; genus Stichopus; species Stichopus chloronotus. Next base: position 20,251,388 of record CM037839.1, on the reverse strand, counting down.
GCCCAAGAATCTCATTGTAATGAATATTCACACTCAAGTTCAGTGATTTCAGTGTGATGAATATGCAAACTGAAATACAGTGCTGTCATTAGAATGCATAGTCACAATCCAACTCAGTGATTTCATTTTGATGAATATTCAAACTCACATTAAGTACCATCATTGGAATGAATCACAAAGAAACTCAATGAATATTCAAACTCACCTTTGATACCCATTATTGGAATGAATAGTCGCAAAGCAACTCAGTGATTCCATTGTAATGAATATTAAACCTCACATTCAGTACCATCCTTGTGATGAATAGTCACAATCAAAGTCAGTGACTTCATTGGGACAATTATGAACAGTCAAGCTCAAAGATTTTGTTGCAAGGAATAGTCACAATCAAGCTCAGTGATTTGATTGGAATGAATAATTACAATCAAGATCAGTGACTTCACTGGAATGAATAGTTACAACAGAGATCAGTTATTCCATAGTAAAGTGGATCTGTTGTCGAAGAAACATGAAAAAATTAGTCTAATGATCTAGGAAGTAATCTAGGTACTAATGATCTAGGTACCTTCTGTCACAAAGAGAAGATTCTAGTCAATGCTTACACTAAAACTACAAGATACAAAACTCAGTTGGAATTTACCTGCAAAGAAGACGACTTGTCTTGTTGGGCATCCCTTGTATAGACGCTGGTTCCTGCTATCGCCATGGCGACGCTTTGGTTCAAAGGAGCTGCTGGTTCCGTGTCATAGCCGATGGTTGCAGACGGTCTGGCCTTGACGTCAGCATTCATGCAGCTGAGTTGGGGCAAGGCGTCCATGGTGATTCCCAACAGTGGCAAGTAAAGAGAGGCAACGCGTATACGTGGCTCCGGATCCTGAAATCTGGGATCAGCATCGTGGCAAGCAAGCAGATTCAAGAGAGTATCAATAGCTTGGTGGTGAAGGTTACTTATCCTGAAAGAAGGAGCAAGGTAAAACTTGTCATGAAAACCATTCAGATTAATTTCATCTACCTGTCGAAGCCGTCACCGTTGTCCACGTATAAATAAAATTTTCAGGCAGTTTTAGAGTGGTGCAAATCTCATCCTACCAAATCCATCTTTCAATACAACCCTATGTGCAACGGGGGACTTAACCGATGCATAAAATCTGTTCGAAGTTAAAACATACCAACAATCGACATGTGTCTTCAAACTTTTTCCACAATGACTGTTTACGATGTAAAACTCTGATGACCAACTTCAGCTCATGAAAGTGATCACCTTGTAATTCATGTCATCATTTTTATGCAGAATAGGTAAAATAATGTACAATTGTTTGTATCACTTCCTGTGAAATGGCTAAAAGCATTGACTTGCAAATAGAAGAGACCATTAACTGAAGAAGTGGAACAAGGAGGAAAAATCTCCTCAGATCAACAGAGAAAAACAGATCCTCATACAAATATTGTGAATTGATGAGACCATTTCTGCTATTTCTGCAACTACAACCCAGGGTTTGCAATAAGGATGTGAACCTTGGAGGGAAATCCATCTCTAAAAAAAAAAATTTGTAAAGGGATTTCCAAATTAAAATAGGGAGTTGCCATTTGAAAAAGATTCTACTGCAATTTATTGTGTGTATTTATAATTGCAGCTACAACCTAAGCTAAGAAAAAGTGTGCGGGATTGTCCCGCATTAGATTTATCTTTGTGCAAGATTCAGGAGCCAAATGCGAGATCTACGCAGTCCCGCGACTTGGCCCTTACACTGCTACAGCCTGTGAAAAATTCTGGTCGAATAACTGCGCTCACACAATTGCCAAGAGTGACCAAAAAGTGACCTTTGACCTCTGGCTGTCATGGCCAATCAAATACTTACATCACCTACCAACTGACTCTTACTATAAAATGGCAATCTAACGGAAGAAAGACCAATTTGACAAACAAGCTGGAAACTTTTCTACATAGCCAGGAGTAATGGAACCTTTGCTAACTCCATAAGAGAGTAAAGCATAAAAGGAACTGACACAAGACCTTACACACAAGGTAATTGCAAGACAATAGCCACTGTGGACATGCATCAATGTAAGTACATACGTATCCTCAACAACTTAATGTCTACACCTGATCACCTCTCAAGTTATTGACTGAAAGTATCGGTTTTAATTGAATTAATTCATAATTTACTTCTAAATAAAATTTCAATTCAATTTATTTTTAATTTATTTTTCAGTTGTAATTAACTAAGGGGTGAACTAATCAATTAACTCAAATTCAATTAAATCGATCAGATTTAGTTGAAACTGTTCATTTTTAATTCTGACCTTGTTTGAAGAACACATGCTACATCGGACAAGAGAAGCCCTGTCAGGAAATGTTGCTGTCTGAACTCTATGGAGAGCTCGGTCATCTTCCTCTGGGCATTGGTCATGGCCTGAGGTGGCATCGAGAGGAAAGAACTCATGGAGGTGGTGCTCGAGATGGAGAGGGTCGGCGAAGGGGCCCTGGAGGCCACGGTGGATTTGAAGGGGAGGTTCAGAGTCACATAGTGCTCGTGGCTGCAGATGATGCGCAGGAAGTCCAGTTTGAGTAACGCCAGAGTGGTGGGATCGCTAAGTGCCATAATTTTGCTCGATACCTGAAGTGTACGCAAAAAATAAGAACTATGAGACTATGAGACTCAAAAAGATCTTCTTGAGGAAGTAAGGATGTATTGGAGTTGAAAGTTGTTCCATTCAGCCTAACATTGATAAACTATATAAAACTTGTAATGTCACAGTGATATGCTGATAAGTCTACAGAATGTGAGAAATGAGTTTATCTGTGAAGTTTCTTGTTTATATCTCATGATAATGCCCACTCTAGACTATGGGGCATGGATTTATTTTAACTACTTTTGTGACCCACCTCAGGGAGGACCTAACTTTACCATAGAACAGTTTCATAATTATTCATGTTGACAAATCTCTACGTGGCAGAAGTTGCACCTTTTAGACAAAAGTGAAAAAAAAGAACAAATTCTACATTTAAAGCCATTTCTACTGCTTGCCCTATATAGTCTATCCAGCAATAAGTTGATGCACCTTCATTTGCTGGGAATTTCTTCAATTTACAACCGTGTTTGGTAGACTTGACTTACCAGCTTGCAGTAGCGGTGGACCAGTCCCATCACAAAGCCTCGATCCATCAAACTAAACAGGTCACGTATGAAGAAAGCCAAGTGGACATTAAGACACCGGGTATATGTGACATCCTGTCGGAAAAGAGGCCAGTTCAAAACAATTTGAGAAAAGAGCGTACTCCAGTGTTTGGACTCGAGCATGCTCCTTGAACAATCACAGACACAAAGTCTAACAGTGTGAATGGTGTGCATTAAAAAATTTGTGAATGTCAGGGGTCCCGGTCGTCTCATGCCATGCTTCGACAATGTAAGCACAAGAAAAGAGCATAATTTAGTTTTCTCAAAAACTGTTGTGTATAGTAGTTCAAGACTGATGCCACAGGGTGATACAATACCTCCAAGGAAAAATCACATATGAATTGATGACTCTGCCCCTGGGCACCAGACCATTCACCCCTTGGGGGTGAATGCATCCCTACACAAATTGCCCATGGGGAGGGGGAAGTGCACATCAAAGATTGCAGTAGCAGATAGGAATGTGCAGAAAGTACAAGAAAATGCTGTTAAACAGGGTTTAATAGTTTGCTAAACACTTGTCTGTACATCACAATAATTCAAGGGTAGGTTGGTAAAACAGCACTAGTCGGTTACTCCAAATGTCATAGGTATGACACCCAAACTTTAAAATATACTTTAATGAATTCTCTTCCGAAGTTTTTGAGCAGCACTTGCACAGGACATTTACCAGGTGCTGTTACTAGTAACTACAAAAGCAAGAGCAAAAGAAGAAAAAAAAATGCAGTTGACATTTTGACAGTCAACACATTTTTCCTAGTTCAAGCAACTCTAATAATTTGAAGTAAACTGATAATTAGAAGTAAAATTTTATGTGAGAAAGTTGAAAAAATTACCCTGTTGAATCTGGCGACAATGTCCGTGGTGACCATGGCAACGATGTTGCTGATGTCATTACAAAAGCTCTCTGAGAACCTGGTTTGTCGTGGTGTATCGAACTTTTCCAAGTCTGCCAGATGCTGTGCCATGTTCTTTGTCTAAAGGAGAAAATGAGTAATAATATGGAAGACAACGACGAAAAAAGTGACAATGTCGGTGAGGATACTGTTCATCCAAATCAGGAGATAAGTGCAGGCTGCGGTGATAAGGCGAGCAATTAATACTCTCAGTTGCAAACTTCCACAGAACCACTTTAAGTAGGATGTGCTGTTTGATCAAAATTAGACTTTATTGTTAATGTTCATCTTTCTCTTCTATTTGATAGCAACTTGGAAAACAACATCTATGTCATGTTTCTCTATGGAAACATTTCACCAATCAGAGTGTTAATTAGAACAGAAAGAAGATTAATTTTTTTTTTTTCTTTTTCATGGGGGGTAAAATCTTCATACTAGCACAGAAATGGCGCTGTAGCTCACACAATTAAACTGAGGGTTGCAGCCCAATTTTCTGACACACTTTTGTTCCCACACCCCATGTTCTGACACTCATATGTTGCAACACATTCATTACATCAGGCACCATTTTGGGTCCCAGCTATGATGTTCAGCGTAGTAATGACGCATTGATCAGATGCTGCTGTCGGAATTAAAGTGTACGTGTTGAAACATGTTGGAATATAGGGATGTCGAAACTTTGGGCAGTCACAGAACTAAGTAGAGGTAATCTTTGTTTGTGGCATTGCAAAATGAAAGTACAGTACTAGGAAGGTGACAAAATGTTACTTGCAAAAAGTATCTAGTTGACACACTATCAAGCCTATGACATTATCATATGCCAGTGTAGTATACTAATTTCGACATGTGGTGTTGAAAAAAGGTATTAGGCGTACCAGCTATGGTCTGTAGAGAAGGTTAAATCTACTTTAGGCTGTGTGATATGTAAGGATGCAAGGGATAATGTTTAGATCCTGTCAGAGCTGGCTTTGCCTGGATCTAATTTTTTTTTTCTTTTGCTGTTCTCTGCACATGTTCAAACTTTACTATGGGCAGTAATAAGATAATCCAAGTCAATGGACACATTGTAAAACACTGCAGTGTTGATGATGTAACAAATCAAATCTGTTTATCAACCTATCTTAAGAGTTTACAATGATCACTCAGCCACATGCTTCACTAATTTAATTGGCACCTCAATTTACTAGTACCAGAATGTGATATCCATAGGTGAGAATTCAGTTGGACTTGATGACTCACAGGGCAGATAGGCTGCCAGCCCAACTGTAAAATTTGATTATTGTTTACCAGAGTGAACACATAATAGCTCTCCAGCTAAACCCATTCAATAAGAGTGCCGTGTGCAAAAAAGCAACCAAAAACCAGATTTTCCTCCAAAAATTACATTGGAACTCACCTATAAATTAAGCCAGTCAAAATGTAATTAGGTGGAAAAAAATACGTCTATTCCAAATAACACACTAAAAAAATTTCAGACAAATACCTCAAAAAATGAAGAAAGAGAAGACTTTTGAAAAAAGTTGACGACATCAGCCTCATTCTACTACCTCACACACTTGGTGTGTGAGCTAAAAACTGGGTCCTGTGGAGGACTTTTGTGCAGAGACCCACAAGCCAATGAAACTCTTACACTAAAGTATTTCTTTTGGAATATCTGTAGATTTTTTTTTATATTAAAAAAGAACACAGCATGGTAGTATTTATGGCTTTCTAAAATTGCAAGTAGTATAGCCAGTCCTTTGGTGCACTTTTGAAAATGTACAAATTACAGCATCACCTGCTTCAACTACTGGAGAAGAAAGAACATTGGCTCAGAGTCATGGTGTAGAGATAGGGGAGAAACAGCCAAAAGCAAACAGACTTACCATGACATCAAAGAAAAACCAAGCGTGAGTGAAGGTCTTCTCTTTCATGTCACCGTTGGATACCACTAGCTGCAAGGCAATTTCTTCATGGACAAGCTGAAAGGATTAGAAATGGAAAAAAAAATGAAGTGAACTTACGTTTGTTCTGAAATGATCTGCATTCGGAAGAATATCTCCTGCTGCAATGTTACATGCAAGGCAAGTTAGGAAGGCATAAGGCTCTCATCACTTAAAACTCATTACAAGGAATTTTACAATAATCATCAGCAATTAGGCTCCACGATACTCACTTTCTTTGGGGGCGGTCTTCCGCCGTAGCCGATGACAGGGACATTCCCCATCCCCGTAGCGCTCTGGCTGTACCGATTAGGTGATGATTTGGTGTCAAGATTACTGAACTGATTCTCCAGGAATGTCACAACGTCCTGGTCTGGGCTGTTGGGAATACTCAAGCTGGCGCTGCTGGGGCGTATCGCACGATTCTTAAATTGGAGGCTGGTGGACCTGGACACCAGGGTGGAATATCCAGACGGGATATTAAAAGAGGGTGAAGTAGGACTTCTGGGAGCCTGACCTGAACATGTGAGCAGGAAAAACAAAACAGGAATGAAAGATCCATGTTTGTCGTGAACTATGCCATTTCAAAATGAAATGGTCACTCCCATATATCCTGGACACGTAAATTGGTCATTAAACTGTTCCTCCATTGAACAGTCGTGCAAGAAATAACTGCGAAAGATTTTCCACATATTAGAATTTCCTCGTGGCAACAATCATTGCAAAAACACACATAACACAGACAACAATCATTGCAAAAACACACATAACACAATGTCCCAGATTCCACACCCAATCTGAAAATCAAACTTCTTAGACTGACAATACTCTAACAAGTAGTGAGAATCGGTATCAAGATGACAGTCGGCATTTGAAACCTACCCTCGACCACAGTGCCCTCGTCGTCGGCGTCCGGAGGAATGAATACATAATGCAAGAAAGACGACAGGAGGCTGTTCCTTCCGTGGCTGTCCTGGTTCTTGTCCAACAAGATGTGTATCCGGGCAACGATGTTGGAGATGGCCTCAAAGCAATACTGTCCCATGCTCACTGCAAGGTTTGAAAAATAACACATTATCAGTTTGCACATCATTTACGTAGGGTCAAGCCCCATGAATGTTTAGCGATTAACTACCTAAAGGAGGCAACCCAGCAGTGAACAGGAACTTTCCATAATTTTCTACACATTTGTTCACCAAATGAATGATTAACATGTCCCGTATCAATATTATACGTACACACTGACTTTTACGTAGGAGGGATACTACTACAAATCCTAAGTCAACAGAAAACTGTTTAAATTTTTAACAAGATAATAATAATAAAGTTTAAACTAATAATGACTTAGGATAAGATATGAACTTTGAACAGTGTTGACTTCTCAATTATACCATCGTTTTGGTCAAAACTTCCTTTGTCAGGTGACGACATATCAACGACATTTTAAGAATGAGCGTTTATGGCTCAGAAAAGACTGCGCAAAAACTGGTTATTTTCATACGCATACCAAATATTAGATTTTGGTGTCCCCCTTTACTTAGAAATTACTTAAGATGAACTCACTAGATTTGTTTTTTTGAGAATTTTTTCTTGACAAATTAACCAACCATTTGAAGGTTTCAGTTCTCAAGATCCAATGTACTGACAAACCTTTAAACCAGTAGATTTTAAAGCCTAACCACAGATTCAGAGAATGGTGGAAACAGTTAATGATGTTAAAAGGGACACAATGTCACAAAATGACCCCTCCCCCACTCCTCAAAGAAAGAAAAGCAGGGTCCCTGCACTTGAAAGAAAATAAACTTTCGTGACTTTCCTACTATTTCATGACCTTTGCAAGACCATTCCATGACCGAATTTGATCAATCAATAATGGCAGGACCAACGTGTAGGAAGTTTTTTTTTTATCTTTACTTTAGCAGTCTGTTCTTAATTTCATGATTTCTGTCATTTTTACCAAATTTCGTGACTTTTTCAGGCCTCCACAGTGGAAATAAAATTCTAAGAGTAAGACTTTTCCGTAAATTTTTCCAAGCTACAGGAACCCTGGTAGAGTCACTCCCTCAATATCATATAGTATCCTCCTGTAAATGACTACACACCATCCGAATTAATTTTGATGAGATGTTCAAAGATACAGAGAGGTAGATAATCTAGCATGCAAGATAATGTGCGCTGTTACAGTATGTACTGTGAGGTACAAATGGGGGGTGGGCAGAAAGGGAGGGGGTTTTGAAGGGTAGCTAAGTACATAAACTTCTAGCATGCAGCTCACTGTCAGGTCTCTGTCACGAACTTTCATCTCACAATTTGCTTCACTTGTTATGTTTGGGTAACTTTTCCTGCTGCCTCTTCCATTTCAAACTAAATTCATCTGCCATTAAGAGAAGCACCAATCACCAATTAGAGAAGAATGATGTAGCTAGCTATGAAGAGAGGTGAATCTACTACTGAGAGCATACTGTATTGGCAAGTGAGTCTCAAGAAGGTACTAAATCCTTACACTGATCACAAGCATCCTTTTTTACACCCGTACACAAAGGCGACAGATTCTCTGTGTCAAATATCACAAAATTCACATCTTCAAGGTTTCAGATTCTGCTAAATTTGGTCTCACCTCTAGCAAACTTGAATTTTCTTCTTTTCTCTTTTTTTTTTTCCTATTTCTGCAATAGTGACAAGTGTTTACATGATGCTCTGGGCTTATTCTTGTCAGTGTTAACTTAAGGTAATCTACAGCGGCTGTCACAATGTATCATTGAAATGCGTAAACTCTGACCATCTTCCATGGATGTTGTATGGATCTCTTGGGGAGGATTTGATTCAGAACCGTAAAATTAAATAAGACACAAACACAGTTATGAAAAAGGCAAGATAATTAAAAAAAGGCATCCAATGTGGCTGAACCTTCATATTTTCTGTTGTTTGCTTCACATCTTCATGGATTTTGCATTTTTTTTTTCCCTTAGATTTTCCTGAATGGTAAAATATCTGCAGGTGGCCATACAACACAGGCTGTGCCACATCAGTGTCTTGCCAGTTGGCAGGCAGCTAAGCAGCGTGTACTGTACGTTAGTATTCAAGATTTCTTTACAGTTACCAGATTCAAAGACTCTCTGAGAGCAATTACGGAGACAGCGTATCCTAAACATGGAAAATCAAAAAAGTATGGATAGCCCAGGTGTGGTCCGGACCAAAGTACTGGTTCTGTAAATTTGACAGCTATCTGCACCACAATTTGGTTAAATGTAATCACTTACTAATCTCTACAGCAGAGAATTTCAAAAGCAATTCACATTACATTTTGCACAACTTAGTACAAATACAATACTGCTATTCCATTTTATTAGAACAATGAACCATATATACACAATACACTTAGACGGCATTAGCATCAAACTTCCACAAACAGTAAAGGACATAATTTTTAAAGAGTGGTTATTTTACAATCATCTGTGGAAAAGGCTGCAATTTCGTTTAACCTTCTTGTGTCCACATAAAGATGGCTCATGTGTCCCAAAACTTTGCCCGCACCTGCTAAAGTTGTTAAACTGCAAACTCATGTCAAATGCTAACCTGTGCTTCAGTAGGAGTAGCAGTGGCTATAGAGTGGCATTACACACAATAGAATGTGGCTACGCCCTTTGTCAAGCCACTAACAGCAACTCTTAGCCAACAAGGTTCACACCTGCAAACGAATCGGGTTTATGAAACTCTTTGCCAGTTTGTCATGAAGGTGATCATAACATGTGGTAAGGACTTCTAGGTATGAGGGAGTTTTTCACCGATGAGCATTTTGAAAAGTTTCAAAGGCAGTCTTTAAGAATCGTATAAAGCTTGAGGTATTTGCTATGAACTCCAAAAGGGGCTGCATTGTGTACAACTGGAAGTACTGCAGTCATGCAAAGTAATTAGTAAAGGGACGAAAATGGCTTCTTGACCACTTTATCCACTTCATGAAAAATTGATGTTAGCATGATCAGGTGTTGTCAATTTACGTCGTGTCGCAACATTTGCATGAATTAAAGCGTGTCATTTGGCAACATTTGCGTTTCAATGGGGTAGCACTCAAGTGGTTGGGCTGGCATTTACATATCAATGATGTGACATCGACACAGTGATGTGGTAAATGTCCCCTCCTGAAATGAAAGCGATTTTTTACGTGCCAACAAATGATGACTAAACATCATGAGACAATGTGGTCTAAAATATCACTAATGAAAGTGACATCATAGTCAACACTGAAGTAATGTCAACAAGTCTGTGAGGTAATGTCAACACATCAATGAGGCCAATGTCAACATACACCTAGAAGGTAATGTTGATGCAAAAAAAAAAGAGGTAAATGTTTAAACAGAATAGGAGGCAATTCCCAGCTATCACTGGAATGATAGCCACAAATATTATCAAATGAGACTAATTCCAATGTAACAAGCAGGTTAGATCAAGTTATCGATGAGATGCTGTCATGTGCGAATATCAAAAAGTGGCAACATGACAATGAGGTGATGTTGAAAATCATCAAGGCGGTAACTTCTAGATATCACAGAATGATGTCCACATATCAACAAGCAATCTAAAGACAGAATACCAATGAGATGATGTAAATATGTTGATGAGGTAATGTCAACTTGTCTAAAAGAAATTTTGACATCTTTATAAGGTAATGCTGACATGTCTATGGGGGAATGCTGACATGTCAGTCAGGTAATGTTGACATGTCTATCAGGTAATGTTGACATGTCTATCAGGTAATGTTGACATGTCTATCAGGTAATGCCTACCACTGATTTTTGTTTTTTGCAAATACTAAGGCAAGTGCTCTGTTCATTTTGCAACTAGCAGATCATGTTCCATTGCAATTCAAACATATTTTGATGATGCATGCATAGCTTATCCTCTATGTGTGCATGTGTATGTGAAGAAGCACTTCACGAGATCTTAATGAAAGCATCCTCAGCCACAAAAATCAGCAGTGACTGACAAAGGTTGCACTGCTCCATATATGAAATCATAATGAACCTATGCCCAACACAATCTAACCAGAAAGCTTCAGGCACTGTGATTTGCATGCTCAAAGAGACAAAAACATCTGAGAGCAAACCAGACATTAGACATAGCCCCTCCCCTCTCCAAACTAAATCCACCAGTCAAGTGTTTCATACCTGAAAAGATCAATCCAAAAACACTGAGGAGAAAAAAGTCTTGGCCTAACACCTCCATGGCAGATTGCAACCTGTAGAGATGGATGTACAATGTCTTTAATATGTGACAGCATGAGAGGTGTATGCAAACAAGGTTTGTGTGTTGGAGGGAGGTCGATTGCAGACTGTGTTGTATGTTTCAAATGAATTGACATCAATATCAAGCTGACACTGCAGTTCGCTATTGCATCATTTGTTAGCTTGCACACACATGGAAACATACAGTACATTCCACACTTTGCATGCAACTTCAGTACCGGTACTGCCACGATCACGCATACATTCGTCCGTCAGGCAGGTACAAACATGTCCAGGGCAGATCTTTGAGGCTGATTGCCATGATCGTTGTACATCATACACAACATCCACTATTATTAGATATGCTGTGTAATCGCATCGTTTCAAAATACTGAGAGATTGTCCTGACAACCGATGTACATGAAATGCAATCACTTCCACGATGGCTCGCAGATCAATTCATACATTTGTGGTATTACGATAGATGGCAAACTTGCCACACATCAGATATGGGGCATTACTTGTGCACTGTAATAGATTTCAGTTACTGATTCCGATTACCCAAGATTATCGGTCTGCCACACAATGAATGAACAAATTTGAAGAACTGAATTTCCACGTCACCATTTGTCCATAATACTGCAGGATGGCAAAGTTGTTAGGTTGCAAGATGATATAATCAAAATAATGCAAAATAATTTCACGAAATGTTCCAACAACCACAACAACGATGTTTTGCTCCTCCTCTTAAAGGAAAACGCCAAATGCTGCAAAACTGCCAAGATACACCTGACTCAACAATACATACTTAACTTGAATGAAGCCCCATGTCATCACGATCCTTTCAAACAAACGTGGAAGCGAATTTTGAGAAAATTATTAACCCACACATTTAATCTGTTAAGTGCTATGCAAAAGTCTAGTCGTTTTTTTCAAATAGCCCCCTAAGTGCGAAGAACAAGTATACTCGTTTGTCGCTCATGTGATAGATTACACGGTTTACCACTTGGGAAATCCCCACCACAGGCTATCTAGTAACGCTAATACATAGTACATGTGTTTTCATTGGACATCTAGCACACATACACACTGTTATGTGTGGTTAACTCTGCAGCAAAGAATAAAATTATGAATCATATCGAAGTGATGATATGGCATGCACACTCAATATGAGAAGGCTATGATTGGTCATGTACTTGTAAACCAATGAAATGTCCCACATGTTACCACATAATATGATAAGGACATAATCTACCGATACGGCAGAAATTGTATCCTCTGATTCACAACACACTGGAAACATCAAAGATGCTAAGACAATAAGCAGACTGTCCCGCTATACATAAATTGAAATGACAATGCAAGAGTCCCTTCCGTGTCTCACTCCCCATCTCAATGACTCTATACCCTGCAGATCTAACTGTCCATGTTTTCATCCACTTTTGATCAGTTCACATGCATTGCCATGCTGTGGTGCAAGTCAACCTTCCCTGTTGACTTTCGAGACTGTTGAATTCCATGATGAGCTTACATAATGTTCACATAGTGATTCCATGATGTGTTTACATAGTGCCTGCTGAATTCCATGACTTCTCCATGACCAATAACCAACGTGTCTAATACTCCCATCGAAATACCGCATAAATAATACAACATGAAAATAATTCTCTACTGTACATGCAAAAGTCCAGTGTGATCAGAACTTCTAACACACAAATTCTGTGGAGACAACTTAACCCAGTACCCAAGTTCACTTTCACTCCCTTCACTCTCCCCCACCCCCCTTTCACTCCCTTCACTCTCCCCCACCCCCCTTTCTCCCAACTTTTAAGCAGACTATCTCTGTGGCGTAGTAACAAACTAGCATTTTCTCTAAATCTTAAACAACCACAGTGATATACATTTATGCCACAACCTAAACATACATCCCCCAAAAATGTTGCGAGAAGTTCTTAGGGTGTTGCACAGGTGTCCATTTTGAGTATAGCAACTTCCTTCAATGATTAGGGCTAAAAGTTCCTTACAGGGCAAACATGAGACAGTTAACTTGTAACCCACTGAAAATTTTTTTGTCTCTTTTAAAGGGGCTCACTGAGTTGGTTCACAAACATCCCGATATTTTGTCACATCTGTTGAGTTTAACTCATATGTTGATGGTAAATGGTCCAACTAAAAGATTCTAAAGATTTGACACACAAGTGAAGCAACAGAGATAGGGTAAATATTGAAATCACTTCTTGACAATCTGTGACCAGACAATTTTTGCCACACAACACTAAGCATAGGCAACTCCTATTCATAAAATTTTCAATTTCCCACATTTTCAAGAAAAGTAGGGATAGATACAAGGCTAATTAGGCTAATTAGAAGTATTGCCATGTAACTGTTTCCTTCAAATATGTCACAAAATGAACAATATCAACTCAATGAGCCTTTTGAAAGTCTTTGTGAGTCTACACAAACATTCTTGCAAACCAATAACTGGTGTGTTTTCATTACATCACAGTAATTTCACATTGATGTTCATATTCTAAGATTCAGCCAAAGGAGACGTTGATTGTTAGCAGTCAACCATTGATCTTAGCAAACGGTTAACAGTACAATGCAAAATACCCCCCCCCCAAAACATTTTGGTTTGTTGCCAAACTTACGTCGACTATTCGTGAAGAAATCTTTGGACATTATCATGCTGTCAGAATGTATATACAATGAGTGTGACTAAGGAGACCAAAATGGAAAGACACCAATAGAGATATATACATCTAGAATATTGTAGACTGGAACCACATTCAACATTACATATTAGATAAACAATTCTCCTCCCTGCCCCTCCAAGTAAAATCACAATGGTTTATAAATCTGCAAACTTTGGAAGGCAACTGAAAAAGAAACATTGACATTACTTCAAGTTTTGATGCCAATCAGCGAAGAAACAACGGGATATTTTGGGGAATCAAAGAGGCAGGGTTTGTACTAATTAGCAAAAAAAAAAAGGCTAACTTTAAGCCCAAACAAAAGATTTGCAAAAACCAAAGGGGAGGATTACATCATTTGAAACAGCTGATCACAGGATAGCTGAAATATCGACAAAAAAAATTGATGAATGCATGAGATGTTTCCACCAAACTTGAATATTCTCTTCAAAACTTAATTCAAATCATTTCTTGTGTATTCTGTTTTGGGTTCCAAAATGCTTCAAAAATTTTTAATCCTTGAACATTGCACAAAGCAAATTTTCTGTCCACAAGAGGGACACGTGTTGATACATACTAAACTCTTTCAAGAAAAATGTCACCATTTCACAGCCAGATGTAAACATCTTTGAGATATTTGATGATACATGAAATTGGTAGTGAGGTAAAGGAAAGGGTTGGTGTCAAGCAAGAAGGTGCATTTTTAAATGTTTGCTTCTTTTTTCATCCCAGTGGTTCCCAACCTTCTCTTTCCTTTTTTTTTTTTTTTTTTTGCTCAGTGCTCCAAACTGACAAGGAGAAATGGCAACTCCAACAACTGCATTTATCATGATGGATTAACTTCAGTTTATCTCTAAGTAGGAGAATCAACTTTGATAGCAAAGAGGAAAGTAGCGAGTGTCTTGTTTAGGTAACAGTCAAAGCATACTATCTCATTTTGCCAAAGTACCCCCAATCTTATCACTCCCCTTTTTGGCAAAGTACTTGACCCTGTTGGGAACCACTGTTATATTCCAAAAATGTGTTCCAGGCTACAAAGATGCAAGACAAAAAAAAAAAGAGTTAGCGACATAAAATAATAATTGATACCATCAGTTGGGCAACCATCACTTTGGAAATATGGGTCTGTGTCTGCTTTCAGAGAAAGAGAATGAAACAATTTTATGATGGGGTTTTGCTATCATGAAAAATAATGATGAATAGACGGGTGTTTATCATCACTCTTTGACCAAACATTCACAGTTTTACTTAACCACATAGTAACAGATTCAACATTGATGGAAACAGAACATCAAGACTTACTATGGTTTCAGTGTTGGTGTAATATTTTAAGGCAAACTTAAACAATTGACAGGAACTGTAACACTAATGGAAAACAAAGGATTCGGAGGGAGGGGGTTGGACCACAGTTCAAGCAGAATACTGCCCAAGAAACCACTTCCTTGTTTTGTTTTGTTTTGTGACTACCAATCATGAAAATATGGGCTAAGAATGGAAGCACAAACAAAAGATTGAAAAAGGTGAAAAAGCAAAGCACTTCTAGAAAAAACATCATGTATCTCAAACTATTTCACTAGAGGGACTCATCGAGCAAAGAGTTTGCATAGCATAACTATGGAAATCGATCAAGGGTGATCCTTAATCAGCATGCCACGAGCCACGACTTACCGACACGCCCTGCGATGACCGGCGGTCTTATCATCATCAGGAAGAGTTTGTCCATGATGATGTTGAGAAACTGCACCAGAGGTTCATCTGCTGCTTTGGTCAGCTCATGGACGCATCTCCTGAGTTCGTCTTCCATCTTTTGTTCCCCGATCGATCTAGGGATGCGTCCGTCCTCCACCGAATGGCACAGCTCCAGGAACTTGTTGATGTAGACATCCTGCATGATAGATGAAAGCAAATCCATAGATGTCATCAAAAGCACGACACCGTAGATGTGATGGCATAGATACATCACTAAAGTAATGGACAGAGTAGGCCACTGAGGGAGTTTAAGAGGAGGAGGATGCAGGAACAAACTAATAATCTTCACGCTTGGTACTTTCCATCATAAACATCATCAAAAATTAAAACTGACATGAGCAGTCAGTGTATGTACTGAATGATGATTGCATAAATGCATTCTAAGCACTGAAGAGCTGAGGGAGGGGAGAGGTGGTGGTATGGAAGGGTTATCTTAAAACCCTGCTTACTAATTTAAATCAACCCCCAGTGCAATCCCACCTGATAGTAAATAAAGCTCTGTTCTTTGTGTGGTTGTTCAAGGAAATGATATGAAGTTCATAGCATATTCTTTCATCAGAATTCTGGACAGTCACCATTATTCACAGCATTTTTTTTTTTGTCATGCTCTGCAAAATTTTGTCTACGTTTATTCTCTTCTCACATCCTGTGGAAGAGATATTCCCAACACCAAAAAGAAGAAAAAGGTACAACAATCTTTCAGTCAATAGGACAGGATTCAAAATGATAACCGATGGTTGCAGAGCTGGGAAGGGGAATCTCCAGCCTGCTACTGAAGAAATATCGATGAAGGGGAGGGGGAGGAGAGCTGCACCATCAGCTAAGTCCATGGTGCATACTCACATGAATCAAAATAAATGTCTTACTTGGGAATGGAGTGATGAAACTGCAGAGACTGTCACATGGAATACTTGCTTCTTGCCATCGACAAACTTCATGGTTGGAAGTCCGACCTGTGAAAAAAAAAAAAAGAGGTGGAATAAAGTGGCGGAAAAAAAGAAGAAGAATGGATTGGGGGAGTTTAACAGCATCTACAGTTTTAATGCACTTGAAGCTACTGGTGCCAACTGTGGAAGAACGTTTTTAACTGTTACATTCAACAAAGCACACAACTAAGTCACTCTTGAAGGGGGGGGATTGACTGTAGGGTAATGATTGCTAGACTAAACATCTCTACATATCCAGTGGAGAGTTGACTTGATGCCAGCTACAACAAAGTCTTCACAGTGATGGAAATGACTGCATCTGCTGGTTGCTTAAGAACTGTACCCTACACTTTGAAACTTGTCCTAATGAGACGAGATGAAAGAACAGCGACCCACCTCTGGAGGTAACATGGAATAATCTTTGACCATGGGATAATCAATGGCCACTGGAAGATGGAACTCTCCGGTCTGGAGGCAGTTGTTCTTCAAGAGCGGTAACCACTGAAAAGAAGAGGAGAAATGAAAAACAAAGTGAAGGTAAAAATAGAAGTGGAATTGATTATAACTTAGGGGTGAGGGAAGAGGCAGCTTTCAAGTTAGTGTACAAAGCAGCATTAAAAGTTAATATCTGTTGAGTTGCAAGAGTTCTCCAATAGAGAAATTTTTCAGTCTCACATTTGTTTATGAGCTTTGAAAACTTCAGAAGAAGACCTCTTCTTGTGATGTAAATCTCCCAGTAGAAGTGTTTGAATTACATGAAAGTTAAGCACTTTTCAGACTTTCATGCCCTGGCCTGCAACATTCGTAGAAGAGAATTGAGGTTTTAATGCTCCTCATTCACAGAGGAGATATTTTGAGACATTAAACACAATACAAGGGAAGGACAAAGCTGGCTGGCTAACTCAACTGACAAAATGCAAAGAAAGGACAGAAACTAAAGGGGAGGATTTGTGGAAGTATCTCGAAACTGTTTTCACACAAATTATCACTGCACAGGACAGTAACTGTCAGTAGAGACGGTGAGGAACAATCAATAAGCAAGCTAATAAATGTTCACTAAGCAACTGCTGAACACCATCTCTAGAAACAGCAGTGCTGTAACTTTACATGAAACTAAAGAGACAATGATAATGGAGGGCAACTGATTGGCTTTTTGTTTCTGAAGATATTTCACATACCATCTGTACGGAATTTATTGCAATCGACTGCATTTCCTCCCTTCAGTTCAGAGCAAAACACTCTCAATACATTCAGTTTTGTTGAATCAATGTTACTTTCATGTATTGAATATTCTAAACCTTCTCACACAAGTTTTTTGTTTAAAATGTAAAAGAGATGAAAGCAATTGTTAGGACTCATGAATGTAACATAAGAGCGATGATTGTTCTAAACATTCCACACTAGCAACTTACTGAGACAGAGAAGCAAGGAGAATACTTAGACAAATTTAAGGAAAACTTCTAAGTGATATGCTACAAAACTGATACAAAAAGAGGTGACAAGAACTAACTCCCTATTGAAACAAAGAAGTATCCTCCGCAGTCCACAGTAATCCTTTACTGAGACATAAAAAAGGGAATCAATATCCCAAGAAAGCTACAGAATATCTCGCTGAGACAAAAGGAAGATGACTATTCAAACATAACTCGTAATTACTTATTACAATAAAAAAGAGATGAATATTCAAGAATACAAAGACACCTCTTCACTGAGAAACAAAGGCATGAATAATCAGTGATCATATGTTTAGTTACTGTATATCCAATTGGAGTCTCTATTGGAGTGTTGTCCTGTTTCTTCTGACAGCTGATGTGATAAAATGTGAATAGCAAGTGATTGGTGTCCTTCAAATCCGCAGGCAGCTTGATCTTGATTTCTTCGTAGAACTCGGGTGACTTGCTGTGGTATGTTACAGACGTGTAAGCATACCTCTTGTACAGAGAGGTACTCGACTTGCTGTAGATGCACTGGACGAAGAATACAATTGCATGAACTAGTAAACGTCACTTCAGACAGAGTTTGTAAAGTCTAAAGCAGTCATTGATGTTTGAATATCTCTCTCTTTCCACCTCTCTCTCTCTCTCTAACAGACAGTATTATTATTTCCCACAAATCACACAACTGTTCTGGTATACTTCCGTAAGCTTGCATCAGAACTTAAACAAAAGAAGAATGCATAATCAAAGACCGTTTGCGGTGAAAAATTAACGACGTATTCTCCAACATTCAAATTATGCGGCACCGAAGCATCCTCAACGCTCTTTGCAGATAAACATTCACAAGGGATCAAGAACATACGCCTAACATCTTCCAAACTTGAAGAGAAGGAGATTGAAAACCACAAAAACATTTTTGTCAAAAGGTACTTTAAACAGGTTTGAGACACAGCTATGATGATACATTTGGTCATGAAAGTATCGACTAGCCTGACACTTGTTTAACACCATTCTTGTAAAGAAGATAACATCTACAAGAATAAACCATAAAAGACATAAGCATATGTTCATCCATCTAGGGTGTGCGAGGAATGTTACCACACTGAGACATTTAGCAAGTGGTCGATTTATTTGTTTCCATGGATATCACCTTGACTTTCCTCACAACTTACCTCGTAATTATTCCCTTCCACCATCATGAATTCTACCTTGACAGCGATGTTCCTGGCTGAACCGGGCCGGTTTGCAAAGTTGAGGCTTCTGGGGTAGACGTACAAGGTGTTCCTGTAAAATAATGACAATAATACAAACTTAGGTCATAAATAATATAATTTATGTTAATATCACTTCTTTCACACAGCAGCAATTGTCTTTCCTTAGCAGTTGAGTTTTCCATGTTCCATTTTATCATTCTGAAAAATTTTCTTAGCTTCTTAAGTCACCATAAAACTGAAATAGGGACCTAAATGCTTCTTGGTGCTCATTTTCTCGCACAGGTATCATGTTACAGCCGGGAGATAACTGCTTTCTGAGACATTAAAAAGATCTATGAAACATTTTTGTAATGTGCACATCTCACTAAGCTCCCAGTTTGCAGCATCACTGCTCATGAGAGTGACTCACAAAACAAGGTTGGAGTGGATTTAACCTCCCCTCCAAACTGACAAAACTGACAGCAGTTAGGTAGATTTAATTTTATTAGCAGTGCAAACATGGCCATAACAGAAGGCTAGTAGAAATAACTAAATGAAACTCAAATCCAATAGATAGATATACCTTCAACACACATTCGTGGGCGACACAAATGTATTTGTACCACTGTCTCCTCTCAGGGGGCAACTCATCTTTCTCTCTGTATTTCAGAGATGAGGTTTCATGGATAATTGCACAGGTGTTGAATTGTTTAGAGAAATAGATGGCATTGCACTTACTATCAAACAAATCAGTGATAGATGATAGGGTTAAGATAGTAGTAGGTTGCGATGTAATACCTGATTCAGTTGTCTGCTTTAATTGTTATATTAAGAAAGAACTGTCTACTTTGAGTTTGCTTTCATTAATTGTTACTGTAATCTTAGATACATGTTATAGTCTTTAAGTGAGCCACAAAATCAATGACAGTAGGCTTACTTGTAATGATAATGTGGCACATAGACAGGCCTGGTGGGAAACTCCTCAATCTCTCGAGTTGGTCTAGTCTTCATATCAGGGTATGGTTTAACCTGGTATAGTTCAGGGGTGAGGCAGTACGGATGCTCCTCGGATACAGGTGAGATGTCCAACTTAAGCTGACCTGTCATGTAAAATTGCATAAATGTCTCACATATTCTGATTGGTTTATGTCACGAGCAACTTCAGATCAAACACAAGGTACTGTGCACGTGAAGTATAAATGCAGGACTTGACAGTACAGTTGCCATGGCAACAGTTCCACTCAAATCAGCATCTGGTTGATGTATCACGGGGTGAATTCCATTCACTCCAGGGTTGATGCGACAGCTACGACTATATTGAAATGAGTTAATGAAAATGCTGAAGGTAATAAACTATTTGAAAACGGAAATCTGAACAACTTGGAAACATTTCTTTCTGTCGAGATAATTTTGCCCTTACATGGTATGGTTTTCAGTTTTTTCAGAACCGAAGTTGGTCTCTTCAAATCTTGTAGGAACTTGTAGAGTGACTCATCTGACAACTTGTCACCTTCCTGTGATCGATAATGAAAGAAAGAACGCATAAGAGTGCTTACAACACATCTGGCTATAAAATTGTAATATATTTATTTTATAATTTCAAAATTTTATTTATTTATATATTTTTAACCTCAATCTCAAACAATTCTTCCTTAAATTCAAGGCCAAACTTTAAAAACTGCACACATAAACAAAAGGCAAATTCACCTGGATGAAAAGATTTGAAACTTTCATGGAGAGAGGATGGAAATTCTCCAGATTTTTCAGTTCCTCCTCTGGCAGGTACAAGCTCCGTCTCTCTGAGCCGTTCCGCTTCATGCTACCGAAGGCGTCTGAGCCTTTCCTTGGGAGTGAGTTGAATATGGAAGGATCACTGCCTGGTAATCTTCTCCTGTCCAAACTGTTGGCTTTTCTCTCTGTGAGAATGTGACAATAAAAGCATACCAACACAGTCACTTTGCAGGTTCATCTGCCAGGGATGAGTAATGAAACAATTTGTAAATTGAGTGGGGGGGCCTACCGTTTGCAACCGGACACATGTTTTGCGACATTTTAGCTTAACACATAAAGCTGCTTTGCTTATCATGGCAACAAGAGTGACAGCACTCTTCATTGTCTAGATGAGTGTGTTAAATGGGTCTGAGCCTGGGGGTTGGAAGTGACGATAGGAATGGGTGGTGGAAGTGGGGCAGGAATGTAAGATTGAGTTGAGAGGAGTAATATGTGGAGGTGGCGAGCGGATGGTGGTTGTTGCGGCAGCTACATATGCTTTCCATTCACTTCTACTAACAATACTTATACCACATAATGACATTTAAAACAACTTTCATTTATCTGATTTCATCACTGATCATCAGTCCTTACATCTCCTTACCTGCTTCTTCTACTCCTCTGTCCATTGTGTTTGCATCATTAATGACACTCAAGAGTTGCACTGCTGTCCAGGCGAAAGGCATCCTGTAGGCCCCAAGCCTATCACAGTAAAATTTGGCATTAGTTTTGGCTTTTTCGATGTGCTGCGAGAGAAACAGTCACAAAAAGGAAAGTTTGAAAACAGCAAACTTCTACACTCTATGGTTCCTGAGATCTGCATAATACTTATCAATACTAAAAATGCTCCGTAGAAAGATGATGCTGTCATTCTCATAATAAAGAAAAAAAGATCAGGAGTGATGTAATCTTTATTCGTGTCCTATCTTTACTACAATTAGAAAGCATGTTTACAAAATTTTTGCTAAATAGAATCCACTGTGGATAATAGAAGAGCCAGTGTAGCAGATATTGCAAGCACAAGGATAATCACCAGCTTACGCCCTTATTACGTCTCACACAATTGTTGCCATGGTAATTTATACAAGCATAAGAGCAGAGATGTTGTGCTGAGACAGGTAAGTGAGGAGTGTGACATAAATTATGGGTGTTATTCTCATGTGACTTGGATAAAATGGAAACAAAAGGGTTGAGAGATTCAAACCGGAGAGAGTCCAACGGGAGCACTTTCATGCACAACTAGTCTTACACTTGTGAAAACCCATTCAAAGTCTCAAGAATAGCAAAAACAAGCATAAACCAGTGAGTAAGATAAGGCTGATAAGCATACAGCACATCTTAGACACAGTCCTTTAAAACATAGTAACAGCTGAGGAAAAAACAGAACCAAAAATCAAACACCAATGAAGACATAGCAAGACACACTATGCAGAGAATAGTTCACACTCTTAGATCTTGATATGGCAGAATGAGACTGCGGTGCTAGTGCGTTACAGTTTGACTTGCAAAAACTTTACCAGAACAGAGAACGATGTAGCTGCAAGTGTAAGTGATGCATTAAAACCTGTAAGTGAGGATTGATTTGAATTTAGGTCATTTAAATTCATTTGGTGACTACTGGCTTTACATGGTTCTTGTTTTCTTGGGCTTTTACTCCATACCGCATGGTACCACACAGTTCAACCTGATTGCTAAACTGTATTAACCAAGTTTTAGTCCCATATTAAAGTGCCCATATAAGAGTCATCACAAACACACAAAAAAAAGAAAAAAATGTTTCACTCACTTTTGCATTATCTCTGTCCCTGAGATACGGCTCTAACGATATGTCACCGGATTGAAGGACTTTTTCTAACTTTATCACCAGGAACACATCACTGGATGGATAAGTCAAGGAGAAGATACCAGAGTGTGCTAGAGTATACAGGTCAGGCTGACCGAGGTGACCTTTCACCATGTTACGAGTCTGTTCTGCATTCAGATCGAAGTAAAAATTCTCTGATATCTGGTGGGGGGAACAAAAAGGAAATTGAGTTCATTTACGAAACCGGATAATATGCTCTGTTGCAATTCTTATCTCCCCATCCTCTCACGGCATTTCTCGTGTTTGTCTTCCACTGACATTTGGACCAATCTCAATGCTCAGCGGATTCCGAAACCTACAACGAGACGTAAATTTATGAAGGAGCTCAAAAACTGAGACTCTCTCCAATTAAACAGTGAGCAGTATGTGTGGACTTCACACTTTGACACAAATTGATACTGACACAGTATAACCCAAACAGTCATGTGAGTGGCAATAATGTTGACCATGAGCACATTCTGTGACATTCAGTTGAAGACTCACAAAGCATCAATCTCTCATAATTCACACAATTAAATGAACATTTAATGTCAGAAACCAAGCATACTTCACGTAAACATAACCATTTATGATAAAGAGACAGCAATAATTGGTTCACCTTTTTCTTTTCCCTGGAATCGTACAAAGCCATACAAGCGAAGACAGGTTCTATATCGACCTCCAATCTGTATTGGCAGAATATAAATAAAAATCACAACAAACCAGAAAATAATGAATGTATCAAAGAAAGTGACATGGAAAACCATGGTCAAATCTTTTCTGCTGCTTTTTTTCTCAAAAAGAATTATTTCATGAGTTCCATGAAAGGTTGCCACACTACTTTTCTTTTGTTTCTTTTTGACAAAGTTGTCACCACAAGTACTGTTTTATTAAATTATTATGGTACAAGAAGATGTATGAATGCATGCAAACCGAAATATGATAAAACGTGATTGGAGTCTTCAGAGAAGTACAATCAGCCTTTAGTATTAAGTCTCACAAATTGCAGAAAACATTCAAACAGTTCGGAAACACCATATGATTTTAAAAAGAACATACGGAAGATTTAATTCAAGGGGCAGCTATCAGACTACAGAATTAGTGTTCCCAGTGTTTATTCATTCATTAAAATATAAAAGTAGTTTGGTTTACTTCATTTTTGCCAACCTTTCTTGATCTCCTTCATCATGATCAATACTAAGACAACTCCTGACATGTTTTTGGACACAAGGATATGTGGCTAAATATGTTACAATTCCATGTTCTGCATTTTCATACTTTCCACTTGTTTTCTATGAATGCTGGAAAAAAAAAATACAGTAAAACCCTGTTTATCTGAAGTCTGGACCAAACGTTGTTCGGATGACAGAAAAATTCGGATGAAGGAGGTTTCATGTTTATCGTTAATTTGCACTTATTAAAAAAGGGAAATTAACCATTGCTATGTTTTCTATGTGTCATTTCTTTCATTTCATAGTAAAATAAAATATTAAATATTATAGTAAAATAAATATTTGTTTAAGATTTGAACTGTTTGGTGTGTTTTGTTTAGACTGAACTTCCAAGGAGGATATTTTTAATATGGCCAATGAATGTTCATTTGAGTTGCACTACTTTGCTTGGAGGTTAGGATAACACATAGCCTTAAGCAGTAGCGATATTCCAAAAAGAAAATATCGATATATCGGCAACAAAATATACATAATATCGATATTATCGATAATTTCGCAGAACAGGTACACACAACGTGCTACTGCACATATGGACCCAAATTGTGGGCTTAACACGTTTTACGATACTTCAAAAAAAGAGCAGTTTGACTGACACAAAGTGTATTGAAACTTATTTTTTTTCTACTTAATTTTCACCCCATTTTCGTATTCTCAAACGTTCCTTTCCCCATGTGAATTGTTTGAGGTGTATGTTTGCCTACTTTAACCCGTTTTTACCCTATCCCGAACGCCTTACCTGAATAGTGTAACTTGTGAACCTACGCTCCGTAACTACTATATATGAAAACAAAAGTAGCAGCTATTATTGTCTTTCAACAGCAGCACCTTGTACATTCGGTAAAAAAAAAACAAAAAAAACTGCTATGCATCGTATGCTCATCATGCTACGCAAGGGGTATTTTGGTGAGATACTAGATATTCTCATACACTGGTGTGTTGTTTTGGAAACCAACTGTCCAATCAGATCGCTCATCGCGAGCTACCAACAGGTGTTGTGGGCGGGGAAAGCTGGGGCAAGAGCCATATATGGATGTGAGCGTGAGCAGGCCGCCGCTTGCCTTCAGTACTGACCACGTATAATCGCATGACTACAGATACTATAGTAGTTTCTCTGTATTATCGCCGTTTATCAAACACGATAAAATATAGACTTTTCTATAATATAGTCTCGCCGATAAATATCGGCGCAGTAAAAATACAGATAAACATAGATACACAGACATCAGAGTAGTTTCTCTGTATTATAGCCGTGTATCAAACACGATAAAATAGAAGCTT
This sequence comes from Stichopus chloronotus, assembly GCA_021234535.1. Taxonomy (NCBI): domain Eukaryota; kingdom Metazoa; phylum Echinodermata; class Holothuroidea; order Aspidochirotida; family Stichopodidae; genus Stichopus; species Stichopus chloronotus. The sequence continues at coordinate 20,226,052 of CM037839.1, read as the reverse complement.
TTCTATAATATAGTCTCGTCGATAAATATCGGCGCGATGAAAATACAGATTTTCTAGTGCAGCGCATCGTGTTGTAAAACGATAAAATATAGACTTTTCTGTAAATATAGTCTGTGGATAAATATTGGGGCAATGAAAATATAGGTTTTGGGGGAGTGAAATGTTTCATTATATGCGGGATTTGTGTGGCTTGTAACTGCGGGTCGCTGTACCACTGGGCGGCGTGTTAAAATGATATACAGACTTTTTCGGTAAATATAGTCTCGCAAATAAATATTGATGTAATGAAAATATAGGTTCTCTGTGAGTGGAATGTGTGCGTCGTTTACATACGGAAAGGGTTTATGTGGCTTTTACTGCAGGTCGGGCGATGTACTGGACAATTAGGGGACGTGCATAAAACGATAAATACAGACTTTTTCTGTAAATATAGTCTCGTAGATAAATATCGGTGCAATGAAAATATAGGTTTTCAGTGAGTAAAATGTGTGTACGTTACATCATGCGGGAAGGGTCTGTGTCGCACAAGGTGAGTTACAGGATCGGAGGCGGGGCTTTTCCAGAGTATATCCAATCAGTACTGTGAACACGCATACCCCAGTCATTCACTACACAACAGCTGTTTTAGACGGCGTGAATCTGGGCAGTTTGACACAGAAATAAATTATCTGGATGTGCTTTGACTGACTTAGCGTGAACTTTGCGGTAAATCTTGAAACAGGGTTTCCATGAATGTAGGAGTAACGATATATAGTTATAGATGTAGCAGTCTATATTATCGATATTTTTCTATATTATAGTGTTTTCTATATATCGATATAGTTCCAAGGTGGATATCTATAATATTCCTGAAAACGGGATATACATATTATCGATAATATCGATATACCGCTACTGCTTACATAGCCTACACACAGAATCCTAACATTGTAAACCCCAAAACAACAGGACACTTTCAACACTTTGTGTGATAAAATAACCACACATAGTTAAAAAATTTACCTCTACAAATGGGATGCACACTGGCCGACAATAAAACAAGAGATTTAGAGTGAGAAGCATACCACTTAACAACATCGACTGTCTAACCACCAGTACCACTACCAGCAAACGTTGTGGACATTGGCACAAGCTACGACAGTACGAATGGGACGACTTGTCTTTTACTGTTTGAAATTGACGCTTCGAAATGGAATGCCAACAGTAGACTTGTAATTAGCATTTCATAAGTTAAACAAGAATTTTAAGCTTCTTAGCTTACTCATTTCCCAAGCTGGTTGAGTGTTAATGGGTTTACCATCTCATCTATAACACTCTGTACATTTTTAAGTCTGATTGACATTCTTCTACACAGTTGTTTATTTAATCGCTGCATTGTTAAGAGTGACAGAACGTACTGTACGTTGGGCAGCTCTGATACTATCAGGGCTGAGTATGTGTAGCCTAGGCTTAGTGCATTTCAGTAGGCTATTCATCCTATTGTGACTCTACATGGACAACCAAGGAGCAAAAGACAAGAAGAATTAGGGTAATTCTATATCAGATATTCACTCTCCAGCTTGATGGTTAAAGATGGTAGTGTAGATAAACATTAAAAGTACTTGTGTTCTATGGCAATAAAAATCAGTGCAGATCAGAAAAGAAAAACAGAGAGAACATGTCAAATATAGGCTGAAATTGACATAGTTTGTTTACGATGCCAGTTTTGCAAAACCAAACGGCCAGTTCAGATAAACAGGGTTTTGGATAAACAGGTTCAGATAAGCAGGGTTTTACTGTTCTTGAAAATGTACAGAAAACCACCCTTTTATGTACTACACAATGACTCTACACAATAAGGTGTAGAGGATTCTTTGGCATTGACCTCTTAAAAAGGATCCTGCAAAACCAGAAAAGACCAAGGCCTTGATAATATACTTCTGCAAGTACGATTATGAGCAACCAGTTCTTTCCTTGCAGTCTTGAAGATGAAATCCTTGAAAACAGCACTCTTCCCATAAAATTAGACTTTCAAAGATCTGTTACCACACGATGACATGTTGCGTCATACTTACTGGAGTTTATCACACTTCACCAACAGTCTGTAGCCAAAATGTTCTCGAGGAATCTGAGGGTAAAATTTCCTCTCTATTGCATCAGCCTAGGAGATGAAAATGGGATATATTTTAAAAAACAAATGGCCACAATTGCACAATTGTTAAAAAACAAAAAAAAAACATTTTGCATTTGCATGAATCCATAGTGATATACTTGCATAGGCTTGCATGATACCTCCACATACACTGGCATGTGGAGAAAATGAGGTAAGGTGGATTCTACTTCCATACGAAGGACAAAAACAGATAGTACTTCATTTAGACACAATATTCTTAAAATGTTTTCAAGGGGGGGGGGCATAATCTTCTGAACATCACTGCATCATTAATGCTTATATCGGTGACCTCCACAGAAGTCAAAAAAGGTTCACAATAAGATTCAGTGCCCTTTCAAATACAAAAAAAAAAGGCACTTCACAATTGTTCAATGATTGTGAGTTATGGAGAGATTTCTTGTCTAAAGTAATTTCCAAAAAATGCTTAATGTTAAGCTTAGATTCTATTCATCAATTGGTAAAAGTGCAACATGCATGCATTTCTGTTGTTTTTGGAGGCGGCTGAAAGGTTGGAGGGAAAGTGATTGTACAATGAACTTACATCTTCTGGGGGAGGGTAGAGACACATTATATTCGGCTGTCTTTTCTGCATCCTGGCGTCTGCGTTCCTGATATCCTGCAGTTCTGTCGCCACCCTCTCCAATAAAGTGAGGAACAGCTCATCAGCTTCGCTGTTGTTCAAGTTAAAGATGCTCGATGCCCAGCTCCCCCTTGGAGTGTTCTCCATGTGGATGGAGGCGCGTTTGTCGTATCCATCATCCGTCTGGAAGGCGAGCGAGGTTTGCATTAAAACAGTATTGATTGGGTATCGGATACATGAGGGAGATGAACAACAAGGAGGAAAAGTAGCAATCGACATGAAGCCTATCAAAGGGTGCTTCTGACAAATTCTTTGGAATGTGTCGGAATAAACAGAAGATGTGAGAATATGCAGAGACAATGTACAGTCAAAGTGAAAAAGTAGAAATTTTTAAGCTGGAGTCTCAGAAAGATTTTTAATCACAGAGAATAAACTTTTCACTCAAGAGGAAAAAAGCAATGTTATGAAATATTGAGAAAAAAGAACCCAAATTATATAAATGGAGAAGAAAAAGATTTTACAATTTCTGGAGAAAATATCAAATTTAGGATCAAATTTCCATCTAAATGTTGGTATTACTCTACGCCAGATGCAACACCAACATTGGGGCCCACCATGTAAGAGAGGGTACCATTTAACAATGATACCAAGAAATCCTGCAGAGGTAGTCTTAATATTATAGGGACTTTGAGTCACTGAGGCTAGGGCATATACCCGACTGTATCAAGGGGAATTAGTAAAATTTGACACAACACAAAATCAGTAACAATAATTTAATCAATTATCTAACTTAAGACACATATTCACATGGAAGACGTAACAAATCTCTACATTAATCTCTTTTTTTTTCAATGCATGTGTTGTGTATTTAATCTTGAAACACCTTCAATGTCTTGACGGTGACTAATGTTCCTGATCAGCCACAGATATACCAAAATTCCACAGTAAATGTACATTGAAAAGTCGAGCTACTAACTGCCGGCTTCATTTGCTTCCCTTTTGGTTTTGTACGTATACAACAATCTCATGAAATTCCCCAAAACTGAGTGACACGGCAAAAAGGACACGTTTTCTGGTCAGAGTATTTGGTGTAAAGATACATCAATATACATGAGATCACTATTTTTAAATGTTAGTGAGTAGGCCGTGTGGCACACACATAAACATTCCTTTAAGATCAGATCACCTGACTTGCATGGTCTTCCATAGCTGCTACATCAACCTCAAATGTCTGCTCTCGGCTGGCCACCAGGTCCTTCTGCTGCTGGCGGATTTTGTCGTACTCATGGTTCTTGACGCAGTCTTCATATTTACGGTTGACGACGGCCCAGTCGCATGTGTACCAATGTAAGCAATCTTTTACGAGGGAGTTGTTTTCAGCACTGTTAACAAAAAAAAAACAGATTGCCAGAAGGCTTTGTTATTCCCTGCCATATGGATACTTCATAGCAAACATGAATAACCCACATGACACATATGAGATCAATTACAATTATTCTACTTAAAACATCACGTTTATATGGTTTTGACCTTTGAAATCTTATGCAATAACATGACTTTTACCTCCTCTTTAAGCAATGGGTGCAAAAATTTATAGAAATCATATGTTCAATGTGGACAATACAACCTTGTAGTTTGACCTATGACAAAAGTGCAGAGGATATTGGAGGATGGAGATGGGGTGGTCTACCACTCCTCCAACCCCTCTTTTCTTCTCCTACAACTTTTCAACTTCCCTTCCTCTACACCTCTACCTCCCCCCCATCTGTTCCCCCTTACCTACATTCTTTTGTCTTTCCTTGTCATTCTCCAGACCCTTTCTCCCTGCTCTTCCATTGTGAAACCGCGATTTTGTCCCATTTGTACTTTTTGAGATGATCTCTACAAGTATTGTTCACAGTCATTGAGGGAAATTCATCCCCCATTAAAATGTGCAACCATACTGGAAGACGCACAGCATGTCTTCTGAAGAGTGTACATAAAACCTTTGAGAATTTTCTTATTTCCATGTACGATCTTCAACAAACTGTATTTCGAAAACCTGAATTGACACTTTTACAATACGTATCCTATTTTTCTTTACTTTTGTCTGTTTCTCACCCTGGTGTGTGTAACACCTGGTTATAATACACTGGGGTTATACACATATTGCTGCATACTTAACAATGCCTTGATAACAGAGTCACTCAAAACTCATCAGAAAGTCCTGACCTCACAGACAGTTTTACATCACATAATCTGGGCTGTGCAACTTTATGTGTCTCAAGAGATAATGCTCATTCTTTAGAAAAGAGTAACAAAGTAATTCAGCACCATTTGTTTTTCCTAAAACATCTTAAAGTCTTCCTATAGAATCTGAAGCAATTCAAATTCTGATCCTATTTTTCTATTTTTTTCAAGCGGTATTGGTTTTATGCAGTCATTGCTCTAATAACCTTAACGTACCTTGAGAATTGTCCACAGTTTACAGTATACTGTACTATGTTGACTTCAGTGAACCCATTTTTATTGTCATGAAAATGAAAGTTTCTAGGAAGCCTACTGTAGGGTGAACCATAATGACTTCCAAACTAACATTACCATGCATGTACAATGATGTTACCTCTGGCATCGTTTAATAGAAACAACCAACAGCATTTTGAAAATTAAACAGGAATCCTATTAAATGGAGATTAAAGTAATTAAGATAGTCATATCAATGCAAGCAAGTGCTTTAAAAACCTCCACTAAACTAACAGTTGGTAGATCACAATAACTAACATATGTTAACTTGATATATTGATTGAAGGAAAAAATGTTGCAAACTTTATTACAATTGGCCTGATTCTCTTGTTCGAACCAATGTACTGAAACAATGACAGTATTTGGCATTTACCATTAACTGATTAACTTACACTGGCAATGGGTGCTCAATGTCCCTCCTCCTCTATATTTTTTTTTCACCCACCTCTCCATGCAATCTTCAACCCACCTCCCCCCCTCCCCTTCTCTGATGCTTAAAGAAGAGTGGGTGTAACAGAGTAAAGTCATACTCTTAATACAGTAATTAAGGAACTACGTAACTCATGAAGTGTCACTGTCTGAAAAATGGAGGACTAAATGTATGTTTAGGCAACCCCAATAATTGCCACGTGCTCCGAGAATAAATGAAAAAAAAGAATGAAATGCATAATTCATTAGGACTCTTGAATCAGTTCAACCCATCTCATACCATTTTTCACAGAATGGTTTTCTCGTTCAATGAAGAAACGGCCATAGAGCCGCGGACTGAGATCCCCATTTCAAGGCTTGGTAAATTGCACAGTTTAGAACACCTGGGAAATCTACTGTTTCTGGCCATCTGGAGGACTTGTAGAGCCAAAAATGTTCTTGTGTGCTCTGTGCTAACAGATGAGGGTGCTCTCCTAAGATAGCACACCCCCCCCAAATACTTTTTCATTCCAAGTAGCCTGCGATGCATCTATGTGCTCATTCACAAAAACGAATGGTACCATGTTACAGCGCGTAGTCAAGGTTATTTTTGTTGTAAAGTATCATAGAATAAAACAAACTTTAATGGAACTTAATGACTGGCTTACTCCTGCTCTGGATGTGGCACTTTCACCGTTCTGGATTCTCTGTTGACTGCTACCACACTGACGTCATCCTCTGGGAACTCCAAGAGATCCCTCAGAGGGTCTGTGTCTGCTTGATATTGGTTTTTGATGATGTAATCCTCATACGGCAGAGGGTCTACCACATCCGATAATGGTACCTTGTGAAAGGAAGCAACATTTGGGATTGGTCAGTCACTGAGAGGAATAAAGTTTTCCTTTTTAACAATCTCAGATTTTACCAGAACACACTACAAAGATCATATCCCATATTTTCTCACAGTGTGGATGTCTTGGGAGATATCTGGGCCAAATTATGCTGGAATCAACGGACATAATGACATAGTAACTATATGCAACTACTATTCACATATGTGGTTTGTATGTCTGTAAGCATGCATAGTACACTGTAGACAGACATGGTGCATCAATAATTGAAAAACAGTGATTGATTCCCATGATCCTGTCCAAGTTCTCCAGAACCTGGTAGATAGTCTCCATGTTGATATCAAATTACACCAAAGAATGGACTAATCTTTCAACAAATAAAAAAAAAAAAAAAAACACTGATCCATTTTCTTACCTTGCACAGGGTACATATCTTTTTAAAACTACATATTCTCACCTCAATAAACTGTATCAGTGTGAGCCCTCCATCCTCCCTCCACTCCATACCCTTGAATCATTGCAGTCCTCTCACAACAATGCAAATACATACATTGTAACTCAGGCCCACAGCTTGTTTTTAGCTTTTTCCATTTTTATATTTTACTTCCAGACACTGGGCAAAGTGAGCCCTTTTTCTAAACTTCCACTAAATACACACTTTCAAAGTCCAGCAGAAATAGGCAGCAAACACATTTATGACGATGGTGAAAGACCTAGATGATGAGCCACAGCATACTAATAGTGAATTCGCTACCTGAAGCAAACGAAAAATTGTTAAAAATCCATCACCTTCCTCAGACCGTTGCAAGTTGAATAAAATGGAGTTTGCAAAAGAAACATACCAGATGTATTTTTTCAAAGCCACCTCTCGGTTTCATCCATCAGGAGCAGACTGTCAAACCTTTATTGCATGTCATAAATTTATGAAAAGGACATTGCCCCACAAATGAAAGCTACCTTTTGAGTTCTTTTCATAAACAGCAAACCTACAGCACTTTCATGGTTCCTGCAACAAAGTATTTTCCAAACCACCGAGTTACATTGCTGCAGCAGATGCCTCGCACCCATTCAGTTAAGAAGCGCCGCAGAGTATTACACAGTGTCAACTAAGGTGTGAAACATGTTCTTGGTACAAGGACCAATGTTTAAAACGAGGCCCTAGTTTACCTCCCATTCCTTCCAATGTTTCAAATGAGGCACTGGTTTAAGGTACCTCCAATTCCTTCCAATGTCCTATAGGACTCAATGCTACCATGCATGAAGAATTATCTGGTACTTTTAATACTGTACAGCGCCTTCATGCTGCTAACGTAATACTGATATCAAACTTCTGTTTCAAACTTCTGTTTCAAATCCCCTAACACTTAAGGTAGGTACTGATTTTGGTACAAATTTATAAACATCAACACTTTTCAAGACATTAACAAATATCCTGGCTGTTGTTTAAAACATACAGGTTAAAAAAATATGTCAATCATTTACTAGCAAAAATACACCAGGATGCAAGAATGCATTGTGATTTTGATGGTGTAATTTCAAATGTAATGTGCAGCACTGTCTAGCCTATTTTAATCAATGTGAAGCAAAAGCAGTGTCTGGGTTATGACAAACATTACAGTTATAAAACAACAGTTGTAAAATTTGTCCATGCTTCCATCTTGCAGAACAGTTCCCACAATTACCACACACTAGCCCCAAAATGACCTTTGCCCTCCATAGAAAAGGCATGTTTAATTTAATTGTGGCTAATAATCACAAAGTCAGTTCAATGTTTCCTTCTTGACCTCAAATGGCCTTTGACCTCCACCAAAATAAAATGGTTCTTGCACTCATAGTGTGACAACCCACATATCAAATATAATGTCAAGTCAGCTTTGCTCCTTCAGATATTGTGTCTACAAGCAGGCATCACATATGCAAGTATACATACAGAAAGCACACACATGTATGACAATGTGACTGGCAAAGGTTACAAAATCATCAAAAAAAATATGATCAGACGTATAAGTGACTGATTAATTTCTCAGAAAACCATCTAGCACTTCATGTTTTTCAAGACAAGCACCACAAATGGAACAGGATTAATAAAAAATTCAGGAAACTGCATGCACACCTCTTACATTGGAAGATAGAAGCAAGAGAGCATGCAAACTGAAGCATAGCCTATAAACAGAGGAGATCAGTCAGATACAGTGATAACATACCAAATTTATAAAACTTGGTGAATGGGTAGAGTGCAACAGTTGTTAAAGACAGGTAAGGGATGAAGGTGAAGTAAATGTCATACCCATTCCACAGAAGATTGCTGTAGTTTAGATTACAGTAGTTTTCTTAGTTTCCTTGAGATAATCTGCATCACAGGTTCCACGTATCGGGGAATGAACCACCAATAAAATTACCTAAAGTTGACGTAAAATTTATTGACTTTACTTCTACAATAATCGAAGAATTGCAAAGTAATAACCTTTGAGGTCATTCCTGCTCTACACTATTACAGCATAGTAGAACTTTGCTTTATCATACCCATATACCTGTTTAGTCACCTCTTTTCACCAGGTTATAAAATTATGAGGGTGTTACGGTAGATGGGATCCCTTACAATTTAGCCCCCCTGACAATTCCCACCCAATGATTTTCTCCTACCCCAGACAATTTTCAATGGATCACTCCCACCAGGACAACTTCCCCAGACATTCCCCAACTGGACAATGCCAAACTCGGACAATTTCCTCACGGACAAATCCCACTCACTCTAAACTTAACCCTAACCTCCCTGAAGGAATTCGTCAGGGAGGGGAAGAGGGAGTTGTCTGAGTGGGAATTCTGCAGGTTGGAAATTGCCTAGGAGGGAATTGTCTGGCAGAGGTTGTCCCAGGGGTAATTATCCAGCAGACAATTGTCTCAGTGGGAATTGTCCAGGGGGAAATTATTCGGTCGCGGTTGGATATGGTTGCCAAAACTTTCGCACAACTAGTACACATCATAAGCAATCATGCATCCTGCAGTACAAAGATTAGATTTGTCTTCCTTTCATCCTCTCGAATATTATCAGTGAGAAATGTTTGCAAATTATGAGTCTGCCAAACATTCCCACATGAGGTACTGCGGTCCTCTGACAAAGCATAAACACTCATTCAGCTATGACTGCTCCTGATATTTTTTCATGAAGTCAGAGTTCAACAAAATTTGTGGAACTTACACTGACACATTTCGAATCAACTGTACAGCAGTCACGTAACAGTCTACAGTGGATTGGCCTAAACTGAGACCAAACATGCCAAGTATCAACTATGTACAGTTATACCCGACGACCATCTTCCCATCTTCTCCCCTCCGCGCAGTATTTAAAATGACTTGCTAGTACAGTGCTATTCAGTACAGTATATGTAGTACAATAGGACAAGCTGAGAGTACTTTTTATTGGTGCTTCCTGTTCATAGGCTGTTTCACTATAACACAAAACGTATACACAATACGGCATGTAGGGCTAGAGCAGCCCCTATGTGTACTGTACACCACACATATTAAAATGTGAAAATGCCAACTTGAAATACAGAAATCACATTGGCAAGCAACATGGTATAGCAAACTAGAAACATGGACTTAGGGAAAATGCTTGAGTAGACATTCATATCCACCATGTTTATTTTCTGGAGATATTTACATCTCCAGAGTCAGGGCTTGGCCAAAATGTGGTCAGAAATTGCACTGAACATACTGATATGACATGCTCAAATTTGCACTGACATGCTACATTATGTAAACTGGATAATTACTGTACTGCATTCATAGAGATGTATAACCCTTTAAGTGACACAAGTACAATGAGTTGATTCAAATACAAACCAAACTTCATTCGATCACAGATTCTGATACAAAATCCAAGTGCTTGGGGTTTGTAAGTTTTCATATTCCAAGTATACTATCCTGAGACTTAATTTTTCAGACAGAGATATGCTAAAATCTCAGAGTTTCTCGGGGCTTTCACCCCTGGATTCACACTGGGGCTTGTCCACTGAACCCATCAGGTCCTACTATAAGTTCTCATCTTGTCAACTTTGAGGAGAGGAATAGCCAAAATAATTAAAACCAATTGGAACATTTGCCTTTAATGATGCAATTTGAACAAAAATATAGCTATCCTGAGATTTCATTTTTCACCCAGTGATATGCCAAAACCTCAGAGCTTCCAGGCATTTTGCCAAATGAACTCACACAGGGGCTTTGTCCTTGGACTGGTCAGGGGCCCCATGACAGGCCCCTGGAGTCCACTCAGTACGATCACAAATGTTTGCCCCCCACCACTTTCTTTTGCCTCCATTTGTCCTCCCCCGATTTAAAACCCTGGTGCCCCCACTGTTGACATCTGTCTAACAGAATTGCAGTTTTGTGATGCATGGGAGACAAGGCAGAATTACAAGACTACCAATTTCTGTAGTTACAAGGGCAGATCTTTTTCCACTGCTTGGTTAAAAGAGGGAAATCTCACATCAATCCTTGCCAATCATTGCAGGACTGTGGGATTAGTGGTTGATATTTATCATGCATATCCTTCGTACTTGAACTCTTTAAACAGATAACCACCTGGCACTGTTGGCAAGATGTTATAGGGATTTAGGCAGCTTTTTGTTAAATGCATGGTTGGGCCCTGGTTGGACTTCTGAATATAGTTGTGAAAGGACTTTATAAAACTCAGAGGGGTTTGCAGCCAATCGTGATTTATTATCAAGTTAACCTGTTACTAAATGCTCATTACAAAAGGTAGCAACAGTCAACCTGCAAATGTGCAGAAAATGTCGACGTGAGGCTTTTCTGAAGGCATCGATTTCTCATACCAACCAAAAGCAAGCAGACCTTAGTGGGGGCATCCTTTCATGGCAAAGTAACAGTCAAACGGGTATTTCTAGGTTCTAGTGGCAATCAATACAGTATGTCACAAATTTCACGTTGTATACATTTTAACCAATGTACAACACATACAATACATATACATATCAAACTAATTATCATTTTAAATGATTCACAAGACGTACAGGAAGAACACTGATGAAAAAATTATGAGACACAAACACACTGCTTAATCTGGGACACACTCATTGTCTGGAAAATTGCTGTTTTCCTGTACCTTTTTTAAACAAGTTGTCGGAGGGAAAATCACAACTTAACATTTTTACTCTTTTATTTAGTTTTAAATGGGAACCAATTCTTTTCTATCATACAGTATCTACAAAACCCTATCCGAAATGGTGAAATATCCAAGAAAAGACGTTTCTCTTGGCCATGCAAGCAAAATACCATACACAATCATGCTACACATACCAGGTATATGTAGATTCCAATCAGACATTTTACAAATGACAAACAGCAGTAGAGATACAGGAAGAGTTGCAAGCACATAAGCAAAGCTGAAAATGGACACTGTCTGCACGGGGGAAGTACAATACAGATACGGCCCAGTCCGATGCGATGTGTGGAAAGCAACATAAATGGAATAAAAGCAAAATAATAATGAGCTGCACTTACTATGAAGTCATCTGGTATCAAAGTACTCGAAGAATCCACTATGGACTGCATGCAATAAGATACATACACACATAGCACATTGTCTCAGAGCATTAGTAAACAGTTGGTTAACAATCATACACAGTATGTGAATAATTACCGTAAGTAAAATGGTGGGCACACTTCATTCAAAAAGGAGTTTTGTGGTCAAAATTCTTCATTGTTCAGGGTTGTCTAGGAAGCTGGATACACTTCATTTGAAACTATGAGCACATCTGAACTATATGTTGGCCTATAGCACTTATTTTAAATTTCCAAGTATAATTGAGTGCAGATTACATGTCCATCGTAAAGCACAATACATCTGTACGATGCTAATGTTTGAGAAACTCTGAAATTCTGAAACTTCAGAATGATGACGTGGGCACTTTTTTCACATTTTACTAACTTATTCCCATCCCTTTGGTGATCCCAAGGCTGACAAAGGCTAGCCATTGGAAAGTTTGCAATATCAGCAATTTGTAATTTATTGTTGAGTCACAAGTTTGAAGTGCATGAAGTGCAATATGACATCATGGTAACAACACCAGTTACTACATGGTTCCAAAACTAGACACTACATGAATATCCAACAGCAAATTGTTTGCAGCTTTTCAAAACAAACAGACGCAGAATTGCAGAAAGCTGTCAGAATTCCTTTGGACAAAATTTGATATACTTTTCATGTTACCATAAAAAACAATTTTAACATAGGAAATTTTGTAATAAATCAGCAGGATGTGATTTACTATATCTTCTATGGTAGGGTTGTTAGTTCATGGTTTAGACTGCTGGAATTATGAACAAAGTAACACAGGTTCTAAAGTGTTATTACTTTGTCTTGTTAATAAAATCTGTGTTAGAGACAAACAGAAATGGGATGATAATACAAATTTTGAGGACAAAAATATCAACATAAATGCATAATTTACTAAAAGGTAAAACGTTCCATTTTATATACTTGATATTTAAGTTATAATTAGCAAAGTAATTACTATCTTGCACAACTGCAATAACAGTAGAACAATATATGTAAACCAGAAACATAAAAAAGGATATCAAGTACAAGTACAGTATGGTATGTACTGTATACCAGTTTTGAAAGCATGATGTTAAAGAAAATAAACACAACGTATCTGAACATGTCCACCTTTGAAAATCTAAAAACCGCCAATACCAAAATAAGCAGTGAATGTGTAGTTCAGTGGTGATACAATACAATTAACACAAAATTTGTGTTTAATAGGTCTGTTGACTAACAACAACCCCAAGTGCATCAAGGTTTCATCTAGTTGTAGTAAAAGGAAATTTGCTTGGATATAAACAGAAGTTATTTTATGCATTTTGCTTGTTTTCATCAAAATCATTTTTATGCCAGAGCATTTCATCCTCAAATTTACTTAAGTTTTTTCTTTTACACATATCAGCATGTCCTTCCTCACAATTATTTCAGATAATATAAGCTTACAAATGCTCTTGGAAATGAAAAGAAGAAACTCACTGAGCCAGGTTTGGATGAAAAACTTCCATACTTGGAGCCATCTCTCAATGAAATGTTTGAAGAGACCTGGCGACGAATGTCCGCAGCTTGTTGTGTCCTACGTTGATCGAAGGGATTCAAAGAGAAATACTTGTGATTTTCGGCTAACAAAGTTAACAAATGCAACATTTTCCCCCATCATGTTGATATTTGGATTAAAAGAACAAAAAGAACATAAACCAAATGCTGTTCAAGTAATTTAAGCAACTTTCAGAAACTGCATGGATGGTACTAGATAAAGCTTTTCAGCAGAGTTACCAATCTGATTGCTATAGTGCACTGTGAAAATGATAAGTAGGTAAAACTAGTGACTTCAAATGTAGAGTGGACATATTGGAGAACATCCAGTATAGCCTCTTTTGAGAATCTGTCATTAGATGTATTTTTTTCTCCAGCAAAAGAACAGGTACTCAATTCAACTACAAATGAAAGCTTCACTGTCTCAACCACCTCACCACATCCTTGTATCCTTGTCAAATAAACTCATCTTCAGGAGCTAAAAGCATCCAGGATCTGCACAATTCTTTTTGTGTCTCCGTGAATGTGGAATTACTAATGATAAGATAGTATCAACAAACGAAATGTATCATTAGCCTAATTTACAGGGTTAAGTGTTTTTCTAAGATTACACTCTCATGCAGAGCAAGACTAGGTACACAGTTTCAAGAATAAGTCCTACCAAGTCGAGTTAAAGCAAATATAAAGACAAGAATTACAAGACAATGTCTTAGAAGTTGGAAAATAAATCTAATTCACCCGTCTCCCATCTTCAAAGCTTGTCCTATTGCTGAGATATAAAATGCCGAAAGATATTTGTCCAGTTTAAAATGGTGGATTGCACAATAATTTGTAATGTCATTCTTGCACAACTTGCATATGATTTTGTTTCCCACTGTAATCAAGACGTCTATTTAACTTAAAAAAGATCATGTTTTCCCTCCACAGTATGTTGTTTTGGAGACAGGTCTTGTACAGCCAACTCACCCAATAACATCAGATCTCTTTACAATGTGTGCTGGCTTTCCACAAAATTTGAGTAGTGGAAGAATAACATCTCAAATTATTCTGCGATTTCAACCGAATTTAAAGAGTGATTAAGCTGCAACAGTTTATAACTCAGCTCAGGAATGCTGTAACAAGATGGAAATTAGGCTTCCAGAATTAATTATGAAATCTTTGTGATGTATATTTCTTCAATGTTTGACTTTGGGTACACCTTAATGTTAAAGTCAACCTTCATTCTCCCTGTAAAACACTTTGTTGAATTCACAAATCAAGAGACCAGATGGCAATTGTTCATCCTCCGTTTTGAGTTGAACATCATTTATTTCTGTTTGATTTTCTGTGTCTGATTATGCAATTATCTGAGTTCAAGTGTAGAAAAGTGTTAGCACTACAACTATGTCGGGCATGAAACATCACACTGTTTGACATCATCACCAAAAACTACCATCCAAAACCCTTTCACTTTACAAGACTTCATTGGTTTTCAATTGTAACAATTTTGACAGAAACTTGAACAACAGATCCTCCCTTGGCCCTACAAGAATCAGTTGAGATTTCCATTCTGAATGATCCTCACTTTACCCTAAATTCTTAATGGATGAATCTGGTGACCTCACACCTGGTATGCTAAAAATCAGTTGAGAAGATCTGCAAGGGACATCTACAGGTGTCAAAATCATTTCAAGGAGTCTTATTTTAATTAGGTAAAATCAGTTCATCACAATGATTAAATTTACTTAAAATGAACTTTTCTTTCCTTGAATAATGAAATGCATAAATTTTGAAAATCTGAGTAAAATCTGTGATTTTTCTAGAAAAAAAAAAATCATGTGATTCAAATCGCAATTTGAATCAGTGATTTTAATTGATGTTATTTTATGCAAACAACCTTAAATACAAAATTAAGCCAAATTATTATTTGCTCAAACCTTCAAAAGAACAGGAATGCCGTTCGACCTGAACCTTTTGGGAAACACTGTGGCCAGCCAGGCAGTAGTGGCCACTTGTAACTTGTAATCATGTCATTGTCAGATCTTCACCCTAGTCTAAGGCTTACCATTAGGCTGGCCAAAGTTGTGTTTGATGTGCAAATTGCAAGGTAGTTAACAACCTAGGCCATCACATTGACTTACACAGTTGCAGCCTCATCTTTACGTTAGTGTAGTCTGCAATTAGCTAAGTAAGTTGTGACTTGTGGTCTAACGTAGCGTACTGTGTACACTACAACCAGTAGCCTATAAACTTAGGCCTACATTAGTAAGTTACGCCTTACCGCGGAATTCCGGTGAACTGGAAGTAGGCCTACACTAGGAGTAATTAACAACAGACCTTCTATAAGTATGAAACTTAAACTGTCCTTCTCTTACTTATTCAACTTTTGGGCAAACGCCCTTTGACCAGACATGCCGAGGGTTGTTCGTCATTCACTGCGTTGTTTTTTGGAAATTTCATTCAGTCTTCCTCTACTGTAGGAGAGATCTTCATTCCATTTTTACTGTTAGTTTGTAGTGTTATCGGCTTTCAATGATGTCATTGGGTGTACATCACTATATAAAAACCCAACGACTTTTGTACCACAGGGAATTCACGTAATATTGACCTGTATTGCAAAGGTCTGATGGAGATCGGAAATATTTGCAACCCAGTTCAGCTGAAGAGTTCATATTGTATATTTACTTCAAGTATGAAATATCATTCAAATATATGCTCCTTATGTCGTCAGTTGTAATGAAACACAAATTGCCTCTAAGTACACACATAATTCACAAATAGTTAATAGACGATGGCGGCATCATCCAATTTAAAAATACTATTTTAGAAAATGTTAGCTGGAACTCACAACGCCAGAGAGACTGGGGAGTGCCATTTCCTGCAATCTGAGAGGCATTTTTATCAAAAAATTTTATCTGTACGCTACGCGCCAACCGATGTGGCGCTCTGCTTAGATAGTGTCATTACTGCTCGTCCACCCCGCTTCGACCTGTTGACCCCCTCAGCCCAGCCCCCCCCCCCCGATGAAAAAGTCTGGCTACGCCACTGTTCTTATCCCATTAAATATCATGCAACAACTTGCGGGTCTTATCAACATAGTGCCACCAACATAGGTATTCAGAACATCATTTTGATTACTGTTATAGGCGGCGCTCGATAGAGTCGACATATATTTTGGAAACAGAACAATTAAGTGCACAATAAGGTCACTCAGATCGTGCTAGACTTAAGTAGTGCTTACGGTAGTTCTCATATATCTCTGCTTTTGTGGGTTCTTGCTAGCTGCCCGATCTGTTTTACAGGGGACTAGGTACCTCCAAAATTCTCTAGTTCACTACCTCCCCCCCCCCCCTCCCTCCCATGATTTGCACAAAATAACCCGACTTCATTCAACTTTATTTTTGCTTTATTTTCAAACACAAGATTTCAAAATAAAAATTGCCTAATTGCCTCAAACGAAGCCCGAAAAGTGCCATTTTCTGCAGTCTCGGAGACTCATTGGCCAAACGTTCTTGGTACAACATGCTCTACCATTAACAACAATAAAATTATAAAAATGAATGAACTGGCCTATACCGGATATTGATACTTATAAATAAATAAATAAATAAATAAATAAATAAATAAATAAATAAATAAATAAATAAATAAATAAATAAATAAATAAATAGAAATATGGACCAATGATTTTTTGTGAGATTCATTGATCCACCCTGACTACTCATTAAGTTTCTCTTCTTCATGTTCCAGCCGCATCAACAACAAAAAAAAAACAAAACAAACATACACACACAAACATATGAAATTTCAGCTATGCCCCCCTCTCCCCGACCCCCCCCCCCCCGCCACTATAATCCGTAAAAACTACAGTATTGTTTTCACGTCTGTAAAATTTTGGTTGTTAAGTCAGTTTTCACCTACACACTTACATGATGCATATTATCTTGTGAAGATGACGCTATAGGAAGAAATGCGAAATCTTTCTCTTGCAACTATAGCTGTTAGGCCTAGTTTCTTCCAATTTAAGTTGCCACTTTTGCACGATGTCTCGATCAGCTCTCAATGGGCATTAAAGCATGTGCAGTAAAATCTCAACCTGCATGAAGAGCCTTTTCTTTGATTTTTGTATGTTCTTTTAATACATAGATACTTTTCGTGTCTATAAGACTAAACCAGAGTCAATTCCTGTCTTATGAAGCTCTGTGCAATCAGTAACATTATTAGAAGGAACAGTGTAAGACGTAATTTGATCTATCCACGTAGTTCTAGTTTATGAAAGCGAGCAAGGATTGGAAGATTTACCCCGAGTCTTCGGCCTTATAAATTAGACGATTCAAGATTTCAACAAAGTTTGCTCCATGGCTTCCCTGCCTCTACGTTATTCCTCTCACAGCCACCCCCCCCCCCCCTTTCCAAAAGCGTATAGGTGAACGCTTTTGTTCTGGAAACAAAGTAAACTTTGCCCGAAAAATTTAAATGCCTAATGTCCATCTCTTCTTTGATAAAGTATATGGAGTTTTGATAGTTATAATTGTCCCAGTGGATTTAGGATATTCTTATACAGTCACGTTTGATAGAGTTTTGAGGATGACCTCTCATTTCCCTTATTTTAGGGGTGAAAAGTTAGCTGGTGGTCCCCGGATCAAATCCCGGTGGAACTTGGAAAATTTCTGGGGATTCAGATTTGACTTGTTCAGTAAGGCCGTTTTACAGTGGTGCTGAGGTGGGTTATTTGGGTTCCTGTTTTCCGATTTAGGTCTCTCCCGCTTCAGGTTGCTTGGTACAGCTGATGGACTGCTGAGCTGGGCAAGTTCTCCACCCCTCCCAGCCCTTGGGAAAGTGACTAAAGACTGGGGGCCACACTCTCGTCCGTCGGATAGGGAAGTTAAATGGCGGTCCCTGGAGCAGGTATTGGTTTGCATTGGCGCTTTGCATTCGCGGTTGTCTGATATCCTCAAATTCAAACCTCCCAAAATTAAACAGTATAGTTAGCATTTTTATTTAGCTTATCTGAACAGAAATAAAAGAAAATCACAAATAGTAGATTTTGTTAAAGGGAATGTATGCGCCAATTGTACATTTTAGAAGAAACTGAATGCTGATGCAGAATGAAAACGGTGGTATGTAGGGTAATCGTCCATCGGCGATATAATTTAAAATTACAATAAGAATTGAGCTACCTTTAATACATCGATGCGATGATACAAATGAAATACGAAGATATATAGTTCACAGAAACTGAGAAGTTCACTTTATCTAAAGATAAGTAGGATCTATTTTACGTTGATTTTTAAGAAACCAGCCATCACCACCAGTCATCACTTCTTGTTTGCTTCCCTGGAATGGGAACGAGGGTATATGATATAAATTAAAGACGTGTGTGAAAATGTGTAAATAATTAAAACATTAGGCCTATATTTTTACCCACAAACATTTACTACATTTTATTCGAGGTTTTACCCAGAGTGTAACCTTACCAGTCATAACTAATAAGCCAGGTTAAAATGTCGAAGTATGCCGAGTTCAACGGACCAAGTGACGTAATAAGTTCACAGAGATATGAATATTCATTAATTTCTCCGATGATGCTTACACGAACTTTAATAGCGAATTTATTTACACATTATTATTGAACGTATACGGAAAACAGTCAGATCTTAGGTCGATAGTATGATAAATGAGCATCGAATGTTGTAATAACTTGGTTATACATAGATTCAGCGCTCACTAGGAACTTTTCTGGTAGGTTACTTCGTAGGGTATGATGTGACCAAAGGATAGGTAGGAAACAATAAGCAAAGTTAGTTTCCTGCCATGGTACCTGAATATTTTATTCCAGATCGTAGATGAATGTTTCATAGACCAAGTTACCTTTTTATTGGCTACATATTACACTATTGACCAGAAATTTTGACCTCACGCTGATATTAACAAGTCATATGTTTACCAAAAACTATTTTTTTTTCCCCTTCTATTTCATGGCTTCCGTTGTTGCCAGATACACATTAATAGGTTGACAAGTATTAGCACAATGTATGTGTTCTTCCCTTCATGATACAGAAAAAGAGTGCAAGGTTGTTGTGACTTATGACACAAAATGTATTTCTTATCACTGAAATATCATCGATCATAAAATCCTTGACGAACAATTTCACGGCACCATGTTTGCCGGTTTGACTGTCACATTAACTGCTGACTATTTGGTGATAGAAAATAAGACTTTACATTTCATGCACGTAATACTGAATTATACTTGAATCTTATAATTGCTAGCATAGGATATCTTTCTCGTGATATGAATGACCTTTAAACATAGAAATTAAAAGAGGCATGGGAGTCGATTTGAACTGGAAGTGTGTGGGGTCATCTGACCTAAGTATTATTTTTTTTCATAGAGGTAATATAACCACACTTCATGAGGACCCCTAACTTGTCTCGTGCAAAGGGTTGTAGTGAGGGATGAGGCAAGGAGAAATCCTTCATCTAAATGGAATGCCACTATCAGTTGGCTCGCAGAATCACCAAAATGTTTTCTAAGCTGCATGGACCCAGCCTTGAAGTAAGAATTATCGTGTCTACAATTTCTCAATAAATAAGAACAAAAAAATAAATGTAAGAAGAATGGGAATACATGTCAGGTGGACTGATATGATACAAGAATCATAATAAATTGAATCCTCTTTTATTTATTCTTGGAGAACTTTGCAAATATTGGGACCCTCTCTACAGTTCAATGGCCACTGAGAATGCAGATAAGAGATTTGGACAAAAATGCCAGATTGCGGCAAATTTCACTTTCGAGTCTCTCTGACATTGTTAATTTAGTTAAGTTTTTATTTCATTTTAAAACGCAGGTTCAGAAATTTACTCTTTCACTAAGAATTCTTTAGCTCTTTGTTTTCTTTTAGTTCAGGTCACCCAAATTGGGGGGGGGGGGGACATATATGTGTTAGCGTCCCCTCCACTCCAAAAGTTCTCCATGTCCCTGCCACCCCCAAGTCGATGCCCATTATGATAGCTTTTGCATGAAAGTTGTCTGTCAGTGTGCGAGAAGAAACATTTGTATATGTTCTCTTATGAGAAAGAAGAAGGAAGTTTAATAAACACAAGTAAATGTTTTCTGCCAAGACTACAAGTTAATCCCGGTAAAAGGTCACTGTCATTAACGTTTGTGTGTCCATGCAGTTGGACAGGGTAAATGAATAGCTATAACATTACATAGTCTTTACATTTATTTCAATGTGTTGACTTGCTCAGGCATCTTATGATTTCATGTGCATATGATTTATGTCAATTCTTATTGTCAACTCAGGGAGATGGAAGCCCTGGTTAATCTACTTGTCAAGACAGCTGTTACTTCAATTCAATACAAAAATTTAATATGACTCTCGTTGTCAACATGTGTAAATTTAAAGGCCTACTAATGCACAGTTCTTGAGCCGGCTCCAAAATCAAAGTTGAATTAACGAGAGGAAAGCCCATGTACAATGGTATAATTAACACACACTGACTGCACTATAGGCCTATGGCATCAAAGACACAAATGGTGTTAACGTTAAAGCAAGGAGATTTTACAAGGAAAACCTCCTTCGTTAAAGGGCGATTGCCATAAATGCACACACATAACTCTTGAGTACTGAGTGCTTGAAACTGCATGACAAAATTACACTCTACGAGGGAAAAGTTTGCTTGTGAACATTACTGTATATGAGCACCAAAAGGGGCTCATTGAGATGGTACACAAACTTCATTCATACTTTGTCACACCGTGCTTAGTATTACTCGTATGTAGAAGACAAATTGTCAAACTAAGAGATTCTCCGAAGATCTGACGCACAACTGGAGCAGCAATGATAGGGTGATTAGCGATCAAAATCACTTTTATTACAAATCTGTGACCAGACAATCATTTTTACCATACTGCAGTTGTTTGACTCACTTCCCGGTCTGCCATCAGATTTATTTTTCTTATGGCCCAAGTTTGAATGCATGTGTATTATTGCTGTATACCCAGGCTTGAATAACTACATTTTCTCACATTTTCAGTTACTGTAGGAGTAGATACATGACTAATGAGGCTAGTATGAGGTAGTGGGATACGATGGATCCTTTCATACTCAGCACAAAGTAAATGATATCGATTCAATAAGCCCATTTCAAAGTACCTTCCGATAAGAGGACACACCAAATGCATACTTGGCGTTCCAAGATATCAAACTAGTTTGCTCTTTTCTTCATGCAATCTCTGGATTGAAATAGGTCATACAATTACGATTTGTTTTGGCACACAATCACCTGACTAAGGGGTGCTGCAGGAGTGATCATCCAGTGATTAGCTGTCAACTTGTAGTGTCCTTAAAAACTACAGTCATCTTTACGTGTGTGTGGAAAAATTAAGGCACACTAATTAAATGACGTAAGACGATGTCACGATGAGGTCTGCACGATCATTTTGTGTCATATTTAATCACTGCCAGCATGCAAAACCGTGAACTCGTCAAAATGTATGCGTAAAGTCTCCTTTTAGAAGGTGGTTTTACGTTCGGTGCTGTATTTCCATTGAACTTGAACGTTCCTCGGGGTAGACTCACGTGATCTCAAAAAATAGTGACGTCACGATATAGGAAAATTCCGTGGTAGGTTCATTACTGTTGACGACGCTATGATACATCAAACCTTGGTATAAAATGCTGGATAAAGGTAACTTTACTTTCAACTGTCCGATTATCACCGTTTTCTCTTGAACAAAATACTTCGTTTTCCTGGTGAACTACGGCTCGGCTAATTGCAGTTTTAATTTAGAATAGCGTACTAAGAGTAATTTTTCACCATGATCGGTGTATGCTTATTTCTCATTTCTCTCTATGATATCGAATCACGGACTATATCTATATCTGATCACACAGACACAACACAAGAACCCGAAGTAGCACACGCCATACGATCATATGAAGTCATGCAGTACTGCCAATAGTGAACTTCAGTGTCATACTTCTAGTTGTATATTACTCTTGATAAATGCCGTAAACGGTTCCAACAGCATAAAGTGATCCATTCCTGTACGTATACTCCCCGTACGTGTCAACCTTATCATTCCATACACATTGACTGGCGCAGCAGACGGCACCGTGCTCAACCGATCCGATGGTAACGAGGGCGACGATCTTGTACCTGCCGTATCCCAAGTCCTTAACTTTGCCCTTTATTTTGTCTGCCAGCTCACAGCACCAAAGCTGGCTTTTCTTTGGATCGTACTGTTGGGACTGCAGTTCCTTCTGTAACACGTCCTCGATGATATTCGTAGCCTCATATGGAAGGAATTTCCGATCTGGATTCATTTTATAGGTACACTCGTAGCGGACCTGCGGACGTACTCCAGCCACCGTACCGCCTCCTCCTCGGACGTCTGTGGCGCTTCTTTGCGTCGAAGCAGAAAATTTGCCCGTTGCTACTTGAGCCATATTTAACGCGAAGGCTCGTTCGGTTTTATTCAATGAAATCCGGATGAAACAAAGTAACAAAATATTCAAATTGTTTTGTTGAGAATGTGAGTCTTAAGTACTTGTTCAGGTACTTTTTCAATGGCAGTATTACATCTACTTAACCAGTTGAGTCCGTCCAATGGAAACGCACTGACGGGTCCTCTGTCGTTAGGTTAACCCAACCTGTTTTCAATTAGCTTTAACGTTCAGTGTAAATATGATATGATAAACAGCCTTCGTCCATACAGCACGACCGGTGTCTTCGTGTTTGTTGTCAAGCCTTCTCGAAAGAGACGAAAAGTACTCATGAGTACCTTAAATCCACTGGTAAGACTCTACGATCAAGGCTGGTCACGTCTAGCAATTACTTCTCCATCGAGTTCACGTCCAGCAGACGTTCCCGTTAATCTGTGTAAACTAATATCGTGCTGGGAAGTACTGCGGGCACCTTTCATTCCTATAGCAACCAACGACGCTTTACGTTGTGAAGTGTCCGGACAGCTTCAGGTATACACGGCTGCATGGGAGGAGAGAAATCGAAGAGAGTACAATGAAAATTACTCCCGTGGACAAGAGAAGCCGAGGGAGGCCTGGACGTAAAGAAAGAATGCTGGTACATCCGATGAATCGATACTGATCGATAACAGCAGATAGTTCATTTGAATCTGTATCCCTTCGAACTGACAAGATAGGTCAAGATGGGTTTTACGATTGACCTCGAACGTGTACCAGGAATAAGAAATATCCTGCACGTAAATTTCTAGGAAAGTGAGTCACCCTCTCTAATCCCCTGCCTCCATTGA
The DNA here is from genome assembly GCA_021234535.1 of Stichopus chloronotus. Classification (NCBI taxonomy): domain Eukaryota; kingdom Metazoa; phylum Echinodermata; class Holothuroidea; order Aspidochirotida; family Stichopodidae; genus Stichopus; species Stichopus chloronotus. The sequence goes on along the minus strand of CM037839.1, from coordinate 20,202,196 downwards.
AACAGAATTAACTATAAACGTCCATAAACTTGAATGATCCTGCACACCGTGACAGGGGTCAGGCTAAGAAAGCGTTCCAGTATATACCCGACTCCTCTAATGTGGTTATATGAAAGAAGGTCTTAAAAGATATCATGAGCACCAAAGTAGCCGAAATCTATCCACCCGACCCAACCGAACCTCCCCCCCCCCCCACCTCTCACAAGTTTCCTTATTCATATTCCAGTAATTAATACATATATATATTCTCCAAGGAGAATTGAAATTTGCAGTTTTTAGTACTCAGTACAACGAGAATGATGTTATTTCACCTAAAAAAACAAGGCTAAGCTGTATGAAGAGTACATGTGGCAGCACAGGGTATTAGTTTATTATTGTAACTCATGTCCACAGCAAGGGTAGCAATCCCTACTGAACTATATCAGTATGTATTTGAGGACAAGAAAACATGAAACTTTGAAGAAGTACGGTAACGGGCTGATCACATCTGGCCTCAAAGGTGATGTTACACTTTGAATTTATTTATTTTGTAAAAAACGCTACGACCACAAAAAGTAAACATGTATCCTGAATTCTCTGCTTTAATTTATGACTGATTGACTCTTCTGTTTTGTTCTTGACGGAGTGAGAAGGGGGGGGGGGGGGAGGGTGGAATGTTGGTCAGCCTATATTACACTTCTTACTGAATGAATTTATGATGAAAATGAAGAACAATCAACTCGTCCGATAGATTTTTTTGTGGTGAAATAAAAAAGAAATAACCAATTGTCCACGTTAACATGATCAAGAATATCCCTAAAATTTGTAAAATCAATATCAGCCAGCTAATTAATCGCAATCGGAAGGACCAGCATAACTACCACAGTCTACTCGTCGCCTTTTGAGAAAACTGGTATGTACAATTAACTGTATGACAGGCCGGTAAGTTGCCGACAGAAGAAGAGAAACAATCAGGCACCAAAGTAGACAATATGAAGAGAGTGTTTTCATCAACGCCCCCCCCCCCGTTACATAATCACTACTGAAGCACCTGCATAAAAGCTTTATTCAAGTCTTGTTTTGTAGTTTCGATTCAGCAATAGCTTGGCTACAAGCTGAGTCTTCCGCTTCAGTTACTCATCTCTAATCAAGGTATTCTAATGTAGCAAAGAGTTTAGAATCAGGGAACAGACAATAGAACGCTTTTGTAAAGAATCTGAACATCTTGGTAACAAAGAGTCGAATAAAGGACCTATGGCCTAACAACAATGGCGAGGTGTCAGGAGAACGCAATTCATTCCTACCATTGTAAACGGCCAGCCCGGAGTAGGATCATCTGTCTGCTGCGAGATAACAGTCCAATCGAAGAGGCCAGGTTGTGGAGAGGAGGGAGGGGGGGGGGGGGATTAGCAAGATACTTGATTCAGTTGTTTGAAAAGTGTCAATGGTTATAATCACACGGGGGTACTAGAGCGGGGTGGTTGCGTATATTCCCCAGCTCCTCCCCAGGGGTAGCTGGGTGCTGCTGAAAATTGGTGAAAAAGAATCAGGAAAATTTAAAAGAAAAATGCTTTTCATCCTCACCTTCTATCAGAAGCATAGGACAGATTTTTTTTCATCTTTTTATTGAGACCTTAGAAGCATAGACTAGAGTCACTAGACAAATGTGCGATTGTGGATTTTGCAGCCTAATTTTGAGTTTTTTTTTAAAACTTACTGCTTATTTTTTAGATTATCAAAGATGTAATTTTTCAACTGATTTGCTGTGTTCCAGGGAACTACAACTACAACGCAAAACCTGACGATTTACATGTACCTAGTTAACACCAATGACAGCATGCAAGTCGCACATCTAGCCCTATAGCTGCGAGGAAGTAAATGTAATTGCTAGTGACAGTTCTATAGAAATAAAGATCCAAAATGGACTTTACTATTGACATTGAAACTAAACATGAGCAATACTGACTGCAGATGTAGCGACCACATTAAGTGACGACCCTTTTTACAATTATAATCGAAGTTTTCTGCGTCTTTCCTCAAAAATGCAGCGCAACTTTTTTTTTTCGTTCGCAAGTTGTCCAACACCTAGGGTATTTACTTAAGTTTTAGACACTCTCAGATATCACTATTCAGCACTGACTGATCTGCTAACACTTAGATGTAATGATTTCGAAGGATAATATCCTGCCTTTGTCTTTCACACCCTTTCTCTCACTAGATTCTGCTAATTAATGACCGGAAGTTGCAATCAGAAGGTTAATGACTTCAATCTAAATTTCGACCGCATACAACCAGTGAGATACGTTTCCGCCTTGAAATAAATGTAGAAACGAAAATGTAGTCTAAACGAAGGCCAAAGGGGTATGTTTTGATTGCATGGGCGTCAATCGATAGGGAAGGGAAATGGGGACATGTACATCCACTCCTAGGAATGGAGAGATGGGGACAGAGTATCAAATGCCCTTTGAATGTTGAAAATTGGCCTGCAAAGTGCTATTTTGACCTATCCGGCAAGTATTTTAATCGAAAGTTTTCTACAGTCCAATCGATTGTGGTGCTCTACTTAGACAGTGTCCAATGTATTATTTTAAATTAATAAACAAAGTTTGTCCCCTTTTATGCCCTTTTGAGTGAAATCTGTCATGTTTAAAATGCTCCTGGGATTAAAGTGCTATTTTCTCCTGCTAATCTGGTGTGTAAAGAAAGAATGGAGCATGTTCTTACGCGTCACTAATAAATGGTGGCGCTCTACTAAAATAGTGTCGAAGGTATATTTTGTAATCAAGCACGTTTCCGGTTGAGTGGAATCTGTCAGGTTGAAAATCCTGCGAAGTGCCATTTCCTGCGATCTGGAAAAGTAAGTTCGTCACAAACTGTTACCGTACGCTATACGTGCAGGTATGGTGGTGTTCTTTTCCTTTCTTTCTTCCACCGAAATTAACGATGATCGACCAATTTAATTTTTGGTACTAATCTTGCTGATATAGTTCTTCGTACTATGAAATATGAAAGGAAACCAAGCCAGGCAATTACTCCCTCCCTTGACCCTTCCTCGCGTATTAAGAGTCCCGACAAACACTTCAGTAGGTATATATACCTTACATACGATTGCAATGTATGGCCATGTCGATCACATAATTAGCTAAAGACCACATACAAATGCCCTAGAACCAGCAAAGAGTACATGCGGAGTGCCAAATGTTTCATAAATGTCGAAAAAGATTAAAGTGAAGTATCAAAGGTCAATATATTTATGTTAAATTCGATATCAAGTAAATTAATTTTTAACTCAAGATATGATTGGGGCATGAACCGCTCATCCCTAGTGGGGGCGTCACTGCTTTTATTTGCTTCCGAAGAACAACACATCGATGGAAAATTTAAGGTTTTCTAAAAAAAAAAGAAAAGAAAATCACTTGTTAAACGTGTTTCCTAACAGGCACAAAATAAAGTGCAATGAAAGTTATTGCACAGCTTTGTTTAAAATGTTCTTACATTATGAAAGTGTATCCGCTATGATAATACTACGAGAGCCATTGGACACTACGCGAACTAAGGTATGAGGCTGACAAAGGAAATGTTGAACTAACCATTCCAAAACAGTTGCGGAGCAACCTATCACTGTAATGCTATGTCATTTATAAGATTTTTTGTAAAAGGGGAGGGGGTTAAGAGAGGTGGGCAGCGAGTAAGAGGAGGTGTTGGAGATCAAAGGGATCACAATAATAATTTAATTAATAGTTCAGGCCTTGAGGGGCAGTTATGTTTCGATACTGGGCCATCACGAAAGTGTGGAAGAAACCTGTGGCTTATATATTTCTTCACGTGAAGTGACTATACGAACTTCACGATGTTGGATCATTACTTTTACAGGATCGGTCAGTTCAGATGGGGAAACCGTACTTGGACGAAAAACCCATCTTACTGTGATCTGCCAGGGATCCAGCCCTAAGCCTCGGAACAGCTAAGCTTCATTGCTCGAAATTCTACCACCTTTATCTACTCTGCACTGATACAATTATCCATGTATTAAATGATGCCACAAATACGAAAGAATAATGTACATTATACCCCCTCCCACACACACTCATGGAAACGAATCCCACAAGAAACAAAAACACAGAACATTTAAAAGAATAAAATATGTTTCACAAAACCAAAGTTTATTTTCTGTTTTACTTCGATGTAATAATTTATCAATCCCGGCAAGCTGTAGAAAAAAAATTAATAAACTTTCAAACATTTGGACAACTATGTAACGTCCTCAAATGGTAAGCAACTGGTGTGCAAAAACTTTCTCTGATGGTCACAACATAAACTAAACACAGCTGGCATTGGCAAGATCGAAAAGTTGTTGGTATTTGGTGATTCATAAGTAATACAATAACAGGATCATCTTCACTACTTCTGAAACTTGGTTTGACAAAACAGAACCAATTTAAAAGCCTCACCTTCGGTTGTCTCATGAGATGGGTGGTACTTTTCCCGATAGGAACACGTAACAGAAATGTATGACATCAAGATGATGGGCACTATTTGAGTATTTCGGGAGTTTGTCTTTTTGAGTTTTATGAAAAGTCAACCCCTGCAAACATTGGTTTTTTCTTTTTGTAACTGAAGTATTTGCAAAGGATAAACATAGAATATGAAATGGCTTGATGAAGCTACTCAAATTTAATAAACTGTTGGAGAAAATGACACTGTGTGTTATCTCTAATAGACCATGATGGTGTTATATGTGTAACGTTGCAAACATCTGTGATTAAAAAAAAAATCATGTTCGGAATGAGAATTTCAAAAGCAACCAGCATGTTCTGTGAGAAAAATGAACGTATTCAAGTTTTCAAAGTTAAATTAAAACCACGAGAATTCATCAAAAACAGCATAACACTGTATGACATTTTTTGGACAGTACATGATTGAACAAACTGAACATGGATGTCTTTTTACACATTTGATATGTAAAGCCACATCTTCAGATTTGAACTTATTTCTCTTTCCAACTTGACTGTTTTCAGAAGGACAGGAATCTTACCCTTCCTGAAAAGATTTCAAAATATGTTATAGGGTGTAACTTTTAAATGCATATTCATAGAAAGTGGCTAAGAAACAAGACAATTCTTTCATTGAATACAACTTGCTATATTCCTGCTACATCAAACTTTATTGGAGGGTGCATAGTTTGTGAGACAAACATTAAATACCCCTCAATGGTACCTTCTCAGAAATAGGCCACTTATAACCATGCAGCTAGTGATTACTATCAGTTGAAACTGACATGAAAGGTTTTTGACCAAAGTTTTTGGTTCACAGATTGCAACATTTAAATTTGAAGTTTCCTTATGGGTTTGGGGATGTACGCTCAAGGAACTTATTTATTAACATACAAACTATGCTATGACCAAATCAGTTTACTTTTTCAAGTGGATCCTATTAAATGTGTGGTAAAGAGTTTAAAATCTGAAAATTTAGATCATCAAACAGAAATGCATGTAATTGGACCTCAGCCATACCTCCTACCTTGGTTGTCACCACCATAAAGTTGCCATGGCAACAAACAACTATTCAAACATCTATGAAATAATCTTAACATCGGTTAGGAAAATGACAGACGACCACAATCTTTTTCTCCAGTAAAATGAAGTCAATAACATCAATGATGTAATATCCATTTTGAGCTGCAAAGAGCAAGCAATGAAGAAAAAGAAGAAATTATGACCAACTCTACAGCTGACAATCTTACTTGCGGTTGAGATATTGCAACTGTAAAACACACTAAAGGCAGCAGTACTGAGTAGCAATGAATACATACCACCAAAAGGGGGCATCTTCTGATCGGTACAGTAGCATGCCATTCTTAAAAGGCTTTGCCTTATCACACCCATACATTGCCATGGAAGCACTTCCACTCACCCTTCCCCCCCCCCACCATGAGATAATGACTTGACACCAGTCCATGTTCTTACTACTGTTTTCTGAACAACAGGATTGAGCTGTCATTCAAAAATGAAATGTAACCCACAACAGATCCTAACGCATGGCAGAAATGAGCCGTGCAGGCTTACCGGCACAGCTTGGAGTAATTTCACTACTATGTGGCATTTACAGATGGTGTGTAAAAGGAATCAGGAAATGTTGATTATACATCACATCTGTAAAAACCTCCTTGAAAGAAACATTCCACTTCAAGTATCTTTACTGTCAAATTCCATGCTTCCCTGATCTTAAATATGACCAGCCCCTTTCACATCCTGTTTACTGCATTCACGTAAGCACCTTCCAGTCTTTCTTCAAACAAATACTTCAACTAATGTTTTTTTTCAATGTTAAAACTCGTGACACAATTTCGAAGAAAATCGAACATAATGCTAGTCCATGATGGCTGTGGTTGAAATCTTAGCTTTCTGGGTATTTCTTTCCCTCTGGACTGAATATTGTAGAACACATTCCTCTTGCATTCCTTTCAAAATATATTTCTTGAAAAAGAAAGAAGAAATGTACAAATACTTTGCAACAATGTCTTCATGCTTTTAAGCATTACTAGAAATACTAGCCGATGGCATCAACCATCAACCTTCCTCGCTTTGCTCAGAATCTGCCATCCTGTCATCTTTTGCTGACATCAACATTCCACTCTCCATCACCAAATATGTGGCCTCTCTCCATTTTTAATGATTCCTCTCTCTCCATGAACAGCTTCTGGCCTTCAGCTTCTCTGATGCCTCAACTTTGCATCTTGTTTGAGCTTGTAAATCATAAGCTCCATGCAACTTCGAGCATCCTCCATACTGTCGTGTCCAGACTCTGGGGAAAGAGTGAATTACAAAGCCATTTGTTGAAAAAAGAAGCAGTGTTTCACAAAGCATGACAAGTACTTGAAAGTCCCTGCCATGAATTTTTCCTCAATATTGGTGAGTTTCTGCATTCAGTGACAGTAGGAATCCCCTGCTTGTTCATTACTTGTGGGTCCCAGACTCATTTAGTGGTAGCTGGGCAACCCTTACCATTAACACCAGTGCCAGAACTGCAATAATGTGCTAGTCATCCCACCCTCCCATTTGTCCCCCCCCCCTCTCCTCTCCCAGGCAGAGGCAAGCACATACAAAGTGCACTTAAAGCTTTGTTACTAAACCCCATCTGTCACAAAGAAGGGGTGCCTACATTCATGTACAACAAAATGTCCATAGTCTTCCTATAGAAAATAATAATGATACATCAAAGACTTTGTTTGAAACATTATATTAAATTCCACAGCCTGCACAATAGAAAATTTCAAAGCAAACAAATCCTCCTAGGAATGTCAGATGACAGTGTTGGATAGTAATTAGGAATTCTTGACAGAAATTGAGTGCCATTTAAAACAGTGGTTCCTCATCTTTTGGATTCCCTGTACATCTAGTAGCCTATGTAATGATTTCGTCTAGAAACCCTTCACCAACCATACGAAAAACAAAGAATAAACAAATACATTTTTTTCAGAGGTATGGCCAAATTCTGTATCAAACTTGTTTTATATGTTCTCACATAATTCTCCTAAAAAATCCCCCCCCCAACATTTAATGTTCAGATAGCACTACCTTCTAATTGTCTACGAGGCTTCCCAGGTACCCCCTGTAGTGTTTGCTGGTACCACTCCATGAAGCAACATGGATTTAGAGTAAAAGATTGCTAAAATTGGACCATTTTACCACATTCCTGGACTACTACCACAAACCAAATGAATCTGAGGGCAAAGGGTGGATGACAGTCATTGTTTGAAGGATCGGGTTGATAACCTCGAAGCACCGGAAAGAACAGGTAGAACATGAATGTCACCATTGAATACAGAAGAAAAACAAGAGCGAGATAAGCAAATAGATTTGACAACAATTATCTCACCGTCATCTTGAATAAGTTTCTGCAAGTACTCAGCTGTGAGGGTCCGTAAAGCTCTCTTGTAAGGTGGACCCCTTCGATGAGGGAATACCAAGGCAGTGTCAATTACAGTACTGTGAATAAGCTGATAAAAATACATCAAAGATGCAAAGAAACAATGAAGAAAAAGAAAAACCTGATAGCTTTGACTTTCACACCCCACCAAATGATAACAATGTAACCAGAAAATAAAGATCAGTAATACCTACTAAAACTAAACAGTTTCCACAAGATTCCATCTCGACCCAAGTCTGGCACATAATTTAATTGGTGAGTTCAAACATCATCTTGATTGGCAATCTAAGACTTAAGGGCAGTCATAAAAGGCACCAGAAAGTTTCCTGATAATTTTCCAGTCTTTCATAACACAAACATCACCAATTTTCAGGCTAAGCACAGCCTGCAAATATGATGCAACTGCAAATATGATGCAACACCAACTTGCCATCACTACAATTTTCTTTAACCCACTTCCTGCACGGGATTCATATTGTAAGTCTTCAGACTTCAGTGGTCTTGGATTTGTGACCTTTTAGAGAATCTCACTTCTTCAATGATCCATCATCACTGGTTAATCAAAGCTCACATCTTACAATGTGAACAGTCAGATACCCAGAAAGCATCACTACAAAATGCAGTTAAGACAGCTTTGCTGATCATGTTTCGCAAGATGTGAGTGGATAAAAAAATAAACGACACTCAGACCAAAGTTCAAGTGTATTTACATTGTACAATATGGTAATAACCATGTGGCATTAATAAGCAAAGTCAGATGCTTTCATCTTTGACTACCATGTTACAAGTAACTTATCACTTCATCTGAGAACTAAAATTTTCTCAAAGATTTGGTAAATTCTAAAAAGGATCCCAGATCGATCTGAAATGTTTGCCATATTTTTTTGTCAGAACTCACAGCTGGCACCAATAACACTTATCAATATCAAGACCTCCCATGTGATAAGAATGAACGACAAAGACGTAAACTCTACTTTCATGTGGTTTTCAGAAAATGCGGGTGGACAAAAGAGAGAAAAAAGGAAGTAAGAAAAAAAAGAGAAATGAGATCTTTTGAAAAGAAAAAGTAAAAACATAAAGTATTAAAGAGATGAAGACATTTACTGACCTTCAAAGCCAGCAGATCACTCTCAAGACTATGGCCGATTAAAATGGTCTCTGAACTGAACATGCTCAGAAGTACAGCTTGGACATTCTGTAACGTGGTCTTCACCGTTTCCAGATCCTCTTCCGTTATGCCACTGAACCTGAGATATTCAAGAATGTGAAGAAGCAAGATCTCTTCTGTGTCATAATTGCCAGCAACCTACTACTTCTACTTCTTATGAAACTGAGCAACCTACTACTTCCTACATCACATCTGCCACAGCGGTCGTGGGATATAAAATATCTACAGTCAGTAGCAATTATAGAGCAGCCGGAGCATTCCAACTGTTACAAACATGAAGTAGTCACATGTAGCAGTCATATATATAGATGTATGGGATATTTTTAAATTGTGGAGACCGAAAACCTTCGACTGCTGTATTGCCTTTGAAGTGACAAGGCTTGGTCATGTTAAGGCGTCTCTGCGGTGGTTGCAGCTTTCTACAAATGTGAAGGCAGACACAGGCACCCACAGGAAGACCTTACAGCAACCATGAGGCCAGGTTGATCTTACTGATGCATATTCTGGATTTATAGGCGTTTGCCACACAGGACAATTTCCCACTGACATTTCATTGCAAAGTTGTAGGGTGTATGGCCTGACACGTTTGCATGTGCAGTCTTACATGTAGGGTTTATGGCCAGGCTAGTTCACATGTCTAGTGCCACATATGGGCTGTATGGCCAGACTAGTTCACATGTGTAGTCTTACATGTAGGGCCAGGCAAGTGTGCATGTGCAGTCTTACATCTAATGTTTATGGCCATGCTAGTTCACATGTCTAGTGCCACGTATGGGTTGTACGGCCAGACTAGTTCATATGTGTAGTCTTACATGTAGGGCCAGGCAAGTGTGCATGTGCAGTCTCACATGTAGGGTGTATGGCCAAACTAGTTCATATGTGCAGTCTAACACATTGGGTTTATAAGTGTACTCACTTTGTGTTGTAGTCTACTACTTCATTTTGCGGTTTCACCAAACTGTCGTAGACCCTTTCCAGCTTGTCACTGACCACCGTCACCCTGGTCAGTTCCACACCCAGCGTTGTGTAACACTAAAAACATTGACAAAATAAGAGGCAAGATAAACTTGAAACTGTTCCATATTTCAAGTGGTGAAAATTACAACAAGTGACTGAAATTACAACGATACTTTTCTGGTTGAAAAACAGAAGAGAAGATTAATGCAACTGCGTCAACAAAAAATCGGTCTCACATTATTGATTATGTCAGGTAATTAAAGGGAAATATGGCATTTAGAATACACCAACATGACATAGAACAGAAAGAGCTTTAGTCATTGTTAAACCATTCAGTCTCATTAATACACATCTGCCAAAGCTTCATCTCTTCAAAACATTATGCATGTGATGAGTAACGAACGATCCATTATTTGAATTTTGAAAAGTTTAGGTGAACAAATTAGTGTTGAGCAACAAATAACTGAGTTTCTATCTGTGAGAAAGTTATTTCTTGAAAAGAAGACTACTGTCCTTCCTTATTTTGAATAATCTGTCATTCTGCATCCACAAACATTGCTATTAGAAATATGGATGTTTCTGTAAAACAAACGCCCTATTTCCCTTTGAGGATACAAACATGAACAGAACATGGGTCTCATAGTATCAATTATGCCAACAATGTCATTTAGGTAAAGAAGGGTACGAGCAGACAGGCCGTCATGAAAAGTAACGCAACACAGTTTTCTTCAAATTTTATGAGTGAGAGTGTTGCTAAAACTACATTTGTGTTTAAGTGTGGCTAATTTTGTTACACCAAAACTTGGGGACACCTTAATATTAAAAGAATTCCGTAGAAATAATCCTGAGGATATTCAGTGATAGGACTACGATGTGACACTGTCAGCAGAGTGTTTCTCTACCAACACTGTATACAGACAGTAAAGAGTTTTGTGAGATGACAAAAGCTGCTGGGTGTACCATCTGCATTGGCATCGACTGAACGAACATGACTACCATCAGTCAATTTTAACCATTTTCACAAGCAAAACAAGTATGGTAGACGCCATAAAGGAGGAGACTATGGGAAACTACTAGTGACAGCTTTTGATTTGAACTTTAATAGGTTTTTTTTCACCAACTGCATTACACCAATTAGTAGGACATTTTGGATGGATGTCCCCTGAACTGCAAGCACAGCCAAGTCCAACAGGCAGTCCTCAAGCCTGCCGTGACAAACAAATAATTAAGAAATAATTGGAAAGGAAATGTATATGTCTACGATAGTTAAGAAAGTTTTTGATGACACTGAACATTTTTGTCGGGTTCACATTGAAGGACACCTGACCTAAAGGAGTGGTGATTGCTGAAATACGTTTTCAGGTGATGTAAAGTGACTCTGAAAGGCTATCTGTCTTCCTTTCAAACTCTAAAATGATGGGTCATACTTTTGACCATTTAAACCAAAGGATACTGCCTTAACATTAAGAAATGACTGACTACATGACTGACTACTGATTAACCTCATAGACAGCTTCTGTGTTTTCATTCTCTTTCCTGGTGAACTTGCCTGGTGAAAATTGTCATTTTTCCAGAATTCTGTGGATTCCTTCTCTTAACCTTTGTTGTTATTACGCATATTTACCTGTGCATCCTTGTCAAGAAAGTGAAATAAACCAAATCAAAATCAAAACCAAAACAAGCATTTGGCTGATTTGATCCTATCTAAAGCTTCAAAATACCGAATTAAGTTTGACCTTACGATGACTCACCATCTCGCAGTCAAGGGCGAAGACACCGGGGTTACCGTCTGGAGGCGGGGACTTAACCATGGTTTTCATAAAGCCGTTACTGTTAACCACTTTTTCATCGGTCACATGATACTGCAAGAAGAAAAAAAGAGCAATAGTATAAAAAGATAAAATAAATATTATGAAACATTGGTTTCACACTATACACCCATTTTGCTTTTCATACTGTCATAATTTTTCCCATTTGGAAGCAATTCTTTTGACCCCACACCACTTAAAAAAGAGACATCTCAAAATGGGGATTTACTTCAGGCTGAAAAAAAATTAAATTAAAAAAAAAGAACTAATACTCCTAATGATAATGTAGGAACATTTTTCTGTCAACTCCAAGCTCCAAAGGTAAGACACAAAGGATTTGTGTCACAGGATTTGTAGCGGCAGAATACAAATGCCTTGGAAATTCTCTTTCCAATGATGACAGAATCTTTGATTAGTTGAAAGAAATAAAATACCACTGTAATTTTGCAGAAGCAATATCTGACACTGAACTAAAATGTGTCTTGTAGTTACTACTTGACTGGCCTCATTGCCATGGCAGATATAATGTGTGGCTTCATCACATACGTCACGAATATGTGGTCCAAACTTTCCATACTGTAATGGTATTTGTTTGCTTCACTGACTTTGCTACAGGCACTTCTTGGGTTTATATGTATTTTCAGAAGCTTAGTTCAGAAGCTTAATTTGCATAAAATGCAGAATTTAGGTGGTTCTAGGAAAACAGATGAAAAGCTAGGTGTGACATTGAATTTCAGTTCTGGTAATGAAAAGGTTGCCGTGTGTGCCCACAGACTTCATTGCAGGGCGATAGCAGTTGGACGTGATGTGTGTTGGGCGTCAGCCTGCAGCGGTTGCTAAGCATCTTCCTGGGCTAGCTTGTAGTTTAAGGGGAAACTGAGGCTCCCCACTGTTTGTCTTTACATGAAAATGTATTGAGTACCATCCTTATTTAAGCGTGCCATTCTCCTGTCAAGAGCCAGAAACCTAACTAAGTTTCGAAAGTTTACTGTTTAAATTTGTTTTATGTTACTTGCAAAGTTTATACTTAGAGACAGTAAAATGTTACTTTGGATAGTACATGTACAAACAAGGCAGTACTTTACCTAGAGCGTTATACTACAGTCATCAAACAGAAAAGGTGACAATAAAAAATATCAGTTGCCTTTAAGGAGAAAGCTGTAGCAGTAAAATAGACGTGTGGATACTGTGTAAATCGCCTACAGGCTTGGAATGTACATATGTAACTAAGGGGTATGTTGCATCTCAAAAGACAAGGCAAAAAGAATGCAATTCACTTTAAATGTTTTTGTATTTACATTATTTTGACTAAGGTTATCGTTAACTCCAAGAGAGTGCTTTCTGTTAAATACTTGTACATACATTTTGTATTACTCCGCACCTATTCCAGGGTTTTTATTTTGGTGCAATAAACTTAGATGACTGAAGGTACCATTATATTGTGTAGTCATTCGTCTGGTCGTGTTTGCTTGACCCTACCTGTGACAACTGCATCCAAATAAAGTTTTGCACAGACTTTTCATATAGGTGAAACAGTTAAAGGCAGGGTACAAGGGCACACTCATGCACAAGTCATTGTCCCCACAGAAGAATGGTAATGGAGTCAAATTTCACATGTTAACACTATAATCACAAAATTATACAAACCTTGGCGATACCACAGCCAGACGCCTGCACGTCACCAGCACAGCAGGAATAACGGGACTCTAATGAACCAGCCACTGCAAAGATAAAAAAAATAATCAATTGATAAGGCATCTCTGGTTATAAAGTTCAGCATTAATCTTGCATGTGTTCTGTCCTTTTTAAAAAGTTCATATTACTTTTGATCTTGTTCAAAAGGCAAAGAATTGAGGTACATCCAATGCCTTCCTGCAAGGGTAAGGGGTAAGACACCCTTGTGCCTTCCTTGTGGTAGGATGTCTGGTGCCATCCTAGACAAAGTACACACAGTGCCTTCCTATTTACGTAAGAGGGACCTATTCTAGCAGATGTAAAGTTACAATGTTAGCTGATTCTTAGCTTTTCAGGAGGACTGCAGTCACGAAACAACTGTTTAATGCACAGTTCACAGTAATTTTTGTGCTCACAGTAAGTTCATGACTTTGGCAGCACTGGCTGGTCATCTAGGAGCTTTGTGTATTCTGTAGTTGGTTTATAACAGGTTTCTAATGTCCCTTTGAGGATTACATTATATCTGATATTTAACAGATACCCAAGATAACGCGTACCTATATGTTTTGGATCTGCTACTTAGAGATGCTAACCCCAAACCAATATCTATAGTACTCTAGCTTGATTCTCTTCTGTCCAAGCTTATCATGCATGCATTACAGTACATGACAACCCTGCTCTCAGGGCATCAGGTGGGTTTATATGTTGGTCTGGACTTCACGCTTAGGCGGTTACGCAAAACTGTCGAACGATGGTACCAGTTCTACTACTTGGTTGACTTTGTGAGAAGACTCCTGACGCTACAGGATGTGAGGATTGCTTTAGAAAAATCATAAATTTAACCATCTATTAAGGGCTGAGCGAAAAGATCATCAGACAAAGGTTCATTTCTTTCTTATTAAATACCTACAACAGTATGCCAACAACGTGAAAACTCTCAATGACCAACATTTGTTGACAACATTCATGTCACGGTCACGAAGTAATTCATAAGGGGTGAAGTGGGTGACAGAATGGTGGAGGTGATGACCAGTGTTACCTTTTTTCGTCCAAAGTTTACCCCAGTGATGGACGCACTGCTCTTTGGTGATGTACTTTCCATTTGGTCTCCTGAGGAATGTCTTACCACATCGACAGCAGACATGTTGGTTAGCTGTCATGAGAAGACGAACATCAGTTATGGTTATCACTCGAACATCCACAATGGCAAATAAGCATTGCATTTTGATGATATAACCTAGCCTGGCTAATCACAGTAATTGATGCACAAGCACGCAACGACTAAGTATTAGTTTAGAGTAGACATGTCAAATATGAGGTCTGTTCATGCTTCCTTTATGAAGTATTGTGAAAAATAATGTGTCTATCTGTAAATTTGTAAGCAGAATATTTCAGTTCCTTCCAAAAGGAATAGTACAATGAGATGTACATATTCAATGGGGTATAGCAACATCCAAAATGTTACACCTGTCCGAGCGATATTGTGTGTACAAGGTTTTCACAGTTTGACCTCGACTGGCTTGAAATTACTTTTGATCTCAATACAAACAATTGGACAACTTGTACTACTAAATGTTGTTCATCTACATATGGAATATAAGATCAGTCTAAGCTTCCATTCTTCATATTAATATTTGCAAGCAGGGTGGCGCAATCATACAAACCCACCCACTCACCCATATACATGACAGCATGACTACAAAGGTAATAGTTATCATGAAAACCGAAACCACAACCACAGCCTCATAACGGAGATAACCGGTGACAGTTTGGTGATGAAGATTATCATATTTTATCACATACAGCTTGGATTTATGCTTTCAGATTCCCCCATGTTCCTGAATAAAGAAATCCACCATACCATACAGTAGTGAAATACATACAAAGGTCACTGAGGCAAATAGACCTTTGCACTGAAAAGTAACCCCAGGAAAGACAAGTGAAGACTTCAAACACAAAGAGATGAAAAGAAGCAAAAAAAAAAGAAAAAAAAAGGAAAAGACCAAAGGTCACATTCTAAAGACATGTAGAACAGTTGTGGACTTTTATTGTTCTGTAAGGATTTCAGTATTTAGAGAAAGCTGTGCACGACATAGTTTGCAGTGGTATAAATAGACTATTGTTTTTTTTTGTTTTCTGGAAACTAAGCCTATTTTGAACGTTACCTCAAACTGGGATAATATACCAAAAATGTGGACATTATATAGAAACATCCAGCTTGGAAAAGTGCACCAACTTTGAACCACTTTGCATCTGAGCTCCTTCTGAGGCACACACACACATGCACACACATACCCACACACACACACCAAAAATTTCAATGGCAATAGTGAGAGGATACTCCCAAAACCCCTCCCCTGTGAATGGGAATCAGTGGCAGCGCATTATATCAACATTATTTTGCCATGTGGCAGTTCGAAATAATTGAGGGACCCTCATTTAGAGGCTCCAAACTTGATACAATTCACAACAATCAAAGCACTCAAAGGCTACAGGATGCTACTGATAAACAAAATGAAATGAATGAGTCAATGACAGACAAAAATACATACGATCTGATGGTTTCTTTTTCTCTTCTCTGTTGATGACTGCCTTGCCAGGTTCATTGCTTGGTCTAGGATAGCCATTTTCAACCAACTGCTCTTCACTTGCCAAATACTGCTTTAACTTTTCGTAGAGCACCAAACCTGAAGCAGAAATTGGGTATACTTTTTACTGAGTTACTTTACTGGACAACTACTTTTCTTGTCATCAAAAATGGATTAAATATAACTTATAAACATGCTTATCAATCATAAATGAAGATTAAATGATTAATTTGCACCCCTGAAAAACTACGATGTTATTGTCACAAATGACAATGACTTCAAATTAAAGAGAAAAAAAAACTAAATAAATTCCTTCCATTCAGGTCTTGTATTCCAATTTCTTTGCATGCATGGAAGTTTTTCTGCAATTAAACTAAAGAGGTATTTTTTGTCTTAAAATTGGCCAAATTCCACAATTTTTTGTGAGTAGTTGTAAATTCAATATTCTCTGATTCTATGTGATGTAATTCCAATTCTGTATTCACATTCCTTGCATACCACTAGCCTAGCTGCGGTTATCATTTACTTCAGTGACATATACTTTGAGCAGTTTAAAGTCTGATTGCTTGATGTCTTTGAAAACAGATGTTATTGCTATTCTCTTTTTTTCCCCTTATTTTCTAAGTTTGTCAAGGAAAAACATGTTTCCTGTGAATTTCCATGTTTTGCAGTTTGCTTTAAAATATCACAATTTTTGGTGATAATGAAACTGCCACTGCAGATGAAGGCTTCAAACCACAATTCACTCTGTACTGTCAGGTAATGCATTCCAGAAATCAAACAATTTTGCGTCTGCTTGGTTTGAAATTGTTGCAAACTTAATACCAGTCACAGATCATCTTTCCAATCCCTATAGATACAGTTGCTTGAATTCTTTACTCAGTAAAATATTTAGCACTTAGTCTGCAATGTTGAGCACAGTCCAACTCCACATCCCCCTCAAAGCAAAATCTTCTCACCTTCAAATTTCTGTGGTACTTGTGTTGAGTTCCGATGTAGAGTGTAGGTGGTGAGAGTGGCCGCTTTACCACCGAGAACTGCCTGATGGGAGACGGCAAATCTATTGTTGGACGAATGGGAGGATGGCTGAGTGGAACCAGTTCCTTTCCTCAATCTCTTGAGAGCATTTACTGATAAGTTCAGGTAAATACTTCTGGATGAGGCCCTATCATAAACTTCTCTCTCTTCTGCCAAGGCCTTTCCAAAGAGCACATAGAAAAATACAAAAGCATGTGCAAGTTGTCACAGCGATTGTGAAAGATGATAAACAGAAAAACATGTTTTTCTTTATGAATTATATGGAGGTAAAAATGTTTCACTGGCAGTGCACACACTTCCAGTACTAAAAGAACTATGCACATGTAACTTCTGTGCAAAGAACCCCAAAATCTTTATTAAAGTCAAAAGTCCATTAGACTCACTATACTGATACAGAGCAGACACAGAATATTTGAGTCTGGTATGATGGGTCCTTATTCTTGTTAACACAGGTACAGTGGCAACCCTTGTAATGTTCACACAGAATAACTTCCAAATGTGTGAATGCAGTATTGCAGGCACTGACTAACACCTTCAATCTATATGATGATGCCTTTAGTCATTCAAGTTTCCTGATGCTGCACAAACATCTGTTCATTCAGCTTGTTTGTTACTTCCTGTTATTTTTATACGAAACTACGCACATCCCCTTTCGCTGAATTTATGTTTGTTTTTTCTTTCTCTCTGTCATGCCCTCAGCTTGGACAAACACCTTCAGCAAGTGTTGATGTAGGGCCATTACCTTATCAAAAGCTGCTTTTTCTGTCTTACAGGTCTTGAGCAACTCGTCGATGAACAAATTCAAATACCGCTGCCGGACGTTTGTAGAGACCTTGCTGCCGTATTCAGTGGGAAGGAGAGGTCTCTTTGACACCTGAAAGAAAGGCAAAATTGCTCACATATTTTGATCTCAAATGAAAATAACAGGTATGATACAAATAGAGGGAAAAAGAAACATTGGAAAAAAAATTACATCATTCCTGTAATCTTACCGATGAGTAATATAATGACATATAACTCACACTAAATGTACATACAAGATTGTCCTGTGAGATACTCACTATACCGTTTGTCTCTGCGTATTAGACATGTTTGATTAAAACATGACTATCAGTAAACTACTACACAACCCACAAACCAAAGCCAATAGGGTTCCCCTATTACTGAACACATGTTATGAAAATTCTGTCAATTCAATGATTTTTTTCTTCTAACCTTCGCTCACCATATTTTGCGTTAGCTGATCTTCTGGTGGTGTTCACATCCATTCACTTTAACACACAAGACCAGGGCAACTGGAAAAATGTCTTCCTACAATCAATGGGCAATTAATTATTGGCACACTCTTCCTTGTCCTGCCATACACTTAGTAGCCTACGTACTTGCCATCTCCATCCCGAGCCTTTTTCCTGCTCACCATCAAATGACAGGGTCGGGCTTTACCACTGCTGCGTACTAACTGCCAATCTTTGGCAAAGATTTCTCGTGGCTTGTATTGCTAACATGAGAGTCATGTGACCTTCCAGGTAACATACAGATTTATCTTCATGAAGCGATGAAAGCATTCCTGAGGGCAGTGGTTGGGATTCGCTTCAAATCAGTCTCACATATGATAACCTGAAAGTTTTTTAATCTTTTCTTTGATGGAACAAAGTGTTGAGGACTTTTCACTCACAAAAATAACAAAATGATCGCAGACATCTTTGTATGAGAATTTTCCCACTGGCATAAAAACAAGACCCTATGTAAGAATTTTTTAACAGTGTGGGTTTAAAAGATATGCTGATGACAATTTGTGTGTATTTGGACACTGATTATTCACTTTATGGATAATTTTGTGTTTGGAGGGCACACTTCAACTAGGATAAACTTTTATTTTGGATGAATTTGACAGGGAGCAACATTAGTTATTGAATGCACGTGATTGTCACTCTGTTTTTGTAAGCTCTGCTCACTGGTCCTATAGGAGGTGGCAAACATTGCAGGAATGTTAGCAGGAATAGGTAGCATGATATTTGATTCCAAATTAACAAAGTTTCAGTTTTTTCCCTCAAACATCAAAAAGAAGAAACCATGTACTTTCAACTTGAAGGATGGATACTAAGGAGAGCTTAAAAACTGTAAAATATGAGGTGGGAAGGTTTGATTCTATGTCTAACCGACAGATTATTTCCATGTAAGGCTTGCTATTCAGTAAGATTGAGTTATGTAAGGCACAAATAAACACACAGACACATTGGCATATACACATAGGACACAGCCAGTGACTTCCAAGCTTCAGGTTTTCACTTGACTACAGAACATCAATGAAATTTGGTACCTTTGTGGGAATGTGGGCAACCCTCTTAGCATCCTTGCTTGCCGTCATGGACAATGTTTTCTGCTGCTTGTGTGAGGGTTTCGAGCTGCCGGATGGCCTATTAGAGCCTCCTGTCATCAAAGGAATAAAAGCGACAACGATATCACAGAGAACAATCGAAACTAGAAAAAAACTTTTTTACCATGGTTCTCTATGGTTTTTTACCATGGTTCTCCAGACACCACAAAGACACGCATGATTCATGTTTAAGCATTCCTAAAAAAAAAGTAAAGCATACACAAGCCAAACTATCTCTTAAGCTTTCTAAATTTTCTCAGTGTTAAATTGACAAAACAAAACGGACATAATTTGTGAAAATCCTCCACTCACCATTCTGAGATCTATGTGAATCAAGGTGAGATATTCTTCGTTTGGAAGATGCTTTCACAAAGCTCTCTTTCTTTTCTTCACGGGGTCTCTTCTCTTCTTGCAATCTCCTCTCTGTCAGTTGCGATCTCTCCAGAGCTGCTTTCTGAGCATCCATGAACCTCTTGTGGCAGATCTGGGCCGGGGATGGAAGGGCCTTCTCTCTCTTGGTTATCTTTCTAACTCTCCTCTGCGGGGAGTGAGAAAACAGTGAAATGTGGCATCACTGGAAGGCATTTGTGTAATGAAAGGATGAAATTTCTTTACATTGCCCTGAAGCAGTTCAGGGATTAAATTCTACGTTCACTTTCTCCTCTTGTAAGAGAAATTATACATCCACATCAGATGGATAAATGTAAATTCTAGCATAAGCCACTGTTCCAAAGTAGTTATTTTGGTTTACCAACTTGGTCACTCAATTAACCTCCACTGCACTCATGCAGCTGTGTCAAAACATGGTAGACTGGCAAAGAGTAAGGGCAAGAAAATAACATCTTTCCAATTTTCACAATCAGGGTTTGTACAAATTTCTGAGGATAAGAATCAAATATTTTTCAAAGTAAAACTTTTGTTTATCATAAACATCAAACAAATTTTACAGCACTCCGGAATATACTTATGCTCACTTGAGGTTGGCAGAGAACAAAACTGATCTGGGTCCAGTCATTTGTTGAAGAAAATTAATGAAGTTAAAATGTACATCAGTATTTCAAATAAACGTTCATTGCACTTTTCAAGACCTTTGATGCAAAAGAACAAACTTGAAGTACTTTCAAAGCCTTGAGAAAGACAGATTTAAATTCAAGTACATTCACCTACTTCCAAAGTTTTCAAGTCCCCTGTGAACCCTACACAAATATCATATTTATCACTGCTCTGTATAATTTCTTTTTTTTTTTTCAAACAGGTCAACTAAAGAGTAATAGACAGCTGGCAAACTTTTTAACCAAAGAACCCAACATGTCTACCAATAAAAGACATACTACGTTTGCTGAGAATGCCCATCGTCGCAAACAAACTTATTCCACAAAAGAGGCTCAAGCAGTAATAATCCAAATATAGAAAAGATGCATTTGGACAGAGAGAAAGAAAAATCTTACAGTGTCAAACTTTGGTGCGTGAGCTTGTCGTTTGCTGGTCTCTGACTGGTTCTCCTCTGGTTCTGTTCCTTTTGTCAATTCAACTTTCTGAAAATGTTATAATGGATGTAATACTACACCATCAGTGTCACAAACAAAACAACGTGAAGCAACACTGAAGACCACTGCAACATGACTGCATATACAGTATATGTCCAATTGGCATGGGAGAATCCTTTTGAAGGACTCTATATTGAGATGCATTCTGTACCATACAAAACAATGAGAAAGGTAGATAAAAGGCATAGATCAAGAAAAAAAAAAGAAAATGTTATAGTAAACTATGCCTATTGACATGTAAAGAGAGATGTAAAGTAACTTCTCTTGGGATTTGTAAATCCACTACTGTAGATTTCATAAAATGCTGCATTCCCTCTTCTTTCTTTAATACATGTATGCAAAAGACCAGACCAAGGCCCAAGTGTGCCATGGTGTTACTTTGATATTTCTTGAGAGATCTTAACAATTAATTCCCACAAAACAACAAAGATAAAACAAACATTTACAACCTTGAACCACCAGAGACCTGTCACTTGAGTGTTCATATTACATTGTGATTTGAGAGAGTTAAGTTCTTACCAGCGCTCTTTTCTTCTGCTCTGATTGAGGAATCACATTCCAGTTCTCTCGGAAAATCTGCAGACACTCTTCGTAAGCATCCTCGTCCTTTAGGTCATCCGAATCACAGAACAAATCTTCGTTGTCAAACTCCTCTACGGGGACAAAGTCTTCATCGGATGATGATTCCTCTCTGGAAGCTGTCTTGACTTCTGACAACTGTGACCTCCCCGTCACCTTATTCGTTGCTTGAGTGGGATATTTATTGGTGGATTTTGCTTTCTCACTGTTCAATACTTTGGAAGGATTGTCCCTGGAAACATTTGCAGTTGATGACTTACTAGGGAAAGAAGATGACCTCCCACTCTTGCTTAAAGACAAGGGCGTCACTTTCCTGGGAGGGACAGTCATCTCGTCATCATCAGCAATCAAGATGACCTCATCGCTGCTCATGTCGCTCTCGTCCTGCATCAAATTATTTAATTGTTCTGTCTCTCTGACTCCCATTGCACTTCTAAATAATACATCCTGTGGAGTCTTCTTTTTGTCAAGGTGATGAAATCTGTTTTGACCATTCCTACCAGTTTGCTGTCCACATTTTTCAAACTTTGACTTTGATCCTGTGGGGTTTTTACTGAAATTTAGTTTCTTTTTCTCAACCATCAAGCTTTTTTCAGTCTTTGAAGGTGCATATTTGCTGCCACTTGAATCTGAGGAGATTTCATAAATGTCTTCCGATTGTTTTGCAAGCGCAAACACATCTCTCATCTCATTAACTTCTTCATCTTCCTCTGACGAATCATCACCAAATAATTGGCTTAGTTTTCGTTTTGCAGTGTCTTCCTTTGAAGACTCCTGCTTATACTTGTTGCTCAATGTTCCTGCTTTTACAGGATTTGTGTTCTTTGGTGCCTTTGGTTCTGATCTACTACGGGAAATTTGCAAACGGTTTTGTCCATTATGCATTTGGTTTTGTGACCCACTGAGCTTTGGGGACTTTTTGACAAGTGCTTTATCTGCTTTGCCTGAGGCACAATCAAAAACATTTTTCCTTTTGGTATTAACTGGTTTTTCAGAAGAAGAAGACTTTTGAGATTTCTTTACTCCCATTTTGTCTGCTCTGCTTCTGCCATTGTCACTTGAGACAACCCTGTCACTTCCTGGTGATATGTCAGAGCTGCCTGACTTTTGGGACTTCCTTACCAATGATTTGTCTGATCTAGTGCTCAAGATGTCCTGAGTCAACTTCTTGTCCAAGTTGGGTGATTTCTTACTGACTGAGTTTTTAATACTTTGTGAACTATTTGGTTTCTCACTGGATGGATTCTTGGCCACACTTTCATCTGCCTTTTTTACCTTTCTCTTCTGGTAGAAGGATGAGAGATCGCTGGCAGACAGCTGCCTCTTTCTTGAACCTCCTCCTAAGTCAGTCTTATTTAATTCCTTAACATTTCCTTCTTTCATAGAAACCTTTTCCTTATCAAACGAAGGCTCTTTTGTGACTATGATTCTCTTCTTTTTATCCTGACGTGACATTTTGCTACCATTGTTGTTCAACCTGTCAACTGAATAGCTGCTTTTTTCCTTGGATTTGACATTTGCTGTTTCACGTGAACTTTTCAGTTCTTCAAGCTGGTTAACTTTATTGATTCCTTTGTGAGATTCAGAGATTCCTACTTCACTTTCATCGTCTCTCTCCCTTTTGCTCTCCTCCACCTCTTTATCCTCCACCTCCTCCTCTTCTTCCTCCTCTTGAACATGATCTTCTTCTCCACTCTCTTCATCTCCTGATATTCTTCCCGCGACTGCACCTTCTTCATCACTGGAAAACGTTCCCTCAGGTTCAGAGTTCATCACCTTGTCATCTTCTGCAGTGGGAACCAAAGAGCTGACTGGTGTGGGTTCATAGGTGGACATGGGAGTCTTCATCTGTTTTTCCGTTGACTTCCTCCTGACATGTTTGATGAAGGCTTTGATTTCATCGCTGTCTCTCACACTGGCTGAATAATTGGACAACGGGTCATACTCTAGGTCATCCTCAACAGGATTCTTGTCATAGTAATCTGACCCCGAAGAATAACTTTCAGCTGATGCATCATGGCTGTACGAAAGCTGCTGAGGATTTTTACCCTTGGCTCTCTCTGGCATGAATGTTGGAGGGGAGCACGAAGTCTTAATGGCATTTGTTACAACCACCCCATCAGACATCCCTGCATCCTTGCCGCCATATGGTTCTTCATGGGCCAAGGCTATTGAACGTTCAGCAAGTTCCTTCTGTTTTGCTAGCTCTGCTAGTTGTGCCTCAATTCTACTTATCTCCTGCTTCTGAAGGGCTACAAAATCATTGTAGCAGCCAGTGTCCGCTAATGTGGCACTTTCTAATGGTGTCTGAACAGATGTCGGTGGTGCCACTCCTCCTGGTGTGTCAAATATTGTCTCTGGTTTATTCACGTAGGCACTCACGCCGTCTCTGCCTTCTTCCTCTTGACAGCTTTCAGTTCCAACAATGTACCGGTTGTTTAATTTGTCTCCAGCGCCATTAACATCATATTCCATAGAGTTTTCTTGGACTTTAGTCTTATTTGAGGTTAGACTCTGTGGGTCATTACGACAGGGGATGCTTTGGGCTGTCCCTGATGTGATGGCTTCAGCAGCATCGACATCAGGCAATGTACCTTTGACGGACTGTTTGTTGGCCAAATTTGTTGCACCTGGTGACACATCTTTGTTATCCTGTTCAAGTTTCCTGTTTGAAAGCTGTGCAAGGGGAGTTGGCACATACGAAAATTTAGTTTGTGGTCTGCATTTTTGCTGAAGATGAACTTTCCTCCGATTGTCTTGATGATGTGTGCGGTGCCTTGAGGAAGTCTTGCTGGATTTGGGGACAGAGGGTAATGCTTTGTAAGACACATGGACTGCTTCTTTTGGTGGTGGGGTCAATGCACTTGAAAATAGCCTTGAAGTCTCTTCTTCAACAGGTTCTGACAGTGGTAAAAAAGGAAGTTTAATGTTGAAATACTATGTGATCCAATACAAATTCCAAGATAAAACATTTTAAAGGAAGAGCCTCAATATTTAGATTGAAACAGGGGGTGTCAAAATAAGATGTGAACAAAAATGTAAATTTCATACATGTTTTATACAACTCAGTAATAACAAAGAGGTCCAAATTTCTCATGCAATTAACCTTGCTAGTCCTTTTTGGACCATCTTTTCTTTACTGAAGAATGAACAACATCTTCATTGATATTGACAACATTGGTGACTACCAATAAGTTTGCTAAAGGTTTTCTAATTTAAGTGTTGCATGTCTACCTGCTGCAACTACCCATACCAATATGTTCTCTGAATTAAACAACCAACATGGAAGTAATTTCTAATAAACAGCCCACTCTTGCTGTTGGGAAGCACAGTAGGTTGTCCAGAAGTCTGCTTTCAAGACACAAATACTTGATATATTTCCACAAACCAACTAATTACTTTCCTAACATCATTTTAACTACTAAAAGTATTTCAATGTTCATTCCTGTACTACAGTGGTTGATGTGAAGGATTAATTCTCTTCACAAACATATGAACCACTTGCATGTATATCTGACATTAGTCACATTCTTGGTTATGAGGAATAAATTTATTTCATAAGATGACATGACACCAGGATTGTGAAATAGAGGCAAGAGAAAAAGGAAAAAAACAATCACTGCAAATATAGCTGCATCTATTCTTTCAAATTAACGATACCTTGATATACGATAAATTGCCACTGCAACGACAACTGTGCCTCCACTCTTAGAATACCTTGATGAACTGAGGATGCACGACACATGTTTACTGCAACTATGCCTCCACTTCAGACTGGAGGCTCACTTTATACTTTTCCTCTGAAATTTTGCACAGGGCACATACTTAGTCATTCTCAAAATAAATGCACATGTCTCCATGTGTGGTCACTGTGACTGTGCCTCCCTAATTGAATGGATCGAGGCTCAGTGAGCTTAAAATTGGAACACATAAACAATACATGCTCAGTCATTCTGAAAATAACTGCACCTCCATGGCCACTGAAAATGCATTCCAAGATTTATTCAGGGTTGCTTTTAAGTTGGTTACATTCTGCAAGGACTGCTGAAATAATCTCTTCAACACTTCAGACTTAGACCTAGGCGATCTATGCAACATGGCACACTAACATTTAACAAGGTATATTAAAACAGTTTGCTGTGTTGCCAATGTGAATTTGGAACATTTTGGTGATAAAGATATTTTGGGGCAAGCAGGGTATTCTGCAGTTGAAGCCACCCTCTGAACTACAGAGCTGAAGAATGAAGTGATTTACACAGCCTTTTAAATGTGTAACTACTGTCGGTAGTATTACTCTGGGGCAGGCAATACATTATGCAATGGAAGCTATGTTTAAACAACACTACAATGACTTTCAAATCCCGAGTTCCCACGTTTTATCACTTGCTTTTAGTTAGAGTCAAGCCTAACAGTTAAGGTCCTAACTTAATAATATTAACTAGTAGTATTAACTCAAGAACCCAGGAGTGGACCTAGGCAGTAGGCTACTCGCATTCATTATCATACTGAATTAGCATTAGCCCAGTGTTACTGTCTGTTGGCTGGTAACTTACCGCTACCTTTACGAACATGACGAAAATGGCAATACGGTCTTTTGCAACAGCCTGGTCCTTTTTCGTAGTAAGGACAATCGAAACTTTTGAAGAAATTTGAGGAGTTAAACATTTTTAAACAATAATATCTTCAAGTGTCTCGTCCAGGTCTCGGAGACGGGTCGTCTTGTCATTGCCAGTTGAAAGCCTTACCGTACTGACTTATTATAGAGTTATCGCTGTCTTAGCGAGCTAGCTCCTGCCAGACGTTACTGTGTTGTTCACACTACGCACTGCGATTGACATGAAAACGACTTTTATCAATCCAAATTTACGTCACCTGTTACGCAATAGTTAGGCACATGTGGAAACTAACACAATTACGTAGACAGAAAAAGAACTAACTTTACAGTATTATTTACTGACTTAAAGCTAACACATTCGATAAGAAGTTAATTTACAGGACATCTGGTTATAAGAAACAAGAGCTACTTCACTTTCTGTACAAGTGCATTGGTAAAGAACGAAAAATAAAAACATGCCAAAGGTGAAATCACAAAAGAAATCGAGGACGCACGACCAAGTGTATCGTCAAGGTAGGCCTTTCACCGCACGATATATATAGTGTACAGTGTGCGGATTAGTCGATTTCGCGCAATTACTTAGCCCTACTGTTATGACATTATTTACGTAAATAGTTATGTACAAAATGTTTCGATGATTACTTTGAACTGGAATACAACAGTTATTAGTACTGAAATTGACAACGCAATATGAGGGAATTGCTACATATGGTGAAATGCATGAGCACATGGATGCAGTCTAATTTACACAGCCTAGGCTATTGTAAGCCAGTGAGGCCTAACCAAAATTGTACTTTGTAGACTTCACTGAAGTTACTGTATTATGGGGTGACTGTGGCATGTGCATTTGTAAGAAATCTATCATTCCAAGAGTGTGGCAGGTTCACCTACAACAGTTGGAACATTATATTATGAGTCAGTGTTGTCTTAATTAGTGTACTCATTCAACGAAAAATTGTGTCAACAAAGATGAAATCATTCTGTCTTCTTTTGAACAACTAAAAAGTAAAATCAAATGAACTATTGTCCAAGAGCGGTATGTTCTGACAACCCCTATGTTCTGACAAACCCCATGTTGCGACACCCCTATATTCCGACACCCCCACTGTGTGTTCTGACACTCCTGTGTTGCTACAAGTACAAATCTAAGTATATGTCAGACATGTACATTAATGGCCGGGGAAGAAACTAAAACGAATGACAACGAATGCCGACACATTACCGTTAAAATGAGCGAATGCCAGGTGTTCGATTCCAAACGCCGTCGAATGCCAACGTATTTTGTACGTGGTAACGAATGCCAATTGACGTTATGATTAACCCGATACGGAAGCCTACAAAAACCATTAGACATTTCAAAGGACTTTACAGCACTAGGCTTAGTAGTAAAAGTAGTTTAAAGGTATATCTAAACGCGAAGAGTGATGCAGGTCTAGCTAGCTAGTATTAGGGATCGATCGCGTGAGGCGGACATTGGCTACGGCGACATGACGTCATGTTGTAACTTTGTGCATGCGTCTATGTGAACAACGCTACGGGTGGATTTCTACAGGTAGTTTGACACTGACAGCCTGGACAATTTATCCTTGCTTTAGGAACACTTGCATTCATACTTTGACTTTCGGGTATGATGTGTTTGCATTCGCGTACAAATTGGCATTCGCTCATTGGCAAGTAGACACATTGCCCAATCACGCTTTGATGGCATTCGTCCACTAGTGTTCGGCACTGACAATGGGCCATAGCCTTGCTATACGATCATCAGCTTTTATTATGACTGTAGCACATGATGTGTGGGCATTCGCGTATATATGTATACTTGCCAAGGAGCGAATGCCAATAGGCCTATGCGAATGCCAACACAGCATACATGAAAGTCAAAGCATGGATGTCAATGTTCCTACAGCAAGGCTATTACCCATTGTCAGTATCAAATACCAGTGGGCGAATGCCAAAGCGTGATTGAGCAATATGCATACTTACTAATGCGCGAATGCCACCAGGCCCACGCGAATGCCAACACAACGCAAGACAAGGCTATTACCCATTGTCAGTATCAAATACCAGTGGGCGAATGCCAAAGCGTGATCTGTGCCGAATGCCAATGAGCAAATGTCAATGAACAAATGACGATATTGCCAATGCAGAACCATGAATGCCAAATGAGCTGAAATTCCGTGTCAAATGCTAGTTAATGAGCAAATGAAAATTTAATTAATTTAAAGTTAGTTTGAACCCATGGATAGCAGATTCCTTGAATGCATTGAACAATGATTATTAGACTCTGCTATTCTCTATGTACTAAAGTAGAGGACGCTATACCACTTTTCACTATCAGAAGAATGTGCTGAACGCAAGTATTTTCTACTTTATCCGTGCGATGTCCTTTTTCAACTTCCGTATACAGTTGTCCGCAGTACAAACAAGTTGGCATTCGGGGTTTTCTACAGAGCCTTATTGGGCATTCGCTATAGAAACACCCATGGCCGGAGTCTCAGAGAGCTTACACAATTGAGATTGTGATACATACTATTGTTTTGGGGTGAGACACTGCTCCTTGTCCATGACTTGAGGGCCTGACTACAGTAAGTCCCTGCATGCTGTGGAATATAGGTGTTTCAGAACATAAGGCAGTTACTGCACCAACAAATTGTTCAGTTTAAAACTGATTAATGCAAAAATGCTTCCTATGAACTGGTTTGCTGTAGCTATTGACTTGTCAATATACAGTACTTGCCATATCCCAATTTTCTGTCGTTCTGTGTCCTTTACTTTGTATTCACTTATTTTCTATGTTTACAGGAGTGGAATAAAAATTTCATGACAAATGTGGCTCCTTAATTACACTTTCACTTCTCAATTTTTGAACGTATTCATTTTCAGGTATTTTATTCAATACTGGCATTGGACAGCATATCCTTAAGAATCCACTCATTGTTGATGGTATGGTTGATAAGGTAAATTTTACTCCTTTGTCACAAATTTAGTAAAAAGTATTTTTAGTGCCTTCAGATCCAAATACAGGGAATGATTATCGTGTAAATCAAATTCATCCTTCAGAATTCAAGCAAGTATTTCAATTTTTATCAGGAAATTTTTTGTCCTGCAAAAAAAAATTTAAACATTTTTCAGTCAAACATTCTGCCTTTTTGGAATGCAAATACATGGAGAAAAGATGAAATTCTTGCCCCATTTTGCATCTAGAACTCTTGGAAAAGGCAAAAAACTTTTAACAAGGGGAGGGAAACCTCAATTCTATGTAGTATTGGGAATGTATACTGTCATTTTAGTAAAATAAAACAAATAGATTATATGATTCCTTTTTCAAGTTGGTCTTTTAAGGTTACAGCTCTCATTTTTTTAGTGTGATACCTATATTATGTATATGGATATGTTTTACTGTTGCATGTCAAGCATTGTTTTGTTGCTTCTTGCAAGTTTCTTGCTTCCCATAACAGTTTGACTTCTTATGAGTCTTCTGTTTTATTTTCTGTTGTGAAGGGTTTCATTCACTCTTTCTTCATTTCTTTTTTTCATTGTTAGGCCTCCATCAGAAACACAGAAACCGTTCTAGAAGTTGGACCTGGTACAGGAAACATGACAGTGAAGCTTTTGGAAAAAGCCAAAAGGGTATAGCACTACAAATTACCAATAAATCTAGCATTTGCTTACATCTTTTGATTGGTTGTTGTTTGTCAATGAGCATCTAAGAACTTGCGGAAAAGAACACTACGGTATTTTCCCTGTGATCCCTGTACAGCGTAAACGTAAATATTCATGGACAGTTTAAAATGTTGAGTGCAATATCATAATGGTGCTGCCCATCAACAGCAATTTGAATGTTGTGACTTTCTATTGTTTGTTCTTACAGTGCATTTATAAAGAAGGGTTAAGAAATGTTCAATTTGAGTATGATTTACAGTATTCCCTGCGTTGTGAAAATCTGCTTTGCAGTTTTGATGAAATCGTAACCTTTGTAATCATGCATGGTCATTTGGTGGTCACCAGGGGTCAAAGAGGACAATTCCGTAAAGAAGTATTACTGTAAACCAATTTAGCAAAATCACATATTTGGCTATTGATCACTGGATGCAACTTTAGTTTAACTTTCTTTTATGTTACCCATTGAGTTATAACATGAACATTATTTTGTGTGGGTTTTGTAAGTATGCATAATATGTGCTGCCCTCTGCATGCAAAAAGCTTCAAATTTGGTTAAAACTGCTAATATTGTTAGATGCACACTGCCTGACAGTGTCCATGTTGAAACACTAGTTACCTCTTACCTGAAACTGGTAGGAGAATTATACTTGCTTTCTTTAAAGCCCCTATTTAATGATGCTAAACATGTCTAAATTTAGTATCATTGCAAAGACAAATCTCTGCTGAACATGAGTGTCACATTTTCATACCCTGTAATGAAGATTTATGTAATTTAAGTTGGTATGAAACTGCCCCATTTTCCACCCCCTTCAAAGCTCACGAAACTGTCAAAGATTGATTTGACATTTACAGGACGTCATAAAATGGAGAAGATTACTGCGCGCATTGGTCGGCCTTACATACTTAAAAGTTGATGTGCTGTAGTGTTGGTGCAGTATACAGTACCCATTATAGTGATTGCAACACTGCTAGTGATGGTGAATGTCTTCTCTTAGTTAGAATACGGTAGTCACTACGAAATTGTTTAGTGTTTCATAACAATAGCCATTGTCAGCCAGTGTTTTCTGTACACAAATTTTCTATATGGGAGTATATATAAGTAACCTTTTGACACATCTTGCTTATGTGGTACTCAGACTTTGCAAGACAAGGTGATTGTGAACAGTTAGAATCCTTTGCGTTAGTGCATAATGTTAGGCGTTGTTACTTCACAAAAGTGCCTCTGCCTGCTTGCTCCCAGAACAAGGCGAGGCCAGTCTCCAGGTCCTGGAAAGACCGAAAGACGGTCCAAATTAGCCGTGGCTGAAGATGAAGAATCAGTTTGGACCTGTATCACAATACTGTAGGTGATGTAAGGGCCTCTGAAATGAACCAAGGTTGATTTGCTATGTCTTGGGACGGCACACCATTTTTGCGTACACAAAGTGCTATGTTTCGGATTCCTTGTTGAAGTATCGTGGCGTATGGTGCTTGTCAAAATATTCCTGGGTGAAGTGAACGTCATAGATGCTGGTTTGTTTATAGTACTGCCTTCCATCTTTTGCAACCCAGCTTCCATTTTCTTAAGTCAATTTCCAAAGTCGGAGGAGTCATTCTGAAACAGTCTGAAATCATTTTACTCTCCATACTGTGGACAGGTGGATGAAACATCTGCTCAGTGCTGCGTCACTACCCCATGCATCGTCTGCTGTTATCTTTCCCCGTACAATTCTTCTTTTCGCATTCAAAAGGTTTCAGCATTATCACTGAACGTTAAAAAATAAGTTGTTGAATCTCCCAACGAACTTGTAACGTCCACCTAGTGAATTACAGGGTTTTTTTTCAGACCAGGAGACAGTTCAATTTGACTGTCGTACACACGATAGGCATATGCACTCAACATCGTTTGATATAGTTCTCCTGTGCATGCTCTCCATTCTATGATATCATGAAATCGGGCTGTAAATTTTGCTGTGTTTATCGTTCACTAGGTTATTTCCACAGTTGGGTAAAAATTGCATTCTGCGTGTTTCTAAAACCTATAAGTGATGTGGAAAGTGACATTTTCTATTTGTATGTGTTGTTTTCTATATGCAAATGTGAAATTTACCAACTATTGTGTTTTTCAATGAAAAGGTGCTTTAATAGTAAATAGGTAGTCCTTAAGGAATGGAAACTTTGATTGAGATTAAACTTGATTAATTAATAGAAATTCCATATTGTTCATGTGACAGACGTACATTTCCAAAAATTTTCGCCAGGAATGTCTGTCACAGAAAAGAAAAGTCTACGTTTGTCACAAGGGAATTTTTTACTAGAGGAAGATGACAAAACTTCGTTTGCCTGTTGCTGATAAACAAAGTAAAGAGTCTTCTTTATGATATCTGTAGTACTTTTAGTACACCATTTCAAATCACAGAAGTATTAAAAACAATATTTTGATCTGAAAAAACTTCTTTTGTGCAAGAATACATTCATCACAGAGAGGTTTTTTAGATATTTTTTGTGCTTTCTTTTGAGTGAAAAGGACAGATATACCATATGTTAAGTAATAGCACAAGTCATATGTTCCACAAAACCTGTGTAAAAAGTTATCTCCTATTTGTGTCCATTGAGATAGGGTTGAACAAACTCCCTGGAATGTATGTCAGAGTTTACATCATTGACCAACAGTGAAAACCTTGTAATCCCTGTAGTATGCAATTGGGCATGTTGAGATGTATACCTACCGTATCAGTTATCAACTTAGGTCAGCAGATGTATTCTGTATATCAATGTGAGAAATTGCTGTAATATTATAAAAACCAAGTATGTTACACTTCCTTGAATTATTTAATATGTCAGATTCATGAAAAAATTCTTCCAATGAAATCATCAAAATCCTAAAGTTTCATGCAATCTAGTTTCTTCTTAGCTGTAAATACACAAAGATATAATATGGTAAATACACAAAGTTACAACATGTCATTTGTGGCTTTTTGGCAGCATTCAAGATGTTAAACCACAGTTTGATTAACTTTTGTAGTGTCCTTTTTTCAATAGCAACTATACTTGCTGTAATGCTTTGATATTTCCAGGTTAAAATCTGTCATGTTATATTGGTGACTACAGCTTTCTACAGCTTGCTGCAGAAATGTGCTTGCATGTGAATAAAATGAAGAGAATAATTTGCAAATATTAGCGTATTTGTTTTAACTATTAGAAGAATGCTGGCAATAATGTTGTAATATATGAAGATGATTTTCCTTGAGCAAATATGCTCAATAGCTTATAAATATTCAAGCATGATTTTTTTTTCAGGTGGTAGCATGTGAGGTGGATCCCAGACTTGTGGCTGAACTTCAGAAAAGGGTGCAAGGAACGTAAGTCTTGTCTCTGTTTCTGGGTCTGCCCTCTTCAACTAATTAGTTAGTTTGTATTTTCATGTATTTGTTTGTATGTTTGCTTGTTTATTTGTCTGTCAGTTTTCATGTATGTTCTGTTAGTTTTAGCGAAGGAATGATTGATATGACCAAAGGTGTAACTCATAATGGTTTATCGCTTTTTTTAATTTCAGTTTTGTTCACCTCGTGAAGTACTGAATCAGGGTTTTCAAGCCTGATGATTTCATTGTGATAAGGTTGCTAGTTTGTGGATGGTAACAGTGCCACATTTTCTTTTTTACACTCACTCTTTTACTAGGCATATCAACACACTCACTGAAGATCACGCCAGCTTCAGTTGCAACGACTGGAACTAATATGTTCTTGGATCATAACAAGTCATATAACTTGAGCAAACGAGAGTCAATGTGTTTGTTTTACAGAAACAACCATATTTTTAAAACCAATGTTGGTGGATATAGACTAATAGAGCATTCAAAATAAGGAAGAACAGTGGACTTCTTTACAAGAAATGAGAACTTCTCACAGATAGAAATTCAGTTATTTGTTGCTCAACAATACTTTACTCACCAAAACTTTTCAAAATTCAAAGTATGCCTCTTCCATTACTCACCACATGCATAATGAGAAGATGAAGCTCTTGCAGATGTCTATTGATTAGACTGAATGGTTTAACAGTGGTAAAAGCTATTTTCTTTGTTCACCATATTGGTGTCTTCTAAATGCACTATTTCCCTTTAAGATAGTTGAAGACAGTTGATACTGTACATTTATGTACTCACTTTAGTGAATTCCATTGGTAACAGTGAGAATACTTTGTTGATAGAAAAGTTTTCTGAACTTGTTCAAACCAACTACTGCACACATAGTCTTGTTTCATCATCAAGTAACTCAGTATCATCAAGGAAACTAAAAATTGTTTCAGTGGTGCCTGTTCTTTGTCATGCTGCTAACAAAGTCTGTCTGTAAGTCTTTTTAGTCTTTTTTTTTTGTTTAAATTCTTTCATGGAAGCCCTGTGTGCTACTGCATTCTTTTTGTTGTTGCTATTGCTTGCCTATTGATATATGCTTTTAGAAAGTAACCATTGAAGCTTGAACATGTTTTGTACAAATAGAACATACTTATTGGCAAGAAGAAAACCTTAGCCAATCAGGGATCATGATTAGATTTCGGTTTAGTGCGAAAAAAAGCAGAAGTTATCGGAACACAAAGAAGCTTTACCATGGTTTTATATATCTTAGCTCTGATGTTGATTGGTAAATGCCAAATGACACTTAGCCCTTTTCCTCTTTTTCCTCTTTGCAGACCATACCATAACAAGCTGCATGTAGTGGTCGGTGACGTCCTGAAGACAGACTTACCTTTCTTTGATGTCTGCGTTGCCAATTTACCATACCAGATTTCGTCACCATTTGTCTTCAAGCTGTTGCTACACAGACCATTCTTCAGGTGAGAGAGCATGGCCACGGCGAACTGTGACATTTTGTCACCTGACTGTTGGGTTTTGGTCTCCATTGTCTTTTTACCACAGGTATCCTTAAGCTGTTGAGTGATGTTGGGGATGTGCATACAGTAATTGCATCACACAGACAGTGGAGTGCCTACATTTGAATACCTTGACTGCCTCAGTAGACAGGGAGTGAAACCTTGGTCTTGTGTAGAAAGGATCCTGTATTTTTAGATGCCAAGGGATGAATTATTGTGAGCAAATTGATTAGCCGTGTTGCTTATTAATGGTCAAAATATTTAACAGTCAACCCATATCGGTGTTTGGAATGTTTAGCATTCTACCCACATCGATTAGCAAATCAAACAAAGATTTCAGTTATGGTTTTGTAATCAGTCCACATATCACAACCTTTATAACACAACCTATCATTCAATACCTGCTGTAAATGTTACACAGCTGCATGTGTGCAAGTACATGACGTAGAGCAGTTTCATGCAAAGTTGTGGCTTTGGCTTCAAACAGTTGGAGCGCTTGAGCGAGCGAGAATTAAACTTTGCAAGCAAGACTGGAGAAAATGTTGATTTGTAAGTTTGCCATTGAAACCTACATGTTGTGTTTGAAAGATAAAAAAGTCTAAGAACACCATGGAAAATAGTTGCACAGAGATCTTTGTCATTGCCAGTGACTGATTATTGTGTCTGCAGTAGATTATCAAGAGATGATCAACTCCGTTAATCTCTATTCTGGCAACTCATTTGCTACGTCTCTTCCTTCAGGTGTGCAATTCTGATGTTTCAGCAGGAATTTGCTCAGCGGATGGTTGCCAAACCAGGGGATAAACTTTATTGCAGGCTTTCTATAAATACACAGTTATTGGCAAAAGTGAACCATTTGATGAAGGTATTTGATACTGAACACGTAATTTATGAGAGTCAGTCCCTTGCTCAAAGGAATTACTATTTTATTTTCTTTAGTATGTGATCATTATTTGCTGCTTGATTTTACATCAATATTAAATGATGGTTTTTAATACTTGCCACTACTTCTGGTGAAACGTTGTCAGTTTTATGAGCATTTGTAACTATGGAGCTATTTGTTGATTGTGCTACTGTTGTAAGTTGGTACTGTGTATGAACTGAACTCTTGTGTAAATTATCTAGTGTAGTGCAATACTTTGTTTTTTATGAATCCTTTGAGTCCTACCTTATTTTTTTAATTTCCACCTCACTTTCTCATTGCTTCCTTGCCGAAGGCAGGCAAGGAATCTATGTGATGGTGATTTTTGTTTGGTGTATGTGTGTGCATATGTGCATGTTCTAACAATCTCATAAGCACTTAGCACTCTAGTTTTTGACTCCTTGCCGAAGGCAGAAGGAATCTATGCGATGGTGATGTCGTGTGTGTGTGTGTGTGTATGTGTGTATGTGACACTTCTTGTAAACATGATATCTCAAGAAGGGTAACCATGACTGATGTCATACTTGGTGTGTGGGTTGGTCATATTGAGTAGATAATCCCTATTGTTTTTGGTGGAGGTCAAAGGTCATTTGGGGTCATCAGAGGTCAAAATGTGAAAACCTTGTAAACACGATATCTCAAGAAGGGTAACCATGACTGATGTCATACTTGGTGTGTGGGTTGGTCATATTGAGTAAATGATCCCTATTGTTTTTAGTGGTGGTCAAAGGTCATTTGAGGTCAATGGAGGTCAAACTAGAAAAACCTTGTAAACATAATATCTCCAGAAGGGTAACCATGACTGATGTCATACTTACTGTGTGGGTTGGTAATATGAAGTAGATGATCCCTATTGCTTTTGGTGGAGGTCAAAGGTCATTTGAGGCCACCAGAGGTCAAAATGTGAAAACCTTGTAAACACGATATCTCAAGAATGGTAACTGTGACTGATGTCATACTTGGTGTGTGAGTTGGTCATATTGAGTAGATGATCCATATTGTTTTTGGTGGAGGTCAAAGGTCATTTGAGGTCACCAGAGGTCAAAATGTGAAAACCTTGTAAACACGATATCTCAAGAACGGTAACTGTGTCTGATGTCATACCTGGTGTGTGGGTTAGTCATATTGAGTAGATGATCCCTATTGTTTTTGGTGGCAGTCAAAGGTCATTTGAGGTCGACGGAGGTCAAACTGGAAAAACCTTGTAAACACAATATCTCCAGAAGCGTAACTGTGACTGATGTCATACTTACTGTGTGGGTTGATCATATTAAGTAGATGATCCCTATTGCTTTTGGTGGAGGTCAAAGGTCATTTGAGGTCACCAGAGGTCAAAATGTGAAAACCTTGTAAACACGATATCTCAAGAACAGTAACTGTGTCTGATGTTATATATGGTGTGTGGGTTAGACATATTGAGTAGATGATCCCTATCGTTTTTGGTGGAGGTCAAAGGTCGTTTGAGGTCAGTGGAGGTCAAACTGGAAAAACCTTGTAAACACAGTATCTGCAGAAGAGTAACTGTGACTGATGTCATACTTACTGTGTAGGTTGGTAATATGAAGTAGATGATCCCTATTGCTTTTGGTGGAGGTCAAAGGTCATTTGAGGTCACCAGAGGTCAAAATGTGAAAACCTTGTAAACATGATATCTCAAGAACGGTAACTGTGACTGATGCCATACTTGGTGTGTTTGTTGGTCATATTGAGTAGATGATCCCTATTGTTTTTGGTGGAGATAAATGTCACTTGAGGTCAACCTGAGTCAAACTGTAAACACATTGTAAACACAGTATCTCTAGAAGGGTAAGTGTGACTGATGTCATACTTGGTGTGTGGGTTAGTCATATTGAGTAGATGACTCCTACTGTTTTTGTGGAGGTCAAAGGTCGTTTGAGGTCCCCTGAGGTGAAAATTTTCTAGCACATTATCTCCAGAAGAGTAATGTTGACTGATGTCATACTTGATGTGTAGGTTCCCCATACTGGGTAGGTGATCCCTATTGCTTTTAGTGGACGTCAATTGTCATTTGAGGTCACCAAAATAAAGGTTATTTGGGTTAAAGGCTTATTAAAGGTGTTTCAAGACCAGTAACTGCAGTTGATCTCATACTTGTCATGTGAATAATTCATGCTTGTTATAATATAACCATGTGGCAAGGAATCACGAAGCCTTTTGGCTTTTAGGTTGAAGGAAGGGAAGGTACAGGATAGGGGAAAGTTTGTGTGTGGGTAGAACATGTAAAGATCTCAGCTGGGATTGTTTTTGGTGTGGGTCAAAGGTCATATGAGATCACCAGCAACCAGTGTATAGACAAAGAAAGCTTGCAGTATCTCAGAAACTACATGTTGCAGAGAGTATGTACACCCTTTTGGAGGTCCAAGGTCATACGGGATCCTCAGAGACCATAATGTGAAAGGCTTGTGAACATTGGTTAATGCTCTTGCTTTTGAAGGAAAGGTGCAAGACAGATCAAAATTGGTGTTTGGGGAGAACATATAAAAATCTCGACTGGGATTGCTTTTGGTGTCGGGTCAAAGGTCATTTGAGGTTGCCTGTAGGCAGAATGTAGACAACCAAGTTTTGCAGTATCTCAGGAAACACATGTTGCATGAACTTCAAACTTTGAGGGTGCGTATTGTATTTTAAGTAAATAAGATTGTGGAGGTTTTCTTTGAGATCAAAGGTCATATGGGGATATCAGAAATTGTAAAGTGAAAAGCTTATGAACACACTATTTTCAAAGTGGAAGTAACTCTGCACTTTACAGGTGGTTATAAGGTGCTGTAAGTAAAGACCTTAGGTGGGTTTGGTTTTGGTGTAAATTGAAGGTTATTTGGGGTCATTAGGAGGTGCAAAATGTTAGCTCTCAGCAAGTACTTTTTCTTTTCTGTATTTGTGGGTAAGCAAGTGTTTGGTGCTAACATCAGGCAAAGACCAAAAATGTTTTATGAAATTCAATTACTACTTTTGGTTTTATAAATTTTAATTTTTGCTTAACAAGTGACCATTGACTTCTGAGGCACTGAGACAGGTATTACCAATCCCAGAGGGATCTTTATCCAACAATTGGCTGCTGTGGGTGGGTGGGTGTCAGCACATCCAGAGAAAAAGTGATATGTGATGTGGGTTTGAATTACCTATGAGAGATTTTCTCATTGTAAGATATGATTAGATGTGTATTTCCAGCTAGGGAAAGAGTCAGTGAGTGGCAGGCTTTTGTAGGTTGACTTCAGAGATATAACTTTAACTGTAATATCAATATATATCACTTGTTGGTTGCAGAATTCTTGTCAATCAATTACAAACCTGGAAGGGCATTTAAGGAAAACTTGAGTGAATAATGTGAAATTTCATTTTCAAACTTAAACACTAGAACTAGGAAAAGGCTCATAATTCTTAAAGCTGTCTAACTGCTTTTACCACATTCAAGTAGTTGTAATGCTTCAGATTTGCCACATCATTTGGTATACAGTAGATGCATACAGAAAAGACCAGTACAACTGAGGTGGGGGTCTCACGCTAAATTTCTCTTGGATACAGTATCTTAGGACTACATTAATGGCAAGGAAACACTAAGCCTCTTGGCTTTCTTGGTGGTGCTTATCTGTCGAGCATACTAGCATCATTATTTCAATTTTTGTGTGTGTTTCTTGTATATATGTTGGTCATAACTTGAAATTGATAGTTCATGGTGCATTTCCCTCAGAGTTCAATTTCTCTTTTAGGAATGTAATTTCTTCTGTTTATTGTTTGTCAAATTTATGAAGTTAATTCTGTGACTGCATTCTCTCTCATACCAAGTCCCTATTTGCCAGGAGTTATTAGTAAATCTCTCTGTTCTTTATTGATAATACCGTACATGTAAAGATTGACTAGAAATACTATCTAGTAGAAAAGTGTGGTGGTGTTTAGTGTGTATAATATATATTGGTCTTTGTTCCCACAGAGGGCCATCCTTCCCCCCCCCTCTCCCCCCGAATACATACACACATCATTCTGTCTTTAATGAAAAATGTCTCTGCACATGTATTTTCAGGTCGGTAAAAATAACTTCAAACCTCCGCCAAAAGTAGAATCCAGTGTAATCAGATTAGAGCCTATCAACCCTCCACCACCAATCAACTTTCAGGTAAGCATTTTGTAATTATTTGAAACAGGAAATACTTTGAGGCCATAGCGATATCGGCGAGACGAGACAAGGGAGGGGTTCTTTTAATGCAGTGTAGGGTAGTGATAACTAATAGAACAATAACGAAACCAATGCAGGAAAGTATTGTTAGATGCAAGACACTTGGATTGGTTAGTTTAAATGGAACATCTAGATGCGAGATACTCTGATTGGTTAGTTTAAATGGAACATCTGTGATTCACTGGCTTGTTGACAATGCAGAAAAAAAAACTTCAAGTAAGCAAAGTGTTTGTAAAACAATGTTTACACTATAGGATGAGTTGTCTGATGTGAGGGAGCAAAGGTCAGTCACCTCAGCAAAATAGAACAGAACACAACTGTAGCATTTTGAATAAAACCATTCAATTGATAATGTGACATTATATTGTACACGTATGTAACAGACAAATAGCGGTGCGTATTTGAAGAACTTCATGGACGTTGACGAACAAAATCAGTAATATTAGAATAAGTTCACTCATTTCTTGGGCATTTTCAAATTTCAACCAAAGCAGTTTGTTGCAATATTGTCATCTGCTAGTCAATGTTGCCAACAGTTTCTATAATCTCAAAACCATCAGAATGTATGCACAGAGAGATGAGGGATGATCTGTTTGCTAGTGCAAAAAGGGATGTGTGGATGAGTTGTGTGGAGTGTATTCCTTGAAAATTTTCCTTGTCACAATATTTTGTTTCTTTGTAGAAGATGCAGCTTTTTTCATATCCCTTACATATAATTTAATATCCATATATTGCATTAAAACATCATGAGAGGAATCTCCCATTAAATGCTTTAAAAATAATGCAGCAGAGTTTATCCATGGTTAAATAAATAGTCAGCCACAAGGTCTGTGGACTCAGAGGCTGTGTTGTAATAACCCTGTTGTTGACAAGCATCCAAGTGTGTGATACTGTCCAGCACTATCCAATTGTGTGCCTCTTATCTGATCACTGTGTTTGCACAGGGAATGACCATGGGCAGGAAGAGATAACAAACTAAATCAGTGCACTGGAGAAGAAGATCTTTCTTGTAAACCTGCCAGTGGCAGGTCGGGGAAGACTAGCTAATGGGAATTCCCTCTAATGATGGGCTGTATTTTGAATCATCACATCTGCAACAGATGAAGTATCAGTTCTCTTCTGTTTCCATCCTCTGCTGTTCCCCACCCCCCTCCATTCCATCTCTGCCTCAAATTGTAGTACATTGTGGATATAACAAAGAGTGAAGGAGGTTGTTAGAGGTTTATTTAAACCAGGTACATTATGGCCATTTCTTAAAGTGACACATTCAGATCTAGTCGTCCCTTTTGACTTCAGGGATGGTGGAACCCTTGACCCGAGAGTCTCATGCAACCTATGATGGTGCATCATGTTGACCTGCAAAGTTGGTCAGTCATAGTATAGAAAATTAAAAAAGTTAAAATGATTATTTTCAATGGAAAAGAATAAGACTCATGTTAATGTCAGACAGTGAGAACAATTTTTACAGTTTGTCAGTGTTTGTTCTTCCTAACATGGTAGTAGGATACTGAGTTGGCTTCTTGTGTATTTCCCTCATAATGGTTGCCATAGCAATATTGCCTGATATTCAAAAGGTTTGTGATGTCAGTTTTTTTGACAACCACATAGAATCAGTCTATTGAAAATGTATTTGATGTAATGTTTGTATTTACCTCATTGTAAACTGAGGATTTTCTTCTTTGCTTAGGAGTGGGATGGCCTTGTCAGAATTGCCTTTGTAAGGAAGAACAAGACACTAGGTGCTGCATTCAAGTAAGAGATTCTCAGATTTTTCTTTAGATATGTGATTTGTACGGCATCTCTGTAAAAATCTGCATTGCAGAAGATACAAGCTTCTATGAAGCCTTTCGTACACCAATGTTGTCATGTGTAATGCATGTAACAGGGTTTCAGCATATTTCCATTTTTGTTTTCCTTTTTTTCTATTGCAGAACTAAACCTGTCGTTGAAATGCTAGAAAAGAACTACAGAATACATTGTTCTGTGAAAAATATAGTAAGTTCAGATGCATACCTATCATTGCCTCTCAAGGCTAGATGAGATATTGTAATGAATCAGCTACTGGTGCTACTTATTACATTGTATGTCCTTGGAAGAATGGTTTCCCATGGCAATATTTGAAGTGTGTCAATAGCAACAATGTGGAGTAATTCATGGCAGAGTGAACCTTGGGTATGGTGGATGAGTTCTTCAAGTGGTATAAGTGAAATTGTTGTGTCAGTTGGTGTAAAAGGTTAATGTGCCTGTCCATTTCTTGCTTCTTTTTTTTTTTTCTTTTTTAGCTCTTGAAAAATGTTTGACTATTCAATTTAATACTTTTGACATTTGTTAAAGTTAATCTTTGCTGTTGCAGCAAAAAGTAAAAAAGTGGTTTTCCAATCTTTTGAGGGAATACTTGAGCAATTAACTTACAACTTACTTGGTAAGGACTATCCATAACAGAGTGCTCAAGATATGAAAGAGAACTATGAAATCACCTTCCAAATATTTGAATATGAAAATTGTCTCAACATTTTTGTTTGCTCTAAAAAATTCAAACTCTCCAAGAAAGCATAGCAGTCAATCACCCTTACTTGAAATCAAACAGACCAATGGGAATGGATATGAATGTTCATGTATCCAAAAATTGGACTTCAACAATTTTTTTTTTTTGTAGTGGCTATGACATTCTTCCAAATCCCCCCAAAATTTGACTTTCTCTGACAAATTTTTAATTCATATTCCAGCTTTAAATCTTGCATGCCGTCGATGAGGTGTGCGGATGCGTGAAATGTTTCAGTACTTCAATGATGTCGATGACTTTAGTCTTGGGTTGCAATCTTTTTAGTTCATTTGGTATGGTAATGAAAGAGACATTGTAGTTGATTTTAGAAAACGAAAGAAGTATCCATATTCGGTGAGGGGGGGGGGGGGTTGTGATATGGTGCTGGAATTTTGAACATGAAGCATTTGCAAAGAGCTTCAAAGAGTTTGGAAAGTAAACTTTTGATAGTGATATGTCTGCTTATACAAATATGAAGACTAAAGTAAAATTGAGTACCATATGATATGAAACAAGTTTGAATTTCTGATAGTCTGTTCTGTTTTTTTAAAATATTTTAAAGTCAGCATTGACACCACCCTTCTTTCTTTTTGTGTCAGTGATGTATACTTATTATTCCTTTGTTTGTGCAATATTACATAGCTCATTGATGAGGACTTTGATATCAAGGCCAAAATTCAAGCAGTCTTGGACGACAACCAATTCACTCAAATGAGAGCAAGAAGTATGGATATTGATGACTTCATCAGGTAACACCATTAAGAAGTTGTAATTTTCATAAGTTTTGTGTCCTAAATGAATCATGCCAGTAGAGAAATGAGTATTTGATATCTGAAAGGAAATAAAGGAATTCCGGTTGTACTTATTCTGGAAACACTTCAGTCATATGCATATGTTAGCCTTCTGTCAACAATTTCAGGCGTTGGCATTCCACATTCAGACTTGATCGTCTCTAAACTTGTGCTTGTGATCAAAATTTTTCTTTTCTGCAAGCGAATGTCTGCAAAGGTGAAATTTCCTGAAACTATTCAATTTTGCTTTTCTGTCATTTAGATCTGAGAATTAAAACTCTTTTTGTGTACCATTTCTTTTTGCTCAGGTTACTCAAGTGCTT
Source organism: Stichopus chloronotus (assembly GCA_021234535.1). Classification (NCBI taxonomy): domain Eukaryota; kingdom Metazoa; phylum Echinodermata; class Holothuroidea; order Aspidochirotida; family Stichopodidae; genus Stichopus; species Stichopus chloronotus. Next base: position 20,158,656 of record CM037839.1, on the reverse strand, counting down.
CAACGAAGCGGAAATTCACTTCTCGTGATGGCACATTTTTGCACTGTAAAAGCTGTCATCTGTGATGTCATTTCGATGGTGTCCGTCGTAGTTGGCGGGTGACACCTCCCATCAAACTGTGACAATGCCGTGAATAGCCAGGTGTATGTGTATATTTCTGGGAAGTGTATAACCGAAGAGGTCACGTGGTGAACCTAGATGGAAAGACCATTACTTCTTGAACAGCTGAAAGGGGAGCTTGGAGTTGAAATAGCTGAAGGAAGTGACTGATGGAGCAGACGATGAAAGAGGTTGTAAGATATAATGCAAGATGATGTGAACAGTCTCCCAGAAACTAGTTCCATAAAGTAAAGCTAGAGAAGCTGCATTAAATGACTAGATCTCCATTGTGATCATCTTCCTCCATGGAGAAAAGTAAAGGAGTCCGTTGTTTTTGGTCCTCGAAATCAGGGGATTGAATATCCATGTGAATCTATGATGCTGTAACAATTGCACTGTCTGGTGAGAAAATTCATTCAAAAGTGACCATCTCTAAAATGTTCCCAATGCCCAGTGATCAAATAGATTTGCTGTGCTACAAGAGAGAAGTTTTGGCCCAAGATGCTAATGCAGTTTACAATTGTACAGTGTCTGGTCAGTTTAATAAGGTGTGCTTAGGGATGAAAGCCTGGGGGGGGGGGGGGGCAGGGCTTAGATTGTATCAGATAAATAGTACTTTAGCAATTATTAATCTTCCAGTGCATCCAGAGGACCTCTTCTTCATGGCTGCTCTGACTGTCATGTGTTTATACAGCCTACGTAATGAAATTCAAAGAGATAATTTCTGTGGACTACATGGTAGATTTTTCTCCACCATGTAACACCAAAAGGGTCTTTTTGTTTGCAATTTTCCTTTGCATTGCTATGAAGAGACTTCTATTAAACTGTGAAATAGAAGAAGCCATCCTTCTACGTTCTATCACATTTCTTTTTGTGACTCAAACCCTGCTTTGTCAATGCAAAGAAGTTAGTACAAATGTTTACAATGGCATGCTGGATTCATTTGTAATAGTGTTGGCAATGACAGTGGTGAAAACAGCACTGGCTGCAACGATTTGAAGTGTAGAGGAATTACAATTCTGATTACCCTCCAGTGTCGAAGGAGTAGTCATTATTATGATGTCGTACCATTGAGATGAGAGGGAGGTTGCTCTTATAAGGGCTTTAGATATTCATCTGTTTGGTCTTCATCCAGAGAGCCTTTGAACATGCTCCTGCAAAAGATCTGTGTAGCAGCTGACGTGACAGTCGCCCTGTTTGTGTCTGTCTCACCATTATCAAGGAAAAGCATTGATGTTCAAATTGATGTTTCCTTTGTTAAAGAGTGCGAGTCCCAGCCTGCGGAAGATTTTCCTACTAAAGGGATGTTTTGTGGAGGGTTTTCTCCAAGGTTTCAAATCTTGCTTGTATTTCCCAGGATGCTGTTCATCTGCTTCAGACCTCATAGAAAAGAAGGTTGTCTTTTTCATGACTACCTATCCACAGAAGATGAAAGTATAACAATTACAGTACTGCATAGTGACTATAGCAGACTAGGTACCTGGGAGAAAAATTTGATATGTCCTGTGTAAGAAGTCCAAATGAACATATCCTTCCATCCTCAAATCTTGAAACAGAAAGTGGCTTAGCAGCCTATCTTTTCTAAAATACTCTCAGTTGGCTGGAAAGGATGGCAGAATTCAAATTTTTCTTTTAAAAGTGTGTTCCCTACTCATAAAGGCAGTGACTCATTGTCAATTTCAATTCTCCCAGCCACTTGCTTGCAGCCTCTCCCACAACTTGTCAAAAACTCCTCCCTGTGGAAAAGCAACTGTTTAGATTTAAGGGCTGCATATCCTGGGGAGCATCCAAGGACCACATGTATCAAAGCGCTTCACCTGTGTATGCTGTGTGATATAAACTACTCAGCATCTTTCAAATTTGCTGTCAATCAAAGAGCAAAACCAAGTGGGAACTTTGCTCTCCCCTAGCAAACAAAGTAGCTGTGGGTGATGAGTGACTGCCTTTAAGGAAGTATTCAATTTGGCTACCAGCTTCTGCAATATTAATTTTGACAAGATATATGTTGTTATGGTTCATTTTGAAAAGGTACACTAGGAGAAGCATTCCTCCCTACTGACGTCCATATACCCTCCTATCATTTTGAGCATGGTGTGCTGAGTTTAACACATGATTGTGTTGGGATGTTTGTTGGTAATTTGATACATTAGTACAACTGTATATAATGTCAACATTACAAGACAAAAGAGACTACACAAAGAGAAGCGTGTTTTTCTACCTTGTGATTTGTAGTTATCTCTTCATGAAAATTCTGTAAAATGCTACAGTGCTCTATGTACATTAAAAACATTTCCCCCCTTTTTTTTTCTTCTTTTTTTTTTTGCTGATGAATGGCAATATCAGCATGAATACTGAAAGGTTGGAAACAAACCAGTCAGGACAAATGAAAGAAAACAAAACGGATAAGAAGTAGAAAAGAAGCCAGCATGGTTTCACTCAAGCTTTCACACTTAAGTATCATTACTACAAACCTAAAGTTTGTTACCGACCACATACTTTACAAAGGGTACCATAAGACGAGAGCCAGCATGCCGATGTAATCAGGTACTAAAATATGAATCGTCTGAGCTGGAGACAACTGACGACCAAAGTTGATACAGTAACATGCAACTGGCCCAGTTAAAACCCATTCATGTGTCCATGACATACTTCACGTGACCATGATGTCTCATAATGTATTGTTTACATTCTAAACAAAGGATAACAAAAAAAAAAAATGTCAATGCCAGCAAAGATGCATGTCACAGCAGTGACATCATTATATCTCATGGAGTATGCTGGCAGAAGATCTGTCATCTAATCAGCCAAAGCACTTTTTTGTATAAAAAAAAACAGGCTGACATGTGTTCATCTCAATAACATTATTCAGGCACTGGCAAATGTTCAGATTGGTACATATTGTTCAACAAGACAAAGATTGTACTTACAACCCACACATGCATGCAGAATGACAGCTTTGTTTGTTTCAACCTTCTTAATTGCAGATATTTCATCCACAAAATGACATAACCAATTCAGCATACCTGCATGTGATAAATGGCTGTTACTTGCTTCCATAACATGGTCCACCCTTCAACTGACCTACCCAGCAGGTGTTGGTGTGTATGGTCATTTAATGTAAGCCAACAAACCTAAACACCTGCGAATGCTTAAAAATTTGTCTCATCTGCAATCCAAGGTCTCTATATTTATGAGTCATTCTAAACGTCTGATGACTGGCTCAAAAGAGCACAAAGGATCACAGCCTAAGGAAAAGCAGCATTAAGTGCTGCTAAGTGCAACTGATTACGTCGCCATACACAAATTTTAACAGCTTACAGTCCGTACGCACATTCAGTCCGAATCCAAGCGATAATTCATAGACGTTGGCATTATGAATGCAGTTAAAGCTGATGCATGAGTAACACAAGTTTGATGTGAAGTCTACCCATCCACATGTCAACAAATGGTCACAGTATTACACAAACAGCCAGATTTTGTCCAGTTTGCACTTGTGGAATGAATAATATGCAGTGAATGATTTCAATGTAAAGAGGAAAGTAATTGACCATTCTTCCAATGACACATATAACATAAGGATAAAGTGTTAAGTCTGTGTGTTTGTCCTTGAATATGTACTTCTCTACCAGAGATGCTGGCCGCTTTCATGTAATAATGTTACTTGAAAATAACTCCATATGAGGTGGCAATGTCTGCAAAGTATGACACACCTACAGCAGAAAAAAAAACCAAACATTTTAAATGGAATGGTACCACTGAATAACATCCTAAATTACATATAAACAAATCTTTACTTATTTTCAATCTACATTATACATATTATTTTAACTTGAAAGGCACTGTTCTTGATCATCATACAAGGATCTAATGACACAACCTCTGGCAAATCATTAAAAGACAATTCAATTCTTCTGTTTTGTACAAGGATGTGTGTAAGGTAAAAGATCTCACATTTTGTTTCCCTGCAAATGGTCCTCATGCATTTCACATCGGAGGATCTGGCTAACTTTCTCAATGGGTTGAGTCATAACAAGATTTAACTAGTGACTTCTTTGGTGATCCTTAAGCTGCTTCCAACTGCAGTTTGAAGTGAATGCTGTTATTTTTATTCGTAACAAAAGGACATCTGAGGAAGCTCATTTAAATATCACAGATCCCAGCACTGAAAATCTTATTGGCGAATATCTTTGGGAGACGGTGCAATTCATGCTCCACTAAAAAATCAGCCGATTGCTCAATTGACTCCACGGAATCCTGTCACGCGGAAAAGGAGACAATTTATTAATTGAAAATCTTATTTAACCTTCAGTGACAATCACAGATCCCAATATTAGTTGTACTGATGGTAGCCATCTTTGTCATCTATTCCTAGCATGGTGAATGGATTTACAATACTGCTTCGATATCTGCACCCCCCGCCCCCTTCCTCCCCGACACACACATACCCAACACACACACGCACATCGTCTCAAACAACAGTTTAAGAAAATGGAATACAACCAGGTATGGCACAACTTAAAATAATTGGAGCAAACATCATTCCATGACAATAGTCAGATATTAAGTATATTTTTCAATAATTTTCTCTTAGCACTGAATCTGTTGAAAGTTTCTGTGCTGTGCACTTGGTGCATATTAAGGCGTCACAAACACTTCCCTGGAAAACACGAGAAGATGGTCGAGAGAACCTTCTTAAAAAGGTGGTTAAGATTTTGAAACGAAAACTGATGACCATATGAACTTAGGTAATTTCAAACACGATCAATCAAGATACCTTCACAACAATATCCACGTCCCCCTTTTTCTTGTTTCTTTTTTCTACTTTCAGGATGAAAACATCCCAGATATCCCTTTCCTAATTCACTTTAAAGATGTAGTGGTATGATGGAGTAGGTGACGGTGGGTGGAGTTCAATACTTCATTTTCAAAATATCTACAGTATGAGTCAATTGTGTACACATTCTCAAAAGGTTTGATGGATCCTGACATTCAAGCTTTGAGAATCCTCCCGTCACTATCCACCATCACAACTCACTTCACCGCAACCTCTTAATTTTTTTTTTTTCCGATTTCCCCCTTTTTCTTTTTTAAAAAGAAAAAAGCACATTAGAATGAGTATTAAACACAGTGAACAAAAACAACATGATGAAATTGGACCTCTTAAAATCTGTGACATGTTCATTCTCTTCTTGATCACATAGTTCCTCGTCAGGGAGACGATAAGGCACACTAAAGCCTTAACATCTAACATAGTTATTGGAGAAGGGTTTATGTTCAATGGAGCATTTATTCATTTTTTTTTTCTGCATTGTGGGCAGAATGAATGCCAAAAACACTCAAGGGCACACATCAGGTGACAAGTTTAACATTAAACCATCACCCGCATGACCTTTCATGTTCTGAGGTCTCTATGTAGATGTCATAGGACAGTCACTGTGTGAAAGACCAAAGACAGGTTGGAATATCATGAATAACTATGATAGAACCCACAGACAATCAGGAAGATGCCATTTTTGATGACTTGTGCCACTGATTGTTTCAAATATCGTTTTCCTTTTACCGATGTCAGATATCGGTAAAAGGGAAAGGAAGAAAGGTAGAATCCTTCTCCCAAGTTTGGGCCCCAAACAATAAATTTGAATAAAGGTCAAGCTTTACAAAGGTCCACAGACCACAAATTTTATCATCTCTCGATTTTTCCTCTGTTCTTTGTCACACTTCCAAACTGGTATCATTTTTTCTAAGAAGGAGTACATCTTTGTATCACAGCAAACACAGACTTGTGATTCAAACAATGAATTTGTAGTGGAAGGATTTCTGCACAGCAGAATAGCACAATGACTTGGGGGAGATTCATCTTCTGAAGATAACAACATGATTGTGAATGTTCAGCACAGTTACAGGCAGTGATTTTTTTTTTCAACTGGTCTGGATCAGATATTTTCCAAATTGTGAAATAAGAAATCCACATTAGAGCGTGATTACAGGAGAAGAATCAGTAGCGTCAAATGACCCTTATGATGCAGATCTGTGCGCAAACTTAGTGAATGGTCACCTCGGAAGCTGAATCAATATCAGTGGTTGTACCATGGCACTAACAGCAACTGTGCCATGCACAAATTATATAGCTCCTCTGACTATGTAGCAGGTTTAGAATACAGCAAATGCGAGCAGAAGTCCCAGCATCTCAGACACCTAAACCTCCTACAGGACAACCAGACTTTGACTTAAACATTGTTGCCCTCCAAAAACCAAAGGAGTTAGTACTTAAGCCAAAAGTTTAAAGTCAAGTTATAAGCGAAGGTTTTTCACTCAGAAAAAAAAAGAACTTTGGCATTGAATCTGCATTTTTATAGAGCACAATACAAGAGTGCAAATGGCACAGGAACTTACATTACAGTTGTTAATTGTTTCAGTAACACATTTTTTTTTTTTGGGGGGGAGGGGACAAGTTTATTCTGAAAAGGATATTTTGCGTCAACGACCTTCTGATATCATATTGACGAGTATCAGAAGAACTTGGAAAAGTAACTACAATTCATATAAGAATCAAAATAAAAAAGAAAAAACAAAACTACTAATAAATTATCGTTTTCAAATTACATATCATACATATATATATACAGTACCACAAGATTTCTACATACAAAATATGCAACATATTTAGAGAAAAGAATCTGAAAATGTACAAGAAGCACTTAGCACTACTTAGGCCAAAGACGAAAAAAAAGAAAAAAAGACTTCCTTTGGTTTTATACACAATACAAAGTCTGGGAGGAAGAAGTGCTATTTTTTTTTCTTATTTTAAGATAGTATTGCATACAGTGGATGCAAATATTTCACTGTGCCAAAAAAAAAAAAAAAAAATATATAGATATATAAGTATGATGATCACATTTAAGATACTGCTCCCTCTCCCATTCTTGATCTTCCATCTTTGAAAGTCAAGAGAGCCATTGCCTCAGTAGAAAAAGAAAGTGGTAAAAAGTTAATTACAGTTAAGATATATTAAGTCACACTCAGTTAAATACAGTAGACATTGTTTCCAACTTCCAGCTTGTTCAAACCAGTGATGGAAGTACTTAGGATCTTGTTTCCTGTATATATTCAGATATGCAGAATTAAGAATTTCCTACAGATGGACTTTGAAGCCTGCAGCTTTTTGCCAAGAACTGTGCATCTTTCTTTTTTTTTTTCTTTTTTTTAACCAAAATATCCCGAACAGCATGTTCGTTTTGCACTACTTTCTGATGTAAGTTTAGTTGGAAGTTTCATTCACAATCTGCTTCAAAGGAAAAAGCATCATTCCAAGTAATAGGTTGAGATTCCAGAGAGGCATACTGTGAACCAGCCTCCCTCAACTAAATCTGCTGCAGCGCCACATGGCTACATGAGTAAGTTGATATAATGCACCTTTGATCACCATCCTGGGGGAGGGGTATAAAGAGGGGGGGTGTCAATTTGTGAGATTTTTGTGTTTTTAAAGGTGCTCAGATGTAAAATAGGGCATTTTTTTATATTAGACTCTGGGAAGTAACAGAGTCACATAATTTTGAGACAAAATAACTTCTACCAGAATGGTTAAAAAAGTTCAACTTTTCAATATTCTCCCAGTTCTTTTAGAGCACTGCTCCAAAGCACGTCGCATGCCAAAGTCTGGCACTTGAGGAAAGCCTGCTGTAAACTATCTGAGGTCAAGATGGCGTGACGATTTGAATTTTTGAGCCTGTTTTCTACCTGTTGCAGGATAAAATCTGCAATGATCTGACTGCGCTTCTAACAAGTTCATATATCTTACTACCTAAGAATCTTTGAAATCCCACAAGTCCAATGCAGGCTGAGCGAGTTTGATCAATCTTACATTTGACTCAAAAGGATGAGCTGAACTACTAATGACAAACATACTAAAATAAATCACTAGTTTGTACTGATGCTACTTACTTTGATGAAAACCTACAATCTACTCGGCAAGGTGAGCGTTTAATGCAAGTTACAATTGATATATTACATATTGGTGATCACACTAGCATCCCAATAGCACCTTAAAACTTTGATGTAAGTCACCAAGTGATTGAATTTAGAAATAACTCAATGAGTGACACCAGCTATTAAATGACACAATAATAATAATGAACACAAATTGATTATAATTATGCTAATTTCAACATTATCACGATTATCCCAAGTAAAGTAAAAACTAACAAAAGAGTGACCAACCATTGTTTGCCAGTTGTAGTGTTTCCACCTGGTATCCAAGTACCCAACTGACGATGTCAAGACCCACCACTGAATTTGCTGCACGGATCCAAAGTTTCACTAACGTACATAGTTTGTCTGACACAAAAGCGAGAAATGTTACTTTTGCCCAAATAAGAACACTTCATTGTCATATGCTAGACACACGGCGCTTCATTGACACGCAAAGCAAAATGTCAAATTAATACTTCACGACAACTCGTAGCCCAACGGAAGTTACCATTTCTGGGGATCTAACCAACTAGGAACTGCGGATACCCGGGCCAGAATCTGGATTCAGTGCAAACACTCAAGTCAGTTGACATGTATATGACGACCATATGCTAAATGGCAGCTGTAAAAAATCACTTTACAAAATCACTGTGTGGTAACCTTTCAAAGCGCAATCTTCTATACATGAGTGCCCACAGGGTTCCACTCTGTCAGTGATGCAGGACAGATTTTTGAGTTTGGCACTGCAAAATCCAAATGCAACTCTTCCCTTTGACTGAGGAGCCACACCATACGGCAGTGCACGTAATGAGCATCTGATGCCATTTTGTCAAAATGTTCCTCGTAGGATTCGGGCGACAATTGAGTTCCAAATCAGTTTAAGAGGAAAAGTTTACCACATCGACTCACGTCGTCCACAAGAACTGTCTGACTTGAATTATGGAGAGACCAATCGCAGAGCAATTTGAAAGTTGTTATACAAGCACAGGCATACAATATATATTTCAGCATTATTTCAAAGCATCAGACTTTTGATCAGTGAGCTGAGAGAGTTCTGACCAGCCACTTGGGAGTTGTGCACAGTGTAACACCAGTTCCAAACACAAAGACACATTAGAAACATTGTGAAATGGCTTTCACAGACCAAAAGGGTCAAAATGAGCCATGGGATACCTAGTAAACTGATGAACTGTAAAACACTAAGGGACTCAGTACGAAAACACAACATTCAAGGGAACTTTAACCAAGTTTTCAGAAAGGTTCCTCATGAAGACATTTTGCTGAGCATTATAGTTTTGTACAAACACTACACATAAAAATATACAAATCTATATATATATATATTTATATATATATTTTTTGTTCATGTTTAAAAAAACACAGACGCCGCTTTACCTGTGCCTCCGTCTACTTTCCTCGCATCAATCTTATTGATCCATTCCACCATCCATAAGTGAAGCTGTAAACTTCCTCCGAACAAAAAGATATTTCTACTCCACAACAACTGGTTTTAAATACATACCAAATAAAGAAAAACAAAAAGCAAAGGAAAAAACAACAAATACATCATCAGCTTGGCCAAGGGTAGTTTGCCGAATTTGAGTTGTTGGGGTTGGAAGACTGAATATCCGACACAGTGATACCGGCGACAGGTTTGTTGACGGGCGGGGGGATGTTTTCACCATTGTCACTGCTAATTGGTCCGTGAGCTGTTGATATAAGTCCCTGAGTTACAAGATTTGGATTTTGTAAAGATCCCTCTAGTAGTTCTGGATAAGCGACTAGAGAGTCCAAATTCTTTAGGATTTCATCTTCTACCTCCTTGTCCAGTTTGTACCTTTTGGCCGGGGGGCCTATTTCTTGGGCCGTAGGTATCTGCTCTGGGACGTGTTGGAGCCTGACTGATATGTCGTCAGAATGAGAAGTCTCCTTTGGTAAATCGCTGGTCACAATCCCACCAATCTCGGGTGAGTTTTGGATTTCCATCGTTCCCCCGTTCATCGATGGGAGCACGGTGGGCTTGCTTAGTCTATTGCGATCTAACATTGATTGAGCTGGGGTGGGACTTAACACGCTCTCCGAGTCATCCAAGAATCGCTCCATGTAATCCCTGTAATAAGTTAAAGAAAAATAAACCAGTGGCACCACACATGAGGAAACAAAGACTTTGCACAAATATACCTTGCTCTTAAGTTCAGGCAGAATGACTTTCTCTTTGACGAACAGTTGGCGACAAAAAGTAGGGACAAGACGTGTTCTTTCTGAGAAACGATGGTATGATACCATAGAATTCACGACCTCAGGTCATAAATAAATAATATAATACGGATATAACCAATGTCTATAAAGTAGTATAACTAAAACCTTTCGACATATCCGCAAAGTGACTTTTAATCTGATCATTATTTCTGGCACCTTGAAATTATATTTTCACACAATTGCAACTGCTTACTAGCAGATTTGTTTCAGAAGAGAGGCATTAATAAACATTTAATGTCTTCACTTCTACTTGAAATATTGGAGTTTGACTGAAATATTGCAGGGAATCTTTGGCATGAATAATTCAAAGTGCAAAGAAATTATACTACATAACCCAGTTTACAAGTAACAACTTCAATTATACAGACAGCCTTGAAACTTACGTTATTCCAGGGTGAACATGGTATTTCTTTTTCGAAAGTCTAGTGACATGAGTAAAGGTATCGTATCTTTCAGTTTTCTTCCAGAGGTAATAAAAATGTACAAGTTCTCCTACAGATCTAGTCCGAACCTGTGAAAGAAAATGTCAAATCTTTTACAATTCCCTGGTAACACTACATCAGTGTATTTCTGTGGCACTCCATCTGATGAGGGATAAGGCCTTGAGCAAAAATACAATACAATATTTCTGTTGGGTTTTCAGTCTGTTACAACATGTTGCTTTGTAAGTTAATATAACATGACGTATCTTACATACGGGCATAACGACAAAGTTTTTCTTAGTGAGATATATGCTGAATTTTGTCACACACAGTGTGCATTGAAGAAACTTTGGATCGGTGTAGCAATTTCAGAACCGGGCTCTGACATCATCAGTCAGGTACCCGGAAAACTGATGAAAACACTAAACTCAGCAGTGCGTAAATTTAGCGGTCTTCCAGTCAACCAAAACGACCAGAAAAAGCACCCCACGATCAACCAGAGAGCCAAAACGCTTTGTGATTCCCTGCCACGTGGCTATATTATTACAACCATGAATTTCCCACATGTCAAGTATAAGATCAATTACAGTTATTCTTCTTGGTTTTAACCTTCCCCTAATTTGCAAGAGAGGATGGGCGATCTTTTATTTCACTGATGCACCAAGTGCACTCTCTTGAAAATCACTGGAAATACCTGCTGTTTCGCTCTGTTTGCAGACCCCATGCAGCACTAACACTGTTATTGTTGGCAATAATCTGCCTGTCACCGGTGCAGCCGTACTGCTGATCAATACATAATGGAGCCTACTCACTATGGAACATCTGCCTTTCTGAATTACTACATTGCACAGTAACTATTTAATACAATACAGATCATCTATTCAGCATGAACAACTCACACACCAAGTATGAGGTCAGTCAACCTTACCCTTCTTGAGATATCACGTTTTACCGTTTTTGCGGTTTGACCTCTGGATACCTCAAATGACCTTTGACCTCCACAAAAAAACAATAGGGATCATCTACTAAGTATGACCAACCCACATACCAAGTATAAAGTGAGGCATGGTTACCTCTTGAGCTACCGTGTTTACAAGCAAAGCATCACATACACACATAAGCAAACACATCAGCACACACACACACATACCCATTTTGGGCACTGATCGGGGACATGAACTTTTCCTCACATTAAAGGGGATATCCCCATTTTGCAGATAATGTCCCCAGTTAGTGGTATTTAGTCTTGCATGAATCCCTGATCCAAGGCAGAAACAGGATTGTGTGTATGTTTTTACACACATACACCGGTATAGATCTATAAAATAGGTAATTGGGGAAAAAGTTAGATTGACCTGTAAAGTTGAGGGCGCATATCATACCCCAATTTGCATTATGTTAAAATATCCAGAAACGGGAATATCCCCATTTTTCGGCGTAACTCCAGTTGCAAGCTCGAAGTTCTTGTGTGTGTCCCAGTTCAGCACCCTTAACAAACCCACACACACACAGCATTCCCACCGCACAAGGCAAGGAATCACAAACAGGTCAAATCCTGCTCACCTGGAACCCAATTGAAAACCAAAATTAAGATATCATACCCCAATTTGCATTATGTTAAAATATCCAGAAACGGGAATATCCCCATTTTTTGGCGTAACTCCAGTTGCAGGCTCGAAGTTCTTGTATGTGTCCCCGTTCAGCACCCTTAACAAACTCACACACACACAGCATTACCACCGCACAGATTCCTTCTGTCTTTGGCAAGGAATCACAAACAGGTCAAATCCTGCTCACCTGGAGTCCAATTGAAAACCAAAATTAAGACCAGCTCATAAGATTGAACAGTTACACAAATTGGAAGAGGGTGGAATGTTCATCTCAACATTTAAAATCTAACATAACAGGAAACACCTTGCTTTTACCTCTTTTGTTTGACTGAGCCTTGCATGGGTGCAAGACAACCAACGTGTCACAACCAAGACAACCATGAAAATTCCTTTAATTTATGCACTGCTCAACAAATGTTTAACACGATCCTGATGTAACTACTCCATCCTATTCTCATCTCAGGGGTGCATACATGCAAACTGGCACATTTAACAACCAAATAACGGATGAAAGCCATAATTTGTGAAGAATCAAAAATTGGTACCTTATGTCTGTGTATGAGGTAGAAATTTTTTCCATACATTCTGAGGCCACTCTCGAAGTTTCTGCATTCTTCTTCTGACCATAGACTCAACTCATCTGTTGGTGCAACTATCTGCATCCGATGCCTTCTGAGAGCTTCCTCAATGCTGTGACCACACTGTAGTAGTATATACAACGCCTGAAAATCAAATAACAGATGTACATAACTTTGAGGGTAGCGAAATGAAACTTCTGAGTTGAAATGTCAGCAGCATTGACTGCCTCGTTAAGATGTTGGAAATGTTACAAGGAAACATCTCTTCAAGTTTCATACAGTGCTTTGCCAAAATGACCAAAGATCATAAATACCTGCAACAAAAAACCAAGATCACAACACCAACCTTGTTTAACTGTCTTTAGATGCATATCAAAATATACACACATAGTTGTCTCCATACAGTGTTTAGGGGCAATCTAGGGTTCATTGATACACTGATGACCAACCTTCATAGCGACACAAGTGAAATCAAAATTGAACCAGAAAGCCAAAAGGCTTTGTGATTCCTTGCTACATGGTTATATTACAACAAACATGAATTATTCAAATGACAAGTATAAGATCAACTGCAGTTATTTTTCTTGATACACCACAAGCCTTTAACCCAAAATGACCTTTATTTTGGTGACCTAAATGACTGCGACATTTGATGTCCACTAAAAGCAATAGGGATCACCTACCCAGGCCATACAACCCACACATCAAGTACAGTATGAGTACGGTATGAAATCAGTCAACATTATCTCTGAGCTCCAAGAAACACACAAGTAATCAATGCTGCTTCTAGTCTTGCCTGTTGTTAGTTGAATCAAATAACTCAACCTTACCTCATCTGAACTCAGCTTGTCTGCCATATTTACCTCAAAATTCTTCGTAAACCACCAGGATAATTTCTTCCTTGTTACAAGTAGCTTTTAACACACTCAAAGTCCTGGTAACTTGACCCTAAGTTATGATTCCTCCGCAATATTTTTGCTTCCTCCATCTTTTCCGACATTGTGAAATATGATTGAAAGCACTCCAATTTGATTGTTAAGAAACCTTGTTCTGCTACCAGCTGTTCCTCTGGATATTGATATTATCCAAATAAAAGACAGAACAGATGGTTTTTTTATTTTCTTAATTTTTTTCATAAACCCATTAACATTCCATTACATGCTTTTCTATCTGACCCCATGACCTTCCATACCAAGACTCTCTCTCTGGACAACTTATTAGCCCCCCACACTAGAAGTTACTCACTAAGTTACAAATGCAGTACTGTAGGGAGCAATCCCATTGAGTTAACTGTGTGCGAGAGAATAAACACTTGCTATTGCACAATGTAGATCAATATATATTTGTACGGTAGTTTATAATAACCACAATAATGGTGTTTAGGCTATTATCATTGTTTTATAGTAAAAAATTATCCCTTCCTCTCTATTGATAAGCATTAAATTTCACAGGGTCATGAACCTGTTAATAACAGACAACCTTATCAAGTTTAAAACAAATCTGACCTACGGATAAGGAACTATGGCAGTTTTAAAAAATTTTATGTTTTACCCCATAACCTCATTAATAAGCAAGATTTGGACACCAAAAACAATAGGGATCATCTACTCAATATGGGCAACCTACATGCCAAAAATGAAAATACTCAGAGTTACCCTTCTTGAGATAGAGTGTTTATGAGCAACCGTCACACACACACACACACCCTTACACACACACATACATACACACACACACATACATACATACATACCCACACATGACATCAGGACTGCATAGATTCCCCTGCCTACGGCAAGGAATCAAAAACTGTAAAATAGTGTGAATGTTGATGACGTATCTTCATAAGATCCCCCTCCCCTCTAGCCAAAGGGCAAAACTAAACATGCCAAACTCCTCCTTCCATAAGAAGGAGCAGATCCAAAGCTGTTGACTGCATCTTGGGGTAACTCTGATCCCACATGGGCAATCACCTTATAATCTGACCTGAAGGTCTGATCTGCTTCTGTTTACATTCCAACATGTATGGCACCCAAAATGCACTGTGCTGAAGGGAACATATTTAAATGATTAAACAACAATACCTTTGATGTCATGTGAAGGTCTGAATAAAAATGCTTACAAGATACAACCTTCAGAATAAAAATGCTTATAAGATACAAAGTAAGAGACATGCAACTAAAACATAAAGGGATGTCCATTGCCGCATGAGCTTATTCCCAGTCCTCCAATGAAACATTGGCACACATTATGAACTGAACTAATTGACGAAACCAACTGAATGTGATCAATGAGTTGCTAGTATGAGATGAATCTAGCAGGAATCTATGGAATGGCACACGATGGCACGCAAAATCAAATTACATTACATTGTGTGGAAACAGTTGATGCACTCAATAATGTTTGCTTCTGAACAGTACTGCCTGTTTAAATCTGACTGCACTCACTTTTGAAACTCTGAAAGGTTTTGGGATCATCAAAACAGAAATATTTATATGACGCAGAAAGAGGTTGACCCTCCTCAAAACTGAAGACTGAATTAGGAAGTAAAAAATACCAAAATTATACAAATCATGCTTCAGATCATGAAACCACTGTCCATTGCTGAGAGACAAACACATGACCCCTAGATGACCTTTGACCCAATATTCTTGGACTGACTCCCTATGCTCATGTTTCACATTGGGAGATAAAAATTGAACAAATTACCATACGTCATCTAATTCAATCTGATGTTGAGAGATTCTCAGCTTTGACACACACTGATCCAAAATGGATCGAAGATTACTTTATGACCGTAACTTCTAGAACATCCTGATGTGTATTAATATGCGATGCGATAATTATAAGCAAGTTAATCAAATGCTCACACATTTACATAGATTATGAGCAAGGAATGGCATTTATATTGCCATCGACAGGCAAATGGACAAAACAAAAGCAAAGAAAACAGAGCCTCAGGATAAAAGACTACACCACTTCAAGCCCAAGATCTTCCTTTCAAACTGTGCTAAACAGAGTTCTGAGCAAAACGAGCAGAAAACTAGCCAAAAGCACTGATCTAATTATCAGTTTTACCATAAAGTTATGATTTACACGATAGTGTTACCACGTAGCTACTTTAATTTTGATGAAAGGAAAATATTAAACATATTACGGTTCACTGGGACAGCCACAAAGATGTGGATTTAACAATGTGATATAAAAGCTTCATTGGTACATTGTTCACAGCATGAAATGAATGGGACATGCAAAGTGCTTGTTGTACTCACTTTCTCATCATCTCTGATATGAGTACCACTTGGAATAGAATTAACATCTTGTGTACCCTGATTTGGTGTCTGAATTTGATCAAGAAAACTTTCCACATCACTGTCTTCAAGCCTGGATGGATCCCACAGCAAAGCATCTTCATTTTCATAAACTGGAAGAAAGATGAAATAGTGAAATGTGATCAGGCCCAAATATTTAACTGAAAATGGATTACCATTCAGTTAGTTGATAGGAATTGTTTCTTTCTTTCCCTTGTTCTTTGAATCTATTTGTTCCTTGCCAACTGCCACTTATGGTCTGGGCTTAAAGCAAAAATTCTGCCTGAACCTGAGTGCAAACAGCATATGCAGTCTTCTGATTATTCACATGCAGAAAAAGTGACAATGAAATGCAACAGCCTACATGCCCCAAACTTGTTGCTATGAAATAATCTCTCAGATCATACTCATGTTAACAATATGGCAATAAAACATCGCACAGATCATCATAGTGTCACTATGGCCATCACCCATGCCAAGGAATGGACATTTTATCCTTCACTCACAGTATGTAAACTTATTTAACCAATAAAAATTATTTTCATACCTGGACCATCATCATATGGACTAAGACCCTCAGGAACTTCTGCCTGGAAATCTTTACCAACATTAATATCCTACAGGAAAATAAAAAGAAAACTTTCAATGTACAAGCACTGCAATTAGGTGAATAAGACTTCCATTGCTAACATACTGCATTCTGAAGAATACCAAAGCTGACACACTGCATTCTGACGAATTTCATTGCTACCATACTGTATTCCAAATGAATTCCATAACTAATATACTGCAGTAAAATGAATTCATTGCTAATGTACTGCATTCTGATGAATTCCATTGATAACACACTGCATTACCTAAATTCGTTGCTAATACTGCATTCTGATGAATTCCACTGACTGTTGACTTAGATGGCTAACATACTGCAGTCTGATAGAATCCATTGCTAACATACTGCATTCCATAAAATTCCACTGCTAATATACTGCATTAAAATGAATTTCATTGCTAACACGCTGAATTACAATGAATTCGTTGCTAACGTACTGCATTCTGATGAATTCCATTGTTAACATACTGCACTACAATGAATTTATTGTAACATACTGTATTCTGTTGAATTCCATTGCTAGCATAGTGCACAGTGGTGAAATCCATTGCTAACATACTGCATTATAATGAATTCCTTGCTAACAAATTGCATTAGAATGAATTAATTGTAGCATACTGTACTGTGATGAATTTTATTGCTAACATACTGCACTCCAGTGACTTCCATTGCTACATGCTACATCCTAATGAAGCCATTGCTAACGTGCTGCACTCTGCTGAATTCCATTGCTAACATGCTACATGTGAATCAGTTCCACTGCTAATAGGCTGATATGATGAATTCTAGAGCCAGGCTTCAATGCTAGCAGCTTTCTGTCAGCCCATAATGTGTGGCAGGGCAGTTACACACCACTGCACTAAGAAAACAGCTCAATGAAGTCCTACTACGCTCCAAAACAGTCCATGACTGCAGAGATTTCACAAATAAAAACGATCTTATCATGTACATGAAGAACGTGGCCTTTTGACTAAATAACTAAACAATAGCAATAAAATTGTGTCTTCCTTAAAAGAATAACTTTCTTCTCGTAACCTGCCATGATAACAACAAAACATGCTATTTCCGCCCTCTTCCAATTAGTTCATGGTCGCACTAACTGTGAAGGGTCTCTGTATAGCAAAACCAATTAAAGTCTTTAAGGCAATCTGCAAATCATTTATATAGTGATAAATATGCAGAACACAAACACTAAGAGGGCACGGATAGGTGTTTCTTTAAGCCTACCTTCTTCCATTCATCAAGGGGTACATATTCAGAATCTTCAGAGTCCATGTCTGATTCATCATCAGGCCCAGCAGTTGAGGCTAGGGGAGAAAGAAACATGTACACGAGAAACTTGCAAGAGAAACTTCCAGGACCTGATTGAAATTCATGGTTATATAACTAGTAAACATGACAGATGTACCATTTTGGTACTTGTCAAACGTGATCTTGTGCATAGTGGCTACTGTATTTGATGTTTTTAATGTCAAATTTCTACATGACCTCTTTCACAAGGTGCTTGAATCAGCAAAGTCATAGAGTGCAGGCGATGCACTTTTACTTTCTGAAAAGAAAACCAAGTAACCTTAGGAAGAAATGAAGTGACTGGCTAGAGACTGAATGTGTAGAATTGCAAGTTCTCTGATCTTGCTTTAGTAGATGTGAAGACTGGTAATTTATCTGTTTCTTTCTAAGGTATTGTGTTCTTAACTTCATCTTTCTTTTAGTAATCACTTTTCTTGAATACTTCAACTTTTTTCTTTCATATTTCATCAATACAGTAATTTATATTTCAATTATTACAACCATCACTCTGAAGGTACATTGCTTTTTCCTTTTTTCATCTCTGTGCTTACAACTGATTTTCACTGATCCTAAAATGATGAGAAAATTCTCCATCTTGAGTAATCCCTGACAAATTCCTCTCCTTGAAGACTATAAACTCACTGGAGAGCATGCCAGTGCTTGTCAAGTTTCATACTGAAAGGAAACAAAAAAGCAACACACTCTTACACTGCTGATTCTAAACTTACATCTGAGTAGCCTGTGAGTACCATGTCCAAATGACTTGTCACCATTCTGTTGGAAATCACTTTCAGGACTTTTCTCCTGGGCTTCTTCTTCCTCCTCCTCCTCATGTTTGGTCTCATCTGGGAGGAGGTCTCGAGCAACCTCCTCCTTATCCAGGGAGAGGTCATTATTACTGAGGATCTCTCCTGTGCTGTCATCTGTGTCATCAGCATCATCCACCGGATCTCCAGCAGCACCACCAGGGTAGTACATAGCTATCAGGTCAGCCACAGGGATGTCAGCTTCCTAATGATGAAGACAATATCAACAAGATAGCAGGTATCACACCCAAGGTGCTTTATGGTGACAATGAAATGATACAACAGAGAAAAACAATGTGGAATACGAAGCAATACAATCACAAAATAGCAATTTAGATTTAACAAGCTATACAACAATATTTTTTTTTTCTTACAGTGGATCCAGGCCACCATTTTGGTTGGATTTAACTGCATAAGGTTAATAATGGTTCCTTGGTACTAAAAACAATTGACATCAATATTTCAACATTAAAGGAACAAGAAATCAAGATCAGAGTCTTATCCTTCTGTTTCTGTTTTTTTCTCCATAATAACTTTAACACGGACCGTTATCAAACAAATCACTGACAATGTGAAGAAAATCTCCCCACCTGTTGAAGGTCAGTCAACTCATTGGTAAAACTCTCTCGACTGTCCAACTGCTCCTCCTCTTCTATTGTTCTTTCGTCGTCATCTGCTGTTTCACCTTGAAAGTCAAAATCTCCATCTGATTCTAGTCAAAGATGAAAAGAAATGGCGCGGAATAAGATGTAACTGACCTGATTAGCAAAGGGAAACAAATGATTTAAAATATTTCAAAGACTAGAAATGATTGCGAAGGTCTCTCTGTGTATCAGAGATCTCTATTTCATACACTCAATGGGAGAAGTCATATTGAAACGAGCATCTTACCAGGGCTAACAGCCTTCAAAGGTGCCTGTGGATGATGAGAAAACAAAAGCATGCAGTCAAAACATATTAATAATCATCTACACATAAAGTCCATCCTCTGAAGATACATCGCATCTCTACTCTACATTGAGGGGATTAATCATTCACGTGAAAGGCTCAGTGATATGTTAATCAGGCAATCGGACATATTGGCACCTACACAACTACAATGATTCATAATGTACTTGACTTCTTGCAAGAGTTCAATTATTCTTTTCCACTGCTGCCATTAGGGCGCAATTCACAGTCTGATTTGTGTTTAGTGGTGAAACGGGAGGTGGGGGCACCTGTAGTACATGATTATAAGAAACTTATCTCTCAAGAACTACACAGTTGTCTGCGTAAAACTAAAAAGGATATGATTGGTTTACCTGGTTTGGTATGATTTCTATAATTTTTGGAACAGCCACATGTATGTGGAAAGAATCAAAGTTAACATTGTAGGCTACTTAGTATTAAACAGCAGGTGTTTCCACAGAAAAGAAAAGAATAAAAAGAAAAAATACAACACTTAAAAGAAACACCAATGTTAACTATAAATACATCAGGAAATATCAACAAGCACTTCCAACAACGAAAAGAGAAATGGTTTTACAGCAGAACCATCAAGCTAGTGAGTGACACTTAACCACTGCCAAGACATTGAGGCAATCAGTCAATACTTACATCTGACAGATAATCAGAATGATAATCATCAGCCTAATATTGTTTTTGAATAAAACAATTCCTTCTATAGGTGGGTACAGACATGATTTTCATTACCATAAAATTTGCCCTTTAAGCCTGTCTACAAATGCATGACTTCAAGGCTCATGTTGCACTTACCCATACACAATAAAAATGTTGCCATGATTGTAACTTTCCCATTGCACTGTGTCTACTGACAAGAACAAATCTGCACAAATGCACTATTGCCACAAACAAGATTTTTGCCAATCAGCAATTTCATTAGGGTTATGCTTAAGGTTAGGCATGGAGAGGTTTAAGGTACACAGAGTTTATTTGCCTGTTTTTATACAAAGAGCTTTACTTTGGCATTACAGTCTGGAAACCGTATCTGAAAGGTATTGCCCTAATCGCCAGGACAACACCACACATTTTCCTTTACTCAACAATGTCACTGATTTAGATATCCATTCATTTATTGATTTTGAGAAATTCTTAACAAAATGGGAGCCCTCAGAGAAAATTAAACCCTAACATTCTAGACAGCAACATCACAGAAATTGTTTGTAAGATGCTGGAGATTATGGAATAATCTGAAGTTGCAATCTCTGTAACCACTATCATAAGATTTAAATCCTACATCAGCCAGCACAGCAGAGGATCTTGAAAGGCGCATCTTTCCTATCTGCTAGGAGGTTATGCTATTTAGCAAGACATAGTAACATGGTAAAAATATTGCCAATATTCTTTGACATGTTTACCATGTACATAGGTAGCAATAGCTTTTCTGTAACTTGAAAACAAAAACCATTAACAGTGCCATTGACCCAACAAGTAACATTGTTTAATACAAATGTCTGAAACTGAGAAGTCCTTGTGACATTGACAATAAAAAAAAGTAGCCTAGACCTATGACACTGGCAGCAGACTGGATCTGCCTAAGTAACATAACAAGTAGGCCTTAGTATTAACAAACAAGTAATTTGCTTTGGTCTATGCCTAACTAATATAGGCCTAATGTGTAACATAAGAACAACTCAATTGTCATCAGCAATTCACATTTCGAATGCTCTCGCAAAAGGGCAGGTTAAACAATACACATTGACTGCTAAACAGCCTAGTAAACTGCCTTTTTTTTTTCGGCACACTACGTGCATTATCGTCTAACATTACATTACAACAGTTCAGTCAAGTCACCAACGAGTAGGCTATGTTATGTATACTCCAGTTTTACGTCTGAACCCATAGGTTGCCTACGTTTGTAAGTTGGGCCTGATCCTACGCTACTCATGTCAGTCACAATCACTGGCGTATACTGATAGTACTATAATTTCTAGGCCTAACCCGAATGTCAACACGTTTATGTAGGCATTGATCCTTCTATTGTATTAACGTTGTACATAGGACCTGCACTAAACAGATACGTAATAACAAGTCAGGAACCTACCGGTGTACGTTACGAGGCCTAAGCATGGCTTACGCACTAATATATGTGTTAGGCTATGAAATTTACTGATACAGTAATATCAGCGCGCTTTCATCATCGAACAAAGGAATTTCAACTGTACTCCAATATAACACGACAAGACAACAAAATCGTGATACAGCAAACTCTAACTAAAATGTGTCCGTCAAAAACAAATCATCAAGGTATCGGGAATACACTGAAAACTACTATGCGATTGAATACTACGTACCTCCGCCATGATTACGCGACTAATATGGGATAGACTAGATTTTACCTATGACCCGACTCAACCAGCTCTCACACTTTGATCTTTCAAACATGTTGATTGGCTGAAACGTTTCAGTGTCACTTTATTCAGCCAATGAAAAGTTTCGTTCCATATTAAAAAGTAAGGGAAAAAGGGAGTTCAACGAACTTTTAAAGAACCATAGCAACGATTTTGGCGTCGGCTTTCGGTCTTTTTTCGTAATGCATTTACCATATCCGTAGAAAATATATTAACAATGAATGAACCGTTGTTCTCATCGTAAGAAGCCAGTGACTCAAAATCTCTTTGGATGTGCTGAATTTATTTTATTACCACAATCAGTTGAAATATGTCGACGAATAAGTCAAAAGGAGGGTGAGTGACTTAGCCTTAGGCTAGGCCTAACTTAGTCTGACTTAGATCCGTAACGTTACGTTTAGGCCTAGGTTTAGCCTAGTGAGTGTTAGGCTCACTTAGGTCGTATGTCGCCCAAAGTTAGACTAACTTAACAAACTTAAGCTCAATTTGTACTCTAAATTTAAGCCTATGTAAAAGGCCAGGCGCAGAACAAATGAACAAAATGCAACTATTATACTGGACCTAGCCTAGGCCTAAGCCCAGCCTATAGACGCTTACCAGTCAAAACGTACCTTTACCAAAATGTCCCCATACCAAAACGTCCCGCTGTTGGTCCAAACGTCCCCGTGCCAAAACGTCCCCGTGTCAAAACGTCCCCGTATGACTAAGGCGACTGAGGATGGTCAGACCAGTTGCTGGAAATATAGTTAGGCCTAGGTACATTTTTGGCACAAAACAATGTTAGGCGTACTACGTGCGCGTGAAAGACCTGTTAGGATACACAGGTCTGATACAATTGCTAAGGTGGCGCTAGCTAAGTATAGGTACCAGAGCGGTATATCTACGGCGTCATGGCGTCATGATTCAGGGTTAGGGAATAGGGTTAGGGGATAGAGTTAGGGGATAGAGTTAGGGGATTGATGCTTATTTATAGTATTTGAATATATATACATACTGTTATATGACTACGTTGGATTACGCGTTTGGGAATTGTATGCATTTTCGAACACTCAACCGCCACAACCGCTCTCGCAGCGTAGTGGGTTAAGCGTAAGACTTATGATGCATCAGTTATCATGATATTCTAGGTTCGAATCCTCCTCTAACCTATACTTCTCTTTCAGCAATAATCTATCACTTCTTCCACAGGTGTCAATACATGTTGATCATTGCACAAAAAATCGGTGATTTCGGATGTCTAAAAAAGATAAAAAAAAATAGCGTAAGTAAAAAAAAGGTAAATAACACATAGATGCTATGCAAACTCTTTTAGTTATCTATACCTTGCCCGATTGGTACGGATTCTAAATTAGTACCGATCATTGTTAATGCTTCTGCATAGATAGGCAGTTTGTCGCAAAAAAATAGGCCTAAATTTTAGGGGGTGGTAACTTGGTGAAAAAAGGGGAGCATATCTGGCCTAATTAAAAACCAAAAATCCTGGTGACTAGTATTAATTATAATTGTTTTTTTTTAATTTCCCTTAACTTTACATTGGCTATGCTGTGGATGAAGTTGCTATATTATTACCATCGAAAAATGAAAAATGCAAGTACTGTGAATGATTTTCGACCAATTGATTTGGCAAGTATTGCTTTTAATAGTATGCAAAAACTCATCTTAAATCAATTGATGCCCATTGTAGAGCAATTTGGCGATAAGCGCCAGTTTGCCTATAAGAAGGGTGTATCTTGTATTGATGCTGTACTTTGAGTAATTAATGATATTGTGTCTCATTTAGATTGTAAGCAAACAACTGTAACAAAGGTCCTCTTTCTTGATTTTTCAAGTGCTTTTAATACAGTCTTACCAAATCAACTACTGAGCGATCTTTCACAATTTACAAAAGAAACTTGGCTTATTCATTGGTTGGCACAATTTCTTCAAGGTGGTCAAGACAAATTAAGTTGGATGAAGGGTTGTCAGAAATATCAGAAATAAAAGTTGGTGTGCCTCAAGGGGGTCCGTTATCCGCTATCTTATTTACTCTATATACTGACGAAATTAGAACAAATTTAACCATTTCCGTTACAAAATATGCTGATGATACTGCTGTGTCATGCAAGATTGCTAAGAAGTCTGCTGTGACTGATCAATTAAATTATCAGTCTTCCATTAATGACATTGTTGCAACATGCGACAGCAAAAACTTAGTTCTTAACCCTACCAAATCAAAGGAAATGTGCTTTGCAAACAAAAATCATGAAGCTCAAATACAGTCAAGATCGCAAGGTATCATTGTTAAAGGATCAAAGGTGCCTAGTACCTCAAAAACTGAATACTTGTGTGTTTATATAGATGATAGTTTGACCTTTCTTGTCACATATCAAAGGTATTAACTAAAGTTTATTTTAGAGTATCTAGTCTGGCTTATGTTGTGTCCTTTTTTATCGAAAGGCTAAGGAAAATGTCTTTAATGCCATCATTTTGCCACACATAATTTACGCAGTGCCTGTCTGGTACCATTTTGTATCAAAAAAGGACAAAGATAAACTTATCAAATTTCTTAAATACACTTCAACTATTTTTAATTTAGATTTAGAAAAAATGAGACAAGATAACGCAAAATACTCGCATTTATTTTCTTTATTTACTTATTTTAAATCAAACATATGTATATGAATTTGTGATATTTATTTTTAATATCGGAATGCATTGGATACAGTACATTAGCAGACAGAGTGGATTCCAGGTTTGCGCACACATGAGGCTGCCCGCGCGGCCAGGACATGCAGTCCAGTCCATTTGGAGTGCAAGCAATCAAATTAGCAGGTACCCTCAAGTCATTGTTTGTGTTCTCTGTATTCCTGTTAGTAATGATAAGAATAAAATCATGAAAGAATGGAACTTAAACTTACACTCATTGTGAACGTAATTGGCCTTAATTTATCTGACCACAATCAGGCGTATACCAACTATGCCCAGTAAAGAAATTCACGTATCCATTTAATAACAATCAACTTACTTATCTAAGCAACCATATATAGCCTACATTGATTACTGAATTTCTACGACGTAATGATTTAATTGATCTATAGCCAATTATTCCACTTGAATAGGTTATTCGTCAATCCGTTGACCTACCATTTTCAAATTCCTGTCACTTTCCGTGTTTGATTATACTATGCGGGGACGTTTTAACTTTTAAACATATATAATACCACGGGGATGTTTTGGTAAAAAGCGGGGACGTTTTGGTAGCTAAAAAGCGGGGACGTTTTGGTAAAGGGACGTTTAACTGGATACCCTATAGACTAGGCCTAGCTAGGGTAACCTTGCCTATCCCAACTCGAACTGAACTGTCAACACACCCTGGTCAGGTTCGAAGGAGGCTTGGTCCAACAGTTAGGCTAGGGTCTAGATCTGGCATCAGCTTGTACTGTACACTGATCTAGAGTTCACTGAGTAAGCTGATCTAGACAGAGTCCACTGACCTTGACTGAGTGGAGTCACAATTGCATGCAGTCCCAGTGGAGTGGTGGCCAGTCTGAGTGGTCCTTTATCAAGATCAGAGTTGTGCAAAGAAGTTTTGAGATAGTACTTAAAGTCCAGTGAGATTCCAATCAGGAGTAGAGTCTTGGTCACAATTGACAGTGATTTTATACTTAGAGCACATGACATATTCTTGTATTGAATCTCCAATCTAGAGTGGATTCACAGTTCCGTTGAGCTAATTAATCAACTGTCATGGCCATCTGTGTACTATGTCTAGCTGACTGCACTGTTGCCTTGATTTCTCGGTGTAAAGGGCAGGATATTCTACTGTTGTATCTTTACTGCACTAAGTTTGAAAGTTGTGTTGTGATCATTTTTGGTTCCTTGCGATAGCAAAGGAACCTATGTAGTCAGGTCGGCATGTATGTATGTGTGTGTGTGTGTGTGACACTTTCTTCGGTATGCTCTAACTCAACAAGGGAAGGTTGGATGGAACTTGGATTTGGTACATAGATTCGTCATAGGGAGAAGGTGTGCCCTATCGTTTTTGGTGGAGGTCAAAGGTCATCTGGGGGAACTGGGGGCAAAAATCTGTTTTGCTTGGGTACGCTGTAACTCAATAGAGGAAAGTCCGATGAAAGTCAAACTTGGTATGTAGGTTTGCCATATTGAGAAGGTGTACCCTATTGTTTTTGGTGGAGGTCAAAGGTCATCTAGGGGAACTGGGGGCAAAAGTTTGTTTTGCTTGGGTACGCTCTAACTCAACAGGGGAAAGTCCGATGAAAGTCAAACTTAGTGTGTAGGTTCGCCATATTGAGAAGGTGTGCCCAATTGTTTTTGGTGGAGGTCGAAGGTCATCTGGGGGAACTGGGGGCAAAAGTCTGAAAATCTTATGCATGCTATTGATGCTCATATGTACCATCAGTCCTCCCTCCAGTGCATCATGAAAGTACTGCTTAAGTTAGCAATTTCTTGATCAAATGAAAAAGAAGCAGTGTTGTTTGCACTACTGAAGGTGGTCACACCAGACAAGTTTTGGCTGGATCAGTTTACCTCCTCGTGCCTGAGTGCTAATGTGTGCATTCATGTAAGTGTCTTTTCAATTAGTGAGGTGGGCAGGTAACAATGAAAGAAAATAAGTCAGTTGGTGTTCTTACCAGTTTAAACTAGACCCCAGTAGTTCTCCCAGGGCATACTGTCAGTTCATTGGACTTTAAAGGGGCATGGATGGATAAGCCATATTGCAATTTGCAGAGCACCTTCTTGAACTGAGAAATGCACAGCTGTTTGTGTTTTGTAAAATGAATGGGATATTGCTGTATATTGCAGAAATCAACATCTTCAATTCATTGCGTTAATTGAATTGGCCTCTTTGATATTTATGAACTCAGGCATATCATTTTACAGTATGTATATTCCAAATACAAGAAACCATAGTGCCCCTAGGCTGTTGTGAAATCATGCAAAATACTTCTTCTCTTACAGATTGTATGTAACACTGTTGACGGTTGGTCACATTAGTGCTATGGAAGTGGTTCCATGTGGGTGCATGTTTGTCATGTTTGGGGTCCAATGTCTGAAATGGGCCATTTTATAGAAGCATGAAATATGTTTCCCTACAGATTTTATGTTACAAAAGTGAGAGTTCATGTTCAGAAATGGACCATATAGGCTATTGTACAAAATAATGCAATATGCTCCATTTTACTTCATAATTAACATTATATGCTCTCCATCTGTGCAAGGAACCAGAGTGCCCTTGGGCTCTTGTTATCAAGTCGATTTAATAAAATCACATACCCTAAAATGCTGCATGGTCTATTTCAAGAGTATATTTTCATGACCAATGACTTATTCACTTTTATTTACTATATTGCAACCTAATAACGAGGTTAAGATAGCTTCAGCACATCTTGATTTTACAGTAATTAGAGGAGTGAGGGATAATTGAAATTAAATGTCTGAATAAGACATATTTACAGAATAAAATGCAACATTTCTTAAGAAAACAAGAAATCTACAAAGCCTACTTCGAAAGTTGAGTGTCTAGTCAATTAACTTTAAACCACCTGAAATTGGACTGTGATAAGACTGAATTCATTGTTTCCCATTTAAAATTCTCATGTGATTCTCTGATTTATTCCCACTTTCTGGTGGGAATGAGTCTATATATTTATCTTTCATGGTTTGTATCCTTGGTGCCTTTTTTGATAGTCATCTTAATTTTACTAAGCATGTGGTAAAAATCCTGTCAGTCTGCTGGCAAATTACCGTCTAAGAAATATTAGTCAGATGAGGAAATATCTGGACCAGAGAACTCGTGCAAATGTGAAACCCTTGTTCATGCTTTGGTCAGTTCAAAAGTGGATTATCCCAATTCCTTTTGGTTCAGTCTACCAAATTCTCTAATTAGGAAACTCCAGAAGATCCGAAATACTGCTGTACGGATAGTTAAAGGCAAAAAGGAAAGATGCCACATCAGGTCACTCCTTCATGATCTCCACTGGCTCCCTGTTTCTCATAGAATTAAGTTTAAAATTCTTCTGCTTGCATTCTGTGCCTTACAGTTTCATGAGCCTGTGTATCTGTCTAATCTCCTCTCCCGTCCTGCACGCACACCTTGAAACAAATGGAAGTACTGCTTGCAGTATACTGTACTTTCATGATCAAATGAAGATTGAGCAGTGCTGTGGGAAATAATGTAGGTTGTCATACCAGACAAGTCTGACTTGATCAATTTACAGCCTAGTGCTTCATGGTAATATGTGCATTGATGTACAGTATATGGCTTGGTGGACTTAACACAATGGAAAAGAAGAGTCAGTACTCTTACCAATGGTAACTAGAGTAGACTCTAGCAGTCCCCTTGAGAACATGCTGTCAAGTCAGTGTTAGGTGGTGAGCTTCGAAGGGTGTATGTGATAAGTGTTACTTTAATTTGCAGAATCTCATTTTTAGGACTTAATGTGAAAGATTTATGGCTGTTTTTGCTTTGTAAAATGAATGTATTAAGTAAAGTTAAAGTTACATTAGTAGTGGATCAAACAAAAACATCAAACTACCACATCACATACAATAGCCCAGTGTTTTTCCATATTATAGTTTGAACCCCTATTGGTTGCTTTATATTGTAGGACTCAACATCTTCAGTTCATTGCGATGAAATGGATTCTTTGATAAAAGTTGTAGTCCAGAATGTCGTTTTTTCTTTATATGGAGTACACGGAACCGCAGTGCCCTTGGACTCTTGCTTTTCTGTAAATATCTCTTGTTGAGATTTTAAATTCCACCTACCCTTCATTGTCCTCGCTAATATTCAAATTTATTTCTCATATGGACACAGGAACACAGGAGAGCAGTTACATAAGAATTAAAAACCTATGAAGGACACTAGAAAAACAGGAAACTGTCAACAAAGCTAGTGACCACTTAAGTAGAAAATGCAGAAGAACAAGAATACAGTAACATTGCAAATGGGGAGAGTTGAACACAGGTTTTGGGTGGTGCCACAACCCAACACACGGTAGAAAATTTCAACACAGTGGCACTTGTCAATCTGATTTCAAGTCACCCCTGAATTGAAATATTGTAGCAAGAACCCTGTTATGCAATGTGTTCAAAGTTCCTCCTCCTCTCCCCCCCCCCCTCCCTGGAAATTGTGGAATTCTCTGGTTGGGAATGGTTGGGAATTGATCAGATGGATATGGCTGGATCAGGTTGTCCGAGGGGGAATTTTGCAATTGGACATTGTCGGATGGAAATTGTCATGCGAGGGGTTGTTCAATCATGATGCAAAGTTATGTTAGCAACCTCATTTTAGTGTTTTTATGTTCCTTGGCATCAAAAGTTAACTAAACTCATTTGAAATCATTCTTTTGCAGAGGATCTGGACTGAAGGTTCCTGCAGGAAATATAAACAGAAGTAAAGCTGCTGGATCTCTCAGTCAAAGCCGTCTTTTCAAAGAGAAGAACGTCACCATTGGTGTAGGATCGAGAACAACACTCAACTCTTCCCGTAAAAGTCAAACTGGTATTGATAGCAGACTTGAGAGCAAGACCACACTGAAAGTACAGACAGCTGTTCAGGCATGATTTAAGTTACTTTAGTTTGTCTATTTCCAATTAAAAAGAAATTGCATCGTTTGTGATACTGCTTTGCAGTGCAGGTTTACTCTGAAGAAAACAGCTCTCCAACTTGTAGTGAGGGGTGAAATGAAGTTTGCACCCTCTAGTAATCTTACCAGCAAGATTGACAAAGTCGTCACAGGGGTTAGGGGCCTGATCCTCAGATGGGGCTCCAAGGAGTAAACCTCATGTTCAAGAGTTCAAGGGAACTTCAGGCTTTTGGAATTTTGTAATTCCAAAGCAATTTAAGCCCTGGTAGTACTTTAAAAACAATAGATTCATCAAATCCCAAGAAGGGCAAGCCTTCACTGTAGTGTGAAACTGATATATTTCAAATTATTTAAAAAGTGTAAAGGCTAATGCTAGGCCAGTCACCACATAGTCCATGGATACATGCAACATTTAGTGACATTATGTGAATCATATATGCACAGTCAGCTCTTACCATACAGTATGTTAAAAAAATATTAAAATATTTACAAATTTGATATTGGGAGACAGTGATATCATGTTGACTATTTGCTACCATTGCAAAGACTAGCCCACCCACACATACTAGGGAATATTTTTCTTTCGTGAATGACATATGACCTAGTTTTTGGTATGTGTGTCTTCTTTAGGTCTTTGATGAAGATGGGTCTGATGTCACACCCTTACCACTATTCACTGCTGATCCAACGACTGTCAAGCAAAATCAGAGCAAGATATTCAACGCTGGAGAATCCAGCACAGGGACTGTAAGTCACCATTCCTATCGATAACATTGGTCTCCCTAGCTTACATGAACATACAGTGTGGTAGGTTTTGAACTTGTATTTGTTTGAAAAGGCAGTAAAGGCCCGCATTAAACTTGCGGTGATAAGTTAGTAATCAAGACTTATGGCTACCTTATCATTTTTGCATATGACACGTTTGCATACAGTATCTACATCAGCATATATGGTACTTTTGCATATATACTATTGCTGTTCCATTCTGGAGATTTCATTTTTTTTTCTCTGCATATGGTTCACTGAGGACTGAGATAGGGCTTTTTAATTTTTTTTTCCTGTTCATAGAATTTAACAGTCATGATGTAGCCTCAAGTACACTAGTTTCTCATTCAAATCAA
Organism: Stichopus chloronotus; assembly: GCA_021234535.1. Lineage (NCBI taxonomy): Eukaryota > Metazoa > Echinodermata > Holothuroidea > Aspidochirotida > Stichopodidae > Stichopus > Stichopus chloronotus. The sequence goes on along the minus strand of CM037839.1, from coordinate 20,127,643 downwards.
TGTGGTATGCTGATTTTATCACATCAGTTTGACAATATTCAAACAATCATTTCTTCCTTCATCAATAGCCAACAGACCTGATGTCTCAGGCCTCTATTTATCAGACTGGGGTCACAAGTTTTGCAGCACCATTTACAAGGTAATGAGTTAAGTGACCACTGAGCAGGTGTGACAGGTGACATGTTGACATAATTACAAACAGAAACATTGTTTTGACCTGAACCCTACCATTCAAGGAAGTGAAGATAGAGCATTGTATATTGTAAAGATTGGAAGATTGATCACAAATAATCCTGTAAAATAGGATTTGTACTGGACCTTGAAAACGTTGAAGGCACTTGAATTTAAATATTCCATTTTGAAGGCCTTTAAAGTGCTTGAATGTTTTCCATTTGTATCAAAGTTCTTGAAAAGTTCCTGCATTTGCATTTCACTTAATTCCCAGCTGCAACAATGTTTGGACCAGGTCAAGTTTTAGTTCCTGCCAACCTCAAGTGTGCTTAAGAATTTATGAAGATATGTTTGGAGTGTTTTAAAAGTTATGTAATTTCCTTGGAAAAAAAAAGTTCAACTTCAAATGACCTTGAAAAGTGCTTGATTTCCTTATCAGAAAAGTGCGCAAATCTCACAAGAAGCACTCGTGAAGGAGAAGGTCCTATTCGTGTTCGTGTATTTTGTTGAAATGTCGTATGTATTGAATCGTATGCACAATGTAGTGTATTACATTTTAATTACTGCACAGTACGAGGTTAAATATAAAGCGCATTTACTTCTGCATGCATCACCCAATTTGCCATTTTGTTGTTTTTATCGATACAGGTCTCTCTTTGGAACCACATTGTCACATCAGTCTAGTCGCTCATCAAGAGATTCCTTTGCCGAGGAGATCGCAGAACCCACCACTGCTGGCGTCACAAACATTGTCTCTGGACTGGCTGGTAGGTAGTACTGTATTGGTATCCATCAGAAACCCAACGTTTTTCAACCACTTTGATGTTTGTCAATTTTTATGTCTCTCAGCAGCATGTTTTCTTCACTTTGTTTATGTATGTTATAATCTAGCTAGCCCTTTCAAAAAGTCTGAAGGCAAAGATCAGTTTATGTGAGACCATTCTGCCCTGTCACACTGAATGGGGTTTTCAGCTGTTCATAACTATAATATTTTAAATTAGATTCTGGAGACAGTTCAGATGGGCTTTTATCTTATATTTGTGACCTGCTAAGTTGCATACTAGACAGCAGATGAAGGTTGGTAATAGCAATTGACGGTGTAAGAGAGATTCATAGTGTGTATATGATTACATATTTATGTATGTCCTTTGAAAGATTGCAAGAAAAAGCTTGGCAGACATCTCTATGCAGTGATTTCTCGTTCTCTTTTGACATCGGAGTAAAGTTCAACCTTTTTTTTCGCATTCTGTCGTAGATGTTCAGCGGAAACATGAAGAGGTCCAGGAGGAAGTGTCAGAGGCAGACCTGGATAAAATGGTTGACATCACCCTGACAGAGTCTGACATCATTTGGTTGCTAGAAATCACAGGCACGAGTGTCTCCCAAGAGACGGATGAAGCGGAAGCCATTAGGAAAAGAAATCAAGAATATACAGAGGTGAGTCATATGTTCCTTCTTCCCTTATCCGTTTACAGCATGACAACATGCCACTAGAATTGAAGAAGCTCACACAGCCAAAGTCCGCTGGAAAACATTGCATTGTCGGATGAATTCCATCCGTGTATAATATGTTGCATCCGTTGTTTGATAGACAGACCATTAAGGCCATTTCTCAAGAGTATCTTGTATGATGTTATGCTGGCCGTGCAGACATTACAGCTTACCAAACTATGTGTGTGATAGATTTCCGTAATACATCATTGCCCGACTGGAATGCTATGTCCATTCAGTTCTAGCCTCATGAAAATGCTTGGTATGAATCTCTTTGAATATGGTGCTTTGTATTTTCAAGGCAGTGCGTTTCATCATTGTGTGTACAACACCACCAGAAGGACGTCAGCTGTTGCAATGCTGATAAACATATTAATTTAATCTAGCCCCCTCCTACTTTTTGCTGTTAAGCCACTGTGCTAAGCTAAGTCAGTATGCTGTTGTGCATAAAGGACATCAGGACTTATCTTCACTTCTTTAATGTCACATTGTGGCAAGTGCACATCGTTTTACATCGGAGCATAAGTGTATGAACTACTGTGAGGAATGACTTGAGTGTATCTGATTAAACTTGTGAAGGTGAAATCTATTGAAACTTTTTTTCCAAAGGTAATGTCAGTTTACAGCATAAAGTTGTGCAGTCATTCATGCCATGTCTATGATTTCATGCAAAAGTTACTCAAATTGAAAATGTCACAATGAAAAAAAAATGAGTTTAAAAGTTGACATCATGTATCTGTAATTAAGGAACTACCAGTAAACTTCTATGGTGAACTGGTGATAACACTGGCTGTTATGGTATTGATTCCACATGATTGATTCACCAAAAATACTGAAATGTTGGAAAAACAGGATAGAAACGAAAAATTGTCCATAAGGAAAAGAGTCAAGGAAATCTCAGGGAGCAATCAAAACAAAAATTGCCTTTTCTCTTTACTCTGGGCTTGTGTGGCAATCATTTTATTGCAAAGTTTGTATGGTTAGAATAGGCCCAAGACACTAAGTACAGTCATTACAGGTACTGTAGGCATGTAATCAGTTTTAAGCACAAGTTTCCAAATACAATGTGCAGTAAGTTACCTTACATTATTGAAAGGAATATTCTTGTAATGTGGAAGAGCATGTTTTTCATTGGAGGCAATTTCAATGTCATGTTCACAAATCAAGATACTGCTGTTTGAACTAACAGCACTCTGATCAAGGAAAGTTTTTGGTTGTCTCCAGGTTACAAAATGTTATCAAACACCAGCGAATTACAGCAGTATAGAAAAGTCTTTTCTGTATTGTTTTTTTTTTTTAATGGAGGGCGTAACTAGTGAAAGCATAGATTGGGGTACTGCAGATTATGCAGGTCACAACCCTTAAAGTATGATGTAATTGTTTCATATAAGCCAGTTGAAGTTATAAAGCAATACAAAAGGATATTCAAAAAGTGGAGTGTTCATGACATTACAGCTTTCCCATAGTGCAATGTACCTCTGTGATACAGAAATTTGTTTAAACATCCATATCTTCAGTACTAAACATGCTATTGAAATATTCATTGTCACCAATACAAAGAGACAAATTTCCACAAAATCTGCTTTAAATGTGAGATCAAAACCAGCTGTAATTCAACACTGATTACAAAGGGTCCCACCATACTGGTTGTCTTTGTTTACATTGTTATGAGAGCATAAATCCTCCTTATATGTCTTAGGTCATGGCAAAATTTTGTCAGATTAAAATGATTTGATTAGTTCTAAGTCTAAGTGAAATTTTGCGGTCACCCTAGCATAGAGGTAAGTTACGTTTGACAACATTTGATCTTTTTTATTGAGTTTTCATTTGGTCCTTTCTACCAGTGAGCCGCAAATTGCTTTTTTATTTTTGGAAGTCAGTCAAGATGCATTTACTTTTACAGACACCATGTTTTACAATAGTCTCATTTTCTGTTTGTTCCAGTTATGCAAAGCGAGAGATGGCAACGACAGATATGCTGACCGAGGAATGCAAACGTTTAATGATGCGCCCAAAAATAAAGTTGTGCAAACGACAAAAGTCGATCATGCGGTAATTGCCATTCATTTGCTTGTTTTTAAGTTTGTTAGTGTATTCAGTCAATAATTAATCCATTTTACTTATTCATTTGTGAAGTGACCAGTTTATTGCTTGGTTTCCTTATAGCATCACTTATTCATGTATTGGATTAATCATAGTGAAACAAGATGTGAATAAAGGGTAAGTCCCAGAAGAACAACAATAAAACTTGGTACCAAGCCTTTCTCAGAACCAAAGATTTTTCAGATGTTATTTTGATGGCCATCCTCTCTCTATTCTCTCGCTTTATGTCTTGTCCTCTTCTTTTTCTTGCAGGATGCTGGCAGCACTGCCACCAATTGGGATTTGTATGATACATACAATACCTTAGAGAGAAATTCAGACTGTAAGTCTTAATGTACTGTCAGTGCCAACTGACAAATGATTTATTTTTGATGTCCTTTGCCTGCAGTCACATTCCTTCCTGTCTCAGCAAAATGTGGGCGATTTTTGGTGAAATTAATGCTGTCACTTACAGAGTTTCACGTACAGTATATTATGCATCTGGTGACCATTTGTAACTTGATGTACCCAACTGGATTTTGTATATACGTATGATGAAGTTTGTGTGAATCTAAGAGAAAATTGCTATAGGATTATGATTTACATCTCCTGAAAATTTATCCCCAGGAATGAACTTATATTACTGACATTGTGACTTTGTTGTGTGTAGATTATAGCAGACTGTTGAATTGGTTTGTGTCTTTTTAGTGCTCACTTTTCATATTGCTAGTCCAAGAATTAAATAGTGAGACAGTTTACATTGGAAAATGTGATGGATCTAAAAATGCAAGCTGTGTAAAGCACAGATTCATAAAAAACAAAGGGATGGGGAGAAAAGCATTGGAAGAAAAACAGTAGAAGGTAGCAAAGAAAAGAGACAAGTGAAATGCATTTTGCATGGAGAACAAAGGTAGAGGAGAATGGATAAACAGAAAGGTGAAATTCTACCTTTCCTGCAGTAAAGTCTGTTGCTGTTTTGCACAACTTTGCAGAGCAAATAGTTACTCTGATGTCAGAGCTAAAGCTGTTTCATGGTAATGCTCCAGAATGTGCGGACAGATTTTCTGCCCAAGTCTATGTGGAAGTTAGCCCATAATGTGAAAGAACAATACTGACTTGTGAAAAGACCATGGATGGGATCATTTTTCATCAAGATAAATATATCGTAGAAAGGAGGTAAAATAATAATAAGTGGTGATGATGATGGTGGTAATGATGATGGTGATTGTGGTGGTCATAATATTACTCAGTATTTAGAAAGTGAGGTTTCCATAATATGCAAAATACTGAAGAGTGCAGAAAGAGTAAAAAGATAATAATACAAAGTACAAGAAAATGACAGGGAAAAAAGGGAATTTTTTCCCTGTCTTTTTCTTGAAAAAGGAAAAGCATACAAGTGTAAACCGTTTACATTCCTACCACTCAATTTATGAAAAATTTGACTCTCCTCTTTTGACACAGCTCCAACGGAAATCATCACGGAAGATGAAGATGGTGATACATTTGATGCTGGTGATAACAAATCCAACTTGGACTCAAAGAAAGATTCAGTTGGTAGTAAATCGGGGGGTGAGTTTGCCCAAAATTTGAAGCATTCATTGAATATAGTGTAAAATGCAACAACAACAATAATGAAGTTTAGCAGAGTTGGGAATCATGCTTCAGTAGGATGAAGGTAAAACAGTAGACAGATCTTGAAATGTCTTTACTAGCGCATCTTTCCACCTCACAGTTTGGTAGTCGATGATGCCCTTTTGTGCCTAAAACCTTGTAGTTGTCATCTTCAAATTATAACTCTTTTCATTCAGAGGTTGTTGATTGGATTTGTCTTGTTTTCTTTGCAGGAAGTGAAAACAAGTCGAGCATGCTGACGTCATCAACCGTCGACTTGGAAAACGCCGATGACCAACAATCTGCTGGTCAGAAAGAGAGTTCTAAAGCCAACGATGAAGCTATCCTAGAGGTTTGTCACATTTGTCAGGCTGTTTTTTTTTTCTTTAAATATCCTCCATTCCACATGGCAGGTGTAATGGCAGGAATGGAGCTGACACCATCCACTAAGAATCTGTTTTTTAAGGGTTCAGGTCTTTGCCAGTGGCGATGAAAGTCTGAATATTTCGTATGTAAATATTTGTATATTGAAGATCTTATGTTGTGTAGTATGTATTTCTATTTGATGTACATAGATCTATGTCATTGTCTATTTTGTCATTGTCAATGTCTGCATTTACTTTAAATCTCCCCTTCGTAGATCTGCTATGAAAATGCATTAGACCACCTCTTGTGTCTGAAGTGAACCTTCGACTTTCAAAGTGTAATGAGTTTTTTCTTTTTGTTTGTGAATTCAGAATCATTTGTTTCATTTGCACCATTGAGTGTGGAACATTCAAAAAACAAAACTTCCATTAAAATGTTGACAGTGAGTACATCCTGCATAGTAGGTTTTTGTACACATGTGTTTTACACATGCCTCCATTCACTCGATTTTCTCTAGCCTGGCATAACCCCTCCACCTCATATTGATATCTTGTAATTGTTTTTCTTGTTTCTTTTGACCCAACTTCAACAGTCTGAGGAACTTGCTAAAGATTTGTTTGTGATGGAGAGGGTCGTTACACTCAACATTTATCAGGCTAAACAGGCTGCCTACAGAGGACTTGACATCCTGCAAGGTATTGTAAATTAGTTTAAAGGAGGATATTTACTTCTAGGTAGTTACTAGTAGTGTTGTAGTATGAGAAAGTCTTCTGTATACCTACCTGTCCAGAGTTTTTCCAAGTAGAGACAGAAGACAAATTCAATTGAAGCCCAAGGAAGAAAAAGTGCTCATTTATTCTTGATATGTCAAAAAAAGTGCCTTTTTTGGGCCCTTTTTACAAAAAAGAACAGCTGCAAAGGTTGTGGGGAGGAGGGCAAACTGCTTTTTTGTGCCTCGTCACTGTGTCAATAGGTGTATGTTTCAAGGACAAAAGACTTGGTGAGATGATTTCTGTGGTTGGGACAAGACATTTGTGGTTAAAACTTCTACTTTTGATAGGGTAAAAAGTGGGCATGCATGGATGAGAACGATTTTTTTTTTCGTTTTACGTGGCCCAAACTCTATTTCCTGCTTATTTTGACAATTTTGTGCAAAGGATTCTGTTCTTGAAGTCAGTTTCACTTCACTTTCTTAATCTTTGTAACATACCTGTCTATCACTCAGTTGGCAGCAGGGCTTTAGCCAGGATTTCTTCACTCCACAAATACGTGTACAAGGTACGGAAGCGCGAAAAATCAGCCTTGCGAAAATTTCCCGCTGTACAGTATTTCTTGACGACCATAATTCGCACAACCATTTGTGTTCGTTGGGGTAGAAAACTTAAGTAAAATTTACTCGGTGGTTACTTTTACGATAACCTTTTTGTCCACAAAATATTGTCATATTATTTGATTTCTTCGATTTTTTTTTTATTTATTTTTTTTTTGTAGGACAGGCCGTCCAAATGACGGCTAGACGGGTCGCTGGCTTAAGCCTTGGTTGGCAGAGGGCTGCAGATGAAAATATACACAAAAAAGAGTTTCTCAAAACATACAGTACCTGATTTTCTTTGAAACATGTCACAATCAAATTGTTTGTCCTTGTAACATGTTTTAGAAGAATCAAAATGATATTGCCATCCTTCAGTTGAAATAGTTTGTTAGATTTCTAGTTACATTTAATGAAAGAAATTGTTGCAGTGTCTTTAGCAGGAGTTTGATAAGGTTGTTTGTATCAAGTTCTAGTTTCAGATTATAAAGTTCCCAAGATGGTAAATGAAATGGCAGCATGAAACAGTAACAGACAAACAAGTATAAAAGTTAAGAAAAATGATGAAGAAGTGATCAGAAAATGACAGTAAGAACAAAATAAGGACATGAAATTGGGAAAGCTATCAATTAAACTGATTGTTTAAATGTTTAATGCCCTGGGAATGAAAGAATACTTATGTCTATTTCTTTGCAGCATATGGAAGTCGCATGCATCTACTTTGTAGTAGTATTGCATTATTAGGATAAATATATAGAGGATGGGTATGGTAATCTAGAAAACTAAAAAGAATGAAAAAATTAAAAACACTGTGTCCATATTTGATCTCATTTTTCAAGAATTAAATAAAATACTGTGAGATTTTGTAATGATTGGAATTGATGCTTATGACTGTAACCTACCTGGACCAAGTTTTTAAGGTTCTAGCTATTTATTTTGCATTACCTGTTGAATCATATATATGTATGTCTGCATGAGCTCCTGAAATTAGAACTTGTTGGATTGTATTTCTGTGTGAATCTGACAACGTTCATGAAATTCAGGTCAGGATATCGCCAGAAGTGTTCAAGCATGAACACTGGCTTCTGCCTTGATGTATGTCACCTGACAAACTACTACAAAACACTGACACATTTTGATTACAGACATTGATGCCCTCGAGGTCGAGAGTTCTGAAGAGGAGAAGAACGCCCCCGTGGACATAGCCCAACTCGGACCAAATTTAGACAGACTCTGGGCGTATTCGTGTTTACTTACAAAAGGGAGAAATGTGAGCTGTATGGCGTGGAATCATCTCAACCCTGTGAGTGTTGTTGTCCACATTATCAGTGTATGGATTACATTAAGCTAATCATGGTATGAAAATATTGTCCATTGTTTGTTGTAGGTGGTAGAGGTAAGCCAATGTGGAAAGAATGTAGCAAGAATGCTTATCTTTAAAAAACAAATGGATTGAACGATAAGGATATTCTGGGACGTTGTTACCTTAAACTATTAAGTCATGTGTCTTTCTTTTGACTGAAGAAGTCACGCAAAAATGGGTGTGTGTTTGTGTGTTTATATTTGTGTTTGTGTGTATTTAATGCCTCACCACTGATCAAGTATGTTTTTTTTTTACCATTGCAAACTCAGGATTTGCTTGCTGTTGGCTATGGGCAATTTGGTTTCACAGAACAGAAAGGAGGAATAGTTTGTTGTTGGTCTCTTAAAAACCCAGAGGTATGATCTTATTGTAATCATTTGGTTCAGGTTCAGGTACACTTGATGTGCTCTTATACAGTAAAACATCTTTCATCATATATGTTCTTGGAGCACCTCAGGAATGCTGTAACTGTTTTCATATAATGACACTTTGATTATCAAAACACATATTTCATCTAATTTAGTTAATTTAGTGTGGTGTTGGTCTAAATTAAGTACTTTTTTGAAGAAAATGGTTTGAGAGTTTATAAATCATGTTACTGAGAGCAGCAGATTTAGTGAGGGGTATCTTATGAGAAACATTTCCAATGCATTTCGTGATTTTATTCAGAATTTTACCAATTTCCAGACAGTTGCTGTGTTAAGATCTGTTTTAAATGTGGTACATTTAACAATAACAATAGCCAACCTTTCCTTCTCCTCAGTATCCAGAGCGGGTTTTCCAGTGTGAAGCAGGAGTAACTTCCCTAGATTACTCCCTCACCAACGAAAACCTCTTAGCGGTAAGTGATTCATCGTCGGCATAATTATGCTGACAGGACATGCTGATGCATGTGCTCAATAGTTGACAGCTAAAATATAACACAACATGGTGACTATTAAAGCAAGAAGCAGTCTGTGATAAATTGAGAGCTTAAAGCTCTCTGCAAGAGTAGGTATTAGTTGCAGTACATGGCAATCCTGCTACTAACATAGGTAATGGGATACACTTAGGAGGTTATCACAGGTGTGCTGAATGCATTTACAAGGGTTTTTTTTTTTTCATTGCAGGTTGGAATGTACAATGGATCAGTTGCAATATACAATGTGAGAGCATCCAGCAATGAACCGATACTGGACAGCTAGTGAGTTCTTCGTGCCACTTTGTTTTTCTTTCAATTTTGCCCAGTGTTTTATTGATAGAGACTGAAAGCTAATGACTGACATCAGGAGCAGAAAGGATTGCATCAACAGTTGGTTAATGCTCATTTTCTGCACCTTTCTTGTGATATGATATGTGCGTGACAGAATTCATTCCTAGTGTCACTTATTTTGAAGGTGATTATAAAGACAAGCATACACTGCTGTCTTGTAGGATGAATTTTAACACAGATCAGTTTAAGGGATACCAAGATCCTTAACCATCATACAACACAAGGAGTTCTTCTGGTCTCAAATCTTGCCTTTTTTTTTTTGGTGCCTTTTTTTTTTGTTCTCTAACCTTTGCGATACTCATGGTTTGCCTCACAGTGAAAGCCGAGGGAAACATGGAGCTCCAGTCTGGCAGCTTCAGTGGATTGACAAAGAGAAGGGTTCTTCTGGTGAAGAGAAAGGAGAAATGCTAGTGTCCATATCAACGGATGGAAGGGTTACACAGTGGCAAATAAGAAAGGTAATGCTAAAGATGGAAAGTTTTGTATCTTTACATCATTAATTCATTGAACCAGGTTTTGGATTAGAGCATAATGTTGTGCAAAATGAAATTAACATAATGGTGCATCTTCATGTGTTAAATTTAAGACTTTCAATTTGATTCATTATGAAACAAATCATGTGCATGAACTGGTATTTATTGGAGACACACAAGCGGTGTTCATGTTTTAAGAAAAAAAACATTGTGTAAATATGACAACTGTGGTTGCATTTTTTATGCCGGAATATAAATTTGGCCATAAATTTTTAAATTTTAAGCATAAAGTTAAAGAATTACTAAAGTAAAGACATTAGTCAATCCCCACTAAGGGTATGCCAAGGAGGTCTTGATCTTGCTAGATTTTGTCCACATTTCCAAATTTGTTGGTGTAAATATCGAACAGAGTCATGCACCGCCATACGTCCATTGCATTTGTTCGGACGTAGACATTTTACTCGTGAAAAATGACCGTTCTCTCATAAAATGTGAACATTGCGTTCCATTAATCTTGACTAAGACTTTTGAAATTATTGTCATCAGAGAAGAGGAAATTGCATATGTAAAGCCACTTTGCTTTATTGATGAAGATACACAGGAAAGCTATAGTTGGTGCAAAGATTCAGCTGAAAGGCACCTTAGATGGAAGCTGGATCTTTTATTGTTTACCTCTATGCAAACCTCCGAAGATCTTACACTGAAGGTGCACTGATATGTGAGACTTGTCGGCAATGAGTGATAAGTGCAGTGATTCTTAAGATGAAGATATAAATGAGTGGTCACTTTTATATCCCTTGGCAATTTATGAATTAAGACATTTTGTTGGGAGAAGACCCTGTTGTGTATCACTTTGTGGTCACTGCTGGCTTATCTGCTTTGGTCCAACAGCAGTGTCCTCATCTCTCTGCCTGTGCTTTGAGCCATGGTAGCAAGTTGAGCACCATCCAAATTGCTTTTGGAATCATTTCGAAGTAGCCCAAATTTCCAACAGAGTTAAAACTCGCTTTTTAACTTTTGGTTTTTAAGTTTTGGTTTTTTTTGTCTCATTATGTTTTGTGCTTTAGGGTTTCGAGAGTGCAGATTTGATGAAACTTAAGAAGTTAGCTAAAGCAAGCAAAAAGAAAGAAAAAGAAACTAAAGACGGCCAGAAAGGGGAAGCATTCATTTCCAGACAAGCATCGGGACTCTGCTTTGATTTCCATTCTGGTGATCCTAATATGTAAGTAACAAATGTCATCAACAGATTACATGGACGCTTTCAGCATGCCGGCTGGTACATAGTACAGTATGTGCAATATAACACCCTATTGCCTTCTTGCTGAGTGGTGTAATTTTCACTTTTACTTTAAGCATGGCTAAAACAGCACAACCTACCTCACTCCTGTCGAATGTCTCCACCTTATCCTTAACTGCTAACTAGTTTCCTGTAGGAAACCTGAAGGATTAAAACTGGGATGATACTTAATCCTGATAAAGAAATTAATCCCATTAAATCGTTGGTATTGCTTCCTTTTGCTTCTGATGAAAGCGTGTACTTTTTTGTACATGGATATTTAAGAGATGCATGCAGTGAAATGTGTGTTTTCTTTGTTTGCGCATCGTTCGATCCTCTCCCAGTTCCTTAAAAAGTGACTGGACCGTGACATTCCCTCTGATATCTTTAATCCAACGAAATTGGCCAATGCTTTGTGCAAAGTTTTGAGACCTCCACCTTTAATTGAAAATTCCTGTAAGGATGTCAGATTCATAGGTTAATAGAATAAGTAATATCACTGAAACACACACACGTTTCTTATAAAGCGCAAAACACACTGAAGTCCGCAAAGGGACGTCAGTGTGTTTTGCGCTTTATAAGAACCGCGTATTTTTATTATTATTAATATCACTGTACCGTGACGTCCACTAAATTCATGACAACAGATTATTTTGGCATTACATTAAACCTGCCAAGCCTTTGCTGAAATTTTGCACTATACATCATTGACAAATTGAAAACACAATGCAAAATTTTTGTAGGAAACCTTCAGAAAGTGTTATACTTTTGCTTCGTGAACTTTTTGGTGGATTTGAGGAATTTTTTGTTTTTTAGACTGCGTTGCCCATCCACTTTTTAGTCATGCATTTTTAAAGAGGAATTATCAGAATTTTTTTTTTTTTTCTTGTGTGGCAACTATATGAAATGAGTTCATTTTTGGTTTATTACTTATTTTGCAAAGTTTTGTTTGTATCTATAGTGATCTATTTTGGGGTTTCTTTGGTTTTTTTACCTGTTCGTACCAAACATAGAGTCAGAACTAAGCAAAGCATGATGATACAGTACACAATTATGTAAGTTCCTTTGATTCAACAGATACTTAGCTGGAACAGAAGATGGCCACATTCATAAATGTTCTTGTTCCTATAATGAACAGTATCTGGACAGTTATGTTGGTCACACCGTGAGTATTCATCAAAAATCTGAAATTAATGGAAAAAAAGTTGTTAGCTGACAATAATTTTGTATTTCCAACCACATGTGCCTTTTGTTTTCTTTTTTTATCAGAAAACTTTGTTTTTGAATTATTCTAGTGAGTTACTTGCTAGTACACATTCAACAGATGTGTTTATAAGTGAAGATCACACCAGAATGAAGTTCTATAGTTCACATTGAAAATTGTGATTTCCAAATTTAAAGCTAAAGGCATTGAGTTTATGATGTAACTCACTGCAACAGATTGTTTCTAGCTGTTCTGTTGATAAGTTAACACTTAAATTTGAATATTCCTAAGGGGGCATGCATCTATGTGCTTTAGAAAAGAGTTTTTGCTTGAGAGCATGGGAGTAATCATAACTCAATGTTTGGAAAATGTTAAAGTTGTAATTGTAAATCTTCTCCACATTTTGTTGTAGTTTTGCATGTTGTTTTCTGAAATTCTTTGTTGAGTGAGAACCCCCATACTGCTGTTACTGACCACATCGTCTTTCCTTAAACCAGGGCCCCGTTTACAAACTCAGGTGGTCTCCATTCCTCCCTGACATCTTTCTCAGCTGCAGTGCTGACTGGAGTATTAGGCTCTGGATCCAAAACAGGATAAAACCAGTCTTCAATTTCTTTTCGTCTACGGTGAGTGGCGTTTTATCCGTGCAGTTTACCCATTAAAACATTCAGACAGAATAGCGGGTAGAGAAAAATCCACGTGCACTCTGCATGAATTCAAGTACGATTTGTTGTTCACATCTTTGCGATGATGGGTGTTCGCTTCAGCTAATCGTTGGAGTGATCTGACAGACTGTTGTAAATTGAAGGAACATAACCAAATCATGTTATCCATTATCACCCGAAGCAGTGACATCCATCAGCTAATTTGATTGTTTTAGAGAGAACTAGAACTTAGAAGGTTGTAAAGTTTGGTGGATTCAGGTAGGCATTACCACTTGAAGTGGTTCGGTTTTGTGTCTTCTGTGTCAAAGGTAATCAGGGTTCATACAGGGACCTTGAAAAGCTTGAAGGTAGGCCTTCTTGAATTTAAATCTGTCATTTCCAAGGTCTTGAAAGTGCTTGACTTTTCTTCTTTTGCTTCAACATCCTTGAAAAAAGCTTGAACTCTAGTGATTTGAAATGTTCCTATACCTTTTTGCCTAATTATTATCTGCAACAAGTGTTTCGATAAGGACCTGTTTTGTTCCCTGCCAACCTCAGCTGTGCATAACAATTTCCAAAGATATTTTCAGTGTTTTAGAAGTTGTTTGATGCCCTAGAAAAACAAAAGGTCTACCTTGAAAAGTGCTTGATTTTTATTCTCAGAAAAGTGTGTGAACCGTAGTTCATGATTTAATATGTGTTGTAAATAGAAACAGAACTACTGTCAAATTGTATGCCACCAAGAAATAGGTAATGTCAAACTTGTATGTGTCATTCTAGTTTCTGTTTAATGCAAAGACATCCCTGCATACATATGTATGCCTTTTTTCCATGAAATTCCATCCATTAAAAACTTAAGTCTCAAAGTAACATGGCAACAATGCTGTGTAAGATCAGAGAATCTTACTGTCCTTTTTCAGTAGCAATAAATGCCCAAGAAACAGTGAAAGTGTGCTTTGCTGTGTGACAAATTGGGTTTTGCAGATAGATGGTTTGGTTCAGAAACAGGATTGGACAATTTAGTCTGTTAAGGTTGTTTTGGTCTGGTAAGGGATGGGTGCTACCTGTTCTTCCCTGTTTTAGTAAAACAAAATGCTTTGAAAGTGATAGACGCTTGAAGGAATGCAGAATGATAAAATACAGTCTTGAAATATTCAACTTTCACCTTCTACATTCTAGAAATCTGTCATGGACATTTGCTGGTCTCCAACTTCAGCCACTGTCTTTGGTTGTGTGAATGAAGGTGCAGTGGAGATATGGGATCTGGCAGTCAATACGTAAGTTCAAAATACCTTTCTGTCGGGTAGTTCAGCTAAAAGTTGAAGTATTGTTCTAATATATTATGGCCCCTGAAGTTCAAAGATGAACTGCAATAAAACAATTTTTAAATGCAGAGCTGTTTCTGCCCTGTGTTGTAAGTCTCTACAGAGCAAAATCAGCTTATGTATACTTGAATACTATAGTTCTGTAAATGCTCAGTCTGTACTATATCACTGTTATCATGTCAGACATGCGGCTGTGGTAACAGAAGATGTTAAAGTTTATTTGTGTACACTGTTGTAAGTGACAAACTGCACAACAGTAGATGTGATTGAAAAATTGTATTAACTACCCATGACTGATGATGGAATTCCATTTTGTGGATAATTCTTTGCTCCCCTTTCTTAGATTGGATCCAATTATAGTCAGTGTCCCGGCTCCTGGCGTCAAACTCTCCTGTTTGCGGTTTGCCTCAAATTCTAATGTGAGTTCATTTCTGCACACCTGGGCACAATTTTATTACACTGGCATGGAAATTAGTGTAAATCCTTCTAAAGGCAGATACTCATCACCCTAGGCAGTTCTAATTCTCCCAACCACTTACTTGTAGCCCCTCCCACAGCTTATGTAAAACTCCTCCAGGTGCAAATGCAATTCTACTTCAAGTGCCACATATCCTGGTGAGCATACAAGAACCACACGTGGAATCAAAACACTACACCACTGTGTATGTTGTGTAATATGAGCCACTCTGCCTCCTTCAAATTTGCAAAATGAATTGAAAATTTTGCAATACTCCTTAGCCGAAATGTATCTTGGGGTGATGAGTGACTGTCTTTGTAATTTTTAGAACATTACCATCTCTTATTCAGTAAATGCATGTTTGTGGCAACAGTATTGCCAATAATACCCATTACTATTTTAAGAACCTTGTTTTCCTGCTATTTTGTGACCACCCACCATTTTGTCATACTACATTTACAAAGTCCTATCATTGGCATGTGTATTTGTTAAACGTTGTTGTCACTGTGTAAATCAGCACTTGCAATCAGAAAGTGAAAAATTTGATATTACAAGTAGCAACTCGCACATTCCATTTGGATTGTGCTACATGTTTATTTTTGTCAGTCATTTGTTGTGTTTATTTTTGCCATGTCTCTCATTTCACCCCCCCCCCCCTTTTTTAAAGAACTAATTATTCAAGGAATGTCTAGTTCCCTGAACATTCTCCCTGTCTTTGCGGTATTTTTTTCAGTAACGAACTCTGCAAGAAAAATGACAATGGGCTTATTCCAATGTTAAAACCACTGGTTTTGCACGACCAATGGTGTAAAATTGTTCTGAATTTACTGATAATATTACTTAATTTTTTTTGTCACTTTCTGATCAATTTAAAGTCTTGCCATCAATAATAATGTTATTCATGGCCATGTTTTATCTTGTAGTGGTATTTAGAATGTCACACCACCTTTCACAATTTTCTACACCCATTTCCCTGTAATATTTACTGAGAATAATATTATGAGTACACATTTCGCTTAGGTGGTCACCGTGTGAAGCTTGAAGTGAACGATTTCAGATACAATATGGTGGAGTAGAGGTTGAGCTTACCAAGTGCTTGAGGAAGCTAGGACCTTTTGTACTTTCATTTCGATTAGTGACAACCTATCATAAATATGCCACAGGCACCTAATTCTTGAATCTTTTTTTCCCTTTATGTTAATATCATTTTTGGAAGAAACTGTTACCTGATGAGGTGATAGTATGTGATAACCAGACATGCTGTCATGTTTGGAGTGCATTCTCTAGAAAAGGCATAAACATGTATATCATGTAAGGATTGGATATCAAGAGGTCTGTGACCATCGTTGGAATTGTTGTCTTTTTTACAATGGTCATATCACATTTGCATAGAATTTTATTTATCTGATAATTGAATATTTTTTTATCTAGTCCCTGTTGGTAGGTGATAGTGAAGGGCAAGTGTCAGTCTATCAGCTGAGGAACATGCCGCCAGTACAAAACAACCAGGTATGTGTCATTCAGTGGAATGAGTGATTAATTGCAATTAAAATGGGGGGGGGGGGAGTGGGAATTGCATATCGTAAACTCAGCATATCAAATGGTTGCATTCACACATTGTGTTGCATGATAAATATTGCAAGTCATGGAAAGCAGTCTTGCCTGTCGTCAAGTGTTGAGCCAGTTTAGGTCATCACCGAGAGAGAAACTTTTGCATCTGTCATGCAGAAGCGCAAATTGCAAAGTAGTATTACTGCTGATAAGTCAAACTTGACAGCTTAGTACGAGAGGCTGTTATATTTTAACCTCTTCCCCTTCATCATTTAGATATCACTTTCAGCAGGTAAATTTTTCTTGTGACTCTGCTTCAGAGTGTAATAGTAGATAATATATAATGACTCCATTGAGTGAAAATCAAACCTGAAGGTTCCTCTGCTGCACATGCCCAAAGTTCCTCTCATTTCATGTTTTATCTTTCAACAAGTTCAACAGGATGCTTGTGTTATGCAATCGGTGTTATACCCTCCCTCTAAGGAAGTTTCTAACAATTGCTTGCATGTTATCCGTTATTTAATAATCACATCTATTTTAATGATGGTAGGTGTTTGAGTGAAAAGTTTCCTGTGATGTTATCAAACCGAGGCAACATGTTTCAGGGGTATTCCATCAATTTGTTTTAGCCTCTGAAGGAACTTCTGCAGGTGTTTTGGTAACTTTTAAGCTTCTTGTTTTTTATTTAGATGAGTTTGAAATGCAGTGTCTCATCTCTTTTTATGAACAGGTTGATATGTTGTCAGAACTGATCAGTCAAACCATATCGAGCCAGCGAGGATCACATCGCAACTAAAGAGGTCAACACCAGAAAGATGAAACGATCCCTTCCACCGCCCAGATAGTCCTTACCATGAGCGACACAGCTACAGCCACCATTCATCATCCTTCCTGATTCATATAAGCACCAGGCAAATATTATTTTGTCCATTCTTTTGAAAGACAAATCAAATAATCTCTCGTCTCCAGAACTTTTCCAAAGGATCCATGCTTTGGAACCTCACTTTTGTAAGATGTTACTCTGGAGCAGCTATGGCCATCTGTACTAAATGAGGCTCAGTTACTTTTCTTTCACATGTAAAAGGTATAAATCAATGAACCATCTCATCTACACTCAGGATGTAGTCACTTTCTCTGCCATCAATGACATAAGATGACTGAAGTTGAAGTCTGCGCATAATAGGGTAACTGTTTCCATATACTTAGTTTGCTAAGAGGTTATGAGGTTTGTAGTGTACTAACATATATTGAGGCATTAGCAGACTTGAACATTACCTAGAGACTTCAATACATTTGGAGAGGCCAGACATTGCATTTGAAATGTCCATGTTCTCCAGAAACATTTAGCATTTTTAATTGTTTATTATACATTTAGCACCGGCAAGAAGAAGACAATTGTTATGCAGTCATGTAATTGAGGAAAATTCGACTAAACCTGAAAATTTCTGTCCAAGTATGAACTTTATGGCGACTGAAATCTCACATAGGAGATGGTTATTTTAACAGGAGACAGATGCACAGTTCTACAGATTGCTGATCTACAAGAAAACACAAAAGCTGTGAAAGACATTGTATTCACAAAATGTTATCCTCTACAAGGTCAAAGTACTTTATTGCTACTTGTAAATGTACAATGTAATGTTGTTTTGAAGAATTGTATAGTGATAGAAAAGCTTGACGTGTGATTTGTCTGTTGTATAATAGAAATATATATTTGAAACACGTCTGAGGAATCTAATGTTTTTCTTTTCTGTGAAGATTTTCAATTTAAATAAAAGAAGAATATGTCGAACAATCTTAATTACTCCATTATGCACTAAAGCTATATAAGTGACAGTCGATGGGGAGGGTGGTGGGTGTGTGTGGGGGGGGGGTAATAACACCTTATGGAAATGAAGGCATACACCTTCCCTCTGTCAGATGAATATGACCATGACAGGTTAGAGGTCTGCTATATATTGTCACAATCATTTCATAATTATGGCTAAGAGTGTCTTTTCAATCTCATCAGTAACATCCAGTGGTTTACAGCAACCCTTTCAATGAGTGCAGGTGAACCTTCCTCACAGACTGACATGTCCTCCAACAGGTTGGTGCCAGACATCCCAACATTCCAAAACGAAAATGACAGAACACAGAAACCTTCTGGTTAGCAAATGTTCCATGATGATGTGTTTTGACTTCAAGCAAAGTAAGGGCAATGACAAAAAGCCAGCAATTAATTACAACCAGAAAGCCAAAAGGCTTTGTGATTCCTTGCTACATGGTTATATTACAACAAACATGAATTATTCACATGACAAGTATAAGATCAACTGCAGTTATTTTTCTTGATACACCACAAGCCTTTAACCCAAAATGACCTTTATTTTGGTGACCTAAAATGACCGCGACATTTGACGTCCACCAAAAGCAATAGGGATCACCTACCCAGGCCATACGACCCACACATCAAGCACAGTATGAGTATGACATCAGTCAACATTATCTCTGAGCTCCAAGAAACACACAGTAATCAATGCTGCTTCTAGTGCCTGTTGTTAGTTGAATCAAATAACTCAACCTTACCTCATCTGAACTCAGCTTGTCTGCCATATTTACCTCAAAATTCTTCATAAACGACCAGAATGTTCTTGGGTCTCCATCGTATGGTGGAATTTCTGCCTTAGGTAATTCCAACGCTAATTTGAAACTCAATTTCCTTCTTTAACTTTTTCAATGCTTCCTCCCTCTCCTCAGTATAATGCTTTTGGCATTCCAACATCCAGCTTTCTGCTTGCCCAAATGCTTCATCAGACAACAGCCCAGCCAGATCAGCATGAACCTCTTCCATTGCCTCAAATTGGCGCTCTGCCTTTTGCAAATTTTCCTTTATCGACTCTGCGATAATTTCTTCCTTGTTACAAGTAGCTTTTAACACACTCAAAGTCCTCGTAAGTTGACCCTAAGTTATGATTCCTCCTCAATATTTTTGCTTCCTCCATCCTTTCCAACATTGTGAAATATGATTGAAAGCACTCAAATTATATTGTTAAGAAACCTTGTTCTGCTACCAGTTGTTCCTGTGGATATTGATATTATCCAAATAAATGACAGAACGGATGATCTTTTTATTTTCTTCATTTTTTTTATAAACCCATTAACATTCCAATGCATGAATGCCACCTTGTCTATCTGACCCCATGACCCCCCATACCAAGACTATCTCTCTGGAGGCCCCTCACACTAGAAGTTACTCACTAAGTTACAAATGCAGTTGTGTAGCCTTGAATCCCATTGAGTTAACTGTGTGCGACGGAATCAACAACTGCCAATAGTAATTTTGCACAATTTAGCACATATGCTTTTCAACTAATTAGTACCGTAGTTTATAATAACCACAATAATGGTGTTTAGGCTATTATTATTGTTTTATAGTGAAAAATTATCCCTTCCTCTCTATTGATAAGCATTAAATTTCACAGGGTCGTGAACATGTTAATAACAGACAACCTTATCAAGTTTAAAACAAATCTGACCCACGCATAAGGAACTATGGCAGTTTTAACATTTTTTATGTTTTACCCCATAACCTCATTAATATGCAAGATTTGGACACCAAAAACAATAGGGATCATCTACTCAATATGGGCAACCTACATGCCAAAAATGAAATTACTCAGAGTTACCCTTCAGGAGATAGAGTGTTTACGAGACTGTCACACACACACATACACGACATCAGGACTGCATAGATTCCCCTGCCTACGGCAAGGAATCAAAAATGGCAACAACAATGAAATAGGCTCATTCCTGCAATGAACCTTATTAGCTATTGTTTTGCACACTCATAACACAGATCTGCATACCCTCTCTTTTGATAAACATGTATGATGCAAGGCCGTTGTCTCCATATAACAACCCCCAGGATATTGACTACATCACCAGACACCCATTAACTAGTGCCTTGCATTTTCCTGTACCCTGGCATTCTCTCATCCCCCAAGGCAGTTATACAGGCAGTCCCAAAAGGAGACCCCCCCTTGTTTCCACAATGACATACAGTGTGAATGTAATCAGTTCTACCAACTATTTCTATGAGAAACAGTGTCATATCAAAATGATGCAATGGTAGTTGAAGGGCAACTTACAACAAAGGGTGCAAAAAAGACAAGACATTTTTAATTACGGATCCATCTTTACAAACCACACACTTTATAGCTCTATAACTTTTCAAAATATACACATATACTTAAGTCATCTGCAAACTATTTTGCAAATACACAACTATAGGAATACACACAATCAGAAATATTTCAATAAAATTTTCATGGAAGCAAACAAAATGGCAAGGAATGTTATTTATTAATTCTAACAATTTAGTGCCCTGCTAGTTATGTGCATTTCATAATTACATTTACATCATTCTGTTCAAGTCTGTATTGAACTGCACAACTTGCACAGATGAACAGTCATGTGACATACATCTAGGAAAGGGCAGGCTTCATTCAGAAGTTGCAGAGTGAAACCCTGAATGACAATCTGTTGGAATTTTGCCCATATCTATTACCGTTTTGAGATATATGACTTTTCAAAGTTTCACGAGTATGCAAAGCAGAGGATGTGGAGTGTCACACAGTGTCAGTATGTCTTTTGTTAACCCTTTATATATTGTCTCTTAATTACTGGGTTCTACCTAGGTAAGTTATATCGATATTTTTGAAGAAAGAAACATATGCCTCCGAAATGAAACCCTGTGGGTGAATTAACTTGTCAATTGTTATTGAAATAAATTTTAAATATACAAAGGATAACACGTCATTGGAGTCCACTTGTTGATGTCAAAAATTGACTAATCATAGGAGTCCAAAAATGACATACGTAGGAGTCCATTCATTGATGTCACAAATTGCATACTTAGCTAATGTTTATTCATGATGCAGGTGGGAAACAGGAATTTGCTTGTAATATTGTCAATATTTGATGGAATCTGTGGCTGTATTCAACATTTTCATTGACTAATACACATAATACTCCAAAATATAATTTTCGTGTCACATGACCTTTAAGTGCTTTCAGATGTAACTTTCCGATTCAATAAGTAATGAGTGACTGCTGCAAAATCCATTCAATACGGCAGTTGTTGCAATAATGTACAGTTTTACACACACTCATTGGCTCATCCATGCTCTATAAGCATTGATAGGTTTGGTGAGCATTAAAAATGACTCATCACCTCTAATGTCCAGCACAAACTGGCCAAGACAACATTAATTAAAACCATGATGAACGGCAGAACTACTTAAAGGGGAAACTGCATTGCATACTTAATTTCCAACCAATTTCCAACCAAACACTTACTGTGCATCTATTCACAAATAGTATCGACCATTACGGGCGTATTTTCGTAATGAGTTCTTTCCAAATATCACTAAAAATTTACCATTTTTGAACTTTTTGAAGTGCATGTATGACGTCACCATTCAGGTAATTTTACAATAACACGGTGACTTGCACGTGAGAGAGAAAGTGTATTGATAAAAACTTCGTATTTTTTTCGAGCTGTATTTGCTTCACTACTAAATGGTATCTTCTTAGTAGAAAAATGTACTTCAAGGACTACTGTACTTGAAAGATAGTAAAATGGCTTTCCTTGAAGACTTAACTGTTCTAGCTTGTGCATTGTGTTGCCTACTGTATCTATGCTATATAAGAGTTTTGTTCTGACATCATTTTCAAAAGTTTAGACACTTTCATCATATCAGACGAACACCTGCAAAATATGGACATGCATAGAAAGACAAGAGGATGCAGTGTATTTCTATTTTACATATTGCATCAAATTTGGAGGCAGAATTAGGATGCCATGTAATATATGACAGCATGGTACACAATTAAAACACAAAAAAATATAACTAAGACAGGACAATCTGGGTTGATGAGACTGGATCACCGAATAAGCCTACGAAGATTTTCGGCGATCAATCTACAATAGTCCTACAATGAGTGCGGAAACGACTTGAGTTGAATCTTTTGAAAATGATGGAAAAAAAGGAAGAAAAAACATGGCTGCTGTGCAATGCTCTTCAAAACTTTTGCCAAAATCTTTCAATCTGGCCAGCATTCAGTTACTCTTGTTCTTACGAGTTCTGGAAATGCATTCTTGGGGCTCTGACCATTTCTCGGCTAATGCGCCAAACTTCTTCGCTCAGATAAAACTGGTGACCATGGAAATGTCGATGTAGAAATTTACACCAATGTTACAGTTATGTTGAAAATTGTTATATGGCATTGCACGGAATCCCATGCAGTTGCACTTCCACTCAGGATACAGGTAATGAGAGTAACAGAATGAGATGTCACAGGATTTCAACTATCTTTGGATTAAGTCTCATAATAGTATCTTGTACAGAGCTAACATCCTGCACAGTAATTTTCTTGAGGTTTGGAAGAGCTTTCACCAAACTATACACCGAATCATTATCAAAGTGAGGATTGTAAGATATGTCCAACTCTTCGATTGTCTTCATACGTTGCACAGATTTCAGAGACAAGCTGGTTAGAAATTCACAGTTTTGTATTGAGAAAATTGTCACATGTTTCAGGTTCTGAGAAATTGCTTGGATGCCCTTATCAGTGAAATCAGAATGACCAAGCCAAAGATGTTTCAGTTGAGGGAGGTCGGAGCTGATCGTCTCCAGGGCTTCGTCACTGAGGCGGTAACAGCCCATTAGACTCAACCCTTCTAAATTTTTTAATGCTGCCAAGGAGACAATATCCCTGTTAGTAACTCGCCCACACCCGGAGAGATCAAGGAACTCAAGATTTTGTAAACTGCCGTCTTCTATGGCAGGCACTAACCAGCCTTCCTTCACCTGACATGTGTCCAAACATAATTCTCGCAAACTCTTTGGCAATAGTGATGATGGCAAATTTCTTAATTCGGCATTGGAAATCATGAGTTTTGAAAGACCAGGGCAACGAGTCTGCAGCTCTTTCAGAAACGTCTCCGAGAGTACCTGTGTTTTCACTGTTGTCCAGAGGAAGCCCTTCACTTCCAAATGTTTTAAGGATTTGGAAAAATAACGTCTCATCAGTTTGGTCAGGTCTTGCAGTTTGATGCTATAAGGTGTCATATCAACACATTTCCACAGTTGAGAATCTTTCATCAAACGCCGGAAAGTCTTGCAAACCCTGCAAAATTGCCAAACAAAGGAGACTTTGGTGAGACGTTTTCAATAAGTAAGATGCATAGTACATGTACCAAAAATTAAGTACTTTCAACATGATACAATTGACTTTAAAAGCGCTAAGTAGCATTAACATGACCTGTACCCCACAGAAGTAACCTGTCAACCAGTCAGATACAATTACTGTACATACAGTACATACATACTGTACTGTAACTTCTCTTTGTCTCAATGCTAGTCAGTGATATGAAACTGTGACAATATGCACATGGGTATTCTAACAGTACATGAGGAAGTGTGAAAAGTACTATAATACACTTAAAAGGACAACTGAAAATACTTTAGTTTACAATTTGGCAAATTAATCTGTTTTATACTTTCAATCTTCTGTTTAAGTTGCCTTGAAAATTTCATGTCTATGATCTTTCAAAGAAGTTACACCCACTGACATCTATGGACAATTCCTTTTGAGCAGAATTGGTTTTTCTTGTGCGGAAACTTTTGCATTATAAATATTGTATTATTAATAACATAAAATTGTATCTTTGACCTTTAATATGGCATATCAGTTAGTTTGCTGTGGAACAGGTTACCTGACCATCGGCATATACTACCATAATATGTTTGAAAAATCTCCTTCACCACTAAATACCAGAATGGACCTGGTTACACTGCATCCATGGATAAATTAGAGGATTATGAGATGACATAAATTTGTGGCATATCAAGCCATACACTTCAAATTATCCATTTGATGTTTAATTCTGAAAGTTATCATCTGCCTACAGATGTAAGTCATTAGTAATGATGCATCCAGTCACATGATTTGATTGGAAACCTTATAAACTGAATGTTTTAATATGTTTCAATTTCTGCTGTCTCTAGATGGAGCAGGATTTTGAAGAATCTATAGTTTCTAAATTTTTAATTCTTTTCACAGAGTAACTATACATATACTGTACTTAGCAGTCTTGAGGACCACTGGGAATTGTAAATCAACCTCTCTGAAAGCCCATGTCATCTTATTAAAACAAAGTACCTCTAAACTTGCATAATTTGAAAACAATGCACAGTATAATGTGCATTATACTACTGAAGCAGTTGACGTTTGTGTGACATGACAATGACATTTTGGAGTACTGGGAAATCATTGATTAAAATATTGTAAAAAGCCACAAAGTCCATCAAAAATATAAAATATTGACAATTTTACAGGCAAATTTCTGTCTCATACCTGCATCATAAAAAACATGGCTAAGAATGTAAATTTGTGATTTCAAGAGATGGACTCCACTGATATGTTTTATGTTATCCTTTGTTTACTTAACTTTTATATCTTGAACAATTGAGAATTTTATATGTCCAGAGGGTTTTACTTTGGACACATATACTTCCTTCATAAATATGACATCATTTACCAATGTGAAACCCAGTTATTACAGTAAGTAATAAAGAGGCAAAATATATTGGCCTAACAAAGGAAATAATGATACTGTGCAACACTCTACATACCTGTTTTGCATTTACATCAAACTTTCAAATATTATCTCAAAAACAGAAATAAACACAATTCCATGGACTTTCATTTAGGGTTTCACTCTGCAACTTCTGAATGAAACCAGCTCTTTCCCAGGTTCATGTGACACAACCTTTAAATCTCCATGTGAAATAAATGGTTATTTGTTCATGCAATGTTTACATTCTAAATATCTAGTGGGATGGCAATTTTCGGAAGTAATTTTGTAAAAATCTCATCTGGTTGAAGCTCTTGTGTACATAAGATCTTAACCATCAACCAGTATTCACATTGCTAGACACTGTTTCCTCCTATCTGGGACATGTAGGTTCTGACAATTAATGATACGGCCATTAGGCTTTAGAGATAACAGCACTGCGTAAATCACTACTGTACTGTAGATCAGTAATACAATGCTCAAAGCACACTAGGCCAGTGCCATTGAGCATGCCAAACTTTTATTTTAACAAGAGTGTCAGCCCTGGAATTTCTTCCAGCTGTAAAGTGATCTGGTAGATTATTGATTTCACCAGATCATTAGTAGACTTGTAACATTTAGTCATAGTTCACTCGCTTTTGTTCCTAGACTGCAAAATTAAAATCTAAATATCTACTCAGATCAAGAAATATCTATGACATATCTGTCATAAATACTAAAGTATGTACCTTGTTGATCTGCACTTGTCTTGAACTGAGAGGTATGAAAATATTTCAAGCAAGACCATCTCTGGCAGTTGCAATATATTAATGCCTTTATCTTCATTTACTTCTTTGGAGCAACTTCGAGTCCTGAAAAAGAAATAATTAAAATGTAAAAAAAGTCAACATAACTGTGAACAGGATTTCAATCTTATCAAGAATCCTGAAATTCTAGTACATTCTTTCTATAGTTATGGGTTTAGAGTAAACAAGAAGGTGGTATTCTTTGCACATTGAATAAACAACATCACCTTGTCATAGTATATACTGTACAGTGTACTGTATACCACCCAGATTGGAAAACCTGCAAAATCCGTGGAATCTGTATCCTTCTCTAAAGAATTGCGCAGCTCAGGTTCATGTTTGCTCGGATGCATTCCAAACTTAGCAACAATGCTAAATCTTTGTGTGGCTGGCCAACAATGCTGAAATGTTTGCACGTCTAGTGATCAATTTTGATTTTTTTTCTGTGTGGCTGGGCAAAAATGCTGAAATCATTGCATGGGAAATGAATCTCCTGCATATACCAAACTTTACAATATACGACTAGACTCAACTATTACAGACCCTCATCAGAAGATAGTGACATCACACTACATAAAGGGGAATTCCCTCTTCTAAATTGCACTTTTCTCATTGGATAGTTTCACTTCCGTAAATGACATACTTATGTGGAAAGTTCATACAGAAGATGAGGGTCTGCAATCATTGGGTCTAGTCCATTTGCTCTGACAAGGTTTTCCATTTTTGACTGATATTTTGTTTCAAACAAACCACCACACTCTGTCACTGATCAGGGAAGGTTATTGAAAGAAAAGTCCTTGGGTAATGAAGCAAGGTAAAGTTAAGAATAAGGCAAGAAATCATGACTTATATGGCCAGCATTTTGTGCAGTGGCCAGTGAGATGTCATATTGTACCTTGTCATATTATGAATATTTGAGGTACGTAATAGTGCTAAAACCACAGGACAACCTGTGTGTAAAAGATATCCCTCGAACAGACCTTGCTGCTCACTTACATTAGGCCAAGTTTGAAAAAAAAAAACTACCATGAAAAGTAGGATTTGTATCCACAAATTTCATGTCCCAACCACGGAAATCATTTCTTCAAGTCTTTAAACTTATGCCTTTGCAACATAGCACTCACTGACACAGTGAAAAATGCTCATGGAAAAAAAAAAAAAAAGTGGAAGGCCGATGGGCCTTTTGGGTTCCTGTGTGTAAAAAAATTGGGGGGGGGGCCGTATGCTCAAATTTTTTGAAAAGTGCAGATGAGAAAGTAGCCTTTTTTTCACTTGGCCTTACATTCCACTTGGCTACACTACAGTCTACAGACAGCCCTGATTCCATGAGTTGACGGGTGCCACTTTGTTATCACTGTATTTCTACCCCTCCTCCTGTCAAACAACGTGTAATAAAGGAAAGTGACACAGCCCATTTCTTTGGGTTAAGCTTCTGCTCTGTTGCAAACATTGATAGTGAAAGAGCTGCGCCGTGTAAATTATACAGTTGCTCTGGCTAGCCTAAGCCAAATTACTGTGGCAATCGCACGCACTGTAAAGTTTCGCGAAACTGGTAACTTGTAAAAGTTTACATCGCATCAAAGTTTCCCGTTACCTGTTCTTATTCGTCGAGCTTGAATTCCTGCGAAGCTTCATCCTTGTCCGTGATGATGTCTCACTTTCATTACATTCATCCACCATCTGTGATGAATTTATTGGGCTTGAGAGTGTATACTCTTGCCAATGAAGGAAACGTGAAAAGAGAACGCACTTTCCTCGTAGGCTACGTAGGCTTAGTATTAGTAACTGATGGTGGAACTTGTTCGCCAGCTAGAGCTACAGCTAGTGCAGTGTTAGTGCAGTACTAATCCACCAGCTTATATGCACTAAATTTAACGAACAAGTTCGAGTCTGCGCTTGTCAATGACGTCATGTAACGGTCCGATGCAACCATAGAAATAGATACATCAGAATGACGTCAGGCTAACACAATGAAATCGTATCGTACTTTAGCTATAATTCAAATTCAATTCAATTCAAATTTATCTCTCATATGGACAGCGAAGCACAGTAGAACAATTTCAAAAACAAGTATTACAAACATATGAAGGACACTAGAAAAACGGGAAACTGTCAACAAAGCTAGTGACCACTAAATTAGAACACACACTCACACAAAAATAAAACATACAGTAACATCACCAATGGGGGAGAAAAACTGGTCACCAAGGAATTTACAAAAGAAAAGGCAAGGAAAGGAAAGAAGGGAAGGATAAAGAGAGAAAGAATGTGGAGGGAAGCTGAGAATTTAGGCAAGGATACGTAAGAGATACAGAGCAAAAAGAACAAGTGGGCCTAGTAAATATTCATAACATCAGGGTAAATCACGTATAATTACTGATACGTTCAACTTTAACGCTGCCAATTAAAGGGAAATAGGGCGTTTAGAATGTACAAACATGGTATACAAAGAAAATAGCTTTAATCATTGTTAAGCCATTTAGTCTCATCAATAGACATCTGTAAAAGCTTCATCTCCTCAAAACATTATGCATGGAATGAGTAACGGGAGATGCATCATTTGAATTTGAAAAGTTTGGGTGAACAAATTATAGTTTAGCAACAAATAACTGAATTTCTCTCTGTGTCAAAGTTATTTCTTGAAAAGAGGACTACATGGTCCTTCCTTATTTTGAGTAATCTATCATTCTATGTCCACAGACATTGGTTTTAAAAATATGGTTGTTTTCTGTGTAACAAACTCCCTACTTCCCTTTAAGGAATGAATTACAATGAATCATAGGTTTAATTCTAGGGGGGAGTGACTGCCAGATACGATAAGAGTAATTATTTAAAATGAACTTTCCATGATAACTCTTATAATAGGTAACAGAAAAAATGATTGCTTATACGAGTACTAGGTTGACACTCGGGTCTGGTTGGGCATGTAGCATCAGAAGTAATATCAGGTAAGATTTTGTTAAGGTGTTTGTGAATCAAATCACACATGCAATAAATATGAATATCTCTTATCATATGGAGCTTATTCTCACTATATAATATCTCACTATATATAATAAATGAGTTGAATAACGCCAAGATTTAACCTGTAAGTACTTTAAGTAGCTTATTCTGAAGGATCTGAAGGGGCGATAAGACAGACTGTGTGTCTGTACCGTAAATCTCGATTGCGTATCTTAATTTAGAATAAATAAAGGAGTAATATATCTGCAAAGCGATGCTCTTCGGAAGAAAGTTTTTTAAATGCCTATCATGACCGACATGTTTTACCAAATTGTTACAAAGCTCATTGATAGGAGTCTCCCAGGACAGTGTATTGTCTATTACTAAACCTAATTAAGTACTTAATACTGAATGGGAATATACGTCATTAACAAAAACACGTTGCATCCTGTTTAGTGAGTAGGTTGACAAAAGTTCATGTGGGGTACCACGAATACCATAGTTGTAGAGTTTTCTTGGCAAAATATATGGTCAACAGTGTCAAATGCCTTCTTGAGGTCAAGATAAAGTCCTAGAATATTGTTTCCTATTGCAAGCTGTGAACGAATAGTGTTAACTGTTCTAATAAAGGGTGGCTATAGTGGAATGGCCTTTCCTAAACCCTAACTGATAGTCATAAAATGTCTTTTTTCCTGTCAAAGAAATTACGCAATCGTTTTTCGATAACAGTTTCAAGCAATTTATTAAAGCAGGGTAGCAAACTGATGGGTCTATATTTTCAAGCAGGTCACCTTTACCTTTCTTGAACACCGGAATAACTTTAGCAATTTTGAGGGCTTCAGGGTTCTTACCACTTCTGAGCTCTACATTGACAATGTGAACAAGCACAGGTGCTAACACATGATTTGCAGATTTCACAAGCTTGACGGGAATTCCATCACTGCCAGGGGCCTTGCTTAACTTCACAGAAGCAATGTACTTTAAAATTTCTGTGTCACAAACAGGTGAAAAAAATATTGACTAACATACTGTCATATCACGATGCTCCAAGGGATTAATAACAGGATTAATATTGGGACAAATTAAGTTTCTTTCCTATTGTAGAAAAGTAATGCATTGAAAGCATTAGTAATACTCTCATCATCAGAAAAGACTTCATTATTATACAGGACAGATGTAACTGGATTACGCTGGGGTTTATTTCTACCTTTCACCAAATCATTAATAACTCTCCATGCTTGCCTGGACGAAGTTTGCCTAGAAGTTAGAATGCTTTTGTGATAGGACGATTGTGCTTGCATAAGAATACGATTTAAAATACCGCGAGAATATAAGAATTATTCCACAGAAACAAAATGACCAACACTGGAGGGTCACGTGCTGGACTCATATTGACTGTCTGAAAATTTTGACTTTAAAAGTCAAAATTTTGAGATTTAAAGTCAAAACTTTGACTTTTAAAGTCAAAAGTTTGACTTTTCAGTGAGCTTTTTTTTCTTTGCATGTTCCTATTAAGCCACTGTATACTATAGTAGCGCAACGATTTAAGTTAAATCCCCTTATAACAATTTCTCGCACTATCCTCATGAGCCCTTTCGAGATTTGTATAAGATGTCACGAGAACTTGTGAGATCGTTACGAGATCACACGATATTTGGACGAGAACCTACGAGACTTGCATGAGAACACGTGACATTTGTATGAGATCTCAGAACATTTTACGAGAACCTACGAGAACATGTGAGTTCTGCATGAGATCTCACGAGATCTGTTGCCAGAACAGACAAGATTTGTATGAGAACACACAAGATTGTATGAGATATCATAAGATTTGTAAAAGAATCAAGAGCCTTGTACGAGAATATGTCAGATTTGTGTGGGATCTATCCAAAGTACTTGCTAAACTTCTATCAAGAGCACTTGCAAAACTTACGTGAGAATACATACCTGTAACATTAGAGGTCACAACAGTGTTTTAACAAATCTCAACCTATTTGTACAGTATGAAATCCAATGAAACTTGTATGAAGTCATTAAAGATATGTCATGAGAGTGAAAGATCCACAAACCAGTATGAGAATTGTATGAGATTTAACAAGACTAACTAATTTGCTATATAAACATATAGAAAATGAAAGATGATACGGAAATGCTGTCCCTTTTAGATTTTCTCTTTTATTGAATGCAAACTTAGAAAGTCACAATAATGTGTGAACAGCTGCAATGATTCTACACTCAATTTTATCATCCGTTAAACTTCGATATTATTTACATTTCAAAATACTGTGCACAAAACTGCAAAAAGTGTGAAGAACTGTATTTCCAGTCCTTCGTTGAAAAGTTGCAGTATCTATCTCCAAATATGAAAAGCATTACACTGTTTAAACTTAAGAATGTGGCATTCATGAATATGCAATATAACAACATTTGACTTCCTTCTCAATTCTATTTTCTTTGTCACAGCTGGGCAAAGAAATTTGTGTGCACACTCAGAGAATTATTTACCTAAATTTTACATAATGTTGGTAAATTTTACTACATTTTAGTAGAATTGTTATATCATAATGTAAGACTTACATTAACTGTGTGTAAAATTTTACCAAAAAGTTATGGAGTTCTTATTTTACTTTCCGTTTTTGTGAGTGCAGATATAAAAACAAATAAGAGTAAAACGCATGCTTTTGTGTATGAATTATTTTTACACATATATATGATTTCCTGTACCAAAATTTTTAAATGATACAATCAAACTAAGTTATGACCTTTACCGTCTTAGATTGCGTGTATTTCTACATCATCCATCGCAAATTTTGAATTACTAATGAAGGCCGTTTCCTTCATAACAGATTCTACAATATGAAATAACTAAAATTGTTAAGTGACATAATTAGCATCACATACCTTTTACCAGTGGGAAAAAAGATCACCTTTTGCAATCATTTCTGTCAATCAAGTTCAATCATATTTGGAAGAATGCAACAGTAAATATCATTATCTTCATTAATTTGGATAGCACAGTTGTGACTGGCAAAATGAACGGGTGGCAGAAGACGTTCACGAGTTATTCTAAGAAATTATGATTAGCACACGGATCGTTTTCACTTTCTATGGCAATTTCGCTCTCCTCAACTATAAATGGCTGAACCACAAAAATTGTTTGTGTTTTTTACCACATAGAACATGAAGAGTATGCAAGATTTCACCGAGTTGTCTCGGACCGTATGTCTGATCGTTTACTGCTTTGCACCTTGCCCCTCATACGTTATACCCCTCAACGAAACCTTACTGTATTCCACAACACGCAGACTACACACTGGCTCATCAAAGAAATGTGAAATTCCAATTCTGCCTCCTGAACTCTAGCACCTGATTGTACTTATGAGTGTTTTCAATAATTCTTTTGCACTGTGTGGTATTTCATCTCCTATTTTATTCAGTTTCTTGCACAAATCTTGTGACAAAAATTGTTAACAATTTGATGGGCTACGTGTACCATGAATTAATGACTTGAGCTTCCTGTCGTAGCCTTCAACATACTGCAACATTTCAAATGTCTTTGTTAGTACATTACATCTTTCACTCACTTGTGATCCCGCAAGAGAAAATCCAATAACTGTAATAATATAGTATAGTGGAAAGTGTATGGCAAGGCCCACGATTCACAAGAACAACACTGTACGAGAATATCCTAATGAGGAAATTCTCACGAGGAGTATATAATTGGAACTAAGAACGGCATTGTGTGTAATCGTCCTCACGAAAAAATTCTCGCCACAAATTCCTTCTGAGAAGTTTCTCAATAGTCGGTCCCAATTTCTCATATGTTTCTCGCCGGATGTCTCTCGTGAGATTTTTTTTTCTTTAGAATCTCACGAGAAATTTCTATATGGCTCCGCCTAGCTGATCTTTCTTGTTTTTCCTTTGGGGACAAACAAGTTGAGACTGTGTAATGTTTTACTTTGTGCTGATTTCTCTGCTAATGTAGACAGAGTAGTGAGCGGGGATGAGATGCGATCTCATTGGTCGCACCTCACAGTATAGGGCTGTTCACGATTAATGCTGTTGATTGGTTGAACCGAAGCTGTTAGAGTCAGAGTCCTTCTGGTCGGGTGCAAAGTGGGGTCACTACTAGCTAACGTTCGGCTGGAAGTCCAAAGAAAAGCTACTCTTGTCGGCACCATGACTGACGCCTGCGCCACCCGACCTCTGCTCCGCGCAACCCCTGCGCAGCTCATCATCGGCACAGTGCCCGGACACCTGCGATGCTCGATACCTGAGCAGCGCCCGACATCGCCAGACCTGCGAGTTTCCCAGCATCTGCGCAGTGCCCGACAGTTGCACTTAACTCGAGTTTATACGTGACAGCTGTGATGGTTTAGGCAGAGCCCAGCAGCTGTATTAGGTCCCTCTATATATGTGTGCGCAACACCTGCGCATAAGTTTATTTTGCTTGAATGTCAAAGACGTTGAGTGAAATGCAATTATAGTAACTTCAAACTTGCATGATCTGCTTTCTGGCAATTTCTGAGGTTGTCTTTGTACCATCTACCCCACCCCTGCACTCCTCTTTTCACTGACCTTCCTTCATCTTCTCCGGACGAGACGTGTCCTCACCCTCACAGTTTGACAGCGTTACAGTATTATGCAGGCGACTGTAAGAGTTTTGCTAACGCCAGCCTTAAAATTTTGCCTTAAAGATAAACAAGCAACCGTCGAAAAGGCCAAAGAGATTTAATAGGTGCTAATGTTCTAGAGACAAGCAATCCAAATTATTACTATTTTTCCCTAGAGTGATGTTTTTCTCAATGTACATCACATAAACATCAATGTTGTTAGCCTAAGGCCATTTCAACGCTCCAGAAAAAAAAAATCCAATAGCATCAGAATATAGCATCAGTGCATCTTGTAAAAAAAAAACAGGTTTATCTTTCAAATACTTGTCTAATCAGGGAGGTGTTATTAGGTCTAATAACACCTCCCTGGTCTAATCTAGGCCTACTTTTAAATGTGTCCAAAGACGGAGAACTAACAACAGCCCCGGTAATTCGTTCCTTGGCGTGGTGGAGTCACTTCATCTTTCATCGGGTCAGCAGCCAGTGGCATAACGGCCTTCTGTTACAACCGATAATGTAACAATTAACCGACAATTTCAAGAGTAGCGATAATGCAACAACGTAGATTCATAATGTATCATCGAAACCACAATGCATTTGTGCGTTCCGGTTTTATAACTTAGTTGCCCTCAGTAACATTAGCTATAAAGTCACAGGCTTGTCAGAACTACATTATCTGTAAATTTTGTACCACTTTATCGATTACTATATTACCGGTAAATCTTTTACTGCAATATCGGTTAATATAGAGTGACATTACTGATTGATTTGTTGTTACGTTATCCCTTCGTTTTATATTATCGGTTAATTTTTACATTTTCGGTTGTAACACCCTCGTCTTGATATATAGGGTATGATTCACAATGGTTTGTTGCAATGCAATATCGTACATACTTTGCTCACGTTATTAGGGGCGTCGATCTTATGCGTGAACTAACTTTGATCGCTGATTGGTCAGATGAAGTTCGGGAGAATTTTCGCAGTTATTCCCACGAATAATTTCAGGCGAATAGCCATAACCATAAAAGCTGTGAAAACTGAAAGACTGTATGTTTCAAACTGTAATACCATCAAATAAGACCGATAGCCTGACATTAGAATAGAAGATGCTCTACAACTTTAAACCCATCCTCAGATAAGATCTGAAATTGCAGGGCAGTGCTACAAATCAAAGTCATTTAGCAGCCTCCCTACCGTATATCAACGTTTGCTGGTACCATACAGTTCATTTTTATTAGGGGGAGGTTCAATTGAGATCAATTAGTTCCTGAAGATGTGGATGGAAGAATTACTCCAGTCCCATTTACTAAAATTACACTGCAGTAGTTTTGTGTGTATATCTTCTATGCAGAGGCAATGACACAACAACTTGAGTACCTTTACATATATGTAATGAGTCTATATTCAGCGCAACCTGTGCTGCTGCACTTACTTTCATGTACATCAAATTTTTTAAAGTGTCAAATACCTTGACTTACGATCATCATAGGAGGGCAGTATTCTTGCATTTTTGGTTTGTCTCAGACCTATATTCACGCATCACAAAAAAGTCACAAAAGTCAACCGAGGTCATGTGGGGTCAAATGAGGTCATCATAAGCACTTCACATGGACGAACAAAATTTTTTCAATTTCACGATCCCCTTCAAACGTTTTGTTGGTGAGATATCAATACAATGTAACTGTCCGACCTTTTGACCTTTTCATACTAATGAGATTAATGTTACTATATTTTCTCCTCCTACCAATCTATCTTATCCTAAAAGTCACCATTTGAACAAAGGACACCAAGTTACAACAACTCAGAGAAATTCACTTTTTTTGCTTCAGGTGATCCCAAATGACCTTTGACCTC
This sequence comes from Stichopus chloronotus, assembly GCA_021234535.1. Lineage (NCBI taxonomy): Eukaryota > Metazoa > Echinodermata > Holothuroidea > Aspidochirotida > Stichopodidae > Stichopus > Stichopus chloronotus. Next base: position 20,092,250 of record CM037839.1, on the reverse strand, counting down.
CACCAAAGTAATAGGACACATCTACTCAACATCATACATTACATACATTGCATACGCAGTACATACACATTACATACACATCACATATTGGGGTGTCTGGACATTCTGAATTCAAAAAGTGCCAGATTCAAAATAACCGCTGAACGAATCGGCCGCCATTTTGAATTCCAATATGTTCCCCATGACGAAACATTGAACTTACTATTTGGGCTTCCACATGATATTTCGCACTGAAATTTGGTACATATAGGCATTTTGACATGCTAAAAAATCAAGAATTTATTTCACATTTGTAAAAAACTTGATGGTAGCCATTTTGAATTCCAATATGGCCGCCATGCGAAATGGTGAAATTTCCTATCTTGGGTTCAAGATGATCTGTGGCACTGAAAGTTAGTACACACGGGCAATTTCACATTCTGAATTTTATAACGAATTGATTTGAAATGTTTGAGAAAGGTTACGGCAATTTTTGAACTCAGCATATCAAAATACTCCAGTACCCACATCTACACATTTTAAGTGACGCGAGCATTTGTACAATTTTTATTATATATCTGCCTGACTAACAGGATCTGCCTGGTCAATTGTCAAAGAGGTTTATTTGCTTTCTAACAGAGCCCTCTTTTAAACACTGCTACCAGCCAGTCGCAGAAAACTACGGGAACAGAAACATACTGTGAAGCATTATAAGCGAAGTTGCAACTGCAGGCGTTGAAATGATGTCTTTATAATTCGAGATACTTGAATATTATATTAAATACACATTTTCCGTAAAGTAGAACAATAACTTGGGACATTGTATCTACTTATGTAAAGGACGAAAGAAAAATGTTAATTTGTCAACGAATTGGAGGTATTCTGAGCGGTACGCTCAAAATGCTTACCATTGATGCGCAAAAACTTTTTTACGATTATTGATGAGTTCTAGACATTCTTGCCGGGGACATGAATAGAATCATATCTTAACAGTCTATTTCGTTATCAACCACAATTTCAGAATATTATTTCATAATTAAGAGAACATGAATTAATTTTCAAAAAATCAAATATCACATGAAGGGGTTATATAAAATTAATAGATCTACGACTCATAGTCAGTAAGCACCATCAATTTCCTCTTGAAAGAATAAAAAAGAATTGGTATCGAGTTATCGGTACATTTAGAGTGTCGTTAATGGATGTGTCAGACGTTACTTAATGTAGATAAAACGCAAATCCAGTTTTTGAACAAAGATTACAACTGTTTAGCAGCAGGATTGAAAGGGAGGATTTCAATGCAGCAGTATTTCAACAGGATTTTGATGACTTTCTTGAATTTCGAAGCAGGTGACAACATCAGCATAATACCGTTTGTTTCAATGACGCGAAGTCAAAGACATTCTTGGCACGATATGGCTTAGATTGCGATTGACAACGATTTTTTTTATTCAAAGAAGATACCAACTATTGAAAAGTCACTAATTAACAATACTCATGGATATAGCAATAGCATGGTGTATTTAAAAACAAAACTTTACAACAGATATATTCAGTACACACCTTGTTGTTTTAAAAGAAAGAATGTCCTTTTTTACGAGTTCCACATATTATTATCGGTACGTTCAAGATAATTCCCATTGATGAACAAAACGTTACCTTCATGAGTGATGAGTTCCAGACATTCTTACCGGGGACATATGGCTTTGGAGATCGCTTAAAAATCGATTTTGTTATCAACCAGAGCTCCACAATATTATTTTTAGACTTTGTGTGAATATGTTAAATATCGTAAGGGAAAGAGCAATGATGGGGATGAATGAAATTAATTTGATTTTTCGACTAGTGACTACTAAGCGTCATCTATTTCTTTTGAAAAAGTATGTAAGATTTGATAACGAGTAGTATACATTCTTATCGGTACATCGGTACATCCAGTATGTCCTTAATAGATGTGTCAATCTTTTGTAGTGTAGTTTAGAAACAAATCCAGTTCTTTTTTTTTAACAAAGATTATAATTTTGAAAATGATTATAATGGAAGATCTAATTAACCTTGAATTTAACATTCTCACAGCTGAAACTATCAACGTAATTGGGTTTATTTCAATGACACTTAAGTTGCAGACATTCTTACCAGGGCATGGTTCAAACTGTAATAAACATGTATTTAATTACCAAAAGACAGAACCTAGTACAAAGTCAAGATGACTTAAAAATCCAAGACATACAAGAAATCATGGATATAACACCATATCTGCATAAAAAATTCAACAACAAGACATAGTTAGTAAACACCATCGATTTATTTTTAAAAGGGCGAATGCCGATTTGTTTATGAGTTCCAGATATACTTATCGGTACTTCTAAGATCATTCCCATTGATACACAATACGTTAACTTCATGATTGCTGAGTTCCAGACATTCTTACCGGGACCACTCTTCTAACATCGTTTAAAAGTCAATTTTGTTATCAACCATATAGCTACTCGATAATTATATTGTAGCCTTTCTGTGCGTTTGCTAAGAATCGTAACGGAAAGATCAACTAATAGAAACTTATAATATTATTTGATTTTCGACTCGAACTGAGTAAAACCATCTATTTCTTAAGAGAGGATATATGAGATATGATAACAAGTTGGAGATATTCGTATCGGTACATTAAGGGTATCTTTTAGATGTGTTAAAATTTTCAACCGTAGCTAAGAAACAGATCCACTTTCTTAACAAAGATTATAAGTAACTTCAAAACGATTAAAATAGACGATTTGACCGACCTTGACCTTAACATCACCACACCTGACACTATCATGTAAATAGCTTTGATTTAAATAACACATAAGTTGGAGAAGGCATTCTAACCAGGAAATGGCTTAGATTGTGACGGCCATCAATGTTTTATTCAAAGACTATACCAACTATTTGGTAAAAATTGTTTATAAGAAAACAAATTTACAACAAGATATATTCAGTGAGACAATTTTTCTCTTAAAAGAACGAATGCCAGTTTGTCTACAAGTTCCAGATATACTTATCGGTACATTCATGATAATGCTAATTAAAAAACAAAAACGTTGCTTAATAATTGCTGAGTTCCAGACATTCTCACCAGGACATGGCGTTTAAAAAGGTTTAATTATTATATTTTACTATCAACCAGAGCTACAGAACAATTTCATGTTACCAGTTCTGTATATGCACGTCTGAAACATCAGAGAAGAAAAATCAACTAAAAAATATATCAAATTAATTGATTTTTGACTGGAAATAGGTTTCATTTATACGATCAATTAAAAAGAAAATCTTCGTAAAGAAAAATCTATAAATATATTCATTACAAACTGGTTCTCTTCTCCAAACAAATGGTTCATTCTAAAGGTAGATGAATTTGATATCAGTAACGACAGACTCCTCGGAGATTTACGTCTCCGAAGCTTCTGTTTATATTAAGATATTTACTATCAAATGATGATTACATGAAATAAAGACTTCTTCCAACTAAACTGAAAACTTCATGTTCAGTGATACTTTATTATTTGTTCCCCAAACAAATGTTTCATCTTAAACGTAGATGAATTTGGTCTCACACAAACAGAAGCCTCGGAGACGTATAACTCTAACGTCTTTCCTGTAGTGACTGTGCACAATGGTCGTTAAACCTTTCAGCTAAAGGGCCTTTTCATAAAGCCTATTCTAGATGTCTTTTCTTTTACTTCTTTCAACGCCTCAGTAGAATTATTACTCAGATACATAATGTATAAGGAACAGTATTTGTAGATATCTGTCCGTTTGAGTTCATTGTTTCCCCCCAAAAGGCCACCTTTACTGTGTGCTGGTATTGTTCGCATGCGTCTATTCATTCTTTGAATCTTTAACAATCAGTTCACCATGAAACGTCACATATTGTTCGTGCGTAATGACCCCTCCCCCCTTAAAAGGTTTTTTGTTGTACGGTGAATTAAAAAGAAAAAACCTTTTGAAGAAAAAACAACTGATGAATATTCATTACAAACTGCTTTTCCTCTCAAAACAAATGTTTCATTTGAAAGGTAGATGAATTTGGTCTCAATAAAAACAGAAGCCTCGGAGACTTACGTCTCCGAGGCTTCTGTTTTTATTGAGATCTTTCCTATCAACTGATGATTACATGAAATATAGAAACGGTTTGATCGTATAATGGGAAACTATTCATTTCAAAAACACAAATTGGAGCCACGAAAAATTTCCTTTGTTTAAGGGGGTGGGGTTTAGTCGTCTTTAACATGTAAACTAATAAAACGTTTCTAAAAACGTGTGAAGTTGCGATATTGATGTTTTAGAATATTTTGTGTCAGCACTTGCCTGCAATAAAGTCTTGTGCCCTGATTTGGGAATGAATAAACGGACATGATTACAAAAGCAAATGGTAAACAAGGGAACCAAATATTGACCTCTTGCAACTAAACTGAAGACTTCATGGTCAGAGTATGGTAACTTGAAAGTGACATAAAAAGTCAACTCAAATCAGTTCTATCGTGAGTTCTGGTGATTACATTTCCCACAGGTACTGAGTGAAAACATCAATGTGAATTTACAAAGCACTTCGTTTAGAGATGAGTGAGTTTGAATATGATAAAAATTTCCAACAGCTAAGGTGTTGGGTGGTTGGAGGACGCGACCTGTGCAACACACCTTACTTATCGGCAAGTCAAAAAGTATACCTCTAACGTCTTCCCTGTAGTGACTGTGCACAATGGTCGTTGAACCTTTCAGCTAAAGGGCCTTTTCATAAAGCCTATTCTAGATGTCTTTTCTTTTACTTCTTTCAACGCCTCAGTAGAATTATTACTCAGATACATAATGTATAAGGAACAGTATTTGTAGATTTCTGTCCGTTTGAGTTCATTGTTTCCCCCAAAAAGGCCACCTTTACTGTGTGCTGGTATTGTTCGCATGCGTCTATTCATTCTGCGATTCTTTAACAATCAGTTCACAATGAAATGTCACATATTGTTCGTGCGTAATGACCCCCCCCCCCCCTTAAAAGGTTTTTTGTTGTACGGTGAATTGAAAAGAAAAAACCTTTTGAAGAAAAAACAACTGATGAATATTCATTACAAACTGCTTTTCCTCTCAAAACAAATGTTTCATTTGAAAGGTAGATGAATTTGGTCTCAATAAAAACAGAAGCCTCGGAGACTTACGTCTCCGAGGCTTCTGTTTTTATTGAGATCTTTCCTATCAACTGATGATTACATGAAATATAGAAACGGTTTGATCGTATAATGGGAAACTATTCATTTCAAAAACACAAATTGGAGCCACGAAAAATTTCCTTTGTTTAAGGGGGTGGGGTTTAGTCGTCTTTAACATGTAAACTAATAAAACGTTTCTAAAAACGTGTGAAGTTGCGATATTGATGTTTTAGAATATTTTGTGTCAGCACTTGCCTGCAATAAAGTCTTGTGCCCTGATTTGGGAATGAATAAACGGACATGATTACAAAAACAAATGGTAAACAAGGGAACCAAATATTGACCTCTTGCAACTAAACTGAAGACTTCATGGTCAGAGTATGGTAACTTGAAAGTGACATAAAAAGTCAACTCAAATCAGTTCTATCGTGAGTTCTGGTGATTACATTTCCTACAGGTACTGAGTGAAAACATCAATGTGAATTTACAAAGCACTTCGTTTAGAGATGAGTGAGTTTGAATATGATAAAAATTTCCAACAGCAAAAAGGTTTTTTGTTATATTTATACAATTAAAATTAAAACCTTTTAAAGAAAAAAAACAACTGATGAATATTCATTACAAACTGCTTCTCCTAAAGGGTTGGAATGGTTGAAGTACCCTACCTGGAAAACACACCATCTTGGTACTTACTGGAAAGCTTAAAGGCATAACCGTTACGTCTTTCCTGTAGTGACTGTGACTGCTTCTCTTCTCAAACCAAATGTTTCAATCTAAAGGTAGATGAGTTCGGTCGCGATAAAAATCAGTCTTCTCTTTTTATTTGAAACTTTCCTATCAAATGATAATTACATGAACTGTAGAAACGGTTTGATGTGTATGCGGAAACTATTTATTTAAAAAACACAAACTGGAGGACCAAAAAAAAAAATCATTTGTTTAAACGGGTTTAGTTACTTCGTCTTGATCATGGAAACTAATAAAACGTATACAAAGACGTACAAAGTTGCGATATGCACGTTTTAAAATATTTTGCGTCAGCAATTGCCTGTAATAACGTCTTGTGATCTGATTTGGGAATCTATACAAGGACATAACAAGGACAAATGGTAAATAAGGGAACAAAAAATTGACCTCTTGCTACCAAATTTAATACTTCATGATCCGGGTATGGTAACTTGAAAGTGACATAAATAGTCAACTCAATTGTCAGCTATATCGTAAGATGTAGTGATTGCAATTCCTACCAACAGTGACGCTGTTGGGTGGTTGAAGTACGCGACTTTTTAAAACACACCATACTTAATGGAAAGATAACAAGTATAACTTTAATGTTTCAAAATGTTAATCTATACTAATTGAAAGGGAAAGTTTTTGTTTTGTAAAGTTGGCTACTCAGTGACAATTTTGTGTCGTATTTATTCTAGAAGCATGATACTTAAAGCTCACGGAAATATAGAATTGAATTATTATTACGTAAAACAGACTGCATGTCTTACTAAACCATGTTTCCACCAAGCAACTTAAGTCCCCTCACCACAATAACCGAATTGATTTCATTTACGTTTATTGCGAGCAGGGTACCAAACCTTTTCTTCAGTATTTTAAAAGTCACTGCTCTCTAAAACAAAAACAGAGGGTAAACTTATGTCAAATACTGTGAACTCGGAAGCCTCATTCACAGAATATAAATGGTCGCTCGTCATCTCTGCTTCAAAACAACTAGTAGGCAATCCGCGGAGTTGTTGAAATCCTCATCATTGTAAGTATCTCATCAGTATCGTTTTTTCGCAGTTTAAACTAAAAAAAAAGCCTTCATATTAACTGGAATCTGCCTAATTGAACAAACAACCGGAATCCCCATTATTTCTCTATTCAACTAAGTGTTACTTCTCCTAAATATTATTTCTCCACGACTCACCAAGTAGTAGTCATTCACTTCGTCTTATTTAGTCTTATTAATAACCTGACGATGGAAGTTGACTTTCCGAGACACTCAGTGTTTTCATTATAATATTTGTGTAGCTTGTAAATATACTGATGTTTGTCATCAAATCAGTGACGTCATGTTATTATCTGTATTTGTCCTTGGAAGAACATTCCCAATATCGTTTCCCATCATTATTGGATACCTATCATGATGCACTGTCTTCCAAACGGCGCTAAAGTGTACATATATGATTTACATTCAGAAGTTATGGGCAGAAGAGCATGGTGAATATTCAGACTAATTTATTGATCTGATGTGGGCCTCACATTCGACACAAATTCTTGCAAGTGTGGCTTAAAATCGCATACAGTGCGCTTCAAAAGTATTCCCGGAAAAAGAAATCAACAGATCGGCACGCGCCGTCACTGTTGGCGTTTTGTAACAGCGCCTGAAAAGTGCGTCTTACATTATTCGGTTTGTTCCCTACAAATATGTAAACATTTCAACTCCTCGCATGTACAACAGGGAAGAGTGTACAAAACATACACCAGCGCATGAAAATTACATTGTTACCAGACATAATGTCTAATATCTCAACTAAAAGCATGGCTGCAAAGGTTGAAATACTGTGTGACATTCATGGAAAATAAAAGATGTAAAAAGTCATGTTGACACCTTGCCCTAACAGTAACTATGACACACTGTATTACCAGTTTTAATAATGGTGACCCTTGGCCTTTGACATTATATCCTACCTTCGGGCATCTAGCTATCAAGTTCATCCTACTTACCGTCTGTAGGAGGAGATGGTATACTTAGATACATACCGTGCACTCACACAAGTACACATACACACACACACATCCGGATACCCCTTCCCGCCACCTCGAAACAATAGGTAATCCTGATCCATGTGATTTGTGCATCCTAAGGAAACCTACTAACACCATTTGATTTTATCTGAATACTTAAGAGGCCACGGTAAGGTGGTCAACCATTTAAGTGTCCGTCATTAAAGCAGCTCAATGGAGTACAGGATCTCCTCGCTATTACACTACGTATAGGGATGAGATAACCACCTTGGAAATAAAAAAAAAGAAATAAACTCGAACGGGCGACATTATCTGCATCCAAGCTATTAACGACGACAAATCTCAAAACATTTTGGAGGAGGTTGAAAAGTCCTCATAAACCCTATCCATAACAGAAACAGTGACAAGTTACACAACAATGCATCAAAGATGAAATCTTTTGGTTTCCATTTTTGAGATTTAAATGAAAATATTTTACTATATTTAAACGAACTGGAAGCTGACATTTTAAAATTTAGGACCTCCTCCTTCCCTGGATATAATACTTTGTATTAAATTCCTGACATTTACCCCCGTCTTCCCATATTCTTACTTTTTAATGAACTTTTTAACTTTTCAAACCGCCCATCGGGTATTCGGCCAAAATGGTATTAATTCAAATCAGTAAGCCAGTAAAGATGGCACTAAACAACACAACTTCTAACATTCTACCCCACCTATAGTAAAAATCGAAAGAATAATCGACAATTGCACAACAACCCACATGGAACAAAACATTTACTTTTTTTTCGCGAATATAAATTAAACATAAATCAGACTTTTTGGTTCCCCTGAATTAACATTGGGCTTTTCAAATACTCTTCTACAACTGGTTTATTCCTACATGTCGAAAAAAGCTTTTAATAAAGCGTTGTACACCGGTATCAGATACAAAATGCACAGATTCAACCTACGATTTAACTAGACTCTTCTCTTTCTTTCTCCGCAACCGGGAAGTCCAAATTCACTGCAAATCTTATCCGAGCGATACCTTTAACCCAGTCATCTCCTTACGTAACCTGAATATTCTCCAGGCTACAAACTGCAAATTCAGTCAGTATGTCGATAATAATGATAATTAACGCACCAAAAAAAAAAACAAATAAATAAAAATAAATAAACCGAAATTTACAATTTCTTACCTTGAAAGATGGTGCTTCATGAAACTGACGGCTCGGAAATTGACTCTCTTTTTATATATATGATACTCTTTCTTCAAATACTCTTTTTTTTCTAAAGGTTTTTATTTAAAAAAAAACACCTTGCATTTGTCTTCAAAATATCTTTAATGCTTTCGTTAGAGCCTCTCCCAGTGCAGCTTTCACTTTCGAACAAACTTTAAACGTCAATGCAATAAACCTGCCATTCCGTTGCTGGATGGCACAACTACAATAACTCCATTGCCTCTCTCATAACTCCGATGTTCCGTCCGATATCTTCGTCAAGATTGCAAGGAAAAACAAATCCGTCCCGTCCTTTACTATAGAAGAATTTTTCTCACCACTATAGCTGAGGGCCAATGAGTAAATTCTAAATAGAATTCGTGCAAGTTGCAACCCATATCGGGTCGCTCGTAAAATCCTGGATACATTGGTAGGTCTCAGACCCACAATCCTGACAACGCAATGTACGCTTTTTGCATTTCTTCTGAGACATTAACATTTGAAACTTTACAAGGATAACAACAACTCGGTTATAGGTAGTAGATCTGAACGCCAGCTACTAAAATACCAAGCCGCTACAATGCATTTCCCAAAACATCGTAATTATGCAGAAGCTCCTCTCCCTTTAATCCGCATTCCTTTCTCGTCTCACTTCCATTATCTGTATTCAATTGAATTGTTACAGCTTCATTTAAGAATGCAATGTTATTGTAGACAATCCTCATTTGAAAGGCTAATCCATTGTTGTCAATGGATAGTTTTGCCTTAAGCAATTTTGCCTTCTGATATCCATCTAGAAAAGAGCTCGCTTTGTTCAAAATTTGCAGAGTGAAACACAGAACAAATATCCTTTGATATTGTGCTAATATCTGTTACCGTTTTTGACACATACCATTTTTCAAAGTTTGATGAAAAAATATTATGATAGTTAATGATGTAGTTCTCAGCGTCAGTATTTCTTTATAGTGAACATTTTCATATTTTACAAAGGTTTCATGTGTTGCCTTTGATATCAATATCATGTAAAGACGAAAACACATGCTACCATGACACAAATCAAAACACACATAAAGAATATCCTTGAAATAAAGAATAACATAACATCCCTCTCTTGACGTCATATATTTGCATACTTAGCCAAATTGATGCTCATTTACGATGCAGTTATAAGATAGGAATTCTGTGTCTGTAAAATCGTCCAATATGGCTATTTTGTAAAGTTCTTAATGACTAATACAGACAATAAATCCCAAAATGTATTTTCCGTATCTCACAACATGTGTTTCCTTTTTTAAGGAGAACCTACCACTTACAACAATTAGTCCAGCCGGTTCACATGGATCACCAGCTCAAATTTAACACCAGCTTCATCCCACGCTGTCCAATATCGGAATTAATGCCAGCAGAAACTCATTAATTAGCACATCTTATAAGAATGGCTTGAGAAATTTCTCATTTCTCAAAAGTCTTACGGGAATGTCATGAAAATTTATTGGCGAGAATCTCGCGAGGATTTCTTATAAGGGTAATATTTTCACAAGACCCGTACAAAAGATCTTGCCACGGGGGCTAGATTTGTTTGGAGAAGCGGATAAAAATCTATAAAGAGCACGACACTAATTAAACTGAGCGCCACCATCAGATGGCACGTGGCGTGCGTAAATGCTTTTTGTTAAAATACAGTTCAGAACGTCGGAAAACGCATGTCCCACGCATTTATGTTAAATTTAAGGTATCTTAATTTCGAGATGTTTTGTGTTACAATTTTAATTTTCGGTGATATGATTCTTTTAGTATATATTTCTCCTCATATAACTTTTTATCAATAAACAGATACCTTCCTGCGATGATCTTTAAAGTAGAATACTCTGAATGCATTCTTAAAAAACGGAAAGTTCTAAGGTTAGTCGGCCAAAGGGGAGAACTTACTCAGATATATCATGTAACCAGGGTTAGATGCAATGTATTGCGGTGCTTTGTATCTTTTGAAGTTGTATGTTTTCCCCAGAAATTCTAGTTTCCCTTAATCTAACAATAATACGTGCTGAACATTTTTTAACCTTTGCTACAATTTTTAATGTTACCGTAACAAAGCGGAGTTTCTATTGCACCTACAACTATTGTAAATGACTACGCATATGTATGAAGTGTAATTTTAACAGGAGATAACGTGAAATGGATGACTGGTGGTCTATAGGTGAGAGGTCTATGGGACGGGGTACCAGCATTCCCTAGGAGGAATTTTTAACTATCATGTAACCTTAGATGGAACCAGGTGAAATAGTTTGCATCGTCTGAAATCAGAAAATGTACCAGAATGATGTCTGAGAGACAATATATTCTAATCTCTGAGAAACTCAATGACAAATTTACTAAAGAACCATCCATGCTGAACCTTTCAAAACTGATCGATGTCAGCAGTAAATGCCTGTTTAATATAACATACAATGGTGAAGCTCACTAGCGTGCACATTACACTTGGGCATCCAACACACACATTAAACCGTGAAAGAAGTCAAAAGCATGTGTAAGAATTTCATTCTCTCTGAATTACAGAAAGAGCGATTCATTAATCTTAATACGAAATAAGAAATCATTGGTTCCAATAATTCTATGGATATAATGATATTGTAAGTATAAATATTTGCTTCTCAAACAGCAACAAATGGTATCATAAATATAGATCTCCTGTTAAAATTCTACTTTGAAAACAAGGCTTCCCATTTACAAATTGCCCTTGGAGTTGAAGATTTAGTTGTTAGTAATATGGAGTTATACACATACAATGGTATATATATATATTATGGTATGTATCTATATCAAAGGAGGATTTCTTTCGTTTGAATTATGTACCTAAGCTTTCTCGAATCAAACACCTTCTTCAACTTTGCGAACCAGGGTATCCCTCAAACTAGGAGGGCGCCTAAAAGAAATAACGGGAGGTTTTGGGAAAATCTTCTTCAGCCTACCATGTGACTGAATAATCGGCCAGTGTTTACGAAGAATGTGAGGGTGGTAAATGATCACAAGAGGAACCCTATCAGACTTAACCCTCTTAGTATAACTGATAGCGTCAGTTCTAGCAACACCACGTGCTTTCTGTATACCCTCCCCTACCACCCTAGGGTTATAACCCCTCTTGGCAAATTGATTGGCTAGCTGGTCACATCTCCGTTTAAACGACTCATCCTCAGAGCAAATTCTACGGAGTCGGCGGGCCTGGCTATAAGGGATATTTCTGGTGAAATGTTTAGGATGGCAGCTCCTAGGATGCAGATACATGTGGGAGTCAGTTGGTTTTGTATACAGATCAGTGACAATTTTCTGGCCATTAGCGAGGCTGACCTTGACATCAAGAAAATTTATTTCAACTTGAGACTCCTCACATTAAGTTCACGAGTGAGGAGTCTCAAGTTGAAACAAATATATCTAGCTTAATTCCACTAATTTATCACCAAATAATAAAGACGATTCAGTCTTTAGATATAAGGGCATCCCTCTATTGGTTATTTGCACATTAGTCTCCTATCTACCTGTGCAAAACCTGGTGCTGATAAAATTATTGTTTGACATAAAAACAACGTTCTCATAATTTGCAGGAATGTTCAAAGACATTACCCACAGGGGCCAGTTCTGCTAAAGTTGTTTTGGCTAAAGTTAAAAAGTGGTGCCTATTGACCCGGATGCCGGCTCTATTTTTTTTTTTACCAAACAAGCATACAATTACACCAGTTCACTACAGTATAAGAGTGATATACTGTTTCTTCATCATTGTGTTTATAGGAACGTCCTTGCAAAATTTTGTGTATAATGCCCCATTAGCTCTCAAGATATGGTGGAACTCTAAATTTTGAGGCAAAATTAGCATTCTCAAATATCAGCTCAGGGATTTCATTGGATTTACCATTACATTAATATTACGTTCAAGAAATGTGTTCTCAGGTAAGTCCTCAGTTACAAAGCTTTAAGTTGATTAGTCTAACAGTTTTCAAGATATGCTGCAAGTATAAATTTTGGGGTAAAGTTGGCTTTTTTCTCAAAATGAGCAAATTTCACTTGATTTACCATTACAGTAATAAAATGTTGAACAATGTGTCCTCAGGTAAGTCCTTACAGAACGTTAAGTTAATCGGTCTTATAGTTTGCTCAAGATATGCTGGAAATACAAATTTTGGGGCAAAATTGGCTTTTTTTTTTCTAAAAGATCAGCAAATTTCACTGGATTTACCTTTGAAGTAAGGTAATGTTGATCAATGTGTTCTCAGGTAAATCCTTACAAAACTTTAAGTTAATCGGTCTAATAGGTCTCAAGATATCCTGGAAATGTACATTTTGGGGTAAAGTTGGGTTTTTTTTCTCAAAAAATCAGTAAATTTCACTGGATTTACCTTTGCAGTAATAAAATGTTGAACAATGTGTTCTCAGGTAAGTCTTTACAAAACGTTAAGTTAATCGGTCTAATAGTTCTCAAGATATGCTGGAAATACAAATTTTGGGGCACAATTGGCTTTTTTTTTCTAGAAAATCAGCAAATTTCACTGGATTTACTCCATCACAGCAACAAAATGTTGAACAGTGTGTTCTCAGGTAAGTCCTTACAGAATTTTAAGTTAATCGGTCTAATAGGTCTCAAGATATGCTGGAAATACAAATTTTGGGGTAAAGTTGTTTTTTTTTTTCTCAAAATCAGCAAATTTCACTTGATTTACCCTTACAGTAATAAAATGTTGAACAATGTGTTCTCAGGTAAGTCCTTACAAAACGTTACGTTAATCGAAGTAATAGTTCTCAAGATATGCTGGAAATACAAATTTTGGGGTAAAATTGACTGTTTTTCTAAAAAATCAACAAATTTCACTCTCTTTAATACAAAGTGATATACCTTAAATATTACATTCTTTGGTAAGTCCTGCAAAATTTTACATTAAACGCCTCAAATAGCCTACATCTCAAGAAATACCAATTTGGGGGCAAAATTGGCTTTTTTTTTCTAAAAAATCTGCAAATTTCACTCATTTTACCATACAACCAATACATCTTGCACATTTTGGCATCATGTGCAACTTTACCAAGTTTAAATTTAATCGCTCATGTACCTTTCACGCTATTCTGGAAAAACCATAATTATGTACCTTTCACGCTATTCTGGAAAAACCATAATTTGGACTGGTGCGGACGCACATACATACATACATACATACATACATACATACATACATACATACATACATACATACATACATACATACATACATACATACATATATATACATACATACATACATACATATACATACATATACACACACACACATATATACATACATCATGGGATGCACACATACATGCATTTGGTATGGATATGCAATAGTGTAGAGGGCTTGACGCTAGGACGTCCTAGTGTGAGATCTACCGCAGGTTTCTACTGCATAATGGTTACGAAACCGCATTGTTTTGTTTCAGACGTCGGAATTCCCCTTTCCAGTAATTCCCAACGTATAGGCAGTGTAGGCCTATTTGTATTTGCACAGAACATCAGTCGGAGGCTGAGCAATGCTGAGTGAAACATCAGTCAAACCTATGAAGGTTGAATGTCACGCATGATGGACTTGAACACTCTGACATTTAAAAAGTGCATATTTATTGATTTTTTTTTTCGTTTGTTGTTGTATACACACAAAAGAAACTGAGTGTTAAGATACACCGATACCAGCCAGCATGGTGGTTTTTCCAATACGCACAGATGAGTAAGTTCCTGTTTGCCGTCAGTCAAATCTGCTACCGCTAGTCACACGTACGAAGAGTTGTCACTTTATTCCCTGCAAGTATACTGTACAGCCGGACTTGCATTTCACAAACGTACTCAACATGTCCGAAGATAGGCCTTCGTGCAGTCATGAAACACAAACGAATGCAGAGCCTGGTTGTTTAACTTCGGGGAAACACTGGAAGAAACGTATACTGCATACATTGTAAGTACATATCTATTGCAGGCTTAGGACATCGCGCTGCAGCATTGCGCTTCTGTATTCCGTGTAACTTCCCAGTATAACGTACACCTATTGTACAGGTGTTTTCTCGTATGGAAATAATGTATACAATAGCACCATGATTTCCTGCAAGTATCAAAGTTTCAGGCAAAAACAAACTTTTTCGTGCGGTACACCCTTCGAACTGCAGCCTGTTCAACATGCAAGCCTGCATTGCACCACATGCTAATTTCTGTACAGGCCCACACAAAGTAAGCGAATTGTGATACACGATGGTAACCGTAGCATTGGGACTATTTTTCTTCGAAATCGGCACACTGACGACACCAAAGTGGCCCGTGTTAACTTCTTGGCTATTCAGCAGCTCTCAAGGCAGCTCTCCAAAGCATATTACTAATTCAGATTTAAATAAAAAACACAAAGTGAATGTTTTCTGTCCCCCCCCCCCCCCCCCACAGCCCGACACACCAGCCAGATATGGCAAACGTTGAGGTTTTCACAAGAAAACCTGGAAATCACACTTCAAATCCAATAGGCCTAAATGGTGATTTATAAATTAGGAAGATTTGTTACTTTCTTAGCTCATTAATGCGTTTCATGATGTCCCTTATGAAAACTTTTGCTGAATGAATAATTTTCGTGACAGTTATATATCTAGGTACCGTAACTCAGTAGGATTTATGGGGGGGGGGGGGGGGGTGAAGGTATTAGGAAATCTGCCAGTGCCCTGTGACTTCATGTTGTAAAACTAAAGGTTATCTGATTCTGTTACTGACAAGCTGTGGAGAACAGGGGCGGACTAGACTTTTTAAAAAGGGCTCAGAAAGGGCATATTTTAGTACTATCTACGAACCACCATCGGTTGGCACTTAGTATACAAAAAAAAAATGACCTTACGGGCACCCCCTACCTCCCCCGATGACCGAAAACGGCACTCTCGTGGCGTTTTAGTTTGCAGGTAACCAGCCTTGAAAGAGAGATATCATTTCTGCAGTTATATCAATTAATGAAAAAATCAATTTACGAAAAATGGGGAATACATATCAGCTTGGTTGGGATGATCCTAAGGAAATATGCATCCTCGTTGATTAGTTCTTTAGCCCCTTCTTTTTTATTGGGACTTATCAATAACCCCCCCCCCCCCCGGTTTTCTCCACAACTGGTTTTAGAAGTGGGACTTTAGTGGGGCGAGGCACAAGTGGTGTCCACACTTACATCTAGAATTGTGGGAAACCTATCTAAGCGGAACGCCGCAAAGTGTATAGCAGAAAATTTTTGAATAGAAATACCCCTAGATAGCCGTAAATCATCTCCCCCAGGCTCCACATTATATAAGCCTAACAATCCGATGTGTTGTGCCTCGTAATGTTATGTCATCAGTGCATTTCATTATAATGAACTAAGTTAAACGTGATTGTTAAACATTAGATTAACCTATGTAGTGTGTAGTTTGTCATGTGTCAAAAAAATTTCATCGACTCACCTGAAGAGGGGAAAGTAACGAACGATGTTTTTCGCTTTCCAACATAGCCTATGCTTGTCGATCGCAGGTAATATCTGTAGCAACGTCCTTATAATACCTTCGTGACGACAAACTGCGCCACCTTTTGTTAGAACTAAGACTTGGATGGATCTAGGGGGAGGGTTCCACATTTTGGATATAAAAATTATGTTTATCTCTTTTTTATCGTTTTATTTTAGTTTGAAAGTTATTATCGAACTTTTTGAGACTGTTGATCAAATAATGTATGATATATTTTTTTATATTTCGTATATTATTTTTGCACTGCGAAATCAATACGTTTTCCCTGCGAGAGTCACATTTTTGCGAGTGCCTGCACATGTGTGTGTGTGTGGAGGTGGGGGGGGGGGGGGATCTGTGAACCACCCCAAACCACTATGAGTTACGCCCCTGGATATACCTGTGATTCAACAATGAGTTAGACTTACGATGGAAGGCATTGATCTTGGTCTGAATACGGAACCATCATCCGGCACGTGAGAGTGGGCATTTCTGTCGGAGAAGAGGCGCAGCATCATGCCAAAATTGTCGTGAGAGGTGGCAAACCTGTCAGCTCTTTAGGATAAATAACTTAGTGCATCAAGTTTGCAACGTATTAGGGGTAACATTTCCCTTACATTTAAATCAAATCAATCTGCAGTGATTGATTTGCACAATCTGCTCTTTACTTCACGTATGGCCTATAGACGGAGACAACGACAGTCTCTAAACTGTAAAAGACTGAAAATGAATGTAACTCTATGAGAGTCAATACTGAGTGCAGGATCACTCTCTCGATGACTGATTTTAATCTTTGAGCGAGAGTGACAAATTTTCCGAAATCACTTCAAGTTATTTATGCACGCTAACATTTTATTCAGTGGAATTTCAAGCTACGCATCGTGCCTCATCACAATGCCGTTGACAATACTTTTGATGCATGACATACGTGCAACAAAGGTAATTGCTACACTTTATACAGATGAAAAAAAATTTTCTACTGTGTCATGTCGTTCTTGTCGATATACATGTACTAGTTCTGCGAAAATTTTGGACGAACATATTCTAAAATGGGCGCGGCACTGGCATAGCCTAGGTCTAATTAAGTTTTAACTTCTCCTTCAAATTCTGAACGATTAATTTTAAAGATTTATGGAGACGTTTACACATATTTTATAAAACAAACGAACGACACGGATGTAATTTTCTAGAAAGAAGTGTGTAATTCAACTTCACTAATCCCTGATTGCCGCCTTAACACCAAGTCGGACGTGGCATCCGCAGCATTAAATGTTTTGTTGTAATATGGCGTCATTCCTAAAATACAATTAAAAGGAGTAATTAGTAACCTCAATTTTATTTTGAAGTATGAGCTAAATCTTCTCTTCTCTTTCGTGCTTTACAAGCATTTTCCATGATATTTCACTATTGCAATATTATATATTAACTATTGCATATTCAAAGTAACCAAAATAACTTGCAGTAATCCAGTAACAAATCTATTGTCACGTAACTGAAAATAACCTTCCATGAATTAGGATAGACGACCAGGGTTATACAAACTGGGGGCAAATTCATTTCCCTTCTCTTGAAAAAAAGGTCATTCTAGACTCGCGAAGAAAGTATTAACTTATTGTCACTTTCTTGGTCATCAAAGCAGGGCCTTATTTAAGAAATTTTTAGTGGGGGGGGGGGGGCATTGAAAAAAAGGGACCATCTAAACGGAGCCACCATTAGTCACCAAATACTTTATGAAGGGTGTTTTTTTTTTCGAAAAGTCCTCTCCAGATTGCCAAAAATGAGTTTCCCATACCTTATAAGTAAATTTATCAAATCATCCTTATTTTTTCATCTTTTTTTTCTCTATTATCTCCGTCGATCGAAATTTATATGGTGTAGGAACCTATAGGCTACCTAGCTAGCCCATTCTTAGGCTTCTTCATCCGCGGAAATCTGCTAACGTTAACGTTAGTATTTTGGTCTCCTTGTGCGTCCCGCACTAGGTCAGCAATCTCGTCACTGACATAATTGGTTAAAAGACACACTGCTCGCAGTGGCGTAACGGTGAATCTGGTGGCACCTGGGTCAAGCAAAGGAAGGGCTCGTGGCTGCTGCAGAGAAGTGCACATCAAGAGCGCGGAGCGCGAAGTCCCAAAGGCGTGGGTCCTGGAAGCTCTGGGGTTCTACAAGCTCTCGGGTGCAATCTAAGCCGTGTATGGACCATTTCGTGGTGACTTTATCGGCTGAGACTTTGGGGGCAATCTGTGTTCATTAACATATTTTGGTCCGCCTTTTCTGTCATACTGAAGCGGGAACAAAAAAAAAATGTTGCAAAGCTAGAATACATTAAAAGATTGAAAGGACAATAAGAACAAATGACCAACGTCCAATTAACATAAAGGTGTATATTTCCAAGCACTGATATTTCCACCCGTGTTGTAAATCCTGTGCCATACAGTATGGACAAAATGGTACCCAACTTCTCTAGAACTCGGAAAGGCTAGAGCTTGAATTTACTGAGCCTGGTCTTCTTGCCAGCAAACATATCGATTAGTCCATCTATATTAAGTGACCATGCCTCCTCGCTCTCGATGGACGGCCAGCGAATCCAGCCGATCTTGAGTCAGTCATGCGGAAAAGATTTGCAGTTGAAGGGGCATATGAATTATGACGAACGTATTCACGAACCGAAAAATATGTCCATAAACTCGTTTATAGTTTCTTTTCTAACGAAAAGATGCCGCTTCCAAAACAAAAAAAAACAAAACAAAACAAAAACGAAAAACAAAAACCCTCTTCTTAGTCCTGTACATCAATGCAGCATTGCCCCTTTGTTCGGGCCCCTGGTTTTGCCCCGCCCAAACCCATAGGCGTTACGCTGCTGACTGCTCGCATGTTATACATCGTACACGTGCATATACACAGTGTAGGAAAAGGATGTACGGCGAGATCCTAGGCCTAGTTTCAGGAAACTAGGCCTACAGTAGGTACAGTATACACTGTTAAAAATGTTACAGACACGTTGTACATACATGTATACGTGTATATAGAAATTTTTTACGGTGTACTTTAAGCTAGTCACTAAGTGAAGTAGTTTGTTCTTTCCCTGTCTGCATAAATTTGTTTTCACATGTGAAAACAAACAATTCAAGAAAAAGGGACCATAGGGGGGGGGGGGGGGGAATGAGCTAAGTGGAGGGGCCAAGTATGGGACTGGGGGAAATTCATTTCCCTTCTCTTGAAAGAAGGTCATTCTAGACTCGTCAAGAAAGTATTAACTGATTGTCACTTTCTTGGACATCAAAGTGATTCACTGTGAGGTTGAACTGATCACACACAGGACTAGTTTTCAAGTGTGCCCACGGAGTCTACCCTGTGAAAGTCGGGATTCCACATAAACATATTCTGGACGACAGGGTGAATCTCATTGTGATATTATGTATGAGAATCTCAAACTTAGTAATTATACGGTAACATGACGAAGACACAAGCTTCAAGTCAATTCCTATGGTATACTCCGAATATAAAATCTCGAGCTGTATTCAGTTCTTCAGAAATGTCGTCTTCCAAAAAGTTGAAGTTATTGTTAAAGCTGACGTTAAAAGTAGTCATTGGTAGTCTGTTTTGTGGGATCATTTGACATACTAGTGGAGTGTACTCGTCACACCCAATAGCTGAAGTTCTTTAAAATTTGCTGCAATGCGACAGGCTATTATACTTTTAAACCTCCAAGTTTACCCAGCAAGCAATTTATCTGGGACGAAGATATACACCGGATGGATTAAACTGGGCTGGGGTAGGGGACATAGATGGTTAACCTACATAGGGCCCAGATGGGATAGCTGGGACCCAGATTGCCCATATGGGATCCAGCTGTCCTTCTCACTGATTGAACCCCATTTGGGCAATGTTTGTGACTTGCACTTTATGTGGGCTATGGACTATACTGATGTTTTGTTGTAGGCCATTGTATAAAATTACGCCCACTTAGCCCAGATTAAGTCCATCTGGATCCCATATTGGTAAAATGGTTCGACAGTAGCCCATGTGGCCCATATGATCCAGTCTGGGACCCACACGGTACGTTTGAGCACCGTCTTTCCAAGTTGAAGCCCAGGTGGGTCCCAGTTATTCTGTTTGTTAGATACTTCTGCTTGTTGGGCACTTCTTAGCATGAGTTGCTCTTACGTAAAAAAAAAAAAAAAAAAAAAAAAAAAAACGTTGGTCTGTTCATTTCTGACTCAAAATGCATTGTAGGCATACGCCTTTCGTTTGGTGATTACGTAATATGTCCAGCATGGTGATAAAAATGTAGTTTTGTATATTTTTGTGAGTATGGTATAAAGTCATCTCAGGTTCCTCCAATGAATATATACTGCTTCCACTATCACTCTAGACGGATTGTGTAGCTTGAACGGTAAGAGGTGGAGTAGTATGAGCTATATCTCCTCGTAAATCAGTGACTCAACGGCGGTAAGGAAATAGTACCTAGCAGCATGAGAAAAACGTTTATAGTTAGCAGGGAAAAATATGTACAGATTACGGTTTACATGCATTACTATACATGACGACATAATCTTTGATTTATTTACCGTACGCATCCTGGATGACGTGTAAAGGAAGCCATAGGTTTATAATTACACTTTCACAATTGAAATCGAAACTGTATTGAGAAGTAGGTTTTTATTCCAACTGCATGATTTAGGAAATTATCTGTACAGTGCAAGAAAAGAATGTCTGCTATATAGGGCTACTAGCCTAAATCAAAGTATTGCATGCAGTGTAATAGCTTCACGTTATAGCAGACCTGTACTGTCCGTATTGAGAGGTAACCTGTAGATTAAAGTTAAAAAAAAAACGGATGTAATGATATGTACCGTATAAAGTCATCGATACGCCATTACAGTTAAAGCGTTGATTTCATATGCAATCATGTGTGTACCTAATGTTGCCGTCGGCAGAGGTTTCCTTCTCACAATCCAACATATAATGTTCATATACTTGGCAGAGTCATAATGTGAATAAAAAAAGTGATGACCCTGCAACAAAGACCTATGAAAAAGTGTTTAATAAATCTTTCTATTGCCTTTTATCAGTTATATCAGTTCTACGAAAATCTTTGATTGTACTACTTAAGTAATTTCAGTCAGAAAGAGTCAGAAAGCGCAATGTCTTCATTGGCGAAAAACGACGAAAAGGACGAAAAACTAAGTAGTCCTTTTTGATTCGATGGTAGGTGAAACCTTTGTAACCACCCTGGCATGTGTGTGCACCATAAGTGTATATATGTTTGTGACGCCTACCTTGTAAAAACGATATCTCCAAGAAGGGAAACTTGGACAAATCTCATATTTGATATGTAGGTGTACCATGTAGAGTACATGTGCCCTATTGTTTTTGGTGGAAGTCAAAGATCATTTGAAGTCAAGAGAGCCAGCCTGGGACAAATTGTGCAACCCTTGTAGACACAATATTTCACGAACTGAAGCTTAGACAAATTTCACATGTGGTACATGGGTGCAATACTGAGTACATAAACACCATTGTTTTTGGTAGAGGTCAAAGCTCATTGAAGGTCAGCAGGGGTCAAATTGTGAAAATGTTGTAAACACAATATCTCAAGAAGGGAAGCTTGGACAGATCTCATATTTGATATGTGAGTGTGCCATAATACGTTCATGAACCCTATTTTTGTGTACGTTAAAGGTCATTTTGGGTCAACAGGGTTCAAATTGTTAAAACGTTGAAGACATGGTATTTCAAGAAGGAGAACATGCACAAATCTCAGGTTTAGTACGTAGCAGTACCGCATTGAGTACATGAACCCTATTTGAACCCTGTTTTTATGGAAGTCATAGTTCATTTTGGGTCAAGAGGGGTCAAGTTGTTAAAGCCTTGTAAAC
Organism: Stichopus chloronotus; assembly: GCA_021234535.1. NCBI lineage: Eukaryota > Metazoa > Echinodermata > Holothuroidea > Aspidochirotida > Stichopodidae > Stichopus > Stichopus chloronotus. The sequence continues at coordinate 20,069,756 of CM037839.1, read as the reverse complement.
GCGATATCTCAAGAAGGGGAGATTGAACAAAGCTTATATTTGATATGTGGATGCACCATATTGAGTACAGGAACCCTATTGTTTTTGGTGGAGGTCAAAGGTCATTTTACACACCTGCCAACGAAAGTATTCATCATAAAATCATCCATACCATAATGCATTTGTGCATTCTGGTTTTAATCTGTGATTATGACAGACACCTCTCACGGAATTAGTCAGCAGGCTGGTGGCGAGGCGAATAAAAGGCTCCAGTTTGAACATGAAACTCAGGTATGCACCCAAGAAATATGATGTGGTCCAAGTTACTGTAAAATATTGTGATAAGTGGTGCGAGAGAGCTTTTTTTTTGACATTTGATTACATTCAACGAGACAAGCAAATTGCAAGTGCTAAGTATCTTAAGAAAAGAGTAATTCACGGACCCCAGATTAGTACCCTGTTTGAAGAAAAAAGTCCTCAAACTAGGGAGCCGTGCAACGTCTCTGCTATGTTTATGCAAACAACACGTGTCCTTCTGGGTCTTTCTCGAACAGGACTTAACGCACGTCAGGTCACTACACTATGGGAAAACCCATTCGGACACACGAAAGAATGTTATTAATTAGAAATTACGAAATAACATTTTTTCGTATTGATCTCTATGTATTTATAACTAAATGTCTCTATAAAAAGAAAGCAAGAAACGACGAAAATCGATTTCTCGATCAAACATATTAAGAATTAAACTAATTCAAGGAGTCATGCTTGTATACATGTATACTACACATGTATACTAGTATAACTTGATGCCGTGGTGTGTCACGCATTAAGAATTTCACTTTTTTTCAACACATTTACTAGTTTACAAAGACAGGACTTAAAAGTTGAATAAGCACATCACACATGAAGATATGTGAATACTATGGACAGATCCGCATAAACTCTGGACAGGTTGGTTACGTATGCCTTGTTACAACCATGTTGGACATAAAAAGTAATCTAGTTGGTTGAAAAGTACCCATTGTTGGGCTAAAGGTTAACCTAAGAAGGGTAATGTTAGCCCATCTTTAGGTACTTTTTCTTTTACCAAACAGTTTCTGAAGAGACAGTCGCAACCAACATCAGTAAAAGTTTACACAACTTTTTCTTTCTCTTTCGATTGCGAAGATTTTAAAGAAATCATTCTCTCCATTTAGTGTTGGTGAAAAAATGTTAGTAACATACGCTATGTGCTTCTCTTGGATGTTGTTTATGTTTCCTTATAATAGGTAATTCGGAGTTGTGACCTTATTTTTCACGACATTCGAAAGTAAATGTTTAAGTACCCAATCTACTTTTTCACTGGTGTCAAATTTCAAGTTTACATTAAAAGCGACAACGACAAGGACTTCTTGCAGTTAGGTTTTACATGGCATTATGATTTCCTAACATTGACGCACATGGAAATCGTTGGCGGGGCTTTCTTCTTTAGATAGCAATATCTTGAGATTTGAAAAATGTTAGTATGAGGTGTGAAGTAATAAAATAGGATGTTCCTTCATTTAAAGTATGCTGCTGACATGAAAAACATGTTGGAGTATTGGCCGAATTATTCATTGAAATTGTTGAAAACAGTCGCAATTTTCATGAAAATTCATCAAACATTGAATATTTCAAATGTTGCGTCATGAAGCGTCATAAGCCAAATATATTCAAACTTGTGAGCTAGGAACTCACCTGATATGCTTCATGTCATCCTTTGTTTACTGAAACTTTATTTCAAGGACAGTTGAGAATTTTGTATGCCCTGCGGGTTTTATTTTTGAAGCACGTGTCGTCTTCTCACAAAATATTAATATTACCTACCAATGTGAAATCCCACAATTAAGTTATTACGAGATAAAATATAAGGTCCAGCAAGAGGGATACTGACACTGTAGACCACTCTACATTATCTGTTTTGCTTTTTCATCAATCTTTGAAAAGCCAATCTCGAGAACAGTTATAGATATAAGCAGAATTTCAGCAGATTGCCATTCAAGGTTTCCTTTCGCAACTTCGAAATGAAGCTTTTTTCTAGTTGCATGTCACTCGATTCTTAACAAGCTATCAAAGTATCACTGGAATATTCTTTTTCAACTTTGACAAATTCCTCCAGTCGAATAATGTAGCTCTTTGTTTTCTATTGGTTTGTCATACATTACTTAAATTGTTTCATTGAATTTACTGAGGTACGGATTGTTTAACTGTGGACATTGATTTTTTCGGATACGGCCTTTTGTATTGGAATAATAATCTGTCTTGGTTACCTTCTTACATGGTTTTATGAACGCTGGGAAATGCTCACTACTGGGCAGTGCGAGAAGTATACTTTGGCTCAACCACTTGGTCTGTTTCATTTAAGGAGCTGTCAAATCTCATTCGTTGTTTAGTATAACTTTAAGGACACGTGAGTGGAAGTTAAAATGACGACCAATCCCGTTTCGTCTTTCCTCACGCAGCATCGAAGAGCAACATTGTGTCTCTGACGTCACCATCCACAATCTTTCAGATCCTGTGCTATTGGAGATCTTCAGACATCTTGACACAATAGATAAGCTGAGACTGGCTGGGTATGATTTACACTATTTTATGGTAATGCCATGCCATGTTCGGTCAGTTGCTTTTCAATGCGGAGCCCGGGGGGGGGGGGGGGTGGAGTAGGGAGGTTGATGATGTCGAAAAGCAGACATCAAGAGCTATGAAGGAGCTTGCGCCTAAGGTTATCCAAATCATGTATATAGATTGCTACGCCAGCTACGTTAAAGGAAGTAAGCAGTCGTCCCTACTTCATTTTGACAGATGGTGAATCTTGCAATTCTCTCCTCACTTCTGTTGTAGGTATTTTTCATGATGTTGCTGAATATCATCAGTACTGCATAAGCAAGGTATTCTGCAGCTAATTAAGCAATTGAACAACAACAACAAATGATATCACATAGGCTAATAAAAAGGAGTCATACATGAATAAGGGCAGGGGGTATAGCAAGTCAGCTTGAGGTGAGTGCACATTCCCTTTAAAGGAGAATGAAATCCTGAGAATATCTTTATGAAATGAAGTGTTTCAAAAACACTTCTCACAGTTTCATTAAAGTATACTTCCCTTCTCAAGTTATGCACTTCCGAAATTCAGAAAATGGTGCTACCAGTTTTGTCAAGACTTGAGTAAGTCGACCTATGGCGTCACATGATTCCTGAACGTATTTCTTTGTTTTCGTTGCGTATAAAGGTTTATCATGCAACGATAGAATACTTTGATTTTGAAAAGATGGATAACTGTTAAAACTATTTGCCAGTAAATAATAAAGAGAAAGAAAGACTTTTTAATAACAAGTGGTCCGGTTGTAGCATCACGATCTCAGAATGGCTGCATCCTGATTGATTTTATGAACTTTCAAATTGCAAAATTTTGAAAAGAAAACAACATATGTAAACGAAATTTGGTGATGGTGATCACCGCATGTTAGTCGTTCATTTAAGATTCATGTTCCCTTGTAAACCGCTTCGGCTTTCATTCTCCTTTAATGCACTGTTACTGCTTAATGATTTCATCAGTTTTCCTCTGGCATTTCCATTTCCAAATCCTCACCCCGCGAAACATCAGTCCCATGCATTGTACAAAAGTACAGATCTAACTTTATTACCGATTTTGTTCCCTCTCAGTTAGCTGTTACTGCCATACGGTAGGCCTATCCAATTGCAAAAGTATAAATCAAAGTAAAAAAAAAAGATACGAGGTGGGGACTATTGCTTTCAAAAGATAAATATACTTTTTTGTCAAACTTGGTCAATTTTTTATAGTCGCAGCGAATAGCGAATCCCTTCAAATCTAAGAAATTATTTTCACAGATTATTTTTGTGTTCATGCAGGTTTTCAGTGGAATGAGTAAAATCCAACAGATACGAACTATCAACCCGAACAGGCCAGTTATGACCCCTAGCATTAAATGTAATCGTAGTAACGATTGCTGATTGGTTAAAATGTCGTTCGTGCCAATGATTTGTTTTATCCAATCCAAAAAGTACTTCTCCCAGTCGCGGTATGTAACTTGTTGAATTCTTCTCACGGTCATAATTTAGGATGGAGGGACAAACCCTTCAGTCAACTTTTTATGATGCCCAAGTGCCCTACACTCCATGGAAAATACTAAGACTGCCACTCTCTGAGACCTCTCGCATCTGTTAATCTTTCTGAAACTCAAAAGGGATGTGGTCGTGCTTCCCTGTGGCCGAAGACGCAAAGCGTTCACCTACAAGCTCTCATTCCAGGCGCATCTTTGTGATCCTTCCAAAGCAATAAATAATACCGTATCATTTTTCAATCCAATATGGGCTGTGTTGTTAGCCCTACTGGCACGTACTATCTTGAATTTCTATATTTTAATGCGTCCTTAATTTCCATGTAAATCAAGTGTGAACATCTCTCGACCGTTTCATGTTTTCATTTTTTTTTCTTAAATTAATTGCATTTAAATTAATTCATGTTCTAGATATTCTGAGACCAGAATCGAGCATTCAATTGATCAAAAGTACTGAACATGGAAATCTAAAAATAGAGAAGCGATGACAACGCATTTCTAACTCATGATATTGACAGGCCTATACATCTGTTGAACTAGCGTTGAGTCACACGTATCCCTCCCTCACCTTCTCCCTTCCCATCATTCCAACGATTTATGTATGTACATGTTTTGATTTTATTTTCTTTTGTGTTTGTGTGTGCGTTGTTGCTTCCCAGGGTCTGCAGACGGTTCTACTGCCTTCTTCGGGACAGACATTTATGGAAACACGTTGATCTCCGGGGATGCGATCATTCTTTTAATGGAAGGACCCTCCATCGCCTCCTGAACAGGTACATCCTCTCCGGACAGTTGCGGACGATCAACCTTCCGCGGAGATTCGCTACCAATGCCGTAATACGCAAAGTGTTGAAGAGGTGCTGCAACCTGGAGAGACTTTCGTTCACCCGGACGACGCTGTCCCGTAAACTGCGTTTTGCGGAGCTACCGAGAAATTTACGACAAATCTCGTTCGTCGAATGCTTCGCGCCGAGGTCGGCCGGGCTGTTTTCGAGGAATGAGACGTCTCTCAGCTTCGATAATGTTCGCTTCTCGGGGTACAAATCTCACTATCAGCTCAGGTCTTGCTTGGGATTCTTAAAGAACGTCAGGAGTTTGACGATAGACAATTGCGAGTGCTTCAATAGCACTCTCTCGTTGAGGACACTAGCCGAACAAAACCCGGATTTGAACGAGTTGTACCTCTGTCATCTACCGGATCTTAGAGACGATGCGATCGCAGGAATAGCCCAGTTCATACCAAACTTAACAACTTTGACGTTAAGGGCGAATGCCAAGTTGACGGAGGACTGCTTCGAACATATCAAGGAAATGAAAAAACTGAAGACTATCGATGTGGCGGACAATCCACAGTTTGATAACGAGACCTTGCGGAAATTCATAGTAGAGCATAGCAAATTTAACAGATAGCATAAATAGTACCATCTCCACAGTTTTTATCGGGTCAGAGGTTTGGGTCTAGGAGGGGGGGGGGGTGAGGGAGAGGTTTGAAATGCCATCGTTTGCTGGCATAGTCATACGTCATACGTCTCTTTCAGTATCCGTTTCTTATCGTTAACAGTCAGTTGGTGTTACAGGGAAACGTTGAGTTTTTAAAATGCACCAACATGACATACAAAACTGTCACTTCAATGATTGTTAAAAAATTCATGCTCACCAAAAAATCTAAGCAATTTCTTCATACCCCAAAACATTATGTATGAAGATGAGTTACAAAAGAAGCCTCATTTGATTTTAAAAATTTGGGTGAACAAAATATTATTCTTGAGCAATACGCAACTGACTTTCAATCTGTGCAAAAGGGAGGTTACGAACCTGCTTTATCTTGAATAATCCATCACTCTGTGTCCATAAAAATTTGTTTAATTTTTTTTTGCTCTAATATTTCCCTATAAGTCACCGTGTAACCCTGTCACCGAGTCAATTACATGAACAATACGCTTAATTTGGCACACACATGGGCAGGTACGTACTGCATCGCAAAAAAAAAAAAAAACACCGACAAACAGACAGACACGGCTAACTATTCGCAGTCTAGACTAAAAAAAAAGGAGGTGAACGTGACGTCACCAAGACTATTATCCAGGACGTATGAAAAGTGTTCTTTAGAATAATAGGTGAACAACATACACTGGGTTTCCGGATTAACCAGACCAAAATAGCGCCCTCACTTTGTTAAAAATTTTTACCGTTAAATATATAAGGATTCGAGAGGTCCATATACCAATAATGAAGCTGAAAAGCGATGAGTTTAATGTTCATGATGATTAAACTATATGACGCCAATATTTCCTAAGTTTACACCTAACATCGTTAAGACGTAAGTTGATCGATCTTGCCAGTTGTTCATATTTTACTGTCAATGGCCTAATCATTTATTTAAGCAAATGGATGGTGTGGCTATGGGATCATGTCTCAGTGACTGTTTTGCCAATATTTTTATGTGCCCCTTGAAAATGCTCTTCTTCCCAATGCAAATATCCACTATTATAACGCTTGACGTTATGTTGATGATTCGTTCATAATTCTGCCATAGAAGGAGTTACCTAAATTTCTTGCTACTTTAAATGCTTTCCATCCTTGCATTAAATGTACTTATGAGGTTGAAAATCTAGGAAAAATGCCGTATTTGACATTATCATTTGTAGAGACGTCTCCAGTAATCTATTTACTTCTTTAATTACATCTATATACAGAACACCCATTCATACCGGCATTTATTGTAATTGGAAGTCCTAGACGGACCCCAAGCAAGTACATAACCAGTGCTATCAAGACACTTCATTGTAGAGCCAGACGTATTTGTTCTACTGATGCACTTTTCCATAAATAACTTAGCTTTCACAAAACCTGAAAGAGAACAATGCACTCATCTTTCAGTTATTTGAATATGAAAATTGTCTCGACATTTTTGCTTGCCCTACAAAATTCAGAATCACCGTTAATTGAAATCAAACAGACCAACTGAGGATGGATATGAATATTCATCTATTTAAAAATAGGTTTGAAACAATTTTATTTTGCAGTGGCTAGGCCATATTGCGCGGAATTTGACTTTCACTTACAAATTTTCAACTCATATTCCAGCTTTAATTGTGAGATACTTTTTATTAAAAGTGTGGTATATGTGCTATTCAGATAAACAATAAACGAGGATGTAAGACGCTAACTTCTAATTTTACTATAGTTATTATTATTACTGATTATATACTGATTATTTGTGCATCGACCATTTACTCAGAATTATACAAGTTGCTCTTATTCTCAATCACATTGTATTCTAATATTGTATTGAGGTCTCATTGGATTAATTCTATAAAAGCCACATTGCATCGGCTCTTGTTTTTTTACCTGTTATTCAGGGACTCAGAGTTGAAGAAGGCTTTTCCAAATGTTAGTTTCCTTATATAATCTTTGAATCTTAAATTCTTGTGGCTCATCTTGAAGTGAAACAGCACAAAAAAGTTTCTAGCATTCGTCACAACCAGCAGGTCCATACATCCTCCAACTTGAAGTCACTTCCTTTCTGGCTGAAGCTTCCAGAGGAACGAAGATTTCCAATTTTGCTATCATTTTTTGTAGGCTACTTTGTAAAGTCAATTATGCATTTACTTCATATATTAATTATTACTCTGTATATCAGAATAAGTACTACACGTCAAAAAAAAAAAATAGATGTCAATTTCATTTTCAAGTAACTTATATGTAAACAAGTTTTCAATAATATTTTTGTGTTTGTTTGTTTGTTTACTGTGTTAGATCATATTCCAAACCGTTGGAGAACGGGTAGTCTAAACAATATATCGTTTATGTATGTAGATACAAATTAATATAAATAAATCTCTCTAGAGAAACGAGGTGGAGATACTCACAGCTGGTGACAGTTGAAATGTGTAAGAGTGCACTATACTAACAAATAATATATGTAATCAAGAAACTTACCGTACTATTGTAGCGTTCCATGAATGGCAATGTATAGAAGCAAAATATTGACCAACGCCTGTTTTTGCAGTTTTTCGTAACCTTATTTCACGACTTTTTTTTGTTTTCCCCATTCGGCTTTCAATAGTCTACCTACAGAGGAGTGACCCTTTGTGTTTGGAGGATAACGTGACTAATGGTCACAGAAACCGTGACACCGACCCTGTTTTCCCATTGGGTGTCAATCAGCCTGTTCTCTAAAACCAAAGGAAGGGAATTCACTTCAAAAGAGTGTCCTGAAAACCATCTCATAATAACTGTAACTTTTACCCAGGATTGACATGGAAAGACATATCTTTTAGGGCTGGATTTTCACTCAATTTCGAATGAAATTCACTAACACCCAGAGCGAGTCCTCAGCACAATCTTTTTCGATTGATTTTCAACCTTTTGTTTTAAAACATTTGATCCATACGTGCTTGAAATCGCTGGCACTGGTTATTTGACTGACCCAGTGAACTTGTTACTTGATTCCAACTATTGTAGCATTTTTAATTCTTTTCTTTTTGTAGCCTTGGTATCCCAAAGAGTGCAGTATTTTATGTTATCCAACTGTCAGCCCTGCACCCCTTCCCCCTTCTTCCACATTGACAATGAAAAATACGAAATAAAATTAGCATAATGTCAGTGTAGGCCCTTCAAGGGGGAATTGCAGGCTCACCCTGCCTTTCCCCACAACACAAGTACCAAATATACGCAATGGTGGAGAGAGGGATGGAGGGGGGGGGGGCCAAAATAACGTAAATAAAAATTAGGAAAAGGGTAGGAAGACAAAGAATGAGAAAAAAAAATGAAAGAAAAAGCAAAGGATAATGCAAGCTTGAGTGCTTTAGTGCCCTTGCCTATCCAGGAAATGTAACGGTGTTGTCCACATCCAGCCTTTAGAATTCAAGCAAATTTTTCAGTCTTAACCAAGAAATGTACAAAATTTAAGAGGCTTCTAGAGTAACTACCCCCAACAATGTTAAGAAGAAGGATTTTTTTTCAGTTAAAATTACCATCTCCTAGAGTTTGTCTAATCCGCCAGGAAAAGGACGATTTCTGACGATCTAAAGGGTATTTTATGCAAAACATTTCTGATGCGCTCAGCGCCACCCGATGGAGGGCGCTCCGCTTTGAGAGTCTTCCTGCAATTCTCAGTCCTCTCGGTATAGTCCTAAACTATCGGTAGTATACTAGTAGAGACATACTGTATTTCCGTATTACACTGAAACTATATGTTTTAAACGATCCGCCATGACTTCTCGTTAAGCTCGGCCATCCATATGCCTGTGTTCCTACTCTATAGGCACAAAATTCTGGCTACGCCTCACGTCTAACAACCCTTTTATTGCCACTGGTTTTGCAGGTTTGAGTGAAAACAGCACCATACTCAAAAGCTTACTATTATCGGATGTCGGAGAAGGACTATTTATAGGTAATCTATAGGATAAGTTTATCCAACAAGTTTCGGGTACGTTCCGATGATAGTCATCCCATAATTCCCCCATTACCCATGCGCACTTCTCAAAGTACAGTTCCCAAATCTCCCCTTTCCCTCCAGGGAAAGAAGCGGAGGTACCGAATGGTGAGGGGCAGCCTTCGTCCCCCCCCCCCCCCGACCAACCCAAACGGATTTTAGTGCGCCCTTTACATCTTTTCGAAAACACAAAAAAAATATCAAAAGGATAAGAATGAGAGAAAGAAAATTGAAAGAGAAGGTAAAGAAAATGCAAGTTTGAGTACCGTGCTTCAGCGCACTCAAGATCCAGGACATGATGGTATTGCCAATTTTCTGTCTTTAAATTCAAACACGTACAGCATTCATCATGAAATGGTCAAATTTGATCAGACTTTTTCAATGAAAATTCCCAAAATGAGATTAGTTTTTCCTCCCAAGAAAATTCTGACAATTCAATTTTCTGTAGTCTACTTGCTGAGCCTGGAAAGGGCGATTTCCAGTAATCTTGGGTGGGTGGGGGTGATTTTTATGTATTTTTTTTTTCTGGTACTTTTCGCTACAAACGATGCTGGAGCTCCTCTTAGATAGTCTCCAAACAGTTCTCAGTTCTCCCCTGATCAAAAATTCTGGCTTCACCAACGCAACAGACGCACAATTTCCGTATCACACTCACTGGTGTCCCCTTATACATGTCCCAGAGCTCAGAAAGAAAACATATCTACACACTACATTTAAAGGGGGGCATTTCGAGACTCTTGACTCCCTGCAAACAATCACTGTGACTTCACTGATAAATGAAAAAAAGTGTGGGACGAGATATGTTCATACCCATCGAAATATTTACCATGTGTGCTCCAAGAATATATGAAAGAGGATGTTTAATTTATGATTTTTGCATCATCTCAACCCATCTGATACGTATTAGCATTTCATAGATTTACTTTTGCTATCATTCATTTGAGAATTGCAAACATGAGATTTCTGTTTCAAGACTGTGCTTATGTAGCTTACAACACGCAGGAAAGGCCGTTTCAGGCCATCTCGGGAGTTTGAAAAGCCAAAATTTTCTTGTACGCTCCTACTCAACTGATGGAGGCGCCCCGCTTAGATAGTCCGTTAGGGTTCCTATGTAGATACGTTTGCGACAACTGGTCAATTAACGCCATTTGGCCTCCAACTGTACGACCTTATTCGTCCCACGGATTGCGCAGTTGGAGGCGAAATGGGGCATAAAATCGCAAACCGTCTCTATACAGGAACCCTGATAGTCATAACGACTCCCCTCCCCCTCCTGTGGTGAGCAGTTGGTATTTCCATTACACATCGCCCCTAAAAAGCCATTTTCGCCCCCTCTGACTGAAACTGCTAGCTTCGCCACTATTCTGGGAATGTCTGCATTCGCGCCCTCTATATTAGTTGATCAAAGTGGAATCAGGAACTCCCCATTGAGGTAGTATAATATGTATATATTTACCTCAGTGGAACTCCCTCGTAGGATCTCCATGTTCGCTTTATTGGCACTGGATGTTATTGTTTGGCGCTCATACTTCGAGTGTACCACAGAATGTTAGCACCAACAGACCAATCATCGTTTATGAAAGAAAAAACTGCGTGTGATTTGGCCAATCACTGTGATGTTTCAATAACCGACATCTTTGTGTGGACCTGACACGTATATCCTATTGAAAACATCGTAGATGGTAACGTGTGGGCCTGTACAAAACATTCTGTGCTGTCGTCACCATCGTGTTAGGGGTTATGTAACGAAAAGGTTACAGACATAGCCCAGCGATCAATTGCCCTGGTCGCCACTGGTATTACATCGACTTAATTATATCGTTAACCAGAATTCAACACCGTAATCAATGAATTAAACATAAAAATGGATCATAAATTTGAATTTGAACTAGCATCAACTTTGACTTCTATATCTTATCATGCAAAAAATCTTGTTTCGTATTAAAGTTCGAGCTTTATCAAGATTTTCAGCCAAAGGATATGGAACTTCGTATTCAACCACCTCATTAGAACTTTCCTCGGGGGGAAAGATTTATGACTGGATTTTAGCCTGACGGCTGATGATATAGTACATTGTACTTCAGCTGATAACGTTTGTGATTTAACGATGAAAATGTGCGCCAGTGCTTGGAAACTTGCAAAAGAACATAAAAAAATCCCAATCACTTGCAGTAGGTTTCTCGCACAAAATGTACATACTTCCAAGTGTAAACTTGATAGATACTGTTCATGTCGAACGAAGCAATTGCAAAGTGTGTCTTCATGACGGTGTCATGGTCAGAAAAAAAAAAAACTGTAAGGTTGCGTCATCGTAAGAAACGTGCATGATATTAACTTCATTAAGAATCCTCAACTCTCAGTGGTCCATTACAGTCAGGCTCCAGTTCCATTAATACTGAGATAATACAGCTTAAAAGTATAATTACCTGGGGATAAACACAATAAAAACGTCAAAATAAGAACAAAAACGATTGACAATGTTTTTGTCATCAGCCTTTGTCTTTATAAAAACATTAAACAGTAAAACATACTTCATTAGTTGTAGGTTTTGTAAAATTTTGCCATATATATATATATACTTTTTTACCTTCTAATTTTGTGGAGGGGGTTGAGCTGGGTACGCTTCTGTTCGTGCACCGCGTGCATTAATCGGCAATCGTGATCAAACCAAATTGTAGAATGTATTGACAGATGACACGGTGACATTACCAAGTGATCTTGATCGCACCCCCCCCCCCTCTTACTTACATTCGTATAATATTCATATCTGAAGTTCGGCCAAACCTCTAAAACTTATTATTTTGTGGCTTTTGCTTCTTCTCTAGATGCCATCACTTAAAGTTTGTAACAAGAAAACTCATTCGAAGACACGTTTTACTTTGGGGGAATGGTGTACGGTCTACACGTTTCAAAATAAAGACGATATACACACATACTGCTTTTTGAGTCAGACACTAAGGTAACCACAGTAGGCGTGGTTGCGAAAGATGTTTTGGGTATATCTCCCGTATACAAGTTTAGAAACTAATCCTCTGTCGGCTCATACACACACACACACAAACACACAACTCATTGTGCTTTCTTTTGTTTTTCCTTCCTCAACCCTAACTTTAACAATAGGCTGTCTATTGTTAATCTTGAGAGGACCTGAGAAATCTATTGAATTTTCTACAGAGGACCTAAAATCTATTGTTTCGGTCCTCGATGCCACCTGAAAACAAGGGCACACACACACACGCTCAACCCCCCCCCCTCCCCCACCACACACACAATGTGTGTAGCCTAATCAATAATTATCCCCGCTGGTTATGTGTAGCCATGTGTAGCCAAGTGAATATAAATATTAGGGATAATTTTGTTAAGGAAAATACTTTTGTTAAGGAAAATACTCTCCAATTTACTTTCCGTACGGTCTAAATTTAATATTACGTCGTTGTGCATCGCGGACATTTTCTTTGAACAATCTCTCTTTTCAACATCATACAGCCTTTAGTCCCCCCCCCCCCCCACACACACACACACATCTCCCATGACAGAATGAGCATTCAGTAGTGCCTTACCCGTCATGGCTACATCCGCTTTGAAATTCTCTTCAACATGTGGAATGAGATGTACAATTTCTACTGTTTGTTCAGATATAGAATCTCCTTTTTGACTAATGGCCAACTTTGGTCTTAGTTAATTCACTTTGCTTCTATTAAAATTAGTAGACCAATAAAGGAAATGTTTGGTTGTGATAGAGACCAATTGATTGGCATATAGGAAACGTCAAACAGCTTATAAGGAGGTGCATCCAATGTAAGAGATGAAAAAAATCACGAAGGGAAGAGCCAAATTTCGTTTCACTTATTTTTGTTTCTAATGCAGTATACATACTTTGAAAAAAATACGACTCATACTAAGTTAATATTGTATGAGGAGGAAAAAAATGGTCTGAGAAATCTTCGCATGTTTAGCAAGTATAGAACCACTTGGAAAAAGATAAAAACACATTTGATAATGATTAATTAACAAAGTAAAATGTTTTACGAGATAAAACTACAGCCACTGTACAGTATTATGTATAAAATTAAATATTGGATAATTTTTTTATGAAAGTTTGCCATGAGTGCACTGATGGATGAATTTTTATAGCATAATATGAAGAATTATGGTGAAGTGAAAAACAAAATATTGAAGGAGGGGGGGGGACTGGGTGTAGTCAGGATTATCTCAGCCGTACCATTTGGAACCGTACCATCTGTTGGGGCGGATTTTTCCATAAAATGTTGGATTAGACAAGCCCCTCAGATGGCCAGAAAACGCGTGTCCCTTTGGTTCAATACTTCATGTACACATAATTGAAATGTGGATTTCATGTTTTCAATTTCTCATATGAAGAACGGTATTACATATCAGATGGGTCAGTGGATTAATGATATAGGCCTACAAGTATCATAGTGAATCACGCATTTTCTTTCATTTATTCTTTGGAAACCTTGGCAAATTTGGGGAACCTTCAATTTCTATGGGGGGGGGGGGGGTTGGGGGAGAGGGGTCTGAGCCCCCAAGGCTACTCGGTTCTCCCGCCACTGCTATATGAACTATGTAACCTATTAACGGGATGTATGAACCAAACTATTTCGAGGTGCCCGTGAGGAAGGACGCAGTCATTACATATGGAAATGTCTATGCGAGCTTTTATCTGCTTAAGTATCTCCTTATCAACATAACAATAAGAAGAAATAAAAAACATAACCCAAGTTTCCTCTAACTTTTCCCCCATCCTGCCTTCCTCACCCCACCACCACTTACACCCTCCATTAGAGCAGCCCCGTACAGCTCTATCGAAGCCGCACACAGAACATATTATTGGCTTTTTCCTCAATTTCCATCGAAAGGTTAAAGGTCATCTCAAAGTCACACAGTTTTTGGGGATAAGAATAAATCTTAAAAGACCCCCTGTCGGTTATAGTCTAAATATGTTCTAGTATTTTCTATTAAATGAACTTGATCCAAATGTCTTTATGACCACAAAGTGTAATTTTCTTGCACCTTTCAGGGGAAGTAAAGAAGGCAGTGGTCTATAAGCACCATTTATCGGAATTCTTATGTCAATCAATTCTTATCACTGAAACTGAGCTGTCGACGCTCACCGCATATGTGAGAAATACTTGCCGGAAACGTTTTCGAGTCGTTTGCCGTCCATACATTTTGAGTAATTGTGCATATGCATACTGTAAGGCTTTATGACTTACCTATTTTTTAATCTGTTAAAAGAATACTATGAAAATTAGATTAAACATCGATTCGAGTCCTTAATTCAGTACTATACGAGCTGTGTCGATCAACAGTCTTGAATTTCCATCAAATCGACCAAAAGTTTCGTCCATGGTAGATACTAACAAAATTTTTGTCCTTAGACACCGCTGTTTGCGTTAAGGTTATCCTTGAATGTCTACCAGTCCACCGTGGTGGTAGACCTGCATGACGTCATAGTCACAAGTCATTTCCTTTTGCAGGGACACTAACAGTAGTGAACGCATGCCACAACGACTATAAAATAATAGCTTTGTTACACATTGATATATATTTATGTTGGGAAACCTGAAAAAGAGAAAAAGAAGAAATAACATTCATCAGATTTGGGTGATGTGGATCAGAAGTACACTATATGGTCAGTACTGAAGTAACCTTGGCATATTGCACACTATTTTTCAGTACCCTGAGTCCTAAAGGAAAATAAATTGCAGAGGTCATCTTTTAAACTTATGTACAGTAGTTTGTACTGTAGTATGGGGGAAGGGGTTGTTGAGGGCACAAATGCCACACTTAACTTCCTCAACTCCTATAAGGTAAGAAAATTATTGAATAAAAAAAAAAGGAAAAAAAGGATGAGATACAAATTCTGCGGGGTGTCATGACATCTTTCCCAACATCACACCCCTCAACCTCCCCCTCTCTTTTTTCCAGCAATTCAGAGGCATACATACGGCTCTGCAGCAATTCTGTCATCGCTCCCCAGCTCTCCCATCACTCTAAATGGTAGTGGCTGCGTCGCACTTAAGACTATCTGTATGTAAAAGTAAAGGTTCAGATCTAGCTTAGGCTTCGATGAAGTGGTGTAAATGTGTCGTCATTGATGGGGTACTTTTTCAAACAGAGTCGGCAAAAGCAGCATCTCATCACACCCCAAGGTTAGGTATTGTGTATCATCAAAATCCATGTAAAGACTGAATGTAGAATCGGGTTGGACAAATGAACCATTATTTTATCCCAGTATTGATTCGAATATATATACATACCGGTACTGAATACATGCTGGTATTAAATCGAATTAATACCGTGATTAATCCAACCAATCAGAAAGGTGGACTGGCATACTTTTTTTTTTTACAATTCCTTTACAATTCCTTCCACCTCTCTTTCTAACAGAAAGATTATTTACTTCTAATTTCGTTTTCCTTACACAGAATTCTAGCCACTAACAAATTGCAGTTTGCCGTGAACCAAATTGAGTCACCCATTTGTGAGTTATGTAAAGTTGAAATTGCAACAATCGAACGTCTTTTCTGGAGCTGTCCTCATATATCCACTTTCCTTTTAGACGCAAAAGAACACCTGTTTGGCTGACAACTTATTTTATCCAAATATGAATTTTTCTTTAGTGATAATCTACTTCTTCATCATCTGTACCATTTTGTTTTTCTCTGTTGTAAATACTTTATGTATTGTTGTAAACTTAATTGTGTCTGACGTTTTGACGTTTTTCATAAACTTAAATTAATGTTAGCAGTCGAGAACCATATTTGTTCCAGCTGATGTCCAAGACGGATATCGAAATGCAATGAAGTTGTAAATGCTTTTCCTTATTACCTTATTTCCTCTTAGCTTTTCTTATTTCCTTTTGTTTTCCTCTTTCGTCTTCATTTTGCCTCCATCTTGGTGACACTTGCTTGGGGTACGCTCTAACTCAATAAGGGAAATTCGGGTGAAAGTCAAACTTAGTATGTAGGTTTCCTATATTGACAAGGTGTGGCCCATTATTTTTTATTGTTTATTATATATTATTATATTTTATTGTTTGGACAAACTTTATACTTGGGATATGGATGCATGGCAGTAGTGCCTCACGGGTGTTCAAAATTACAACATCATGTCATCAACATATCGGAATTATTTCACTTTAACTGTACATGTATACTGTACCCAACATGAACCCCCCCCCCCCCCTCCTACGAGCACATGAGCAATCGGTAATGTTGAAATTATTAGAGATTAATGATGACTACTAACTTAACCAAAATGAATGACTTTCATGTAAATCAGTGGTTCCCAGCCTTTTGCACTTTTTCTAGTTTCTTCTCAGTCTACGTTGACTTCATTGGACCAGCAATAATTACACATCACACCCATTAACCATAATGAACAAATACAGGCTGTGCTTGTGAAGCGCCTTCATTTCGTAAGGAAACTTACAGCGTACATAGTGAGTGTAAAAAAAAAAAATAAAATTTAGTGGAAATTCTGGCAAAGATAGATATGCTAAGTCATTTCAAAAAGGGTCTAAGAATATAAATAGGCCTCTCTACCGTGAGGTTACTGTAAGACCCCGGGATTTGTGTCTCGTTTAAAGTGCTGCCTGTAAAAGTCTGCGATATAAATATATACCAGTTACCACCTACAGTTCGTCTTCTAGTGTATACGGAGCAGTGATATCTCCACAGGATGGGGGGCAACAATGGGGAGGGGACACATGACCGTCCAAACATATTTTGACCCAAAATAAACTTAGTTAGAAACATATTTAAGCTACACTTATTTGTAGGTAGGTAGCATGAAGCACTGCATAAACAAACCAAAAAAAAAAAAAGAGGGGGGGGGGGGGGGGGGAAACGCCATTTCAGAGTTTTCGACCAAAAGTCCTTATGCTTGCATGTTGCATGATGGTAGTGTTAAGCTTAGATAGTATATGTAGGCAAGCTTAAGATTATTTGCTTGCACCGACCTCGAGATTGTATTAAAGGTTGTAAATAGGATAAAATGTCCTGCATAAAAGTAACCCAAATTGTTACCATTTTACATAGATTTTTCCTTCTCAATAATTGACAAACTGCACACACTAGATCGCTATTTAATGACTGGGTATCTGCAGCTTGTAACAGCCGAAACTGCCGTTTTCGGTTCTCTAGAGAGTTTATAATTGTAAAGACAAACGTTTTCTTGTACGTCTGCGTCAATTTAAGTGATGGTGACCCGTGTCCTGCTGAAAAATCTTGAGCAAGCTCAATGATTGTCAAAGGCAGTCACCCATCCTTCCAGACAGCTACAATTCTCCCAACCACTTCTAGTCCTTTCCACAACCTGTCTAAAACTTCACACGTAACACTAGCTGGCCTCATTATGTGAGTAGTATGCAGGGCTACTCTGCATTTTTCAAATTTGCTGTCAATCAAAGAGAAAAACCGAGAATTTTGCTTACCTCTGAGCCAAAAATGAAACTTGGGGTGATGAGTGACTGCCTGGAGAGAACCCTCCAGATCCAACCAATGAAAGTGCGGCCTAAATGCACTAATGAACGACGCCTCCACTATGAATGATCACTTTCGATGACTATCAAATTGTTTTGAAAGTTGGAACTCTCCGTGCTTATCGTTCCAATTATATTCTAAATTCCTGATGAACTAAGTATAATCGGAAATGAGAAAGGGGGGGGGGGGGGAGGGGAGAAAAAGCCCAATGAAAAAAAGTAGGGGAAATGGTGTCAGGTCAGTCGCGACAGGGGGTGTGGGTGTGGTGGTGTCTCATCCAAAAAAGATTGTCAGAGCGACGATATTTTGAAAATTTGAAATACAAGTTGGAATTTTCATATTTCAGTCCAGCACATTTTGTGACATGAAAGATACTCAGTATTGTACCAGACTGCGTCTAAGGTTAAATGGTATACATCGTAAATGTTATCTGAATTTCTCATATTTCAGTCTAGAATCGACGACGGTTGGAAAATTTGAAATACCAGTTGAAACTGTTCGTATCTCAATCTAGCACATTTTATGACATAAAAGATGCCAAGTATTGCACCACAGTGCCCCTAAGGTATACCTGGTAATTGAATTGAGTTTTTAAAAAGGGGATGGCTGACATCACCTCCCTTGCAACCTCAGACCAACCATCACTTATTTCATGCTTTTCCCAAACTATCAAAATACTATTGTATGAAATGTTTTTGTTTTGTCATCAAGGTGGCTATTATTTACAAAAGTTGTAACTGTAATCAGAGGGTAAAAACTGGTGGAATACCGTCTCTGGAACTATACTTTCTGGGGAAAAATTACCACAGATAGCAGCAAACAATAGTATAGTTATTTTTTTTTTTAAATTTCTAAAAAAGAAAATTTCTTTAAAAAAAAGTCCCTTATCATAGGAATTAAAACAATTAAATTAACTTTCCTGGAAATAAGGATGGCATGAATATTCTACAAAAGAACAATCTAAATTATTACCAGTTTTAGAATGATGTTTTTATTATTCACTGAGAAATTTCTGACATGAGATCCCTACTTCAAGACATGCAGCCCAACACACCCCGGAGTGAATGCCTTTTCGGTCCATCTGGAGGGTTTGTAAATCAAACAATTTTTTGCAACACTCCGCGCCATCTGATGGTGGAACTCCGCTAAGAAAATTCCGCCCGGGAGGGCAAAAGGGCTACTCAATCCCTTCCAGTCATCTTTTTATTCCCCCGAGCCCTGAGACCTTTTTGTGAGATATTGTCCCTATTTTAAGGCTTGGTACATGCAGCTCGATTACACCAACCTGAAAGTGCCGTTTCCAGCTGTCTAGGGAGATTTTTCTCATACGCTACCCGCCAACTCGAGTGGCGGTCGCCTTAGATAGTAAACCAGCTAATAAATAACAACATTTTCAGCCTCCACCCAATTTCGTCCGCATATGTGTTCAGCCCTCTATCCCTCTTTTAAGACTAGGTACATGTAGCTCGAGATCACCTGGAAAGTGCCATTTGCTGCCATCTCTGCGATTTGAAAAGCCAAAATTATCATGTACGTTCCGCCAATTAATGAGGGCGCTCCGTTGTTATAGTCCTCCCGGTACTCACCCCCCACCCCCAGAATTTGTTTTCATTCCGCCAAGCCTGCCAGTGACAGTGCCCTATTTTGTGAAAACTACAACCCCATACTTTACAAAATTCACTGCATCCCCTCCAAATAACATATTCCCCAGCTGTCAGGCTGATTTGAAGATATTCTCAGTTCGAAACTGCGCCGTCGCCATTCAGTTTCAAAATAAATCTCGCCAGTCGGAATTTTTTACCTTCACATTCCCCTACAGACCCTAGCCACGGCCCTGAATGGTGCGTTTACCCCCATAATATTATTTGCCAAGTCCTCCAAGGAGCAGGGAACACAGGGGTCGGGGGATATTTTGCAGTCGGGACTGAACATATTCTTGATCCTGCTGGCAATCAGTCTCCCACACACCAATCTTTTTGCTTTTCCGTCGTGAATGAGTATAGTTTCCAACAAGTCCAAATGCAGGTTAAGGTGTGTGCGTATCATCACTTACAATGAATGATGTCAAATAGCCAACCAACCAAGGTCCAACTGGCTCCTGGAAGTTTGGGGTTTGGAGGGGGAATTAGTTACAAATAGGGGTAATGCTAACTACATGTATGGGGCGGGGGGCACATGGGTGGCCGTCGGTGACTAAGTAAAATGTTGGGGAGCTGCAACATAGGAATTTCTTTTAAATGCATATATTTATATATAAAATCGGACGGCCCGAATGCATTACACATTGAAAGTAACACGAAAATTGTTTTTGTGTTTTTGTCAGGAAAATTGATTTTTTTTCCAAGATAACTACATAGCTCGAAACCCCCCCCCCCCCCGAAAAGAAGAAAAAACAGGGGGATATGCAATAGTAGCATAGAGTTTCAAGCACGCAAACAATGTCTTTCTGTCGTGGATCTCACGCCCTCCCCCATCCGATCCGGACAAAAACCTATAGTGCAAACTCAGTTTCCGATCATTACGAAAAAAAATACGTCACAACTCTGAAAGCTGGCCCCTGTTACGCCCTCTTCAGTGTTGTCACTGTAGCCTATGAACACTGAAATGCAATTTGCGTTGGTCTTATGCACACTCATATTTACAATTCATAAATTAAACCTTGAAAATTTATTTCATTCATGGTTGCTACTTTTGGCAGGTTTCTCCCTGCTAATTATAAACACGAGAGAAGAAATTAAAATCCACAGTCTAAGAAGACTAAAAGCCGAAGCCAGTCTTTTCAAACTGATGCACCAAGTTTCTGTTGTTGAAGTTTACACTGTCCGAATCAGTTATTCAAAGATTGAGAAGATCGCCAAGAAGTTACGACGACCATCTACCAGTGTTGACAAAAGTGTTACCAAAATACAATCTCGGGCGAGCCTATAGCCCACGAAGTGTTTATTTCCTTTTCGAATGTGCCAGACCGCGTTTCGTGACTGACTCTTATGTGTTATACAATTGCAGGGTTCACTTGTTGTTTATACTGAGCTGTTGAGAGAAAAGGACGAGGTCTTCTGAAATCGCCATGAGGAATTTGACTGAGAGGTTTGAATGGCTGTTTCTTGCACCGTTGATGGTAGTAGTGCTGCTACGATGCTCTGATGGAGGTAGGCATGTGTTACACTTACTCAAGTTACCGTACGGTGTACAGTGTACTAACACAAATTACAATGCAGATGGGACCAAAGAACTCTTTCTTTTCCGTGAATGATATGCTTTTCTGCACACCTAAATATCATCATCAATGTGACATGTATGTGGTCGTTCTCTTAAGATTCAGGATCAATCGTCCATTGTGCAACGCGAATGTTGTGTAGAAAGAAGGCATCAGCCAGGGCAGCCTGAGAAACCTTTGTACAGTACTCAGTGTAGGCCTTGGTTACCAATTTTGACCCAGCTCTATGCATCTAGTGCATACATGTAAAAGACAATACATTAGCGTCACTAGAAAGTAACGTGCAGTAACTTTCTTTGGAAAGAAGCATTGCATTCGATGAATATCCAGTGTTTTTGTTCTCATTGTGCATAATCTTCATATCAATGCATATGATCAGAGATCAATCAGATATTGTTCCACAATATGAAGGTTGTTCTGTCTCTAGCCTCTCATGGGCTAGCTGCCTGAGGGTGATTCACTCCTATCCTATGTTCATACCTACTGTACAGTAGCTCTTTTTAAACAGATCATTCCTAGAGCAATTAGCATGATACTGTAGGCTCATCAATCTTGTTGTATGATTTAATATTAGGTATAGGCACAATTAAGGCAGAATTTCGAAGCAATTCTAGGCCTTTTGTATAGGCAAATTACAAGTATCAATCAGTGTGAAAGGTAATTTTGCTGTGTAAAATTTAACTATAACTTGGTGAAGTAACATGATGAAGAATATGTTATGGTTAATCTTATTTCTCCATTTGGAATACAAGCAATTATGTGCAGTATAGGCCTACATCTTTTTATGTAGAAAATTGTGATACATACATTTACAGTGTTGCAGCTATGTGACATGCACACGTACTGTAGAGATGCTAACGTCAATTTTTTTAGAGGGTTAAAATTTTTAACACGGCCTTTTCACTTTCTAAGACTAGTACAATCATGTTGGCCAGAAACTTTTTGACAAATTGTACCTCAGAACCCTGGAAATGATATGTATAGTGCCCCCTAGTGGCATTTTTACAGATTGTTTCTCCTTGGTTTTAAGCTGGTGATGCATGAATTTCCTACTGTATGTTCAGTCAGCATTTTTGTTATTGTGTTTTGTCTTGTGTTCAATTGGTTCAGTGAAAAGAATTAATGCTAAAAAGCAATTCAGTAATACTGTATTTCCCAGAGAAAACTATGTGCAATGTGGAAAATTGTTATAAGGACGTGGGAGATTTGGACAGGTAGGCAGGTAAACAGGAAATGACCCCAAAATGCTGGTGAGATTCCAGCCCAATGTTGGTGACTTGGCAGGTCTGACACTGTACATAAAGAACTTGCTGTATCAGTGTATGTGAGGGCAAATGTGCAACTGTTCTGTCACAGACTGTCACTTATCACGCACAGACATTGCAGCAAATATGCAGTCTGGCATAATGTATACACATGACAAACAACAATGAACCTAAAACAACAGCTATGCCTACAGCATGTGTGCATCATCAAGATAGAGCAACACAAAGCAGATTTAACAATACACACATGTGTTCAGCTTTGATAATAATCTCTTCTGTGGAATCCTTGTAAACAATTTGGCCGTAGCCATCATGGTTTTACGCATGAGTGACATTTACAGATCATATGTCACATTAATGCATCCATGGCACATGGAGTTACTGGATGACTGCTAGCACACATGGCTGCAGCTCTATAGTTATCATTTATTCTGGAAAGGTATGGATGATTAAAGACTGCTGATGTATTATACATTAGAAGCAGATGGCATGTATACATTGAATCTAGCCAAAATATTACAAAATCACAGCTTTGAAGTAAGATTTTGAAAGTTACAGTACTCTAAATTAACTAAGGGGCCAAAAAATTTGCTGGTCAGTGAAAGGTGGCCTGCTCTACATATCACTGTAGGTTTAAGATCTAGATCACCTTTCTCTGCATGACTTGAGTAGGGTTACAATCTGTCCGAAATTAATGTGGATTGTCCCATTTGAAATAGCAGAGTGAGTGTCCAGGTCGGTGAGATGAGTTGTCCTGATTTTCTCATAAACGAATAGCTGTCATGTGAACGTTTTTTGCTTGTGCATTGAAAATTCATTTACTTTAGTCACAATATTGCTCATCAATGAAATAAACACCTATGAAATTCCTGTATCACCCCTCTAGGACATTCAAAGTGGAATGTGTAAATTTCCAAACCTGCATGTTGACAAAAAATAAAGAATTCTTAGCTGGAACATACAGTACGGTATATGCTCAAGGCCAGAGAGAGACTGGGAATTGCCATTTCCTGTAATAAGAGAGGCTTTTTAAAATTATATCAAAGCATTTTCTTTGTACGCTACACACCAACTCATGGTGGCACTCGGTTTAAGTCTCGCTATACTACCTACAGTATTTCGCCATTTTCACCTTGGATTCCAGCCCCTCCCTGATGAAAAGAAACCCAATTTAGACCTTTCCACCAGTTCAGAGTGCAAACATTATGTTCAAGTTTCAGCTTTAATATGGTAACCAGAGCTAGACCAATTGAGTCATTCAGAGAAAGACAATTGGTAATTGGTAGGAAGTGTACATTACATTTAGTAATTCCGATCGGGTTTTCCAAAACTTGTCAAGCAACTGCATACAGCACAAGAAAAGTGACATGTGTCAGTGTATTTTCCTTTTTAGTATTTAGCTTTATAACTAAAATGTACAGCTGGTAACACTTTTTCTATGGCTCTACTGAACGCAAAACTCGAGTTGTGGTCCCCATTAAATCAAGAATTATCTTGCCAAACTTACAGTGGAACAGATTTTGCAGGCCAGAAATGTGTAATTTAAAGTGAAAGCACTTCACTACTTACAGGACTTAGCATACTGTACGTCATTGTGTGACGTCATTCTGTAGTTGCAGCAACTGAAGTAAAAAAGTAGAGTCAAGCTAAAAGTGCAGCAGGGTAATTCTCGTTGTGAACTGAACTGATACTGTAACAAATATTGCACTTTGTGAAGAAAACAAATGTATTTGGATTCTTGTTGCTGAGCACTATTTTCATTTAGTTCAATGCAAATGATAAGAACTTCAATTGATCATGGAAATGTTATAGCCGGTTCAAACATGGTTGAGCATAGTTTGATGTAAAGGTTGGGACAGAATGTTTTATGGTCATATAAAATGTGCTGACAGCAACTGGTTCCAGTGGAGGACTTGAATCTAAATTTCTTCTGACAATAAACATATTGCAGAATTTGGAGGTACTGTTCTATACTTTGTCAGATGATGAGTGGTCCTTCTATCCCTGAGTGGGCACCTGAGTTCCAGTGAAACATTTTTTTTTTTTACCTGACTGTAAAATGCCCAAAGCATTAAGTATGTTGCGTGTTTTCTGAACTAAACATGATCACAAAAAACTGCAGAGTGGTACAGTATTTAGGCCTACAGCCTGTACTGTGCACTAGATTTTCTGGACTATCACTTTGTAAACTCAGCAAACAGTACTTTACAGTATATGTCATGTTAAACTGATCCATGAATATGATTAGCCTACTGTGAGTTACAGTAGAAGCTGCAAGTAGAAACTTCTGGGTCCACCTTAGGTCACAAATTGTCACTTTTGCAATTGCCTCATCAAAAGGCAGTATGTGATACTTGTCAAATATTAGGAGTTTTGCCATAGTACAGTCAGTAAACTTTACTGTACTTGTCAGAATAATGTCCAACTACCAGCATGTCAAAGTTGTCTTTCTGAGACACACTACTATTTGGTCGAAGGAGCAAAATGGAAGTATGCTATCTTATATCTACAGTACAGTAAGTTGAGATAAAGAATTCCATCTTTTATATTTTTGCATCTAGTGCGCAGTAACATTAACTTATCTTTGTTGTGATGTGCTTAATTACTAAGTTCCAATAGGAATTTGCTTGCATTTGTTTTCACAACAAGACTTTGAATCAATTAAAGCAACATACGTACAGCAAAGATACTGTTTTGCGTGAGATTTTCATCGTTTTTTGCATATTTTCATGAATACAGTAATTATGGAAGTATCAAACCATGACAGTTTGTTTGAAGGAATGGAAATATTCATTTGGAGTTTTGATCAATTCTAGTAAAGTAGATGCAGTACTGCTGTGCTTGAACTACAGTATTTCTGTACTTTTTCAATTCTCCGGGCTGTCAGTTGAAATCATCAGTACTTGGTACCTAATGAAAGCAGACTACTGTACATGACTCAGTCTTTTCCTTCTACAGTAAGCTGCAGAGATTCCTTATTTCAAAAAATATTTTGTAGAATTGTCCACTCTGATTTGCTGTATTGTTTGTGAGCATTTTAAGCAATTGAATCCGTCCACATGGAGCTGGTCACTGGATGCTGTGGTACATTCTGGACGGATTGTGTCCATTCTTTCCAGAGCCAAATGATGTCACAAGTGAATGATGTAATACTCAGATAAAAAGCTCTTCATCACTCAAGAGCCTGGTGGTGCTGTAGTGTTAAGTGATTGATATGCCTTAGGACCCAGTTTGAGGAGAGGTTTCTCCAAAGAAAAAGGGAAAAAACTGTGTTAAAAGAGACAAAAAGCACTGTGGATCAGTTGATATACCTGTAGGTCATAAACTGCATGAAAGCAGCCTCTGAAGGTACTTTAGCTCTATGAGCAGGTCTAAGGGCTGATGTAAGTTACTGATAGTACACAGTATATACCTCAGCTTCAGTTTGTAAACATGGCGATATATAGTGTACTGTATATTTTGCAAGTGTGCATGAGGCCGGTAATACACTGTACATACCATAAATTTAGATTTGTAGAGGTCATGTTGCCACTGTGTGATATCTGTGACCAAAAGTATAATACATACAGACAGACATAATGTAAGATGTTTTTTTCGTGTGTTAGGAGACAATTTCTGGGTGGACCGTATTCGAATTCGTGGATTGTCACTGTGTGACTTTATTCTCACAGCACCCAAGAATTACAGTACTAGCAGTTGACCAGCAATTTTCACTGATTTGAATCGATTCATTGAAAATTTCTGTACTGTATTTGGCAGCACTATGTAGTCATTATTCAAAGTCTTTTCACAGCCAATTAACACTTTCATGATTCACTGTTCAGTGATAGCTCAATGATTACTGACCATTTTGTTGCATCCGTTCCTCGGCAGATTGGTACTGCATAATTTCCCCAAACACCGAAATCTCAGACCTCCATTCCACATGCACTTACAACAGAGGAAAAAAGAATAAAGCACATCTTCTGAAGATGTCCACGTAATGGATTTATGCTGTCAGAGAATAGTTTAATAGAGAAGATTTATGTCGTATTTTGTCATTTTGCAGATCAAGGAGACTTTAGGCATTGTTAAATAAAGTTATCTGTTCTGGCAAGTGACAATATTTAGCAAGTATGATTTGCATTAACAGATGAAAATGAACCCACTCCCTCCCAAAAAAAACAAGAGAAAAAAATGATATGTACTGTCAATTCTTCAAGTCAGTTTTCCAGTTATTTCCTAGACATATTTAAAAGGCTTTTTCTTATCTACTAAAACTTTTTCATTAACTTCATTCATGCAAACTTAGCAATATTAAATTTATAAATGATCTTTGCTGGAATATAAACTGAAAATTTGTATTTGTGGTGGTGCATTGCAATTAGCTTGGAATGTACATAAATTGATGCCCAATTGTTCTCTATTTTACCAGTAGTTGTCAGACTGTGTTCAACAGGAGTCAAATTGTGAAACCCTTGTTACCAAGAAGAGAGTTACTGTACAGCATCAATTGACAAATTCCATATTTGGTATGCAGTTGTTGCACATTGAAAACAAAAATATTATCATCTTTGGTGGGGGTCAAAGTCCCTTGGGGTCAGCAAAAGTCAAAGTGTGAAAACCTTGAAAACACAATATCTCAAGATTTGTTATGCAAGTGTACCGCATTCCGTGCAAGAAACTATAGATTGCTTTTTGTTGAGGTCAGATGTCATTTGCTGGGGTCAACTGGGGTCAAATTGTGAAAAGTTTCAAAGCATATGTCAAGAAGTGAACCTTGTAAAGATGTTGTACTTAATAGATAGGTGAACCCATTAAATGCAAGACCGCTATTGCTTTTGGGTGGACGTGACCTGTCAACAGGGGTCAATGTATCAGATGGAATAAAACCTTGTAAAAATGATATCTCCCAAAGAAAATCTTCCACTGATTTCATACAGTATATGCTATGTAGGTGCAGCGATGTACGATATTGGCCACAAAAATTTATTATATATGGTAGAGACCATTTTGGACAACAAGGGTGAAAGTGTAAAAATACCTTGACATTTCAAGACAGGAAGCCCTTGTACGTATGACTATAGTATGCAGACTTTGTGCATGTTGACTCATGATATCAGTCATCATGTATCAGATTCATAGAAAATTCCTCATAATGAAATCATCGAAATGAGATATTTATGCATTTTAATTATGGTTTGTGAGGAGAATACACATGCCAACGCAGTATCTGTAAAATTGTTGTCGTTGATTCAGAATTTTGATACAACTAGTAAATCCTCTTAAAGATAAAAAATATAATAAAATTAATATTTCTACTGTGGCATATGTTTGCTATAGTGATCGTATGCCTCACCAGTTCTGCGAAAAAGTTTGGGGACCAACTGAAAACACTCTAGATAGTGGCCAACCTGTGGCCCACACTTCAAGTTTTTCCTGTGGAGTGGCATCATTGCGGCCCTCCAACCCCATTTTGATCATAAAAGAACTAAAAAAAAAAAAGGAAGGAAAAACTAATGAAGGTTAACCATATACTGTAAGAGCTGTGATACGGTAACTAATATTTTGTTGTCCAGTTTTACACTCTCCACATTTTCCTCAAATGCTTGAGACATACATGTCCACATGCATAGTTTATTCTTTTGCCATGCAGTTCCATTGTCTTACGTGTTACACTTTCTGGTGGGGACATCAGGGTCATTACGGTAGGTTGATTTATGAGAGATACTTCAGCGATTATTTTGGCAAAGGAGCCGCAAGAATAGACATATTTTTTGTGAAAGAAGAGCAATTTGCCAACTCCCAAACTGAGTACTGTACATTTGTGGAGGTGAACTGTAGTGTACAGACTAGCGTATACTTAGATACTGTCATACAACACTGTAGTACTGGGTAATTTCAATGTGTCCACTTTGTGCTATCCACCTCCAAAGTACAGTAGCTTCACCTGAAAAGTATTCTGCTGGTTTTAAATGCTTAAGACAGTGCAGGGTATTTGGACATTTTTGGATGAGTGCGGGGTGAAATACAGTACTGTACGCAAGTGCCTGGTGTGGGTGCATCTCTGGTTGCTCGTAGATAAACAGGTCTATTTTTCTTTAGTCCAGAATTACAGGACCTGTGTACGGTACTGTATTACAGTACTTAGTAGTACAGTACATCTGTACCTTCTGGAGTGACAGTCATACAGTACGTTGCGTGTGCAAAATTGTAGGAGAATTGTGCAATGCAAGCATACAGTGTCTGCAGTTAACAGTACAAATGAATCGTTTGACATTTTAACTACAGATGGCCAAAACTTTTAAGTAATGTAAGCACTGTTTCTGTGGCAGATCTCGCGAATTGTAGAAGAAAGCTTTCTACATTGAAAGTGGGCACACTACAGTACATGAGTTGAACTATGGCAAGGTATTTAGTCAATGACGAGGAACGTCACTGGCGACGTCCGTGCAGGAACAAGTATGCAGTTTTTGGAGGTCCGTCATGTTGTCAAGGATGCATGTATGAGGTCATTGGTATCAGCTTTGGTGACTGTGGTACATTTCAGTAAATGAAGTGTACAGTACTTGCACAATTTTATAGTGTATCTTTTACACTGAAGTGACTTGATTTCCAATTCATAGACACCTTGCTAACAGCAACGAACTTCATTCAATCCAAAGTATTGGAAGGATTGACAGGTATGCCTTCTGTGTACACATTTTACCCAAACAAGGTTTACAGTCATCCCTTCGTTTACAGTAGCAAGCATTGCACCCAGTGAACAGCCAGGTTCCAGAAATTGATTAAATGCAATAGACAATACAGTACTAACTTTTACAGACATGTGGACCTCCACTCGGTTTTCCTTCTGTACTTCTCCTTCCCCAAAGTACTGTTTTTTTGTTTTGTTTTTATTTTTTTAGAGTAGTTAAGCATATTGCTTTGATCTTGGTTGTACAGTATGCTCTAAAATTTCAGAACTGTTGCATTTTTCAGGACAGTTCTGAAATTGCACAGGTGTGAGGATTTTCACATTTACAGTACTAGGTTTAATTCTGTTAAGTGGGACGGTTTTAATAGAAAAGTAGGTTCATATCCTCAGGACATCCATCAACATTTTAAGATCATTCTTGACATTTTATGTAGGAAGTAAAAGTCCCCCCCACAAAGTCACCTCACCTTTATCATTCTCTGCATGTGGTACCAAAAAGATCATGTTTTTCTTTTTGGTTTACAGAAGGTTAATTATGTCTTATAAGTCTTATAAAAATGCAGACCAGTTTAGAATTAACTGCGATTTAATCATCACATACAGGGTGATGTATAGTCCATTTTGGGTCACTGGAACGTAAACTTGACCTTGGTCTTAACTGCACACAATTCATTCTCTCGTTCCTGTTTATCAGCCCCCAGTAGATGCATACCAAGCATTTTATTGGGTACTTTAATATCCTCTCCACCACACATTGCCCTACACCTGTATTCTTGTACATGCAGTAAAGGTTACTGTGTCCAGTTTTGCCATTCCTTGTTTGCAGCGTATGTGTCCGTGAGCACTTTGTACTATACATGAGTATGGTAACAGTAACTATACTGTAGCTGACTTTTTCAGGGTTACTGTTCAGTAGTTGTTTCCCTCCAGAGGCACCGTGCAAGCCTGGCCCCGCCAAGGATAGAGAGATCTGTGTCTGGGAGGGAGCAGTTTATTTAGAATATCTAACTGATTTATGAATTTATGACCTGACCATAAACTGTGATGTTTATATCCAGCTCATCCTCCTGACAGCAAGACAAATGTGTCGAGAAATTATCTCTTAGTCTTACTACTGACAGTAAACTGGACTCTTTGTGGGGAAGAAGCAACTGTTTGCTAATGTACACTTCCGAGGATCAGCCCTTGTTGTGAAGGGAAAAGGTTATTTTATGTTCAACAAGAGAAAAGATATAAAAAAAAATGCAAAGTTGTTTTATGGATGTATTATTGTGCGTAAAAATTTTACCTACCAGAAGCTACTGTTATGACTGAAACACAAAGGCAGACAGTTACAGTAGCTGGAGGGAGACCTGGAAGTACCCATTTTGTGTAGAGATGTACAATTTTAGAGACCTACAGTAAGCTGTGTCATCTGTGAACCCAATAAGCCGCATACAGTACTGTAGTTTACATGCGTTTGGCACAAGTTTGAGGTTGTGTATGTGTGAACTCTATATGATGTGTGCATTTTTTTTCTTAACTTAATATAAGGCTTTGTGCATATTATGGGATGTTGATGAGGCTTTGATTTTGAAAATCGCTATTTAGAGGAAACCGGAGGTACAGGATGGCTGTGATGTTAATTTGTCAGATGTGACAATTTTCAAGGAGACCCTATATCTTTAGATTTTCAAGAATGGAAGGTGATCATTGAGGGAAGTTAATGTGCTATGTGTGAAGTGCGTATGCAGTTCTAAAACAGTCACCAATGAGGGGGTGAGGGGAGATGGTTCAAACTCAAATCCATTTTTGGTTTGGATAAAGGGGGAAATCTACATACTTGTATGCAGCAATGTTGGTACATGTGTACAGTATGTGTGCTTGTGCACATGATATATCTCAAGATATGAAGGACATTATTTTCATGCTGTACATGATATGTGGTTTGGACATATATTGAGAGGAGGGCCCTTTTGTTTTTTGTGGAGACCAAATGTCATTTTGTGTCACCACAGATCAAACATGAAACACCTTGTGCACACAATGTCTCAAGTCATGTATGAGGTGATGCTTTTCATAATTGAAACTACATGGCCATAATGAGTACAGTATGTAGATGAATACCATTTCTTTTGGGGGCAGTCAAAGTTCATCTGAGGCCACCAGATTTCAAACACTCTATACATCATGACATATACTGCGAGAA
The DNA here is from genome assembly GCA_021234535.1 of Stichopus chloronotus. Lineage (NCBI taxonomy): Eukaryota > Metazoa > Echinodermata > Holothuroidea > Aspidochirotida > Stichopodidae > Stichopus > Stichopus chloronotus. Next base: position 20,038,384 of record CM037839.1, on the reverse strand, counting down.
GGTTACAGCGATAATTCTCTGTATTTTAAACCAGGGTTGTGTGATTTAAATCAAGCCAATTAAAATCGCGATTAAAATTGTGAAAATTCATTCATATCACTAATTTGTAGTAAATCATAATTTTAAAAAGAAGATAAAAAAAATCTCCAACACTGCTTGACATGTACCTTGACGTGTACCTGTAGACCTATGGTAGCCCATATTGAGTGGATCAACCCTGTTGCTTTTGGGTGGAGATGAAAGGTCATCTGAGTCTATAAGAGGTCAGATGGTGAAAAACCTATAACCATGCAGTGTTTCTCAAGGAGAAGTACCCCAATCCCCCAAAACTCAGGACTGTTACTTTTGGCTCTCCAGTGCTATCATAATATTTGAAGTACTGGTACAGTACTTTCCACTTGTTTTCGATGGAGGTCAAAGCTTTGGGTCTTCTGCAGTCACCAGAGGTCAAACTCAGGAAATCTCGTAATCATGATATCTTTAAGATCCAAAACTTACATTGTTTGCGTATTTGGGTATGGAAATGATGTACAATACTTATGTACAATAGACAAATCCTCTTTGTTTTCAGGTAGGTCATGTGTCATCTCATCTGCATCAGAGTATAAAAACTGAAAATTACCATGTCTCAAGGTAGGAATTAGCGTGGATGGTTTTCATAATTGGTGTTCAATTTTCTTGTTGAGTAGATGAATTCCATTTGAGTAAGGCGAAGGGTCATCTGGGGTCACCAGGGGCTTAAGTTTCTCTGAGGACTCTAGATACTGTTTGCCATGCAATAGTAGTGGAGAGCATTCACGCTACAAGAGATGAGAAACATTCAGTCTAAATGTAATCAAATGAAAACCACATTATTGTTCATTGTATCAATGTAAATGATTAAAAAATGGTGCCACTTAGAGACTGTCTCTATTTGGAATGGCAGCAGCTTGTTGTCAACTTTTTTTTTTTCTGCCAAGAGAAGCCATTTCTGGCAGGTGGGACTCATTTTAGTCAGGTGCTACAATTTTTACTCAGGGGTAGGGTGTCCCACTTAACCTCCCATATGGAGAATCCTTAAATAGGATTATCATAATTGACAATTACCAATCAGGTGCCTGTACTGTTGCAGTGTTTCTAAGTGTTATGCGTCGTGACCAGACAAATTACCCCTGGTCAATTCCCATCCAGGTACTTTCCCGCCAGACAATTTCCCTTTGGACAACCTCTCCCAGATAATTCCCACCTGGACAATTCCCAACCAGGTGAATTTCCCATTGGACAACTGACCTGACCATTCCTTCATGAAAAGGGTTAGGGTTAGGTGTAGGGTAGGTGGGAATTGTCTGAGTTGAAATTGTCCTCGTTGGGAATTGTCTGGGTGGGGATTGTCCAAGTTGAAATTGTCTGGGTGGGAGGTGTCAGATGGAAATTGTCGGGGGGTGGGGGAAGTTTTCCTGGAACCTTAGGAATATGAGTAACATGGCAAGATGTATATACTACCTGTATGGTGACTGTTAAACTAACAAAATGTCTTCAAATGGCATTCTTTTATGGCATTTCATCAACAGTCAGCTTAGTTTCTGTAGTGACTGTACCTAACTGTATGTTTTGTCATTGTTTCATACTGCTGCAAGAGAGAGAGAGAGCTCTGCCTGTGGGTTTGGAAAGTGCCAACATAGCAACAAGGGTTCACTTAAAATTTTACCATTTGTACCAGTAATCCAACGTTTTTAAGTTTATGGTACTTGTTAGCCTACAGCAAAGCTGCTTGGGTTTCCAGTGTTCATTTTCATTGTCATGGGCTCTGTGGATACAAAAGTAGATGTTGGGGGAAATACGAAGAGGGGATTATTTTGTGGTCAGGTATTTAATTAGTCTGCAGTTATTACTGAAACCCGGCATTACGCTTTCTCTGGTATTTTGAAAGTGAGGACTTACGTTCATGTCCCCTAACTCACCACCTTCATGAGATTCAATCTTTGCGATTCTCAGAGTATCACATTCATCCCATTGGCAATTTGCCCTTTTAATTAGAGATAAGTCTGAGCATGTTTAAGGTTTCTCCCTGCCAAAACACCAACAGTGTCATCTCAATTAAGGCAGAGTTCCAATCCTCTGCTGTTTGTTGTGTGGGAGAGCATCTCAGAAAGTCTGTAAACAAGTTCTTCTCCTTTGTGTCAGCTTTACTGGTTACACACTTACACAGAGTTGACACATACTGTAGAGTCTTAAGGTTTACTCAAACACAGTGACCTGTCTCCATGGGATGTAGGCTACAGTAGGCCTATTCAAGTGAATTTCTCGATGATATTTGAACTTTCCTGACTTTAGGGACCATCATGTTGAGTACACTGAATTATTTTGGGGATAATCTTTGCAGATTACTTGCATACATACACAGTTAGTATCTTTTCACTAATTCCTGCAGATACAGTGCACTTAAATTGAATCAAGTAAAATTATGGTGTAAAAGATTTTAATAAAATGGAAACTCTTTCACTCTAGAACTCCTTGAAGTATGCATCTCTTTGTTTGAAATAAGATACAGCATATGGTTTCCCCCTGTGGAGGAAATGAGGAAGTGTGTGGGTGCACTGAGGAGGTGACGTATCACAAAATGGTGGTTTTAGACGGTGACACACCTGATCTGGATTGCTGTGGGTCTGCTCTGATAAAATTTGTCGTTGCCCAGAACCAGCATTGAATTCAGCCTGCAGACTTACAAATCTGTGAAAAAAAAAAATCTAGTCTTGAAGTCACATGTCAGAGTATGAATGCTCCCACGATCTACACTATTACACAACATGTTTGTCCAATTCATAGATCGGGGCTTTGGATGTTGGTGGTGCATGATTTGTACCAAAATGACAAAAAAAATGTGGGATCAGGACCCAAAATTTTTGTTGTCCTTGTCACAGTCCTTTGCACATTTGACAGTCATAATTTACTGGCCTGAATGATGTTTGCGCTAGATCTGGACTAGAGGGCTACGTATTTTTTGAGCCCCGACAGTTGCCCTCCTCATTTGGAGGAATTCCAATACATTGCACTGTGTTGCCTGTAATATGAGTCTGACCACAACTTGGAAAAGGATAGTCACTGCCCCTCCTCCCCCCTCCTTGGTGATAAAATACTCCATGTCCAGCGTGGCCCGGTTTCATCTTTCAAATTTGACATCCATCCCATCCATCCGTCCATTTCAAGAGTCTACTGTAATTCTCTGAATCCTGTAGAATCATAGCTCATACCGATGCCATGCGCGCCGTGGTGTGGCATCCAGCTATAGAAAATTAGAGTTGCTTGTCTGCCAACTTTACATTTGAGGTGAAGGCCCTGTCCATTATTAATTGGCTCCAAGAATTTTTTTTTCTTCTTATGCTCCGAGTTTTCGTAGAGGGATTTCAAATGAGGACAAAGTATTTCCTTGCTGGTTCTTCTGGTGAAACACGTTGAGTGTTTATGGGCTTGTTGTTTATGTCTCTGTGTTCTCATAAAGTATTGAGGGAAGATTTATGGGAGGAAACCTTAAAAGCAAGGCTGTTGAAAACTATTCTTGATGTTCATCCAGGCGAACTCACCACCTTTTTCAGCCAGCACAGTTTCCCTTCTAATTTCTCAAGAACCCCGATTTGGCAGTGATTTCTATTCTGTTGAAGCAATTGTTTGTATAGGATCGTCACAAGTGTGGTTTGAGAGTGCTGATAGGTACTTTGAACCATCCTTTCTTCCTTCCATGAAGTGAAAAGGAATGACAAATCCACAGCTAGTACAGAACAGAATTTAGCTGATCAGTTAAAGGGAAATAGGGTGTTTGTTTTACAGAAAACAACCATATTTTTAAGACCAATGTTTGGGGACAAAGAATGAAAGTTTGTCCAAAATAATAAAGGACTATGGCCTTCTTTCCCAGAAATACGTTTCTCACACATAGAAATTCAGTTATTTGTTGTTCAACAATAATTTGTTCATGCAAACTTTTCAAAATTCAGGTGATGCATCATCTGTTACTCATCACAGGCATTATGTTTTGATGAGATGAAGGTTTTGCATATGTTTATTGGAGAGACTGAATGGTTTAACAATGATTATTTTCTTTGTATGCCATGTTGGTATACAGTATTCTAAACACCCTATTTCCCTTTAAGGTATCACTGTGATCAGGGCTACATTTTTTGCAAGAGCATGATGTGTACATGATTGTGCTCTTTAGTACAAAGATACAGTGCCTCCATATTTATGTAAGTTTCACTTCTCACTTACCTGTTTCAACTCAACAAGTGTACTCACATCCACTTTTCAATGGTTTTCTACTTACAGCAGTTATAGCACAAACAGAAGTCTTACAATAGAGTAGGTAACATTCCCTGCTTATACTCTGGCTACTGCATACAGTATACCACTCTGGACATGAAACTAGGTATCAACTGGTAGTCAGATCAGACATCAGATCAGGCCAATGTTTACCTGAAATTATCGATGCAACGTCCGATCAGTTGGTGACATTTAGCAAATTCCGTTCGCAGATGTTTGCCGATGTTGAGCAACCATATAAGTTGTTGAAACATTGTAAAAATGATATCTCAGGTTCAAGGGAAGCATGGACAAATCACATATTTGGTGTGAAGGTGTGCCTAATGGAGTAAAAGTAGCCCACTGCTGTCTGTAGAGGTCAAAGGTCATTTGGGGTCAACTGGTCAAATTTGTGAAAAGCTTGTTTACACAGTAAGCTACAGTAGGAGACATTCCGTACTTGATTTGAAGACGTACATGTATTCATACCTTGCTGGAGAATTTTGTTGAGTTTGGTAGAGGTCAAAGATCATTTGGGTTCACCATATCCTCACATTATGCAGTTCATGTCAGATTCAGTATGCAGTAATTGATTCAAGGAAATCATATTGCCTTTTGGGCTTCCTGATTCAGTTTGGCTGCAAGAGTGAAGGATGCCTTGTGGAGAGTGGGATTGCACTGTCCTTATCTTTGGATTCTTTTACTCCAAAAATTTTTTGGTACATGCCACACTGGTGGTGGTGCTCTGCTGAGATAGTCTTCCCTTAATTCCCCCCCCTCTTAATTTCCCCTCCCCCTCCCCCCAGTAAGGATGCACCCATTGTGACACTGATCGTAACACCACGTTTGAAAATCTGAAGCAGGTGAGGATAGAAATGGTATTCAGTGCAAAAACTGGAGAATCAGCAGACAATATTATCACAGTGTCATCATCATCTGGTAGTCCTGAATGAGGAAGCCAAAAATTACAATGTTCACTGAGAGAAGAATAACCTTCTCCTGCCATTCCTCTACTCAAAGGTGTAGGAATGTATACAGCTCATCCATCCGTCTACCCATCCTCCCTTGATCCTTCCATGCATCCTCTCTCTGGATACAGTAGTCTGTTGATTTGAAAATCGTTGGAGGTGGGGTGATGGAGAAGGAAGAAATCCCACTGTGAAAGCTGCTTGGAATAAAAGGATTATACCCTTGCAAACAGGAAGATAAACAAAGACTAGAATTCAAATTGGTGGGTACATACTGGTCACAATGAACTGAATGCAGTCACTGGAAGTGCTTCAATATCACTCCACAGAACAAGTTGTGCAATGAGTAAGAACCAAATATGTGAAGAAGTTTGCTCAGTCAGAGAAATGCACAGTGAAAGAAGTACAAATATATACCCATAGTAATTTGATAGTGAGAGTAAGGTAGACTCATTCAATGGTCTCTACTTAGTACTTAACTGTCAGCTGTGAATGATGACTTTTGTAGGAAGTTTTCCTGAAGTCAGAACTTTCTCATGGAGGATCTCTACCATAAGGAGATCTAAACAACTTTTTTTCATGGAAATTATTCCTGCAGTTTCTCCCAGATACTTATTCACTGTAAATCCTTCTGGTGTCAGATAGTCCATTAGAAACTGCCTGAGGAGTTGAAAATTTTTTCAAGAAATGTTTTTCATAAATACACCATCAATGATTTACTCAAATTTTATTTTAGTTTGGGATGTCAAGTTGGTAATGGAGAAAAAGATCTGAGAGATCATGGACAAAGTTTGTCAGTACATGAGACAATGTGTTTAATAAAGCCAAAGAATAACCAAGTACATGTTACAGTTGTAGGCTATGTAATCTTCCACAACAGTCCCCACCCCCTTTCTCCCATACACTAATCTTTAAAAGAATGACCAAGATCTCTGTTTCATACAAGATCATCTTGCTGACAGAATTTGTATCTATGTGCGGATACAGAAGATGATGCAGACCATTTCATACTGAACACTTTTTGCAATGAAGTGTCTGGACAGGCATTGCATTGTGTGTTGTGACTTTGTTACTAGGGGTTGTACAATAAGAATGTACATGTAGAATAAGAGTGTTTCCAAGTCCTCTAGCTTCCATACAGTATACAGTACTGGGATCATTAGGGGCAGTGTCACAGGTCATTGGTCCTCTAGGCCGTTTTTGGTTCCGGAGATAATCGTAACCTTTGTAATCATGCATGGGTGTGTGTGTGTGTGTGCATGTGTGTATGTGTGTGTGTATGTCTGTTTGTGACACCCTACCTTGTAAACACGATATCTCAAGAAGGGAAGCTGGGACAGATCTCATATTTGGTATGACTAGGTGTACCACATTGAGTAGAAGAACCCTATCGTTTTTGGTGGAGGTCAAAGGTCATTTGGGGTCAACGGGGTCAAATTGTGAAAACCTTGTTAACACTATATCTCAAAAAGGGAAGCTTGAACAGATGTCATATGAAGTCTGTAGGTGTATCTTATTGAGTACAAGAACACTATTATTTTAATGGAGGTCAACGGTCACTTGAGGTCAACAAGGGTCAAACTGTGAACACATAGTAAATAAACTGCGTCAATATACCTGGCATACATAGCATGGCATGGACACCTACACCGACGGTATCAAACTTAACAGCTGACATGTATACCAAACATACCAGGTACACGTAGAAAGGTGGATAATACTTAGCAAAAAGTAAAGCCGTCTGAAGGAAACAATTGATACCTGCTCGCTTGCTCAGGTAGTCGATCAGAGAGAACGCAACTGAACTGCAAACATATTCTAACCTTCGCACAATGGCTTGTGCTTCATTGCCCAATGGATGGTAACAATATACATGCTATAGTTAGAAGTAGGAAATTGGAATAGTCCATGATTAGGGGTTACAGAAAATTCCAAGACACGCGCTTCAAGTTGTGTACACAAAAGCTGTGCACCTTGCAGGGCACATCAAACATAAATTAGCATTTTAGTAGAAAGATAAAAAACTTGGCGACAATGGAACATCAAAATAAGTAACAATGTTTGTAAGACACAAAAAACAATCAAAAAAAAAATTCTCTCAAGCAGATCATCGAAACCACAATGCATTTCTGCATTCTGGTTTCACTCTAGATGCATAGGATGTAATATGATGTAGTAAAAAGGTGAAATAATGCTATTTCAAAGACCTTTTCACACTAGGTATGTTACAAAACAATACAACGAGACTAAGTGGATTTTAAAAAAATTTCAACTTTTAATGTTTTAATGGGGGGGGGGGTGATATTTTTCTTGTGATAAATTGTCTTCCTCCGGAAGGTCTCTTCGAAAAGAAAAACAGATGCTGTATTGTGTTAGGACAGGTACAGTATAAAGGCCTACCGTTTATCAGATGTTCACATGTTCTTGATAAGGATCCTCAAGTCCTATTGACCCATTACAGTCAAGTGACTGTCTTATCCTTTAGATAAAATGTGGTCAATTTAAGATAAAAATCACAGGCATATGAATACAATAGATTGTTGGTCGACAGTATTTTGTCGTCTACTACAGTATCTTACCTAAAACAAAGCTGGTACTCTACTATGTCTATCGCGTATGAATATTGTTGACATGTTGTAAATCTTGTTTCCTTATCTCAAGGTTCATTTTCAATACAAACGCAGTTATGTACAAACTTTCTTTTGTTTTCGTCTTTTTTTTTTTTATCAAAATCTCGTTCTGCACGTACAAACAAGGTCAATCAACTTTAGACGTACATTAACTGCAGGATGGTGCTCTCTTGGGGGTTAATGCCTGTCGCCGGATGCACGAGGGCGCACCCCCAGTGCATTGCTCGCTTAACCCCCAGCCATGCGTTATCCCATTGTTAATGCATTCACGGTCCAGCATTGTTTAACCTTTCATTAATATCCAATTCAGTCAAGGTTTTTGATTTGCATCTGATAGTGTTCATCATCTGTCTTCCAGATATACAGCACACAATCTCTTCTCTAGGTATAGATAGTGTGATGCACTGTAATGTCTGTCAGGAATGTACTGTATTGTACTGTGAGTGTAGGCTGGGGCTAAGTATCAATCCTCACAATAACAATTAAGTAATATTGCATGCAAAATTTTGTTGTATACTGTAACAGATAGTTTCTTTTTTTTGAGTGTCAAATGAAAAGAGGTGGCATTGACCACAATATTAAGGAAAGGGTACTTTGTCATAGGATGGGTACTACTTTAGGTGGTAGTTTGGCAGACCCATAAAAACTGGTATCCAATGAGTTATGGGGGTTATGGGTTGTTAGTAGGAACAGACGTAGTTGCTAACTTGAGAAATTCTAGGGGTTGCCTTATATATTCATATTTTAATTTTATTACCTCATGAAACTGTTTCACTCTGTCCCATAGGAAGAGAAAGTTGACAGCTAATGAAAACTGGTTTTGACAAGATGAATATGTGAATGATATATATACATTTTTTTTTTTACATTTTGGATGAATGTGTTGTTTTGTTTTTGGTAATTAAATGGAAGTGGAATGATTTACTAAGCTCCATGTGGCAGAGGTTGGTAACTATGAAGGACTTGTTTTTGGGCTGTTGTAGTCGAGGTGCAAGCAGATATGGACAGCTCACAAATACAGTCTGGCAACTCCTGTGGTACAGTAGTTTGATCAGCTCTCTAGTTTGATCAAGTTAAAGTGGTTAAGTGAAAGCTGTAAGAGCGATGATACTGATGAACTGACGGACTGACCGACTGACCGACCGACCGACCGACCGACCGACCGACCGACCGACCGACCGACCGACCAATAGACAAAAAAAAAACTGAAAACAAAAACAAAGGATAAAGAAAAATGAAGAATTTGATCTCTGTGTTTATATTTTGGCAGATTCACAAAAAACTACATTGTCTGTGCAGGGTTTCTCAATCTCCAAACCTTGTCCAGGCCTTAGGTGATTGAAGAGGAAATGTGTAAATTCATAACGTGAACTCCCCTGCAATTCAGATACCTGTGACCCTAATTTAGCAACTGACATTTGTGTGTGGCCATATTCGGTCACCATCCCTCCATGATTGCTAGCCTTCTAGTCTATCAGCAAAGAAATCAGCTCTTTGTTGAAAGAGGACAAGTGTAAAAATTTAATAACTGATAATGTGATCAGGTAAATAGTTCTTACATATTGTGGGTTCATTACATGTTCCACATTTAAGGGTTGCCCCTTTGTTTTATTACATACATGTTTCTGAGTTATTAGCTATGATGTTTACAGCAATGAGGTCATAAAATTGAACTGGAAAGTTATTGTTCAGTGTCAAAGGATTTGTGAAAAAGTTAAAAACGGATGGTAAAAAATAACAGCTTAACTCATCCGATATAAATTTTGCCACAGATCTGCCTGCTGGATCTAGTTTATTGGAATCCAGAAAGGCGGAAAGGGGACAATAAATTATAGTTGTCTTTTAGACATATTTACTGCTGTACTTGTAAATTAAGTTCTGGTTGAGGAGTGCAATGTTGAGTTTGAACTTGGAGTGAAAAAATTTTGATTTTTTTTTTTGCCTCGTTTATTGCTGCTGTAAGTTACCTGCTTAGTGAAAAGTTTGTATGGTCGTGTCCTGCAGAACTTCAAAGTTTGCTGGTGTTGAAAAATGAAAATTTCAAATTTCAGAGAATGGGAAAGGTCATCATTGTCATCACTGTATGTGTGTCGATGTTGAACTCAAAAGAAATTTAAGCTGGTTGTCCTTTGGATGACTCACATGCAAACTGTGAATTTGCTTTCAAAATTAAGTTGTCCTCTCAAACATTGGTGAGTTTTATTAACAAAACTTTGCAGACTTGACAGCAAAGACGTTTGGAAGAAGTGTCCCCATTTGATCAAAACCATGGTTTAAATTCACTGTGTGTCCAATTTGTAAGAAATTACACTTAGTTTTGGTGAAGGATGTTTTTACTGGTTACAGTATTCCAATTTTCAGCAGTTTTGTCAATTCCCGCTTCTAATATTTATAAGCTAGGCTTTCTGACTAGTGACTACAGTCCCTGGAGGGTTTGTGGTGGATGGAGTTTTGTCGTCTTTTATCAGAACCATATACCTGTACATATCTGTAATCCAATAGATTGACAAGTGAAGAAGATAAAAATTTTATTAAAATAAAAGGGATATCTTTCTTCCTTTCTTTATTGGTGAACTCTGAGTACAGTACGTACAGTATGTTCTGTTTGGAAGTTGCAGTATGGCTTTTTGCCATTTAACAGTAATACATTGTATTATAGGTTCTCTGTGACATCACAATATCAGATCAACTATGTGAATATCCTTTTGTATTCCTTTATAATCTCAACTGGCTAGAAAGTAATAGCATGATGTAGTTCTTTTTTTACAACAGCTTAAGGACAATGTGCAATAGACCCAATGTCAGATTTCTTTCCTGAACGTACATTTAATTTTAGAGATTTTTTTTAAATTTGGCTGTTTGCTTTGTACTGTTTTGTGATGCTGAGGCAATTTAATCCATTTTGACCAGAGTAGTCTTTCTTCATACATACCATGTTCACTTCACTGCTCTCTTTCCTGTCTCCTCACATAGAATGCACTATGTTACCATGTGGTATGGTATCTGTTTGGTACCTAGAACACAGCACCTGACCCACCGTTTGTTCTACAATGCTACCCTTGTCCTTCCTGCTTCCAAATCTGAGAGATTTAACTTGTGGCATTTTAAGCTCTAAAATCTTACATCTTCTTCCATTTTGAATGAAATGTTACCATTTTTGGATCAGGTATCATAAGAGTCTGGACATCAAAAATATATTTTTTTCCCTGGAATTCCATTAAGGCTGATTAGTATAAACATCATGAACAAGTTACTGGTGTAAGTTTTGAACTAAGTATCTGCTAAGTAATTAAAGACACTTTTATATCCCTACAATTATGAGAACATTGAACTAACAACCCACTTATTACTGTGGTGATCCGGCATGGATCATATGGAGAACAACCTCTGAATATTTTGAAACAATAATTTCATCCTGTATATGTAGACATTACTACATGGTTGAAATGACATCAGTTGATGACCCTTTAAACCAAACCTTACTGTATCTCACTGTCCATTGGTATATGGGTTCCCATTATCCCATACATAATATATTTTTTGTAAAATTCCTTAAAATGAAGAACATTCCTCAGGGAATAGCGCACACTCACTGTCAGGACTCACTGAAAGGACACTAGCTAATCATAACAAATAAAGGAAAAGAAAAACTAAAGCTGAGCAATATATTTTCACACAACTGGCTATTAGTTTAATGTCAAAAGTACAGCATACACTAGTCAGTTGGAGGGAATAAATAGGACAAAAATCTTTTGTACAGACCACTAGTCTGTCACAGTATATATATATGAGTCTGAGAACTCTTGCTGTTAACCTTTAATTTAAACTTTTGAATGACAAATTTGCAGTTCAGACATGATATCTGTGAAACAAATAAGGAAAAAAAAAAAAAAAAACGATCCTAGAGCCAGAAATCTGTGATTCTACTTTTCACTGTAGCATACATGTCTCAAAGATGACAGAATTTGTCAAGGGTGCTAGTCATGTTTATGCCAGACAGAGTTGTACGGTGAGTGACCAGTTGAAATGGTTGACAGCCAGTACTCTATCAAAGTAGATAGGAGTGCATTTGTTGTGCTGAGATAGATAGCTTGTCACTAGCTGGGTTTTGAGATTTTTTTGCAAAAGCTGACATATAGAAATCATATGAACAGTTCAAGCAAACTTCAGGATTAGTAAGTCAGTATGATACTGTAGTTTCCTAAAAATTCTAGCATTTTTTTTAATAGCATTTTTTTTTTAATAGACTGAGTAGAAAACGTGTGGTGCCTTTGTAGAGGTGCTTAAGTTTCCTTCAGGTGACTTTTACCTTGGATGCCCATATGGAAAGCAATTAACAGAGACTTATACTGCTGTTGTAAAAGATTTAAGTTGCTATTCTCAGTCAATTGTCCGCCGACTATTAGCATTGTGACATGCCAGGAATAAACCTTCAGAGCAGTGTGCACTCCAAGGTTTGCCTTGATCAATTCTGGCAGGGCCCTCTTCATTCAACCATTTGAATCTGTCAGCAAGAGTGTTGTATGTCCTGAAAGAATCTTGACATTTTTCCACCACTTTTGTGCTATTTGCATCTCAATCTTCATTGCTTTGCTCAGGATGATAGCCATCTGCATTTGTTTTAAAATTCAAGCCTGCAAGCATAACCAGTTAAAATCCATTCCAAATCCATTCCAAACACAGGTAAATGTGTCACCTGTTCGTAACCAAGCAACCTGTGGGATGCACTCATTCACTTTTTCAATTCAAAAGTGATATGTTCCCCTCTCTCCCTCCTTTTGTGACTTGAACGTTCATCAGCTTTTGAGCCTCTTCACATAGTCCTCACAAAATACTCATAAAGTGCTAAAATCATGTCTCAGGAAGAGCTTTTTTGCCTGGTAGGCCATGACATGATATCCAGATATACCACACTGTAATGGGGAAGGTGGGTTCCTTTTGAGAAGGCATAAACATGTATGCTTTCATGTGAGGATTGGCTGGCCTCTCATAGAATGTGGACACTCAAGTAGATACTTTGAATGCATGCATTCAATACAAGGGCTGTATGTTCTAACTGTATGGATGCACTTTTGTTTTGGGAGCTAGGACATTTGTAGGACTCTGTATTTCATTACTGCATACTGGTACCATCATGCCCAAGTTGGTTTTAATATTTTCCATGGCCACTGTTACTTTTGTGCTGCAGTTGTATTTACACAGATCAACCAGCTGTTTGTGGTCTGTTAGTACAGTAGCTTAATTATTCAAACTGCTCCAAGGAAGCATGTTTCCACAATTTTCTTTGCAGAGGATGAATTATACATGGCGATCAGATTGCACTTGAAGATTCCTCAGAATAAACTTAGGTTAACGAAAGGTATTGGAAGTTGTTACTGTAACAGTCCCAGTGTTTGATCTGTCTAGGATAATAACAAAAAAATAATAACAGGTTACGATGGCAAAAGTGTCACCAGTCACGACAAGGTGTAATCAGTGCAGTAAGCTCATGTATGTGTGCTGTGCATGTCAGTTTAAATCCTCGTTTTCCACTCCCATTCACCATGCAACTCTATTTCATGTGTTCTTCTTCCCCTGCTGCTGCTCCCAAAATCCTCCCATGTTGCCTCCTCTCCTGTCTCATTATATTTCATCTCCTGTTGTATTTACTCTGCATCCTTCTACGTTCATTTCCTCATTGTGTGATCTCTTTACGGTGACAACGTCTTACAAATTACTTTTCCCAAGTTTTCACAAAGACGGCAAATGTCATCCAGAGGTGCAATTTATGGTCATAGGTTTAATTTCGTTCTCACATGAATGCTGTATTCTAGTATGAAAGGTTTCAGAGGGAAATAACCTGAAATTTTATGAGAAAGGAGTCATAATTGTGACCTAGTTCATGCATGAAGTGAGTGAGAGATGTCTTTTCTGAACTTTTTTCCTGCATGAATAATTCTGTCATGAGTAACATTTCATTGGTTATGATAAATAATTGAGGCAAAAATATCAACAGAAATGCAAGTTCGATAGTTCCAAACTGTCAGTGTTTACATCATTTGAGAAGTGGTTATTTGGACTTATTTGGAAAATGTAAGGCCCCAGTTAGAGTGCCTTTTGTGAAGTCATGATGATCTACAAGACATTCTGGGATAAATATTATGGGCAATTCATTCTCAATTTCTCTTCAATGTTCAGGTTATCACTTAAAATATTTCATGTTTCATTTTGCTGAATGCCCTGCTTGTTTACAGAACTGATCTACAGTATGCTATTGCATGGCAGTACTTGTGACAGTTTTCCAGTTCATACACCTCTCAGTTCATACAGGCTCAGTATAGAGGGGTTTCACCAACTACTTGGGATCACGTGTCTCTTTAGTTTTGAACTGCAAGTGTACGCTTTGTCAGAATATTGTGTATACTGTAGGTGGATAGTGGTGTGTGTGTGCTGGGAATAGGCCTAAGCTTAGCCCCATTGCTTGCTTCCTTTGCTTGTCAATGCCTGTCACTTAGGACTAACATGAAGTCACAGGAAAACCCCTCTACGTTTAGTGCATGCAAAGCAACTACTTGTGGCTTGTTGGCGGCGATAGGTGCTACAGTATTCTAGCTATCAGAGTGCCTGATCCTCTACATCATTAATTGGATATGTGGAAATTTGACATGCAAATTAAATTACTTGGCATCTTAACCAAAGTTTTTTTCTCCTTTACAGGTAGTTACTGATTTGCTAACTTAATTGTAGCCACCATAATTCTACTGCTAATACTAGTGCTCACAAATTAGTAAAATACAGCAGACACATTGTGTTATCCTGACAAATGTTAAGTTACTTATTTACTTCACTCCTTACTTACCTGTCCCAACACAACAAATGCACTCCCATATACAGTGCTAAGAGTACTGGTAACCTTTAACACCATCCCAGGTGTCGTCCAGTCTAATACTGGACTAGTGCCACCTTCCCATTCTCCCATCCCGATGTGACTAAAGTGTAGAGTTTCCTAGATTTCCTAATTAGGATTATTCACACATTCGTTGTAGGTTATCATTTCATTGTTTGTAACCTTTTAATGATCTTTTTACAGCATGGTTTCCAGAGTAGTTCTTCTCTGCCAACTCAATGTTTAGGTCAGGCTGTCTTTGGGACAACCATCAGCAGTGTCCCAAAATGCAGCGGTTGCTCGAGAAAGGAACCATGTGAAATTTGTATAGATTTTCTCCTGGCCAGTGGGCAGAGTTAGCAAATTGTTCAGCAGGGCAGAGAACTAAACTGCAGGCCCAACTAGACCAGCAACCAGCTACCAGCCCTGGACTTGGAGCTTCCACCGGCCCTGAGTGCCAGAGGTAAACGAGGAAAGAGGTGTAGAGGTAGGAGAGTTTCAACCTTCGGAACCAGAGCATCCTGTGCGACCTAGAAGTCCTCAATTGATGCCGGGCTCACCGGGACTTGGAACCCTCAAGGGGGAAAGAAGGAAGACGTTACCCTCGTTGAAGGGGATGTCTCTTATAAAGAGGAGAAGGGGAACCAGGCCTATGGATCCCAGACTGGTCCCAACATCAGCCCTGAGCACCGGATCCGAAACTGCTCCATCGGCTCCAGCAGTTCCAAGAGAGATCGCACTGGCCCCCAGGAGAGGGAATCACTACCAGACCCTAGGCTCACCTGGATCATGGTCCTGTTCCTGGTCTCAATCATTGTCCCTGAAGAGATCCTCTGACAAGGAAAAGGAGATTATTCAGCTCCGACCCGGACTCGAAGGAGCAGCCAATCCTCCCATGATATCATAGATGATGAGGTTTCATCGAAGGAACAAACCCTAACAATTATGATATGTCCCGATATCACCTCATGTTCTATCAGTCAGAAAAGGGTGTTCTCGAGATCATTTTAGCACATTACAGAAATTCTGTGAGGACTAGGGAGGAGAGACGCAGAAGGGGTATATATCTTTAAACTTTGACAAGGAACCAGCTTGGCTCTCCAAATCGACTGTCCTGCTAGCTCCACTACTTGAGAGAGGAGTTTCGTCCAACCTTGGCTCGGCACCAGTCTCGGAACCACCGGAACCACGGGAACCAACAGAATCACCGAAACCACTGGAACCACCAAAACCACTGGTACCAGCAGAGCCCAGCCAAAGGGCTCCGGACCCCTTACCGACTCCAGCACTGGACCCTGATCCACTGATGCGAGCCCTGTCTACTGGGCCTGGACAGAGGGAGGAGGCTACCCGACAAGAGGAGGATATTCTAAACTGCCATGCTTCGATGACCCTGTGGGGTCTTGATGATAGTGACAATCTGGGGGAAGAAGACTTTCAGGAAGGGGGCCTCAGTTGGCGATGCCCTTACTGGTGATGACCCGAGTGGCTGATATCATCAGGCTCCACATAGGTTTCAAAGCCGCAGAGGAGATCCTCAGAACAACACCAGGGTTGCATCAAAGCTAACGACCACCCGGGAACAGATTGCTTGACTCCTCCCGATGATTCTCATGGATTCTCTATCGAGAGGAGTGGATGGTGAGAGCCCTCAAATGGTAACTGAAAAGAACAGAGACCGTCAGGTCATCGCAACACCTTTTCATCCTTCTCAGGGAACGTTACTCGGGGGCCTCTTAAGACATGATCTCGATGTTATTACGCCGGATAGCGATATGTATATTTGATATGTGATGTGCGCCTATAGCACCTCCTTCCAATACTGCCATCCTACATGCTAGTAGTGTGGAAGCCTTGTGTATTTTCTACCTTTGGATGTCATTCAGTTGTGACTTCATCTGGTATTCCTTGGCTTCCGAGCTGGTGTTTCACCAACATTTCTTTGATTATTATAAAGGTGATTTCTTTTATTACCTCCCTTGTTTACTCCCTACACTCTTTGTCTACTATACAGTAACCTTTACAGTACCTCCCCTGTATCCACATCCCTTCTCCTTAGACCCATACCCTCATTGAGTCTATGGGCAACCACCCATTGTTTAGATTTTGGAGTGCAACCAAAGTGCTGTAGTTGATCTTAAATTGTCCAGACTCTTCTACTTTTTTTGTAGTTTAAACTGCTAAAAGGAAAGTTAAAATAAAAAACAAAAAAAAAGTAGTACAGGGCATGGGCTGGCATCTGTTCTGCTTTGGTACAGAGCATACTGTGTGTCATTTATACATGCAAATGGATAAGTTGGATATTACAAAAACAAAGAGTGTCATACACATGAAAAATACTGAATGGATTTTCATGTTGACATGTCAGCTGTGCACACATGAAAGTATTCTTCGGGACATGGACGATTTAATTTATGGCAAGTAGCTTTTCACCACCACTCTATTCATGGCCTTAGTGTACCCAGCGGTGAAATGTATTGAAATCCCATCATTTTGTAATTTCATGCCAGCCAATCCTGTGTATATAGGTCAGTGTTAGTGACTAACGCTAAGCTGGCCTTGGGCGTTAATTCCAAAATAACTCTTGGGGAAACCTTGATCATGAAGATATGCAATGTCAAACCTTTGGCTTCCCACCAGAGTCTAATGTGAACTGGTGTCAGGGAATTAAAGAATTAAAGGGAGTACATCATTAAACACACCATGGGTCACATTTACTGAGTAAAAGGGATGTAGAAAGGACTGATTCATTGCTGATTGAAGTGGAAATCCGGTTTTGGTCTGTTGATCAGTTGGATTAGTCACGGAAACTGACTACAGCCCAACTTATGACCAATAAAGAAACTGTATGTCTTTAGCCACAGGAACCACAACTTTAAATCTAAAGTTTTCTTGAAAGATGTGACTCAAAGTTCAAGAAAATTCAAATTTATGCTGTTTCTGTAAAGTGAGATTATGTCTTTTCTTTGGCTTCCAAGTCTGTTTCTACTAAAAAATCTCTGCAGGATGTTACCATATGTTGTTTCCTTTGTGATCGTTATTTGGAGGAAGCTGCACATAAAAGTATGAGAGTTTTCTCACAAGTATACCTACAGGAGCATCCAAACTCCTCTGCCGTACAGTAATTGTATCAAAAACTGTCTCCTAAACCATCAGCGTTTTTAACCTGCTGTCAGTCTACCGTGTTTAGTCATCACCACTTGCTCAATTAGCCAGAATTGATTGACTACCCATTGGATCCAATTTAGCCAATCTTTGCCCAGTGATTAAAAAGGTCACTCGCCCAGTGCCTGTGCAATTTTCAAAGTTTTGTCATGAGTAAATGTTTTCTTTTTTTTTCCTCCAAAGCTACAAATTTTGTTCAATTGCATTTTACAAGTTGATGATGTCGATGGTGATGAGTGTGTGAGAGACAGTGAGTCATTCAGTCACAGTATTCCTTAATTGTGACAGTGTGTGCAGCCTGGTACCGTTTTGTAGGCCTTAAAAGGAAATGGTGATGAATGCAACTGGTTCAAGTATATTAAACTACTTCTGGGAGGGAAATCAAGATTTGGTACATGCATACATACTGTATGTGCTGGTTTTTGCATTGGTGTTTTGCTACATCATTTGAAAAGTTAATCACAGAAATTTGTCACAGTTGAGTTGATGGGTTAGTGGCTCCCAGCTCTGTACAACAATAATCAGTGCTGGGGTTATTCACAAAGGAATCTGCTGCAATGATACAGGAAAAAAAATTCCGCTTAAATGTTGATAGCCTCTTGTTGATTGAAGTGGCTTGATGTAAATCAACTGTCAATATAAATATAGTAATATTTACCAATTCTGAGCTTAAGTGTAAACTGAGTATTTTTTTCATAATGATGAAAAAGAGGCTTGTAAACTGTCATCACTAAGTTTGTCAAAATTACTTTGTATGTATATATACTACACTTAAAGTACCTTAAAGGGAAATACAGCAGGGTGTTAAGAATACACCAACATGAACATACAAGAGAAAAAAGCGGTAATCATCGTTAACCCATTCAATGTCTACCAAAGCTTCTTTTCCTCAAAACATTATGCATGTGATGAGTAATGGAAGATGCATGCATCATTTGAATTTTGAAAAGTTTGGGTGAAAAAATTAGTGTTGAGTAAGAAATAACTGAATTTCTATCTGTGAGATGCTTATTTCTTGAAAAGAAGGCTACTGTCCTCCCTTATTTTGAATAATCTATCATTCTTCATCCACAAAACAATGGTTTCAAAAATATGGATGATTTCTCTAAAACAAACACCCTATTTCCCTTTAATACATGAAAGCAGTGCAAACATGAAAGCAGTGAAAATTAAGCCACTGCTAGAGTTTGTTTCTATGTGCATGCATGTTTTGTGCTTCCATCAATTTATATTGCACAATCACATACAGTATAGCCCTGTGTGATGAATGAGATCGGAATGAGATCCTTGTGACACAAATTTATTTGAGACAAATTTATTATCAGTATCTGCACATATTTTTACAACATATTGAACAGCCATTTCAATCAGTTGCATATCAAAAAGGGAAATTTTAAACTGGGTTGCATGCTAAATTGTGGATATAATTAAGAATAAATTGATTGAACTAAACTAAAATTAAATTGGAGACTGATCAGGTAACGTGTTCAGTCTCAAAGATCCAGGCAATCACTGCCCACACTCAAAAATTTCCTTGTGACTTGACCATTTCTTGTGACCATTTCTTACCCTGTCTGCAGCTATGTCTGCACCTGTAAGGAAGGCTGCAGTAGGTCCTAGAGAGTGACTGAAGATAATGTTCCCTGCCAGGGTCCTCTTTCTTCTTTCAACACACAGAGCACTGTCCTTCACAGATATCAGTGAGCAGCTAGGTCACATACAGTATTCGGACTAGCAATTGATGCAGTGCAAGAATTCCCTTCAAGTCAACCCCCCTCCCACACACAAATCATCTAATCAGCAAATGTTTACACCTCTAATTGGGAAAAGTAACAGCTAATGGCCGATTATGATGTGAATGAAGAAAGATTTCCAGCAGTCCCAGGAAACTATGTGTGAGAAAGTACACAACTAGTGAGTGACTTACTGTCATGTAATGAATAGATGGGTGTTTGAAGAAAGTTCCAGTCACAACTTTAGTTATGGCTTAACTCTTTGTACCTTTGTGAACAAATTAGCCGCCTTCTTTGCTTTTGTATTGATAAAGTGAAGGTGTCTTTTGTCAAAAACCATTGATAGTTTTGTTCCATGCATGGTTACCTCAGGCAGGGTTTAACTCATGAAATAGAATCTGATGATGGAGTAAGTTTTCAAAAGTTTCACAATACATGACATGTACTGCAGGCAAGTGTAAATACTAAAAGGTCATGCCTTCTGTGCTGTCTGGCTGTATTTCGTATCTTCTGAGTTTTGAGACTTGAATCTGCTGATTTCATCTGATGAAAATGTTTCTCCTTCCCGATAAATCCCTCGATAAACAGCAAAACAAGAAAGATGTTTTCTGGGGCAAAATGCTCAATGCCAGCAACTTGATATGGATGAGTGTTACAAATGCAAATAGTTGCTGTTGACTCGGTGACGATTTTTAGGAGAAGCAAAAAGTGTAACATATAAAAAAAGTAGAAACACCAACACATTGGTTGAAATTGACAGTATACTGTATATGTCAAAATAGATGTCAGTTAGATATTCTGCATACAACACCAAATGTAATAAGACTACAATTGGCACAATAAAGTGTACTACTGTACCTATAATCCTTCTACCCCACACACCACCTCTGAGCTTGCAATGAACAATTCACAGTGCGTACTCCCTGACTTCATATAACCGTAACTGTGGCCAGATACACACACACAGCTGCCAGATGCTAGGCCATTGTCAATATGGTAATGCTTAAATTATGAAGTGAATAAGTCACTAGTTTATTTCCAAACCAAGAAGATTTGGGGAATCTGCAAACTTGTGCAAAGGAGTCCACTCCATCTTGGTCCAATCATGTGCTTTCTTTGCACAGGAGAAAGTGTAATGTTAGCCCGAAGTCTAAACATTGTAGGCATGATTGCAACCTCATGAACCATACATATTATGGTGTTTTCAATCAGGCTGGCAACCAGTTGTGTTAATAGGGATCTTTAATACCTGTATGTCCATGGACAGAACATTTAAGTTCTACAGTTCTACCGCATGTTCCGTGTATACTGCAGCTACCTGCCTGGCATACTGTACCTTGGAACTGCTGTTCTGTCTTTGGGTTGACGGAGATATAATGCAGATGTGGTGGGCTGATGATACCTTTTTATCTTCGATACATGTACAGAATGGTACCTTTGAGTGCCTTGCTTGATAGATATGCATGAAGTAGCTAATCCAACTTTGATGTGTCATTTTGTATTCCATTTCCTCCACACATCTATGTCATGTTTCTTTTAGCACTTCTGCCATCATGTTACAAAAGTTTTGTAACACTTAGTGTGTATGCAGTAGGAATCTTAGATACATGTTTGAAGCTTACATGTAAAGGAGGTCATATCACCATTGTATCATTGTTTTTAAGACATCATGAATACCAGCAAAGTAACTAATGTGTTTTTGCACTCAGAGCACAAACCAGGAGTGATGTTTTGAACATTTATGTCAGCAAGGGCACCATGATGTGAAAATATAGCCAAATTCCTCCCTTCTAGGAAATTTGCTGACATTCTTCGGAAAGAAAAAACATGAATGAATCTTTTTAGTGAGCCCATAGCTTTGGAATACTGTGGTATTAATTATGCCAGATCTCTGAAATGGTTGTCACTGACAATATCAGTACAATACTGCACAGTTTTGATGTATGTTCTCCTTCTAAAGGATAATAAGTGATAGTTTGAAATATTTATTCATGCCCTAAGTTAAGGTGTGTAAGACAGAGGTTTAGCATGTGGCTAGATTTCCTGTATATGAAGGAACTGTAACTGAAGTAACTGTTATGTACTGTAGTACGGTAACTTCAGCAGTACTGTAGTTTGTCCTAGTTGGTGACCGCTGTCAGATATATGCGATTGCTAGCGGGAAATATGTAGGGCATCTCTGATGAACTCAAAGTCTGTCCATGAGAGGGTTATATTGATTTCCACTCAGGCCACTAATGTGTCAAGTGTGCCAAGATGCTTTTTGGAGGAAACAGGATCAAGGTCACTAAAAAATAAATGGTGCCACATGCGTGGGCCTTTGATAGAGTAGATAAGAACTTGCCATGCCAATTGTATGGCACTGACTCTGGGCCAGCTTTGTGTGCACTATCATGTTTAAGAGGTTGGAAGTGTAACCATGCATCATTGCTGGTACTAAATTCTGTAGTGGATATCTATGGTTAGGGCTAATGCATTAAACATGTGCCTTGCTCCTTTCCTGAAGGGAAAGACCCTTCAACCATTTGTGTAATTTCTTTTTAATATCTACAATGCTATGGGAATAACTGCAACTGCTTTTTATGATGAAACTGGTTGAAAGTTGGCATCTGCAGTATAGTGTATTGAGAAGCCCAGTAGCCCAGATGTAACAACCCAAAAGAATTAAACTATCACGACCGTGTTGGATTTATCAGCAAAAATCAGGGAAATTGAGCTTCAGAGGAAAGTGTAGAGTTCATTCTCTTGAGGTCCAACATGTTGGATACAGTATGTTCACATATTTTTGGTAATTGAAAACTTATAGCTTGGTGGTGCGAAATATCTAGAGCAGCTAATTGATTGAATTTCAGTAGCACAGGAAATAATAAGCAGGATGGGTTGGAGGTGAACTGTCAAACTATCAGTTAAACCATGAATAGCATACCGCTCCTTCATCTGTTACTGTGCAATTTCCGTAGTATTTATTGGATACCAGGAGAAGGCTGAAAAAAAATCTTTGTCATCATTGTACAATGCACTGAGGTAACATTCAGTTACACTTTTTCCATCTGGTAGCATGATTAAGCTTAATGTTGACTGTTTAATTGCAGTTTTTACTTAGCATGTGAGCAAAATGTGTAAAAGGGAGAAAAGAAAAATGAAATAAATGAGAAGTCAACAAAATATTGCACCTTGATAATAAATGATTATTAAAAGCATATGGACAACTGGATGGTATGTAGTTTTGGTGCTTACTGTACTGCATGTACTGTATACTAGTCTCTGTTTGTGAAACACTCACCACCTGAATATAACTGCATATTTAAGCAACAATACCAAGGAATGTCAGGCTGTATAAATTCTGTGAATTATTAAACTCAATCATATTCAAATCAAATTCAAAATACTTCACTAAGCTCTAAAATCTGAACAATTACTTTACAATTCATAAGTAGAAATGTTGAAGAAGATACAGTGTAGACCACTGTGTGAGGAAATGATGACGCAATGGCTTGATGTATATGAACCTGATGAGATAAGATATGTACAACGAAACATTGGTCTGGCATTGAGTTGTAATATTTTACTGTGGTACAACAACCGTATTTGTCAATGCATTCTCGCATGGGAACGCTAAAAATCTTCATTGGAGCTGTGTAACCTGAGTGCTCAAGATTTAGAGCAGCTGCAACTTGGAACATTTTAATATTTGATAAAATGTGTTGATAGTGCAAATATTGATAGCAATTGCTCAGTTGCACCTTCAAGCATTCACTACATTTTGCAAAAACATCCATACACTTTCCTTCCAAAGCAGGAGAACTGCTCAACTTTGCTCAAGTGGAGAGAGAGAGAAGCAAAGATCAACCTGTGTATACTGCCCGTCTGTCGGGTTATAAGAAGATTGTTAGAGATTGTGTGACATGAAAATGACATTTTGGAGTAATGGGTGCATTAAGCATTGAAAATATTAAAAAAGTCTCACAAACTTCATCAAAATCTGTCAAAGATTGACCAATTCAAAGGAAAATTAGTGTCTCACAGCTGTGTCTTGAATAAACATATAAGTATGCATATTTGTGATGTCAAGAGATCATGGACTCTTTATGATATGTCTTATGATAATCCTTTGTTCATAAATATAACCTTTTTTTAAAGGACATTTGAGAATTTTCTAGTTTTATTTTGGAAGCATGTATTTTCTTCTTCAAAAATATCAACATCACTTACCCATGTGCAACTCAGTGATTAAGAGGCAAACTGTATAGGCTTAACAAAAGGAATACTGACACTCTGCAACACTCCATTTAATCTGTTTTGCATTTTTCTCAAACTTTGAAAAGTCATATCTAAGAAAATGGTAAAAGATATAAACAAAATGCCAACAGATTTTCACCTGGGGTTTTACTTCGCAACTTCTGAATTGAAGGGTGCTCCTTTCTAGAAGCATGTCACACCACCTTTAAAACCTCTGATAATGAGTCCTTTTAGAATATACTCTAAAACAGACATTCAAAAGAAATAATCTTGAAGTCACTGATATGCAATACAAACATTCAGGCCCAAAATGTTGAACATTAAAATTTACCTGTGACTTTGCAAATTTACCTGTCATTAAACAGAGCTGTCACCTGATATAAGTCTTTAAATTACTGTGTTCTACATGACAGATGGATTTTCGTATGTGAGGCTCACTGAGGGTTTTCCGCAGTGTAGTTGAAATAAGTCTGTGAGTCAAAAGGATGGTCTAGCCACAAATGCACCTTTGCCTACTGTATGTTGAAGTAGTAAGTAAATCTGACCATTAAAGTGAAACTTCCATTCAATCCCCGTGCGTGGTTCCTCAGATATGAGCAGTTGAAGTTGCCACATTTTGTACCGAAAGTAACTTGAAGCAAGCAGGAGTGATGTCATCTCCTCACATTGATAAAACACTTTTGTTCTTATTTAAGCTTTACACCAAATTTAATACTTCAAAATTTAGTGCTATCATACTGTGAATATATGAGGGGTATGAGAGTTTTGTGACCTGAACATAACCAGTACTTACAGCTGACCACCTTTTGATTTCAAGGTCAAAATAATATATTCAGTAATGCAGAAAACAAAAGACTCATCACTGATGTGAGGAGATGATGTCACTCTTGCTCGCTTCAAGTTCACACTTTGGTAGCAAAGTGGGTAACTTCAACTGCTCATACTGTATATCAGGAACCACACATGTCAATTGAATGAAAGTTGCACTATAATGGTCAGATTGACTTACCTTCAATATAAGCAGAGCTATGCTTGTGGTTAGACCATCCTTTTAAAATAGCATTTTTGAAAAACCATAGTTGCTCCAGTTGATCAACCTGGAGGATGTCAGATAGTTGTTGAAGTGTACTTGTTTTAGAGCTTATCTCCCCTCCTGTAATGCAGAGTTTTCCCCTGGAAACAGATGGCAGCATGCTCTCTGCATAGACTATAGTTGAAGCATTGAGGAAGTATGCTGACCTGGTGTATAGCTCTTAACAATCTATCCAGCAAAGCCAAGAAGAAAAAGTGTGGAGGGTGCTTCATCATTGTCCCACAAAAAGTCAGAATTCACTGTGCGTACTCCCTCAACTCATGTAACGTACGTATGCATTACCGTATTGACCAAAATTAGGCAAAACTTCGCTGGCAGACCAAAAGGCTGGCAATTACGGAAGGGCGGTGGCCAGATACACGCACGCACACACAAAATTGACAGATGCTAGACCATGGTCAATACGGTAATTCATAGGTTATATGAGTTGAGTTCGTTGCTAGCGAATTCCCAAACTAGTAAGTTTTGGGGATTACACGTATGTCTTCATAACTACAGTGCAGTGTGCACTAAACATTGAATTGAATCTTAATTGTTCATAGTGATTTGTTTCAACTGTGAAGTTTAGTATGTACCGTACTGTAGCTCCATGTTTCAACAATCAGTTGTGTGGTGAAACTGGCACTATCTGCTTGCTTCATTTTGGGTGGGGGGTGGGCAATTTTGACACAGAATTCCAAGCGATGTTCACTTCGCTTGTCACTTTACCTGTCTCAACATGACAACTGCACATCCACCTACAGTACCATGTCACGAGCACTTGTTACGTTTAACACCACATCTGGTGATGTATGGTTATAATACTGGACTAGCACCTCCTTCCCTTTCTGCCGTCCTTTTGGTGTCAAGACTGTTGAGTTTTACAAATTTTCATAGATCTTAACTTCATTTGCACTTTTGACCCCCATCTGGTGAACCTTGACATGCAGTCATCTTTCTAGACAGGTTTTGCAAGTTTATTGCAAATTTCATGAAGTACAGTATCCTTTACTTTTGCAGTAAAACTTCATTGTCCAAACATTCCTGCCTGATGTTTTTCTTGCCCGCCCCCTTTTAGCCCAGGACTCAGTTGTATGAAATTGTTGGCATGATGCCATATATTCACCTATTCCCCTTTTCAGTGCTTATTTTACTTCTCTCTTATACGTAATCATCCTCCTTATACCAGGAGATTTATACTGTCATTTTAAGCAGATTTGTGTGCCTGATTTGATGTGACATAATGTTGATGTGACGTAATGTCTGCCACTCAGTTGTCGTTAGAGGTTTGGCTAAATTTATAGACTGTATGTGTAGTATTCTCTTTTACTAATTCCTGTGATCTTCATGAAAGACCAGTAAAAAACAGTGGCATGCAATAAACAACATTTAGGTTTGGTAATTTGTGCAATTTGCTGTACAAGAAATTGAGCCACTTCACTACTATTCCATCCAAAACTTAAACTTGAGCTTGAGTTTAGAAGTGATTGGTGATGTTTGTGATTTTCTGAGTAGGTTTTGACTTACATAACATCTATCGTCATGACGTAATTTGAGCTGTTTTTGTGAACTGAATGCAGCATCCAAATTACCACATTTTAAGTTTTTGACTGAGATTGTTGGGCAATGATAGCAAAAGCAACGACGAAAACAACAACAACTTTCAATATATGTTACTGCACTTTAGAAATTTTGGTCACTGAATGCTTCAAGGGCCATTAGTAAACAGTCTCTGAGTGACCATTTACTCTAAATGGCCTCAGTTCTAAAATTCATGCCTTCATCATTCTACTTATTATCAAGCCTATATATTTACAGACAATTGATGGAGAGACAGATCGATACATTTCCCCTCTCTGTTGCATTTCCTCCTACGGCCAGGTGATTACATCTGAGGCCTGTATCGAGGAGACAAATAAATTCATCAGAACTTGGGATTGGAAGCTTTTTCTTTTTTTTTTTCTTCCTCTTCCTTAAAGAAGGAAGAAAGAGGCACTGCAGAGGAATCAAGGATTTTTTTCTTCTGCTTCAGCAGAGCGACATCTGTCAGATAACATAACCTTGATTAGACCGCATAGCAACCAAGATGGCAGCTGTGAATGGCAGCAGTCAAGGTGCAAGTAAGATGAGGTTCTGTCCATGACTGTGAATTTGAAATTGACGGGGCAAGCCACTTTTTATTCCAATGTTCTCCAACATCATCTAATAATGGTGTTGCGACCTGCAAGAACGCTTTTCATTTGCCATCCAACAGCCACTGTCTATACAGAGATCTGCAGTGCCATGTCCCGAAATTGGCTTCACTTTATATGAGGTAGAAATGAAAAATAGGGAGAAAGGTGTAGTATAAAAGACAGTTCATGTTAAGACTAGTACCAGACTGCATACATGTATAGGTCAGTTCAAAGCAAAACAGGGCATCAGACCCCAGAAATTTCAAATTCATCTATTCTTCACAAATTTGGTATCAAATTGAAGCTGAGAATTTGAAGTTTTGTAATTTGCATAAAATTTTTTCAGTATAATTCATTCATCAAAAATTTGTACTCGTAATTAGTAATAACAATAACGACAAAATTGTCAGAAAGTAATTAGAAATGGTGTGTTATTCACATGGATAATCAACAAAGATTTTATGAAAATAAGATTGGTATTTTTGATATGAATCCAGATAGTAACAAAATACAGTAACTATTGTACAATTTTCATTCCTTGCCGGAGGCAAAAGGAATCAATGCGATGGTGATGTCATGTGTATGTGTGTGAATGTGATCCCTTGCTTGTAAACACAATTTCTGAGGAAGGGTAACCTTGACTGATCTCATACTTGGTATGTGGTTTGTTGATATTGAGTAGATGATCCCTACTGTTTTTGGTGGAAGTCAGAGGTTAGTTGAGGTCACCAGAGGTCAAAATGTGAAACCTTTGTAAACACCATATAAACACTATATCTCAAGAAGTATAAGCAATGACTAATGTGATACTTTGTGTGTGGGCTCTTCATAGTAGAGTAGATGATCTCTTTCATGTTGGGTGAAGGTCAAAGGTCATTTGAGGTCAGCACAGGTCAAACTGAAAACCTTGTAAACAGTATCTCAAGAAGCATACTCTTGACTGATTTCATACTTAGTGTGTGGGTTGTTCATAGTGAGTAAATGATCCCTACTGTTTTGAGTGAAGGTCAAAGGTCACTTGAGGTCAGCAGAGGTCAAACTGTGAATAGCTTGTAAACAAGCTGTCTCAAGAAGCGTAATCTGGACTACTTTCATACTTAGTGTGTGGGTTGGTCATTGTGAATAGATGGTTCCTGTTGATTGTAGTAGAGGTCAAATTTCATTCTAGGTCACCAGAGATCAAATTGTGAAAACATATAAAACTGCTTTGTACACACAGTGGTCAAAAAGAGCCTAGTCCAAACATGCTTTCTTTAGAATGATAAGGTGTTTGAATGTCAAAATTGTTATGTATATGTTGTGCTGTGTTCTTTATGAATGTTGGCAAGGAATCACAAAGTCCTGTGACTTTCTTGTTGGGTAAAATAATTGGTTACAATTTATTCACCCCAATGAAATTTACTGAAAATTCCTTTAAGAGTCAGCAAATTGCAGTGATCTTTTGTTTGCAAATCTAGAACAGCAATACCCTCAAAAACATATGCAAAATTGAAGTTCATTTATTTCCCTTCAATTACAGTGTCACTAATTAAAGTTTGTCACAGTGTAACATTATACTGTGACATGATCCCATTAACTTGCATACAATATCCTGAAAATCTGTCATGATAAAATGGTGAATATTGATATTTTTCCAATAATTCTTTCGAAAGACAACAAATTGCAGTGATCATTGTTTGCAAATCTAGAACATCAATATCCTTCAAACATATACAGAATTGAAGTTCATCTATTCCCCTTTAATGAATTATGGCTAATAAAAGTGGGTCGATCATGATATAACATTATAGCCGTGACATTCTATTAACTTGCATACAAGTTTGGTAAACCAAACTTCTGTGACAAGGTTACAAACTAAGAGTGTGCACAGATCGCCTAAAACCGGGACCAAACAGAAGTCGGTTTTGGGCAGTCTAACTGAACTTGGGCCAATGATTCCATGATCTTACCAGCTACTATATCCAAGTTGACTTTGGTGCCAGTTGGTCTGATCATTTATGCTCAAACCAAAAAACAAACAACTTAAAGATTTAAATTTTTCTACTTTCTGATAGTGTCCTGTTTGAGTTGGGATTTGCTTAGTCAAAGACATTTTATGTGTTCCATTCAAAAGAGTTAAAACGGAGAGGAATAACGATTGAAATTCGGGTTCAATGAAGTGCCATTTACAAAACTTAGCAAATTAAAGAAAAAATTGAAATTGTTTGTTACCCTTTATCTTTTTCATTGAATTGGTCTGGAAATAAATGCAAGTTGTAAAATCTCCTAATAGTGAAAGCTCCTATCAAGTATTATTTTTCCAAGTAATGGTATCAACAGAAAGTTGTCTTTGAGATAAACATTAGTTTGACATTCGTTCCGACCATGCTGCTTCGGTTTAGCGCTGTAGCATGCATGCACAGTGTGTAAGCGTGACTGCATACAGTACACACTGTACATACATAAAGATCAAACATATGGACCAGTCTCTCACAACTGTCATTTAAAGGGAAATAGGGCGTTTGTTTTACAGAAAACATCCATATATTTTAAAACCAATGTTTGTGGATGCAGAGTGATAGATTATTCAAAATAAGGAAGGACAGTAGCCTTTTTTTCAAGAAATAAGTTTCTCACATATAAAAACTCAGTTACTTGTTGCTCAACACTAATTTGTTCACCCAAACTTTTCAAAATTCAAATGATGCATCTTCCGTTACTCGATCATCACATGCATAATGTTTTGAGGAGATGAAGCTTTGGCAGACGTTTATTCATGAGACTGAATGGTTTCATAATGACTAAAGCTATTTCTTTAGTATGTCGTGTTGGTATATTCTAGACGCCCTATTTCCCTTTACTGTAATTTACATGATAGGGGCGAACATAATCTTCTGTAATTCTACATCAACATTCAAAGTCAACTAGTAATCCATCTCTGATTGTAGATTTGGTCGTACTGTAATTCACAGAGCAGAAGGACTTTATGTTAAAAAATTTACAGTAGTCTCAGGGATGTAAAGTACATGCCAGAGAGGCAAGTTGTACCTATATAAGCAATCATGCGTAATTTAACTGTGGATTCGATGTGGGAAAAGATTGTGGAAGGAACATACATTTAATAAGCGGCATGCTCCCCCCGCTGAGTTGTGAATTATTCAATAGTATGCTAAGACTTGTATTGGACCATTTTTGAGAGAAATGCATGTTGCGAAGCTTCTTTGAAATTATCAAAAGAGGAAGTCATTGCAAGTGTACAGTATGTCTTTACTCAGAGAAGTAGGGGCCAGCTGATGTTTTATGAGCGATGAAAGAGATTTTGTAATACGTATGGTTGATTTGAACCTATCATCGACTGTTGACGTAAAAGACCGTGTTTCACCGATAAACCTCCACAATTGAATACAAAGTCCTTCAAATTTATATTTAGGTGAACATCGTGAAAAAGCATCTGTATTCATGTGTAAATTTATAACAACCTTACAGGATTTTTTGAACTCCTTTGAACATGTCCAAATGCTTTATAAGACAATTGAGCTCTCTCAGAAAAAAAGAAGTCATATCATGACCTGCCATCTTAAAAACTACTGTACTGTGGTTCAGTTATTTGTAGTATTAAACCATTGCTTATATGAACATTCTCAAGGTTAAACAATATTTTCAAGGTTGAATTCTCAAGGTTGAACAATAACATACCACACACTGTACAATTAACTACATAGATTTGATTAGATATTTGAAATGTTGATCAGAGCTGACTTGAAGATGTTGCTCGTGGATTGTGAAGTTCAAATATTGCACAAGGATGCCTTGAAAATACTTTTTGCTTTACATTTCCTCAATTTGTGCATGACATTGTTCTGTGCTAATTTTTAGCACTGCTCCTTAATCATTATACAATGAAATGTCCTATTATAGGCATAGAAATGATCAACATTCCATCACAAAAGCAGTTACAGACCATCACTTGTGCAAACTTATGTGTGAGGTATGTGCAAGAATATGAGCAACACTGATTTTGCCGTGACTACTGTATGTGAATGCCACTAGATGTTCCATTTTACTTCACAACTCATTGCACTTGACCAATTAACATTTGAAAATGTTACTTATAGTATTGATGGGTCGAAGGAGCCGTCAGATGGAAAATGAAGCTGTCCATTCTTACTGTAATTGTGCTGAACATTCAGCATTGGCACAAGTGTTTTGTCAGGGAACTTGAACAGCCATAGTGTCATCCTACAACATACTATGCAGTTGCTATGTTTTTCTCTTCATATGTTATGCTTTCACACTTTAAGTGAATGTTATCGTAGTCAGGGTGTTACCTTACCATTGTTTCAATTCCTTATTAGTCTCCCGTGGTGCCCGGTACTACTGTTCTGTTACCTCACAGTAGGACATCCAACGTTGATGGTGCCAACCCTTTGTGGTGTCGTCAGATCCAATTTGCCCGTA
This sequence comes from Stichopus chloronotus, assembly GCA_021234535.1. Taxonomy (NCBI): domain Eukaryota; kingdom Metazoa; phylum Echinodermata; class Holothuroidea; order Aspidochirotida; family Stichopodidae; genus Stichopus; species Stichopus chloronotus. The sequence goes on along the minus strand of CM037839.1, from coordinate 20,006,829 downwards.
AGGGGTTGCACCAAGGCAATATGGAGAACTTCCTTCATTTCAGTTCGTGATAAAATGATTTTGCCTCTGATGGGTGGGGGGGGGGGGGTGTGGAAGATGATTCAAGCACTGCAGAAAGGGAGCAATCTGTTGCTGATGTAGATTGGTATTCAGATTTCATTACAAGCAGCCATGATAACCTAAGTGGAAGGTCAATCCAAAAAGTAAAGGATGTTGATAATTTCTATTTTGAATCCCTTTGTGATTAGCTGATTACCTGTCTCTGCAACATTTTGGGGTATGGATGCAACAGACCTATGTCGAAGAATTTTCAATGTCAACACAAGAAGTCTAAATATCAAAAGCATGAGAGTCAAATATACTTGTCTAAATTGATGCCTTCTGGTGAAACTAAACACAGGGGTAATAGTACCCACTGTAGGTTGGTGCAGGAAAAAACACACAAATTTAGAAATTACTGTATGTGCTGTATGTTAGTAGTGTTTGCATCAGGTCCAAAATTCAGACCCGGGCACCTGCTGTTTGTAGTCGTTCGAGTACTTGGGTACCTGAAAGTAGAACTTCCGTTATTCTTTGAGTTCCCTTTGCATGTTAATTTGGCATCAGGTATCTTACATAGGGACATGATAATGAAGGAGTTGTTAATATGCTGAATTTTTGGCACACACATTGTATGTTAGAGAAACTTTAGACCCTGGTAACAATTTCAGAACCTGGTCCTATCTTATTTGGCCGGGCACCTGGGTTACCTGATGCAAACACTATATGTTACTACACTATTTCTTGTGTATAAAGTTGCAGTTTCATCAAAGTTAAGTAAAAACAAGTGATTTTATGTTTTATCAAAGTTAAGTAAAAACAAGTGACTTTAAATAATGACTGAAAGCTGCAAAAAAAAAGAAAGAAATGGGTATAGAGGACTGGCCAGCCAAAATGTTGGATTCATTGGCCACTTCACCTAAAGTATGGCTGCACTGCTTTTTGTAACAATTTTAGATACCAAACAAAAGTAGGTGCTTTGAAAAATATAGAACAAGATACAAAGAGTAAAAGTAAAATATGCATTGATGCATTAAGTACATATAATTAAGATGCATTACTATATGGAAGAAAATGGCTAAGGTCTAGATTTTGGTTTTTCAGTTCGTGATGTGGTTTATGTATTTTAGTCGAAAAGATGCGTCTATGATAGTCTGATCTGACCTTTGACCTTGACAGTAACATGTGCAGATCTAGAAAAGAGAAAGTTGCAGAGGATACTTTTTATACCAGCGTATACATTGTAACATGTTGGCTGGCCAAAGTCATTTTCCCACTTTGCACATGAGGATATTGCCATATATGGTAGAGCATGAGTTAATGATGTTTTGTTGAATAAGGTTTCAACATGCACTTACTTATATCATTGTGCCAAGTACTGTACAGCAGCTTGCCTGCAGTCCTTCATGTATAAAGCTTGCATGGTGTGCATGCTTGATCAGTACTTGCAGACCTGTGTATAAAATTATAGGAGTAGTATACTGGCATACGTAGTCACTATAGAACATAATTTGGGAGAACTTTTGACTTTACTGTTTACCTTCAACCTCCAGTATTTTTGTTAAAACAGGTTTTGTCTGCCTTCAGAGAAATGTTATTATGGATGCATCCTTGATGATTCTTCTTTGTGCATCCTACTGCTGACATCCCAAAAGTTACAAAATATCAAGTGATCTTTTTAATATTTTGGTTTTGCAAAAATTACCACCTGGGGTGATAGTATGTGCTAGATGGTATTGGTAACCCTACCTCTTGGGATTACCCCTGCAGGGTAGCTTGTTATCTCCAAAACTTTCCATCATGAAAATAATGCTTAAAGAGATATAGTATGTAATAACTGGAGTATGAGAAAAGAATATTTAGAGGCATTTACATGAAATACAGTATTTGATTTGTAGTATAAATGGCTCTGACATGTCCTTTTAATAAGGTATTTATAAAACAATGAATCTACAGAAATGATAGGAATGGGTAATGAGTATCACTTGATTTTTAAATTTGTCATTTCTTCGTAGTGTTACATTTTAAATCATTACTTGTCAAGGTACATTTGTATTAAATAGGGGATAAAATCATTTTGATTTCATGATAAGAACTATCACACTGTAGAACCATTAGAGCGGTTAAAAATAGACCACCGTTGAGCATTTTTTAGGCTGGAAGGTCTAATTATTTAGTTCGCAATTGGTTGCATAATGTTTTCCATATTTGTAGAGCAATGCAGGTAGTCTAGACCTGCTTCCACTTAGTTTTGACAAAATAATTACAGGTACATTCATGTATCAGGGTAGAACACTCTAGTTTCATTATAAAATTAAGGAAAACAATTTGGTCTGAAAAAAAGGAACTAGAGATGTCTTAATGTCCATTTTACCCCAAAATTTATGTGTATGCCTGGGAACTGGAAAAGTAAAAACAAAATTGATCTGCTAATGTGATGAATGTCAGATATACTGCACAATGTAATTTGGTTCTAAATTAGCTGTTTTTTTTTTTGGGGGGGGGGGGTTTGTTCTGGCATTTGGGTACAACTTAGATGGTCAGAGCTAAAAACAAGATCACCACAGTAAAAGGTGAACTGTACTCTTTAGTACAGAGTTGCTAACTTTTCTTAAAGTTTCTTGCTCGCTCTGAGCATGGCTCCCTTTACTTACTTACATGCACCCAATGAGACGTACAATATCAGACAGACAAGGTGTGGAGTCATTTTGTTCAAGTGAACTGAACTTGAAATTAAAAAAAAAAAAAAAAATTTTCTATCAGGTGATGTTCCTCTCGTTTTCATGACATGTACAAGCCATGTGTATATGCAAGGTTGCTTGCTGCATGGCAATTGTCATCCCCTTGAAATACTCTGCGGTAAGTTTCAGCATTTCCTTGAATTAGCATTAACATGTCCTATCAAGTCAGCAGGATTGGTTGCATTTTAGCTGCTGTCTGGCGTTGTAATTGTGCTGCTCTCTGTCTGTCTGTGTGGCCTGATTGCAGTTAGGGCTGCTTCCCCCCTAAGTCGGATTAGAAATTGGTGGCAGCAAAGTACTTTTAGTGCCGCTGAAGTCCTGCAGACTTGGGGAAATGCTCTTTTTCTTTACATATTAATTTCAGTAGGCCTGCCAAGTTAGTGGGAGGGCAAGATATGTTTGAAGTAGCCGTGATGAATAGCCTCATTCTGTGTCACCTTTCTGACCTCAAAAATCTTGCAAAACCTTATGTGTGGTGAGAGGAAAGCCTCTGCAGGTAGTAGTTCACTTATTGATTTTGATCACATTTAGCTACAAAACTACAAACCAAAGAATAGAACCACAATCTATTCTGCCTTCTTGGGTCATGTGACAAGTTGTTTATGCCTGAAGTATTTGTTTGATGTATTTGCTGCTGTTCTCAGGGTTTTATATCCATGCCATGTATGTGCAGAGCATGAAAAAAAATTGAACCTGGCATTCTTTTGTATCTCATTAGCTTTTCCAATGTTGCAACAAAAGGGAAGAACATGGTTGGACTTAGTAACTTGTATGCAGAAAAGATGACCAAGCTGTACATACTGTAAGAATACATGTACATGTTTGTAACGCAAGAGCCATGTGTGACATAGGACCAAGTCTGTTGTTATGAAATGTACAGCATTTACTTCACATTCCTTACTTACCTGAATGGGTGTGCTCTGCATTAGAGGCAGGCAGTTACCAGTGCTCTTGTCACCTTAGATGGGAGTGCATTTGTTGTGTTGAGACAGGTAAGCAAGTTTGTAAGTAACAAAACCAGGTGAAATTAGTGGTATCTGGCCTAATTGAATTCATTCTGTCGCCCTTGGATGTTCACAACCAGATATACTGTAGAATATGTAGAGAACTCTTACATTAAAATGGCTGTGATGCTGTTATCTCTGTCCAATAAACCAACCAGCTTTCGAAGAAAGACATCCGTGGTCCTCTTAAGTCAGTAGGAAAACTGCACTGATTACAATGTGCTTAACATTTTTTTTGCTTCTTTGTTATAACACCTTAAAGAACTTGAACTGACCTGATTTCTTTCCTGTTTACTGTACTTGTCATTGTACCATTTGCAATGAACGTGCATGGGTGGTTTGAATCAGTCGTGTGGTGGCGGAGTCGTGTTGTATTTGAGAATGCTTTGAATGTTAAGGTACTGTAATGATGGGTGAGAGACATAGCTGCTCTGTTGTTGAGTTCATTGACACCTACGTTAGTATAGTCGCATTTTACAGTCCCCTCTGCCTGCCAAACAGACATAACAAAAATGGTCCAGTAAACTTGTGGATACATCCTGATATAGTCCTGCTGCTGCCTTAGTGAGATATATCTGCTGCCACCGACTATGGCTGCTACGATTCGTACCTGTGCACTGACCTTAACTTGAGAGCAAATTTTAGTGGAGAGAAAAATGTAACATGACCTTTTGACTTTGACTTTTGTTTATTACTAAGTGACACACTTTTATCCTGGTTGAGCCTCCTTGTGTAAACACTTTCCACAATATGGCCTTGAGCAAAGCTGGTTTGGGTTAGACCGTCCCACAATGCTGTGGGCTGTACATTAAAAAGCATTCAACTCCTCCAGTCCATGATCTTCATATACAGTAAGATGCCAGTTCAGTTACCTTAGTCAAAACAGTGGAAGTCATTAGTGTGCTATATTTTTAGGCCAAAAAAAAAAATCACAGATAGTGAAATAGAACAGCCTTCCTTTGGTGTTTTCTTGACTTCCCTACTCAAAAGTACTTTACCGCTGCAAGCAATATCGTGGAAAATGTGAAAGGTGGAAATCATGTGTAAGCTAAAATCTCGCCTCTGTGGCTCAGTTTAATTTCAGGTGATTAAACTAGGTTATGTCTTACACCAGAAACTAGTACAACAACATGTCAAAGTGTGATGTGTGCATGTAGAGCTGCTACGTATTTTTAAAAGTGTCTTCAATTTGTTTGATGCGGAAAGAAGGTTATTTGGGGCACAATTCCAGTATGTAGGCGGGTATAGAGCTAGGCCTTCCTGCAGTTGAACAGTTTTAAGTCATTTTACCAATAGTTTGTCTCACTCAGTTGGAAGATTTTATACATCAGTCACTTGTTCATTGATGTAGTTTGGAACTGTTTGACAAGTTCCGTATTTACTGCACTTCCCCAGTGGTAAAACTCACAGTGGGCAAAAGCTCCTCCCCCTGGCAAATGTCTTGCCTCCCAAGTGAAATTCAAAGAAAAACAAATGAAACTGTTACTTGAAACTCTCAAGGTCAGAGGGACTGGAAAGTGTCATTTCTCTTTAATCTGAGAGACATTATTATCCATTTCTCAAAAGTTCTCGAGGGCTATGTGTCAGTGGATGGTGACGCTCCCCGCGCATATAGTGTCATTTAAACGTTCTCTCACTTCAGCCTTTTGTCCCCCTCAGCCCCATTATGAAAAGCGTTGTCCTATGCCATTGTTGCTCCCTCTCTTACCTGTCATCAGCTGTGAGTCATGTCCACCCTCTTCATACTTCTGTCTGTAAGCATCACCTGGCAACCTTTCACCAGTATTTTCTGGTCCCTTTTCAAGTTGACAGCTCCCTCCTTCTTGCATGACATGCTCTGCCTGTTGCAGTGTTTGGGCATCTGCAGTATTTGCTAAGTTAAATAAATAGGAAATCAGGACCAATATAGTGTGGGTGTAGATACCACTGTGTAACTTCCAGATATCACATGGTAGTCAGAGTTGCCATGGTTTTTGCTTTCATGTTCAATGGTTGGTTGCTGTCCCCAAGTAATGACATTTAAGCGTTGAGATATACTGCAAATAAACACACAAGTTGAATCCCTGTTCCAGTTGCCGAAGAAAATGGTCAATTAATCAACTGTCATGAAATCTTGTAGAACCATCGATGTTGTGGGTCTTTAGGAAAAAAAACCTTGCAAAGTGTCGGATTGTTCACAAATGTTCATTAGATTTTAGATGATGTTTGTTTTAGCTGAGATACATACACCAGTCATTGTCTTACATTGACATAGCCCTCCAGCTACTTCTGTTCATGAGCTAAACATATCACAGTGATTTTGTGCCTAGATGCAAAGGATGTACAGTACAGTAGTGAAGCTACAGTGCAATGAATGCAAGTACAACAGATCTGAGTTTTATAGCTGGTATATGAGTTGAAAATATGTCATATCTTGCAAATTGAAAGTCAAATATGTTATTGTCATTTAAAAAAAAAATCATTGTTTAAAGCAACCCTATGTTTATTTCCATTCTGTTTGGAGAGTCTGAATTTTGCAGGAGGGGAGGAGGAAGGGAACAACAAAAATGGCCAAACAATTTTCTTGTTCAAATACCTGGAAGATGAACACAGATCTCTTTCAGATTTTGTGACAGGTGATCCCTTCCTATGCTTTCTCTTCCCTGATATACTGACGAAGAGCAAAGGTAGATGACCAGATCAGTCCACCTGGCACAGTACTGGACTACTGTAATGTCAATTCAAAGTGCTTTCTGTATGTGTATTTGTACATTTTCTGCCAGAATCTTCCTTTTTTGTGCTCACAATCTGGTATCTGTTCCTTTACCGGTACCTTCTGTTAGAAGCTCTGCAGGATTACAGGGACAATTGCCCACATCTTTTAATCATTCATGAAACTTTAGTGCTAAAGTATTGTCTTGAGCCTAATTGTGCCTTACAGTAAGCATGTCTTTTCTTGTGTACTTGGTGCTACTGTACATGCAAGAATTTGTGGTATTCTACATACACTGTATGTAATTGCATGTTATCATTGTGTTATTCATCTCTCCTTAGAAGTTAAAGTACTAGGTTTGCTATTGAGAATTCTTGCTTTTTGTACCTACGTGCACTTCTAAAAAAAAAAAAGAAGTCTCTCACAAGGTTTTTACTTTTCTTTCATGTTGATCAAGGGACATTTATTTACTTCACTCTTCACTTACCTGTCACAATACAACAACTGCACTCCCATCTACAGTGCCAAGAGGTGCTGGTAACTGTTAGCACCGCTTTTGGTGCCCTCCGGTCTTACACTGGACTAGTGTCTCCTTCCCATTCTAGCTAAAGAAAGAACGTTGTGGTATATATACATTGTTTTTTTTCTGACTTAATCAGTGGGCTGAGGTGGAAACCTGGTAACCGTGACATTATGCAGTAAACCAGATAGGTTTTATTGTATATTTTGGTAATAATTTAAAGCTGTATGATCTTTGTCTTGCAGGTACGACTGCATCAACAATTTCACCTTCGACATCAGTGTTCCCATGGACAATGGGGTAAGCCATCATCTTTGTTTGTGACTGAGTTAAATTAAGTGGACTGGACTCGGTCTAGTGAGTCTCTTTTTGGATATTTTATGTTTCTAAAGGCTGTCTGTGTTGGTGTACCATGCACAGTGAGGCCCTCTCAACAGAGTAGTAATGATCCCAGATATTTTGAGAATCAGAGGTTTGTTTTGACTGTGCAGGCCTGGATGTCTTTTAAAAGACAGCGTTGTTTAAAATCAAGACTGATGTACAGATATGTATACATAACCAGAAGTGTGAATGTTTCATAAAAAGTAGGATAGCTTGTCTAGCTGTTTAAAACTGACATGTTTATTAGCTTTCATCTTCTCTTAGAATTTCCTGCATCATGATCAATCGTGTAGTGGTGAGTGAATGTCGCACACGACGTTTTCATGCTGTTCTGTTTTTGTCTACTTGATTAGCTTGAATTTGCATCTCGTCATCTTCTGTTCTCTCCTGGTTTGGAAGCAGGGGCGTCTTCTCGTCTTCTGCTGATACACATGTCACCTTTCTGATTGAGTCTGAGATGTGTGTTTATTTGCCTTCCCAGTCAGTCCATCAGAGGAGTTTCTCCTCCGGTCTGTGACCGCTGTCGTCAAATTCTCTCTGGAGATGCAGCAGTCTTGACGAAAATGTCAGATTTTAAAGTTGTATATCATCGCTGGACTGGAGAGCAAGGCATGGAATTGCAAGAACTTCACACACAATCAATGAGCTTTAATATTCATCTTTCCTGGTGGTTGCATTTATTCAAACTGTGGATATTATGATAATTTGTTTAGTTAATAAGATCATTTACACACTCAATCACAGTGCATCACCACACAACTGTTGCACACAGTCTTGGCTTCACTTTTCTCTCAAGAAATTTGAGGTCAATTTTGAAACCCACACAGACAATGCTGAATATTCTGAAAATGGTAGGAACGTGACCATATTAAAGGGTAAATTATGCTTCTTGAAGGGACAACTTTAATGCTTAAATTCAATTGGTAAATATGGGTGACAGTACCAGGTATTTTGTTGATAGCTGCCAGGCTCACCCCAAAGCTTTTCTTTTAAATCGACAGTATCAATTAAGTTAAAAAATGTATCCTAATTACTTAGAGAATGCACACATTTTTGGTTCCTGGCATCAGCAAAGGAGCCTATTGTACATAGTCTGGTTGGTATGTGTATATGTGTCTGTGACTCTTGCTTGGTTCAATATGCTCTAACTCAATAGGGGAAAGTCGTATGAAAGTCAAACTCAGTAGGTTAGCCATACTGAGAAGGTGATTTGGTGGAGGTTGCAGGTCGTCTGGGTACACTGGGGCAAAACACTGTGTTTCTGTGACACTAAGTTTGAGTACACTCTAATTCAATAGGGGAAAGTTGAATGAAAGTCAAACTTGGTATGTAGGATTTGCCATATTTAGAAAGTGTGCCCTATTGTTTGTGGTGGAGGCCAAAGGTTATCTAGGGGCACTGGGGGCAGAACTACGAAAACCTTTTTTAACACAATATCTCAAGTTCTATAGTTTGAACAAAGTTTGTAATTGGTATATGGATGCGTTATGGTAATGGAGCCTTCAGGGTGTTCAAGATTGGATTCACATTGTAGACATATACTTACCCCTTTGCCACACTAATGCATACATTTGACCCTATGCTGTCCTTGAAACCAATTCTAGCACCTCGCCCTCTAAGGACCAATGTATGGGCCATATGAGCCATTTTAAGAAATCGTGCTCAATGTCTCTCCTCCTACAGATTGTATGGTATGAAGTTGAAATAGTGTCATGTTACTATTATGTTAGTTGCTTCTGGTTGTTCAGAATAATTGGTTGCATATGGACCATATGGACCATTTTATGAAATAGTGCATGTTGTTTCTTTTCTGCATTTAATTTGCATTACAATGTGGAAGGATTGTCAAATGAGCATTGTGGTAGTGAAACGTTTTGCAGTGTTCAACATTTGTGGGTCCAACTTCAGAATGGGCCATGTGAGTCATAAATAATTACGTTGTGCAGAGCGATAGTTCATCAACAGATTATATGTTACAATGTTGAGAGTTTTTCAGATTAATAGCACTATGGTAGTTGAGTACCTTTGGCTAATCAGCATTCTTATGGACAAAATGGGGCCCAAACTTTCTTGGGAATGTGATAAATTGTGAATTAACCTTGGTTAGGACTAAATTACTTCAGATGAGTTAAAATAATCTTCATGCAAGGATGTAGAGCCTTTGGGTTCTCATGTACAAGGTGGGCCCACTGTTGAGAAGTTGACTTACAATTAACTTCCCACAGAAGTTTCCTCTATCAGTGGCTACAGTATACAGATAATAATCTGTTTCAATGTGGCCTGTTCCAATAGGCCTATACCTTCTCATTAAACAGTGGTTGGTAATGTTGCAGTAACAGTCTGGTTTCACCTTTTAATGACTGCCCTCATTATCATGTTCTTGTTTAGAGGTGTACATATCGACCGCACATGACTTGAGATATTTACCAGACAGTAGAACATGATTAGTCTCCTGAGTATGGTTGAGAGTAACCTTACAGTGCCTGTCTGTACCTCCTGTCGGGCATCAAATTTTGTGACGTTCTTGTTAAAGTAGGATATATATGTTAAAGTAGCCTTGCCAGATCACCCTATGAGATGGCTAACTGTCGATGATGAGTATTTTTTTTTTTCCAATAATTTTATATTTTCTGGAGGGTTAAGAAGTGAATATCCACGTAACATCCAGGAAGAATCACTGGACCAGTTTCCATAATGAATGAGCTACCATCATCACCTGGAACAACAGGCTGAAAAAAAAATATGAATGTAGCCCAAATCATCACAGAAGTCACCATCAGTCTCCTGTATGGTTAACAATCTAAATTGTGAAATTTTAGCAGATTACCAAGTTTGGAAACAATTAAGTTTATAGGCAATTATGCTGAAGGATGGAATGAGAGGGAGGGGCTGCTTGGCAGTGACCATGCAGTTGTGACAGAGGGCACTGCTTAAGATTGGTTAACTTGTTACCATGGAGACCAGTAATAATGTTATTGACTTGTTAAAAGGATAAATGTCAGTGATAACATTAGTGACCAGTTAGGATAGAGGGCATTGTTAAAGGTTTTACCAGAGAGCTGTTCTCTTTGCCCATAGCAGAGTTTGCAAAAGTTGTGGTGATACAGGTAAGTTAGTCAGCAAGCAACCCAGCTATATGAGGGAGTACATCACTAGTTAATTCCGACACCAAGAAGTTTTGGGGAAACTGTTGTTTGTTGACACAGAATGACAGATTATTCAAAATATGGAAGGATGTTAGCCTTGTTTTCAAAAATTATGTGTCACTGATAAAAATTCAGTTACTTGGTGCTCAAGGGTATTTTTTTTTCGATTTAACTTCCAAAATTTCAAAGATGAATCCTATGCAAAATGTTGTGAAGCTTTTGCCCATGTTTATTGGTAAGACAGAATGTTTTAACAATGTTTAAATTTATTTTCCTTATGTGCTGTGTTTGTACTTTGGCAAATGCCCTAATTCCCTTAACTCAAAGAATTTTTTTTCACTGCAGCCACTTTAAATTCATTGTTTATTCGATGTCTTGTTCATGACTTAAAATTGTACTGTTTGAAGGTTCACAACCGAAAGTGGTGCTGTTTGAAGGTCCTAATGGTTTAAATTATGGCAATTGCTTTCTTTAGTTTTGTCAAGATTATAAGCAAATTTACAAAGAATGTTCATCAGTGTTGTCTAGTATGACATTATAGATTTCCCATGATGCAATGCACCACCACAGATGTTTAAATTTTAAGTGCATCGCATCCAAACAGTATCTGTCATTGATGGATGAGTTTCATACTTCATAGTGATGTAGAGAAAGGATAATTACTCTATGAAGTATCCATGTTTTTCAGTGGCATAGTAACAGCAATTATGTCTTAGTTTTAAAACTGAATCTGTTCATGATATGCTCAATATGGGTTGATGCTCTGAAGTAGATCCTTGAGGACTAATTTACTTGTATGTATCAAGTGGTATTATTTTTGTTCAATGGCTTTTGCTTGTGTACAGCTTGGAGCCAGCATGCCACTTTAATTTATAGGAATCTTTGTGATGGAATCCTGGAGAGACAGGGGGATGGAATGCAAGCCTGTTACTGCCAAAGTTTTATCAAGAGGTGGTGATGATAAGGATGTGATGGCTCCATCACTAGCCAACTAAAAAGATGTGCATTAAACACGCCTACTAACACACAAAAACATGCTAAATGCATCTCCTCCCCCCACCACAACAAATGACAGGCTCTATAGAGAGACAACAAAAGAGATTTGGTCCCTTAGTGGTGTTTAGCCAGCGGAGTTTATCCGTGCTTGAACAGTTTGTATGAATCTCCCTTTGATTTGGAAGATAAACACACGCAAAGCTTTAAGGAATGTCATCTCCTTTTAAATGACATTTGTGAGGACATTAGCTATCATTTCAACAATTTTATCGGTCAGTTGTTGTGTATTGTAAAGGGGGCAGAGAATGATGTTGTGCAATTTACACAAAGCACTGTACATATGCACCTTGATGATACTGCTTTGTGGTGCTTGCAAACTAATGGATTAGGTATGCATTGGTGCAGTGTTTATTGCACATGAATTTGAAGTAAATTGTATTAAATGTATGTTCCTTGGGTAGTGGACCATGTGGGGTGTTCAGGAAGTTTCTGACCAAGGTCCCATGTAGGCCCTTTGGCCCATTTTATGAAATTCTGCAAAACCTCTCTTACATGCTTTCATGGATTTGTTTGAAACTTAGACACAATATTGCTTGGGTGGTGGACCATGTGAGTTGCTCAGGAATTTGGGGTCCAAGGTCCCATGCAGGCCCTTTGGCCTATTTTATGAAATTGTGGAAAATGCTTCTCCTCCTACAGATTCTTTTGCACATTGCTGATGGCTTGTCCTAATGATACTCCATTAGTGGTGCCCTTAGGGTGTTCAGGAACATCGGATACAAGGTCCCATGTGGGCCCCATTGGCTCATTTTATGAAATTCTGCAAAATGTCTCACCTGCTACAGATTCTCTTCTGCAACGTTGATGGTTTGTTATAACTCTGTCAGTTGTATCTACCTGGGTTTAGTGATTTTGGGTGTTCTAGGCTTTCACACAGTCTACACTTGTTTAAATGTATGAGCTTCTGCATCATTGGTCCTCTAGTTGAAAATTTGTGACCAGACACATTAGTACTACTTCATATGCACACATCTAGTGCAAGCCAGGGTAAAAAAGTGTGAGAGATTTTGAAATTACTGGATGTAAAACTTAATTTACTAATTATGCTAATTGTAAGAATTGTCAAGTGTTTGCACCCTTCAAAGTTTCCACAAACTTATTCGATGTCAATTCAAGAACCCCCTTTAGGAAAATGTTGTCTCAAGTTGCATCATGAGTAGGCCCCTGATGTCCTTGTGCATTTTAAGGCCCTTTCACACTGGGCACAATACAATGTGATACAATGGGATGAAAAGGTAGAAGTAATGTTAGCATAGAGACCTTGTGAACACCATGCGTGATATGAGGTGCAAGAAGATGCAACGGGATAAAATGGAGTTGAAAAAATTTCAACATTTCTGCTTCTAGCGGTGATGTTTTTCTTGTTACCAATCATTGCCCTCCGTAAAATCACGATTAACAGGGCAATGAAAATAATTATGGGGGGATAAAGAAAAAGTCACCTGTAGTTTGAAAGACAATGCAGACAATAGAACCTGTCTTCTGCTGTATGATTGCTCATGCATACAAGCTACTGTACGTGTTCTTCTTAAGGAGTAGCATAGTTTTCTTCAAAATTCTCCTTGATTTGAACACTAATTATGAAAAATTTATGGAGACGTTTAATTGTATCTAATGAGGCAAATGAGTGGCACGTGCAGTTTCTGTGAAAGAACGGTATCTCAGAGGCTGCAAATCTGGCATGATTGCTGTTTTAAAATGTAAATCAGATTTCGTGGACGTGCCTCCAATTGACTGTGTGACTCAGTGGTACATCATTTGTGGCTGCGTACCTGTGCTAAGTCCCAGATGTACTGACTATAGAGTCAGTTCCTTTGAAAATGTGAAAATTATGCAAGATACTGGCAAGCAGTTATCTTATCTAGTCTTTCAAACTCATTTCTGTAGCTAGCTATATGCTGTTTCAAAATGTAGGCTTAATTGATATGAATATTCATCAACTGATCAGAGTTTAGTGTGTTTTCCAGTTGTATATAAATCAGGTATGCTTTCTCTGGAATATGAAGTAGTGCCATCCTCAGTTTATTTTTCATGGTGCAAACAGACCAAAGAAATGCCTTCATATGTGATGAATAAATTAATGTTAGAGAACTGATATAGGCCTATATCCACTGCATTATCGGTAATTATTTCCTATTATAGTGTCCATATTTGCATTCCTTGGAGATGAATAGGTAGCACACCACCATTAGTCTCTCCCATTGGTTTCCCTTGAGGGCCCTCATGCATGCAAGGTATATCATTTCAGGCATTCCCTACCTATCATGTGAAAGCTATGGCCTAGCCTATCATGGCATTTAAGAATTTCCTTTCATCGATGTTTCAGATTTTGAGGCAGAATACTAGAGAGATGATTTCTGCCTCCTTGACAAGGCTCCTCTTCCACTGGAAGGTCAGAAGGAAACCTTTCATTATCTGAAACATTCTAAATCTTTCTTGATTGTCCTAATTTTACATTATGTGTTGTACAGTTGATGCTCTTGGATATCCAGGAGAAAAAATGATGATGATCAAACTGGAAACATGGTGAAAAAGGCAGATCCCTCTTCCTGAATTTAGCCCCTTTTCCAGAGGGTCTGGCACATTTTCTAATGGTGGGTGGTATGGTACATATACTGTGCCTCTGCAGCTATAGTGACCATCTGCGTATACCCCGTGGCACAGTGCATGTCACTCTTGAGTCTGTGAGTCGGTCAGTGATTCCTGAAGCGTACTCTCCATCCCTATCTTTTTTAATAGTGTCCCTGCAATGTGTGAGCATCTCTTTTGTCCTCTAAACATATTAGGGTCAATTTGTAAATTGTATGCCCCTTCTGCACCTTCAAGCATCCTTGCAATGTACATTTCTGCGAGTTTTCCTCCAAACACGCTTACTGTGTCAATTCTCTAGCTGCCTCTTTCATTATCTGAATTTGCCTTGATCATCATGTTCAGTAATGTCCCTCTTTTGTTCAGCAGTACATTTCTCTGCATACATGCTTTAGTGTCCCCCTAATGTATCGTTGTAGCATGTATGCCTCTGAATCTGTAACAGCGTCATTCAAATGCGTGAGGTCCCCCTACATCATCTCTACTGTGAATATCTTTTTACATTGTCCATATCTGAGAAGTATATCTTTTTATAATTTAACTGAAAGAGATTCATATCAAATAGAGGGGGAACTGCTGTTCAGCTCTGACAAAGTGGGACAGATTTTTAAGATGAAATTCCATGTTCAAGCTTACCTCTATAATCAAAGTAATTTACATCTGCCAGCTAACTTGCTGGCTGGCTGCATACATGTATCAAAGCCAGCTTTAGAGCTTTCAATTTAATACTCTACGTGTATCAAAGACAGAGTCAAGGGGAAGCTTGATCCGAGGCCATTGCAGCTGTGTAGACTGCAGTGCCTCCAGCAACAATTTTACAAACTAGTTTATCAAATTTGAATCAGAGCCAGAGAAGATTTACCTTGTTTATCTGTTTCTTTGATCTAGTTGAGATGTAAGAGGATGATTCATACATTACTCTTGCATCCATAATTCCAAAAATATTAAAGGATCGGTTAGTGTGATTTCCTCTCTAGCAGGATTTTAATCCACTGCAGTCTGAAAGGTAAAAAGAAAAATTGGAGTTTCTTTTCATTTCTTCACTTTTCTTCCTCCCTGTTCTTTTTTTTTTTTTGTTATTTTTGCAGCCTTCTCTTTCCTTTTAGCGTTTGGTCAACCGTTCACAGTGCGTTCATCTTGAGCGTTATTCCCAACACGAACGGGGCAGTGTAGGGATGTTGTATTCCTGCTCACAGGAACGTGTTCATTAAGGTTGTTTCGTGAATGGATTTGAGCTAATGAGAAATTACTCAATCTTCTAGATTATTCCCATATGGCCAGAAGTTACTCTCTAAGTCATATATATTGCTGATTGAGAGTGTTTCACTGACCAGTGATATGGTGCCAAGTATGCAGCATTTTGTACAAATTAGAGGTCATACAGTATTTTTGTGTGTGGGTAAATTTTGCACTGTTTTGCAAAATTTCTTAATTGGTGTTAACTCTGGAGAAATTTGATGAATGTCAGGTTGGACCAAGGTGATGAGAGGGGGGAGATGGTGAGATGAAGAAGTGGAATCTAGATATGGTACACTTTAGAGGAGAGGAATTCCAGATATTCCGATACATATGTAATGGTGATGGATTTTAAAAGTGGTGAAACATGTGACTCATGCCTTGTAGTGTTTATCAGTTACTTTCTACTCTCATCTGGCCAACCAAATTTAATTAATGATTTGTCAACTTATGAAGAGGTAAAATCATGCAGTTGATGGATAATTAGTGTCACTTAGGGATATTACAAACAAGCATGTCTCGCATGGCTGTGAACTTTGATAGTCTAGCTAGTTCCTTTCAGATGGAACCCATGATCTGCCACAAGACTAACAATCTTGATTCACCATATGTCTGCAGATTTTGAACTCATGGGCACTGCACTCCACTCTACATGCAAGCAATGGAAGTAGGCCCAGTAATCAAGAGGAGGGCTTGTTGTGACCTATGCTAAAGCTGAACGCAGTGTTGGTATGACAAGAGAGTAGTGACAGCATATGATATGTGTATACAGTATGCTACGTCAACCTAAATATCTTGAAATGGGAATATTTACGTGGCCAGAGTTGCGTATCAAAATTTTCCAGAAGTGTAGCAAGTACTGTAGATGGTATACTATCGTTTCACACTCAAATTTTGGAATTAATAAAAGTTACTCTAGCAATTCATATTCAAAATGAGTACAAAAGTTGAATTGCACACTGCAAGTTTGTTCGCAGACATGCGTTAATATCTGGCTTGTGCTAAATGATGGAAGTGCAGCCCTCACATTTTTTCACATTTTTTTTTTTAGCTTCACTCAAAAAACAAGAACACCAAATCAGCTTTCTAATTCTTCAAGTCCATTTTCTATGGAAATGAGAAGTCGCCCCCAGATCACCTCCTCCTGGATCGTCATTGACTGTCATGTGCAACCAATATGTTAGCAACATTGTGATACTGTTACTACTTAACTAGTGCATTGCAGACAGATAAATTGTTGATTGAAAGCCTGTGGTATGGACTGCTGGGTGCCTGTACAACAGTAGCGTTTAGGGACTGTATCAGCCATCATTTTAGATTTCCTAAAACTAATAGCGCAACATGTGTTGATATAAAAAGAAAAATACTGCACATCCAAACATTATTTATCAGCTTAGTAGACCTGTTACATTTGTTGAATTCATGCTTTTACTTGCTTCCATTTCAACACATTCTTTCAAGCTTTATTCTCCAGTTTAATGTACAGTTGACCACTTAAAATTGTGTCATATCTTTTGGCGTTAACACACTTAAATAGATGCATTTAAATCAACACAAACAGTGTGCATGCCTCTTCTACTGTACATACAGTATAGCATCATACATTTGATGTGCAAAAGTGAACTACTGTATGTCAATGATCTTCTATGTTTTGTCTTCATTGCAAACATTGCAATGATGTATATTCAGCTCTACTTGAGGACACCAACATCTTATGGCAGAGAATTCTAAGTGCAGGTAAAAATAAAAGAAAAGAAAAAAAACCCAAAAAGAAAAGCAAGACAGGTATTCCTTGTTCATCCTGCGTGCATTTTGATGTAGCAGTGAAAGTTTTCACCGGCTCTCAGAAGCACAGCTGATCAAAACCTGTGGGCATTTTAGCGAAGGGGTTGTAACAGTTGTTACGGAGTCTGGGATAACATTCATTGTCCCAGATAAAATCTGTGCCTCCAGGGTCCAGGTTGGCATTAAACTTGATGGCAAATTGTGTAAATTATTCTTTCGTTAAAACTTGCCTAACTCTGGACGTTATTTTAATCCATCTTGTCACATTTTGGTCTGTTTGGATAGTTTTTGAAGAGTTTGATGCATTTTAAGTAGAATGAAGACTGAATCATCCTTCACCTGTGTCAACAGAGTGGCTTGTTTTTAGCTGTGCTTCATGAATACTTGCATTTTATTTTATTGCACTGGTGCGCATTGCTGCAAGCCACGCACTGAAAGTGAACTGGCCATGTCCTGTGAATTGAGTGTCAGTTAACTTGCGTAGATGCTTTTTGCTCCTGTTGGTTCATATTTTTTTTGGTACAGTAAAATGTGAAAATTTCTTTGCAGGTTTTCAGAGTAGAGCACACTGTCTTGGAAATATTGGCTGAGGTAAAGGTTCACATTCATGAGTGACATATTGCTCAAAATTGGTACAGTGAAGAAGTGAAGAAAGGGGTAACAGGTTAAACATGCACAACCTTCATTTGCATCAACAGATCTGAAATATTGTAATGGTAGTCTTAAAGGAGCATAGGGCATTGCAAAATACGCCTTACATAACTATTTGCTCTTTTTTAGGATATATTGATGGTTGTGACGTAACTTTTCGTAGTTTGTCGATCCAGGTAGGGTATATTCTCCTCAATTTAACAGATTTGTGGTAAAAAATGATCTGCCAACGACAAAGTCCATTAGAAAGTGCTCAAGTTGAGAGAAATGCATGTTTAACTTTTTTTTTTTGTTTTTACTTACCTTGAAATCCCATTGATGATATTCATGAGTATGTGATTGATGCCTCCCCCTAGCTTGAATAAGGAATGCTGTTGGTTCAAAGGTCCATCAGTGTTTAGCCCCAGATCTTGGAGCAGCCACTGTGAGGTAATTTTGTCCTTGAATCCACTTTGAAGATTATAGACCTTTTGTGTGTGATTGTAAAGAAACAGTGTCACTCATTGAGTCAACGGTTGATAATGACAAGTGTGAAAGTCACGGTGTTCTAGAACTCAAAACAAGGTTTCTCATGAGGTACTTGGACCCCCCCCCCCATTATAATATTGCAACACTTACGTGATCTGTAAACAGGTTACACCATCACCTTGTCCATTTATTGCAATAAATGAAAATTTGTATTTTTTGGGGGGTCTCTCCCACAGTTGGGTTTCAAGTAATTTGCATTTACGGCAAACTGTCATACAGAGAAAGAAAAAGTGTGGGCTTTTATTGGTTGATGTTACTTGCAACAATGAAAGTGATTGCATGTGTACTGAACAACCAGAAAGATAAGATTATGTTTGATCTTAACTTTTTCTTTTTAAATGTACATGCGAGGTTGATTATGGAGGGACTACATCTTTCAATGAAGGAAAATGACAGTAACTGCTTTGAAAAGAAATGAAATTGGCATAAAAACAGAAATCATATTTGAAAAATCACGTTCCTATAAGCGCCTACATGATGAATGTGCAACAGTACAGGTCTCACTGGTGTATCAAAAACATACTACTCAAGTCATTGCTCCTTGGCTGGTATTGGGAATTGCAGTATTTGGTGAGAGGAAGCACTGTATTTACAAATAACCTACGAACAAATCATAACATTGCGGCCTCAGTGATCCTAAGTTGTTTTGACTAACTGAATATTCAGCACTAGTATACTTCCCATTGGCTTGTTCAAAGAAGCACACAGTTGATTTGAATGAAAACTGTCAACCACTACATTATCGTATTCTACAGTTTTTGTCGTTATGTTAGAAGAATTTGAAATCAGATTGTCTCAGTGGCGCAATTAAAAGCCTTACCAAACTTTTGGATATGAAATTTCAATGTTTTTACTTTTTGCCTACGCACACAATCACTTTAAGTCAAATTATATTCAGTCCGAGTGCTGACTTGAAGAAAAGAATGCTGAAAAATTTGATAGAAAATCACATCTTGGCATGGCCTTGTTTGGCAAACACAGAAGGAAAAAATCCTTCTTTGGAGAGACTTAAGCCTCAAATCCATTTTCTTTGAAGGATATTAAGGCTAGTGGGTTAAGTAATTAATTGATCATTTACTTAGCTGAATGGAAATCATTATGAATTGAAAGGAGACCCATCAAAGAGAGAAGTTTTGTTGTTCACATATGAACCACCTACATACAATAGGTCAACAACAAGTCAGCAAATTTGTGATGAACTGGTGAATAGATTTGAGTCGTCAATCCTTTCATTAGCTCTTTAGCATTCTTGATATATTTGAAAGAAAAAGAAAAGAAAAAAGGAAAATGTCAGGTATCTACCCCAAATCTGGCTGTAAGTGTGGAAAGAAGTAACCAGCTTTTGTGGTCATTGGTCAGTGGAGGTCACACCATTCTTAAAAGATATTATCAACATCAAAGCAAAAATCTTTTAAAAGAACTTTCTCTGTGTACCTTTTCTTCTTCCCCATTGACCTGCCTGGTCATAAATATTACCTCCTATTAGTCATAAACTTTGAAAAGTCTTGTTTCAAGTGATGATTGGTGATAAAACTCAAAGGCCTAAGTGGTTCCTCCTGTTAAGTGGCCTTTTTTTTTTTTAAATCCTGCCATAGTGAAGGGTGACTGGAAGGTGTAGGAATAAACTTTAGAATATTTGTATCTGTAATATTATGAAGGACCTATCTGTTAAAGGGACCTTCAGCATCATTTTTTTCTTCCAGAACTGTGGGCAGTTTTATCAACATGAACATAGTGTAGTGCTTTCCTTTTAAAGAGTCCTGGCTATGGGATTAGAGTGGGGGGGGGGTGTGAGTGAGAGTGGGTGGGTGGCTGGGAGATGGGAAAGTTGACATGAAGAGTTCAGGATATTTAAGAACTGGTTTTGTGGTGATAAAAGTAGTGTTGGTATTCGAAAAAACGCACTTATTTGCATGTGCACACAGACATTGATTTTGTGGTTCAGAATGTTGTGTTTAGTGTCTGAGGGGGCCGGGAGGACTGGCGAGGATTGGTAAATAATTGTAACCAAGCCTTTAGAGGAATGTTGTGACCATGATAATGTGTCTCCCTTAGAGTCCTGAACATCTTCATGTGAATTAATGATCCGGATTTGTTTCCCTGTGTGTGCTCAAGTTAACATGTAATTGACACTATTAATGACAGCCACCCATTGAACATTTACAGTAGTTTGTGTCGACTGTCCACAAGGCCATGCTGATCGTCATAGTCACTGCTTTAGGTAGGTGAGACCGTCACAGATTGCTACACCTGCTCATGTTCAGATTTGATTTGACATTAACTACCAATTTCTCAAACCGCTCATCAAATTTTGCGTGAATCGGGCAACCATTTTTTTGTATTTTTCTGCAAATGTTACAGTGACAAGTAATCACACAGTGCAATATTCTCACTTTAATCCGTAAAAGACACACTCCTCAAGGAGATTGTGTAATAAAGATGTTATTTTTTTTCTCCTCTTTCCATTGTCAGATTTTTGAAATGGATTTACAAGATTACTGTCTTGGTTTTTGCAGCGCTCTTACCATGTTTGTTTTCACTATTTACACATCTAAATCCTGGGATTGACCCTATCATGCTCATGTCAATCCCGTCCTTCGTTCTGCAATTTTATGCCAATCTCGCTCCAGCATCCAATATTTTTTTTCTGTTCTTTTTTCCCCAAAGCTTCTTCTATTGATAAAGAGTGTCTACTCATTCCCCTCCTCTAATAGCAGGTGCAAATTTGATGATGTCATTATGAAAAAAAAAAAAACCTGTCATGATGCATGGTCCGTCTTCTCTTCGTTCATGAACTTTTTTAACCTTCAGTGTTTTGTCTTATTGTACAGTAGGTCTCATTTTAATCTGAAAAATACATTTTGCCCCTTCATGTTTGTCCCCAAGTTCCAGGTTTTTACTATTTTTTTTTTTGCTACTTACCCTGCCCCCCTAATAAAGGATGAAGTGAAAGATACTAGCAGCGTTTCTGTTCTTTCATCAGCGTGAACTGTTTGAGGACTGACACAGGACAAAGGGTCTCTTTTCCCTCTGAAATAATGATGAGAAAAAAAAAAAAAAATTGTTTATTTGGAATCGGAATATGTGGAGATTTTTGTCAGATTTAGGTCAGGAACCCTAAGGATGTTACCGAGGGTTTGTGTCATCCGTGGTCTTTTTACCCTTTTTTTTTTTATCTGATGATAAAGGGAGTTGGGTTTAAACTCTGGTTTCAAACTTAATCCTGCCCCTGGAGAAACAACTGAAACTCTCTCCTCTGCTGAAATGAAGACATATCTCTCCAGTCACTTCGATATCAAGGGGGAAGGAAAGTCTCAGAATAGAACTGCCAGCAAGTAGTACAGCCATTGGAACAATATTTAAGATTATATTTTGAAGCTCTGACGATGAAATTTAGGTCAAAAACGGTTGAATAAACTATGAAACAATCACTCTCTGGTGTTGATGATGTGATCTCAGTGTGATGTCATGTGTTCTGCGAAAACTGTGGTGAGGTATGTTTAGCTGAATGTCACTCACTGTTCTTCCAGAGGTGTCTTCTGACATTTAATTCCATGATCCAGCTCCTCTGCTTTGTTAGAATCTATTCCACAAATGATTGGTTTGGGGACAGATGAAGGGGCATGGGTCTGTTCTGAAGAGATTGATCCCCATGCCCATGCAGAGGTGAGAGGGTACACTTTGGGGGGACGTGATTAATGGTGAATACGCAAGTCAGATGAGAAAGTTTTCTTCTAAAAGAAAATGGAACTATTATCACGATTAGCACTTCGATGGATTTATTTACGTGCTACTTCATTTGAAGAGAAACAAATTGTAGCTTTATCTAGGCCTGGGATCAGAATGTGATTTGGATGTTTTGGGACATACAAGGATGTAATGCTTGGTATAGGCTGCGTACTCACTATGGACAGAGTGCTGAATTCAAAAAGTCAAAACATGGCAAGAGTGCTAGTGGTTGTATTGGGCACAGGATACCCAATGTTACCTGATCAACAATGTCAGGAAAACTCAAACCTTAGTTGGGACATTTTTTACCTCCTGGAATTTTGCAGAAGGGCAAGAAATACCAACAGGTTGTGTAATATTTAACTCCAACATTTTTGACACCAAGTTAATGAAACAATCTATGCGTTTGTTGATGACAACTTTGTTCTCTTTCCGTCAGACAGAATCTGTCTGACCTGGCTGTTTACTGCTGAG
The DNA here is from genome assembly GCA_021234535.1 of Stichopus chloronotus. Taxonomy (NCBI): domain Eukaryota; kingdom Metazoa; phylum Echinodermata; class Holothuroidea; order Aspidochirotida; family Stichopodidae; genus Stichopus; species Stichopus chloronotus. The sequence continues at coordinate 19,984,258 of CM037839.1, read as the reverse complement.
AAAGATTCACACAAGGACATTGAAAGGTCCTGTACTTTGAAGAACATACTGGTGGTGAACAATTCACACTGAAGTGGTTGGTTGTTTGTTTCATTTGCAGTCCTGGTTTGTTCTCTCTAGACATTCAGTCAAAAGTTTGCAAAACCAGATTTCCTTGGACTTTGCAAACAAAGGGTGGCTTTTTTTGTGAGTGTTTGAAAGGTCCTTGTAAGATTAGATTTGCAGAGATGTAAAAAGTGGTTTTTGATGTAAAACGGAAAGCCAACAACGGTGATGAGTGGGGCCATCTACTAAACCAGCCTATGCATGCATCAAAACACTTTGGTAATTGACAATATGCAGTCAACTGGATGTTACATTTTAAGGCTAGCAATTTTTAGCTAGTATTTAGATTATACTTTACAGTGGTGTTTAGTATGTGTGTCCCCAGTTTGCCTGCATGTACCTTTGTAGTATTGAGCCCGTATTTATTCAGCAAAGGAATATGTGAAAACATTATAAACCCACTCCTTTGTCGATAGATTATTTGAAAAAATAGTAATAATGCTCCTTGAAACAATTTAAAGCTACTTTTATAGATTGCAAATGCATTATATAGTTCTGATCTCTCCTAAACTGTCTTCCAATTGCACCCACCTATTAGGGCTAAATTATGTAGACACCCCTGCATATCTGGACAGTTGCAGTGGTTTGATTTTTAACCCCAGATTTGACCACTCCATGACTGACTGCATGACCATTTGAAAATATTTTTGGGGTTGCGTTTACTGAATGAGGATCACTGGTTAAAATAACTGGACCTTTGGGCTTTATAAGATACATCTGTGAATATGAGCAGAGGTATGGTGCTGAGGCCCACCTTTATAAAGGTCCATGTCACTGCTGAACCGCATCTGTCTGCAGCTGATTAGGTGTGCTGAGATGAAACAAATTGTAGTTGGACTGTATTAAAAATATGCAATGTACTGCCTGACAAGAAATGAAACAACTTTGTTTTGATGAATTGATAAATCAGCTACCCAAATAAAAACCAGAACTCTTTTCTGGTTGACAGGGTTCCTGTTACCACCCTGTAACCCCCTACCTACTGTTTGTGGCTTTTATTAGGATGATAAAAAGTTGGTTAAGTTAAAAAAAAAGAAAGAAAAATGTTTGAAATTAATTATCTGTGGTTCCCATCTCCAGCTTACTAATGGTTTATTATCGCATGGACAGGGTGGCAGTCCAGAAGCGCTGAAAGATTTATGGGCTACTTAAGGAATCACAGCTGTCATCCCCCATTAGACCCACAAAGTGATTTATATCTTGTTCTGGTATTTCAAAGCATCCATACAAATATAATGAGGGCAGTAGATGATTGTTAGACTGCTGAATGACTGATTTTAATGGAGTCCCTATATGTGTCAGTGATGGTATGTGTATTTCATGGTGAAGTTTCTAGGACATGCAATCAGATCCGTGATGCAATGTATAAACCAGAACTGGAGTGCAAGTCGTCAATTACGCATGGTTTGTGTGAGTACTTAAAAGTTTGGTGATTAATAGTTTCATGTACTGATATCATCGCAATTGGAAGGCAAATGGTGGGCCGATGTGTTGTGATAGTAAAGTTAACCCTCGCTCCCTGTTCTTCCTCCTAATAAATTTGTGACCTTCCTACGCTTTTTAGGAGGATGTATTGAAACGAAATGGACAAACCTTTTCATTCATAATCTCCTTTAAATCTGACAGATTGAATTTTCTGGAAAGAAAATTAGTGCCATCATCGCTGGTCAACTGTCAGATCAAAAGTATGTTGTTTCATTGTCATTGTAGGTCATTAGAGCTGATGTATCTGAGTACCTTGGTACCAGACTAATGATGCCCTGCAGGACCCAGCTCTGAAATTACACCTTATGTGCAGGCACAATAAGGTGCAACTGTTCATGGGCACCAACTCAGATGATAACGACGAAAAAAACAAACGAAGGGCTGAGTAAATCCAAGAATCTTAGCTGTGGAATTTGATAAACATTAGTTACAAATCAGTATAGTATACTTACTGCTGTAAGGGACTACATATGTCTGTGATTAATGTGCTGTTCAAAGAAAAAAAAAGGCCATCAGAATGCAAGTTAAACCACTACTCTTCCATCTGCTTTCTTCAAATTTTTGTGGAGAATACTTACATGAATATTTTATTGTTGAAAAGTTGGTACTGATTATATCACCTAGTAAATTCAAGTCTTTGCCTTTCAGGTTGGGTATTTTAAAAGCATTGTAACCTGCAATTCCCTTCAAGCAGGGAGTTGCAATTACTCCCTGCTTCAAGTATGCATGTGTTCCCTGTGTGTGATTCATTGAAATTGACTTCAAAGAGATCAACTTAAGCTTGTTCTTGGCTACAGCATGTTAGAATATGAGTGCACTGAGAGACAATGTTTGACAGTTTCCTAAATTATCAAAGGCCATAAAGACTTGACTGCAGCTCTGTAATCAGTGAACTGTGCCTTTTAACTGTAGTATATACATACTGTACCATTGAGGTCACCACTGGTGCTCACGTTTTTGGATGATGGCAGCTCGCAATTGGAAAGACCTGGGAGGGGGAGGAGAGGGGATATGTACTGTACCTACAGGTAAGAAGTACTAGAGTGGTGGCAAGGATCATGAGTAGGAATGAAGGGGGAAGGGAGGGAGATGTAGAGTAACGAAAACATGCAGTCGTGACATTTTCTGGAGTTGTGTGACGTTTTCTCTTTCAGCAGAATCCATTTTTATCTTTGTGACATTCTCCCCCCCTCTCTCTGTCAATCAAGTTTGTAAACAAGTGCCATCTGGAAATACAAACAATGGTCAGAATGAGAGACTACACCTGCTTGCATGAGCACCCTGACAGTCATGAGCACCCTGACAGTCACATGCTTGTATGGAAAGCTTGGCTTTGGTGGTCTAATGGTTGGACATAGTCTGCATGTTTCTCTCTGACTCAAGTGGAAGGATTGAAATGAATTTCTTCCTCTCTTTGCTTCACCTCCTCCTTGTGAAGTCTCTACCTTATGACGAAATGGGCTGTAAAGTCTTTCAAAGTTGATTTTACCAAACCCACAAACCCTGATTTATTTTTTTTATGGATATTTATAATTGCTTGAAGCTTGTTCATACCTCAGATCTCAATTGGTGTTGAGCATTTACACAGTTAAAGCAGGATGTGCTGTTTTTCTAGTATTTTCAGAAGTGAACCGAAGGACTGGGTAGATACCTCCCACACTTGGAAAAAAGCTATAAAATCTGTAGTACTGTGGTCTCTTGTCGTATTGTTCTGACAATTGCCAAATGTCCCAAAGAAATGCTTTTTCAGTTCATAAGAGTTTTTTTTTGTGGTTATTTGCACTGAAAGTCCCATACATTTACCATAGGACCTAATTCTGCTAACTTGGTAGCCCCCCCCCAAAAAAAACAACTAAATCAGTCTTCTCGCTTTCATAATTAACACTCTAATTATTGAAATTTCTTGTGAAAGAAATGTGGTGTAAATATGTCTTCTGGTTTGGTAGCAAATGGAAGAGAAAGAGTGACGAGGGCAATTTTTTTTCATCAAAAAACATCATGCTTTAACTATGGTGATATTATCTAGCCATTGAGAGGAGTGCCCATGCACTAAGCATGCTTGCAATGTGAGTGGGATGAAGCCCAGTGTGGTGGGAATTGTATTCCAATGTTATACTCTGGTTGCATCATTGCATTAATTACAGTTTTGTCAGTAAGTATGCTTACCATCACAAAAAGGAAACCAAATTAAAAAATTTTCAAGTGGCATTCCTTCACCACAGTATTAACCTGAAGGGCACTGTAACAGACTATACCTTTATTTCCTTCTCTCTTTGATGTACTAATGTAACTTCTAAGAAGGGTTATCAGTTGCTTTCACATTTGTATGAAACATTTTTAAAAATAACCAGAATTTCCTACAGTTAGTTATCCTATGTAACTATATTTTTAGGGGAGAAGGGATACGCAAGTCACTCTTTCATTTTGGGGGCGCAGTTGCTGTTTCCGAAATGTTTTCTTATGATGATTGCAAGTACAGCGTGACATATATGCTGTCAATTTGTAAACTACTTCAGTCTTCTTTAATTAATATTGCTTGAGTTATAATTCGACAGTTTGTCGGTGTTTGACATTTCAAGTTTTACTGCAATGTTTATTTTAGTTCATTTATTTACTGTACCTCAGTGTACTGTACACGCAATGTCAATAGCGTCGCTGCGGCAAAATGTCATCGGAGGAGCCGGAGCTGCAATAGAATTTCAGGGGAAGGGACTGGCATCCTGTTATGGCTAGATGATTACATTGTACATTAATTACCTTAAGACTAGCCTGAATTAAGTTTTCTTCAATCTGGGTATAAATTAAATTAAAAAAAGGAAAGATGCATATCATGGTGTATGCACATGGTTGGGTGGATAATTTCAGTGGTACATGCACTGCCGTCAGACTGCAGTAGCACTGAATTATCATATTTGTAGCACCTGTGAGTTTATGAATTTAATGCACCGTGTTTACAAATAGAAAAGTCTTTCACCTAGCTATCTTGATTTGTTAAGCCTTTGAGTTTTCAACAAAATATGGCTTTGGTACATTTTTGGTACAGCTTTGGTACATTTTTTTTTATTTTTATTTAAGAAAAATGACAACATAATGACATTTTGAAGGACCTTATAATGACACAAAAAAATGGAGTATCTGTACACTGTACTGTACATTTTGTTGTCCAATTGTTTGTTTGTGCCTCAGTCATTGTTTTTGCTCTAACTGTTGAAAGAGGCAGCATTTGGATCAATGATCGGAGATGAACTCCCACAGGCAGAGCTCTTTGGGATATGCCCCTTCGAGGTGTAGAGGTCACCGCAGGCCAAGTTCACATTTGAGAGCTCTAGGCTATGAAACATTCCATTAGGGGCTGAAGAGAGGATAAAACTAAAGAAAAATGGGAATAAAAATGACAAAAGAGAAAACAACCATACAGTATATCATTCAGTAGCAGAATATAATAACTAAGGGATTATGAAATTTGTTGAATTTTGCAAGAATTTATCAGAGTCTAATTTAAATTTGATTTTGTTGATCAATTTTAGAGATACTTATAAGTTGGTCTAGACAAGGTGCTGCTTTTTAATATGATTTCTAGTCTGAGTTGACAAAAACATTTATGTTGTTTTGAAGTGCCACCAAAATTGGTTGTCTCAGTCATTTTGAGGAGGATGGCTAGGTAACAGAATGAGTTAAGTATTATAACAAGCATGCTGTACAGTCTTCCTCCCAAGTCAAAAACATTCAACATGCTTGCAATGTCAGAAACTTATTTAACTACCAAAGCAGATGTTCTTTAGCTAGGAAAAGAAGAAAACAAATTAAAAATTTAAGTTACCTAAACTTTGGATCCAAATTTGAATGTACGTTTCAGATGTAACCCAGCTATTTTGTCACTATAAGTGATGTTTTTTGGTCAAACTTTATTTGGTCAGTTCTACTCAAGATTTTTTATTGTCAGATCTGCATTATTGCATGGACCTTTAGCGTGCAATCATACTGAATAGAGACCACATAGAAAAGTGAAAGTAGTTCTGAATACATCTTATGATGATGGTATACAACAGTATATCCTCTTTCATACCTCAGTTTCCGGAAAATTTTCAGAGACATTTCAACTTTAATTGTCACTCATTGTTTCCAAACAGCAAGTAAAAATATAATTAACTTACCATTTATACTCTTTCCCTCATAAAGTAATTATTATAAAAAGTAAAATTAAGTTGAAAAACTGTATGTATCTTTTCTCACTTAAGTTTACTCTGTTTATAAGCCATATGCTGCATGTAAACTTCATTGGATGTAGGCCTATAGGTGTATGGCATTATACTGTATCATTGCTGATCTTCTAACAACTGAAACACTGCCCTCTGTGTCCTTTTACCGCTGCCCAGTTTGGAACGGCTTTAGAAACACGTATCTCACTTTGATGGAGTTTGCCCGATCTTGAAACATTTAAATTTTCATTCTGATCCTGACAAGATCAAAGGTGCAAACACTGGCATTGTTCTACATTCAGTGTCTCTGTTTGTGACTACTGTATATATACAGTGTAGGCCTACAATTGCTGGAAGGCATAAAATGCCAAGGAGGTATATATCAACCTATATTCACCACTTCTATGCACTTTAATTAGTACTGATAAAAAAAAAACTGTACCCTCTTCTGAGTAAGGAATCCCAGGATTCCATCCCACATCGGCTGGACCCCACGGACACTGCAAGTCTTCCACAACTGACTGGGCAAAAAAAAAACGATCTTTTTTATCTTGAATGTGTTAGAGATTTTTGCTAATCCTGGTACCTGTATTGAGATTTGATTGGCCTTTCTCTGTAACTATATCAAGACTGTTAAATCTCTCGTATGACCATGCTGCTTTCGTCAGGTAATGTGATTGAATGTACAGGGTCGGGACAGATGTTTTGTGACATGAAGCAGGTCATATGTTTGGTCATGATAGTCATCTGTTTATGACTTTCAACGGCTTCTTTATAGCAGCTATAACAGACATTTGCAAGCAGTTTAATGATCACTTACTGGCCCACTGGCAAGCTGTAATTTGCCCACATTGACTCTGTTGATCAAAGTTTTGTCAGTGACCTTAATAAATATTGTTCTGAAAGCCCTACATCGCTTTTTCTAGTAGTGTGTCCAAGAAATATATGTGAATCTTTTCATAGAAATAGCTTGTGAGGAAATGTCAAGAATTTTTGAAAGTTACAATGTTTTGCAACTATATGTGCACTGTATTGTGAGATTGGTGATTCCAGATTCTACTCATATAGGCAACCTTTAAAGTAATTAACTTAGTATACAGGTAATAATTGATGGATCGATCATTTTGGCCACACGTTGCTGTTGGAAGTGTATCCATCCAATCAATTCCAAGGCAGTTGTTTCTTTGCTTCTTGCTTCTTTTGTGATCACATCCAGAGTATTAAAAAAATCTTGAGCTGTTTCTCCCTGTCAACTTCCACAAAGCTATCCATGGATGACTGATCGGCCAGAACCCAAAGTTCAAAGTTCAGGATATTGTGAACCAAGCATTCTCATACCATCCCTAATGTTAGTTAGGTTGATAAACAAAAGCTGGATGCCATGCTAAATGAGCCATCCCCAGTCATACCCAACTTTTAAGTGTGAGAGTTTTTCCATCGAGGCTGGCAAAGTGCTGCTGGCATGCCAAACCCCAAAATGTCAAACTTTGTTTTCACATTTCAAAGGTCTCCCTTTTCTTTCTCTTTGAAAATTTCCAAACCCCTACTCAATCTTGTTTCTGTAAGTGATTGATCAGTTGGCATAAGGGTCATAATAGAAGTAAACCAAACCAGTTGCCAGTTGTATGTATGGCCTTATCAGAGTCACTGAAATCTGATTTTTCATTCCAACAACTATCTGGAAAGAAAGAAAGTGAACGACGAAAGAAACTTGATGTAGAAGCAAAGAAAGCAAGAGAAGTAGAAAGTAGTTTTTTCAGGTTGTGGTGGGCTATATATCTAATGTATATGGATCCATAGACTGATTGGAGACAAGTCTATCTACTCCAGTGACAGATTTAGCCTGCAGGGAAGTCAACTCAAGCAACTGCATCAGCAGTCATCATTCTCCACTTGAGTTTTTGGTAACATCACTGGTTTTGTCTGTATGTGTAACTAGACCTCCGTTAGTGGAAGTCCATCCAAACCCATCTAGGTCAAGGTTTTGCTTTGGTCACCACAGTCTGACTGGCTTTTTCCTCTTTCTGCAGACTGAACATTGCAAAGCAATTGACTGAAGATTGAACACATGGAGCAGCTTGTTACCTTTTCTTTGCAGACTTTTTTTTTTCTGCATTTCTTTTCTTGGATTTTTTTTTCTTAACTGCTTACCAGGTTTGTTCAAGTAGGTCTTTAGCCTGCCATTGTTTCCCCACAGGATCACAAAAGCTAGGCCTCAAAATCCAATTGGTCTAGATTTTGGTAAGTGGTTCAAGGAGGGCTCAATAGTCCAATCAATTTGTTACTGGAGTTTTGCAATAGGAGAGTTAAGAGCCACCGCAGCATCATTAAAGTATCTGGATCTTTCGGGAATTCCTGACTTCCTGTCCAAAACTAGGACGAGCATAAAAGTCAACTCTTACCCCATAAAGTCTGGAGAGGATACATCTGTACTTATAGGTGCCATACCTGCAGACTTGGAAAACAACAGCAAAGCGACCCACCGCAATCCCATTTCATGTTCTCTCTATTTGATATCATTTCGCATTTCATTGGCAGCAGAAGTTCACATTCCTTTATCAGTCTTTTAGTTTTGATACGCATCGGCCTGAATGTGTGTTCGAATTTGGTCGCCTCCCAGCAAAATTAAGAGTAAGACAGCTGATATTTACTCTCAAACATAATATTTGCTCTTTACAGAGATCTGAACTTATATTTCTGTTCATTGATTCTGATTGAAGTGGAATACAAAAAATGTGATGATTTGAACTGAAGGACATTTCAGTCACTAATGGATTAATTTTTGCATCAGGTTTTCCAGTAATTTCTTGATCCTTTGGAAAAGGTTTCAGCAAGCCATTTAGCTGTGTATTTTTTTTCTAAATAAGAGAAAGACATATCAACAAGCAAAACTTCAAAAGTGGAAAGAAGCAACCTTTCTCAGCAAAAACAAGTAATAATTATTCATTTTATTGTTTTAGAAATGTTTTGAAGCATCAATGATTCTAGCTCAATGGATGTGATATCCCTCACTGTCAGAGGCGAAAAAGAGAAACAAATTTTTTTGTGCAATTGAAAAAGTGGTTCGGCTGGAGTTTGAAATTGCTGCATATCCTGTGAACATTTGGAGGAATGGATTTTCGTTACGTTGAAAACATACTCCTTGCTCTGTCCCTGTTGTTTGAATCGGTTGTGTCTTCGTGGTGAGTATGGATGGTTGTGCCTCTCTACAAGTTTCTCGGAATTAATAAATATCTATTACAACATTAACATTTGTCCATTTCCACCCAAAAGTTATTTCCTTTTCTTTTGTCATATTCTAAAAGAAATCTAATCAGTTCATTATTCATTGACATTTGTTGGTTGATACTACTGCTTTCATTTGAAAGCACATGGGTGTCACAAAAATGAAACAGAATAATAGGGCAGAATAATTAAAATATGTTGAAGAGTGCAATCGAAGAACAGTTTTAAGTAGTTTTCAATTCAGATTAGGCCTACAGTATGTGTTTATTTGGAACCAGCATTTGAAAAGGGATTTGTTTAACTATGAAAATCATTTCTACATGAAGTTCAGAATGATATTAACCTCAGATTCCATATTCGTATGCAATTTACTCAATTTTTATACTCTATCTTCTTACTGAAAATTACAAAAGATCCTGGGCTGTCATCAAAACGGTTACTTTTTATTGAAATCTTCATTTTTCTAACATTTATTGCAACTTTTTTCAGAGGGTTACTCTACTAACCAAGGCGAACACTTTCTAGAGATCCTTGGCTTAAAAGCAAGTACGTTAAGTTGAGAATTAGGCTAGAAAAGGTGTAAACAAAATTGCAAAATACATTATTCAGTACTTGGTGAGTTGGTCATTTAGTGAATGATAAAATTTCTAGCATGGAGCTCGCTTATTGCAATTCATATAATCACAAGGAACAGCTGCTTTGAATTTAATCATAACTGTAACTTGAGATTGATAAGGTCATATATGATCAAAGCAAGGGAAAATCTTTAACAGTTTTCACAAATTGCTCTTTGCTCCTTTGAAGAAATGGCTTTTTCTTTGCATTGTGACAAATACTTTCATAAAGGTTCTTACAATTATTAAAAAAATCAGTCAACTTTCTACATTGGTACTGTTAGACCTATTTCTCTTTAAAATTGAAGTTGTGTCAAGTGGTAGTAATCTTTAATTTTTAAAGTCCAAGCAATATTCTCATAAATATGTACTTCAAGTGATCTTTTGAAGTGAACAAGTATTTTACAAACTCATCAGATGAATTTGTCCATATCAGTCAATTTTCAGTATCTCTTCAATATTAACATAGTTTCAAGTGACATAAATCTCAAAATCCAAGCACAAAGGTATGTTTGATTTGATTGTTTGACATGAAAAGATATGTTACAAACTCGATCATCGCATTAATTTTGATTGTCAGTCAAATCTATACATTGCTATTGTATATTTCTCATCAGTTTCAAAGTAGACCTTTCAAGTGACTAATTGATCCTTTTAAAATCAAAGCATGATTTTTATCAATTACTTCAAGTTCAACTGATCACTTGAAAGTTTAAAGATATTTAGAACACTGGGTAGATTATTGTTTTCCATCCAAATTGAGTTTACAGTGATACAGATTTCTTTTCTGGTAGAACTTTTTCAGTGGAGAGTAACATTGGTGGAAATGAAAACAATTTGCAGACTCAATTTATTTTTGTTTCCAACTTTGGTAGAAAAATTACAATCTGTCTCAGTTCTGTCTTCGGGTTATAACCTTGGTAATGCACCCTATGTGGGAATGCAAAATAGTTCGTGTTTGAAATGGAAACAAAGCTTGTAAACCTTACAGATTTCAAGCACATTTAACTTTCAACCAGGTATTCCCTTGTTGTAAGAGGTCCATACTTCATCACACTGTACATAAATATATATATACATTTTTTTGTGATAACTGATTGCTGGAATATTGCTTTCAAACATAAACTTTACAGAGATTTCTGAATTGAAGCACAGTTCTTCTAAACCTATATTGCTGACTATTTTAAACTTTACTGTTCTGCAACTGTCATGCAAGTGGGTCTTCCATGATGTCTCTTTCAACTTGAGTGGAAACTAATTAACACAGTAAAAAAATTTGACAGACCTTGGTAAAGCAACGCTACCCAAAACTTTGCAAAGTTTGGTAAACAGCCGATGGAGAGCAGTTCCAATCCCTTTTTTCCTTTGATTGTATCTCAGTAGTCTATAAGGAGATACAGTACTTCAATTTGCTTTGTCAAGGGTGTTCCAATTGTGGTAGGCATACATAAATTTTGGTCATTATTTCTGCTAGCAATTTTTACTCAAAATCTTTGCAGAATTAATCTTGGTGGTATATTTTGAGAATATTATATAAGTGTTTATGACAGCTAGTGTTCTTATATCTAGCTCCTTTCCTGTGAATAGATTTTTGTAGCAAAAAAAGTGTAAATTATATACCTGGCCAGGTAATATCACTGCATTTAAGTTCATAGATCATTCGAATATTTAACAATGTTAAGTGTTCAAGGTATTTCAAGCCAGAGTAATATTTGATTCAACCAAACAACTTTTACTAACTTTCAGCAAAAAATGAAAAATTATTGAGACTGATTTTTTTTTTTTTTAAATTTCTTTTAGAGAATTCGCTATGTAAAGTTTAATGAAAACATTTGTATTCCATTTTCACAGAAGTGAAATTTTTGTGATATCCAGCATTATCATCTACAACCAGCATGATAAATTGTATTGTTTATCTTGACAGTGACTGCATGAGTCATACATGTAATGTTGAAAAAAGTTATGCAAATTGAAGTTGACAAAATGACAATGTAATTGGAACAATTCTTCCTTTGTGAAAATAACTCCTTTTTTCATGCATATTCTCAAATAAAAACATCTGAGAAATTTTCGTGCTTGATCCTGAAACCTTTCTTCTGTGTGGCAAAATTTTCCACCAATCTGTTCAGCTATTGCCTAAGCTTGATTGAAAGTAGAGAGTACACACAGCACTTGAATCAATGAATAAAATTAAAGATAAGATCATACAACTTTGTCTCATGTTCCCCATATCGTTACCAAAACATGTGGAGTTACATATTTTGAAAGGACTTGCGCAGGCATTGCTTGCAGCTGAAACCACTATGTTTGTTTGTTAAAAAAGGTATCGTGTAAGCTTGTGTGATAATAATAAATGGTTCTTTGTTTACCCACATGTATGCAGTATGTTTTAAATTGTACAAGTTGTGTAATTGTTTGTATTTGAGTTCATCCTGAGTTTGACTGCTCTTGAATCAGCTAAACACTCATAAAACAAAAGGATGAGAACTTGCTTGTACACTAGCCTGTGCTGACAGTTGTCATGTTCAGACGTAGATTGATTTGACACACATGAATTCACTAGCCTGGAGAACGGACAATGGCAGTAATCGTTACTTTTGCTGCAAAGTGCAGTTGGGTGCCCGAAGCTACGGGCATGGATGTTTAGACAGCCCTCTGTACTTTGCTGCATTACATCATTGTGCATTGGCAGGTCTCCTTTTAAAACTCATAATGTAGTCATGGTTTTAAATGTTACAACTCATACTTCTTACATCTTTGTTTGGAGTAATCAGATCGAAGTTGCCCTACAGTTTAATAAAATAGCCAACAGTATTAGTCAGTATTAATGAAGTCAATCTTAAGAACAAAATCTCATGTTAGATTCATGCTGGTTGTTTAAGGTTGTAACCGTGAAAACCATTGATTAGCTTACAGTGTTATTGTAGTCAAACGACAGTTGCACCACTGGCAAACTTTTTGAACTATATTTCACTCACATACTGTACTGAACATAAAGTTTATCAAAGAATGCAATGGAAATTTAATTTGAAGGAGGTTTGTATGGATTTGAAAATCCAAACATTTTTTCTTTTTTTTTTTTGTTTATAGAAAGGTGAAGATAGTTTGAAAATCAATGCTTGAATCAGAAGTGATTTATTGCATGTATGATTGGTATACAAAAGTTGTCGCTTCACTAGTTGTCTATTGAATCAGCAGCACATTAGGTAATAGGTATGTGTGAATGCAGCATCTTAAAATGAATAGCTAATGTCTCGTCAAGTTAGTGGTATGTATGATGTAGGATTAGTTAAAAGAACTTTAATGAATTTAGTCTATTGAATGTGCATACACTGTAGCTTAATACAGTACTATTACATTGGCCTAGAAAATGAAAAAGATTGCCATGTACACTAATTATGATGAAATTGGCAAGTTTCCGTGTTTTAAGAAGTTGTAGATGAGGTTTTTCATCTATTTTGTGTGAAACGGATTTATATGAATAACTTAATTTACTTTTCAAATCACTTTTACACTTCAAATCACTAAATCACTTTTGGGCAGAATATTTATCACCACGATCACCACTACCAATTGCCTATAGATTAAGAAAGCCAATGGTAAGTTTAGATCAATCAGGAGACATTTAGTTCAGTCCCTTTAATTACTTTTCAAAGGGACTGGCAATTACTAAATATGTGGATAATTGTGGCACCCAGAAGAGTTGGACAATTGTACTACGTAGGTCACGTTGAAAAGACTAAGGACATGATACAACAAATTCTCAGTTTTTGGTGCCCGAAGGCAGACTACGGTAAGAGTTAAGACTATATACTGTACAGTACACGTTACAGCAGCTGAACATGAGAGTGGAAAATGTACGGTACATTGAAGGTGAAACTGATAATTGTATCCTGTACAGTACTGTCTACATTATCCCAATGTTACAAGACGCTGCTACAGTACAATGCAGTCACCAGCATTGTTAAAAAAAACTGGGTTTGATAAAATTTTGAAAGTGCGTGGGATATTTACAGCTCTGCTCTTCATCTTCTGGGTGGATCCTCTGTTTGGCATGGATTGATTTAGACCCCAACTAAAATGGCATTTACAAGGATTAGTTGTGTCCACTTACACTTTTTGTAATTGCCTTAACTTTCATTAAATGGCTATTCTCATCAAGTTTTGTTTATTTGATTGTTGTGCACTTAAAAAAATTGGCTCACCTTCACTCTGACTATGCAAGATGTTCATGTTTTATGATTACAATTGCACACAGAGTACAGTGCGCAGTATGTGTCATTGCCAATAGTTAGCTCGCAAGTGTATCGATTGAACTGCATTTTAAATGTGCGTGTTGTTGGTGGTGGATTTAGACCTGGAGATCGAAGTGCAGGTAACAGTTGAGTTAAATTTACCATATTAGCGGATTGTGATTACATAAAGCATTATACTGTAGGAACTGAATGAAAGTACCTGTATGTACAGTTGCTACGTACTTGAAGGACATTACATACATACTTCATAAGGCTTTGGTTCCATTTCTATTCTCAAGGTTTAGCCCCACTGCAATTCCCTTCTTTGTTTAAAAGGTACAACAATGTTAACAGTGAAAGTTTACTGTATCTTCCTACTGTAGGCTTATGCGGAAGCTTTTTAGTCAGGTGTCAATGAGAACATTTTCTTTTATATCAGGGAAGGTTGCCCTTGGAGGACAGTTAGGTTTAGTTGTGTGTAAGGTTTCTGTTCAGTTATAATCTGGATTTCAGATGAACTACAAACATTCCTCCTTCAGATATATCAAGACCATCACTTACTTGATGACAAAACTGCGTATTCCCAGAAAAATGTGTCGAATGATAGACGGACAGGCAGACATATCCACAAACATACAGGCAGATAGATAAACCATGGGAAACTTTGAAAATAAAACTGTATTTTGTGTCAAATGAGGTATATATTTCCACCAGTTTGACCATCGCTTAAAATTTTAAATATGCAGCATGATCTTAGCATGCGAAAAGCATTGTTGTAGGACTATTTTGGAAAGAAGACAGTACTGACATTTGAAAGTGCATTATCAAATCTTCTCATAATTAAAAGTTTGATATACAGGAAACATTTGATTTCTGTTCGTTTCTTTTCTGTTAAACTTGCATTGATTCATGTGTAAACTGATTTCAAGTTATTACACAAATTGAAAAACATTAAAACATATGCATCCTAAGTCCATTCAATGTACCATTTACTATTTGCATGTTAAATTGCACTTCTGTTCACCTTATGCAATTTTGTTTTGCCATTTCTGTTGCACATTTGCAATTAAATGCGTTTATAATATGTGCAATCAGGAACTCGCTTGTGGAAGTGCAATTTACAAGTTAGTATTTTCACTTGGCGTTAAGGTAGCATCACGATGTCAAAATAAGTTGGTATTGTAATTTTTTCATGGGTGAAATACTTAGATAATAGACATCTCCATGAATATGATATCTAGTTTTTGCTTTCTTGTAGCGTAATACAACTTCTTATTTACAACTTTGTTTTTCCTCTTTGCTTATGCCCCCTCTGACAGGCCAACACCCAGCCCTGGTACACCTTACATCCACGTCGATGGTCCCATGAACAACGTGACCGCCAATGTCGGCGACACGGTGACCCTCAACTGCAGGATACGAGGTTTCCCAATACCAAACTACTGGTGGTATCGTAATGATGCCTACCTTAAAGACGACGTGGGCCGAATGTCGGTCAAGAATTTCACCTGGGGGTCGAGGCTCAAGATCCGAAATGTGGGCACTCTCGATATGGGTGCCTTCAAGTGTATTTCAGAGAACAGCGTCGGTATCAGAGAGGTGATAGGGAAGGTTTCTCTTAATCCAGGTGGGTGCATTAAGTCAGGATTAGTGGCAATTTCCTGATACCCCCGTAATATCAGAGGGTCTGTAATGTCTTGGTTTGTGTCCAGAACGCTGGGCAAATAAACGGCAAAGTCATCAGTACTTATGCGTCACTGATACTATACTCCATTTGATGATAGCTACTGTCTATAGGCTTTTACTTCAGATGACAACCTTTTGCCATTCTTGTTGTGTAATGGGAAAAAGTTGTGTGCCTACAGCCATCGAAGCACCTCTTGTGTGACCCAGTGTGCTTTTGTCTCCACCTTGCTAGGTGTAACTGGTGATTCTGTAACACTTACCTTTCAGTATATGCCTATGCTGAACTTAAGACTTACTCTTCCTTACTGCTCAGTCTACCAACTGAATCATGCTCTTCTTTTGAGAATTCACACCATTTGCTCCAAACTTTTGTAAAATCATGTTAATTATTATTCCTGAAAAATCAAGACGCATTTGTTCTGATGATGTATGACCACTTTGTAGCACTTCCCACCCAGTTCCTGAGATTAGTTTCACTTTTCAGTCATCAAGAAAGTTTAGTAGGATTACAACCTTTAGCAACAGTGTCTGGTATACGTTTGTGCAGATATATACTGTGCTTTCATCACCTGCAAAGTGAGCATGCTAAGGCAGGTAGAAAAGAAGAAAAGAGGTTCTCCTTGTACTGCATTGCTAATAAAATATCCCAAATCATGAAGACACTGCGAGGACTGCTGATACAGCCACAGTACCAAGGGGAGTACTGTACATTGCTGTTACTATAGCTTGCTTGCCAAGACACTCAAGCAGTGAACTAGCAGTGGAAGCAAATTTTCAGTGAGAGGACATTTCATCATCAGCAGATGGAGTACGCATTTGAAGACAACTTACTCGGTGTGCGTGATATTTTTTTTACCGTTTGGTCAATTTCACTGGATTACAGTAAATGAGGTATGATACTTATGTTGACACATTTCACTTCATTTATTTGTTTCTTCACAAATTCAAATACAAGTTAAGTTACAAAAGCAAATGTGGATATGTAAAACAAAAAAAATATGAAAGGATGCACTCTGAAAATCCCAAGAGGGCTTGTCAAGGAGAGTGCTTTCCCCAAGCAAAATGACAGAAAGATACTCCTCTGCCACATGATCCTTCTCCTACCCTACCCCACCCCACCCCACCAGTGAAAAATCATGGTAATGAAAAAAGGAAAGCTTATAAACGAACAAAACATAATTACAAGTACCAATACTGTCGTAGTAGTTATTGATAAGTTACTCACTATCTGGTATGAAAAGAATGCGCGTTATGCTGAGTTAAGTTGGGTTTCTGTGAGGGAATTCCAAGTCCTGATTGCACAATAATGTAAACTAAATTTGGAAAAATGTAACATGGTGATGACTTTATGCAAGACTTTAATTCCTGAAATGGTGAATAGTTTCAGCCTGGTTGTCATATTTTCGTAATTACTTTTGCAGAATGTATTGCCTGTAAGTGGCACCGTTTACCAGAGATGAAATTTTAGTTTCTATCAAGGTACACAGTTGTCCACAGTGATTTCCCCCCGTGCTCCCGCCTGGCTGCGGGCCTGCATGGCGAGTTAGCGGTTCATGATCCATCTTAAGCTTGCACCATTCACAAAAAGTGACAAGAGATGGTTGACAACCATTAGATTGGCTAAGTCTGTAGCTTTTGAATAGAATTCCTGATGAAGAATGACACTCCATGACTGAACATTTCTCACTGAAAAAAGTAAAATTCATCGAGAATCATTCAATAAAGAAATGTGTGTGTTGCAGGCAAAAAACAGGCGGAAGAGTCTTTTGTGAACATTCAAACATGCAGCGCTCAGCTATGTTTAACCTAATTTGTTTGTAAGTATAGCTCAATCAGAGTGGTGGCCTAATTTTTTTTTTTTTTTTGGAACAAAATATATTTGAAATATCAAGTTTTCTTTCTACTCTGTCACTGACAGGGAAACTGCTGAGCTAAACCATCACCAGCAAAAATGATTCATGATGAATTTCTTCAATAGAAGGGGTAGAAATATGACATATACACCAGTAATGATTCATATGTTTATAGAAATGAGACTTCAGCAGCAAGGAGATATTTGTGGTATACCCTAACTCCTGCTTTCTGTTTGGTCGTCTAGAAAATTGCCAAAAGGTACTAAAATGGACCTTTTACGACACCTGGAGAGGCACAGCGATACCTAGGATGGACGCGCCATCCGATCGCCTCGTAAATAACGGCCTTAAAAATTTGCTGCAGACACTAATAATATTTTTCAGCCTCTAAATCAATGCCTTGACATCTCAGTGTACCTGTGTCTGTTGGTAATTTAAAAAAAAAAAAATGAAGGAGAAGAATCTTTATAGCCAGCTTGTCCTGCACTTTAGAAGGAGGGAGTGATCATAACTTAAGTGCCAGTGAGAGGACTGTTAAATGATTTGAAATTTGTCAGTGGATGGAGGCAGCATGCACTTTGGGGATTTGAAGGTGTCACAAAGTTGATTTAGACTGAAACCAGTGATGTTTATTTGTGTACCTAGCTACATGCAGAGCTTCTGTGTTGTATAGTTCTGTACGTTTTTTTTGTCGGTACTGGAGGGATTGCAGTTTTGTTTTGTTTTTTTTTGTGCATCTCTGAATGGATATTTTTTGGCACTCTTGATTTGGGTCTCTGTGTTTACCTGCGGGTTGATAACAAAGTTTGGTTAATCACTCATTTAAATAATGGCAATCAGTTTTATATACAGTTTATTTAGTGTGAGGTGGTTGCAGCAACTCTAAATGCTGGCTGGTTTACGTGTTTGATGATAGAGTCATTATTCTGAAGTCAAGTCTTCTACTTACAGACAGGCTATTAGTCTCATACCCCCCCCCCTTTTTGATTGGACCCCTACTCTCTGTCACTTGGGTGGGATCTGGGTGATGAAGTACTTGGTAAATCAACATTAACCATTAAGATACTGAATTCTGCAGTAGCAGCTAATTTGCATCACATCACATTCTACTTTTGCATAATGTTTAAGGTTTTTACAGTTGGAGGATATATTCCACTACCATGACCCAAGGCCGATTGATTACAATTAAGGTGTTTTTCTCAGGTATCCCAGATACCTGCATGGCATTTTACTACCTGGAGCCAAAGTGACTACTGGATTCCTTCATAAAGTGAAAAATGACATAAACTGCTGAGTGAACACACGGTGTTAAGCCAAATTTCACATACCATGCAAAGCAGATGGAACTTTTTCCTTTCCTCAAGGAAGTAATATGTATTCATGAGAAGATATCTACAGGCAAGTATATGTGATGTAAATAATAAAGCCACAATTTTGGTTGGGTGCCCGATGGGTATGGGTGAACATTACCCGATTCCTAGTTTTAGCAATCGATAAAAACACTATCTTGATATTCAAGTGAATTGTTCTCAAAATTGCAGTAATGTTTTAATCACAAGTTAAAGGAGATATATGTATGGAAGAGGATATTTTTTTAGGGCAGCCACTTTCAACCCTCACACTGAAATCTTGATCCTAACTCCAGTTAGTTGCTGCTTGAGAAAGGCAGCATCAAGGTCACAAAATATTGTCGAACACCAGTATATGTACCACAAAACAGTCTTTAACTGTTTGCTGAGACTGAAATGCATAATTATTCTTGAAATTTGACCACTGGTGAAAGAAGAAATAAAGGTTGGATTAATGGTAGCTTGAGCTGAAAAAGTGAAAGTGTGCATCTTAGAAATGGAGAGGAAGTCCAGTGAGATGTTTCCACACTGCAGTGCACCACTAGCCGTGAAATAGAAAATCCACAGGGCGTAGTCCCTCATGTCACGTAACCTTTGCATTACCATACTGACCATAATCTGGCAACTGACAATTGTGTGTGGCCGTATCCAGTCACCATCCTTCGGTAATTGCCAGCCTTTGTGACTCTTAGCCTGGAATTTGTTTACATTTGCATCATCTTAAATCTGCTTTGTTGTTACTGCTTGATTTGTCTTTGGAAGTTTTGTTGCATGTTTTTATGAAGGGTACCTTTCCAGGAATGTGTATCCTTTATATTTTTTATGAAATCCATGATAGTTTTCCTTCCTCATGTGTTGTCCTCATACGTAGCTGCATGGCTAGGACGTGCATAGGTTACATTAGATGGGTATTGCTGAAAGTTCATAATTTTTCAAACAGTTTGCGTGCTAGTGAGATGCAATATATGGTATTCACCAATAAAGAAAAAAAAAAACCTGTAAATGTTTTTTTTTTGACATTTGGAAGTTAAATTATACAGTTTTGGTACAGTCTGTGGTTGCTCTGAATTTCTTGGAAATTCGTAACAGATGGGACAACTTCACGCTGTGTTTTTATGGCACACTGGATTTCAATTTTGTTATCTCTCTGGCATTGACAGTATTTTAAATGACAGAGAAAGGCGGCATTTCTAGTCTGAATGTTTCCGTAAGATAGCTTGAAGTGGTTTACTTCAGTATATATTAAAGGGAAATAAGATTGGTAAGTCAGCACCAACACAAGTCTGCAAAAGTGTTCAAGTTTGGGTAGAAATGTCATGCTCGAAGTAAAATAATTGAATTTCTCTCTGTGAGAAACTTATTTCTTGAAAAGGAGGTGACAGTCTCTCGTGTTCTGAATAATCCTCTTAAAGGTACCTGTTAATATACCATTAGTTGCGTCCTAATTTGATGAGAAATGTCCCACTTACATTACAGCTGGATCAAACGAACAGTTCAAATACATGTCTGCCACGGGGTAACCAAAAACGAAGTGATGGAACACTGTACATGACAAATTCAATACCTCAGTGGAATGGTTTTGCAGAAGACTAATAACTAGTAGTTTGCAATCATGTAGAGTGACCACTGCCCATATCATTGAATAGTTCATTTGACCCTAGAAAACAGCCAGTTCATGTGAGGCCACCCAAAGTAATAAAATGGTCCAGGTTGGCTGAAGATGGTGAGTATATTAACCCCATTTTTTTAATGGCCTTCATTTCCCTAGACACCCATTTCATATCTTAGATCTATCCACATTGTTGATGGGTAAATCGCTTTAAATGTGGATGGAGGTTTAGCTCATGAACTTTAACTATAATGGTAACCAACAAACAATAAAACAAGATGAAAATATGTATCATGAAACAAACAAATTGGAAAACCATTTATGGTTCGGTTGGTCTGCTTGTCCCCATTATGGGGAAAATTTAATTTGGATTTCTTTTCCTGGAGATGTATTTTGAGGAATTTCTGGTGGGGTTTCTCAATCAGCTGCATCGTTCTTCACTCAGCTATGGAGGGAAGAATGTAACTTGGTCATTAGGGAGTAACATTTTACACAGCTGCTGATGGTGGACTGACACTGTTTGGGAAATTATTAATGGGCAATGTGTGGTAGTAGGTACAATTAATGGCATAGGGGGTGGGGGATAGCAGGGAGAATTGCCGGTAGGATGACTTAATTGGTTTCTGTGGGTTTTTCCTTGGTGATTACTGTAGATGTGCATGTAATAAATCATGTTAGCAGGCCATGGCAGTTAAGTCCTTGCTTAATTGAATGATGGGGATGCTTGCCAAATATAATTCCCTTGAATCTTCAGGAAAAGCAGACCAGCTTATACTTGATCTCTGGCCCTCCATCATGTAGGTTTACACTGCCTTGTGCTAGGGTTATGAAAACTGCCTTGCACCCCACCCCTCTCACATTAAGGAAGAGTGCCTTAATTGTACCTCTGCTCATCATAAAGATCGCTTGGATTGTACCCTCTCATAACAAAAACTGGTCACTGGTACAGAACCCTCGGTACCAAGACTGCCTTTACTGTTAAATCCCTTCATCAAAAAGACTCCCTTACAGTTATTATACCACCTCTCATGATCACAAAGGTTTCCCTGTTAATAATACCTTTTTTACTACAAAGTTGGTTTTGTACCCCTCAATCTCATAATCAAGAATCCCCTGTTGTGTACTCATGCAAGTTTTGCACCTTAGGTCCTTCTAAAACTGGAGGAGCAAATAAATTAATGTTGATCTCAAAATTAACTTAGCTTCCTTCCACAGAAGGTGGTGTCTAGTCATTTCAAAGTTGGAGGTTAAAAAGATGTAAGTATTTGCTTTCAGATAGACTCACTGAGATATATGTTTTATATTCTGGCTTTTACAACTTAAAATGGGGTCTTATGTAGTCACACAAAGAACGTAAATCAGCTTGAAAAATAGACCTAAAAATCTGGACCCATGCACCACCATCCATCAGATTGTAGATTTAAGGTGGTTAGAATGAAGGAGTGTGATGGGGAATTGTAAAATGGGTAAAAGTGACATTATCCTTCCCTTACGTCATAGCAGGGATGGAAACACACATGGCCCAATATATTCCTATAGCACATGTCTGACAAGAACCTCTGCCTTTGTAAGAAATGGTAGCAATATCATCTCGCCAAGGGATCAAGATAAGATCTACAGTATCTTTCTTGCAGAGAAACCAAACTTTGCTTTCCTGGGTTGTTTGTATCCCTGCCTGTCATTGTGACAATACACGTCCCAGTGCAAATAGATTTTTCAAGATGCAAGGGTGAATCAGAGCATGAAATTAGTCTTGCTTCCATATCTGGAGTTTTGGATATTTATCGCATGATGTCATACAAAACCTGACTCTACTGGGATTATGTTCTGAAGATTTTGTAAAAAAAGGTAAAAATTTGTTGGTTAGGGCTAAGGGATTAGTAGGAAAAGTTGTGTTTGTCAGGGAAGAAGAAAAAGTAAAACCAGGACAAATAGGACAAGAAAAGACAAAGGTATCTTTGTTTGGTAAGTTGTAACATTGCACGCACTCTCAAAAAGTGGAAGCTATCATTGTACAATAGGATAACAAGGTTTCATTGTGGCATTCATCCATGGCCTTAATGTTGATGATCTTGTTAATCATGGTTCAATCTTTCTGCACATTTCTGAAGTTTTTCTCCTTCTGTGTCAAATTTGGATAACAACTCACAACGAGGTAGAGATTATGTGGAAAGAAAAAAGTATGGTTTCTATTTTTATGCAGATTTAAAGTTTTTGTATGCTTTCATATACATGTGCCCCTAAGGACACTATGGGCACTTGCTTGAAGATCATTTTAACCTACCTGTAGTCATTTAGTCTTAATTTAAGGTTGTAGTCCACTTCCCCAAAATGTTTGGACCCCATTTTGTCCCTAAGAATGCTGATCAGTCAAAGGTGCTCCAGTACCATAGTATTAATATGAAAAACCTTCAACGTTGTAATGTATCTGTTGAAGAACTATCACTTTGCACAATGTAATAATTTATGACCCATATGACCTACAGTATTTTGAAGTGAGACCCACAGATGTTGAACACTGCAAAGGGGTCTGCCACCACAATGCTAATTTGACAATCATTCCACATTGTAAAGTAAAATATTGCAGAAAAGACACATTTTGCATTGTTTCATAAGACGGTTCATATGGGCCATATGAAACCAATTATTCTGAACAACCAGAAGGAACCACTAACATAGTGGTACATGAGTCATAAATCCATAGGAGAAGAGGCATTTTGCATAATTCCTTAAAATTGCCCATATGACCCATTTTGATCTTGGACTCACAAGTCTTCAACACCCTGAAGGCACCACTACCATAATGCATCCATATACCAAGTATAAACTTTGTCCAAACTTTTAACTTGAGATATTGTGTTAAAAAGATTTTTTAAGTTTTGCCCCACAGTGCTTGCAGATGACCTTTGATGTACACCAAAAACAATAGGACACACCTTTTCAGTACGGCAAACCTACATACCAACTTGACCTTCATCCGACTTTCCCCTGTAGGAAATGGAAGAAGTTACCATATGAGAGGAGACATGTAGGCCCATAGAACTGTACTGCAATTTGCTGCTCCTGTATCTACTGTGAATCTTCAACTGAATTCTCAGGAAATGGTTATGAGATAAAAAAAGTAATCCTTTCCACAGATAATGCTGTAGCTCATGATATTTTCAACTAGTTCATGTCTGGAAGAAAGGGTTTAAAAAAAAGGGGGAAAAAATGCAATACCACATGCTCCCATCTCTCAAGAACTGAGCTTTGTTGTCACTGTAGATGTCTTGATTCATTGCAAAATTATGAAAGTGGGAATATGAATTGAAATTTTGTCATATTCTGCCACTGCATGTCAAATATGTTTACAGCTTCTCTAGAAAAACATCTTTGAAGCCCATATTTTTGCATACGTGACTATTAGTAACCATTTCCATTGGTCTGTTTCATTTCAAGTAGCAGTCAGTGATTGACTTACGAGGTATTCTTGGTACGTCTGAATTTTGTAGGGCCAAGGAAAATGTCCAGATAAGTTTCATATTCAAATATCTAGAAGAGGAGTGCATAGTTCTCTTTCAGATGTTGTGGCAGGTGATCTTTTCCTCTATTTCCTTTTCTCTGAAACACTGATGAAAAACAAACAAAAAGGATTTGGTGATTACCAGTACAATTGGTACTCCAGTATTAAAGTAGTCATCAAAACTTCTTTTTCATACACCTGTAAGGGAATAGGCTGAAATCATTTATCCAAGACAGTTCAAACAGGGGGGGGGGGGGTGTGTCAGAAGTGACAGGGGATGGAAAAAGGTAGGTCATTGACTCTAAGTTACTTTTCAGAGAGGACACATACTGCACTGCAATATGTTGCTAAGCTTCCTTTGTTTTTATCTGACAACTTAATTCTCTGGAAATTTGTCATATAAAATTGGTTAACTAACTTATGGGTAGTTAAGGGAGATGAATACACAACCCCCCTTCCAACTTCGCCTCATCTCTCTTCCAAACAAGAGCTAATTCTCACTGTAAATCTCTGGATTACAGGTCCATGAAGGTCATTACTGGAGTAAATGTAGATTAATAGAAACTTGTTTCCATTATTTAGACCTACTTTTAAAGGGAAATAAGGCGTTTGTTTTACAGAAAACGATATTTTTCTGTGGATATAGAATAATACTGTACTGTAGATTACTCAAAAGAAGCAAGCTCAGTGGCCCCCATTTCAATAAATAAGTTTCTCTCAGATAGAAATTCAGTTATTTGTTGCTTAAGAGTACTTTGTTCACCCAATCTTTTCAAAATTCAAATGATGCATCGTTCGTTACTCATCACATGGCATAATGTTTTAAGGAGATAATCTTTTGCAGATGTTAACTGATTAGACTGACTGGTTTAATAATGGTTTAAGATATTTTCTTTGAGATGCCATGTTGGAGTATTCTAAATGCCCTATTTCCCTTTAAGATACTTTAATTCTTGATTTTGTTCGGGCACTGAAGGAGAATTCATAAACCAACGAGTTATCATCTTGGTGAGGTACCGTACCATTCATGGAACGGCAGCGGTGGGAGATTGGTGAGAGGGGAGGATTTTGAGTGTGGAGGATTTTGAGAGTGAAGAGAATGTTGAGAGCTAGGGATGATGGTGAGGTGTGGAATGACATGTAATAATGAAGAGGTAAAAACCTATAGAGAATATAAGAGAAAATGTAGTTGTGAAATATAAAGCAATGGACTTTGTGCTGGAAGGGGGGGGGGGGAGGAAGGGGTGGTTGCTTCAAGAAAATGTATACATTGCTAGCAGTGAAGTCAGTTAAGTCAGTCAGTGACAGACAGTGAAGTCAACCCCAAGAACAATCAAGAAATTTAAGATTCTCATCAAGAGATGATGATAAGAATGCAGTATAGGTCTCACT
This sequence comes from Stichopus chloronotus, assembly GCA_021234535.1. Taxonomy (NCBI): domain Eukaryota; kingdom Metazoa; phylum Echinodermata; class Holothuroidea; order Aspidochirotida; family Stichopodidae; genus Stichopus; species Stichopus chloronotus. The sequence continues at coordinate 19,959,004 of CM037839.1, read as the reverse complement.
GTACAGGGTATGTCAGTAAATAGAGGATAGTTGTTTGATTGGAAACCACTGCACACGTGCATTTTGGAAATTACAGAGACTCTTTTTAGCATGAGTGGAGCTGTAAACATTCATGTATTTTGCAAGTAGAGCATGCAAATGTGATTATTTATGCTAGTCATTCTTCATTTGTCTTTATAGTTTTTCGTCCATGCCAATCACCCACATATGTTGCAGATTACCTCCGCAAATTTGGAATTAATTAACTTACGTGGAATTGTGAATGATACAAAGTTTTCTGTGTCACTGTACGACTGGCCTGGAACTATTAATCCTCCATACATTTCCTTTAATGGGTCAATATATGGAAATTGGATTTACGTTTTGTTTTGAGACTGAAGGATTTTAAAGAGGCTCATTGAGTTGATATCAATGAAGATTGTGGTGATTTTAAAGGATGTAAACACATGACATACAGTACTTACAAGTAGCATAATTAGCCAAGTTTTACATCCAACAGCTATGGAAACGTCCAAGTTTTCGAATTTTTGACCGTTAATTACTTGTACTCATTGTGTGCATGTGAATATAGTAGTAGTATGAAAAGTGTCTGGTCACAAATTTTCAAAAAACAAATTAAATCATTAGTTACTCATTAATGTTCCACAGTATGTGCAACATTGGGATCCTCTGAGTTTGACCATTTGTCAGTATGTGAAGGAAACTTGACATGTTTAGAAAAGTTAGCAAATTTCACAAAACAACTCAATGAGCCTCTTTAACGTATGCAACACTTAGATCTCAACTAAACAAGTGCTTTTAAAAACCATTGCCTTAAAAATGTTGTAATGGAAATGTAGGGAATAATTTACTTGTCAAAATTTGTGCTGCAGTTTTCAGGTTTCTTGGATGTTTTGTTGCAAAAATCTGTGAAAGCCCATTTGTTGCATGTACAAAAAGCTGCTACACAATATCCCATTTCTGCAGCAATTTGAACATTTTGTGTAGCAAAATGAGGTGAAATACTGGATAAATTATTCCATGGAGATTGTCTGTGATAGTGTGGAGCTCTGGTATGGAAAGTTTATGAAAATCCCCACAAGTCATTCTTTGTGAGCCACAGCCATGTGCATATGCTCTGTATTTTTTCAATTTCTGGAATTTATTGTTTCACTCCAGTTACGATCTCATGAACCGTTACTCCAGGTTTATAGTTTTATATGATTGTGGGCAATTTGTATCATGAGTTAACTGCAGGATCCAAATTTCCTTCCGTAAGACTCTAGTGAACACGACGTTGCGATATGCTGACCATATGTATTTGAATATAATTTGCACTATCGTTGGCTCATGCCTGCACTCGTTGGCTCACGCCTGTGTTGTTGGCTGTCAGTTTCTTTGTGTTTCTTGGGTAAAGATTTTGATTGATAATTAATTAAATTGTCAATATTTAGAAGGTCGATTATCATTGTGTCTATAGACGCTGGTATCGTGTTCCGTTGATATGGAGGTTGCTTTTATATCCATGCTGTGTGTCGTTGTGTGTAGGGTTATAGAGCCATGGATCCAATGCTGATTGATGGATCTACCCCAGTACTGTAGGTCTTGATTCAATAAATGGAGGAGACCTGAAGAACACCCTCAAAGGAAACTTTACAAATATCAAAATGAGCTCCCCTGAAGGTACCTTTGGCTTCCTCTCGGTAGTAAATTTTAAATGTCGGCAGCTAAGTTACGATGAACCAATCAACACAGCCTTCAATTATCCTGCAGAAACAACAGCAGCAGTCAGTATTATGGCTTAACTTATTTTATACAGATATATTACACTTTGATTATTTAAGGGTATCGTTCCATTCCTTCTCAAAAAGCAAAACTAATCTGTGCAAGTCTTTAACTTGTGTCTGTATGTGTGATGCCGACTATAAACACAATAATCTCTGTAAGAAAAAGGTGACTTTACTTCAAAATTGTTCATGCAAGGTACGTCCCTAGACTCCCTACCTATAATGTGATTGGTGATGGCCTGGCCTATCATATGGCCTTCAAAACTTCCGATATGTTGACCATTCAGTTTTTAAGTTAGAAGTGAAAGTTTTCTGGAGTTTCCCCTCCCCCTTGACTAGACTCCGGGACTAAAATATCACTATGACACCTTCAATTGTCTAAAACAAGCTAATTCTCCTTCAGTTATCCCAAAATTTCACATCATCTGCACATTAATTGGTGTTCTTCCACAACCAATTAAAAACATAGCCATGATGACAGAAAACATGAGGAAAAACGATCTCCTGTGGCTCGACTTACGCACTTCTTTGGAGGGCTAGAACATCCCATGGATATACACTGTACATTGCAGTATCTAATGGTGGTATGTGACCCAAAATGCAAATGAGTGCAGAAACTTGTCCGCAAGACCAAAAGGATGACAGTTACGGAAGGACGATGGCCAGATACACATACACACACACAAATAGCCAGATGCTAGACCATAGTCAATATGGTAATGCATAGTTTATTCCCAAACCATGGCATTTTGGGGAATCTAATAGTGGTATGTGACCCAAAATATGAAGCATATTTCATCCATCATGTCTTAACCATGCACTTATCTGTCTCATTCTCTCATGGCTGCAGTGGAGGGCCTTATTGTATAATTTGTAAGTTTTCTAAATCTCTCAGGCAAGGAATCACCAAGCCGTTTTGCTTTCTTGCAACCAAATACATACTGTACTCAAAGAGTCAGTATTTAGTAGTTACAAAAAGCGTACTTTATTTGTGTGCATGGGAGCTAGTCCAAGCCAGTGAGTGCAGCATCTCACCTCAAACATTTAGTCTGAATTGAATGGTTGTGTACACACACGTAAAACCCAATGGTTCATCCCGTACATATTTGTCATGAAGAGGGTCATACATTTATCTCGATTTGATTTCACATGCCTTTCCTGTGGGTTTTGGGAATGGCTAAATTGAGATTTGCATGTGAGTACCACTGTGGTTGCTTATTTGTTCATTTTCTTTCCAAATCTCAAGTAAAATGAGACTGGGTTGTTTCTGCCCTTAGGATATTTATGTCACACTACTTCACCAAGAATAGCAATCTCAGCCAATTAATATAAATTCTGGGACAAGTATGCGCTCTTGGGGTTTCAGAGAAGTTAGTCCTCCTCCACCCCACTTCAAAGTGCCTGCATGCACCTCTCCATCCCAAAGATTTTTGCCCTGTGGGCCTTCATTTCAAAGTTAAGAAAACTTCAATAACTTCCTGGTAGTGATTCTGGGTGTTTGACATATCCATAACAATTAAAAGTTTTAATCCTGTGTAAATTTAAGCATCCCATCGAGTTTTTGGTTTGGATAATAATTTTAACAGATGATGTAATGATGAGGTATTGTTTGTACATGTGTACATGGTGCCTACCTTGTAAACTAGATATTCACATCGTAGACATATACTTACCCCTTGCCTCACTAATGCATACATTTGACCCATACTTAAATCATCCTCGAAACTAATTCATATTTAGTATGTGTGTGTATCACATTGAGTGCAAGAACATCATTGTCTTTGGTGGAGTCAATTTATCAAGTACAATAACCTGTAGTTTGGGTGAAGGTCAAGGGCAATTTGTGGTCAACATTGGTCAAGTTGTAAAAGCATTGTAGGCATGATATTTCTTTAGGGAAATTTGGATAGATCTAATTTTAAATTATGTAATGCATGCATACCACATTGAGTGTGCGAATTATTTATGTTTCTGTCGCGGTCAAGCATCATTTATGGTCAATTGGGGTTTAAGTATGAAAACATTTCAAACATGATATCTCAAGAACTGAAGTTGCCACTGATCTCATATTTGTTATGTAGATGTAGTGGCGCACCATGTTGACTGCAAAACCCATTGGCCATTTTGGTCAACAAGTGTTAATTTATGGCAACAATATACATAATTACACATGGCATCTCACGACAGAAAGCTTGGACATATATCATATATATATGCAGGTGTGCATGTTGCATCATCATGCCTGTCAGTCCTCAACTAATAGCAGATGTCTCTGTGTGTATAGCAGCCATGACATTTCAGTGGCTGCATGACCGTCAACATGATACACTGCACACAACAAGTATGTCAAATAACCTCACCTCTTGCAACATGTCAGATTCATTAAAGATAATACTTGTAATAAAATCATCAAAACCGCAATGCATTTGTGCATTTTGGTCCACATCAGTTAGTGACTGGAGTGTTTCATTCATGTGAGTTATTTTCACAGCCTACTGTCGCTGAGCCCTTTGACTTGATTTATGATCATGCGAATGAACCTCTGAGTTCGGTCTCTGTACCCCTAGCAAAAAAAAAAGAGTAAAAAAAAAAAAACCGGGAAAGATGAAGAATGTAAAGGGGAAGAGGCTGTGTGAGATTTTACCTCTGCAATCTTTAAAAATCTTCCCAAACTGAATCGTGACCTAGATTTGAGGAGGAATTTATATTCACTGCCAAATTTTGGGGTTCATCTTTTATGACTAAAAACAGATTTTGAATTTGGGGCAAACATGCAGGATTTGGATTTCACAATAACATCGATCAGCCATGCAACCCACCAATAATCTCAGTTGGTTACTCACTTAGTTAAAAGCTGTGATGAAGATTATTAAGTAAGTGATGACTGATATTTCTGCCCCAAAATGAAGGTTACTGCCTAACCAGGCCTCCTCATCACTAGTAGTTTATGTCAAAATTAAGTTTGAAAATTCTACTCGTAGTTTTGATGATTTCATTGCTGCGGTTGTATCCTATAAAATGAGCACATTTCAGGAGAATTTGTGGTTAAAAGCAGGTTAACTTTTTTGTGAATTGATGTGGCATAACAGTTTATCTTTGAAAGAGAACTGTTTGGTTGTACAGCATTTTCTTTTCGTTGTAAACTTGTATAGTTGGACAATTTTCAGAGATTTTAAGAACAAATTTCCTGGAGAATGGATTTGAGGGCCTTTGTTCCGTTAGGGCTCTTGTTTTTATTACAGTGCCAACTTATTTATGTCAGCAGACTCAAAGGGAAATATGGCTTATAAAATGTGCTAACATGGCGTTGAAAGAAGATACCTTTAATCATTGTTAAACCATTCAGTAACACCAATAAGCAGCTGCAATAAGCTTCATCTCCTAAAAATATCATGGAAAAGAAAATTGGTTTCAAGATGGATCATGTGAAGTTTTGAAAGTTTGGGTGAGCAAATTATTCTTGAGCAGCAAATAACTGACTTCCTATCTGTGACAAACCTGTCATCCAGCTCCCTGAATAAACTTGTATCTCGAAAAGAATGTATGTCTTACTGTCCTGCCTTATTTTTAATTATCTGTCATACTGTATCCATTAATATTGGTTTTAGAAATTTGATTTATTTTCCGTAGAGCAAACATAATTTTTCCTGTTTCCCTAAGAATTTGAACACATGCTTCACAAAGTATCCTTAAATTTCATAATTCACCTTGTAATCTCCCTCTGACTTGTCGTTGATTTACAGTAATGATGTGCAAAATAATGAGCTGTTTGATACTGCTTTTGTGTCATTGTCAGTAATTCTCTGAAGTTGAGACAAAATTACTGAGACTGCTGGTTTGAAGGCCTTTAACAATGTGTGATTTAACTTGAACACATTTGTCATCTAAACACTGGGCAGAATTCACTTTCCTTCACCCTGGATAATCCTTCCTCACTTGTCATTTAAAATAATGCCATATATTTACCTGTCAAATCTGTTTCAAAATAGCCTCTCTCTCTCAGGTTCTACTGCCGGTGTCAGAGGAAGAATTGTCTATATATTATTTCATGGTGTCCTAATTTTGAAGCATTCCTCCTAGGTCATCCACCATGACCAACAACGGTGTAGAGCATATATGTGATATATACCTTGTCAGTGTATTGGGTTTCTGTTGCTATATGATCTGTACATGATGGTGAAGGGCTACTGTATATTGGATATTTGTCCTCGGGGACCTGACAGTGTCACAGTTGAGTGTAATTTAGCTGTTCTATCAAATCAAGACTCTGCAACAGTAGTTGATGAGACAGAATCTGACAGATCAGGCTCCTCAAAAAAAAAAAAAAAATGGATGCTACTGCTGCTTACAAATGATCTGAGGACATTGCCATGGTAACAGTTACGGAGTTGAGATTGTCTTGCTTCCAGGTAAAATTTTTTCCCATACCTAATGGCTGGGTAAAATATCCCCAAAACAGAGGGTGGCACAATGCCAGAAAAATGTTAAAGGTAAGCTCAGGTTTAAAAGGTTTTATCAGTTCTGCATCTTAAAAGTTGCACAAAGTTGCTTTTGTTAGCAGTGATTATATGTGTTAGTTTATATAGGAATGAAATCTGTCTGGGTGTGTCTGTATGCAAGTCAGTTATTCTGTCAGTCAGTCAGTCAGTTGGTCAATCAGTCTGTACAGTATGTATAAATTTCACTTCAAAACAAAAAGTCTTGTTTGCACACATCGACATTTGTAGGTGAGCAGCAACTGAGCAGTTATATTGTAAGTAAGGACTGATCATTTGTTTCTGGGTACTTGTGCTTCCAAATCTGCATGCATTCTAATAATCGCCCTTTTGGGGTTTCTTCAATTCATCAGATTGTGTCAGATAGGAAACACAATGTGAGCACTCGCGGACTCGACGGTTAGCTCAAGGATAGTGTGTGGCCTATCCAAATGTAAATGACTGATATGGCCTTTCATGCTAGTGTGCGAGTGACGTGTACCAATCCTGCAAGCATACTTATGACGAGACTCATCCTCAAATGTGAATGTGCTTAATTTTCAATTAGGTAATCCTCCTCGCAGACTTGCTATTGCTAATCACCCTTGCACTGTTAAGTGTGAGCACGTTAAATGTTTATCTTTACCCAGTGAGCCGCACAGGGCAAGTGTGACAGCTGCCATGATTGATTGATTGATTTATGGGCTCTCTGGCCTTTGTGCTATCTTTGCCTTTATCTGGTAAAACATATGGACCTAGAAATACATAACAATCATCTCTAGATGAAAAACATGACAGCCTTCAATCTGTCTGTTCAAAGGAATATTGCCATAGTACCATCCAGACCCTGTAAGCCTCGTCAGTTCTGCTGCATTTGTAACATCCAGGATGAACTGGATACAGTACAGTGTCCCTTTAAATATCTTCATTATCAACTGGCTCTTTCATTAAATGGAGATTTTCCTCTTGAATTACATTGCAATTAGCTTAAATAACATTACAGATTGGTTATCACAGCTATCTGGTTGTTGTGAACTGACTCACTTGCAGAACAGGAATTTGACGGGCTTTCCTTGTCTTAGATTCGAACCCGTTTTTCCTGTCGCTGCATGATGTCATCGTTGTTTACTGGTTGGTCGTCCAGCATTATTCATCAAATCATTAACGGTATGCTGTGTCAGCAAAGTCAATTGGAACTTGAAAGTTAGGTGACAATGAATTATCAAAGTAATCAGGAATCATTGTCGCTGTATTGCAAAATGTGTTGCACTATGTCTTAGTCATGCTTGTCCAAGGCCTTCACCTTTGCTGTACTCACTCCTAAGTTAGCATGATACTCAGTTTCTATCTGTTCTTCTTACAGTACAGTATAGCAGGAGTTTCCTGCCTCACATTTGTTCTTCATTTGAACTTCCTTGGAAAGTGCTCAATCTCTCCTCCCATGCATTTCACCTGTGGATACTTTCCTTCTTCTTTGATATTTTGTTTTACTACTGTAGCTTGTTGCTATCTGTACCTTTGATGTGCATTGTGCATGGAATTGAAATAAAATCTGAAGTATACAAATGTTGGATACCTAACCCAAAATAGATAAGATAAAACAAACTCAGTTGAGGTGTTAATGTGAAAATCACCAATGCTCAAGTAATGTGCGAGCAATGATGGATCATTTGCAGACCCTTGGGTCATACAAGTACCATGGCAAATAGATTTCATAATCTGTTAACTTTTCTAGCGGGATGGTAATATACAAAATAATTGTCATTCCGATATTATTGTCTCTCTGTGCCCAACTAATTCACATTCCTCTACAGAATCAGAAACTACTCGTTAACTTTTATCGCTCCCGTAATTCACCCTAATCCAAAGTGAACTAGATCCTGCTTCCCAAACTACCACCATAAAGTGCTACAGATTACAGCACACATGAAGTGCTCCCATCACCTTATATAACTTATGCATTTACCTTTATATTGACAAGTGCTAGTTTCCCTCCCTGCAAGACCAGACTGCTCACAGTTGTGGAAGGGGGTGGCAGATAAATATTATGGTTAATATGGTAAGTGCATACATTGTATCAGGGATACAATGTGTCACTCCTTAATTCCCTCACCAGTAAGTTTTGGAGAGTCACTGGTGGCTTTTCTATACAGTTGTGAAAATTCCTTTTTTCTTCCAATATTACCCTTTCCACATTACAAAAAAAGAAAAGAAAGAATTATGGCCTCCTCTGGTGTTGTAGAGCCATGGCTGATTTGGTTTCCTTTTCTGAGGACAAGAACATGCCATAGCCTGTTGTATGGCAATTGGCATCTGTAAACTATCTTTAGAGTCCCTTCAAAATAACCTTTTTTTTTTTTTTTTTTTTTTTCGGTTGAAAAGAAGAAACTGACAGTAATTGTTTTGACTATAAGGTATACTAACTGATAAAGCAGAGAGCCAGAGATTCCAGCTTTATCAGAGGTAATCATTTGAACTCTGTGGTAGTAATTCATCATGCTCTGGCAAACAAATTGATTGCAATTCTTCTCTGTCAGTTTGGTATTTTGCTGCTACTGGTTGGTGAAGATAGACCCCCATCCTTGTCATTATAAAGCTGCTGGGCCTCTGCTGTGCATACAGTACATATCGTTTGGATTAACTTTAGCAGCACTATAGCTGTGTTTTACCATTAATATGCTGTATCTTGTCGGTACAGTATTTAGGTATGTAATCATTCGTGAATGACATAATTATATTGCATGGAGTTCTTTTTGTGAGAGTTTGCTGTTGAAGTCCTGGAATTGATGTAATAAATGCTTGAGAATATGATTTCAGTTGTCACATGATCAAAGGTCCTTTGTTCCTCCAGGGAGCGGCCTTTGAGAGTGGCAGCTTCCTGGTTCCTCACACTGTGCAGATGCACCTCTATCTACAGGCTAAGTTATGATGGTCGAGTAGCACATTTCAGTGGCAGATTGAGAAGAGGGTTGCACTGGATCAGTTCTAGTGGTTTCTATAGCAACTGGGTTTAACTTCGGGTTATCAGTGAAAATTTCCACAGTATAATATTGCATGCACTTCATGCCAGTTTATGTTGGTGTGACGAAACTGTTTAGTGTCAATGTATACTGCCATAAGAGTAATATCTCTGTGTTCAATGACATTAGGTGTACAAATCATCTACTGTATGTTACAGTGTCTTAGTTATTCTACCTTGTTTGATTTGGTCACATGAAAGTAGATATTTAGTCACCAAATATTTTACTAATCCGTATGCAACAGTGACCGTAATGTAACAGAGCAAGTGCAGGGCGACGACAGAAACGGCCCTGAGGCAGTCATAGATCATTAAGCGTGGAAGTGAATCTGCTTTTACTGATCCATCTCTGTATTCCCGCTTGGTCTTAACAATGGAGGATAAAACAGTTTTTACCGCCATAAATTTTTTGCCACCGTATTCACATGCCAGAGCCATAGCCTTGACACAGCGGAGTATATTTGCGCACCAAAATAAATTAACGAAAATGCACGTACTGTAGTATTGGGGGGAGTAGCAAAATGGCACTTGGAAAGATGGTGCAGGTAAGAGCGTGAAATGTGAATAATCCAAACACAACATGTACAGCACGAATCTATTCCACCAACCATGTAGGCCTAGATGTATACCCCTGTTCTCCCACTAAGGTAATGAACCTGGGAGGGAAATCCATCTCTACAAAGATTTGGAAAGGATTTTCAAAGTGAAGGAGAGAGTTGTTGTTTGGTAAAGATTATGTTGCAATTTGTTGTGTGACTGTAAGCCACAACCTCAGCTGTAGAAAAGTGTGCTGAAGATTTTCCCCGCACAAGGTTAACATTTGTGTGGGATTCAGGATGCAAATGCGGGGTTCATGCAATCCTGTGCATTAGCGGGAACACAGGTGTTTACCACAATAGCACACACAGAAAAACATTTTTGACACCTTCAAAGATTTATAAAGTCGATTGCCATGATGCAGGTCGTTGGCATACATCAGTTTAAGTATTTGAGCTATACTAACTGAACCTATGAAGTGTGTTCGAGTAATGCAAACTGTGTAGCATATGTTTGAGGTGACTGTGTGGCTCGACCATGGTAACAAGTTTTGCACCATGTCATGTCAGAAACACAAATGGGATTAACAAGTTATTTGAAAGTGTAGCATCGTCTGCCAGTGTAACAGGTGCAGTGACAACATGACTGTAAAAGCGTTGTCGTTGCGATATGGTGATGCAACACCATGGTGAGACTTCTCTCCTGGTATATCGTTCAGTAAAATGACCCATGTGATATCGTTTGTAGACTAATTCAGGGAAAAAAAAATGTTTCTTTGAGCAGATTTGGATCACATACTGTATGGAAACAAGAAACGAGACCCTAAGGTTGTACTTAACTTGAATGAAATAGTTTAATTTACAGTACATGAAAGTAAAGTGTCATATCAGAATTCAGGTTCAACTTTGGCCGTACAGTGTGACATATGTATGCAATCAGTAGTTTTGCACGTTTTTATTTCACAGCTCTGCTTTAAGTCATTCTAACTTACCCCATCATATCGTGATATCGCTTGGCATATAACACAGAAAAAAGTGCACCTGATATCATTTCTGAAAACTAATTCATACTGCAACAACACTAATGTGTTAACTAGTGTGTTTGCTGGTGCAGCTGGTTTACCAATATAGTATATACAATATCCTGATGTTGTACTGTGTAACCTCCTACATACTGTATACCTGTATACCATACCTGTATACTGGTATTACCATAATGACGTGCTCCAGGGATACGTGAATATGGGGTTTGCTCATGCATTGTTTGTCAGGTGGTAGTATATGACATAATTCAATTGCAACGTAACAGAAAATTAAACTGCATAAACTTTTTGAATTGAATATTTTGGAAATCTGTGGTAATTTTTTTCTGTATCTTTGCAGATCCTGCTTCCAGGGAGACTTCCAGGTAGGGAATATATGTGATATCGTACTGAATAACACTTAAAAAAAGGAAAGACAATGTGAAACAAATATGGCGTTTGTGGATACATTTGCTCGAATTCTTGATTCGATCAATTCTGTCAGCATTTAATAGTTGAGATTTTATAAAACTTAAAAACAAGACAGTTCAGAGGTTAACATGATCAACTATAGTATGTCTCAGTATTGAAGGATAGTTAGATATTGTATCAACTCAATTCAGTAATTGGAATGCATTGATTGCAATGTACCATAGAGATCAAAACATGGTACAGAATATCAGAGATATGTTCAGTTAAAGTTATCAGAGGAAAATTATGAAGAACTGCTTAAAGCAGTATTTTATATTTCATCAGTTGTAGTGTTTTCATGGCTTACCCGGTGGGTATCGTAGGTCATTAACTACCAGGGTACAAATTTTCTTCACGGGTACTAATTTTCTTCCCAATTTTGAAAATATCTGAAATTGAAAAGGGAATGCTTTGTAGTCAAGATGTTTTATGTTCCACAGATATGCAGCAGACAAGTGCACTGCTAAAACTTTCATCTGCATGGTCATTCTGTGTTTTGAAAAGATACGCACATGTAAAGTGCAGTGAACTGTATGTACCATATTACATTGCTGTTCTCTTCGAGTATTTGCCTACAGTAAAACGCTTTCGTGTAATGTGTGTTGTGTTGCCGCTACACAGTGGCAGTTGAATTAACGGAGGTAGAGCAACTTGTTATTAAGCCTAACATTAGGACTAGGCCATTGCAAGAGCTAGGTTGGCGACTGTATCATTGCCTTAACTGGGTACCCGAAAGGTAATGGCATTCGGGTACCCGAGTAGGAATTCCCTTACCCAGTGAAAGCATTGATCAGTTGTACATCACTTTCACTTTACTGCAGTACTTTCTCACAACTTACGCAATGTTCCACCCGACTGTGTCATGAGACTCCTCTGGTAAACTTGAATGCTGCCCCCTTTAGTAACCATAGACTCCTCTCCCTCTCTCTCTCATTTTACCACCCATGTAGTAGTATCTGGTTTTGTTTTCCTGTTGTTGACTTAGCTCACAAAAGTTGACTCATTTGATAATTTGTTCTTTTCGTTGTACTCTTTTAATTTTACCCTGTTTACTTGTTGTCATGTACAAGTGTATTAACCTGAAATGGATTGTTGACTGGTAGAAAGCCACTGACTTGTCTTGTGGAGTAGTTATTTTGATATAATTCTGTGATACATCTGGGAAGGATCATGAAGGGGGGGAGGGATATGTCTCATCCCCTTTGAATCCCCTTTGATGCAAACAAGGACAGATTGTTGTAGAAGTTAGCATATGCCCCTATAGATCATACACTAAAATCCTTTCTGCAGAGTCAGTCTACATAACTTGACATTAGGACATCACTTCTGAAAGGGGCTCATTGAATGCCATGGTTCACAAAAGTCTTGGTATTTTGTTACGCTTGTTGAAAATTCCTTTACATTGATGGTAAATAGTCAAACTAAGAGAATTTGAACATTTGACATGTAAATGAAGCAACTATGATATGGTATAATTAACAATCAAAATCGCTTATTGTGAATTTAAGACCAGACAACCATAGGCAACCTCTGTTCATAAGAAACTACAATGTCTCACATTTTCAGTGGAGGAATAGACACATGAGTTGTGAGGCTAATTAGAAGTATTTGCATGCAATGGTTTCCTTAAACTCGTCTTAAATTAATTACAACAGCTAGTTTATTTCACTTTAATACAGTGCCTGTCAATTTTCTCTGCAGTGATTACCAGCTCAGCAGTCCATCGCCACAATGCGAGAGGTATCAGGGTAGGCTCTGCCTGGAATACTTCGAGCAGTCCGATGTCTTCGTCGATGGTGAACGTGATCAACAGTCTATCGAAGCTGAACTGGAACAGTCTGTTGCTCGCATCAGGAACTTGGATATCGTATCCCAGAGTTGCCTTCGAAACATCATTCCATCCATCTGCCTGACGGCTTTCCCACTTTGCCAAGAAATACCAAATCTGGTCACCCATCGCCTTTGTCAAGAGGACTGCATTGCCCTCGAGACAGACATTTGTTTTGACCTCTATGAACATGTGGACAGTACAGCTGACATACTGGGTGAGGTACTACCTGTGTGCACGGACCTACCATCCCCTGGCACCGAGGGAGAAAATTCATGTTTGCCCATTTTGGATGGAGGTGTGTATGTTTCCGCATCTTTTCTTCACCTTTATAGTTTAGCGTTTAAAGTTGAGTATTGCCTTTATTCTGTCTGACCCTCTTCTGTTGTAAACAAGCAGGAGCTGGGAGAACTTTTTGTTTTGGAGTCTAATGAGGAAAATGGGGAAAGTGAAAAGAGGGGGATAGTAAAGACAAAACTGGACTGAAATTATTGAGTTAAATTGATAAGAAGTGTGCAGTATTTTCTCATTTCATTCTGTTTGGTGCACTAGTTGCATACTGCTCTAAACAAAGTTAACACATTGGGTTTATATATATGACTGGGATTGTGTTATCATTTGTGAGTGCAAATGTTGTGCATTTTCAGGTTTGTCACAGCATTGTATTGTTATATCAGCCAGTCTTGAGCCATGCAAGGGTTGAACTCTCTGCCTGTGTCAGGGAGCTTAGGTATTTTGGGGGCAAGTTGCTAATCTTGTCTTCCACAGGTCTTGGGCTCTGGTAGACTAGGAATTTGCAGCCATGATTCCATGGAGCTAATAACCAAAGAATTTTGGCATTGTGTGAAACTGCAGCAAAGATACTTTTTTTTCTAGTATTGCATCAGTGTCGCACTACTTCAGTTTCTGCCAAAGTGTTAACATTTTTTCACCTTCAAACTCGCCAACATGAAGACATGGGTCACTTACACTCTGCAGAGACTATGGCGGATTAGTTGTGGTCCGAACCAGTGGAGTCCACTTTCACAACTTAGATTTGTGTATATATGTACCAAGCAACAAAATATCACAGACGTCATACCTTAAAATGTATGACATAATTGTCCTGACCAACTTGAAATTTGATTCTACCATGCTGGATCTGTAAATGATGAGAAAAATAATACTTTGGGAGTACATACATAACACAGTTGAAGGAAGTTGGTATTGTCTTTTACTGCAGTGTGTTTAAAGCTGGAATATGAGTTGAAAATTTGTCAGTGAAAGTCAAATTCTGTGGAATATGTTATAACCATGAGAAAGAACATTGCTTAAGCACAGTGTTTGAATAATCATATCCTTTCCCATTGGTCTGTTTGATCTCAAGTAATGGTGGTCGACTGCTGTGCTTTCCTAGAGTGTCTGAATTTTGTACATTTTGTACACCCAACGGAGATGTCAAGACAGTTTTCATACTTACATATCTGGAAGATGAGTGCATAATTCTCTTTTCAGATTTTGTGACAAGTGATCTTTCTCCCTGCTTTAGCTCCCCTGAAACGCTGACAGAGAATAAAGGTAGATGACCGGTGATTTGTCAGTGCAACTCATATTCCAGCTTTAATAGCACTTGTGAGATGAAAATCGAAAAGCGCGGCACATTGAGTTGATATCAATAAAAATTTGTGTGGATATTTGAGGATGCAGCTGCATGACAATGGTTATAATTAGCATTATTACTCTTGTTTCACACCCAGTAGTTATTAACTGATTTAGAACCCATTTTCTTTTGACTGCCTTTTGCCTATAGAAAACCCTATCCTCTCTTTTGACACCAAAGTTTTGCCAAATTTTGAAACATTTGCCAATATTTCTATTCACCATGCATGCTCTTCTGAAAGGTGTAGTAAAATATGTGCTAAAGAATAACCTCAATCACGTAGTCCGCAGGTGTGTAATTAGAAAGGGTATGCTGATGAAAAGGCCATCAGGAGACATTTCAAGAAGCTTACCACTGTTACACACTGATCATGTAAAACCTTGTGGACCCCAAATCAGTATTGAAATATATCTCTGATTCCAGTTTTAATCTATCATCACCAGTGCACCTCTTCAGTCTGGTTCCATACCAGCCACAAAATTGTAACCCACCTTGTGAGTAAAAAGAAATATCACCAGCAGATGGCTCAAAGAACTAAATATTTTCCCTGAAACACATGCGTGTCAACAACCTTTAAACTGAGAGATTTACTCAGCATGAAAACGACATCCATGACCTCTTCAAATAAGGCAAAATGATTTCAGACTCTTGTTCTTTGGTTTGACAAGTGATACAACTCAGCAGAGATATTTCACATTTTTGGGGGGAGAACAGATTATGTCTTGCTGTCTCGTGTCACCCATCCCCTCTTCCTCTTTCCCTCTTCCTCTCTTCCCCTTCCCCTTCCTGCTTTTCCATCCGTTCTGAGACACTAGTGCCCTTATGCCCTTTAGACCACCATGACTGCCATTTCATCTTGTTCTTATAGGATCTCCCAATGTCTGCATTATAAAATTCCCTCACAGCTGTGGTGATGAGAAAGTCAAACACTCACATGTAACTACATCCTTTCGCTGGTAAGGTTCACTATCCATTACAATATTTTTGATATTTTTGTTCTTAAGTTTTGTCAAGAAAAGTAATGAAAGTTAATGCAAATTTTGACAAATGCAAATTTTGACAAATGCAAAATGTGGTTTCACTGTTTTCTTAACCAAAACATTTTGTTTCCTGACCAAGAAACTAAACATGATGCATGCATAATTCTGTTCTACCACCATTATAGTCAACAATGTCAGGTCATACAAATTTCAACAATACATGTCCAAGTACCCTAACCCAACAAAGGTTCCTCCTACTCCTAATTGCCACCCTTTAGAAAAGACCACTAGCTGGTATAAGCTGACTGTCAGCACAAGTAACACACATAATAATGAAAGGGCACCTTGAGTTGTTTTTTGAAATTCAGTAGTTTTTTTGCAAACCCATCAAACTTCCTTCCCATACTAAGGAGAAATGGTCGAAGCAAGAAACCCCACTGCATGTGTGCCACATACAAATTAAATAGTGACTAATTACTGGTCAAATTTAGCCTTTGAAAATTTAGGACCACACATTTTTTTCATATTAATACTTATTTAATGTGCAGAGTGCCAGTACAAACCAGGATAAAAGATTCACATATTTTGACAGTTTAAAGGGAGCATGAGCTTTGGATACCATAGGGTATGTTAATCATGTGACCCAGTAAGGTGTTTCAGTCCGGTCAATTCATTTTAGACACCAATTCTAAATGAGCTTTGGATACACTAATGGGTAAAGTTTCAGTCCAGGCAATTCATCTCAGACACCATGTTTCAAAGTTTGCATCACCGAGCCGCAACTGTGTGGTGGTAGACCAGGCCCTATACCACTTCATTTTGGGGATGTTGAAGTGAGAGCCTGATGAACAGTTATTGCGAATAATAGAATTTCCCAGCAACCGCGTCACAAGTACATCTCTAGAAACTGTCTTTACAAGCCTGCAACAGTATTAATGCCCAGTGCACTTACAGTAAGGTTCCTGTTTATTCCTGGCTAAGTTCTCTGAGATAGAAATATACATGCTTACATCTGGTTACTTCTGCAAAGGGAAGACACACTTACATACTTGCACTACATTTTTAATCTTGTTGTTGAAGCCTTTGCCTCTAAATTGGGTTAAGCTAAAGGGTAATCTGATTCATTTAATAGGTTAGTTTGGTCCAGTGTAGCAATTGCGAAGTTCTGAAAGAACTAAGCAACTGTGCGGAATTTATGAGAAAATGGAAAAGAAGAACATAGATTGAAATGTAGTGGGTATGTTAAGTACTGTATGTATACAACTGAATACAGCAGAATGGAATCGGAGAAAAAATATTGAAAGACTCATTTAATCTGCAAATTCTGACTAACTTTGGAGAAACCATCCTATCAAGAAAAAGAAAAAGATTTAAAAAGAGAAGGGTCAGGGGGATGGAGATGTGGATTCAAGAAAGGAGAAATTGATAAGTTAGGGAAAAAATTAGGACACATAAAGCAGAAGCAAACTAAGAAAAGTAACCCAGTTAATGTGAATGTAAAGAAATTCTAGTAAGTTGACTGCTTGAGTATATTGTTTTAAGCAAAACTTTGAAGGCATGCAGATGGTAAGCAATTAGAGATGTGGTAATCATGACAACGAATCGTGGCCGTCAGTCAATAATGCTGCATTTATACCATCATTTTCCCCAGCTCTGAATATCATTAACATCCTTCGAGAGGATGTGATTCATCGTCGCCATAGGTTGGCCTTCAAATCTATTGATCAAACTAGGTGTTTGCCTCAATTTTTGTTTGGGCTTTGTATTTTGCCTTTTTTCCCCCTTTTTCACCGACTTATTTTTTCGTCTATCTGAACTATTAATTCACAACAACCTCTGAAGTTTGAAAATGCTTTGCCAAGAAAATGATTAATTACAAATTCTAAGCCACTTTCTCTGAAAATTAAAGACCTTATTGTTTGATCCCACATTCATGCAGTATCAGAACCTGCTATTATGTTGATCTATAGTACTGACCTGTTTCTTTAATATGAATCCCAGAGAAAAGTGATTGTGGCAGTGTTGTATGATTAAAAGATGATAAACTGCATTTCCAGAGCTTGCTGACATGTGTGATGATGTCGTATGATGCATGACCACTTAGGGTATGTGTTGATGACCACCAGGTGAAAAATTGAATCTTTAAAGACCCAGCCTCAATTCTTTGAACTTAAAAGTTGTTTCTTAGTCTGAAACAGATGCAACCAAATTTTGTGATTTTGTATTGCTTCAGGGATGGCTTAGTTGGTATGTTTTGTGTTAATTTGGATGATAAGTTCAGTGTTTATGTCAATACTGTACAGTACATTCAGTGTCACTTTTAAGGGTAGACAAATTGTGAATGAATGTATTACCTAGATCCGGCACCCTTCAGATGTCCCTGCTCAAATACATACATAGTTTGATCCCGCCATTATATATGTCTGTGGCTGGCATTTTGTGAAGATTTTCATTCCAAATCTTGGAAGATGCAGTAACATTTAGGTGGCTTTTCACAAGTACTGTCAGATGTGCTAGTTAGTCAGCCAATCAAGATTTCTGTCCATGTGGAAATATCCTCTAGATGTATTTCAGTACATCATGTCAATCCGGTGGTTAGTCTGCCTGTTTGGTTGTCTTTCTGTACATCCGTCAGTGGGTTGCATTCCCTCACACATTCTTCTGTGCCTGGTCGATGCCACTGCACCCCCACCCATCTTTGTACTGTAAGTTGTAGTGCATTTCAGTTATCTACAATCTCTTTTCTCCATCCTCCACCCATTCCTACGACAAGTCTTAATTTTTCCTCCACAATGTTTTTGCTCGATCCGCTCTCCTCAGTTCCTGAATCCTCGCTCTCTCACAAAGTCATTCCACCTCAAAAGACCTAAACATTTATTCAATCAGAAACAGGCTCTCTTTAACAATCTCTTTGATGGTCATCAATAGTCACTTTCATCATCCTCTTCTGCTTCTCCCTGTCACATGTAAGGAGTCGTAACTGTCCATTACTTGCTGTGAGATATATATTGACTGATGGCTAAGCTCAAATGACATAGCTTGTAACCTAGATGTTTATTCATAAGGATGAATGAGGACCACTACAGATGGATACATGAAGGCTATACAGTTCCAAAGGAGGGGGGGGGGGGAAACTTGGCTGCACTTGCTACCAGCTCTCCTTTCAACTTTTGATGATTAATATCCATCAATTCTGGCAGTGTCTGCCAAATATTATTATTAGAGAGAGCCATCCTGTAGATGGAGGATCTTTATCGTGGATTAATGGAAAGGAAAAAACAATCTTAATTGGTCAGTGCAACAAAATGGACAAGAACAGAGGAACTTTCAAATAACATTGTGTGTTCCTTGCCACCTAAAAAAGCAGTACACTGCAAGTTGTTAAAAAGGATGTCGTGTGCTTCCCTTATCAAAGAAATTTCAGGGTGAAGGACAGAGCCGCGGAACGGACGAATCTGTCTCTTAGCTAGCTGTTAGAAAGAACAAACATTAGCAACAAAAATTAGCTTTTGGCTGTCGTGAAGTTGTACAGTTTCAAAAGAAATGCACTGGTGATATCAAAAAAGAGGAATATTTTGCTATTGGGTCAATTACTAGTGACACCATGATGGAAGCTGAAAAAAAAATATAAATGAAAGTAAACAGAAAAAAAAATGCAGAGGTGATGGCTTTTCATAGTTGCACACTGATAAGCCTACCTGAAGAAAGCTGGAATTACGTCAAACGCATGTGTGTTCTTAAAAGAGGGCACATATATGATGTCACAATAGTTGCCTCAAGATAAAAAGCTTCAGTACTTCATACGCTCCTGCAGATGTAATGTGTTAGTTGTATAACGTAATTATAAAGTTAAAATTTGAGCGATTGATCACAACTTGATTGATTGATTTATGGATTGTTTTTTTCTTCTCTGAGGTTCAAGCTGTCAGGATCCCATTTATCAAATTACTATTTGCTTTTGATTATTTAACCTTTGTTTTATGTCTTTGTGATTACTTACTTCCAAGTGGGTAACATATATTTTTGGAATTTGAGGAAGCTATCACTGATAAGAAACAAACATTTTACTGTCAAGCCTTCCTTAAGATGTAAAGAGGGTCATGTGTGCGTTGTGTTTATTTAGCCAGTATAGCTATAATCTTGATGTACCTGCAAATATTTTTGTTCAAAAATGACTTCAGACAAGATAATTCAAGTACCTGGGCCATCATATGTAGCCACCTCGAAGATTTTCCGAAGGAAGATTTTCCAAAGGACGCTTTTCCAAAGGACGCTTCGAGAGAGAATGATTCATGTTGATGTACAGGGGAAAGGAAGATAGTGGGTCATACTGAAATGTTGAACACATGAGGAGTGTCATGTGAGTCATTATTTCATTGTGTAAAAAAGGTAAAGTAGGTAAAATCATAGAAAGAACAAAGCAAACAAGGGACCAATATGAAATTTTGGCATGTGTTTTCCATAGTAAACATATAGTTTACAACGTAAAAGAAGAAATAAGTCAATGCAAAAAAAAATTTAGCAATTGTTTCAAGATATAAAAATAAAATTTGGCCAATTTTATTCCACACCTGTAATTATTGGAGTTCCCTACATAACTGTACTTTAGGCTACATGTATGTTGACTATATGAAAATCAGTCTGTCATAGGTTTAGTCAATTTGTGATCTAATTGTGACAATAAAAAAAAGGGATTGGAGGATGTTTGTCCTAATGTGGAAAATGTAGGTAAACAAAAATAAGAGTTTAACAGAAAAGCTGACTGTTAATGTTTTCACTGCGAAGAGGAATCGTGATGTAGCTTCTCAAAGTGCTGAGCGTATGCACCAGAAAGACCCTTTCCATTATCTCAAGATTTCCTTTCTCAAGTTCTTCAAATTACACCAATTTGAAAGGAACAACTAGAATTGAATTCAGACCGATGTAAATTTAGCTGATGTTAAATGACAATCAAGCAGGAAGTATATAGTTTCCTTTTATCCTCTAGACCTGTCAGCAATTCAGACATTGTCCCTGGGGTCTTCTCCAGACAGCGCCCTCTAAGCTAGGAAGGTTTGCGGGTTTGTTCCACATGTCTGTCATAGTTTGGTATGCATGCACAGGGACGTCCCATGACAGATGGGTTAATACGCTAACAATTTAATAGGCATGTTGTACTTGATGCAATCAAGGTCCTATGACTAATGTCTGCCATTACCACGACGACCGGAACATTGATAGGTATGCAGTAAACATTGGCAGTTATGTTTAGACATTAGCATCACTCCTCATGTCACTTGTGTCATGTGAGTAACATTATCAGCACCGGTGTCCCCGTGGAGATGGGGAGAACGCGGTTGGGCTGTATATGTTTTGATACCAGCTGTACCACCAAGCATGCCAGATGTTTCCAACCAAAGTGGAAATTGTTGTTTATAAACTCCATTTTATGCATGATTGATGTTGCGGTGCTTTCTCCTATGAAGGTAATCAGATCGTTTGATCAATGGCTAATCATCTCATTGACGTATATATGTGCACTGCTAAATTGCTCAGCTATATACACACCAGAACTTCGACCCTGTCATCCCTCTTGTGTTACAACACCCTCAGATATTTTTGTGACAGGCTTTATTTGTTCATCATGACCTGTTTGAGGTTTTGGTTGGTGATTTAAGCTTTAAAGTATTCAATTGAATCACTGACTTTCTTATGTATGTACCATTGTGGTAGATGCAATTAAATTATATATTTCAGCAAGTTAGTTGCCCTACGTCAGTGTCTTATCTATCTTCAATATTGCTTGAAGTAAATACACCACCTTGTCATTTAACTTTTAAGTCTAAACTCATTTGTTTTGTATGTGTGGAGATATGATTCAAGCATCATGGTTATGTTACACTGCAAGCCTGACACGTTTACAGTGTAAAGTGCACCTTGATATAGAGTACTGTAACAGCAACCATATTGATAACATATTTACTTCACTCCTCACTCTAATATGCTGTGCCAAGATTACTGGTAACATGTAATATCACACTACCTCTGACGCCATCCTGTGACAAGGAGCAGTGTAAAGTTGATGTTATACATGTAGTAACAGCAACCATATGGTAAACATTATGTGCATCTTGGATGAAAAGTTGGCCGTCCAGTGTTCGATTCTTAATCATAACTTTCACTGAGCAATTAGTTCCCTTTCTTTTATTGCCAGATTAAGACTTGACTTCTTTGCTTATATTCTGCCATATTGAGAACAAATACACTGGGCATGTCTCTAGGCCTATTTGTACTGTACAGTACGTGGTACAGTGTCAATCATCGTAGGCAAGGTGATTGAGATAAGGCATGGAAATGTGTCTTTTGCAGAATTTGTTTACAAACAACATTCTACAGCAAAAAAAAATGCAAAGCATGTGAAGCATACATAGTCTCTCTGCAAAAACGAAGAAAAAGGGGAAAAAAATCACAAAAAATGATTGGCTATGAACAAAACTGCATGTTGGCTTAACTCGGTGTGCAAACATGCACTGCACTCAGGTTCGTTTTGTATCTTGTCTGGACAAAAGTTTGCCATGTTGTGAACCAAATGGAAGCTTCTTTCTCAAACTCCTCAATAATTTATGGCCTTATACGGATGGGGTGTTGTGCAACAACACTGGCATGATGTCCTCAACGTGATGGAGTTTGAAGATAGGAAGTGACATCGCTTTTATCGATGCAGGAAGAATTCTCCTAGAAAAGTGTCATCAGAGTCACTTTTACTGTAACTCTTTGCAGACTTTTGTGGAGGTGAACACAAAGGTAGTTCGTAGCTGATGTGAAATTAGTCACTCTAGAAAGTACAATATGCTGTAGCATGTTTCTCACTACGGTTAAACGCTTCCGTAAATTATGGATAACAGGCTACTGTCAGTTTCAGATCTTACAAGTGCATTCGAATTCAGATCTGAGATTGGACCATGAACTTACAGTGAGTGATGTCATTTGTAAAAACTTCAACTATATACTGTATGTTCTTGGATTTATGCGTACTGGTCGTCCGCCTCTGATCCCTATCTCTTCTGGTCATACTAAGTTAAGTCATTAGGGATTTGTTTAAATGAGTTGGGTATTCTCTGGGGGTTTGTGGTCCTTTTGCGACATAACAAAAGTTGAAGGATCAACTAGAATTGTCAAGAAAATTGTATGTGGAAAATTTATGTAAATCATGTAGTTAAGCTGGAGAATATTAACAGAAAAAATCTTACCCTTGAACTGAATTTAATTCATTTTACTATCGAAGTTCAGTTGGTCTGATAAATTTATGCAAAGAAGTCAACGAACGTATCACCTATGAGACTTACTTTCCTTCCACTATATTTTCATGCCATGATCTGCATCAATATTATAAAATATTAATATGTAACCTAGTTTTCACCCTCATCCTGTGAGAGTGATCCTTTTGTCCATAGCCAACAAGTGCACTGCATTGCAGCTTTGCATAATTTAGAGATTGAGGTTGTCATAGTGACATCACATAACATGAAACAGCCACTGCTGGGGTAAATTCAGAGATATCTGTTTGAAATTCCGATCATAAGTTTCAAAAACTTCAATATTCATTTGCAGGTCAATCACACTAGAAACAATTTAAAAGTATTTGGGAGTAAGAGCAAAGATAGACCTTCAATGACAAAGAGAGATTGAGGCAGTCTAGATGGAGTGGGAGATGGATACCTCTCGAGCCTGGAGACAGGAAGCGATTTTGGTTTCGTTAGCAGGAGAATGTGAAATACTGTAAATTCAAACTGTTGATGGAAACAAAAGTTGGAAATGGCAACTTTTGATGTGCAGATTTTTCTTTAGTTGGCGCCATTTGGAAAAAAAAATCAGAGGATAAGGTTTAAATATAGTGTACAGTAGGTTTTGCCCTGTAATCAAAATGAGAGCTTGAATTAACACATTTACTGAGGGAAATATAATGATTTAAAATTTAAAGGAGGCCAGTTTTGATGTACTGTATTAAATGCTGCTAATGAGGTAATAGGTGTATAGAGTCGACACTGTGAACTTCAATCTTGGACAAAATACCTTGGGACACCCCGCTCCCCCATTCAATGTTGGCTACATAATTACTGTTCAAAGTGTGCATTCATTCCGATAGCGCAACATTGGAAAGGGGCGTGGGGTTTTGTGTTATCCTCTCACCTAAAATTCAGTATTATATTTGCAACGTACGACAAAGTGTCCCAACAATTTTGTCCAAGATTGTCTGAGAATTTCGACCAACCAGAAGCATGCGCGGGGCACAGGAAAAAGCGTCAGTTTAAAATAAGTTCAATGGCAAAATGTGGGGTGATATTCCTTGCAACAAGAAACATAAGCAGTGCATGTTGGACATGTTTGTGGCCTATATTGAAGTTGGTTTACTGTGATAAAATTATTGTGCGAATGTTTTCAGTGTTATTACTGAGTAAATTGAGGAATAAGTAAGTCAAATCCATGTATTTGCACCAAATTTGCTAAATAAAATGCAGTCATTGAGGACTATATTTGGAAGTACTGAAGGACAAAGTGTCCCAACAATTTTGTCCAAGATTGTAGCTCAAGCTGTCTTTTTGTGTCAGAGTTGTGTCAGAGTTGTATAGCTGAATAGCAACACTGTGTGCCTTGAGCTTTTTATCAATTAGCTGTCTATTGTTCAAATTAGAATGCATGTTTACAGTTTCTAAGGTAAACAGCTAGGCTACAGTACTAGTTCAGTGAAACATGTGAGATAGATTATGTGGTGGTGTTTTAAAACTAAAAACAGCAGTTAATTGAACACACTTAAAAACCTCCATTTTCTCTCACATGTATATCTGATCCTCCCAAGTTTTGGTACCTGTTAAAACGGAGATTATGATGTATTATACCCTCTGGATGCGTAACAAGGAAAACAGTTCTAGGATTTTGTCTTGAGCAAGATCTTTGTCTTATGCATTCTCCATACAAAGGGTTTGCCCTGATCATGAGCATCCCTCTGGATGAATGACCGTAATAAATTTATGAATCAGTCTTCTCTATCATGTGCAGAGCATGTAAAACAGAGTAGTGGAACATCGTAAAAGAATTGTCACCAGAGAGTTGTTTATAATTGAGTGTGGAAGGTAATACTGTAATAAAGAAGACATATTTCAGGCAGGAAGGATATTTTTTTTCCCTTTCACAAGTTTCCCCTCAGAGATAGAGTCTGTGCCATCCTTTCCTGTGGAGTATTAAAAGTATAGCTTTTATGGAAATATGACCTTTAAATGTTACCGTTACTCAGAGTGAACGTGAGATTAGATGTCATGGACAGAGGAAATAGGTTTGTTTGCCAAGAGTGGGATGCCTTCTCTAAAGTCAATACTTTTGAAATTTGTTTTGGATTACCTGACTCTCCTTGGGAATGATGAAGCATGATGCATGCAATCTCATCGAAACAAAGAGAGAAAAGGAGGATGAACCGAGGAGATAATTCTTTCGCAGATAAAGGCTGTCTCCTTGCCCTTGGGGAGTATTCATTCGTCTAATGAATTGCTGATTTTTTTTTTTAAACTATTTCTCTGTACATCATTATCTGTTGATAATACAGAACTTTCCCAAGTATTACTTTGTCTCGGCATTTGAGTCGATGCTCTAATGTGGTGATAAATCTATTTCCAGCTTTCTTAACAACATTTCATGGCTACAGTATGCTCAGAAGTGCTTGTTGCAAGTACATTATCTGTTATGTTATGAAGTATATTTAGTTTAGGGCGCATTTGAAAAGGAGGGAGGGATGTGGCAGAAGTGAACTTTTTCTGATAAATGACCACGCTACAGACTCCTGTGTTATAAATTAAGAGAGAAAGTCAAGGGAAATGCTTCTTGTAATGTTAGTTGCCAAATGCAACATTACTGATTGTATGTTCTTGGTTTTGTTAAATTAGAAAAAAGTTGAAATCAATCAGTCAATAATAAATCAAATCAATTTGACCTCTTCTCCCAGGGTACAGTAGCACCTTGCCTTTCACCTTCGATGATCTGAAGTCACAGTACCTGCTCACTGTATTTTATTCGTAGATCATTTTTGTGCCATGTGTGGTTTACTTTGCAATAATTTACATGAATGAAGACAAAGTTAACTTTTATTTTTCTATCATTTTCAGAGTCATCTTTTAACCTTCCAAAGTAAGTACTGTAAATTATTAAACTTTGTTTTGTTTGTTGAGCAGATGCTTTTCAGTATTTATCCAGTGTCACGTAAAATAAATTCACGAAAGTCGCTCATTAAATAGTTACTGTAAAATTCTCACACATTTCTGTTGTAGGCAAATGCAACTTTATCTAATCTGTCCTTTGTTCATAATTTTGTCGTTGATAGTTACTGTAATTAGTCATCCGATTTGGGAATGTCTGGTCTTCCCCAATTGCTTCATGTTCCCTTTTGCCTGACTCCCTGTGGGTATTGGTATTGTAATTGCAATGTACGTCAAAGTGTCCCAACTATTTTGTCAAAGATTGTCTGAGAATTTTGACAGGCCAGAAGTATGCCCGGGAGGACCAGTAAAATGCATCAGTTTGCTCTTCAGAATAGAACAGCATTGCAATTTCTTTTGGTCGTGGTTGTCTTGAATTGATTAATCCCATTTTCAATTGATATTTTCAACAATAATTCAAATTTTGTTATTTTCATGGACAGTTGAATCTTGTGTTTCAATCGCCCATACAGGGTATGTGATCTGCCCCTTAAAAACTTTTCACTCAAAGGACACAATATGCAAACTCTTAACAGTCAGAACTTTCTTTGAGTTGCTGAAGGTAACAGAAAGTTCCTTTTAGTCAGTTATGTGAATTACGCTTGGGAATTATGGAAGGGCGGTGACCAGATTCACACACACACACACAAACACACACAAAATTGCCAGATGCTAGACCATGGTCAATACGGTATTGCATAGGTTATATGAGGTGAGTACGTTGCTAGGGAATTCCAAAACCAGGGAGTTTTGGGGAGTCAGTTATGTGAACAATTGAAATTAGAAGGCAAGCTTCACATCCATTCGTTGTGCAACTGTCAAACCTTTTGAAGTTTTTTAACCTCGCTTGACCCTGAGCTTTGTGCATATGCATCAGTGTAAATGTGAAAAAGGGTCTGTTCAGGAATTTGAAAAAGAATTTAGTTGTTCATTACTCACTGATGTTCATTTGTATGTGACATATGGGGATCCTGTTAGTTTGAACATTTGTCACTGCAGAAGGTAAACTTGACACCTGACAGGTTTGGAAAAACTTAGTGAATCTCCCAAAAGAACCTCAATATGTCGGTTAAATTAATAAGTGAGTTTTACTTCTGGTGTCATACTGTAACATGCGCAGTAGCAGTTGTACGTATACCCTGATGATATTATGTTTTATGCTCATTCTTTCTTGAGTAGTGCTAATGGAATCCTTTTGTTGCCGATAAGAAACTTTGGAGAGATCACAGGAATTGTGAATGGATTGCTTTGAGTAGAATTGTAGGAATTTTGAGCGACATTTTGGTTGTCAATCAATTATGGGCATTGGCAGATGGCAAGGGGAGGAAGCGGGGAATTGTCAGTAAAGTATAAATCTGTCAAGGGATTGTGATCTTATGCATGTTTCAGGCACTGACAGGAAAGTGCAATTTGCAGAATTATTTGTTTAGAATTTCTTTAACTTCAGGTCTTAACTGATAATAACTGCTCAGGTGTGTCCAGCAAGGTTGGACACAGTAGTTGTTGAAGAATTAATAACTTATTTTACCTTTGGTAATGAGTTCAAGTTGAAAGCAATGTAAGATTTACTGAATCTATACCAAAGTGTAAACAATGTTGCAGAATAGCGAGATCATGCATCAAGCATCACTGCTTTCATCACCAAGTTACAAGTAGAAAATTACTCAGAAATATCAAAGACGTATGTGAAGTTGGTGCAAATGCACAGTTTCAGCTTAAACTTTAATTTAGCCACTTGAAAAATGTGCTGTCAGAGCAGCATCTTATCAAATTGTGTTTCTATGGACACTGATGTAAGAGACTTTCGGTGATCCTAGCCTGGAGCTAAGTCAGTATTCTTGAAAGAATATTGGTCTCTGAGCATGTCTCATTCAGAAATTATTTAGTTTTCCATGTCATTCATAAACACGTGAAGTTGAAGTTTGTGAGCAAGTTTTATCATGCTAGATTAGAGTTATATTCTGCCTAATTGTAAGGGAAACTAGAGGAGAGTGTTGTTTTACAGTTTCATGTAAAACAGAAACAAATGGCAACTCAATGAATGAAGAAATGAAAGAAGAGAAGAGACATGCTATCCCAATGAGACTGGGGTCTCTAAACAGACCGTAAAGTAAAATGAAGATCCTCAGAATTCTTTTTCTTCGAATTTTTCTGAATCGCAGCCGAGAATACATTATCCTGGAGAGGCCCATGAACAACGCCACCACGCTGCAGGCGGGAGACAAGGCCATCCTGAATTGTCGGATCACCGGTTTCCCTTCGGTGGAGTACAGATGGTTCAAGAACGAAGTGGAGATGACCGAAGACCGGTTGGACAGAAGGATGTCGATCAGGACCTTCGACTGGGGATCTCGTCTCTTGATCCGGGACGTGGATACCATCGATACGGGATACTATCAGTGCAAGGCCAGCAACAGTGCGGGCGAAAGGTCCACCACCGGGATCATCTTTGCCAAATTCAGTGAGCACACAGCTTCTTGTGTACCTTAAAAAATTTATGCAAAAGAATGCAGCAATTGCAAGCCCCATGGTGAAACCTATATAAACCTCTTTTTCATTTTTGGAGCCGGCCTGTGCATTTTCCAAAATTTTTCTGTAAAAAACCTGAGTTTCAATTTGTGTGATGACTTTACAGTAATAAAACAATCACTTGCAAAGCTAGTTGAAGTTGGGTCCTACAACGTGGTATGAATGTCTGACAGTTGAGGTAGACATTGGCTGTCACTTCTGTTAATTACAGTGGAACCAAAGCTGATAAATCTGTAAGAGCCATTTTGGCCCTTCATTTCTGCAACCTTAAGAAACATATTTTTTTAAGAGAAAAGGGTGCTATGAGGGGTTTTACATGCTGTTCCATGTAGAACAGACTCAACACAGCCATCTTTGCTCTAGCATTGCCTGTTATTGTTTTTCACTGCTTTCAAATTCTGTAAACCAGTCCATATGTTGGAAAAGAAGTAGCCAACATCAATACCACAGGTGCAATTGTCATTGCCTACCTAACAGTTAGTTTAAACACAGTTTAATGTCTTGATGTATTTTATGTTTCATCATTTGCATATTACCAATTGATTTTGGGGTTTGCTTTACTTTGATCCAACTTATTTAGTTCTGTACAATATGTGAAGAAAGAAGCTTGCTTTGTTGCATGTAGGTTTTACAGCTTGAATGCAAAGCTGTTCCTTAAGTAAACAAAACTTCCGAAGCAACCAATATTCTCCTTGCTTTAAAACGGCAAATTAGCTGGACACTCAACGTATGGCAGATTTCTCACTGCAAGTAGTTTTAAATATTACATTCCTCACCAGTGTTTCCACTATTAAGGAATTGAACCGTGGAGGGAAATCCCTCTCTCCAAAAATTTTGGGGAGGGATTTTCAAAATGAAGGATGGAGTTACCATTTAGCCACTTAGTAAATATTCTCTCACAATTTATTGTGTGTTTTTATAATTGCAGCTACTAGCTCAGCTGTGGAAAAGTGTGCAGGATTTTCTCGCATAAGATTGTCTTTGTGTGACGTTCAGGAGACAAATGTGGGATTGACCAATCCCACGTCCAGATATCGTGAGCACTGCTCCTTACTCATGCTCATAGCCTGCTGGATTGCAGGAATGTGTCTTGTAGTCATTACAAACATTTTTCTCTCCATTTCTTTTTCTTCAGGAGCCCTCCCACCAGATGGTACCAATGACAGGTAACTTTACATGAATTGTTATGCTGCACGCTTTCTCTTATAATGAACATTAGTTTTGAAGCCAGTAGAATGCAAACTCAGTAGTGCATGCTCTAACTGACCCAGTTGGCTGTGAAAGATGTAGATTGCCTACTTAAAGAAAGAAATCCCTCCTTGTCTCACCCCCCCCCCTAAAAAATACATAGATATAGATATTTTCTGCAGTCTCCTTTCTCCTCCCCCCCCCCAAAAAAAAAAAAGAAAAAAGAAAAAAAAGTGTTATCTGGATTGATTAGAAATCTGTAGCCTAAGCATAGAAGCAGGCCTTTCACTTTGAATGAAGGGAAATTGTGTATTTAAGTATGGAAAGCACATACTGTACAGACAACAGCTGCCAAGTGGCCATCGCAAGTATATAAGTTCATCTTAATTAAATCTGTTTCTAAATAGTTTGTTTATGAAACTTTGATCTGCTTTGTCATGCTTACCTGTCTCCACATGATTAAACATCCCATACAACGAGGGGGGGAGGGATTCCTCCCTTCAATGTTTAAAACCGCCCCTCGATTGATTGCATTGGGTCTTCAATTGGTGTTGTCAGATTTTACCTCACGGTCTTTATAGATCTGGTGCATATTAATCCTGACAGTGGTGTAGCTTACAGCTCGACCAGAAAGTTTCATGAAGCATGTCACAGTTTTCTTCTTTCACATGTTTTTATTTGTATTCCATAAATGCAATATTCGTAGATTTTGGAGACGTTCATTAGCAGTTTGTGTATGCCGAGTGGAGATATGTCTGATTTTTGTGTCAGTTTGCTTTGATCACATCTTGATTCTGGTTTTAACTTAAGCTTTTGTAGCTGTTTTCTAGCTCTCTATATCATCTCTCTCCTGTCTTTTTCCTTTGTCCTTCCGTTCATATCCATCATCCCCACTTCATCTTTTCTTCTTTTTCCATCAGACTGCCAGAAGAAGGGAAGTGCATTGATTACCTCGGTAGTACCTGCCGGAACTTCCTCAAGAACAACACGATATACATGACCAGTTTTCTGGCTCAGGGAGAGCTGGAGAATCAACTCACAACAGCGTTTTTGGCCATCGTGGATAACCTGACCAAGGATTGTCAGGACTATGCCATTCCATCACTGTGTTTTTTTGCCTTCCCCCAGTGTGATGAACTTCCCAACAGGGAACCGCAGAGGAGGCAGCTGTGTCGTGATGAATGTGAGATACTAGAGATGGACATCTGTAAAACAGAGTATGAAAGGGCCAAGCTACACCCTAGGGTTATCCTTCCAGATTGTGCATCGTTGCCAGTTGCTGGTAGTAAAGCCAGTGAAAACTGTATGCGGGTCAACATACCATCAGTAGAGAAAATAACAGGTAGTGTGAAAAGGTTAAAAGTTACATTAAAGTGTAGACAGTCATTTCAAGAAAATTTGCAGTTCCAGGGCTCTAAATGAACTTGAAGAAGGGCGCAGCCAAAATGAGCCAAATGGCTATAGGTCTTGTCTTTGCATAGGACATTCACTGATGTTCATCATGGCTCTCTGTAATGGCCCCATGGCCTTGGCCGTTGGTGCTGTTGGTTATTTCAAATGCTTTGGTTCCATGTTGTCGTAGTGTGTGTACCTGTGTCAGTCTGCTCGTGAATGTTTGTGTATGTGTGTGTGAATGTTTTTTATGTCATTCCTGCTCGTTCATGTACACAGTTTGTGTCTAGTATGGGTTGGTTGGATGTAAACATTTTTATCCTTCTATTCAGAATGCCTCACTTGTTCTAACCAAAGGAGGGTATGATGGTCAGTCAGCTTCTGTACTCTGTTTTACGTATTATCAATCTGTCAGATATAGATGTGGGACCCCCATGCTCATCACTTACCTGACTCAGCACAACAATTTCACTTTCATCTTTTCATGTGTAGATGCTACTTGCTTTAAAGGTGTCGGACAGCATTACCGAGGAAAGGTGAATAAAACAATCGATGGATATGACTGCCAGCCATGGGATAAGCAGACGGTAAGAATTTGCAGGAATTATTTGGAATGTAGAGAGTGTTGCAAGGAAGTTGAAGAGACATGTGGCAAGGTACTGGTATCGTAAAGGAGTGTCTGTGAGTGAGATGAGGTTGCAGTTGGTGTAAACGTAGAAAATTATTGGCTGTGTGCCCAGTTTTAAAAAGAGCCAGCTTGTGTTAGTTTAAGACAAAGACAAACACATACGTAGTGATCATGTTACCATCGGCATACATGTAGCTCCCTTGCAGATGATGATATTTATCAAACACCTAACGTATACACAGTGTTTGCACTCGGTACCAGACGAACGATGCCAGGTCCCAGTTCTGAAATTACTACCATCCAAAGTTTCACGAGGGCTCATTGTGTGTGACAAAAGTTAGCATGTATTCCTAAGAACACTTCGTTATCATGCCTGTGTATAAGATACATGGTGTTGTATTATTGTTCAAAGCAAAATGTCATAGTATGTCTTCACAGGGAACTCGTAACCTAATTATTTTAGGGTACCCGTCATACTAGGAATGGGAGGCGCACATGTCAGAATGGTGGACCCAATGCAAACACTAGTATTTACCTCTCATTGCTTTCGTAGTAAGAATTGAATGAAGAGAGCCACAATGTATTCATGTCAAGAAATTCACCTTACAGATTTCGACAGAAATTGCCTGTCAGTCTTGCATATAATGTTTACTTCGTGAGTCCTCTGAAAATATCCTGAGTCCCCTGGAAATACTTGGTTTCACTGAAAAAGAAAGCCATGCAATCATGGGTGTGTGTGTGTGTGTAGTTATGTGTGCACACCTATCGGCGCTGCCTTAGCAGGTGCCAGTTGTTTGCGAGAAAGCATCCCACGTCCTTCCTTGCTCATGCAGAGCTCATTGCTGGCATCTGGTGTAGATGCCCAAAAACTGTGTTGCTGTGAGGAGACCTGTCATTTGATACCCAGAGCCTCTTCCAGCAGTCATGTGCTGCATGTGCTCATTGAAAAAGGGGGAAGGGGGATTCCAGTGACTTCCTTATGGGGAACTGTCTGCAGTACCCTGTGAGGCATTGAGTGTGAGTATGTGCCATGTGTATCTGTGTGTATGTGCTGGCTTGTAAACATGATAAGAATGGGAAATGTACCTGAACTTTAAAGTTAGTGTGTAGATATTCCTCAGTGGGTAAGTGATCCATATTGTTTTTCATGGAGGTCATAGGTCATTTGAGGTCACCAGAGCGTAAAGTACAAAACCTGTTGAGGAAGATATCTCAGCAACTGAATGTTGCTGGCATTTCAGACTTGATTCATCTGGTTCATCTTGATAGGTAGATGATATCTGTCATTTTTTATGGAGGCCAGACATCACATGAGGTGAGAAGAGGTCATAGTTCTGAAATCCTTGTAAATTCAGTGTCTCAATAGGTAGAGGTTGAAGTATGAAAACCTGTTAAGGCACATATCTCATCTACTGAATGTTACCGGATCTTCAAATTGCTAAAGGGAAATAGGGCGTTTGTTTTAAAGAAGACATCCATATTTTTGAAACCAATGTTTGTGGATGCAGAATGGTAGATTATTCAAAATAAGGAAGGACAGTAGCATTCTCTTCAAGATATAAGCTCTTCACAGATAGAAATTCAGTTATTTGTTGCCCAACACTAATTTGTTCACCCAAACTTTTCAAAATTCAAATGATGCATCTTCCATTACTCATCACATGCATAATGTTTTGAGGAGATGAAGCTTTGGTAGGTGGTTATTGATGAGACTGAATGGTTTAATGATGATTACCGCTATTTTCTTTTGTATGTCATGTTGGTGTATTCTAAACGCCCTATTTCCCTTTAACATTAGTAGCTGTTGATGAGCTTTTGAAAGGTCATGTGAGGTCAGTAGAGATCATAATTTGCCAGCTTGTTATTTCACAAAGCGTAAAGTGTCTTTTGTTTTCCATGAATGTTGGTGAGGAATCTAAAAGTCATTTGACTTTTGGTTCAGTTAAATGAAAAAGGCTGATAGTTTTATGTATTTAGTGAGAAATTATCTTTGAACTTAACTTTGTGATTTGCGACATTTCTCAGCCTCATGAGCACAAGTTGTCCATATCGACCTACCACGAATTGGCGGGGGGCCACAACTACTGCCGTAATCCGGGGGCTGCGCTGGATAAACCTTGGTGCTTTACCATGAACCCGGAGAAGAGGGTACAGAAATGTGACATAGTGGTTTGTGGTGAGTACTCTGAGATTGCAAACCACTGTTATTCATTGGACGTTTGAGGGAGGAGAATAGTGTGTAGCAATCTGCCATATGCAAGTTACATTGAAGTTTATGTCGCACATTGGAAGAAGTTAGAAGCACACAGAGGATAAAAACTATAATGAGAGTGTTCATTTTTTGGTATCATCATCATTGGTACTAATATGTTAGCATTTTATGGAGATGGTCCTTTTTTGCTGGAGATACCTTAAATTTCTATTGGTCAACCACATCAGTTGAATTGGGATTTAATTGTAATTAAAAAAAAAGGGGGAGGAAAAGAAAAGGGCATTATTCAGATTGTTTGCAGCATCATAGCATAGAAAAATTTGTTAAGATACAGTTTGTTTAATTCAAAGGGTCTGTGTGGTACAGCAAAGTTGAAAGTTATGTTTAATATGTATACAACAGTGACACTTCAGTTAATTTAAAGCTTTTGACTAATTGTTTAGTAAGCTGGGAATTGTGGTGGCAGGCTTTTCTTTTCTTCACCCATATACAGTTTACTAAATTATTGGCCTTGGTATCTAACAACTGGAAGGTTTCTGTTTCAGTAAGATGATCAATGTGTAACTCACCCAATTAGTGACCACCCACTCTCCTATCTTTCCCTTGGAAACATTGTGGAGCCCATCGGATGTGACGGAAAGGGAGGGATGAATGCTTTTTCTTGAAATTTTAAAACTAATCTCCCTAGATCAAGCCCTGAGATCTTGTACATTTATTCTTTAAATGGATTGCTAACATCATCCAATCTTATATTTTGCCTTTGGATGAACCTCTGTCGCATTTTCTGCAACAGCTGGAATTTTTCAACATTCAGTTAATCTTCATAAAAATGGATCGAGGAATAATCTTGCCTGTGTGGGTGGGGTTTCCAGGCAGCTGAAGAAAGCTAACTTACTGACAGGTTCTTTGATAAGCTTGTCAACTTTCAGAAATTAGGGCGATCATTTGAAGTCATCCATATGCCCTTTTGCTTTCCTCGTTGTTTATTCCAATGGGAGATATTTTGGCATTGATTTATGATATGTAAATTAACATCCTTTTGCGGAGCTGATCATTAGATATTTGAAAAATGTACTATTGAGGCCCCTTCCAGTCGGCATGTCTTAATCTTTACTTGGAGATGTTAAAGGCGTGTTTTACCTTTCTGCTGCACAAGACTCCTGCTCCAGTGTTTTGTGACTGGGAGAAAGGACCGTGGTCTGAGAGGGTTTGGGCTCTGGATTGTCTTAAAATGATTTATGAATGTAGATGAAAGACCATCCATTAATTTGCTTTAAATTTTGGCCAACTTTATACCTGGTCTGCATGCACATTGTGGTAGGAAACACTGTGTGTGTGTATGTGTCTGTCTGTGTATGCTGTAGTATTTACTTCACTCCTACTTTACTCCTCACTTACCTCATCACAACAAATGCACTCCCATCTACCATGCTCAGAGCAATTCAGAAATGAACGTTTTTTTTTTTCTCTCTTCTGGGGCGCTCTCTTACAAAGGTTGTCATAGTCAGATGATTTTTACCGCATATCTGTTAAATGGGCACGCTCTACTCGATTTGGAGACAGAAAGTGCAAAAAGAGATGTATTTTACAACTCCCTATCCTCATTTAACGCCATACTGGTGCCTATATTCACTGGTCCAAAAGTGGACATGGTTTTACTCTATGATCCCCATTTTTCTGGTCCACAGATGAAGCAGAAGTTGGATCTGGTAGTGGTGATGTGATGTATTTTATTCTCCCAGCATTGGCACTGGTGGTCCTGGTGTCCATACCCTGTGTCTGCTTGATATTGTGCTGGAGACAGTCACAGAGAGATAGGCTCTCACAAACAGGAGCCAAGAGGCAGTCAGAGCTAGTTAATCTTAAACCAAATAACAAGGTTAGTGAAATAAGTTTACCTCCTCCGATGGTTTAAACATAATTGTATAACATGTGAAACTTCCAAGAGTTAGAAATGTCTAAACATGACTTGTTGCATGGCTGACAGTTAAACAGGTTATGTAGACCTTAAAGAAATTATTGAGGAGTTAAAATTGTCTTAGCAGACTTTATGGGTGATGGTTTATAAATTTTTGATCAACTTGAGGTGAATTTGAAGAATGAAGAGTTCACTATTCTCTTAAAGTTGTGTGACATGAAAATATCTTTTGGGGTGTTTGTCTGTCTTAGCCATTTTAACTGTTGAAAAGTGCCTGAAATTACATCAGAATCCATCAAATATGGACATTGTTACCAGCAAATTCCTGTTTTCACCTGTAACATGAATAGTCATTGGCTAATTATACAACTTTATGACACAGAAGGACTCACATGATCTGTCTTAAGTTATCCTTTGTTTACTTAACCTGTATTTCAAATTGAGAAGTCCCAAGGGCTTTCCTTTGTTTCAAATATTGGTATCACTTACCAATGTGACGCTAAGTAAATTA
The DNA here is from genome assembly GCA_021234535.1 of Stichopus chloronotus. Classification (NCBI taxonomy): domain Eukaryota; kingdom Metazoa; phylum Echinodermata; class Holothuroidea; order Aspidochirotida; family Stichopodidae; genus Stichopus; species Stichopus chloronotus. The sequence goes on along the minus strand of CM037839.1, from coordinate 19,922,667 downwards.
CCAATTAAGGGATAATATATATATATATATATATATATATATATATATATATATATATATATATATATATATATATATATATGCATTCTCATCAAAATTTGAAAAGCCTTATCCCAGACAATGGTAACAGAGAAAACACAATTCCAGTGAAATTTCATGCAGGGTTTCTCTCTGCAACTATTGACTAAATCCAGCTCTTTTCTAGATGCATGTCATGCAAGCTTTAAAAGGCATAAACTTTATACACCCAAATCGTCTTAGTTTTTGGAGTTTTTTTTTTTTGTGGGAGATTTTCCATTCACTTTCAAAATTTTTACCAGCTGGGCAAGAAAATTTAAAACTGCTGAATTTCAATAGAGCTCTATCTGTGATGCAGTTTACATGCCCTCCCCAAGAAGTAAGGAAAATTGCTGTTCACATTTTCAGTCTGTGTGGGTGGTGTTCGTCAGGCTTCTGGTATCTCTTCCAGCAAATAGAAACGAGCGTTTTTGTAAAATATCACTCTCTTCATTCAATGTCTTAGAAGTAGTGATGAAATTTTAATGATATTAGCTATAATGTTGACATGCATTACATACATGAAAAGCACTTCTTTCAAAGCCTATTCCTCTCACAGAGTGAATGTGAGGAAACAGTTTCGCCTTTTGTTTGTTCACACTCAAGGTGCCAGAATTTGTATATTTGTCACTGTCACACCGATCTATTTTTCAGAAAAACAATCGTTTCATTAATACCTCCATTTATTTATGTTTTCGATGAGGAGCATTGTCCAGCAGTTTCCAAATGCTTCTTTAATCAAAACTTGATCCTTCCTTTCTTTCAAGCAAGGGGGGGAGGGGGGGGGAACAAGCAAGACTAGCAGTATCACTCCCTCAAAAGGAGAAAGGAAAGATTTAATACAGATTTATTAAAATGTATGCCAGAAAAGTTATTTGGAGACAGAAGTAGGATGTAAAATATCACAGAGGCATATCTTCTCATGCAATCCTTGTTTCAGCAGGTACTTTTGAATTCACCTTCTGGGATGGTTTATGCTAATATGGACAACGCTGTTATTATTTGACCTAAAGTATTTACTCTCGGAACACTTGTTTAGTTAGGGTGAGTCAGATGCATGAGACGGAGATGCTTATGAATCATTCATGAGCTTACTCAGTTACCGCGGTGATCTTTTTTGGTGGGCATTTTTATCTCATGCATGTTTGACCCCAAATTAAAACTCATTTGCATTTTCCAGCTTTATCAAGTGAAAAAACCGGCACTGGGTAGTTTGCCATGCCTCATTTCACCACCCCATTGTGAATCTAAACCCCGAATTAGGGCTGCAAACCATCTCCGGTGTAGTCAGAAATGCTAAAAAGAACAGAAGCGATTATACCCTGGATATCCTCGTGGGTAATTCGTGTGACAAAATGCTCTTAAATTTACGGTTGATGCTATAAATTGGGTCGTTGATGATAGAATTGATTCTACATCAGATGAGATGGTAACATGAGTCATACGTAGCACGTTCTCGTCTTCGTTGGTCGCTCTCTGTGTATTGTAGACCTTCATCTGTAGTTTTGGTGTCGGAGAAAGTTTTCAGCAGATGTAGCCAGATTTGCCAATGAGCTTGTCGTTGAGCTTAATAAGTATTTAAAAATAATAATAATAATAAATTGATAGAGCACCTCATCAATGAAAGCAATTAAAAATGAGCATTGAAGCTCAGTTGAAAGATGGGTGCTGACATTATCAAAAAGCGATGCGAAATCAGGAGAATTAGCTGAAATCAGTGAATAGATTTAGTGAAAGACACTCACTCAGGGTTGATTTCATTTAACTCTTCTTCTGGTGAATGTCCTCCTTTATCCTTCTCCCAATAGTTGACAATGTCTGTCTCAGAGTGCATCGGTTTTTGTGTATTGTCAAACTAGTTTCAACAAAATATTGGCTCCAAAGTATAAACATTTTACAGAAAAAAGTTGGCAAATTAGTGCTGTACTTTTTTATTTCATAGCAATACAACAGAAGACCTCACGGTGGGTACTGAAATTTCCAAGGCTTAACAAAAATACATCAGTCGATGCTGCTGTAGTATTCTCGCTTGCCTGGAGAGCGATGCAGCAAACAGCAGGTCTTCCATGTTTGTCAAGCAACTTCGGGCAACTGCTGTTGCACTGATTAACAGATATTGCTCTCATTAAAAGAAAAAAAGCACATTTCACTTTTTTGGTGTTTTTTTTTTTTTTGTATTTTTTTTTTTTTTTTTGTATTCCATGCTGAAGGCTCAAGGAATCTATGCGATGGTGATGTTGTGCGTGTGTGTGCGTGTATCTAATGCTTTACTTGTAGACACGATATCTCAAGAAGCGCCATTCTGAGGGATGTCATACATGGTATGTGGTTTGGTCACATTGAGTAGATGATCCCTATTGTTTTTGGTGGAGGTCAAATGTCATTTGAGGTCACCAGAGGTCAAAATATGAAAACGTTGTAAACACGATATCTCAAGAATGGTATCTGTGACTGATGTCATACTTGGTGTGTGGGTTGGTCATACTGAGTAGATGATTCCTATTGTTTTTTTGCAAGGTCGAAGGTCATTTGAGGTCAAACTAAAAACCCTGTAAATGCAATATCTCCAGAAGGGTGATTTTGACTGATGTCATACTTGATATGTGGGTTGGCCATACTGGGTAGGTGATCCCTATAGCTTTTGGTGGAAGTCAAATGTCTTTTGAGGTCACCAAACAAAAAAGGTCATTTTGGATTCAAGGCTTCTTAATGTGGTGTTTCAAGAACAATAACTGTAGTTGATCTCATACTTGTGATGTGGATAATTCATGTATGTTATAATATAACCATGTCGCAAGGAATCACAAAGCCTTTTGGCTCTCTGGGTTTTTTGTTTTTATTTGCTTCCAAGCTTATGCCTCCAGACTGCCAACCATAAGCTTCCTATGATTGTTAAACTAACCACTTACCCTTGTAATAAAGGTATTATCTTGCTTGAGTATTCTGATTTTTGCAAGTATAATACAGTCATACCACTCATATCCCCCACCCTCAATGATTTATGAAATCATAGACTGTTTTGTTTTCTCCTTCAGTATTCATTTGCAGCATTTACTGGCTATTGAAAACTAACCATTTCATTTTCATCCAGATCTTAAACACCATTTGTTGTCAAACAACTGATGTCTCCTTTCAGACTTACTTTCATGCCTAAATTTGAATGCTTAAAACTTCTCTAAACAAAGTTGGAAAATGCAAATTTAGAGCTACCCAAAAGGTCAGGGCAGAAATGCTGGAAACCATTTTGCCCAAATATATTGTAAACATCACACTCAGTGTTGCTCATCAGAAATGAAGTACTGAAATATGAAAAAATGTCTGGTCAGTGGCTTTAAATTTTTGACACACTGTTTCTCTTTTTATTCATTTTTTGTCAACACTCCTGTTATAGGCACGAGAGTTTCCACTTGCAGCTGTTAAATTTGAGGAGGTACTTGGTGAAGGAACTTTTGGTAAGGTATACCGTGGTCAGCTGATGGGTTGTGAGCATCAGTACAGCATATCTCCCGTTACTATCAAGACCCTGGAGGAGAAGGCACTGCCAAGCGTTCAGCAGGACTTTAAAAGTGAAAGCGATGTCATGGCCACATTGCGTCACCCCAACATTATCTCTCTGCTAGGAGTCTGCTTAAAGCAGAAGCCATTCTGTATGTTCTTTGAGTTCATGCCATACGGTGACCTCCACGAATACCTGGTGCGCCATTCTCCCAACTCCGACATTGGCTTCGGCAGCGGTGATGAAGATACCCAAGCATCTCTGGACCACGCAGACTTCCTCAGCATCGGCATTCAGATTGCTTCTGGGATGGAGTACTTATCCAGCAGACATTTTGTGCACCGGGATTTGGCTGCTCGGAACTGCATGGTAGGAGAACACCTTCAGATAAAAATTGCAGATTTTGGCCTTTCCAGAGACATATATGCCGGTGACTACTACCGCATGCCTTCCACGGCCGTTCTCCCCATCAGGTGGATGAGTCCAGAAGCCATCCTGTTTGGTCGTTTCTCCATAGAGAGTGACATCTGGGCATTTGGTGTGGTGCTGTGGGAGATTTACTCTTATGGATTGCAGCCATTTTATGGGTACAAGAACCAAGAAGTTATTGATATGATCAGGACCCGACATATCCTCCCGTGTCCCAATGGCTGCTTGGCCCACGTCTATGCCCTCATGATGGAATGTTGGCACGAGATCCCGGCCAGGAGACCTCCGTTTAAGGTCGTCTTGGCTAGGCTGCAGGCACTGGAGAGTCTGCCTTCTCATATCCCTAATGGACACAACTCGTACCCCAGCTCAAGCCCCAATTCTCAATTTTTAGCCCAGTTTGGACCAAAGGACGATGCCAGCATGAACATACACGAAACAAAACCAGGCATTGTGCCACTCTCTAAGATTCAGCCAAATTCGTCTCATCTGTGCCCCTCCGAGAGATCTGCCTCTTCGCATTCATCTGGTCTCAGGAAGTCGGACCAGATGGAACAGACTCAAGTATGACCCGGAAGCTTTCAAGCAGAAGAATTAATGTAATATAACCTTGATGGGTTCAACACCCTTTGTACTACAGAGTGCATATTATCCTATACTATGTTTGTATCAATTTTATTTAACACAATAGAGTACTTACTCCTCTCCCAACTTTTTATTGAATTTAATGACAATATTAACAAAATGAGACTGAAAAATTGATGAAGAAGTAACTTCTTCCATCTTCAGAGTGAAGATAGTTAATATTAATGAAAATGTATTGTACTTTGGTCAGTAGTTTTGAATGCATGTTTTGGTTGCATGCACTTTTCTGGGTAACAGCATAAGTGTTGTATTATGATTCTATGGCAATGAATGGCGCTCACTCCAAATAGCAGGTCGTCCTAACCCACTTCCCCATTTTTCACCCTTTGTTCTGTCTCTGAATAAAAAATTTCTAAATCTAAAATCAGAAATTTTGCCATTACCTCTTTTTTTGTACTCTATACACTAGGGTAGTATTATCCTTGAAAAGCTTGTCTTTCCACATGTGGATATTAACAATGTGCATTGTTGTTGATTTCTGAAACAATTTGAACTGCATATGTGCCAGTTTTTTTTTGTTCTTTTTTTGTAGGGAGGTGAGAGGTGAGGGAAATGACATAGTAACGGCCTAGGGGCTTAACCATTTGTGTTGTATCATTGTAATGTCACAAGGTTGTTTGGCATCATTGAAGATGCCATGTCGACAATGTGGAACCAAATAAATTAGTGACTCTCAAGTGTAGGTGGCTTTTTTTTCAGTGAATGGTAGCAGTGACCACCATTTTTCAAGGAAGTTTCCTAGGTTACACTGAAAGTTGAAAAAGCTCAAGGATTCCAGGGAATTGTATAAAAAAAATCAATGAATTTCAAGAGATGTAAAGAAAATACAGAAGAGTATTTAAGAGAAATCATCCAATGTCCCAACTTTACGGAATGTCACATTGTTTTTTGTTTTTTTTTAGTTTCTTTGGTCCTTATGGAATTGTCATCCAGTGGTGAGTGCTGTGTGCGTTATATCCTGACCAATTGTGGACCATGTACAATTCCTTGGATTAATGACAATGAGGATAGTCATTTGTGGTGTGTGGAAACACACCGTAGCACAAACAAATAACCTGCTGTAAGTTACTTCAAGACCTACTAACTCGGTACCTAAATTATGTCATGTAGGGATGAGCATGTTTGGCAAAACATGCAAGCCGTTTGGCAGAGCAAGCATTTTGAATAAGAAGGCCAGTTTGAGACAATACAGTACTTAAGAATCTCATATGAAGACAAATGTGCCAAAACTCTCATAGTAATCTGAAAAAAAAAGAAGGTTGAATTCAACTATTGCTAGTCCTACAGGCTTTTTTCTTTCAACAGACGGAACTAAGTAATTTAATTATCAGGTTTTATTTTCTGTGACTGCGAAGTTAAAAATGTAATTTTACAAAGCCTGCTCTCATATCATTGCTATCGTATGAGGTAACAAATGTTGCACATTCTGCCAAAAAAGAAGAGGAATAAAGAAGCACAATGTGATCTTTTTTTGAGCTGCTTGAGTAAACCAAAGAAGCAATTTACCTATCATAATTCTTGGATATATACAGTTAGGAGTAAAGTAATAAAGTAAAAAAACAAAACAAATAGAGCTCTTTCACACTCCATTATTATTCTATCGTCAACAGATCAGTACATATAGCCGTTAGATTCTTTTTGAGCTTTTATTGCCTTTTTCTCACATCAAATGCATCAAAGTGTAACCATCTTAATCCTATGTTGGTACAAGACTGCACTGTTGTACTGTAGATAAATTATGTAATCCCAGAGGCTGCCAGTTTTGAAATACAAAAGGCGTAAGTGACATATCGGAGTTGATATATCTAGGATTGTCGTTAGGTGTAAATATATTTCATTCACTTTCCCTTATAAGGATCGTAAATGCTACACGATTTGCATTTTAGCATCAAGTTGTGTAATCGTTGCTCAGGTTGCCCCAGACGGTAAGATTAAAACTTATTGCTGCGGCAGTCAAGAAGCAATCTATGGTGCAATTAATTTTTGTTTCCTTTCTGTATTTAGCTCACAAATATTTTCTGTGTTATTTCTGTTTTGATCCCAGTTAATCGAGAAACATAGGAAATTCTTTGATGCAAATGCTCTGCGAGGCTGTGTCTCAGTAGTGTCCAGCAATTTCTCTTATTTTTTAAAACAAAGGTATTTTTTTCTTTTTAATGATGCAAATTTTAATCTGTATGTTTGATTCCAGATGTTTTCATTGTGATGTAATTCTTTTGATTAAGATTCAGCAGCATCAACATTGAAATTACATGTGTTATTGTTGCTTGTTTCATTGTTGCATGGCAATGAATTTGCAGTCTAATAATATTAATTGGGTCCTTAAGTTTCCTTTGCTGTTCCTCAGATATTCATAAATAAGGTCGTAAATTTGCAGACGTCCATTTTGCGGTTGCCCTATGTGAACTCAGTCCATGCGGTTCGTTTCTACGTCAACTGAAGTGGATGGGAAGGGATCTTTGACTTAGTGTTGAAGTGGCCTTGATACGGCTGAGATGAGGGTTACATTCAAGATGTAAATTATCATGTCAGCATAACTTGTTATCTCGACAAAATTTTGCATTTTGCTCCAGTTATTTTGGAACACAGCATCTCAACAAGTTGACATATTTTTCTGTTGAGTAGCAAGTTAGCATTGGTGGGTATCTTGACAGAAGAAAAATTCGTTTAGATAACAAGTTGTAACCAGTACAGCGTTTTGAAAAATTTTTCCAAGATGTCAAATTAGTTGCCTAAGTTGGTATCTAGACAAAAAATTAAATTTTGTTGAGATAGATTATTGAGATGTTGACTTAGCATAAGTCAATATCTTGTCAAAAAGTTAGTCAAGATAACAAGTTATTCTAGTAAGATAACGTTTCATCTTGCATGTCCTTTTATGTCCACTATACTTTGGCACCCTTGATTATTATTTTTCTTTTTGGAAACTTTTTGTAAACACCTCAATATTCATGCCTGGATCTATAGTTTTGGGGAGGCCTGTAAACCACTGTGTGGGTTTCCTATGACTATTGTTTAAAGGAAGTTTCTTGAAAAATGGATTTCAGGAACTGTTTTGGGAATATTGTTTGTGTGTGTACATGGCCAATCAGGTAATTTTTATTTTGGGAAATAAAGTCAGGATCCTATGAAAAAATGAATCTTGTCAGGATATTTTCGAGGAATCTGACGGCTCAAGTAGCAATATGAGGGGAAGAAATTGCGGTCACTTTCGCCAACTACCCCCCCTCTACTCGGAGTGAATTCCGTACATGTCCAAAGTGGTATTGTACTTATGGGAGGTAGCCAAAATAAGGCAATCGCCAATCTGGGTTCACTTTGTCATGTAGCTACCTCTGAATTCAGTCTTGAATACTCTTCCCTGGAAAAAAAAAAATGTCCCTCGAGCACCCTCATTCCAGCTCCGTCAATAATATTCTTTATTGTTCAACATGAGGAGAATGTGTGTACAAAATAAACAAAATCCTGGTCTCGTTCATCAAAGCTTTTTATTTTTTCTTCTTTTTTTTTGTGGAGGTTGGTGTAATACATAAACTAGTTATCATCGAGAGCAGGATGTTGGTCCATTTTAAAACTGCAGATTTGCTACTAAGGATTAGTTCACCCAAGGAAATCCCATTGACGGCGATGCAATTATGTGGGAACCCATAATGTTTCCAAACTGTCATCTATTTTCTCTCACGTTTATTTATTCAGCTGGATCTACACTCAGAGGTATCTATAGGAAATATGAAATACCTTCCTCTTTTCTCTTTTTGTTCTTATTTCTCTTCCGTTTGTTATGGTGCTCTTTTGTAAATTAATTTAATACATGCCTCTTTTTTTGTTTTCCCTTTTCCGTCGTCAGTGGTTATAAATATGCATGTTTTTTTTTTACCCCACCTAAAGTTACTTTTACCTGGGAAATGTCACTTTTAAAGCAATAAAAGACAAATACCACCATCTTAAGCTTCCTGTCATTTTTTTCGAATATAAGGTAATAATATCTGTATTATCTGAACTGATTTCACTTCAATCATGAAATCACAAGAATCACAACAAAAACAGTATTAGAAGTTGCTAGCAATAATATATCAGTTACATAGGACTGACGGTCGTTTAAGTTACACATAAAGATATCACAATGCCAAAGATGTACAGATTACCTCCATATCTGGTAATTGGTGATTCATGTTAGGAAAGTGGTAACCACAGACTAAATTTCATCAGTGATCATACACTTCCTGGTTAAACTTTTCCTTCTGTGCCAAAAAATTCGATGGTATGCTGTGTGTCGGAAGAGCCTTTGTGGGATACCACCTCACCATGAAGTCACTCACTGTTGTCAAGAACAATATACCAATTTGTGCAAAATCTGCGGCAAATATTTTCATCAAAGATGTAAAAATAGAAGAAGAAAAAAAAAAACAAGAAAAAAAAAAACAAGCAAGGTTTCCTTAGCTGAAGCGTGGAAGATGCTCCCTTCAAGCTGTGTGGGTAATTTGAACAAAACTGGATATAAACATACATTACTTGACTGGGAGTAACTCCATTCAAACTAAAGATAAAACTGCTGTATGATTTGGCAAACAGATGCCATCCCCCCCCTATTGCTATCATTACATAAAACAAAATAAAATGCAGGTTTAAGATCAACTGGATTTGAAGTCTGTAACCTGTCAGCCAAGCAGCATTAACTTACGTTTATTTTCAATACAGCCCATGGGGTACCAGTCAATTTAACTTGTTACTTACGATCTTGTAATCCCTCGTGAAGTTTTCCAAAACGTAACTTTTTTTTCGACTTGAAGGGAAATGAGGCTTTGAAAAATCTTCCCAGCAGGGCATACAAAAGAAAAAAGCTTTTAATCATTGGTAAAGGATCGAGTCTCACCCACAAAGATCTGCAAAAGCTTCATCTCCTCAAAACAAAGTACATAATATGAGTCGCCAAAGATGTATAATTCCGATGTGGGTGTTTGGGTGAACAAATTATTCCTCAGCAACATAGAACTGAATTTCTATCGTTAGTAACTTAAAGAAGGTTACCGTCCTACCTTATACTGAATAGTCATTCTATGTCCGTAAATACTGGCTTGCAGATTTCTTTTGTAAAACAAACACCTTATTACTCTTTAACAAAGACATGAGATCAGTAATAAGTACAGAATTTTGTTGCATCAATTTTATGAACATTGATTAAATGGTGGCACAGTAAAATAGTTCAAATGATTTTTGACTTGGAGGAATCTTGTGGAATTTGGGTAGCGAAAATTATTTCATGAATTAAAGAAAGATTTTTATAAGGAAAAATGCAGGATCTGGGGGCAATAAATGCAGGAATAAAAATGACCAAATGCACGAAATATAAGGGAAACATTCTTCAATTTGCATCAGAAAATGTAGGCTACTTAGAAGACTCACTCATGGACTGCAAAAAACCTTTGGTTATTGGAGGACTTTTTTGTTGCTTGGGGAAGATCCATAACTTCCTGCTTTTTTTTATATTTTTTGTGGGGGGATGAGGAAAAATCTTGTATAATATGGTAAATTATTGCCCTTAAGAAGTTTTCATTCAATTGTTTCACTTAACGTCTGTGGCCTTACTTCCTCACAAGCTTTGAGTAGCTCTCTAGTAGAACTCCGGAACTATATCTCATACATCATCATTTTGTTACATTCTCATGTTATTGTATCTTTTACGCCTTGATGTGGCGTTAATTTTTTTTTTTTCTGAAATGAAAATGAAAGCCACGACCCCTCTCAGGACAGCAGTCTCAGCACTCTGTATCTGATACCGTTAAGGCAAAGCACGTTACTTAAAACCATACGAAAGATTGTTTATTTCTAACTAGTGAATGTACGTTTACAAAACCGATGTGAATGTTGTCCTCAAACACAACGTATACCAAGTATAGGCTCGCCTACAATCATCATAAAAAATAAAGTAAAAATAAGAAAAAAGGGCATAATCGATGGGGTGGGATGAAAGTTAACAATATTCTCTCTTCTTCTGTGCCGATATCAATTGGATCTTAATTATCAAAGATTCTGGTAAATTTGGGATCCTACCTGGAGGTAATTGAAGAGCATCTTGTAACAGAGACAATAATCAGACTGAAAATGAAGAAAATGAATGTAATTATTGCATCTTGATTTAACCCGTCGTTGTTATTATTCACAACGTAATAAACCTGCATGTGATTCTTTTATGTGTTTGCAACCGACCCACGATATCAGGACCCAGGGACTCTGCCCGAGTCCAAATTTTCAGTAACGAACATTAAAGGTGTTCAGCATGTAAGCCTATACCAAGTAAAATAAACTTCATATGCCTTGCCCTTTCGTATACGATAGTTTTGCATTAATGTAAAAGGCAAAATCTATAATGACCTCACAGAGAACTTACGTCTAACGAAAGTTAGCCTACACCGAAATGTAACCGGGTAACCGGTAGTCTATAGAATTTGAACTGGGAGTAACCGGCTCGAATTTTAAATCCGGCGTAAACACGCAGTTGCGTTTACTGCTAAACTCATCATCGACCTTTTTTGCGATGAGATAAAAATGCTAGTCATTAGAAACAGACGCAACGACCGATCTCAGTTATATTGCCTCTTTGTTTTTATATTTCATATTGGTTTACAAGGTATGTCACCATTTTATCGTAGTTTGCTATGTTGCTTGAAATTACGAATTCTTACCTCTGCTTCTAGTATCTTGTCATTTGTCTCTTTTAACTGTCGCACTGTTTTGAAGACATCACACTTTCCGCTGTCCTGCAGTCTTTCGATCTCTGATAGTACAGCTACAAAGATTCCACACAATCCTCCACCATCCCTAAAAACAGATTTAACATTGCGTTCAGCAGTCAGTTATCACCCCACGCTACATTTTGGGTGGTGGTAAGCAAAATTCTCAATTGGTTCTGCTCTTTGATTGACAGCAAATTCAAAAGAAACAGAGTAGCCCATATTATACAGCATACGCGGGACAATTTGCACATGTGGAAGAGTTAAAGGCCGTGGGAGGGACAAGAAGTACGTGGTTGGGAGAACTGAAACTGTCTGGGACGACGATGAAATCCTGTCGTGAAGTTTTCAAATACAAAAGGCGGGAAAATGGTCACTATTAACTAAATACTTTACAGTCCCAACAAAAGTAGAAGAGAAGATAAAGATTTGAAAATGTATTCAGTTAGCCAGTAGTTACACATTTTTTTTTTTTTTTTGCCTTTTGCTTAAGGGTAACTTTGCAGTCAAATTGAACCAAGACTTACCTTTGAAACAGTTTGTTGGATTACTTAGAGGTTTTATCAACATTGACCCTCAGCATTTCGGTTAGCAAGAATGAACAGCAAATCACAAAACAACAAACTTTTTGAATGAAAACATTTACTGTTCGGAGGCAAGTATTTGCTGTATTCATGGCTCCGTTTATAGACCAATGTAGCTTAAGTAATGTTGCTTGATTACTTAATCGACGTATATCGGTCCTTAAGTGATGAATACTGGTTAGCCCCACAGTATATAACAAGCCACGTTGGAGCTTAATGAACCTCCTTTGAAGGGCATTTAAGCTGACGTTCAGCAAATAGTTACGCTGTACGAAAACTGCAATGGAATTCAGTTCAGAGTAGTGCTGTGGGACGGTGTTATTCATTGGTTAATGAAGAACACTTCAAGCGGAATGACTCATTGTAAATAATTAATTTCAAGGTAATTGACCAATTAAACTTTGTATCTACAAACAAGAAACATTCTTTTATAGTCTGTTTGCAAGTTGATATACATTTCAACGTTCAACATGAAGTGCCTGCCAAGTTGACTTGATGCAACAGTTTTTCAGTTCGTTTTTCAGATTTTTTTAAAAGTGTCACCAGTTCAGTATCGCAGTAAAAGTGGATTTTTTTTTGCACTTCACTGCAAATCTCGAAATCTACCACACAGACTCGAGACCATGTTTCCAACTGGAGTTTTGAAATCTAGTCTAGCAGATAGAAATTTGGACAGGAAAAGGTATGAAAACAATTTGTATTGATCAATGGATGCAAATCTTTACTGAAGAAAAGTGAGAAATGAGAATTAATATACTCACGAAGAGTGAACAACAGTGGCTCCTCTTGTGCTAGTCGTCTTCCGAAGGCCTGAAACCTCTTTAATTAATTCCACAAAGGCATCAAGATTTTCCCTCGCTGCACAATTGGTAAATTGTACGTGATTAGCCATCACAGCATTCTACATAGAAATTACATTTAACTGATAATGATTAATAAGTCACAAAAAATTACATTTCCACTTACAATGACAATTTTACAACCCATTGACTTTATAAGATCACAATTAATAGGCAAATCAAAGAGATATTGGGCAGTGGCGTGTGCTGGTTTTTAGAGGTGTGGGGTGGGGCAGAAACCTGTGATTCCCTCGATTGACATGGAGTGTCACAAGTGTATACCTTTGGTGCACCACAAGCGCGAAGCGTGAGTGTGCACCCGTGGGTCCGCGTTATGGCCCCGGGTAGGGTCCAAGGGCAGGGCCCTTGTATGGGTCCAGGGGGTAAATCCCCCGACCCGTGGACCCCGGAAGCTCCAGCAAGGTAACAGAATACCTTAAATTTGCTTTAGAAGGCCTATTGATCAAGTTTCTTTCGTTTCAGATTTTGCGAAATTCGATGTCAATGACCAGCGTTCAGTTTATCCTCTATGTTGGGTAGGCTGCAGTGTGTCACATACATCATGAGGCCAGTCATTTGGTCAAGAAGGCTGCTTGAGATGATCGCGAAAGTAAACAGTACTTGTCACCCGTCATTTTCATAAAACGTGTATATAAGCTAGAGGAACATAATTTTAGCGCGGATTTATTTTTCCCTGGAATATAAAGTGTAAAATTGGAAAGCGCGCGAGATCTTTTAGTTATCCTACAGTAGTATATTAGAATATCGTTACCAATTAAAAGCTTATATAGGTCAATAGTTGTGCTGGCAGTTTGGTCTTATTGGGCATACTGCCTACGCTGTACTTCTCTCCTCCAGTCACTATAGACGTACCGCATGGTAAACACATGAGCGAACAGCAGCAACTAGGCTTTGCAAAATGGGATGAAATTACCTATAGGCCTACATAAACTGTATACCCTTCCTTCATGTTACTCGTTAAGGTGCACAGGCCCTGTGCGGTCTAGTAATATGGGATGGAACCACTGAAGAACCTGGAGGGACTCTTAGGTTACAGCGCGCCAAAAATGCTTTGTTCTCTTCAGAAAAATTTCCTCTAGAGAGTGAAGACAGACTTTTGAGGCGGACTGCATTCTGTATTGTATCGACGAAGACTTTCTGACTGAAGGAGCATCCACAGAGGGAATGGGATGAGTGTCCCATACCCCTGTTGAGAGTCTTCCATTTTTTTCTTTTCCCCTTACCCTTAAATCCCCAGACTAAAGGACTAAGCTGTTCCCCTGCCCCCCCCCCCCCTTTTAAATGCGCTGCTGTTACGGGATTCCATAGAGAAAAGAATATTCTACCTTACAGCAATATGAGTTCCTCAACACGAATATATCTTTAAGCGTCGAAAACAAGTTATAGCAAACTGCAGCAACGGTCCCCCAAAGATATCCATGCGTTCGTTTACATATCGATGTACTGCATGCTCTATGAAAATTGTAAAATCTCAACTTCTCACATGTTCTGTCTAAATTGGCAATTTGCTGATAATTTAGAGATTGAAAAATCAAAGCTGACCTCTTCATTCTCCTTTCTGACATCCAACTGTCGAATGGTGTAATGTGTCTTGATTGAGGTGTTGTTGCAGCTTATGATAAAACCAGACTGATTAACCGAGCCACTCTCTGGCCAATAGATTGGCTGAGGAGAAAGAAAAAGGTATAGAGCCATTTCCAAAGAGAAACTAACAACAAGGGGTTTGGGGCTTTCAATGAGATGGTGTTCAATCTAGACGGTGTGACTAGTAAATCATAAGGAAAATTTTAGCAATATTGAACAACTTGCAAAGAAGAACAACACGTGCATTGTGTTCATGTATAACATAAGGCAACTCTTTCTCAAGGGTTGCTGATATTTTACTTAGATTTACAGTTAAGGACCATCATATTCATGTGTTTTATATGTTTATAAACAGAAGTATGCAAATTAACTGCAAATTAATTAAAATGAACGTAATGAATTTTATCTTCAATAAATTAACTTTAAAAATTAACAAGAATACTGAAATATTACACTTTATCCCAGTTGGCACCAGGATTTTCAACACTAATTAACGTTTGGGGGGTGGGCAAAAAAAATCGTATATTGTCCGAAATGGAGCACTTTGGGCGAGTTCTAGCATGTGGGACCCAGGGATCCATCCCAGGGCCTAGGGGCGAAGCCCTCACAACCTCTGAAGTTTAGCATATTCCTGGATGAAAACAAATGTCTCAGAATAGGTACAGTTTAACTTATAATGCATCAAGTAATGCAAAGATTTCAAATAATTTAGATGAATTCACCTATATCTTGAGGGGATATCAGCCATACACTAGTTCCCCCCCCCCCCCACGTTACCCCCTTCCATCCCCTTTAAGGTTTTTTAATGTTGCATACTAACCTCCATAAAAAACATTGTGAATTTATGGCGAGCAAAAATCATTTTCTTTTAGTCGCCAAATTTAGAAAATAACTGACAATCTGGTCATATAGGTTCTAACATAGCCCGGCCCTCTGACAGTTGGTAACGTTAGTGCTTGGCAATGAGAAACGACTTTATGTTGTCTAGGCTTAAGCCCAGAAATCGACTTACTGTTGGTTCATCTCATCTGGAATATCATCATGCCGTATCGGCCTTCCGTAGAATTATACGGTATTTACCGTTCACAAATCGTTGAGACATCCAAGCAATACAATGAAAATTTTGTACATACTTAAACACTAAATTTCAAACCTTTTCATCTGGTTGGTCCAAAGAAACTATAATTGGACAATTCCATTCACAGACCAGTTTCCAAAGACCTTCTCCTGTTGCCTCTTCTGGGTATTCGATAGATACGAAGGTGTCTTTCTTTCTGTAGCTCTGGAAATCACAGTAAACCGAATAAGTATATACATTATGCCATTTGATAAAAGAATTTTTGCTCTTATTTCCTCCGTATGAGGCCTACAAGGAATAATCAGAAATAATTCATGATATTTGTGCCTCATTAAGTTTGTAAATAGTTGAATTGAGCATGGGAAGGTTAGTGAGTTTGTTCTTTGAGTATATGTAATCCCACCACGAAGATGCATAGATTTGAATGCTGAAGTAAAACCGAACTATTTTACATACATATTATACCACTTTGTCCTTATTTTCGCTGTGTGAGGCCTAAGGAAGATTCGGAATTCGTGATATTTATGCTTCATTAAGTACGTAAATAGTTGAATTTAGCATGAGGTCTTTAGTTGTTTTTTTTTTTTTTTTTTAAAGTAGGCCTACATAATTTGAATTTAAAATTTAAATCTCACCGCAAAATGCATAGTCCTGAATTTTGAATGGAAATGTTCATAGAGGAACCTTCGGTCGGCCGAGAATTCTAGTGCCTAGCCTACACTGCTCACACTTTCTCAGCCTCCGAGTACGATTATACAGGATAATGCTACCCTGAGCCTCTTGAACAGGCACAATCGACTTCGTTATAACGATAGTAGTCAATCTACTTGAATATGCGCATCTTTTGTATAACCTTTGTACAGACAGTATACAATGAATCCGTGTTACGCAGTTTGCAATCAAAAATAGCATTCACAGTAACAGTAAAATTGTAGGTTACCGATCATGTAGGCTTCATCTACACTGGAGATGCCAATGTTGCCAGCTCATTACAAGGTTGCCTGAGCTCATTTTACTCACTATTACCCATTTGCCTATTCGTCCTTTGAGGAGAGGTAAATCAATCAATCAATTTTTTAAATAGCTTTAAAATGATAAAATAAATCATGACACTGAGCATAAGGTTAAATACGATTGCTTTAAGTTTTTTTTCTTATAATAATCTTATAACAACAACACTTACATAAAACCCATGCCCACATCTGGTGTATATTTTACATATACTGATATCATTTTACTCAACGTCTCTTAAGTAACCGTTAACTAAACAATAATTTTATTTAACGCAAGATTTTAAAGAGTTTTACTGTCAGCAGGTTGTTTTTACGGCGGACTGTAGAGGCCATTTACGTTACAGTATATTGTTTGTACAACAATAACCTCAATGTTACGCTGTACACAACGCCACGATGTCTATGGACTAGTGCCCACATGCAACTTGAACCGTGCTACCCATTACATCAACTAAGCTTGCTATTCCACTCTGCTTCAACGGGACAATACACCTTAAATTATGAATAGGGCACATACGATGTACGCAATCAACATAAGCTTATCTTCTATTGAGTTCGTCTGACTGGAAGGGCAGCATAGGCCACACTCCCAACGTTCCCCATTACAAGCATAGTGATATCATTGCAACTGTAGCCATGGCAACTGAGAGAGTCATAATACCGGCTAACCATCAAACGACCACCGTATTTCATCACATCATACATAGTATGTATACGGATGAGATACTGAATTCATGATTTAACCTTTGTTTCAATATCTGAAAGTGATATCAACTGATCCACTTTCCGATGAACATCTAAGAACACGCTCATACCTTTAACAAAGTACCCTCAAGACATAGAGACAAGTTGTAGCTCATCTCACTAATAGAAAACGGTCTCCTGCCATCACCTGTAAAGAAAGACAATAATAGAAGCTATGATATGTTCACAATAGAATCTTTTTGACTCTCTCTAGGTGGAGAGAGAGATCTTAAAGAAAGGGAGAAAATGAAACAACCCAAATTACGAAAAAAGTGTACTTGGGTTACGTAAAATATTTGGTTACGCAGAAGATTCTAAAAGTCCTATTAGGACACTTAAAATGTAAGCATAACCTAAATAACATTCACATGATCTCCTTAATATTGCTTCTGGAAACCTTGTCTCTAGCAGGATGCTTAAATCTTCAGTCTGATCAGTCTAATTCATTATTTACGTGCATAGTAGCTGGACTGTTTGGCTTTAGAATACAAGACCAAACCAATGCTGTGTACTTCAGAATAGATGCTGGAAAGACGCTTTGTGAGATATAGGTATTTAGTTACATTTTCCCCGGGTTCTGAATATTGCAAACGGTTTCAATTGTTGTTAATCCATGCATGAACTCACACATATAGTCTACTACTGCAAAAACTGTTAACTGTTCAGAAGCTCGTGGTTATTTACAAGTTGCAAATGCAGACACCCCCCGGAGTGGCACTGAAAGAAGACAATGTGAATAATGCATTATCAGTAAGGGCAATACCATGATTACTCATTTAAAAAAAAATGTCCAAAAAAATAACGTCTCAATTACCTTGTTTTTTTAGATATTCAAGAAACGCATTGTCATTTTTCTCCAAGACTTGCAAGAGCTGCCGGTTGGAAATGTTAAAGGGTGAACATAGTATTGAAATTTTTACTTAAATTTTGACACGTTTGTCAAAACACATCATTGAAAACGATCTTGTGTCACTTAAATTTCGCCAAAGCATCATACGTAGCAAATGATATATGATCATCACAGATAAAACACCCGGGAGTCAAACAAAACTTGCAGTTGTCAATGATTACTATATGTGTACATGATATAAACTTGTCTGCTATACATTAACATTCACATCAGTTCTTGCAGGGGTTAGCCATGTTTTGCACCAGAATACCATTCATATTACGTCATCATACCACGCTGAAAATTGACAAAGGGTGAAAAAGGTATTAGTTTTAATCAACACTTCATTTAAGGTACGGGACTCGGTGATTTATAAGAGAGTTAAAAGAAAAATAGAGCACTCAAAAGGAAAAACATGTACAACCACGAGCAAATTGTCTTTTGACCACATGATCTTGTGTCTTACTCTCTGAACATTATGTTTCTTTTTCTATTATGCATCAATTACCTCAAATTCCTTTCTTTGAACATCCTGATTGGCATCTTCAGCAAGATGCTTCATGCTGTCACTCGTCATCTCGGTGTGCCTGGTCAGGTAGGCTTCCACAAGACAGTTGTAAAGGTAAATGTACTGTTTCTGTGTGATATATTTTTAATAAGGAAAATCACTCAATTTAAAGAGTTCTAAGACACTTAATAATTCGCAAATTATGTATGCTCGTGCCTTATGTTTATACATGTACCGTTATCAGCAAGGTATTACTGAATAGTTAAACTTGACACTTAGGTATTGATAAGGTCGGCCATCAGGCAATTAAGGCAAGCAACACATACTCAACTTTACACAACTTTAAACATGTTGACTAGAAAACGTATCGTGATTTAGTAGTGAATCATCAAGCTATAATTATTGACCTCTTATCTATACAGGTAAGTTGTCAACATTTTGAAGTTTTATCTACAATTATTAGGTAATAAAACGTCAAAAGATGCTAAACATTTGTGCTCTAGTCATCCATTCTCCGTTAATTACTTTTCTCTTTATTGGTACTTCAAATAAACTCACGCCAGTTTGCACCATGTTGACGCGACTCTTCCTCAACATTTCAACGAATTCGAATACGTTGATGTATTCCTCCCTCCACATGACATCAAGCAGACTGCACAAGGCAATGAACGTACCTGTTCTCCCAATTCCAGCACTAACGCAAACCAGACAAATAAAAGTTGAAATTCATGAAAAGTAGCTTCCATAGTAGCTGACATCATACCTTAGCACACACCATCAATGGAAGGGCAGATGTTTTAAATTGTTTAACAAGACCATTCCATTCGCATGCGGTGTATAGTATGGTGTATTTCAAGTGTAAAAAAACAAACTTATGTATCGCCATAATGTATAAGCAAGAGAGAACTGAGATTTAAAAAAAAAGAACTAAAGTAGTTTTCACAGGACAAGCATATGAAGAGATTTTAACTTGGCTTAGATACCTCTACTAAAGCAATAAGCTATTAAAAAATCTTTGACAGGTCTCGTCAACTGTTTTACTTTCTTCTTCTGCAAATTTAAAACCAATTTAATGAGAGTGATGCGCAGAAAGTTATCGAAAGTTTTCATATATTTTTCCTTACCTGCAATGTACCAACATCGGCGAGGACCCTTCGCTGTGAATCTGGCGAACTTGCTGGGTGAATGTAATCAACGGAGTTGGCTGCTTTGGTGTACCCATGTCTGGCCATGAAATAAAGTGAACTTGATTTACCACACGGCTTTCAGTAACCTATAGGAAAGTGATGAATTTGGCCAAAATGTGAAAAAACTAAATTATGACTATATAGATTTACTTGGTGAGAAATGACAAGATGGACACAAAACCAACCTAAGACTATACTTTAAATCTGAAGCTGATGAAAACCAACGATATTCAAATTCAAACAGTGCCTGATGCATTGAAATGACGCATGTATAGCTGAAACAATAACCAATTGACTCGGAGGACCATTTTATACATATAGGTTATATATCCCTTCACGTTAAACCTTTCTTTATAACTTCTTGACCAACAATCGATAAACCACTTGATTCCGTTTCCTCCAGAACTAAACTGGACATTCAGAGCTCCATTTAGCCTTCCAAATGTTTTCCCTACCATTTTACGCCACGTTAACCAGGAAATGCAAAATGGCTAATCAAACAACTCACATGTACAACTTGTAGTTTTCTGATGATGAAATCTGCATATTCATTACTTTCCTTCCATGTGACCTTGATGTCACCAAACGTTTGAGAGGATCCAACCTCTGCGGGCCAATATCGTAAACACCGATTCTAAGGTATAAACAAAACTAAACGTTTAATATTAATATATATATTAATTTGTCTGAACTCCGGGACTCTGGTTCCTCATTCTCATCTAGCTCAATCTGTGTGTAAATAACAATGACAATATATGTCCAATCATTATTTCAGTATTAAGTTTGATGAAAGGTTGGAAATTATTGCCATGGCGCCACCTCCCAGTAAACAATTCGTCAAGTTTTTAAAAGCAGCTTTTTTTTTTCTTCAAATACTGGGAGATATTGTTCGTATTCATCGGAAACTGCGTTTCAGCTATGAATTTCTGCTTCGCAAGTCCTGTAATGCATGTATATTTACCACATCACGCGAGTACGTGTTCATCCCCACTTGCCCTCCCCACATTTCTCAATCTGGCGCCGCGCCTGTGTGACACCAAATCATCAAGTGACACGTGCACCAGTCAACTGTATACAGCAGTTTACAAAAGTTGAGGACATGGAGTGTGAGACGGAATTGCATAAATATTGAGGCCTGTCCAACAGAGATTATATTATAGCCCATTTCGTGTTGCTTCAGGGGCATTTGGGCGGAAACCGAAGGGTAGTGTTTTAATGATAGCACAACCCTGATTCCAGTATAGCGTACCTGATTTCGCTCCAGGAGGGGCAAAGATATGAAAATTCCCCACATTTTTCCCAACTAGTTACATGAGTCTGGCTTGATCTTTACAGTGAGGGTAACATGGACGAGACATCAGCTAGTCTGCGCCTGTAAATCAGCGTGAAGTTGTGATGTGATGAATATAATGACTGATTGTCATCCTGGGGGAGGGATCTAAAGTGCCCCCTCCCTTTAAAAAAATGTTTTGATCATGTAGGGTGCACTGCATGTAAATTGATGCTATATTTGAACAGAATATATTTCCAGAATTCGTCCTTTTTAAGTATGATTGAACTTTTTTTTATTTTCTTTGCACTTCAGATTACATAGGCCTATCCATTTAGACCTTACCAGAGTATGCGTAATCCAGAATGACAATGTGATTAAACGGTGCAGTTTTGAAAGAATGGTAGTCCATTTCCCAATTCTATCCTCTCTCTCACCAAGTAATGTCGAAACGATCCTAACTTGTCCAATCGTAATTTAAGCTAGCCGAACTTATACTAAGCACACTATGAGTATTGGCCGACACACCAATAGTCATCAGTCCAACACAGCTGGAAACTCAGAGACAAAAGGGGACATCTCTGTGGAATACTACTCCTCTCGTGCCGCAGTGACACGATCAATCTGGGGAAATATGTTGCATTCAAATGCGAAGTATGCATGGAAATGTCTCATAATTTCTTATCCTAAGAAAAAATTGAGAAATAGGAAAGGAAGTAATTCCTTAATTTTGTTCAATTTGTCAAACTTTCCCCTAAAATGTTCTACGTGGAGCAAATTGCCCCGTATTTGCTACGCCAATGACTGATTCACTAATCAGTGCATCAGCAATTCCCTCTTGCTGGTGAAGGTTTTCTTTTTTCAAACAAAAGGACCAGTTTGGCACGTAGCATGGTTAATTGTTTACAACAAAATCATCAGAAAGAGTCTGTGGTATACCCAAGATTTCGAACCCGTCAGTACGATGACGTCCTTTCGAGTTGGAAGATATGCTGCGACAAAGTGACAGATACTAATCACCAGAACAGAGAGAAAGACCTCCATTTGAGGCTAGTCATGAAAATTGTACTGAATATGGATAAAGGGTTAGACCGGTGCTTGTAATTGTCAGTTACGGTTTAGGAGAATTATAACACATCTTTTGCTGCGACAGTGAAAACATAACGATGGAGTAGAGATAGGGTTACTGGGTCTATGAATATTTACAGTACTGTAAATTGACATATCACATTGTCATTCTAAGAACTACAAAGCGCGTTTCTAAGTGCTGTCGCCGACTTTAAGACTGTTTGAAAGACTAACAAGCAAACACAATGAACGCGATTTAATAGGTGAAAATATTCTAGGGGTTAAGCAATTAACATTATTGCCATCTTTTACAGATCAGTGATGTTTTCCTCCTCATTAAGAAATTGCAGACATGAGATTCCTATTCAAAGTTGGATACATGGCAGCGTAGGACACCCGGAAAGTGCCAACATTTTTTTATACGCTTAGCGCCAACGTGTGGTGAAGCTCCACTTAGATAAAACATCGGCTTGCTGTATACGAACCCTACTAATCTAAAGCGGCTCTCAGGCCAGCCTCCACCACCTAAAATTTTGCTAAAAATTGTGGACGCGCCAGGTTCCCCCACCCCAGATAAGGTCTACTTTATTGCAAGAAGCAAGATAAAAACTCTTATTAAAGTAATAGGACTTCCTGTAGATTCAGTTCAAATCTAGTATTACAATCTAGCTCGATTTTTCATTTAGTAGCCTTTCATGAGCAAAAACCTTCCAAGGGGCCACGAAGAATCCATCCTCAATTCCATTGCATCATTATCATCAGTTAACGGTCCCCCTCTACTGATGTCACCCGGCTTTCAAAATCAAGCTGACACCAATGTGACAGTGAGAGGTTTTGTCAGAAATGGGTCCCCACAGGGCCTGGAAAATAGCCTAGCTACGCCGCTGGTTATAAGTCAGTCACATGTTTGTAACTTACCTTGCAGGATGTAGGAGGTTCCTTAATACAGTAATGCTTACACGTTACTAAAAAAATGCCAATTTTTTTGTGCTAGCCTTTCCTCCAACCTCCTCTGGAAAAAAGTCTATCTACGTCACTGCTAAAAGTAAACTCTCAACAGAGAGATTTGCAGTTCCATAACATACTACGTAATGGGGAAGAAACCTTAATATATCTCTGTAATATGTTTTGGGTCCATGATAAGTTAAAGACTGTCAAAATATTTTTTTTTATTATGAAAATGGTTTTCGATCCATTTTTCTGTATAATGCCACAAACCATATATCGTAGTATGCTACGTTGTTCCTCATAGTGAGTATCTCATCGGAATCGTTAGGTTTCTTTGTGGGGGACAATGACACATTAACATAGTGTGCTGCTAAAGGTGAATTAATTCAATAGCAAAGTATGTAGTTTCTGGTGTCTGTAATTCTAAAGCAAGGTGAAGATGTAACACATTATCGTTCTTTGCCTGTCTTTACGGCACGATTATGCCGTCACAGAAAACGCCATCTTATTCTTGACTGTTAAATGCCGCCTGGAACAGTGAAACAACTATCTTTAAAGCTTCACTACTTGAAAGTTTATCACGCTAGGTATAAGTTTTCTTTGAACTGAACCTCAGAGGAACTTTTTACCAGAGTGTACGTATACAATTCAACTTGAACTTCAGCATTGTGATAATCAAGACCTGAAAAACACAATAACTTGAAGTCAACATCAGTCACGGTTGAAATATTCTTGAAGGAAGTTAGACACTTATGTACGTAAAAAACAGGCCAGCTGTTAAAATTCACTCAAATATTCTTGGACTTTCTGAAGAAAAAATCTGATAACCACAAAAGGAATGTCATGCTTGGTTTAGTTAGTCAAGATTGCACTCCTGTCTGTTAATCACGGTGCAAACACCGAACAGTGGATATAGAAAGCAATATACATGTGATAGCGTTTCTAAAGCAACGAAAAAAAAAAAATTCGTTACTCACTGGAGTTGTAAACGTTACTTGAAATGGGTGATTTGTTTCACAAATCGGTGAATTTAAGTGTAAAGCAATAAAGTGTCTGTGGAACATGGTACAATGGAGGTTACGGAGGTTAGGGAAAAATTTGTACTCACCTTTCCTTTCTCCACAAGATTGGTCACCATAACAACCGTTGAGACATCATTAGACCAAATCATTCTCCAAAAATCGTTTATGGAGGCTGTATTTGGACCTGCATGATAAAAATTAAGCAATGCAAACTACATAAACATTTTCGACCACTTAACATCAACATGCTGTTGCATTTTTACCGTCTGTTTCCCTTGTTTTGCACATACATGCGTTTTCATTTGAGGTCTGCGAAAGTGAAAGCTTGAGTATTATTACGTCATCAAATAAGGTCTTTGTAATAATGTCCCACTTTTTAAGTTTACCAATATTTTTACATACATACTGTTTTGAACTGATTCATCTGTAGTCTGTATCACAAACTGTGTAATGTTGGCCAATGTATCACATAATTAATTCAAATACATTGTATTCCTTATTTCAGTGACTTCAGTCATGTGCGGTATACTACTTTTACTTTACCTTGTGCAGCAATAAATGGTCTGTTGCCATCTGGAGTCTGATAAAAGAGATCAAAGGTGTAGGCTAAACAAGTTTGACAGAAGTGTAACACTCACAAATTTTCTGCAATGTATTTGGCTAATTATTCACCAGCAAATCAAACAAGAGATATTAGGTTAAGTTTGTGTAGTACAATCTATGTAAAAAAAAAAAAATCGTTGGCCTCTGTAGCAAAATGGTTATCCAAAGTTTTGTGGGTCAACAATATTAGTGGTTACAAAGTTCTACATCTCTTACAGGGTTTGGGTGAGCGGGAAAAAATTAACATGAAATTCAGATGTACTTGATGAAGTTAAATGCCTGTTTATGTAAAGATGATGTGATATTGTGAACATGGTTATCACCACAATCATAATTGCAGTGTTACAACTTGAAGCATTAGTTCATTAGCTGCATTTAAACGTAACATTTGCTGCTGTGGATAACTTGTACGTATTAAATCTTACCTTAAATCTTATCTTAACTTGCATTAAATCTTTAACGTATTAAATCTTATCTAGTAACGTATCTTATCTAATAACGTCTTAAATCTTATCTTAACTTGTACGTATTAAATCTTACCTTTATATGTGAAGCATTGTAATAGTCAGAGTGTTCATCCCCAGGGAGTTTTGCTAAAATGACTCGACTATGATCGTCTGCAAAAGTTGGAGGGCAAATAAAAAGTTTGCATATAGTGTAAGTTATGAAACTAACAATACTTTGGGTTTGACAGATCATGCACCTACTAGAGCATTTATTTCCCCTCATCACATAGATTGTGTAATGTTATGATCTGTGATCGAAATGATGACATTGTCGTACCGTCAAGAATTGTGAATTCGTGACTTACTGATGAATCACTTAGATCCTGAGATTTTTATCATCTGACAAAAAAATATTTGTATGAATCAGGTACAAATCCCCAAAAGCTTCTTGCGACAGGCCAGAGATGTATAATGAATACATCAGTCGCGATGCTTAGCATACAAAGTTACTATAGTCTTCTCCGCTTTTGTGTTGTTATTACGTTGCCATGTGGATTACCAGTAAAATTACACACCGGAGTGTATTACTGCCAAAGTCCTAACAAAAAAAAAAACATAATAAGAGTTGCTTAAAACAAAAATGAGATCTTACAGGTGTACAAGTTTCTGAACCTGTTTTTGAGATTATTTTCACTCTTTTCACCGACGGTCCAGGGATATTGTTTACCACCTTTAAGAAGCTGTAAGCGAAATGACAAATAGTGTATGTATGGGTAAACTCTAGATCTACTTTTTCAAACAATCACATTTGAGACATGACACTCAATGTTTTAAGCTTTTCCTTTTATCATAGAAAGATTTCGGTAGTATTAACATAGAAAGTAGCATTACGAAGATGGCAAACGGCTAGTTACAACGTTTACGGAATAAGTTGAGGTATTTGCCTATCAGGACGCACTTCATCTTTTGAAAGATAGTTCAATGCATAAATATAGATGGATGACTTATTAAATATGCCCAGAAAGAAATGCAAAATAAATATAACAATAATTCATGACCTTTCATACTCAAACTGATATTTTCAAAGAAGTTCCCACTTACAGAAAATTCTTGTTCAAGCCTGCCCTCTTCAAGATTGAGATTGATATATTCTTGCAGTTTATCAACTTTAATTGCCTCGGGTTTCATCAGGTTACCATAATCCTCATTCCAATCGTCATCCTTGTCTCCCTTAACCTCATCTTCTGATTCTGTCTCGTCGTTGATTGATTTTATTTCCGTCACAGTATCGTTTTTTGTCAACCTGAAACTGTTTCCCAATTCTTGGTAGTCATTGCGATCAGATTGACCAGTAACTGAGGAAGTTAGTGAAAAATAATTAAGTTGGTTTGGAATGGCCAGTACAAAAGAAAGTCGAAATTATATTTCCTGTCAAATAATAAAGGTCTGTAAACAGATGTTCTCAATATTTTAATGAATGGCGGCTTCAATGAGGACAAAGACGCATTGAGGCTAAAATACACTACGAAAGATCTATGTGTACTAATATCTTGTTAAAAAATGTTTGTGACTTTGATTCTAAGAATGCGGCATAAGCGGTGACGGGGGAGGAGAAGGGACAAGAACTCATATCCCCCTACGCCACGCTGCATTAGGGGACGTTGTCATGTATATCGCGTGAAGGACTTTAATATGTGTGTATAAAAAAATTTCTTGTAGAACAATGCAAACAGCACGAGAAAGTAACACCTATCAATCACCTGACGGTGTTAACAGTTGAGGAACTTATACTCAGTCATTTAGTCATTCCAATCATTCGGTAGCTACTGGAATTGGGGTAGTAGTATTATTTGTATAAGGAATTAGTGCACCTGATCACTGTTATGTGTTTGGCAACGTTCCCGTTCATTACCATCGTTTGAATAAAATTTTGAAAAAAAAAAAAAAAAAACGTTTCTCTCTCAAACAGATGTATGGTACCGAAATACAGAATGTTTGCTGCATTGTAAAGCTTGTGCCCGCACACCAATTACGAAATCAATCAACTCCCATATGAGTCAAACAAGAAACCAAACTTGCATTTCATGGTTCAATGGTCTCCTATTTGCAGTACTTTCAGCATTCAGTTTAAATATACTAAAATAACAGACAAATATAGGTGCGCATATATTCTGATCACTGAAGTTACCAGTTTACTAATTTATGTCCATGACAGAATACAAGCATGTCTACATATTAAATTTTTACCAAATTACCCAAATGGTCTTTTAAGCAAAAATGTTTTCTGCAAAGAGGAATACGTAGTAACAACTATATAAGCCCGCTCCATTTCGTAGTATTGTCTTGTGAAATTCTGAGTGAACGTGCAAGGGGTTGAGGATGATACACTCTGGGAAACAAATATGCTAGCTGTCATGGTTGAATTCTTTCGTGTACATAACATAGTATTGAGAATTTTTTTAATCTGCATTCACGGGCATGGATTGTAGGCCTACTGTCATTACGGGCAAAACTACGATATACATGTGCCATGTCAGAACGGTCATAGCACTCATAGTCTATTCACATTATCCACAAGAAATTATATCATAAGACTAGTACAAGTATACAGTTGAAAATTTGAAATCACATGAGTATATTTATGTACAGTGACAGTGTGTGTGTGGAATTGCAAAAAAAAAAAAAAACAGGAACATTTTTCATGCTTTGTAGAACAAGTACCGGTATTTAATACACAGTTATATTACACGTAACATGAGTTGACCCCTCAAGTTAAAAATGGCAAACACTTTTAAATACTAGTTGTGCACCTAATAAGTTTGGATCACGAAATTCCTGGTACATCATTCGCAGTCATGTTATTGCAAGGCTTGTAATCATTGAATGTAATATGATAAAATTGTATCACATAATGTAAAACAAAATTGAAACTAATACGTGTCGTAGACAGCATGGCGTTGTGCATATTATTCCAAAATATTAAGTGAAATAATTCAGAAAAATGTTGTCCCTTCACATTCGTGGCAAATGAATATATAATTACATGTGTCATCTTTTTTAAAATGAAATGAATATTTTTTTAAATGAAATGATAAAGGTAAAAACTGTATGCAGTGGGGTTTTCTGTAACCTATCCTTTCTAATAGTACTCACTTTCATTTTGGTTGTAACCCATGTTCTGATGAAAATGTTGCTCGTCATTGGCAGCTTTTCTCTTTCTGGTGCAAAAGGGATGCATGAGAAACAAAAGTCCTCTCAGTTTGTTATTCTACAGATGATATTGTGTTTCAAGAATTGTCATACAAGTTTTACTCCCACGTCAACAAAGACAAAAAGTATAATAAGAGGTGAAGTTTAAGACTCCAAAGAATGCATGAATTTTCTGATTAAATGACGGTACTTGACATTTGACATAATTGTACTTTCGCAGTCATGTTAGAAAAATGAAACAAATGACTGAGAATTCAGAATTTGCTTCCCCGTATGAAACAAAAATTCTAAGCATAAGCGGATGCAGCCATTTGCTCAGGATGTTGAATGTCGGTGCAATACATCATAGCCAATGAAACCAAAAGAATTTTCGATGCTCTATAACATGACGGACGTCCTTTATGAAACATTCAAATCATGCTCCGTATATGTAGTAATTGTGGAGTTTAATGTTTTTTCTTTAATCTTTTAGCATTTTGTTTTTGTTTTTTTGCAAACATTTTAGACAAAAACTTCAAAGAAACTTATACTGCCAAATCAAGACAAAATGAAAGTAATAACTAACAACAACTGCTATAAATTTACATGATGAATAAATTGACAGAATAAATTTACAGAAAATGTTTCATAAAAATTAATGTAAGATAATTAGATTGTAGGGACTTAACGATTTTTATTAATATAGACAGAATAAATTTGTACTCATAAATTTATGAGTTTTTTTTTTAATATTACCTTCTGTAAATTGATACTACCAGTCCACAGAAGATAAACGTAATCGCTACGAGGATAGATATGACGATTATGATCGTAGATACGTCAGTATCGCCCTCTAGAGAAAACAAAATATAGAATAAAAGTCGGTCATAATCATTATGAAATGCTCAAACTAAATGTAAACATTATAATCTATGCTGGATATTTCAGTTTATACCTTCTGTATAATGTGACACAAGTTGCACATATAAAAAAATAGTAATACAATCGACGATAGGCACATTTTTTTTATGTTTATATAGGATTACAATACAGCTTTGTTCATCTCTGGTGAAAGTGGTATCCACGGTTTAGTGAAAACCTTTTGTCAAGTTTTACTTGTTAAGACACACGTGCTAAATGTCCGTCGAGGAGGTATTAATTTGGGGTTGCTACTCGAAGCGGCTGATGCCTTTAACGTAAAGTAAACTTCACCAATGACTTCAGATCATCATACTCATCTGGGACATACAGATCAAAGTACCTATTGTGTCCTTTAATTATCATGATCAATTATAAAGACCCAAAGTCCACATACCTGTTTTTTCTTCTGTTTCCGATTTATTTTCAGTTATTACTACTATCTCACTTCTTCCACTGAAATCACTGTCACTTCCTATTGTTAAAGTGACGCGAAAGGTGTAATTGCCTGTCTTTATATCTTTCAGGATTACCGAACGGCTGTTCGACTCTACTCTTTTTTGTAGTTCTGTACCACGGTCACTGCCTACATCCTCGGAGTAAATGTAGAACATTAAACTAGTGCACACTAGACCACCTGGAATCTGAGTATTTAAAAATGAAGATAAATCTTGTCAAATGCTACCAGTGATGAAGATTAGAAGTTTGTGATCTACATATTTTTCAAGGATATAGTGTATGATTTGAGCTGTAGAAGGAAGAAAGTCAGCCTTTCCTTCAAGTGTATTATAATACAAAGAAATGCCTTATTTTACATAATTAAGCGTAAACTAACAGGTAAATAGAAATAGTTTCTTATTATTGTAAGAAAGGATTGGTCATGCAAAGGCCTCTTCCTTTGACAAAATTTAGGGATGATCAATATTGATACACTATTTCCACGAGCAAATGATTAGGATGTCAGACAAAGAAACAACAACAAATAAACTGTTAACCTAACAGATGTCTTTCTTTATGTTTTCAATTTTCAAATGAGGTAACAAGTACAAAATACCAAAGAGGCATACATCGGGCTCACCGCAACCGAATTCAAAACAAGATATAACAATCATAAAAGCTCATTTAACGACGAAAAAAAGGAAATCAGCAACAGAACTAAGCAAACACATTTGGGATCTGAAGAACGCCAAAAAAGACTTTTGCATCAAGTGGAGGATTATCACGAAAGCTCGCCCATACAACCCCGCAACAAAAAGATGCAACTTGTGCATAGCCGAGATATACTTTATTCTATTGAATATATATACATATACATATATATGCCTATAAACAGCTTATATATTTAGCCTACATATATAGCTTACATATACAGGTTATATATTTAGCCTACATATATAGCTTATATATTTAGCTTGTATATATAGCCTACATATATAGCTTATATATATAGCTTATATATGTAGCTTATATATACCTTATATATAGCCTATATGTAGCTTATATATAACCTATATATAGCCTATATATATGTACAATGTACACAGACTTTTTAACTTAAAACTTGGATGAAACAGGAACACACCTCCCATGACACAGTAACAGCATTGTTGGTAATGTTGAGGTGAGCGGACACATTGATAGGAATGAACATGGAAACTAGAAAAAGGAAAATACAGTAGATAACACAACAACAGTCCACAAAAAACAAAACACTGTACATATATTACAACATAGGATTGAAAGTGGAAATGATTTAGAAATTATGGCTACATGATGCTGTAAAAACTGGCTTTAAGTGACCCACCCATCATTCTTTTAGCTTTAGTTCTGTCTTGGATAGTATACATCATTATGACCAACTACCAAATTTTTAAGGGTATGAATTACATGCGAGAGTGACAATGTATGTAAAGTATACTTGACAGGCATTTTAGTCTTATTTCACTATGACATGACTTTCTCTGTCAGATGAAATAACACCTTCAAGCGCTACATAGCCTAGTCACAATGTACTAAAAGTACTATTAACTCCAAGAGCTTTGCATGCCCTGTGAAAGTTAGTTGCAGAAATTAACCGTTAATGAAACTAACAAGTCCTCCGATTTGTTCATCAGTTTCTCCATTGTAAATAATGTCTTTGTCCAACGTTGACACTCAGTACATTTAATACTTAGTAAGAGGAGACTTATTTATGTTTCCTTAAAATTCGAAATTTGGGCTCTGGATGGCTGTTGAAACCCAATTATTGACCACACATGAAATTTTCCAGTTAGTGAGAAACATTTGTAATCCAATTATTGAGAAATGGGATTCCAAATGAGAAATACGAAAACAACAGCCGGGGACAATGACATATGACATCAATGCAACAAGATTTTAGAGCTAAGCTCAATATTTCACATATATATGTATGTATATGTCTGGATGTTAAGAGAACCAGGCCTCATTATCCGCAGCTTCTTAAACTTTGATACAAACTGATCCCTTTTAAGACGGTTTTGAGAGAGTTCTTCAGTTCGTAAAGTTCATGTGAATACAAAAAGTGTTTAAAACTGTTAACTATTACTGAAGTAGGCCTAACTACTAAAATCTTTTATCAGTGTCGTAAGTGCAAACGCTTGGAGGAAATGTGTATAACCTTAAAAGCTTCCCTCATACCAATTACACAAGATTTTGGGTATACCGTTACAATTAGTTCTGAAACTGGCGGATGGACTTCTGGGACCTTCACCATTCTTCTCTTCCCTGACAGCAGCTACACTGAATTCGTACAATGTATCACTCTTAAGATCAACAACAGTATATGTCAGAGAGGAGTTTTTGTGCGGATCGTCATGGTTTATGTATCCAGCTTTTATCCATTCATCGACCGATGTTATCCTATAGTAAGGAACGTAAGCCACTACCGGAGGATCTCCCTCATCCCTGCTTGCATTCCAGGCCATCCATTGAAGCGTTATGGATGACACACCAGCATTAACAAGAGTGGGACCACTTGTAAGGAAAGGAAGAGCTAGAAAGTAAATGAATAATTATGAATTTCTTCCTGAACGTAAACATTTTATAATTGTAATAATGAAATATGAGAGAACGGATGACTGGAAAACAATTGAATCAATAAAACAGAAGAAGTTGATTTAATGATAAAAGACAAAATAAGAGCATACAGTTATATTGGCAAACTGAAGCGAATAGTTGCCTGTGCATATTGGAAATTTCTGATCATATGCTCTACAATGAAATGTGTTACAGTATGTGGCCACAGTATGTGGTGTATCTTGGGGTCTTCGTTTTATGTAATATTCGGGGTTGTGTTTTAAGAGCTGACTAAAGTGGATTTGTGATATTCACACTATTGCACACCCATTGAATAGTTTTTTGACTGGCGCATACCTTACTTTTGTCCTAAATCATCAGTTTATACTATTGATTCTTATGGGGAAAAAAGCGTTTTTTTTTCGGGGGGAGGGGGACAAAAATTGTTTGTAATTTAGAGGAGTAACACTTGTAATCACAAATATATTTACACGGCTAATTGCGTTTCTGGGAACTGCGTAATGGGAACAATGGAGAAATTTCGGTATAAAATGAGAGATTATGCTTCCACGTCGATTTAACATTTTCCGAGATCCCTTGAGACCCTTGAAAATCTAATGATTACTGCTTCTCGTGCAAAAATTTCCATAAACTAACCCACTATGAGTGATCAACAGTGCAGAGGAAAGTAAATGTATTAAGTCTCTATACGTGAAGGCTTGTCATTCAAATAGTGTTGTATAATCTTCAATACCTGTACTTACTGTACTCTGTCACTGTAATGTTGAGGAAAGCAACTATATCGCCCTCTTGACCAACAGCCAGACAGAAGAGTTCATCGCCATCAGTGACATTATCTGCCCTAAATGTTTTCAGAGCTAGGTAGTCAAGCAATGTTGTGTTCAACTCTTCAATGCCACTGATCAGAAGCTGGTCATTTGCTCTTGATAAAGAAACTTGCGGAACAGTAGAGGTCGTTTCACCCTGAAATGTACAGACTACTTCTGTGCTTGTGTCAGGATTGAATTTTGATGAAATGACGTTCGCAAAACCTTCAAGGAGGAAGTTATGTTAAAAAAGAAATACATAAACTAAATTATGTCTTTTATGAAAGATGGGGGGGGGGGAGGATATTTGAAATTGGTAGTTTAATTTACATGGGTAAGAATAAACTCTAGTATTTGTACTTCAAACCTCAGCACTAAAAATTTCGTTAGCTAGTAACACTTCTACCACTGTACTATTGCTAGTTCATTTGCAGGCTGCTTTCGTAGTATAATGTGAAAGGCATGACTATGCCTAGGCCAGTTATCCTTACTATAATAACTGTTCTTCTGAAACATTGTAAGCTGAAATCGTGTTCTATGGTCATTATTAATTAGCCTATATTAACTAACAATATTAATAGCCTGAGCGTGATCAAAGCACACACTGTAGCTTACCTTCTGTACACTGAGATGCATCTATCCACTGAGGTTTACATTGACCAGTACACTGTCCGGTAACTTTGTTACAATGTTTCTCAGCACAATGACATTGATTCTGACATGACTGACCAAAGAAAGCCCCCTGACATTCTGAAAGTGAGCAATTACATGAAAATCATAAGTCGGAATTTTGCAAAGGAGACCTACATTTTAAGAACTATGATTTATCTCTTATCAGAACAAACTAGTGTACATCACAGACGTTGAAGATTTTCAATTGTACTTGCGGTTACCATGTATATACCTTGGCATGTCACATTCGCAGGATACACGGTGTACCCTGCATCGCATTCTTGATTGGGACACTCTCCTGTTACCTTTTCACACTGCATACCATTTCTACAGTTACACTTTGATGTGCACTCAGGCCCATAGTAACCAGTCTTGCAATCATCAGGAACTGCAGAGATTGTGAGAGTAACATAGTTCACATGTAGTTCAGGTGGAAGTCCAAGAAAACATGTATTATGTGTCTCAGTACTTTAACAGTATTTGCAACGCTTTTCACAAGACGCTGAAGTTCATCAGTGAACTAAATTTACATATTTACCTAGATTCTCGAACACTTTCAAAAACAACAGAACTCATAATGTATGTAAAAAATATCAGAAGCTATAGGTATGGCAACATAACAAACCTCCGTTTGAGAGTGTTTGATCTGTTCTGCGAGGACGCGTAGGAATGATATGCAATACATACTTGGTTCAATACTGTGTGGAGTACGCAAACATTATGAAACTTACTTTGACAGTTAACGCCACTCCATCCTGGCTCACAGATGCCACCATTACAAGATCCTGTAAATTTGTTACACGAACCATTTGCACAGTGACACTCTTGAAGACAACTTGCACCAAACTTGGTCACGTCACATGCTAAAGATTAAAGAGAGTGGTACAAAGATATACACGGAGATAGACACGTACATTTAATCGGTTGCTAACTATACGACATATTGGTCTAGAGTAAACAACGTCAGCTAGAAGTCGGATCAAGTGAAAAACGTACGATGAAAGCTTATACATTTCATGGAATTCAAAAGTGAACTAAAATAGCAATAATTCTGTAATTACAAAATGGGTTTAAAGTGGAACACTTAAAATGAATTTCATCTCAAACAATCACTAAAAATTATTGCCAGGTTAGGTAATTTTCTAGAGATAATTCCAATTTTTGTTACACTCAAGAGGCTCCACCATGTTTTGAAATGTCTATCTATTATCTACAGATTTCTGGATAATGAAGTCCAATGAATATTAAAAAAAGGGAAGTAATACTCCGGTCGTTCTTAGCGAGCATTGTACACCGAATTGATAACTGTTTTGTGTTTTGCTTTCATATGAATAATAATTTGATATAATAATTCAATAATAATTTGAATAATAATTTAATCAGTTGATGCCAATTTGATTAAAGAGGCTCATTGAGTTGTTTTGTGAAATTCACTCAATTTTTCTAAACCGGTCAAGTTTCCTTCACATACTAATGACAAACAGTCAAACTAAAGGGATCCCAAAGTTTTACATACGTTGGAACATAAATGAGTGAGTAACCAACGATTAAATTTGGTTTTTGAAACTTTGTGACCAGACATTTTCACATTAGTACATTCACATGCACACAATCAGAGCAAGTAACGGTCAAAAATTCGAAAAAATTGACAGTTTTCATATAACTATTGGATGTGAAACTTGATTAATTCTGCTAATTGTGAGTATTGTCGTGTGTTTGTGCACTTCAAAATCACCGAAATCTTTACTGATATCAACTCAATGAGCCCCTTTAAGGACAGTTCTTCTAAAATTTCCATCGTGGAGTTGATGATGATGATGATGATGATGATGATGATGATGATGATGATGATGATGATGATGATGATAATGATGATAATGATGATGATGATAGTGATAAATAGAAAGCGTACTGTATAGAGCGCAATATCACACCCCTGAAGTATTATGATATATGTAAACCGCAATGAATATAATCTTGGTGCTGAATAATTTCACATCCACAATGAAGATAATTAAATGTAGGTTTTACCTTTGTCACATGCCAGACCACTCCATCCAGGGCCACAGGTACATCCATGGGGATCCAATAGACAAAACTGGAGACCTTTGCAACTCTCAGGATCACACTGAAACTCACAGCTAAAGCCAAATCGTCTACTACTGCAGGCTGAAATGTAAACAGGATGGAGGAAATTGTTACATACCTCACTATTTTATTTTGGTTATGGATGTAAGTTCTTCGTTTGTCTTCCCTAGTTCCATTCAATTAATCGTAGGGATACGTTGGTGAAATATCCTGACAGCGGTTCAGAAACCTTTCCATGATTTGTGCCATAATAGACCTTAGCGATTCAATACAATACTCATTTATCCATTCATCAAGCAAGTTACCATGTCTCTGGTCAGTGTTTGAAAGGTCATGTGCATTTTTGTCTCACTATCTGTTAGGCCATTTTCTATAATATTCAGTATTAATTGCTTAGTCACGAACAGTTAACAGTAAAACATGTCGCAAGATTTCACCGGACAAGCTGCATTGAACAGAGATTGGCTAATTGTTTCGGAAGGCATGTTGTTACACTGTTTACTTCTAGGAGTAGAACTATCGTCAGTATCATAGGTATAGGATTGCTTATAGTAGCCTGCACCCAAGAAGAGACCAAAGAGCCGTCTACACTGCCTGTAGAGCGACAATTGCACAGACGGATTTTTGGATCCTCAGAGTAACTTTACAGGAACAAACTAGTTTGTAATGTCTTTGTAGTATAAAAAATGCCAATTCAGACGTCATATACTTTATTAACAATTATGAACATTGATTTACAATATTCATAAGTTAAGCACGTTTGTATGCATAGACTTCTTAACAAGTGCGTGATTGAAAAACACCATACGGGGAAGTTGTTATAGTAGTTAAAATGAACTTACTGTGTAACAACTTGCCGGTTTGCTAAATAAGGAAATTTGTCATGTAACAAGTCTCAACCCAGAATCACGTAACAGCATATTTCCATGTACTTGAAACGTTTTTAAAATGCCGTATACAATGTGTTGGGGTAACTCTCATCTTTGCTTTACATTACTGAAGAGAAATTTGTGGTATCTTAATTTAAATACTTAGTGTTGCATATGTCATGTTAATAATACCTAAATGTGCTGTATCAATCTGCTCTCACGTTGAGGCACGTTGTGTCAATATTTGTTTTTCGCCAAATGAATGATATCTTAATAACGGTTTTGTTGTTTAAACTTAACATGATATAAACAGTCTATCATAATCAGACGATATGAGTGTTTACCCCTCAGTTAATCAGGATATCAATATTATATATTATATATATTATATTAATCATGATATTATCGAATACGAAAGTTCATGTAAACCCCCCCCCCCCCCGTGTCCCCGTTCTTATGTTTTGTAAATTACCTCATGTTGTCCTCTAACGTTTCCCTGTCTGCATGTTTCACTCATTCCTCACTCTGTTAGTATGAAGCATTATAGGTATCTCAGCAGAGAGGCATTTAACCAAGCACTCACATAATTATTTACTTAAATTATGTAAAATAAGAACTCCATAAATTTTATGTAAAATCAATGTAAGCAGTATTTGTAAATTCTACATAATCTACATTTTAGTGAAATTGTTACATCATAATGTAAGATTGACATTAACTGTCTGTAAAATTTTACCAAAAAGTTATGGGGTTCTTATTTTACTTCACGTTTTTGTGAGTGAGGATTTGATGTATGGTTTTTAGAGATAAGAGAGCTGCAGACCTGACTAAACGTACGGTGATTGTTTACGTCATTCATGTAATTATGATGGCACATCCTATCAATACACATGCATTCGCAATACATTCACAAATCCCAACCAACCAGTTAGGCAGTTCGGTCCCATAAATCCCGGAGGGCAGATGCATCTTCCTGTCCCATCATCACAGATTCCTCCATTGTAACAATTATCGCAGACTCCATAACATGTAGGA
The DNA here is from genome assembly GCA_021234535.1 of Stichopus chloronotus. NCBI lineage: Eukaryota > Metazoa > Echinodermata > Holothuroidea > Aspidochirotida > Stichopodidae > Stichopus > Stichopus chloronotus. The sequence continues at coordinate 19,884,871 of CM037839.1, read as the reverse complement.
GGATCCCAGTAATTGGGAGGACAGCCTGCGAAAGATGAAGGATACAAATAATGTGGATGTTCAGCTTACTCTTAACAAGAAATCGGAAACTTTTATCTGTTTATCTCTTGTTATAATTCATGTGTCCTTACAATATTAGGTATGCTTACAAAAGAGGAAAGAGTAAAAGCACGATGTATGTTATATTCAATATGAAAATAATTCTTAACTATACCAGCGGCAATCTCCTCCGGTTACATATATAATAACGAAACCTTGTGAATGTCGCAACCGGCGGTTTCTCCGAGGTTCTTCAGGAGATTAAACGTGAAACCGGGGTTTGTACTGTATAGAGACCTAGTGTTTTTGACTTGCAAGGCTGAGTAATTTTCATCATGACGGCAAGTGGACACGATCTCAGATCTCTTATTGAGAAGGTTTTTAAGCCTAGGTTTTGACCCGAGGAGTTAGAATGTGTGTTGGATTGTGTGATGATCGACCAAGTTATAGTGTGTTGTTTTGACAGTGTTACAATGTTCACAGTTTGACCTCAGGTGACCTTTGACCTCCACCAAATAACAATGAGAATCATTTTTCCAGTATGAACAACCCCACGTCAAGTATGTGGTCATCCAAGCGTACACTTCTTGAGATATTGTGTTTACAATGTTTTCACAATTTTACCTCTGGTGACCTCAAGTGACCTTTGGCATCTACCAAGAATAATAGTATAAATAGTAATACATTCAAAAGTTGAAAAGTTTTCTTTTTTTGATGGTGCAGGTAATGTTTGGATGCCGGGTATTAAGAAAGTGTAGGATTTTTCAGCATCACTCTCAATTTCAAAAATGATCAACACACCTACGGTATGTGAAGAAATGGGTGGCGCAGTCAGGTCATTTAGGAAATGTTTTTCCAGGTGCCATATGAGTAAATTATAGCAAGAGTGGAAATGGCTAATGGGGAACCCATAGCTACACCACTCTCTAGCTACACCATCCACTTGATCCTAACGGTTACCATTAAACAATAATGCGTCTGTGACGTAGCAAACGCAAAAAATGTGCCAGTCCCTTCGATTAATATACCAATAATTGGATTATTTTGTATGATAATATCAGTGGCAAAAATAAAGGTTTCAGGTGAACGAATATTAGTGAGTTTAAATACGCCATTTTAATTGAGAAATCTCTTATTGAGATTTCGGGATTTTACTATTTAATAAGGTCACTTGAATTTGCAAGATTCATGTCAACCGCAGAATCAAGACGCTCATTCAACAAACGATTCAATTCATTATTTGTCTTGAAGACTTTCATAGACAAGCTGTCGAAATACGCGCTTTCATAACACTCACACAATTAACAAATCGATTAGGACATAACTGTAACTTACTTCGGACAATCACTCTTCTAAGGCCCATTAAGGAATGTACTCTATTTCCAGAAGGGGAAATAGCCTGGTAGACTCCTTCTTGCTCCTCTCTGATTTCTGTCTCAAACCTGAGAGTGACTTCGTCAGAAGTATAATCATTGTCACTATCAGGGTTCAAGCGATTTGTATTGAAGAACCATCTCTCTACATTCGCTGCCATTCTGATTTCAACAGCATCGTCTTTGATGTTCACAGTCTGTGTAACTAAACCATCCGCTGGATATGTAAGAGCTGCCCAAGAAAAATACCCCGAAATTATGAGTGTTTTTATCAGATAACGAAAAACTTATTGTCATGCGAGCCATTCATGAGTTTCACTGTTCAATTTATAACCCACTGCTTCATTTGTATTTGTGTACCTGCTGAAGAAATATTCAATCAATCTATTTTAAAGTTTCTTTCTCTACAGCCTGATTGCCAAACGTACTTTATTGATAAACCTTGAGCAAGATCTACAGAGGACTTAATGTATGTCACGACAAACTCTTTATGCAGGTTGGGAATATTCGGTGGGTAAAGGTAAAGACGCGAAGTGTGACACGACATAAACAAATAGCGTACTGTAGGAAAAATACTTTTTAGAGGAATGTTATAATTCAAGTTTGTAATCATTGGCAATGCGTATACTGTGCACAAGGATTTACCTTATTTAAGATGAAAGACTCTTATCAAAGACATTCGTCCAAACATGACTTTCGAAATTGAAAATTTAAACTTTCAAAGCAAAGCTGATGTTTAGGTTTCTCAATATTTTTCTTCTTAATTTCTGAAAACATCATTCATATTGGTTAATCCTGTCCGTCAGCTTGTTTATATAAGGTACCTTTTGTTCAATACAAAATAAAGGTAATACTAAGCATTATAGTTTACATGTATTTTATGTATATAATCGATGGTATTATTCTTTGTAGTTAGATGTGATTTCACATCTACCGTATGCGTGATTTAAGTTCAAACATTTAAGTCCACACACTAGTTATGCAATGAAACTTGCATTTAATGTTAGCTCCAAATATAATCACCCCAAAAAGTGGCAACACTACATGAATAATCAATCTGTCATTACTAACAAAAAATACAGAGTAAAACAAAGTGAATTAATCACCTCCTGAGTTCATAATAATATTTGACACAGTAGTATCTGTCTTTCCGTCCAAAGAAGCATCGCAAGAAAACGTACCAAAGGCAAGGACTGCAGAGTTCGAATCAAAGCCAAGACTCACTCTGTATACAGCACTGCCAGAGATGTCACCGGAGATCCGTTTTGGTGAAGGTGGAGAAGGATTATGATTAAAATTGGTCCCATTATTTCGGATATCTACGACCCTTCTGGAAGTGACAACAGCAGCTGCATATTCTGGACTAATGTAACAGTAATACCGAGGATATGGAGCCTTAGATTCAGCATTAAATGGATGAGTGGTTACCATGGTGATGGGAATTTTCTCTGATACCACACATTCATGTAAAAGAGAATGAAAATGGAGAACAATTTGTTGTCTGAATGACAATGATAAGATTTAGCCAAAAGCAGTGTTGCAGTGTTGCAGTGTTGCAGTCGAGTCAACACAATCGGCGGCCAAGACTGAATCCGAGTCACCACCCCACGAAGCCAAGACCGAGTCATAGAGTAATCTCCCTCGCCGAGAGCTGATTCCCAGTCACTACCCTTCCGAGTCTGAGTGATTAACTGATTCAAAATGATTGACACTTGACTGATCATTGTTTCTTTGAAAGTCATGTTGAAAGCTGATAGCTAGCAGGACAGTGTAAAAAACAAATAACTGGCACTTACACTAAAGTAACTATGACCTTGAAGTCCCATGACATAACAAAGTACTCTGCGAGTATTGAAACATGGTGACTCGGTGGTGGACTCAAAAAGTAGTGACTCGGACTTCCTCCTCGAGGAGGAAGACTCGGTTTTGGCCGGCCTCGGATTGTGGTGACTTGACTATGACACTGCCGAGACCTGTCGTGAGTCTTCCAGCACTGGCCAGTAGTAACGATTAACGTATATGTATTCTGACCCAATACTGTAACGTTTTGTGCAGTTAGGAGGTGCGTTAGAATCTGCTTCGGCAAGGTCGGGACTTGGCTTAAGTTGACGTATGTTAATTGGCCCAACACGATAAATGACCGTAAGGAGAGACACTTAACACGAGTCGTATGATTATGTTGAATTCATGAAGAAAAAATGCTTTAATGTCGTGACAAAAGATGCAAGCAGATTCTGTTACCACACAAAGCTGTAGGCTCCACGTCAAAGGTCATTAGGTAAGCTCTGCAACTGATGGGCATCTTGGGATCACTGTCAATAAGACTCAACAGCCAACTTCCGCGTTCTCAAACACAGACTTTTCCTTTTCACTGACCTTTTTTTTCATTTCGGGAAGAGACAATATACACCATGACGGTACCAATAGCCTTGGAGTAAAAACCCCTTTCTGGACAGTCTTACTGGTCCGAGAATAGAAAGTAACTTTGCATATGTTTGCAATTTACAACACAATACTTTCTTCCTAAAAATCCCTAATCTGTACTTCACTTTTAGTAAAAGTGATGTTAGTACTTTAACCTGACGTTTATGGCAATCCATGTCGGACAAATACGCCATTATTTTATCCCAGCATCAATTCGACTATATATACCGACATTCATTCGAACGTATATCAGCATTACATTAGCCACTCAGAAAGGCGGAATATATACTGGTATAAATGCGAATCGGTATTAACTCGAATATATATTGGTATTATTCGATTTTATACCGATATTAAATCAACCGATCAGTGAGGGGAATATATTCCGGTGAAAATTCGACTTTACACCGATTTTAAAACAACCTACCACAGGGGTGGAAAATACACTGGCATTATTTCGAATATATGTACATATTCGTATTAAATCGAATAGTCAGGAAGGTGGAACATATACTGGTATAAATTCGAATGTATTTCACAGGGAAAAATAAAACGACTTGCCATTGACATTACATAATCTGTTAGGAGGCCTTTCATAATTATATAGGGTGAGCCCTGGATGATCATGCGTGAGAGACAAATAAACCACAGAGGGGAAGCATTAGACCATTAATCCCAGTACACAACCAGGATCCTATCGGTTGAATGGAGAACATCACATCTTTGCGGAGACCCACATAATTCCTACATGTCAAGTGCAAACTACACTGAACCTTACATATTACTTTAAAAGTCTACTTTTCGTAGCGGCTTTCAATGGAACAAAACAAAAAAAAAGTGTAGGTATCATGTTCAATTTACATTTTCTCGTAGCTGGGTGGCAAGTAATCGTCACTGTCAATGGCAGGTTCAGCATAATGGGCATATACCTCAAGAGTTGTGCAGATATATTCTTCATCGAGTCATTTTGTATACACTATGGAACGAGGGAATATTCTAAAAACATAGCCCTTCTAAATAATCTTGTGTACAGTACATTCCACAGAACTTGCAATGAATGAAAACTGTTTAAAGGATTTGGAAGGAAAGAAAATCAATGTAAATGTTTGATGCTTTACCATTCAGTTGCTCATTAAAGCTGTTTCACAGGTGAACGCATGTTCGTTTTTCATAAAGGATCAACAGGACGTGGATTAAATGAAAAAGAAAAGAAAAACGGAAGTAAAGGAGAGAGAAAAAACTTCAGTGAAGCCAATCTTTCTTCAAACTTCACAAGGCTCAAAACTACACCATATCAAATTGCAACAAAATAGTATCTGATGACAACACAACGTGCACTCTTTACTTCACACTTTGAAGATAATTAAATTAAGCTGAACTCACCAGATGCATAATTTCCTATGATTGTGAACACCAGTATCGTTACTAACTTTCTTCCAATCATGTTTTCCTTTCTTCAGTTCTTGATGTAGCCTATAGTTAGTCTTTTCTTGAAATGACTGTATTAGCGCATAGTACCCTATGGATTGCATGGGGAAGTTTCTACATGTCAAATACTTACACAGCGATGGTACAAAGCATTTTTCAGTCACTTGATGTTTTGCTTCAGTAACCATGAAAACACTTGAACTTTGCTTGCCATACAACGTTTACTTCAATATTCTTGCTGTTCGAGAGCAATGAAATATCAACATATATGTGCTGAGATAGAGGAAGCACTTCTGAAGCGGATCTAGATTGTTAATACGTACTTGTAAGAATTCTAAACCCCTAGAAGAATTGCTACTAAAAGTGATTCAAGATGTTCCAAAAGTTGTGTGATTGGTTCAAGGCTGTGTCTGATAATGATAGACAGTCTGCCTTTTCCAGTGGTATAGTGTTTTTACGTTATGCTTAGTATTGATGAATTAGAAGTGAACTAAAATATGAGATGTTCTTCTTATATAAGTTGCACGTACAATTCATGCTGAATTGACAGGTAAGTTTGGTTTACCTTGCTATATCAACCTCATCACCTTTGCTCGTTAGCCCAGCTGACTGTTTTCAGCTGAGGTATTGCTGTCGTGCACGACAAACGTTTGTCACAACAACATTTGAGTATAAGTGCCTGACATTTCTCTATTTTTCTTTGATTCGACTGAAATTTGGTAGAGATGTTAGTAGGGGTAATATCCGTATACTGCGACTCTTTCCGATTAATTTGACCTATATTTGACCTCGGGAGGGAGCTTTGTTTGGAAACGTGAAATTCCCTACTTGTCTTTAAGTTTTGCACCAATCTTGATAACCAAAACTAACTAGGTGATTTTTTCTGAAGCATTTATATTATCCCAGTTTAGATACCATAATAAAAGTTGAAAGAAGAGTGTATGGAGGAGGAGCACGTAAATTTCTAATAAGTTGCATAATGGTAGAAATCGTCAGTCTTGATTTGCATGTTTTTTTTCCCATTATGTGACTCGGTTTAGCTTCTCTCCCTTCTGATGGTTTATGAGACGAGTTGGTTCGTTGTATTATAGCAGGCCCGTAACCAGGGGGGGGGGGGGGGGGTCGGAGGGTTCGAACCACCCACCCCAACTTGAGGGAGGTCCATTTTTCCAGCCCTGTGTCTGAAGGGTCAGCTATGAAATATTTTCTATCTTGACATACTGAGACCGAATCTCTTTTAGCAAGAAGATAAAACCTTTCATCTTATGTCATAAAATGTATACAGGCCCAAACTGACCACAATATCTCATCACCACCATACATATACTATGTGGGGTGATGAGATATTAGCTCAAAAACGAGTGTGCATGGTTGTGTCATTGTGGCCGTGGATATCATTGAACTAGATACAGTACAAAGCCCGGGACACACTGCCACGACAAACGGCGACACGACGGCGACCACCCACCGCATCTGCTGTGGTCGTGGCGGTGTGACCGGTTCCACGACTAGAGTTCAGTTGTGTCGTAAGCCGTCGCCGGGGCCCGATTAAATATGTTCAATTGTAGTCGGGTGCAGTAGGTTCATTTTAAGCCCTGTTCAAACCGCCACAACTACCAAATAGTTTCTACTCAGGCGCGTAGCCAAGGAGAGGGCGAAAGAGACGACCACCCCCCCCCCCCCTTGGCCATATTGTGGTATTTTTTGTTTAGGTCTTCGCCAGAAATACCCAGCAGCATAGGCATAGCCAGGGAAAGGATGGCGAATAGGGCGAGCTGCTTGATCTCATTTTCGCTTTTTTTTCCCCGCGATATCGCTAAATAGTAATTGACTCAATTTATGCGGCAGGCCTGCCAAGGCAGGGGTGAAATGCAGGGTTGGGAGCATGTATGTATGCATGTTAAACACCCAGGAGGGGTATTCTACAATCTGAGTGGTTTGTAGAGCCAAACGTTTTTTGAATATTCATCTCGGCATTGCATCATTTTTCACAGACTAACTGTTTTCTCAGTAATTGAGAAATTGTAGACATGGGATCTATATATCACGACTGGGTTCATGCAACTAAAAAGACTTGGGAAGGGCTATTTTCGACCATCTGAGGGGCTTGTAAAACTCAAAGTCTTCTTTTAGGCTCCGCGCCAACCAATGGTGGCGTTCTGCTTAGATAGTCTTCACGAGTTCGCACTCCTCCCTCCCTGAAATATTCCTGGCTATGCCCAGGTGTCTACTATTTATGTAAATTGTCTACGACAGGTCTTTTGTAGTCCTTTAAAATGCTCCAGATTGCGGTAAATCTGCAGATTTTTAAATATCCAGAGAAAATGCTCCGGAACCCCTAGCAACTGCATGCTTACAGCACCGCGCTACCCGCTTCCGTATTAGGAAAAAGGTCCACATCTTGGAAAAAAGACCCACCCCTCCACATGGGCTGGCTACGGGCCTGTATAGTATTGGTCTACTAATGGCAAATAATATTTTCTATGGACTATTGTGATTGCTAGGAAAGAAGCCGCAAATTTAATGTTGTCATCATTAAGTAAAACCAATAAATTAAAGGCTATTTTCACTTTTAGGGCATGAATACAATATTATTAAAGACTCATAACTGAAAATTCACCCTTTGTAAAATATATAGCCTACTTCTAATCGGAACTATGATGTAACTTGGTGGTACTAATTCCACTTCACGTGGTTCAAGCAGCGAAATTCATTGGTCTGTTTTTCCGCGTTTTTCTTTTTTTGTATGTGACTACGCATATGATTTTAATTATTTTGTTAAGGTAAATGTCAGACTAACTCATGTCTTATGAACTTTACTTGGAAGGAATGCTTTTTGTATTTAATCATTGTCACCACCTTTAAGCCCCAAACGTGGGTGGGTGCCGACGTTATCAATGTTCATCTGATAATCAAGTTCCACATACACCTTCAATTCAGGTACCAACACTCTGTTCACTTCTGTTGGTGTGCAAATTATCTAAATCAGTAAGTTACGAGTGTGTACGTCATGGCCACATTGATAGTGCTGAGTACATGGTATAATTATACCATTGTATCAGGGGTTTTCACATCAATACGAAAATTACCTGCCGCAACTATAGACGAGTTACTTATTGCGACAAATTGGCTTTGCATTTGACATTGGCTAAACCTTATATTACTGATACCACGCGATTATCACTTGTTCAAGAAGGTTTCTTCAGCGTTCATCATAACTGCCCCTGACAAGAGTAGAATATGCCTGATATTTTCTGCCTGTTGTTAGGGCAACAAAAAGAGCAAGCCTTGAACATACATTTTGAACTGATGCTAAACATTTCTTTCATTGGTCAATTGCACTATAGAATAGAACACTTGGAAGATTCAGTTTCCAGCCATTAGGGAATTTGTAAAGTCCAAAATTTTCGGTTAATCTATTATCAATTACCGCCTCTTTCCCAATTAGGAAACAATGGTTAGAGGGGACAACTTAAAGATACCACAGTTTTGTGATTTGATGTCCACATGACCACCACATGATGCCAAATGTGCAAAAGTTCAGGAAATTTCTTGAGTTCAAGAAATCACATGTTTTCACTTCCTCATTTTTGGAAGTATAACTTGAAAGATCTTCTGCATTCACATTCAGCAAATCTTGCACAAATTGGCTGACAGCAGTAGGAAATGCCTGATAAACTAAAAGACTGACTTTCAACATACACCTTGAAGAAATGCTAAAGATTTTCTTCATTACTCCAATGCACTTGCAAAATAGATCACTTGGAAGATCTTGTATTCCTATAGTTTCAACTTCATATTATTTACTATGTTTTAATACGTTGTAATGATACTTTCAAAGCTTCTGGTACTATATAAGTAATAAGCATATTGTCACGGGTTCGTCCAACGCTGGCCGGACTCAGTTGTTCCCGAAATAATATAGAAAAGATGCAAACGGTGCTCTGCCTGTATATTACATCAACCAGGAACCCTGGAACGTAATTATATACAAAATATTGTATAGTATAAAACAATTGTTAAACAAAATTATTACGTGATGTCCGGTGATGCACGAGCATGAATAATCTTCACGAAACATGCAAAATTGCATGCATTTATAAATTGATTTATAAAAATTGCTTCTTTTCTTGACCCTTAAACAATACCTTCGCAACATATCTACAAACACAACGAACAGATGAGTTGACTGACCTCATACTCTTGAAAATAAACGGAACAATAACTTTCGGAAATCTTGACCGAAAGATAACCGGTCCCATCCTGTAGCAACGATCCTTCGCGATGTTGAAAATACTTAAATATATACCACTGTGAGGGAACTGCCCTCAGCTACACATGAAGTTGACTTCAAAAGCGTAGGGGTGGCTACACGTAACTCTCAATTGCTTAAAGAGGTAACGTTTAACCTCAACGAACGAGAGAATAAACTAACGAAATCACATGTTATTCAAATTGCTTGTCTTACGGTTACGTAACTCAGAGTGCTTGCTACATAGCACAGGATCTATACACAAAACAGAAACAAGAGAGAACTAGAAAAGTGGTTACGAAAATCGTAACCACACTGTTTATGAGTTCGTGTTGAGGGAAAGTTATTTACGTTCTTTTGTGACCGTCGGTTGGTAGTAGAAGGGGAATTTATATGTTTGTTTTTAACATATAGGGCCACATAAATATATTTAAGAAGATGGAAGCCGTGTCTAGATTCTCCAAATATATTTGTGACAAACTGTTGGAACTAAAACGTAAAAACGTCGAATACTGTATACATGATGCCAATCTTGGGTTGTAGGCTACTGCAGGCTACTAGAAGTATGTAGACCTACTATGCTACAGGTCTCGTTTGGTTGCAATTACTTCAGGGTTAATGATGACATTCAACCCAAACTTGAAACTGATTTTTTTTTTGTCAGTGAGAAACCCAAGGGATTTCATGCTCAGATCCTTAGTGTTGCTGGCTGTGAGCTCTTTCCTGTACTTTCACCAGATGTGATCATGTATTCATGTTGGAGTCATGGTCAGCGGTCACGTGTCCAGGTGCATTTCAACTACAAACTATCCTCTGACTTTCATTTATCATCATAAACTTTGAATATTTTGAAAGAAAATGTTCATTTTACCATACAGTTCTAGATACCTGGCTGGGTTCAACGAGCCAAACAACTATGGGAAGCAATAGCTAGCCTACTGTCAGCCTGACTTGCTGCATTCTTTATCATACTAGATAACAGTTAAAGACTGTCAAATGCCCAGAGCCTTGGAAAAGTAACATATGATTGAAGTTGTGAGTGGAATATAATGGTTAGTAGAACAGTAACTGCTTTCAATGTTTGAGGAAGAAGTAAATGAGAGAATTTATTTTCCTTTTTGCTCTTCGTGTACTGTACTCAATCTAGTGAACTCAGTGCTACTAGTTTCTGCAAGTGTTATATTTAATATTTTGACAAGCGGAGACTGAATAGGTCCTATATATTTTATACAAGAAGCACTTCTTTCACCTTTGTAGAGCCCTTGTAGTTTGAATATCATGGTACATTGCAGCCGCCACATTGGCGGGTAGAGAGGGATATTGTGACATTTCCAAAAGTAAATTCAAAAGATGCAACTATGGCTACAGTTCCAGTCTGTCGTTTCCCAAATTTTACTCTCCTTTTCGAATGATTAATAGCAATCTTGCTCCAATAGTTATATATGTTAGCTGTATATTAAAACATCTGTATATGTGAACAAAAAAGGAAGAAAAAGGTTATTGCAAAAATAAGACATAATGCAAATAAGTCTAATGTCAAACCAAGTCTCTCTTTTCAGTGTGGCAGGTAGCCTGCTCTTAGGTCCTTAATTCACTAGGCTGCTCAGTCACTTGCTTCCGAGCTACGTTTAGGCCTTAGAATAAGGGAGTAGGCTAATGTTCATAACTTTTGTACACCATTTATGTCCAGCTGACTGATCTACAAAAATATTCTAGTTCATCTTTTCAGTCAACCACTGACCAGATGTGAATGAATTTTAAGTGACAAGCTCCTTAAATAAAATCAGTCATGCCCCTAGTTTGTGCTCAGCATGCCTGCTTCAGAGATAAAATTAAAACCCCTATAGAAACCCCTCCCCATTCAAGTTGTCTGTTTAGTAGAATAAACTGGATGTGCCTTCCTATTTTATATTCAGTAGCCAATCTCCACTGAACACGAGAGAACTGTTACGAATGGTAGGCTATACAAAACTGCAAATTTATACGAGGGCGACTTGTCTTCTTCCCAGAGATGCCGAGTTGCCTGATGTGTATAGGCATTTAGTACATGCCGAGTTGTCAGACTTCACAAAGGCACTGAAAAGTGTGAAGCTGTTTTGTCTTACATGGACGAGTTGTTCATGCCTTTATGTGCGTTTTCATTGAACGTTACTCTTTTTACACTGAAAAACAAATTTAAACCCCTTTCGACAATTTCTGTTGACAAGACAAGTTGGACAAAACTTTCCTCGTCATTGTCAAGAGCTAAAAAACACTTTTTTAGGCCAAAATACACATTTAACAAGGACAACTAAATCGTCAGGAATTGACCGCATCGATTTCTGCCGTACAGTTTGCACACAGGTACTTGCACACAATTATGCCCAGAGTGCAAACTATGCTCCGTAAATACGAATCATCCGATGAACATTTACTGTAGGCCTATATATTACGTACGTGGCATACCGCGCCGTTGTTTACGGTACTACTGAAGTCGGTTCACTACAACGGCTCAGACGATACAATTACGCGTTCGCATAGTGACAGCTTATACAACAAGTATGCAGTAGCCTATTATACAAAACAACAGCCGTTTCTTTAAAAGGCACCGTCTTGTGCATCAAAGACATGTAAATTTTTAATCTTCGAAACAAGGGTTATAGGTATCACAGAGATGTCACACTGGTGACCATGTATGTCACAATTATTTGTCAAAATTCCAGACTTATTGAAGCTGTGTAACTGGATATAAACTGAACGAAAGAACCTGTCACGTGATTGAAAGGTACGAGCAGGAACGCTATACTGTTTATGATGACTCATAAACAGTAACTATTCTCCAAGTCCAATGTCATAACAATGAAACGAAACGCTTGCGAGTTACAGATTATACCCAGCATATGACACATCAGTTGATCATGTGACATATATACACCAGAATACATTACTACTTTAATCTAATTCAAGATCATTATCTAATATTTTTTTCTATGCCAACCAATTTCGAGAGAAATTTCCAACTCTATCAATGCAATAGGGATTGCCACCTATTACTGTTAAAAATCTTAACAACTAATAACATGAACCAAAGAATCTTTTCAGTTAACATATTTTCTTTGTTAACTTGCCACTTTTATGAAACATTCAAAACCATCAAGTCAATCCATTTCCATGCTATATTCAGAAGTGAAATAAATATTTTGATCATTATGTTAAGTCTCTTTGAGTTATTTCTTAAGGTCTGTGCACACAGGATGCGTTGGGTTCCGATCCGGATACGACACGGCGCGTCACTTTTATCACTTCGCACGTAAATCAATGGAGCCGTCCACACAGGATGCGTTGCGTACCGTCACGATCGATTCGATTGATGTTAAATTTTGGCAAAGTCCATGTGCGTTCAGAAACAGAATTGCCGTACGGAACCATGCGTCAACTTGATTTCTTTCATGTTAGTCTTTCATGAAATGCAATTTAACGGGATATGGATGGAAAATGGTACTACGTTTGAGCTTAAAATCACAATGAAACGTAAAACTAGAAAATGTGGTTACTTACCGTAACCACAATGGACATGACCATGTCTCTGGTTGCCTATGTAGGGTGAGGACAGACTGCCTGGTTAATCCGACAACAGGGACGTAAAACTGGTATGTGGACGTGGGGGGGGGGGGTAAATATTTTAAAAAATCCAACATCCTGTCGAACCGTGGGTCGTTTCCAGTACCGGAATCATCTATAAGCAATCCACCCCAACCCACACGAAACTGAGCGTGCGCACACGAGGCCTACACACACACAACCAACCATTCACACACTCTCTCATTGGCAAGCACATACACTCAAAGTGACGTGTTCTGGAACCCCTTCCGTATCATAAAATGTTATTACATTTTATTTTGCTTGTTGCTTTTTATTTTAAATCTGCCTGAATTATTTAAAGGCTGTATTGCATCACCCTAAGCTATATTTTTACCCCCCTGAAAGGAAAATTCTCATCTGGTTCTAAGTTACAGTACTCTTAGATTGCCAGCAAATTCGAAAGATGCAGAGCAGCTCGTATTACACAGCGTACACAGGGATCCATTGTTTTGATTACACATGTGGAGGAATGTAAGACAGGCTGAGGGAGGGACTAGAGGCAGGTGGTTGGGAGAATTGAAACTGTCTGGGGTGATGCATTACAGCCTTTAAGCCTGGGCAAAACAGTATGATTGTTCCCCAGAGTATTTCCAATGGGGTGGCAACTGCCCACCTGCCCCTACCCGGATTGCATCACGCCCCTGTTCGACAAGAGAGGAGTGCAGCAAGTTTGTAATAAAACTTTGGCTCTCATATTCAGAATAGGCCGCCGTTAAGTGCCTGGATTGAAGTGAACCTGCAAATGTACGTACAGTTTATGTACTCCGTTTCACGTTTTGACTTCAGCTCAAACTTATACATATGGTAAAATACGAGATTTGCATCGAAAATTCGGACTTGAGGTTTGACTGCACTTGCCTTCCGTAGGACGTTTTTGTTTATTAGGAACATTTACCTTAAACACGTTAGAAAACTACTTCGTGCAATGGGTCACATCGTTTGTACACTGTGACTGCAATATAGACGGTATACATACTGGCTTACTACTGATCGCTGATTGGCACCCGCGGCCCGGCTACTACTGTACACATATTGTACATTTATAAACTGTATGCAGTTCAAACGACGATCGGAGACATCGTAGCAGACCGCTATGCCGAAATTCCAGGGAATTTCGAGAAAGAATTATACTTATTTTTTCACATTTGTACTGATGTCTTCATTACCATTTCATAAATCGATTATAAACTTTTGAAAATATATCTAAAACGGTAGCAAACACCAACGATCTGGAAAGAGATTAAGAAACTCAGTCCACATAGGACAGCATCTTTCGTTCATGACTGCGTCATGTGTAAAGTACCTAGGCGTATTAGCCTACTTAATATTGTGATTAGCCTACTTAATATTTAAATTTAGAGCATTTGAAGAAAAATGCACCCCATTAATCAGCGACATTTTTCACACAATCTTGTCACATACCCGTCGCCTTTGCTGTAAAAATCTTTTCCCAAAAGATCGGTTTGTTTCTTGATGCGAGTCGTCTGATAAACTGAACGAAAGAAATGTGGTCACGTGATCATCAGAAAATGCGACCAACCACAATAATGGACATGCTGTCATGTCCATTAATAAGTGGGTAAGCTCATTTATTTGGCATTTTTTCACAACATTGGGAATGTATACGTAAAGGCCTGTGATTCTTTGGGTACCCACTCTACCCTTGAGATATTATTGACTTCGGTATTGGAAAAACAGTTGTATTCATTGTTGGGACGGTAGGCAGGGGAAGTTTGGACACTAGACGTGGCTGCACATGGACATTTCACGGCACACGAGGAAATATAAATATACAATGTAGTGTATATAATCAGTGGCATAGCTTCGGGGGCGTATGGGATCGAGGACTTCTCTTCAAACGTTGCCCTCCACGCGCCTCCACAAGCGATCTGGGCCAAAAACGCTTCACTCTATTGGGCTACTTAACTTGATAATGATAGACTCTGATTGTAGAATATTTCCATTCTAATCAATCCACTGATGCCGATTTGTTTTTGTTTCTAAAAATAGGCAAACTTTTTAACCCAAATTTTACTTCAAAAGGTAGCTAATGTGACACCAGATTGCGTGCAAGGACACCTAATGTTTCAAACGCCTTCACAGGAGGAAGGGGAACCCCCTCCACTACGACACCTCCCTAAGGCCGGCGATCACGCAACGTACTGCATGTCCCTCCACTTCCATGAGAGACATCCTCGGTACGCCATTGACTGAAATCCATCGAGATAAACCCACTTTGAGAAATGTTGTACAAATTCGGATAGATTATGACAAACTGAATGTGTTTAGGAATAAAATCAAATCAAATTTTACATTTTTTTTCACAAAACTTGCACATCTTGTGTAGATGACTGCTGTACAGCATGACCAATGGCAAGGGCGGCTAGCTAGGATGTGTTTAAATTCTCAAATTTTCTTGGCATCGTACGATTTAAATACACCTTTTTGTCAATCAGCATGCATTGTCATTGGAAACACTGCATCTCAAAGTGACGCATCGAAATTGACGTAGTGTGAACGCATCCTGTACAGACAGGCATGCGTCTTGACGTATCCGGAAGGATGCGGAAAAAAAAAAAAAAAAAAACGTGTCGTATCCGGAACGGAACGCATCCTGTGTGGACAGGCCTTTACTCCAGATGTAACGTACTACTCTTTCTAGCAGAATGAATCAGGTGCGTAGCCGGGGGGGGGGGGGGACGAGGCGGTGCCCCCCAAATGAGAGAAAAATTAAGGAGAAAAAATTAAAAGAGAAATAATGGTAAGGAGGGGGAAAAGAGAGGAAGGAATCGAGGACAGGATTATGTGAGAGGGTAGCGATTTATACTTGAGCATATGTTTTTGTAGTGTGGAGTGAATGTGGTTGATATTTCTAACCAATTTTCCCTAGGTCCTAGTGGAAATTCGAACACTAGATTGACTAGAATCCCCTCCAAATCGTGAAATAGACGAACATCGCAATATCATACGCCTATACCGGCCCAATAGGCTACAAGAAAGAACGTCACGTGTGCCACGTTTTTCAAAGCAGCTGCTTACAGAAAATTAAAATCGTGTATTCAGTCACCACACAAAATTTGGTCTCAATTGGCACCCAGTCTGTTTTGTCCCTCCGTTTTCACCTGTCCCCAATGGGGCTGCCGTAGCACACTTAATTCCAGCTGCGTCCCAATTGGATTCAGATAAGTTTACAACATCTCTCTTATCTCTATTGCGAGTCCAATTGCCAGACCAAGTCCCAGTTTGTACTAGCCTTAGTCTAAGCCACATTCAATTTCAAATGGGGACTAATGTCGCTTGTTTGGTTAGTAGGTACCATGTTCAAGTGATGATAACTTCATGCAGCTTGGTGAAAAATACTAGTGAGTGGCAATGACAGGTTCAGCGTATAACTCAAAAGTTATGCTACTACTATCCTTCTTGAAGACACTTTGTATACACAATACAACTTGCAGTGAGTTACTACTTCTAAAAAAGAAAAACCAAAGATTTCTTCTACATAATGTTGTGAACAAAACATATTATAGTACTGTTAGTGGATAAAGAATTATTTAATTGATTAAACAGAGGCAACTAACAAGTGTAAAAATTTTGTTGCTTCATCATTGAACAAACTTCTTCATTACAATTGTTTCACTTTGGAAAACACCCGCGTCCCTCATAAAGAATCAGCAGGATTAAACTAGAATGAAATGGTACTAAATGAGAAAGAAAGAACCTCAGTGAAGCCATACTCAATTCAAACTTCACACTGCTGGTTACTACATCACGTTGTAAAAAGTATAGTAAAATAATACCTAGGCTGGTGACACTTCAAAACAGGTACATGTTTACCTCACACTACCAACGTAATTTAAAATTAAGCTAAACTTTACCAGATGCATCATTTTCTATGATTGTGAACACCAGTATCGTCCCTAAGTTTCTTCTTATCATGTTTCCCTTCCTACAGTTCTAGATATATTGTAGGTCTTTTCTTGAAATGACTGTATTGGGGGACAATACCCTATTTACGATTGCATGGGAAGTTCCTACATGAGTAACACTTCTGCGATGATGGTACAAAAGAAATTTCCACTCACTTGAAGTGTTGCTTCAGTAATCATGGAGACTTTGCTTTGCTTGACATACAACGTTTATTGTAATATTGCAATGCACCGTCTGCCTTTTCAAATTTAAAAAAAAAAAAAATGTTTTTGTTTCGTACTTGGTATTGAAGAATTAGAGTTGGACTAAACACGCAAATATAAGATACTCTGCTAGTATACGTAGCAAGTAGGATTTACGGTGAATTAAAGATACATATACAGAAGATGATTTTGGAATACCTTTCTTAACAACCTTATCACGTTTGTTCAATTTTATCCTCTCACAGTGAGACGATTCCACTTACATAGCACACAATAACGAAAGTGAATCAATGTAAAGTGCCTATGTTTTTGGACGGTATTTCATATCATAACTTTTATATTAGTTTTTATGCGGATGGGCAAAAATGTGTAATTGAGAAGGGACGGTTGTCTTACTAATTCAGCGAGATAACAGCGGCTGTGACTTATCCTTCATCAGAGGTATAACTGTCTACTTAATGTTTCCTAGCAGTCAACTACGGAAAGTTCTGAAAAGGCGAAGTCTTAAATGACGTCTACTGACTGGATGTCTATCCTGTTCAATCATGACAGAAGTAGACCTATGATGTTTCGTTGAACTGTGATACACCTCCAAGAGATTGCCAAACATTTCGACATTTTAATCGAAACAGTTGATAGGCATAAAAAGTTGCATAAGACTTCCCTCAGACATAAAGTCTTTAACAAGGAGTTATTACACGGAGGCAGAATGGAGAGTGAAGGTTTGGCATAAGGAACCTATATGTTAGGATGTGGAGCCGATATGCCCTGTTTTACCTGATGCTGTTCGGGACGAGACCTGGCATGAAGAGTGTTTTCAGTTTTTACCAAATTTGCAAATATTGCCAAGTGATTCTGATCAACTAGGGTTTAGGTTCTCGTCATACAGTTTGTGTTACCACCGATAATGCAGTAATTGACCGATAATCTATTACTAACCGGTATAGCAAAAAAAAAAAAGAAAAAAAAAAGCCCGATAATGTACTCCTGCCCTCGATGATCCCACCGCCACTATGCAATCGCACTCCCTGTTAAATCAGCAATCACGTTGTTAGTGATAGTGTCCAATAGAGATAGTGACCGATTGCCAATAACGTGATAGGTAGGACATCTCTGACATGACTACCTTGCATGAACTAGCGGTTTTTGAATGTCGTTATGTTAGTGTGTAGGTCAATGGAGAGATTAACTGTTGGTATAGTACCTACAGCCCATCCGTAACATAGCGAGGCAGGGAGCTCTCGCATTTGGAAGAAGATGAAACACTTTCATGTACATGAGGAGACCACCAAGGTCACACAGTTATCTGTCTCTTGTACCGTACTTGGCAAATTCTATAAAACTGATGCCTGATTAGCCTGAGAAAGTACAGCACAATCTGGTGTTTGTCGTCTGCTGCAGGTTTTAGAACAAAACGTAGGGGGTAACTTAATTGACAAAGCATTGCCAGTCGTCAGGGACATAAATAATTTTTGTCGGTGGGTGCAGTGTATAACACTATAACATACAAGTTAAAACAGGAAAAAGAATTTGCTTATGTTATTTCAGGACATTTCTTGAAACACCTTATTTAGTTGCCAAATATTTGACCTGCCTGTTCAGCCTCGTTCATATCTCCATCCAATAACGTCCCGCCCCCATCCTGTTCTCACACACCATTCAGTGTCTTTATTTCGAAGAGATTTGAATTTTGACCTGGTGCATCTGACTTGAACGTCGGCGGTAATCTCCTCGGCACCAAAGGTTTACATAATCCTTTTCATGGGATATAAGCAGGTGTGAATAATACTAAGTGGAATTGAATGTATCACACAAAAGGGAAATGATGTCTGGCCCCACTAGTCAATATTTAAAAATTGAAACATTACTTGTCAATTTGCATTGTTGCTGGTAATGTGGAGGCCATTACCATTGGATGGTATGATTAAACATAATCGGTGTGCTAAACACTCTTCACAGACAGTACCGGGAAAAATCGTTTTCCCCCAAAGAGAAGAATTTGTATTCATGATGCATCCTGAATCAACAAAGCCTGTCTTGTAAGAGCCGTTTCGTGTTTCGAATCACATGAACACATCCCGTTGTAGGAGGAACAAACATGGCTGCGTGCAGTTAATGTGGTTCTCACGGACAGTAGCTGTGGTAGTATCTGACAGTACGTGGTGAGTAATTAGCCTAAGAAGGTTGTTTGTCGTAATCCGGTAATACGTAACATTGTTTCTCGGTGTTTTTTTTAAACTGTATGGCGTTGCAATTTTGAAGAAATTATTCTTGAGCAACAAATAACTAAATTTCTACCTGTGAGAAACTCATTTCTTAACAAGAAGACCACCGTCCTTCATTATTTTCAATAATCTATCATTCTGTGTCCATAAATTTTGGTCTTAAAAGTATGAACTTTTTCTGCACAGTAAACACCTCATTTCCCTCACGTCCGTAGGCTGACCAGTGTGCATGGTATTTGTATGTTTTCAGCCGTAGCTGTGCACACGAATACGTGACAGGCGACTGTATAACGTCTGGTACTGAGCCTATTAGATCACATAGATCATTAGATCACCTTTTGAGAAACGTGCATGTGGACTTTCACCACGTGGAAAAGATGTAGTAAATGTATTGTTCAAATGTTATGGTTTTGTGGGTAAATGCAAAATGACCGAGGTGTCAATAAGAAAGGATTGTATGTAACTGTTTTTAAATGCATTACTGAGTGTTCAATAGTTCGGTATTTTAGTAGGGTTCATGTGAACACTTGATCCCAAGAAGGTAAATTGTAAGGAATTTCATATTAAGTCTGTGTATTGCCCATGTTGAACAGATGATTTCTATCACTGTTTGCACCTATATGTTTTAAGAGGAGGTACAAGGTCATTTTGAGTCAATTGCTCCCTAATATTATTATTAATAGTGTTGCGAGAACAATAACTTTAGGTAATCCCATACGTGTCAGGTCGATAGGTAACTTTTGTCATAATACAGCCATATGGCAAGGAATCACAAACTCTTTTGTCTTCCTGGTTTTGTTTTCTGGCAGTGATTTCACTCTCCTTCAGCTCTCTTCACACGTTGAAGCAAAAGCGGGGCTGCGAAACTTTCGTATTAGGCTAATGAGGCATTATGTTGTAAAAATACATTATATATGCTTGTAATTTTAAGCTTACTAGCTTACAGTTTGCGTTTCATTACGTCTGAAAGAACTCCGGTAGAGTGCATTGACGGGAATGAACTGCAGACTACCCCGTTCTTATCTCAATACATTACATGTGTAAAGGTATTGTCATGCTAGGTGAGCATTCTGGCTGATTCTTGGTGCAAGGGACTCAATTAATTGTCAATCTGTATCAAACTTATCCATCATGTTTTTCTTGCAGGTGCGCAAAGGATTTTACTAGGTACAGTAAGCCCTTTTTGCAATAATGGACCAAAGAAGTGTCTGAAAAATGAAAAAGGTTTTTCTCATCGTTTTGCGCATGGTGCTTGCCAAAATTATTGACGTTTCGATCCGTTGTTTGGATTGAAGGACCCTTTGCAGTAGTATTTTCAGCTCCTCCGTCGTTGTCATTGAAGTGTGTAACAGCAGAATAGTAATAGGCTGTTCAGATTTTCAACTCAATTTTGTGCATTCTTAACTTTAACATAAAGTAGAAGGAGAATGTCAGATGGCAGGTGTTTGTTTAATGTAATTACTGCTCATACCCTAACACCCATCAAATCGAGTCAAGATTATTTGCTCAATTAGTTCAAATGTATTTCATTTCTTTGTTAGGAGATTCATTGTAACATTCACATGGCGATATCATTTAAGTCAACAAAGGCTTACCCATATAGCTGGCTCTGAACAATGCTGTGTTCCCAGGTGTTTAACTGATACATTTTCAGAGAAGGTGACGCGAATCTCAAACAACTGTTAAATTGACGTAAATAAGTTACCTTGTTACCTTCAAAAAGAGGATGGCATTCAAATGAACTGAGGGGGAAGACGTTTAATATCTGTTTACCACATTTAACAAACCAGGTATATGAACCAGATTTTGATTTCCCTATTTTTCGTTGTTAATCTTTTCAATCAAAACTGAACTTTTTCGAACCAAACATCTTTACAAAGGAACATTAGACAACCAAAAGTATTGAGATTCAGCGGCATTGCTGCTCTACTTGGTAAACGAAATCTACCATTCTGCAAGTTGAGAATATCAAACCGAGCGAGCCTCCTTATACACCACCTTACTGGTATTTTTTGTATTATTTTACTCCTGTTTGTACATTTCTTTTCCTTTTCAATCTGTGCATGCAAGTAGATGTTTGTTTGAGTATCGTACATACGCACATCCTTCATAGCATCAGACTCTCCAACCTTTTGCAACCTAAGAGTCTCCATTTTTTTCGGTAATTTAAGGCCCTGCGTAAAAGCGAAATAAAAGTATCCTCAAACTAAGTGGACACAAAAATTGGCTTAGCAGGGATCTGGACTTTATTAGCGGCCAGGTAAAAACTAACTGGCAGTTACACATTTTCTTGCAAAGAAGAGTTGGAAGTAGGCGCGAAATATTTTTATACAAGAAAGAACTATATCGTATCTGTATTAGCTGGTCGAAAATTCCGCGACACTGGAACCAGGTGTGTCACCTGATACCCGGAGCTCGTTCTCTCTTTCAGGCGTTCATGGGCTGTACACGCTCATCGGCTAAAGGGGAATTACCGTGACTTCCTTACCGGGAACAGTCATCAGTAGGCCTACCCCGTAATTAGGCATTGGGTGTATGTGTTGTATATGTGGGGTGTGTGTATGGACATTTCGATTTGAAGTTTTCAACTCTCAATAGACCGCAATGTAGATGGAGGTCAAATGTGGTAAATAATTTGCCTATGGTCTTTCGTGTCTCCCTTCAAACTCTGAGGTTAAACGTCAGGGTTTCAAAGGACGAATTACTGAAAATCGTATTTAAATTGTATTTCTTATTCCAAAATTGCTACTTAGACGTAACCGTCACTTGTATCGCATGCATGAAAGAGGTTTTTGCCTAATAACCATTACGGGTTTTTAGTGGGTGCTCACTGATGTGGTTTTCGCTGCCGATGCGATGGCCTTTTTTTTTCTTTCATAACATCGACCCATGTTCGATCCCATATTTTTTTTTTCTGCCAATGATTTAACTACCAACGAAATCAACTAGGAACATTTCTTATACTCTTGAACCATGGCCTATGCATGAACACTGTTTTTATGGAATTCTGCCATCAGACGACTTCACACCAATCACTGAAGTATCAAAATATAATTTTACAACATTATTATCTCATCGCCCTATAGGGGCTACATGAGATATTGTAGTCACTTGGCTAGTGGAGCTATATATTGTACTGTGCACCCATGGGAGAATGGTTGCCATGGAGACGCTTAGAGTGGATGAGTAGACACACCCCAGGGGTACCCCATGATCGAGTGACCATGGGTACAGGAGGGTCCTGTTGGGTGGTATAAATGAAAACGTGTCCGTGCCAATGTGTGTGCTTGTGTGTGTGCGTGTGTGCATCCGGACCTGTCCAAAATGTGTTTTTTCCAGAATAGTTCGAAAAGCATACGAGCGATTAAGTTGAAACTTAGTAAGGTTGTGCATGATGCCAATACTTGCAAGATGTATAACTTGAATGGTAAATTGAGTCAAATTTGCTGATTTTTGAGAAAAAAAGTCTTATTTTGCCATTGCTATTTTCAGCATATTTTGCGATTGAGAAGTATTTGAGTATTTAATGCAAAATTTTGCAAAAAATTACCTGAGAATGAAAACTTTCAAGGTATATCACTTTTGTAGCAAAGAGAGTCAAATTTGCTGATTTTTTGGGAAAAAAAAAGCCAATTTTGCCCCAAAAGTGCAATTTCCAGCATATCTTGCGAAGTATTTGAGCATTTAATGCAAAATTTTGCAAAAACTTATATGAGACTAAAATATTCAAGCTATATCACTTTTGTAGTAAAGAGAGTGAAATTTGCTGATTTTCGCCAATTTTTGCCCCAAAATTTGTATTTCCAGCATATCTTGAGAACTATTAAACCAATTTACTTCAAGTTTTGTAAGTACTTAGCAATAAGCTATTACAAATTTCTATGTGCAGGCCCTGTATTGAAATCAAAGTGCATGTTGGCGATGAGATATGCAACTCCATGGATTGCCCTCTTGTTATTTAGTTTTCATAATCAACATTATTCAAATGATCATTGAGGAAAACTAGCAGCGTGAAGGGCTGCCCTCTTTGGTGATATTTTTTTGGAAAACGACAGACCTATTAGCATATATCCAACAACGTAATCAATTAAGTCTTTCTCTTTTTTTTTCCATTCCTACGTCTGGAGCAACAAGGACGATTTCCTTACAGCCAACAATAAACCACACAGTCTATGCTCAAAAACAACTTGTATAATATGTCAGTGTAGTGGTTTGGGGTACCTCACGTTTTTAGTTTATCATTTTGCTTTACATTCGCAAATAGGTCAGTGTTATTCTTGTGCACCACTTGCATACACTCATGAACCCCACAATGACTGCATATAAACCCATGCGCCTACCTAGCGACCTACTTACCTAGCGACCTACCTACCTAGCTACCTAAATACCTCCCACCTACCTACCTACCTACCTACCTACCTACCTACCTACCTACCTACCTACCTACCAACTTGAATGCCTGCCATAGGACCATTTAAAGTTGTCGTTGAAACAGTTTGCACATTATCTATAAAATGTTTGTTACCTACTTACAAATAATTACGTACATACACACACAAACATGTGCATGTACATGCGTCTATGTAGGATCAAACAAGTTAAAGTTGTTACATTATCAGTTTCAACAAGTTTTACATTTATGATATCATTAATTGCGTTTTGCATTATCAGTTGCTTTGAACATTAGGCAGATCCAACTCAAACGTTATTAAATCCTGTTAGTACCTTTTAGACCAACAGAGTCTGCACTATATAGAACTTGTGAAAGCAAAACAAAGTAAAAGATTAATCAGTTTGAACGGTTAAGTGCCTTTGACAAGGATGGCTAGCAGTTAAAAAAAAGTCGTTTATGTGTACGTTCCAGGAATTGGTCATGGAATGGGACTACCGAAAAACCGTCGGCTGTGTAATGAAAGTTTTTCGTCAGACCTTCAACATCAGTACCATTTAAAAGATCCTTAATGGCTCTTTCTCTGATTTGATAGAAACCATCGGTAGATTGTCGGGAATGACAGTTCCTTTGAACTTAAACATATAAATGTATATTTGATACAGGAATGTATGGTTCACTAAGCCGTTGAAGTAAGTTCTTTTCTTTGATTTAACTATTAAGCTTAAATAGTTAATAGTTTGTTTTTAGTTTATGAGTTTATGTCATCTTGAGAAAATTTACTGCTATAAGAATAGGTTGTTGGGTTTAAGTGCTATATAGTTCTTGTGCTGGTGACTGGTAATGTTAAGCCATGATTAGGGAGTTTGATAATGATCCACTTATGCATAATGTTGAGACATTCCAGACACGTTCAAAGCGAGTGCCATATGGTTGATCACAGTTGTTGTTCTTTTTTTTTTATTTTCAAAAACAAGACAATAGTTAGAAATAAAATTTATGATCTTGCGAGGATTACCTTTGCCATCAACTTCGTAATCATATAGTGTTTATCTGAATATGATGACTTCTGCAAGTTTCGAAAAACTGAAGCAATTAACACATTTTACTATTGTCCATCGTAAAAGTCTGTCTTGCCATATAGTTGTAGCTCTACTGATGCTTGTTCAATATTATTTTGAGGTACTCTAATCTTGCTACAGAAAAAAATGTATCCATTGCAGGTCCTTTAAAAGTCTAAAATAAGGTCAATGGCAGAAATACCAGTCAATGCAGACAACGATGCATTGGACTAAAACTGACAAACCTTTGATCTAGTAACTGAAATGTGTAGCAATCTCAAATGTATGTTTTCACAATATATGATTATATATATGATAAATAGCTTCCAAATAGATAATCGTTTTCCTGCGTAACGTAGCAATGAGCTCAATTTACTGTTTGAGTAGAATGAGTTTGTTTTGTATCGTTAAGGAGGTCTTTCTTACTGTATTTCATTGTAATTGCCTGTCAACCATGAGTCAACCATTTTCTCTTTGTGTATTAAGTACGGTCAGATAACATCAATTGTAAGGTCATATTAAGAATTTTATCTTTCTTACAACAGTAACAATGTCTTCTTATTCTAAAATTCTACAGACAATGAGCGCATAAATCGTCTAAATCACAAAGTCATTATATCATTGACTGGAATCGGAGTAATTTTCCAGTTCGAATATATTGCCTTAGTTTGGGCTAGTTTCTGTGAGCAACCGTAAGTGTTAACTGCCTTTGATATTCTTTTTTTTTAAAGATGACAATCCTTTCTGTTATCATTACCATATTTGTCTTTTCATACATGTTTCTTGTATTCCACACTGAACTGTGAGGAATGAGAGGTTATTCTAAGATAAGTGATAGGTAATTACTGATCTTGGATCACGGACACACACTTCCCGATCGAAATAAATCAAAAAGATTTTATTCAGTAATGTATTTTAATTTGAAGTTGGAAATGATAACTCATATTATAATATTTGGACTTAGCTCATATAGTCGAAAACAATATGTCTCAAAATGTTCAGAGATAATGACATTTTTCGACTGTAGGCTAACACTACTGTGGGAGTGAAAAAAAGTGACAAAAAAAATGCATATGGGAGTAATGGATGTATAGCCAAAGTATTTCATAAATGAGGGATTTCATTGTGAGACCTTATAGCGATCTTCGGCTGCGGGTTTTTACTGCTGCTTTTTCGGCTGCTGCTTTTTCACCCATATTGCTGCGGTATCGTGTCTGAGGTGCTTTTTCCTGCGGATTTCACCCTCATGTTATGACTTAACCACAGTGCTAAATTAATACATTATGTACTAACATATTTAGTCCATATTTGTAACATATTTTACACTCCCTATTGTAGATGAATAGGGATATAAAGAAGGCACGGCCATATTAATGCTGAGACCCCTTCCTCCTCCTGAGCACACGGACGTAATGCGAAATGATCTTCAAGCGTTAGCGAATAGGTGCAACAATGTCATTTCTCTGAGCAACCATGTTTCTTTCTTTTCATTCACAGTGTTACAATTTGCTAAATGAAGTAGCTTTCTTACGTGATAAAAAGATAGGGAAGGTAGCGAATACCTGAATACGACAACCGACGGAAGTTGGTCTACAACTTCATTTACGTTTTTCAAAAATTGTCAACACTTCTCCTTGTATACAGGTGCACATACACAAATGATATGAAAGAATGAATTGAAACATGAAAGGTTAAGTTTTACAACATTCTTCTCTTTCCTGAAATATATCTGACGCCATTCATCCAGACATCGGGCACATAGAAACGATCATATTGTAGAACAATGAAGGCTGTTCCCCCTACAGGACGCAGCTTTCTCACTCTAGTTTTTTTGATAGCACTAACGAAGGCTTGTGGTGAGTTCGGTACTCCAGTAAACAATGATGCAAGTCAGTATCTCATTGGTTCTTTCCATTCGCTGCCCAACATGACATTTACATTATTACAAGTTTACCAAAGCAGCATTTACTTAGCAGGTGGCAATTCACTCTTTCACCTCTCGTTGGAGTTCCTCACTATGCGCGATCTTTCCATAATGGATGACCAGGAAGGCATTAACAGGATACTGGCTGTGTCTGAATCTAAAGAACTGTTAGTTTCATGCAGGAGACATTGTGAATTTCGAAATTTATCCAACATAAATCAAATACACCCCTTCAGGGAAGATTATAGTGAAAATATTGTTCTTCAGGGTGATTACCCCATTGTTGGTCTCCTCGCGCCTAACATGCACGATTCCAAGGAAAGCCTTTTTGTAGCACGGGGAATGAAAGGCTCCTCAACAAAGTCACCTATCATTGAAATAAAGTTAAGAAGGGATGCCGATGGTATAGACCGACGCATTAACGCTATCTCTTCAGCAGTTGACCGCGATTTTGTGATATACTATAGTGGAACATTCGTGTATGAGGATTTTGTGTACTTCCTGGCTTCACAGAGGATGATAGCTAAAGACAAAGGTAGCGAAATCATTCCTAAACTCAGTCGTCTATGTTTGCAGGGGGAAAATTTTGATGCTTTTACAGAAATAGAACTGCGGTGTAGGGGAAAAACTGACAAAATATATAGCTTATCACAGTCGTATTTTGTTTACGGTAATAGTTTGTTCATAGTGTTTAATGAGAACATTGGTCCGAACAATGTCTTCAACCCGGGATCTCACTCGGCCCTCTGTTTCTACAACATGATTGATCTTAAACATAGTTTCCGACACGCTGTGGATGCTTGTGCATGTGATAAAAACAACGGGAACAATATCAACTACCTGCGCCAAGCCGTTTGTGCAAAACGAGAAATACTTGAAAATGTAAGTACAGACTGTCTGCACTGTCTTTCTATTTTTTTTTTTTTTTAATTTTTGAAAGCATGTGAGCCATTGTATTGGTAAGTATGTACATAGTGTCCAAGGAATTTCACTCTTCGGTAATTTATTAAAATTGTTAATATCTGGGAGAAAATGTTTTTTTTTTAAAATTTATTGGTTTTTTAACTCTTTTCAAATTAGTACTGCTGCAAACTTGGCCCTTCTGCTAATTTCACACACGAATGAGCAGCAGTCAATTTGAAACTCGGAACTCTCTGAAAATGACGTACTGTTAAGTGCTTTTATCACTTTCAACAATGATTCCAACAGAATACTATAAGCAACCAAGATCCAAGATTTAATGGGATCCTTGCAGTCCGTGACTTGGAATTGGAATGACACTGCAAAACTCCCAAGGTCAATATATACACTATGAATAGACTGAAAATATGATGCAGTTTCAAACACGGAATTGGGTAACTGAGTATATTACAAATTGTGAGCCAGTCACGTGAAATCTTTTTCATGAATTCTTTCACAGAATCCAAATTTGTGTGAAGAAATTCAAGAAAATGTTCGAGATCGTTTCGTGTGCCATCCAAACAACTTATTCAGATATCCCGAGAGTAGTGCAGACCAAGCTCCAGTTACTGAGGTTGCCGTTTTTGAACAATCAGATGCAACCTTTTCTTCTGTGACTATTACTGAAGTTTGGAGTAACCAAAATCATACAATCGCTTTGATTGGCACAAGAGAAGGGGCCATACTGAAGGTAAGGTGTGGTGTTATTACAATTTATTCACTCAACACTATAACAATGATGACTATTACAAGGTATTCAGCTATTCCTCAGTAATCATTAATCCTCATTCTTGATCTGAAATTTACCGGATTAAGGCGCTGCATGTAATTCTTTGCTACAACATAATTCAGTTATATTCACATGTTGTAAGAAAAACACACCTTTCATCATCCGCAGACGGTATTGAGAGAAAATGAATCTTTAATTTATGAAAACGTCACCATTGGATCACCTGTACTTGCTGATACAACTCTCACTGACGATAACAAAAACTTACTTGTGCTGACCAAAGAGAAGGTATATATATGCATAATTTACAGGAGTGTCCTCACTTCCTATGTAACTGAATATTGTACGGTTTCTACACTATGCATACAAAATTTATGTAGGCTATAGTGTGATTAATAGCATATTACATTATTACATCAGTTCCTTGGTATCGATCGAGGTACTCATTTACATCTGTTGCTGATAATTACGCTTTTCTATTGTTTGTTGTCCCAGGTGGTAAAAATAAAAATAGCGGATTGCATACAATATTCTACTTGCCAAGAATGCATAAGACCAGGTGATTCCATGGGGGATCCACACTGTGGTTGGTGCACACTTGAAAGACGGTAATTTCATAAATATTCTAGTTGCATAAAAGTGTTTAAAGTAAGGCTGCAGAATTTATAATTTTGTTTTACAAAGTAAATTAATTCTCTACACTTGTTTGATTTGTTTTTTTTTTAGGGGAATGTATTTCGAGGCTTCAAAGTTATTGCAAGGTTCTATATACACTGCATATAAAATGGAGGCTTGTGGTGTTTTATACACCTTGTTACCATGAGAATATTCCATGAATAAAATAAGCTTTAAAAAATGTATTACTACACAGTGCATAAAAGTAAAAAAATACCAGTGAATTTTATTCCATTGAATGAGAGTGTTTCAAGCATATGATTACAAGCCTTAAAAAGGGTATTGCTAAACTTGTGAAGATTAAGCACAGAAAATATAAGTAATAGCGAAAGTGTTCAGAATCACTAGACAACAATAAATTTAACATCTTTAGTTTGAAAGAGAAATCATTAATCAGTTCATCGCTTCATGCATCTAAAAACAACTGAAGAAAATACTCTACGTGGCAAACACTTATAGCTAACTCGTTAATCGAATATGAATTGCAGTGTAAGTAATATCTTACTAAGATACTGATATCTCATAGTTACATTGTTATGAAATGAAACTTATAGATTGGAATTGTACAATAAAAGGAAAGTACAGTTAGATGATGTAGGTCATAGCATATATTGGTTTGGGTCACAAATACAGAACTAGCTACACTTTGCCTTTCAATCCACTTGTGGAGGAAGGTGTAATATACATTAATGTAATTTGCTACTTTTGTGTGTGGTTTATGGTAATAATGATTATAATTTATTTTACAAATTGTCTCTTCAAGTTGTACACAGTTTATGGAGTGCCCGAAGAATCTTCAAGAATCAAGATGGCTGGCGTATGATGAATCCCACTGTGTTGCAATTACAAATGTGTCACCATCTGTTATAAAAGAAGACTCAGTACTTGTAAATAGCTGTACTTGTAAAGTTTTGTGATTAAAGCAAACCTTTGCGCGGCATTTACATGCAGTTAAAAGAGCTGTGGTTAAAATGTGCCGTTTTCATATTTATCATGTATGTTGTAAACTTTTCGTGCTTATACACGATTCTACATTCAGTGTGATTCTGATAGGAATCACTGTTAATGTGGATTAGGCCGGGTTGGTACTTTGACCAGATAGATGGCATTGCTGAGACAATTTTGGGTCCACAACAGAATGTAAACCACCAATGTCGGCAGAAGCTAACAAAGAAACTGAGCAGTTCCATCATACCTCAGCGAACTTGTAGAAATTAGATTAATTTACCAGGTTATCTGAAAGTGTGCCAATTACGACCCTTCTTCTTGACAGTTTGATTTACGCAAATCGATTACCCAATAATATTAAAAAGTGGCCGATGTATGATACTGTGTTCTTAACCTCAGGAGACTGGAGTTTACAGCGCAGACCCTAATGCATGACACATTAGTTAACAATTGTTCTCAATATAACTTACATGTTTACTATTATTATACTACAAAATATCTGGAAGTCCTTTAGAATATACAGCTGTGTCACCTATGCCACGATCACTATTGAAATTAATTAATGTCCTACAGCAATGCGTTTCTTCTTTCAGACGGACTATCCTTGCTCACCTGTGTCTGGTAGGCCTACTGTAAATAAATTGTGTTACATTTTGTCAAACATTGCTAAACTGTGTGATTCTCTAATTTGTTTGTACTAACTCCAATTTCTTGTTCGCTTTTACTTCATTGACCATAGATTAATATGACGATTACTCGTCTTCCTGCTCTTGCAGTGGGTGAATCATACGAATGCCATTTCAATGACATCGTATCTCCAGCTGCGATAAACGAAGGAGTGCTTCAATGTATCAGTCCCGACAGGGACGAATTGCCCTTAATAGAAGAAGGAGGTATGTACATAAGCAGTTATCAGGAACTGGTGTTTCTAGACTAGGAAAATTTTGATAACTTTAGTTATCAGACATGTCCAAACGCGGCACCTAGAGCCGCATGAGGCACCTAAAATTATTTTGGCGGCACCTGAAAGGACAGAGCAAGTGCTGCTTGCGGCACTGTTTCAACTTAGACTTCTAAAGTGCACACTGTGGCACCCAATTTTTTTGTACACAGAGGCAATGTAGAGTGCACATAAACACTTTCCCTAAGATGGGCAAGTTACTCGTTTAACTTAAAGTAATATCATGGTACAATGTTTGCCCTGTGAAAGCAATAATACCAGAATTGCACTTGTGGAAACATTGGCAATATCTTGACAAGTATTGTGGGCCTAGGCTAGGTCAACAAATGAAGGACGTATTTGCCACTATATGCACGTAGGTAAACTGTATGCTGCACTACGTTGGTCCAAGACGGCACCTTCGTTGTCCAAGACGGCACGAAAGATTCTGGACAAGTCTGCCTTTAGTTTCAATATACATCTTACTAAACGTTGCACATCTCAACTATTGATAAGAATCTAGTTTTTTGTCAGATAAGGTTGGCAAAATTCGATGAGAAGATTGACTAGTAATAACGCATCACATCACTCAACTTACTTGGCTGAACTCTTGGTACCTCACAATTCATATCCAGTACAAATGACCAATTCTTAATTACCCAAGTTTTTATAAAATGACTTGTTTCAAGAGGAGTATCTGCCAAGGTGTTGGTCTAAAAGTATAATATTTGACATAGTTGAAGAGAACGTTCCATAAGTTACTGTCATTTTCTATTAAAGACATCTGATTGACCTTCCCTTAGTGCTTTTTCTGTCAGTGTTGTATTCACAGATATTAAAGAGAACTAGACAGTACAAAAGAGTATGTCATTGTTGCATCTTTTAAAGCCATGGGAGATCTGTTTCAAGGGTGTTTGCATTCTGTTTGCTTTCGTGATGTATTTTTAAACATGAGAATTAAACAGGAAATGTTAACATAGAACACTTAATATTTTCTGTCTCCCTCTTGTTCACAGAAAATTCGGTGAAAATGAAACTGCACGTATTTTCGACAGAAACCGGAATCAACTTCATCAATACAGATCATCAATTTGTCTTCTGCAGCATCATAAAATCGTACAGACTTTCTTTTTTGTATTCTGTGAAAAGTAATAATATGATTTTAAGCAAAACGAACTGTTTAAATTTTGTGTGAATTTTCTACATTTCACATTACACACAAAGTTAAAAGAGGGTTACGCTTGTTAGCATCACATCACATTTTCACTAGTTATTTAGAAACGCCAAAGATGCATGAATAACTTAAAATGCTGGTCTATTTCTCAGGTGTTCTGATTGTGTCAATTTCAAACAACTTAACTGTGACTGGTGTAAATATGAACATCGATGTGTAGTCGCCAACACATCCTGCAACAATAGGATATATGGAGTACATGTAAGTCTGACGAAATGAGAAGAGAAATAATTGTCTCGTATGTCATATCAGTGGACCACAAGTTTGAGTATCGTAATTTCTAATGTTGACTCATGTCTATAACAACAATGTAAATAAAGTACCTAATATATAAATTAAAGTGTTGTAATGAGCAATAGCTAATAGTAAATATTATTAGGAAGTTGACAATATGATAAACTGAGACATAAGTGATGTAACTTAAACAGGCAGCAAACACTAAAAAATTTGTACTTACGTCACTTCTCCTGACACACACAAAGGATGAATCAAGATTTTGGAGAAACGATTCCATGTAATGTATTTAACAAGAAATTTAGTAACAGACACGGCAGAAATTTAAAGTTAACTGTCAATAATATTTGACATCACAAATTGCTTAGGGGAATACACGGAATAAATGACTCAAAAGCTTTGTACTCAGGGATTGAAAGTGAGCCCCAGTATGAGAAATACTTAGTTATCACTCAATACCCCTCCCCTTTTTCCATGTTTAAGAACGTTTCGATCTCAATATTTACTTTAAGAAGACTTTTGGGACACTTGTGACTTGTTCCAGGATTGTCCATTTCTTTCTCTGCAATGTCAAGGGTAGACTATATGTAGGGAGAAACCTTTCCATTAGCTTTATTTTAGTTACTTTCTGAAGAGTAATCCTCCAAAATATTAAGGCTAGACGTTTAACGCAGATGAGGAATTATTATTATTTCCTTTATTAACCCCGATTAATATGTATTCCAACACTCACAAAACGTAACGGTAAAATAAGAACTCCATAACTTTTAGGTAAAATTTTACACACAGTTAATGTAAGTCGTACATTGTGTATATAACAATGTTACTAAAATGTAGTAAAATTTACCAAAATTATGTAGAATTTACATAAACTGTTTACCTAAATTATATAAAATAAGAACTCCATAAATTTTACTTATAATTAATGTTTAACATTTTTAACATTTTCGTTAACTTTTTATATACACAATCTAAGACTTACATTAACTGTGTGTAAAATTTTACCTAAAAGTTATGGAGTTGTTATTTTACCGTTACGTTTTGTGAGTGAAGAGCTTTGACATTTTTCCAGGGTTCGTAAGACACAAGTAAATTTCGGAGGATATCATCAAGTTGCAGAAACTTTGCTAATGCATTGAATCTATGATTTCAAAACACACTTAATATTTATTTGACCTGGTAAATTTGACTTCAC
Source organism: Stichopus chloronotus (assembly GCA_021234535.1). Lineage (NCBI taxonomy): Eukaryota > Metazoa > Echinodermata > Holothuroidea > Aspidochirotida > Stichopodidae > Stichopus > Stichopus chloronotus. Next base: position 19,851,088 of record CM037839.1, on the reverse strand, counting down.
TTAACATGATAACACATTTTCATAGAACATGACATTCACTTTATCTGTTGTCAAATCACTGTTTCTCATTTGGTGCTCAAACAATTCTCATACGTATAATTTTGGATTGTAAAGTTAATCGCTGAGAAAAGTTTAAGTTTACACAGGTTGGTAGTGCATATCTGAACTAGTTCACTTCACTAATTGGCGAAAACACGAACAGAAAAGAATCACTGTATAACATAACTGAATTTCCGACAACAGTTTTAAAGTAATTTGTTTTATTAGTGGTATTTGCATAAACAATGTCATATGCAATCTCATCATGCATACGCTACTATGCGCACTCTAAAATGTAATAGGAGGCAAATTTTAAATATTGTTTTTATCAATGTTTTCGGCTCCAGACTTTACGTGGTGGATTTATGGCCGCAGACGCTTGTCCACGGATTGTTGTGCAGAAGGTGAAATATATTCCTACCGATGTCTCTCAAAAGATTTCATTTCAAGCAAAAAACTTGATTCTGGATCATCCCAGCGATAAAATTAAGGTCAGTGTCTGAAAGTTTGTTTCAAAGTAAATACTGGTACTCGATGAAGGTACGTAAACAGCAGGTGCCAATAAAAACTTCATTTTGTTACAGAATCAGGCTTGAGTTGTTTCTCTTGCCTTTTTTTATGAACCTATTGCATTTAACCTCAACATTTAACGTATTGGAAATAGGCATATTCGGTTGCAGATATGGATATAATGGATATATTCAATTACAGGCCTGTTGAAATATTACCGTACATTTAATGGGCAAGGTTAACTTCAATAAAAATGTGTCTTTTAAAATGATGTATTACTGCTTCAGAATCGGGTGATATAAAAATGTACAAGTATATACCACTACATCACGTATTAGTGGTCTACACCAGTAATTCTGAAATCGGGGTGGGGGGGGGGTCCGTAAAGTTTGTTTGGGGGTCATTAAAGGGCAAAGGGGTTCTTGGGGGTCGGTTGAAGAAATTGGGGTCCGTAGAAAAATTAGGGCGATATCTAAAGTGCTTAGAAAAATTCAAACGAAAAGTCGTAGGGGATATATAATAATATAAATCATACAACTTGTGCTCCTAAACTAGTGGTCGTTCTCCGTCCTTGTCTATTTTTTCCTAGCCAAAACAGCAGACAAAATCTCCTTTTTTTCACGGCTAGCAATTTGTTACAATAACGCAGACTTAAACAGTCGTGTTTTACAGACCAATCACATTTGATGTGAGCTTCGTCGCAGTTAGCGAATTGGGTCAGTGAGGCTCTAATATCTCATATTTCTTGTGTATACGTTTTCTTTTCAATTTCAAGATCGATAGCATAAAAAGCAAAGAAAAACTACCTTCAAGTTTGTCATTAATTTTGTTTTGTTTCATTCGATGCTTCTTTTTAATTCTATGTTAGACAAAGACACAAATTCTTTTTTTCCTAACAAATAAGTCGTTGATACTAAATTTTATACATGTATGTATGACACACCCCTTGATGAGATTATATTTTGAAAAACAGTGGTAACATAGTTGAGCAGCATTTTTTTCTTTTTAATTCAATTTCATTTTAAAGTTTTTACAATTTGAGTGAGATCTTCCGTTTCCCATGCTTAATCATAATTTGTAATTCAATCAAAAGGCTTTCTCTGCCTCCTCAAAAAGGTATGGAACACCCTCAGTGGTCAAGGGATGAAAAACAGTTGAGAATCCAGTGTCTACAAAACGCTAGGTTATGAATAAACGCTTAGTTATGAATAATAGAATGAAGGAAATAAAAGAAAAAATAGAAAAAAAGAAAGAAAAAATAGAAAAAAGAAAAAAGTCTCACCTACCTTACCAGGGCCAACTGGAGAAGAATTTCCCCCGACATGGGATGCAGCCCAAGGTATATCATATTAAGAAGAAAATTGAAAATAGCTTAACTGAATTTAAGAAAAAAAACATAAACGTTTGTAAGACAATGCCTTGGTAAGTGAACTATACAACATGAAATATGTGTATGAAAGCAGGAAATATTTAACCTTTTTTACATGAAATACCAACTACAGGAAGACCAATGTTCTGTTATTAACTGATGATCTTTGCTCAGTATGTTTGCATAAAGTAAGCTATTTTGTGATTCTCAAGATCCGTAACATCATTACAGTGAAAGCAGATTTGACAACCTGCATTCAGCTCATGTCTTGTGGAGAAGCTGGAGACGTCGGATCTCATATGAGGAGTACCATAAGAGATACATAAAATGTCACTGGGAATGAAGTTTGGAGTATTGTCGTAATATGCAAAACGTTTGGGTTCTGCTTCACAGACCTTACTTAAAATAGTTAAATACTAAATAGGTTGATATCCCGAGAAAATGATGAAAGTTGTTTGTTAGAATTCAGTAGAAGGGTGACTCATGTATGTCGTCGAATGATAAAAGCTTACACAATATTCAGCATGTGGATCACAGAAATACCCGTCTTTCCTGTTAACGGAAAACAGCAAGATATGTTGTAGCCTCAGTTCTATAGAATCCCAAAACTGAAGAAAAATGCAGGACAAAATTATGTGGACCTAAGTCCTTTTTTAGGGAGAAGCTGCTGCCAACTAAGAAATAAAACTGCACAAGTTATTACGTCCTGTCTTAGCATCGTTATATAATGCCAAGAATATTTTACTGTTAATAATAAACACCGAAAAGTACTGCGGACATTAGGACATGCGAGACGTTAAAGTTTTGAAAACTGTCGAATTACCGACTTACTCTAAGTCGTCATGTCGGAAAAAATGTGCAAGTTTTTGAGATACCGATTTATAAATAATTTGTTACCTCGACAAATTCTGCAAATTTTCGAGTTGCCGACTTACGCTAAGTCGACATCTTGCTATAATTTTGCAAATTGTCGAGATACCGTCGTACAAATAACTTTTTTTAGACAAAATTTTGGAAATTTTCGAGATACAAAGTCATGAAAACTTGTTACCTCCTTACCCTACATCAACATTTCCGACTAAGTGTAAGTGTACTGCCTTTCCATTCATCAAGTTATCCTGGAGTTAGTTTTCCAAGGCCGTTGAGTTAACGAAGTGCAATTTGTTTCTGGCTTGGTCCGTCGGTTTCTAATTCTCGGCTGAATCAATGCAGAAAGCTTCCAGAAAATACAATGAGACCTGAAACATGTCAGGTTACTTAACTTGAACCCGTTGGAGGTAACTGTTTAGTTCAAGAAAATGTATATTTCACTACAATTGGTGTCACTCATTGTGTTTAATCAACGGTGAGAATGCGTTGAGATTTAATTTGAGATGACATGGTCGTCAAAGATCCACCTGGTTTAGAATTTCTCTGCTGAACTGAATTATGACAAATGTAGCAGACGTTATTAAGCCTACTAATCACCCTCCAGTTTGCCATGTATATTTCCCTTGATAGGTGAGCCGTCTCATCTTTATCTATGGGTTGATTTTGCCAATTAAAATATGTTGACACTAAATTTCGTATTGAACGCATTTTGTGTTTCATTTTTGAAATTTATAGCCTCAGGTACAAATTCAACTTATTCACTGAACATTTTTGGTCTGTCTACGTCTATGTCCGTCTATGTCTGTGTATTTCTATGTTTATGTCTGTATACACATATGCATATGTCTATATCCATGCCTATGTCTGTCTATGTCTATGCCTTTGTCTGTCTATGTCTATGACTATGTCTGTTTATGTCTATGCCTATGTCTGTCTATGTCTATATCTGTCTATGTCTGTCTGTCTATGTCTGCCTATGTCCAGTGATAATTATAAAATCTCTTCTCGATGATTCACAGTACAACATCTTTATATGCATTAAATTAACAACACCATCGACTGGGTACTGTTACGCCGAAACTTGTGCGTCCAGGACTGCGATCGAAAGTAGTATCAAGATCATTTGTTAGCAACACTCAGTTTGTGATTGATAACTTGTTTTACTATAACATCTTCTTTATAGGGGTATACATGTCAACTGAAACTCATCAATGATTCAGTTAACGCAGTAGAATACGTAACGGAGGCATCACTAATGACCGATGACAACATCATGTTTGATGTAACATGTGAGGATCAGAAGGTAAGTACCTATGGTTACATTTAAAGACCCACATACTTTTATTTTCGTTTGGAAAAGGAAATCGTCTGTAGGGATGACAAAACATTTACAGTCTTTAAATGAGGTTATCAGATGAGTCGATGTCAATAATACTTCCAAGAAACATACAATGTGATTGCAAGGAGTTGAGTATGAAGTTAGAATATTGGTCGGTACTAGGGATTCAAAGCATATTTGAATACTCTTATAGATGGTGTCAAAATTTGATAAAGAAATTCATCACAATGTAAGTAGTAATGTGTTATAACTTGGTTCTTTGAAGGAAAAATAATTTAAGACAATGAAAACAATAGAATCATTCTGATTCCGGTTATGTAGATTTCGATGGTTGTACTGTCAATTAGTTCAGTTCCTTGATCTCACGGAACATGAGTTACGCTAGTTGCGGTGTTTCGAAATTGGTTCGATGGCAATACCTCTTCACTCTCAAACTACAGGAAAACTGATTTATTTGAATTTAAAGAAAAGTGGGGGGAGGGGACGGGTTGAAATCTCGATACACAGTCATTTAAAGTAGATTTCTGAAATTGAAATCACGGTAGGACAATTGCTTACCAGACATTACCCTGTGACATGCCAGTCCCACTGTTTTAATTGACAGTATTGCAACGGCACATAAAGTCTGTTATACACTTAACATTTTGTAATAGTTTGATAGTACCGCTGGTGTCAGATACCTCATGAGTTAAATTTAGAAATTGACCATCTAGGGAGATACTGGGAATTTCCTGGCTGTGGGCCCGGTATTTTTTTTTAGAAACAAACATCTGTAAAACTGTGGCTTAACTGTATTTGGTTGATCCCTTTATTGTAGACTAGGAGCGGTTTATCCTTCGAATCCTTCAAATAGGTGTGGGTTGCTTCACACTTTATTAATTTTGGAAATCGTTTTCATGTAAAAAGCACTGCAAAATTCAAAGCTTTCTCTTGTAGGTCTGTCGTGGGTTCCGAAAACCATGTTCTTTACAGTTGAGTATGTTGCGTTCTTTCGGAGACTAGACATTACTAGTCATTATTAGTCTTTTTACATGGAACATTTGTTATCATACGCAGATCATAATGACGTAGACACAGCCGATATGATTATTCATTCACCAAGCAACGTTTGAATATTGTAGATCAGTCTCTATGCCGAAAATCAGAGATCCTGAAATTTCGTATCATCATTCTGAGGATAATGGGTTTTCAAAGTGATAAGCAATATTTATTTTGACGTATGGGCCTACTTCCATACAGCAATGCGACTTGCTGAAATATTACAAAGGATTAATAACATACCAATATCACAAGGGCGGTATAGGATACGTGCACTTAACGTCGACAACGGAATGCCGAATAATTACGTACAGCTGTTGTACACAAGGTACGAAACACATGTACTGTAGGCGCCTTCTGATAATAGTTTTGTGCTCGGGAGAGTTATTTGGTGAGCGGAGTGTTTTGCCCTTTCGTTTAGTATCGTTTGCGGGCGATGGCGTTTTTGGTTCTCAGTGCTATTCAGGTCAAGTTAAAAAAAAAAAAAGGACTGACCCAAAGTTGATTGAGACAGAGAAGGCCAGGCTTATCACTGAAACGGGCTCTGTGTTCCGTTCTTAAGCCGTGTAACGGAACACAGCAATTTTAGGGAGCTAGATACCAGTAGGGTAACTTATGGACGGATGGAAATGACAGACAAATGGAAAACTAACTTTACAATCAGTTTCTGCCATAAACAGTGGTTACCCAGCAAGCAGTGTGTCTGAGACCCATATGGGCACCAGGAAGGTATAACTGTTTTGACTTACGGAATCCAGATGGGCAACCCACATGGAGCTCATAAGGGCTAACTGGATCCCAGATTGCCCATATGTCGTTTGCACTGTGAGCCCTACCAGGGCTCAGTGGCGTTTGCAGGATTTTAGAGGCAGGTGGGGGAAGGGGTTGAGGGTAAAACTGCGTTTGTGCAAGCGTGCGGTCCAGGTGCCCGCGTTAGGGGGAAATAATTCGTGCAAATAACGTTCTAAGTATGAGATACATCACACTTACTCCTTGAGATAAAGTGCTTACAAGATTTTGGTTTCCAGTGAAAATAAATGACCTTTGACCTCCAGAAAAACTACAGACTACAACTATAGAAAGTTGTGGTTACGGATACCGTACTCAGAAAGCAGAATATCTGGAACCGATCGATGCTTCCATTGGCTGAGATGGGTGCTCATATGTACCACATGGGTCCCAGATAGGCGTTACATGGGCTATATGGGCTACGTTTGCACCAATGTACTCATAGGCCTATAGGACCGAGATGGGCTTCAAAGGGGCAAGCTAGTGCAATGGGAGTCGTTCACTTACATTTCTTTGTCTTTTCCCGCTCCATGCATGGCCTAGCATGACACTGGTACAAATTCTGCACTGTTGGGAAGGTTTCACGCGTTACACTGTGTGAAATCAGTGTATAGAGATATATCATGAATACGCATCATTCATATGCATATTTGACTCTACATCCCTATTTACAGAGTTAAATGTAATTAGTCCTTAATTACAGGATAATTAAGTCTTACAGTTTAGTTCATTTCACATGTTGTTGGACTTTAATGCATGTATACATAAGTTTCATTCAAACATCGCTGTTGTTCATGGAAAAGTTAAATAGCTTGTGATCGACGTTAATTATAGAGCAATAATTTTGCATTTATTCTCATTGAGACCGACTTACTTATTTACCTTTTCAAACCTCCGGAAGTAAGTAAGTTCCCAATTGATTGCTTGCAAACAGAACTATCTTGTTTTTACATGTCGTTCTTATCATAAACGATAAATTTGCTGTACAATACTTTCTTATAAGTAAATTAGTTATTGAGAATGATAGTACTGCACAGAAGTTGACCATTTATAACCCATGCAGCTATAACCCACATTGCCCATGGCCCACTTTCAAATAACATTGTACGAAAGTTTAACACAAATACATGAAAGTTGGATCAATTTCAATTATTGTGGAGAAATAGCTCATGCATGACTCTAGTCTTAATATGACATCATATGACGTCATACAGAAAACGTTATTTTCAAAGGGGAGCTGGTAACTGTGAAACTTTGATTGCATAATGTTGGATGATGTCACAATTTACCTAAAGGCAGTTTTTTTTATATCAACTTGTCCAAATATAAAGAAAAAGCATTTTTACTCTGTTTTAATCTACATGTCATGAGATCTATAAATTATCTTTAAAAGGTTACATATAAAGTATGAATTTTATAAGCAGTAACGACTAAAATATCACTGCAAGTGGTGAAGTAAAATTTGTACTTATACCAAATAATACAGGAGAGAGTACTGTGAAACGTGGTATAATGTTTACTGTGCCAGTGGCTGCATATATTGAATGACAATTGAAACAAATGAAAAAACAAACACACAACAATATGACATAATGAGCAAATTTTTGATGACTGGTTCCTGTCCATTACTACATTCGCCCTTGGTAATCCTAGAGTTGCCTTCAGCGATTGTCAGTTTTGTAAATGTTACATGAGACGTTGCCACATTTTGCTACCTCTCACAAAATCAACTTATTAGTGAAAATATTACAAGACCACAATTGCTTATATCCTTTAACAGTAGCAAGAAGAACAAACGTTTTATCATTGGTAGTGGATTTTGGGTACAAACAAAGTTCTTTTATTTATCAGTTCTTTTGGTCTTTGTGAAAACTGGTACCATTTCACAACGGCCACATGGAGGATTTTAGTGTTCATTTCCAATCGTTCTTTTCTTTCTTGTCATTAGTACATGTACAACAAAAACGTGCAGTATCTTAACGCAACTTTAACTCTTAGATGGAACTCTGAGAACAAGGTAGACGGAAACCAACCAGGTATGTTAACTAAGCGTTGAGTACATCTTTCCCCGTGCAGCTTTACTCACCCGCCTAAACATGAGTAGACTCTGAGGAGCATATTGCTTATATTGGATACTTTTAACTATTGGCATAGCAGTACTAGTGATTGCTACACGTGGAGGATTTCAATTAGAAACATTTTCGGAACAAAAGTACATAGAAATTGAACAATACCGATGGTATAAAGTTACTGAAAAATAAATATGCAATTGACTGACAGCATAATATAAAGTGCATTGCACAACATGTTAAAGACATAAAGCAACAACAAAATTAAGATAAATAGGGAATTAATTTAGCGTAATTCTATCTTCTGCTTTTATTTACTTTTCCTTATTTTACTGTTTTTTTCTTTTAGTTCGAATTTATAACTGTTCGTACAACTGCCTCGACTGTGAATGTTGTCTCTCAGCAAATAAGTCGCCAGAAGAGTTGATGTGTGGCTGGTGTTCAGAATCTAAAAGGTGTACGGCCAAAGGAAATTGCTTGACTTGGCATGACCAGTCATGTCTTGCACCAAACATGGTAATTCAATAAGTACAGCACATCATATGTTACAATGAATGTTATTTCCTGAAGCAAAAGTGAAGAAAGACTATTGCTAATAATTCTATTTCATATTCTTTTCCAAATATTTAGTTCCAAATATTATTTCAGTGATTTATTATATAAAAAAATTGCTGGATAGTTTTAGAGTACTTTGGTAAATAAAAAGTCTGTAATTACAATCAAAACAGTCACAAGAATTGAGATAATGACAACCACAGTTTTGGGTATGAAGTGCCTTGACTTTGAATAAACTTAAACATCACCTTACATATTCTTAGGGGAAAGATACACGTTCAGTATCTAATACTGTGTTGCAAGGGTTTAAATCTAGAAAGTGAAATACAAATTGCATCCGAAAGCGTGTTTGTTAGATGTTTTTATCACGATGAAACTATGCATTAATATTGAAATAAAAGAACAATTAATTGTAAAATAATCAAATTGATTCTCAGTAAGTAATTAAGGTGTATACCACTCCAACCTTTAGCCTAGCAGAGGGTATCTGGTATAGAATTAAATATTTTGTTAAAAATAAGACATATAAATTTTTTCTGGTGTGCCAGAAGAGTGGGTGAATCATTTGTGCTGGAGCTATGGAACACAATATTACTAGTAAAGTTAGAAGTATGAGGTATATTGAAGATGTAAGGATAGTATATGGTGGCATGATATTTCGTATTTCGTACACAATTAGATGACCAGTTACCTTAATTATCTGACTACGTATGTATAGAACATGAACTTTCCATGCAAGACACGCCTATGGGTGATTACTAAACTGGTCATAATTCTTATTTGATATGAAACGAAGAGGAATAGTTCAGCATTTTGAGCATGACAAAATATTTTTTCAGGCAATAGGAATTAATTGAACCAGCTAAGTAGATTCTATCAATATGAGTTCCTGTCAAAACGTTAGGAAAAGCATTCGTTTCACGGCATTAGCGAGTACATGTAATGCTTCCATGGCTTTGTGTAGATCATTGAAAATTCGTAATAACGTTCCCCGAAATGTATAGATTGGTGGGACATCGCAAGTAATATACTTTAAATCAAATGCGGATTTAGTAATTTTCGTATAATGTTGTCTATCAGATGTAAAAACGGAATCAGGAGCACAAAACCTGCCAACTGCATAACGATTAAGTTTACTCTATACAATTTCATGATCAAAAGCATCAAATGTTTATGTCAATTACAACGAAACCGAAGTAAAACCAATGATTGAAGATGTTTCGTCAAGAAAGAGAAAGTTTGTCGTATGAATATCGTTGGCTGTCGATATGTATGTGGAATTCATAGCGAAAGGCCACAATATCTTTTTAAGCTTTTCCTTGTGTTTTCATTTTCAGAACACTGACCTTGATATGGCTTCTAATTCTCGCCTGTGGGGTAAGGATCCACAATTACTTATGTTAATTGATTCTGTATTTTACAGGTTGAGAGTTATTATAAGAAACTTCTTTCCTTTTTCATTAACAGTTGTGGTAATTTCCATTGTTTCCGTCGCTATCCTTGTGGCAGTTGCTGTCCTAGAATTTAAAAGGTAATTAGGGTACTGATGATCACCAAATGGTGGGAAGTGTATGCAAATAATAATATAAGACGTTCGTCTGCAACAGCCTTAAGTTAAAAACCCGAATATTTTTGTAATAGGGTGCAATGCGTTTCTGTTAATAGTTAAACTAACGACAAATTTTTCTAATACCCTATATCTTATGGTCTACGATTGTGATCTGGTTTCGAGTTCAAAAAGAGTATGAAGGTGGTCACAGTAGCTTCTGCCAACTACTATCTCAGACAGTTATTACCTGAACGTGATGTATCATACATAACACCATCAAAAATCTGGACTTGGTATTTTCTTCTTCTTGTTTCATGGAAGTGAAACCACGAGCGTTCCTAAATTCTAGCTATAGAGACCTTTAACAAGTGCATCCTTGTTTTTTCTTTTTTTACTTATTTCCTTTATTATAATTCAAGAAATGCAAATAACCAAGTAGATGAATACCTTGTATGTCTCTCCTAATGAGTGATGAGACTTTTGGGTCAAATCAGTAAATAAAGAAGAGAACATCTAACATTTTTGCTGTACATTTTTGAAGCAGCTAAAATTACTTATTAAGCATGTCAAAGTACACACACAGTAGACATGTCAAGAGACCACTGCGTCAAAGTGGGGTTTAAGACTTATTGCCTTGCTCTTGTATTTTCACATGTTACAGGATGAATAATATTGTGTTGTGTATACTACAATCGTGTTCTCATGCATTAAGGGCTTTTTCTTTTCACATCTGCAGTTGATACGGTACAGGAACAAACATAAATATTTTATATCATTTTCTACAGCTTGATACATTCATATGAAGTCGTAGGTCAGAAAAAAATATGACATGAAAAGTACAAATACTAAGATTGTTAATGTGGGTAACGATAAGAGTAATCCGCTGTTTCTTGAACTTGACCTTTTAACTACTCACAGAAGAGCTAATAAAGAGAAAGTTCACCATTCCTATCCAGAGTTTCAAATTCGAGGTATGTAAACGCTTGCAACAAATGTAGGGAACCGGGTGATTATTAAAGCTTAACATGTAAACATTATAAGCTTCCTCCAAAAGGATAATTTGTATACCTTTGTATATCAATGTTTTTTTTTTCTTTTTGAGTGTCATGTAGGCGTTATATTCAGATATGACTGATATGAGGAAGTGTAACCACTGAATCTTACATCCATCTATTATCGTCATGTCCTAGATCTTCCAATAAGTACTGGAAACACCAATAAACAAACTAGTCCATTTGCTGTACAAACGGGTTCTTCAGCTGGATATGTTGTTGAAGACGCGGCTCAGTTGATACCAAACACCGAAAGTCCCAAGGTCATCGCACGACGTAAGCAAGATAAATTACCACAACTCCCTCGATTATCACGTCCCTGTGTTTCAACAATTTATGAGGATTTTCCCGAGGAGGCTCATTACAGCCATGCCGTCTACAGCAAAGAGAGTGCGTCATTGCCTTGCAAGGTTTCAGAGTTTTTTTCCGACTACATTCACGAAAAAAAGTCCAATCGCAGGAGCCGGTTGGAGAGAGAATTCGTGGTATGTTCAGGTGAAATCTTACAATATTACGTCATAGGAGAAGTATGTCCTCTGTACATGTGTATATATCATAAAGGTACAATACGAGTAACGTAGCACATGATACTGCTCTCAGGAAACACGTCTGGCATTTAAAGAATAATACAGTCAACACAACATCACATAAAAATTTCTACGTAAAGCCAGTACTTACAGTGTTACGACAAATAGAAATTTGTGTTTTCAGTTTTGTTTGTGAGTGTTATTTGTAAACCAAACACTGCCACTTTGAAAACTCGTTTTAAATTCATCGCCTCCTGTAGACATGTTAGAAAATTTGCAACTGTAAATATTAGCTTTTTCGGCCCTCTCAGTGAAGATTGTAAGCGTACATTTTGCGTTGTATTGTTTGTGTTCGTCGTGTTGTATATCGCCGTGTGTATACCTTTGCAACTGAAAATTGTTGTAATTTATTGTCCATTCTCTTTGTATACTGTAGAACTAAAATTTCACAGCCCATCTCTTTTTAATATTTAAATCATTATTATTCAACCAATTGGAGACTAATCTCCTTAAATGTTTTAGAATTAATGTCCCTACTTTAACGTCAATAAAATGCCATTGGCATACCTTTAGATGTTGCCAAATGGCCAGCTAGAACCCTGGACAGAAGCTACGAAGAAAGAAAATGTTGGCAGATGTCGCAACCCAGATGTATTACCATGTAAGTTATATCTCTTGCCATAGTTCAGGTAAAAATATATGCAGGCATTGTTCTTCAAGGAGTAACAGATTAATACTTCAGTATTTCAACAAACTGCTCTACCACTACACTGCATTGGCATTGCAATAGACTGCGTCAAGTTAATATGCAAATTGTTGGGTTTCAAAATATCAACTTTTAAGAATCATTTATCCACATATCGTAGAAAGCCAATTTTATCAGTAAAATCATATTTAATTTCGTCTTATCCTCACAATGGTATTTCATTGATCTAATTGTTATGTTACTGTGTTCAAGTTAATTTATTACAAACAGTACATATTGTAGCAGTAAACGTGCTTAATACTATCACTGTGACATCTTTAAAAAGAAAGCCTCAGTTAACATAATAAGCCCTCGATCTGAGTTTCGTTACTCAACGAACTTTTTTTTCAGATGACTCCTCAAGAGTAAAAGTGGCTGTTGAATGGCGGCATCATTCCGATTTTTACAATGCAAGTTATGTCATGGTAAAGAAATCTATACTAATTTTTGTTTTATTAATAAAGAACTTTCTGGATTTCACATTTTATTCTGTAAAGATGAACAGCTACTAGGACGCACTCACTAGTAGAGGATTGTCTGTGACAATTTAATATTGGAATAGGAAGCAAGTTCAAAGAGAAGGAGGATATTATAAACCCTGGACTGTGCACCTAACCCGATTCCATTGTTCAAAACACACTTTTTATGTTAAAGTTTTCGGCGTCTTTCCATCAAGAAGAGCCGTTCAGAAAATTTAACATGAATGATAATATGCCATAACTTATCTCCAAGTATGAACCTGTTCATTGAAAACCGTAGAAATCTTTGTTTTTTTGCCATTCATCGAACACCACACTAGCAGGTAAAAATGGGAGGGGTGGCTTGAGTCTTAGCAGGACTATTTAAGAGGAGCAAACCCGGAACTACAATAAAATCTAAGGCTTTCCAAGCCGCAAGATCATCGGAAACGTACTGAGTTTGTAGAGAGGACAATGCTTTCCAGGATGAAACTGGTTGGCTAAAATACATAGTGCATCTGTTTGTACGTTATCAAAGAGTCTCTGGCAATATTGAAACAAGAGCTGCATGCAATTGTGCTCAAAGTTTCATTTTTCTTTAATACTCTTTTTTTGTCTGGAACAGAGTGAGGCTGCTAGACTTATTCATCAGAAAAGTCTGGGATCGATTGAATTGTTTGAATTCATGATATTGATTTAGACTGACTGCGATTTTCTTGAAAACATTTATGATAGTCACAGTGATAATGGTGTACAACTTATTAAATTCATGTAACCGTATATGATTTGCAATATGCTCTCTACATGTCCAAGTTTAATTTGTAATATTAACGTGAAAATTGAGGGAATAGAACATGTCTTCCTTCCAGACCTGTGTGGGTGGTCACCATGTCTCCCTCCTCGTTTTCCTACACCTATGCTAAATGTAACTGATATCATCATTGCTAACGATATGTTGACTGTAATATTGTATCAAGAATTTCTTTATACGTTTGGCATTGTGCTGGTATTTCGACCTGGACATTTGCTATTACATGCGTTAGTTTGTGAATAAATATTACCTTGGTTGAAAATTCTGTATTTCATTTGCATGTATCCAAGCAAAGTGTTACTCAAAACCTTGAATTATCTACGCAAAAGGAACGAAGAGTACCAACGGTAAAAACGGCATTGCCTATTACCTTTCAGATGCTTTCTACCTATTTACTAGTGACTAATAAATGGTGCTGTATATCATTATGATGCATCATATTTCTGTCCACAGGACAAACATAACAGAAAATGTTTTATTGCTGCAGAAAGTAAGTAATAAGTTAATTGCGTTAAGTTTAATTTTTGTATAACTAATGAGAAAAAAAATAGCTCCATGAATCATGTTGTTAGTATAATGATTTATTCTCCGACTGAGAGTGTCATTTGACCTTAAACTATGTGCAATGACTTCCGTTGATTTCAAATAACTGGTATTTATTATGAACCTACTGTTCTGCGAACTACCATGATTCATGTAAACAGATCCTCTTGCAACCACACAAAGCATAAGGGACATGCACTTGCCACAAGTTATGAAGGCAAGAAGTTTAAAATCCTACTCCGTTGGGTTCCTTTACCTTCCCCCCCCCCCCCTCTCTCTCTCTCTCTCTCCACCTTCTCTCTCTCTCTCTCTCTCCCTCTCTCTCCACCTCTCTCTCCACCTCTCTCTCCACCTCTCTCTCTCCACTCTCACTCTCTTTCCACCTCTCTCTCCCTCTCTCTCACTCTATCCTCTCTCTCCACCTCTCTCTCTCCACCTCTCTCTCCCTCTCCACCTCTCTCTCTCCACCTCTCTCTCTCTTCTAAACCTTTTCTGATTACTTGACATTTGTACTCCTTTTGAAAGTGGGATTAAATGAAAACAAAGAAGACGTAATCACTACCATCCTTTTGTACCTCTACAATGCCTTTGAATAACGTGGTCTGGAAGCGTCATCTTATGGCCTAATTATCTGTACAATAGCACATTATTCTATAATTATTTGGAAATGACAAAGCATCCCTGATTCACCCTTAGCATGACCTCTGCTTATAATTAGTTACTTAAAATTATTTCACTGTGGCTTTTACACGAAAAGCTCAGCAAATCAGTACTACAATGTTCCTTTAGCCTAATCTAAACTTTTAGACAGTAAATTTTATATTTATGACTGTGGGAACAAAGTCTCTTGCGTCTTTTTTTAATGTTGTCGGTGGCATTACATGACCAACAATGGTGGTCGAGAACCCATATACAAGTATGCATCATTTCCCAAACGCGCAACTGCAAGGTACTCCGTTGTGTTGGTCAAAAGACGTAGACCTTTGCCATTTGCTTAAAATAAAAGACTGGATGCGTCACCCATGGGCCGGCTTGCATCCATACTGCGGCCTTTCCAATATCAACACAAAAGATGGCTCATTCACTCAGTGATGAGGTCAACATTTTACTAAATATTCACCTCTATTTAATTCAGCGCTCTTTAGATCAATCAGTTGGGTGAAAATTGCAGACATGGTTTGAAAGATACACTGAAATAACCACCATTTAGATTGAGCACAAATTATGTCTTTTGTTTGCATGAATCTTGACTGATGAGAATAATTTCTTAATGACAATAAAATCTTATAAGAGTAGGTCGCTACCAAGGAGCTGGAAGACACCACTTTACTGCCTTCTGTGCGCAACATTCGCACACACATTCCATAATAACTCCTAACGGCCACCTAATTCTCACGTGATTACACTTATGCTTTTCAACAGTTGAAGTGTCATGTCGTGAGAAAAGGTGAAAGAGCTGAGACCTACAGATTTGTCAAAGATGATAGCAGGATTTTTTTCGGTTAGCAAACACTTTCTGTTGCCCCGATGTTGGCAAAATCATGTGACGTTCGATGCACCACAATGCATTTACCCGTATTATAATAATGCATTGCTTCATGGTACAACTGGAAATTTACATTAATTAATGTAACTTTATTGCAAATGTTTCATTTGAAAAAAATGACAAGTCTGGAACTTTACTAATTTGTTACTGAATAGGAAAAGAAAAGGACGTGCAATGTTTTCATCAATAGAAATGAAATGGTGGCATATTTGTAAAATTTGTTTGAATAATATTGATCGTTTTGACATCTTCTAAACATATTTCATTTTCCTATTGAAGTTGAAACTACTCCTTTGTAATGATGCAACTACAGAAAGACGACCGTATAATTGGTCTACAATAACACACAGATGTTACGATATCATCCCATAGGAACTTAATTGAATGAGAAATAATTTTGATTCGCCTTTCACTTATGCTGATTGTATAGTAACATTCCATTCACCTTGAAAAATACTACACGAAGGATCAACACATTTTCATGTTCTCACTCAAATTCAAGAAGTTATCGTTACCTCCACAATGATGCAAACTGTAAATATGACTATAGGATAATCATGTAGCCTCAGAAATAGCTTTAAGTCTCTTATACCCATTGATATTATCGTACCTACAACATAATGCAGTGCCTACGACATTTATTCTCTTTGTGAAATTTTATCTCTACCAGTTTGTAACATGCTCCCCAAAATTGTGATCATTTCTAACTTCAGTTTCCAACAGATACTGTGAAACGTAAATTGTCATGAATTGAGATGAGATGTAGAAAATCGCCACAAAAAAAAAACAAAAAAAAACAAAAACACGAAAAAACACTAGCAATAGAAAGCAGAAAGTTAGATCGGTTCTAAAAGCAGGGGTAAGATGAATTACAGTACACGAAGTAACAAAAAGTGCAGTGCTAGATTCTGTAGAAGAGAAGACTGATGTTAACAATTTTCTTATATATCTTAAATAAGTTCCACATTGAAATCTTGTCGTAATGAAAGCAACCCTAATGAAGAAGAAGGTACAGAAGAAGGTAAAAAATGGAGCATGTAATATTGGTTTGTGACAATTAAATGGTTTTAAACAACATAACAGTTGGCTTAGAATAAACAGCATTACCTACATATTGCTTGCATATTGCCTATAAGTTTGTGAGTTTATGAAATTTAACATTACATCTATCAGAAGAGCGGCGTTCCTCACAGTTAACCTGTTTTTTTTTTCTTTTCATACTAGGTCCAACTGAAAACACTGCCCATGAGTTTATTCGGATTATTTGGCAACAGAAAGTTAACATTGTTGTCATGCTATCAGACTGGAATGTGAAGGTACATTTCACTTGCAAAGTATAGTCTTGTCATTCTTTTCCAACACCAGTGGAGAAGAATGACGAGACTGCTTTTAATCAAGATATTTGCATGCGTTCCATTAGCATGGGGGTGGTGCAGGTTCTCTCAACTATCAAATTTCATGCTACTGGTATTTGCAAAATAAGTTGATCATTCCCTTACCAGAAATGAAAAAAAATAGTATCGTTTAAATAAAGGGCAGTTTTTCTAAGTTCGAAACAAATGCATGACTCTGTAACAAAGGTTTCCATAAATAACTTGTCACTAGGTCATCTTACATCTGAAAAGGTGCATGACAATACAATCAGTACTTACAATCAGTGAACCTGATACAACGATAGTGTATGTGAAGTGAATGTGAAGGCTGGAATTCGTGCATGATATATTAGTAGCGATTTTTATCAATTTCTAGGTAGTAACATATTTGTAATTATTTCATAAAGCATCATCCAAGGTCGATCAGTCTAGGGCAACCTTTTGTGCATCAAAGGTGTAAATATACTTGAATATACAATACTTGAAATTACTTAAATATAACTTAAATTAACAGTGGAATGTATATAAGCTGAATCTATTTCAAGACGAACATCTTTCCTCACTGCGTCAGGATGACTCTTTAAAACTGGCAGTGCGTTTTGGATACTCTGAATGCATATATTTTGTCCCATTGGGTGAGACACAAACAAGTCATAAAGAAAATATTTGAGCGTTTCCTGAACAAAGGTTGTGCTAACACAGTGTACAACGCGATGTTCTGAACAGATACATCCTTGCCTATGTAGAGTACATACAATTTTCTTAAATGTTTCAATACATGAAATCACTTGTACCGCACAATTTGACTTCGTATACATACATCAGATACTAATGTATACACTTCAACACTTTCAGTTACCCTGAGTACCAGAAAAAGAAACAAAGTTAAATTTATTGTTGTTTACCAAGGCATATCTTAAAACAATTTCCTGTATCCACAATACATGAATAACTTACCACACTTGACAGCCTGTTGTGCCCTCCAAACTGGTTAATAATTTGTCCATTCCATTGAGTGCCCTCCTGATGAACATTTGCTACATGTACACTTCTAAGTCATAGTACAAGTACAGGTCTCAGCTCTGAATACGAAAATACTGTCTGATGGATTGAAACTAAGCAAAGATATAGTTACGTTGCACTTGTACTAAAAGATCCTACCGTGCTGTATAATGTACCCAATTGACCTATGACATCACTGAGCGGGTGGACACTACATATCATAATCAGGTACCTAACGACCAAGTTTGAAGATCATTAGACCTACTGTCTAGAAGGAAATCGTAACCCCACTTTTTCAAGGCATTTTGCAGATTAGAGATTTGACCTGTGACTATTGACCTCTGACCTTAAATTTTGAAGGTACTCGAAGGTCTATTTGATTTTACATTTGTACATTTACATTTAGATATTTGGATTAAGAAATACAGCACATTTAAGACATCTCTTAATTTGGCCTTTGACCTTAAATTTTGATAGGCGACACAACTTCAGACCATCGGTCACCTCTCTACCAACTTTGGCCCTCATCTGCTATGCCGTCTAGGAAGAGTTGCGGAGGCAAACTTTTGAAATTGATATTTTCTTTCGCACTCATATACACGCAGACACACATGCAGATATTCACACATTTTGACCTCTACCCTTAACGGGGTCTCAGGTCACCTTCAGTTCCATACCAGGTTAGACCCCCCATGTCTCATATATCAACTCTACATAATTTTACCATGACAACTGTTGCTATTGCAACTGAGAGAGACTTAATACACTCTAGCGTCCCAAATCAACTACAATATTTCATTCCGTTCATTACATGTACAGGAATGAGAAAAAAAGGAATGAAACATTTTTCAGTGGCAATGTATATAACAGTAGCAGGACATTCGCATTCACTAAAAGTGACATGTAAGTTTGGTAATCGTTGAAAGTTATTACAAGTCAAATAACATTTGATTCTTACGCATGTTACTTTAAGAGGAATAAAATATTACGAATACTTAATCTAATGTCTATTTCAAATGCCTTCACGAATACTTATAAATTTTATCTGATTTGGTCGTTTAGGACGCTTCTTTAGCCTACTGGCCTACAGAAGAAGGCACACCCAAACGCTACGGAGCATTGTCTATTACTCTGAACAGTGTTAAGATATACCCCGATCATACAGTGAGAAGTCTGTTGATCCGATGTACGGTATGCAGAAAACGTCATGTTCAGTGGTATCACGAAACAACGATGACAACTGAATAATGTGTCATGACTTCAGGTCATCTGCTTCCGAAAGAGTAGGCCTACCTACACGTACTAAGTTGGCTGGCAATAATCCATGTCGAGAAGTGGAATTATTCATGAATTTTTCATATCTCCGTTATTCAGTTTTGTCATTGTGAGCTCAGTTGATGGCAAACGTAATCAATATATTAACCAATCCACTGAAATGGTGAGAACCTAACTTAGTACGTAGGCATTATGGTTATCCTTTACCAAACGTTTAACAAATTTGAGGATAAGGCTAAAAAAGACTTATTATAAGTTTGTAATATCTCATGCGATATCCACAATTTTTGTCTCAACGAAGAGGACATGTATATCTTACAGATAAAATTTTGCATGAAATGTAATCGGAAACACATTGAAACACCGTCATCTGAGTCTATTCGGGTACGTATCATGAGTACGGAGCTTACACACTGAATTGGTTCACTTACGTTCAATTCTCAGGCTAGGGGGTAAGAAAAAGCAAGTATGAAAAACGGTGATCGATTCCCAAACCAACGGTTGACGAGGAGCGTTCAAGAAAATGTTTGACTTTTCAACCCCCCCGCCCCATGGCCTAGATAAGCACTTTCCGTGTGTTTTGCACTGCATTTACCCAGCGTTGAAATGAGAATCTCTTGGCTTTAATTGCTTAATTAATGAGGAAAGAAACAATTTATGACGAATGATAATAAATATTAGAATAATAATGAATTATGCAGTATCTTTTATTTAGTTTTGCAACCCTTGGCGTAGGGGTAGATAAAAAACATTTTTCCCAACCTACACTTCCATTGTGGCTGAGGTCCAACCTCCCTTCTCCACCTTCACTGTACATTGCCATTTAATACATATCCAAGGGAAGGAACATTACTTGAACATAAAGTTCTCGTTGGCGGTTGGGTTTGACATTCCTCGGTGGATCCTCATTTAGCCTCATTATTTCCAAGTACCAATGTAGTTTCATACATAGTTTTCATACATTGTTTCAAAATAGTTTCCATACTTCTACCGCATTTGTGAAGATGTGAACTCGACCTTCGTGAACTTTTTGAATGTGTACTAATGTTTCCAGGTTGTTCATACGTCTGTCTTTAAAAAAATTAATTGAATGATAAAATCGTTGTTTTGAATTTCAAATTATTAACTTTTTTCGTACATATAATTCCATGTCGTTTTGCTGGCTCTCAAATACTGCCCCGGGTCTGGAAAATTTCACCCGATCCAAGGACATTTGTACCCGCCGTTCCCCCTCTCGATGTATCTGCTCGTAAATATTTGTAAGATAAGCTGTACAATTAGGAGACTGAGATGTTTCTGTGTTGACTGGTGTCTGGAAGCAGCTGTTAATGTTAAATATATAACTGTAGTAGGATAACACAAATGTGGACGTTGAAATGCACAGAAGTTGCCTCAATAATGAAGTACAGTTACAAATGTTATACAGGCAATTATGTACGTTAAGTAGAAGCAGTATTTACAGCTAAGCCTGCAAGTTCGGGAATCATCTTTTCGTTTCATTTGGAGATTTCTCATTTCATCATTAAAATGCCGAACGTCATAGTAGAAGACGAAAATATTTTTATTTTAAATCTGAAGATGTAGTAATTGTATGTTTCCCGATTGATGTGAACTAGAATGTTAGATAAGCTTACTTCATGGTGATTTCGTACTGAGACCACGCAATACCAAAATGTCATGTCCTATTGTGATGGGTAGATGGATTAGTACATACTGCTAACGCTTTTATTTGGTTGAATCCCTGATTCAATGTATGTTTTATTTACCGATAAAAGTATTTTTAGCATTTCATACATTAATGAGTACATACTTTGATATACACCTTCTATAAAACTGTCCTATTACCTTCATGTATCATTGCGAGAAAAAAAAATTAATGTTCATGCAAGTAGGTTGTTCCTGAAACAATTCGAATTACAAAGTGAAAAGTAATTGGATGTTAATAGAAATATTGTCCTTTTGTCAGAAAGAATATATTATATTGCTTATTGCTTACTTCTTTATCATAGAGAAGTAGCTCGATTACTGTTACTCAGTTTCACTATCACTCATGGCCTTACAAAAGAGCCGTCGATCATCCGAGTTCATTGCTCTGTCTTCTAAATGATGTCAAAATGTGTTCAAAAGAGAAGCGTCTACCACTTCTTGTTCACTGCAGGTATGTTTGCTTTGTTTTAAAAGTACAGTTGCCTGCAAATATCATCTTTATGTCAAGAACGAAAATAAAAATAATCACATTTTAAAAAGACATAACCAGATCTCGTTCAAATATTGATTGATAGTTGGAGAATTCATTTCTTTTTGAAAAGTTTGTTAACAAACAAGAAATGTAGTATTTTCAGATTTTGTGAGTGCTCAAAGTTGCGTATGTATCTGGTTTTCGTTTTGACAGCGATGGAGCGGGAGCAACAGGAACATTTATAGCACTATTTTGTCTTCTTGATGAGTTATCTCAAAGTAGCGAATTCAGTGTCTACAACTTTGTGCAAGAACTGAGAAAGAACAGAATAAATATGGTTAGCACCAAGGTAAGGAATTCTTTCTCTTAAAAGAGCCTCTATCATTTCAAAGTATATTTGCAAGTTATGCATTAAATCATTAATCGTCATTTACAGAATCTTAAATATCAGAAAACAGCAGAAATAGCATTTAAGGCGATTGCAATTAAAACTTATCTGTTATGTGACCTTGTAAGCTGATTTATCTTGTTGGGGTAGTCATATCAACCTCTTCCTGGAAATAACAAAAATCGAATCCATGCAACCCACCGTTTCAGTGGTTTGAAAGAAGTGTGATAAGTTCATTTGAAACAGCTAAACTTGAAAGTGATGGATTCTATGGCTATCCGAACACAACCGTCTCTTAGCAACGAGATATTAAGCGATACTTTTCACATATAAATTTAAACGGTAACCCCCTCAGAACTATATCGTAATATGCAAATAGTAGAAAGAAATTCTTTTGTGTATATTATTTAACAATCACTATTAAAGCAGTTGTTTTTGTCCGAGATGTCCTGTGGTCAATCTTGCACTTCCAGGTCTTCTTAGAAAAAGACATATCCTAGACCACTCAAACAACTGTGAACTATCCAATAACTCATATCTAGTGGACGCACTCGTTTCTTTTTCACTATCATTATAACAACTACTGAGTATTTTATTTCGAAATCAATAAACCATAGTACATTAATCACGATTTCCACACAGGACACGAAATCTACATGGCGCTCAATTAATACCCTGTTGTATGGTCGAGGTACTGATTTTACTGCTGATAAATTAAATTATCATGTAACTAGTGTTTCGAATCTTTCCGATGTTGCAAATATCTTTAATGATTATTTTACTGCCATTGGTCCTGCTACCCAGGCAGGGATTCCCCCCTCACACTGTAGTTATAAGTCCTATCTGTCCCATCGGGTTGTCGACTCTCTATTCATTAGTCCAGCATCATGCGAGGAGGTGTTAAATATAATATTTTCTCTTAAAAATTCTGCCGCTGGTTTTGATGGAATTTCCTCTACGATCCTCAAATATGTGGCTCATTCCCTGTGCACCCCACTAACCTACCTTTTTAATCTTTCGTTAGAGAAAGGTATTGTTCCTAGTCCTCTCAAAATTGCACGTGTTGTTCCTGTTTTTAAATCTGGTGATAAAGATTCGGTTAATAATTACAGACCTATTTCAATTTTACCATGTCTCTCCAAAGTACTCGAAAAACTTAGTTTTACTCGATTATATTCTTTTTTTGTAAAGCAAAATCAATTGTATGAATACCAATTTGGGTTCCTTCCTGGGCGTTCTACTTCGCATGCTATTTTACACTTCACTAATAAAGTAACAGATGCCTTCGAAAAAAATCAGTATGCATCAGGCATTTTCTTGGACCTGTCTAAGGCTTTTGATACATTGGACCATAGAATCTTACTCAGTAAACTTGAACATTACGGTATTAGGGGTACAGCACTGGATTGGTTTAAAAGTTATGTTACTGATCGTTACCAATATGTTGGCATTAACAATGTTAATTCTATACGTAAGCGTATTACTTGTGGTGTTCCTCAGGGATCTGTTCTAGGTCCTTTGTTGTTTATTATTTATATCAATGATCTCCACAGGGCTAGTAATAAATTGCATGTAATTTCTTATGCTGACGATACCAATCTTTTTTATTCCAGTAATGACCTCAGTTGTCTACTAAATGTAATACAATATGAATTTATCTATGTTCACAACTGGTTTTGTGCAAACAAGCTATCTCTCAATGTAAAGAAAACCAATTTTGTTATTTTTACCTCACCTTCTAAGCAACTTAATCAGGGTGTAAACAACATACAACTTTGTGGTACTAACATACAGCGTTCAAATGTTACTAAGTTTCTTGGTGTGTTTGTTGATTCTCATCTCACCTGGACTGCTCATATCCAGTATGTTAGCACGAAAGTTTCAAAAGGTGTAGGGATACTAAACAGATTTCGACAACTTCTTCCTAGGAAAATTTTGGTATCTCTGTATAATACCCTTATACTCCCTTATCTCACTTATTGTAATATCATTTGGGGGAGCACGTATGCTACCAGAATTAAACCTCTCTTTATTTTGCAGAAAAGGGCTATTAGATGTATATGCAACGTAGACTATCGTCATCATACTGCACCTCTTTTCGCTAGTCTTAACCTTCTTAATATTTATGATTTAAATCGGTATCTTACCGGGTTGTTTATTTTTGACTGGTTATATAACAGAACCCCGTCAATTTTTCGTGCTCAGTTTCAGTTTCGTGATAGCAATTACCCTTATCCTAGTCGTGCTTCAAATCAGTTTATCACTCCCCTTTGTAGGCTTAGGTCATCTCAATTTGGTCTTCGATTTGTAGGTGCAAAACTCTGGAATTCTCTCCCCTTGGAAGTTACAAACTGTAAAACACAATATGCATTTAAAAAGCAGCTTAAAGTTCATTTCATTGCAAATTACCTTTGAACTACCGTCTTTTTTGCATTTCTGTTCTCTATTCTTGTTTTTTGTGTGTGTGTGTGCTTTTCTTTTGTTGTCTTGTATTTTCTGTCTGTCTTTAAGGGGTGTCAACACCCACAAGCTCCAAGGAGCTTTCAGTTGCCACTCCTCAGTCTCTTACCTTTTTTTTTTTTTAAGTAAAGTAATTATTTTATGAAGTGTCTAAGCATGATGATCCTTATATACTGTATTTTCGTTACTTTTTCCACTCTCAGAATATTGTTATGTCTTATATTATAAGTAAGAGATTGGAATAAAGTCATACTGAACTGAACTGAACTGAAACCCATCCATGCCAGGAATGGTAGGAGAATTTGCGCTTTCTTCTCCTCATTTGCAGGCACAGTATTTTTCGATCTATGACATTCTTTTGCTGTCCTATAACACTCCGATGTCAGCTTACCAGACGTCTGATTTCAAGGAATTGGTTATTGGCAAGAAGCTTGAAGAACTCTCAAATGAATTTCAAGTAAGGTTGCAATGTCGTTAAATTAATCACGTTAAATGTGTTCATTACGACGACATCCCTTCAACAGTTACTGGCATTTGTACAATGTGCAGACTGAAGGTCTTACTTAAACTGAGATATAATGTTTCGTATAATTGTAATGAATCTTTCTGTCATAAACATTCATTACAAAGGTAAGCAATAATGAATGCATTATAATATAATGATCTCATACGAAATCGTGTAACATAATATGCAATATTCCAGGATATGCAATTTTATTGTAAGTTCACACACGTTCATCAGGTTCAGCAAAACTAACCAATATTTACGTAGTGTTAATAAGTCAACTGTCATTCTTAATCAAAATGACTAGTTTACGTAATTGACTGTCTTAAACATGCCTAAGTGATATGAACATTGTCCAATAATGAAGCCAATTGATAGAGAAATTGTAAGACTTAATTTACTTTCCTTGGAGTTGTTAAACTTTGAATGGTGATTGTCAAAGTAATGCAGTATTTATTGAATTTCCCCAGTTACTTCCAAAACCAAACTTTACCATAGACGCACAGAGTGGATCTACAACGGAAAACAAAAAAAGAAACAGATTTTATGATATTATACCATGTGAGACTTAACTTTATTTTATATTTTCACCTTAATCTTAACTTTTCATTTTTGTGCAGCAGGTATAATCCGAGATCCGTAGCCGTTCCGGTTCACGGATACCGGAAAATGAAACTTCCGTTACGCTACTTGTTCTTTATGAATCCATAATGAACGTGACGCATAGGTGCATGACAATAAAGTATTCCTTGTTAGGAAAAAGGAACATTATTTTTTATCACACGCACAGTATATTGTAAGTTAGTGAAATTATTATCCTGGTCGCACTATGCACAAACTAATTAACGATCTCCATGATGCCCCCCCCCCCTTTTTGTTTCAATAAATATTCAAGTAGGTTACAGCTGCTCATATTATTATCACCTATTTTACCAAATTTCTAATATAATTCTTCTTGTTATTCAACATTCTAATTGTCAGTTGATTTGTCACGTCCTCATCTTCGATGTGAATCATTACTTGGTGGTACTGATTACATCAACGCATGTTTTGCAAACGTAAGTTCCATACGTATACTTAGTTTATATGTGACGTAATCTGGACCAATCTTCTGACTGGGTTAGCTCATTCACAATGCAGTTCCAAATGAAAAGAGATGTAGTCGTATGTTTATTGCTTACATTTCCTTATCAGCAAAGTACAAATGAATGTGGTAGTACGTTTAGTCCTTAAAGTCAGATGACGTAAGCAATGTAATGGACATTGCCAATTGTTTAAGGTCAGCATCTTAGGGAATGAAGTCTATTATATATGTATAATTCTCTTTCAGAGCTATTTCAAGAAGAATGCTTTCATTCTGACTCAATCTCCTTTGCCTGTTACTGTCGAAGACTTTTGGAGAATGGTTTGCGATACAAAATGCAACAAAATCGTGATGCTTCATCAGCTAGATCCTGCAGACAAGGTAGATACATGGAGACTATAGCTTGTTTGAAACCTGCACTATACTCCTGAGCTGAGAAAACTTTCATCAAACTAATGTTTATTATGTATAAAAATTTGATGTTGAAATTTTAGATAAAAACAAATATATCGTCTTAGACAATCAAAACTTGCAAATTGCGTCCAGCTATTAAAAACAAATAACTGATTTAGTACTTGACATCCTAATAATAACAGACTTTGTACTTCTTTTGATTCCAAGACCTGTAACTTCTACTGGCCAAACGGAGGGAGTGTGCAGTATGGAAGCATTTTGGTAGAGTGCGTTGTCACCGTTGCTGATGATCTCTTCGTCTGCAGGAATATGAAAGTGAAGCACCAAGATGAGGAGGTACATAAATGTGTTCATGAAAGTAGATCAAGCACTTACAATTTAGAGTTACAACCTATTCGACATTGCTACTCAAGTTATTATAATGTCATCAGAAGAAGATTGCTATTCAGGATTAATAGGTAATCAACAAAGCCGTGTCTTTGCAGCCAACTTCTTTAAGAAAAAGGTAAAGAAAAATACTGAAAAAGATAGAATAATTTTGATTAGAAAAAGACTGGACAATTTTACTTTGTAAAAGCGAGTTTAAGGCATCTTTGTTATGGAAAATGTTTTCTGGAAGAAAATACCTTTTTAGAAAACTTGCGTGGAAACTTATATCGACCCAAAATATACATAGTAAACAAAGAGGTAATAATGACAACAAAAATGCGAGTCATTTAATGAGTTCTGTTGTGGTAATAAAAGCATATCATAAAGTTATGAATTCCTTCTTTTTGCTCTTGGGTAATTGGCGCAGCTTTTTCAGATAAAAGATAAAAAAGCACTGCTGTTGACTGATAGCGAACTTGTTGTCTTGACATTTTTACTTCGTCTTGCACAGTTACACTAAAAATTATGAAAATGAAAGACAGGGCATTGCGCGTCTTATATCACGATGTGCAACAACTTCCACACAATTAAGTTGACGATCACTGATTTCATCGTAAGCGCCATAATCATGTACAGTGAATTGTTACTTTGGAAGTGTTAATGTACAGTACAATCAGCTACATCTTAAATAATAGAAATTGAATGTTTCAATCATTTGTACGCTCTACATTAAATAGGGGAACAACTGGACATCCACGATGTTATCATTGCCATTTTTTCCACAGGATTTGCTGGAATTAAAGCATTTTCAGTTACTTAAATGGCCTCATGGAATGGCAGATGTCCGTGAACTAGTCGATTTCCACGAAGTCGTTGGGATAAGTGATGGCACAGAAACAGTTATTGTCCACTGCATGTTAGTTATGAATGAAAGTTTACATTATCGGTCCACATAGATTTTCAATTGAGTCAAGTCGCAACATATTTGCGATGACACATCATGCATATTGACCAAAACGCAATGATAAATTAAGAAAAATTATTGTACACACGAAGTGTTAGAATATTTCTTTCCACTTCCTCGGCATAGTTTATATGTCATCAATGAAGTTTTAATGAAGTAAGCAGATTTGAAACTTACGAAAAATGAGCCAGTAGTCAAACAACAACAAGGCAGAAATACGTTCTCCGGTAAAGTTCAAATTATTTTGCCATCCCATGAGCTTTTTAGTAGAGGTAATAAAAACAGGTACATCAAATAAAATTCCATCATTAAGTGTGTAAGTTTTGCTGCAGCCTTGCTGTATTTCTTAACTAGAATTTATGTTCACCAAAATTTAGTTGCAGAGATGCATGAAATGCAACTACCAACTTCATATAATGTAATTTTAGGTCGCTGTTTGTAACAACTCTGGGTCCTTCAGTCACTGATTGTGGAGAGACAATTGCAAAGTTGCGGCTTAGCTGATATGATACCAACTCACCCAAAGTTTTCGTTTTCATATGCAAGAGTCTCTTTAGACAATGTAATTCACCTTCGACCTTACTTTCCTTGCGTTGAGAGGAAACGCGTTCTATATTTTGCTCATTAATCAAACTTAGGACATGGGGTTAGTGAAGATGTTGTCACTGATTTCTTCTTTTCGTCCTTTCTAATTAATGTACAATAAGTGACGGAGCTAGTCGCAGTGGTGTATTTGTTGCCATCCACAACGAGCTACAGCGACTGAGAGACACTGGAAAAGTAAACATTTTTCAGACAATACAAAGTTTGAGGGAACGAACTCCATACGTCTGTTCAACACTGGTAAGAGTTACAATGGTTTGTTAATACTACGAATGTATAGGTTTTCGAACACAGGTTATTGTTCAACCTCCCATTGAAGATTGGTGCTATCATGGGAAGTTTGAAGAGCCTGTTTCTACACAAGAGATACAAAATCCAGTGAAGCAACTGGGTACGTAGCGAATACTGATTGTAAATGCATGGTGAATGGTTGGAACCAGTTGAATCTGTTGGAACAAGTTGTCGATTTCTGGTTTCTTATCTGAAATTTCTCCTGATTGTTATGTGGATAAACTTAAAATCATTGCTCAAAACTTCAATGCAAAAATGTACTGTAATGTTACAACACGCCAATGTAATTTCCATGTCTCTTTTCTGCTACAATCTTGGACAAAATACCTTGGGACACCCCGCGCCCCCGTTCAATGTTGACTATAGGATTGCTGTTCAAAGGGTACATTCACTTCTATAGCACAACATCGGAAAGGGGCGCGGGGTTTCATGTTATCCTCTCACCTAAAATTCAGTATTATACTTGCAACGTACGACAAAGTGTCCCAACAATTTTGTCCAAGATTGTAGACTAAGTATTAACTTCAACTTGGCATTTGCAACGTCATGCAAAATTGACATAATATGTCGTGTTTGCAGTTGCCGATCGAATTCCGTTTCAAATATACCTCGTGATGATATCGTTTGAACGATCTATTCCCACGTATCATTGTCAATGATCAAAACAAGTTTTGACAATTGAAATTTAGTCAAAATTGTAGGTCATCAGCCGAAGTACATGGCGTCGCAGATGAAGTATTTATAACTGTACAAACTATGCTTGTCGTTTTTTGGGTTCCATGGTTAACAGCTTTAATGATGTTGAGGAGTTAAATAAAACTAGCAACTCCCCATCAAACAATTCAAACCAAAACAATTCTCTAAATGAAAGCTCTCAAACAGGCGCATGCGCCGACATGGGAGGTAAAGTAGATGAAGAAATTCTTTCTGTTTGAGTGACTTAATAGTTAACACATTAGTCGGTAATCAATGGTACACAAATCTATGTTATCATATGTTATTATTTTAAAAGAAATATACCAGGTACGGATGCGACATTTAGAGCTAGAGATGAAATTGCCTTCATAACCGTGCAAAGGTGACACTTGCTTCATTTTATCATCTGTATTCATCACAATGACATGTGCTGTATTTACATGTACGATGAAGTTACGAAGACATTCAAGCAATTATTCACCGTCAATTAAAACGTAAAGAATGACAGTCCAATTAACCGAAATTTGAAGAACCTTTATAACTGCTCAAAATGCGTGACATTACACCGTTAGCTTTCTGTTTCATTTGAGAAGCTTTCTATCTCTACGTATTGTCCTCTTGCCATTGTATATTTTCGTATATGGTAACTCTTTTTTTCTCCACAGAAGGAATATCTTCTCTGCTATGAAACTTTACAAGCTTTTGCGAAAGGTATTGAAGACAAATAGAGTTTCAGTGTAAAAGATGTCCCTCAGAGTGAAAAATGCAAGCTTTGAATTAACTGAAGGATTACATCTTTTGTTATTTTTTGTGTATATTCCACTGATAAGATGTATCAGGATTGTATAGCACCATCTATGTAGATAATTGCCACAACTCGCACAGGGTGAATTTCTGCAGTGTCTCACAGATTCGACCTTAATGTATTTTTCTTTCAACTTTTACAAAAGATTTGAGGTGATACTCTGACTTTATCCCTTAAACACTGTATAAGGTAGTTTCTCTGCAAGTATACATTGAGAAGGATACTAGAATTCCAAATGACGTAAATTTCATTTAAGCAAACTCTGCTACCGTAATAGTGTTAGTTTTTAGAAGTGGAAGTTAAAACGTTGCACGTTTAATTTGCATTTACTACCAATGTCGAGATCGAAAATAATGTTTAATTTGAATCAAAATCATATTATAACAACTCTTTTTTATACATATTCATCTTGTTAACATTTACTGTCTTTCGAGAGAAAGAGTCAATCATGTTAGCATGTCTGTGAGTGACATACAAGTAAGTGATGCAAATACTGTGAAAACTACCAGTTATATCTGTCAGTCGCTGATCATCATTGTCCGATGTTGCGACTTGCGATTTGCGGTCATTCGAAGTCTATACAGGAGCCAAATTACCACATTACACAAGCCTATTAAGCAATTGCACGTATGCGTGTCTTGTCCTTGTTGATAGGTCAAATGCAACGAGGTCAAAAGATTACTTGAGGTCAAACCATCCGTTTCGAAGGGGTCACTCTACTCGTTTTGACTCGTTTGACTCGTTTCTCGGAATTGTCCACAGGTTTTGAGATAATCTTGAACATTTTTGTTAGTTATAAGTCATTGTACGATACCGGTGGGGAATTGTAGTGAAACAAATTGTGAAAATAAACCCTGATTTCCCCTTTAACAAATTTCAAAACTTTGAGAAGTAAAAATTATTTTCAACGACATAGCACAGTTGACACTCGTAAATTGAGGACAACACACTTTTTATTGTCATTATGATGTGAATTTGGTCAAAACACACAGCGTGCTTAAGTTTGGAACATGTCGCTTGCCATATTATGAAGTATCCATCTGGTCACTCGTTTTCTGACTACTTCTTTTTCCGTTCGGGAGTTGGGAGTAGAAGGACTAGGACCAGGAACGGATGGTAACTGTTTTCATCATATTTGTGAATGTGGACAGTACCAACTGATGCATAAATTATCAAGTCTACAATTGTTCGAAGAGATACACATCAACAAACTTATACTTAAGCCATGATTAGCATATCTTTTCCTTCTGAACGACAAGTAACATAAACCTAATGATTTCTTGTTTTGTCTATGTTATAGTATTATTGGCATAAACTACCTGCTTGCAAGTTATGCAGCCGTTATGTTAATTTTCTGTACCAACAATTTGTTTGAAACAATATAATCATAAAAGATTACATTTGGTTGCGTATTGTGCAGTTATCTTTTGATCCAATTCATCACTCTTATAAAATAGTCTTAGAGTAACCTGAGTACACTCCACCATAAGTTAGTTGCAGCCGATAGTTGCCTGTCTGACATCATGTTCTTAAATTTCTTTGTTGGTGGAATGTCAGTGACGGATTTATGAAACGAATGTTTAGTACGCAGTTTCATTGTAGTTATATTGCTCTAAACCAAGAGGTTCTTTTTACGAAGAACTGATATAAAAAGTTACGCGAAAATATGAAAAGTTATGCGACTTATGGCTTTTTGAGATAATTAATTTACAAGACCTATTTTACATGTACATTAGAAATGTACCTAAGTGTCGATCGAATAGCTACTATATAGTAAACGCTCATTTGTTATGACAAATAACATCAAATCATTTGCAATCCTATTTGTGTTGGAGAATCGTCGTTTAATCGTTTCATCTATCCAAATATATGATTAGCATTAAGCTTTTGGTGTAGTCAGACTTAAAGTGTTAAAAAAACTTCAGCTGAGACAAAACTCTGTTCAAAACTGTATGGTTGTCTGGGGTCCTATTGACAATAATATCCGAAAATTTGAATGTTTGTCTACATTGAAAATTCTGATCCCTTACCCCCAAAATCACTTTCCAATAAGCAACATCCCCAAATTTCATAGATGTTGTTGAACGAGACCTCTGTGTGGTATGTAGGCCGATTCTATACCGCTCTCGTCATGGTCCTATAACTGTTTCATCAATTTTTAAGAAGCATCGTCAATCGATTCATGTAATTTATGCATGGCAGTCGAATCAACAATAAATGCAACTTAAAAATCAGTCGAATCTCTCTTGGACTTTCTACTATGTTATGATCTCCCTTTCTCTCAGGGGAAACTTTTCCGGATCGTTAACAGCCAGGATATCCGCCGCAGGGGGCAATCCCAGCAAGGCTGAAAACCCCGAACAAAACCCCCAAACCACAACAATACAACACATGAATTTGAACTCTCTAAAAAGTATTTTTGATCGTACACAACAACCCAAGAGAGGACTTGTTGTTGTAATTAAGATTCCTACATAAAGGAACCCTAGTTGCACTCATTTAGTAGCGCCCTCATTTGGCCAAAAAATATGTAGAGTTAGTGAGTCTAGCGTGCTATTTACCCACGCTATTACCGTTCTGTTCCGTTTCACAGGAGAACACACACGACTTGCGTACCTTGTGGAGCAGAAACCTGTAAATTACCACAGCGAGAGGCTAATAATTGACAATCAGTAATAGTACAAATATTTTAGAGAGTCAGGGGACAGTTTGGCTCTCTTGACTTTTGTTAGAAGAAAAAACTTTCCCTAGAAATCAGAGCAAATTTTTGCATGTTCGCGTATCGCTGGCTTTTTTACATCTTAGTCGTTTATGTAAGTATACGAATAATGTTGACTTCGTTATGAATGCTGTGTCATTATGTCATCTGTATATTCTGTCAAGATATTCCACCATAGGTTTCAAGCCTTTCCACCATGGATGCCACCGAACGGCTTGAACCCATGACGGAATATGATAGGGGAAAGAGAACAAATTATTGCGTACGTAATATTACTAGTATTAGCGTCTTTTGGGAGAGTTAATTGGTGTTTGTAACTTTGTTTCTTAGGATGCACGTACTGTACGTATTTAAGTTTTCTTTTAGGTTTGGAAGGTAGAGGTACAGGGATACGTTACAATGTAATGATTTTCTGTGTATCTTCATGACTGTTGTTGGTTTCGATGATAGGAGAAACCAATGCGGTCATGATGACGGGCATGATGGTGTGTAAAGGTGTTTGTTTGTGACAGTTAGCTTGTGCACCTGATATCTCCAGAATGATGGATACTCTTCATACTTGGTACCGTTTGCAGGTTTGTCATATTTGGAGGAAGCATCCGCTTGCTTTTAATGGAGATCAAAGGTCATCTGGGGTTACCAGATTTCGAATACTGAAAATATTTTGCACAGTTAGGAATGATGGATGTTCTTCATACTTGGTGTGTAGGTTTGGCATATTTGGGGCAGAATTGTGTCGTTTTGGAGGTGGAGATCAAAGGTCATATGGGGTCACCAGAGGTCAACGTTTGAAAATCTTCTGCATCTCCAGACAGGAATAATGGATACTCCTCATACTCCTGCTATATAGGTTTGTCGTATTAAGAGAAAACAGCCTGCAGTTTTTGGTGGGAGGCAAAGGTCATTTGGGGTCAACATGGGGTACAGAAACATTTTTGACCATTCATGTTGCAGATCGTCAGCCCATGCAATACCTCAGATTCAAATAAGGAGAGTGTGTTCTTCAAGGTTATGTTTGATGAAGCCATAGTTGATTAAGCCATATTTATTTGTGGGCCTAGCTGAGACTAGTAGTGAATGCAACAGTATGGTCGGTTGTACACTTGAATTAAAAGTTAGAAGATCAACAATACTGTAGGTTCGCCGGGCATTGGGAAAGTAGAAAATACGTGGGACAACTGTGTGATGCTGAGGCCTGCAAATAGTATAACCCATATAACAAAGTAACTGGAATCGATGGGGTAAATAGTGCGCTTTGAACAATGAAGAGTGTGATTTCATTTGGACAGGTGGAATTAAGTTTGCAGACTAAGTGAAGAAATCGGTTTTTGAGGACTGATATCGAAATACATGGAGGGATGAAAAATGTCCATTGTAATAGTGAGGTTGCTTTTTCTTCCTTATTGAAACGAAGCGCACCCGCAAGGGGACGTACTCTGGGTCCCTAGCGAGTAAACACCAGTAATCGACACCAGTCTCCAGTTTGTAACAGTTTATTTAGACAAACCAAGCAGTCTCTGAAATCGCAAACACAAACAAAATTGAACGGACATCAAAATAAACATCAAAAACAAGTCTAACATCTATCTAAACCAAACATTTAAAGGTGTTAATCACAAAAAAATATATATATGTAGTTGTTCAATAATTGTGCTTGAGAATGGCACAACAAAGAATTTTGTACTCTAATGTATCCAAACAATATTTTGTTGGCCAAATATCTAAATCATTTATCAAGCTATATAATAAAGAAAATTGTATGCTATAAATGCGAAATAAACTTTCCAATAATACATCAATGGCACACCCTGGAAAAGTAAATGCACGTCAACGTAATTTATAAGACACTCTCAATGTGCAATATTATGTATCTATCTCTATTTATCTTTCAATTAAATGTAAGCATACTTTATAAATCACACAGATAAAATCACCTCGTATTTACTAGAATTTACAACTATGAACATCAGAATTCAAAAGTGCAACATATATGACTAATGCAAATTAACACAATAAACTCATGTGGTCAAAACATGCTTTGCCCATAATATCATATAGAGTAACCTCTACATATGGAATGGGTATAAAGGTCACAACCCAGTATAATGACTCACCAGCCCAACGCCCTGTACCAGATAATTCGCTGACGCCCCGACATCTGAAACTCCATAGTCTACAAACACCTAAAGAATTGGGGACAACAGTAACATGAATTCTCTATATAGGAAAAGCCGGCACTGACCTACAGTAATATAAACCATCACAAAAATAACTTCAAAGAACGCAAAACAGGCGTTAACAAGGCAACAACATTGGCATAAACCCTAATTCCAGTCATTTAGCTTCTACGATAAATGCAACGAAAATCTAAACACCCCAAACAGCCAATGACTGTGCTTCCAGTCAGTACACAATACTCTTAGTCCTCCCAACGATACATGGTAAGTGAAATAACAAGTAAAAATACATTACACAACCAGTTAATATGCCATTAATTATTTCCCTAGCACAATGCTCATTACAGCAAACACCTATACAGTACGTAATGGCATGAAATACAGTACTCAAAATACACATGTACCCACAGTACAATAGATTACGGCTAGCAAACAAATGGATTGAGATATTTCATGGCAGGTTTTGTTACTTGAAATTCAACTATAAGAGCTGTTCATACTATAGTTTAAGAAGATCAAACAATCTTAGCAATTTCCAGAAAGTCACATCATAATACAAATGCAGTGTTCAAGAAACTCTTTCTTGACACTAAGACCATTCGTCATTCTCAGTAAGCATAGGTAATGGTCCCCTAATTTTCCTTTGTACATCATTACTAATTGTGTTTTGTTTACTACATGTACCATGGTACAAATTAACTGCCATTCATTGAACTGTATATTCTGGTGGTCATAATTAATGTATTGTACAAATTGCAGCTCATAAGTCACCATTAAAGATATCCATTACCTAACTACATGCAGTATTATAAGTATAACTAATTCTAGCACTCATTTTGCATCGTGGATTCGGGCCACATGATACACCATGGGAACTATGCTAAAACGTTGTTGCACACACGCAGTGTTGTTAGTAAAACACCGAGCTCTAATTCCCCTAATGTAAGAGCATAACATTATCATAAAGAATCCCTTACCGTTTGTATCATTCGTGTGGCCAAGGAATTATCAGACACTGGCTTCCCGACTTCATAAGAGGTGCTTCTTGTTCAACGTCTGGGAAAGCACTACACAACGAACAACACTCCTAAAATTGCACAGCACCTCCCCCAACATAAGAATGTATGTTATTTGACACGAGACGTTGCACAATGCAAACTTCTAAATATTATTCTAATTAGCACCTGAATTGAACAAAAGGTTCTCTGCATAACAGCAGTGGTCACTACTCCGGTATGCTATGCATCATCCACGGAAGGCCATGAGGAACAAAATTCCACTTTATCACATTATATTGATAGTATTTTGTCTTTTCTCTCATAACACCAGTGTTTAATCACATCACAAAAGTTGTGTCTTCTTTCCCTATGTAATACATATGTTTATTTCCTGCATTTACCGAACTATAACATGGCAAGCTGTTCGAAGCAGGAGTATTTCCCATTTTTTTTCCTTCGAGATTTTAATTAGGATGATACAAGTCTCAACACAATATGAATTCTGTTTCACTTTCCTGAGGTCATGTAGTTAATGGACCAACTAATAAGAAAAAAAAAATACTAGGTCAAAGGTGATTTGGTAGATAAAGTAACTAAACTGACTCAATCTGATATATACGTTTTTTATTTTTTATGATTATTATACTTCAGACTTCATGTTGAAACAGACTCAGATTACAATGCACAAATGAAAGTGAAATGCTAAAATGATAGGACTCTTCAATTAATTAGAGCTTGATAACACTTAAATATTCAGGTTGTACCTTAAATATTAGGGTTGTACCTGGTAACTGGTATCGCAGCTTGGTGCTCAATATTTCAAGTGGAGTCGTAGGAGCAAGCAACGCTTGGAATGCCTGGATACGACGTTGGCGTAGTTTGCGAATGGCGATTAACGTCGGGTAAACGTAACTTGAGCCTCGATCAGTAAAACAATATCACATGGTATAGGAATGTCACAACAACAACGACTGTACACAAAGTGTAGGCTTGGCTGGCTTTGGCGATGAATAACTTGCACTGGTTACTCTGCTGTGCAGACGAAATTATACAGGCACTAAGTAAACACAGGGGAGGGGGAAATGTAGGTCTTTTTCAGATGGGTGGAAATATCCTCCAGATCGGGTGAGATTCTTCGCAAACTCTCAGTCGACGAGGTTATATAAACAGAAGTCATATGCTAGAACTTTCTAAACAACAAGTACAAAAAACAATTTGTTTTTGGTGTATTTTGGTGTCAAAGATTATTTGGTGGCAGAATGCAAGCTTGAAGTAATCCATTCATGTTATTATGATGATTAAGATGATTATGATCATTATGATTTTGATAATAATTATTATGATCTTTATGAGTTTTATGATTAAGATGATTATGATAATGATGATGATGGTGATTATGATTTCCTTTATTATCTTTGATGATGACGAACATTTCGAAAATTACGAGTACTATATTATGATTACTAATTTATTATCATTATTATTGGTAGAATTTTGTTATTTAGATTATCCTTATTATCTCCTCACCAGGGGCTAAGATGGGGGCTAAGATGAGATATTGCAGTCACTTGACTAGTGGAGCTATATATTGTAATGTGCATCCATGGGAGAACGGTTGCCATGGCAATGTTTAGGGTGGATGAGTAGCGACATCCCAGGGTGCCCCATTTAGAGTCAACACTTGTCCTGT
Source organism: Stichopus chloronotus (assembly GCA_021234535.1). Lineage (NCBI taxonomy): Eukaryota > Metazoa > Echinodermata > Holothuroidea > Aspidochirotida > Stichopodidae > Stichopus > Stichopus chloronotus. The sequence continues at coordinate 19,813,287 of CM037839.1, read as the reverse complement.
TGGGTGGTATAAATGAAAACGTGTCCGTGTCAATGTGTACAGGTGTGTGTGTTTGTGTGTGTGTGTGCCCTTGTTTTCTGGTGGGATCGAGGACCAAAACAATAGATTTTAGATCCTCTGTAGAAAATTCAATAGATACTCCGGTCCTCTCAAGATTAACAATAGACAGTAGTAAGGTTAGGGTTGAGGAAGAAAAAACAAAAGAAAGCACAATGAGGTCCTCGGAATGAATGGAAGACAAAATTGTGCGCGTGTGTGCGTGTGCATTCGCACCTGTCCAAATTGTGGTTTTTCCAGAATACTTTGCAAAGTATATGAGCGATTAAATTTAACCTTGGTAAGGTTGTGCATAATGCCAATATGTCCAAGATGTATTGGTTGTATGGTAAATTGAGTCAAATTTGGGGATTTATTAGGGAAAAAAAAAAACAATTTTGCCCCAATTTGGTATTGCCAATATGTCTTGAGTAGTATACTTAAGCATTTAATGCAAAATTTTGCAAGGACTTATCTGAGAATGTAATATTCAAGACATATCCATTCTATAGTAGAGAGATTGAAATTTGCCGATTTTTGTAGAAAAAAAAACAATTTTGCCCAAAATTTGTATTTCCAGCATTCTTGAGAACTATTGTTATTTTCTTTGAACGATAGCCTAAGCCTACTTTGCATAGGCCGCCTACTCATGCATTTGTAAGAATGAAGTAGCATATAATAGATACAGCAGCACACATGTAGGTTTAGGGAGAAATAGAAAATGAGGTATTTTTTTTTTTAATTCTCTCACTTTCTGGTTGATGTTCAGTAGGCTAATCAAACACAAACTCAGCTATAACGTCTAGGACTAGCAGGATGCGTAGGATCTACCTCGCTTACGAATTAGGCCAACGAATCAAACAAAAGCAGTTTACGCTGAGAAAAATTCACTGGAATACATCCAAAAATAATTGAGGACTCAATAAACAGTGGTTTTGATAACCCTAGGTGAACTTTCAACGACATCTCCACGAAAAGGTACTCCGCGCGGCGATCGATAAAGCTATTTTACACTGATGTTAATACATGTACGTATATTCACAACACGTACTGTATTAACGTTGCGCTCTAGCACGAAATGCACAGTGTAAGTACGGAGAAACTTTTCGCAGTTTCTTTGGTCGCGAGCCTGGCCATATCAGGCTAGCTTTAGTAAGCTGTGGCAAATCTGCTATAATTGGATTGGGGTGGGGCTTAGTGCTCCAAATTGGATTTTTTACTACGAAGACAAGGGTACAACGCCTTGACTGATTGAAAATAAAGAAACATGTTTTTAAACTTTTGGAATAAAATCTATCGATTAGATATTGTATTCGGCTCTTAATTGTATATCTCAATGCCGCCATAAACATACACAGATATCCAACACATGAAACACATCCAACAATAATGAAAATAGTAAATAATGTACCTTCGTCAGGACGATACCACATAAAGATCTTTGATATATAATGCGGACTAGACAGGGTTACAAATGACTCGCGTCAGAAGGACGTAATGTGTGCCCACGTGATCAATATAGTGAAAGTGACGTTGTTCTAGTCATGTCTTATCTATATACGAGTTCATTTGTGCTCTATCACTCCACGCATGAATCCTTTTCAGGAAGCTACCAAACCTAGACTGCGAATGTAATTTATTTGTAATCTTTGTATGAAATTCTAAAACAATCTTCCCCTGTGTGAAATTTCGAGAAGTTTCATAGAGCCAGAATCTTGATTTATGGCTTGATTGCTGAAACATAATACTTGTATTGGTGCTTTATTCCCTTCGCTCACAAACATTTACGGTTATTATCATGAATCATGGGGGCGGGCGACCGGAACTGTACTTGAGATTGTGTACTAATCCGCATGTCCGTCGACTGTGTGGTTAACGGATCTATTTTTTCTGCAAGGGTACGAATCTTGTGTCAACCGGCACGGAAAACCCGAAGGACGATTCCAGAGATGTAGCTCGTGAGGCTACGTAATAATGTAATAAATAATGCACCTGTGAAAGGTAAATATCTTTCCAATTAATTATGCATTTTAAAACCCTTACCCCCTCTTAGTGACTGTTGGAAAATTGGTTCCTTTTAGGTAGCCCCAAATGCTACGTCTCTGGAATCGTCCTTCGTGTTTTTCGCGATTTGTCACACAAAATGTATACACTTGCACTCACAGAATTGTTTACCTAAATTATGTAAAATAAGAACTCCATAAATCTTATGTAAAATTAATGTAAGTGTTGTGTTTTATAAAGTAACTCTTTGTTAACCGTTAACTGTTATATCCGGTTTTCTAACCTCTTCTCTGATACATGCCTTTTCTGAGAAATATGAGTAATTGTAATGAGTCATGTAGGTACAGCACCTTGTGTTGAATGTAAGAACAAAGAGCCTGCTTCAGAGGCGTTTTAGACAGAGAGCAATAAACATCACTTCACTATACTTGCTTTACTGTATATTGTGTTATTCCTGTCTCGGCTACTTGCTGCAACACAATAAATTTGGCGACGAAGATTTTGGATCTTTCGCATTTACTTCTTCAACGGTCGGTATTTACTCTATTTTACTACGATGTCTGGGTTATTGCCTCCGCCCCAGTTTTTACCTTCTCCTGGAGAACCTTCACGCCCGTGGACACAATGGTACCGTCTCTTTGAGAACTACCTTGTTGCTGCTGCTTTTGACGCGAGTGCGGCTCGCAAGAAAGCTATTTTACTTCACTGCCTGGGTACAGAGGGCCAGAGGATTTTCTACACCTTGCCTGTATGTTCCACGTCAGGTCTAGACGTTTACAAGAAGGCCGTCAAGACGTTGGAGGAGCATTTTCTGCCAACCGTCAACGTGGTTGCCGAGCGCTACAGGTTTCGACAACGAGCGCAGTTGCCAGGTGAATCGATTGACGTCTATATTTCGTCATTGCGGGAACTTGCGTCAACGTGTGAATTTGACACATTTCTGGATGAGATGTTACGAGACCAGCTCGTCGAGAAGATCACTTCCCCCAAACTACGAGAACGACTTCTTCTTGAGCCAAAGTTGACCCTGTCGAAAGCTTTGGAAGTCTCAAGGAACTTCGAACAAGCACAACGTGAAGCGCGGTCGATGTCATCGAAGCCAAGTCCGTTTTCTACTTCACAAGTCCGCGACAGCAAGACACGCAATTCTACGAAATGCTATCGCTGCGGATCCAAAAAGCACCTTGCAAATTCTACGGAGTGTAAGGCTGTTCACGCTACATGCAGAACTTGTAAGAAGAAAGGACATTTTGAGAAAATGTGCTTAGGCCGTAATAAGGTACGTTCAGTTGCGTCTACTTCAGATACTACTGCTTCTTCTCATCTCATTCCTACTACCGCTGCTGCCCTTCCTTCACCTTCTGCTACTACCACTACGCCGCAACAACCGCAAGTACTACAAACTGAAAATGTTTACCATGTAAATGCTAGACGTAGACCTAATGTTACTTGTGATGTGTTGATTAACAATGTATGTATTTCAGTTGTTGTTGATACAGCAAGTGATGTTACTTTAATGAACTTAGGTACATTTAAGAAGCATTTTCTAGAAGAGACTCTTAAGCCTTGTGAGAGTTCTGTTAAATCCTACACTAATACCGAAATAGCTGTTGTAGGTTACTTTGATGCTAAAATTTCATTTCAAGGTCGATGTGCAAATATCGTTATACACGTTGTTCGGGAAGGCACTACACTTATTGGGAAAGATGCAATTCAACTGTTAAATTTGCAGATTGACGGTGCTTCCCTATCTTGCTATTCTAATACAGAGGTTGAGTCACCTAGTACGCCTTCTTCTAATGTACCTTCGGAGTTTCCTTCACTTTTTTCGAATAATTTGGGTTTAATCAAAGGCTATCAACACCGAATTAAACTGAAATCGGAATCACGCCCTGTGCAACAGAAATTACGTCCCCTACCGTTTTCTGCTAGGGAAAAAGTATCACAGGAACTTGCCCGACTAGAACGGGAAGGTGTTATCGAGAAAGCCCCCGATGCTACCGAATGGGTTTCTCCTATTGTCGTAGCTTACAAAAAGTCTGGAAATGTTCGTATTTGTGTAGATTTACGTAAGGTCAATGAGAATGTTGTGGTGGATAAACACCCGCTACCAAATATTGATGAGATGTTTCATGAATTAAGAGGATCTAAGTATTTTTCTAAACTTGATCTGAAGTCTGCTTACCACCAACTTGATTTGCACCCCAAGAGTAGAGATATTACTACATTTATTACTCACGAGGGACTTTACAGATACAAACGTGTTTGCTTTGGCCTAGCGTCAGCACCTGCATGCTTTCAGAAGGTTATGTCACGTATTCTGACAGGTATTAAAGGTGTAATGTTTTTTATCGATGATATTATTGTTTACGGTTCTACTCCAGAAGAGCACGCTACTACTTTACGTAATGTTTTGTCTCGTTTACAAGAATCGGGAATGACTCTCAATGAGAAGTGTGTATTTAATGTACAATCAATTCAGGTATTGGGCCATGTAATTGATCATGCGGGACTTCACCCTAACCCAGATTTAGTTGCTGCTATTAGAGACGCCCGAATTCCTACTTCTAGGGAACAAGTTCGTTCTTTCTTAGGACTTGCCGGCTATTACGCAAAATTTGTACCTAACTTTGCTACCAAAGTTCAGCCAATCCGGGACCTTCAGACCGCTCATGAGTTTGCTTGGAATGCGGAAGCTGATGCAGCGTTTAAAGAACTTAAGTACACTATTTCGAATAGTGCAGCTTTGTCCCTGTTTGACCCTAACTTAGATGTAATTGTAACCACTGATGCATCGGGCTACGGTATTGGTGCTACAATGACTCAGCTGATCCAAAGTCAGGAGAAACTTGTTGCATGCATCTCTCGGAAACTCACTGAGGCTGAGAAAAAGTACTCCACAGGGGAGCGTGAAGCATTAGCTTGTGTGTGGGCTATAGAGCGCTGGCATACATACTTGTGGGGTCGAAAGTTTACTCTGCGCACTGATCATCAAGCCCTAGTTACTCTGTTAGCTACTTCAGGTACAGGTCATAGACCCATGAGAATTGCTCGCTGGGGAGCGCGCTTATTACATTATAATTTTGCGGTTGAATATAAACCAGGAGATCAGAACAAAGTGTCTGATGCTCTATCAAGGTTGCCGCTTAATGATCATAATATTCATTCTAGTACTGATCACGATGATATCTATGCTGTATGTGAAATACTGCTTAAGGATATGTGCCTTACCAAGAGTTCCTTACAACAGGCTACAAAGTCTGATCCAGTGTTAACTGAAGTTGTCAAATTCCTCTCTTCCAGCTGGCCTATTTCTGCTAAAGGTTTAGCTGACGACTTGTTGCCATTTTACAGAGTCCGTGATAGTTTGTCAATGCATGATAACATAATTTTTAAAGAGGAGAGAGTTGTTATTCCATTTACTTTTATTTCTAAGATTGTCAATTTTGCCCACGAAGGTCATCAGGGTATAGTTCGCACCAAACAAAGATTGCGTCAGCTATATTGGTGGCCTAAGATGGATGATACTGTAATGCAGATGGTTAAAGATTGTGCAATTTGTCAAAACCATGACAAATCAGCGCGTGTACGAACTGGTCCTATGCAACCCGTTCCTTTACCCACTTCCGGTTGGAAGAAACTAGCGATTGATATTGTTGGTCCTGATAATACTGCACCAAGAGATTGTCGTTTTGCTATTACGGTTATCGACTACTACAGTAAATGGCCAGAAGTGGCATTTGCTGGCAATGTGACTGCTTCTACTGTAATTGATACACTTACAACTATTTTTTCAAGGGAAGGATTCCCAGAAGAGATTGTGACTGACAATGGACCACAATTCACTTGTAATGATTTTAAGATGTACTTGCAGGAACGTAATATTAAACATCGGTTTTCTGCCATCTATCACCCCCAAGGTAATAGTGAGATTGAAAGATTCAATCGAGTACTTAATGACAGTGTACAGACTACCAAGTTGACTGGACGGGACATAAAACTTTCTACCAGAGAATTTCCAGCAATTTACAGGTCTACACCACATGCGACGACGGGTGTAGAACCATCCATTTTACTGCACGGCCGACACCTTAGGACAAAATTAGACATTACAGGAGTCACCAAAGACCCTTCTCCTGCACCTCTGCATGAATTACGTCTTCGAGTCCAACGTAAACAGGCAGAGAGCAAGGAATACTTAGATAAACGAAAAGGAGTACAGTACCGAGAGTTCACAAAAGGTGAGTGGGTCCGTATAAAGAAACCAGGAAATGTGCAAAAGGGTTATTCAAAGTTTAGTGAACCCATACAAATTTCAAGGAAAATTGCCCAAAACACTTATGAAACTGTTGATGGGAAACAATGGAACGTTGAACGACTTGCCAAATACACAGGACCACCACCAGCAGAAAACGAACTCACTCGACGAAACAATGAGGCCATTGACTTCACTACTGACACCACTAATCGACCACAGAGACAGAGACGAATGCCACTGTGGGGAAAAGACTATGTATTTTACGGCTAAGCTGTTTCTTTGTACCAACGATTTAATCACTCATGTTTACTCTTAAATTCAATCTGTTTACTTGTTGGATTTAGAGCTTAAACCGTTGACACTCACCAAGGGAATTAACTTTTTTACAGAGGGGGAAATGTTGTGTTTTATAAAGTAACTCTTTGTTAACCGTTAACTGTTATATCCGGTTTTCTAACCTCTTCTCTGATACATGCCTTTTCTGAGAAATATGAGTAATTGTAATGAGTCATGTAGGTACAGCACCTTGTGTTGAATGTAAGAACAAAGAGCCTGCTTCAGAGGCGTTTTAGACAGAGAGCAATAAACATCACTTCACTATACTTGCTTTACTGTATATTGTGTTATTCCTGTCTCGGCTACTTGCTACAACACAATAGTAAGCAGTGTAAGTATGATTTTACATAATTTTGGTAAATTTTACTACATTTTAGTAAAATAGTTACATCATTAACTGTGTGTAAAATTTTACCAAAAAGTTATGGACTTCTTATTTTAAGTTACGTTTTTGTGAGTGTGTCATAAAAATAGATACAGCGATCGCAAGTACAGTCTAAAGTTGTCAAGTCCCAGGGATTTTTCATCATCACCGTAAAGTTTGTGAGCCAAGGGGAATGAATTCGAAGTAGCAAGACAGTACTAGGTTATCAGCAATCAAGCAATAAATCAGTCTTCATGTTTCAATGAAACTTCTCGAAATTTCCAGCAGAGAAAGATATGTTCATGTACTTTATACAATGATAACAAGTAAATTATATTCACAGTCCAGTTAGGTAGCCCACTGATAAGCATTCCTGGGTGAAGTAAAACCTATCAATGCGTATATACACATAACTAGATGAACGTTCAATTATCATTGAGCAAGTGGGCAAACATTACGTTCTACTGACATCTGTGTATTTGTAACTCTGCGTAGTCCGCATCATATATCAAAGTGGAAGAAGTAGTTACGACAATCGCAACCATTTACTGTCCATGATTGCTCCTGCCCAGATTATTTTGGAACTTTCTAGCAGTTCCCTGATTAACAGTGCAGCTGTACTGTAGACTATGACTTTGAATCATGATATTATAGAGATGTGTTTGTGTATGTGCAGAGCGTCTATGAGATCTATGGTCTCTGCGGAACCTGAACCCCGACATATACGGATCTGGTGTGCGAAACAAAGATGCAACGATTATCACGCTTCCATGTACAATATACCTTTAGAAGTTTGACTTAATCCAGCCCTTTTTTATGAAACAATAAAATACATAACTGCCAAAGTAAAACCCAGTCGTATTAAGCCATCTCCCAACCAAAATATTTACCAAGAAGTCTCGTTCCCGTCTACATGATCCGCTCAAAACAATGAGCTCAATTGTAGAGCAAACCACTGAATGTGGATCAAGAAACACTCAACGACGGAAATTCCTCTCGAAAATGACTGCGCACGTACCTAGGTACTGTCCATGACGTCATGGACAGCACAATGTACCGTTAGTCCTGTAGTCATTGTTTGACGAGACAACCATCGTTTGCAGCTAGTGCACGTTCCTACGTACGGTAAAGTATGCATCTGAGCTGTTTGTTTGTTGTTTGTGCTGCGTTGAAAACAGTGTGTGAATAGACAAATGAAATGTCTGTAAACCACTGACGGTTATCTGCGTAAACTTCTGGGTAAACATTCCATGAATCGTACATCAAGAGCAGATTCAACTTTCAAGAAAATTGCCTAGGGTTGTAGTACGAGTGCAGGCTACTGATACGACAGACCAGTAGTGTCTAAACTGTAGTTTTCTAGGATACTATAGAATAGCGTAAGTTAATGAAACTGATTCACGTTTGGTACCCTGATTACTGATCTCTATATATGCTGGATCGGAGCCAGGAACACTTGTGAACCTATTAGGTCATCTTAGTCACCCTAAAAAGGATACAGTTGGTTGACTGTGATGCTTCTCGCACTACGCTATAAATTATTGGCAAGAATCATAATTCCGAGTTTAACCAACCCGATTTTTTTTTTAATTAACACCTCTGTCTCGCCAATCGAAGCTGCATCTGATCTGACGTGCAAATTCAGAGTTCTCGTTGTTTTTTTTTTTTTTTCAACTTAACAAGGAGAGGAATGCCATGGCTAGTATAGAATTTTCCCCCAAATGCAACAATGTCCTTGATTATATTTTCATGATTCAGGCAATGAAAATCGAAATGACAGAGGGATTAAATGAGGTTTTCTAACTCTGGTTTGTTATGCTTCACATTATGCAATCTTAATTTGCTAGTGACTTTTACAACTTGTTCAGATAACTGAAGCTTTCATTAAACCTTTTCCTGCAGTTGTACTGTAAGACAGTGGGTTATTAAAATATTTGTAAATTACTCATTCTCTCAATATATTAACAATGCACAGATCTGGTATCATCTTAATAGCGCCATGTCATTATCTACCAAAGACGAGTGCCAATGAAATCACACAGCACCCTACAGGCTAGCACAAGTGCGTTTGACTACGTAAGGTTAAAATTGTCTCTATGAACTCTACATATTGCGTGAAAGATTTAGGACCCTCCCATTTTACACCAATGGCAGTTACATTCATCTCAGACACTCACTTTTGCTCAAACACGTACGAAACAACTGTTTGCTCGGTGTGTCTTTAACGTCTGTGGGAACCACATCCTGTTGCACCACTCTTCAATAATTTATTAAGTGCTTGAGGTAAGCGAGGACTTTGTGCCATGGTGGTTTGGTGTATGTTTGTGCGAAGGTGGGGTATGTGCGTAATGTGTATGTGTGAATGTGCAGCTCGTAGCTGACGTAGCTGCCCTACAATTCCGTCCGATAACGGGCTCGTCATCACGTTATGAAGAGTTATGTTCACGAGCTCATCAGTTGGGCCTAAGCTCTGGAATAGTCTGCCCATTTCTATAAGGAGTTCGATTAAGTTCTCTAGCACATTTATAATTATTTATTATTCTTATTTATGTTTTAGAGAACTCTTTGCTCTATTTCTATATTTTCCTACCAAATTTGACCAATTTGATATCGCTTAATATTGCAATGTTTATTAGATGTCATTTGTTTTCCAACATTTTATGTCTATTTTTTGTTGACTTTCCCGGTAACACAACACGTTTTTAAAACATTTGTTTTAAAACGTTGTAGGAACGTTTTGTGTTACCTGAGTTGTTGTCTGCAATTATAAAAGGACAAAGAAGACATGCGATTTTTGTCTTTGTTGGTGTAGCCTTTCACACGTAATTTTAATGACTTAATACCTAGGAAATTTTCTTCTTTCTATGCATGCAGTAAATAATCATATACATCCCCACTATGCTAGATAATCTGTCAATCAACTTTCTACCTTTGTCATTCAAACTTTCATAAACAGGGATTCAAATATCGATAAAAGTTTCCTTGGAATATGCTGCCCAAAAATTGTCGGTCAGGACCACCTATAATATCTCTAAAGATGAGTTTATGTTTCTTCTGAGTTCTTACTAAGTGTCGTAAGTGGATGGTTGGTCTTTGGCGGTATGTTCTGGATGGATTGTTTTCTTTTGGGTCTTTTTTTGTTCCGTTAATTTATTTATTTATTTTTTTGAGGGGTGTTATTGTCTTTACACCCGAAAAGCTTTTTTTTAAGAGCACATCCTTACTCAGCAATCATCTCTTCTTCTCTTGCGCCTAGTTTTTGTTGTATCTAAGAACTGGCGTAGAAAAATAAGTAGTAAAGTAGACCAAATTGGGGCACATATAGGGTGCCCTATATGAGTATAGGATCCAGGGTCGGGCACATAGGGTGTCCTGTATGATGAATGCTATATATATATATAGGTATATAGATGTATTGGTCGATAGTCGATGTAGGAAATGATGAGGCGGTAAAATGAAGATGATGGGGGACCGAGACGATTGATCGTTGCTCATGGATGAAAGAAGCAAAAGAAAAAACAAACATGGTTCTTTTGACATTTTGTTCGATTTATTCGAGGGCAACATCGCAAATCATCACATCATACAGAAAAGAAAAAAAATAGGTGTTAAAATAATAATAACAGTCATAATGAAATCAAAAGTGCATTACTAATTAGGCTGATGGTTGTCCATAATGTTGAAGAAACGGTATGAAATGGATTTCGGATGTGAATACATCGTTACTTATAGCAACTAAACCGATGATAGAAATCTTAAACATACTGCATAATGATCTCTTCTATAATCCATTGATAAAGCATACAAGTGTAATATACGATGTATTTGTGAATGAAAAACAATAATGATATTGATAGTGCATCACTACTTTGGTTATCATTTTACCATAACGGTGAGGAGACGGTTCCGACGTTAGGAAAACCCGTTCCGACGAAATTCATTTCGGATACTAGCACGTCGTCGTAACATTATTACTTTTTACGATAGTAAAACACACGACGGGGAAAAAACAGTGTTCAATAATCGATCGATGAAAAACTACAAATACGATTTCATAAAGTAATAAACATCTTTGTCGTTACGTTGAACGTCATCCGTAAATCGACCCACGATATTCGTCGTACGTTGTCCACGGCACCGGTGTAACAGATAATACAAACAATAATGTCCACACACGTGAGAGTATAAGGATTGTAACTGGCGTTGGTTGTAAAGAACAACTTCTTTTCGGAGAAGCTGTGCAATGCCTGGTATCGTCGTGGGTGGTCGACCAAATGAATCGAAATATTCCACGATGGTACGATCTTGCGATACGTACAAGTATTTCCAGTGTTGTCCCTCATAGGCCACGGGATCTGTAGTGAAGACGTAACAACTACCAGATTCGGGACGTCGTGTTGGTAAATTGTCAGAAGCGAACACACCCCGGAACAACGGAGCGGTAAATGTATCTCTCTCGAGGACTTTTGTTATCGTCTCACTGTCCATCTTTCAACGAATGAAGTCGAACGAAACGTTACCGTATTGGTCGATTTCGATTAGATTGTCAAACTCAGCATAGAGAATAAGCATCACACTCTCGGTCAAGGCTTCGTCAAAGCGGAGCGTCAGATGCAAGGTACCTTCCTCCTTACGGTTGTAATGGGCACCGTCGGCAAAATCGGGTATAAAATCGAAGGCGTACAAAGTATACCCCTTCTCGCATTCGTTGCGAGTGACGTCTGTGCCTTCGTCTAAATTCTTCTTATGCAGGGCTGTAAAGAGAGAGTCGTAAGCCCTTATGGTTTGATTGGCAGTGCCGTCCTCGTTAAAATGCAATTTCAAAGCCTCTGAAGGATGAATGCGTCCAGCATAGCGTAGTGAGACTTAGTTGTCCTTAAAATGATGGAAATTGAATGGATTTTTAGCATAATGACCATTGAATGACGAGGTTTTGACGATCCCAAGGATGAGTCGTCTCGGTAACTGACCTAACCACAAATGATCGGATATGACGTTGGTACTACCGGCTTGGACGGCTTTGGTCCGAACTTGTACACGGTTGATAGGGTATTTAGCGGTCGTCCCGCTTGCGAGCACTTTCGCATGTTGAAGTAACAAGGTGGCACTTGGTGTCACCCTTCTTATGTAGAGAGCGACTTCCGTGAATTGAAGTCTGTATCCAGCGGTATCGTTGGCGGTCATAAGACGAAGGCATCATTGTTTGGGATCAACTTCAACTTTAAGGTCACACCATTCATCAGATATCGATCCATGTGAAAAATATCGCAATGTAAGCGTCCCATCAGTTCCACTTCTACGCTGTCTTTGAAATGTTTCGATCTGGCCTTGAGTCCATGGTTGGCACCGTTGATGGTGTTGCTGTCTTCCATGTGTCCGGGTGTGTCTTTGTGATACAATGCAGTACTCAGATGGTTCGTTTTGGCTTCACGACCATAATTGAGTAATGCCTCCATGTATGCTCTGTAGGGATAACATGCCGAAGAATCTGAAATTTGTTGGCCATTGAGCGACACATCGATCTGTTTAAAAAGCGCGTGGAGAGGATAATTCACAGGACCGCCATTATCAACGCGTTCTCCGGTGTGAAGGAGAGCATCACCGTTGGCCTTGGTAATTTTACACTTCACGAAAAGCTGCGTCTCTTCGAGATCGAGGTACTGATCTCCGGTGCATGGAATTTCAAATTCAAAAGGTTGTGACAATCCTGCAATAGGGTTGATTTTCTCCCAGGTGCCTCGATCGATGACGGTCTGCGTTGGCGGGACGCTGAAAAGATCCATCTCACTTTTACCGCACTCACACGAATGAGGGTGAATAGTCGTCATGTTGCTTTTTTTAACTGAAAATATCCCGATGAAGTCTTCGTCGCTTGACGAGAGGAGAAGAAATGAACGTTTTCGATACCCGTCTTCGCTTTATGGTGTTTGGTTGTCTGCTTCGTGGTTGTCTCATACGTTTGACACGTGGTCTTGTCACACGTCTGACACGTGGTCTTCGCGACTGCCGACCAGACTTTCTAGTTCGACGCACGCCACTGCCTTTTTGATTGACGCGTCTTTTCACTTCTTCAACGGTCCTCCTTTTCAACGATGACCTCACTTTTTGACCATCCAACACATCCGTGGCCACGTTCACGCCTGTTCTGAGCGCACTTTTACCGATCGATTTTATCACGGGTTTTAGGAAAGGAATGGCGCCACTGAGAATTCCTAATACAGCGCCAAGGCCGTGCCCTCGCTGGTAGTAGGGAGCCCGAAACACAGGAAGACCTTGGCTCATTTTAAATCACAATAAGAAGGAGCGTTTTTGGCGGAAATGTAACGACACGACGACACGTCCAGTTTGAAATGGCACTCGTTCTCCAGTTTCGTCTCTTATATCGATTTCGATCGTCGAAATGAGACTAGAGATGACGGGGTGATATTCGAGTTTGTCGTATTTGAAAGCCACAATCTGTGGAAAGCGTCCTTTTGAGGCCACCGTCTTCAACAACGGTGCACTGGCATCCCCGACCAATTGATTTTCGATGATATTGGTGTACAGAAATAGTTCATGAAGTGGATCGCGATCCATGGGACGATCGCCGATGTACCTGACCCGGTCGAATAGTTCCACAACCTCGCTATCTTGGGTAGGTGAGTACAGTTCTCTAACAGGATGATAGAAACCCATAAGTGCAGCGACCCTTCCCGTGGCACGGGCTTCGAAAAACGGTCGGACGGTTTCGGTTGAAACGGTCATTTTTCCCATTTGCTGTTTGAATTGGAATCTCAGTCCAGGACAAGCCTCGCGAAACCAGTTCATGATGTCACGATGAGGTTGTTCACTCGTGCGAAAGTCTTTGAAAGTAACGCTGGTGAATGGGTCGTTCGGGAGCATGCGATACTCAAAGGCACCATGGTGGGGTTCGATGTCATACCAAGAGGGAGGATACGAAATACCAGACAATGCGACTTCCCAATCGCCTTGGAGCGTTAAAGGTTTGCTCAATTGGGTGAAATAGTGAGCTAATGAGTTATCCGGATAAATATCCAGAGAACTGTTACTGGGAAGCGTGACGTAGAAACTGTCCATGATATACGGCATCTACCTGTCGTCGTCCAGGGTTGGTATCAATCTGACGATGCCAGAAGGTAGTTCATAGCTTTATAAGCTGATCCGTCCAACTGTTAAACGTTGAGGGATAACCGGTCCATTTGACGAAATACTCCATAGTTCCATCCTGTTTTCTACGGCGCCGTAACACTTTCTCCACTTTGTACACGTCCGAATCGTCTTTTGTAACACGTTGCAGTTCCGTATCGTAAAACGTACCTTGAATCACCTCGCCTTCCCAATCGTTAATGCGATAGACCGGTGGCCGTCTCGGTAGTCGCTCGCTCACTGTAAAAATTTCTTCGGTCCATCGAGGGAGGTAACCTTTACGAAATGGACGGACCGTCATACTCAATCTTACTCGATCACCGACCTCAAATCGAAAGGTGGGTGGCTTTTGTGAAAGTTGACGTGGATACAGCGTGCGCCATACGTCGAGTTCATTTTTCAGGGTCACGGTTTCGGGGGATCGTCCGATACTGCGATGATGAGCTCGGTTGTAGCTGGTCACGAGTTTCGGAAGCACGTCGAGATAAGCTCTGGTATGATTTGCCGTGAAATACTTCCACATTTTCTCTTTGAAGGTCCTATTAAATCTTTCGACGACGCTCGCCTTGGTCTCGTTATGTGTCGCAAAGAGATGGATCCCTTGCTCGATCAAGAAATGTTTGAGATGTTGGTTAAAAAATTCCGATCCCTTATCGGTTTGTAACTTCCTTGGTTTCTGTCCATCTTTCAAAATGGACGCAAAAGCTTTCTTCAGGGACTTTCCGGTCTTGTCCTTGAGCGGTACGACCGATGCGTATTTTGAGAACACGTCGATGCATGTCAGTAAGTATTTGAAACCACGATTTTGCCGAGAGATCTGCCTGACGTCTACGAGATCGGCTTGCCACTGATCATCAATACCTTTGACGAAAATACAATTTCGAGTGTATCGTTTTTGGGTCGGTTTGTGTAACTTGTAAGTGTCTTGTTTCCTGAGCCATGCTTTGACCTCATGTCACGTCGTCGATGGTCTTCGTTGCCTGGCGTGACGAAGCAGAGCGTTGACGCCTCTGTAACCAGCGGGATGCGAAACGTCGTAGTAGAGATCTCGAAGAATGGTCGGTAGCGGATCCATCGACGACATCTGTAACGATCTTCCCTCTGCAGCAAGCACAAAGGCAACGAATCTGCTTCAGCCTACCTTGAAGTTGCACGAAAGGTCGACTTTGCATGAATGCCATGACGTTCTAACGCGATCTGTGAGACAACAGAGGTGCGCCGCGTTAATATATCTCCCACCGAGGGACACCATACAATTGTGTATCGTTGTTCCGAGTTCGACGTCTACGCCTTTTGTCACTCGACTTGTCAACGGTTGGTGCGGTTTTTTCCGCAACGTTGGTGATAGCACGCCAGCGTATTTCATTACCGACGAGCTCAAGAGGAAAGTTGGTTTGACTGAGCTGTCGCGCCAATGCTTCGCGACGGTTCTGCTGAAACTTTGTCCTTTCTCGCACAAGGTCGTTGATCAAGTCTACGATGTGAGTGCCTGGTATGCTATGTCCATCTGAACCAATCAACTCACCGGTAGGTAACCACGCAATCCGATGATCTTTTAGGAAATGAACCAATCTCTCTGTCTTTGGCTGAAATGTTTTCGGGACACTTCTGGTAATCGTCTCAAAAAGGGGAATATCTTCGTGCACCTGTGTATCACGCACACGCGCTTCTTCCTTGTTCTGTTTCTGAAACAATCGTTGTCTCTGTAACGCTTGTGCGTAATACCTCGCTTTCTCTTCTTCGGCCAAATTTGTTTGCGATAATATCATTTTGATGACGTCATCGAGACGACGAGATTCCTTCGTGGCTGGTGATGATTTGGCTTCCAAAATCTGTTGAATGTGTTTCAGGGTCTCTACAGTCTCGTCGGTTTTACCGACGTTACTACCCGCCGGAACGAGGATCATTTTCCTACCGTATTCCATATTATAACAAACGTAGAACAGCTTGTAGCATCTACTGAAGAAATGCACCACTTCCTCGCTGGCGAAGCGCTTTTCGTTTTTGATTGATCGGAACCTCACGATCAGCGAGAAGACGTAAACAATGTTTGTAACGTTTGAGTCGTTTTTCTTGCGTGCTCGTCAAAGGTACGTTACCGCCTAAGATGTCCAATGCGCATTCACAAAACGTGAACAAGAGTTCTCGATCGACTTTCTTCAGAGCTTTTGAACGTCGTGATGGTGAACAATGCGCTAACCGTTCTAAAAGGGAGAATTGATCTCGAATCCTCTCCATCCTCACATCAAATGACACGATACGTATGCGGGGATCTTCTTTGATGGTCTCAGAGGGACGATACGTCCTCGAAATTGCCTGACCATAGGTAGATCTAAACGAAACCATTCTTGATAATTCGACGGTTTGATCTTTCTATGTATGATTAGTGTGTCTACCATATACAATAAGCAAACGATGACGTGTACAAACGTCAAGTTGTCGGTGGGGAAATAGGATTCTTCCAAGTGTAGAAAATCAGCGATATCTCGCGAGGGTGACAGATATTCATCTTTCAATAGTGCCAGGTAATCTTCTTGACGATCCACGTATTCGCCATTGCAGCGAATGTGGTCCGTGAACTCGCTACGCTCTATATCGTGTAGAAGCTGATATCGCCAACGAACCAGCGTCTCGAACATGGTGCGCAGTCTCTGGTCATCGAGTTCGATGGTTGTTACGTTTGAGGGTGTACACCGTAATGCGTTCACCGTCCTCTTCAGGCATAACGTTACTGCGAAATCTAGTGCTGTCATCACTGTTTGCCTTAAAGTCGAATACCATGTAAACGTATGGTCTTGACGTCGCATCATCGTAGGCCTCTTGAAGAAATCGCGTGCGTCCTGGTAACATTTGCTTAGCAAAGTGATGGACCACAGAAGCATCTCGAGGGTTTTTGAATAAAACAACGTAGTGCGAATTCAAGCTGATGGTGCGCAAATCTTTGTTTTGATGAAATAAGTTTTGAAGCACTAAGATTACTGAAAGATATTTATGATGACTGCCTTTTGTAAACAGTTGGGAAATCCTCTGATCGATTTCGTGCATAAGATAGTCAACGATGAACAGATTACGTTTTCCTCCGTCGATGTAGTTGTCAAAGCGTTCCGTGAGATCTTCCGCAAAACGTACGTCGTGATTATCCTTTAGTATATCGTCATACAAGTTTTGATATTCACCATAGAACCATACCACGTTCTCTGGAGGTGGATCAATTAGAGCGTTTTTGTGTTTAAGTAGTCTAGACAACCAGACGGTTTTGCCGCTCCCTGTCGGACCTGCGACCAAACACGTAAAGGGGTGTTTAAATCGAACATCTACTTCAATATGCGACATGCCTCAAATAAGTGAAGGTAACCGTCGTTTTGATCTCTCTTTATGGATGCAGTTTTGCGTTACACCGTATCAGTCCATCTTTTAATATGGCTTTAAGCGCACGATGAATATCTTTGCTTTGCTCTAAGAGCACGCACCATTCGTCGACAGTCAGGTTGATTCCTTTTTTCCTTGACAAAAGTTTGGTATGAGATCGAGGGTGTTTGCAACACTCACGGATAGCGATGTAGCCTTCTGAGCCGATTTTTTCACCGTAACTGTCCTTAATCCGCCCAGTGAGAACGTTGATTTCATCCTAGAGGGTGACCAGTTGATGACATGTTGGTACGCCCGTGGTCTCCGATCGAATGACGCAAATGGAAAATGGTACGATTATTTAACACGTTTGAATGACAACAAACAAGACAAGTTTCATTATTCAACGTTTATTCATGAATCAACCGTCATTATACTACAGACACACACAAATACATGTACATATATCGTCAAGATTTAATATGTCACGTTGCATCATGTATTTTGATCATGGTATTTATTGACACTTACTTACTATTTGCTCAAATAAATTTACAGATGGAAAATGCAATATTGATAGTTAAGTCAATTAAAGCTGTCAAGCAAGCAAAGTAAAGTTGCCATGTCAAGAACACTGTAAACAATCTACAAAATAAAAATTCAGGGTATTACATTTTACTCGAGAAAAAATCGCTTGATCGACACGTTATGTTACAATCACGTATGGTATCAAGAAATAAGATTAATAATGTCTTAGCAACTGACCACAGCACTATTAAAATAACTTTTAAAATATTGAATATGTTCGAAAAAAAAATGAATGACACGTGCATGCCTTGTCTCTGTCAAAGAACAGTATCGACAGTATTTACAAACAAACGACTGAAGTGGTCGGTGTTTCATAATAACGTTTAAAAACACAGCAACCAAACATTCTTTAACAACAACAAATGTTCATCACGAATGAACGTTTCACTGAGTGTCATCAGATCTTGAACCGTCATGTTGGGGAGTGTATCCGGCTTCTTCAAAGGCTTGAAGTCTTAAGTGTTTAGCATGACGCCTTTCAGCAAGTGTTGGACGTTTTGCATCTTCTGGCTCAAAATCGTCGATCGCATCGTCAACGGTAGATTTGCAGCTCGGTAAGCTTAAACAATTGTTGAGGTGTAAGCGCGATGCCTTTTGACGTCGGCAACATACGCCCTGCTTGGTTGAAAAAAAATTCACGGATGTGAATGTACAGTTTTCCCTGAAAATCACTGACGGTCACATAGTGATCGTTACCGATTGGTAGTCTCATTTCATTACTCACATCAGTCGCTTCACGTTGACGTCTCTTCAGAGGTCTAGGACCTTTTGTCTTCAGAGGATGGACTGGTCCTGACCTTGGTTTCCCGAGCGATGGTTTAATGACCGTTTGAACTGGTTTACCAACTGCAGGGCGATCGTAGGTAGCTTCGTTGGTTTCTCCATTAAAGTAAATGGTTTTACCCTCAGTGTCTTTCATCCATTGCCATTCTTCAGCCATTGTGTAAACCAAAGTACTGTTTGGCCCAACAGTAAAATATTGAGAGAGAGAGAGAGAGAGAGAGAACGGGTGTGAGTGTTTGCCAAACGAGAGCCTTGGGATACGTTGCTATATCACCTTCCTTCTTGTAGGTAGGACTCTAGAGCTTGTCAAATACAGCGGTGTGGTCGGTTGGCTTGTTTGATCACGAATGATCAATCCATCAGCAATTTCTGAAATTGAATGGTTAATGGTCTGCCACGGACAACGTGAGAAGACAGCTTGCTGAAAACGATGTTACCGGATGGAAAAAGGAAAGACAAATGACAACGGGAACCTCCATGTTAAGAATTTTGTAATCTCCCATTGGAGTTGGTTTCTAAGTTGTTTGTTTTCATTGGCTGTAAATCAACCAATAGAAAACATCTTTGTTGTCAGCTTCTGAAGTGGAAGGCAGCTGACCCTTCGGATTCTGAACACCGTGATCAAATTACAACACTTGAAGTGTTTCCAAGTACACACATTGGAGACTACCAGCGGGACGAAAGTCGAGGTATAAGGTTCGAGAAAATTGTTTAAACTGAGATCACCTCCCAGATGGATTGACATTTATAACCAGCTGTAGGTTGCACACGGCTCCGAGTAGGTATAAGAAGGTTTTCTGTTGATAGTTTCCTCTGCTTCTCTAAAAGGAAAGATATCCGATGATCCCTTTCTATGATATCTTCAACGGCTGCCTTTGTATTGAAACTGTCTCCTTCTGGTAGATCCCCCTTGATCTCTTCTATCTCTATGTACTCATCAAAATAACCATAAAAGGGTTTGTCTTCTGTTGACTTCATCTTTTGCATAAGTAAATATTCATTAACGCTTGGCTTTTCCTGCTCATAGGATCTGTCGTGCCATGCCTCCAAAAGTGTTTTCAGGTAAAGTAAACGTAACTTTGCTCGGAACGAGTTCTTTTTCTTTTCAATCGCATAACTTCGTCTTGTTTCGAGGATGACGTCTGCATTGTATTTACGTCTGGCCTCTCGGATAAGTTGGAAGCGCGTTTGTGCTTCAAATGTTACGTCATGTGAAAAGTCCGTCTCCATTGCATCTTCGACACCCCCTTTTTCTCCCTTCCACAGACCGATCAGAAAAGGATACATGGTCCCAAACACGAATTCGTTCCGTTCTTTCATGCCCAACGTGGTCATAGCATGGTTAAACGATCGATGCACGACGTCACGGTCCACCAGGTCCAAGACATTCAACCACATTGTTTGATCGTAGATCGTATCATCCATGATACAGGGATGATGGTTTTGACTGGGATGGTCAATTTCACAGCCATAGCAATTCAGATATGGAAAAACGTTCAGTACATCTTCCAAACAATGTAAAAAAGACGCCTCTAAGATATTAAAAATCTCTTCTTCCGACGTTTGCTCTTCGGATTTCGACGGTTGTGACATGATGAAGACGTGGACGTTTGACGGTTCAAATGCAGACTGAGACTTTTTTTCAGTCACTGTCTCCTATTTATCCTGTTTTCGTATCGGTGGTAGCTTCATCATCTAAGTATTGTGTCAGAAACCTAATTAAAGCATACGCATCTGATGTATGCAGACTAAAATGAATTTTCGATGTCATATCCCCCGTTTTCTGGTGTAGTGGTGAAACCTGGGTCTACGGCGTCTATCTTCCGTTTTAAAAGCGTTTTCAATCTGCAAGGAGATTCATCGAAAAGACCCACACAGTAGGCAATGTCCGAAACCGAGACAATCGCTTCAAGATCGACATTCTTCGCAGAGCCACCGCTTCGCAGTGCATAAGCTTTTATTTTCTGTTCCATCTTAGTAGGAATAAAGTATCTGTCATAGTAGTCTGAACGTATGGTTGAATTGGATGTTTCCATCTCGAGAGTCAATGTGTGATTGAGCGCCTTCCCTCCCCCACCAAACAAGAAATAAGACACCGTTTGAAACACGTACTGTGATGGGGCGTGTTCTTGGGTCAAAGGAAACCAGGTGATTGGTTCGTTTCAGTAACCGTATGGGCGGGTCGTCAAATCTGATTGGATCACACGTTTGTCATATACGATTCTGTACCGTTTTTTGGGTCGGTGCTGAGTAGATCTGACCCATACCACGATATGGTGACTTTTCTTCACTACAATGGTTTCGTCTGCCTGACCGTTTTGAACGTGATGTAACATGTCGGATATGGTCTCAAAGTTAATCAAGTGGTCCACATCGGGCGTGAGCGTGATACCACGAATCTTGCAATGAGTCGTCTTACCGCCACTTTGCGTACTGTACTCTTCGTAAGCGTAGTTCTTGGGGACCTCCTGCCACAAACCGTGTGATGTAACTCCCCTCCCCAAACGGCTTGCTTAACTCGTCGGTCATGTCACCCCAAAAATTTTCCCCAGGAGCGGCTCATATGTACCTGGCAGGGAAACATATATAATGGAGTCGGTGTCAAAATAACGAACTCTCTCATGTAAACGTTCGAGATGTGAATACATTTTGAGACGGGCTTGAGCTCTTTTTCGTTTTAATCCAGCTCTCCAAATCGCGTGAAGGCGGTTTTCCTCCTTTGAATGGTTCCAGACGGATAATTTATACGATTAGTCGTTCGTCTAAAGTAAACTGCTGGTTTGACTGTAAAACACGTTCCAAAGTGGCAAAGATACGTTCGGTGTGTAATTGATCTCTTCTTGTCATAGGGACGAAAATGGGTTTATCGAGTGTCGGATGCTCCAACTCTAAGCCAACGAAATCATCCGATTGAAACGCCGCCATGAGAGTCTCCATTAGACTATCTACGATAACATATAAAGCCGTCAATATGTTTCGTCTCTCGCGTATGAAATTGATTACTTTATCTTTTCGAAAAACAACGGTGTATTGGTTAGCATCTGCACAAAAACGTTTTATATGTCTACGCCGCTCTTCGTTGATATGCCAGCATTCGTTTGGTTTGATTGTCACATCTTGTTTTACGTCTCTTTGTTTATCTCCTTGCGTGTCAGATTGAATATTTAACGGTTGTTCATCATCGTGATTTAAGTTACTTTCCGCGTCGTACCTTGCTATTTCCGAGACAACTTTGTTCGTCCCTGTGTGCCTCTGGCGACACCGTATGTCTAACCCATATCGACTCACCAGTTTTGGTATTGAAATAGTAAGGTCGCTGTCTGATTCGACTTATATGTATTTCCCACCCATTGGCTATGTCTTGATCCGTTAAGTTAATAGTATACATCATACACCATGCATGTCGAAAATGATAAAGACAACCACAACCGACGACTTCTCGTTACAAAATGATAAATGGAAAGAAAATGATTACTGTCTCATTGATAGCAGAGACCGCACACATAGCTTTACGATATGGCCAATCATGGATTTCGCTTGCAGGATATCTTACTTATCGTTTAACACCCTCTATTTTGACACTTATATTAACGATAGATATCGTCCAACGTTATATTGATGATGCACTCCACAAGACTACTGAGTAATGACTGAGGAATGATGAGAGAAGAAAATACATATGTCACTTACTTGTTATCACGTGACCTCTAGAGAAAAATACCTCCCAGATCCGCATCTCTGAAAAGACGATCCGTCATTCCGACGAGTCACTCGGTGTCAATGTGAAATACATATTCCATATAAAGCGTTCCCGGCTGAAGCATAATCCTGTTCGAAAGGTAATAATCCATTTAATTCTACGATTTGGAAGATTTTGTCTGTGTTCCGAACGCAAGTTATCTCTCTCTCTCCGTGGGTGTGAGCGTGTGCGCGTGTGTGTGTGGGTGTGTGTGTGTGTATTGCACAGGGATACCCTCTTCTCAAAGAGAAAATAGAGTCACCTGGCTCGCGCATGGCGAGTGCCTGATCCAAAGATCAGACTGAAGAACTGACTCAATTCTAACGTATATTTCAACGGCATGACCTCACTTTGCACGTTAACCTATACAGGTTACCGCAGGATGATCATGTCTCACAGATGAAACGATAGAAGAATCTGTTCAAACAAGCCATACCCGTGTGTGTCTACGTGTGTGTGTGTACTACCTTTTGAAAAAAAGGCAATCTCGGAATGAACCCTGATTACCAGGTACTCTCCTTTTATATCATCTCCCCCAAGCAAAGATGGTCTTTATTCACTACCGTAGTTTTTCTCTTTCAAAACGTTGTGCTCTTTATATTTTTTCCTGGTAATTATGGTCTTTATGCTTTTCCTTATTTTTTGTGTGCTCCGTCTTTATGAAAATAGCGCCCTCTCTTTGGGTGCCTGACCAACATACGCCCCCCTCCCGATCAAAGAGAACGAAAGGCAGTAGTCCTCCCTCCTTTTGATTCGATTAACCCCTACATATCCCCCCCCCCCCCACTTGCATTTAGGGAAATAAAGCCAACACTGAATACGTCCTTTACTCCATGTATATGGGTGTCCTTGTATGTGGTTTACTGGTCTTGTGATGTTTCTGTATTTATTGATCCTGAATCACCGATGAAATGTACAGTAGAGAGGATGGGGTAGCTCCAATGACCAAACAAAATAATAGATTTGCTATGGCTACTTATTGATCTTTCACACGGGAAGATCAAGGGGTACAAAAGACAATATTGATTCGATGAGAGTTAGAACGTCTTTTTTACTTAAGCAAACACACGCACACAACTGTGGTACAGTATATATACAACACTCAACACTTTAGATCATGTCTCACTACTGTTTTCTGGTTGCATTCCTTTTAAAACACATTGTTCTTGGAAGAAAAACTTATCCTACTATCAGTGAGCGTCATCGTTTCATATGTCAAAATTGTGTTCGTGTACGGGGACTTAACATTCTTCCATTGGTGAGTAATTTCGTCTATTTAAAGTATTTCTAGCCTAGATCACCCTGTCATTTTATTCTTACGTAGGCACACTTTTCTGTTTTTTTTTTTCATATTCTATAGTTAAGCCTTGACTTATCGTCGCTTTAAAAAAATAGATAAAAATATATAAACGTTAAATTAAAATCATAAAGAACAAGTTCAGATTAGCTTAAAAAAATACAAAAAACAATGACAGAAACACATACTGGTTTTAAAAGGAATTTCTGGTGGATCTGGTGGTAACTTGAAAAAAAAAAAAAAAAAAAAGACATTCTGTGGAAGCATTGTCTGGTGTGGCTGTAGCTTACTCTCATCGGCTGAAATAAATTACTGGTGCACTTTGCTGCTTCGTCCCCCTCCCCCTGGTCTGTAAGGGTGATCGGCTGTTCTTGCGGTTGCTGTGGCTGCGGTTGGTTCGACACTGGTCTGTTCTCTATCACTGGTTTAGGAACTGGTTTAACTGGTTCAGGAACTCAGGAATTGGTTCTCTTTGATGTGGTTGGTTGATCCCTGGTTGGTCTGGTGCCTGCCTTGACCTCTCCATAAAATAGTCAATGTTTTAACGTTTACGCTGATGTACTTACACCTTTAAAAAATACTTTTGTAAACCTTACAATACGATCTAGACGCCATGAGGATCTTGACTATGACCCTCGTTAAAGAAGAGATCAATTGATATAAGGAACCGATCAAATTCTTACAAATAGAAACGCGTTAAGATTCGTTGCAAAATACAAAGAAAAACAATGACAGACATACAGGCATGTTTTAAAAGAGAGACGAGGCCTTCTCTTTCTGGATGATTTGGCGGCCCTAAAAAGAGCCATGTAGTTTTCGACTTCAGTCAACGTCTGGTGAAACTGCATGCAGTTTATTCCCATGGACGGAAATAAACTGCCGGCGTTGCTCCTTCCCATGGTCTGTAAGGCCCTCGTGGTTCCTGCGGTTCTTGTTCCGCTGGTCTGTTGCCAATCACCACAGGGATTGGCTGACCCTCTTGCGGTTGGTTGATCCAAAGATCAACCAACAAGTACAGGAACTCGTCCGGTTGTCCATCCCATAAAATGGGGCATCTTGACGATGTTTTTAGATGTTGGTTACAAACCCGAAAATATTGTCGCAACCTTCCCAGTGTGTTCTCGCCGACATGATGGTCTTGAATAAAATGACCGCGAAAATCACGAGAAATGTTATTTATATTCTAACCATACATCCCCACACCCTTAACACAAACTCCCATTGCCTTCTACTTCAAGTCACGCCTCCCTCCTCCCCCCCCCCCCCTCCCAGAGTGGTACCAATCACCAAACGATAATCTATACATTGACAAATCACAAGATACTTCATTTCTCGCCCTGCGCGTAATCTACCAATCACATTCTTTTACAGGAACTTTCAACACAACATCATTCATACGTACATCTGTTACATTGCGTAATGACATACTACGTAGCATGTGTCGTGTTATATCACATTTGGCGCCAAAACACGTCGTTACGCAAGTATAAAAGTGTACTGGTAAACTGTACATCAGGTATACACATCATACATTATAGGCTTGGTAACTTACATACAGGACACTGAACATTGGTCGGACCAATGGTAACTCGTCACATTCTACCCTGCGCATGAACCACCAATCAGGTTCCTATGAATGATCAAACAAGCTATATGTCACGCCCTGGACATTATGACATCACAATTGTAAGGTGATATGCGATATTGTACACTGTTTTGTGGAGAACCCTTACCACATATTGGCATTGTAATATACAGGCTGTACATAGTTCGGACGACCAGTGGTTGGTCAAAATTCTTCCCTACCCCCCTCCCCCCAACACGTAAGCTACCAATTAGATTCTTTGAAAGGAAACTATGGCACGTGCCATTTTGATATCTTCCAATGTTACTTCGTAACATTGTGTAACTGTATGCTACATATCGTGTGGTCTCACATCATTAACATACTCTTACGTGTATGAGGACTGTACGTGGTGTTGTAACTTAACTCATATAGCCTTCGCCAACTTCTCTATAAAAGCAGACTTCTCCCGTCAACTCTTTCATTATCGTTGTCGTCATCATGAGACAGACTAAACTTTTTGAATTTATGCCTCTCGTCATCCCCTATGACGAGAGGCTGGCGTCTTCACAACCACCACCGTCGCGATCGTCGTCACAGTCACTACCATCACAGTCATTACCAACATCATCATCATCGTCATCATCATCATCATCATCATCATCATCATCATCATCATCATCATCATCATCATCATAATCGCAGCTGACACAGTCATTTACCCGTTATGGGTGGATGACACAAGAAGATTTCGAATTACTCGAAAATTTCATGGCAGAAGCGTCGGAGGCCCTAACAACATCACCAACAGTGACTGTCTTGGGTCATGGTAGTCGGATCTCCGATGTTTTCATCTTCACGTCGTGAACCCCCCCCCCCCCCCCCCGTGGACGATCGATGATCTATTCAACGGCTCTTTTCAGGGCCTTCAAATCCTCCAGAAAGAGTAGGCCTCGTCTCTCTTTTAAAACATGCCTGTGTTTCTGTCATTTTCTTTTTCATTTTATTTTGTTTTTCTCATATTTAGTTCGTACGTACCAGGTATGTTCACCTACACTTTTTAAGCGATCTCTCTCGTACATATCCCTTTCTAGTCTACATATTCACTTATTGTCGACCTCTAAAACCATCCTCAGTTATTTTTAGGTTTAAAATCAATACTCTATTCATTTACGCTACACAGACGGTCGGTTCTTCTATTGAAGGAAGTGAATAACTCATCCATGAGCGATAATCAATCGTCTCGGTCCCCCCATCTTAATTTTACCGCTACATTAGGTTTCCCGCCTCATCATTCCCATACATCTATACACATATACATATACACATAGCATTCATCATACAGGACACCCTATGTGCCCGACCCTGGATCCTATACTCGTATAGGGCACCCTATATGTGCCCCAATTTGGTCTACTTTACTACTAAAATAAATGAATTGAAGTAAAATTTGTATACATTTTAGCTGCGAGATTTGCTTTGTCTGTTTTTATGTTCTCCCTCCTGGGTTACAAATTCATTGTATCTTTTTGAACTTTAATATTTAACCCCTAGTCTATTGGAACCACTTGCTTTGATATTTCTGCATCTACTGCTCATAACCGAATAAAATTTACTTTAGAATTAGTAGTAAATGTGTTACTGTGGAGGAAAAGTTTTTCAAGGGACGGGACATTGGACATACGCACATTTTTTTCTCCAAATTTATAATAACAAATTGAACGTTGCCAAAATGCCTTTTAAAGCAGGATTTGTTGTTACTCCTGAATTTCCCCAAAACACAACAAAGTACTGGCTACTGCTTCCGCTACGGTTCCGCTAATTTTTTTGCCAAAAAAAAAAAAAAACTGAATCACTCTTCTTTTTACCGTAATTAATACTCTAATAAAGGAAATTCTCCTGCAAAGAAACGTGACATAGATGCAGTTTTCCAGGATGGTATCAAATGGAAGAGAATAAGAGAAGATTAACGACAAAGGGTATTTTTCACATTCAAACAGCACATCCTGTTTTAATGAGTATTAATATTATTTTTGTTTCATGTCTATTTTATTCTAAAAAGGTGACTTGGTTGACAAAGCTCATCTTCATCAAAGCCTTCCAAGAACGTAATGCCAAGAAAAAAAAAATCAAACGAAACTAAAGAAAATCAAAATAAAAATAGTAATGTTAACAGTTAAGAACGACATAGGAAAGAAAACTTTAAAGGCAAAATATTAAAACATGAGGCTTGTTTGACACTCATTCCATTTTCTCATGGCTGTGTGAAGTTTCTTTTGTGAGAGTTATTTAGTGTTACATCATTAATGTCAATGTAAGAACTGGTCTATGGCAATATTGGAAACGTATAAAAGAAAATGAGGCAAGTCTTTTTTTGGTTTCGATGATAATCATAACCTTTGTAGGCCTAATCATGAATGCGTGTGTGTGCGTGTGTGTGTGTATGTATGTTTGTGACGCCCTACCTTGTAAACACGATATCTCGAGAAGTGAAGCTTGGAGAGATCTCATATTTGGTATGTAGGTGTACCACATTGAGTAGAAGAAGCCTATTGTTTTTGGTGGAGGTCAAAGGTCATTTGGGGTCAACAGGGGTCAAATTGCGAAAACCTTGAAAACACGATATCTCAAGAAGGGAAGTTTGGAGAGATCTGATATTTAGTATGTAGATGTACCACATTGAGTAAAAGAACCCTATTGTTTTTGGTGGAGGTCAAAGGTCATTTAGGGTCAACAGGGGTCAAATTGTGAAAACATTGTAAACATGATATGTCAATAAGGGAAGCTTGGACAGATCTCATATTTGGGATGTAGATGTACCACATTGAGTAAAAGAGCCCTATTGTTTTGGTGGAGGTCAAAGGTCATTTGGGGTCAACAGGGGTCAACAGGGGTCAAATTGTGAAAACCTTGTAAACACGATATCTCAAGAAGGAAAGCTTGGACAGATCTTATATTTGGTATGTAGGTGTATCTTGTTGAGTACAAGAACGCTATTATTTTAATGGAGGTAAACGATCACTTGAGGTCAACAAAGGTGAAACTGTGAAAATATTGTAAATAAACTGAGTCAATATACCTGGCATACATAGCATGGCAGCTAACATGTACACCAAACATACCAGGTACACTTAGATGTGGATAATACTTAGCAAAAAGTAAAGCCGTGTGAAGGAAGCAATTGATACCTGCTCGCTCGCTCAGGTAGTCTTTCAGAGAGAACGCAACTGAACTGCAAACATATACTAACCTTCACACAATGGCTTGTGCTTCATTACCCAATGGATGGTTGCAATATACATGCTATAGTTAGAAGTATAAAATTGGAATAGTCCGTGATTAGGGGTTACAGAAAATTCCAAGACACGCGCTTCAAGTTGTGAACATGAAAGCTGTGCACCTTGCAGTGCACATCAAACACAAATTAGCATCTTAGTAGAAAGATAAAAAACTTGACAACAATGGAACATCAAAATAAGTAAAAATGTTTGTAAGACATACAAACAGTCGAAAAAAATTCTCTTAAGCAGATCATCGAAACTACAATGCATTTCTGCATTCTGGTTTTGTTTCTTTTTAAGTGTTCGCAGAACACTAGATTACGTCGATGACGATAATCAGTCACTACAAAAGGTTATACTTTCTTCAAGTAACCCCAGACAAGTATGTGTATCCATATGGATATGTACAACGTGACTGGTGAATTTATCTGTGGGGTCTGTGGGTCAAGTTAGACACTTCCTGCAGGGAAGCGCAGAGACACGCCTAAATCTGGTTAAATTCAAAGAAAATATAAAGATGGTGTTCCTTAATTACAGACTAACCCACTCCTTCTAATCTTCGGTAAAATAAACCACAAAGTGTGGTCAAAGATTAACTGGGAGGTTTTAGCTTAATGAAATGTGACACTAATGATAATTTTCGAGAAGGCACATATAAAGCTTGATCATCCGTTTTAATGAGAAGACTTTTCCCTCCGTTAACACTGAAGGCAAAACAACCATACCTGTTGTGTAAAATACCTCATTTCTATTTATAATCAAAAACTTTCCTTGTGAAAGTAGTTCAAATTATTATATATATAGCTATGTATAACCAGATCCCTCCCTCCTATCGTTGCAGGCTTGGATCTAAGCATCCGTAACCACAGCTCATGAAATTCATCCAAACTTCGTATTGATAATGCTGGCACTATGAACATCATACTCTTTTCGACAAAAACTTTATGTAATCACCTGTTCCTAAGAACTGATGTAATCATGAAATCTGACAGTTACTTTGTTGAGGGAGTAAGATGGAGTGACAATGAATTGTAACCTTTACACCTGGACTTCCTTTGCGGTCTACTTCCTTCGTTATCAATTTGCTGGTTTCATTCAACGTTACATCCATTTTGACGTTTCCTCTGTTCACGTGAGACTTTCGCGTCAGGTGAGTACATTTATGTTCAAAGAACCTAAACAGGTGATGATATGCAATTCATAATCATCGGGGTTGTGCTGTTCAAAGTTCTTCTAGGCTTGTTGCATTTCAAAGTCTGGAGGAGACCTTATGTGCAAACTATGAAATGATGGTAGCTGTGTTGCTGTAGACCCTATATTTCGCAGAAAGCCTGACAATGAAAAATGTGCCACAGCGCCTCCAAAACATACAATGATGCCCTCAGCAAGTGTGGATTCAAGGAGCACATTACATACGACAAGGAAGAGGAACCCAACCGTGACCGCAAACCAAGAAAAAAAGGAAAGTAATTTGGTTTAACACACCGAAAATGTAAAATCCAGCATCGGGAGGATTTTCTTAAAATCATTAAATAGGCACTTTCCCCCGCTGAGCAATCTCCACAAAATTTTCAGCAAAAACACAGTGAAAGTCAGCTTTAGCTGTATGAGCAGTATCGGCTCAATCATAAAAGCGCACAACAATCAAATCATCAACGAGGACAATACCACAGGGAGGACCTTCAACTGTAGAAGAAAAAAGCTTGCCCCCCCCCTGGGAGGAGGGTGCCTGGTGAAAGGGGTTTTATATAAAGCAATGGTAACTTCTGGTAACGAATCTAGAACGTACATAGGGTTGACAGGGGGGACATCATAAAGAAAGGTATAATAACGACACAAAGTCGTTTCGCCCCCCAAAAATATGAAAAGGAGACTGAATTATCTAAGCATATATGGGAACTAAGGAAGGATAACAAAGAGTACACAATCTCTTGGGAAATAGTAAAAGAATCAAACACCACCAAAAGAAGCTCAGGCCAGTGCAAACTATGTATGGAAGAAAAGTTAGAAATCCTACTCGACAAGAACCCCATCAACAAGAAAACCGAGCTGATAAGCTGGTGTCGGCATGGCTACGCGCCAACCAAGCATGTTAAGAAGAAAGGCACTGAGTCTGTATGAGTCTGTACAGACCTAGTATTTTTGGCTTGTACGGCTGAGTGGTTTTCTACCATGACGGCAAGTGGACACAATCTCGGATCTCTTATTGAGAAGGTTTTTAAGCCTTGTGTTTATAATGGCCAACTTCTCAGCCGTGCACAGATTGCATTGACCCGAGGAGTTAGGATGTGTGTTGTACTGTGTGATGATCGACCAAAATATAGTGTGTTGTAGTTTCCTATCTTTGAGTGACCAAATGTGCTTTGAGAGTTCAGTCTCTTTCGCGTATGCCCTGTGTTTGAAGGATTTCGTGTGGTTGTAATACCGCTGCTTGAAGGGGCCTGCTGACATGCCAATATATGAATGGGTGGTTCCGTTACTCATGACGTCGGCCCTGTAAACAATAGACTTGACCAAGCATTTTCCACCGAGGGGGCATTCATCTTTTACACGGCAGTTGCATGGTCTGTCTAGCGATGGTTGGTTTGACCCAGACAGTATTTTCCGATTGTGGCTTTGGATTATGGATTTTACATTCTTCATGCAACTGTAGCTGACTTTTAGATTGTTCCTGTTGAATAATGAGTGGAACTTATGAGACGTTGGGAAATGCTTGGTCACCAACTTGAGGAAAACTTTGCCAATATTTGTTTTTACTATCCCGCTGTAGGGAGCCTAGGGTTGAACCAGATGGTTTTTCTGCCACGGTTTCTCCGCCCGACTCTGGCTGGTTCCGAGGGTGCGTTGTACTCGAAGCGGTGTTCGTAGCCGCATCCTTTGAGTGCCTCCTTGTAGTCTTTAACGGCTTCGTTGAAGATGCTAGTATGTGCTGAAGAAGGACACAGGCGTGTCCGAAATATACACCTTTTCTTGTTAAACTTTTTGTGCTTCAATATTGTCATATTTGTTAACATCTTTATATTCATATATATATATATATTATTCCATACACTAATACATCCCCTTCAACCTCCCCAAGTCAAAACGCTGCATGCTACACACACATACATCAAACACGCAGACAAATTCATCAGCACCACAACAGGACAGACTTTCCCTATAACATCGCACATTAACTGCAAATCTAAATGGATAATTTATTTCATTAACTGCACAGATTGCAACAAACAATACATCGGCAAAACAGAGACAACACTTTATACAAGATTTAGCAACAGGAAATCAGAAATAATCAACTATAATAAAATTAACGCCAAACAACTACCATACACTACACATTTTAATTCCCCGTGTGACTCTACACAACGTTTCCCTCACATGCATTAAACTTATCCAAAACAAGTACCCGTACAACAATCCTACATAGAGAATCCTTCTGGAAAGAAAAGCTAAAAACCTGGGCCCCAATGTCATCAACGTATAGACAGCTAAACAAAACACGTGACCATCAACATTGCATCTAAACACACAACACAATGCATTGCTACTCACCTCATCCTCAGACACAAAACACACAACTACTATACTCGTAAGTTACCGCTTTCTTTACTCTTCAAGACACTTAACGCTTTGTACTTTCCAAGCAAAGCAACACTATGTATATATATTATATATATATATATATATATATATATATATATATATATATATATATATATATATATATATATATATATATATATATATATATATATATATATATATATATAATATCTATATATATATAATGATCTCTCATTATCGATCTTGACCTCCTAACGAACGTATCAGCGTGAAACTCTGAGTAGAGGTTTTATTTGCTTTTACAGCCCCAATACTTAACTATTGTACTTGCTCCTTTACTTGTAAAGTTGAGCACTTTGTTAGGTCTTGTCTTGTGGACACTTATTTGTATTTATATATATATATATGAATGTGGGTAAGAGTGCTCAATGCAAAATTACAGAGCAATGTTTATTTAATAATTTAGTGATATAGTCACTGATCTTAATTAAGCCACTACGAAGGTTTCGTGCTACTGCACTCTTCAGATGGCTCTGTCTGTCTGGGTATTCTACATGCCGTGAGTTGTATTTGTGTTTCAAAGTTCAAGTTCCTTCCTGTTGTGGAAAGTGAAAAGCTGCTCATCATCACAATGAAAAAAAAAAACACAAAACCTCCTAAACCTACGCACAGAGCTGATCGCCTCATGCAGACACCATTAGATTAAAGATTAAATACAGCCATGCAGGAAGGAACACACACACACACACATACATATATATGTGCGTAGGTTTAGGAGGTTAATATAGGCAATATATATATATATATATATATATATGTATATATATATATATAGTTACTTGTTATTCATACGTAGCTAGGCCTAGCTGGTGGTGTCCATTGGTAATGGCAATGGATTTACAGTGTGTCAGTTGCACATTCCTGCAGGCACACATTACTGATTTTTTTAACAGACTACTCATTTTCCTACCAGCAAAAATGAGAAAAAAAATGTATGGCGGTGTTAATTCGATGAATGTTGGACACCTGGGTCTCCACTTTATTTACCTAGGCATCTCGTAGTCGTACTTGGGATTTACTTTGGTACAGTACAGTATGTGAGCATATTGTAGCTGGTTATAGTATCACAATGAATTGGTGGCAAAGCAATGGTTGTACAAGTTTAACTTTGAAACAAATGTGTAGACATGTCTACTGTAAATGCATACAGTATGTTGTTGTGACTTTAGTTATCTTTGTGATATTGATTATCTAAATTTGAAAAAAAAATCACATCCATATATGCTTTCTCATCAAGTTCCAATGGAATAGTCAGTGTCATTTTTGTTAGAGTGGCAAACTTTTAGTAACTAGAAATAACATACTTAGTTGGTTTCCAAGCCAATGTGTGGAATTTTTGACATGTCACAGTTTTTTGATTCCTTGCCGAAGGCAGAGGAATCTACAGTATGCGATGGTGATGTCGTGTGTGTGTATGTATGTATGTGCGTGTGTGACGCCTGCTTGTAAACACGATATCTAAAGAAGTGTAACTCTGAGTGATCTCACACTTGACATGTAGATTGCCCTTATTGAGTAGATGATCCCTATTGTTTTGGTGGAGGTCAAAGGTCATTTGGGGTCACTAGAGGTCAAATGGTAAATATCTTGAAAATTGCTTGTAAACATGATATCTCCAGAAGCGTAACTCTGAGTGATACTTGGCATGAAGGTTGCCCTTATTGAGTAGATGATCCCTATTGTTTTTGGTGGAGGTGAAAGGTCATTTGGGGTCAACAGGGGTCAAATTGTGAAAACCTTGTAAACACGATATTTCAAGAAAGGAAGCTTGTAGAAATCTCATGTTTAGTATGTAGTTGTACCATGTCGAGTAGAGAAACCCTATTGTTTTCAGTGGAGGTCAAAGGTAATTTGGGGTCAACAGGGGTCAAATTGTGAAAACCATGTAAACACGATATCTCAAGAAGAGAAGCTTGAGCAGATGTCATACGAAGTGTGTAGGTGTATCTTATTGAGTGCAAGGGTCGCCAGAGGTCAGAAGGTAAATACCTTGAAAATTGCTTGTAAACACGATATCTCCAGAACGATAAATGTGAGAGATCTCATAGTTAGGGTGTGGATTGCCCATATCGAGTAGATGATCCCTATTTTTTTGGCAGAGGTGAAAATGGGAGGTCAAAATGTGAAAATCTACAATATTTAAAGAACAGTCTTTCTAGTGAATTTTATACTTGTAATGTAGAATCCTCTTGTTGATTTGAGAACTTCTTTTAGTACTATACCAACATTGTCTCTTCGATAATCATAAAGAAAAGATGAAGACAACATTAAATTTGGTATCAAAGATTATTATTTGGCAAACCTTATGTCCTTATAAGGACATGTGAGCATGCATGAATTGTAAATTGGAATTGATTAAATATACCACGGGTTATTAGCTTTATAAAAAGAACTAAATTACTGATAATTTGGATCAAATACCCTTGAGCGTGCATGAACTGTGATTGCTTAATTGAATGAATCAAATTGTAACTGACCCACCTCTGTTCAAATTGGCCACTGTTATCTGACATAATTTATCACAGTTGACTGCCAGTAGAAACCACAATGTCCAGAATAAATCATACAGTCTGTTGAGCCAGGTGCACAATGGACTTAACCATTTACTGTGTAAACAGTGTCTCTGTTTAGCCCTTAAAGGGAAATAGGGCGTTTGTTTTACAGGAAACAACCATATTTTTAAAACCATTATTTGTGGACATAAAATGATAGATTATTCAGAATAACCAATTACAGTAGCGTTATTTTCAAGAAATAAGATTCTCACAGATCAGAAATTTACTTATTTGTTGCTCAACAATAATTTGTGCACCCAAACTTTTTAAAATTCAAATGATGCATCCGTTACTCATCACATGCATAATGTTTTGAGGAGATGAAGCTTTGACAGATATTTATTGATGAGACTGAATGGTTTAACAATGGTTAAAGCGAATTTCTTTGTACGCCATGTTGGTGTACTCTAAATGCCCTATTTCACTTCACAGTAGTTCAGCTAAGCTTTAAACAAACGACAACTGTGTATCAAACCAAGGAAACTTGTACTGTGTGTTGAGACTAAAGGCAAAATTGCAAGTCATGCTAGATTCTGGTTTAATAGGGTTATCAGTTTTTGCTAATTTCCAAGGACCTCATAGCCATTGGGAAGGGCATCACGCCAAAAAATCAAATACGAAAGAGCTGCCACCAATAGCTGTAACTCGACACAAATAAAGTGATATAATTTTGATTAAATAAACATGTTTACCTTTTTATCAAGTTATTAGACACGACAAAATATAATTTGTTCCCCTGCAGCATCATATCCGTTTGGGAGTTTTCTCATGTTTGTGTAGGTCAAAGGTTATTTGGGTGACAAAAGGTCAAAACCTTGTATACATGATATTTTAAGGGTGATAAATGTGAGGGATCTTATACTTAGTTTGTGAATTGTTCATATTTAGCGTGTTGATGGCCATATAGGGTAGGTGATCCCTATCGTTTTAAGTGGAGGTGAAAGGTCATTTAGGGTCACGAGAATTCAAAAGGTTTTGACGTTACTAAGATGGTATCTCAAGTAGGATAACTGTGTGGATCTCATGCTTGTCATGTGGGCGATTCATGTTTGTTACAATATATATCATGAGGCAAGGAATCACTAAGCCTTTTGGCTTTCTAGTTCTCCATCTCAGTTTAGTAGGTGTACTTATACTTTGTTTTTGTTTGTCAATTATTTAGATAAGAAGACGGGGTCATCATAACCCTATCAATGATGTGATACATTACTGCAGAAGCGGTTGAAGACAGACCTGGCTTTGAAGCCAAATTTATAGATGATTACATCGGTAAGTGTTTAATGATATTGTAACTATGTACAGAAGTCTTATGCAAGTATGGTAATGTATTTAGGAAACTCGTGAAAACATCTCATGAAAGAAGGCTTCCATACTTCTTATTGTGGTAATGTGGAAAATACACTACGACTATGCTGCATAGTAATTTAGCCCTTATGTCCTGCCATGTCAGCTTTCTATTTATGCAGTGAGACCCAACACAGAAGCGTCCTCCCTTGGAGATGAAGATCGGAAACCCCTGTGCATGTGACAAGCAGTCTTAAGCTTTGAGAATCACTTCAGCCGGTGCCAGCATTTTCTACGTAAATTGCAACCCTTTCAGTTTTCAACTCCTGCAATTATGGCCTGAACTGAGAAATCAACTGGACTTGTTGTGTTAAGGTATGATGTGTTGTAGACTGCCAACAGTACCCATCTCTAATCTGTTGGCAACATCGTGGTCCTGAACTGATTGTAATTTGTCCATTGTTTTTAATGTATAAATGTGACTGTGCTGTGTGCAAGCTAGGATGAGGCCACCATCTTTTTCTTCAGTCCAGGCACAGAAGCATGTGCAACGATCAACTACAGTAAACCCTGTGTTGTAACTTTGCAGCTTGCCGCTGGATGATTGCTGTACTGAACTGAACATTAGCGATTTTTTTTTAAAATTGTGGACTGAGAAGCCAAAAGTCACTGTTCAAGTTAAAGCAGGTACAGGTACTGTACAGTACCTCTCTCCATGGCATCCCTAATGATGGATCCATAGGCTTAGATAATGTCATGTATTCCGAATCATATGTTGTTGAAACTGTGTTCATGACTTTGAAAATGTGTGGTATTGTTAACTGTTTTTACGAGTAACGTGCACGACTTATTAAGTTATGTAATGATATAACTATACTGTAAAGTTAGATATATATGCTCCCTAGTACGTGTGTGTTGTGTATAAGGCCTATTGTTAGGCTAATACTTGTTTTGTTTTCCCAAGTTGTACTGTGTTTTGTTGACTACTGTAATTAGAGGGTCAAAGTTGTTGGTATGATTACTATGTGCTGACTAGTGTTAGTCTGGTGTACATGTGAATCAATCTGTGATGCAGGCCATGAGTGCAACCTTAGTGGGTCATGTGGGTTAATGTTACTGTATATATGTTACTGGAAGTATAGAGATACAATATGTTGCCCCATATAGTTTGTTCTCATATGAGGATGTACATATGTAGCCTCAGCCTCAAGTCAGCAAAGTTAAGAGCACAGGGTGAGAATAAAGGCAGACCAAACATTTTAAAGGGATGGTGTAATGGAAAATTTTGTTTGTCTATGTGAAGTGCATATGATGACCTCATTTGACACCCTTGACCTCATCTGACCTTTGTGACCTTTTTGTGATATGTGGATAAGTCTTGTTGAGACAAATCAAAAATCCAATTATACTACCCTCCTAAGTCAAGTTACTGACACTTCAGTGAAAACTTGATGTACTGTACTGTACATGTAGTGCAGCAGCACAGGTTGCGCTGAATACAGACTCATATTAGTAAAAGGAAATGGAGAAATTCTTTCATCCACGTCATCGGAACCTGGTTCAGTGATCTCCATTTTTGTGCAACATACAGGCAGTCACCATAATGTTTAAGTAGGAATCAGCTGATCCACCTCCTCTTTGACCCCTGCAGCAATCACAGTGGACTTGTATCAGCCACATTTTGATAGCCTGATGGTAATCACTATAAATGACTCTTATGAGTTATTCTAGTCACCAGCACTTTAGACCTTTGCTGTGCCTGTAGTAATAATTGGTTGAAGTCTGTACTTCATTAGAAAAAAAAGCCCTGAAATATAGTGACAGGTGAGTGCCATGAAAGGTACACTTCAGACACCTTGTACAAGTTGGGTTTTTTTTTAAAGTGGTATATGGAAGGCCAGGCAGATAAGATTGTGTTCCATCATAACTTTTCTTTATTTCTATACATGTGAGATTGTTGAAGGACAGAATGTGACATTCAATGAAAGGTGACAGTAACTCCTTTAGAAATCAACAGAATTGGCATAACAATAGTAATTACTAGAAAATATATTTGGTAATTAATGTTTCTTACTATAAGAACTAGTATGACTTTGCAACAGTGCAGGTCTCTGCACCGGTGTATCAAGAGCAAACCTACTCAAGTTGCTGTTCCTTGATCGGTAATGTGAATCTGACGTACATTATGTTATAAGAATGTGTCATCATATAGCAGATTGTCTAATGTGAAACACTATACTTCATTCCCAAATTGTCTGATAAAAGACATACCAAACTGTTGGACATGAAAATTCAATGTTTTCATTTACTGCCTACACATGCAATCTCTTAAGGGAGATAATTTATCTGACTGTCAGTTTTCGGTCGCTGAAGGAGCTTTATGTATCAGTTACACAGAGACAGTTGCACAAATAACTAATTTGTTAGGACAAATAATTTGTTTGACAAGTCCACACCAAAGTTACAGTTCTGTGTATCTAGGTCAGGGGCAGAATAACTTTCACCTCCTTGAAGGGTACCTAAGATGACAAACTTAGTTCCAGGTACATCATAATTAACAGACTTGCATGTGTGTAAATGCATTGTACCTATAGGTAGAGGATCAACGAAAGCGATAGTGTTGATATAGTGTGTGGCAGGAAACTGTACTAGCTAGCTTTGTGGAGTGGTATGTGTAGCCTACTGTACCTACTGCTTCAGTGACTTGAAAGGTCATTAATGTACATCATACTGAAACAATTACTAAAGAAGGCATGCATTGTCTGTAAATAATTTGAATGAATGACTATTTTATGCAAAGTACTGGACCCATCATGGCATGCAAAAAACTGAACACCCAAACATGGTGATAATGTGGATTAACATATCACCTGATGTTTCAATGGATATTGTCATACGTGGACGATGCTTGCATAATGTAGTTCATCATGCATGTGGTAGCATATGATGTACTACTTGCACAGGGGAAAATTGTGGCTACCTAGAGAATAATTATTACAAAACCTGTATAGTGAGATAATGTTACACATACAGTAGGCCGGGCCAGACTGTACAGCCTACCTGTATAGGTACTATCAAGACTAGACAGGTCTACCTATTGTGTGAATGGATGATCTACACATACTTCAGATTGAATCATATATCCTAAATTTACAGTAAATGTTATGCACCGTAGCATTCATGCAAGCTGCTAGGATTCTGGAATAATAAATGACCTAGTCTTTTAAGGAATGGTCATATGTTTACAAAAGTACATGTGCACTGTGAATGTGCATGTGTACCTTTTTTGAATGAATGGTCAACATTCATCAGACATGAGCCTGTTATATTTACATTCATATTTATTTTGTCGTGCACCTTAGCATGCATGGTAGCATTGTGGAATAATACTGTACATTCTAACATTTTAAGGAATGTTCATAATCATACATAGGAACTATTCATGCATTTGCATGTGCAGTGTGTATAGTACCAAGGAGGTTCTACAAGGATGGAGTGACAACGAAAAGTAACCCTTTCAACTCGCCTAGCTTTGCGGTTTTACTTCTCTTTGTATCTCATTGAAATTTACGGCCTATGCACACATCTAGTTTGACCACGGCAGTTGCCTAGATCTCTCCACATGCGAACCTCGCTTCAGATATTCAGATAGTCAAGACTTTCCTGCAAAGTGGGCTGGTTGTTGAGTGAGGTCAAAGTTCGCAATGTACAAATTGCTATCTCAGTAGCCTGAAATGTGAAGTGCACTCAGCTGGCAGGCAGTAGTTGTTTTGAGATACACTGCAATCTATGATATCATGTGGTACCAAACATGGACATCTCAGTGTAACAAGTTTCAGGGAAAAATTTCGGTCATAATCCACCCAATATCAAATCATTCCCCCTTTCTTTTTTAATGAAAAATTAGGAGATTTTCCTGAAACCTGAAATCTTTTTTCTACTTCTTTCTTAATAAAGTATCCTATCGTTACGTAAAGTTACACCGAGTCCGTTCCGGAAGGTCCCTTCGAACGTGATCATAGTATTTTACTTCAGCAGGCCAACTACACACATCACATGCATAGCACTACATGTACACATTAAGCTATGTAAATTTCAGCCTAGATTTGACAACATTTTGTCGAGCTCTGTTTTACTTTTATGATCCGCCCCGAGTTTTATTGCAGTGAACACAACTATTAATTAATGCTTTAGCTCCGCAACTGACCTTAGCTATCAAGCTGGAGAATAGATAAACGATACAGAATTACCCTAATTCTTCATGTTTTTTGTTTCTTGGTTGTCAATGTGGAGTCACAATATAGGATCATCAAATCAATAGCCTACCGAAGTGCACTAAGCCTAGCTTAGGCTAAGTCTAGGCAATACAGTAATTAGGCAAGGGTGAAATTTACCGATCTCCTCTTCGATATGTAACAGACCTGGCCACAGGCCTGGCCCCCCTTGTACTTAGTTCCTTATTAGTGGTATATGTATACTAATACTGTACAGGTATGTGAATTACAGTATATACTACAGTAGATGCATTAATTATGTGAATTACTGTATTGTTTATAGTCAGCATATACTTAACGTCATACTGGAGTTATAGTGTACATTGCAGCATGCATTTACTTCTTGTATTGTTGATTGATGTGATTGTGTGCATCCATACCAGACCCATGCAGTCAACATATACTGAAGCCATGCATGCATGCTTCAGTATGGCATCCACGATAACTTGTGCTATCGTTGAATAATGTGATTCTTGTGTTTTGGGGAATGAAAGGTTATAATCAACGCTGGACTCTGCATTAACTGAAGGATAATTCTCAAGAGGGAGCTAATGCAAGGGATTCATGACGGCCGCGCAGCCCGAGTGTATCCAGCAATATATTATAACCTAGGCCTGAAGAGTGCATCGTCCTCCAGTTAATTAAAGGTAAATCAACGATGGACCGTGTATTAGCTGCATGATA
Source organism: Stichopus chloronotus (assembly GCA_021234535.1). Taxonomy (NCBI): domain Eukaryota; kingdom Metazoa; phylum Echinodermata; class Holothuroidea; order Aspidochirotida; family Stichopodidae; genus Stichopus; species Stichopus chloronotus. The sequence continues at coordinate 19,772,122 of CM037839.1, read as the reverse complement.
ATGTACAATCGGGGTTAATGCAAGCGATGCACGAGGGCGCACCCCGAGTGCATCCAGCAATAGCATTAACCCTCAAGAGTGCATTATACTACAGTTAATACACACGTCCAAAGTTGATTAACCTTGTTCATACATACCAACGAGATTTTGATAAAGGACGAAGAAAAGAAAGCAATTTGGTCCTTAAATAACCCCATTTTTATTGGAAAGGAACCCCGAGAAAGGGTTAACAAAATTTACAACATGTCAACAATAATCGTGCGCGAAACAGAAAGTACTGTACCCCGTAGACAAAACGAATAACAATAACAATTGACGTAGCAACAACGCGCGCGTTCTTTAGTTGTTTGCGCGCTTTAGTATAGTTTGCAACTTGAAGTGTACTAGCTAATATGTACGCGTGCAGGCATGTGGTCAGTGTGTATGTGTATTCACTGTGTAGTGTCTACGTAACTGCGTGCTATACAGAGCGTGGTACCGCTGCAGGGCCTGATTACTGATTTTGGATAAAGACAGTGACAGATTCACATTTCGAGAGGGTATACGATAATTAGGTTACCAGCTACGTCAGAGGGATTACCACTGTAGCGGTGCTGTTGTTCCTTAAATTTATCTACATTTTACTTTTGAGCAGGCCTTAGGCCCTATGCGCGGCCTAGGTAACGTACTACGAACTTGTAATGGACGTACGTTACTTCACTATATAGTGTAGGCCTGATACTGTAATACTGTACGCCTTTGTTTTGTGCAAGATATAGCAGACACAGTGTCGATCTTCAGTTATATTGTATTTATCCACTGGTGATTGACCGTGGTTTAACAAGTTGGGTTACCAGCGATTAACCCACAGTCACCTGACTGAAATGGGCCAATGAGGATTCTTTCCAAGTATGTATGAATGCACAATATTGCACAGATCCCAATTAAGTTAGTAAACCAGCTAAATTCACTCATACAATAGGTGATTTTGATGAAAAGGCAATAACAAAATAAATTTGGGTTCATATGTACTGTAATTAACCACATTTTTTTCATTGAAAACAAGCCATGAGCAATGAGCATAAACAAGATTCAACAATGTTCGTGTGTAATCGACGTGAAAATACCACCATTGTTTTGTGTAAGACCAGATGACAATGCACTGTCAATCTATGTTTTTGCCTGTACTCATCTGCAGGAGATTTTACTATGAAATTTAGTGCGTAATACCTGCACCGTAGGATAATGCACGGTCACCTGACTGTAATTTGCCAAGAGGAGTTGAGCATTCGTCCCAATTAAGTATGAGTGAATTCTCATTAGCATACATCACACCAGACATGTGTGCATGTGTTTAACACTTCTATAGTGTGCAATATGTTTAATACTACAGTACTGTACATACAGTATGTATGCATTGAGTGTGTCTACCAATTGCTTAAATGGATGGTCAACTTACACATTACATCATATAGTGGAATTACTGGAGTTAGCTTGTATTTAAAGCAGGATGTGCTGTTTGAATGGCAAAAAGCCTTTATCATTAATCTTCCATCAATCTCTTCCACATATACCAATCTGGAAGATAACATCTATGCCATATTTCTTTTGGGAGAAATTTCATTAATTAGAGTTACTTACGGTGTAGAGCAAAGTGATTTAGTTTTTAGGCTATAAAGTTAGCGGAACTGGACTATGTGGTAAATGTGGGGCACTTCTGTGGGGCATACAGTACTACAATGAAACTCCTAAGTAAACTCATTTCTTTAAAAAAATTAGGCTACAGTTCAGGGAGAAACAAATCACTGTGCAGTAGTTTTTTAAGCTTTTACAACTGTAAAAAGTATGCCAGTCCTTTAGTGTACTTTTGAAAGTGCAGAAGCACATCCTTCTTTGATGACGTTGCCCACTGTAGCATCCAGTATATCTACTTCATTATAATGTTGCAGAGATCATGGAAATAAAACACAAGACAAGATGATACAGTTACACTCATCTATTTTGCTTGTTATCTCTAGCTGCTACCAAGATTTAAGTGACAACAGGAATGAAACAAGGAAACTCCCAAGAAGCACTGTACTGTTTACCTCTGACCCTTACTACGACTCACAGTTTACACCAGTAAGAGAAGACCAAAGATGTGGACTGATTGATTGTGTTACTAGGGGTGTTTAAAATACATGATTCATACAAGTATAAAAGATAGCATTGTTTGAAACAGTACATTCATGTATTGTTGAATAATCTGATCCACCATAATGTAGTGTTCTAATGAATATCCATTAGGGTGTACAATTCGCATTAACCTGCAGGATGCATGCATACAATAATCATGTGTTTAGCATGACATCTGTTGCATCTGACTACATAATTTTGAAGTATGTGCTTTAATGTGAATTATTTAATCTACATGTTGTTTCAATGGGCATGGCATGCAAATAGTTTCTTTCACATATGGTAGATGCAGTGTGAATTACTGTACATGTGTCTTCCTATTGTTTAATTGGATAGTCAATATGGTACATCATACTGAAGTTATGCAAATATTTAATGTGTATTGTAGCATGCAAGGTATGGTCTGGTATGACACGTACGAATCACATTTTCAACAATACAAAAAGTAAATGCATCTCCTGCATGTCTTGAACTCTTTTGATGCAGCATATATAGTATATTAGTACTGTACCATGTATGCATTGTTTACACACAATTATGTGTCTACCTGTTGTTTGAAGGAAAGGTCAACATATGTGCATTTTGTAGCATGCAAATTTCTTTCACATCAATTGCAAATTATTGTATGCGTCTTCCTATTGTTTAATTGGTAGACATACTGGAGGTATGCACATATGAAATGTACATTGTAGCGTGCACTTACTTCTTGTATTGTTGAATAGTGTGATTCACTAGGTTTTGGTGACCGTTCTTATAGCATATCTATGAGCATCATACCACTGACCCATGCATACAGGGTATGTTGAACTCTCCTGATGTAGCATATTGCTAGTACTGTATGCATTGTGAATTAATGTGTAATTTGCCTGTTTTTTGAACAAATGGTCAACATCTACATGTATATGTATTCCGAAGCATCCAAATTTCTTACACATAGATGCATTGTGAATTACTATACGTGCCAGGTATGTAGTATATGTGTTGAACTCTCCTGATGTAGCATGTACTAATACTGTACATGTTTTGTGAATTATACTACAGTAGATCTAGATGCATTGTGAATTATGTATGTATGTGCCTTCCTATTGTTAAATTGGATAGTCAACATATATGCATTACATATATTGAGTTATGCACTCATTAAATAAATGTACTTTAATTTTTACTTCTTGTATTGTTGGATAAAGTGATTCACTATATATGTACAGTACTGTATTTGCGTCACACCAGCCAGAGGTATGCATGTCTTGGAACTCTCCTGACATATTGCATATCAGTACTGTACATGTGCATTATGAATTATGTGTCTATACCTGTTGTTTGAACAAATGGTCAACATATACATGCATTCTGTAGCGTCCAAATTTCTTACACATTCTACAGTAGATGCATTGTGAATTAATGTATGCATGTTCCTTCCTATTGTTTGATTGGATAGTCAACATATATGCATTACATCATTCTGAGTTATGCACTCATTAAATAATGTACTTGTGTGGCATATACTAGTCAGAGGTATGCATGTGTTGAACTCTTCTGACATATTGCATATCAGTACTGTACATGCATTATGAATTATGCGTCTATACCTGTTGTTTGAACAAATGGTCAACATATACATGCATGCTGTAGCGTCCAAATTTCTTACACATTCTACAGTAGATGCATTGTGAATTAATGTATGCATGTTCCTTCCTATTGTTTAATTGGATAGTCAACATATATGCATTTCATCATTCTGGGTTATGCACTCATTAAATAAATGTACTTGTGTGGCATACCAGTCAGAGGTATGCATGCATGTGTTTGAACTCTCCTGACATATTGCATATCAGTACTGTACTGTACATGCATTGTGAATTATGTGTCTAACTGTTGTTTGAACAAATGGTCAACATATACATGCATGCTGTAGCGTCCAAATTTCTTACACATTCTACAGTAGATGCATTGTGAATTAATGTATGCTGCATGTTCCTTCCTATTGTTTAATTGGATAGTCAACATATATGCATTACATCATTCTGGGTTATGCACTCATTAAATAAATGTACTTGTGTGGCATACCATGCAGTCAGAGGTATGCATGCATGTGTTGAACTCTCCTGACATATTGAATATCAGTACTGTGCTGTACATGCATTGTGAATTATGTGTCTACCTGTTGTTTGAACAAATGGTCAACATATACATGCATGCTGTAGCATCCAAATTTCTTACACATTCTACAGTAGATGCATTGTGAATTAATGTATGCTGCATGTTCCTTCCTATTGTTTAATTGGATAGTCAACATATATGCATTACATCATTCTGAGTTATGCACTCATTAAATAATGTACTTGTGTGGCATACTAGTCAGAGGTATGCATGCATGTGTTGAACTCTCCTGACATATGGCATATCAGCACTGTACTGTACATGCATTGTGAATTATGTGTCTACCTGTTGTTTGAACAAATGGTCAACATATACATGCATATACTGTAGTGTCCAAATTTCTTACACATTCTACAATAGATGCATTGTGACTTAATGTATGCATGTTCCTTCCTATTGTTTGATTGGATAGTCAACATATATGCATTACAGCATTCTGAGTTATGCACTCATTAAATAATGTACTTCTGTGGCATACCAGTCAGAGGTACAGGATACATGTGTTGAACTCTCCTGACATATTGCATACTGTATCAGTACTGTACATGCATTGTGAATTATGTGTCTACCTGTTGTTTGAACAAATGGTCAACATATACATGCATACTGTAGTGTCCAAATTTCATTTATGTGTCTACCTATTGTTTGAACAAATGGTCCCCTTATCAAACACGAATGCATTCAGTTTGCATTCAATTTGCATTCCAGATTGCATTCACAATGATGAATTCGAACGCAAAGCATTGCATTCAGTTTGCATTCAGTTTGCATTCAGTTTGCATTCGCTTTGCATTCATCTTGCCTTCAATAGCGCCGAAATATTTAAATGAGCTATATGCCTTCGAATGCAAACATGAATGCAGTTATGCAAATGAACATTAGCCGTCAAAATGAAATATTGCATTCGCTCTGAAGGCAATCTTTGCATTCACTGTGAATCCTCTGAATGCAATCTTTGCATTCAGAGCGAATGCAATCTTGGCATTCAGTTTGCATAATTCACTCTGAATACAAACATTGCATTCACAGTGAATGCAAACATTGCCAATGCAATCATTGCATTCATAGTGAATGCAAACATTGCATTCATAGTGAATGCAAACATTGCATTCGTTGCGAATGTAAAGATTGCATTCGCTATGAATGCAAAGACATGCCCAGCCACTTATGTAATATATCCTGAAAAGTTTCCGTCGACAGGCACGTAGGTACTATTACGTAAAATTTTAATGTTCCACTGCATGTAGTTGACCTTAAAGGGGGTGTCTAAGTAATGGACACTGGCTGTGAAAGTGTTAAGAGCAAATACAGTAAAGTGTATTTAGGGATAGGGCAGATACTGGTACAAAATATTCATGTGAAATCCATATAATAATATCAAGCAATTAATGTACAGATCTACAACCCTCAATCTGCTCCAAGTCGATCTTCCATACAGAATTAATGGATCGTTGAAAACTGCCAGTTTTTTTAACAGGTGGATGAAAACTTTGTTAAAGTTGCACAGAAACAAGAGCAAACATAACCATCATGTGACATTCATGTCGTCATGGCAAGAGTGTGAATTATTCATAAAGATCATAAGTTGCCTTGAATGTTATTTGTAAAACTCACCACAATTACAATATTTCCTGGACCAATTGGTTGATGCTCTTAAGCGGTGGTCAACTATGTCTTAATCTTTTCTGAATATTCTCCATTTGTGACAGGAGTTTGTGAATGGTATGGACTATTCTTTTAACTTCACAGTGAATACACACTGTAAGATTACAACCATGCATTACCAATGACAAAAGCATACGTTGTACCTGGTGGCTAACTACTTGCAGATCATTTGATTAGGTTATAGCTAAAAAAAAAAGAGACCAATGTAGCAGATCTGTAAACAGCTGTTGTCTAATACTACCAAGAGAATTATTCAAATCAGTCTAGACAAAAATATATGCTGCCATAGTAAACTGATTGAGTTTCGACTCTGAAACATGGCCTTTATATTTGTAACCATTTCAATTTTCATGTTTCACGAAGGCCAAACTTCACTCATCCAAGACCAAAATAGAGTCATGGTCTACGCCTATTTGAAAATGGTAAGAAGCAATAATAAATGGCAGCCAAAAGTGGCCATCAATAATTGTGTTAACGATCCCTCTCAGTCTCAGAGCCTGGTCATAACAAAATTTAAGGTGGTCATGGACTTGAAGATGGATTAGTGAATGTGTGGCCTGATCCGACGTTACGCCTTGGGCCTACATTGTAGTAGCATGGAAGCCTCATTTTCATGCAACAAAGTTGGAAAGTAACTAGCAAGTCTCTAACTGAAGATAGAATGCAATGGAAAAGCACATGGACAGTACGCTAACACTTTTGACGGCTTTTCTTACCTTGTTAGAGTTCAGACTTTTAGTTGATTCTAAAATGTTTGAGGGGACGGCCAATTAATTTTACGTCTCATCACCCTGTCATCAGTGGGTTCGTTCCCATATTTTCGTGCACCTTAATGACATGCAACCTTTGCAATCCCCCCTTTTAACTCTTTTAACTTGACCCCCAAACTGCACACAGTAAGTATGCTTGAACCTTCCTGCTAGTACTACTAGTAGAAATATTAATTAGGCTGCAGGTTGGAGGACATTCGTGGAAAAATACAGCAATTTCTTTTAATAGGCTATGGCTATGCTGTCGTGATACCAAAACTAAGGGGAAATGCTGATAGATTAAAAGTTAAGGTATCATTTTATCGTTTCTAGTGAAGCATCGATGTAAAGATCATTTTGAAGGAAATTAATTAGTTGCAGGTCAGTATAGCACTAAAAACGTCTTGAACAGATATCCAATTGCTTTGCACATGAAGATTTTGATTGCCTCAGGAACCTTGCTGCAACTAACATTAGTGTTTATGTTAGTAATCTGACACTCCAAGTAACACTGAGTGCATATTGGCCCTATAGGCTACTGTAGCTACTATCAATAGACTATATACTAATATACAATAGACTAATTTCTTGTTCCACAGAACACAACAGCTGGAGCACACGAAATTTTTAAGCCTTACCACTGTTGAAATGAAGACAACAAGAAATCAAGAGCTTAGTAAAATGAACTAACACAATGCAGCAGTGAGCAGACTATAGATGGGCACTTTTGACATTTTGTTGATATAGTTAAGTTGTGCTTACCGCCCTGCAGACTGTGTGGCCAGATACTTATCTTCATTCGATTACTTTTGTCTTAAATTATTTCTAATTACTAAAGAAAAATGTTTGAAACATATTAACTGTACTCTAAAGGATTTTAAAAACCACCACTCCATTTTATTTTAGATTAAAATGATGTTTTATGTTTAAATCTTTAAATATTTTAGCTTACAGACCCTACTCAATGGAATGTTAGTTGCTATGGGCAGTGTCGCCTGCCAATGCAATTTGCAGCACGGTACAGCTACAGAACAGTAGTGTGTTCAGTGCAGTGCTAGCTGGTGCAGCCAGTACAGTACAAGCGTGACAAGGCTTATGATCTCAAGTTTAAGATTAAGTAAGGCTACAGATACCAGTGGATGATGGGATTAGTTATTTGCCTTGCTTGTGACTTTTTTTTTACTTGGTGAGCATCTGGATAAGGGGTAAAACCATGGATGTGACACTCCACAAAATTTGTCTATTTGTTAACTTAGGCCAAGGCAAAAGCAACAGAAGTAATTAATACTACCTGTAGCCTAATGTTGTTAAGCCTAACATTAGGGCTACAGTAGCCTAGACATCTAGACTTAAAATTAATGGCACTTTAATTTGTAGTTAGGGGCGTGGCTACATAGCACCAATTAGCCAAATGTATTGTTTCACATTCTTAGAAATAAGTATATACTACTTCCCAGGTAACATTTTGCCCAGCTAGATCACACTTTGGCCCCATATAGGTGAATCCATATGCGGGGTCATATGATTTGCACAAAAGATCTGTAGAGGGCCCCTATGGACCAGCCCAGATAACCATATGACCCATTGACCCCAATGGGGTAGTTATGGTGCCCATATGGGACAACTGCCCACATAGAACCAAGAACTACCCCATATGGGTCATTTGATATGGGTAATTATCTGGACTGACCCATATGGGTGCAAAGACATATGGTCCCATGTGTTTGTCGATATGGGGCCCCTTACAGGGACCATGTTGGAATGTGACCTGGGTCCCAGCAACTTTCCTTAGAAGTATATGATCTTAAAGGTAAATAGGGCGTTTGTTTTACAGAAAACATCCATATTATTAAAACCAATGTTTGTGCCCAGAAAGATATAGATTATTCAAAGTAAGGAAGAATAGTGGCCCTCTTTCCAAGAAAAAAGTTCCTCACAGATAGAAACTCAGTTATTTGTTGCTCAACACTAATTTGTTCACCCAAACTTTTTAAACTTCAAATGATGCATCTTCCGTTGCTCATATCACATACATAATGTTTTGAGTAGAAGCTTTGGCAGGTGTTTATTGATAAGACTGGATGGTTCAACAATGACTAAAGCTATTTCTTTTGTATATCATGTTGGTGTATTCTAAACGCCCTATGTCCCTTTAAGTTAGGGTAAACATAATTGAAGAAGGCAAAGGCTAGGTGTAGTCCAGAACGTCAAGAAGAGCAGTAAAGGCCTAAGTTAAAGTCTTGGCCTTATGTACTGTACTGCTTGAAAATTATTCGCGGTAAGAACAACCTGACGCCATTCAGAAATGGCATGATTCTTTTAAGCTGCAGTGGCATGCAGTCGCACCTACCTGTATGTATAAATGAAACTGTGAGGCAATTCAGAAAATTAACTTTCAAAAATTTAAGGAGCATGGATCATAGCAAACATGAGTGAGTGTGAAAAATATGTGAGTCGATCAGTACTAAGTCTACGTTTTCAAAAGGCTTTCTTTAACAATCGCTGTCTCTTAAACTCATATGACCTTTATATACCAAAATTACTAGACTAATAAAGAAAATTTCCCATATTGGGAAAGTATGAAAGGATGTTAGTACCATGTGTTGTTACATGTTATACATAAAGTTTAATTTGTTACTACAAATTACAAATATTTTTAATTAACATTCCAAATATTTTTAATTAATTGTCACTTCAAATTATTTATTAAGACATGCAAATCAAGTTATTGATGCACTACCTTTAAATAATGTGTAATTACAAATTAATTAGTTATTAATTTAATTGTTAGAGTAAAGTACAGTATGACAAATTATTGAAATGTTATAACATAGTATTAAATTGTACAAGCAATTTTTATTTGCATGGTAGCCTACTAGTACAGTAGGCTCAAGAAAAAAGTGAAATTTAAGCATATGAAGTTGAAAATATGCAACAATAGTAACATACAGTAGGGCCTACTACTGTAGGTAAAAAACAGTTATCAACATATTACTTAGTATTCCGCTTTCATTAATGCAAGCTCAATTGCTCCTCGAGAATGAACGCAGTAGCCTAAGTTGCATTTTCTGAATAAAACAATAATTTGTTGTGGGTCCCCAGGCCTTACTATGACTTCAACTTCCTCTGCGAATGCCATCAAGATTTTACTGCGGAACTTGTCAATTAATAAATGCATTCAGAATTTTGCCTTCAATTACTGAATGCATAAAATGCCTTCGAATGCAATCTTTTGCATTTAGAAGGCAAACTGAATGCAACTTTGTCTTCAAAATGCATTCAGAATTTTGCCTTCAAAATTACTGAATGCATAAAATGACTTTGAATGCAATGCACAGGAAGGTCCACAAAGTATCGACCCCTTTCCAGCTGCAGAAATATCCCCACAGGACAATGATTTCCTCGGGGAAATCAATCAGAATGCCCCAGTCACACGCCAAGCTGAAGGAGCAAATTAAAGATCCAGTGAACAAGTCCAACCACCCGCCAAATAGCCACAGGAGGACTGGTGCCCCAAATTATCATGCTTCAAGACGATGCTTCAGCTGTGGTACATTGGGGCATATAGCCCAAAATTGCCCAGGGTAAGAAGATAAAAAACCAGATACCGATCACCCTTCTCAGCCCCAGCCCCAACCTCAGTCTAACACTGATGCAGATTCCAAGGTCCAGGAAAACTCCAACCTGTCGAGTTTGAGGGCCTGAAACCGGCAGGAAGACAGCAGGGCCCCTCTGTTAAGTCGGCGAAAAGTGGAATAAGCAGCAGAGAGATAACAGTCAAGGGCTATGTCAAGATCGTTGCAATTAATTTTGTTGTAGACACATGGTTCAGACATCACAATTATGAGGTCGGATATCTACAACAAAATTCCTGAAGACTTCAGACCAGAATTGCAGGAGCCTTCAGCAACTGTAGCGGCAGCTAATGGACAAACCCTAACGTGTATGGGGTGTGGAAACTTCTCTTTAAGTATTGGGGGCAGGCAGATTGAGTATGAAGTTTGGGTGGCTGAGACTGAAGCAGAAGGAATCTTGGGAACAGACCTACTTGGACACTACGATTGCCAGATAGATGTAAGAAAGGGGGAAGTGACGTTTAGGGAGCTAATGGGGGCTAGCCAGGAGATAGATGAGTACTCCTGTCTCAGAGTCAAGTTAGCAGACAACGTTGCGGTTCCCCTGTAATAGTGAAGCAATTGCAGCAGGTGTGTTGATAAAGAGGTCACATGGTTCAGCCATGGTGGAGATGTTGCCAAGCTTGCCACTAAAGCATGAGCTGCTGGTTGCCAGAGCTGTGGTAGATGCTTCAAAGACAGTCATTCCAATCAGAGTATTCAATTTGTCAAATACCCCAACAACACTTTACAAGGGAACCATTCCTGCAACACGTGAACCAATAGACAAAGTATCCTGCCAAACAATCAGTGTTGATAAAATTAATGGTAGAAATCAGGGAACAACTGAGGCAACAGAAACAAGAGTTGGCCTCGATACTGACCTTCTGGATTTACTGGAAAGAAGTACTAACAACTTAAAAAATTCTGAGGTACTGCAATCAAGTCGTCGGGAGCAACGTACTGAAAGGAGAGCAATTTATCTTTAAACCCTGCTGTCAGCTTATCCAGTGTGCTTAAACTTCCTACTCAACCATGTATTTATAACTTCCAGTGGAGGTGAGATGTCTACCTGGCTATGTGGCATATGGTGAAGGCCCTTGGGCAAGGTCATACGCTGCCACATAGTCGCCTGGCTGCCCACCAAACCCGATGTAGCTGAACCAATCCAACTAGCAATGGAAGGAGGTGACCGGGGACAGCCTTGTACTACTCCGTGATTAATTAATTATGTGAATGCTAGTGCTAGTGGGTTCTGTATAGAAATAGTTGGCAGAAGTAGAAAAAGTGGACTCTCATCATCCAATTAATATTCGCAGCAAGATGGATCAGCTGATACTTTTTACCATTTTCTCTAAGATGTAAGAACATTTTAACGTGATTGTCTGAGATTTTATTGTGGAGTGTTTTGCCTAGTGGGGGCATGGACTCTATCAGCTCCCATTGCCTGTTTTCTTTTGGACTCTGTTCAGCCTACTGTCATCGACTCTCACAAATGTGGCTTAACTTTACATGTAAATTGCTATACAGAAGAATGTCATAAGTATATAGTTCGCTTCTCCTATTTATCTACTGAAATTCTGAAGAGCAAACAAGCTGTTACAAGGATGTTATTTGGAAAAGAAGTGGTTAATTTTTCCTGTCCCTAAAAAAAAGGGAAAAAAAGGGCTAATTTGGAGCAAGTGTTTCGGTGTGCAAAGTGGCAACTCATTTTTCATTACTTTTGGGTGTTTGAATGGATGGTACCTACACAGGTGACAGGTAAGACTTACCCTTCTGGTCCAAGTTAGAAACACTAAAGCGCCCTTACGAATTTAGTGTGTGTAAGTGTTCACCAAATAAGGAAAGAAGTTCTGTTATTTTAGGCATCTGGGTATGATCGAGTAATAGATCTCCCGTGGAGACACACTGTACATAGTGCAATTTATACTTTCTTGGTTTGAGTGTTATAATCTAGGGTGTTCAACATGTTCGTTTGTACGATCTCGGGTCGAGCTCTGTAGAGGAGGGGGCAGTGTTACGGGAATAGCCCTTACACAGTTATGATGCCTAGTATACCAATGTAAATTGTCTTCACCTGTGTGTTATGCATGAATCATTCTATACAGCTTCTGCCTAGTCAAGTGTGTGTAAGATGCTAGGCATATGTACGTCGTGAGGTCAATTTACCTCGTGAGGACAATTTACCTCGTGAGGTCAATGCAGCTTGTGAGGTATATAAATATGTGTAAAGAATAATAAGCACGGCAGTATATAAAAGAACTCCGCAGAAGTAAGTTGGTGAGTGAGAGGAGAGTCCGCAGAAGTAAGTTGGTCAGTCAACAGAGGCAGAGCTTGAGAAAGACCTCTCTTTGTACAGTGTAAATATGACGTTGTAGAGCTAGAACATGAATAAAAGTAGCGAAGTCAGAAACAATCTGCTGGTAGTCCTGGTCTCATTTCTAACCTCCTCATCGTCTCGGCGAACGTTACAATATACATGTATGCAGTCTGTACGTAACGTCCAAATTTCATACACATACAGTAATACGGTACATGTAGATGCATTGCAAATTATTTTAAGTGTCTTCCTAATTGGTTAATTGGATAGTCAACATATATGCATTACATCATGCTGTAGTTATGCATGCATTAATGTACATTGTGCCATACATTTACTTCTTGTATTGTTGAATAATGTGATTCACTAATGTTGTTGTGTCAACATTCAGTAACATGTGTGTCATACCAGACCCAAGTATGCATGTGTTGAACTCTCTTGATGAAGCATGCAAATTTCTAACATATACTAGTGTACTGTACATTCATTGTGAATTATGTGTCTTCCTATTATGTAAGTGGATGAGCAACATATACATTACATCATACTATTTATGCTTGTATTTAATGTTGTAAATTGTTACATGCATCTACAGGATACTTGTATTGTTGAATAGTATGATCACTATCAGTAATGTTTGAATGAATGTCCATATGTCAGAATCTTCTATTAAAATAATCATGTGTTGAACATGACCCTGTGACATATAAATCAAGCATTGTGAATTATATGTGTCTACCTGTTGTTTGTACAAATGGTCAACATATCACATGCATACTTAAACAATGCTACAACTGTAGTGCATTGTACTGTAAACATTTTTTTTTTGGAGTGTACATTGTTAACTAATACGTTCATTTACTTCCTAACTGAACCATGATTGCAATTGCTTGATTATAATTAACACTGGCATGTAAACTCACACCAACTAAAGCATGTGTATTGTGATTATGTGTCTACCTATTGTTTGAATGCATCATTGACATATCCATCATACTTGAACCATGCTTTAATTAAATGTTGTAAAACGTTAAGTGCACAGGCTTGTTCTTCTTGTTTTGTGGAATTGTATGAAATGTTAAATAAGGTACATGCTCATACAGGTAGCTCATGCATGCAATGTGTTGAACACTCCTGTTGTATAAAGTAAATTCACACACACTACTTATACAGTACATGCATTGTAAATTATGTGTCTACCTATTGTTGGAGTGAAGGGCCAATTAACACACTAGACGTATTACTGAAAAAGTGCATACAGTAAATGTGCATACACATCATGTCAATGTTCGTGTACAATAGACAAATGTAGCACCATTGTTTTGTATAATACAGCACATGACAAAACACTGCCAAGCTACGTTTTCATTGTCTTCATCCGCTGGAAATTTACTCTAAAATTGACCGCACTTTATCCAGCAGATACTGTAACCTGACCGTAATGGGCCAATAGGAGTTTCCTTGAAGTATAAATGAATGAATGTTCATTAATATACATCATACTCACTGATATACATCATATCAGAACCATGTATGCCATGCAAAGATCACCTTAACTCATACCTGAACACTTTGAGTTATATGTCAATTCAATTGCAGTATGTATTGTTTGAATGAATTAATAGACATATATACTGGAACCACACTTGTATTAAATGTACATTGCTTCTTGTATCAAACTGGGATGATATTTGATTAGATAGTGTGTTTGGTAGTGTAATGAAGAAAAGATTGAAGTAGCTGTAACTATGACTTGTGTCAATTAGTAGTCATTTACCAGGTATCCCATATGATATCTTCCCTGATGTCAACAGTTAAGTTTTCAGTACATTTGGTCATTGAAAGAAACTTAAGCATCGCTATATACTCTAATTTAAGAATGTTTGAATGAATTTTTACACCTGCATCACACCTATGTCTGCATCTTCATGTTGCTCACATATGAGCTGCACATGTTAGTCACCTACAGTACAGTGAATGCATGACAGATAATGTTAGGGATCAAAAATCTGAGAAAAGTTGAGCTAAATGGTATTTATATCGCTTCAAATTTTCAAAGATACAAGGGCAGATATAGCTCAAAATGCCACTCTTTAAATTTGATGCCACAGGAGATGAAGATGGTGAGACTGAAAACAATGAAGCTTCACCTGTACGTCGCTGCAGCTCAGGAGTCCAGGAGCACAGGCACCAAGGTATGTACAGTATCTACCCATGTTACATTCAATGCATGTATCAGTGATTATTGGGATTCATTTGCCATTTAACAGCAGCTAAAATTATCTGATCACAAATAATACAAATATGAAGAGTGATTTTAAAATTTCTGCTGTAGGCCTAAGACAGTTTGAATGAAATTTTACCTATTGTATATTTGTGCAGGAAACCTCAGTGTATGTGCTCTATATAACACTGTATGGTTTTACCTCGTAAATACCATGTGTCACATTGTCATTTAAATTTAATCTTTAATCTCAGAATCTAACTCAGAACTTAAGCATTCCCCCCTTTTATTCAGGTACCAGAGAAGATAAGAGACTTGTTAAGAAATTGAAACACAAAGAAGGTATAATGTTTATACATTTCTGAGAGTGTTTTGTATGTCTGATACGTAATTTGCATACTGTATGTTTTGCTCTGCAGATTGTTCAGCCGGTACCTGGCTACTGATATACAGCAGGAAACAATGGCATGTCAATGCCATTAGCTGCAATTTATGAGTCCCCTGAATGAGTGATAATGTAAAGTGAATACATGCCATCAGAAATCTGTATAGAACTGTCACTGCATACACTGTACAAACTATGTTCATTGTGGAATAGCTTATTGCATGAATGTATGGTTGACAAAAAAAATGTTAATTGTACACTAGTACTATAGCATATCATAGGGTACATGTATAATGTATTGCTAAATAAAATGTGTACTAGTTGTTGCTACACATAAGTGTCATATGTTTCATTGATTTGCATGGTTACTTTAGCAGAATAAACTAACTACACTTGGAGTTGGGATGTTTTGCATTCTAAAAGTATTTTACATTATATTCTTCTGTTAACCTGGCAAGGTACTCTAAATGGTAGTCAATGGATTTGTCTCATATTAACTATTGTACCATTTTGCACCGTTGACCATCCTTGTACATTCGTGTTGTAATAAACGCTCCTCCTGGTATAACTACCGCCATTAATACATTAGATGATACTGAATTGTCAGAATGTACCAACATGATATTTTTTACCTTACTAATGAAACATGTGCAGTATTCTTGCAACTGTTCACATACTTTTCAATGTGCAACCCATTTCTAGTGTCATGTTCAGGTCGAAGATACACTCGTTGGACAAAAGTCGAAGAGTGTGAGGTGAAACAGTACTTTGACTCTTACATTAAGAACACAGGACCAAAGAAACTACCAGGTAAGTACAAAGCAAATACAACAAATGCACTGTATCATAGGGACTGAATTCATTTACCAGCTTGATAGTCCATGGAATCAGTGCAGCCACATCTGTGGCAGATCCCTGCATAAATGTTGATCATAGGAAGGTGACGACCGTTTGGCCGATTGATCTAATGATTGGAAACAATACTACTTCACTTATACAAAGATGATTGAGATCTTATTAATGTTGTTCATGAAGCATGAATACAATTTGTAAGTTAACATTACTTTGACTAGAACAGAATGTATGATATGTACAAGTAGGTCTAAGTCGAGTTGGTCTCACCCCAACAACCTTCCCCTATGATCTCTATTTCATATGTACCCCATTGTGTAATGCATGCTTGAGGCAATCTGAATTGCCTTCATTCTGGGGTGAGAAGCTGCATGTACTAGCTGTAATTACATGAAGTCAGGTGGTGGACCATTTAAAGGGGCTCATTGAGTTGATATCAGTAAAGATTGCGGTGATTTTGAAGTATACAAACACATGACAATACTCACAATTAGCATAATTAATCAAGTTTCACATCCAATAGTTACATAAAAACTGTCAATATTTTCGAATTTTTGACCGTTACTTGCTCTGATTGTGTGCATGTGAATGTACTAATGTGAAAATGTCTGGTCACAAAGTTTCAAAAACCAAATTTAATCGTTGGTTACTCACTCATTAATATTCCAACGTGTATAAAACTTTGGGATCCTTTTAGTTTGACTGTTTGTCATTAGTATGTGAAGGAAACTTAACTGGTTTAGAAAAATTGAGTGAATTTCACAAAACAACTCAATGAGCCTCTTTAAAATGTGCATATTTGAAAAATTAAGATTTCCCTCAGTGAAATTCAGAAAATTGTTTGAGGAAATGGTTAAACTGAATATTGAATCATTAACATATGTACCCTACAGTACATGCACCCCCTCATGTAAAGATCAGTATATTTGCACTGACCTGCATACTTGCATACTTTGCACTTAAATTTCAGGGACACTGTTGCATGTTATTTCTGGAAATGCTTCTGAGTATAACATAATCTGGTGAATTGTCATGATTATTGGTAGACTGTCTTGGAAAGTTTGGTTCTAACCTTACAAGACCCACTACTATTAGTCTTCTCACAGTATTGGTCATCATCATCTGAATTGTAGACTTGTGAGGTTTCGGTAGATAATTTTGTGGTTTCACTAAATTGATATTGTTACATTTCAGGGAGGAAAGAGATAATATATCGTTTTTGGCCAAAGCAATTACATACACAAAACACGACTGGTCGACAGTTAGAACAAAAGTGATGAATGAAAAAGCGAAGAGGGACAAGAAACAGCAGATGAGGATGTCAGAAATGGATTCGTCATAATTCTCGTATATATGTGCACTAACTATGTATCAGGGTGTGTGTATGTATGTATGCGTGTATGTATGTATGTATGTATGTATGTATGTATGTATGTATGTATGTATGTATGTATGTATGTATGTATGTATGTAAGGGTGTGTGTACGTATGTATTATGTATGTATGTACGTATGTACGTACGTACGCACGTACACACGTACATTTTATGTGTGTGTATGCGTGTGTGTATGTAAGGGTGTGCGTACGTATGTACATACGTTTGTGTGGGTGTGAGGGTGTGTGCATGCGTGTGTGCACATGTCGGTGAATGTGTGTGTGTGCATGTATAATGCCTGTTACATGCATAATGCCTTGTGCATGCTTGTAAACATTATTTCTAGAGAGGGAAGGTTATGTTGATCTCATTTCTTTTATCGTTGCACCACACTGAGAACAAATGTATTCCTAAGATTGAAGTGAAGGGTTGTTTGGGGTCAGCAAGGTTCAGTTTGAAACTTTGTAAAGTCATATGGTGCCATTTGATGTTAGGGATCTGTACAATGAATGAGGTCAAGAGTTATCTGGAGCTAACAGAAGCCAGAATCTGTATAGTTTTGAACCCTTTAATTAGCTAGGCTAAAGTGTGGTATACCAATGGTAGATTGGAGGACTTCATTTGCAGTTGTAAAATTAAAATATTTCGACCTGGCCACATGCCATGTGAAGCCAATAAAAGTCACATTACAAAATGTTGTGACCCAGTTCTTTAAGATCATTTGTAAAGTTATTGCAAAGTTAGTGCTTGTGATTTGAGGCATAAATTTGTCGTCAAAGTGGAACTTTTAGTTGTTACTCACTTTCATGGATTTTAGAAAATCATTCTATCCTCAGTAAAATGATAGAATGCATTTCCTCTCTAAAAACTTTGTAATTTACACTCAGTGTCACTTAAGGCTCAATATCAAACGAAACAGTACAAAAGACAAAAAGTATTTGTTCAAACTGCTTTTACTTCTTCTTTCCCTGTTTCTTGAACATTGTTGTTCTTTTTTACTGTTGTGCAAAGAGTGTCAAGTTGATAAAATCCAGTTTACTAATTTCATGAGTATATTTGACATATAGATGCAATGAAGAAGGAGATTCATTGGAGAATTTAATTTCTGCTAATCCTTTTTTCACAGTGTGACCTGTGTCTCAATTCATACTGGATGAGTAAACAATTAAGGACACCCTTGACTTTTGCTTGGTATATTAAATTTCTGGTATTGAAATAACAGTCTATTCAGGACAGTGCTTTGATCAGAAGGTTGTTGCCAACGATCAAGTCAGAATCAATGTCTTACAAACACAATGATTGTTGGTCTCAGTCTTCAATATCAAGATACACTGGGGTATATAAGAATAATGCATAGAGGTTTTTCATATCCAACAAAACATATGCAAACATATACAAGGCTAATTATAAGTTAGACTGTGAAGAAATGTTAAGATGGAAACATGTCTGGATTGTAAACTAACATGTATGTGATTGACCATACTGCAACAATGTTCAATTAAAGGCCTACAGGATAGCTAGAAACTAAAAACACAAGCAGCATCAGATCATTTGAAGGTTCTCTTCTTTTTCTTTCGATACGATTGGGTGTGATGTGATAGATGAAAATAAATCATGATCGATATGTTGACTACATCATTGACTTACAATAGGAGTTGCAAATTACATTGTAAATAAACACAAAAAGAAGAATAAATGAGTTATTCTCTTTTTTTGTAATATTGCATAATCCTGCACAAGCCACAGTATTAGTGGTCCTGCTAATGGTAACTAATACGTAAATTGGTAATTATCTATGATGCCTCATGCACCATTGTATTTGGGGCATATGTTGTAGGATTTTACCTTTCATCACTAGACTTGTAGTACCTGCATGCACATAAATTTTGTTTCACTTTTCTGTCAGTTTGTTTTTCCTTCTCATTACAGAGTTTACACAGATTTAATGACATTTTAGCAAAAGGATACACATGTACAGTTTACTCAACGACAAAAACTCTTGAGGTCAATGAACATACAGAACAGTAGGGTGAGAAGGGACCAGAAGACAGTTAGAAAATGTCTTAAGTGTGGTCCCTGAAAGTAACAGGAACTGTCTATTTCACAAGACTTAAAAACTTTGATGAAGCAAAAAGCAACAAAGGAAAGACATTTAACATTGTAGAGGAAGTCATCTAGCAACTTCAGTGATTTGCATTTTAACTGTACTTAAACTATCAGATTTGGTTAATTGTTTAAAGAAATTCATAGCATCACTTCTTAAAAACTTCTATTCTAGCAGATTGCACAGCTTAGTCTTGTGCTAGATACAACAGTTAGCAGAACCTTTCTTTCAGGTAGATTTGTATTTGCTATGATACTGAGATGGTGTAAACACATGTTGTCAGTAAGTATTATCAAACTTCTTTGTAAAATTTAGTACGAAGGACTGTAATAATTATTTTTACTTTTCATAGAAATACTCTTAATATTCTTGTAATGACTTTAAGAGATGTAAAGCTACACACATTCTTACTGGTGCTATTTATTCCAAAGTTTCTTTGGAAAAAACTTGGATAGATCAGATATGGTGTTGCAAAATTTGGTAGTGAGTAAGGAGGATGGACAATATACATGAAGGCCATTTCTGCACAGTGAAGTGCACATGTTTATCCACATGTTCATTCTGTAGTTTCATTTTCTACCTAACATTTAATGACTGTTTTCCATGCACATTGCAATTGTGTCATATGTTTGGCATGTATTGTTATGCACTTGATTTAAGTTTCATGTTACAGCTATAATGGTATGTTCATGTTTGTTACAGTTGAATAAACCACCCTGTTTATGAAATATAATTCTTCCTTATTTGTTGTCTGGGAGCATTTTTGTCAGCACTACAAAGCTGGCCACCTGGAATGGCATTATCACAAGTTTACCCTATAGCAACTACACCAATGCACGTTTTCTGTGCCTGTCACTGCCAACTAGTACATGTGCAACATCATCTTAAGAAACCAATCTGCAGGGAATTTTAACTCCCATGATACATGAATTGTCTACAAGATGAGGTACTTCACAAACACATCAAGTTGTATTTCGTATGTGGGTTATGATGAGATTTAATTTAAGATTCAAATTTGGCATAAGTGAAAGTTTACACATGAGCACTAATGAAAAGTTATTCGACGCTGGATTGTGTATTAGCTGTAGGATAATGCACCATCGAGGGGTAATGCAAGCAATGCATGAGGGTGCAGCCCGAGTTCTTTCAGCGATAACATTAACCCTGATCGTGCGTTATCACACTGTTAATGCACAGATCCAAACTTGATTAACCTTGTTCATTTCTATTATGTGAGATTTTGAGTAAAGAAGGAAAATGAAAATTTGGGTTTGTAAATGACAAAATTTTTATTGGAAACAATCCCGAGAAAGGTAAATAAGATTCACAACATGGCAACAATGTACGCGATCTATGTAAATCACTGTCGACTTACATTTGTGAACTATGGCAAATATTCTATGTCATTTGCACGAACGTAACCCCTGAACCTTAACGTTACCCGAATAACTATGGCTGATTGTCCAAAATCTCGTTTGTGTTATTAAAACGTTTAATCTCACGAAATTGTTCGGTGGAATAGATTCAAAATAATTTTATACAACCCACAATATAACCGTTATTACACACCGAACTACAACTTTTTCACCCATGAAAAGAAATTTACCAAAATTTTGTTTCCTGAGTTCTGTTTAGGGAAGTCCAATCAGATATATCAAAATTCTCCATAACATGTAAAGGAAAAAATTAGAGCCAGGATTTTGGTTGTAAGGACAATAGTCAATACGGACCACTGCAATGTGAGCCTAATAGTTTCTCACAGGGAGTCTGTTTGATTCTGACCGATGGCTGACGGTAGAATAGTTTCCACGCGACTTGGTAGGACCTTTGCTCCAATTTTTGGGAATGAATTTAAATATACTGATGCAACAAAAAATCGTGGTGAGGAAAGATTTTGAAGTTTGAGAAAGATATCTGTTGGCGATCAAGTTAAAACTATTTGCATTCGTTGTTTAAAGTCACTTGTGTCTGCTTTCCCTACCCCTTCGCGTTTTACCAGGCTCTTTCTAACATATTGCCATATGTTGACCTTGCTGTTGATGTTTTTGGTTGACACATACACTGTCGTCATGCACAATGAATAGGTCGACATATACGAAGTAGTCCTATGGTATATGGGAGGGTTAGAAAACAATAGGTCAACACTTTTTTGGCAGAAAAAAATGTATATCCAAGAGGAAGCTTCACTTAACAAAAATGCATACACATCATGTTGCACTGTCATATGATAGCACCAAAGATAGATTAATTTAATGAAAAGTTATCACTGCTGTATATTTATCCTTGATTTTGGAAATTGTCGATCAAAGGTCTGGTTTTATACAGTGTCGACCAAAGGTGTAATCCAGTGTTATATATATATATATATATATATATATATATATATATATATATATATATATATATAGATATATATATATATATATATATATATATATATATATATATATATATATGTATATATATATGTATATATATATATGTATATATATATATGTATATATATATATATATATATATATATATATATATATATATATATATATATATATATATATATTGCCTATATTAATTTAACCCTGCTCTCCTCTACAACGTAGACCTGAAGGATTTGTAAAGGGTATGTCGGTCACTTCACATGTGCTTCTTAATACTAAACTGGGCACAAATCTCTGATACAAGAGTGGCCAAATGCTCTGTAAACTCTAGCTTCTTTCTTGCGATAAAACCTGTCGTACGATTTATCGGTGAACTCCCCATTTTCCAAAACAAACTCAGGTTTCACTTTTACAAGACGTAACCTTTCGTGTCTGGGCGTTCCGTTGTCATGTCGGATACCTCCAAGTAATACCAGCCACGTCCCAGATCTCCCTCCATAACACCCCATCTTCTGAGCGTACAACTCTGCCGTAGGAACCTGAATGATTGTGTTAAGGCTATTTCGTGTCGTGGCGTATTTTGAAGCTGCTGCAGTGGTGGCTTCTATGGCTACCTCTCTGATAACCGTTGCAAAACCCACTCTCGACACAGACAAAGTAGTCATAACCGAGCTAGCTCCCCCAATTGCAGAAATTGCAGTGGCAACCCCTATCAGAGTGGATTTCGTTACTTCTTTTACACATGTCTCAACAGATAATTCTGGATGTGTTTGAACATAAACGGTATAATGAACAGCCCCAGGCCGTCGGAAGAATATTTCACCGTGACATATGTCGTTTTCGAAGTAATGGGTGCCTGCCATAGAGAGACCAACCTGCACCTTGTAACTGCTCAAGTTGAGAACTGCGAATCCAGACGTTGCATTCCCCATGGTGAAAAAAGGCGATACTAGATGAAACAAGTCTGTATGTTATAGAAAATTAAAAGGAAGAACGTGATCAAAGTATGACCTTAACTTGAAAAGATTCTCCTAAAACATAAACCATCTAGGAATGGTTTGAAAAATATTTGACCTTCACAGTTGCTTTCGATGCCACTGACTTTGAAGACACGGTAGTGAAACATAAGATATACTCATAAATAAAAAACTGGACCAAACATTAACCTGGATATTTTATAGCTGAATCAAGCAAATGTAACTGATTCTTCAAAACAGGGCAGCAAACAATTAGAATGACAATGATAGAACGCTAACAAGACAAATTTATGCCCTTGAAGGTTGTGTGACATTCATCTAGAAAAGAGGGGACTTTACCCAAAAATTGTAGAGTGAAACCTGATTGAAATTCCGTTGAAACTGTGTTTCTCTCTATTACCGTTATTTAAATATGACTTTTGAAATCTTGATGGAACCGGCATCCGGATCACTAGACGCCACGTTTTTACTTAAGCAAAAACAACTTTAGCAGAACTGTCCCCTGTGGGTAATGTCTTTGAACATTCCTGTTAATTATGAGAATGTTATTTTTAAGCCAAACAATAATTTTAGTAGAACCAGGTCCTGCACACGTAAATAAGATACTAATGTACAAATAACCCATAGAAGGATGCTCTTATATCCTGCTCCTCACTCTAACCACTAAGCCTAACCTACATGAAATAACCCAACGTCATAATTATGTCATGTAGCTGGTTGCAGGTGAACAGGAGACTAATCTGCAAATATCCAATAGATTGATGCTGTAATATTCTGCCCCTCAGTCTAACCATTAGGACTAACCTATATGGAATAAATTTAATCCAATGCTATAAATGTGTTATTTAGGATACTATGTACAAATATTTTTGACCAGTTATTTTTGTCGTTACTTAAGCATAAGTAATGGTACCGGGCTTAAGCCTGCTACCTTACAATAGATATCAATTTTGCCATTTTCTTCTTCTGCTTACCACCATTTTATGTTTGAAGAATATTTGGCTCTAATTTACATTTATTACATTTATTACGGAATTAAGTCTATGTGCATGTAGTTGCAGTAAACTATTTCAAATCCCTATGTGCAGGCCCTGTGTTGAAATCAATACATGTTGGCGTGGATTGCCGTCTTGTTTGAATATTAATCAATTCTGTTTACCATATAGCCTTTCTACAAATATACCTGTCAGAGCACTCCGGGAATGGGTATCGTATGGACGTGCAAAACGATAGGAATGAGATATGCAACTCGCAGGATTGTCAAGATTGTTAGATCTTTGCAATGTGACTTCAAATTTCAACCTATAGAACCATGTTTTGACTGAGCGAATATGTCTGATAACAATGTCATTTCACACTCGCTACTGGTAATACCCCCACTTAGTATGTATTTACCGTCGTTTAGCCTATACAGTAGAAAGCGAGTTGTTAACAAAATATTTTGCCAGGATGAGATTAAATTAATTAAATAATTAATTTAATTATTAAATAATACAAATGATCATGGCGAAATCCCTGAAAATGTAACAAACTCTAAAGATTACTTTAGCGCACACACTTATGATTTCTTCATGCACATGCTTTGACGAGTACAAGACTTATACACACGTACACACAACATTTTACATCTATGACCAATTTTCCTGCACCTGCTACATCTGTTAACGCACTGTGTATAATGTGTAGCTCGGAGTGTTTGATCAATTTTTTTGGTTGATCAATCTTTCGATTAACTGTTTAAATACGTTGAAGCGAGCGAATTATTACCGACAAGGAAAGGGACGAGATATGCAACTTTGTGGATTGCCCTTTTCCTTTTTTTTTTTTTTTTTTTTGAGAAGTAACCTCTCGGCTGTGGCAAGCCCCGCTGGCCATAAGTCGCATTGGTTTCAACGCGTAGAGAAATGGACGATAGACCCATCAAATACACGGAAATGTGAATATTCCATTACGCATTGGGGAGTACATAATCTTGCTTCCACGTGTCGTATTTTCCTTTGCATGCACATAGTGCTGTGTATACACGTATTTAGCTGGTGCTTTTACTGTGCTTCACGAAATGCTAGTGAACAAAGAATGTTTTATTTATTTTCAACCTACTTTCAAGAGAATAGCTCCTTTTTAGCCATGGCTAATCTTACCCGAGGTCTTCTATACAATTACGCAAATATATAACAAACAAAATGTATACCATAAAGGAATGAACAGGTGTAAAAAAAAAATTTGCAAAATACAAGAAAACAATTTAAAAATTTGAGAGAAAACATGGTAATATGTTACGAAAATAAAAATGGGAATAATTAGATTGAAAACAATTTTTCGATTCTGCAATAGAAAGAATTGTTGAGAAAGTAGCCGCTGATCTTAAAGAAATGAAGAGAGAATTCATGCATACTTTAACTGAACATGCAAAGCAGATCGAGGACCTAGAATTAGAAAATCATCGAAAGCAAAATGAGATTGATAACCTCAAAAAAGAAATTACGGAACTAAAAAAGGATAGTGCATCCTTTAAAGAAGATCTTAACAAGTTAGAGAGATTTTCAAGAAGAAATAATATTAGAATTGTGGGTCTGAGAGAAGATAAGAATGAAAAATGTCTGGATATGGTCTCGGATGTCATACAGAAGGTTGGACTTCAGGAATGTAAAGTAGAGCGGGCCCATCGAGACGGTAGACGTGTGGATGACAAGCCTAGACACATTATAGCCAAACTAGCCTTTTACTCAGATAAGAACTTTATCCTTAAGAACTGGAGAAAGTCTCTTCTCAACGAAAACTATTTTATTGTAGATGATTTGACGCGCTTAGACCTACAAGAAAAAAGACGTTGGAAGGACCAAGTCTCCCATCTTTACAGTAATGGAACTTTTTTGCATTTCTCTGGAGGCCGTTGGCGTACTCAATCTGGCCGCCCGTACAATTTTCATGAATCCTCATAAAATTTTTGGTGGGACTGACATGAACTCACTTCATCTGTCACATCACTTGATGGACGGTGTGATATATATTTGTTACATTGCCACCTACGTCCTCGTTCATGTATGTGTGTCTCCGCCGGACTTCTTGTCTGTATTCATTCAGAATGACTCGTTCGGATGGTTTGATTTTTCTTCTTTTTCTTTTCCTTCTTGTCCACCTACTTATTCATTATTTCATTTTGAATTTACAAGTCCTTATTTTCTACTTTCAAATTTATAATTTTAACGCTTCTCTGTTAGCATTTCTGATCACTTAAAGGCAGTAATTGTCCAGGTGGATACTCCGAATCATTTGCATAGTTGTTTTTGTCCTCTAGCCACTCCTATTTGCTATCTGCATTCCACTAACGTTCTTCATGACATCACTTTAAAGTGTGGGCAAGATTAAATTTGCAACGTATAACGCTAGAGGTTTGAGACAACCCGCTAAAAGTAGGCAGGTGTTTGCGTATATTCACAACCAAAAGTGTGATATTATTTTCGTCCAAGAAACTCACAGTTCTCAGGATGATGAGAATTATTGGCGCAATGAATGGGGAGGCAACTTTATTTTCTGCCATGGTTCAGCGAGGAGTAAAGGTGTGTACGTTTTATCTAATCCCTCTTTGTTTATTGATGTTTTAAAAGTGGATTGCGACTTAGATGGTCGGTATATCATTCTGGACGTTATGTTTGATGATACTGTTTATACTCTTATTTGTCTGTACGGTCCAAACTTAGACAGCCCGTGTTTCTTTAAAGATTTTATTCTTTTATTGCGAGGTTTCACTTCAGATAATATTATCTTTGGAGGGGATTTCAATTTGGTTTTTAATCTAGATCTTGATAAACAATCTGGTAATCGCCGAACAAATTATAAGGCTAGGGAAGAATGTTTAAATGTTATGCACCATTTTGACTTAATTGATATTTGGAGAGAAAGGAATCCTCTCTCAAAAACTTTCACTTGGAAGTCTAATATTACCCCAGGTGTATTTTGCCATTTGGATTTTTTTCTTATTTCTAGGAATTTATCTCGCTACGTTCTAGCTGACGGTCTTAGTCCTGGGCTCCGCTCAGATTACTCGTTGGTGACAATTTCCTTTAATTTCTCTCTCGCTAAACGGGGCCCCGGATTTTGGAAATTTAACAATTCTCTTTTACTTGATTTAAACTACGTTCAAGCTGTGACTGATGTCTTCCATCATCATCTTAGTAATTCTTATAATTTGAATCCATCAATGTTTTGGGACTATCTCAAATACATTATTCGTAAATTCACCATTACTTACAGTAAAGAACTTGCAGCCAATAATAGACGTTATGAAAAAGATCTTACTACTTACATCACTGATTTAGAAGGTATTCTCTTTAACAACTGGTCAGATTCTCTCTATGCTTCCTTATTAGAGGCTCAAAATAAGCTTCAGCTTCTGTATGAGCAGAAGCTTAATGGTATTACTGTTAGATCAAGGGCACGTTGGGTTGAATTTGGTGAGAGAAATACGAAATATTTTCTGAATCTTGAAAGCCGTAATAAGAATTATAATACTATTTATCGTATTAGGCAGGAGAATGGTGCCATCCTCACTGATGCAAAGGAAATCTTAGATGCTCTTGGTCATTTTTATACATCTTTATATACTGCAGAGAATCATAACTCTGATTCTTTTTTTAATAACTTGCATCTTGAAAATGTCTTGAATGATCATCTTTCTTCGATTTGTTATGGCCCTATTACGGTCGAAGAATGTAAACTTGCCCTTGAGAGTATGCCTTTGAATACATCTCCTGGCAGTGATGGACTTAGGATTAATTTTTACCTTCGTTTTTGGCATATTGTTGGACAACCGTTAGTTAATTCACTCAACTTTGCTTTTTTAAATGGAGAACTATCCCCGGAGCAGAGAAGAGGTATTATTACTGTTATTCCTAAAGCCGGTAAAGATCCTTCTTTCCTCAAGAACCTTAGGCCTATTTCTCTGCTTAATAGTGACTACAAAATTGGGGCAAAGGTTCTGTCTGGCCGTCTGAAAATTGTTCTTCCGTCTATCATTGGTCAAAACCAAACTGGGTTTTTGAGAGGAAGATTTATAGGGGAAAACATTAGATTTACACTAGACCTTATTGACTACTGTTCCGATAATAAAAAAAAAACCTGGCTTCCTTTTCCTTTTAGATTTTGAGAAGGCTTTTGATAATATTGATTGATTTTTCTTACACAAAGCTCTAAAAGCTTTCAATTTTGGCGACAGTTTTATACGTTGGGTGAGTATATTTCACCATAATATACCATGATACCCGTTAGTAACTTCGAAACCCAACTCATCTGGAATAACTCTTTTATTAAAGTAAATAATAGGACCATTTTTTACCGATTCATGTTCGAAAAGGGCGTTTGTTACGTAGTTTTAAAATGGAACACCTCTTTCAACTTTGAGGACAATCTTTTGGAAAAAATATTTCAGTGTCCTTGGTATTCGGTTAGAGAAGCTAAAACACAAGTTTTTCAATTTCGTTTTCTTCACCGGATACTTGGTACAAATAGACTTTTATTTCTGATGAATTTAACGGATAACCCTCTTTGTTCGTTTTGTCAGAGGGAGGAGGAAACTTTAGATCATTTGTTTTGGAATTGTCATATTGTTTCTTCTTTCTTTTTAGATACTGAAGAACGATTCCTCAAGAGAAATTTCGTTTTCACAAAAGAAGATATATTTTTTGGTTTCAAAAGAATAATTAAACATCCTTATAATTTCTTAATTTTCCATGCTAAATATTATATTTTTCAATGTAAATTAAAAGACACGATACCTTCAATCGAGGAATTCCATTATAAGTTTTTATTTCTGTTGGATGTTGAGAAAACAATTTCATTAGATAACAAGAGCAAACATTTTTTCCATTATGATAATCTGCTTAAGTTTTTTACTGTCTAAGAAAACTGCCATAATAATTTCCTTTCTAAATTATTCTGATATATTGTATTGACTGATTGTAAAGACATCATTTTGAAATAAAGAGGTGGACAAAAAAAAAAAGATTGAAAACAAAAGATGTATATAATCTTTAACTAGACACTTAAAAGTACTATCACATTCCTAGTTATAAGGACCCACTTGTTCGTAATTGACAAATCTTCAAACTCAGTTTTGAAACAAGGTTTTAAATGGAAACTTCATGTGTTTTTCTTTATCTAAGAGAGAGAGAACCTACAAAACAAAAGTAGTTAATACATTTATTTTCGGCCTGCGTTGGGTTACTACTATTTGGGTTCCAATTCTGACCTTAACGAGGCCCCACATGGCTATTCTCTTTGTTATTAATTGACTTAATATATTTACCAATATTTTAAGTCTTACGCCCTGCAAAAATAAAACTGAATGAGTGCTGGTTGTTTTTAGGGTTTCAGTTGGGCTTTGCTCAGATTGGTCCCAACTGGGGTCCAGTAGGTGCCCAATTTATCTGCTTTTAAAAGTCTTGCTAGGCGACTGTGAGTCATTGTTTATCGTGAGAAGTTTTGATTTTTTACCTGATAAACTGAGGTCCTAAATACACCAAATAAGTATCAAACCAAAGTGGGTTTTGATTGGGCTTGACTTGAGCCATGCAACTTACTTGCCCAAGAGGGGCTCAGGTAGGGCACAATTGGGCTAGTATCATCACAAAAGATTAAAAACATAAGCCATTTCTATGATTTCAATAAATCATAAGCCTACCTTTACATATACATTGGTCGAAAGAACTAGAAATGAAATGAATGCCATGACTATAGCCGGATTATTCTTGGACGTAGGTTGAGCTACAGTATGCACTCCTTGCTCAGGAACATGGACGGTTTGGTACCTAACTGGGCTCTCTTCAAATGTGGTGTTAGTGGTCTTAACGTCAGATGATTGTATTAATGTACCGAAGATTACATTAACATTTTCAAGTGATTTCCGGGTCATAAACAGACCTCAGATAAATAATAAACCAAAACTAAAACAAAAGATCAGAATACTGGACAAAATTGAGCCATGCACTTAAATGTCCCAAAAGGGCCCCTCTGAGACCCAATGGGGACAACATCATAAATATTCAAAACAATTATGGGACAGGACAATTATGGACCCAAGATTTGGAAAAATTAAAAATAAATGAAATACAAACAAAATCTGCGAAGCTTTTTTGTTCCGCAATTTCAATTTGGTACTTTTGTCCTTTTTTTTTTATCAATTTGCATATGCTCATTTTTTTTCATTGCGGTAAACATTTTATTGCAAATGAAAGCTCAAAATAAGGACTGCTTACATTCTCCCCACAATTCTGGGAAATGCCATTTGAGGCTGTCTGAGAGGCCATGATTTTCCATAACTATTTGCGCTTCGATTAGCTAGTCTCCCGGATAAATCTCACTCCACGTACTCACTTACATTTAGCAACCCTGTGGTTGCTCCCCCTTCCAGGATTACTCCCCCCCCCCCTTTCCAGAAAAGGCATGAGTATGCCACTCGGATCAGTCCAGCTTTTGCCTTCAGTGGCTGCACCAGGATTTTAGATGGGTAAAGACAAAAAGAGGGCAAAAAAAAAACTGTTGGGGGAGGGCACAAATTTCGCCGTCTTAAAACACCTGGTGGGGTCCAGGGACAAAGCCCCGGTGGAACTCCCAGGGGTGAACCTACCGGAAGATGTGAGGTTTTAGCATATCTCTGGGTGGAAATTTAAATCCCAGAATAGGCATAATTTTGTTCAAGTGCATCATTAAAGGCAAAGATTCCAAACGATTTTAATTACTTCGCCTATTCTTCTTCTCTAGTTGACAAGGTGAGAATTTAGTACTCCTCGTGGGGCCCATGGGAAGAGCCGAAGTGGGAGTCCAGGGGAAGGTCCCCCCGAAACTCTGACTTTTTGACATATTTCTGGGTGAAAAATTAATTGTCAGGATAGTATATTTCAATGGGTGAAAAGTTTCATGGACTTCCTACAAGGGGAAGGTAAATGCAAAATTATGAATATACACGGTAAACAGGGAATAGACATATACATGTATGCATGTGTCAGGTCATTTCAACTGAGTAGAGACAGCTTGGGAAAAGTAAATTATAATATTATTATAAAATAGAGGAAATTTGAATAAAAAACAATAACTATACGGGACAAAGATGTATATGAAGCACTTAATTAGCGTATTATTGAAGTAATCGATCCACTCTGTTTTGGAATTTGGGGGGGGGGGCAATAAATACTTTGTGTACAAACTTTATCTCTAAAGAAAAACAATTACATCAATATCGCCTAGTTAATAATCTCTTCTTCTTAGGGATTGTTTTTTCCTTTATACATATCGAGATCCCCCCCCCCCTCTTTCTTCCATTTTTATCCTTACGAAAAGCAAGACATTAATAAACAGATTAGTAACTGGTATTTAGCTTTCGTGATCACTATGACCTACATTAATGTCTGTTTTCATAGGTGAGAAAAGTTTACGTTGGTCACTTTTTGAAAGTAGTTATCAGGGACCTGTTTGGAGGCCCTTTACAATTGGCTTAATGTTTATCATATGTTCTGTGAATGGAATATATTCATTGTTTAATAAATCCACTGAGAAAAGCGCTTGTCGGCCACATTCTTCTTGGCAATTCCTGAGAAGACTTTCTGTGTTCTCCATAGCTGTGTACACCTTAGTTCCGGCCAAGACACACGATTGAATGCTGTATTCCCTTACCAAAATGATTACTTCGCAGCGACTTCACTGTGACTTCACCGTGAAGGGATCCCTTCACCGCAAGACTTTTCAGTACTTCACATTTCCAGCGACTTCACCAAAACTTCGAGACAGAGGGAATATTACTTCACAGGAATTAGGGTCTTTCTTGCGACTGGTCGCCGCTTAGTCATGGCGAGGAAACAATCAGTTCGCGAGAAGACCCATTTATTGCGACTGGTCGCGAACACTTCACATTAAAAAAATATTGCTTTGCAAGAAGTTTGTCTCTTGCGACTATAGTCGCGAACACTTCTTGTAACTTGATACTCCAGTGAAAGGCAGATTTGAAATTCCCACAGTACCTTTGTGCATCAGGGCCTTTTTTAGCATACATACTGGGGGGCTCATGGCCCCCAGTCGCCTACTCGGCCACTCCATTTAGCTCATTTGCCCCCCCCCCCCGTATGGTCCCTTTTCTCTTGAAATTTTTGTTTTCATGTGTGAAAATAAAATTTATGCAGACGGGAAAGTACCAACTACTTCACTCAGTGACTAGCTTAGAGTATACACTGTAAACAATTTCTAAATGTACAACATATCTGCAACATTTTAACAGTGTATACCTAGGCCTAGTTTCCTGAAACTAGGCCATGAGCCCCCCCCCCCCCCAGTATCTATGCTAAAAAAGGCCCTGATGCACAAAGGTACTGTGTATATGCGCATGTACAATGTGTATAGTGTGTGAGCAGTCAGCGGCGTAACGCCTATGGGGTCGGGCGGGGCAAACCCGGGGGCAAACCCCCGAACAAAGGGGGCCCATCTGCACTGATGTATAGAACTTATTCTTTTTGAAGCGACACGTTTTTGTTGGAAAAGAAACTATAAACGAGTCAATGGACATGTTCTTCTGTGCATGAATACGATCGTCATAAATCATATGCCCCTGCAACTGCAATTCTTTTCCACATGAATTACCCAGGTGCCTTAGGTACACCTGGAACTTGGTAAGCTACATGGTACATATAATAGCGAAATTGGCCGCAGGTATTTCATTGAATTCGCTGCATAGAATTAGATGTAATTGATTCGCTCTCGGTGAGGGTTGCCACATGACATTAGCCGATGACTGGCCAAAATTTGACATATTTTGAGCCCCTTTCGCTGATGTTTTCCACAGCTATCGGTCAAATCGGGGACACTTAAGAATTGTACGTGGATATATGTTTCCGTATCAGACAGTGAATCGAATTTGGTACATTTTCCATTTTTTGCTGATAGTTTGACCAGAATGATCATTCTCCAAATTGAAGCTAATCAAAACATACGTTCAACCATTTCTCAAGATCACTGCATTCGCACTATGTCCTTTCCATCGAGAGCGAGGAGGCATGGTCACTTGATAAAGATGACTAATCGATATGTTTTCTGGCAAGTAGACCAGTCTCAGTAAATTCAAGTTCTAGCCTTTCCGAGTTCTAGGGAAGTTGGATACCATTTGTCCATACTGTATGGCACAGGATTTACACCATGGGTGGAAATATCAGTGCTGGGAAATGTACACCTTTAAGTTAGTTGGACATTGGTCATTTGTTCTTATTGTCCTTTCAATCTTTTAATGTATTATAGCTTTGCAACATTTTTTGTTCCCACTAAAGTAGACAGACAAGGTGGACCAAAAATTTGTCTATGAACACAGATTGCCCCCAAAATCTCAGCCGATAAAGTCACCACAAAATGTTCCATATACGGCTTAGATTGCACCAGAGAGCTTGTAGAACCCCAGAGCTTCCAGGGCCCCGCATTAGGGCCCTGGACCCACGACTTTGGGACTTTACGCTCCGCGCTCGTGATGTGGGCTTCTCCGCAGCAGTCAGGAGCCCTTGCTTTGCTGAACCCAAGGGCCACCAGACTCATCATTACACCATTATGAGCAGTGTGTCTTCTTACCAATTATGTCAGTGACAAGATTGCTGACCTAGTACGAGAAGCACAAGGCGACAAAAACACTACTTAGCATCAACGTTAGCAGATTCCCCCGGACTAAGAAGCCTAGGGATAGGCTAGGTAGCCTGTAGGTTCCTACACCTTATAAATTTCGATCAACGGAGAAATTTGAGGGAAAAAATGAATAAATAAGGATGATTTGATAAAGTTACTTGTAAGGTATGGTAAACTCATTTTTCTATATCTGGAGAGCATTTTTCGAAAAAAAAAAAGATCTTCATAAAATACTTTGGTGACTGATGGTGGCTCCGTTTAGATGGTCCCTTTTTTCAAATGCCTCCCCCACTAAAAATTTATTAAAAAAGGCCCTGTTGTGCATCATGAATTTCAGTTTGATACAAGTAGGCATGCTAGCTGCGTGTGCACTTGTTCTGTGCAACTGCATATACAGCAATGCAAGGAGTATGTAGTTTGGATTAATTGGACATATTTTCACCAGTTATCTTTACAGGAGAAACTGTAAATGGTAAGTTATTAGCTTTCAGAACTGAACTTCATGATCTGGGAATTTTGGATTGCCCAGATATGCCACATTTTGAGGTGATCTGTACTTAGTGCTCACACTGTACTATAGGCCTAAAGTTTTGCACAATGCTCTACTAGCAGGTTGCTTGATTGTACTTCTGTTTTTGTAATAACATGTACCTTAATTTTCCCTTTAATAAGATTTTCTGCCTGAAAGACATCAGACAAGTTCTTCATTGTGAGAGCTATATAGGGTTTAAACAACAGGTATGAGCATGTTATGACTGCATTGTTTGTGGCATCTCTCACTCTCTGCAGAGATAAAACCATTTGCTGAAACTTGATTATATTGTGTTGATTTAACTATGACCTATTTCATTAAATGCGATATGTTGGCGTGAATTTCACTCATGAGGTTCGTATAGCTTTGAGATTAGAACGACTAAGGCTGGACTTACCTGTAAACTCCAAGTGTACAGTACATGTAAATGCTGAGTATTATGGACTTGTATATACCCACTCAATGTGTACTTGCATGAAGAGATCAAAGTTTTCGCTTGCTTTAAATGCAAGCTTTCAAAATATGTGTTTTATATACTGTACAGACAAACCTACAAGTTTGTCTTTCCATGTCTGCTTATCATTAATTGCTACAGTCCACTTGTCTGGCAATTATGAGTCATCTACTGTATAGCCTATCTCTGGAATTTAAATCTGGGCAGCTCTTGAGAAGGTTTTGACAGATTAATGGAGCCTTTATCCAAACTAATGAAAGCTTATAAAAAGAGTTCAAGCTTGGGTGGCTAGGAATAAATAAAGTCGCATCAAGCACCTCTTCGGGTGAAGTCGCTGGAAGACATTTGCCATAAAGTCTCGGGAAGTCATTTGTCGCCAAGTCGCAGCAGATTATTTGTCGCGAAGTCGCAGCAGATCTCATGTGCATGTGAAAAGTGAAGTCACAGCGAAGTCTAGGTAAATAGTTACTGCGAAGTCGCCGTGAGTGGTCGCCGCAAGTCCCATTTTTCCACAAGGGTTGTTCGGTTGGTTATTATTATCATTAAACACGAGCCTTTGTGTAATCCAATCTTGTGTCAGGATACCATATCCTTCTCTACGGCTCAAGACTTTTGTAGATATTGAATGTGCTCCCCCAGTATGAAATGGAATAATCATATTCCGTGTGTTTGATTGGTCTATCGTCCATTTCTCTACACGTTGAAACCAATGCGACATATGTCACGCGGTGCTTGCTATACTCGTCCAGGTATAGGAAAGGCTTGACAAGATTATACCAGACCACTGCTTTCGTTTTATCTAATGAAAATCTCTTTGAAATACCGTTTCCAAAAGAAGTAACGTGTCTATTGTGAATTGTTGATTCCCGGAAGTCGAACGTTGATCAGCTTGTAAGAGAAAAAAGGTTCCACGCGTGTCAAGGGTTGTCCGAAGTGACGCAGCTTTTGCCGGACCCACTAAATGCGGAGTCTCAAAATGGTGATTTCCATCGATCTGTCGGGCATTTTACCCAATTGTTTTATGGAAAACCATACCTCAGCTACCCTTTCATGAAAGCCCTTTATCTGGCCTTGGAGCAGATATAGTGCTTTATTTCGATCGAAGAACCAGCAAACAAACTTTTATAATTTCTGGTCAATTTCTTTAAGAAGAGTCATTCAATTGACTTAGTTTTATCTCTATGAAAACATATAGTATGACACGTCAACATGAGATAAGGAGCAAGTATTGGAAGTAATTGAAGAGCATAAATAGCAAAGGACAGTTGATTATCTCATCGTCCTATAGGGGCTAAGGTGAGATATTGTATTCACTTGGCTAGTGGAGCTATATATTTTACTGTGCACCCATGGGTGGACGGTTGCGAAGGATACGGTTTGAGTGAATGAGTAGCGACACCCCAGGGGAACCCCATGATAGAGTGATCACAAGTACAGCCGGGTCCTGTTGGGTGGTATAAATGAAAACGTGTCAGTGCCGATATGTGTGTGAGTGTGTGTCCTCACCTCTCCAACTTATGGTTTTCCCAGAATACCTTGAAAAGTACATTAGCGATTAATTTAACTTTGGTATGTAGTGCATGATGCCAAACTGTCCAAAATGTATTGGTTGCATGGTAAATTGAGTCAAATTTGCTGATTTTTTAAGTTAAAAAGTCAATTTGCCCTTCAATTGGTATTTCTAGCATATCTTGAGATGTACTTGAACATTTAATGCAAAAGTTTGCAAGGACTTACCTTAGAATTTAATATTCAAAGTTAATCACTTTTGTAGTAAAGAGAGTCAAATTTGCTGATTTTTTAGAAAAAAAGAAGTCCATTTTGCACCAAACTCTGTATTTCCATGCAGCATACTTGAGAACTATTACACCTATTAACTTAAAGCTTGGTAAGGACTTACCTGAGAAAACATTGTTCAGCATTATATTACTGTAATGGTAAATTCAGTCTAATTCGCTGATTTTTTGAGGAAAAAGGCCAATTTTGCCCCCAAATTGGTATTTCCAGAACATCTTGAGATGCATTTGAGCATTTAGTACACAATTCTGCAAGGACTCACCTGAATAAGTAATATTCAAGGTATACTACTTTTGTAGTAAAGAGTGTGAAATGTACTGATTTTTTTGGAAAAAAAAGACAATTTTTCCCCCAAAACTGTATTGCCAGCATATTTTGAGAACTATTAGACCAGTTAACTCAAAGCTTTGTAAGGACTCACTTGAGAACACTTAGTTCAACATAATATTACTGTAATTGGTAAATCAAGTGAAATCTCAGTGCTGATATTTGAGGTAACCAATTTTGCCTCAAAATTTGCATTTCCACCGTACATTATCTTGAGATCTAATTGAGCATTATACGGAACATTTTGCAAGGTTCTCCCTATAAATAAAAAAATGAAGATACAGTATATAACTCTTATTGTAAATTGGTGAAATTTGATTATTGTTTGGTAAGAAAAATAGAGCCGGCATCCCGGTCAATAGACTTTAGCCAAAACAGTTTTAGCAGGCTTGGCTCCTATGGATAATGTATTTGAACATTCCTGCCAATTATGAGAAGGTTATTGTTACGTCAAACAATAATTTGAGCAGAACCTGCAGATAAACAGGAGACTAATCTGCAAATAACCAATAGATTGATGCTCTTATTTCCTGCCGTTTTTGTAATCGCTACTTGAGCCTAAGTGGTGGCACCAGGTTAGGCTTACGTTTGCCACAGTACCTTACAATAGATATCAATATTACCATTTTATTTTTTTGGTTCCTCTGCTTACCACCATTCTTTGTTTGAAGAATATTTGGATCCACTTTAGGATCAGTGCCCGGAACTAACGACAGGGAACGTCCTATTCCTTCTCTAGGTCTCTGTGACATGTGGTTGCAGTAAACTATTATATATCTCCATATGGAGGCCCTGTATTTAAGACTTGATTGATATCAATGAGATACGCAACTCCGTGGATTGCCCTGTTGATGGACAGATCTACAGACTGGATTATTGTTGACAATTTCATCAACATAAGAACTACCATTTTACAGTCTAATTATTGCAATGAAAACACACCTACCTGGGTGGCCTCAAAATTCTTCCCAGAATTATGTTTCGTCCGCTAAGAAGTTAATTGCATCAGTATTGCAATCTGGCTGGAGTCCTCTGTATATCGCACTCTCGTCAATGAATGTAGCCGGTTACAATTATGAAATGTATAGTGTGGTTAGATGACATGGTGGTAGACTTCATGTTAACCTTCAGACTCATATTTCACAGTGATATTAAAGGTCGTGTTTGTTTTAAAGACTTGCTAGTAAAAATACGCACAATCTTTACTTTTCTGTGCTTTCTTAGAACAAGGGAGTT
The DNA here is from genome assembly GCA_021234535.1 of Stichopus chloronotus. Taxonomy (NCBI): domain Eukaryota; kingdom Metazoa; phylum Echinodermata; class Holothuroidea; order Aspidochirotida; family Stichopodidae; genus Stichopus; species Stichopus chloronotus. The sequence continues at coordinate 19,734,172 of CM037839.1, read as the reverse complement.
TGAAGATTTAAAACAGTGCGGGTTGTTTAAAATACTGCCGAGAGTGTGGTCACTAGAAGTAGTTATAATCTTATCATCCTTATGATGCCAAACCCTTACTGGTTGCCTGCCGAAAACGTATTGAATTTAACGCCTTGTTACTAATCTTCACATTAGGTCTATATATATGTGTTTATACATATGCATGTTTATTAAGCTAAAGAAATACATAATGGTCAATAAAGTAAATGCAAACCAATGTAGAAGGCAAACAGTTGGGACTGACATTTTGGAACACATGTACTATATATTTAGGTATATAATAAATAGGCCTACATATAATATACACCAAATTCCTGTGTTCTTCAGCGTGATGAGGACTGGCTGATCAACCCTATAGAGGTCCCGGCATACAGGAACCAAGTTGATCTGGGCTTTCAAAAGAGTAATATCTGATAAGAACTAGATCCCTATTCAGATCCTGAGTGCTTGGATCCTGCAACCCGGGTCTGTTAAGATACATACGAAGAGGCAAGTACAATGCCTTTAAGATCTGATTTTTTTTTATTTGAGGTTCGGGAAGCCCCATATGGGCTCATCAAGAACCCTGTACCATGTTCAACGTGGATGAACACCCGGATTCACTTACTCTTTTCGATAAATGTCCAGAGGATATTGAGGCAGGGGTGAAACAAATGCAAAACAATGCAAACCCAAGCCTGCTTCCGCCATTTAACGTCCCCGTCCGACGGACGAGAGTGCATACCCAGTCATTAGCCACTTTCCCAAAGGCTTTTATGGAGGGGTGGAGATTCGTGGCCCACTGCCCATCAGCTGTACCTATCAACCTGAAATCGGAATCGGACAAGATCTAAACTGGACGACGGGAACCCAAATAACCCCCTCAGCAACACTGCAAACAGCTTTACTGAACAAGCCAAATTTGAATCGGCATACATCTTCCAAGTGGTTCCACCGGGACTTGATCCTGGGACGGACACTCTAACCACCAATTTAACTCTCCGGCCATCCACGATTGTTTTAGGTTGTGATCAGATCAGTTATAATGCTGCTCACCTTTGAAGTTCCTGGGATTTCTTATCATGGATCCTCCATTCTTTTCTTCGGGTACTCAGCAAATATTTTCTCTTTTTTGGGGGGGGAGCAACTGCAAGGAAGTGAATTTAGGATTAATACCTCTAACTTTTAGATACTTTTCCCCTCTTTCCGCCTTAGTCTTTCTGCTTACAGTTAGGTAAAAGCTTGCGTAGGAGTTTACTTTAACTCTAGGACCAGAAGATGTGTCCCTCGTAGAAATTCTTACGTAACTGCGTGTGAAGATGAGTAATGACTTGTTCCAAGTTTAGTGTTAAATCCCTAGGGGCTGTATAATTGATGTAGGTATACATAAACGAATCGGATACTATCAGTTTCAAAGACGTAACTAAAGCATAGTTGTGTGAGCAGGTACACAAAGCGTCCCCAATAAATGTAGATGATTACCTGGTGATACTGCAACCTGAATATCTCAAAACAATTTGTTCAAAATACGCTTATAAACATGTATGAGTAAGAAGATACACAACCGTATGACAACTTGGCTGCTAGGGGAGGCCATGTCTACAAATTGTAGTGGGGCCATGTCTACAAACTGAACAATCCCCATCCAGTCTTCAAACTGTGACTTCTACAAACTCTTAGTAGAGTTTGTAGAACGTACGGGGCCAACCTAGACCCTGTTGATCACCGTCATCGCACAAAAATGTTTATGGGATATCATGGGATATCTCGAAATATCTGCGAAGTACACATTCTCATTAACGGACCACAGAATCCCCGACCCTTGAAGTAGCAATATATTCACACTCGTTCAAAGTACAATACTGTTTTTTGCTATGGAATTAGTGGCAAAAATGGCCACCAATGCCAATGAGCCTTTCAGTTCGTAGTGGAACTTACCAAAATGAGGGTGAATTCAAAGTTAGGGATATTATTTGGGAGTAAAGGCAAATTTAACACCGTCTACTGAAAGGACGAGAAACCAAAAAAAAAAAATAAGGTGCATTATGCTGGCAAACTTGTGAGTATATGTCCATACACGACCGATAGGTCAGGGTAATAATAAAATAGAAAATTGCATGTCGGTCGGTTGGATGGAAGATTAGAGAAATTATAAAGGAGAGAAGAGCTGGTGAAGAGAAAGGGGTAACAAGCAGCTATTATTTAGACTGCAACGCATGTATAGCATAGCATAGCCTTAATACTTCTTAACAAGGGCTAAGTTAAACCCTGCTGCCCTGAGGATTCAAGTTAAAAAACATTTCATTCAAATTAAGTAAGAAAAAGAATAAAAAATATTCGAAAATTCTAGATAAGGGTCCAGTTAAGGGTCAGTTAAGGGTCCTTTTGTGAGGCTATCTTCAAACCGATAGCCTCACAAAAGGCACTTGTAATGCCTGATATCGTTGGTAAGGCTCCAGGACCCCCACCTCTTCCCTAAGGCAACACTCGGTCTCTCTTAAGTTTAAAAATCTTACTTTCCAGACGAATCTCTTGGTGTGTGCGCTTGATTTGAACTACTGCGTATGCTTGAAAGAAGCATTGTGTGAAGAGTGCTTGGTTATTTGGAACAAGCACGGTACGGCATAGGGAGAAATATGACTACTTTAGCTCAACAATTCTGTTCGTAATAAAGATCCTCCTCCAATCTAATTTCACTCCCGATAATTCCAATTATATATTTTACTGTAAATATGTAGATGTTTGTGTCGAGAACTTATAATAGTGTTTGTATGGGGAGAATGGTGACGCTGTTATAAAGGTTGTGGTTGGTGGTGTAAGACGTACTACCGACCAGCGATACGATACACCGGAAGCACCGAAAGGAATGGACGAATTTTCTATCCTCTAGTCCTCTTGTGGTAAAATGTTCGTGGTCGAAAGACATACGCTACACGCCAAGTGTATGCCTGTATGGAACGCAACCTAAGTAAAGGGACAGCTCCAAAAGCCCTCTATCGTTGTAAGGTGAACTGTCAGCGGGTTAACTGGCAGCGCAAGGTAAATTTGCTTGCCAACTAGATGTGAGGGCATCTCTCAATGGATCTTACAGGTAATGACAAATGAGACAAATGTTAATCAGTGGGGCCATGAAGGTGGAGAGGAAGGAGGGCACGTACAGTATAACGGCAAAAACCTTATGCCCCGTGTGTTCCCCCCCCCCCCCCCCACACACACACACTTAGATTTGGGATTGTCGTAGAATGTAGATCTCCTGTAGTCCTAGAACGCAGAAGTTACTCAAGTTAAAGGGAAATAGGGCGTTAAGAATACACCAACATCACATATAAAAGAAAACAGTGGTAATCATTGTTAAACCATTCAGTCTCATCAATAAACATCTACCAAAGCTTCATCTCCTCAAAACATATGCATGTTATGAGTAACGGAAGATGCATCATTTGAATTTTGAAAAGTTTGGGTGAACAAATTAGTGTTGAGCAACAAATAACTGAATTTCTGTATATGAGGAGCTTATTTCTTGAAGAGAAGGCTACTGTCCTTCCTTATTTTTAATAATCTATCATTCTATGTCCACAAACATTGGTTTCAAAAATATGGATGTATTCCCCCCCCCCCCCAAAAAAAACGCCCTATTTCCCTTTAAGTTTTAATTTTATACATGTGCTTGATCAATGGAAATACTCTCAATTTGTTGATTTCATTTATTAAAACACCGTACCATCCAGGAGTTTCCAACGGCTTCGACTCCTACACCCCAACATGACCTTCCCCCTAGACTTGAAGTTATGCAACTTTGATTTTAAATATGTGTGCTTACAGGTATACTTGAAGTTATCTTTGGTTTTAGACATGTGTTTACAGACAATAGAACCTGTAAATGATGATTTTAATACATCATCAATACTATTAAAATACCTAAGGACCTATGAAGAGCAGATTAAAAAATGCAATACGTTGACTGGGGGATAAATAGAAGGGGTGAGAAAAAGTTGACTAGTGGTATTAATTCCTGTTCACTAGCGAAGTATCTTGATAAACATATTTAAAATTCATTGCAGTAAGAATCTCAAAAGAGCGAAATCTTAGCGACCGTACAAGTGTGGAGGAAACAAGTGGCGTATGCATGACAACTTCACGTCTGGTGACAAGCAACTTAACAATTTTGGATCAAATTTAGTATCCCTTTTTTTCGTCACAAACTAACTCAGAAAACCTGACATTACCCTTATCGTATGACTCATCCTACCGGCCATGGATCGTACCAGATCCTCCAGGTTTTCAAGTTTTATTGCTTCAGATGCCACCACCTTTATCCACTCGTCCACATTACCGGTTTATAGGCCTACGGTGGATAAAATGCTAAAAGCCTTACAAGATATATGCCACATGTAGTATTTTCTTCATTTTTCGAGGACGTATTTTACAGTGGAGTGTTCGGTCACTTAAAGGGCAGCTACTGATACTGTGGTATGATACTACTTTTTAGACATGATGAAATACATACAATACACCAGGAGTCGTGTTCCATTCTCTGGTGCGGAATTTAGGTACACATACACTGTGTGAAATTAACACCTTACTTGCAAAACATTTAAATCATAATGCGCAAGAGTCACACGCAGTACTCAAGCATTCCGTGTGGCAATCATTGTCACTAAATAAGCATTCCAATAGTGTCATGTTTAATTTTAGGGGAAATCTGTTTACTGTTGGTGGTACAAGTTTGAGCTGTTTCCATTGTTTAATTGTTTTCTAGCGTTGCAATATTTGCCAAGACAAAGTACAAGACACTAAAGAGCCGAATCAGAAAAAAAGCACACACACACAAGATATATTGTACACAAGCAGATAAGATTTTCAGTCAAGGTGTGTTACTTTTTTTTTGTCAAGTTTCAAATGATTTTTTCGAGTTAACTTTTTTTTCGAGTTACTTTTTCGAGATTCGCGTTATTTCTTTCGAGTTCGAGTTACTTTCTTCAAGTTTCGACTTTTTAGTTTTGTTTGAGATATATTATTTAGTTTTGTTATGAGTTACCTTTTTTTCGAGTTTCGAGTTACTTTTTACGTATTAACATCACAGGTCTGAACTTGCTAATCCAGAACGAACGGAAATGTGTTCGCTAACTTCACGATTGTTAATAATGCATGCCTAAGTGATACAAGCCTTCGTTGGGAAGTGGTTATTAAAATTGAGACACTTTACTTCATTTTAGCAAGATTATTAAAAGATTCGAAAGAATTGACAAAACAAAGATTAGAGGAGACCTGGCAAAACTGAGAGTGGGGAGGACGAGGATGAGGGTCTCGACGACCACATGATAGGTTTCTATCAAAGAATTCTACAGAACAGAAAAAGCAGAGTAGGTGAATTGACAACAGTCACGGTGAACACTTAAGTATAGCGTGAGCATCATGGAGCTCCATGGTAAAAAGGTATTGGGTAACTTAGGATATATTCACATTAGATGAACGCAGTCCGCGACAAGAATCTTTTAATCATTCATTCAATCAGTCATTCATTCGTTAATTTATTACAGGTCACAAACAAACAACAGAAACAGTTATGGACAGGACACTATACTAGAGAAACAAACTTGTGTATTGTGATATGTGAACAGGAAAACGATAGTATCAATGCAGTAGACAGAACAAGTGTCTCAATATGGTGTATTAGAAAAGTAGAACAAGATTTAAATTTTTCAATGCCCTTCGGTAGTTGCTCAATCATAATTTACCGTGTTTTGTGTATAGTGTTTAGTGACTGTCTAACTGAAAACAAGAGTTACTGTTTGTAACAAGGAGCTCCCTTCTTGTTATCTATGTCATACATGTCAGCTAGAGTGCCGGGGTTGACAATTGATGCTACTAACAGCATCACGAAGGGGACTGTTACCATACTTATAGATACCAGAATGCACAATTACATTATGGTTTCTATGGTCTGACCACGAGTCTTTTTTCTGAATCTGACATTATAACAATATTATGTGTCAAAGGCTACCTATGCTTTACATGAATATGAGATCGGTACAAGTGTCCTTTCTTTAGATCATATCTAAAAGGTTTTCACAATTTGAACCTTGCTGACATTTAATGACCTTTCACCTCCACTAAAGACCTAAAGGTTTTCGCACTCAATGAGACTACATACTGCACATGAATCTGTCAAAGATTCCCTTCTTGAGAGATGACGCTTACAAGAATTTCATAATGTGACCCACTTGACCTCAAATGACCTTTGACCTTCACCAATGACAAATGAATCTCTTGTATACTGTATGAGGTACACCTACCTTCTTAATGGGAGATCTGTCCAAGTTTTCCTTCTTGAGATATCACGCTTAAGATATTTTCACATTTTGACCCCTTTGACCTCATATGACCTTTGACCTCTGTCAAAGTCAAGTGTGATATTGTAATTAATGTGGTACACCAACATGCCTCATATGACGTTCCAAGCTTCCCTGCTTGAGATTCGAAAGGTTTCCACAGTTTGAACTTTTTAACGTTAAATGGCCTTTGACTTTTACCAAAATCAAAAGGGATATTTTTTTCAATGTGGTACACCTACATACAACATATGACATTTGCCCAAGTTTCCTTTCTTGAGATATCGTGATAAAAGTTAGGCTTCACAACGTTCATACATACATACATACATACATACATACATACATACATACATACATACATACATACATACATACATACATACATACATACACACATACACACACACACATACACACACATACACCTTTGGACCTCCTTCTAATCCCCGTTCAAGTAAGTACAATATTTCCTCCTGTATACTACATATCGGGATGAGAAAATGCATCTAGGGCTGTTGATTCAACACCTTTCAAAGTTTGGCTGATTTCAGTAGCTGCGGCCTTAATAGTAGGAACTGTTGGGTACGTAGACTGTAGTAAGTATAATTAATGTTCATCAACGGTAAACCGTGTATTAGATTCAGGATTTTGCGCGATCGGGGGTTAATGCTATCACTGGATCATACATTAACCCCGAGAGTGCATTATACTGCAGTTAATACACAACCAAACACAAAGGGGAAGGATTTGGCATATGGTAGATAGAAACCTGTGGGGCCGGGGTTGGGTCAACGCTGGCATTAAGTGACAGAATTTAGGAAGAGAAAGCCCCTGGAAACTCAGTACAGAGTGTTGGCATATTTGAACCGGGCATTTTCAAAACATGAAACCACCCAAACCTAGCCAAAACCTGCCAAAACCAGCTAAAACCACACACAACCAGCCAAAACCACCCGAAACCAGCTAAAACCACCCAAAACCAGCCAAAACTAGCCAACACTAACCAAACCAGTTAAAACCACCCACAAACAGCCAAAACCACCCAAAACCAGCCAAAACCAGCCAAAACCACCAAACATGTGTCAAAGCGCCCTTTAATCGCATTGCCGTTCCGGCTTTCGTTGCCCCAGGCACATATCAAGGCAACCGCATCATTCGAAAGAAATTTCAATACCTCTCTCCGAGGGCTGACTGACATCTTTTTTACAACATAACATACAAAAGTGAAATTTACAGTAAAATATGTTCAGATATGAAATCTAAGGGCGATTTAACATTGAACTGCACTTTCAAATGAAACATTTGGTTGGGTAAGAAGCAATTTAAGAAAATATCACGGTCTTCTTTAGTTTTTAAATGTGTTCTTCTCGCAAACAATCGTCCTCCCCATTGCAGTACTGTCAGAATCATTAGCTCAATTTGGACTGTACCATTACCGTGAATTTTCAAAAAAATATATGTTCTTGCACCCTATTAAATCATGAGATTTCAATTACAGGCTTTTCAGACATACTGAATTTATATTTGTACACCTTCTTACTTATATGTTATGGATTGAACTTCATTATTTCAACCTTAACATTAAACTATACAATTAACACCCAAAGTCACATCGATCACGCTCTAAGTTTGTGTTACGTAAGTGGGTTACAACCTTCTCTACTCCAACAACTTTATACAACATACAGTCTTGTCCTAATTGCACTGCACAAGCACTGGCACTGTGTACAACTTAGCGGCAACGCTTCGCACCAAAACAAACGTGTTGTAGGAAATATTTTATGGGAAGGATACATACTATTTCATAAGTAAGATGCAAACCAAAACAGTCAATTCTTTTAAATAATCCCCACAACTTACTGGTGTGGGTATTTGGTACCTTGCTCACACTATTGCATAGTAAGACTAGCTAGCTCAACACTGACCCAAAAACATTCTTTCACCATGCCCTCTATGCCCCAACGCTGCTTTGATAGACTTTCGCTTGGAAACTAACTATGCGATAGTGTGAGTAAGGGGTAAGTATATGTTTACAATGTGAATGTGTAGTTCCATAAAAGAGCGATAAAATTCAGCAAGTATCTACATGTATCCACAACTAAAATATGTATGGCCACCCATGTTTATTAACCTATACATTGCAAACATGATTTGTATAACTGCGGCAAATTTATTGTAACAGGCCAAAACTTGAAGTAATTAAATATTCCGACATCATCAAGACAAATTCACAGTAACCTGAAAACTCTGAGATATTATAAGATAGAACACCACTGACCATCACGTTACCATCTGTGCACAGTGATTCCCCTAAACCATAAAAAAGTACCTTGTGGTACATACAATAGGTCACAAAGTTTTTTTTTTCTTAATTTTTTCTAAGGAGGTGGGGGGGGGGGGAAAGGAGGGGAACATCTCAATAAAGTAGGATACAGATTGTTCACTTTCAGATTCCATGTTCTACAGCTGAAACCACTAATGTACCTATCTCCTTTTCAAAGTAGGTATGCACCATGATGTGGTTTAAATGATGTACCATGATGCAACCCAGTTGATCTACCTCATGTGCTGTTGTGCCTCAAGCACACTGTACCATCTATCTTACTGTTGTATAGAGATGGTCATTCTACCCCACCGTACGCAAAAGGTCGTACAAAGTTCAGTCTTCCGGTGTTTACCCCAGATTTATTTAACGTTTTCTCTATTTTCCTCAGACAGTCAGATTAGACAATACAATACATTAAAAATAGTAAACTTAGACCCTGTTCTCAGAAAGGTTGCACAATCCTTTCGTGATTGGTTAATCACGGATGGCAACCACCCCACTCAATTACGTAGGTCAACCATTTGACCTGTGATTGGCCAGTGTCAGAAGTCTATCCCATGATCCTTAGCAGTTCGGTGTGGGTTGATCCATCGACCTCGCCACGCCGCTGACACTGGTTCTCTGGACATCAAACCGTACACGTCGTGCATTCTCCTGTATCATGTAGGCCTGTGTCATCGTATCTCTTCTTTGTCAACGTCATGTAACTTTCTTTCAATTTTAATCATCATCGTCAATTTAATTCTCGTCAATTTAATTCTCGTCAATTTGTGTGTGCCAGTCTAATCATCAATAAATGGAACTCTAATCGTTAAATCTTGGTTCTGAATCTGACGTCTCTCTCGTTACGTTAAACATCCGTCGCTGGGGCAGTCATATCCACGACTGTGAACCCCTAAAACCCCCCATAGTCTACATGGTGGTCTGTGAAAAATCTACAACATAACCGTCTGGATCGTCTACTTTGGATGTGGTCACCTTGGATGACCTGGTTTTGGATGGTCCGAAAGTGGTCTGGCGCTGGACTTGGCCTGCGATTTTATAGACGCCGGAATCCAGTGGTCACCGCCTAGCGTACCGTTAGAAGCCAGCGCCTACCCATCGGTGTGACTGTACTGACAGCCCCGATCCTAGTTCTAGTACTCCGGTTGTAACATCGCTACCCGTACCTAGGCTAGACGAACAACGCGCCACTAAACTCAGGTTAGCCAACGCTACCGAGGCTTCTCAAACACCATTCGCCCATCCAGACCCCGGAAAAACCACCACCGACGACAGCGAGATACCAACCAGTTTAACTTTAGGGTGAGTAAGAGCTCTTCTCCCAGTCCCACCCCCTCCCCGAGTCAGAAACGTTACATCTGTGTGTTCTTTTTTCTGTCATGTAAATTGCGTAAAATAATTTTGCGTAACTGGTACATTTTGGCTTCGTATATGTAGCCACCTGTAGTGTAACTAACGGTCATATAGCAAATAGGCGAGGCCTACGTCTTATACGTGTGTACAAGGGAACGTCAACATAATGTGAAAACTTTCGTGTAACGTTACATGAAATTGAAAATGTACTGTGCTTCTGATAAGCTGTGTGTTCACATGTCAGATAGGAAAGCGATGTTACGGGTCATTGCGTATTTTCCTGGGTCCATCTGTTCGTGTGTGACCACTGTCTTCAGTCGCAAACTTTATTACCTTTGTGAGTGTCTGCACTTACAACGTAACAGTTAATTTTCTCTTTTTCTTGTTCCTTGAAAACTTTGATTCACAGTGCTTATCATTGACTGTGATGTTTCTGACTTTCCCATCCACTGTCCCGCCTCTCCCAATGTGTACAGGTCATTTACTGTACAAGAGCTCTTACTTACATCGTGTATTACTGTCATGTATCATATTTCATATACAATATTTCATATTGCATTCACAATTTCCTATCGTTATGGTCGCTATATTTTAATGAATGTTGATATGAACCTCATATTTTAGTAAAATTTTGGTTACTGCGTAACAAAATTTTAAAGGGGAAAAGGGATTTTGTATAGAGATGGTCATTCTACCCCACCGTACGCAAAAGGTCGTACAAAGTTCAGTCTTCCGGTGTTTACCCCAGATTTATTTCACTTTTTCTTTATTTCCCTCAGACAGTCAGATTAGACAATACAATACATTAAAAAAAGTAAACTTAGACCCTGTTCTCAGAAAGGTTGCGCAATCCTTTCGTAATTGGTAGATCACGGATGGCAACCGCCTCACTCAATTACGTAGGTCAATCATTTGACCTGTGATTGGCCAGTGTCAGAAGTCTATCCCATGATCCTTAGCAGTTCGGTGTGGGTTGATCCATCGACCTCGCCACGCCGCTGACACTGGTTCTCTGGACATCAAACCGTACACGTCGTGCATTCTCCTGTATCATGTAGGCCTGTGTCATCGTATCTCTTCTTTGTCAACGTCATGTAACTTTCTTTCAATTTTAATCATCATCGTCAATTTAATTCTCGTCAATTTAATTCTCGTCAATTTGTGTGTGCCAGTCTAATCATCAATAAATGGAACTCTAATCGTTAAATCTTGGTTCTGAATCTGACGTCTCTCTCGTTACGTTAAACATCCGTCACTGGGGCAGTCATATCCGCGACTGTGAACCGGTAAAACCCCCATTATTCTACATTACTGTACTTTCCTGTGGTACAACTGGTCTGTTTCGTGGACCTTTGGAGAGACAATACATACATTAATTACAACACCACAGCAAAGGAGAGAGAAGAGAGCACTGGCTTGCATGACATACAGTATAGTACTGTATAAACAGTTGTTTGAGAATATGAAGTAATAAAAAATGATCCTTCTGTACCAACTGGCAAATCTGGTGAATACATAAAGCATTGATATTGCCCCCCTGCCACCACATTTTTCATCAACATATAAAGTTAAAACATTTAGCGTGAAGACAAGTAATGCAAACAGTGTCATTATTAACATATCTTCTAAACATCTTTCGACCAAGGGTGTCAATTGGGAAGTGACTTCCTCAAACAGAATTGAGGGGGGTGACAGATCACTTTGCAGTACCCTCCAATACTGTAATTCAGGAAGGGTAAAAAAAAAGAGGCGAGTAGGACAAATAACATTGTGGTAAACAGACGACTTTAGAGCTTGGAGAAAATGCTAATTTCAGCTTACTTAAGTATTAATGTGAATCTCCAGTCCAATTCTTTCAACAGTTACCACAGTATGTTATTTTTCTTTTGTCTCACATTGCAATAGACTGCTAAACATTTTGAACTCCAATTAGGGACTACCAAATTCAGTATATCAGAATACAATTCCTTACAAATGTAATTTCAGATCCGAAGGGAGGCTTCCCTGGCAGCCTGGCCTCTGTGCCCCCCTCTTCCATTTCACCAATTACAGTACTTAACAACATACCGTATATATGCAAACATTGTCATATAAGGTAAGTGTATGAGAAAATGGGCCTTTCCTAACTCAACAGTCCTTTTGTCATAACACAAATACTGTACCAAGTACAGCACAGTACAGTACATACACCAAGATGTACAGTATTACATACAGTGTCGGTGAATATACTGCCAAGGGAGGTTCATCCTTTGCTTTTGCCATACTGTACAGTATACAGGCACAAGTTTTAATAGTACACCAGTTATAGCAGTACTATAGTATGTTATGTCGAGAGTCAACAGGATAGAGACATGGACACGCTTGGTATAGTATCAACTAGTGCAAGCCCTTTAAGCTCACCACAAGCTTCTCCTTTTTGAAAGCTCACTCCAAAAAGGCAGGTTATCCTGCAAATATAAAATTTTACACAGTATTACTGTACGTACCACCATACACCAGAACTATAATCTTAGAACAAAACATAAAGGAAATTGGTTCCATTTTCAATGATTTCAGACTGTTTTTAAGCTGTAGAAAACTTCTAGCATAACATGAAGGACTTCCACTTTCCATCCAAGAAAACCAGGCTGCACCAGTTTCAGGAGCTCTGTAATTGCAGTGCCTGACAATTAAGGGCAATTTTCATCATCTAGGTGTATATTGATCCAAATATTTTCTGGTATGCTCCAAGGCCACTAATGATGGTCCCATAGGTATTGTTCTACTTCGAAAGTCTTCCCATAAGTTCCCCCCACCCCTACATTTCTTCTATGTTCTGCCTCAATGCCCTCCAAGTTTGTACATGTCTGGACCCAGTAATACAGTATGTGAGTTAACAGTAACAAAGTCTTGTTAGCTATAAAACATGTTTTTTTTTTTCATTACTCTCAGTATATATTTGATACAGTCATGGAATGTCAATCTAAGCAAAAAAAAAAAAAAAATTGGGACAAACGCTCTCAGTATAATTTATCATACATTGTATTATTGTTAATGTATGTCTGTGTGTGAGTTTGTGCAGATGGATTGTTTATATATGTGTCCAGTCTCAAACTACTCAATATGATACAAGCGTGCACCAAAATTGAAAAGAAAACTTGAGGTCTCAGTTTATACTGAGTTATCACGTCACATAACTCACATTCCTGACAAAATGATAGGGCACATCTACTCAATACGATACACATACACACGAAGTTTGAGAAAGCTGAGCAAAGATTATTGAGCTATCAATTCATATACATTGCATTCCAATGGCATCACATACATATACATGCCAATTTGACAGCACAGATTCATTTGTCAACACAAGGTACTTTCTACCCAAAACTGACATACACTATTTATCACTTTTTATTGTACAGTTACAGTATGTATTAGAAAAATTTAAATTGATGTGACAGAATTTATCACAGGAACATATTTATTTCCCAAATTGTCCAAATTTTGCAATGCACTATAACTCTTGGATGTGAAATGATCATTTTCTTACCTTTTGCTGTATACTATATGTGCATGATCCACGCACAATCATCGTAACTGATGTGACTGGATGTCTGCACGGCAGAGAGTATGATGAGCAACTTGTGGTATTTGAAGATACAGTAGTCTACTCCTACAGTATATACTGCAGTTCTGTTTGTGTCATGTACAGTAGGCCTACTTAGAGACTTTGATGTGAGAACGTACAGAATGCTTTTTCATGAACCTGTTTGCAATGCTTCATACTGTACTAGTATGGTATGCAGAGCCATACTGTACATGATACCTGTCAGCCACTCAGCATACAGCATACAGCCATACAGTAAGTTTGCCATGAGGGAATGGAAAAAAAAATATGCATTACAACCATTGATACCACCAAACCTTGTAATTATGTATATAGCAGCAATTCTTGATCTTGACTGCATTCCTTACAAATCTCCCAAACTAGGGCTATAGACATGTGGTCCCTATTTTTCTTTAACTGAATTAAAGATGTTTGTTCAGCATCTGCTAGAAGGAGAACACCTTAGGGGCAGATTTTAGTTCCAGTGAAAGATGATTCCATTATGGGGGTGGTGTGTGGATAGACCGTGCACCAATATAACCGTGCTTGTCTGGTGATGGGATCATGTACAGTACTGTAGTTAGAGTGGGTGTGGCACTGTATGCAAGGTCTTACTTTTGGTAATCATGTGAGAAGCATTGCTTACCAGTACGAAACTACTGTACTGCTTGACTTTCTTTGAAAAGAGTTTTTGACCCGCGTAAGTCACGATTATCCAAATTAGATCCTTCAGCATGTTTTTAACACTGCTGTGCAGCGGTAGTCATTAGTCTAGCAATCATTAGAAGCAAATCATACCGAGCAAAGTACTGTACTTATTCAATGGAATTAACATGGGGTGATGCAATGGAGATGGTCAATAGAGCTGGCATACAGTATTCCAAGTTTGGTCTAACCATAGATTTGCAAGTACTGTATCTTCTTTGATTTCCATTCCACAAATATCTTTCTAACATTCCCAGAACTTTGCTAGAATGACATAAGGAGGTATGTGTTAAACCAATATAGGTCATTTAATTTAACAACCAACACCAAGAAACTGTACTGTTACTGTAGCTGCTTAACTTCCTGTAGTGCAAGATTAACCACAAAGTACGTCACCACGCAGATGCTCCTACCTCAACACCCTGAAGGTACCATTTATGTGACAGTACCTGTAAGTCAAATAATAGGCATCACTAACTGAGTATCATTACACTGACCAACTCATCAACATCCTTTGAGAGATTTTGTGGGACGTACGGCACATTTTCAGAATTTCAACAACTAGAGCACCAACACTGCAGAAGTTTAAACATTGCAAATAAATAAAATTTGTCAAAATTTTGATGGGTACTACAAAATAACAATGCATATCAGTAGCTTCAATTCATACCAACAATTGCAAAAATTGTCAATTTTTATCAATTTTTCTGAATGTTTTGTTTGTACTGATTTGGCAAATATGAATTAATACTGTACTTATGTGGAAAAGTGGTCATTTGTACGTGACGCATAATAGGGACCCTGTTTACTGTAGTTTGACCAACTTGACACCAACTTCACAACATTGACAGTCAACATTGTAAAAGAGAACCTGTAGGAGAAGCATTTTGTAGAATTTCATAGAATGGGCAAAGGTCCCACATGGGACCTTGGGCTAAGCATTGCTGAACATCCAAAATGGTCCCACACATTTTGGGGGCAAAGCATTTTGAACAATTGTGGAGTAGAGTGATGCTACATGATCACAATAGCTCCACCACCATACTGGTATCTACAGCTAAAACCAAACTGGCCTCTGTTTACTGTATATTGTAAGTCATATCGGAGATCTGCATTTAAGATAGGGGTAGCGTAAACTTCCATACGCTAGAGGAACTCGCTGTTACAAAGAGCTCTGTTATATGGCTGTGGTTACTTTTACGTAGCACATTTCAGGAGAAAAAATGAGAAAATTGAAACTTCAATGTAGGAATTGCCTCTTAGTGTTTCTTGATTTAAGATGCAATGCATTTTGTAGCAAGAGCCCAATGGGCACTGTGGTTCCTTGCAAAGAAATTAGGGCAAGTGAAAAGTTGGGTCCTCAGAACTGGGGACCCAAAAATTGGGGCTATTAAGGCTGGGGCCCAAAAATGGAGTCCAAATGAGGTCTAAAAATGTAGGTACAGTGTCCCCTTTGAACTAAGAAATATACCACATGTTTAGATAATGAGTTAAAAAAAATGTGGCCCAAACATTGAGCTCAAACTGGGTCCCAAACATTTTAGGCCCATGTTTAACCATTAAATTAACAAACAACTTAACATGTTGAAATATAATGAATGAAACAGTTTCCCATTTTTTCAAATTTAAGGATAATGCAAATTAAATTGGTACACACTGGCTATGGCAACTAAAACTGAGAGATGGTGATGGATAATCTTTCGTGAAGGCATACACCCCCCCCCCCCCCGAAAAATCCCGGGTTTCACTTACGTGATCTGAATTATCAAAATTTTTGGGTCCATCACTTATTACTTGAAGGGACTCATTGAGTCCCTTTGATTCACAAAATTCATGATATTTCGTCACACGTGTTGAGCATTGCTCATATGGTGATAGTAAATGGTAACACAAAGAGATTCTGAATGTATCTGACCCACACCTGAAGCAACAATGGTAGGATTATCAATCATAAGTGATCAAAATCACTCACTGCAAATCTGTGATTAAACACTTTTTAGTAACTGTACAGTTGCTGTATATTATTAAAAACCCATAGGCAACCGATGTTCATGGAAAAAAAAACCCACATTTTCTCACATGTTCAGTGACTGTTGGCATATACTGTATGTAGTGGCATTCAATGGTTTCATCACAAAACCAACCCAATGAACCCTGTAACCCATAGCCTTGTGGGAGGGTTTGAAGAGCTGACACAGTGACAAAGGCCTACGTTAGACGTACAGTATGACACGTCTAACAGGCTAATACCTGAACACCCTGAAGGTAACATTTCCACATCAGCACTCTATATCATAACATAATCATAGGACCCACCAGAAGTACTGTATCATTTTATTGAATCACCAGCATTGCATGTGTAAGAAAATCTGTAGGCCTGCATAATTTGAAGAATATTATAAACTAGATCACAATTAAACATTGCAGAAGTTTGACATTTGTCAATAAATTTGTCAGATTTTATTTACTGCAATGGGCACCACCAAATTGCAATGCTTACAATTGCATCACTATTCCAAGTTTGACATCCAATAATTATGAAACTGTCATTTTGTACATTTTCTGCCTGGTTTGTACTAACTGTGTTCATATGAGTTAGTACTAATATGGAAAAATGGTTGCAAATTTTACGTAACCAATTTAAACTGTTAACTTCTAGTGTAGCTCATTAGTGTTCATTTCCATGTGTCACATGGAAACTATATTTGCTTGACCATTGATCTGTCAGGAAAAGAGCCCTTACAGGAACCTCGACACAATTGACAGGCTTGAGAAGACTAACTGAATAACTCAAAGTGCCCCTTTAATGTATAGACCTACAGTACACTGCCTCCTCAGATTACTGTAGATTGAGTTTCAGTTAGGGCACAATCTGACCCACCGCCTGATTATTGACTTATCATTCAAGCACCATAGGGATATTTGAGATGTTACATGACATTTAAAGGGGGACCTTAAAGGAGGAGAAAACTTTTGCAGGATTTCACAAAGTGGGCCATAGGGCCCACATAGAACCCTGAACATAGAACATAGAACCCTAAACATTCATGTACACCCTAAGATGAACCACAAACAAAGTATCATTGCAGTATAACAAACCATCAACATTGTACAAGAGAATCTGTAGGAAGAGAAGCATTTTGCAGAATTTTATAAAATAGGCCACAGGGTCCACATGGAACCTTCGACCAAGCAGTTTTAAATACCCCAAATTTGCCTAGTACTGAGGATAAATGTGTCAAAGTTTCATACAACTCCATCGAAGCATGTGCAAAAAGCTGCAGTTAAAACAGAATTTCAAATTTGGCTATAGGGCCCACTTGGGCCTTAAACTTGAATCCCTGAACACCCTGAAGGTACCACAAATAGAGAATTATGAAGACAAACCATCAACATTGTACAAGAGAATCTGTACAGTAGGAGGAGAAGCATTTTGAAGAATTTCATAAAATGGACCATACTTTAGGGCCCACATGGGACCTCTAACCAAAAATTTTTGAACAGCCCAACTAGTCCATCACCTATGGAACATTGTGTCCTAGTTTCATGCAAATACATGAAAGCATGATGGACGAGAAGCATTTTGAACAGTTGTAAACAGACAGATAGAGGGACACACTCACACCACACTAAATTGTAATAGCTCACACCAGCTAGCTGGTATGAGCTAAAAATAGCCACAAATTCCATTAAACTCCGTCAAAGATTGCCAAATTTTCTTATAGAAGCACATATTTTCTTCTTCACAAATTTTAATATCATTTACCAATGTGAAACAACTCAGTAACTAACAGGCATAATATATAGGCTTAACAAAAGAATTATTGACACTGTGCAACTCTGTGCAAGGTTTGCATTTTTCTCAAACTTTGAAAGGTCATACTGTATCTCGAAAATGGTAAAAGGGGGTTGGGGGACAGCCGCAGTGGTGGCATATCGATATTATAGATCATTTGTATAATTGTTTTACTGTATGGATATTATCAACATCTACCTTGGGACAATACATGGATAATACTATAATATAGAAAATATGGACAATAGCAGCTACTGTACTGTATGACAATACCGACTACTGTACTGTATTTATGTATAAAATTCATTCCAAGATTTACCACGGCCACAGAGTAAACAGTCCGCAGACATTCCAAACAGCAGCTTTGACATGGATGTTGAAAACAGCTTTGGCTATGGTGTGTGTGTTTAAAGCACTGATTGGATGTGCTCTGGAAAAATCAAGCTTCCAAACTTTTCATTCAGCTGTTTGTCCCAAAGTCTTGAAAACCGCAAAGTTATAACATCACGTCTTCTCCCCCATCTATAAAACCTTGGCCAAACCAGTTGATTTCACTGTGTTCCTTTCTATCACAAGCTAAATTTGACGATTTGACTTATAGCATACAAAATCCACTGCACTGATGTTCACTCATGTGCAGAGTGGCTCAGCTCAGTCAGCTGTTCATCAGCAAGTTTATTTGTTGCGGCCTTTGGCTGTAGGTTTCATGTTTTACCATGTTACTCTCCAAACTAAAGAGTGTGCACAAATTTATGTACTATGATGCACTTCTGTGGGCAACCGTTGGTTTAACATTTTGTTAATGATTGACTTCTGGCAAATCTAAATGTATAGAGGGTATTCCAATAAGCATAACTCATGCTACGAAGTTTCGTCGTAAAAATTATGTCTGAGGCGGTTATGTTTTTCTTCATACAGGCCTCATCTCCTTTATACCTGTATCTAGGCTAAGTTTTGCCTATACAGTAAGTATGCACAGTTATAAATCAAACACAGTCTTGATGTTGAAACACACAGCTCAGGGAGCATGTATTTTAGCTACTAGCTATATTCACTGCATCTTCACGAAAGCTGTTGCTTCATGCACTAGTGCACATATTTTTTGTTGAATTTACTGAGTAACTATAGGGTCAATGTCTAACATTTCAAAATTCATACAGTGTCTCTGCCAAATTATTACCTGTAAAAAGCAACAGTAACAGGTAAGGTGATAGCTAGGGTGCAATACTGTAGCTTGAGTGATACCTTTACCGTGATGTGAAGGTAAAAAGGTTCCAACTGACTGAATGTTTTTTTTTTCTTCCAACTGAGTGGCAGGAATATCTTATTAGGAGGAGATCCAGCATTTTATAAGAGGATAGGGTACAGTCTTCCCAAGAAGGACACTATCATGATCTTGGACAAATGAAAAATAGGGGTGAGTGGCGACAGTACTATCGAAGCAGAGCGCCACCACTGGTTGGGGTGTACAAGAGATTTCCGAAAGGTCAGGAAACACTTCCATGACGTACTAGAGCTGCATGCACCCAGCCTTAAAACAGGGTTATGTCATGTATACAATTTGAAAGCAATCCATGAAAATGGGTATTTAAGAGAATTTTGCATATATTCCATGGCTCATTTCTACAGACAGTGCCCCACTGTACACAGACTTTCTGGCATATTTTTCACCTTATTTTTTGGTTGGGCATCTTCATCAAAATAGACAGATTCACACTGTAGAGTCAGGATTGTCGAGGTACTCGTTAATTAGTGTTGGGTCTACAGGATTAAGCTAACTGGAATACTTGCAACTTTGGCTACTCACATTCACAGTAGGCTACTGGAGATTGGTTGGAGAACAGGAAAATTTTGAAGACAAAAAGTTCGTCGACTAGGCAGAAGATGACTGTGAATAGAATGTAAACAGAAATTACCATAGCACCGACAGGATCCGTCTAATGATTGTCGGCATATTTTGCTTGTACGTCATCGATATCACATATGAAGCGACTATCCAGGGTATCCAAGCGGGATAAGGACCTGGTTTGATGGAAAAAAAAAAAACTTTTGCGTGCACTTTGGGCAGGACTATCTAAGCTGAGTGCCACCATCAATTAGCATACCTTAAACAATTGGTACTTACACACACACCCCCCCCCCCCGCCCCCCGAGGTCGGAAACGGCATTTCCTGGATGAACTGGACTTCGTGCACCCAGCGTTAAAATAGGGCTTGGATGTCTGCAATTTCTCATTTAATAATAAAAACATCATTCTATTCAAAGTATTACTAATTTGGATTTCTGTTATCTAAAATAATTATGCTATCGTAATCTTCTGAAAAGTTCATTCAACAGTTTTTACTTCCTGACGATAACAACTTTTTTCTTTAAATTTTGAGCAATTTATAACTATAGCACGTAACCTTACGGGTATATTTGGTATCTATTGCAGTCATTTTTACCCGGAGAAATCATGGTTTCAGAAAAGTTATTCCAATCATTTTTACTCTCATTGCAGGTGATTGCATATCAATATATATATTTATATTTTAAATATATATATATTCTAATAAAGTAGAACTCGCGTTCTTGTACCAATGAAAATGTCAGTCACATTGAAAAAGATAGCATTCAATAATATTTTGATAGATAGGGAAGCATGAGAAGAGTGATGGTTGGTCGAGATCTGTGATAGGGTTGTCAGGGAAGAGGTGTCGCCACCCCCCCCCCCCCACTCCAAACTTGCATGCAATCTAGTGCAATACTTGGCTTCTTTTGACTCATAAAATGTGCTAGATTGAGATCCAGCCGGTATGTCAGATTTTCTGACTATCCTCACTCCTAGACTGAGATATGAGAAGTTCATAAGAAATTTCAGGTTTAATGGAAATTTGTTTCAATAACCAGGTAACCTTAAAAATCTGATACAGTATTTGGCATCTTTTTACGTCATAAAATGTGCTAGACTGAAACATGAAAAATTCAAACTGGCTTTTGTAGATTTCCGACTTTTGTTTTGTTGATATGGGAGGGTTGGGACCTTCCCTGGTTGCGACGCGTTTGAGTGTATATCGACAATTCATTCAAACACACGTTCACAAACATAATTTTTAGATAGGTTCTCTTTTTTTCAGGTAATTTGAAATTTGATGGTGTATTTATGGGGAGGAAACGTGCATCATTCCCTTACCTTCTTTTGCCCAATGACATAACACGGAAAAGAAACCACTGCGCGGATTTTGGCATTGGAGAGGTGTAGATGAGTCTAACCTTCGTACATGAATACCTCAACTGCATGGTCACATAGCCAGCGATTTCATCAGTCACTTACCAAAACTGTGTGCGATATTTATTACAATGTCCCCCACCATTCAAAAAACGAGCCAAAACATTTCTCTTCACGAAATGTGGGGTGACATTTGATATTATGCCCCCTCCTATCAAAACGTGGAGGGCGTGTTCCATGCCCCCCCCCCCTCCCGATTAACGCCCATGATGTTGTTACATGACTGCAATGCTACTGACGTCCGAAGATCACAACACATAAACAAAAATAGTTTCCTTATCGCTGTCTTGCTTTTCTCGTTTTTATGTCGAAGTCATGATGTTGAAGCACTCAATTTCAATTCACGATGATACACCGAGTCCATATATAAATATATTAACACAGGGGCAGGGGAGGTTTGGGTTATAACCACTCTGCTTTTTGACAAAGGGGTTGCCAAATTACCCCCGCCTCAATGAAAAGCTGAAAAAAAAGCAAATGAGATAGTAATAAAAACTAGAAACTTAACCATGTTCAAAGACTAGTAAAGAAAACGGTCACTAACATTAGTAATAAGTTATCAAAATTCAAATGCCAAAATTGTGCCAAGGGCGAGCAAGAGCGGTGCCCTGAGTGTAGTTTACCTTTGCATGTAGTGCATAAAACTGAAAGGAAATTTTTGGATCATTTCTGGTAGATCATAACAAAAAACTTCGTCATATTAGAAGTTAAAAGTACAGTACATCATTTTCACTGCCTTAAAATTAGTCATTTTAACGTTAAAAGGTTTGAATCTCTACACAAAACGTGCACGCAACAAGTTCGGTAGACCTGTGGGCTGGACTCAGGGCTGGATATCTTGTTTAGGCGGTGCTTGAGATAATTGTGTCATGCATTTGTGTGGCGAAATATTCATACTTTAATGGCCGCTAAAAACTTCCCTATGTAGGACCTTTTTGTCCCGAGTGAACAGCTGGTACAAAATGTCCCCTTGAGTTAAGGCCCGTTCACACTATTCTCCATCTCTGATCGGAAAGAACCAAAAATTTGCCAACTTGTGTAAAGATTACAGAGGTAATGTTTTCTCTTTTCAGTACGATTCAGTAAACGTGTGGAGAGTTTCTGTGACAACCCTTCCAAAAAAACATATCGAGGCGAGCCGATTCAACTAATGTGTGACAGAAAAGCTGCAGGATGTGAGCAGGAAAAGGGGGAGAACCTCAGCAGAAGAGCTGTGTAACAATGTAGTGTATGCTTAAAGAAACAACGTCGTGAAACCCCTTCTCCATCAAATAACTTCTCTTCTCCTTTTTCCTCCCCCCCCCCCCCACTTGGCGATCAAAGTTCTGGCCCAGTCTTATGAAAATAAAATCAAGGACAATCTTCTCTCCGCTTAGTTTGTTGTTCAGCTCTATCATTTCTCAACTCAGTGAACAATGAATGAGTAGCTGCACACTACCACACTGCTGCACACTGCTAATAGACTCCATCCTCCTTTATGATCCTAACGTCGAAGCAGCTCTCGAACCATTTTGACGGTTGTAAGAAGAATACCCTGCCTCCAAGCATACTTTGTAATTTCAGGTCATCTCACCATAACCTATATATACAAATACTCCTGGTAGAGATGTTTCCTGGCCAACGCCCTGGGTAGCAGTGAGCTTACATTCTACCTCACGTGGAGAGCACGCAACTGACGGTTCCCTATTCATAAACAAATTATCGCATGTGCACCCGACCTCTGTTATGTAATGTGAACAAACAGGTATACCCTACAACCTCGGGGAATGCTCATTACCGAATTCCTTGGTACATATCCTGAACGTCACAATTACCCCCCCCCCCCCTTCCTTCCCCTTAAGAAAGAGAACCCTTTTCTTCCTACAGTCATGACCAATCCAGTTGCTTAATGCTTTATAGTGCAAACATCTACCATGCCCCGGATTTTCCCTTACAAGTGTTATACTCTACTCATGAAATCAGGTCAGGTTGTTGAAGACCTGATCTCTCAGTGTTATGTACAATAATGTTTGTTGTTATCTGAAGGCCTGAGCTGCCGCATTCTCTGTTCTTGATATGCTAACTTAAGTGTTGAAAACGTGAACACGAGCCTGTGTAGTATTGTTCCATATTCACGTTTGGAATCCGGTGTCATGTGGGAGCGTTCTACAAAACACTTGCTCAAGGTGTGGCTCGCTCTCTCTCCTCTCTCGGATGGTGGTGTAAACATGTCTCGCTGTCTCGGAGCTGACTGGCTTTTCACCTGCCCGAACCTTGTGCAACAACTCCATATCGGAACACATACTGAACTCGCCCCTTTTACTGACTGGTTTCCTCCTTACGGGTTCTTCTTAATTTCCACGAACGAATTATCAACTTTGTCCACCCCATGGACTACTACCGTTTAGTCATCGCCTTCCTGGTTACCCTGACCTACCTCGCCCTGGCCTGACGTGTAGGAAGCCGCATACATCTCAGCCACCATCTCTGGCCAACTGCATACGAGACAGCCACGGGAGAGCCCAGCTGAAACGGTCCACCGGAGGTACCTCCCGCGCGCTAATTAATTCATTTTCGTTTGTAATTACCGGTACACGTTGTTCCCTGTAAGATGTTATTTTCTGAATGATTTGATTTATCTAAGAAACGAATTATATTACTTTGAAATTCGAGTACTCATTCTTTTCTTCATTAGTCTGCTTACCAAAACTTCCCTTTCTAAAACCTTATTCTTTGTCACAACGTTTATATCTGGACGTCGTAACAGATATAATTTGGGGGCCTGTCGAATACATCGAGACAAGCTAAAATCGTAAAATTTAGCAGACTATCATATTAGGAATGAGTATTCGTTTGAGGTTTTGTTAATCAATTTTATTATACTTGACCTTTCATGTTAATTTTGTCATGGCTTTCACTACCCCAGAGGAGTTTGTATCTCGTACGAATTTAACTGTGGGGTCCATAGATGATTTATCAAAACCAGAATTAGTTTCAGTAACAAAGCATTTAGAACTTGGAAGTTTCACCTAGTGCTAAGAAATCGCTTTTGAGTCGGTCAGTATTAAGTAGTCTTATTGAGCTGGGTCTAGTTCAGGGAGAAGGAGACATTGCTCAATCTAAAAGCAATGAAGAAGAGTTAGAGAAATTGAGGATCCAATTGAAACTCAAGGAATTAGATTCTAGAGTTAAGGAAAGACAGCTAGATTTTGAGCAAAGAGTAAAAGAAATGGAGCACGAAAAGGCTATAAAAGAAATGGAAATGAGGCTAAAATTGGGTCCTCACGTCTCAACTTCTGTCACTTTCGATTTTTCCAAGAATGTAAGACTCGTGCCTCAGTTCGACGAAAAGGATGTTGATAGTTTTTTTACATCTTTCGAAAACTTAGCCAAAAAGTTGGACTGGCCTTCCAAATATTGGACTACTTTGCTCCATAGTGTATTTGTTGGAAAGGCAAAGGATGTTTACAATTCCTTATCGTATGCTGAAGGTTCAGATTATGATAAAGTAAAAAAACCCGTCCTAAAGGCTTATCAATTGGTACCCGAAGCGTACCGGCAGAAATTTATAAACACTAGGCAAAAGGAATCAAAACCAGACTTGCGTAGAGTTTAGTAGTGTAAAGTCTGAGTTGCTAGACAAATGGATTTCATCGAAGAACGTTGGCAGTGACTTTGCAAAATTAAGGGAATTAATTTTAATGGAAGAGTTCTGTAACTGTGTATCAAGAGAAATCAGAACACACCTATCAGATAGAGGGGTTGAGCATCTTGAAAAGGCCGCCATTAAGTCCGATGACTATGACTTAGCTCATAAAGGTTTATTTGATCGATCACGTGACCAAAAGTCTCACAAGGGCTTTAAAAAGAAAGACAACGGTGGGAAATCAGGGTCGGGTAAAGCGTCTGATACAAAGGGTATGTCCTCAGGTGACAATTCTAAGCCTGAAAATGGGAGACACACGTGTAGCTATTGCCATAAGATTGGTCATACGTATGAAACATGCTTAAAGAGACTTAGAGATTTGGATAAGCCAACTGCTTTTGTGTCAAGTCACCTAAACTCTAAAATGGATATGGGATCCCAATCTGTGCTGAATAGCTCAAAGGAGCACAATACACATTTTAACAGCAATGTTTCTAGTAGCCGTGTTGAAGATGTTAGGACCAAACTAAAAAAACATGGCTACGACCATTTTATTTCACTAGGTACTGTCACTCGACCAGATAATGATGCGTCTACAGAAATTATTATCTTACGGGATACTTGCGCATCTCGTTCATTAATGTTGCGTAGTATGCTTCCTTTAGGTCGTGATGTTGATGACAGTCCAGTACATGTGTTAGTTAGGGGAGTGGGAGAAGACCCTGTTAGGGCGTCCCTAATTCAACTCTACCTTGATTGCGAATATGGCACTAGATTGGTAGAGGTTGGTATCGTAGACAGGTTACCAGCAGAGGGGGTGCACTTTTTCCTTGGCAAAGATATTGCCGGTGGCCGAGTTTACGCTTCCCCTAGTGTACAAGTTTGCTCTAAACCTCGTGTTGTTGAAGAAACAGAACAGTTGTCCAGTGAAATCCCGGGCATATTCCCGGCTTGTGTGACAACTCGTTCCATGGCCAGTAAATTGAATGAATTAAATGAAGTCAAAACGCGGGAAGTCGATGATAGTTTCAAGTTGGCTGGGACATTCTTTGAAAACAGTGACTCGCTCAAGGTAAATAGTGATATGAATCAAAGAAATAAGGTAAACTTAGGGGAATCTTTTCCTTCAGACCGTAAAACCTTGACTTCTAAGCAGGAAGCGAATGACCAAGTTAGAAAGTTATTGGATTCCGCCATGACCGGACATGAAGTAGCTAAAGCACATGTAGGTTACTATATTTCGAAATCTGGGGTGCTGATGAGGAAGTGGCGTAATCCGGAGGTATCGGCTGGGGATGACTGGCGGGTTTATCACCAAATAGTTGTTCCAAAAGAATGTCGGGCTTATATAATGAGTGTAGCTCATGATCTGCAAATGTCTGGTCACCTGGGGGTTAGAAAGACACAGGATCGAATTTTAAGACACTTCTTTTGGCCTAAGATCCACCGGGATGTAGCTGACTTCTGTAGAAGTTGTCCGACTTGCCAGTTGGTAGGGAAACCAAATCAGAAAATTCAAAATGCACATCTTATGCCCATACCTGCTATAGGACAACCATTTGAAAGGGTAATAATCGATTGTGTTGGCCCTCTGCCTAAAACTAGATCAGGATATAGCTAGATTCTAACGACCATGGATGTTGCAACTAGGTATCCCGAAGCAATTCCGCTGAGGAACATAACTGCCAAACTAGTCGCTGATGCATTAATTAAATTTTTCACCAGAGTGGGGCTTCCGAAAGAAGTGCAACATGACCAAGGGTCTAATTTCCTGAGTGAGTTGTTCTCAAATGTTCTTTGTAATTTGGGCATCAGACAGATTGCATCTTCTGCTTACCACCCCCAGTCACAAGGTGCTCTCGAGCGTTACCATCAAACCTTGAAGACAATGATCAAGACTTTCTGTCATGATAATCAGACCGATTGGGATAAAGGGACAGACTTTTTGCTCTTTGCTACAAGAGAAACTCCTAACGAATCAACTGGCTTCGGTCCTTTTGAGCTTATATATGGTCATGAAGTACGTGGGCCTTTGAAGGTATTAAAGGAACGGTGGTTATCAGAAACTGTGCCTGAAAGTAATGTTTTAGATTACGTATCTGACATGAATGAACGCCTCCTCAAAGCATGTAACATGGCGAAAGATAGCCTTGCAAAATCACAATCCCAAATGAAGACAAGGTATGATAAGGATGCTAGAGATCGCATATTCAAACCTGGGGATAAAGTTCTAGTTTTACTCCAAGTCCACGGCGAACCCTCACGTGCACGATACTCTGGGCCTTACCGAGTTTTGAAACAGACTAGTAGTGTCAACTATGTTATCGAGACTCCTGACAGGCGTAAAGCTACCAGACTGTGCCATGTTAATATGCTCAGGCCATATTATGAAAGGAATGACTCTGATTCTTGTAGCCTACCAATTGTGGAGACTAACCCTGTGAAAGACTTAGAATCTGAAAGTCATACTGTTAAAGATAGTCCTTACACAGAGATTACTAATAAGAATTCAGAAATTCTCCGCAATCTCGATACTAAGTTAGGTCACTTAGAGTCTAGTCAAAGGGAGGAAATGGAAAACTTAATAGCTTGTTATCCAAGTATGTTCTCTGACATCCCAGGGAGAACAAACGTGCTGTATCATGATGTCGAAGTTAGAGACGCTCATCCAATCAAGCAGCACCCTTACCGGCTGAATCCCATCAAGCTTCAAATTGTAAGAGATGAGATTAAATATATGTTAGATAATGACATCATCTCGCCTAGCCAAAGTCCATGGGCGTCACCCATTTTGCTAGTTCCTAAGGAAGACGGTTCAAAGAGGCTATGTATTGATTATAGGAGAGTGAATTCAGTTACAGTGACCGACTCACACCCTATACCACGCCTCGATGATTGCATTGACCGTATTGGGAATTCCAAATTTGTAAGCAAGTATGATTTGTTAAAGGGATATTGGCAGGTTCCCCTTACCGAAAGGGCCAAAGAAACATCTAGCTTTGTAACACCCGACGGCTTATGGTGGTGTAATGTCATGCCCTTCGGAATGAAAAACGCACCGAGTACATTTACCCGTTTAATGAACACAGTTTGTCAGGGGTTGAAGGGTTGTGGTACATACATTGACGATGTAATAATCTATTCAGATGACTGGCAGTATCATCTAAGTAGAACCAAGGCGTTCTTTGAAAGGCTCGAAAACGCGAAACTGTCTGTAAATTTGCACAAGAGGGAAATTGGCAAAGCCAATGTTACTTACCTGGGTCATGTAGTTGGTGGAGGCAAAATCTCAACAAAAAATTCCAAAATTCGAGCAATTGAGGAATTCCGAGTTCCTAAAAACAAAAAGGAACTCATGCGTTTTCTTGGAATGACCGGTTTTTACCGAAAGTTCTACCCAAACTTTGCTGAGGTAGCAAGCCCTTTGACAAACCCTTTTATCAAAGAAGTCAAAGTTCACTTGGTCTGACACTTGCCAGAGTGCCTTTGAAAGTCTAAAGCTTTTTTTAATGAATGATCCGGTTCTTGCAGCACCAGATTTTAGCAAACCATTTAACCTTATCATAGATGCAAGCGATGTTGGGATAGGGGCTGTTTTATTTCAATTAAGTGCCCAGAATTTGGAGCACCCTGTTGCTTATTTCTCAAAGAAGCTCAATAGTAGTCAGCAAAAGTATTCTACTATTGAAAAAGAAGGGTTCTCTTTAGTGCAAGCAATTGAACATTTTAAAGTTTACGTTAGTGGTCCACATCGAACTGTTGTATATACGGACCATAATCCTTTAGTTTATATTAATAAGTTTAAGCAAGGAACTGCACGTCTTATGAGATGGAGTTTACTTTTGCAAAGTTATGATCTTGATATTAAGCATGTATCTGGAAAAGAAAATGTAATTGCATATGCTCTCAGTAAGTCAATGTAATATACATATACATATATATATATATATATATATCTATATATATCTATATATATCTATATATATCTATATATATCTATATATATCTATATATATCTATATATATCTATATATATCTATATATATCTATATACATCTATATACATCTATATACATCTATATACATCTATATATATATCTATATATATCTATATATATCTATATATATCTATATATATCTATATATATCTATATATATCTATATATATCTATATATATCTATATATATCTATATATATCTATATATATCTATATATATCTATATATATCTATATATATCTATATATATCTATATATATCTATATATATCTATATATATCTATATATATCTATATATATCTATATATATCTATATATATCTATATATATCTATATATATCTATATATATCTATATATATCTATATATATCTATATATATCTATATATATCTATATATATCTATATATATCTATATATATCTATATATATCTATATATATCTATATATATCTATATATATCTATATATATCTATATATATCTATATATATCTATATATATCTATATATATCTATATATATCTATATATATCTATATATATCTATATATATCTATATATATCTATATATATCTATATATATCTATATATATCTATATATATCTATATATATCTATATATATCTATATATATCTATATATATCTATATATATCTATATATATCTATATATATCTATATATATCTATATATATCTATATATATCTATATATATCTATATATATCTATATATATCTATATTATATATCTATATATATCTATATATATCTATATATATCTATATATATCTATATATCTATATATATCTATATATATCTATATATATCTATATATATCTATATATATCTATATATATCTATATATATCTATATATATCTATATATATCTATATATCTATATATATCTATATATATCTATATATATCTATATATATCTATATATATCTATATATATCTATATATATCTATATATATCTATATATATCTATATATATCTATATATATCTATATATATCTATATATATATATAAGAAACTAAGGGAAATCCCCTTATTCTTAGGTAGATTTCCCTTCTTTTAAGGGGAAGGGTGTTATGTAAAAGAGTTTGTTTTTGTTGTTGAATACAATCTCTCGGTGATCTCTCGGTGTTATGTACAACAATGTTTGTTGTTATCTGAAGGCCTGAGCTGCCGCATTCTCTGTTCTTGATATGCTAATTTAATTGTTGAAAACGTGCACACGAGCCTGTGTAGTATTGTTCCATATTCACGTTTGGAATCCGGTGTCATGTGGGAGCGTTCTACAAAACACTTGCTCAAGGTGTGGCTCGCTCTCTCTCCTCTCTCGGATGGTGGTGTAAACATGTCTCGCTGTCTCGGAGCTGACTGGCTTTTCACATGCCCGAACTGCATATCCCAACACATACTGAACTCGCCCCTTTTACTGACTGGTTTCCTCCTTACGGGTTCTTCTTAATTTCCACGAACGAATTATCAACTTTGTCCACCCCATGGACTACTACCGTTTAGTCATCGCCTTCCTGGTTACCTTGACTTACCTCGCCCTGTCCTGACGTGTAGGAAGCCGCATACATCTCAGCCACCATCTCTGGGCAACCGCATACGAGACCGCCACGGGAGAGCCCAGCTGAAACGGTCCACCGGAGGTACCTCCCGCGCGCTAATTAATTCATTTTCGTTTGTAATTACCGGTACACTTTGTTCCCTGTAAAATGTTATTTTCTTAATGATTTGATTTACCTAAGAAACGAATTATATTACTTTGAAATTCGAGTACTCATTCTTTTCTTCATTAGTCTGCTTACCAAAACGTCCCTTTCTAAAACCTTATTTTTTGTCACAACGTTTATATCTGGACTTCGTAACACATAACACGGAAAAGAAACCACTGCGCGGATTTTGGCATTGGAGAGGTGTAGATGAGTCTAACCTTCGTACATGAATACCTCAACTGCATGGTCACATAGCCAGCGATTTCATCAGTCACTTACCAAAACTGTGTGCGATATTTATTACAATGTCCCCCACCATTCAAAAAACGAGCCAAAACATTTCTCTTCACGAAATGTGGGGTGACATTTGATATTATGCCCCCTCCTATCAAAACGTGGAGGGCGTGTTCCACGCCCCTCCCCCCCCCCCCCCCCCTCCGATTAACGCCCATGATGTTGTTACATGACTGCAATGCTACTGACGTCCGAAGATCACAACACATAAACAAAAATAGTTTCCTTATCGCTGTCTTGCTTTTCTCGTTTTTATGTCGAAGTCATGATGTTGAAGCACTCAATTTCAATTCACGATGATACACCGAGTCCATATATAAATATATTAACACAGGGGCGGGGGAGGTTTGGGTTATAACCACTCCGCTTTTTGACAAAGGGGTTGCCAAATTACCCCCGCCTCAATGAAAAGCTGAAAAAAAGCAAATGAGATAGTAATAAAAACTAGAAACTTACCCATGTTCAAAGACTAGTAAAGAAAACTGTCACTAACATTAGTAATAAGTTATCAAAATTCAAATGCCAAAATTGTGCCAAGGGCGGTGCCCTGAGTGTAGTTTACCTTTGCATGTAGTGCATAAAACTGAAAGGAAATTTTTGGATCATTTCTGGTAGATCATAACAAAAAACTTCGTCATATTAGAAGTTAAAAGTACAGTACATCATTTTCACTGCCTTAAAATTAGTCATTTTAACGTTAAAAGGTTTGAATCTCTACACAAAACGTGCACGCAACAAGTTCGGTAGACCTGTGGGCTGGACTCAGGGCTGGATATCTTGTTTAGGCGGTGCTTGAGATAATTGTGTCATGCATTTGTGTGGCGAAATATTCATACTTTAATGGCCGCTAAAAACTTCCCTATGTAGGACCTTTTTGTCCCGAGTGAACAGCTGGTACAAAATGTCCCCTTGAGTTAAGGCCCGTTCACACTATTCTCCATCTCTGATCGGAAAGAACCAAAAATTTGCCAACTTGTGTAAAGATTACAGAGGTAATGTTTTCTCTTTTCAGTACGATTCAGTAAACGTGTGGAGAGTTTCTGTGACAACCCTTCCAAAAAAAACATATCGAGGCGAGCCGATTCAACTAATGTGTGACAGAAAAGCTGCAGGATGTGAGCAGGAAAGGGGGAGAACCTCAGCAGAAGAGCTGTGTAACAATGTAGTGTATGCTTAAAGAAACAACGTCGTGAAACCCCTTCTCCATCAAATAACTTCTCTTCTCCTTTTTCCTCCCCCCCCCCCCACTTGGCGATCAAAGTTCTGGCCCAGTCTTATGAAAATAAAATAAAATCAAGGACAATCTTCTCTCCGCTTAGTTTGTTGTTCAGCTCTATCATTTCTCAACTCAGTGAACAATGAATGAGTAGCTGCACACTACCACACTGCTGCACACTACTAATAGACTCCATCCTCCTTTATGATCCTAACGTCGAAGCAGCTCTCGAACCATTTTGACGGTTGTAAGAAGAATACCCTGCCTCCAAGCATACTTTGTAATTTCAGGTCATCTCACCATAACCTATATATACAAATACTCCTGGTAGAGATGTTTCCTGGCCAACGCCCTGGGTAGCAGTGAGCATACATTCTACCTCACGTGGAGAGCACGCAACTGACGGTTCCCTATTCATAAACAAATTATCGCATGTGCACCCGACCTCTGTTATGTAATGTGAACAAACAGGTATACCCTACAACCTCGGGGAATGCTCATTACCGAATTCCTTGGTACATATCCTGAACGTCACAATAACCCCCCCCCCCCCGCCTTCCTTCCCCTTAAGAAAGAGAACCCTTTTCTTCCTACAGTCATGACCAACCGTAAAATTCGTCCATTGGCAATTGTTTTCCGTTTTCTGCTAATTTTTGTGAAGAAACTCTCTCTCTCTCGACAATTGGGAGTATATCTCTTCCTGTTCAGGAATTGGTTCCGAATCTTACTGTAACCTGGTTCGACTTACGCATATTAATTTGAACACAATTCCTCAGGCTACCCTTGGACTTACCCAAGGCTACAAAAGGGAATGCAAAATCACTATGTGGTTCCTCTCTCGCTACAATTTCCATCTCCGTCTTTTTACAGTGTATCCCCTTCAACTTCATATATCCCCTTCCTCTTCAACCTGTCTGAGTGTACGTAAGATCTTATCAAATCGGTGCCTGAATATGAAAGCCTTATTGTATATATACCCAATTTCATCTTCCCCGGAATATCTGCTAACATTTCCTTACAGTCTTCGAGAATACATTTAGCCTGACTGACTTTCTCACGACTTGACTTTACGCTATGAGCATCGAATTTTCTCTTTTGCAATCAATGGTGGTAGATGTAAGGAGTCATTATGTAAAGCGTCTTCGGCACTATCCTCTATGACTGCTATTGCAGCAATCTCAAGTGCGTGCTCTCGGTCTGCACTTCCATCCAGATCTGCTTCCATCCTACAATAGTAGGGTTTAACAAGTTAGCATGGAACACCGGACTCTTGCGTTCCACATCCTCACGATAATTCATGCAGTTAATCTTATCCTTTATCTTGTGATGACCCTTCTCGCAATGCATTAGGATTTTGTTGGTATCCGTGAGAAATAACAACAAAACTTCATCTCTTTTGTAAAATGACCTAGGTCTAGCTTTCTTATCTATACATTGATGCTGTTACTGCAGATAGGTACTTGTGATCAAACAGATGTACCTCCATGCATGATTTTCGTTATTTCATTTCATTACAAACAACAATTATCCTAAAATGAATATTAGCATCATTTACTAAATACGTGTGATAATTTGCATCTTGACGTGATTATTGAGCACACCCTGTGATTGGACGTATCTTCCCCACCACACTTTCCATCATTCAAGAATTTTGAGCATATATTCACTTTCGATGATAAAATCTGTTGGAAGACCCATATAGGATATTTTGCATATAAAAAAATCTGCTTACAACACACTGCAACAGTGTCCTATGATATGTAGCATTACTGTTGTCACACGTGTCTTCCATTTGATAGAAAACTGATCAAGAATGATAATTCACCCAGCAGTTGCAAATTGATGACTAATTTGTCTTTCATGATTGTCCATTTGCTTTACAGTATTGGCAATATTGCCTCTGTCCAATAACATTAAAGAAGCTCACTATTTTTTTTTTTTTAATCCACTAAAGTTTTCATAACTGGTCAAGTTTCCTTTACATACAATAAAAAGTATTTCTTTTCCTCTGCCTTATACGTGAATACTGTGAAAAGACGTAAGTTTTATTGTAATATACTGAACATGTAATGCATTTGATACCACTAACAGCTTCACATTTCTTGGGCAGGTTATTAAAAGTCAAGTTTTCATTTTGATCTTCTCTTTGACAGGCTCAATATGTTTTGATCTACGATGTCCTCTCAAGGAATATAACTCTCCTTTAACAGTTTACTCTACATCAGATTTCAAGAGGCTGATCATCAGCGAGACAAAACTCTCCCGTGAATTTCAGGTAGGTCTGGCAAATCTTTCGTAGCCTTTTCTTGTAATGTATTTTATATCTGCTGAGTGCTGTGGATGTTTTGAGAACATACATGATAAGGTTTTTATACAGATTAATGATTAATGTTTGCATGTCTTGAAAGTGGAATTTGTTCCGTCAGTAACATTGTGTAAGAAATGACAGTTTAGTGTATTACAATGCGTAAGAAGGCTCTTGCTTTTTGAGAGGTCAGTAGTTACTTGAGGGTAACAGTTGTCAAATAACAGAATATTGCAAACACGGCTACTATACTGTATCTAAGCAACACGGTCTTGGGCAAACCTTTTGCATGTGGTATGTAGACCACTCTGAGTGCAAACTGAAAAGCCAGGAAGATAATGATCACATGTTATTAAAGTGCAAATAGCTTGTGAATATATCTGCACCATTAAGGAGTCTTGGATGGATGTGATTAGGATTAAAACACTGAGCAAAAGAAGTGCATCATTTTAAGTGTAGTCACCTCAACTACCAAATCTTGAGTTAAGGGCAAATTTAAAAAGTGATTCTAGGGCAGATATCTCATATCTGATAGGCCCTATATAGCAGGGTTGTAGTCGAGTCCGGGCAGCCCGAAGACGGCCTTAAACAGAGGTTTGTAGCACTATATATATGGAGGACTCAAGACTTAGATGGAAGCCGCTCGAGTCCAGAAAAATCAAGGCTAAGGTCAGTCTCGAATACAACCCTGTTATATAGTGACAACACATGCTTCTGATAAAGTGCTTTCGATGGAAATAAATGGAAGTGACACTAGTTGGGTTTAGATTACACAAGAGCCTCTTTTAGTTTATAACACACTGTAGTGAGAACATCTGTAATCAAATGGTTTTTAAATCAAGACAGATTGCAACTGTACACAGACTTAATTTCTGTGGGCTAGCACGAAGTGCAAGTGTTTGTTAACCATATATTGGTGGCAATATTCAATTTTATCACTTATCTTTACTATGCTTACAGCCTTTGTATCATGCTTCTCATGCCTGAGTGAAGGCTCTGGAACTTGATTTATAACCGATACCGAATATATTGTTTATAGGAAACCACACAAAACTAGTGACAAAAGGCCCCATGCATGGTAGCATACATTTCCCCCCTCTGCTATCGGAGCTCTTGGGTACTAGGGAGATGTAAACATGTCTAACTTTTTTCGCCAGCTGCTGGGTGCCATAAGTTGAAGGGTATAGTAACTTAAAAAAAATTAATGGATACAATCGTGAAAGTGGTAAGAGGTGGGTAATGAGAAGGGGCCGAGGGTACAGACGATAGGAATGAAAGCTTCTAAGGTGATTTGCCGAGGATGATACGCCTTAAAACTGTTTTGTACTTTAATATGTGATGCCTTTATAGTCACTACAAAGACCGACTAACAGATTGATGCCCAAAGTGGCTTTTCAAAGACAAACAAGAACAGGAACAGATTTCACAGTATCATCCCATGTGATCTACATAATCTACATGTTTGCTCTTTCATATTTTTTATTATGTGTACTGTTTGATATGTTTTCATAATTGAGATTACATGTAAGTGTTATCCATTTATCCTGCACTATTCCATCTGATGTTATGGCAACCATCTTGTCTGAGAAATAAATGACACTTTTGTTTTCAAACTTTGTTTTCAGTGTTATATTACTTTTTCAGCGAATATTTCACGCCCACATTTGCAGTCTGTATTAGCATATGGTGGAGGTGACTACCTAAATGGATGTTTCGCTACTGTGAGTTTAAATCCTTTGAAAGTATGGCAGTCACTAAAAGCAACAACGTAGTAATATTTATCTTCTTTTGTCCTTTATTTGTTTAATGTGGGCTTTATCATTCAGGGAATTTCACCCACAGTATAAAAGAAAAATGAAAGAATCACTAATTACAAAGAGTATGTGAATACCGGAGTGTAGAGCAATACCAATTTTATGCATTTCCTCAACTACTTCTGTCTAAAATTCTTAGTTTATGATTGCATCTTACCCAATGAGCTGTATCACAGAGATTGTTTGTCACCAGTATGTACTGGTCACTGGGCTCCAATGCAACTAATAAAATAAGTAAATGTGTGAAAATGTGCATCAGCTGCAAGTGTCAATTATATTAGACTCAAGATCAATAAGCCTCATATTAATTACACTTGTACATGTGGCTATTGCACAAACAGTACTTAAACTTGAGAAACGTTTAACTTTTTTTACAATACAAAGAAGGAGGAAATGAATTCTTAATTCATTGTAATCATACTCAAGTTATGAATTTTCTACACAGATGTTTGCACTGAAAACTGGATGAACTTTCTCCAATAAGTTATTTCATGACCGATTGATAGCCACAAAACATTTCAGAGGATTTCTTCAAATGTTGTGCATTATAGTGTATATGTTGTAGGATTGCTTATATTTAGAATGTGACACTGATGCAGTTAACTTAGTAAAATGTGACTGTTTGTGATGGAATACATTTTAGTTTTCACTAAGAGAATGTATTTGTTTTCCTGCAAGTGTCTACAGAAGTTACATAAAGTATTTAACATGGTTACAGTGATTCACACAGATGAGCAAACTGTATTTAAAAAGAGGGCATGTCCAGAGGAGTGATTCAGTTGAAGTCAATAAAGGAAGGAAAGTGATACTACGCAGCTTTGTGAATGTTGTTATTCTTTAATGTGTCATTTGCTTCAAATAATACCATTTTTATCTGTGAAGAAAGGAAAGTAACGTGTGGTTCATTATTGTTTTTTGTCTGGAAGCTATTAATTGAACATGACAAGTTTACATTTTGAAGATGTTATGATTTTATTATTTATTTAATGCTGTTGCATCAAGACTTTAAAAAGATGTGAGTTCTGATAAAAAAAATTTTTTTTTTCAATCTTTTGACAGGGTTTGCTTCAACTGAAACATTTTCAGTTTCTACAATGGCCCCAAGGAAAATCAGAAGTCTTTGACTTAATTGATTTTATTGAGGCTGCCGGATTTAGTGAAGGAAAAGAACCAGTCATTGTTCTCTGCTTGTAAGATCAATTAATGTCACAGTTTGCAATGTTGTGTTTATTATACCAGTCTAGCTTTAATAATGAGGACGTGGAAAGCTATAAGAATCTACAAAACTGATGATCATATCAGTTAATACTTTTAGGAAATTTATCAACAGTAGTGTAATGTAAATGGCCTTTACAAGCCTCCGTACACTCAGAGAATTTTTTACTTAAATTATGTAAAATAAGAACTCCATAAATTTTATGTAAAATTAATATAACAGTATTTGTAAATTTTACATAACTTTGGTAAATTTTACTACATTTTAGTCAAATTGTTATATCATAATGTAAGACTTACATTAACTGTGTGTGAAATTTTACCAAAAAGTTATGGAGTTCTTATTTTACTTTACGTTTTTGTGAGTGTAGAGAAAGCTACTAATAGAACTGCTCAAAATCCTGCGTTAAATGTTATTATTGCTTAATTAAAAGTTAAGTAAGAGACTTGGGTAGAACAAAATCAGTAAACTGCTGTAAAAACACATACCAGACATATGTGCATGATTTTCATGTAAATGTTGTTGTTATTATTGTAAATACTTAAAGAGATTGTGTTCAGACTTATGCTTAGTGCCATGATTGAATTCATATACCATGATGAAGAGAAAAAATAAATTTTTTGAGAGTCCCAAATAGGGCGTTCGAGCGAAACAAAGACTCCTTGTTCGCAGAGCATTCTTTTGTAGAACCTTGTACTTTCGGTTATGAATCTAGTTGATTAATTTACTACTCAGCAACGTGGGAACCTCCAGTGTGGACAAAGCCTACCCGGCTCGGAAACGCTTCAGTAGAATAACTTTAACATCTGACCCGGAGACCAGGACTTTAATGGTAAACAAACGGGGATCAACATTTGAGTGAGCAAGTCAGTGGGAGGGGTTGACAAGCAACTATCCTGACAATCCCTGTCAAGGGGTTACCCTTAATGGAGACATTAACATGACACTAAGAGAAATTGTAGGTCATATGTATTGTAGGTCCATCATGCATAATTGAAAAAATAGGACTTAAAAAACAAGCAAGGTCATTCAACCAAAAGTTTGAATGAAGTACCGTGCAATATCATACACATTAACAAATTGTTTGATGGGTTAGTGTTAAAAGACAACTTGAAGTTGGTCCCTCCTGTTCTCCAAAACTATTGAATGAAAAGGAGTGGTGGAACCATTGCAGGTTTCAGATATAAGAGCTTAGATAATGAAGTATATTCCAAGAGTAAGATAACCCTTGAAATCAGGGTTGTTTTACTTAAATCAAGCTGATTAAAATCATAACTTAAATCATGATTTTTTTTAAAAAAAATTCACGATTTAAATTGATGTTATTTGATTAAATCGATTTATTTGATTTAAATTACTTATTATCATCATGATTTTTTTATTCCTTGCCGCAGGCAAAAGGAATCTATGCAGTCCTGATGTCGTGTGTGTGAGGGTGTGTGTGTGTGTGTGACGCTTCTTGTAAACACTATATCTCAAGAAGAGTAACCATGACTGATCTCATACTTGCTGTGTGGGTTGTTCATAGTAGGTAGATGATCCCTATTGTTTTTGGTGGAGGTCAAAGGTCATTTGAGGTCACCAGAGGGCAAAATGTGAAAACCTTGTAAACATGATGTCTCAAGAACGGTAACTGTGACTGATGTCATACTTGGTGTGTGAGTTGGTCATAATCAGTAGATGATCCCTATTGTTTTTGGTGGAGGTTAAAGGTCATTTAAGGTCACCAGAGGTCAAAATGTGTCAACGTTGTAAAAAAGAGTAACTGTGACTAATGTCACACTTGGTGTGTGAGTTGGTCATAGTAAGTAGATGATCTCTATTCTTTTTGGTCGAAGTCAAAGGTCATATGAGGTCACCAGAGTTCAAACTGTGAAAATTTTGTAAACACAATATCTCCAGAAGGGTAACTGTGACTTATGTCAAACTAATTGTATGGGTTGTTCATATTAAACAGATGATACCTATTGCTTTTGGTGGAGGTCAAATGTCATTTGAGGTCACCAGAGGTCAAACTGTAAAAACCTTTCAAACACAATATCTCCAGAACAGTAACTATGACTGATGTCATACTTGGTGTGTTGGTTCGTCAATTTACGTAAATGACTCCTTTGTTTTTGGTGGAGGTCAAAGGTCATTTAAGGTCATCACAGGTCAACTTGTGAAAACCTTTTAAACACAGTATCTCCAAAAGGGTAACTGTGACTGATGTCATAATTAGTGTGTTGCTTGGTCATACTAATTAGATGATCCCTGTCATCTTTGGTGAGGGGCAAAGGTCATTTGAGGTCACCAGAGTTCAAACTGTGAAAATCTTGTAAACACAATATCTCCAGAAGGGTAACTGTGACTTATGTCAAACTAATTGTATGGGTTGTTCATATTAAACAGATGATACCTATTGCTTTTGGTGGAGGTCAAATGTCATTTGAGGTCACCAGAGGTCAAACTGTAAAAACCTTTCAAACACAATATCTCCAGAAGAGTAACCTGACTGATGTAATACTTGGTATGTGGGTTAGTAATAATGAGCAGAAGATCTCTATTTGTTTTATTGAGATCAAGGGTCATTTGAGGTCACCAGAGGTCAAACTGTAAACATGTGTAAACACAATATCTCCAGGAGTCTAACCTTGACTGATGTCTTACTTGATGTGTAGATTGTATATACTAAGTAGAAGACTTCTTTTGTTTGTGGTGGAGGTCAAAGATCGTTTGAGGTCACCCGAGGTCAAACCTTGCTAACACATTAACTCCAGAAGGGCAATGTTGACTGATGTCATACTTGATGTGTGGGTTGGCCATACTGGGTAGGTGATCCCTATTGCTTTCGGTGGACCTCAAATGTCACGGTCATTTCAGGTCACCGAAATAAAGGTCATTTTGGATTAAAGGCTTGTGGTGTATCAAGAAAAATAATTGCAGTTGATCTTATACTTGTCATGTGGATAATTCATGTTTGTTATGATAAAACCAAGTACCAAGGAATCACAAAGCCTTTTGGCTTTCTGGTTTTTAAAAACCATCCCTGCCCTTGATATAAAACTATCACAAAACTGCTACTATCAGAATCCTTAAATATGATTTCCTAGGCACATCACATAGAATGGGCTATCATAAATTTTGAAGGTAACAGATGCCTCCTAGTTGGTTTTAACCTTTTTGCATTAAGAAACAGGTTTTGCCTGAAAGCACGGAGTTGCTATAGAGAAGGGGGTACAATGCTTTAATGTAAGGTTTCTGCCAACAAGGTCACACAGTAGTATGTTTTTGTGTTGTCGTTGACATTTGATAGGATTACAAAATGCAATGCAGCAGTTGTCATCTCTGACAGTCACAATTTAATTTGGAGGTGTTTTCCACTGCAACAGCATTGCCAGTCATGAAGGAAATACTGTATAACTATTTGCCCTTGCGACACTCGGAGACATGTATTACAATATGACATTCAGGATTTACACTGAAACATTAAAGGAATTATATTTGGCCATTTCCAGGACCATAATTGGAAATAGTCTTATCTGGTCTGTCAAAAAATGAGACAAGAAATTAGCATATGATGTACAGGTTTTGATGTACAGGTTGATGTACATATGATGTACAGGTTTTGCAACTATTTCCAGAACCGTTTGAAAAATTGAGTCTCATCTATTTTGTCAGAAAATGATACTTCTGACTCTTGAGCCCTTTTGCATACATTCCCTTCTTACAGAAAGGGCTAAATGAATTCAGTAACCTCAGCTAAACTGTCATTTCAAGTTTTATGCCACTTGCTTTTTAAAATGCTTTGCTTTAAAATGCTTCTTAGGCTAAATGCTCTTTAGCATTTTTACCTTTTGTTTCAATTGTGCTGTACTAATTAATTAAGGATTGGTTGACTCAAATGAAGTTGCTACATGAATGATATATTGAACTTAAACCCCCAAAAGAGCGATTTGTAGTACTTTTGAGCCAATTTCATAGCTTATTGCTCTATTTGGTGTGACTTAAAGTGCTTAATTTTGGGTCCAACATGCTCAGTAAAATCTCTCTGCCTCTGAGATACGCAACTACTGCTTCTGCTGCAATTTGCCTTAGAGCTTCAGTGATGTCTTGAATGTTGTTTTATTATTATGTTGCCTTTCTTTCAGAGATGGATTCAGCCGCAGTGGAATTTTTGTGACAATTCACAATGAGCTTCAGCGATTGAAAGACACCGAGAAAGTTGACATTTATCAAACTTTGCAGATTCTCAGAGAGAGGAATCCATTTGTCTGTTCTTCATTGGTAAGAAGCTATGTTTGTTTTAGGTGGATCAATCCTTTGTTAGTGTATTTAATATAATTTGTCAAATGGAAAGCTGGTCTCTTGTAACTGCACTGGGGCTTGTTAAATTCATTTGAAATGTGTACAGTAAGTCTTCTTAAAATGTGTCATGTACTAACAGTCCATATTTACTGCTTGGGTCAACTAATTTTAAGGTGGAAATGTTACAGACAGAAAAAAGGAAACTGAAAGTTTATGATTGTGAACATGAAGTCATGAACGTTTGTTAAGAGTAACACACTATTTGGCTTGCTATAACTGGAGTTATTTCTAGATATTGCTGAAGAAGTTGTTATCTGTAGCAATCACTTGTCAGAGAGATAAACTTTTATTTTTGTGTGTCTTTTCAGAGAGTTTGATACATTACATAGTACAAAACTGCATGGTAGAATCTTACTGTGGACTAACTCTTTGTTGAGGAAAGTCTCATAAGGTACTTACCGTCCTGGACAGTTGTGAAAGATCTGCATTTTCAGTGAGGGCACCAAAAGTTAGCAGTTGCTGTCATGTAAGAACGTAAATATGACAGTTCAGAGTCCATTATAGTACTCATCAAAACACAGAACACTTTCGTCATCATTTTGAAAATGAAGTGTACTCACTAGGAAAGGAATGTTTTAATAATGTAGACATTCCATTGCAAATATTGTAACCAAATACAATCTTCACCTGAAGTGGAATTGTCCCTTGGGTAATTATGCATCTTTTTTACTTTGTTACAGAAGGAATATCTTCTCTGTTATGAAGTCTTGCAAGCTTTTGTGGAAAGAGTCCACTACCTTTAGGGACCTAAGGGAACAATATGTCTTTCAGTATTGGAGATATATTGTTTTTACTGTGTGTGGATTATGATTATGATTTTTCTCCACAGTAGTCTGTAACATGTAGTTCTCTAGAGTTTTGTAACATTGGTGTATGACTTGTGAGACGTTTCATAGGGCTGTATACTAAATGTATCTATTTTTCTATATATTTTATCACTACATATTTCATTCTTTTTTAATTGCGTCATTATTCGGCAGTAAAACAGGCAATATGCAAATGTCACAAACTTTTTGTCATAATAAACCTTACGTGTAAGATTATTACAACAATGCAACTTTTCGTTTCATGTCCAGTTCACGTTTTTAAACAGGGTAATTAATGCCTTACTAACAAACTAGTCAATCTATGCATCTTCTTTTAAATTAATTGCATCACATAATAAGCATCATAAAAGTCATAAAATTAAAAGTTTCATAAAACAAGATGTTTGTTATCCTTTAGATGCTGTCATTACTCAGACTTAAATGTGTCACTTCAAGCACATACTGTACAGTACTTCCTTTATCATCCCAACTGAGGGAGACTTGTTTGGTTTAATCCACACATTTATATTCCAAACCTTAGTCAAACTGAAACATACCACCAGGTTC
Organism: Stichopus chloronotus; assembly: GCA_021234535.1. NCBI lineage: Eukaryota > Metazoa > Echinodermata > Holothuroidea > Aspidochirotida > Stichopodidae > Stichopus > Stichopus chloronotus. The sequence goes on along the minus strand of CM037839.1, from coordinate 19,690,883 downwards.
TTGATCGAGAAACATTACCTTATGTGTGATGATTACTCTTTTTTTCAACTCAGAGCATTTTTACCATCATTATAGTGCTACAGTACAGTAGCTAATGATGCCTGTTTGATGCACATTTATGGTAGAGTGAACTTTCAAGTATGTGGAGCTTCTTTTACAAACATACCTTTATCTCATAATCTAACACAGCTAGGTCTACCTTGATGTTAAACAAGTTTTGGGTGACATTTTCTTAGAAAATCTTCCGAAAGTCTTTACTATTTATGAATTGTTCTAACAGATCTCTGGCTGTTATGCCATCTACCCAGTTATACATGCTATGTTTCTTTTCTGGAGAGTTATTGTAATTTTTTCTCTTTGTGTTTCCATCAAGAGAACAATAAAGAATTAAGCAAGCAATTACATTAGTTACTATTTGCAGATCCTGTACTTTTTATGCTGTAATGAAGAAAATTGTAGGATCAATTTATACAATGTTGGTACACTCACATTTGTGCACCGCAAAGAAGGAAAACCACTACTACCGTTTTCTTATTAAGACTGTAAAGGCACTTGATAGATTTTGAAAGTTGGTATATTTCACTATGAGAATTGTGCAAATGTCTCAAATGAGCACCACAAAATGGAAGCCGAAACAAGATGATCTTACAATTACTGTTGTATGCGGTATTCGTTTTTTCTAAAACTTAAAGCACGCCACCAGAGCAATCAAGACAAACACCGTACTGGCTTGGTCTGTGTATCGTATGTATTGTTGTTGCGGTTCATGTAGAAAGGCCAAAACTTTCGTGAGTACAATACCCCCTCGTAGCGATTCGTCTTTACTGTGATCGTGTTTAGCCTAGGATAAACTGACGAATCTTGGGGCTCCGTGTGCAGTGGTTTTTAGCCTAACGCTTACTGGGTCCCACCGATGTGCACTGCCTTTCGTATAGGCCCTTACATAATCGTATTATGTGGGTTTGATGCGTTACGGGTTTGGAACATCATGTTCTAATGTTCTAATTGCATCACCATGTGACAGTTGTCTGAATTATTACTAGTGCTTTACTGTTCTGAGTACTCAGGTCTCTGGATTGTTTGTTTGTTGATTCCTCCAATTTCTTTGCTGGGTGTCGCGTATGTGGGCCTACGAGCTAATTTTTTTCCTTTGGCGATGCCTTATCTCTTCTATCTCTCTAATACAGGAACTTAGTTTCTTTCTACCTATGTAACCTTGCCCGTCATTTCACTCCTTATTCCGTTTGTTTCCTTTTGTCTAGTGAATCAACAACAATACATACGATACACAGACCAAGCCAGTACGGTGTTTGTCTTGATTCCTCTGGTAGCGTGTTTTAAGTTTTAGAAAAACGAATACCGCATACAAAAATTACCATTAAAAGAAATGCAAATGGAGTTATTTTCAATTTCTTGATGAAATTAAACATTGTACGTTAACTGTAATATTCACTTTTCCATGTTCTTGTTTCTGTACTCAGTATGATCAATATAATGTACCTGGCACTGGATCAAACTTTAACTAATTCTGATTGTACTTGGATGTTACAAATTTATTCAGCAAAGTTTGATGCCAGATGGAACGATAGTTTCAACAATATATGAACATTATGGTGTTGAAAATTGTGTCATTTTTTTCACAATTTGTTTTACACTTCTTCTGTTACTGTGATATCTTTGAATGCTGCTCTATACTGTCTCATAAAGTGATGTGCACTCTTTCTACAGAAGCATTAAGCATAATTTGACTATCTCTCCTTTTCCACCTAAAAATTATCAAAGATCTGCCACAATTCTGCCACTAACTTACAACTTATAAACTGACAATATTACAGTTAGACAGCAAAGCTAGCCAGGAAAAATCTTGGTTTAAGAGAACCAGTCACAAAAATTCAAATTGAAATTTGATTCTAAGTGTTAATTTCTTTGAGCAAATGATGTTCATACATGTATACTTCTCAAGAATCCTCAACTTTCTATAGGCCGATTTTAGTCAGGTGACCATTTATTATCAGAGACACAATGCACGGTCACTTTTAGTGTAAAATCACCAGCGGATGAACACAATAAAACAGAAGATCGACAGTGTTTTGTCGTCTGCCCAGCCCCTTAAATGTGGGCCAACACAAAAACATGACTGTGAAGTGGTAGTAGCCCAAACCTACGGCTACTGAAAAGTGAAATATAGGTCTAAATAAAACTTTAAGTAGCAAACTGATTATATCAGCAGTTCTCATTAATTAAGTTACGGTAATCTTACCTCTCTAGTCTAAATTACAGATTGTGTCAGCGTTATCGAAAGTGTTAAGCAGGTTTTAAAAAGTCATTTAGCATTCCTTCTTTGTCGATTGCACTGAAAAGTCCTACGGACTAAAATCGTATAAAAGACTAAGGAATGCAATTTTAAAACATCCACAGTCAAAGGCACATGCACAATAAGTCACATAACGTAGGCCTAAGCCCCATAACGTTGTGCACGAACTTAGTGAAGGTTAGTTTAGTTTAGTTAGTTTAGTTTAGTGTAAAAGAGGATCAGGAGGGACAATTAAGTCCCCATCAAGAACCCTAATAAAAAAGATACTAAAATCAAACCCGGTCACAAAGCCTAAAGTACTTGTCCAGTGCATTCTTAAGCCCATATACCCTTCTTGCCATCACTACATCCTCAGGCAACCCATTCCACTCTTTCACTACCCTCTGAGAAAAGAAGTTACGACGAATATTGATCCTACTTAACTACTTAACTAAGTTGTGCATCAAAAAAGTTCAAGATTCAGAATGTAATGTCCCAAAATCTGCAATTGCCTCCATAAATCAGTCTAGTCAATCCCATGCAAATACAACAATCCAACAATTTGATTTCTTGAATGAGGAAAACAAACATCTGTCAAAGCTCCGTAAACAATGAATAGTCACACGTGGAGTGAACCACAGCATGTGAACAAGTGCGCTGCGCTAGTACGTACTATACTCAACATATTCGCACTGCAATGGGAGTCGAGTTCAAACTAAAACGTATTGCATGTTGTTTAGTTGCTATGCATTGTTCGTTTTGTTTAAAGACAAAAACTCATCACCCCAGACAGTTTCAATTCTCCCAACCACCTACCAACCATCTAGTCCCTCCCTCAGCCTGTCTTAAATTCCTCCACATGTGTAATCAAAACAATGGATCCCTGTGTACGCTGTGTAATACGAGCTGCTCTGCATCTTTCGAATTTGCTGTCAATCTAGGAGTACTGTCACTTAGAACCAGTTGAGAATTTTGCTTTCCGGGAGGTAAAAATATAGCTTAGGGTGATGCAATACTTTGTGTCTTGCGCACGAACATCATTGTTGACATGTTGTGAATCTTGTTAATCTTTACTTGGGCTTCCTTTCCAATAACAGTACCAAGGTTAGTTAACTTTGAACCGCGTATTATCCGCTACGGATATATAGTACACTCTCGGGGTTAATGCTATCGCTGGATGCCCTGGGGCTGAGCCCTCGTGCATTGCTTGCAGTAAACTCCCGATCGTACGTGTGATATACGGTCCAGTACAGTGTTGATTAACCTGTCAAGCGCATCTGAAACTGGCAGATGAGATAGCCAGAAACTATTTGCCAGGTGTTTGTTTATTTTACTTCAGCCTTGTTTTAAGAGGGTAGCTTGGTTAGCCATGGCTAATCTTACCCGAGGCCCTCTATAAAATTACACAGTTATAAATCAGTAGAAAGTACACAATAAGAGAAAGAACAGGTGTAAAACTCATTAAAAATTAATGAACTTCAATAGGTGTTCGACACTACAGTAAATTACCACATTGGTGGAGATGATATAATTAATTATGATGTTCTTTTATTTACTCGTGGGGCTCTTGGCAATGTAGGGGGAAGGGGGAGCTGAATCCCTGATTTTGGTTTTGATGGTAATCATAACCTTTGTAATCATACAAGGTGCCTGTGTGTATGTTTGTATATCCATGATCACCTACCATGCAAACACGGTATCTCATGGAAGGAAGCTTGGACAATTGTCATATTTAGTATGTGGGTGACAACATTGCAGTACAAAAACCCTCTAAACCCTATAAGTAATATGGGGGAAGTTATTGCCCTAGCTTGAGAATGTTTTGTGTCTGTTAAATGTAATGCTAATGTTAAGGAATTGCCGTCACATGTAATCAAGGTTCAGCCATGTTTTGCAGACGATGACTGTCACAATTGCCTCTTACGTGGGAAAAGATAATGTACAAGTACTTGCTCATCTCCCAGTAGAGTTGCAGGAAATTGTAAACAAAATTGATGCTTTTGATGGGACTTGAGGAACTGATGATAAGTTCAATCAAAGCTTCATTTGAAACCGGGGATGGTTCTAAAGTTTTTTAAGCCACGCCCAATTTCTTTGTAATAAAGAAAGGTATTCAAGAACTTAATTATTAGTCAATGAGGGAATTTTGCCGAAGCATGAATTTTCAGAGTGGGCTGCACTAACAGTGGCAGTTAGGAAAGGTGGCAGCAATATTCGAATTCGTGAAGAATACAAAGTAACCATAAATCCTGTCTTACACCAGATACAGCTTGCAAAACTTGATTTATCTAATGCTCATTTTCAGAAGTCTCAGAAGTAAAAGTAATATGAACATGGGTTTGTCCCAAGATACACAGCTACTGTTCGGAATAAGTTCAAGTACGGCAATATTTCAAAAGGGTATAGAGTGATGTCGTAGCCAGTGGGGGCGGGGTACCCCCCCCCCCTTTAAAAATTTGGGAACGCAATTGATGATTTTGAAAATGAAGAAGAGTAAAAAGAAAAAAAAAGAAACGAAGAAAGGAGGGAGGGAGGGATGATAACTGGTAGGCCTAAACTGAGGGCCGGGGAACTGGGAAACAGTCGGGCTTCACACGTGTGGTCTTTTAATGACAGTGGGAAACTATGACAAAACAGATTAATTGAAACAAAGTGTGTATAGAGTTGTGAAGTGTTGATTCGAGGTTTCGATTGGCCATACATTCACCTGTTGCTCCCGAGTAGGCCTGTAAACGTCTAGAGAACAGGAATCCTCAGCAGAATGGTCTGCGTATTTATTTCAAGCATGACGCATTGGCAATACGCCTCCCTGAACTGTGATAACATATGGATTTTAGAGACAAAATGGTTCCTCATGTTTTCTTCCCAATCCCAATCCTGAAGCAAAATATCGCAGAAGTATTGGTTACCAATGTAAACCAAAGCTATTGTCAATACGAACCAATATTCTGTCATATGAAGTACGTGAATTCTACTACTTAAAGTATTGCAATTCACCTACTTAAAAGTACGTCATTTTCATTTAGGAAAAAAGTAAGAAATGTTTCAAAACCGTTGCATTCAACAAGCTCATCTTTTGCCCTAGCGTTCCCTCAACCCCCACCCCCCCCCCACCCCAAAAAAGAAAATATGTCCAATCGTGGTCTGCGTCGCTTCGTTATATAATGTTCAAACGCCTACCCGCATTTTCATTTGACTCACATAAGCTCACAAATGGATGAAAAAGATGTGTAGAGACTAGAGAGGTATGTTCAGCACCACCCCCCTATTTGTTATCTGTTCCAAGAATACATGACACAGGATGGATAATTTATTTATCATCTCAACCCAACTCATCTTATTTCAGTGGCGAATTCAAGTGGGCCAGGGTTCATTCCCCTCCCCACCCTTTGAGTTGTTTGTATATTTTTTTTAATAGTCTTCTTGTTAGGCTATGTTACTTTGCTTTGATAGGCTATCCCATTTGAACTCCAAATTAGTTAAATCTGGAGACTTAGTTCCCATTTTCATAGGTTCACTGAAAATTTGGGTTATATAAAACTGGTAGCAATTTGTGTTTAGTGTCCGATATCACAGAACAGGAGAGTTACAGCACATGTACAGCGCAGTGAAGGCGTCGAGTTGCACAGTACATGCATAGGTAACGCACCAGCTTCCTGCTTGTTTGCACTAAAATGGTGCGTGTGTACTTCCACGATGAAGGAATCTCTACACGATGACGGATTCTAGGATTCTGAAGGATTCAGAAGGTGGAGATTCCTCCCCATTTTGTTCGCCTGTGTCGATGAAAGTCCCTGTCAGGGACCCTTAGGCAACTTTTTTTGGTATTTAATAATTTGATATGGGTTCTCTTGTTCTCTTGTGGATTGATTGAAGTAGGTGAGTTAGGGTATACATGGAGTAAAAATGGTGCCAATTGAACCGGTTATGGAACAGTTGTAGACTATTAGCTGACGGAGCAGTATCATAATTAGAGGCAATGTGTGATTTGCCCACGCAGTGACAAGGTATGGTAACTTCCAAGGCGTCTGGCAGAAAATTTAGCCACCTAAGGTATGGGAAACTGAAAATGCCATGAATTGCTAATGTGTCAGCTTTCCAAAGAGTGGTAGCCTATCATCTGTTGAAAACTTCAACAAGTGAGAAACCACGTTAGTTTTGCGATTTAGTGTGAAAGTGATTGGGGCAATAATAGGGGTATGCTACGTGAAGCCTATGGAGAAAAGAATTCTGCAGCGGAAATTGAGCCAATCACAGATAGTCTTCCCACAACTGCCCTCACTCAGTGGCCCTCGTTCTCTTTGTTCCAGTGGCGAATCCCGGAGGAGGAGGGGGGCTAAGGGGCAATTGAGTTTTTCTGATTTTCTTTTTCTAAATAAACTCTCTGTTTCTCTATTTTGTTTGTATTACTTGTTTTGATCGTCTATCCCCTTTGGACTCAGATTAAAATCTGAATAATTATTACCCATTTTCCTGCTTTTGCCGTTAGTAAAACCTATTACTTCAAAAAACAGAGAGATTTTTCACTATGTTCTTTGAACATGATGAACATGATAACCGGGTACATGCAGCTCAAGTACCTACCAGAAAGTTTTGTTTCCGGCCATCCTGGATTGGGGGGGGGGGGGATGAAACTCCAAAATTTTGAACCTGGTTGTGCCCTTTTTGTGACCACTGTACCACCTCCTATGTAAACTTCTGGGTGGTGACGCCACTCAGTTAAAAAAAAAAAACATTCAGCCAGTTAGAATTTGGGACCTTCACAATTCACCCCTCAGTCTAGAGATGTGACCTTACCTATACGGTCCTACATGCACATAAAGAGGCATAAGCTGAAATATCGACTGGCATTTTTTATTTGTGACAGAGGGTACACAAGTGGGGCAATGTTGTTTGTAGTTCTTTTCAGTACTATGCACCGGTGGACCTCATTCTGTTAAGGTCTGAGAATGAATATTTCAGCAAACAAGATGAAGAAATAATCACTGAAAAAATAAAAATTCTGGAGATATGTTTAAAGGCCCCAAAAGTTTGCACAGAGTGGGGTAGGTGGACACCCCTTCCCCTTACCCCCCCCTTCCTCAACGACTAACATCACCCATTCACGAGCCATCGTCGCCTTTGGACAAAACTTGGATCCGCCCTGGTCATATCGCGTCGCGTTCTGCATGTCAGACAGTTCAGTCAGCACTAACAGGCTCACCTGTATATTCCTAGAAATGGCTATACACGTAGCATTTGCTGGACCCTCTGACGGTATTTCAGAGGATGAAATTACTTTGTGCCCCCAAATTCTCAAAATATCCCTCCAAAATAGCCCAGTTTAGCAGGGCGATTCAGCACATGCTGTTCAGTCATTCACACTCTGTGAGTCTGAAATTTTCGATGTTAAAATATTTGTTCACGTTTATTACGTTTAACAATATTTCTCAATATTATCTGTGTTCGAGAACTACAACTACATTTTCGTAGTAATTAACATGTTCTATACATTCCATTGAAAGAGAATATTCCTCATTTTAATATGATTTTCAAGGCAGAAGTAGCATTGATTCATTATCCATGTATAGGGCTTATAATAAATGGTCTGACATATAATTAGGCAAAAATTTCTCTCATATCACGTTATGTACGGGAGCGTATTGTTATCACGTAAAAAAAGCTAACTTATCGAAACTCTTTTCGTACTTTCGAAAAAACTTTTCAAGCGTTCAAGAGAAAACTTTTCGAACGTTTATAATCTTTTTGTAAAGTCGCCAAATCGATTTCTACGTTTGAAAAGTCATGTGGTATGTTCGAAAAAAAAAATTTCATACGTTTGGAAATCATTTTGAACGTTCCAATTTTTTCCCTTAATTTTGGTCAAAATTGAAATTTTTTTAACGTAAAAACAATGCGCTTCCGTAGTTATGCTAACAAAGTAAATATTTTTATCTTTTTTTTAATGAAGAAGTCATTTCAAGACTTATTCTTGTATTCAAATACCTCCAGTGCGCATAGATCTTTGGCTAACAGTTAGGTAAATGATATGGGTTAAGGTTGGGGTTGAATCACAAAATCAGTTTCATACACTCGTTTTGGATCAACGTGCATAAGCGACAATGATAGTAGGGTCAATTCCAATGAAAATTTGGCTGTTACGTAACTTTCATTCTTCTGTGTTTTCGTGTTTTTAATAACTACATTGTAATTTACCATGTAATACTTATGTGTTAGAGTCTGGATCGCCGTTAGGAATATCTGAATGTAAGAAGTTTGCAGATTGAAACAGCCTCCTTTTCACTGTGATCACGTCTTACTGAAAGCTATGACAAGTTGTGTTCCAAATTATGTATTTGAAACAAGGACATCTTCCAGAATAGTTTTGCAAGAAACATGAATTATGCCATAATAGTAAAGGGTAGTTTTATTGACAATCAAGGCCTTTGCAGTCATGAAAGTGGATTGGGATGTCTCACCTCCCCCCCCCCCCCCAAAAAAAAAAGGTTGTCAGAGCAAGGATAGTCAGAAAATCTGAAATACCAAATCAAATTTTTCATATTTGAATCTATCTCATTTAACGACATACAAAGATATCAAATATCACGCCAGATTGTATTTAAGATTATATTTAGTACCATGTAACTTAAAAGTTTAAGAACGACGACAGTCTGAAAATTTGCAATACCACTTGGAATTTGTTTCATAGCAGTCAAGTACATTTTAACACTTCAAAAGACGCCAAATATTGCATCAGATTGCATCCAAGGTTACCTGCTATATTTTTCAAAATCTTGATGGGAATATCTCCCTTACCCTCGAAAAGATTTCTTAAAAAGGAAAAAAAAAAAATTTTGTCACAAAGAAAAACTGTCTGGAAATTAAGATTGCTTAAAAATTCTAGATTAGAGCAGTCCAAATTATTACAATTTACCATAGAATTATTACTTTAATTAATTGAGAAATTGGAGAGACATGAGATCCCTATTCTATGACTGGGCATACACAGTCCAGAAAACCAGGTAAGTGCCGTTTCCGAACATTCTATATAGTGTACTGTAAACTCAACTGATGGTGGGACTCCTATTAGATAGTCCTGCCCGCGCGACCAGATCTCACATATGATAAAAACAATGGATATAAGTGCCCCTTCCCTGTTACTAGACGCTGACGGTGCCCTGGTAACTGCTCGTTCATCTTCTGCTTAACCTACTTAAGTTCTTTTTTCCTGAGTCTGGTGAGGATTTTGAACCGCTCTCCGTGAGATGTGTTGCTTGAAATTGCCTTATATGTTTTACTATTTCTTTTTTACAGATTGCTTTTCAAATTGCAGACATGTTATCCCTATTTTAACGTTGGTCACATGTAACCTAGAACACTCTGGAAATGCCGTTTTCGGCTATTTGGTGAGTTTGTAAAACGTAAAGTAAAAATTTCGTGTACGCTACTCTCTAATATGGTGGCGTTCTGCTTATTTAGTAGTCAATAAGGTCACATTGTCTGCTTTAATATTTTTAGTGCGCCTGTGTTCACCCCAAATATTTGCCAAGTACTCAAAGAACAAATGAAAACAGATGCGTAATAAATTATGACTCTTGTATCACTTCAACTCACCTGATATATTACCATTTAATATAAATAGCACTTTTTTTCACATGAATTAAGGAATTGTACTAACACATAATATCAGTATGCCGGGCACATGCAGCCTAGAAACCACTCGAGAAACGCCGTTTCCGGCTATCTAAGGAGTTTGTAAGACCCAAAATTTTCTTTTACACAATTCGCCAACTATGGCGGCGCTCCCCTTAGGCAGTAATCCTGCTAGGTAGTAAAAAACAAAATTCGGGCAAAAATTTTCCAACCAATGGTGGCGCCCCGCTTAGATAGTTCTGCCATTATTCCCCTTCTCCTTAATATCTTTTGTTTTCTTTCCGTCGAGCCTGATTGTGTCCTCTTTGTGAAGACCCCCTCCTTAAAAAAATTCTGGAGCCAAGCCTGATAAGCTATTCGTAGGGTCCGAAACTCTCACAGTGACTCAGTTGGGAAAACATCCAGCTCATTCATCTAGCTAAGTCCCACTCAGTTGGGAAAACATCCAGCCAGTCGGGCTTTTTAAACTTCACGCCCCTAAATGATATGACCCTACGGCTATGGCCTGTTGATAATTTTGTCACGGTTCACGTATAAGAGTTATGTGTCGTATGTGCACAATGTCTCGAGGACTCTGACCGGGTCATCAGTGATTCGGACTCTGTCATCAAGGACTCGGATTGGCCGGAAGGTAATGGCTCAGACTCGGATTGGGTGGACTCGGCTCCAGCTCTGCATGCACCCAACCCATCGCCTTGTCCCACCCTCAGAACTGATGCCACTCTCCACTTAAAATCAATACATCCCAGCACTTTCATGAAAAGATTTCTGCAAATTCTTGCCTCATTGTCTTCTCTGGAAAATATTCCAGCTACACCACTAGGAGCAATTCTTCCTTACACCCATTAATCTATGTCCGTTGCGATAAATGGATGCTCCAATTTTCGCCTTTGCAACTCCACCCATGAAAAGTTTGCCAACGCCTCTCTTCATTTCATCAAACTTTTACTTGGAAAACTTTAACCAGTAGAAAAACAAACTTGATGAAATATATAGAGCATATAATGTTGGGAAATAAATGGAAGTCGCTATGAGACAATCCTCCATGCTCGTATTTAATCGAATATATGATACGAGTATTAGTTAAATCTATTTTAAATGTATGTCAATCAGTTGGATGACGTTTCTGATTGAATTCGAATATACGGGTTTAAACGAACATACATATTTAATCGAGGTTAAACTCGGATTAAATGGAATAATTGATGCTATTAAAAACGCAGATTTGTCAGGTTTGATACGCCCATAAAAATATGTCTTCTGATTGACTTATAAAAGTAAATTGTTGCGATGTATGGTGGTGGGTTGCATATCAGATGGGTTGCATTTTGAAAGTAGGTCGTTGCATACAGGAGGTGAGGGAGGAATTATTAAGGATACACATATGCCTAATTTATTCACTCCGTTATTGTACAATTGGTTTTACCCGGGAAATTTTTGTACTTCAAAATGTTTAGGTTGCACTATTGTACAATTGTTCCGCAAAGTCTACACAATACCTGGTCCCTACTGTAGAATATCGGGGTTTTAGGGGTTCTCAGCGACGAGTTGTTGACACGAGAGAGACGTCAGAACCGAGAATCCAGAGAAGGAGAGTTTCCTTTGATTTGATCAGAGTTCCATTTATTGATGATTCGACTGGCACACACGAATTGATTTAAATTAGTTAACGATGATGATTGCAAGAGAGAAACGAAAGGACGGAGAGAGAAAGTTTACAATTACATTGGTGACACAGGCCTACATAATACACGGAGACGGACGATGTTCACACTTCGATACCCAGAGAGCCAGTGCCGGCGGCGTGGCGAGGTCGATGGATTGACCCACGCTTAACTGCAAAGGATCACGGTATACATTGTCGACACTGACCAATCACAGGTCAAATGGTTGACCTACGTAACTAAGTGAGGTAGTTGCCATCCGTGATCAACCAATCACGAAAAGGTTGTGCAACCTTTCTGAGAACAGGGTCTAAGTTTAGTATTTTTTAATGTATTATATTGTCTAATCTGACTGTCTGAGGGAAATAAAGAAAAAGTTAAATAGATCTGGGGTAAACATCGGAAGACTGAACTTGTACGACCTTTTGCGTACGGTGGGGCAGAATGACCATCTCTATACAACACTACAAACTGGCAAATGCAGTTCTGTATGGCGTCAATTGGCTACAGTGTGTATGGTGAATGTTACGAGATACGGTACATCAGGGGCTCACGCAGAGTTCAACCTAGAGTTTATTAACCTTTTCTTTATTCCCATCAGACAGCTAGTGTAAACAAGAAAATACATAAGAAATGGGTTGGGCATACACTGTTACTTGTGTATAAAGATTTCGCAGTAAGTCATGGGTGACATCGTGTGTGTCACATCGCGGTGTCATCGTACTCTTTCCTCTCTCTTCTCTGTCATCGTCATGTAACTCTTTCATCAATTTTTCAAGTCATCATCGTCAACTTGATTTTCACCTCATTCGTATGCGCCATTCGAATCAACAAAAATAAATGGAATTCTAAACGTCGAACCAATCTCTCTGGACCTTGTCTCTCTCTCTACTGTATTACGAGAGCTTTTCTGTGTTGTTAAAGGCCAGAGTGTTCGCCGCAGGGGCAATCATGCAACGGACTGAAAAACCACTAAAACACACATATTCCACAATAGCGCTTCCACCCATTTTTTTTTTATCCTGTGTGGAAATAAAAATGAACGAATACTAAGAAAATACTTCCTGTTGAGCATGGGTTGGGTAATTTTCGGCGATATTGGAGGCATTTTTATGTACTTTTTCGGGTACATGCGGCCGCAAATGATGATGGAGTTCCGCTTAATTAGTCCTGACGGCATCCTCCCTCTGTGTCCGCCATGGGCTTTAATATCGCCCCTGGACCCACCATATCAAAAAGTTGCGATCATAAACCTTGCAAATCCGTTTCAGTGTGTGGGCGTATGATGTATCTTAAGGGTTTTCGTTTTATGTAGTATTCGGGTTGTGTTTTAAGATCTTCTAAACTGGATTTGTGATGTTCATATACTTTTACACACCAATTGAATACTTTTTTGATTGGATACATCCCTTTCGTTCGTCGTAGATCATTAAGTCAATTTATGAGAATGATTCTTATTGGCAAACAAGGGTTACTCATCCCACGTTAACCTTAATTACAGGATTAATACTAACAGACACAAATATATTTACACGACTAAATGCGTTTCTTCGATCTGTGTGTGTCATAGGTAGCAGGTGGAGAATAAGTGGTTTTATTAGGATCTATGTTGTTCCATCGCCGGCGTGATTTTAGGCATGATGTGGCCCATTATTTTGGGGAAGTTTTAAAAAGGTTTTTGAAAAAGTCCTGTAATTCGAAAAAAAAAAAAATTGGCAGTAGATGGGTATTTTACACCATTTTGAAGCAAAACTGATTAGGCTTACTCTGAAGGGAACAATTTAGAAAATTTGCGTATACTAGATTGAGCCAATGATCGCTTTGTGTACAGGACTTATGATTGGCTAAAGGAGCCCTTGCTGCGGATGCATTCCTTCTTTCTTTTCCCTAAACATTTTCGTCTGCCACATATTCCACCACCTACACTTCCATTGTGAAATCGTAGTGCCGATCATGCAGTGGTGTGTGATGCTGGTTGCAATTTTTGTTCTGGTGCCAGATGAGATGCACAGACCTAAACTCACCGTCACTTTTAGATTTTTGTGTTGGAACTTAAACTTGGACCACTGTTCTTATTTGTTCAAAAATTGTCGTACCTTAGATTTTGTGTTTTCACTAGTTGGTATCGTTCGCCCAACTTTTCCGCCTGTGTGGAGTCCCTGTGGAAGCCCTGCCTCGACGGAGGTCCTGTTCTGCAACAACTTACATCTCCGTCTCTGTAGCTAGCGTATCTTGACGTCAGTAATACTTCAATGCAAACACTTGCGAATACTGGGTAAGTTTAAGCGCTTCGTTACGAAATTCAGTCTTTTTCAGTTACAGGTTAGGTCAGTTAGTGTACTTGGAGATCGAAACATCTCCTGCTCAAGACAAGATGCCCGCAAGAGACCCCACCGCCGTCACCGGTAACAGAACCAACTACCAAGGCCCTGACCTGCCGCGGTAAAGTACGACACCATGTCAACTCATCCACCAACTCTTTTAGCAGATTATTCCTGTATTACAGCTATTCAAATCGTAACGTGGTATTGGTCACCTCTACGAGGAAGTAATATGGGTATTTTGCACTGAAACTTCCTTCTGGTACTGTTCTCAAGCTTAGGAGGAAATAAGAGTTGGATTTAATATCTTTTTTCCCAAATATTTTTCTCAAAAGAAGACAGGGATTTTTCTGATATGGTTCAGATGTCGGAAATTAACTCTATCAGTATCGGAATTAAAAGGAAAATACATATTACTCTTTGTGATATAACTTGCTGAGTGGTGAGTAATTACGACTCGACATGCTCGAGTGACTCCATGAAACCTAACTGCATATACCAGTTCTGCGAGAGATACCCGTACTGTGATCTATAGTGATTATGTTGTTCGCAGTAGCGATATTGCTGAAGTACCGTGTATAGTGTACACACTACACATGCAGCACAGTATGCACCCAACACTTCTTCACTTGCCTGTGTTTGTTACTTACCCTCAGTTACTTGCCCACAGTAACTTCTTAGTGTTACGCATCCAGTTTTCTGAAGGATGAACTTTGATGTTTGAACATAACAACGAGTCTTCGTTTTCTTTAGTCTAGAGCATGTTGAAAATTTTATTTACTGAATGACATTAATTTTTAATCATTCATAGTCAACACATTGTTGCGTGGTCATTTTTTTTGTTGGATTCTTCTACATTTGCTTTTGACTTGTCAGTCCTCTGTCTTTCACAAGTTTCAGGTGACTGAATTGGTTCATGAGATGTGTGTACTTGATTGCAGTTGTACCATAATGGCATAAGGCTTAGAGGCAGCTTTTACAAATTACTGTACATGCTCTGTCAACACACAAACAATGCTAAGGTATCCTCTAACAGTGACTGGCATTTACTAATATTAATAACATTTCAAAGTGCACTGCAGGTTGGCCCAAATGCCTTTAGTAAAATGAAGCTAATTCTCTTGAGTGAGCTTGTCTGTTATTGTTACTAACCTAACCATCAATTCATGGATAGAACCTCAGACATCACACAAATGGGTGGCACATTTGCCTGAAACACCCTCTTTTTTCTCAAACACATTTGAAGCAGGATTTGCCTCAAGAGGAACAAAAAAATGACACCACTGCAAATCTCCTGTACAGTAATTGATGTTTGTCATGTCAAATCCCAAATATAGGCAAATACATCCAGCCAGGCCTGTTGATATTTGGTCGATTGAAAACGTCATGTTTTACAAACCTCTGTAGTGTAGCGTATACTGAATGGATATGAAACAATTAAATATGTGATAGAAATACATAAAGAGACTGTACATTGCTGTAATGTAAGTTGAAATTTATGCTTTGGAGTCTAATGAAGTGAATAGAGTTTTCTTGCAACATACTGTAGTGTATGCATTGCAGTGTGTAATTTCTTTGACTAATTTCAATCATACACACAGTAACAGTTTAGTACTCTGAAGATGTACAATTTTCCAGCATGATTTTGCTTCTTCAAAATGCTCTACCCATATTTCAATTGTGTTGATTCAATTTATGGTACAGTAGCAAATTTATCCTAAAATCATACTTTGATCTTTTTTTTCTTTTTGTCTCAAATACTTTAATTGTGACAGCTCCCATTTTCCAGTGAGTTTAGGATCTTTATTACATGCATGCTTTCACCTCATTAAAACAAGGATACATGGTACAAAAGACTTTGTGAAAAAGATAAGGAGCAAATATCAATCAATATGAAAATTTCAGGGTGCGCAACTTGGTATACTGTACCGTACAGTGCAGGCAACAAATGTCACTTTTGCTACAGTGTGTGTACAGTACTTGTTTAAAGTGTACCCAGAAAGAGATGGTTTGGACACAGGTTGGAGTCAGCATGAACTTATCAAAATTTTCCGCAGTGTCTAGACCTGTAAAACTTGATTCATTCCTGAGGGTAGCTCTTAAAAGAATTATTCAGTGTTATGATACTGTTGGACTTACAGTACTGTACCATAATGCTGTCCAAGGAGAGTTACAGTACAGTAATCATCAAACTCACTGTACAGTACATAGTAACAAGTGTACATAGTCTATTCTGCAACTTTAATGTTGTCAGTATTTACACTAAGTCTTCCCTTGAATGAAATAGATTACTGAAAATTAAAAATATGAAAAAAGAAACAGGCTGTCGTGACTCATGAACAATATAAATAGCAAATTAGCAACAATTTGATCTTCCAATCTTCATCATTCAATTTCAGTACTTTAAAATTACTTAAGCAGAGGAATAGAACACATAAAGAAAGTGGATCAGTCAGAACATTTGTCTTGTGAATCCATTTCCAGAGAGAAAGAGAAAACCTCTTTGACTGGGCTGTTGTCTCCAGAATAGAGTGTACCAAGAAGCTCTTCTGAATGAGGTAAGGATACTACTGTACAGTTCTGGAAAGTTTGTGACAGTCTTTCCCTACAGTACATTGCATGTAACTTCTGATCACAGTACAGTATGAGTTCAGAGAAACTCTCATTTACAGTTCTGTATACAGTACATGTAGCTGTGAAAGGTTTAGTGCAGCTTTTCAAAATTTAGTGAGCTGCAGTACATCCAACCAATACAGTACTGTACAATGTCATGTACCGTACTGTGCAGTACTGAATATGCATTTTCATACTGTGCATCTAGATACTGTAGGAGTGATGCCATGCACCCACAGTATTTTGCAATCACAATATGCAGTGTCTTGTTCTCGGTAATCTTTGCTGTAAAGCTTTGTAAACCTGAACTGTAAAGGTACAGTGTACTGTAAACTTCACTGTAACTTTGCTCAATTGTAAGGTACTGTACAATTTTTACACCCAAATTGTTACACCCAAATTGATAATATACAGTATGGTGGCAAGGTGAAATATTCTCAAATTTACTCACATCCTCACTTTAATACTGCCTGACACAACTTTTGGAGTATATATTTTTTCCAAGTTTAATTCATGTCCAGTCACCCTACTGTAGTTGTGTAAAACTACAGTACTTGAACTAATCAACAGTGGTGATTACAATACTGTAAATACACATGAAGTTACAGTACCTCACATGTACTGCTGAGAGAGCTTACTGTAGATGGTTGGTTGTAGACATTATGCAGCACTCAGACAATTCATTTCAAAAGGTATGCATAGTATTTTGGAAACTGCAATAATTGCAGAGCATACTTCAATGTTAACCATTTGTGAACTTACTGGTTACTGAATATGGTGTACCTTGTGTGTATATTGTAGGCGTACTGTACTAAGAATGTAGGTCCATTAATTTTAATATCTTCAAATGCACAGTGTGCAGTTAGTAATGTACAATATGCATGGGTCAGAATTCAAATTGAAATTGAAATCATGTGTTTGTTTCACACAAAAAAGTCATATTTTTAAAACCAATATTTATGTACAAAAATTGATAGATTTTCTTAACCTATTCGACAGGATGGTATTGTAGCCTTGCTTTGAAGAAATACTGTGTCTGAGGGATAAAAATTTGATTATGCTCAAGAAATGATTTGTTCACTCAAAGTTACTGTAAAACTTAAATGATACACTTTTTGTAACTCATCTTATGCACACGCCACACAGTGTACTGTATTTCTGTAATGTGTTAAGTGAAGTTGCTGCTTATGTTTATTGGTGAGGCTGAATAACACTTTTCTTTGCATGCCACATTTGGTGCATTATAAAACACCGTAAACTATTTCCCTTAAACCAGTTACCTGGATAGGACTGCAGTACTGTATGTATCCTGTGCTAATTGCAAGCTGCTGCATAAGACGTGCTGCATACAGTACGTCCTGCAATACTGTATGCACAAGACTTCATCACATAACCCCCAGCCAATCAACAATACAGCTTTGAACATTCATTTGCTGTATACAGTGAATGTTCTAGCCCCACTATCTGTTTGCTATTTGCCACAGGATTGGTATTTTCATCTTCAAATCGTCCATTGCTCAACAAGTACTGTATAGTACATGGAACCCAGAATGCTCTTCAGCCTGTCTTGTTGGTTGTTCATGCAAAGGACCACATAAGTGTAGTTATCTTCTTATTCTAATATTGCAATAGCCCCCTCTGTTAAAAGAAGCAGAATTGTTGCCCTAAGAAGCTTTTCAGGGACAATTTTTTTTCAGACTCACATTTCTACTCTGATGTACATTCAAATAATGAGGAAGAGAAAAGATTTTTGAGCACTGGGACTTGTTAATTGGAAAGACTTACATCTACAGTACGATACCATTAAGATAAAGATACTGTCTTTGTCATGCATGTACTGTATGCCTCAAAACAAGAAGAAAAATAATGTGATGATGTGTTTTTGTGCTAAATGTAACATTTTTCTAGTGTTTGGTTGAAATTTACAAAAAAAATGATGTTTGGAATGATCAGGCTTATGATGACATTGTCACATCTTTGAAATATTGTGCTAGCATTTTTTTTACTCTGTTCTGTGCTGCATACAGTATGACTGAGCCATTTGTGTTACAATTTTTCAAAGTACTGTACAGTACCATGCATATGTACTCCTACAGCACAGTAGCCATGTCTCTTCATTTCTTTTGATTCAGATATTTTATTCTGAATGTGAATCTCTCAGGTATAGACAATGAAGATCTGTGGAAGCCAACTCGTTGGCAAAGTTCTTGGATTCTTCTTGATGTGGCATTTCTGTTCAAATGGTAAGTTCCTGCTCCTGAAGTTATAATTTCTCAGTTTGTAGGAGACTGAACTTAGCCACCATGTCTCTACTGAAAGTTTGTAAAAACTTTACAGTTTGTAATAATTTGAGTCAAAGTTCACTGTGTTATAAGAATATCAGGCATGGAAATGGTAAATAGGACAAGTCCAATTTAAGATAATAAATAATAAATACAATAAGACAGCAAGGCAAGAAAGGAATTAATTTTAAAAGTTGAAAAGTTTGGCATTGAAGGAAATTAGTTCCATTGAAATTTTTATTTCTTACTTCCATATGTGATACTGTAGATAGCATGACCTACTGTAGTACTACTGTACAGTACCACTGTACACTTACAGTAGTACAGCACTGTGTGGGTGTGTGCATTTAGCAATTACGGACTTGCCTGAACATTGCAACATGATTACTGTAAATATTCTATTGTTTTGTGTTGCAATGTATAGTACTTGCTTTGAGGAGGAATTGATCTTAAATTAGTGTAGTCAATTGTTCTGTTTTTAATTGGTAAAAGCACATTACAACTTTCAAGCTACTGTATAGCACAATACTCTACAGGTACTTTGACTTTGGGAATGTGTTGTGGCATTGTGCAATAATCTACAGTACATAATTACAGTAAATCACCTAAGTTACAGTACAGTAAAAAATTTCTTTCAGTACTGTAATTTGATCTCAAATTTCACTCTTGACCAGTAGCAGACTGATATGGCTGATGGAATATCCTTGGAATCTCTCTGAAAGTGATAAGTTACAGGGAGTTAAATCAATAAATACTCTCAGTTTTGATATATGAGTGTGTTTGTGAGTTATATACAGATTGTCAAGACTTTTAATGATACTGTATGTCAAATTCATCTTGCAAACAAAGCAGCTGGAAACGCAACCTTAAAGTACCCGTATCTTTCCAATTTTGCAGGGAAAATTTCATTGACTTTATAGAGGACACAAGAAAATTTGCTGAAAAATACAATCTGTTGTGGTAATTTGAAAACGTACCATTAAACTTCATAAAGTTTTCAAAGTGTTGGCATTAGATGAAAGAAGAATTCTTTTGAACAGTGACATTCATACCAATGTTATTATGTTCTTAAGGGAACATTACAAGCTACACTGTTGATGATAAACAAAGAGCACAGTAAGAGCACGTCACAGTTAATACACCCAGTAGTGGAAGAAGTGCAACATGTGTGTAACATGTTTGTAGTTCATATTTAATGCCAAGGTGTTCCCATAGACAGAATACTGCTTTACATAAAGTACTGTTAGTTTGAAGTCCAGTTCAATAAACTACACACTGTTACCACTGAGCTCTCCATACTTCCTCCTTCCATGTACGGCTTGGTGGTGTAAATACTGTACAGTACTGTACATAGTACTTTGTAAGACTGAAACTTCCCATACACTTTTGTTAATGTTTTTTTTTTTTCATCCTGAACAGACACAACTTTGTTTACATTATATCAGAACAACAATCAGGTCACAGGCATGTGTTTGTAATGAAGATAAAGTACTGTACCACTGTAATTTTGTGATGTACCCAAATGTTTTACAGTGCTATTGAAGGAAAATGGCAAAATGCGATACTACAGTACTGTAATTGTACAGTACTGAACAACATGAAGCTCTGTGTGCTTTCATAATGTTAAGTCTAATGATGCTCTGTAGAGTGTACGGTATTGCATGTGATTCCTATTTCAAATTTAAGATGCAGTATTTAACCATAGTCACTTTTACATTGCTGATGCAGGAGGTACTGTAGTGGTCTACTGCACTCTTCTTAACTTGAACTTCTTTCTAGGAAACTGGTGTGCGTTTCTCTGTTTCTTCATTGTTTTAAGTGTGCAATTAATGGTCTGTTTTAAATCTTTTATAAAGTTTACATCACATTTTTTTATGTTATCGAGGTCTTGCAAGACTCACTTGTGGACATTTTTTCCATTTCGCCTTCATGAGACACTGGTGTGATGCAAGCTTCAACCAAGTTACATAAATGTGTTATTGTTACATTTTGCACTTTTTTTTATTGTATTTCAGGTCATGTGGTCAATGGTCAAGTGGGTGAGTGCAGTAAACGAGTTTAATATTCCTTTGAAGCTGGAGCTTTTAATAGTCAAATTAATAAGTCATTTGGTGCGTCAGTTGGATATTTGACTACATATACTGTATAATTATAGTTTGTAAGGATTTTACATCTCTATTGCTGGAGTTGCTTTAATACTCCAGTACTTTGAGGGTCGCAGCATGTGGCCCTCTGCAGTCACTATAGAGATACAGTAGCTGTGTGTTATCGGTGGGCAGCAAATCTGTCTATCATAGAGTACTTTATGATGTACAGTACTTAACAGTAAAACTGTGTTCTTTCATGTGTGAGTATCTGGATGCAATTAAGTGTATCCTCAATTTTAAATGTCATGTGTGGGTCAAGATTCAAAGAGTATTTGGTTTTGATGATAATCATGCTTGATATGTACAGGTGTGAGGAATTGAGTGTAAGAAACTCTTTTTCTACCCTTTTGTTCCTGGGTCAAAGTTACAATATTAATTGAGGTAAACATTTGTCAAAATACTGTACTGCACAGTAACCTTACAAACACGACATGCCAGGGAGGGAAGCCTTTGCTAGTCTCATACTTGGTATGCAAGTGTACTAAATGGGCACAAGAGCCTGTTACTGATGGTAGAGGTCATAGGTCACTCAAAGTGAATGGTGTCTGCAGTATATCTATGGTTGGATGTAACATATACAGTACTATACAGTAGAACTGGTCTACACCATGAAGTGCCAGAGGAACAACAAACACTCAGCATTTTCACTGGAAGAGAAATATTAATTTTTTTTTTTCTTTGGTTATGTATCCTTTCTTTCCTTCTTTCTAATTCCTTCCTTCCGTGAAAAATTCAACAGTCAACAGATCTTCATTTAGTGATGGGATATTCTGTGGTATTTTTGTGTCTCTGACAGGACATTTTACACAATAAGAACATTAATTGCTCATAGTAGATCAATTGCATAATTGTCTGATATTCAGAATCAGCCTCCCATAAATAACCAGAAACTGTTTCAGTTTAATTAATGACATTAAAAGTCATACATGTACAGTAATTGTAGCCTCGTTAGTGTGTGTCACAAACGGCACAGAGAATGGACATGGATATTATCACAGACGGGACAGTTCCCAATGTTGCGGATGGGATAATATAAATGAACATTCTTTAGAGTGTTTCCTTCACATAATTAACGTGAACAATGACCAGCAGTGCGTGCTCATGGGCTGTACAGTATAAAGCCACCACTGTAATGTTCAACTGTTTCCCTACCGTGGCCTAGTTGATGCATCAAGTGACTCGTCCACTGGTGCAACTTCTCCATAATTAAATTAAGATACACCATGATCAGAATTATGGTTTTATTGGATCCAAGGTTTCACTTTCTAAAGAATATTCTCAAAGCAACCCACCAACCAATGCCACTTTCTCCTATACTGTCATTGCTGCCACTTGCTGCAACCCTTGGTGTCTCACATAATCTGCTCACTATAAACACAGTATGGACTGTGATTCTACAGTTTGCATGGTCAACGTACGGTACTGTACCATATTCAGCTAAATTGAAAAGATTCAGTCCTGTAATAGATTTACAGTGTGGATCCCATGAGGCTTGTAGAATAAACTGGTAAGTCTCCCCTGATTCATGTGGATGAATGGAGTGGAAATGTATAAAGTGCCACACTGCATTCACTGTCACTGAAAAATGTCCTACCTGTGACATAATGTGGCAAACATTTTGCATTAGTTAATTACTCAGGTGAAATGAATGCAGTGAATAAGAGTGTAGACTCATGGGGCTGTTATATTGTAGTCAGTGAGAGAATCCCAAAGGAACAAAGCATATACAGACCTCATAATGTTATACCTCATGTTGTTATACCCTATGCCTGTGCTTTTTCATACAGTATGTACAGTATTAAGTAAGTACTGTGATTGACTAGACCATAAACTGCAAACCACATTACACCGAAGTGATCCTCGGGTTACATCACCAAAAGATCACAATGCATTCTTGCATTCAGATTACAACTGCTATACCATGTAATGGCAATAATACTGTAGCTGTTTAAAGTTGTTTGATCAGTTCAATGTTTACACCGAAATCTGGTGTAGATATTTCTTTTGAAACATGTGTTGCAGTTGCTGTTTAATTTTTCTTGATTTCAGTGAGACTGGATAGCGCTGAAGTCAGCAATGACCTGCAAACACTCACTCTGACGATATGCTTTACTGATGCTGAAAGTGGATCTGGTACTATCTGTAAGTATCAAGATTCTCTTAAACTATTACAAGCCACAGTACACTTATGGCTGTCCACTGAAACACAATTTAAGGTTTAATGGCTTCCCTTAATATAACTGTGGTTCTATTCATGATTGGGAATAATTTGTCACTGTCATTTGCATTTGCGTCAGTCTAAAGATTAACATTTTTAAAAATTTACTGCCATTTTGTCCTTTTTGTTAACTTGCTCAAGAAATTTGATTTGTTATTTGTCAGTAAACCCTGGTGATTTTTGAATAGATGACAGTAAAAAGATGACACTAAAGAGAATGTACATAGTAGCTAAAACAAGGTATACAATATCTTAAGTTGGCATCTTTGTTCAGACAGAAATTTCCAGCCAATAGTTTAACACCCTACTAACATCGATTTCATTTTTCAAGGAAGTGCATTAAAAAAAGGTTTGTTTTACAAGTTTTTTGTAAATGGTTGCACTTAATACATTTACAACATTAGCTTCTGACTGTTTTTCAGTTGTCTTAGATCATCAGTGACAAGAAAAACCCCTCTACTGTACATAAGTATTAGGCGTAAGTGTTATTCAACTAGATCAGGAACTACAATATACCTGTCAAGGACACCGCACTGATAATGAAGGGAATTATATGGTCAGAGCTTGTGTGCAAGGTATATATAGTAACAACAAGAATTGCATAGGAACTCCTGTCTAAAGCAATTTAAGAACAAGTCATCATATAAATAATGATACATGTGTAGTACATAACTTCAAACTTCATGTACTGCCAAACTTTGCACACCCTTGAAAATAAACTGGAAAATGCTTCACAAAGTTTTGATTATCCTGCCTTGTAATGGGTTAAAGAAAGCTGAAACACAGTTTAGCTGGTAATCATCCTTGCCTAGTTAATCAACTTACATAGTACTACATTTGTACTAGAGATATCTGCTTACAGTAGTCCCATTCACAGTTGCTGCATAATGTGTCATATTTCTAAATCATGATTATGATCATTACAGGACTTGTTCATGGCCATTTTTGTTGTTATCATGTTGACAGGTACAGTACTGTAACTGCAGTAGGTTTATGTACAGGATTTGTTTGCTAGGTGATTATTCATGTAATGGTTGTCATGCTAATTTTAGGTGTGTGAAGTTTGGCAGCTTTTACAAATTGTATCTTTAATTCAAGCAAATGTTGGCTAAAACAACAGATTTAAAGGTACATTTCCTATCAGTTTACATGGGTCAAATTCTGTTAAAATGGAACTTAAAACCAAAACAAGATTATTAGATTAATACAGATTTTGGATTTCCAACAGCTAGAAATTTCAAGCTTTTTATGTTAGATGGGGAAAGTTTTATCCATCTACAGTATCCTACAACATGGAAGGCTGATAATGATTATCCACTGAGTTCCACTTGTTGCATTTTGATATCCACAGTGTTAAAAAAAAACATGCAAAGTTACATTCTTTACTATGAGATGTATGGAACAAAGAGTGAAGAAGTAAGGCCTTGAGTGGTAGTCTTCACTAAACAAGACAGTCATAACATGACAAAAATGATAGTAACAATATTAAAAAATCTTAAAAATGATATGAAAGAATTCAGGAACTGATGTAAAATAAAAGGAAACAGTGGTATGTATTTTTGGTTCCTTGCATCCTTGCTGTTCCAATGTAGTCAGGTTGGTGTGTGTGCATGCATGTTTGTGGGTGTGGTGTGCATGTGTGTGTGACACTTGCTTGGGTACGATCTAACTAAATAGGCGAAAGTCATATGAAAGTCAAACTTGGTACGTAGGTTTGCCATGTTAAGAAGGTGTGCCCTATTGTTTTGGGTTTACTGTAGGTCAAAGGTCATCTGGGGCAATGCTCTGTTTCTGTGACACTTGCTTGGGTGGTGCATTCCACAGTAACTCAATGGAGGAAATCAGTTGAAAGTCAAACCGGTATGACTGTTCACCATATTGAGAAAGTGTACCGTGCTCTTTTTGATGAAGGTCAAAGGTCATTTAAGGGCACTGGGACAAAACTCTATAAACCGTTTTGACATGATATCTTATGTTTGGACAAAGTTTGTACTTGGTACTGTATATGGATGCATTATGTTAATGGTGCCTTCAGAGTGTTCACGATTTTGGGTCCAAATGGGCCATATGGGCCATTTTAAGAAATCATGCAAAATGCCTCTTCTCCTATAGAATGTATGGCATTAAGTTGAAATTGTGTCTCATTACTACTATGTTAGTGGTTCTTTGGTGTTGTTCAGAATAATTGGTCGCATTTGGGCCATATGGACCATTTTGTGATATAATGCAAAATTTTTCTTTTCTGCATTTACAGTATTTTGAATAACAGTGTGGAAAGATTGTGGAATTACTGTAGCATTGTGGTAGTTCAACCTTGTGCAGTTTTCAACATTTGTGGGTCCAACTGTAGGTTGGGCCATATGTGCCGTAAACTATAACATTGTGCAAAGCAATAGTTCTTCAACAAATTATGTGTTAGAGTGTTTAGGGTTTTCATATACTATACTTCTATACTGTGGTTGGCTGTTATACATATTATTAGATGATGTCTGTGGAAGCAGTTTTCTGTTGTGCACTACTTTCAAGCAGAAAAAAAAAATAGTTCTTTTTTTTTTTTTTGAATCTTGCATCTCATGTGAATAACATCCATATTCAGCTTCAATATTCGTCCTACAGTACAAACATTTGTTGATGCAGATGAGCTGTGTTCAGTATAAAGCTCAAGGCTATACTGTACAAGCATACAGTACCTACATCTACCATAGGTCTAGTAGAGTTCCAACATTACTGATCAAGAAGCTTCCAATCGAATGAAAAGAATCTGTAAACAAGCAGAAAACTCATTATTTCATTTACTGCAGCATACATACAGTATACAAAAACAAATGCAACAATATTTTGGTTGCTCTGCAAGATAAAAAAATGTTTTGCCACCTGTTCCCTGAATACTTTGATCCTTTTTTACTGTACCAAGCACGCATAACAAGTAATATTAAAACTTGGCCACGTATGGTACAGTATACTCTAGTAGTATTTTACTGATAGAAGCGAGAAACTTCCTGTCCTATTTAAATTGGAATATTTTTGTCTGTTGTTCTGCGTAAGACATACTTGTAGACCACGCCCCCAATATGTCATAATTGACAGCTTGGAAGCCATCTTTTACAAACCAATAGAGAAACTTGTAGAAATCATATTCTGCACCATTTCTGTTTGCCAGTCACAATCCTACAACGTGTTTAGTTGGTTGGTTTTATTTTTCCGTTGGCTCGGAGCAATGTGTCATTGTTGATATGATAACGGTGAACATGAAGAAAGTGCAATTTCCCATTGACTCTCGTTCATACAGCCACAAAGTGCTTGATTTCGTGGCCGATAATACAGTATACTGCAGTATACTGTGGTATTGAAACTAGTTGACAACATATTACTTTCTCTTGAAGAAAATATGTGCCTTGGTGTAGTGAAAATGGAGAAGAAAAAAACCTAAGTTGTCGGCCTTTTTAAGCAGTTTTTGCTGCTTGGTTAGTGAGAAGTTTAAAAATATACATTACTAGAAAACTGAGGCAGAGCTAATGTTGGTATGTTGAAATACAGTATTCACAATTATTTAGTGATGATTTGCTTAAAGTGGCTGGTTCAATTCCGCAGTGTTGGATGTGTTGCTTTCTTTATTTAATTTTATTAGAATATTCTGTATCTCATGCAAAAAGTCATCTGTTTTGTTAATTTGTGCCACAAGGTCTTCATTTCATTTTACTTTCTTTATTTTTCCTTTAGACTTTACTGTAGTTCAAAACATTTTTGGTTTCTCAAGTCAACAAGAACTTATGATAAACAACAATCAGCAATGTGAAGATTACCCCATTACTATAGACAACCTCCCGTCAGACCAAATTGGTATGGATGCTACAGTTTTCCTAACAGGTGCTTCACCTAACCTTCAGGTATCACAAAGTGCGGGTGATAGCAGTCATACTGTGACTATACCAGGTGAGATATAACTGATACTATTTACCATACAGCATTTTGTTATCAAGGGTTGCTTTTGTTCTAATGTCCTGTATTCCTCGCATTTACATTTAAGGGGTCATGTACCGTTTGCCTCAAAGGATTCATGTACTGTGCTGTGTGTATACATGTGAGGTTACTGTAACACTACCTACTCGTATTTTTGAAGAATACTTGGTCAATCCTAACAGTTGGTATGAGAGATGCAGCAAGCAGCGACAAGTTAAGTTGCTAACAGACATCCATGTATGGGCAAAGCTTGGAAGGATTACTGTACATGTGCAAGCTTGACATTTTCAACAATGTCAGGTTGATGATTATTGTTTGTACATTATTTGACTTCTACTGTACACTGTTTTTCATGTTGGTTCAAGGTAAGGAAAATATGAAAAAAGTCAGTACATTTTATCTGTCTACAAAGGTTTGTGAGGAAATATACTGTACACAGTTCCAAAAGCTTGGGAACTCTGTACCCTATGTCCAAACCTGACAGTTACCTGGGTATCTGGAAGTTTACCATCTTATAAGAATTTGCTAACCAACCAGCAACTCTCTTATAATCCAACGACATAGATTGTATAACATGGGTGTGGGTGTTGCGTCAGTAAAGTCTGTTTTCTGGTTCCTACTATTTGCACTTTGTGCCTTAAAAAATTTTGCGCAATTTTTATTGTGGAGACACCATTTAATCTTTATTTGCTTCATTTGCAAACTCATAATTTTCATTCTAATTAATAATAAGACGTTTCGTGGAGACAGTCGATGTGTGCATTGATGTAAGGCGATCCGTTTGTACACAAAAACTACAAACACAGGCACAGTGCTACTGTGCATCATTTCACACTGCAGCTACAGCGAGAAAATCCCTACGGTTAACTCCATTGGATTTGGTGATGGTCCTCACATATTTCCTGTAGGCCCCACCTACAGTTTATTTAGAAGTCTAGCCAACGGAAATACGAGTAAAGATGAGCGAACTGCTATTCTCTGTGGGTATATGGGATGTATGGAATACTCAATCGCAAATGATAATCTTGTCAACAAGCTGCCACAGTATGTAATGATTAAAAGGTGATTTGCAGGTATTTCAGACTGAATTTTTACAGCATGCTGCATGCTTGTAGACAGCTGTGCAGGAGCTACTGTACTGTATGTATGATCTTTTCTGTGTAGTAGGTGCCTGGTATTTTGAGAGCACTACTGCACTTCTAAATACAGTTGATAAAAATGTCATTTGTTGGGAGAATCACGAAGGAATTCTCTCCCATGAAGTGACAAAACATTATTACGAAAGGAGACTATGAGAAAATTGGAAAAGAAAAACATCGAAAACAGCGACAATCATGACGCTCAGAAATAATGTACTGTGCCCACCTAGGCCTATATGCTATCACTCTACATATTTTTGGAACTGGGTAGTGAATCGAGACCCATGTAGCAATGTGTTGGGCGGGCCCCTAGGTTTTTGGGTAACTTGCGCAAACATTAGTGAGAACCTAATCACTTT
This sequence comes from Stichopus chloronotus, assembly GCA_021234535.1. Taxonomy (NCBI): domain Eukaryota; kingdom Metazoa; phylum Echinodermata; class Holothuroidea; order Aspidochirotida; family Stichopodidae; genus Stichopus; species Stichopus chloronotus. Next base: position 19,662,255 of record CM037839.1, on the reverse strand, counting down.
TTCATGGGCAGGTGTCGAATTATGTAGAAATGAAAGGGGATCTCCCAGAAGTTTATTCTAGTGCAATGAACATACAAATAATGTACAGTAGATTGACTTGACATATTATTATGTTGCTATGGCATAGCCTATTGATGTACAGTAGTTTGCTTTGTTTGGCAGATAGCTACAGTACCTTTTTGGACAGACATATAGACAGTCAAGAGTAATATGAGTATGAATGTAATCATAGGGTATGAATCTTGCAGATTTTACCAACCTATATTTCATCAGTCAAAACAGAAGCATACTATTGTTATTCTATATGTAATTAGTTCATCATTCAGTAGAATGTTCTGTGGCAGTAATGAAGCCCCAAGGGCCAAAAATTTTGAGTCTTACTTGGGCAGATCTCATTTGACAATTTCTTCCAATGTAAAATAAATCTGAAGTTTAGAGGCAATGAGTATTATTCTTTTGAGACATAGTAACTTACCTAATAGGATATGACACGTACAGTACCTTTGTGAACAAGGCTGTCAGGTCAACTTCAAACAATCAAATTTTGGTTTAAATTCAATATTCAACATAAATGCTTTGCATTTGTCCTTGTGTCTTGTCTTTTTGTTGTTAAAACTTATTTTACTGAGTATTTGGTGTATTTCTAAAGAATACATATTTTTCAATTTTGTAGGAGTTTTCTTTGATCCTGCTGCCTACTCTACGCAAGAGGGAAGTAGTCCTGTCATGCTTAACATCTGTCGCTTCCCAACTGATGATGGACTGTCCACAAGTGAGATATTAAATGCTTTTGTTTTGGATGCTGGAGGGTTTTGAAGATGGTTTCAGATGCTGTGAAATGACATGCCATGAAAACGTAACTCATCAAACTGAGAGTATTCTTTGTTTTGTGCTACTGTGTTTATAATTTCATAGTTTTTAATTACAAATAAACTGTTCAGTGGGATTAAACACAGTGATGTAAGGACAGTAATTCTTCATGCACAGTTGTGAAATTAAGTATTTTGCATCACTTTCAAGCAAATGTCATAACATCAGTCCTTAATCAACTAATTTACTTTCTGAGGTAACATAACTCCATTGGGATCATTTTGCACTGCATTGGTGTGGGGTACAGCCTGTTTTTTCTGTATCATTGAAAATATTTGAATGTTTTCGCAATGTTAGTAGGCCGTCAAGACACTTACTGTTCTTTCAGGCTACTGTATAGTGTCAGTTATAAGTCTGGGATCCTTCCATACATAATCATTGGGCAAAACTCTTAGGTAGATATTTCACAGGAATGCTAAATCAACAGAAAACTTTTAAATGGGAGAATATTGTACTTACCTAAAGCAGGTTAGGTGTTCAGAATCGAAGTGTTGTTTTTTAAGGCATTCAGATCATCAAAAGTTAAAAGTAAATTTGAAAATGAAATTGTAACATTTGGCCATTTCAGCAGACCAAGTCATAATCATGCATCTTATAGCATTCCATAGATCAGCTGGTATGTAGATACTGTATTGTATCAGCTCTCATAGATGAATTTCCAGTGACATCATTGCACTACAATTATACTGGCTGTCACTGCGCACATGCAGCAGTTGTATTATACATCCAGGACAAGGCTTAAGCTACAATGGCTGTACAATGGACACCTGACTGTCAGAGTAGAAAGTCATGCAGCTCAATCACATCAGTGAAAAGCCTTTATGATAAAGTTATAATGCATTTAATTGTTTTAGGAAAGCTACTGTATACAGTATTCTTGAAAACGCTGAAGCATTCCACAAGTTTGTCCTTCACAATAAATCCAAATGACAACTGGTAGCAGTTGCTGTAGTGTGTATTTTTCACCAAACATGGTTAAATTCAATGTCAGTACATAATACCTAACATTTATTTGCAAGTGGAAGTATAAACCCTGTTTTGTCCCATTTTTGCAACACTCAAGCTATCAGGTTTGTTATTATTATATACAAAATAACTTTACTTCCTGCTGTTTCACAGCACTGATGTATACAGGTGGTACAGCTGACACAGTTTCTGATTACACTGCATCACCACAATCAGTTGATATTCAGAGTGGAGATCAATGTGCAACTGCATCAATACCAATCATTGATGATGAGATCATTGAAGGAAATGAAACCTTCACAGTCAGCATCAGTCAACCATCTTCATTGATTGTTTCATCTTCTCGAGGAACAGCAACAGTTACCATTATGGATGATGACGTTGAAGGTAAGAAGAGAAAGCTGTTACATGCAACAGAGAACTGAACATTAATGTGTTCACGAAAACAGTTGTAAGATTCAATGAAATGGAACTCTCGATAGATACCTGGTTGGTTTCATCTTTTCGAGGAACAGCAACAGTTAACATTATGAATAATGATAAAGGTAAGAAGAGAAAGCTGTTACATGCAATAGAGAACTGAACATTAATGTGTTCACAAACAGTTGTTAGTTTCAATGAAATGGAACTCTCTGTAGATATCTAGCTGGTTTCATTTTTTCGAGGAACAGCTACTGTTACCATTGTGGATAATGATGGAAGTGAAGATAAGTGTTACTATACATGTAGAATGGTCTTGTTGGTTTCCTCTTTTTGAGGAACAGCAACAGTTACCATTGTGGATAATGATGAAGGTAAATGTTACTATGCATGTAGAGTGCTGTGTATGCAAATCTTGACAAAAATTTGTTGTCTCACATTCATTTCCTGCCTAGATTTGTTGTTAGCCATTGGCCAATTATAAAAGAATAATATAGAGGAAAATATAAGGGTTGTTTTGTGGTAGTATTTGCAAGGTGATGCATCTAAAATTGTCATTTGAATAGCTCTCATGCATGACATGTATTCTGTGTGATGAGTTTGAGAATACTATTGTTTTTTAAGGTCAATGATGATTTGAAATACTCTAGGTCATGATATTGAAAGATAAAAAAAATTGCTCTCTAAATCAAAACTTTCACACAGGGTTTGTATGAGGCTTGGAAATCTTAAAAGTACATGAAAACCTTGAAAGTACTCAAATTTAAATCGGTCATTAATAAGGTCTTGATAGTACTTCAATTTTGTCCTTTACATCAAAGTCCTTGAAAAGTTTTTGAAGTGCAGTGATTTGAAATAGAAATACACTTTTACCTTTATCATTATCTGTAACAAATGTTTGGATCATAATTAGGTGTCAAAAAGGGGAGACGAATAAAATCGCAATCACAGTGTCTGTAATGCTTTTTTAGAGTGTTCTGTAAGTGACATAATGTCCTTCTGAACAAAAGTACTGCAGTATCTTGAGAACCTTTAAAAGTGCCTTGTTCTCATCCTAGAAAAGTGTGTCTACCTATTTAATCTATTGTAGACCAGGAAACTACTTTAAAAAATTTTGAATGATACCAATGAGGTACTTTCGGCTCAAACTGATATTGAGATAGGTACTGAAGAAACAAAATAAAATCAAACCCCCTCCCAAAAAATGCACTAACAGGTTGGTGGTCAGTTGAAGAAGATCAATGTATATGTGTTATTTATTCAAATGTTCACAGTGATTTCATTTCCTTTCATTTATTGATTCCTTGCCGTAGGCAGGGGAATCTATGCAGTCCTGATGTCGTGTGTGTGTATGGGTGTGTGTGTGTGACGGTTGCTCGTAAACACTCTATCTCAAGAAGGGTAACTCTGAGTAATTTCATTTTTGGCATGCAGGTTGCCCATATTGAGTAGATGATCCCTATTGTTTTTGGTGTCCAAATCTTGCATATTAATGAGGTTATGGGGTAAAACATAAAAAATGTTAAAACTGCCATAGTTCCTTATCTGTGGGTCAGATTTGTTTTAAACTTGATGAGGTTGTCTGTTATTAACAGGTTCACGACCCTGTGAAATTTATTGCTTATCAATAGAGAGGAAGGGATAATTTTTCACTATAAAACAATAATAATAGCCTAAACACCATTATTGTGGTTATTATAAACTACCATACAAATGCATATGGGGCTTCATTGTGCAACATTACTATTGGCAGTGTTTGATTCTGTCGCACACAGTTAACTCAATGGGATTGCTCCCTACAGTACTGCATTTGTAACTTAGTGAGTAACTTCTAGTGTGAGGGGCCTCGATGATAAGTTGTCCATAGAGATAGTCTTGGTATGGGGGGTCATGGGGTCAGATAGACCCCATGCATTGGAATGTTAATGGGTTTATAAAAAAAATGAAGAAAATAAAAAAAACATCTGTTCTGTCATTTATTTGGATAATATCAATATCCAGAGGAACAGCTGGTAGAAGGACAAGGTTTCTTAACAATCAAATTGGAGTGCTTTCAATCATATTTCACAATGTCGGAAAGGATGGTGGAAGCAAAAATATTGAGGAGGAATCGTAACTTACGGTCAACTTACGAGGGTTTTGAGTGCGTTAAAAGCTACTTGTAACAAGGAAGAAATTATCGTGCAGAGTCGATAAAGGAAAATTTGCAAAAGGCAGAGCACCAATTTGAGGCAATGGAAGAGGTTCATGCTGATCTGGCTGGGCTGTTGTCTGATGAAGCATTTGAGCAAGCAGAAAGCTGGATGTGGGAATGCCAAAAGCTATATACTGAAAAGCATTGAAAAAGTTAAAGGAGGAAATTGAGTTTAAAATTAGCATTGGAATACCTAATACCTAAGGCAGAAATTCCACCATTCGATGGAGACCCAAGAACATTCTGGTCCTCTATGAAGAATTTTGAGGTAAATATGGCAGACAAGCTGAGTTCAGATGAGGTAAGGTTGAGTTATTTGATTCAACTAGAAACAGGCAAAACTAGAAGCAGCATTGATTACTGTGTGTTTCTTGGAGCTCAGAGATAATGTTGACTGATGTCATACTCATACTGTGCTTGATGTGTGGGTTGTATGGCCTGGGTAGGTGATCCCTATTGCTTTTGGTGGACTTCAAATGTCGTGGTCATTTTAGGTCACCAAAATAAAGGTCATTTTGGGTTAAAGGCTTCTGGTGTATCAAGAAAAATAACTGCAGTTGATCTTATACTTGTCATGTGAATAATTCATGTTTGTTGTAATATAACCATGTAGCAAGGAATCACAAAGCCTTTTGGCTTTCTGGTTATAACCAGTATAAATGGCAAGCATTCGTAAAAAGGAGTATAAAAATATTCAGAAATCAAAATGGTGAAAATGTCACAACAAAGAATAGATGATTTACAAAAGGTATACAAGTATAAAAGTAATGATTAAGATTGTTAGAATTTTGTAAATATGTAAACAGGAAGACCCTCAATAAAAGTACAGAAGAGGTACTAAATTATCCGATTGGATGAAAACTGCAGCAGGATAAAGAAATGAATTCTTAAAAAGTTGGATCCTATATTTTGGCAAGATAGAGGGATTTCTGAGATTTCTTCTCATTTCGTTTAAAAGGTCAAAAAGAGGTACATGAAGTGGGTGATTATTGTCATTTTTAATTTTAAGCTTCATTCTTGTAAATTCCGTCTTAGTAGGTGCATTCACAGTATCACGGAGTGATTGGCAATCTAATACTAGTATTCATGAAGTATATTTAAGAAATTTGTTAACTCTGGTCTTTTATGCAGTTGAAATGAAATGATACCACACAGGCGCTGCATAAATAGTATGTGGTAGCATATATGAATTGAAAACATTTTCCTTTGCACATTTGTTGAAGAAAGATACAATATAAGCTAAACTTGATACAAAAAAATACACTTTTCTTAGCATTTTTGATATATGACATTTAAAAGTCAACTTGTCATCAATACATACCCCAAGATAGTCAGTTTGCAAAGTTCTCACATCCTCTGATTCATGTATGTTAATATTTTCATTTCTAGATTCCAAGAGGCCCTGATGTTTTATGTTAATTTTAGCCAAACACATTCCTTAAGATTTTTTTGGATTAAGTAATAAGTTTTTTCGATCACAGGTTGAGACAATTCCATTGACCGATTGTTGATAACACACCTGATCATCTGAACACGAACTCTTTGATATTTTGCATGATAATACAGTGTCATCAGCATATTTTGTCACAGAAAGAAAATCATTGGACTTGATTTCGTCGTGTACAGAATAAACAGTAATGCAGACAGTGGACCCCCCTGAGGCACACCAACTTTTATTTCAGAGCTTTCAGACAGTCCTTTATCTAACTTGACTTGTCGTGACCACCCACTTAAAAAATTGGCTATCCAATGTATGAGCCATGGCTCATTGACAAATGTTGATAGATCTTTAATTAGCTGGTTTGGTAGTACAGTATTAAAAGCACTAGAGAGGTCCAAGAAAAGAGCTTTGGATATTGATGTTTCTTTGCTATTTAGAAATGACACAACTTCATGAATAAATAAAAGTACTGCATCAACACATGTTACCCCTTTTTTGTAAGCAAACTGACGTTTATCCCCATAAATATCGATACTATCCACTAGCTGAGGAAGGAGAAGCTTCTGCATACAATTAAATCCAATGCTGGCTAAGTCAATTGGTCTAAAATTATTAACAGTCATAGGATTCTTTACTTTTGGTATGGGACATGTTAACACACTTTTCCACATGTTGGGGATTTTGCTACTTTGTAAGCTTTCCTAAAAAATGGTTGTACATAATGGGGCTAATTCAGAAGAAAAATATTTAAATACCCACCACGGTATGCTGTCAGATCCACATACAATGCCAGTTTTAACCTTATGAAATTGACGATTTACCAGATTAGCATTTAGGTTAGGACAAATATTAAAGTAACTACACATAATGACTATTATGCCCAACTTGCAGGTCAATCTGAATGAAAAAAAGTGTGCTATCATTATACAAAAGAAACCCCCCAAAATGTAAATTTAATAGATGCGGGCGTTTTTTCATATTCATATAACAGTGACATTTTGACACTCATTCTATTACACCATACATAGTGCACTATAGTATCTTAGTCATTTTAAGCAGTGTCAACGGACTTTAGAGTATATTATACAGTACATTTTTGTTGTTAGAGCTACAGTATATCATTATATTAATATATATATATTACCTTTTGTTATACATGAATGAAAAATGAGAAGTTGACAGACATTTGAGTTTGTAAATGAATAATTGAGCAGTGAAAAACACTCTGGTCATCCCGTGAATCAAACCCTGGCCTTTCCATCCAAGCTGACTTAGACCTAACAACAGCGTCCAACAGTATAGGTTAATGAAACCCAAGTTCTACCGAATGTTGTAACAGGAAACCGTGGGAAAATTGCGTAGATTGCAAGAATGAAGATTACATATGTTGCCAGCTTCATGCAATGTAAAAGTTGTAGGCACAAATCTTGAATTAGCTGACAAAAATGTAAAAAACCGGTCTTTACTAACGTTCTACCATTAGTTTAATATGAAACTGAATCAACAGTTCTGACTTTTATGCATTTTGGTAGAACGTGGAGCTACTCCAGAATATCTTATAACCGGGATTGCCACCACCATTCTACGATTGCTGTAACACTCCTCTTGCAATGCACTGCAACAACTGCCCATCAATGTTATTTCTAAATGCAACCATTTCTGTCCACATACAACACCATGAAACAGTCTATTTGTTCATGATCACTCCTTTTCAACAAAGCATATAGAAATAAACCCCCAAATAAAAATTTAACTTCTTATATTCATAGTTGAAATTCAGAATACTTTAATTTAAAAATCCCAGACCTATAGGTCTTGATAACTAATTTTTGTGATGCACCTTGTCCAAAAATGTTCAGTTTTCATCCAACAGTTTGCTCCAATATTGCTTTCAAAAAACTCAGACAATTTTGAACAAAATACCTTGAGACTCCCTGCTACCCCATTCAATGTTGGCTGTAGGATTGTTCAAAGTTTGCATTCACTCCTATAGTGCAACATTGGAAAAGGGTGAGGGGTTTCATGTTATTCTCTCACCTAAAATTCAGGATTATATTTGCAAAGTCCGACAAAGTGTCCCAACAATTCTGTCCAAGATTGTAGCTAGTGATGGCTTGTCATAGTGAAACTGTATTGCTGGTACCCTCAGTGTGTTCAGGAATTTTTGCTCGAAGGCCCCATGTGGGCCCTTTGGCCAATTTTATGAAACTCTGCAAAATGCATCTCCTCCTACAGATTCTGTTGTGCAATGATAGTGGTTTCTCATAATGGTACTTTACTAGTGGCACCTTCAGGGTGTTCAGGAATTTTTGGTTCAGTGTGCCATGTGGGCCCATTGACCCATTTTATGAAATTTTGCACATGCCTCTCATAGGGCCACCAAGTTTCTTTCAAAAGAAGAGTCAATTTCAATTTTAGCAATTTGAACTTCCATGAAAATCTGTGCTACAGTAGCAATTTGTCAAATTTGTGACTTTATGTTTTGCATTGATGAATTGTTAACAAAGCAAAGCTTGACCATGATCCAATCATTGCCCTAACATTAAGGCCTAAGGCCTACACATATATTTAACAGAAAAACCAAAGCAACTTTACTGATGAAAGCGAGAGCAATCTTTTTGAACTCTGTGCATGTCCAATACGTGTCACAAAAACCACTGACTACATTCAGGGAAGCCTAGGTACCTTCAAGATTTATTGTCTCAAATGGAAGTGAGCAAACACTGTTGTGGAATTTTTTTTTATTCCTTTGGGTATGGGTTCAGGAGTGTTTGCACATTACTTTGCTGATTTATGAAAAACATGCTGCCATTTTGTAATGCTAGCCTTGTAGCACAAAGTATCGAAAGATCACAGGCCTCCCATACTGTTATGATTACAGCCGAAATGATATGAAACTTTGAGCAGGCCTAGGCACGGCCCAGGCTGGGCACGGCCCAGGCTGGGCACGGCCCAGGCTAGGCACAGCCCAGGCTAGGCACGGCCCAGGCTAGGCATGGCCTTGGCTAGGCTAGTGAATGTGCGTGCAACTTGTTCATAGTCCCAAGTTAGCATCACAGAGGGAATTTTCAACATTTTGTGATTGAATTGTTGGCTGCCAGACACTGCTGGAATTGCAATACACAACTCTTTTTACTGTTTTCTTTATTGGTGTCTCAATTTCATATAACAATCTAAGGGATTTTAAGCGTACATGATTTTCTGTGACGAAAAGTGTGAAATTCTGCAATACTGTGAAAATTTCCATGATCACAGAAATTGGTGGCCCTAAATTCTTGTCCTACAGATTCTCCTGTACAATGTTGATTGTTTGTCGTACTGTTATTCCATTAGTGGTACCCTCAGAGTGTTCAGAAATTTGGGGTCCACGGCCCAAGATGGATGCTAGGGTCTATAGTATTTGTTGAACACTTGTAACATGATTTAACCTATCCTCCAAATAACCAGAAGAGTAAAACCACAGTTGAAAGCCTCTGATCATGATGCTTAGTTGATGATTTTGTGGAAGTTTTTAGATCAATGTCACATGTGGGACCTATGGAAAATGTTAGCACTAACATTGCTAGTGCACAACTAGTACTGTTGGATTAAGACTATAGAAGTAAACTAATTTAGATCTAGCAATTGTTGAAATGCTTCCAGATGACTTTGGGAATTTAGGGGTAGTTGAACGTTATCCATGTTACATTTAGTACTAAGTTAGGCCTAGGTCTAGGGGACCAAGTAATGAGAAATATTGGAACTATCTAGGTCTATAGGTCTCTAGGTCTATTCATCCATCAAGGGCTAGGCCTGAATGTATGCTCAAGTCAGTGGAGAGTAGACTTAACTTAGACTATTAGAGTGCAGAACAGCTACAAGTTGATTTGTTGGAAATTGTAGTGATTTGCACACAGTATGGTTTCATAATTTATTCTAACCATGCAGCTACCCTTGGCCTAACATATAAACCAGTTATATTATCGCATTCCTGTGCATGACTATCTTCAGCCATTAGCCTCTGTGTGGAGTGTTTGCTTTGTTCAACAGTACTATTGTATTACCGAGAGTTAACTGCTGTGAGGCCTATACCCTATGTACTTACATGTACATTTGTTTCGCATGCATGTTTTTTCATTGTATGCATTGTCTTACCTACTCTGGGTGAGCATAGTTGCTTAGCAAGTATCTCTAACTGTGATGATTTTGCATGCTGTACCTCTGAGAGTAATTGACCATTTGTTGAGAAATAACAGGTCACCTTTGAACCAATCAGTTCAGGAATATCAGGTGGCTAAAAGTTGTAGAGTGTACGTAGTAATATTGCAGCGCTGTTGATTTGTTAACCACTTTGAGTAGATGAACCCTATTGTTTGTCGTGGAGTTCAAAGGTCACTTTTTGTCAACAAGGGTCAAATTATGAAAACATTGTAAATATGATATCTCAAGAAGGAAAACTTGGACAAATATCATATTTAGTATGTATGTGTACCACATTGAGTAGAAGAACCCTATTGCTTTTGGTGTAGGTCAAAGGTTATTTGGGGTCAACAGGGGTCAAATTGTGAAAACCTTGTGAACAATATCTCAAGAAGGGAAGCTTGGACAAATTTCAGATGTGGTGTGTAAGTGTACCACATTGATTACAAGATCACTTGTGACATTGGTGGAGCTCAAAGGTCATTTTAGGCTGAGAAGGGTCAGCTTGTGAAAATATGACAAACACATTATTATAAGAAGGAAAACTTGGGCAGATCTCCCATTAAGAATTAAGATGTATCTCATTGAGTGTACAGTACATGAATTTCATTGTCTTTGATGAATGTCAAAGGTCATTTAAGGTCTACAGGGTCACATTATGAAATTCTTGTAACATCATATTTCAAGAAGGGAAGCTTTGACAGATGTCATATTTAGTATGTACTGTGGTTGTATTTATCAGGACAGGTTTCGTATGCAGGCCTAGATTTATATAACAGCAAATAATTGAAATGTAATGATCCTCTCCATGATTTCTCACTTTTAAATCTTAGAGTATTCTTTGAGAATAACTGAAATTGTTTCCAAGAGACCAAAAAAAAAAACCAAATGCTCATGAAAAGTGCACACGTGTTAGGAGGCGCACTAGCTATGCTGTATTGATAGGCCTACTATAGTATTACTGTGTGCAAAGACCCGAACACTTAAATACAGTCATGATGAGTCTCATGCCTAAGGCTAGTTAAAGCCTGTGGTAGGAAACAATAGCCATGTCCTTTGCTGAGTGAGCATGGTGGATGTTGATGTTCCGAGGTGGATCAAGCTTGATTGCTGTGATCCAGAGCCCCGTCCACATGTGAGAGAGCATGGTAGATCAACATGTTTCCTGAGCAAATGCGCACACATGAAAGTCACCATTGCACTGTTTGCAACCAATGCTGCACAAACACCACATGCAAAGTGTGCACAGTTCAATATTCACAACTTTATACTATGCTCGGCATATGCGAACATACGTAATACATGTATGGCACACACAGGGCTCAATCTAGCACAATATTTTCCATCGCACTAAGGACTTGAAGAACTTCCTGGTCACCCAAAGACCAAAAGTTACTATTAGCAATAGAACACCAGTATTATTTTACTAATGTTGCGGTAAACATGCATTGCTTTGTTAACAAGTTTGCTTATTCGTGTATCTCATTTGAGAGCTTTCCTACAACATTGACAGTTGGCGTATGAATTGTTGATTGGAAAAAGGTACATTTGTCCTTCAGCACGTTGAAGAAACCAGTTCAACATAGTGTTGGTCTGGCTGGCCTTTGCTTGCCCTAAAGCCTAAGATTACTGATAGGACTGCAGTAGCAGGCGGTAACAGTTGACGTTTTAACTTCTTGCAATAAGCTGTCAGTCAGTGATCTTTACTTATTGGTAACAGAGAAGATAAAAGTAGAAAGAAATCAGAGTGCAACATACATAAGATATGTAAATGAACTGGCCAATTTCCAATTAATTTTCTGAAAACAGTAGCCACTTTTTAAGTTAGCATAGCTAGCTAGCTAGTGCACGGTATAAATAGTAAATTTGTTTTGTACCCATGTTTGCAACTGAAAAGCAAATGCACACAGTGGTGGAATAAACCAGACATCATGCTTTATACTTGATCCACCAATTATGTTCACGTCACAAACTTTGATTCAGCGTGGTCGATCTTATCTACCCGATGGGGTGTATCAAAATCGGTGGATGTTGATCTTGACTGAGTGTTTTTGATCTCCATTCCCATTAGAGTCTGATCCACAGTGGAAGATCAAGATCAAGATCAACCTCTTTCACTGATATGTCAACATGGCTTATCTTTGAAAATTGCATAAACACTAACAGCCCCCCTTTCTCCTCTTACTGACAAAGCTTTAAGACCTGTTTTGAGTTTTTTCCCTATTTTGTGCACTAGTGTGTAAATGTTAATCTTATGTGTTCCATGCTTATGTCAACAGGAGTTAGTTTCAGTCTTATCAGAAAAAAGTATTTTGTAAAAACATCCTGCTTGCTTCCTTTTTTGGTGCAAAGTTATATTTTCTATTGAAATTTAGTGAATTCTGAGTGATCCATGCTTGAGATATAAGAAGAGAGAGAATTGTGTGCATTATAAGCACAGTATTGCAGCAATACTGTTTTGAGAAAATTTCATGTTTTTGTTTTTCTTGCAGTCAATCAAGTTTACTTTAGTACTCTCACCTATGAAGTAGAAGAACCAGAGAATGCTCAAACAAAGATTCTGACATTAAGTGTTTGCCAAACTGTGACAAATACTGATACTACTTTCAGTAAGAACAGATTTTATTTAATTTGTCTTTTTCTTGTATGTGGAACTGCTGTACTAGTCTGGTGAGGTTTATCTTTGTGATTAGATAAATTTTCAAGTTGGTGCTACTTAGTTTATGGAGAGTGTTGAATGTAAGTAAAGTTATACTGTACTTTTATGTGAGGTAAGATATTAATTACTTTGCCCATATGCTCTGGGTCAGGCTCACATGGTAAACACTGCACCTTTTGATTATAGTATACATTGTAGTTCATTGTGTTGCGTTATGTCCTTATTTATTGTTGCTTACTCCCTTTTCTCCAACTAGATGTTAAGGGTGGCTTCTCCCTACCACTCCTCTGGCTGTTACAGTGACATCATAACACTTTCATGACATATTACATAGCTTTTGCCTTTGTACAAAAAAGGATATGGATCAATGCATAGAAAAGTGCATTAATATTATTTCTATACTGTAGCTATTGTTGCATAATGTAAATTTTACTTGGTACAGCTGTACTAACTTTTCTTTCATGTCAACTGTATGCAATCTGACATTGCAACTATTTGTCTGGATCGCATTACCAAAAGAGATTTTGAAACAGGTTACGACTGTAGAATGTATATGAGAATATTTCTCAATTTGTTTTCTTCTCAGGCCTTAAAGTAAATAAATTAATGTCCATTTATCCACAGCTGTTACAGCAATTGAAGTATCAGCAACCGACGAATTTGATTTCTCTCTTCCAACTACACAAGAAACAATTCCTGCACGTAGCACATGTGCTGACATATCTGTCAGTATATTCAGGGATAGTCTGAAAGAACCAGACGAAATATTCCAAATAGCAATCTCTGTAACATCTCCTAATGTAGTTATATCTGGTCGAGGGACAGCTACTGTCACAATCCGAGATAATGATCCAGGTAAGGTTACAATTATCTATGATTAGTTTAAAACAGTAGATGATTAAGAGTGTGTTTGGCCTTGAAATAGCAAGTGACACAACATGATGAAACTATATGTACAGTATTAGCTGCAAACTGCAAATATTTTACTCATATTTTTCTGACATAATAGGTCATGAATAACATTGATTTTGGGAAATTCACATTTCGCACTTTTATGCTGCATTCAAGATTTAATGTTACAGTGACAGAACGTCCATCCAATTTGATGAGGGGCTCCCAGTATCAACTTTATTTCAAATAAAAACTATCACAAAATGCATTTGTGTGAAGTAAGATAATATTAGATGATTTTATTTCAGTTTGCTGCAGTTGGGTAAAATGAATGTTAATGTCTGGAGAATAGTCTCAACGAAAGACAATATTCATCAAATATGTCTGACATGCATTTCAGTAATATTTTGTTCTCCTTTTGGGCCCTTGTGTTATCAAAGGAACCTATGCAGCCAAGTCGGGGTGTGTATGGGTGTGTGTATGTGATGCCATTGGAATGCAATACATGTGGCACGATTACTCAATAGTGGAGTGTTCAATTTTTCTCAAACTTGGTGGGTATGTACATCATATTGAGTAGATGTGCCCCATTGCTTTTGGTGCTCATATCTTGCATATTGATGAGTGAGCAGGGTTAAATGTCACAATTGGAATGCAAGGTATGTGGCAAGATGTTGCAATAATTGAGTGCTAAGTTCTTCTTAAACTTGGTGTATATGTGTATCATATTGAGTAGATGTGCCCTATTGTTTTTGGTGCCTATATCATTCATATGAGTGGGCAGGACTTAATGTAGAATTCCTTATATGGCAATAACTTTGCAGTGCCCTGTCCAATTTGCTTCAAATGGGGTAGAAAGGTATTGTTAGATATTAGGTATCTTAGCATGGCATGTGTATTTTCAATGTCTCTAGCATTTTTGGCTTCAGTTTGTGTAAGAGTGTACAGAAAAGTCAAAAGTTTGTTCATTGCTGAAGGCAATTGACTTTGGGTCACTGAAATACCTTTGCTTCATTTTTATGCTATGGATACTTATATGTTCCATCAGCTCTCCTCCAGCAAATCATGGAAGTACTGCTTGAGGAAGTAGTTTCATGATCAAATGAAGAAGCAGCAGTGCTGTGGGAAGTAGGGTACTGTATGTAGGTGGTCATAACAGCAAAGTTTTGGCTGGATCAGTTTACATCCCTGTGCTTCAGTGATAATGTGTGCATTGATGTAAATAGCTTATGAGTCATCATAAACAGTATAGCGTTCCTGCTCGTACCTTTCAATCAAGTGACAGGTTCTTTCGTTCAGTTTATCTCCAGTTACACAGCTTCAATAAGTCTGGAATTTTGACAAATAATTGTGACATACATGGTCACCAGTATGACATCTCTGTGATAACTATAACCCTTGTTTCGAAGATTAAAAATTTACATATCTTTGATGCACAAAACGGTGCCTTTTAAAGAAACAGCTGTTGCTTTGTATAATAGGCTACACCATACTTGTTGCATAAGCTGTCAGTATGCAAATGCGTACTTGTATCGTCTGAGCCGTAGTAGTGTACCGACTTCAGTAGTACTGTAAACAACGGCGCGGCAATGGCGGTATGCCACGTACATAATATATAGGCCTATAGTAAATGTTCATCGGATGATTATTATCCACGGAGCATAGTTTGCACTCTGGGCATACTTGGGCACGAGTACGTGTGTACAAACTGTACGGCAGAAATCGATGCGGCCAATTCCCGCCAATTTATTTGTACTTGTTAAATGTGTATTTTGGCCTAAAAAGTGTTTTTGTAGCTCTTGACAATGACGAGTAAAGTTTTGTCCAACTTGTCTTGTCAACAGAAATTGTCGAAAGGGGTTTAAAATTGGTTTTTCAGTGTAAAAAGAGTAACGTTCAAAGAGCACACACATAAAGGCATGGACAACTCGCCTATGTAAGACAAAACAGCTTCACACTTTTCAGTGCCTTTGTGAAGTCTGACAACTCGGCATGTACTAAGTGCCTATACACATCAGGCAACTCGGCATCTCTGGGAAGAGGACAAGTCGCCCTCGTATGAATTTGCAGTTTTGTATAGCCTACCATTCGTAACAGTTCTCTCGTGTTCAGTAGAGATTGGCCACTGGATATAAAATAGGAAGGCACATCCATGTTTTATTCTACTAAACAGACAACTTGGATGGGGAAGGGTTTCTATAGAGGTATTTTTTTTTATCTCTGAAGCAGGCAGGCTGAGCACGAACTAGGGGCATGAATGATTTTATTTAAGGATCTCGTCACTTAAAATTCATTCACATGTGGTCAGTGGTTAACTGAAAAGATCATGAACTAGAATACTTTTTCACATCAGTCAGCTGGACATAAAGGGTGTGCAAAAGTTATTAACATTAGCCTTCTCCCTTATTCTATGGCCTAAACGTGGCTCGGAAGCAAGTGGCTGAGCAGCCTAGTGAAGTAAGGACCTAAGAGCAGGCTACCTGCCACACTGAAAAGATACTAGACTTGGTTGGACAGTGACTTATTTTCATTATGTCTTATTTTTGCTATAACCTTTTTCTTCCTTTTTTGTTCACATATACAGATGTTTTAATATACAGCTAACATATATAACTATTGCAGCAAGATTGCTATTAATCATTTGAAAAGGAGAGTAAAATTTGGGAAACGACAGACTGGAACTGTAGCCATAGTTGCATCTTTTGAATTTACTTTTGGAAATGTCACAATATCCCACTCTACCCGCCAAGGTGAAGGCTGCAATGTATCATGATATTCAAACTACAAAACCTACACATGCAAAGGTGAAAGAAGTGCTTCTTGTATAAAATATATAGGACCTATCCAGTCTATTATTAAACATAACACTTGCAGAAACTAGTAGCACTGAGTTCACTAGATTGAGTACAGTACACGAAAAGCAAAACGGAAAATAAATTCTCTCATGTACCTCTTCTTCAAACATTGAAAGCAATTACTGTTCTACTAACCATTATATTCCACTCACAACTTCAATCATATGTTACTTTTCCAAGGCTCTAGGCATTTGACAGTCTTAAACTGTTATCTAGTATGATAAAGAATGCAGCAAGTCAGGCTGACAGTAGGCTTTTGCTTCCCATAGTTTTGTTTGGCTCGTTGAATCCAGCAAGGTATGTAGAACTGTGTGGTGAAATAGACATTTTCTTTCAAAATATTCAAAGTTTATGATGACAAGTGAAAGTCAGAGGACAGTTTGTAGTTGAAATGCACCTGGACACGTGACCGCTGACCATGACTCCAGACATAAATACATGATCGCATCTGGTGAAAGTACAGGAAAGAGCTCACAGCCAGCAGCACTAAAGATCTGAGCATGACATCCCCTGGGTTTCTCACTGACAAGAAAAAAATCATTTTCAAGTTTGGGTTGAATGTCATCATTAACCCTGACATAATTGGTTAAAGTCTGTGGTAGGAAACAATTTTTGACTGAAAATTACATAAAGCACTGTCACTCCCCACTTCCCCTCTTAATGTCGAAGCTTTAAGGCCAGTTTTGAGTTGTTTCCCTGTTTTGTAAGTACTTTTATGTAGATGTAACAGAAGTTGATTTCAGTCTAATCAATAGAAGGTATTTTTAAAAAGACAGCTGATTTGAAATTTGCTTCATTTTTGGCACAAGTAATATTTTCTATCAAGATTTAGTGAATTCTGAGTGATCCATGCTGATGGCTTGGGGTATGAAAAGATAGATCATTTTGTGCATTATTAGCAGCCTAAAGCAACAAGACTGCTTTGAGAAAGTTTCATGTTTTTGTTTTCCTTGCAGTCAATCAAGTTTTCTTCAATTCCCCCACCTATGAAGTAGATGAACCAGAGAATGCTTCAACTACTCTTCAATTATTTGTTTGCCACACTGTGACAAATACTGATACCACTCTCAGTAAGAACAAATTTTATGTAATCTGTTATTTTCTTGTACATTGAACTGCTGTGCTAGTCTGGTGAGGGTTATCTGTATGATTCAGGTAAATGTCGAAGTTGGTACTTAATTTATGGAGACTGTTGAATGTAAGTAAAGTTATATTTTTAGTTGATGTAAAATATGAATCATGTAATTTGCCTATCTGCTCTGGGTCATGCTCACATGGTTAGCAGTGGACCTTTTGATTACAATATAGTTCAGTCTGTTACATTATGGCCTCATTTACTGTTGCTTTCTTCTTTTACTTCAACAAGATATTAAGGGAAGCTTTCCCCTACCACTCCTCTGGCTTTTAAAAAAGATATCATAACACTCTCATGGCATATAACATAGCTTTTGCCTTTGCACCAAAAAGGATGTGGATCAATACATAGAAAAGTGGATATTTCTATATACTGTTGCTATTACTTTACTTTGGTAGTCAATAGTATGCAATCTCACAGTCTGACAAAACTATCAGTCTGGCTTGCAGTACTGAAAGAGATTTGAAACACTTTACTACTGTAGAATGTATAAGAGAATATTTCTCAATTTTTTGTCTGTTCAGGCCCTAAACTAAAGAAATTAATATATTACCATTTATCCACAGCTGTTACAGCAGTTGAAGGATCAGCAGAAGACACAATTGATTTCTCTCTTCCAACAACACAAGTAACAATTCCTTCAGGTAGCACATGTGCTGACATATCTGTGAGGATATTGAGCGACAGTTTGAAAGAACCAGACGAAATATTCCAAATAGCAGTCACTGTAATGTCTCCTGATGTAGTTATGTCTGGTCAAGGGACAGCTACTGTCACAATCCTAGAGAATGATTCAGGTAAGGTTGCAGTTATTTATAATTAGTTTAATACAGTAGTTTCACAGTGTGTGTTTGGTCTTGAAAGGACAAGTGACACGATAAGCTGTAACTCATAACTGTGTATGAGCAACAAAATGCAAATATTTTACTCTCAGATGTAGCAGGTCATGAATCCTAAGAATGTTGAGAAATGCACATTTTGCAGTTTATGCTGCATTCAAGATTAAATATTACAGTGACAGAGTGTCCATCCAATTTGATGAGGAGCCGCAAGTATCAACTTTATTTCGAATAAAAACTTTCACAAAATGCATTTGTGTGAAGTAAGATAATATTAGATGATTTTATTTCAGTTTGCTGCAGTTGGGTAAAATGAATGTTAATGTCTGGAGAACAGTCTCAACGAAAGACAATATTCATCAAACATGTTTCGCATGCATTGTAGTCATATTTTATGTTCTCCTTTATTTTTCTCGGAGTACTTGAGAAGCCAAGCTTCCCATTATCACTTTCTTGTGACATTCTTTCTGCTAGTATATGGATCAAAGCATAATACTGGAATTAGTTTGCTCAAAATGTGAAATAGTGGAAGATTGTTCTCACTCAATAATGTTACTTAACAGTTGTAATAGTTATGTCTTGCGAAGTGTTTCACAAAGCACCCTCTCTAGAGTGCAAATTGCTGAGCAATTATTAGATAGGTGAGATATGCCACAGGTACACATAGTGCAATGCATTGGTTGAGAAAGTAAATTTTTATTTTCAAGTTCCTTCCTTTTGCTTCATTTTCTTTCTGACTGTCCTGTAATTGAGGTGTATCTTATATATCCCTGAGAGGATGTGATGGAAGTGGTATCATTTGGAGACAATTCTCTGCATCATAGTAAATAAACACTGTTTTCACAGATGGCAAGTAACTCAAGATCCCCTAAACAGATCATCTAAGAAACTATCTTTCTTTTCTTGCCAAAATATATAAAAAATGCGCCAAATGCAATGTGTTTTCAAAATCATTTTTTAGGAAATTTTATGTTAAGCATGTTATAAAGTTCAAGATAAGATTTTTGCTGAAAACTTGACTTTGAGATGTTCAGATTTCCGTTTTCTGACATTAGTGGGTCAGTTTCACATTGCAGATTTGACGGAAAATTGAATCAATTGAGCTTTAGCAGAGTTGATATGTCTTTATATTCGCACCTTCTAGCAATGTTGTTTTGTTGTATGGCCATTTGCAAGGATGAATTGAGGTTTCACCACATTTTGGGCTTCTGAGTCAGGATTTTAACCCAGCAAGTTTGAGAATCAACAGTTCTGAGACAGTAACATCAATCACATTCTCCAAGTACACTCATATTCCTTGAGATGATGTAGCAGTTCAACTGCAATCATTTTTTTGGCCAGTCAGTAATAATACCCTAAAACTTGAAAGTCTCAGGATTGCTAGTTGTCATCACTTCTTCTACTGTAGCATTCCACCAGGTATTGGTGTTATTATTATTGCCATCAAAGGTTCCATGCAGTACTGAAGTGAATTGACTGCAGAGGACAAATGAGGTCATCTTGTAGAAAGTCAAGACTGACATCAAGAATATGGCTTCATGTTGCTAAAGACATCTGTCATCAAATGACAAAAGCTGTGAATTTGACATGAGAATGGTCATCTGCTTAGCAACCTGCCTAAGTCATCTGTACATTTTTCTGGACATGAACTACGTATATTTCACCAACAGATTTGTCATCAGCAAGAATACACATGGATGGCACTAGTTTAAATGCCAGGCAAAAGTCACATCATTCAATAATTAATTTGAATTATACGCTGAGTAACTCATTTAATATGAGAATTTATGTCATGGAAATACCTGTACCTTGACATCACAGTATATTAACTTGATTTGACCTTGTTAACCCTGAAACTTCATACAAGAGTTGCAATAAATGCAAATGTTTGACTGAGATTCATGCTTGCATTGCACCATGAGTGATGAAAGCAGTTGACAGATGCATGAATATCCAAGCTAGTGTGTCTTGCATTTAAGTATGAAAGTGATGCCTGCCTACCCCTTGCATTATAATCTTGTAATTGGTTGTGAAAAGTTGTAGAGATATGAGTCAATATGTGGACTTAAAAACAATGTCACCTCAAGGCTGTCACTTATTATTCATTGGACTAGCTCGCCCAGTTCGCCTCTAAGCTCATGAACAACAACTGAAATTTCCATGTATCTTGGGTGGTAGTCCATGTAAGGTGTTCAAAAATTTCAGTCCAAGGTCTCATGTGGACACTATGGTCCATTGTATGAAATTCTGCAAAGTATACCTCCTCCTACAGATTCTCTTGTGCAGTGTCGGTGGTTTGTGATAATGATCCTCTGTTAGTGGTAATCTAAGGGTCTTTATGAATTTGTAGCCTATGGTTCTATGTGGGCCCTGTGGTCCATTTTATGAAATGCAAAATTCTTTTCCTTCTACTCTTACTGCCCATTTAAACTGTCATAGACATCTCAAATATCTGTCATTCATAGATGATAATTGAGTAAGGGAGCAATGTCAGTTGCTGTACTAACTGATATTGTCTTCATGTATGTTGACTAGTAAATAGAGATGAGACATTTAAGTAGCTCTTTGAGTTGTTTCTTAATATTCAGGTAGTCTTCCCTAACCTGTAAAGTTTGTGTCCAGTTTCCTTAGCATAAGGATTTGTAGTGACAGATCGATGGTCCAACTAAGAGGGGCCACATGATGTGTCACATGCAAATGAACAGAAATGATTTAAATTGGTTTTGGAAAAATTGCCACCATTCACTTTTTCACGTTAGTACTTAGTCATATCTAGCCTGTACAAATCATAGAGAAACATTAGTGAAAATTGACAATTTTCATAATTTTTGGACGTGAAGTCATGTTAGTTATAATCGTTGCTTCTTGGTTACCCAATTACAGTTCACATAATTTGTTGAGAGAGTTCAAACTTCTGCATTGTTGGTGCTCTAGTTTATGAAATTCTGCAAATTGTACAGTCTGACAGATCATCTTGTACAATGTTGAGGATTTGGTATTGGTTCCTTTGATTTGACATAGTGATATGTAAATGATACCTTCGGGGTGTTCAGTTATGAGCCTCTGCACCAGCTGTCTTCTAGTTACGTTGGTAGCGCTCAGAGGACCTGATGTGCTGCCATCTGCTTCTTTTGCAAGATGAGACTCAAATTTCAGAAAAGAATCATCTCATGCAAGGTCTTCTTGGCTGCCTATATTTGATCAGTTCTCCAGAGTGACATGCAGGCCTTGAGTGACATTCAGGCCATTAAGACACACAGTACCAATGTATATTGTCAATCAAGTGGTCATTCAATGACAGAGAACAAAACTGAAGCTGTACCCATCCTTTGGATGATCTATTTGGAGGTTAATTCACATCAAGGTACACTAAAATTACATCACATTTGAAGAGTTTGCATTTTAATCTACAGTTATGACTCCAGTTACTTGCAGGCGTTAGTGTGGCTCTGCTTTTCTACTGGAGCTGGTCCAATATCGATACAGAGACGCTTTTACTATTATGCCAATATCAACATTACTTCCTTTGGCCTGAACATTACACATTGATCTGAAGTATACATCTTCCAATTCAGTTCTGTAAAATTGTTAATTTTGATTTTAGTCGTACCAAGAAAATGTATTTTGTAGGAATTCTTTTTAATTGTAGTGCATTATGAGCTTCATATATCCCAACATTTTCCATTGAAATATAGTGAATTCTAAGTGGTCCACATTGATGCCAAGAACAGTTGGCTTAGGATAGTGACAAAGTATTGTATGATTTATTAGCATACTTAAGTTGGTGACTACTGTAGTTGGTATTAAAACTAAGACATAATAGTGGCTACAATAAAGTTACACAATATGTGAAAACTTTTATGCTAACAATAGGCTCTAAAGCAAAAGCCAAGAAAATTTCCATTTTTTTTTTGCGCTCTCCTTGCAGTCACTGAAGTTTTCTTTGATATCTTTACCTATGAAGTAGAAGAACAGGTTGCTTCAACTGCTCTTCCGTTACGTGTTTGCCGTTCTGTGACAAATATCCAAGCCACTCTCGGTAAGAGTGAATGCTTCGTGAAATTTGTTACTTTCTTGTACATTGTACTGTGTTGCCAGTCTGGTGAGGTTTATCTTCATGATCAGATAGATGACTAATGTTGTACTTTATTCATGAAAAGCACTGAATGTGAGTTACATTTTCAGTTGCTGTAAGGTTGTAATTACTTTGCCTATGTGCTCAGGGTGATGCCTACTTGGAACAGTGTCACAAATTTACGGTAAGGCAATATGTAATTGTGTCTGTTGTGTATGGCTTCAATAAATCTGTTTTGATAGTATTTGTTTTTTCTTTTGTTGCTGGGCAAGCCTGGTATCCCTCTGCCCTACTCTCATCCTTTCTGTGATATCAAATCAAGCAGCTTAGCCTTCATCTACACAATAAAGTGCTTGACTGTAACATGGAGAGCAGTTTTGAGAAAGTTTTCTTGCATGTAGTGGTACAATTTACAGTCCAAAATCAACAACCATCAATCTGCACCACCTAAGTAGTTGACACACTCTGTTGGTGTGTACCTATAATAATAATTCAGGCCTTAAAGGGCAGTCATTTTACCATGCTGAGTGACCACACAAGTGTGGAGGAAGCCTGTGACTTACATATTTCAACTTCAAATCAGGTGACTCTCAACTTAGCAGTTTCTGATCGAATTTGGTATCTTTTTCACTAGGTCAATTCAGATGAAAGACCTTAAATACATTACTCTTGGACAAAGGAAAAAAAGGTCATCCAACTGTGACCTGACTAGGGATTAAACTCAGAACCTCCCAATTGCAAAGTTTCATAGATTCAAATGCCACTACCTTTTTTCACTTGGGCACAGCATCAAAGAATACCATAAGAACAGTTTTCATTTTAGTTTTCTGTCAAAACTCTGAACTACTTTTTTGTAGGAGACATTAACATATTTTCTATTTTCCACAGTTGTTGCAGCAAATGGAGGATCAGCAGAAAAGGGAATTGATTTCAGTCTCTCTGCTGAACAACAATTTGTGACATTCAAAGAAGATGAAGCATGTGCTGACATATTTGTCTCCATATTACCTGATACTGTCAAAGAGCCCGATGAAACATTCCAAGTAGGAGTCAGTGCAGTAAGTTCTGATGTTGTTGTTAGATCTGGTCAAGGGATAGCTACTGTCACCATCAAAGATGATGATCCAGGTGAGGTTAACAATTTACCAAATTTGTGAAGTTGAATTTGTTTTTTGTAAATTCACATCAATGCTTCAAAAGGGTGAAAACTTATTTTGAAGAATGGCGACTAGCAATGTTATAGTTATGGAAGAAACTTTTCTATTGTAATTGATGAAGTAGCAGACAATATGAACCCTTTCAACAAAGATGTTTTTAGTGGCAACTGAGTTCGCACAAGGGAAGGAATTAGATGTATCTCCTTCTAAAATGTATCTGCATGGTTTTATATGCCTGCTTTGATTTGGATGGAAAGAGAAGCATTTGTGGTCATGATGGGGGGTGTGAAGGGGGTGTGTTTGGGTGCGTGCACATGTGTTTGTGACACTTTGCTCATCAACATGATATGTCAAGGAGGGAAACTCAAACAGTTCTCAAACTTAGTACATCTTTGCCCTATGTCAAGAGGAAGAACTTTATTGTTATTGGTGGGGGTCTAAGGTCATCTGGGGTCACCAGATGCAAAACTCAGGAAACCCTGCTAATGCAATATATCAAGGTAGGAAGCTTTGATAAATTTCACACAGACAGTAGTATGCGGATTCATTGTGATGAGAGAACCTGCTGGAGGTCATCAAGGGTCATCAGGGGTCGAACTCTGAAAACCTAGTTCGCACAATATTTCAAGATAGGCAGCTTCGATAAATTTCATACGTAGTATGTAGATACCAACTGGTGCATTTTGATGAGAAGAAGAGCACTTTTGCTTTTGGTGGGGGTGAATGGTCATCTGGGGTCACTAGGGCCCAAATTCTGAAAACCTTCCTCAAAGCATAGCCCAAAGTCAGAAGCATTGATAAATTTCGTACTTAGTGTTTTAATTTTAAAGGTGAGGATCAGAATACCCATGTGGGCTCATCAACAACCCTGTAACATGCTGATCATGAATGAACACTGGTAAGATTTGCCTACTCTTTTCGACAAGTTTCCAGGGTGAAAACCACTGTGAAACCAACAATGGCCAGTGCAAACCCAAACCCGCTCCCAGAATTGCAATTTAATGTCCCAGCAAATCTGACGGATAAAAGTGTATCCCCCCAGTCTGCATCCACTTTTCTAAGGGCTGGGAAATGCAGAGCACCTCCCCAGCTGAGCAGCTCATCAGCTGTTCCAAGCAACCTAAATCAGACAAGACTTAACTCAGAAAACAGGATCCCACATTACCTCCTCAGCACCACTGTAAACAGCTTTACTAAACAAGTTAAATTTGAATTCCCTGAAATTTTCCAAGTGGGTCTGCCAGGGTTTGATCAAGGGAAACCAATATTGCATTTCAGACACTCTAACCACCAAGCTAACTCTCTATCCACAATGCATCATTTTGGTTGGGTCAAAGGTTATCTGGGGTCATAAGGTCAAACTCCACCTTGTACAAGACTGTACAAGGTGGACACGCTCCTGCTGCCTTCGCTGGTCCATTTACTCAGATATCATGTAGTTGTCAGCTGATCAATAAGCACTACTCACGACACATAAGAGCAAACAGCTCTCATAGTGGTGAGTGTGTTGGACAGGCATGGATTATTTTAGCCTAACACCAGTCAGTGTTAGGCAGTTGAGTTCTAGTGTGGCAGGCTGCGAGTATGAAAACAAATCTAGATGTGGAGTATAGTTAATGAATTTTGAGAATCATTGCACTTGCTCATGTATTCGAAGTGCCCAATAAGCTTGACTGAGTGTGAAATGATATACGACACTGGCTGACACTGTTTGTTTTTGCTGTTTAAGACATCAACAATAACATTGGCGCCACCCTTTCTGGGCACATAAGTAGGCCTTTGAAGTTGAGATTAACATTGTTTTGCTTACCTGTTTCTGAGCTACTGTATGCTAGGTTAGTTACATAGGCAGTTTTAGCTTGAGCTGTGAGCTGCAGGACATTTTGTAAAGTTGTTTCCTGCAAGCCTTCAATAAGATCGGTGTCTCCATAGATGTCTATGATTTAACATGTCAAGGTGATGCAGATTTTTAGCTACCATATACCACCATGCTGGTCTGAGCTACTGGATCATGTGGCATCACTCTGTCTCTGTTTGCCTCTGTCTGTCTATCTATCTCTCTCTCTCTAACTATCTGTTTGTCTATCTGTCCATTTCTCTGTCTATCTGTCCATTTCTCTGTCTATCTGTGCATTTATCTGTCCATGTATATGTCTATCTGTCCATGTATCTGTCTGTCTGTCCATGTATCTGTCTGTCTGTGTGTCTGTCTGTCCGTGTGTCTGTCTGTCCGTGTGTCCATCCGTCCATCCATCTATCTATCTATCTATCTCTGTTGTTCTTTGTCTGTCTGTCTCTGTCTGTCTATCTTTTTATCTATCTGTTTGTCCATATATCCATCTATCCATTTATCTGTCAATATGTCCATCTACTGTAGTTATCTTTCCATCTGTCTATCCATTTATCTCTCTATCTGTCTGTCTGTCTGTCTGTCTGTCAGCCTGTCATCCATTTGTTCATCCGTTTGTCCATGTGTATCCATCTATACGTCTATCCTGTTTGTCTGACTATCTGTCTCACTGTATGTCTGTTCGTCCATCTATCTGTCTACATTTGTTCAAAATGCTTCTCCTCCTTCACGCTTTTAATGGATTTGTCTAAAACGTAGGCACAATGTTCGTTGAGTGTTGGAACATTGAGGGTGTTCAGGAAATTTTGGCCCATTTTATGATATTCTACAAAATACTTTTCCTCCTATAGATATTATTGTGCAATGCTGACAATTTGTCACAATTATGCTCTGTTAATGGTCCCTTCAGGGTGTTCAGGGAATTTTAGTCCAAGACCACTGTGGGCCTAATGGCCCATTGTGTGAAATTCTGTTTGAGATGCTGCTTCTCCCACATGCTTCCATGGATTTGTATTTAACTTAGACACAATATACCGTGGGTAGTAGTTCAAGTAGTGTGTACATAAAACTTTCAGTCCAAGGTCCCATGTGGACCCCATGGTCCATTTTAGGAAATTTTGCAAAGTTCTTCTCCTATATATTCTCTTGTACAATGTTGATGGTTTGTCATAATTATACTTTGCTAGTGGTTATCTAATGGTGTTCATGAATTTGAAGTCTATGGTTCCATGTGGACCCTGTCTCCCATTTGATGAAATTCTGCAAATTGCTTCTACTGTTAAAGTGCCCCTTTAAGTGCCCCTGTCATAGACAACTCAACTATCCCTATCAAACATGAATGATAATTGAGTAATGGCACAGTATTGTTGGTGTACTAACTGAAAATCTTATTGCTCTCTGGTATGTTGACCAGTTTATGGGCAATGAAGGGGCACTTCGAGTTGTTTAATGAACTTCAGTTAGTTTTCTCAAACCTGTCAATTTTGGGTCAAGTTTCTAGTGACAGATTGATGGTCAAGTAGTAGGGTCCCCATTATGAGTCACATACAAATGACCACTAATGAGTGAGTAGTTAATGATTTAAGATGGTTTTGGAAAACTTTTGACCATTCACTTTTCCTCATTAGGACTAATTTATATACCCATAGTCAGTACAAACCATTAAGAAAATCTACAGTTTTCATAATTACTGGATGTGAAAAGTGATGCTAATTATAAGCATTGTTATTTGGTAGTATCCATCAAAATGTTCACAAATTTTATGGGCTAAGATCAAACAAGTACAGATCAAATTAAGTACAAGAACTTCTGTTTGGTATGTGGTTGTATCTCGCTGAGTACAAGAATCCTATTGCTTTGGTAGATGGCAAAAGTCGTAAGGAGTCAAATAGTAAAATACTTGTCATTGTCAACAATATCTCAAGACCAGAACTTGGACCAATTAGTGGTATATAGGTGGACTTTTGTAAAAAAAACCTATCAATCAAAACACTCATATTTTACAACCTGATGTTTGTTGATATAGAATGATAGGTTATTCAAAATAAAAAAGGACGTTGGCCTTTTCAAGATTTAAGTCTCAGTTATTTGTTACTCAAGAACAATTTACCCACCCAAACTTTTCAAAACTCGAATAATGCATCTTCCATTACTCATCAAAGGCATAGTTTATTTTTAAGATTTGAAGCTACTTTGTAGATGTATGTGGATGAGATTGAATGGTTAACAATGGTTAAAGCTATTTCCTTTGCATGCCACATTGGTGTATTTTTAAATACACTCTTTCCCTTTATGTTTCATTTAGTTGTACAATTTTTGCAAGGGTACAGAATGAGTCAAATTGCTAGTGAAGTTGAATTCTAGTGAGATATACTTGTAGGTTGGATTTGAAAGAAAACAACATTATCTGATCATTGTTTTTGGTTGTGTTTACAATCAGTGCTCTTAATTTTGGATTGACAAACCACAATCTCGTTGTATGTGAGAACATCATCTCAAGAATGAAAGGACTGATGTCACACTCAGTATGTGTACATGTACCATAATGGTGCCCTATTGTTTTTGCTGGAGATCAACAGTCATGTGAGGTTAACAGAGGTCAAATGTGAAAACATTGTAAGCACAATATCTCAAGACGCAAAGCTTAGACTGATACTACACTCAGTGTGTGTCTGACCCACATTGAAAGCAAGAAACGTGTTGTTATGGTGGAGGTAAAAGATTATTTTAGATCAACTGTGGACAAACTGTGAACACCTTGAAAACACCATACGGTATTTCAAGAATACCAGCTTTGACTAATCATGTATTTGCTCTGTTGATGAACCGCATTGACTAGAAGAACCACACTGTAGCACTTTACATAAAGGCAGAGGTCAGGAGAGATCAGGTCAAATCATAAAGACCTTGCAAAGTAAATGTCTAATAAATTGAAACTGATTGCATGTATGCGATTTGCTGTTGGATCGTACTAAAACCAGAATACCAGGACACATTGTGATTTTGATACTGTAGCCAGTTCTAATCAAATGTAATGTGCAGCATTACAGCCAATTCCATCACCTGCACTAGAATTGAATTTTCCACACAAACTGATACTCTCTTCTCTGCAGTACATGTAAATAATTTAGACCACAATTTATTTACTTAAGAGTAGTTGTGTTAATTGCATTGCTCCAATACGTAATAACACTTCCCATATGTTTGGCTGATTGTGTGCTCAATCAAGTGAAGGCTGGAGGACAAGATAATGAGGTGGCGCCAATTTGTCTTGAACTTCAATGGTCAGCAATAGTCA
Organism: Stichopus chloronotus; assembly: GCA_021234535.1. Lineage (NCBI taxonomy): Eukaryota > Metazoa > Echinodermata > Holothuroidea > Aspidochirotida > Stichopodidae > Stichopus > Stichopus chloronotus. The sequence continues at coordinate 19,633,427 of CM037839.1, read as the reverse complement.
AAATGTGAAAACCTGGTAAAGAGAAAATCTTAGTAACACATGTTTGGACAAATGTTACGTTTAGGATGTATAGATGAACATACTGAGTTTAAGATCCCCACACTTTTTGTTGGATTTCAAAACTGAACTGAGATCAGCAGAGGTCAAAGTGTGAAACCTTATAAACACATCTCAAGAAGGTAAGATGGGACTAGTCTCATATACTTAATATGATGATGGACCACATTGAGTGGAGTATTTATTGTTTGTCATGTCAGACTGTCCATTTTCCTTGAATGTTCAGTTTTTTTAATATCGGTAGCAAATGATAAAAGTTGTTTGCAGAATTTCCATCTCTGCGGTCCTTCTGTCAGCAAAATTTCTATGAGTTCTTCAACAAAGTTTCAGCAACGTTTATGTATATTAGAACCCTGGAATATTTTTAAGTGAGATCCTTTAATCAAAACTAGTTATTGTCTCACATTCTTTTTCTATGGTGCCACTACTGGAGCCACAAATTTTCTGTTTCAAAAAGAAGCAAATTACTTTTAAACTTATGGATTTTGTTTTTTACTGTTTTCAAGTAACCTCCTTCAAGTTAATGTCTTTAGCATGGATCATAATAAAAGCAGTTAAAAGTCTAGCAGTAGGATTTTTCTACAACTCACAATCACAGTACACCTAGGTATGGTGTGGAACAGTGCACAGCCTAACCCTATCAATGTTATTGCAGCATTACAAATTTGTGGAATTTTTGTGAACAAATTTTAATGATAGTTAAGTAGAATCACTGCTGTATCATAGCTCATTCCTTTTGCATATGTAAACTATTGTGAATAGCAAGGCTGGGCTCCATCTTCAAAACCAAGTGGTTTTCCTGAATTCTGTGTGTCCAACATCAATTAGCCTTCATTGTATCTGAATGTTCAGTACAGAATGAGCTTGCATTTTCATTATGAGTGCCTCAACTATGTTGGATATTTCACTTGATTTGTGAACTTAGGATGTTACCAATTGTATCTTGGAGTCTTCCCACAGCAGGTATCAGGATAATAAGCTCAGTATAATCTCCAGTGCCATGACCCCTGATCCTAATAGTCACCAGTTAGAACACTAACACCAGTAGGGAACAAACCACAGTAGCTGCTTTGTCATGAACTTTAGTGACTGCATCATATTATAAGATGCCTACTCCTGTCAAACCACATTTAAATCTTTTTTCCTCATTAGTCAGTGGGCAACTGCAATTTGAGCTATTTCAGTAAGTGCACTCTGCTGTAAGTGTGCAAATATTGTAGTTTAAGAGGGAATGATAAAATGTATTTCAACATGGATTTAAAATGACTAATAATGGATGTAGCTTCTTCACTCTCAATTATGAATTGGTACCAACCTGTAACACATTTGATCTGGTTGACAGTTGTTAGAGTTTCTCAAAACAATTTTCTGATTTGGTTATGAAAACTGCAATTGATACATGTGAAGTATTAAGGTTTTAATGTACCTCTTTACAGATGTAGTTTTAGAATGTCCGATGCCCTCTCTGATCATATATACTGGTTCTGAAGAAGAAATTACTGATTTGAGAAGTTATGTGAGTTGTTCCAGAGGGATGTCATCTTGCTCTTCTCTCACCGATGAATCAACTGTTACCTGCAGGTGTATTGAAGACGTTACTGATGATTGTACTTTTGAGGTTGTTTTTGAAGGTAAGTCCCCACTGGTGAATTTTTTTTCCTTCTTTCCAGAGTGGCAGAATAATTGAAGCAGATTACAATAAGTACCTTGGTGAATCAAGGTGGCTGTCTGGTAACAATGGTTCATTGATAAATTGAGGTGTTTGGAGTTCATGGTGGTTGACAAACCCTCTTGATCAACATATCTCTGTCCCACATGATTTGAAGAAGCTGATTGCTTGGATCCAGATAAATTCTCTTCAATTTGTCTTTCTTCTCATTCCTAATCTGATGGTGAATGTTACTTAGAAACTAATAAATGTGCGCAATGAACTATTATATCAACCCCTCTCCAGGCTTTTGTGGTTAAAGCCAATCCTTTGATACAGTGTTCAATGTTGACATATGAAAGGCTCTACTTTCTCACAAGTATTCACTGTTTTAATGGTATATCCCTGCATATTAATCTGCATTTCGTATATATTTGAGTATGTGTATTATATTGATTAGATCCTATTATAGGACACAGAGTGAAAAGAGATGCTGTTTTTGCTGATGATGTATCCACTCAAACAATGACTGGTAAGATCTTTTTCATGTAGCGCACAATTGCTCTCCACATTGTGTACGTTTGCCTCTTTACAATAGAAAGGTTCGATGTCTAACACTCTAGACACCATAAAAAAAAATAGATCTTAGCCAATTGCATGTATAAACTTCAGCCTTGGAATTTTTCCCTTTTTGTGTTAGTTTTCATGATATTTTTTTCACATTTTGATGGCTAGTGATAGAGGATAATATTCTGAGATCGAGTAGTTTCAGGAAAATTTGGAAAGTTGAAAAATTTGAAAATCAAAACATAGCTATGTACAATGCTTTGCCTTTAACTTCACATCTTGAGACTGCCATTTGAAACATGTAGCATGACTTTTGAGGATATATAGCAACATCTGAAAGGAACCGGGAGTCTTGCAAGCATATATCCTCATCACTAGCACGACTTGACATCTCAAAGCAAAGGGAAGTATTGATAATTTTAGCATGTACATTTTTGAAATCTTAGAAGTTTGGAAATTTTGAGACCATTTACTGAAGCTTAATGTTAGACAGTTTCATTGCTTTTGCTTGGAAAACTAGTGGCTACTGTGATGTTGTGACTGATTATAGGTATGGTAAACTCAAGCACATTCCCTCATGCTTTCGCACATTGTGCCAGTACTTTGGTCTAAGAACTGAAATGAAACAATAAAAATACAGAGAAGACAGCTTAATATACAAGACATCACCATTACTTCATTGATTGATTACAATTGGTGTACTGGTGTGCTTGTAGGACTGCGAAGAGATTCCTTATATGCTTGCATGGCTCATTTAACAGATAACTTCAAGTACTGTGTTCTCATGTACCCTGTGCTTCAGGTGTAACTATGTGCTACCATAATATCAGAACATAGGGTGATGTATGGTGTAAGAATACACTTGAAATCCTTTCACTTGGAAAGTGTACAAGTTATATATCACATGTAGATCACCCTTTAATTTGAGCACCTTTGAAATGCCTACTCATTGCCAGAAAATTTTGAAACCTTAAAGTCTGTATTGGCATTGAAATCTGAATTTTTGAAGAAATAAATTGAGAGGTGGACACGTTTATGTCTTCATAGAATTACAGTAGGTCATACTCTTCTTAGGTTACAAAACAGACCTGTACTAAGTTCAAGTTGTAAGTATAGGGCTCATGTTAGAAGCTAGATCCTGGGACTGTCTGAGCAACCGTCATAACAGCTATGTATTACCATCTGAAAACTGCCTGCTTTCATAGTTCAAACATAGTTGATGTTCGTGACAATATCCCATAAGCCTTTGCTGCTTTAACCAAAGAAATTGGTATGAACTTTTAGATTCCATGTTGATTATTCAGGGTAATGTGAGATCATGTGGGTGAAGTAAAATAAAACTTCTCCACTGTTTATTTTGTCAAGGTCATAGGTTAACACCAATAGGTACTGGAATTAAGTAGTGTTGTTGTCCTAAGAAGTATTTTACTGGGGGAAGGATGGGGATATATAAGTTCATTTAGAAATGCACTGCTGTCTATCTTACTACTTACTCTGACATTCTTGTTTTAATGCAAATCAGTACTATTGTATATTTTCTACGTACATCTACATGCAAATCACAGTGTAAGCCAATAGATGAGATCTTGAATCAAAAGTGCAGTTGCAGTGCATACAAATTAATGACCAAAGTCATTGCTTCCACCATAAAGTATACTTTCTGAGCCTCTTCATGAAATGCATTACTAGGCCAAAATATAGCTTCTTTACATTAATTGACTTTCATGAGATTGCATTTCTGCTGTTGTAATTTATAATATACTGTATTTCCATGTGTGCACTACTCAGTTACCAAACAAGTTTTACTTGATTATACTGATGCATTTTTTAGCCAGTCTGACTGAATTCTTATAACCTGCCTGCAGATATAGATAAATTCACCCTATTGCTTAACTAGTATTATGATAAATTGCTATCCATAACACAAATTTGTTACCAGTACAAGTTAAAAAATTGTTTGTTTTTTTTATAAACCTGTTTTTTCATCATATTATACAGTAAGTCACATGCAAGTCGACACTGTAATTCACATTGCCATAGCATACGGTGTAAATACATGTATCCTGTTATGACAGAACAGCATGGGGTTCAGGATCAGCCCACCTTGCCATCATTTAGAATTTTGTTTGCATGATAGACTAGTCCATTACATATAAGAACACTGGTAAACAATGCTGAGAATGTACATGAGCATGCCTATAGCATTGACAAAGTTTCATACAAAATGTGGAGGCCCATTCTGACATGTAAATCATTTGCTTTAGCATTTGTACTATTGCATCATGAACATTATTTTTATTGAGAGCATTGATGGAAAATAGTAGATGTATTTGGTATTGATGTTGATAACTCATTGTTATTTCCAGAAGTAACTGGAAGTCAGACCATTTATATTACTGGTGAGATAAATTTGCACATCAGTCAAAATTAAAACACTGCAAACTATCATTTCACAGGATCTCCATTTTCCTCTGAAACTGGCATTATTTTCATGATGGTTTCTTCTGCAGCCTAGGAGATAACCAATATATACCTGATTTTATATTAAGTGATACACATAGTTAAGCTGTAACCTAGGAGGTGAACTTCATTTATCATTTTAGCAAGTAAATTCCTCACATGCATACTATGTGCTTTATTTTTCTGCTGCTGTTTTGAACACTTCACTCCTCACATGTTCATTACTTTATTAAATGCACAAATGAAATTTAAAACTTTATCAAGCTTATACTCAAGCAGCTAAATTTCAAGCAGAACTGCAAAATTGCCACAAAATCTGACCACAATGTTTTTGATAGCAATCCAGATAAATTCATTTTCTTCTGTTTAGTGAGTGTGTAAGAATGAAAGAGATATTTAATGCGAAATCTTCATTCATATGAGCCATTAGACTTAACAACTGAACTCAGTCTAAGTCAGGAACATGTCTAGACTTATAAAGCTTTAGTTACATTCATCAGTAAATGTAGAACCAATTAACCCATTGCATGGAATGGACTTGCAAAATAGTTGGAATTTGTGGTACACAGTTATTGCTCCCTTTGCTGGGGTGAAATAACTTTTTGCACAAACGTTTGTGATTTGTAAATTAATTGTGAATTACAATCTCATTTTGTTCTTGGACAATTCATTTACGTTTCATTTACATTTTCATTTGTTTCATTTGTGTTGTTGTATCAGTAATGTTTAGTATTTTGTGGTCTTGAGATGGAAAAGACAGTTGATGTAGTATCTTTATGTCCAGAAATATGTTGAAACATCCAGTTGTAACTACCATTTGGTTTGTAGTATGTTAATTAGGATTTGGCGGTACCAGGAAAATCAGTACCGGTATCCGCAGCGCGTCAGTACCTGGAATACTCAAAGTACCAGGATTGACTAAGTTCTCAATGTGCTGAAACAGGCTCTGTGCCTTGTTGAATGTGATAAAAACAACCAGTTTTGTGTCCTATATACTTTGGTGGTTATGCAGTAACTTGTATTCATGTCTTCATTTAAATTCATTGACAAAAAACATCAAACGGCAGAGTAGAAAGTTTCGTTCGTGCAGCTTCAGCAGGGTGTGAGAGTAGTACTGTATACAGCAACTAAGTTGGCCACCAACTTTTTGCCAATGGGATCATGTGTCAACATACCCAGTCGCCTTTTGCGGCCTAGAAATTCTTAAGTCAGGTGATCTGATTACTGTACATTACTGACAAATTATTTCTTCACACAAAGTCGTTGAAACCTTGTCTTGTTTAGTTGTACTTTCTGCAGAAATACAAACAAATTCACGTTCATTGCCCCTTATACACACAAACAACATAACTTTCATGATACAAGCACACAACTGTGTGTGCATCGTATAGTACTGTTGTTCTATTTTATTGTACAGGATATTACTAATTTATCAAACCTCAGAGGATGTATTCCTACACATTGATTATGAATCAACAGCATCAAAAGATCGACTGGTTTCTAATAAAATCGATCCTCACCCTTGGTGGCACATATACTTGCAGGATAATTATGACTATAAAATATAAAGCTGTACAAGCAGATTCTGTCTGCAGTGTTCTTTGAATATTAGTGTATACAGTGATACATGTTTAAGCGCTTATTAAATGAATCATGACATTAAAGGCTTCTTTTTTATTTTGTTTGCATTTCTGATTTGTGTTTTAATCTTAAGATTATCCATGAATTACCATCAATTTTCATTTTGCTCTAACCCATTGTTTTCACTCAATTTATTGTCTATGTTTGTATTTGTCATTGCTGTTACTAATTCAATATTACCAGTAATTGTAAATCACTTGCTTTGTCTTAAAGAGCAAAGTTACAGTTAATAACAGTCACCATTTTCCAGCTTAAATTTTTCATCTCGGTATTCATAAGTAAATTTGCATTAACACACTTAATGTCATTTTTTGTCATTACCTTTCATTTCATGTTATTGTCATGTTCGATGATACTTACACTGAGTCTCCTTGTAATCAAGTAATTGTTAGCTTGTACTTAATTTATAAACATGTTTAGAGGTCTCGCTCTAATGAGTTGGACGTACATGTAGGTCTTGACGAAGCTAACACTTCCAAGTAACTTAATAAGTTTGACAGGTGAAATATTAATGGTACAGTATCTTAATAATTGGATGGAGTTGTACAATGCAAGCAACATTTGTAAAATAATTTATTTCAGAGACAATTGCCACCGAAATTCTGGAAACAAGTGTAGCTTCAGGTGGGAATAATTGGGATTATTTATATCAAAGCTGTATTTTAAGTTTGCTTTTTGCAACACAATGAACCTCAGCCAATAGCCAAGTCATGACAAACTGTAAAAGAAGTATTGCTGATGTTGCATGCCGTACAAGTTATTATCTTTGTTATTTGCTTCCAAGTTGTCTACATGTCGAAGTGTCCTTGTAGCATAATGTCTTTCTTCTTTGACATTAAAGGTATCTCTGTGTCCTTACCTGTAAGGGGTATATTAAGCAATATTAAATGTGAAGCCTTCCATTCTAAGTTTCTATTAGCTTCCAATCACATCTGATTGACAAGGAATACCTTTCTGAAATTGAAGAAACTTCCCATCATCTATAAAGATTATATGAAGATAGTTGCTCCCTCAATGGAGAGTGGAAGACTCTCAAAATGGAAAATAAATTATATCAATCTAGACTTTCCTTGAAGCTTTCTCACACTGGAGTGTATATGAAGCTTTCAAGTAATGTTCTTATTATACAGAAAATTACACCACAACAGGAATGGCAACTGCCTCAGGGGTAACTTCAGTGATCAGTCCTTCAACAGGTGAATATGTGATGAATATTGGATACTTTCCATGAGTAGCCACTCAAAGTTTTAGTATGTCGCCTAAATTGAGACTTCTGTAACCATGTTAACTTAAGGGCAAGGGTTGAAGCACTTGCCTTTAAGCTATTTCATGATGTATAGCAGATTCTATGTACAGTCACACTGGTTTTCTATGTCATACAGACTAGTGTTATTGTTGCACTTTCACTTAATATTGTAAACTTGAGCATATACAAAATGAATTTGATTGAATAGGTTTTCAGCAGCAAACATGTGTACATTTAGCACATTATGATGGGAAGTTAGACTTTCTCATTAATTGCTCTAATGTACTTTTTGAATGTACTTAAGTATCCATGTACACTATTCCTCACATGTAGTCATTCTGTTTAGTTATATGTGAAGTGAGAGGTTTGTTATATCATTTGAGAATTTTACTCATAAGTAAAAAGTTTCTTTTTTTGAGAGTTTATTAACAAATACTCCATGAAAAATCTTCCCATGATTAATATTGTAGTACTGTTGTGGTTTTGTGTAAATAAAAGTGTTATCACAAATACATGGTGATAAATCTTCCCATGATTAATATTGTGGTACTATTGTGGTTTTGTGTAAATAAGAGTGTAATCGACACAGCTGCGGCATTGCATTTGCATTAGTTGTTTTTGCTTTTCTGGTACTTGAAATTGGCTTTCTTAATTGTCACGTGTTATTGACAATAATAATCAGTCTCTCAAGAAAAGAGATTTCTTAAGTTCAGTTATGAACTAGATGCATAATTTGTTACCATTGGTTAGATGGAATGGAAAATTTGGTTTGATTTATGATGTTTTTGCTTACTGTACACTTATTATCAAATGTTTTCAGATAGTAGTACATCACAACTGATGCCAAGTACGACAACAGGTAAAATGTCATTGCATGATATTACTTTGCCTCATGTGTTGCCATCATCCTGATAGTGTTCATCCCATATGCTCAATATTCTGCTTATGACCAGGGAAAGTATGAATGGAGTGTTTCCATTGAAAAGTTTATAAGCCAGTATTGTATCACAGTATGCATTCCTTGCTTCTGTAGGTTCCTCTGTCTCTTGTGATGGATGTAGCATTTGATCGTTGAATTTTCACCCATACTGGAATGCAATAAGGTAGTTGGAAGTATCAAAACTCCATTCAAAATTAATCTTCTAGTGTAACATGGCATTAGATCATGTTACGTAAAATTTAGATCCTAGGATGTTTTGTATGAATTTATCTGTGAATTGAGAATTGCCTTGGAAGTCTTTTAAATCCTAATTTAAAAGAGCCAAAAAATGACATTGTATTAACCCACATTAAAAACTCTGCATGGAACTTTTTTTTTATATTAATCAAGTGTTATTTGCAGTTAATTTGCAAGTTCTGTTTGGAAATGTGTTGTGGAAGTTGCATCAGAATCTGCAAAGTGCAAAGCATGTTCAGTTGTTGTAATCTGTTAATTTAAATCTAGAAGTTGCTGAGATGGAATTGTTTGCTGTTAGGTTTTCGAAGCTGTGAATGTTAAAATTGATCAATGAACTGAAAGATTAATTTGGCTCATTGGCTCAAAGTCACTTAATAGTCCTCACAAGCTGCCTGTTCCTAGTAGAAGGTGTATTTTTGTTTTAACATCATCCATTGTGCCATTAACCACAAAACTTCTCTTGCATTTAGTCTGCCATTTTCATTATGACTTTTTTAGTTGAAACAAAATTTCTTACTGCTTTATTCATATATGCCTATTATTAAAAAAAGAATTTAATAACTTATCAACAGACATCACGGTGAATGTATAAGTTTAAAACCTTATGTATGGAAGCATTGCAAAGTATTGAGCCTGCTCCTATCATTTTTCCTCATTTATTGTCTGTGTACTTAAATATTGCATGTGTGTAACAAATCTTAAGGTGCCTTTACACCTAAAGCATTTCAAGCATTGGCATTTTGAGTGTCCAACACTCAGTGTTTGGAACGTCTGTGTTTTTTCATTTTACCAGTGAATACTAGGGAACCAACAGAGCATTTCATTTCACTCTTTTTGGATTGCAACTCAGCTATAGTGCAATCACATGCTTGCGTGAAGTGTGTTTGCCCAGCATTTGCTGAAAATCAAATAGGTTAACATTATACCCAAGCAGGATGCTAGCAAACCACTCAAGATTCCTTGCTTTGCTCATGCACAGTGTGAGAATTGCAAGCATTGACAATGTTTTTGAATTAGGTGTTTAGAAATGCTTTGGTTTGCTTCACTAGCAGTGTGAAAGCACCTTTGTTGCATTCTTTAATTAATAGATGTTATGTCAGCATTTCCAGTTGTCATACCTGATGAAAACATGTCCCAATGTACTGTAAGATGTCTCATATATCCCATATGTAAACGTGATCTAGTACACTATCATACCTTCACTTTTTTTATGTATGTGTATACAGTGGTACTTTAAGGGACATCTTTCTTTTGTATTGATAGTTCCAATTGTGTCTATTGTAAATTTTAAAGATTTTGCAAACTCTGGTTTATGTTGAACCATTATTTTCAAAAGATGCAGTCCATCCACATGGATAGCATTTTATTGTTGAATTGTCACCAACAGTGTAAAAGTGTACAAACAGCAACATATTGACAAGTCTTCAGTGACATTCATAGCAGTATGGATGTAGAATTAACTCTCAGGGCTCAAATATTAAAATGGGGATGTATGCATTAAAAGAAAATTTCTTTAAATCTTTTTGGATTCAGCTTTATTGCTTACTTCTTAATTGATCATCATAGACCCAAACTGAATGCAAAGGTATGTTATATGTAACTAAGTGAATATGACAAATTATATTTATTTAAAAATACACCTTAGTCTTTTGCTAAGGTATGTATTATTGCTTATTTTGCAAGTTATTCTGTCTATTATATACCTTGTTCATTGCACATTCTGTATATTCTCCATCAAAAATAATTCAGCTGCAGCTACCAGTGAAACATTTGTGACTACACTGACAGGTGGGTTTTATTCTTTGGTAGTACCTCTGTCTGTGAACTAAGAAACAATGAAATTCAAATTGCCACTGTATATTTTTTAGTAAATTATTTATTTGGTATCACATCTCATTTTGCTACACAAAATGATAAAATTGCTACACAAATCAAAAATTTTGTAGCAGTTTTGCTTGGAAGTGTTTTGCTACTGCGATGAAGTACCAAAGACACCTCCTTAAATGCTTTGTAAATTTTGAACGCTAAATTATTCCCTGTTATAAGGTTGGAATGTATTCCATCGACTTTTCTCATAATTCAATGTCAATTACCACAAGCATAAACTGTAGACTTTATTAGTTTAATTGATAGTCTCTTTACCTTTCTCTTTAGTCAGTCAAATGCCATGAAAGGGTGCAGTTTATGTAGTTGATTTCAAAGATAGCAATATGTTTCACTTCTAAGTGAAACATGGCTATGCATGATTTTGTTGCTACCTTCAAGAAGTGTCTTGGAGACACCTGTAAATGAAGTTGCATTGTACTGTACTGTTAGTATGGTATTCATTTGTAGTACTTTTTCGTGTCATACCATAGAAATTCCACAATGTTGTATGTTGATTTGTCATATATGCTTACATAACTTGGATACCACTTTTCAGCGGCACATACGACCATCATCGCAGAGACTATGACACCAGGTATAGTTGACCTATGTTGCTGCCCTTTTTATGCTACTTCTAACATAATCAGCATGCCATTTGATCAAACCATAAACAGTTATTTACCAGCAGACTCATTACTTAACTACTTACTGTAACAAAGAAAAAAAACAGGTATCCTGGAAGAGATTCTCATACACTGCAGAAAGAGATCATTTCATCCATCGTTGTGTATTACACTGAAAACCTCTGAAGTCTCCAGACATCTTTCTTGTCCAGTAATTTTGCAGAAGATGGAGGAAATGTTTGTGGAGGGAATGAGAAGACACAAATTGACTGAACTCTCTGCTCATTTCATCTCACAATCCAGAACACAAACATAATTCAATACTGTAGTAGTCCTATGTACAGCATGTTTTATATTTTCTCATACTTGCCTGTCATGCTCATACTTCTCTTTGCAATGCAAATACTGCAACAAATTGCTTCCATAGAAGAAAGCTTCCATCTTTTCTTTTATCTAAATATTTCAGTTTTTAAAGAAAAGTATGTTAAAGTTTGGAATCATAAAATCTCAGCAGTGTGTATTTCATTTCAAACTTAATTGTCATAACCCCATATAGAGCTATAGAAATATACTGTTTTTTGGGGGGGAGGGGGGAGGGTGAAGGGAGGGGACAGTTGATCATCTGTTTTGTTAGTATATTTTATGATGTCCATTGTTTTGGTTCCTGTTCCCATTTTGTAGCATCAAGTGTTTGTCTCATATTTCTTTTCATTGCCATCTACGTTTTTTCCATTGCAAGCAGTTATGTCAGTTAATGTAACCAAACATGCATAGCCTTGCTCTGACATAGCAGTATGTACTGTTATTTCATGTAGCTACCACAGCAGTTGTTTCTCAGTTGTACTTAAAGGCCAACTGTTGGACAAAGCATAAAGTAGTAGCTTTAAAATGTTTGTTATGTTAAAACTTGCCAGTTGTTATAAGAATAAACTTCACTGACTGTTCATACGTATTCAATTCACCTTGAGGGTAACTTTGTGTCTTGACATGAGCTCTTTTGTCAATGTTTATGTTACAACATGTCAATGGTAACTCTGGTATTTGTTTACATTGCTTTGGTGCTGTCATCTTTGTATACAGGTACAGCAGGTACAAGCACAGAGGCAATGACAACAGGTATGGCTTGCTTATTGCTGCCATGCCTGCAACATATAACAAACCTGACATAATCAGTATGCCATAATTCAAATCAACTATAACACCTGCATAATGCATACTTGCTGTTCATTGTTTTCAATTCATTTATACTTCTACCTAACTGAAGACAGTTCATTCACTGTAGAGAGAAGACAACAAAGAACCAGAGAAAAATGAAACAGCAGTAATGTGTAATGATGGAAAACTTTCATTTCATCTTTATGTGTTTTTATAATGGTATTTAGTTATAACATAACCACTTTTATAATCAAACATGTGTACTGAGGACATCAAGACAGAACGTATGGAGAATGCAATAATGAGAAACTTTGCATAATTGCATGAACAGTCTTCTCAAACATTTCATATTCTGGACTATAGATAGCTTCATTCACAATTTCAGATTTGTCTTGTAAAGCTTACAGTTGCCTTTATGTGACAATGCTTTTCTCTGAACTGCAACCTTTCTTTCAATCAGGAGGATTTTCTTTTTGCTAGTGATTTAAAGCATGCTGAAATTTGGAATAGAAAATTGTGAAACGTGTTATTTTGCCTCTTGCATTTTAATAATTGTTGCTTTTTTTTGCACTAGAATTATATTCAATGTCGTATGCGATCGAGAATGTTGTGGTGTTGATACATTCATGGGTGTGATTGTTTCTGTCTAAATTTCCATTTTTGGTATATTGCATCTGCATGAGTACTTTATGTTCAATGTAACATGTATGTGTTTGCCTTTCATCATTTTCTAATGGCAGTTATAACTCCTCAATTGCAAACAGCTGTTAGAATCTGTGGCAAAATAATCTCACATGCAGGATTTTGGAAAGGAGATGTATTACTGTAGCCACAGTGAAAAATCGGTCTGCTGTGACTTTTAGTGAAACTATAATGGCTTAAAAATGCATACGTAACGTCAGTTTGTACAGTAGAGACTAAAACAGATCATTTCAGTGATTATTAACATGATTTTTGCAAGAATACCATGACAGTTTGCTGCAATCTAAAGTAGATATTTAATGGTTACTTTTGATCATCTCTTTGTTTTCTTGTGTGGTAAGTAAAGGTAGACCACGAAGAGTTCGATCATTGTTATTCACATGAATTTATCATGTGCTTCAGTACTGTAACTCTCCTGGTATCAAAAACAACTGACATCCAGCAATATAATTGTATTTGCATTTTTAGGGTTTATTCACCAGTTTCCTTGTTACTGAAGACCAATGCATATGTTTACTGTGGTGTGCGTAGGATCATTCTGTGGTTGCCAGTTCACAACAGATTTCAATGTATAAGTTTGGTATTTGTGCTCATTACTTTGTTACAGTTTCAACACTGTATACAGATACAGCAGATGCAACCACAGATTTCACAACAACAGGTATAATTTTATTATCTGCTGCCATGTCTGCCACTCATACATTAACAATCATGTGCCATAATCAGCATGCCACAATCAAACATAACCCTGCATCCAGTTGTCTAGTAACTTGTTGTTTTTAGTACTTTTTTGTGCATTGATTTTTTTCCATCATACATAACTGAAGGAAGGTATCAAGTCTGTTTGACTACAAAAAGAAATAAGGAGGTATGTGGATAAATACATCAGTAATAACCTCTTTCAATTGATTTGACTAAATTTACTATGCCAGTAGAAAACAATTATTGTTCGGATATCTTCTCATGTCATATCATATTACATACCAAGACTTGTTTCAACAGTTCGGATGTTGCCTTTGCTAACATTTGCCTTTTATAGTTTGTTTTGGCATAGTGTGTGTAACTCCAGTATTGACCGTGAAAAATTCCTGCATTTTACTCTTCTCTTAAGTGTTTTAGCATAAACCAAATATCAGAATCTCCATTTTTATACTCCTTACCTCATACTTTTATAATGTAGTATGCAACCAGAAGACAATAAGGCAAGTGTATTCAGAAAACGACAAGGAGAAACTACCACTCCAATAGTTAAAAAAATTCTCTCATATTTATGTCATGGCTTTTGCATCATGATAATGCAGTTCAGACTTAATTTTGCTAACACTTGTTTGCGACACTTATTCGTATTGCAACATTTGGCTGCAAAGACTTTGAACTTTATGCTATCCCCATGTTTAGTTGGTTTTTTTTTTTTTATTGGTGTTGTTTTTTTTATTAAGGGTGACCCAGAAGATTCACCATTTCAACTAGTGTTATACAGTGTGAATGTACAGACCCTTTAAGGGGAAATAAATATATAATGAGATACATAAATACAATTATACAAATATCTACAATAATACTAGCTGTTTGTTGGTTTTAAGGTGTACCAATTGAAGCCAAGCTTGTTGAAACTGATCTGTTTTAAAACGTACCTGTTGTCCCTCAGTTTTACTGACTGTTATCATGTAGTTCCTTAGAGTGGATCAGTGGGTTGTGATTTTATGTTGTTGTTGCGATTTTATGTTGTTGAGTTGTGATTTCCTTCTTCCCTTTATTTTGGTATATTTTATCTAGATTTTATGTTCAAAGTTACTCATTTGTCTGTCGGTCTTGTTTTCCAATTGCTAATGTACACTTCAAATGCAGATCAGTTGGTGAAATATGCTGTGACAATTTGCTCTTATAAATTAACATTCTTTAAAAAATCTTTAAAGAGTGAAGTTATGTTTGCATCAGTATAGTCCAAGAGTAGGTTGATCTTTTCTGGGTGGCACTTTTTGCTTTTTGTGAGTAGCACTATTGCTTGAATATTCTTTTCATAATCAGTACATTTCACTACCTGTCATTCATTTCAACCATCCCCAGGGCAAATATTATGCCTCTTTGGTAGGATTGTTCCAGTGTTTCCTCTGAGTGTATGTGAAGATTCTATTGATAGCAATATCTTTTCACACTCCAGCATGGTACAATATGCTTACATCCTGTAAGCATCTCAGCATTTTCTACAATTTTATGACATTTGTCATGTTTCATTACATTTCCTAAAATGTCTGTTGAAAGTAGAAGAGCCTACTTCATTATAGCTTTGTAATGTGTTACTGTAGTGATCACATAAAGAAATTGGTTGTATAGTATTATATGTGTACATTATGTTTGCATATTTTCACATGACTCGGTACCTTTTAAAAATTGTGCACAGGTACTATGGCCTCAACCACAGATTCCATGACAGGTATGGTTGCCTATGTTGATGCCATGCCTGCAACGTAAATAAAAGTTTGGATATGTATGTTATAATTTCTAAACATGTAGCTATTTCTACATCCACTCACATTTTGTTATGATGTTCACTTTCCATATTTTGATTAAACATTCACAGCATTTTAAAGCATGTTGTGATTTTTGTTTCAGTATTGCATGGCATTACACACATATGAGATACATTGATTCCTTTAACTCAGATTTTGGGATTAGTAATTGACTATTGGAATTTGTTAAAACCTTTTTTGTTATTTTGTTTAATGCTTGGAGAAGTTTCTTTGTAATTTCTTCAGA
The DNA here is from genome assembly GCA_021234535.1 of Stichopus chloronotus. NCBI lineage: Eukaryota > Metazoa > Echinodermata > Holothuroidea > Aspidochirotida > Stichopodidae > Stichopus > Stichopus chloronotus. The sequence goes on along the minus strand of CM037839.1, from coordinate 19,617,528 downwards.
ATTGTAAGTGTATGATGAAGAATTTTGTTTTTCAAATTAACTCATATCCTTTTAGTTTGTACTGGGTCACTCATTTTAACCACCTACCACTGATTCATCACTGTTTCTTTGTGTCCTCCTATATGAGAGACAAACAATTGAAATCAGGCAAACTGATGTCTTTGTGGCCGTTTTACATTTGTTAAAAGTATTACAGTTGAAGGTAAAGACCTGAAAAATGCTCCAAGTTCATGCCCAATTGATGCTTTGAAATAATTTATGTTTTTGTGGGTGGTTGCACATATTCATTGACTTAATCTGTCTGAATTTGTTCTTGTGAGGAATTCAGTACTGTATCATTGCATTGTTACCTTTGTTGAAACAAAGAGTGAGGTAATGTATACGCCAGGCTGTCAATGCTTTTCACCTGTTATAATGCAGTATTTTGATGCATCCAACATGAGTGTGTGTAAAATTTATCCCACACTTCCAAGCAATCCAAATATAATTCATATCGTCATTGCTGTCATTTGGATGAAGTCACTGTAAATTTGCTGTCTTCATTAGTGAACCCCGGGAGTAGTTTTGATTGGATGTAGTGATGCATGCAGTACATCCACAATGAAAAGTTACTTGTGATGTCAATATGTTCTCCTTTCATCGCAACCAACATTTGAATGCAACTGTTGAATTAGTTCACTATAACTGCCATAAAATATTAACCAAAATTTCAAGTCATTGATTGGCAGAATACATTATGTATTGTGACAAGATATTCTACTGAGAAAGCAAAAATGGACTATTGCTCTAATCTAAGGTTTCTTTGTTAAAGGAGGATGGGTAGACCTCATATTTATTATCATTAGCACAATTTTTGTTGCGTCAGTATGTATTAAATGCTATAAACTCCTTTTCTATTATAGGTTATAGTACATTATAGAAAAAACAATACCTTTATATTCTGGTCTCTCTTACACATACTTTGCAGATCCATGCAGCCCTGACCCATGTGATGAAAAGGCTACCTGTACTATTACTGAAAACAGATTCAACTGCACTTGCGACCCTGGTTACACTGGTGATGGAAGGAGTGAAGAGGTGAATGGATCTGGCTGCACTGGTATGTTGCATTTTTAAGTTTATACTGTTTAATTCTGACAGGAAATTGTTTTTATTGTTCACAATTAATAGAGCACCCAAACAGTAGATAGCATGCATGCACTTTGTAAGTTGTAATAAATTATTAAAAATGTACCTGTGATTGCTGGAAAATGAAGACTGATGATATGACACTGACAGTAGAATCTTGCCAGAGTCACCTTTTATTGGAAGCACTTTGTAAGTGCATTGTTTCTGTTCCTTATTATAAAAACAACTTAGGAAAATGCTAACAGTCTATCCTCAACCACCTAGTTGATTAGCTCGTGTGACCTGTTCCCTAGCATTCATGCCTACTGAAAAGTCTCAACAAATGACATTTAGTGGAACTGGGACTGAGATGTGATGCCCAACTATTTGTTGGATAATAGAAAATAAGGCATCGTCTTTCCCATCATAGTGAGATAGGTGGATACTTTGATCTTCCATCCCATTGAAAATTGAAGATTTTTAGGTATTACATAGGTATTTAAAAAACAATAATCGTGAAGACACCCCGTTATTTCCCAAGTCTCAAACAGTGTCTGACCATGGAGCTACAGTACTATGAATGGAGTAAACGCAACTTTATAACCGTTTGAAGTTATGATCTGTTCCAACATTCAAAAGCTCAAAACCCTCATTAATTGGTGCAAAGGCCTGCAATCCAGGATTACTTAAGGTTAAGTAACAGTTGTAGGCAAGATGTAGCACCACCTATAAATCCTAGTACAGCCATACTGTTATTTTCGTCATAATTGTAAAACAATATTTGAAGAGATTTCCGAGGATGTGCACTTGTGTGCACATATGCCATCAATTTTGCAATGCTAATTAAGAATCTAACTTTACGATAAGCTAAGTTTTGTTGTCAGCAAGGATCCGAAAAGGTGGGAAATTTACTTACAAAAATTTCTCAGTTTTCGTAGTCTCAAAAATATCTCCTATCGAGAAATAGGTGGTACCACTGGAACAAACTAAATGCCAATATTTCTTTCTTTGTGGGTCGTTTTATAGATGTAGGCTTCATTGTAGACTGCACATTTATTAACAAAAAATATACTGGTAAATAAAAATAATTAAAATAAACTGCACAATGTCTTGTGAGAAACTGATTTTCATTTTTGGATTTGTAAACTATGTAACAGTTGTTTTTTCGTACCATCAACGTTTTTTACTCCAATTTGTCGGAAAAGATGAAGGAAGTTCAAATAGATATGTGGAGTAATGGGACAAAGGAATTGTCAGATTAGAAAGATTAGGTACAGTACTGAATGGATTTGTAAGGGGTTCATTGAGACTATGATTCGAGGTAACATTAGCATTGAACAATAGCACCATGTAACAAATACTCTGCTTTTACTCAATTCGTAGTAGTCCATGGTCAGGCAAACTTTGCAAGTACTTGACTCACTTAGTGAATCAATTCGATATTTCTCAATCAATGTTTACAGATGACAATATAAGCTTTCTTAGCACCACATTTTCAAAGTTTAATATACACAATCTCCTGTAATAAACAGCTTAGGATATAGCAGTTTTACTGTACATTTTGTATGCATTGCATTTAGCCTATACCCCGTACATGTACACGCAGGTGATCGCAAACTTGTCATTATTTTATTTTGCATAAATTGTCCTATCATGTATGTGTTTATCAGGGCACAATTGATTCATCATGGATATGCCGGTTGCCTGACTCATTTACAAAGTATTATAGTGCAAAACTGATACCACTGGATAGCGATGGATGTCTCGATTAAAGCAGTGATTTTACAACATCTTCATTTAATACTGGATGATTTTATGAGTTGCTTGAATGCACAGAACTGTTGTAAGAAGGGTCAAATTTCTGCTTTTGCACATCGTTGTTTGTTTAATTGGCCATCAGTAGTGATTTTTATGTCATGGCAGCTAACTGTAATGCTTTGATAGTTTCTAAACATTGAGATATCAGGCTTCAGAAATCACCTCTTTTAGCTTATTAGTATTAAAATCCATGAAGTCACAAAACATCATGCAGAGAACATAAGAGTAGTAAGCTCTTTATGTGGAGTTGCGGACTGACTGATATAAGCTCTCTCCAGTATCATTTGTAAAAGCATCAACTATGCTAAGAAAGTGCTTAAAGATCAACTTCTTTCAGCTTTTCTTCCTGCACATTTTCAAATTGAGCTTCACTTTGTGTAGTATTCATCATCTGAAGATGGCACAATTATCACCAAGCTTAATAGATTTGTTGTAGAGCTAGGACAAAAGTATGCACTAGTCTCAGATTTAGAATGTTTGCTCTGGGATTTTCTTCATTAGATGAATTTTAAGTTTTTAATGAGCTATCATACTATGCTGAAAGTATGCTGAAAAGTAACTTGACTTCAAATTTCTCAACTTATCATATACAGGTCAGTGCTATCAAAAAATGTAAATCTTTAAACTGCCACCCATTGTGAGCAAGAAATGGCTTTTGATGTACTGAAATCAAACCATAATAAAAGATAGTTTGCAGGTTGCAGTTTGATATGTTGAATATTACAGATAAACTTTTTAAGTCTAGGTGATATATCAAAATTCAGTTGCAGAATATTAGCTGTCCTCAGAAAGTTCTTTTTGAGTGTGAGAGATAACCATGACAGCGATTGGAATACTGCAGTCTAGCAGTGTAGATGGAAAGCTCAAAATAATGTTCTATTTGTATCTAATCACATTTTGGATACTTTTAGTGATTTCATAGTTATTTCACAGTACCCAGTGTCCGTCAGACTATGTGTTAGTTGTCCTTAACAATGTGTGCAGAATTACATTAGTCATCCTGAATGATGTGTGCATGTGATGTACAAGATTTTCACCATCTTTTACACACTCTTATACTAGAAAAGAATGCACTTGTTGGTGCCACTTTCACCGGTTTAGACAAAGAGCTCCACTATCATATGTATTATTCTCTTTTAGCATGCAATCGCACCACTGGATTAAAATGGATGTACGGTCCAAGTTGCTCTTCACCTTGCACGTGTGCATCCAATGCAAATTGTAGTATTGATCGTGGAGTGTGCTCAGGAGATAACTGTGATGGAGTTGGACAAACTGCTTGTGATAAAAGTAAGTAGATATTATCTAGTCCTGTGCAAGCTTGTGAGTATGCTGTTGATATATAAATAAGCTGGTGTGGTTTTGTTTCGTTTGGCTATTTATTCTTATTAAATGAATGTAGCTTGGATGTGATAGCAATGCAAGGACTTTCAGGAATGTCAGGTCTTTGTATGTAAAATTGTAACAGCAAACGAGTCAAGGCTTGCATTGTATTTAATTTCCAAGGCTATGTGCTCAGTCTACTTGCGATTCCTTGATTTCATTTCAGAAACAAATCTATTAAAGCTGTGGGAGAGAAAAACGCTCCTTCTGCAATTCAAAACAAATTCAGGTCATTGAAGGTCATGTGATCATGTATCTAGAAAAGAGTCAGCTTTATTCAAATATTGCAGAGTGAATCCCTGAATGAAGATCTGTCGGAATTGTGTTTCTGTCTGCTGTATATGGCCTTACAAAGTTTGATAAAAATGCAAATACTGTATGATGACATGGAGTGTTTCACAGTGTCAATATTTCTTTTTTAGGCATATGTATATTGTCTGTTCATTACACTATTACTCAGTTTGGTCTTTTTTAAGTGATGTTAATAACTGTAAAGATGAAAATACCTGCTTCTAAAACAAATACCTCTAGGTGTATGAAATTCTCATTTGTCCTTGAAGTAAAGGTGAACAAATGATTTATCACAAGATTTATCATGGAAGTCCTTCTCTTGAAGTCAAATATTTGCATACTTTGCCAATGTTAATTCATGATGCCCATGTAAGATAGGAATTTGCCTTTAAAATTGTCAATATTTGATGTATTTTGATGGAATTTCTGGCTATTTACAACACAGAGCCAATACTCTAAAATGTTTTTAAGTCAACCAGCCTTTAAGATCAGTAATAGACATATTTGCACTGTTGAGATAGCAGAAGGTTTTATATGCAACATCAAGTTTGTTGGAGAGGAAAAAGACTAGGCTTTTCAAAAGAAAGAACCAAAAGAATGGTAAGTTTAATAAATGGCATTGTGTTTTGAAACGCCAAGGTACAGTATGTCTGTAAACTTAAAAGTGCTGCAGCTGTTATATAGAATGGAGAACTATGGTATAATTTAATGACTTTCATATTCTGTCAAAAACACAGAAAATGCAGATGGAAAAAGTTCTTAGACCTTAATGTATGATTTTTCATTTGCTAATGTATTATTTTAGCATGTATGTTTGGCAGTTTCTGGGTATTAGCTTATAACTGTTTTCATCTATACTGTAGTTACAGTTCTTGTGTCTGTTATCAATTCTGCATGTTAGCAGATTTCTTTTAGTGTGGTTTCATCTTAATTGTGAACATATTGTACAACTATACCTCACTCATCACAAGTTATGTAACATCTTTATACATGGTAGAGTTAATTTCTCCCTCAGATAAATTGTCTGTTACCATCACTAATGACATAGTAATTGTCAATGAAAAAGAAACAATTTCACTTGAGTGCATGGTCAACTTGGGTCCTGATGATGTAACTGTGACTTGGGAGGACTCTGCAGGCAATGCCATACAGTCTACCAGTAATTTGGAAATGACAGTTTTTACGGTAACTATACTTGAGGCAATGGCTGAAGACAGTGGACAGTACACTTGCATTGGAACTTTGATGGAAGAAACAAATGATGTGATATTCCGCAACGACAGTGTTTTGGTAAATGTCAAAGGTATGTTCAGATCAATTTGACTTCCATTGATTGTGCAATGAGTAATTTTTTTCCAGTATTAAAGTTTGCAATGTTTGAGTATTTTGTGTTGCCTTCACTTTTGATGCGTGCATGTGGAAAGCAAAAGTTGTATACATTTACTGTTTGATGCATGTGCAAAGCAAAGCCATTTATGAATATCTGTTTACAGCTGTTACTTATCATTTCATTCATTATGTGTCACAACTTTGACAAAACATCTCAAATGCTTTCAGATAAGTTTAATATTTTTCACACTTCATTCTTTTGGGGGCTGTGCTTAAGAGAAATCAACATGAAGATGATACAGTAGTACAATTTTTTTTTTTTCAAACTACAAGAAGTTGATTTTCTCTGTTGATAAGAGAATATTCACGTTTCAACTTTACTATGACTTTGATTAAAGAAAGTGTAAGAAGTAAATATCCCCCATCTGTTAATATGTGCTGCTATTAGTCATTTCAAATTAAAACACAGACTTTCTAGACAAAAGGCTTGTACACTTTTATCAATAACAAGTAAAATAACATACAGTAACCTCCATACAGTCTTGCATTTAAAGCATTTCAAATTAAAGATAGATTGACATTATGGGAGCATTTGATTACTGTTTGTGTTGATGACATTAAACTTACATTCTGCCCACTATCACTGACTTTTCATCTTTAATGAAAACATGAATCATTTACATCCAGTCACTATCCTGTGATGATATCTATCTATCCATCTACAGTCTGTATTTCTTCACAATTGTTCAAACCACTTCTCCTTCATCATGTTTCCATGCATTTGCATGAAACATGGGCACAATGTTCCATGGGTGGTGGGCCATTTTCTGGGTCTTATAGTTGACCCATTTTATGAAATTGTGCAAAATGCTTCGTATACTCTATTAGTGGTACCTTCAGGGTGATCAGAGATTTTTGTGCAAAGCCCCATGTGGGACCTATGGTCCATTATATGAAATTCTGTTCTAAATGTTTCTTTTCATACATGGATATGCATGCACCTCAGACAAGAGTTTCAGTTAGGAAGCAATCCTATGGACAATGGACCATAGGACCTACAATCTTGGACAAAATACCTTGGGACACCCCGCGCCCCCGTTCAATGTTGGCTATAGTATTGCAGTTCAAAGGGTACATACACTTCTATAGTGCAACATTGGAAAGGGGCGCGGGGTTTCATGTTATCCTCTCACCTAAAATTCAGTATTATATTTGCAACATACGACAAAGTGTCCCAACAATTTTGTCCAAGATTGTCTGAGAATTTCGAGGGTTTAGAAGCACGCGCGGTTGACAGGGAAAATCGTCAATTTGAAACAAGTTAAACGGCAAAATGGGGGGTGATATTCCTTGCAACAAGAAACGCCAGCAGTGCATGTTTGGGGCCTATATTGAAGTTGGTTTACTGTAATAATATTATTGTGTGAATGTTGTCAATGTCATTACAGAGTAAGGGGAGGAATAAGTCAGTCAAATTGATGTATGTGCACTAAATGTGCTAAATAAAATGCAGTCATTGGGGAGGTAGCATTATAACTCCAATGCATCTTGTCGACCATGAAACTACTTTAAAACATTTTGCATGATACAATTGACGTACTTTCGGCTCAAACTCTGATGTTGAGACATGTAACGAAGAAAAAAAACAAACAAACAAGAAAAAACACCCCCTCAAAAAAATAACATGTGAGTGGTCCGTTGAAGAAGATCGATGTATATGTCGTATTTATTCAAATTGTTCACAGGGATGACGTGGTGTCTGGTATTAAAGTAACTACCTTTAATGTCTATTAGGACTGACTTGCAGGTTAATCTTGGTAGGAAAGTGTACTATCATTATGCAAAATAAACCCCTAAAATGCAAATTTAATAAGTGTGACGTTTGCTCATATTCACATAACAGTGACATTGTGGCACCCATTCTATTGTACCGTACATGGGTGCACTGTAATATGTCAGTCATTTTAAGCAGTTTCAACGGACTTCAGAGTACATATTTGTTGTTAGAGCTATATCATTATCTTAATATACATATATATATATATATATTACCTTAAGCTGTGTATGAATGAATGAAAAATGAGAAGTTGACAGACATTTGAGTGTATAAGTGGATAATTAAGCAGTGACAAACACTATGGTCATGCCGTGAATCGAACCCCGGCCTGCCCATCTAAGCTGACTTAGACCTAACAACAGCGTCCGACAGTATAGGTTAATGAAACCCACGTTCTACCAAATGTTTTGACAGGAAAATTAAAGCAACCCGTGGAAAAATTGCGTAGATTACAAGACTGAAGATTACATATGTTACCAGCTTCATGCAATGTAAAAATTGCAGTCACAAATCTTGATTTAGCGGCCGAAAAGGTAAAAAAACAGCCTTTACTAAGGTTCTACCATTTATTTTAATATGAAGCTGAATCTACAGTTCTGACTTTAATGCATTTTGGTAGAACGTGGAGCTACTTCAGAATATATTATAACTGGGATTCCTACCAGCATTCTACAATTGCAGTAACACTCCTGTTGCAACGCAATGCAACAACTGCCCGTCAATGTTATTTCTAAACGCAACTATTTCTGTCCGCATACAAAACCATGAAACAATCTATTCATTCATGATCAGTCCTTTCCAACAAAACATATACAAATAAACCCCCAAAATTAAAATTAAACTTGTTATGTTCATAGTCGAAATTCAGAATACTTTCATTTGAAGATCCCCAGACCCATAGGCCCCGATAACTAATTTTTATGATGCACCTTGTCCAAAAATGTTCAATTTTCTTTCGTAATTTCTCTCCAAAATTGCTCCCAAAAAACTCAGACAATCTTGGACAAAATACCTTGGGACACCCCGTGCCCCCGTTCAATGTTGGCTATAGTATTGCTGTTCAAAGGGTACATACACTTCTATAGTGCAACATTGGAAAGGGGCGCGGGGTTTCATGTTATCCTCTCACCTAAAATTCAGTATTATATTTGCAACATACGACAAAGTGTCCCAACAATTTTGTCCAAGATTGTAGATAGAACCATTGACTACAAATTCATGTTCACCCAATTACCACTTACCCAGTATCATTATGACAACCGTCAACATCGTACAGGAGAATCTGTAGTAGGAGAAGCATTTTTCCGAATGTACCCATTTATTCCTATTCGAGCTTCTGCACTGTCAGTGCTCTGGTTCATGATATACTGCCAATAATGCAGTCCTGCAGATGAGCCTCTGCACCATTGGTGCTCTACTTCCATAATCAGTGAAAAAGTGATCCTTTAAAGCTATGCATTAAAATTGACACCACTCATAGAAATCATACTTTCACGGAAGTCATGTAGACTTATGTAACATACTCTTAATTCACATGGAATTAAGACTTAATAAGAGTATACTAAGAGTATTAATTCACGCTGTAAAATAATACTACAACTCTAGCCTTTATGGATATGATGATAAATTATCAGGTCATTTGTTACATTTGAAATGTTTATTCTTCTATAATGAACATATTTTCTCATTTGTAAACTTACTGTCTGGAAAGAGACAGTAATCTGAAATCAGTGATCTAATCTGCATCTGAAAGTTCCCAATACATTTTTTTATGAGTAACAATATATCTGAAAGAAACAAGATAATCTCAAAATCACCAAATTCAAATTGAAATAAAAAAATTTCATAAAAGTTTTTAACCAAATAGTAACAAAGTTTAAAGGCTCACAGCATTATTAGAGATAAATGTTATTGATTTTACTGCTCACTTACCTGAGGAGTGAACACAACTAGTGCACTCCCAATCTGTTGTGCCACAAGTTTGTGTGAATTTGAACACCAATTGTTGTGTCATCTTGCCATCTGGTGTCATAAGAGATTATTCATAACTTTCTGAAACACTTCAGATTTTAAAAGAGTCTAATTTAAAGAAGACTTTAAATACTTTTCTAAAATTGGCAGGTTGTACTAAATACATCTGATTGTTTGTTGTAACAATCTTAATTTATTAATCCTGAATTACCTGTTTAGACCAAAAGTTCCTCTCCACAACTAATGTATATTGCAAATTATGGGGATGTACTGTAGAGCAAGTAGACATGTAACCTTGTTAACAGTGTTGTAGCTCACATTACTCCTAACTATTGACTATGTACTTTTGCAGTTCATGTATTTGACAGGAACATAATATTTTCAATCCTCAATTTGTCAGTACTAATGTCTTGAACCATTAGTAATAAAAAGTTAAGCTGTGTCAAAACTTCTTGGCATGATAATGTTGACCAAAAATACATAGTTTCACTGAAAGGAAATTGGCAAAACTGTTTTAGCCATAATTGTTACAACTGTAACATGACCGAACCTATGATACCATTGAAAGGCACTTTGGCTATCATAACTACCGTACCCTGCATATTGGTACTGTTGGTGGTGCATGAACACCACTTGCAAGAACACCACTTCCATCCATTGTGCCATGAGTACTAATAACCTTTGTTGCCACTGTTGTAGTAAGAAAACAAAGATCTTCTTAAATTACAGTGTGCTGATATGTAGTAATGAAATGCAAATGTTCTTTGTAACACTTACAGCTCACAAAAGGTATTGATGTACTCAAGAACAATAGCAAGCAAACAAGAACTGTTTCTTTTCTGGTTATCGTGCAGACCAGCATAAAGGACAGTCAATTTTAAAAAAATCAAAGAGTCCTTAAAGCCGAACATTTTCATGTTTAGAAATTCATTTTCAAAGCATGTATTTGTTTTCATTTGTACATTGCACTCATTTTTGCATTATTTGTTTATAGTTTGCTCTTTGCCATTTTTGTTTACAATCAGCATGCCATTTTTGTTTGTAATCAGCATGAAATGTCAAAACACTTGCATGTTTATCTTCCATTCATTTTTGCTTACAACAATTGTCATGTATTCACTGTTTGCTTGTTTACTCTTGCTTTTTCATTTGTCATGTTTTTAGTGCAAGGTAAAATAAATAGTGTTTACCCTGAAAAACTGAAGAGGACAGTTGTTGGAAAAAGTGTGACTTTGACTTGTGAAGCTTTTGGGAATCCTCAACCAAATGTAACATGGATGCATGAAAATGATACAAATTTTAGGAACAATGTTGTTCAACTCGGAAAAGAGATAGATTCCGAACCTTTTTGCTGTGACGTCACAAGAAAACTCCAATTCATGCAGTTAACAAAAGAAAACAATGGAACATACACATGTAGTGTCACTGTAGATGGTATGGTGACTGACAGTGAGACTGTGGATCTCATTGTTATAGGTGAGTGAAAAACTTGTATTGCTCAGATACAAAATGACATTGATATCAATAATGGAACTGATCATGTGTGATTGCATTTGCCGTCTTGAACCTCTCCTAGCAGGGTAAATATGTTCATCCTCATCATTATATTCCAATGGAAAGTTTGGCAATCATCTCTTGTAGGTCTAATCTATTTTTGCATGGTATGTCAGAACAAGTACTTGTCTCTCCCCAGCCATTCCACTAGCAGTGGGATAATGTAGACTACTGCCATGGCATTTACCCTCAATCTCTTTACACAGCAGTAACTGCACAAACACAGTATCTTACTGTATGTTGTCAATATGTTTTGGAATATTTTGAGATTCTGCTCATTCAACATCAGCTATACTTCATTGCCTTTATTTGTGTTGAATATCATCCCCATCACAGATCATCTCTGTCATCAAAACAGCTTTTAGCCATCATCTGCTGGAAGTCGATTTGTATTCATGACGGGTGTAATACATACACACTCATCATCGTAAAACTGTTTTACCAAACATGATGTAGTAATTTGTAATGACAGAGCATGTGCTCTTCATTGACATTGTGCTGCCTTTCAGGATACATGACATCTATGTAGAGTCTCCATCCAATTGTATTACTCTTAAATGCATAAGTGATTTTAAACTGAAGTCATATGTTCTGTGCCCATTTCCAATTTGATGGTGCTAAACACTTTTGTTACTTTGCTATCCCCTGCTAAAACATATCTAAACAATCTTAACTTGGAATAAAAAGGTGCATGACATGAAATAAAACATTTAAGAAATCACACCATAATTGAGATTTTCATGGAATTCTGACACAGAAACAAGCCAAGTCTCAAACAAAGCGATATGGAGTACATCTGTCATGGGGCTGAAATGTAACATGCGTCTCATCTCTTGAGAGAAGTAGAAATTCTGTCAGACTCACCAAACTCACTATTTGTGGTTGTCTAAAATCAGAGTAACTTAATGAATAAAAGTTTCTCCCATGAAAGATAGTTTGTTTTTATTGTCCTTTATAATATTAACATCAGAACAGTAATTACTGGGTATGTGCCCTTTAACAAGAGAAACCATGGTTCAAATTTTTCAGACAGCCAATATGTAATCTGGACAACCAAATGGGGAAGCAATGTAGAATGTTTGTCATAAGTCAAGCCTCCATCATAACTAGTACTTTGATTTCTGGCTTTGGAATCTAAAAATGTTTGTAACTGTTGTTAGGTCATTTGAAGTGCTAGTGATTTTAACTTCAAGGAAGTTGCAAATTATTGACTACTTGTCACTTGAGAGTGTAGACAGGAATGTCAGTGTGTTTGGTAGAAGTGAAAGGTGCATCTGAGTATCAGAGCTATTCTAAAGGAAAATTGTGTAAAACTATCAATACATCTCTTCTAGAAATTTGCAAATGTTCCTTGTAAACTGTCTGGTTTGCAAAGCAGATACCTCATACATAGAACAGGCTCAATTCTATTTGAAGGTAGGATCAAGGTAGTGAAGACTTAAAAGTTAACATGACCCAAGGCACATAAAAAGCAATATTCATTTTGATCTGAGTTCTATAAGCCACCTTGCATTCCAACCCTGGTGGCAATTCAGGAAGCAGTACATAGAACACTGAATATGAAGAAGACAACTTTGCGGTTAACAACCACTGCTCTCTGTTTTGGATAGTTGCAATAGCAAGTCCCGATTGTGATAATAATGAAAATATTAAAATGTGCACAGTGATACCAGCTTAAAATGAGCATCAAACCTTTTTATGTTCATTGTCTCCTCAGAAAGCAAACATGTGTAGTCTCACACAAGAGACTCAAGTGGGACACATCACATATTTAACTTTATTTTGTGTAGTTTATTTACAGCAATTGTCAAATGCTTTAACATGACACTGTTTCTTTGATATCATTCTTTGATCCAAAGAAATCGCAGTTGGTCAAACTGCTTCAGCATTTTATTTTTATAGTTTTCATGTAATTTTTTCTTAGATTTCCCTGAAATTGACAATTTGGATATTTTTGAGAGAGGGGCTACTTACCTGATGCTTACCTGGCTGGTCACGGACTATGGACAGGATGAAGTGGAGTGCGAAGCAACTCACACTGAAGTCAATGGAGACAATGTAATGGTCTCCACACCTTGTGAGAAGAATGAAAGCTGTGAAATAAATAATCTCACACCAGATACAGAGTATGATATACCTGTAGTGTGTCGCAATGATGCCGGTCCTTCTAACATCGAGACTGTAACTGGAAGGACCATAAGATCAAGTGAGGAAGCTACTGTACTTCATTTATTGAGTTAAAATTTTTGTAGCATATGGCTATTGATTTTGGCATTTGGAGACCAGATATTGTCAGACGTAACTTTGAAGAGACGCAAGGGTTTAGCTGAATTTTGAAAGATCTGTAAGCAGCAGGAATTGGTATTGACTGATTGTAGAAACATGCAGGTCAATGTAAATAATATTGAACCCAACCTGTTCTTTGACATTTATCAGAAGGTATATTTTATTTCAATTCACCTGAGTACTGATATGTTGCCCTTCTCAAGAGAGCAGCCTGTTTGATCTTGACGTGTTTCCAGATTGCAAGTGGCTCTTTTAGTCTTAGACATTGATATTCTTGATTGAGAAATGTCTGGCTAAACAATGAAGAAAACCAAACATTATCTCTAGTAGAAGTATTTTTTTTTTTAATTTTTCTTCAGCTCCTGAAGAAGTACCAGAATTGAGCCGTGTAAATGAACCTGATTCATTGAACAGCACATCCGTTGTGGTGATATTGCCAAAAGTAACAGAGGAGAATGGACAAATAAGGTATTGTATTTGCTAACATCATGGTGAGGGTTTCTGCCAGAAGTAAAAATGTTATAAGCGTGTACTTCTCAAATGTAGAATGAGAGGAGACCCTTTCTTTTGAAGTAGTATTTTATGTAATAAACAACATTGGTAGACTGGTGTCCTTGTTCAAGATAGTCGGGAGTGTTTGTCACATGGTGTAGCAATTTCTTGTATTCTGATGTCTATTACTGTTTCATGGGCAGTGTTGTAACTGTAGGGGGGGGGGGGGCATCGAGTGGTCCTACCCAGGACTAGTAATCCCTGTTATGCATCAGTTTAGGCCTACCTCAGCCATCAGTTTCACAAAATATAGCAAATATGATTGGGGAATCTGTTTAATGAGTTTTTTAAAGATTTTGTAAGTACTTTCCTGTAACTGTGCAAGATAAAGAGCACTCTGGGTGCTGCTCCCTGGACCCATTCTGGGGTTTTGTCCCTGCCAGGGACCCTGGTGGGAGCCTCTGGACCCCACCTTAAGTGTCTGCTTCCCTTACTTGAAGCCCAGGCACTAAAGTTGTCTATAAGAAATTCCTTTATTTGTCTAAAAGATTGCTTTTGAGAAAATGGCAAATCATTGTTCTTTCAGTCTTTACATGAAGTCATTTCAAACACTATTTTTTCTCCTTCATGATGTAGCTGCTTTTAGTTTGTAGTAACTTACTGCGTTGCTGTAGGTGACCCCGACATAAACAAGTTTCAGCAACTTTAGTGAATTGATTTTCAGTGGGAAAGGAGTAGGGAAAAATGTGAAAAATGTCCAAGATTTCCATCCTATCCATCCTTTAAGCCATATCAAATACTGTATTCTACTTTGATTGTCTTGAAGCTGCTATGAGTTTGTTGTTGTCGAGACTGGTGGTTCAGGTGACCCTGATGAGGAATATCCTTTCCACAAAGTTTTGAATGCATCAGGAGAAAATGGTTCTCCATATAGAGCAGTTGTCATGGACAGGTGAGAATCTGAATATAATGTTTATGCTTCTCATATAATATGCTGCTTATTGCTTCTCAGTTTGTACTTGCTGAAATCATGGATGTGATTAGCTTATACTCCTTGTTTTTGGATCTAACTAATAATGTTTGTGGACGATCTTCAGACTCTTAAATATGTATGAATGGTCGTACATATATGAGCATATGTTGACACATGATAATGTAGCTGACTGTTTTGCTATGTCAAGTACGGGTGGCATATTGCTTTAATTTAAGTATTATATGTGACCCAACGAAAACACAAAATGGAGCTCTTCTTATTTTGCTGAACTTTGCTTTTATTTTTCCATATTTACTCCCATATAACAACCTTCATTTCTTATATTGACTTGTATGTGTTTTTATTTGTTTTACATGAAACACTGAAACTGATATTTTATAAGTAATTGAAGATGGTAGATTTTTCTGAGCTGTGTTGGTTATTGATTTTTCCATCCAGATTTTGAATTTGTTAGATAATCAAAATGAGGGTAGTGGATTAAGTTCAGAAACCACCACTTTGGCCAGACATTCGTTTCATTTCCCATTGTTATGGTTATGTCATGACACCTTGGCTTGCAGATCAACTTTTCGTCAGACACAGAGGGTGGTTATAGGAATGGCGTCCTCACCGGTTACTAGGTGTGTACTCACTGATCCTACAATAAAAAGGAAAAGGAGAGCTCTGATACCCCCTCAGACACTTACAGCGAGGAATGATCCGCTAAAGGGTGAACAGGCCTACAACATCTTCCTTCGTGTTTATGTGCCATCTGGTGAAAGTGTAAGTAATTGCTCTCTCTGTAGTGTCAAGCTATTTCTCTAAGGGTATGTCCTACTACTATCCTGAAACGCTGGCATGGCACCATCTTGCTGTCTGCCTCTTGGTAATCCATAGGTGAGATTCTAAGCAGTAGAGTGTATATACTTGGATGTATATGGGTTGCATCCATACATTCAGTAACTGTCACTTGATGTCACTGTCTGACAATGTCTGGATTCCATCAAACTAATTGCAACTAAAGGTCCTTTTTGGTTCCTTGCGTCAGCAAAGGAACCTATGCAGTCAGGTTGGCGTGTGTGCGTGTGAATGTGTGTGTGTGTGTGCATCTGTAACACTTGCTTAGGAATGCTCTAACTCAATAGGGGAAAGTCCGATGAAAGTCAAACTTGGTATGTAGGTTTACCATGCTCAGAAGGTATGCCCTATTATTTTTGGTGGAGGTCAAAGGTCATTTGGGGGAACTGGGGGCAAAAGTCTGTTTTGTTTGGGTACGCTGTAACTCAATAGGGGAAAGTCAGATGAAAGTCAAACTTGGTATGTAGGTTTGCCATATAGAGAAGGTGTGCCCTATTGTTTTTGGTGGAGGTCAAAGGTCATCGGGGGAACTGGGGGCAAAAGTTTGTTTGGCTTAGGTACACTCTAACTCAATAGGGGAAAGAAGATGAATGAAGATGAATGACAGAAGATAAGTCAGTTGGTGTTCTTACCAGTTTAAACTAGACCCCAGTAGTTCCCTCCAGGGCATTCTATCAGTTTATTGGACTTTAAAGGGGCATAGATGAGATAAGCCATATTGCAATTTGCAGAGCCCCTTCTTTAAATGAGAGATTCACAGCTGTTTGTGTTTTGTAAAAATGAATGGGATATTGCTGTATATTGCAGTTCAACATCTGCAATTCATTGCATTGAAATGTCTTTTTTGATATTTATGAACTCAGGCATATCATTTGACAGTATGTATATTTCAAATGCAAGGAACCATAGTGCCCATAGGCTGTTGTGAAATCATGCAAAATATTTCTTCTCTTACAGATTGTACTGTATGTAACACTGTTGATGGTTGGTCACATTAGTGCTATGGAAGTGGTTCCATGTGGGTACATATTTGTCATGTTTGGGGTTCAATGTCTGAAATGGGCCATTTTATAAAAGCATGAAATATGTTTCTCTCTCTACAGATTTTATGTAATGCAGTGAGAGTTCATGGTCAGAAATGGGCCATATGGGCTATCGTACAAAATAATGCAATATGCTCCCTTTTACTTCATAATTTACATTATATGCTCTCCATCTGTGCAAGGAACCAGAGTGCCCTTGGGCTCTTGTTATAAAACTGTGGTCAGATAACAGCAGATGATATTGCTCACATCAAATGTAAACACTGCATTGAGAAGGACATTGTTTGTACTTGAGTTGGAATGGCTAATACACATTCAATTAAACAGTAAATGTCCTGTTTGATCAATTGAAAACATTTCTTTGGAATGTGTTTCACCAAAAAATTGAATTGAATTGATGAAAATATTTCTGTACCTAAACAGATGTATGTTTGGCACAGGTGAACTACTGAAGAATCATGAAGTTGTTGTAACTTCTCAGTATACATTTTTAGCATGGATGGATCAAACTATGCACATCTAACATGAAAACTTTGAAATTTCTAGCTGCCGAAAATGCAGATTTCCTATGAATCTAATAATCTTGTTTCAGCCACTTTAAAAGTAATTTTTAATCTAATTTCACCCAGTCTGGTAGGAATTGTACCTTGGAATGTGTTATTTTAACAACACCTGCTTAAAATTTTGCAGCTGTCCTAACATTAGCGTGACAACCATTACATGATGTTCCTGTACATAAATCCTGACAAATCCTGTATGCAAACCCACAGCAGTTTACATGTTAACCAGTTCGCACCAAAAATGGTCATGAACAGGTCCATTGAATGGTCAAGTTCATGATTTAGATGTCTGTAACATTTAGGGAGTTATAGCAAATGGGGAAATTTACCTGTCCCATGCAAATGATGTACAGCAGTTGACAAATCAGGCAAGGATGATTAAATAAACAGTGTTTCAGCTTTCTTTCAGTCATTTCATAGTATGGTAGTCAAAACATTATAAAGCTACTAACACCATTGCCTTTTAGCGCAAAGCTTGGCAGTGCATGAAGGTGGCATATGTGCTATACATCCATTTCAATACAGTGCTTATGCATACTGGTATTTTTCTCAATAGTATGAATGGAGGATTTGTGCATATCATAATGTATTATTCTTTCTTTTTTTAACTAGTTTTTCTTGTTTTTTTATGTTTTCTCTGCAGTATGATTATGAATCCAGTGATTACATGGACTTTGAAACTGCAAAAGCAACAAGCGGCGGCAGTCCAGGTATTAATGTAGAAAGTCCTTTCTTTCAAATTTTCAATATCTGGACGAACGTAATGAAAATAATGACGAATAAAAGTAACTGATGATGGCAGCTGATCTTAGGATAGAGTATATTGAATCAGAACATGAAAATGTTGTTATCTTAGTTTGCAAGTAGTAGTATCAACCTTATGAGTGTTGAAAGGCAATTTTAGGGTTTGATTCTGTAAAATGAACAGGTTTATAACTATTTACGAAGTATAATTTGAGAAATTGAATAAAGGAGAAAATTGATAAAGGAAAAAGTTAACCAAAGGCATAGTTTACAGTATCTACAAACGTTTTTGAAGATGTCTCATCTTCCTCCTCGGGTATTACATTAACATTAACATTCTGAAAGATACGATGTAGTCGTACATGTTCAAAAACTGGACAGATTTTAAAACAAGCCGAGTATGGAAGATGATGCATGTTCTTCAATTGATTATTCAAAACTGGTTTGAACTTTTTGGTGCATAAACTTTTTTGATTTTCATTTTCAAAGTCTGTATTTCTGTAACCTGTGATGTTGAAATTGCTGATGTTAGCTGTTTAGCAGTCAATTACACTAAGCATAAGTTTACTTCTCCACCTTGCCAACCTGCAATCAATCGTACCTTTAATTTTATCAACCATTCACTAGCGTCTGTTCTTTCTGTCCTTCATTTCAGGAGCCATTATTGCAGTGCTTCTCATTCTGATTATCATAATCATTGTTCTCTTTCTGGTGGTCCTTTTCATTTACCGGTGAGTCTAATCTAATGATTCAGGGGCATTTTCTCATGTGTGTCATTTAATATGATGGAATAGTCGTAGTAGTGAATTATACAGCATAAAGTCTATTTCTTTTCAAACTGATATTCTCTTCAAATTAGAAAAAACAAATTGTGGAAAATTTTTGGTTCACTTTCGTTTCTTGCCTATTGTTTACAGCATGGCCACCAAAGTTGAGTGCTCTATCCCAGTGTTTGTTGTCTTCTCTATTACTTATGTATGCCTTTGGGGTGCGAGGTCAATGACCAATTTTATTTAAATTCATATACAGAGCTTCCAATCGTCCCGGTTTTGACATATTTTTCTGTTTTTTTAAGCAAATACGGCAATACGTTTTTCCCTTTATTGTTCCGTTTTTTAGAATGTTTACGTAATATGTTTTGGAAACATTAAAACTTTATTTACCAACATTTTTTTGATGAAATAACATCATTTTGATATCAGAGTTACCAAAAAATATTCAGTCAATCACAAAACAAGAAATTAAAGACAGCGAAACTGATCACGTATTATTAACACCAGGTTGGTGAAAGTAGTTCAGAGATATCTTGTCAGCAAGAACCATACATTTCACACTGTACTCTACTGAACTTACTGCAAATGGGAAAGAATGATCAGTATTAAATTGAGGTGTACTGCAAAAGGTCTGCTATATATTTTCCAGTTAAAATACTTTTTTGCTGTTTGGAATACTTTTTTTTTTTTTGTTGAGGTTGGCAGCTCTGCATATATATTCAATATATTCTAGTGAATTAAGAAATACTTGATATTCCAATTTTCAAGGTAGGAGACATGCCAGCATGACAACGTGTCCTCGCTATTATTGTAAACAAGAAAGAAATTGTTAGAATCAATAGAAACAAACAAACAACAAACATTTGTGATATTTTTTTTCTTCCTCTACAGGAAAAGACAAGCTGGTAGCAAACACATGAGAGGTAATGGAGAAAAAATGGCATTACAAGAGAAAGGCATCAATGGTAAGATGAGATCACAACCACTTTTGAGAACCATGAATATTGTTGTGTTTTATGTGAGAGAGAAATTCATTTGACACACTTTCTGTCAGCTTATGTATTTGTTGACCTCAATATTTTGAACTTATTCCAATGAATTAAAACTATAAACCAGTTTGCATGATGTTCCCCCAAAACTCTGTCACAACCATTTCTTCAATCTGGTCATACCTCTCATTGATATGAGAGGAAACCTGTATACAGATTACTTCTTGAACCATCTACCCAAGAGCAATATGCAGTGACCACCATATGTGTGAAATATGCAGAAGTGGATGCAATTTGTCAGAAGGAAAGCGAGTTGACAGTTTTTTTGTTGTTTTTTTTTGGTCTAAGAAGACTAGTGATTCTGCACTGTATTTTTGTTTTTGTACACTTTTGTGTTTAAAGGGAATCTTGATTTATCGTGAGAGAAAAGCAGGAAATATAAAGCAGTGAAGCAAGTTAGCCATCTGCCATGTCATTTCTTGAGAACTTTTGTATGATAGATTCTTGAACTCCTCTCCAGCATCCTGCACCCTCCATGATCTACTAAAAGAACAAAAAAGAAGAAGAAATCTGCCCCTCCAAGGAAAATGCAAGTTTTTACACATGTCACCATCTCATACAACTCCTTTTGAAACACAGCCAAGCTTTTGTGCTTACCCTTGCCTCCTTGTGGATAGAAGCCTCACTCTATGTCCTGGGTGGTGGTAGAGTTGTGCAGATGTGCACTTGCCACCACTGACAGTTGAAGTCAGAATCATTGCTCATTTTCCATTGAGGTCTGCATCATTGGCTACCATTTGTGTGGCTACTTTTCTCCCTGGATGCTTCCACATTTTTTATCACATTTTTATTTTAGTTCATTGTCGATTGATTGACATGTGATGTTATGGACATGAAAGATTAAACCAACCTTTAATGAAACAATTTGAGGTTATAGTTATGTTTTCTTTTCTTTTTTATTCAAAACAGTGAATTCTGTAGATCTGTTTCCCCAAAATTTTTCTTCACTTTTTCTCCCTACAACATATTGTACTTTTTTTCTTTTGAATGAGGATTTTGATATCTTCAACAGGGCACAAGGAAGATAAAGTTAGCCAGAATAATCCTGCATTTGGTGAGGATTTGGGGAAAAATGGTTGCACTAGCACCCTCCACCCTCATCCATAAGGTCACATCTACTTCAGGAAGAAACCACTTTGTCTTGTGACTTTCTCAGATGACATACCAACACAGAGCACATTGTTTTAATAGTACATTCTTCCTTCTTCATGGTGTTTCTTATTTGATCATTTTGTCTCTCTCTAGATGCTATTAGGGAGGCATTGTTAAGATCAATCACTGTGGTGATAGAATGAAGCACAGTGCACCTAAATCACATTGCCTTCTCTCTTGGAATTAGCAAGTATAACACAGTCCTCATTCCATATGCAATGAATCGGAGATGCAAAACACACATACATTCTCCACTGTCACTTTACCTGTTTGTAATAACTGTTACACTTTAAAGCCACTGTCCTTTTAACACTCTCTGTCAGGCATATGGAAAGTCAGTTGTAATGTCGCCCTCTTCATTTTTGTCTTCCAAAAACTGAATTGTTTGAACTTATGCTGCTCACTTTTGGGGTATTTACTAATCCACATGGATTGCATTGAAACTCTAATCCCTAAATGTCATAAAGTAAGGGGATGATAGTCAAACAAACTTACCACTGCATAAACTGTAAATATGTGAGAGAAACACATATATCAGGTGTGCAGATCTTCCATGGATCTCAGTTAAGCACTTGATGCTTTCAGGTCCAATGATTACTTTCGTTCACTATGCATTTATGTGTGTGTGGGTGTGTGTGCCCACAGTAGTATTTACTATTTTACAAGAAAGGAGGCTGTAACCATATGTCTATCTCTGACTATATCTCATATGTGGTATACAGATTGGCCTTATTGAGTAGAAGAAACACATTTTTGATGGCTGTTAATGAAAGATCATTTGGATTTTATACAAGCTAGTTGAAAGACGACAAAAACTGTAGCTACTGAAGGAAACTTGAATATTGTATTCACTTATTGCAGTAAGTAAACAAAGGAATGTCATTTTGTTGGTTTTGGTTGTCAAAGTCATTTTGGTTCCATGAGAGCCAATTAAAACCACGAAAACAATTTAATTAAAAAAGGAAGCTCGGACGGATGATCCCATACTAGTGTACTATGGTAACTATAAATTGTGTTTTATTTTCACTGGAAGTCAAGGTTCCTTTGGATTCTCTAATAGCAAATGGTAGCAAATGATGTATACACATGCTGCGTACATATGTCAGCTATGTAAATTACAAAGCACACACATATCAGTGAATGCCAAAAGTGCATCACTGGTACATGCTATTTATTTCAGATGATCTTGAAGTATATCTCTCATGCCTGATAACTTGTAACCTTCAGATCATATAAACTCTAAAATAATGTACAACATTGTCTCATGTTTTGTAATTTTGACCACCTATATAGGTATAATTTGTTCTGTTAGTAAATTGATTTGGCAATTATCCTATGTATTATTTTTAATAGATCCATCAACAAGTACTGTGTACATGAATGAACAAGAGACAACCAAAGAGGATGTTTCATCATATGAACCAGTGCAAAGTGAAGTGGCATATGAGATACAACTGAAGCATATTGCTAAAACCCATTCTGCATCAAAGTATGAAGACACTTATGAGTTTGAGCATACAGCAGTAGCTAAAGAAGGGACTGCCTTACCTGACTTACCTGTATCACCCAATCTTGATGCAGTGATTTATGAAGACATGCCGGATGATGTTAATTATAGTCATGCATTGTACAGCCTTGAGAAGGCCCCAGTTCCTTTCAAGGTCTCAGAACTGCCACAATACATCCAACAAAAGAGGCTCAACGAAAAATATGGATTAGAGAAAGAATTCATGGTAAGACATTGATTTAACTCTCATGTACACTGAGTGGGATATGACAGAGATGAAATACTGTATGAGCCTTGTTCCTTTCACCTTATTCTTCTCTCGAGAAGCGGTTGTGGAAATTTTATCACATATGTTTTCCTGTGGTAGGGTAAAATCTTCCATTCTTTGATTTTTCATCATCATTTCACTAAGGTTTTGCCAAAGGGACAGCTTGAACCTTGGACAGAAGCCCTGAAGAGACACAATGTTGGAAGAAGTCATAAACCAGATGTTTTACCATGTAAGTCACTTTATTGTCTTTGTTCTGGACCTAGTTCTTAGAAAGTACTGACAAGCACCGCCTCTACATACTGTATCAAACGATCTTTAATGTATGCTATATTTTAGTCATAGTTACCATTTACGCAGGTCTGATTTGACTAAAAAATCATGGAATGGCTAAAAATTCACAGAATGGAACACTCTGCAACAGTCATATGTTTGGTTTGTACCAACAGTACAATTGATTTTAAAGTTCATATTGTGGCAATAGTGAGTTTTTGTTCTTTAGATAAATTTATGTTATATCATATACAATATGAACAAATTGTGTGTTTCAAAGTTAAGGTTCATGAAATGACTTATTTTGGAGGAGGCAATTGTGTGGAAAATAATAAGGAAAGATATGCCTGATTTCTCTGCCCACTTTGTTTGTGATGTCATATGTGTCACTGTAATACACCTCACTAGATGATCATACTAACCATAAAGTACTTGGTCATTTTAGAAGATGTGTTTGGAATGAACAATGTTGTGATAAGAAATCTATGCACATTCAGTTCGCTGAGTTCAGCCTGTTTATATTGTAGTGTATGTCTCTTCAATTTTGTGTGATGTTCTGCAGCTCTGGTGTGTGAGTTTCTTACAAGAAAATAACAAATTGTTTGTCACTGTCTGTATGGAAGATAAATTGCAGCGAGGAACAGTTTGACTCTGACGATTATATGCTGAACATAACTCTAAACTAGGTTTTTAATGTTTGTAGATAAGAGGTATGTGGCTATGAGATGATCCACAGTATGATTAAGTTGAGGAATTCCAGTGATGGTGGATGTTACAGTTTACCTACATTTTACTGCAGTTTGCAGAAATTACTTAAAGTGGCTCATCCTGAGTAGCTACACAAAGAATACTTGTAGATTAAATTCACCCCATTGCATTTGAGAATCACTCATTGTTAACACTTATCATTTCACATGGTCTTAGTTAAATAGGTACTAGTGCTTTGTGAACTCATCTCCACAACTGTTTCAGCAGCATGTATCAAATCTAACAGCAGTCACACATACATGTCAGCCTCTGTCAAAATTTCAGAACACTGACATTTACAATAGAAGTTTTATGTGAAAAGAAATATATTGCTATATTTCATGAGCTTGCAATCTGAGCTGTCAAGAACTTGCTGGAAACCTTTTAATAATATGAAATCACTTTTAATTGGAGATATCAGTTTATGAAATTTTCTGCATAGATTCAAGTGTTGTCACTTCAGTTTGGAATCCGTATTCAAATGGAGCCAGTCTTAAATTGGCATTTTCATTTTGTTCTTCCTCCACTGTACACCTTATTAAATAAGTGAGAAAAAGTACCTTGTTTTGCCTCATACAAAAAATATTACAATTCCTGTTTCCAGTGTTAGAGGGTTGTCTCCTGAATTTGGACTAGAAGCTAGTGTAAGACTGTATATTGGCATCTTTATTTAAGTACTTAAATTACGTATCTGGTACATTCTGATTATTTCCTGAAAATTTGGAGACAATGTTACACCATGGAAAGTTTTAATTTCATATTCCAATTTTTATGAATGTCCATTAATTTGCAGATGACTCATCACGAGTCAAACTGGTCTTTGATTCAAAGCAACAGTCTGATTTCTACAATGCTAGTTTTGTCATGGTAATAATATCTGTGTATAACATAACAGTTAATAGGAAGGGGCAATTAACATAAAAAACGATTTCTCAACATTTGCTGGGTAATTGAAAAATCAGCTGAGTATATCCATGATCTTGCAGAACAATTCTTCAAAGCCTTTCAAGTGCTGCTCCTATTATTAACTCTTTGCTTGATGATTTGAACATTTAGTAACTTTCTACCCTCTCAACAGCTACTATTCAAATGTAACATAGGGAATATTTCTGTGTAATTAATCAAGCATTCTGAATGCGATCTGCTTGTCACTTTGGTACTATAATGTTGAACTTAACACTTTACTATTGCAAAGCAAGGTCCATTTACAATTTTACATTGCATTTGAGACATGATCTTAAGTTTAAAGAATTTTGTATTTGGTTACAAATGTCTACAGTTCTGATGTGAGTCAAAGGTATATGCTTACATGATGCCCATCCATCTTGTAAAAGAAAGGAAGAAATGTGTATTGCCCACTGCACAGTCTAACAATCTGTGTATAGCATAATCTGAAACAACTTTATGCTGATTAAGTGGGTGCCCCACTTGGCCCTCTTCCAAACTGCCACCTAGCAATTTGTCTTTCTGTTGATGAACTCAGATACAAACTTATTTGTTGTTGGGCCTTTAATGAGAGTCATTATATTACAGTTGGGGTATGGCACTAAGCAACTGCCAGTGTACTGTGTTCTTAATCTAATGGACAGCCAATTATGAAAGTGTGTGTCGTTAAATAACCTTTATGTGTGTATGGACTAATTGTGACGATACAGTAGATGGTAGCAGTGTCATGCCAGTATGTGGCTCAGTTCCAAGTATACTGTGAGCAGATTGGGACTCCATCACTGTAAAACCTAACTCTTCTGGTGATTGGTGAAGGAGAAAAAAAAATGGCAAATGCATTAGGACTTTCTCTTTATTAGCCTTAAGTCAAAGTTCATGCTTGAGGACTAACATACCACTGGGCATTTTCTGCTTCCTATTTGAGATCTACAGCAATTGTGGCATCATTTTAGTGCATGCAAAATGTTAGTAATCAGGGAAGGCAGCATGGATAAGTTTTTTCTTACTTTCTGCACATCTAGTAGAATCATTGCAACAATCATGCTAAATTATAGAAGTATTCATTATCTCTCAAGATAAAATAAAGTCTTGACTATAAGAAGTGACCTGCAGATCTACTGCTATAATTGGTAAGAACATTTTGTGTAACTGACATAAATTGCTCAAGAAGCTTCTCATGTGGTTAGTTTCGTGTGAGATGTATCACCATTTAGTGATTATATTTTTTCTTCATTACATAAGTTTGAACATAACAAGATGTGTCATTGTAGTTAGTAATAGTCATAGATGGGATGTATGTGTATCACAAAAGAAAACTTTCAACTTGAAGTCATTAAGTATATATTTTTGCTGGAGTGTTTTATATCTCAAAATATTGAGTATTGAGGGACTTACAAAATGTTCTTGTGAAACACTGATAGTGAGAAGGAGAAAGACTTTCATTGTTTTCCCAAGTTCCTATATATTTACAGCAGGAGAACCAGAGCATTTTTTTTCATTTAATGGTCATTTCACATTTGTACCCAACTATATCTGCATTAAAAACAATATATATTATTAAACAGCTGCATTAAATCAGTTTAAAATAAAACATGAATCTGCTGCTCAAGTGACAAAACACTAGAAAAGATTGTACTAAAATACATGCAATTTACCTTGTTTACCAATGTTATATGTGCATAGTCATCCCAAGGAAGTTTCTTCACACATGACATGGCTTTTGCTGAAAAAGAAAATGGCCAAGAAACTGGACATAATGCATCATGAAGAACATTCACTTAGCATAAAAGTTTTGATTGTGGGGGGTGGAATGTTTACATGGACTTAATTGACCAATATAATAAAATATTTCTCACTATTTAATTGTCTCATGCAGGACCAGCATAATAGACAGTCCTTCATCGCTGCTCAAAGTGAGTTTCAAAGTTTGATTTAAATTCCACCCTTATTATTTGGAAACACTGTGTTAAGCAAAATTTTGGACTTCATTATGAAAATGCACAATAATTCCTCGATGATTTCTTCACAAGTTGAGTACATCTGTACACTATTAGTTTCATCCTTTGTACACTCATATTTTAAGACTGATCTTACTGCTTTTTCAAACTTTCCTCTTCTGCTAGGTCCAAGTAAAGATACTGTCCATGAGTTCTTGTGGATGATTTGGCAAGAGCGAGTATCCATCATAGTTATGATATCAGATTTGAATGAGTCTGGACAGGTAATTTTTTCTATGACAACCTACAGGTAAATGTTTAGCATTTTATCCCTGAATGACAAGAATCAACAATTGCAATATTCATCATCAAATTTGAAATTTAGAAAATTGCAGACTTTCATGAGATTTCAAGCTTATTTCAAGATTTCAAGTCAGTGGATTCAATTCACATGGCAAGTACATTTCTTTATTCTTCGTTAGGACAGTGATGGTGCAACAGAAAACACATGCACAAAAAGTGATTGAAGGCTATCCTCATCTAAGTCGGAAAGTGTGAAATTCTGTCGCACAAACTGAGACTGTTTTATTTTAATATGATTTGAAGACTTTAAAAATCACAAACTATATTTTATCAATGTCACCGAAGTCACCAAACCCTGATTAATCATGAATGCATGACAATGGGCTGTTTTGCTATCTTGATTGCTGTGTCAATGCATTGAGTAATACAAAAGTCACTCAAGATATGGAGCAACAGCTACTGCACAACCATAAAAAGCCATATCAAGCTTTGGTACCTTCTCTATTTTACTTAACATTTGAAATGTTAGGTACACACATATATCATCCATAAATCTAATGAATGCATTGAGTTGGCTACAGTCAGAGACCTGCCCAAGCTTCTTTCCTAAGATATTACTCATTCAGAGAAAAAAATCATCATAGATTTTTATACTACACTGATATTGCTCTTCAAGTCGCCATGTCATGAAGGCAATTACCAGTTGGTAATATGTATTGTTTTGCAGGATGCTTGCTTTCCTTATTGGCCAATGGAAGAAGGCAAAACCAAACATTATGGGAAATTGTCTGTCATTATGAAAAGATCTAAGAGGTATCCTGATCATGCAGTGAGAGACTTTCTCATTCAGAACAAGGTATGAGTCTAGGATATTATCAAGACAAACAAAAAACAAAAAAGTAAGATTTCTTAAATTGTAAGCTTTCAACCATGCATGTTGCATTTTTGTAATTGGAAAGTCAGGCATTATTTTGTCCCCTTTTGTATATTTCATACTACTTTCATATACTCTTTGAGAATTGGAAGTTTTCCCTCTTTGTGTACATGAAAAACTGTGAGTAGGATCAGTATCTTTATGCAGATTTTCAAAATAGTTCTTGCTGTTCTTTCCTTTTGAACCTACTTCATGATATGTAGTCAGCTTTCCTTTGTGTTGCAACTTTATTTGCAGGAGGAAGACTATATTGCTGTTACACAATTTCAATATCACTCCTGGCCATACCAAGGAGTAGCTCAACACCCAACATCATTGTTTTACTTCATTAAAGATGTCAAGATGTGCTTGAAGAAAAAGCATTTTCCACTTCTCATCCATTGCAGGTACTGCACAACTTAAGTATCTTTTGCAAATAACATATATTCATGTGGTCAACCAGAAGTTTCATCCCAGATTCCAGAGTTAGTAATTTTAGATAGTTAATGAAGATAAAGATCAACCAATAGTTATTTGTGATACTCTTTTGAATATGACTCAAGAACCATCACAAAAAAAGGTATTCTTTCATCCACTGAGTCTATATGAAGTATCCTTGAACAAGCTGCCATTTAAAAATTATTTTTCTAAAAGTATCCATTTTTTATTCTATGCCGAGATGTATAGCCGTGACTAATGCTGTACTTTGTGTGCGGGTTGGTCATATTAATTAGATGATTCCTACTGTTTTTGGTAGAGGTCAAAGGTCGTTTCCAGTCACTGCAAGTCAAAATGTGAGAACTTAGTGAACACAATATCTCAAGAAGGGTAATCTTGACTAATGTCATACTTAGTGTGTGGGTTGGTCATAGTGATTAAATTATTCCTGGTGTTTTGTTGAAGATCAAAGATCATTTGCGGTCACCAAAGGTCAAATTGCAAAATCTTTGTAAACACCATACAGACACTATATCTCAAGAAGCGTAGCTGTGACTAACGTTGTGCTTTGTGTGTGGGATTGTCATATGAAGTACATGGTTCCTACTGTTTTTGGTAGAGATCAAAGGTTGTTTGAGGTTACCAGAGGTCAAAATGTGAAAACCTTGTAAACACACTATCTCAAGAAGGGTAATTGTTACTAATGTCATACATAGTGTGTGGGTTGGTCCATGTCAGTAGATGATCCCTATTGGTTTTGATTTAGGTCAAAGATTATTTGAGATCATCAGAGGTCAAACTGTGAAAACCTTGTAAATGCGGTATCTCAAGAAGAGTAATCTCGACTAGTTTCGTATATAGTGTGTGAGTTGGTCATAGTGATCCCTACTGCTTTAGGTGAAGGTCAAAGGTCATTTGAGGTGAGCAGAGGTCAAACTGTGAAACCTTGTAAACATGGTATGTCAAGAAGCATAATCTTGACTTATTTCATACTTAGTGTGTGGGTTGATCATAGTGAGTAGGTGATCCCTATTGTTTTGGGTGATGGTCAAAGGTTGTTTAAGGTGAGCAGAGGTCAAAGTGTGAAAACCTTGTAAACACACTATCTCATGAAGCGTATTCTTGACTGATTTCATGCCTAGTGTATGGGTTGGTCATTGTGAGTAGATGATGCCCTTTGATTTTGGTGGAGATCAATTTCATTCGAGGTCACTAGACCTCAAATTGTGAAAACACATAAAACTGCTCAATGCACACAGTGGTCAAAAGAGCTTAGTGTAGGCATACTTTCTATAGAATGATAAGGTGTTTGAATTTCAACATTGGTATGTACATATTGTATTGTGTTCTTCGTTAATATTGGTGAGGAATCCAAAGGTCCTTTGACTTTTTTGTTTTTTTTTATTACAGGCCGACACAATTATAACAATTTAGAACAATTAGTTTAGGTTGGGTAAGGTTCTCCACAAGCAACAGCCTTCAAGTCCCCTCTAGTATCTTCTGTCAATGTTATGTTTTATTGCCATAAAAGCAATGGCATTTGATTGCCTTGGGTACCATCTGGTCATGATGATTTTACATTTAATGCCAGTGACCGGAAAGTAAGGATGTAAGGTTCCATGCAGGCAGTGTACAAACAAAATGTAAACCAAGACATATTGGCAAAAATACAATTAACAAGTGGATGGCAGTGATTAATGTGAAAATGAAGCAATCTTTCTTAATGATTTATAAAATGTCCTGTTAGGTACTGTATCAACAAATGCAGTGGCCATTGTCAACATAGTTGCCAATGATTGTGGTGGCCTCAAATACGAGATGGACTGGTTAGTGCTCAGTGTACACTTTTGACAATGGTCAGAGATGACCAGAACAACTGCCATGCAACCACAACCTATCAAGCCATGTATATCTCACATTCAAGTGGACAAACAGAATTTTAAGAAGACATGACCTCAAAAGATTGTGGTGAAGTGACATGGATATTACAAAATACAACTTTTTAGCCTGAAGTATATGTGCTATGAAATCCATTCAGCTATAATCTCCATCCCTGGGTAACTGCATATAAATATCCTTTGTTGCACAACATGCAATGTGTGTGCTACTTGGTAGCAGTACTTCTAAAAAGAAAGATCATTTAGGCTTCCTAAACAAAGGTGGTTCACAGGGTAAGAGAACTTCTTTTCCTGCAACAATTAAATGTCCTAAAAGTACAGTGAATAAAGACACATCTTACTTTTCCTGTTCTTTCGTTTGCAGTCTTTGGCTGCTATGCACGATAATCAATTTTAAGTTGTTGCCCCCCAATGATAACCATGAAAATGCCCTATTTATGAACTGTTGCAAATTGTACTGCATTTAATGTACTTTTCAGATATAAGGACAGATATTTGTTTGTTACTGTGCCTTTTGACTTTACAGTGATGGTGCTGGGGCCACAGGGACATTTATTGCTAGTTTTTGCCTTCTTGACGAAATATCTCAAAGTAGCGAAATCAGTGTCTACAACTTTGTGAAGAAAATGAGAAAGAACAGAATAAACCTGGTTAGCACAAAGGTGAGAAGAGATATTTTGTAGAAATCAGTGCAAGCTTAAACTTTTGTACTAATTCAGTAGAAAACTGTGCGGTCAATATTTGTTCTCTTGTGTTATGCTTTTCGTTCTCTTGAGATTCTTTAATAATTACAATCTGTTTCCTTAGTGTTACTGGAAGGAAGCAATATTGTGCAGCAAATGGAGTGTGATGTAATACTGCATACATAGATAGTGGTTAGAAGGGCTGAAATGTGCAGACAATCATGAAGACAAAGTCATCAATATGCAACTGCAGAGTGAGACATCATACTTGATCGGTCTTCTATCAAATGGAAGACATGTGTGATAGTTCTAGATATCATAAGATGCTGCTGCAGTGTGCTGCAAAGAGTTATTTGGTTTTGATGATCAGAGAAACCTCTGCAGTCGTGATGGCATGTATGTGTGTGTGTATGTGTGTGTGTCATACTTAGCTTGTGCACACAATGTCCAGATAGGAATGATGTATGGTCTTCATAGGTTTGTCATATCGAGAGAAGGAACCCTATTGTTTTTGGTGGCGGTCAAAGGTCAACTGGGGACACCAGAGGTCAAATACTGATAACCTTTTCCACATGATATCTCCAGATAGAAATGATGGATACTCTTCATATTTAGTATGTAGGTTTGTCATATTGAGAGGAGGAACCCTACTGTTTTTGTGGAGGTCAAAGGTCATCTGGGATCACCAGAGCTCAAATACTAAAACACAGTATGCACACAATATCTTAAAGTAGGATGATGGGTAGTTTCCATACTGTGCTTTTGGTTTTTTCATAATAAGAAAACAGGCTATTGTTTTTGGTAGATGTCAATGGTCATCTGTGGTCACCAGAGATCAAATACTGAAACCTTGTGCACGCAATATCACGAGTTAGGAATGATGAATACTTTTCGTACTTAGTTTGCGGTTTAATCATAATGAGGGGAAGAACCCTGTTCTTTTTGTTGAAGGTCAAAGGTCACTTGGGGTCAAGGGGGGTACTGAACATTTTTGTCCAAGCATGTTGTATATCATCAGCTCACACAATGCATCAGATTCAAAATGCTCATAATTGAATCGTCGAAACAACTGCCTTTGGGCTTTCTGGTTAAATTATGTAAGACATCCCATACATCTTCCAGGTATGAGAGATGTATAAAAAGATTATTGTCAAAAGTGAATAAATGCTGTAATAACAAACTTGAATGATAGGTTGGAGGACCGGAGGGAACATGCAACCACATGTGACTCACTAATTGGAGTGTGCTCAATGCTTAGGCCAAGGGTGACAATGATGGCATAGGTTTTCGATTAATAAATGCTACTTCATTTTAACTGAAACGTTGATTGTTATAACAAAGATCCTGCATGAAAGCACACCTGTCATCTGTCTGCAGTAACAGCATCAGTGTGGCTCAGATTCTGTAGAAAATTCTATAAAGTAAGTGAGGAGATTTTTTTTGAAGCTCCATCAGTATTTCTTTTTCCTCTGCTTAATGTGTGGATACTGCATAAAAATGCAAGTTTCAATTGTAATATACTGAAATTGCCTTTCATCTGATCCCCTTTAAAGCAATCCAATTTTTACACTGGATGTAAAAAAGTTTATTTTTCAAGTTGTTTCTTTCTTTGACAGGCTCAATATGTTTTGATCTATGATGTCCTTCTCATGGAATATAACTCTCCTGTGACAGTTTACTCTACATCAGAATTCAAGAGGCTGATCATCAGCAAGAAAAAACTTTCCAGTGAATTTCAGGTAGGTCTAGAACATTTTTCATAGCCTTTACTTGTATGTATTTTATATCTGTTAAATGCTGTGGATGTTTTGAGAACATACTTGTTAAGGTTTTCAAACAGAATGAAATTGATTTTTGCATGTCTTGAAAGTGGAATTTGTTCAGATATGTTTCATTTTTGTTAGAAAATGACAGTGTAGCAGGTACTGTGGTATGTGTACCACAACCAGTGAGAAGGCTCTTCCTTTTTGAGAGGTCAATAGTCAGTTGAGGGTAACAGGTATCAAATAAACATATAACTGCAATACTGTATCTGAGCAACGCAATCTTGAGCAAACCTTATGTATGTGGTATGTACAGTAGACCTTTCTCTGTGCAAAAATGGTTGTTGTAGAACCATGAAGATAAATGATCGTATTTTGGTAAATTGCAACCAGCTTGTGAATATATTTGCCCATCAAGGAGATTTAGATGGATTTTTCATCTGTGATTTGGATTAAAACTCTTCACACAGGAGGGCATCATTTTTAGTGTATAGTCACCATTTCAACTACCAAATCTTGAGGTAAATGCTAATTTCCAGAGTGATACTAGGGCAGATCTCATACTTGATAGGCCCTATGTAGTGACAGCACATGCAAACTGATAAAGTGCTTTGATGGAAATAAAAGGAAGTCACACTAGTTGGGCTTAGATTACACAAGAACCTCTTTAAGTTTATGGTACACTGTGGGGGGGGGGGGGGAAACACCAGTAATCAGATGGTCTTTTAATCAAAACAACTGTACACAGACTTAGCAGTTTTGTTGGCAGGCACACAGTGCAAGTTTCAAGCAAACATTGTTGGCAATATTTATTTTTATGACTTATCTATTTTATGCTTTGTGTCATATTTCTCATGCCTGAGTGAAAACCATGGAATCTGATGTTACTGATGCGGTATATATTGTTCATAGGAACCACACAAAACTACAATCGTCGGCAAAAATACATGAGACACCTTCTCCCACTCACACCCCCCCCCCCCCTTTGGTATTGAAATTTAGGATATCTTTAAGTTGGAGCAACATTCATTAGGGGGAAGGGATTGTTGAAAGATGAACAAATTTACCTCAATATTGCCACATTTGTGTACAAGTGTCCCATCATTTTTGTTGATGAATGTAGTCAGAAAAAGGATCCCAGGGTAGCATACATTTTCCTTCCATTACTATTAGGGTTCTCAAGCACTAGCGAGATGCCAACATTTCTAACTTGTCTACCACTTGTAAGCTGCAGTATCAGGTACATTATTGTAGGTGAAGGGTATAGCAACTTGAAAAATTAAATGAGTAAAATTAATGGTGAAAGTGGTGAGAGGTGGAAGAGAATGAGGAGAGGCCAAGGGCAGAGAAGACAGGAATAGAAGCTTCTAAGGTGATCTTGTGTAAAGTTTGTTAAGGATGATATGTGTTTTATACTTTAATATGTGATACATTTTCAGTCTCTACAAAGTCCAAAGTACCAGCTTGATGCACAAAGTGGTTCTTCAAAGAAAAACAAGAAGAGAAACAGATTCCAGAATATTATCCCATGTGAGTTTTGATCTACGTGTTTGCTAGCTTTTTCATGTTTTTTATTATGTGCTCTGTTTGACATTTTTTTAACTGTAACTGTAATCCATATCCTTCAATGTTGCATCTCTGCTGAAGATGTTATTGCAACTGTCTTGTCTGAGTAGTAAATGACACTTTGGTTTTCAAACTTTGTTTTCAATATCTGTCAGTGTTATATTATTTTTTTTTCAGTGGATATTTCACGCCCGCATTTGCAGTCTGGATCAGCACTTGGTGGAGGTGACTACATAAATGCATGCTTTGCCAATGTGAGTTTAAATCCTTTAGACATATGGCAGTTATTCAAAGCAACATGTAGTAATATTTCTGTTCTTTTGTTCTGTATTTGTTTAATATATGAAGGCTTCATCATTCAGTGAATTTCACCGACAGCTAGTAAGAAATACTAATTACATGTGAATACTGCAGCATACAGCAATACCATTTTTTGCATTCCCTCAACTAGTTCTTTCTTAAGTAGAATCTTCATATACCCCTGATCCTTTTTCATATATTATCTGCTAGAAAAGCCTATAAAATGCTATCTAGCAGATTTCTTTTTGTCATGTCATCAAATGTTTAATATTGGTTCCACAAAAAAATGCATTTTCACTGCATGTAAATTACTCCTTTTTCAGTACCTAATTCATGAGGTTATCAGTGTATACAACAGAAACCGCTTCACAGCAAACATGGTACAGCATACACATAACCACAAGAAAAGGTATCACACACAAAGAAATCAAATTCCTCTACTACATGCACCACTATTGAACTGAATATGGCCAACCCATATTTAAGTGGGAAGAATAAATATTAGCCTCAGTACAGTTTCTTTTGGATACCTCTACATACACTATGAAACTATGTTTAGTTGCCAGGCATGTACTAATGTAGTAACAGTCAGGTTTGGATTTTTAGTTTTTCTTCTTTAATATTTTGAACAGACAATTTACAGAGACCAATTCAAAGAGTCAATCAGTTTGGTTATAATAACTCCATGGCACTTCGTGTGGTGACATCTTAGGGGTAGTTAGCAACTACAGTCAAATATACACTTCTCCCAATGTCAAGTAAGTCCCATTTTGAAATGACATCAACGTAGAGGTAGGTCCAACTATTTGCCCTGTGACTGGAACATTTCAGAGATTGAAAAGTGTCACTATCTTAAGAGAAAGAGAAATTTATTTCTGTATTTTTTTGGTGTTGTCATCATTATGCTAACACAAACTTTACCATAAACAAATAGTTATAGTAATTAGAAAATATTATGCACAATGAGGCATTGGGCAATGAAAAATGAAAAATTTTTTTTTTTTTCACTTCAAAATGTAAATTAAAAATTCTGTGAAAGTGATAGCAAATACAATTATGCTTATACTGATGATGTATAGTCCAAACACTTATGTCATGTTTGCAAAATATCAAGTAAAAATCATAGTAGGTTTTGGTGGTAATAAAAAGTTCTGTAACAAAATTTCAGTGTTACATACATACAGAACGTGACATACAGGTCAATATTTCCTCATAGAGATGTATTGTGGAATACTGATTTCAGTTTTTGCAATTTCCTCATATTTTTCTGTTAGAACATGATATCTCCACAGATATTTACTACCACTGTTAATGAAAAGATGGTGGTCAGAGTAGGAACTAGGGATTGGAGGGAGCAGGGGAAGAAAAGATGGCAGCAAACACACTTCATGACTTTAAGAGCATACATAATTGTATGTTGCTTACTTTGCCAAAATTAAAAAAAAATTGCAATTTAAAAACATTCCTTGTCTTCTCACCCCATACCCATCATTCTCTGACCTCACCCCAGACACCACTTGGCTACAGTGGTGACTGGGGTGGGGACCAAAATCAACGGAATTTTGAAAATGTAAAAAAAAAAAATGAGTATGAAAACAAGAAACTTCATCTATTCAGATTTAAAATGATACCACATGTAAAGTGTTCCAATAAAGTTTAAAATTGTCTTCATGTGCTAGAATACCCTATAGACAAATGATGTCAAAAATTTTCAACACCTCTTCACGTTTAAAATAGACCCAATCTAATTTGTTTTCATTTTGATAATATTTTAGCCCATACCAGCATGCTGGTGTGAGCTTTTGTTATCACGTAGCGTCCATCTATCTATCTGTCCACACTTGTTCAAAATGCTTCTCCTCCCACATGCTTTCATGGATTTGTTTGAAACTCAGACATAATGTCTCCTAGGTGGTGGGCTATTTGGGGTGTTCAGGAATTTTTGGTCCAAAGTCCCATGTGGGCCCTGTGGCCCATTTTATGAAATTCTACAAAATGCTTCCCCTCCTACAGATACTGTGCAGTGTTGATGGTTTGTCATAATGATACTCTGTTAGTGGTACCTTCGGGTGTTCAGGAATTTTTGGTCCAAGGTCCCATGTGGGCCCAATGACCCATTATGTGAAATTGTGTTTGAAATGTTGCTTTCACACATGCATCCATGGATTTATATTTATCTTGGACACAATAATCCCTGGGTGGTGCTTCATCTGGGGTGTACAAAAAAGTTTCAGTTTAAGGTCCCATGTGAACCCTATGGTCCATTTTATGAAATTCTACAAAATGATCCTTCTCCTACAGATTATATTGTACAATGCTGACGGTTTGTCACAATGATGCTCAGTTATTGGTCCCTTCAGGGTGTTCAGGAATTGGTAGTCCAAGACCCCCATGTGGGCCCAATGGCCCATTTTATGGAATTCTGCAAATTACCTCTTTTTCTACTGTTAAAGTGCCCCTTTAAACTGTCATACACACCTCAAATATATCCCTATTGTGCATGAATGATAATTGAGTAATTGGACAGTGTCAGTTGCTATGCTAACTGAAACTCTGTATTGCCCTCAGGTATGTTGACCAGTATTTGGACTTAAAGGGGCACTTTGAATTGTTTCATGAACTTCAGTTAGTCTAAAAGATCAACCTTCTGCAATTTTGTTGCTCTAGTTTATGAAATTCTGAAAAATTGTGCAGTCCTACAGATTTTCTTGTACAGTGTTGATGATTTGGTATAGTGATACTCAGTGGTACTTATAATGTGACATAGTGATACATAAATGGTACCTTCAGGATGTTGAGGTATGAGCTTCTATTGGTGCTCTAGTTTAAGCAAAAGCATTGAAAAGTTGAAAGTTACATATTTCTGGTAACTTCTACAGTTTAGAGGTTCAATTTTGGTGCCTTAATGCCAAAAGGATACATAGTTTGATAAAGTAGAGTGTGTTCTCAACATGATTGTGAAAGTTTTTGTTCAAGGGTGGTGGCTGATTATTAAAGAAGATTTTGGAGTGATGATTACACTGCATATAATTTTCCTGTCAGAGTTACTTCAAGAAGAATGCTTTCATCCTGACACAATCTCCACTGCCTGTCACTGTGGAAGATTTCTGGAGGATGGTCTATGAACAGAAGAGCAGCAAGATAATTATGCTGAACCAACTTGACGCAGCAGATAAGGTAATACTAAAGAGGAGTGTTTGAGGAGACTATTCATTACCATACATTTGAGAAGTTAAATCCATCACATATTTCTGATGACTGTAACTGTTTTGGTTTTGATTTTGGTGTCTGAATGCAACAAAGGAGATTTTTTTTTCCATTTGCTGCACACTGCATGATGCTGTGGCACATAAATTACATTCAAATTATGGTACTACCACTCGTACATTAATTTTTACAACTGTTTTATTGCTTGTCAAGACCTTACACATACACATACATGCAAAAAGGTAAGACTAAGCCTTGGGCAAATGTGCGATGTTACAGTCCGAAATCCACACTACAAATTAAGAATGCAAACTAACATGCTCAAACTTGTGAAATTGCTGTCAGATAATGAGGCTGCTGAACCTGTCAATCACCAGGGCTGTTTATGTTTTGCTGGTAAAAAATAGTTTATAAGTGCATAAGTCGAAAAATTGAACATTTTTATCAATTAAAACAATAATTTTCAGAAAATGCAAACTTTGCAGCAAAACGTGCAATTACTGATTAGAGCAGAAGTTTTGCTTACTTTGACATAAAGAGAGATAAAAGGAAATGTGAACAAGTATGTCATGTAACACCTAGATCAGAAAGTTGTGATGGTTGTTACATCACATACTTTATGAATAACATGAACATCATGAATATAATTAAAATTTGGCAGTAATTAATTAGGATATTTGGTGACAATTGAGGTATTTGCAAATAATCCAGAATTTTGTCATATTTGCATTGTTCCCTGGCAATCAAATTGACCTTTGTGAGAGTTCTTAAGTGTGTTACACTGCTGGGGCTAGTGATCGTTGGACTTCTTTGGAGATGTTACTATTGT
Organism: Stichopus chloronotus; assembly: GCA_021234535.1. Taxonomy (NCBI): domain Eukaryota; kingdom Metazoa; phylum Echinodermata; class Holothuroidea; order Aspidochirotida; family Stichopodidae; genus Stichopus; species Stichopus chloronotus. Next base: position 19,578,731 of record CM037839.1, on the reverse strand, counting down.
TTGACATCTTACAGTAGCTATTGCGATATGAAGAAACAATGTTTCATTTGCCCATCATCTCAGCGGGCGAAATTTGCAAGTTCAAGTTCTGTTTTTACCTGTAAATGTAACAACCATCACATGGAATTAGCCAATTGCTGTATATATGGAGCTGGACACTTAATTTAAATTGAGTGATGAAAGAAATTTGTCTGTTTACTGCAACTTCAGCTTTTTGTGAACAAATGCAACTTATTTTTACAGATGCATGAGTAACGTAATTTCCTATGCTTCTTGTCCATTGTTAATGGAGTTTGAGTGAGGAAAGAAATTTGTCTATTTACTGTAACTTCAGCTTTTTGTGAACAAATGCAACTTATTTTTTTACCCCTGTAGATGCATCAGTAATGTAATTTCCTATGCTGCTTGTCCATTTTTAATGGAGTTGGCCTCAAGAGGACGTACACAGAGTTTTGTGTCAATGGATTGTTGATTATGGTAATAATGTATTAAAAGAAAGCAGTTTCCAATGCTCAGGAAATTGCAAATTGCAAGGTGCTTTTGATAAGCAGATTCTAAAATGTGGAGAGCTGAAAACTCATGGTGACACTCCATATCAATAGCACAAAGCTCAAATATAGCCATGGGGTCCTGCCACTGCTTTTTAAAGATGACCTACTGAATGACACCATGTAATGCATTTGCTATGCCATGTACATAAAATGGACTTGAGTTGCATTATTAGAATAATGTGAGAAAACAGTTACAAAAACACAAACACACATATACTCTATTTTATACCAGCTACAGTAACACAAATGCATCAATAATACAAATATAGGTTTTACTATACAGCAGATTGTGTGTACAAGTATGTACAGTGGTACAGTAGTTTTGGAAGTAATGTGGCATTTCAGATATACACATATTTTGTGTTCACTCAATATAAACTGACCTTAGATTAAACTGTATTTGAATGTTTTGTGCTTCATTTGCAGACATGTAATTTTTACTGGCCAACTGCTGGAAGTCAACAGTGTGGGAGTGTGATAGTGAAATGCTTCAGCACTGTTACTAATGAACTCTTTGTTTGTCGAGAAATTGGAGTGAAGCACGAAGATGAAGAAGTATGTGTGGTTTCTAGTTTAAGGTTGTTCATTTAGAACACAAAGATAACCATTTTCAATGTTTTTGTTTGTACAGAGCTGTCACAGTTTTCCAACAAGTTTAAAAGAGCTGTAAATGTTGCCATTATATTTTGATTGATTACATCTTTCCAAATGTGCTGTATCACAGAGATTTTTTGGTCATGTCAGTGTACTGGTCACCGAGCACCAATGCAACTACTAAACTATGTAAATGTGTGAAAATGTGCATCAGCTGCAAGTGTCAATTATATTAGACTTTCAAGATCAATAAGCCTCATATTAATTACACTTATACATATGGCTATTGCACAAACACTACTTAAACTTGAGAAATGTTCAACATTTTTTTACAGTCCAAACAAGGAGAAAATAAATTTTCAATTCATTGAAATCATACTCAGGTTATGAAATTTGCACGCAGATGTTTGCAACCGAAAACTGGATGAAATGTTCCCGATAAGTTATGTCATGACAGATTGATAGCCAGAAAATATTTAAAAGGATTTCTTCAAATGTTATGCATTATAGTGTACATGTTGTAGGATTGCTTACAGTATATTTGGAATGAGACAGTGATACAGTTAGTAAAATGTAAATTTTTGTGATGAAATACATTTTAGTTAGTTTAAACTAAGAAAATGTATTTGTTTCCCTACAACTGTCTACAGAAGTTACATGAAGTATACAATATGAGTACAGTGATTCACACAGGATGAGCAAGTATTTGTACATAGATTAGCTGGTAGGCCTATTCTTCTTCAATTTAAAAAGAGGTTATATCCAGAAGAGCGATTCAGTAGAAATTTATAAAGGAAGAAAAGTGATGCTGTGCAGCTTTGTGAATGTTGTTATTCTTTAATGTGGTATTTGCTTCAAATAATACAATTTTTATCTGTGAATGGCAAGGAACATGTGGTTCATTATTGTTTTTTTTTTGTCTGGAAGCTATTAATTGAACATAACATGTCAACATTTTGAAGATGCTAAGATTTTATTATTTCTTGCACTTTTGTATCAAGACTTTAAGTAGATGTGAGTTCTGATAAAATGTTTTTGTTACAATCTTTTGACAGGGGTTGCTTAAAGTGAAACATTTTCAGCTTCTAAAATGGCCCCAAGGAAAATCAGAAGTCTTTGACTTAATGGATTTTGTTGAAGCTGCCGGATTTAGTGAAGGAACAGAACCAGTTATTGTTCACTGCTTGTAAGATCAATTAATATCACAGTTTGCAATGCTGTGCTTATTAGACCATAAGTCTCGCTTTAATAATGAGGACATGGAAAGCTTAGAAAAGCTACAGAACTTATGATCATGTCAATTGCTACTTTCAGTAAATTTATCAAAAATATAATAATTTTAACATCGAACCAGGAGACCAGGACTTTGATGGTATACAAATGGGGCATCAATATTTGAGTGAGCAAGTCAATGGGAGGGGTTGACATGCAACTATACTGACAATCCCTGTCCCTTAATGGAGACATTAAATTGACACTCAGAGAAATTGTAGGTCATACATTCTGTAGGTCCCTGTGCTAGTCACTTCACAACTTACTATTGCAAACTGTAGAGGACGCTTTAGATAAGGTCCATCAGGCATAGTTGAAAAAAAATAGGACTTAGGAAACATGATAGATCATTCAACAAAAGTTTGAATGAAGTACCGTGCAATATCATACACATATTACACAAATTGTTTGATGGGTTAGTGTTACAAGACAACTTGAAGTTGGTCCCTCCTGTTCTCCAAAACTATTGAATGAAAAGGAGTGGTGGAACCATTGCAGGTTTCAGATATAAGAAGCTTAGATAATGAAGTAAATTTCAAGAGTAAGATGACCCGTGAAATCATGGTTGTTTGATTTTATAAATCAAGCTGATAAAAATCATGATTTTTATTTAAAAAATCATGATTTAATTGAAGTCGATTTATTTGATTTAAATCATGATTTTTTTCAAAAAATCAACAGCCCTGCCCTTGATATAAAACTGCTCCTATCAGGTTCCTTAAATACGATTTCCTAGGCATATCACATAGAATGGGCTATAATAAATTTTGAAGACCTAGCAGATGCCTCCTAGTTGTTTATTAGCTTTTGCATTTAAGAACAGGTTTTGCCTGAAAGCATCGAGTTGTTACTGAGAAGGAGGTACAAAAATTTAATGTATGGTTTCTGCCACCAAGGTCACACAGTAGTATGTTTTTTGTGTTGTTGTTGACATTTTATAGGGTTCCAAAAAGCAATGCAGCAGTTGTCGTCTCTGACAATAACAGTTTGACTTGGAGGTGTTCTCCACTGCAAGAGCATTGCAGTCATGAAGGAAATACTGTATAACTATTTGCCCTTGCGACACTCGGAGACATATATTACAATATGACGTTCAGAATTTACATTGAAACATTAAAGGAACTATACTTGGCCATTTCCAGGACCATAATTGGAAAGAGTCTCATCTGGTCTGTCAAAAAATGAGACAAGAAATGAGCATATGACCATATGATGTACAGGTTTTGCAACTATTTCCAGAAACGTTTGAAAAATTGAGTCTCATCTATTTTGTCAGAAAATGAGACTTCTGACTCTTGAGCCCTTTTGCATGCATTCCCTTCTTACAAAAAGGGCTTAATGAATTCAGTAACCTCAGCTAGACTGTCAATTCAAGTTTTATGCCACTTGCTCTTGAAAATGCTTTGCTTTAAAATGCTTCTTAGGCTAAATGCTCTTTAGCATATTTACCTTTTGTTTGAATTGTCCTGAGCTAATTGAGGATTGGTTGACTCAATGAAGTTGCTGCATGAATGATATATTGAACTCAAACCACCAAAAGAGCGACTTGTAGTACTTTTGAGCCAACTTCATAGCTTGCTGTTCTATTTGGTGTGTCTTAAAGTGCTTAATTTTTGGTCCAACCTGCTCAGTAAAAGCTCACTGCCTCTGGGATATGCAACTACTGCTTCTGCTGTAATTTGCCTTAGCACTTCAGTGATGTCTTGAATGTTGTTTTATTAACATGTTGCCTTTTTTTTCAGATATGGAATCAGCCGCAGTGGAATTTTTGTTACAATTCACAATGAGCTTCAGCGATTGAAAGACACTGAGAAAGTTGACATTTATCAAACTTTGCAGATTCTCAGAGAGAGGAATCCATTTGTCTGTTCTTCATTGGTAAGAAGCTATGTTTGTTTTGTGTGGGTCAATCCTTTGTTAGTGTATTTTATATAATTTGTCAAATGGAAAGCTGGTCTCTTTGTAACTGCACTGGGACTTGTTAAATTCATATGAAATGTGTACAGTAAGTCTTCTTAAAATGTGTCATGCACTAACAGTCCATATTTTCTGCTTGGGTCAACTAATATTAAGGTGGAACTGTTACAGACAGTAGCAAGGAAACTGAAAGTTTATGATAGTGAACATGAAGTAATGAATGTCTGTTAAGTGTAACACACTATTGGGTTTGCTATAACTGGAGTTATTTCTAGATTTTGCTGAAGAAGTTGTCTGTAGCAATCACTTTTCAAAGAGATAAACTTTTATTTTTGTGTGTCTTTGAACAGAGTTTGGTACATTACATAGTACAAAACTGAATGATAGAATCTGAGTGTGGATTAACTCTTTGTTGAGGAAAGTCTCATAAGGTACTTACCATCCTGGACAGTTGTGAAAGATCTGCATCTTCAGTGAGGGCACCAAAATTTAGCAGTTGCTGTCATGTAAGAATGTAAATATGACAGTTCAGAGTCCATTTTAATACTCATCAAAGCACTGAACACTGTCGTCATCATTTTGACAATGAAGTGTACTCATTAGGAAAGGAATTTTAATAATGTAGACATTCCATTGCAAATATTAAAACCAAATACAATCTTCACCTGAAGTGGAATTGTCCTTTGGGTAATTCTGCATTTTTTTTTTTTTGTTACAGAAGGAATATCTTCTCTGTTATGAAGTCTTGCAAGCTTTTGTGGAAAGAGGCCACTACTTTTAGGCACCTAATGGAACAAAATGTCTTTCACTTTTGGAGATTTTATTACATTTATTGTGTACAGATTATGACTTTTGTCCAAAACATTTTTCTCCACAGTAGTCTGTAATATGTAGTTCTCTAGAGGTTTGTAACATTGGTGTATGAGTTGTGAAAAGTTTCATACCGCTATGTAGTAAATTTATCTAATTTGCTATATATTTTATCACTACATATTTCATACTTTTTATTTGCGTCATTATTCGGGAGTGAAACAGGCAATATGCAAATGTCACGAACATTTTGTCATAATAAACCTTAAGTGTAAGATTATTACAACAATGTAACTTTTCATCTCATGTCCAGTTTATGTTTTTAAACAGGGTAATTAATGTCTTACTTACAAACTAGTCAATCTATGCATCTTCTTCCAAATTATTTGCATCATATTATAAGCATCATAAAAATCATAAAAATAAAAGTTTTATAAAACAAGACGTTTGTTATCCTTTTAGATGCTGTCATTACTCAGACTTAAATGTGTCACTTCAAGCACATACTGTACTTCCTTTGTTATCCCAACTGACGGAGACGGTTTAATCCACACATTTTCCAAACCTTAGTCAAACTGCAACATACCACCACGTTCTTGATTGAGAAACATTAAGTTATGTGTGGGGATTACTCTTTTTTTTCAACTCAGAGCATTTTTACCATCATTATAGTGTTACAGTACTGTAGCTGATGATGCCTGTCTGATGTACATTTATGGTACACTGAACATTCAAGTATGTGGAGCTTCTTTTACAAATATGCAACTCTCCCTATCTCAGATTCCAACACAATTAGGTCTACATTGATGCTAAACAAGTTTTGGGTGACACTTTCTTAGAAAATATTCCAGAAGTCTGTACTGTTTGAATTGTTCTAACAGATCTCTGGCTGCATAACATCTACACAGTTATACATGCTATGTTTCTTTTCTGGAGAGTTATTGTAATTTTTTCTCTTTCTTTAGGAAGATTTGTGTTTCCATCAAGAGAACAATCAAGAATTAAGCAAGCAATTACATTAGTTACTATTTGCAGATCCTGTACTTTTTATACTGTACCAAAGGAAATTGTAGGATCAATTTATGCAATGTTGGTACACTCACGCTTGTGCACTGCAAAGAAGGTAAACTTTGAAAGTTGGTATCTTCACTATGAGAATTGTGCAAATGTCTCAAACGAGCACCACGAAATGGAAACCAAACAAGATGATTTTACAATTACCATTAAAAGAAATGCAAATGGAGTTATTATTTTCGTTTTCTTGATGAAATTAAACATCGTACATTAACTGTACTATTCACTTTTCCATGTCCTTGTTTCTGTACTCAGAATGATCAATATAATGTACCTGGCACTGGAACAAACTAATTCTGATTGTACTTCGATGTTACAAATTTATTCAGCAAAATTTGATGCCAGATGGAATGATAGTATCAACAATATATCAACATTATGGTGTTGAAAATTGTGTAATTTTTTTTTCCACAATTTGTTTTACATTTTTTCTGTTACTGTGATATCTTTGAATGCTGCTGTATACTGTCTCATTGAGTGATGTGTACTCTTGCTACAGACGCATAAAGCATAATTTGACTAACCCTCCTTTCCACCTAAAAATTATCATAGATCTGCCACAATTCTGCCACTTGAGTTACAACTTAGTGAAATGACAATATTACAGTTTGACAGCCAAAGCTAGTCAAGGGAAATCTTGGTTTGAGGGAATCAGTCCCAAAAATTCAAATTGAAATTTGATTCTAAGTGTTGTTAATTTCTTTGAACAAATGATGTTTATACATACTTCACAAGAATTCTCAATTCTTATTGGCCGATTTCAGTCAGGTGACCATTTATTATCAGAGACATAATGCACGGTCACTTTTAGTGTTAAAATCACCAGCACATGAACACACTAAAACTAGATCGACAGTGTTTTGTCGTCTGCACGGCCCCTCACATGTAGGGTAGGCCAACACATAAACATGACTGTGAAGTAGTAGTAGCGCAAACCTAGGGCTACTGAAAAGTGGAAATATAGGTCTAAAAATATACGTAGCAAACTGATAATATCAGCAGTTCTCTTTAAGTTACGGTAATCTTACCTCTCTAGTCTAAATTACAGATTGTGTCAGCATTATCGAAAGTGTTCAGCAGGTTTGACAAAGTCATTTAGCATTCCTTCGTCCTTTGCACGGAGAAGTCCTACGGAATAAAATCGTGTAAAGAACTCGGGACTGCAATGGTAGAACTCCCATAGTCGAAGGCACATGCACAATAAGTCATATAACGTAGGCCTAAGCCCCATAACGTTATGCACGAAATTGAAGGTTAACGAAATTGTGCATCAAATTAGTTCAAGATTCAGAATGTAACGTCCCAAACCTGCAACTGCCTCCATAAATCAATCCTAGGCAAATTCCCGGCAACAGTTTGATTTCTTGATGAGAAAAACAAACATCTGTAAGTGCTTGGTAAACAATGAATAGTCACACGTACAATGCACCACAGCAAGTGATCATGAACAACAACAAGCGCTGCGCGCTATAAAGTACTGCACAACATGTGCGCATGCCCAGGGTAAACTAAAACGTATTGCATTCATGTTGTTTAGTTGCTATGCATACTATTAATTTTTGTTCGTTTTGTTTAAGTGTTACTTTGTGTATTGCGCACGAACATTCATTGTTGATATGTTGTTAATCTTGTTTACCCTTACTCGGGCTTCCTTTCCAATAAAAGTACGGTTATTTAAGAACCGAATTGTCTTATATTATCGTCTTTCTTATCAAAATTTTGTTTTGCTTGTATGAACAAGGTTTATCAACTTTGGACCACGTATTATCCGCTACGAATAATACACTCTCGGGGTTAATGCTACGGCTGGATGCACTCGGGCTGCGCCCTCGTGCATTGCTTGCAGTAACCCCCTATCGTATGTTATGCTATGCATAATGCTCGGTTCATTGTTGATTAACCACCCAAGAGCATCTGAAACAGATAGCCAGGAACTGAATCCCCCAGGTGTTCGTCAGTACCCTAGTAGATCACCACATTGGCGGAGATGTAAATTTAATTATGCATGTTTTTTTATTTACTCTTGGGGCACTTGACAGTGCTGGAGGAAGGGGGGGGGGGGGCTGAATCCCTCATTTTGGTTTTGATGATAATCATAACCTTTGTAATCATACAAGGCGCCTGTGTGTTTGTACATGCATGACCGCCTACCATGAAAACACGATATCTAAGGAAGGAAGCTTGGACAGTTGTCATATTCACTATTTGGGTGACCACATTGCAGTACAAGAACCCTAAAACTTATACGGTAGAAGTTAATTCCCTAACTGGAGAGTGTTTTAAGTCTGTTACATGTAATGTTAATGTTAAGAAATTGCCGTCACATGTGATTAAGGGTAGTGGACCAGCCACGTTTTGCAGACGATGGTTGTCACAATGGCCACTTAGGTGGGAAAAGATAATGTACAAGTAAGCTGTAATAAGTGCTCATCTCCCAGTAGAGTTGCAGGAAACTGTAAACAAAAGTGAAGCTTTTGATGGGGCTTGCGGAACTGATAAAGGAGTTCAAGCAAAGCTCCATGTGAAACCTGGGGTGATTCTAATGTTTTTTTTTTTTTTTAAGCCACGCCCAATTCCAGTTAAGTGAAGAAAAGGTATTCAAGAACTTAATTGATTAGATCAATAAGGAAATTTTGCAGAAGCATGAATTTTCAGAGTGGGCTGCACCAATACGTGACAGTTAGGAAAGGTGACGGCAATATTTGAAGATTACAAGCTAACTATAATATATGTAGCCGTTCGTGGACAAGGCCCGCAACTCAAATAATGACGCCAAAGGCTCGACGGGAGTTATCACGTACGCCATTGGTTTATTGCTACTTAACTTGTAGATCTCTTTCTCTTCCGTCAACTTTAATGCCGTGAAACTACATAATGCAGTAAATACAAAATACAACACTGACACAAACTACAAAATAGAAAATCTTACAAAATATAAATATTATATCAAAATATGACCAGTAGAATTGCACTAAATTATGAGTTATGCAAACTGCGATGTTACACGTATATACTGTATGTAAGCCCTTACATGTCAGGTGAAAACGGTATATTTACTTTGAGAAAAGATTGACCACTGCTTGGGACAAATAGCGAGAACGGACTCTCAAAACCAATAGCCGAACTCACCGCAAACCTCAAGCATAAATTGGCAAATTACAAGTACACATGCTAAATAGTCGCAATTGGCAAAACGCATAATTTAACCCAGTACAGCAAATAAGTAATAACGTACCTCTTTGGGTCCAAATTTACTCCAAAATTACAGTAAGTGAAAACACACACACCCAAGCTACAGTACATGCCTGTGCAAGGTGACCACCAGTAACCCGCCTGAAAAGCAATGCCATGTATTTCAGAAGAGGCTACAGCGCTTACACCAGTAAAATCTCAAAACCTGATGTACAAATCCCAACAAAGCCCAACGTCTGTGAATAGTGCTGTGGTAACATTTCAAAGTGCGCCAGATACACAGTACACTGATTTCGGACTTAGAAAATTCATGGCATATCTCCCATATACTTTGTGTTAGCTCCGTGGGAGGAGGTAAATGTATCGAGACCCCAGTCCCAGACATTAATTCGCATCATATTCATTTTTCCACACAAAGTAGGGGGCACATACGTCTAGGGACCCAGGACTTTACTTTTCCTATACTACTCTCAGAATTGGCGTAAGGGGCCCGAGATTAGTGACAAAAATGGTAATTTCATTTCGGACTTAGAAAATAAATGGCATATCTCCCATATACTTTGTGTTAGCTCCGTGGGAGTTGATGATTTGAAAGCTGGCGACGGGGGAACGAAGGTTTGCGGCGAAGATGATGGTGGTGAGGTAAATAATGCCAACACATGTACCGTTGATGGCACTTATAGGCCTACTGATAATGATGCTGATAATAGTGATGCAGATGGTAGAATTAATGTGGATTATGATCATCATGATTATGAAGTAAAAGGAAATGACGACACGGAAGATATAAGTAGATACGACTGCGATATTGAGAGTGAATGTAGTTGTGAGAAAGATAGAGAAGAAACTGATGAAAGAGCAACCAATGATATAAATGAAAATTTAAATGATGATGTGGATGACAAAAATGATGTCGCTGTTGATGATGATGCTGATGAAGAGGATGTATGTGGTAATGCAGGGAGACCTTATGTTGGTATTGGAAGAAACCGAACAATCAGGCGAACTTATGTTCGAACTAAATGTTCTGAATGTGGAATACAGTTGCTGAAAGTAAATTTAAGTAGGCACATGAAAACCAAACATTGTGTTAATATGTGGGTGAGTGGGGTATGAGTTGATCCAGTGAATTCAATTTTTTTAGTACGTAAAACTGCAAGTGGTGTTGACTCTCCTCTGCACGTACAGAGAAAATTTCATGACGAGAGTCCGATTGTATTTTGCGAAAGCAAGCAATGTATCACTCAGATTAATTTGGCTAGAAACAGCAACTTCCGGTCTTATCAATGCGAACACTTACAGAGGATAGACACATGCGAACTTCGCCCCTCTATTATATCTCTATCTGAAACTGTACTGCAACAACTGTCACATGAAGGATCACGTAAAATGATATCAAAAACAACGCTTGAAAATATTAAAATATTATTGAAAGAAGCTAGTTTGAGAGGAGTTCCTCTGATAGTTCAATTTCCGTATAGCTCTGGAAACCGATTCCAGCATTTTTCTGTATTCAACAATTTCACAGACTACTATGCCCGTCTTGGACCATGCGTTGTCACCTTTGACAACTAAGCGAATACACTCACTTGTGCTTGTTGCAAGCAAAATCGATCATGTGTCCATAAGGCGGTGTCTATGTGGTATCTGGCTGAATGTGAAATGACCCCTAACATTGAACTGGATGAAGACAGTAACATCCCTGTTGGTGACGTATTGTACTTCCCTGTAGATTATGAAATCGTCAGAAGCATGTGTTCGTACCTAAAAAACAATAAAGTTATCCCATGGCCAGTTCCCCGTAGTTATATAGATATAAATGCAGACAGGTATCCAGTTGAATTTATCCCAACCGAAACCGTCCGTGCACTTTGTGGAAGCGCTCTTTCTCAGCCGATCCAAATAACAGACAAGGCAACACTTCTATCATCACGTGGGTTGCTTATAACATAGTGACATACTGTAAGGTATGTAGTAAATGTAAGTTACCATTCCGGTACCAAGAATACATTGAAGGCGTACATAACTATAATGACTCTTTTTTTGGTCACCTTAGAAATGCTAGATCGTTTAGAAAAGGGGATAGAGCGTTCTGTTGCGTTGGGACGCCACACAAAACTCATCAATAAGCAGTTAGGTACAAACATTAGACCACAGAATGTTATTAACAGTTTTTTGCATTTTCAGGCCCTTTGTATGAGATCTTATGACTTTAACTGTGTCATTTGTGGTCATCACCCGGAAAGAGTTGTATTGGATATAGACAAAAAGGGTGCATTTCGGTGTGATATTTCGAATTTAGAATTGCCAGATGAAAGTGAACCACACGATATGGTAGATTGTGAGAAATTCTGGGGAGACGTAGAAAGTAGCATGTTAGCTTCGGGATTTGTGGGCAATCTTCAGCCCAATCCATTTAATATAGAACCGTCGTACACCTATTGGTCACCGTTCATTGGAAATAATACGAGAATCAACAAAAATATACTAAACACAGAACATAGAAAGATACACAGGGGAGATGGTTCGTTAGAACAAGAGGCAAGGGAATTTACTCAGGAGCGTCTCCTAGAAATCTTGCATGGTAGTAATCTACCATATATTAAGCAGGTTGGGAAAGATATCGGGATAAGAGGGACATCTAAAATGTCTAAGTTAGACATAATTAGGAAAATTAGAGACTCTCTGATAAAGGATGACAACAAATTTAATAAGATATTTGCAAAACTGCAAGGTTCTACGGGAGGATGGGGGTCTATGGTTTGTCCACACGGTATTGTATACGGCGTGAAATTTTTGCTACGCGCTGAAAGTCCACGCGATGTTATTGACTCAATTAAATCCATGAAATATACTCCAAATATCATTATTGTCGACATGGCACATATGGTAGTAGCGCACGGTAATAAAAGGTTTCCAGGCATGTTTTCTCCAAACAATGGAATGCTTGCGGCACCGTCGATGACAATTAAAAGGATCTTTGAATCAGGAAAATTTGAAAAGAAGATGCCTTGGCTTTTAGAAAAAAAGAGTGTCCCAGATTCTACCGGGCATGTTCATCCAGTGACTGGCTCCAACGAGCATTATTGCCTCTTTGACAGGCTGCACGAACACAATGCAAGTGGCCAATATCAATTTTTGCGCAGAATACAGTTCGTACCAGAGCTGTTTGGAATATTAAACACTCAGGCTCAGGAGCAATTGCATAGTCAGATTAACAAGAGCAATTATTTTATGAATCAAATGTCACCATCAAAGTATATTTTTTTGTTCCGGAGCATTTTAGATCATAGAAATCAGGAACTAAACAAACTACAATTACTTAAATTGCGCAAGAATATGGGAAATCCATTGACTTTTAATTCAATAGGTAGGGTTGAAATTAAGTTTGAAAAGTCAAGTAATGACGACAAATGTAAATCTACTAAACCTGGACAAGATGATACACAAACGCCTTCGGATGACACTAACAGAAAGCAACAGACGACAACAGATACAGAATCAACACAGACCAACCAAGCTGATGAGACCCCTGAGCAACCACACACACCATTCAAAAACACAAGCACATAACTTAAGAGGAAAGCTGTTGGGACTGTATCTAAAGAACCGAAATCTAAACATACAAAACGAGAAAAGAAAACGACTGCAATGTGGTTACCACAATATGGATTGAGAGAAGAGGACAGACTGATACTCGTTGGGAAGAAATGGCTGAATGATTTAATTATCAATGCTGGGCAAAACATATTAAAAACCACCACGGGGGTTGGGGGGTTACAAAATACATTGCTTATGCAATGTTCTGGATTTGTGGTCGAACCCACTGAATTTGTACAGATAGTTAATGTAACAAACTCTCACTGGGTAGTTTTAAGTAACATTGGGCTGACTGGTCCCAATATAGGTCTTTATGACAGCATGGTTCCAAGTAGGATATCATATCCATTGGACGTGGTCAAAGCTGCTGCCTGTCTATTACAGACAAAGGAAGATCAAGTATTTATTCACGTAATGAGGATAACTCAAGAGACATCAGGTTCTTCGTGTGGTGTTTTCGCGCTTGCTTTTGCTCCGTCGCTCTGTGCTGGTCAGGATCCGACTGAAATACAGTACGATGAAGATTTAATGTGGCAGGGTCTGTATGATAATCTTTCCAATGGGCATATGACACCGTTTGGTATAAAGTCTACTACACTCAAAATGCCAATTAGTAAAAAAGACTTCGAATTATAACAGAAAAAATATATTGTACATGTAGGGGGCCAGATGATGGAGGGAAGATGGTACAGTGTACGGTATGCACTGACTGGTTCCATGTAATATGTGTAGGAAGAATTCCCAGAGGAGAGTTCCATTGTCATCACTGTAGGAGAAGACTTTTGAGCGAAAAGTTAAGGCAAGCGAGGAAAGAATGAATAATATTTATTCATTTCATGATCTAAGGGAATTCAAGCTACGGTATGGCATTCACAAATGGCAGGCTCCATGTGAAAAAATGTATGATTTTGTTAATCGTGTTGCGCTCAGTAAGACTTTCCCTGCAGCAGCCGACAAGGTAGTAGTAGTAGAAAGATTGCCCGAGCATCTATCCACAAAAATAAAGGCAGTTACCCAAACGAGACTTGGTAATGACGAGTTTGATTTAATACTAATATACGGGCGTATGCATAGCACTCTACTTTCATTGTATGATACCCTCGTTCATGAGATGGCGCACGCAAAGGTATTTCACGATGGTAAACCGTGTAATAATCACGGCACATATTATAGAAAGGTTGGAAGAAGTATAATCAAAATTCTGAATAAAAACTCCCATTTAGTACCTATCAAAGAGGTAGCCAACGTAAAATTAAAGTACGAAATTCTAAATAGTACATCAAAACCACATTTTCACAACCGTTAAGTAAATTTTTGTACTTATTAGCTCATCTATCTACCTATCTGTTCACAATTGTTCAAAATGCTTCTCCTCCGATATGCTTTCATGGATTTGTCTGTAACTTGGTCACAATGTTCCATAGGTGGTGGACCATTTAGGGTGTTCAGAAATTTTTGGTCCAAGGTCCCATGTGGGCCATTTGGCCGATTTTATGAAATTCTACAAAATGTTTCTCCTCCTACAGATTATATCGTACAATGCTGATGGTTTGTCACAATGATGCTCAGTTATTGGTCCCTTCAGGGTGTTCAGGAATTGGTAGTCCAAGACCAAGTGTTAAGACCTTTGCTGGTGTTGTTTCACTTTTCTGTCTTTTCCTATGTATACAAGGTGTTTGAGCTCCCTTTCAAGCAAAGACTGGCAATGCTTGCACATTTACGAAGTTCCAATTTGAAAACTTTTACCTGTCGGTTAGGCTATAAAGTCTAGTTGCTGTACTAATTTCACAAGTCTTTGACTTATAATGATGAAACTTCATCTACTGCATCTTCAGCTGGCATTACGCTGGTTTCTGATAAAATACTGTAAGTCTGAAAGCATCTGTAAAGTACAGTATCTAAAAGCCCAATCTGGTTGATTAAGTTCAGCAGGTACAATACACCCTTGAGTTTCTATTTAGTCCCAAATTCAGCAGTACAGATTGGTATCATGCTTCTTTTATTTATTACTCTTGTTTTGACAGTTAAAAGTGCTGACTTAGTTTTCAAAGCAATAATTGGCTTTTAATTCTATCTGAGACATTTTTTGTCTAAAAATGGTGATTGACCAATGACCTCTTTTGAAAATGGTGAGAATAGGTTGACCTGCCTATCTTTCCCAGAGGAATCATTATCTGAGATACAGCTCTCCTTCTGTCATCACTCAATGTGGAATAGATTTGTTTTCTGAAGTGGAAATAGTTGTAGCCTACATTAGGGAAAAGTCTCATTGTACAATAGAGATAAACAAGTTACTACTTGGTCATATGATGGGGTAGATGAAGTAATTTATGTAGTTTATATAATTGGCAATCATTTCAAAGAGTATATCTCTTGTTCCTGGGAAATTTGTACTGCACATAGGCTACCATTGTGCAGGCTGAAGGATTCTTTGGCCTCCAGTGTTATCTTACATTACATGCGTACAGAATTGAAGTAGGTATTGGAAAATGATGTACAGTATTAATGGCTTCATCTGGTAGCCTGTGGTTACTACAGTAAATTGCAACTTGAAAAAAAAAGATGGAAGTGCATGTATTAGTGGCAAGGAATCACTAAGCCTCTTGGCTTTCTTGTTTTTACTTTCAATATCGTTTTTCAATTAACAAACTTCTCATTGGAGTGTTTATAAGCAGATACACTGAAGCACGCGTCTATCACTGGACTGTTCGTCAGTCAGTTCTTACATAGAGCTAAATAATTACATTGATGACAAACCAATGAAAACAAAACTATTTGTTTTTCTTTCTAGTGTACTTGAGGTCTTATTATCAGTAGATTTACACTCTTAAATGTATGTGGGACATGTTTGACTAAATTAGAATGGTGTTCATGGGTCGCCGAATTCATGGGGATATCCCATTTCGAGAGTTCATAAATTGCTGTATTAAAATAACATAGAAGAAATAAAGAAGAAATTTGTGGAGAATATGTGACATCTGATGTTCGATTTGAAAGGGAGAGGGTTGAGTAGGCCGATAGAGTCCATTAACCACACTTTGAACCATTCCAATACCTCTCCTGTTTGGAAACATACTAGTAAAAAAAACCCAACATATATCAGTTCATTTACCTTAAAGAGAATAATTAAGAGTTCTTTATATTTTTTTTATTAAACGTGATGACTTTAAATAGATTTACGAACTTCTCGAAATATTTGTTGATTCGAATATTTGTGCAAGAAAGTTTTCTTAAGTTAATCTTTTTATCTATGGTAAGTTAATAGTATTTTAAGTTTCACAGAGCCTTTATTTTTATTCAAAAGTGGAGTATCCCATAAAGTTTAACAAGAGTATATTTCTAAAAAAATAATTTTATGTTTTTCTGCATAGTTGTTTATTTTTTCAAATACGTATCCCAATGTCCCAAACTTGTAATAGCATTTAAAATTAGTACAACCTATGTTCTGGAAACAGGGTTATACTGGATCCCTGGACCTATATATTCCTTGAAATGTACTGAAATTTGAATATATGGGAGATATACTATTTAATTTTTTAAGTCATTTCATTTTTAAATGAAATTATCATTTTTTTTGTCACTAATCTGGGCCCCTTACGCCAATTCTGAGAGTAGTATAGGAAAAGTAAAGTCCTGGGTCCCTAGCCCTATGTGCCCCCTACTTTATGTGGAAAAATAAATATGATGCGAATTAATGTCTGTGACTGGGGTCTCGGTACATTTACCTCCTCCCACGGAGCTAACACAAAGTATATGGGAGATATGCCATTTATTATCTAAGTCCGAAATGAAATTACCATTTTTGTCACTAATCTCGGGCCCCTTACGCCAATTCTGAGAGTAGTATAGGAAAAGTAAAGTCCTGGGTCCCTAGCCCTATGTGCCCCCTACTTTATGTGGAAAAATGAATATGATGCGAATTAATGTCTGTGACTGGGGTCTCGGTACATTTACCTCCTCCCACGGAGCTAACACGAAGTATACGGGAGATATGCCATTTATTATCTAAGTCCGAAATGAAATTACCATTTTTGTCACTAATCTCGGGCCCCTTACGCCAATTCTGAGAGTAGTATAGGAAAAGTAAAGTCCTCTGTAGCTAGCCCTATGTGCCCCCTACTTTATGTGGAAAAATGAATATGATGCGAATTAATGTCTCGGACTGGGGTCTCGGTACATTTACCTCCTCCCACGGAGCTAACACAAAGTATATGGGAGATATGCCATTTATTTTCTAAGTCCGAAATGAAATTACCATTTTTGTCACTAATCTCGGGCCCCTTACGCCAATTCTGAGAGTAGTATAGGAAAAGTAAAGTCCTGGGTCCCTAGACCTATGTGCCCCCTACTTTATGTGGAAAAATAAATATGATGCGAATTAATGTCTCGGACTGGGGTCTCGGTACATTTACCTCCTCCCACGGAGCTAACACAAAGTATATGGGAGATATGCCATTTATTTTCTAAGTCCGAAATGAAATTACCATTTTTGTCACTAATCTCGGGCCCCTTACGCCAATTCTGAGAGTAGTATAGGAAAAGTAAAGTCCTGGGTCCCTAGCCCAATGTGCCCCCTACTTTATGTGGAAAAATGAATATGATGCGAATTAATGTCTGCGACTGGGGTCTCGATACATTTACCTCCTCCCACGGAGCTAACACAAAGTATATGGGAGATACGCCATTTATTTTTTAAGTCCGAAATGAAATTACAATTTTGGCTGATATCGATTTAGGTTAACACAACGTGTATGGAGATATGGAGCGGCTGGTATGATACATTGAACTCGGAGGTTGTTCATGAGCAATGTGAATGGGTACTGGGAATTTAACGTTATCGTTAACTGATTGTTATTTTCTCCAATCTTTGTCATGGGATGTAACCTGTGTTAGCGCTGTAGACCCCTCTCATGTATTTAGCCAGACGTCTGGGCAAGGACTGAGGCTGCACATGTGCAGTAGCTGCCTTCCCTTTCAAAGAAGCCCATTGTCCGATCCTAGACAAAATGTACACCCATCTCCAGCAGGTGCAGGCGCAATTTAATCCATCCAACTATTCCTACACTGCAGTATACAATACAGGAATTTTAAAGTACATTAGTAACGCACTGCACAATACCCACAATTCATTACAATGTATCTTACACCAGCACGAGTATCTGTTCCCATTAGTATGGGGATTGTTTGCACAGCTTCAAGGGGGTAAAAAAGTTTGCAAAACTTGATTTATCGAATACTCATCTTCAAATACCATTAGATCCAGAGTCTCATGTATGACCAATTCGAGGTTTCGATTGGCCATGCATGCGCCTGTTGCTCCTATGCGTCTAGAGAACAGGAATCCACAGCAGGATGGTGGGCATATTTACTTCAAGCAGGACGCATTGGCAATAAGCCTCCCTGAACTGATAGAATGATAACATCGGATTCTAGAAACAAGGTTCCCTTTTTTTTTCCAATCCTAACCCTGAAACAAAATCCCTCCAAAGTATTGGTTGCCAATGTAAACTAAAGTTATTGCCAATACGAACCAATATTCTGTCATTACCATATGTCAATTCACCTACTTAAAAGTACGTCATTTTTATTTTGGAAAAAAGTCCGAAATGTCACAAAACCGGTGCATTCAACAAGCTCATATCTTGCCCTAGCGTTCCCTCAAATCCCCCCTCCCCCTCTCTCTCAAAAAAAACCCCATCGTGTTCTGCGTTGGTTCGTCGAATTCGTTGAAAATATAATGTTCAACCGCCTACTATGGAAAGCCATGGAAAAAGACAAAGGTTGATTCAGTAAGTCTCCAAACTATAATTGATCGTTTCCTGTTGTCATACGTCACAAAGTTATGAAAAAGAAACACTTAACAGCAAAATTGTCTCAACAGAGAATTATTCCTAATTAAAACAAATTTAGGTAGTGGCATTTCCCAGAACAAGATCTTGATACGGTCTTTAACTCCGTCCACTTTTGTCTGTGGAAATGTTAGGGTTTTAGATTTTAGGAAACACTGTCAAAATGATGGACCCCAGGTGTACAGTTTCAGGTTCAGTTTGAATTGTGCTATCTTTTGAGTTTAACCAACGAGACAACAGTTAGGATGCTGTCGAGCCATATAGATCCTTGCCTACGTAGCGCCTCTTTGACCGCTGCCCCATAAGGTTACTCGAAGCCAGTAAAAACCCGTCTTGTTCTTATATGCACGCGCGGGGTAGCCAAATAAAAGTTGAAGGTTCTGTCTGGGTTATTCTTTTGTTTTTTGTTGTTTTTTTTTTTGGGGGGGGGTTATTATACACTGAAGGTCGACTGACCCAACCTTGTCCTTTTGTAATTTCGCAGCTCAATAAATCTATCTAGGGGCACCGTAGGCCTATAGGTAATTACCGGAGCCCATTCATGAAATAAAATGAACGCGATGTGACAAGACAAAAAGTGTAAAGACATATCGTCAATCACTTTGTCTCTTCACATGAATAAACATTATATCTTGATGAATTCTAGAATCATTTCAACTAGGCCTCAGGCTGTGGGGCGTCTGATGATTTCATATAGAAACCCTTTCTTCTCACAAGGTAAGGGCAACTGACAACAGGCCTCTCTGGTTCCTGAGTGACACTAAAAAACGCCTGCAAGGCCACATTTTTTTTTAAACAGCGGACGAGAAACTAGTTTTCTGTTACTTGGCCTGAACTGGAGACATGACACATGCGAAAAATCTCCTCTCTTCGAACTATTCAAACTCTCTTGACTAAGGTTGTACAACAAGCCTTAAATAAAAGCCTTTCGATTATATCCGATGTCATACATAGTAATCACCTTGTAACCGAGCAATGAGCTATATGAGTGAATGTAAAATTTGTATCGTTGTTTATGCTTACATGGAGCTTCGAAAGGGAGTGCACTGCAGTGTAGTCTAATATCGGGATCGATTAATGGCTAAGTGACAAATTCAAGTTGTGCCTTCCAACTAAACTACGCGAAGCAATAAAAGAAACTACATGTAGGCCATGGAAGTTGTCATCCATTACTGTCAACGGGATAGAAGACAGACACTCTAATGGAATGCTTCTCCAACATCATTCAGTTCAATTCGAAGTAATCTACAGGAGATGTATACAGTATTTATGTCTCCGGGGTTATCCGTACATACGCCTACGGTGACGGCCACTGTATACTTGTGCTTGGCAAACCCGACTGACCACTATTGGATCAGGAACTTTTCGACATTGTCCTTTTCAGTGACGAAGGAGACCGAATTGGGTACAAAGACTTTCAATGTCTTACATTCTTCAAAAGTATTCAATATCACATAAGTGGTCATTTTGAATAACGCCTACTTAGATAAGTGAATATTTCACCAAACAAAATGCAACAAATTAAAATCAATCAATGTAGGAATTCATGTATGCATATACTCATCGTGTTCATTTAGTCCTCCACATAAGGGAGAATTTTCCAAAGGGGACGCCTGACCAGCACCCCTTCACTTGGATATCTTCTCAGAATGGTAATCAATTATCAGTTCTAGTTCGTTTCAAAGGTCACATGCATGTATAGGCTCAGACCAGCCAGTGCATTCCTCCCTCCAACACCCACTCCTCCTCACAAACCATTGCTCTGCCCCACCCACAGTCCTGATGAAACCAAACAAAATGAAAAACAAAATAACATCATTCTTTAAAATGTAGGAATTCATGTATGTATAAATGACATCATACTTTAAAATGTAGGAAGTCATGTATGTATGTATCATTTATGTATATTCACCTACTCAAACAACGAGTTATTTGCATTTAGTCCACCTCACATAAGCAAAAGTTTTCCAAAAGAGAGGGGATGCCCTTCCTTGAAACCTGCCCAGGAAGGTGATCAGTCATCAGTTCCAGTTCATTTCAGAGGTCAGAGGTGACACTCATATACAGGCCCAGAACAGCTGGCATCCCCTCGCGTCACTACCCACCACTCCTCGTAACCAGTGCTGGAAGACTCACGACTGGATTCCGACCCCCAACTTCCAAGGACTCGGCCTGGAGGCTCAACAACTCGGACTCGCCCTGTGGTAAAGTAAAAAAAAAAACAAGAGGGCAATCCACGGAGCTGCGTATCTCATCGTCAATGCAGGGCCTACACATGGAAATTTGTAATAGTTTATTGCTAAGTACTTACAAAACTTTAAGTTAATTGGTTTAATAGTTCTCAAGATATGCTAGAAATACAAATTTTGGGGCAAAATTGGCTTTTTTTCTCAAAAATCAGCAAATTTCACTCTCTTTACTACAAAAGTGATATACCTTGAAATTTTCATTCTCATGTGTTGGCAAAATTTTGCTTTAAATGCTCAAATACTTCTCAAGATATGCTGGAAATAGCAATTTGGGAGCAAAATTGGCTCTTTTTTTTTTTTTTTTTTAAAATCAGCAAATTTGACTCGATTTACCATTACTGTAACATTATGTTAAACCATGTGTTCTCAGGTAATTACTTACAAAACTGTAAGTTAATTGATCTAATAGTTCGAAAGATATGCTGGAAATATAAATTTTGGGGCAAAAGTGATATACCTTGAAATTTTTCATTCTCAGGTAAGTTTTTGCAAACTTTTGCATTAAATGCTCAAATACTTCTCAAGGTATGCTGGAAATAGCAATTTGGGGGCAAAATAGACTTTTCCTAAAAAATCAGCAAATTTGTCTCGATTTACCATAACTAATACATCTTGCACGTATTTGCATCATGCACAACCTTACCAAGTTTCAACTTAATCGCTCATATCCTTTTCAAACTATTCTGGAAAAACCACAATTTGGACAGGTCCGGATGCACACACACACACACACACGCACACATTGGCACGGACACGTTTTCATTTATACCACCCAACAGGGCCCTCCTGTACCCATGGTCACTCTACCATGGGGTACCCCTGGGGTGTCGCTACTCATCCACTCCAAGCGCTTCCATGGCAACCATTCTCCCAAGGGTGCACAGTACAATATATAGCTCCACTAGCCAAGTGACTACAATATCTCATCTAGCCCATATTGGGCGATGAGATAAAAAAATAGCGATATAACTCAAAATTAGCCGTGTGCCGTAGCACTGTCTACTCTCAGTTACGTATATTTTGTACAAAGAAGCTCTTATGCACCTGCGACTGTCGGAGTATGTCACACAGGTAATTAAGGTCTATTAATACAATCTTGATTTACATCAAGATAATTTAATCAGATGAAAGACTTCAACACATGATTACTTTTTTGTGCCAATCACTAACAACAAATAGATACCTATTTATCCTGAAATGTCGTGCTAGTTTCTGATCGGTGATCTGAGGGTTTAAGGTTAAATTCCAAAGCTCAGCTCGGAATGGCTTGCACGGTACATTTACTGTCTCATAGATTTAGTTTTATTTTTAAATTTTGCATAAGGTACATTTATTTTCTTATTTGAGCAGAGAATTCATAACGGGTAATAGATTTATTCACCGGTGATGGTATTTCAGATGTTGAAATTACTAATCGAAACATCCCGTCTGAGTTCACGTACACAGTTTACAACACACGTGCAGTAAAGTGATACAACACATGCAACTCAGTCATTCACACTCTGAGTCTGAAATTTTCGATGTTAAAATACTTGTTCACGTTTATTACGTTTAACAACATTTCTCAATATTATCTGTGTTCGAGAACTACAACTACATTTTCGTAGAAATTAACATGTTCTATACATTCCATTATAACAGAATATTCCTCATTTTAATATGATTTTCAAGGTAAAATTAGCATTGTTTCATTATCTGTGAGGCTTATAATAAATCGTCTGACATATAATTAGGGAAAACTGTCATAACATGCTCTTCAATTTCAAACATGCTCTATACATTACATTAAAATAGAAAATTCCTCATTTTAATATGATTTTCAAGGTAGAATTAGCATTGTTTCTTTATCTATGGGGCTTATAATAAATCGTCTGACATATAATTAGACAAAAATTTCATTCAGAAAACGTTATGTACGGAACATTCAAAATTCCATTATTTTTTTAGTAACAACAATACTCTTCCTTAGTAATGCCTAACAAAGTAAGTAATTATTTTCTTGTTTTCTTTAATTTCGCACCTTTCTGGAAATTACGATTGCTTACAAATTCTAGATTAGAGCAATCCAAATTATTACAATTTACAATAGAATTTTTTTTTTTTAATTAATTGAGAAATTGCAGAGACATGAGATCCCTATTCTATGGCTGGGCATATACAGACAGTCCAGGAAATCAGGTGCCGTTTCCGGCCATCTAGGGGTACGGTAAACCCCCAAAATTCCCGGTATACTCTCTGCGCCAACTGATGGTGGGGCTCCTATTAGATAATCCTGCCCGGATCCCCGGCGAGATCTCACATATGATAAAAAATGGATAAAAGTCCCCCTTCCTATTGTAGACACTGGTGATGCTGTGATAACTTCACGTTCATCTTCTGCCTAACCTACGTAAGTTCTTTTTTTTTTTAAATTTTGGTGAGAATTTTGAACGCTCTCCGTGAGATGTTTTACTTGAAATTGTATTATACGTTTAAGTTTTTCTTTTTTACAGATTGCTTTTCAAATTGTACACATGTTATCCCTATTTTAAGGTTGGGGATATATAACCTAGAAAACTCTGGTAATGCTACTTAGTGAGTTTGTAAAACGTAAAAATTTCTTGTACGCTATTCTCTAATATGTGGCGCTCTGCTTATTAAGTAGTCAATTTTTAACTTTTTTAATTTTTTTCAATCTTTAAAATTTGTAGACGCCCGTGCGCCTATGTGTTACCCCCCCCCCCCCCCGCCAATATTTGCTAACTACTCAAAGAACAAATGAAAACAGATGCGTAATTTCTTATGGCTCTTGTATTACTTCAACCCACCTGAAATGTATTACCATTTTTCAAAAAAAAATTCACATGAATTAAGGAATTGTACTGACACATGATATCATTATGCCGGGCACATGCAGCCTAGAAACACCCGGGAAACGCCGTTTCGTACTATCTAGGGAGTTTGTAAAATCCAACATTTTCTTGCACACTATTCGCCAACTATGGCGGCGCTCCGCTTAGGCAGCAATCCCGCTAGGTAGTTGCAAACAAAATTCGGGCAAAAATTTTCCAACCAGTGGTGGAGCTCCACTTAGATAGTTCTACCATTACTCCATTTATATCTTTTATTTTATTTCCGTCGAGCCTGATAGTGTCCTTTTTTGTGAAGACCTCTCCTTTATAAAATTCTCGATTCAAGCCTGATAAGCTATTCGTAGTGTCCGAAACTGTCACATTGACGTCCCCACTCAGTTGGAAAAACGTCCAGCCAGCCAGACTTTTTTGACCTTCACATCCCTGAAAGTATGACCTTATAGCTACTGCCTGTTGATAATCTTGTCATGGTTCACGTGTATAGGGGTTATGTATCGTATGTGCACAATGTCTCGAGGACTCGGGCCGGGTAATCAAAGATTCGGAATCTGTCATCAAGGACTCGGACTCGAACTCTAATGACTCGGACCCGGATTTTGAAGGCTAGACTAAAGCTCTGCAAGCAACCCATCGCCCTGCCCCACCCACAGAACTAGTATCACTCTCCATTTAAAATCAATGCATTCCCGCACTCTCACAAAAAGATTTCTTGAAATTCTTGCCTCATTGTCTTCTCTGGACAATATCCCAGTTACTTCTATAGACTCATTACTCTATGTCAGTCGCGATAAAAGGAAGCTCCAATTTTCACCCCAACCCCACCCATCAAAAACTTGCCAACGCCTTTTTTCATTTCATCAAGACTTTACTTGGAAAACTTGAACCAGTAGAAAAACAAATTTGATGAAATATATAGAGCATATAACGTTGGGAAATAAATGTCGCTATGAGACAATCCTTCATACTTGTATTTAATCTAATATATGATACGAGTATTAGTTAAATCTATTTTTTTAAATGTATGTCAATCAGATGGATGATCTTTATGACTGAAATCGAATACACGCATGTAAACGAACATACGTATTTAATCGAGGTTGAACTCGAATTAAATGGAATAATTGATTTTATTAAAGAGGTAGATTTGTCTGGTTTGATAAAATAATATAAAAATAAGTCTTCTGATTGACTCATAAAACTAAATTGTTACGATGAATGATGGTGGGTTGCATTTTAGATGGGTGTATTTTGAAAGTGGGTCGTTGCATGCAGGAGGTAAGGGAGGAATTATTAAGGATACACATATGCCTAATGTATTCACTCACTACAGTTTAAATGGTTTTATCCGGGGAAACTTTTGTACTTCAAAATGTTTTGGTTGCACTAGTATATAACGTGGTACTTAGGTTTGTATTTAGCAGTTACAATTGTCCCCCAAATTACACAATGCCTAGTTCCTACAACGTGGCAAATGCATTTCTATATGCAGTCATTTAGCTACAAGTGTATATGGTGAATGTTACGCGCTTCGGTACATTAGGGGTTCACGCAGAGTTTAACCTGAGTTTATTAACCTTTTCTTTATTCCCATCAGACAGCTAGTGTAATGATAAAATATACTAGAAATGGGTTGGACGCGTACACTGTTACTTGTATGTAAAGATTTCCAGTATTCATGGGTGACATATTTTGTGTCAAATCGCTGTATCATCGTATTCTTTCCTCGCTCTTCTCTGCCATCGTCATGTTACTCTTTCATCAATTTTTCAAATCATCATCTTCAACTTAATTTTCACCTCATTTGTATGCGCCATTCGAATCAACAAAAATAAATGGAATTCTTAACGTCGAACCAATCTCTCTGGACCTTCTCTCTCTCTCTTCACTGTATTACGGGAGCTTTTCTGTGTTGTTAAAGGCCAGAGTATTCGCCGCAAGGGCAGTCATGCAACGACTGACAAACCACTAAAACACACATATTCCACAATAGCGCCTCCACCCCATTTTTTTTTATCCTGTGTGGGAATTAAAATTAACGATTACTAAGAAAATACTTCCTGTTGAGCATGGGTTGGGTAATTTTCGGTGATATAGGAGGCATTTTTATGTACTTTTTCGGGTACATGCGACCGCAAAAGATGATGGAGTTCCGCTTAATTAGTCTTGACCGCATCCTCCCTCTGTGTCAGGGGCTTTAATATCGCCCCTGGACCCCCTATAGGCCTATGAAAAAGTTGCGATCATAAACATTGCAAATCCGTTTCAGTGTGTGGGCGTATGGTGTATCTTAAGGGTTTTCGTTTAGTGTAGTATTCGGGTTGTGTTTTAAGATCTTCTAAACTGGATTTGTGATGTTCATATACTATTACACACCAATTGAATACTTTTGTGATTGGATACATCCCTTTCGTTCGTCGTAAATCATGAAATCAATTTATGAGAATGATTCTTATTGGCAAACAAGGGTTTCTCATCCCACGTTAACTTTAATTACAGGATTAATACTTACAGACACAAATATATTGACACGACTAAATGCGTTTCTTCGATCTGTGTGTCATAGGTAGCATGTGGAGAAGAAGTGGTTTTATTAGGATCTATACTGTTCCATCGCGTGATTTTAGGCGTGATGTGGCCCATTATTTGGGGGAAATTTTAAAAAGGTTTTTGAAAAACTCTTGTATTTCGAAAAAAAAAAAAAATCCGCAGTTCATGGGTACTTTACACCATTTCGAAGCAAAACTGATTAAGCTTACTATAAAGGGAACAATTTAGAAAATTTGTGTACACTAGATTGAGCCAATGATCGCTCTAAGTACAGAACTTGGCTAAAGCAGCCCTTGCTGCGGATGCATTTCTTCTTTCTTGTTCCTAAACATTTTCATCTGCCTTGTATTCCTCTTTTTCAGTTACAGGTTAGGTCAGTTAGTGTACATGGAGATCGAAACATCTCCTGCTCAAGACAAGGTGCCCGTAAGAGACCCCACCGCCGTCACCGGTAACAGAACCAACTACCATGGACCTGACCTGCCGCGGTAAAGTACGACACCATGTCAACTCATGCACCAACTCTTTTAGCAGATTATTCATGTATTACAGCTATTCAGATCATAACGTGGTATTGGTCACCTCTACGAGGAAGTAATATGGGTATTTTGCACTGAAACTTCCTTCTGGTACTCTTCTCAAACTTAGGAGGAAATAAGAGTTGGATTTAATATCTTTTTTCCCATATATTTATCTCAAAAGAAGACAGGGATTTTTCTGATATGGTTCAGATGTCGGAAAGTAACTCTATCAGTATCGGAATTAAAAGGAAAATACATATTACTTTTTGTGATATAACTTGCTGAGTGGTGAGTAATTACGACTCGACATGCTCGAGTGACTCCATGAAACCTAACTGCATGTACCAGTTCTGCGAGAGATACCCGTACTGTGATAGTGATTACGTTGTTCACAGTAGCGATATTGCTCAAGTACCGTGTATAGTGTACACACTACACATGCAGCATAGTATGCACCCAACACTTCTTCACTTGCCCGTGTTTGTTACTTGCCCTCAGCTACTTGCCCACAGTAACTTGTTAGTGTTACGCATCCAGTTTTCTGAAGGATGAACTTTGATGTTTGAACATAACAACGAGTCTTCGTTTTCTTTAGTCTAGAGCATGTTGAAAATTTTATTTACTGAATGACAATAATTTTTAATCATTCATAGTCAACACATTGTTGCGTGGTCATTTTTTTTACCATAATGGCGTAAGGCTTAAAGGAATCTTTTGCAATTTACTGTACATGCTCTGTCAATACCAAACAATGCTAAGGTATCCTCTAACAGTGACTGGCATTTACTAATATTAATAACATTTCAAAGTACACTGCAGGTTGGCGCAAATGCCTTTAGTAAAATGGAGCTAATTCTCTTGAGTGAGCTTGTCTGTTACTGTTACTAACCTAACCATCACTTCATGGATAGAACCTCAGACATCACACAAATGGGTGGCACATTTGCCTGAAACACCCTCTTTTTTCTCAAACACATTTGAAGCAGGATTTGCCTCAAGAGGACAAAAAAATGACACCACTGCAAATCTCCTGTACAGTAATTGATGTTTGTCATGTCAAATCCCAAATATAGGCAAATACATCCAGCCAGGCCTGTTGATATTTGGTCGATTGAAAATGTCATGTTTTACAAACCTCTGTAGTGTAGCGTATACTGTATGGATATGAAACAATTAAATAGGTGATAGAAATACATAAAGAGACTGTACATTGCTGTAATGTAAGTTGAAATTTATGCTTTGGAGTCTAATGAAGTGAATAGAGTTTTCTTGCAACATACTGTAGTGTATGCATTGCAGTGTGTAATGTCTTTGGCTAATTTCAATCATACACACAGTAACAGTTTAGTACTGTGAAGATGTACAATTTTCCAGCATGATTTTGCTTCTTCAAAATGCTCTTCCCATATTTCAATTGTGTTGATTCAATTTATGGTACAGTAGCAAATTTATCCCAAAATCATACTTTGATTTTTTTTTCTTTTTGTCTCAAATACTTTAATTATGACAGCTCCCATTTTCCAGTGAGTTTAGGATCTTTATGACCATGCTTTCACCTCATTAAAACAAGGATACATGGTACAAAAGACTTTGTGAAAAAGAAAAGGAGCAAATATCAATCAATATGAAAATTTAAGGGTGCGCAACTTGGTATACCATACAGTGCAGGCAACAAATGTCACTTTTGCTACAGTGTGTGTACTTCTTTAAAGTGTGCCCAGAAAGATATGGTTTGGACACAGGTTGGAGTCAGCATGATTCTATCAAAATTTTCCACAGTGTCTAGACCTGTAAAACTTGATTCATTCCTGAGGGTAGCTCTTAAAAGAATTATTCAGTGTTATGATACTGTTGGACTTACTGTACCATAATGCTGTCCAAGGTGAGTTACAGTATAGTAATCATCAAACTCACTGTACAGTACATAGTAACAATAGTGTACATAGTCTAATCTGCAACTTTCATGTTGTCATCATTTACACTAAGTCTTCCCTCGAATGAAATAGATTACTGAAAATTAAAAATATGAAAAAAAAAAAGAGGCTGTCATGACTCATGAACAATATAAATAGCAAATTAGCAACAATTTGATCTTCCAATCTTCACCATTCAATTTCAGTACTTTAAAATTACTTAAGCAGAGGAATAGAACACATAAAGAAAGTGGATCAGTCAGAACATTTGTCTCGTGAATCCATTTCCAGAGAGAAAGAGAAAACCTCTTTGACTGGGCTGTTGTCTCCAGAATAGAGTGTACCAAGAAGCTCTTCTGAATGAGGTAAGGATACTACTGTACAGTTCTGGAAAGTTTGTGACAGTCTTTCCCTACAGTACATTGCATGTAACTTCTGATCACAGTACAGTATGAGTTCAGAGAAACTCTCATTTACAGTTCTGTATACAGTACATGTAGCTGTGAAAGGTTTAGTGCAGCTTTTCAAAATTTAGTGAGCTGCAGTACATCCAACCAATACAGTACTGTACAATGTCATGTACCGTACTGTGCAGTACTGAATATGCGTTTTCATACTGTGCATCTAGATATTGTAAGAGTGATGCCATGCACCTACAGTATTTTGCAATCACAGTATGCAGTGTCTTGTTCTCGGTAATCTTTGCTGTAAAGCTTTGTAAACCTGAACTGTAAAGGTACAGTATACTGTAAACTTCACTGTAACTTTGCTCAATTGTAAGGTACTGTACAATTTTTACACCCAAATTGTTACACCCAAATAGATAATGTACAGTATGGTGGCATGGTGAAATATTCTCAAATTTACTCACATCCTCACTTCAATACTGGCTGACACAACTTTTGGAGTATATATTTTTTTCCAAGTTTAATTCATGTCCAGTCACCCTACTGTAGTTGTGTAAAACTACAGTACTTGAACTAATCAACAGTGGTGATTACAATACTCTGTAAATACACATGAAGTTACAGTACCTCACATGTACTGCTGAGAGAGCTTACTGTAGATGGTTGGTTGTAGACATTATGCAGTACTCAGACAATTCATTTCAAAAGGTATGCATAGTACTGTATTTTCGAAACTGCAATAATTTGCAGAGCATACTTCAATTTTAACCATTTGTGAACTTACTGGTCACTGAATATGGTGAACCTTGTGTGTATATTGCAGGTGTACTGTACTAAGTATGTAGGTCCATTAATTTTGATATCTTAAATGCACAGTGTGCAGTCAGTCATATACAATTCCCAAATTGTTATACCCAAATAGATAATATACAGTATGGTGGCATGGTGAAATATTCTCAAATTTACTCACATCCTCACTTCAATACTGGCTGACACAACTTTTGGAGTATATATTTTTTCCCAAGTTTAATTCATGTCCAGTCACCCTACTGTAGTTGTGTAAAACTACAGTACTTGAACTAATCAACAGTGGTGATTACAATACTCTGTAAATACACATGAAGTTACAGTACCTCACATGTACTGCTGAGAGAGCTTACTGTAGATGGTTGGTTGTAGACATTATGCAGTACTCAGACAATTCATTTCAAAAGGAATGCATAGTACTGTATTTTGGAAACTGCAATAATTGCAGAGCATACTTCAATTTTAACCGTTTGTGAACTTACTGGTCACTGAATATGGTGTACCTTGTGTGTATATTGCAGGCGTACTGTACTAAGAATGTAGGTCCATTAATTTTAATATCTTCAAATGCACAGTGTGCAGTCAGTAATGTGCCATACACATGGGTCATAATTCAAATTTAAATTGAAATCATGTGTTTGTTTCACACAAAAAAGTCATATTTTTAAAACCAATATTTATGTACAAAAATTGATAGATTTTCTTAATCTATTCGACAGGATGGTATTGCAGCCTTGCTTTGAAGAAATACTGTGTCTGAGGGATAAACATTTGATTATGCTCAAGAAATGATTTGTTTACTCAAAGTTACTGTAAAACTTAAATGATGCACTTTTTGTAACTCATCTTATGCACACGCCACACAGTGTACTGTATTTCTGTAATGTGTTAAGTGAAGTTGCTGCTTATGTTTATTGGTGAGACTGAATAACACTTTTCTTTGCATGCCACATTTGGTGCATTATAAAACACCGTACACTATTTCCCTTAAACCAGTTACCTGGATAGGACTGCAGTACTGTATGTATCCTGTGCTAATTGCAAGCTGCTGCATAAGACGTGCTGCATACAGTACATCCTGCTATACTGTATGCACAAGACTTCATCACATAACCCCCAGCCAATCAACAATACAGCTTTGAACATTCATTTGCTGTATACAGTGAATGGTCTAGCCCCACTATCTGTTTGCTATTTGCCACAGGATTGGTATTTTCATCTTCAAATCGTCCATTGCTCAACAAGTACTGTATAGTACATGGAACCCAGAATGCTCTTCAGCCTGTCTTGTTGGTTGTTCATGCAAAGGGCCACATAAGTGTAGTTATCTTCTTATTCTAATATTGCAATAGCCCCCTCTGTTTGAAGAAGCAGAATTGTTGCCCTTAGAAGCTTTTCAGGGACAATTTTTTTTCAGACTCACATTTCTACTCTGATGTACATTCAAATAATGAGGAAGAGAAAAGATTTTTGAGCACTGGGACTTGTTAATTGGAAAGACTTACATCTACAGTACGATACCATTAAGATGAAGATACTGTCTTTGTCATGCATGTACTGTATGCCTCAAAAAAAGAAGAAAAATAATGTGATGATGTGTTTTTGTGCTAAATGTAACATTTTTCTAGTGTTTGGTTGAAATTTAAAAAAAAAATGATGTTTGGAATGATCAGGCTTATGATGACATTGTCACATCTTTGAAATATTGTGCTAGCATTTTTTTTACTCTGTTCTGTGCTGCATACAGTATGACTGAGCCATTTGTGTTACAATTTTTCAAAGTACTGTACAGTACCATGCATATGTACTCCTACAGCACAGTAGCCATGTCTCTTCGTTTCTTTTGATTCAGGTATTTTATTCTGAATGTGGATCTCTCAGGTATAGACAATGAAGATCTGTGGAAGCCAACTCGTTGGCAAAGTTCTTGGATTCTTCTTGATGTGGCATTTCTGTTCAAATGGTAAGTTCCTGCTCCTGAAGTTATAATTTCTCACTTTGTATGAGACTGAACTTAGCCACCATGTCTCTACTGAAAGTTTGTAAAAACTTTACAGTTTGTAATAATGTGAGTCAAAGTTCACTCTTTATTATAAGAATAACAGGCATGGAAATGGTAAATAGGACAAGTCCAATTTAAGATAATAAATAATAAATACAATAAGACAGCAAGACAAGAAAGGAATTAATTTTAAAAGTTGAAAAGTTTGGCATTGAAGGAAATTAGTTCCATTGAAATTTTTATTTCTTACTTCCATATGTGATACTGTAGATAGCGTGACCTACTGTAGTACTACTGTACAATACCACTGTACACTTACAGTAGTACAGCACTGTGTGGGTGTGTGCATTTAGCAATTACGGACTTGCCTGAAGGTTGCAACATGATTACTGTAAATATTCTATTCTTTTGTGTTGCAATGTATAGTACTTGCTTTGAGGAGGAATTGATCTTAAATTAGTGTGGTCAATTGTTCTGTTTTTAATTGGTAAAAGCACATTACAACTTTCAAGCTACTGTATAGCACAATACTCTACAGGTACTTTGACTTTGGGAATGTGTTGTGGCATTGTGCAATAATCTACAGTACATAATTACAGTAAATCACCTACTGTAAGTTACAGTACAGTAAAAAATTTCTTTCAGTACTGTAATTTGATCTCAAATTTCACTTTTGACCAGTAGCAGACTGATATGGCTGATGGAATATCCTTGGAATCTCTCTGAAAGTGATAAGTTACAGGGAGTTAAATCAATAAATACTCTCAGTTTTGATATATGAGTGTGTTTGTGAGTTATATACAGATTGTCAAGACTTTTAATGATACTGTATGTCAAATTCATCTTGCAAACAAAGCAGCTGGAAACACAACCTTAAAGTACCGGTATCTTTGCAATTTTGCAGGGAAAATTTCATTGACTTTATAGAGGACACAAGACAATTTGCTGAAAAATACAATCTGTTGTGGTAATTTGAAAACGTACCATTAAACTTCATAAAGTTTTCAAAGTGTTGGCATTAGATGAAAGAAGAATTCTTTTGAACAGTGACATTCATACCAATGTTATTATGTTCTTAAGGGAACATTACAAGCTACACTGTTGATGATAAACAAAGAGCACAGTAAGAGCACGTCACAGTAAATACACCCAGTAGTGGAAGAAGTGCAACATGTGTGTAACATGTTTGTAGTTCAAATTTAATGCCAAGGTGTTCCCATAGACAGAATACTGCTTTACATAAAGTACTGTTAGTTTGAAGTCCAGTTGAACAATCTACACACTGTTACCACTGAGCCCTCCATACTTCCTCCTTCCACGTACAGCAAGGTGCTGTATATACTGTACAGTGCATAGTACTTTGTAAGACTGTAACTTCCCATACACTTTTGTTCATGTTTTTTTTTTTTTCATCCTGAACAGACATAACTTTGTTTACATTATATCAGAACAACAATCAGGTCACAGGCATGTGTTTGTAACTAAGATAAAGTCCTACTGTAATTTTGTGATGTACCCAAATATTGTACAACACTATTGAAGGAAAATCACAAAATGTGATACTACAGTAATGTGACTGTACAGTACTGTACAACATGAAGCTTTGTGTTCTTTCATAATGTTAAGTGTAATGATGCTCTGTAGAGTGTATGGTATGGCATATCCTATTTCAAATTTAAGATACAGTAAACCATAGTCACTTTTACCTTGTTGATTCAGCAGGTATGGTAGTGGTCTACTGCACTCTTAACTTGAACTTCTTTCTAGAAAACTGGTCTGAATTTCTCTGTCTCTTCATTGTTTTAAGTGCGCTATTGATGGTCTGTTTTAAATCTTTTATAAAGTTTACATCACATTTTTTTATGTTATCGAGGTCTTGCAAGACTCACTTGTGGACATTTTTTCCATTTCGCCTTCATGAGACACTGGTATGATGCAAGCTTCAACCAAGTTACATAAATGTGTTATTGTTACATTTTGCACTTTTTTTTATTGTATTTCAGGTCATGTGGTCAATGGTCAAGTGGGTGAGTGCAGTAAACGAGTTTAATTCTGCTTTGAAGCTGGAGCTTTTAATAGTCAAATTAATAAGTCATTTGGTGCGTCAGTTGGATATTTGACTACACATAATGTATAATTATAGTTTGTAAGGATTTTACATCTCTATTGCTGGAGTTGCTTTAATACTCCAGTACTTTGAGGGTCTCAGCATGTGGCCCTCTGCAGTCACTATAGAGATACAGTAGCTGTGTGTTATCGGTGTGCAGCAAATCTATCTATCATAGAGTACTTAATGATGTACAGTACTTAACAGTAAAACTGTGTTCTTTCATGTGTGAGTATCTGCATACAATTAAGTGTGCCCTCAGTTTTAAATTTCATGTGTGGGTCAAGGTTCAAAGAGTACATTTGGTTTTGATGATAATCATGCTTGATATGTACAGGTGTGAGGTATTGAGTGTAAACAGCTTTTTTTTTCCCTTTTGTTCTTGGGTCAAAGTCACAAAATAAATTGAGGTCAACATTTGTCAAAATACTGCACACAAACCTTACAAATGCAACATGTCAGGCAGGGAAGCCTTTGCTAATCTCATACTTGGTATGAAGGTGTACTAAATGGGCACAAGAGCCTATTACTGATTGTAGAGGTCATAGGTCACTCAAAGTGAATGGTGTCTGCAGTTTATCTATGGTTGGATGTAACATATACAGTAGAACTGGTCTGCACCATGAAGTGTCAGACGAACAACAAACACACAGCATTTTCACTGGAAGAGAAATAATAATTTATTTTGCCTTTGGTTTTGTATCCTTTCTTTCCTTCTTCCTAATTCCTTCCTTCTGTGAAAAATACAACCTTCAACAGAGCTACATTTAGTGATGAGATATTCTGTGGTATTTCGTGTTTTTGACAGGACATTTTACACAATTAGAACACTAATTGCTCATAGTATTGTAGATGAATTGCATGATTGTCTGATATTCAGAATCATCCTCCTTTAAATAACCAGAAACTATTTCAGTTTAATTAATAACATTAAAGGTGATACATGTACAGTAATTATAACCTCATTAGTGTGTGTCGCAAATGGCACAGAGAATGAAAATGGATATTTAAGGGTTAAAGTCAAACTGGAAGTGCTCTGAATGTGAGTATGGTAGGGTCACTTTGGTGAGCAAGTTACTTTTAGGATCCAGTTTCCAACTGAAACCAGCCATGTAAATTTGGAGGGACTGCAGTTTAGACTGGGAAATTAATGTTCAAAAGATACATCAGTGTCACAAATGGGACAGTTCCCAATGTTGTGGATGGGATAATATAAATGAACATTCTTTAGGGTGTTTCCTTCACATAATTAACAATGACCAGCAGTGGGTGCTCATGGGTTGTACAGTGTAAAGCCACCACTATAATTTTCAACCCCTTCCCTACCGTGCCTTAGTTGATGCCTCAAATGACTGGTTCACTGGCACCACTTCTCCATAATAAAATTAAGATACATCATGATCAGGATTATGGTTTTATTGGGTCCAAGGTTTCACTTTCTAAACAAAATTCTCAAAACAACCCACCAACCAATGCTACTTCCTTTATGCTGCGACTTGCTGCAACCCTTGGTGTCTCACATAATCTGCCTGCTATAAACACAGTAAGAACAGTGATGCTACACAATAATGGGGTTGCATGGTCAACCTACAGTACTGTACCATGTTCAACTAAATTGAAAAGATTCAGTCCTGTAATAGATTTACAGTGTAGATCCATGAGACTTGCAGAATTAACTGACAAGTCTTTCCTGATTTATGGTGATGAAGGGAGTGGAAAAGTACAGTATCAAGTGCCGCACTGCATTCACTATCACTGAAAAATGTCCCACCCATGACATAATGTGGCAGACATTTTGCATTAATTAATTACTCACGTGAAATGAATGCAGGTGAAATGAATGCAGTGGATAAGAGGTAGACTCATGGGGGTGTTATATTGTAGTCAGTGAGAGAATCCCAAAGGAACAGAGCATTGATAGACCTCATA
Source organism: Stichopus chloronotus (assembly GCA_021234535.1). NCBI lineage: Eukaryota > Metazoa > Echinodermata > Holothuroidea > Aspidochirotida > Stichopodidae > Stichopus > Stichopus chloronotus. The sequence goes on along the minus strand of CM037839.1, from coordinate 19,542,538 downwards.
AGTATCCTGTGCCTGTGCTTTTTCATACAGTATGTATGTGATTGACCAGACCATATACTGCAAACTACAGTACACTGAGGTGATCCTCTGGTTACATCACCAAAAGATCACAGTTCATTCTTGCATTCAGATTACAACTACTGTACCATCATCCATGTAATGGCAATACCTCTATAGCTGTTGGTTGATCAGGTCAATGTTTACCCTAAAATCTGGTGTAGATATTTCTTCTGAAATATGTGCTGCAGTTGGTGTTTAATTTTTCTTTTATTTCAGTGAGACTGGATAGTGCTGAAGTCAGCAATGACCTTCAAACACTCACTCTGAGGATATGCTTTGCTGAAGCTCAAAGTGGATCTGGTACTATCAGTAAGTATCAAGATTCTCTTAGACTATTACAAGCCACACTGATGGCCGTCCACTGGAATGAAATTTAAGGTTTAATGGCTTCCCTTAATATAGCTGTGGTTCTATTCATGATAGGTAATGAATTGCCATTGTCATTTGCATTGACAATATCAGTCTAAAGATTTACATTTTAAAAAATTACTGTCATTTTCCCCTTTTTGTTAACTTGCTCAAGAAATTTAAATTATCATTGTTTGTCAATAACAGTCTGGTGAGGCCTGCTATTACAATCTTTGGCATGTTGTGAAAGGACAAAAGTAAAATGATGACACTAAAGGCAATATCTACAGTACACAGTAACTTTAAAAACGTGTACAGTTTCTTAAGTTGGCATCTTTGTTCAGACAGAAATTTCCAGCAAATGGTTTCACACCCTTCTTATATCGATTTCATTTAAAAAAAAATGCATTAAAAAAATGTACCTTTTACAAGTTCTCTCTGTGAATGGTAGCACCAAATACATTTACAACATTAGCCTCTTACAGTTTTCAGTTGTCTTAGATAATAAGAGGCAAGGAAAACCTCTCTACATAAGTGTTAGGCGTAAGTGTTATTCAACTAGATCAGGAACTATATACCTTTCAAGGACACCTCACTGATAATGAAGGGAATTATATGGTCAGAGCTTCTGTGCAAGGTATCTATAGTAACAACAAAAATTGCATAGGAACTCCTGTTGAAGGCAATTGTAGTCATCATATAAATGATACATGTATTGTACATACTGTACAGTAGGCCAAACTTCACTTATACTGCTAAACTGCTCGCACCCTTGAAAATAAACGGAAAATTGCAATGGCCTAAGCAGCTTCACAAATCTTTGGCTACTGTATTCTGCCTTGTAATGACTTAAAGAAAGCTGAAACGCAGTTTATGTAGTCATCCTTGCCTAATTAATCAACTTTTTACAGTGGTACTAAACATGTACAGGAGAGGTTTGCCTAGGTCGAAATGGCCCTTTTCAAAGTTGCTTCATAACGTTACATACTGTATTTCCAAATCAGGATTATGGTCATTAAATGGACTTGTACATGGCCATTTTTGTTGCTGCCATGTTGAGAGGTATTGTAACTGCTGTAGGTTTATGTACAGGATTTGTTTGCTAGGGTGATGCTTGGTACTGTATAATGGTTGTCACGCTAACATTATGAGGTGTACAAAGTTTGGCAGGTTTTCATTGTATCAGTAACTCAAGCAAATGCTGTTTAAAATATCGGATTTTAAGATACAATTCCTATCAGGTCACCATAGTCCATATTACAGTATGTTGAGTTGGAACTTAAAAGCAAAACAAAATTTTGAGATTAATGGGATTCTGGATTTCCAACAGCTAGTAGTTTCAAGGTGTTTATGTTAGATAGGCAAAGTTTTATTTATCCATGCTACCTGTACAGTTATTGCATTTTGATTTCCTTCATGTCATTAAGCATGCAATGTCACGGTTACATCCCTTTATGTAGTACTGAACAAGATGTGTGAAACTGATGGTTGAGGAAACCATACCTTAAGTTGTAGTCTCCATTAAACAAGACAAACATAACATGACAAAATGGTATTAACAACATTAACAAATCGTAAAATGATATGACAGAACTCAGCAATTGATGTAAAACAAAGGGAAACAGTGGTAGGTATTTTTCTGTAGATATGTTTTATTTTGCACATATAGAGTATTCTAGCCAATGCTTGTTCATTTAGAGATGATTTCATGTAATCTTGTGAAAAAGTTACTATCCCAGCAAAAAGATGGGATGGTTAGGTAAAAGTACAGCAGAAACTGGTTTTGTTGCCAAGAAAAACCTGTTTTTAATAAATAACTGGTTTTGGAAAGTGACACGACCATATATACTTAAGTTCATGGAGATGGTGTGCTGAACAAATACAGAGCACAGTATGCAATGTGTGCTAGGTATTGGTCTATATTTGGTTGTTAGTGTTAACTATTACATGATGTCTGTGGAAGCAGTTTTCTGTTGTGCACTGCTTTCAAGCAGAAAAAAAAAATTGGTTCTCTTCCAATCTCGCGATCTATGTAAGTGTCATCCACATTCAGCTTCAATGATACTGTATCCTTCCCACGAACATTCGTTAACACAGACAAGCTGTGATCGATAAGCCCAAGGCTATGCTACACAAGCCTACACTGCGTACAACTGCTGTAGCACTTGTTAAGTTCCAACCTCTCTGATCACCTTAAATTTATGAATCAAGTGAAAAGAATATGTAATCAACAAGGGGAAAAGTCAACTTTATTCAGCATGTACAATACACAAAATTCTGCAATATTAAACCTCTTTGTTGGGCCGAGAACAAACTTTGTGTCACCTATTCCATGAGTATTTAGATCCTTATACTCTACCATGCATGCATAGCAAGTACTGTTACTTTGTCAGCCACATACAGTATTGCCAAAAGAAGTGAGAGATTTCCAGTGCTGTTTCAATGGGAATATTTTCCTTTGTTGTTCACAAGAGACATGTATTTAAGACCATACCCCCAATATGTCATGATTGACAGCTTGGAAGTTGTATTCTTTGAAACCATAGAGAAACTTGTAGGAATCATATTTTGAGCCATCTTTGTTCACCAGTCACAATCTTACAATGATGTTTAGTGGATTGGTTTTTCCTTTCCCCTCTTGCTTCTAGCAATATGTCATATGATATCAGTGAATGTGAAGAAAGTGAAGTTTGAGTCATACAGTACAGTCCACAAAATGCTTGATTTTCAAAGCCTTGGAAGGTCACTGTATTATTGAAACAAATTGACAAAGTGTTAGTTTCTCTTAAATGAAATATTTGCCTCAGTGTGTAATGAAATTAAAAAAGCCTCTGTGTTGGCCATAAGTTTGTTTTTGCTGCTTGGCTGGTAAACATTTTATGACTGTACTCTACTAAAAAACTGAGACAAAGCTTAAGTTGGTATGTTGACATAACATAAAGTATTCACTGCTATTTGTGATGATTTGGCTACAGTTGTTGGTTCATTCTTTTTAATTTAGCAGTGTTGGATGTATTGCTTGCTTTGCTAACGTTATTGAGATATTCTGTATCTGATGTAGACTTTGCAAAATCCTTCTCAGCGAATGAATTTCCCTCCTTTGATACATTCTTCTCAATTTGAGCTGCAGCCTACATATACTGTACCTAACAGATGGCATTTACTCATTTGGTAATCACGTTTCCCTGTGATCGCCGTCTGCCAGAAAGACTTTGGACACTCGATATAATTATGCACACATGAATAGTCATGTTTGACGTTACGGTTAATACATAGTAAAATACTATGTGTTGGTCTCATGAAATGAGGCAATAACAGCGATCGAACAATGAGAGAAAATAATGGTACCTAGGCTAACTTTCACCCTATCACCAGATTTGCCTACAGCCGAAATAGAATACCGCTAAAGAAAACTCAGAACAGTTGAAGAGTTATCATGATATTTACGAACCTAATCAGTCGAAGGTCCTTTCCCCATCATCACTCCCATCATTTCTCACGATGGCTGTGATTGGCTTCTACCGAATTTGGTAGTGAAAAACAATGGTTTTAGTTAGAAGTTGTGTGTGTAATTAAAACGAGTGTCCAGAGTCTGCGAGGGCAGCAAAAATGAGGGCAGTAAACACTCTTCCAGAAGAACAGTACAAATATATGGACGTTCCTTCAGAGATAGCGGAACCAAGATTACCCAAGCAGACTCTGCAGAGTCTATATCTGATGCAAAAGTCAATTACAGAATAATGTTACGGTGTGCCACCAGGTCTTCATTGCATTCTATTTTCTTGATTTTTCTTTTAGATTTTACTGCAGATCAAAACATTTTTCACTTCGCATCTCAAGAGGCAACACAAACACTTTTGATAAGCAATGCTCAGCAATGTGGTGATTACCCCATTACTGTAGCCATTCAGTCAGATAAAATTGGTTTGACTACAACAGTTTCTCTTCAAAGGACTTCATCCTCCCTTATGTTGTCACAAAATGCAAGTGATACCAGCCATGTTGTGACCATACCAGGTGAGATATAGTTGGTATTATTTACTGTAGAGCATTTCATTATCAGGGTTTACGTCTGTTCTAATGTATTCAGTGCATTATACTATCAAAGTGTGTCATTTACAGTGTTTGTTGTGGGAGTCATACACCATACTTTGTGTATTTACTATTGCACAACTTATTTCTAAAGAATAATTGTTCGATCCTCTGTGTTGGTGTGAGAAATGCTTTCAGTGATATAAGAGGTAAGCATTCATCTAGATATAGGGAAAGCTTGGAAGGATTACGTGTGCTTGAACTTATCAACAGTGCCATGTTAATTAGTATTGGTATGTACAGTATACTTGAACTCTATTGTGCACATTTTTGTCCAAGATTTAAGGTTCAAGAAAATATGAAAAACCTCAGTACATGTACATTTCATCTATCTGTAAAGGTTTAGTGACATGTAGGTCATAATCCTTTTGTCCTTCTTTGTCAAGATCTGTTTTTTTTTTTTTTTTTTTAGTGGCAGGTGCCAAATTGTGTGGAAATAAAAGGGGATCAATGCCAGAAACTCATTTCAGTGCAGTGAATCTGCAACTACTGTAATGCAGAGTAATGTAGAGTTCCTCCAGAGATATTCTTATGCTGCCATGTTGTAGTCTGTTGATGTATGTATTATGCTACGTTGTTTGGCAGACATCTACTGTTTGGTCAGTCGAGTGGTCAGTCAGCAGTAACTTGAGTATAAATGTAATTATCTGATTTGTATCTTGTAGATTTTACCAACCTGTATTTCATTATATTAAAGCAGAAACATACTATTGTCATTCTGTATGTAACTAAGGTGACATTCATCACAAAGGGTGAAACAGTTTCCTTTGACAAATCTGATTTGGCAATTTCCTCCAGTGTGCCCTAAATCTGAAATTTAGGGGCAATGTTTATTATTCTTTTGAGACATTTTAACTTTGTTAGGATAAGACAAGAAAACAATCAGGTCAATTTCAAACTATCAATTTTCAGTCAAAATGAATGTTCAATGAAATGTTTTGCATTTTATCACCTCTTATCTTGTCTTTTTGTTGTTTAACCTTATTTCACTGAATGTTTGTTGTTTTTGTCACAAATGTCTATTTTTCTAATCTGTAGGAGTTTTCCTTGATCCTGTGATCTACACTACACAAGAAGGAAGTAATCGTGTCTCACTCAGCATATGTCGGTTCCCACTTACAATTGGAGTCATCACAAGTGAGATATTACATGCTTTTCTGTTTAGTGATGGAGGTTACTGAAGGTGGTTTCAGGTCCTGTGAAATGACATGCCATGGAAACCTAACTCATTAAACTGAGACCATTTTTGATTCCTTGCCGAAGGCAGGCAAGGGATCTATGCGATGGTGATGTCGTGTGTGTGTGTGTGCGTATGTGCATGTGTATGTGACGCCTTTGCTTGTAAACACGATATCTCAAGAAGGGTAACTCTGAGGGATTTCATACTTGGCATGTGGAATGCCCGTATGATATAGAAGGACCCTATTCTTTTTGGTCAAGGTCAAAGGTCATTTAAGGTCACCAGAGGTCAGAATGTGAAAACCTTGTAAACACAATATCTCCAGAAGGATAACTGTGACTGATGTCATACTTGGTTTGCTAGTTGGTCATATTGAGTAGATGATCCCTATTGTTTTTGGGTCAAGGTCAAAGGTCATTTGAGGTCACCAGGGGTCAAAATGTGCAAACCTTGTAAACACGATATCTCCAGAAGGGTAACTGTTACTAATGTCATACGTAGTGTGTTGGTTGATCTTTTTGAGTAGATGATCCCTATTGTTTTGGTCAATGTCAAAGGTCATTTTAGGTCATTAGAGGCCAAACTGTAAAAACCTTGTAAACAAAATATCTCCAGAAGGGTAACCATGACTGATGTAATTCATGGTATGTGGGTTGGTAATAATAAGCAGAAGATCCCTATTGTTTTCGGTCAAGGTCAAAGGTCATTTGAGGTCACCAGAGGTCAAACTGTAAAAACATTGTAAACACGATATCTCCATGAGGATAACTGTGACTGATGTGATACTTGGTGTGTGGGTTGGTCATATTGAGTAGCTGACCCCTATTGTTTTTGGTCAAGGTCAAAGGTCAATTGAGGTCACCAGAGGTCTAACTGTAAAAACCTTGAAAACATGATATCTCCAGAAGGGTAACCGTGACTGATGTCATACTTGATGTGTAGATTGGTCACATTGAGTAGATGATCCCTAATGTTTTTGGTCAAGGTCAAAGGTCATTTGAGGTCACCAGAAGTCAACCTGTAAAAACCTTGTAAACACAATATCTCCAGAATAGTAACTGTGACTGATGTCATGCTTGGTGTGTGGATTGTATATAAGTAAGAATACTCCTTTTAATTTTGGTGGAGGTCAAATGTCATTTGAGGTCACCAGTGGTCAAACTGTAAAAACCTTTTGAACACAATATCTCCAGAAAGGTAACTGTGACTGATGTCATACTTGGTGTGTGGATTGGTAACATTGAGTAGGTTATCCCTATTGCTTTTGGTGAAAGTCAAATGTCGTTTTAGGTAAAAAAAAAAGGTCATTTGGGTTAAAGACTTATTAATGTGGTGTTTCAAGAAACATAACTGTAGTTGATCTCATACTTGTCATGTGGATAATTCATGTTTGTTATAATATAACCATGTAGCAAGGAATCACAAAGCCTTTTGGCTTTCTGGTTTGCTTTGTGCTCCCAATAATATTTCATAGTTCCTTATCACAAGTGAACTGTTTTTTAATTTTGAGTAAATGCAGTGATGTAAGGACAGTATTTCTTCAGGCACAGTTGTGAAATTAACTACTATACATCACTTTCAAGAAAATGTTCACATTTCAGTGCTTTGCTAAGTTTCTGAAAATGGTAACACAACTTCATGGAGATATTTTTTGGTTACTGCCTTGGTGCGGGGTACAACCTGTTTGTCTGTGCCATTGAAAAGACCATTATGAATGTCACTTGCTTTGCACATTCGTATTTCGTGTGTAGAATGGTCTTGTTTGTTGAGGCACTCAAATTTTCAAAAACTGAAAGAAAATTTGAGATTCAAATCATAACTCTTTGACCAGTTTGCAGTGGCAGATTTTTTGGTGTCCAAGGTAGTCATGCATCTTTGTATTGGCATTCTTTAGATTATCTTGAACATGTTTTAGCTCCCTAGAAGGACCACACTTTATCATGTAACAATGTTGAATGTATGAAATTGTTTCAGTGATATTTCTCCTGAAAGAGCTGAAGTATTTCAGAGGTCCATCTTTAATAGTGATCTGAATGACTTAATTGTTTTTCACCATACATGGTTAAATTTGATGTCAATGCTCATTGATTATATAGTACATATATACTTTTGAGTTTGTGTAATGATAAAAGTTCAATCCACAGGGTGGCCCTTTCAGAAAAACAACTTAAGCTATCAGTTTTGTGATTATTATTTTACAAAATTACTGTGCTAATTCCTTTTCCACAGCACTGATGTATGCAGATGGTACAGCTGACGCAGGTTCTGATTACACTGCATCACCACAACCAGTTCTTATTCAGATTGGAGACCGATGTGCAACTGCATTAATACCAATCATTGATGATCAGATCATTGAAGAAAATGAAACCTTCACAGTCAGTATCTTCATCAGTCAACCATCTTCATTGATGGTTTCATCTTCTCAAGGAACAGCAACAGTTACCATTATGGACAATGATGGAGGTAAGAAGAGAAAACTGTTACATGCAATAGAGCACTGAACATTAATGTGTTGACAAACATTTGTCAGATCCAATGTAATGAAAGCTTCCATAGATCTCTTGTTGGTTTCATCTTCTTGATAAACAGCAACCGTGATCATCATGGATAATGATGAAGGTATTAAGAAGAGATAGATGTTACTCAATGTGTTTAACAGAGTGCTGTGTATGGTAATGTTGACGAACATTTGTCTGATCCAGTCAATTCAATTGATTCCTTGCCTAGATTTTGTTTTCCAAGAATAAAATAGAAATGTAAGCAAAAGATCAAGAGGGATTTATAGTGGTAGTCTCACGGTGAGACATCATAAGATATGTAACTCCAACAGCTTTCATGTGTGATCTTTTCTTCCCAATAATGGGTTCAAGAGTTCCTTTGGTTTTGGTAATTGGTACAACTCATCTGGAGGCACTGAAGCCTCTGGAGGTCAAAGGAGGAAAGCATTGTTAACAAGTGAGTTTAGAATCTGTAAATACACCTAAAGAACTTAGCACAATCCACTTTTGAATCAATTTACCATTGATATCACTGTTTAAAGCAGCCATGCCTTTAACTACATTAAAATGATAAAATTTGTTTTATCTGTGTTAAGGCAAAGGGAAACCAATCACAAATATTGAAATCCCACCTGGTGTGCTGCTGAGATAAGTTGTAAACATGAGAACGTTCATGAACAATTCTGGGTTCCACTCATATGATCAACATCTTAATATGAAGATAAATTATAATCCATCCTGTGACATTAGGGAACAGATAAAAGGGTCAGATATGCTGCAATCTTGCAAGGGTGTATGTTTCATCATCTGGTTGTTGTGTGAAGTAATTCAGTGCATGTATTGCAAGATGATTACATCCCACATAGGCAGTGGGGTGAATGTTAGGGCATGATGAATATACTCATCATATTCAGTTAACTGGCGTAAGTTACCTTTACATGACTTGCACAGTTTGAGAGGTCATTGCCAATGCATTAGACAGGAAACTTAACCAGATCATGTAGTTCACAATATGCTGAAATGCCAACAATTATATTGTATGTTGGTGCAGTCAATATTGCAAGTTGAACTGACATCAGTCATTGTAAGTAATATTAGATGCATCATATGATGTTAATCACTTGCTGATGTAGAGAAGGTACCGAGTCATCTACTCAGAATAGCTGCAAATTAAAAGACTGAAACTTGTACAGACAGACCAAATCAACCCTTAAACTCTCTTAGTTTGATTACTCTGTTGCAGGCAGGAGGTGTTCAAGTCTCATCTTTCTTATATATTTTTGCTGTTCTTTTTTATTTTGGTTCATTGACAATCATTATCTTTGTTATAAATCATGTGAATATATAATGGTGTTTGTGTGTATGTCCAGTATGTGTGATAGTGTGTTTATGTTTGTAATGCCTACCTTGAGTAAAAGAGCTCTTTTTTGTGTGGTGGTCAAAGGTCATTTGGGGTCAACAGGAGTCTTATTGTGAAAATCTTGTAGACACAATATCCTGAAGGGAAGTTTGGACAAATGTAATATTTCATCTAAAGGTGCACCACATTGGGTACAGCAATTGTATTGTTTTTAGTAGGGATAAAATCTCATTTGAGATTAACAGAGATAGTGAAAACCTTGGAAACTTGATAGCTCAAGATGAGAAGCTGGAACAGATCTGTTATTAATAAGTTTACATCATTAATTACAAACCGTATTGTTTTTTTGTAGAGGCCAAATGTTGTTTGGAGTCAATAGGGATCAACTACTGAACATCTTGTAAACATGGTATCTCAAGAAGGGAAGCTTGGGCAGATCTGATATTTAGTATATGTGTACTACATTGAGTACAAAAGTTCTGGTGAAGGCTAATATCATTTTTGGTCAACATTGTTCCAATAATTAAATTTTTAACACATATATTTAGAGAGGAAGCTTTGACAGATTTCATATTTGGTTTGCACAGTGGTGCCACACTGAGTACCAAAACCCTGTTGGCTTGGTGGAGTTTAACAGTTAACTAGGTTCAAATTGTTGAAGATTTGTAAGTATGATATCTTGAGATGGGAAGCTTAGACAGATCTCATTTGCTTGTAGGTGTACCAGATTGAGTGCAAGACCCATAGTCTTTTTGGGGTAGGGGTTCAAGTGTCATTTGAGGTCAATAGAGGAGAAGATGTAAAATCATCCTATTGTAGGTCAACTGATGTCATTGTGTATATTGTGACTGTTACATTTAATTAGTGACTCAGTAAACGACATAGACCACGCTTGTGGCACATCCTTATGTTGTGATGTCAGATTCAGAAAAAAAAATCCTTAAAATTGCATTACCAAAACAGCAGTGCATTTGTACATTGTTTATCAGTTACAGTGGGTTTTTGCCCGCTTGATTTAATGAAGGAACCTTTCTAATCATTTTAGCATGTTTGGGTGTATATGTTATGGATCTGACTGGAGATACTGTGCACATCAGGCATTAGACCTGTAAACTGTGGATGTAAAATCAGAGATATTCCTGATTTTAGCATCATTGCAAACCTTTAGATGTACCTTTCAGGTTGAAAGTAGTTTCCCCTCTGATTACCTGATGGTATTAAGCAACTACTTTCACAATTTCTCTGTTCAGCCTACAACCATGTGTAAAATGTGCTGCTTAAGTGATATGATTTGATGGAATGCCAATACAGTCAGTGCAATTATCCATGGTAGCTATGTGTGCTATGCACCTGGATAACTTGGGACATGATCAGTTGAACACTTATCCCCAATTACCTTACTTTGACAACATAATAAATTTTATCCCTTTTTGATTCCTTGCCGTAGGCAGGGGAATCTATGCAGTCCTGATGTCGTGTGTGTGTGTGTATGTGTGTGTGTGTGTGTGTGTGTGACGGTTGCTCGTAAACACTCTATCTCAAGAAGGGTAACTCTGAGTAATTTCATTTTTGGCATGTAGGTTGCCCATATTGAGTAGATGATCCCTATTGTTTTTGGTGTCCAAATCTTGCATATTAATGAGGTTATGGGGTAAAACATAAAAAATGTTAAAACTGCCATAGTTCCTTATCTGTGGGTCAGATTTGTTTTAAACTTGATAAGGTTGTCTGTTATTAACAGGTTCACGACCCTGTGAAATTCAGTGCTTATCAATAGAGAGGAAGGGATAATTTTTCACTATAAAACAATAATAATAGCCTAAACACCATTATTGTGGTTATTATAAACTACCGTACAAATTCATATGGGTCTACCATTGTGCAATCTTAGTTTTGATTCTCTCGCACACAGTTAACTCAATGGGATTGCTCCCTACAATACTGCATTTGTAACTTTCTGAGTAACTTCTAGTGTGAAGGGCCTGGATAAGTTGTCCAGAGAGATAGTCTGGGTATGGGGGGGTCATGGGGTCAGATAGATGGAATGTTAATGGGTTTATAAAAAAAATGAGGAAAATAAAATTCCATCTGTTCTGTCATTTATTTGGATAATATCAATATCCAGAGGAACAGATGGTAGCAGAACAAGGTTTCTTAACAATCAAATTGGAGTGCTTTCAATCATATTTCACAATGTCGGAAACGATGGGGGAAGCAAAAATATTGAGGAGGAATCATAACTTAGGGTCAACTTAGGAGGACTTTGAGTGTGTTAAAAGCTACTTGTAACAAGGAAGAAATTATCGCAGAGTCGATAAAGGAAAATTTGCAAAAGGCAGAACGCCAATTTGAGGCAATTGAAGAGGTTCATGCTGATCTGGCGGGTTGTTGTCTGATGAAGCATTTGAGCAAGCAGAAAGCTGGATGTTGGAATGCCAAAAGCATTAAACTGAGGAGAGGGAGGAAGCATTGAAAAAGTTGAAGGAGGAAATTGAGTTTCAAGTTAGCATTGGAATTACCTAAGGCAGAAATTCCACCATACAATGGAGACCCAAGAACATTCTGGTCCTTTTTGAAGAATTTTGAGGTAAATATGGCAGACAAGCTGAGTTCAGATGGGGTAAGGTTGAGTTATTTGATTCAACTAACAACAGGCAAGACTAGAAGCAGCATTGATTACTGTGTGTTTCTTGGAGCTCAGAGATAATGTTGACTGATGTCATACTCATACTGTACTTGATGTGTGGGTTGTATGGCCTGGGTAGGTGATCCCTATTGCTTTTGGTGGACGTCAAATGTCACGTTCATTTTAGGTCACCAAAGTAAAGGTCATTTTGGGTTAAAGGCTTGTGGTGTATCAAGAAAAATAATTGCAGTTGATCTTATACTTGTCATGTGAATAATTCATGTTTGTTGTAATATAACCATGTAGCAAGGAATCACAAAGCCTTTGGCTTTCTGGTTTATACAGCAGAAGGCATTCTAAGTAGATGGAAACATGAGTTCAGTATCTGAGCCCTTGATACAGACAGATATATTGTAGCATATAGATATGTTGTAATTCCACTGATGTTTTTGTGCTGCCTCCCCAAAAAACAAAATTCTCCACTTTGCATGAGCAAATCTAGCTTCCCCATCAGACACCCTAAATGGATAAGTGTGTATGTGAGGGTGTGTGTATGTGTGTCTGTAATATTTGCTTAGTACACTTTAACTCATCAAAAAAAGACTAAAACTTGAACTTGACATAGAAATCCTCAATAGTGAGATGTAACATGCTTTTTTTTTTGAGGTAGAAATCTGGGGGTAATGTATTCTTGTGGGAAGATGAATTTACTTGCTTTTGGTGGAAATCAAAGGTCATCTTCAGTCAGCAAATATCAGTCACCGAATATGTTGCTAAACCCAATATCTTAAAAGGAAGACCTGTATTGATTTTATGTTTGATATGTAAATGCCTTAAAGTGAGAAGATGAATCCTATTGTCTTCACTGGTGGTTACAATTCATCTAGCATCAATGGAACTCTGGAGGTCAAAGAGGGAAAAACATTGTTGACACTTTATCTCAAGGTATGAGACTTGGATAGATTTCACACTTGGTGTAGTATGTGAACCTTATTGTGAGCAGATAGTCTTCTTTTGTTTTTGGTGGAGTCAAATGTAGGTCATCTGGTGTAGCAGGGAGTCAATGCTTTATACCCATGTTTATTCAGTATCTCAAGGTAGGAAACTTGTATAGATTTGTACTTGGCATGAAGAGATGTGTTATGGTAAGAAGATACATATTTTCATATCAAGCATTAAAAATATTGTTAACGAATTTCTCAAGATAGGAACCTCGGATACATTTCATAATAATCTATGGATGTGTTTCAGTGAGATTATGCACCATATTGATTTTTGGGGGGTCAATGGTCGTGTGGGGTCACTGGGATCAGACACTGAAAACCTTCTCAACACAGTATATCAAGGTAGAATGCTTGGACAAATTGGTATTTAGCACTATTTTAGTACAATTATGTGACTATAATTACATAGTTAAAAAAATGTTTTTTCTAGTTGAAGCTGAAAATACTTAAAAGGTTGTGTGACAAAGTAAAACCCTGAGTGAAAATCCATTGGAATTTTGTTTATATCTTTACCATTTTTGAGAGAGATCTTTTCAAAGTTTGAGAAAACTGCAAAGCAGATTATGTGGAGTGTTGCACAGTGTCAGTATTTCTTTTGTTAAGCCTATGTATTTTGCCTCTTAGTTACTAAATTACTGAGCTTCACATTGGTAAGTGATATCAATATTTTTGAAGAAGAAAATACAAGCTTCTAAAATAAAACCCTCCTTGCATATAAAATTCTCAAATGTCCTTGAAATAAAGGTTACATCAACAAAGGATGAACATAAGACACATCACAGGAGTCCATCACTTGACGTAACAAATGCGCATACTTAGCCAATGTTTTTTCATGATACAGCTGTGAGAACCTTATAAATTGGTCAATCTTTGACAGGTTTTGATGGAATTTGTGGCTATTTTTCATATTTTCAATGCTGAATGCACCCAATACTCCAAAATGTTGCTTTCGTGTCACACGACCTTTAATAGCGTGTACATATATTTATTTGCACAATTTGGTATTCAGCTAGTGTCAGTATGCATAAAATATGAAGTGGACATTTCACATTTTTGAGTGGTTTCCTGTTAGAAAATTAGAAAATTTCAAATAATGCTGAATATTGTATCACAGCATGGATAACTTTGACTGGATGATGTTATGTTAAGAACATGACTGTCCTACCAATTTCATAAGAATGAGGATCTCTTGTCCATAGCAAAAATTTCATTTTAAAGTATCACCTTTACTTTTTGTGTACTTTTATTCTCATGTGCATTTTGATTTGTCTGAGAATTAAATTTTTCTTTTTTTTCATGAATCTCTGATTTTCCTCATTTATTTTGTAGGAGTTTTCTTTCATCCTGTTCTCTACTCTACATCTGAAGACAACAGTCTGGTCATTCTCAGCATCTGTAGATTACCCACTACTTCTTCACTCAGCGCAAGTGAGTTTTTAACACTTTGGTTTCAATGATTTTTGGTTTCTGTGATAAAATTGTAACGTTTGTAAACATGGAGGTGTGTGCGTACTGTATGTGTGTGTATGTATGTCACACCTTGGCTGAATGTGCTTGAACTTCAAGGTTGGTGTGTAAATAATCTTTTGTACTGTGAATTATCCCTGTTGCTTTACATGGAAGTGAAAGGTCATTTGAGGTCTCCAGACATTAAAGGAGCAAAGGTAGTCATGAAATACATCTTACATACTTTTGCCTTCTTCCCCAAATCGAGTGGAAGCATGTATCATTTAACACATTTGCGGTAAAAAATGATCTTAAAAAATGTATTTTTTTTTTTATGTTGACACCCACAAGATTATATTCTTGAGTATGTTTTTTATGCCTCCCCTTAGCTTGAACATGAATTGTTGTTTTAGGGAAGGTTATCAGTATTTACCTAGACCCTGCAGGTAGACATTGATGGCCTTCAAAGAACATCATTCCTGCTGCCATTAAAGTGAAGATGTGTTCCACAACATCCTCCTTCAATGAATAACAGCCTACATTTCACAAACACACAACATCTACTTACACTCTTAAGAAATGCATCGTCACAAAGTTCTCTAGGTATAAATACAGTATGTGATCAATTGTAACTATTAATTGACTGCAGAGATTTGTGTCAAGACTACATGTTCCGGCTATCAACAGTCACACTGTTGGTATTGCTTAAAAGTGCTCTTCAAAATTGATTACTGGTAATCCGCAAGTCAGTCTTTTACAGCTGCATCAATATTGGTCTCCGTAAACTGTAAAAACTCAAGCTCACAATGAATTCATCTAAACTAGTGCCCATTTTCAGCAAAAAAAATGAACTTCTGATCTCAGCTGAGCACAGAAATCAAAAGCATGCTTGAAATCTGTGTATCAAAAGCATTGGAACAGAGATTTGCTGTTCCTCGAGAAGACATAGAAAAAATTACAGGCAGCATCCACGACATTTAATGTAGACCACTGGAACAGTCCTGCGATCTAGAAGAATGCAAGAAACACTACAAAAATGCCAAGGAGAAGACTGCAGCACTCACCAAACAGCAATATGCTTGTTGGAACTGTGTAAGAATCATAGGAATTCCAGAAACGGAACGGAAAGGCATTGAACAAATAATATTTTGCATTATCTCAAACTACCTAGGGATACCTCTGGATATCTCTGACTGCTAGCATCATACTGGAAATCTCTCAAACTCAACATCAGCTTGTCCAGTGATAATTAAATTCATGTTACATCAATCCAGAGCAAAGTTTATTGATGTGAGAAGGAAATTGAAGGCAATTTCACCCAAAGAAACCAAGAAATCTGATGTAAAGCTCAGATGGGAATATCATAGCTCTTTTAAGCCAGAACTTTTGATGAGGAATTTAATTACTGACTTCCTTTCTCTTGTGAACCATGAATTGTCTATTATTGGCTTCAGTGAAAAGTGGTTTGGAGACCAAATGTCCCCCTTTATCCTGTTTGAACACACAACTCTTGTAGAAAGCAATAGAGATAATAAGAAAGGAGTTGGGGTTTGTCCATTTTTAGCATTATACCAGCATGCTGGTGTGAGCTCATGCGATCATGCGGCATCACTCTATCCGTCTGTCTATCTTTCCACAATTGTTTGAAATGCTCCTGCTACATGCTTTCATAGATTTGTTTTAAGCTTACACACAACTTGGGTGTTGGACCATGTGGGCTGTTCAGGAATTTTGAGCCCAAGGTCTCTTGTTGGCTTTTTGGCCCATTTTATGAAAATTCTGCAAAATGCTTCTCCTCCTACAGATTTCCTTGTACAATGTTGATATTTTGTCGTAATGATACTCCGTTAGTGGTGCCCTCAGAGTGTGCAGGAATTTGGGGTCTAAGGCCCAGTGTTGGCCCTTTGGCTCATTCTATGAAATTCTGTAAAATGCCTCTCCTTCTACAGATTCTCTTGTTCCATGTTGCTGGTTTGTCATAATGATCTTCAATGGTGGTACCCTCCGGGTGTCACGGTATTTGGGGTCCAAGGTCACATGTGGACCCTTTGGTTCATTTTATGAAATTCTGTAAAATGCTTCTTCTCCTATGTGCTTTCTTGGATTTGTTGAAACTTAGACAAAGTGTTCCTTTGGTGGCGGACCATGTGGGGTGTTCAGGAAGTTTTGGCCTAGGGTCCCTTGTGGGCCCTTTGGCCCATTTTGTGAAAATCTGCAAGTGCTTCTCCTCCTACAGGTCTTTGTGTACAGTGTTGATGGTTTTCATAATTATAATCCACTAGTGGTGCCTTTAGGGTGTTCGGGAATTTTGGGTCCAAGGTCCCATGTGGGCCCTTTGGCCCATTGAAGGAAATTCTGGAAAATGCTTCTCCTCTGAAAGATTCTCTTGTGCAGTGTTGATGGGTTGTCATAATGATATTCCATTGGTGATGCTCTGAGGGTGTTCAGGAATTTGGGTTCCAAGGTCCCATGTGGGCCCTTTGGCCCATTTTATGAAATTCTGCAAAAATGCTTCTCCTACATGCTCTCTTCGATTTGTTTGAAACTTAGACACATTGTTCCTTGAGTGGTGGACCATGTGTGGTGTTCAGGAAGATTGTCCAAGGCTCCATGTGGGTTTCTTGGCCCCTTTAGTGAAATTCTGCAAAACGTGTCTCCTCCTGCAGATTCTCTTGCACAATGTTGATGATTTTTCATAATGATTTTCCATTAGTGATGCCATCAGGGTGTTCAGGAATTTTAGGCGCAAGGTCCCATCTGGTACCTTTGGCCCATTTTATGAAATTCCGAAAAATTCTTTTCCTTCTACAGATTGTACAATGTGGATGGTTTGTCATAATGATGGTCCATTAGTGGTGCCCTCAAGGTGCACAGGAATTTGGTTGCAAGGCCCCATGTGGACCCTTTTGTTCATTTTATGAAATCCTGCAAAGTGCTTCTCCAACAGATTCTCTTGTACAATGTTGATGGTTTGTGATAAAGATGCTCTGTCAGTGTACCTACATGGTGTTCAGTGATTTGGGGTGTTCTAGGAATTCATATGTAGTACCCTACAAACACTTGGTTGAAGGTATGAGCTTCTGCACCATTGGTGCTGTAGTTAATAAAATCTCACAACCTTTAAGATGGAGTGATATCTCTTCCTTCAACTCTTCAACTGAAAGTCTTCTTGTTAAGATAGCAGTTACAAATCGAAAGAATATCACTTTTGTTATTGTCTCTAGACCTCCGCAAGGATGAATTCTTTTAATGATTTTATGTGTACTGAATAAGATGGTATGTGAAAACAAAAATGGTTACATACTGGGCAATTTCAATATTGACTTCCTAAAGAATGGTTCATCTGATTTCATTAACAGTGTGTTTCATTTTTTCCCACAATTCTAAGCTTACCCATGTGAATGATAATTCTGCCTCTTTGATAGAATATATTATTACAAATAATGTTAGTTTTTGCTTTTGATGATAATTGTAACCTTTGTAATCATGCAACCATGTGTGTACCATAAAATGGGGTGACATTGCACAATTTTTGAAGGTTTCCATCAGTATTTTGATGATAATAAACACAATTAAAAAATTTTCATATTTTTTCCTCCCCCCTCTCTTCCTTTTTTTTTTTTAAACTTTTGAGATGTGCAAAGTCACCACATGCTTGGGGTGACTTTGCACAAATGCATATTCCAAGTTTAGGAGCAAAGCCATCCCTTTACAGGGGTGACATTCCACACTTTTTGAGTTTTTAAAAAGATGACACAGTATGAGCAGTTCTAATAAGAATGGCAAGCATCCTGTACTACACTAAAATGGTGTACAGTCAGACGTCAAACTCTTTCCAAAGAGAATCCTAAACAGTGAGACAATGGAACCAATGGTGGACACATTCAAAGAGTTCTGTTCAATATACCTGTCTGACAACTGACATGTTAAACAGTAATACACAAATTGTTGAAAATTCATCCATAACAAATGGATAGTATATATACATGTTAGCTTGAGATGTCTTCCGTGAAATGGCGATATCCCCTCTGATCATGATTTGGTTAAATAAATATAATTTGGCCAAAAACTCCCAAAGTAGCAGTTTCATGACCTAGGGTCCAGTGGAGTCATTTAATGGGGTACTGCACAATTCATCAATCACTTCACAGTTCTCCACCAAATCCCTAGGGTAATGCTAACATTGCATTCCTCAACCCTCCCCCTCCAATCTGTACAGTGTTGCCACTTCTCAGCAACAGTTACTGCAAAATCTCACAAAAGCATGAACAGTATTTGAATGTACTGTAGGACTGGTGAATAATGACATCATAGGGTATGGCCAGCGTGCAATTTCACCCCGCATGTACAGGACTTAGCACAGTGTCTCATATATCCATACCTCTTCGTACAATGAGTTGGGCATTATAGATAAACTTTACAAGAGACTTAGCTAATAGTTAGGGTAACATTTCTTAACCATTTCGGTCTCTCTGGTTATTTCCGTATATGTGTACCATATAGAAGTTGTGCAATGTTGCAAAATGGGGGTAACAAATCGATTTTGAAAGAAAACTAAACTACTGTATTAAAATTAGTGATGCTGTTTATTTCTTCAAATTAGTGCAATATAATATCGTTAATATCATACTCTATAATTAAAAAATAATATTAAATGATTACTTTTTTACGTATGTCAGAAAACAAGTAATGTATAGAAGTTTATGTTTTTGTGCAAAGTCACCCCTGTAGTGAAAAGGCACCCCATTTTACAGTATGTATGTGTGTATGTATATCCCTGATGCTTACCCTGTGAACATGATGTTTCAAGAAGGGAAGCTTGGACTGATCTCATATTATGTATGTAGGTATACCACACTGAGAGCAAGAAGCCTGTAGAGGCCATCAGTCTATAGGCTCCGCTCTCTTCCGGTTACCATTTTGTGGGTACACAACTTGCGTGAAAATTTCACTAAACTAGTCACTGAAGTCGCTATATGTGTGATATGTGTGTTCATGTACACATTGTACAGGTAGTAATGTAAGTTATCGAATTGACAACACTCACTGAACATGACAGACGGCAAGGTCGGTATTCCATTGATTTTATCGGAATTTGTCAAGAAACTGAAATCGAAGAAATCCAGAAAACGGTACCTTGATAAACTGAAAATGTGCCACCTATCGTGCGATCTGTATGCTATGAAGAAAAACAAGTGGGATGAAAATCCGGCTTTTCTTTCTCATGTGGCCTCAATGGTTATATGTTATTAGCGTTTAATTGTTCTTATTTTACACCATTGACCACTGTTGTTGTGGAATGACCTCAGACATCACAGAGTACAGTACTGTAGTTTGCACTACTTTCTCAGCATCTGTGGTGTTGACACCTTTAAAGAGCTTATATTCATGAAGTACAGGTCAGCTCTTTAACGTAGTTCAGAATATTTGCTTTTGTTGCAGCATTCAAATTACCAGGTAATTGAATGGTACTGTAAACTTGGAACTGTAAACAGCAGTATGCTATCTGAATAGTCAGGTCAACAGAACTGGTAGCATCAATGAAAAGTTTTAGCTGATTTTGGACCAAGAAATTGTTTTTAAATTCCAAATTTTCTTTCACTGGTTTTACTTTCACACATGGCATGTACTTGTAGTATTGTAGAAAGTCTTTACCAAGTACGGTTAAAGTAATTATTTGTGTTGATGGTGTAGTGCATGCTTTGCATGTGAGTGAAAATTTAAATCCTTTTTTTTTACATTTTATCAAAAGCTATCCGTTTTGTTTTGGTTATCTTACATGGGTCTGTCCAACTATTGCTATTTCACAGCCATAATGTAAACAGTTGGTACAGCTGAAGCAGGTTCTGATTACATTGCATAAAATCTTCATTTCAGATTCGGAGTGGATCTCAGTGTACCATTATATCAGTAGCAATTATTGATGATGACATCATTGAAGTGACAACTGTTAACAGTTCATGTAGTGGCATAGTTTTCATAAAATATGATTAACTTAAATGTCCGTGTTGTCGCTGTAGTACATGCTCTTTATTTATTCTGATAATGGACATTTAAACCCTGTTTTGAACATTTTGGAAACACGTAATTTACTAGCTTTGTTACTACTACTTCACAAAATGATTCCGCCCATTGTTATTTCACAGCACTGATGTATACAGATGGTACAGCTGACGCAGGTTTTGATTACACTGCATTACCACAATCGGTTGAAATTCAGAGTGGAGTTCAATGTGAAACTGTATCAATATCAGTTACAGATGATGACATCATTGAAGGAGCTGAAACTTTCACAGTCAGTGTCAGCATCAGTCAACCATCTTCATTGATGGTTTCACCTTCTCAAGGAACAGCAACAGTGAGCATTCTGGATAATGATGAAGGTAAGAACTGAACAAGCATTTGCCAGATCTAGTGTAATGAAACTCCACTAGTTTGGTCGTTAGCAGTCCACAAAGTATAAATATTAGAAATATGAGAGAATGTTACTGTCATTTTTGTGGTGGTGGGTTGGAAGGAATATCAATTCGTTTTTTAATGTTTGGCTGCAAAAGTCTGATGCAGTTAAGTTGAGGTTCATTTGCATGCATCAGCATGTTCAATAGTGTGAATGTTCCATAATGAGTGGCTTCAATAGATTTCCTATTTATTATTTCTCCCTTGGTGAGTTCAATAATGCTCTTATTATTAGTGGATGTTTATGGTCCTTTAAAATATGCAAGGTCAGGACATGTACATCTTAATAAAATTTCCTACCAAAATGTGAACATCCAAAAGTTATCCCAAATGTTGGTAAATTACCATGATATGTAGTCATTTGTTCAGTTTGTCAGAGGTCATTGGAAATGCATAAGATACAAACTTTCTCAGATCATGCACTAAATAACTTTCTTGTTTGATATGATAAGAGTAAGAAGGCTTTGATGCCCACGGAATTCCAATGTGCAGACCACTGTAACTTAAAACCATGAAGTCAACATCTAAATTCTTAGGAAGATCAATGTTTACTACATTTACAAGTGATGGTAATCATTTTAGTGTATATCTAGCTTTATCATTGGACTAGTATTTTGTGCGTAACATGTTTTTGTAACCTGTTGGTAGTGGTACATGTTTTTGAGATGTGACCCATAGAGACTCAAGACTAGAGTTAACAAAAGAAAGGTACAGTATTGCACAAGATGCCCAAATTCCAGCAGAGCAATATTTTTGGTGTAGTCACTATTGTAAGTTGAACTGACATTAAACATTGTAACTATATACATACAGTAAATATAGGCAACATATTCAACCATTTGCAATATATTGTTTTGAGGAGGGGACCAAGTCTTTTAAATTTGTGTTACACCAATAAGTGAAATTGCTCTGGTAGACTGAGGTAAGCTTAGAATTCATCATGGTACAGTATTGTGATTACTTTGTTGCAGGCAGGGAGGTACAGTACTGTACCAAATCTTTATTTTTTGCATTATTGTTGTGGTTCTTCTGACAGTAGCAGCATTTTTTATTACCTTTTCCATTTTTCTTATTTTTTGTTTTGATGATAATCGTAACCTTTGTAATCATATGTATATATGTGTGCATGTATGTCTATGATGCCCTATGTTTTGAACATGATATTTCAAGGAGTGAAGCTTGGACAAATCTCATTTGTGGTATGTAGGTGTACCTCATTTAGTAGAAGAACCCTAGTGTTTTTGTTGAGAACCCTATTGTTTTTGTGGAGGTTAAAGGTCAGCAGAGTCAAATTATGAAAACCTTGTAAACCTGATATCTCAAAAAGAGAAACTTGGATGGATCTTGTTTTTAGTATGCACTGTAAGTGAACCATATTGAGTAAAAGAACCTGCTGTTTTGGTGGTTGTCTGAATTCATTTGGAGTGAACAGGGCTCAAATTTTGAAAAACTTGTAAACATGTTATCGCAAGGAGGGAAGCCTGGACATATCTCATATGTAATGTGTACTTGTATCACATTGAGTAGAAGAAGCCTACAGTGATTGGTGGAGGTCAAAGGTCATTTGGGGTCAACAGGGGTCAAATTGTGAAAACCTTGTAAACATGTCTCAAGAAGGGAATCTTGGACAGATCATCATATGTAATGTGTAGCTGTTGCATCACTGTAATATGCAGTTGTGCTCATTGAGACATGATAAATATCAGTCATCATACAGTATATGAGATTCACAGAAATCCTTATAATGAAGCCATCAAAACCACAATGCATTTGTGCTTTTTGGTTTAATATATTTGCTAGGTGTTTCTTCACTTTTAGGTTTTTGTAAGCACTTAGAGGCTGTTGAGATTCAGCACTATGTTGTAATATTTTGTTTTATTATCATTCAACAAATCTTGCACTCTTAGTAAAAGTAAGAAAATCTACCGTAATTTCTGTAATTATTGAACAAAACTAGGTTAATAACTAGGGTCAATGTGCATCAAATTACTTGATGTGGACATGTCACAAATCTGATAATTACTGTGGTATATTTTAAAATTCACAGACATTGGTGATTATTTTATTGAAACATGGTAACTTTGTCCAGCTATCAGTATATTCGGTTGATATGCAAGCAACATGGCTGTCATACCTACAGTATTTCAGGAAAGTAGGTTTCTTGTACAGTATGCATCAAGGTATTGTATTTTGTTACCTCATGTGAATTTTATTTCAAATATATCGTATTTCTCTGAGTAGTCAATGTTTCTTTTGTCATGAATCCCTATTTCTTTCTTTTCCACAGGAGTTTACTTCCATCCCATTCTCTACACTACATTAGAAAACAGTTTTGCATCTGTCAGCATCTGCAGATATCCTATTACAGATGTACTCATCACAAGTGAGATATTTAACTCTTTGGTTGCAAAGAATTCAACACTTCTTGAAGATTTTGAATTCATTGAATGAAACCCTTATTTATGACACCTAATTATATTTCATTGATTTATCACAAGTAAAATTCAAAGCTGGTTTAGATATAATGATGCCAATAATTCTGATTTAGGACTGTTATGAAATTGATAAACTCATGCATCACTTTCAACTTTGTCTGATTCTCATTTTTTTTAAGCTCTTATATTACTTTCTGTGATATCATATTTTCATTAAAATCAATTCCTATTGTTCTGATGCTACTGGTTAATAGTTTTGCCTCCAGCATTGAAACTATTTCTAAATATTGAGATACTTTGCACAGGTGTGTGCAATTTTTAAAGTGTTTGCAGGCTGTTCAGTAAATTCCAGTCAGTTTTGGCATGCAGCATACACATTGGTTCAAATATGGTAATAATGTCAAGTAATCTGGCAGCCCTGCCTCTACCGTATTAAGTTACTTCATTAAAAGGCGAAGCGTGGCCCCTTTAGTTGAAAGTTGTCAACTACTGTAGTAATGTTTCTTATATTACAGTATTGACTGTCATTGTTAATTGCAGAATGACCATAGTTTGCAATGCAGTTTACACTACTTTTGTTACTTAATACTCAAGTATCTGTGGTGTTTTCCACCTCAGGGGAACATTGCATTCATTAAGTGTAGTTCATGTCTTTGATGTGGGTCATAAAGAATGCATTTTATTTGAGCATTCCCATTACCAAAAAGCTGAGAGGAAAACTTAAACTGTAAAGGTGCCAAATTTGAGTGGATTTAGTTTAATAAGCAGAACTGTTTACATGCACAAGATCAAACTTATTTTGATCTTGTAAATACATTCTTAACTTCATTCAAAAGCCAACTTTGGACTTCACACTTGTTTAAAATACCAGTTCTGTTCCATTGGTTCATCTTTCACACATGATCTCAGTGACAACTGTGAACAGTTCATGTAGTGGCATAGTTTTCACCAAATAGGATTAAATTAAATGTCCATGTTGTTTCTGTACTACACGCTCTTTATTTATTCTGATAATGGACATTAAACCCTGTTTTGACCATTTTGGGAACACTTAATTTACTAGCTTTGTTATTACTACTTTGGAAAATGATTCCACCCATTGTTATTTCACAGCACTGATGTATACAGATGGTACAGCTGACGCAGGTTCTGATTTCGTTGCATCACAGCAGTCGGTTGTTATTCAGATTGGAGACCAATGTGCAAGTGCATCAATACCAATTATTGATGATGACATCATTGAAGGAGCTGAAACTTTCACAGTCAGTGTCAGCATCAGTCAACCATCTTCATTGATGGTTTCACCTTCTCAAGGAATAGCAACAGTGAGCATTCTGGATAATGATGAAGGTAAGAACTGAACATCAATGTGTTGACAAGCATTTGCCAGATCTAGTGTAATGAAACTCCACTAGTTTGGTCGTTAGCAGTCCACAAAGTATAAATATTAGAAATATGAGAGAATGTTAATGTCATTTTTGTGGTGGTGGGTTGGAAGGAATATCAATTCGTTTTTTAATGTTTGGCTGCAAAAGTCTGATGCAGTCAAGTTGAGGTTCATTTGCATGCATCAGCATGTTCAATAGTGTGAATGTTCCATAATGAGTGGCTTCAATAGATTTCCTGTTTATTATTTCTCCCTTGGTGAGTCCAATAATGCTCTTATTATTAGTGGATGTTTATGGTCCTTTAAAATATGCAAGGTCAGGACATGTACATCTTAATAAAATTTCCTACCAAAATGTGAACATCCAAAAGTTATCCCAAATGTTGGTAAATTACCATGATATGTAGTCATTTGTTCAGTTTGTCAGAGGTCATTGGAAATGCATAAGATACAAACTTTCTCAGATCATGCACTAAATAACTTTCTTGTTTGATATGATAAGAGTAAGAAGGCTTTGATGCCCACGGAATTCCAATGTGCAGACCACTGTAACTTAAAACCATGAAGTCAACATCTAAATTCTTAGGAAGATCAATGTTTACTACATTTACAAGTGATGGTAATCATTTTAGTGTATATCTAGCTTTATCATTGGACTAGTATTTTGTGCGTAACATGTTTTTGTAACCTGTTGGTAGTGGTACATGTTTTTGAGATGTGACCCATAGAGACTCAAGACTAGAGTTAACAAAAGAAAGGTACAGTATTGCACAAGATGCCCAAATTCCAGCAGAGCAATATTTTTGGTGTAGTCACTATTGTAAGTTGAACTGACATTAAACATTGTAACTATATACATACAGTAAATATAGGCAACATATTCAACCATTTGCAATATATTGTTTTGAGGAGGGGACCAAGTCTTTTAAATTTGTGTTACACCAATAAGTGAAATTGCTCTGGTAGACTGAGGTAAGCTTAGAATTCATCATGGTACAGTATTGTGATTACTTTGTTGCAGGCAGGGAGGTACAGTACTGTACCAAATCTTTATTTTTTGCATTATTGTTGTGGTTCTTCTGACAGTAGCAGCATTTTTTATTACCTTTTCCATTTTTCTTATTTTTTGTTTTGATGATAATCGTAACCTTTGTAATCATATGTATATATGTGTGTATGTATGTCTATGATGCCCTATGTTTTAAACATGATATTTCAAGGAGTGAAGCTTGGACAAATCTCATTTGTGGTATGTAGGTGTACCTCATTTAGTAGAAGAACCCTAGTGTTTTTGTTGAGAACCCTATTGTTTTTGTGGAGGTTAAAGGTCAGCAGAGTCAAATTATGAAAACCTTGTAAACCTGATATCTCAAAAAGAGAAACTTGGATGGATCTTGTTTTTAGTATGCACTGTAAGTGAACCATATTGAGTAAAAGAACCTGCTGTTTTGGTGGTTGTCTGAATTCATTTGGAGTGAACAGGGCTCAAATTTTGAAAAACTTTTAAACATGTTATCGCAAGGAGGGAAGCCTGGACATATCTCATATGTAATGTGTACTTGTATCACATTGAGTAGAAGAAGTCTACAGTGATTGGTGGAGATCAAAGGTCATTTGGGGTCAACAGGGGTCAAATTGTGAAAACCTTGTAAACATGTCTCAAGAAGGGAATCTTGGACAGATCATCATAGTAATGTGTAGCTGTTGCATCACTGTAATATGCAGTTGTGCTCGTTGAGACATGATAAATATCAGTCATCATACAGTATATGAGATTCACAGAAATCCTTATAATGAAGCCATCAAAACCACAATGCATTTGTGCTTTTTGGTTTAATATATTTGCTAGGTGTTTCTTCACTTTTAGGTTTTTGTAAGCACTTAGAGGCTGTTGAGATTCAGCACTATGTTGTAATATTTTGTTTTATTATCATTCAACAAATCTTGCACTCTTAGTAAAAGTAAGAAAATCTACCGTAATTTCTGTAATTATTGAACAAAACTAGGTTAATAACTAGGGTCAATGTGCATCAAATTACCTGATGTGGACATGTCACAAATCTGATAATTACTGTGGTATATTTTAAAATTCACAGACATTGGTGATTATTTTATTGAAACATGGTAACTTTGTCCAGCTATCAGTATATTCGGTTGATATGCAAGCAACATGGCTGTCATACCTACAGTATTTCAGGAAAGTAGGTTTCTTGTACAGTATGCATCAAGGTATTGTATTTTGTTACCTCATGTGAATTTTATTTCAAATATATCGTATTTCTCTGAGTAGTCAATGTTTCTTTTGTCATGAATCCCTATTTCTTTCTTTTCCACAGGAGTTTACTTCCATCCCATTCTCTACACTACATTAGAAAACAGTTTTGCATCTGTCAGCATCTGCAGATATCCTATTACAGATGTACTCATCACAAGTGAGATATTTAACTCTTTGGTTGCAAAGAATTCAACACTTCTTGAAGATTTTGAATTCATTGAATGAAACCCTTATTTATGACACCTAATTATATTTCATTGATTTATCACAAGTAAAATTCAAAGCTGGTTTAGATATAATGATGCCAATAATTCTGATTTAGGACTGTTATGAAATTGATAAACTCATGCATCACTTTCAACTTTGTCTGATTCTCATTTTTTTTAAGCTCTTATATTACTTTCTGTGATATCATATTTTCATTAAAATCAATTCCTATTGTTCTGATGCTACTGGTTAATAGTTTTGCCTCCAGCATTGAAACTATTTCTAAATATTGAGATACTTTGCACAGGTGTGTGCAATTTTTAAAGTGTTTGCAGGCTGTTCAGTAAATTCCAGTCAGTTTTGGCATGCAGCATACACATTGGTTCAAATATGGTAATAATGTCAAGTAATCTGGCAGCCCTGCCTCTACCGTATTAAGTTACTTCATTAAAAGGCGAAGCGTGGCCCCTTTAGTTGAAAGTTGTCAACTACTGTAGTAATGTTTCTTATATTACAGTATTGACTGTCATTGTTAATTGCAGAATGACCATAGTTTGCAATGCAGTTTACACTACTTTTGTTACTTAATACTCAAGTATCTGTGGTGTTTTCCACCTCAGGGGAACATTGCATTCATTAAGTGTAGTTCATGTCTTTGATGTGGGTCATAAAGAATGCATTTTATTTGAGCATTCCCATTACCAAAAAGCTGAGAGGAAAACTTAAACTGTAAAGGTGCCAAATTTGAGTGGATTTAGTTTAATAAGCAGAACTGTTTACATGCACAAGATCAAACTTATTTTGATCTTGTAAATACATTCTTAACTTCATTCAAAAGCCAACTTTGGACTTCACACTTGTTTAAAATACCAGTTCTGTTCCATTGGTTCATCTTTCACACATGATCTCAGTGACAACTGTGAACAGTTCATGTAGTGGCATGGTTTTCACCAAATAGGATTAAATTAAATGTCCATGTTGTTTCTGTACTACACGCTCTTTATTTATTCTGATAATGGACATTAAACCCTGTTTTGACCATTTTGGGAACACTTAATTTACTAGCTTTGTTATTACTACTTTGGAAAATGATTCCACCCATTGTTATTTCACAGCACTGATGTATACAGATGGTACAGCTGACGCAGGTTCTGATTTCGTTGCATCACAGCAGTCGGTTGTTATTCAGATTGGAGACCAATGTGCAAGTGCATCAATACCAATTATTGATGATGACATCATTGAAGGAGCTGAAACTTTCACAGTCAGTGTCAGCATCAGTCAACCATCTTCATTGATGGTTTCACCTTCTCAAGGAATAGCAACAGTAACCATTATGGATAATGATGTAGGTAAGAAGAGAAAGCTTTTAAATGCAATAGAGAACTGAAAATTAATTTGGTGACAAACATTTGTCAGATCCAGTATAATGAATCTCTTCATAGAATAGTTCTTGGTTTCATCTCAAGGAACAGCAACAGTGGCTATCATGGATAGTGATAAAGCTAAGAAAAAATTAATGTTTCATGTTGTAGACGACTTTGCATTGCAATGTTGCATTTGTTTGAATCACTGCAGTGGCACACACTATCTATACATGGTATGTAGTGCTATGCTTTCAAGTGACTCTTACTCATCTTATTACCCTTCTTCATTTTTCCCTTTAAAATCATGTATAATTCTAATTTTTAACTTGCCCCAATTCCAACAAAAAAGAACTACTTTCGGTTTGCATGTCAGGGGGGAGGGGGGTTGACTAGTTATTTTTTTACTTGATAGACTTGTTCAACTCGCTCCCTCTGGCATGCCCTGTGTAAGCTGAAATTTGATCGATGCCCTCAGGTGGATCCTGCGGTCTCGGGTCGCACTATTTGGACTCTTTAAACCTCATCAATCCATCACCTTTAAGTGTGTTAGAACTCAGAAAGTGCAGCATCTTTAATCCCAATACATCACTTTCTCCTGCACACTTTGACTGTGATACGCCCATTGGTTCAAAAGTCCATTTCCACCATTCGGATTTCGGTAAACATACCCTACTGTATTTCCTCACTGAAATTCTCTTATGCATTAGGGCACTATCTGACTGCCTACCATCACAGCACAATGCACCTTATCCGCAAAGCATTGGCATTGAAAACGCATCCAGCTCACGGTGTATGCTGAGAAATGAGTACCATTGTGTATAAAATCACCCCGCAGGGATACGTCAGTAATAAGCGGATTATTGCTCAGTGTTCACAGTACCACATTTGTACTGCACAAGAAGGCTTTGTGCAACTGGAAGTACAGCTATTCACCCACATCAGAAATTTAAAGTTCGTTGTTACCAAATGGCAATCCATGCAAGTAAAAAGCAACACTGAAATTTGTGCAAAGTGGCAATCATTCTAACTACCATAGTTTCCCAAATATTTCAAGCGACAAATATTTTACTCTAAATAAATTGTTTTGTGAAGACACAGCCAATACTTGAACAACTTTACCACTTTTACACATTTGACTTTTTATTTTCAGCAAACTCGGTCACATCCAACATTGTTCCAACATACTGCACAGTCGGACTAACAATCACAGTCATGAGTCTTATGAATTTGGCACTATCGCAAGAGCTTTATTTAGGCATGATATATGTTTTGGCTCAAAGGTACACACTATGCAGCTGGCTAATGACTCAAAACAAAGCTGTCATCGTTATTCTATAGAGAGTGACAACACAGTGCAGCTGAACAGAATGATGTGACAAAAAGGACTGTACATAGTTTTTCTTTTTCATCAATCACTGGCATAAATGACTCGACTTGGACTCAAGTCATAACATTAGTGACTCGACTTGGACTCCAGTCAGTGACCTGGTTTTCTAAACTTGACTCAAATTTTTAGTATTTTATTCAAGTAAAAATTTCAGCTCGTCGCTCTCTTTTTGGTTTCAATGATAATCGTAACCTTTGTAATCATGCATATGTGTATGCGTATGTGTGTGTGCGCGTGGGAGGGTGTGTGTGTGTGTGTGACACTGCTTGTAAACACGATATCTAAAGAAGGGTAACCATGAATGATCTCATACTTGGTGTGTGGGTTGGTCATAGTGAGTAGATGATCCCTATTGTTTTTGGTTGAGGTCAAAGGTCATTTGAGGTCACCAGAGGTCAAAATGTGAAAACCTTGTAAACACAATATCTCAAGAATGGTAACTGTGACTGATGTCATACAAGGTGTGTTGGTTGGTCATATTGAGTAGATGATCCCTATTGTTTGTGGTGGATATCAAAGGTCATTTGAGGTCACCAGAGGTCAAATGGTAAAAACCTTGTAAACACAATATCTCCAGAATGGTAACTGTGGCTGATGTCATACTTGATGTGTGGGTTGGTCATATTAAGTAGATGATCCCCATTGTTTTTGGTGGAGGTCAAAGGTCATTTGAGGTCACCAAAGGTCAAACTGTAAAAACCTTGTAAATACAATATCCCTAGAAGGGTAACTGTGACTGATGTCATACTTGATGTGTGGGTTGGTCTTATTGAGAAGATGATCCCTATTGTTTGTGGTGGAGGTCAAAGGTCATTTGAGGTCACCAAAGATCAAACTGTGAAAACCTTGTAAGCATAATATCTCCAGAAGCATAACTGTGACTGATGTCATACGTAATGTGTGGGTTTGTCATATTGTGTAGATGATCCCTATTGTTTTTGGTGGAGGTCAAAGGTTATTTAAGGTCATCAAAGGTCAAACTGTAAAAACCTTGTAAACACATTATCTCAAGGGGAACTGTGACTGATGTCATACGTGGTGTGTGGGTTGGTCATATTGAGTAGATGATTCTTATTGTTTTTGGGTGGAGATCAAAGGTCATTTGAGGTCATGAGAGGTCAAACTGCTCTCAAACTTGACATGTGCAAGGATTCACAAAGCCTTTAAGCTTTCTGGTGTTTTTCATTTTGACATGGTCCCTTCCCTTCTCCACTGAGTTGCTCTGTTGGTAAGTGATTGTGTGTGTATGAAAAAAGTAGATATTGGCGAGGTATCACTAAGTCATTTGACTTTCTGATTAATTTTTCTGCTCCAGCTAAGCCCACATAAACTTGCCTACATTACTACCCTTGCCTTAACATTTTGTCAATGGGTCACTAACTTTGTTCTTTTACTTGAAGCTGACTTGATCAATGATAACTACTGACTCTAAATGACTAGTCAAATTATTTTTATACTTGACTAGTCAAATTATTTTTATACTTGACTGTGGAATGCTGGTTCGACTTGACTCAACTCGACTACTAGCACTGACACAATTTGACTTGACTCGATCTGTAATGTGGATGACTCAACTTGAGTTTGACTCGAGCCCAAGTTGACTTGGTACAACTCTGTGTGATAGTGGTGGTCTCAGCTTTCCAGATATCCCTTCAAAGTTGACATTTTACAATAAATGCAGCAGAAATCTTGTAAACTGATGTTTTTTCTAGCACCTTTCTAATTTTTCAATTCTGTTATTGCAACAACAATATCAAAGTTTGTTTCAATGGAATGCCCAACACCCTACTTGATGTTCCTTCTATGCATGAAGAATGGGCCAGCAACTTCTGAGACTGTTAATCACACATACCTAACCCCTCACCCAAAATGTAACAGTTACAGTATCAATATCACTGATTGCCTGAAGTCTGGTTTTGCCAATAGTTGCTGTCTATGCATGAAACATGTTTGGGCGAATAGACACTGAAATGCTGAAAAACTATCTCAGCATGACAAGTTCAACCATAAAAAATCATTGATATTGCGTCAAATCTGAAATACCCAACAAAATGTTGCACATTCCTTGTAAACCAAACCTTATTACATACCTTTCTGAAGCTATAATATACATTTTGTCTGTTAAAAAAATCATAGAAATGATAGTCGGTGTAAAGTCTTTTGAAAACATACAGTATCCTATTCTATCGCAGTTAGGTGCACGGCAATAATCCTAGAACCACCTTGGCAATTTGCAAATTGCTGGCTTCATGTTCTTCATTCAAAGAAATGTTTGAATATGTTTTATTGTTTAACTATCCTTGTGACTTAAACATGTAAATTCGAGATTGGAAATTATAGAAAGATGGCTTTGCAAAAAGTTGTGATGAAGCACTAGAGCTGTTTGGGTATAGACATGAATTATTTAAGTCTTCTTGTGAAGGGCTTGCTCTAATGCCAATGGGCAGGAGGGTCAGTAGCTTTTTTAGTCCATCATTTTTTGCTAGCCCTATGTCTTTGATACATAAAAGTAGGCTAAGTACCGTAATTTATGGTTTCAATTGGTGACAATCTTTTACATGTGAAATATAAAACATTGTAAGGAGACAAACTCTAATAAACTCAGAAAATTTCAACAAGGACTGACATCCATGTAAATATTTTGCTGTTGGTTATAAGACAGTGTCTACGTCAGTCTAAAGTCCACTGTGACCCTGTTTGCAAAGCCATTTTACATTGGGTTGAAGTCCCCCCAAAGACTTCTTTGGACCAAAATCTGATGGTTCAGTGTCCATATAACAACTCTCAGATGTCAGCAAAAAGGACTGCAATATTTTCAGACCTCCAGCTTATGTTGTTTTTCAGTTGCAAAAAGGTGTTCCATAAAACGATATCAGACCCACAGTGACTGGCGTTAGTCTGACCAGTGTGACACAAAACTTAAGTTCAACCAATGACAAAATGGATTTGTCTTCACTTTCATGATGCCTTCCACAACACAGTCAATTGAGCTAATCAGCACTGCCATGCCAAAGCTTTCCTATATAGTGGCATACACAAAGGGGGAAAGTCATGGTTTGGATGTGACTTTTTCCCTATTGTCCCTCCCCTTGACAATGTTTTCACCTACACAATTAGTCATTGGAAGCTGCAAGTAGAAGAAAATGGCTAGCCAGGCAATTCACGTTACTGGAGGTGAGCAATCAAGTTTTCAAATATGCTAAAACTTGTAAAAATCAAGTTACACAATTTTACACAATTGAAAACTAGTCACAGATTGCAATTTTGCACCTAGGTATTGTTTAATTTAAATAATTTTTTTAAGGGGAAAGGAAATAACTCTCACCCCTTGTCAGTCAGGGGACATGATTGAGACTTCACAGCAACCAGCCCCTTCACCCATAAGTTGCTGCTATAGTAGTAGTCATTAAATGCAACTGATGTCCTATGAAAAAAAACAACTGTTGGTTCAACGTTTCGGAATTTATAGCACTGTACAAGAAAGACAAGGGAAACAAAAAGAACTACAGTATAATAGTCTATGATAGTATTCAGCTGGTCTGATTGGTGTTTCAAGTCAATTTTGAAGGACTAAATGAAACTATATAACACTTACTAATTGCTAGAAATGACTGATGAAAATGAGGGGAAGGGGGGGAAGTGAGTAGGAAAGTCAAACAAATCTCATTAGGAATGCCCGCAAATTCTTTCACCCTTCCCCCTTTGGTTGAGGCAAATATATGATTGAGGTTTCTTTCAATGTGATTGGGTTTGGAAAGACTTGGAGGTATAGAAGTTTGTTTCTGATAACACATCAGGTATTAACAAAGTTTAAAATAAAAGATGCTGTTCTGTGTTGTTAGTAACTCATTTTAAGCTAAGCAATACATTAGACAACTTATAAAACCTTTGCAAACACTTTGGATAGTAAATCAATCAAAAATCTTAACCCACTGTGACTGAGTATTTTAGTAGTTCTACAACATTATTCAAACATATGCAGGATGGACTCCTAGTATAAAGTCATTTTCATGTTAGGAAACAGAAAAAATCCCAAACCACTTTGGAGAAAATATCTAGAGTAGAAGGAGGAAAACCTTTCAACTGAAATTTGTGACTATGTTGTGGATTTTTATGGTCTTTTGCACATGTCACATGAATGTTTTTGGA
Source organism: Stichopus chloronotus (assembly GCA_021234535.1). NCBI lineage: Eukaryota > Metazoa > Echinodermata > Holothuroidea > Aspidochirotida > Stichopodidae > Stichopus > Stichopus chloronotus. Next base: position 19,508,258 of record CM037839.1, on the reverse strand, counting down.
GTTCCTAACTGAGTGGGGCAAGTTTAGATACTTTCAATGATCAGACTCTAAATTGCTCCTCAGAGTAGTAGATAGCCACATAGTAAGGACTTATCCAGAAAGCAATTTTAACTTGTGAGATTCAACTATATTTTTTTGGTTCTTGTGTCAGCAAAGGAACCTATGCAGTCAGGTTGGTGTGCGTGTGTGTGTGCATCTGTGACACTTGCTTAGGTACGCTCTAACTCAATAGGGGAAAGTCAGATAAAAGTCAAACTTGGCAAGTAGGTTTGCCATATTGAGGTGTGCCCTATTGTTTTTGGTGGAGGTCAAAGGTCATCTGGGAGAATGGGGGGGGGGAGAAAAGTCTGTTTTGCTTGGGTGTGCTGTAACTCAATAGGGGAAGTCAGATGAAAGTCAAACTTGGTATGTAGGTTTGCCATATTGAGAAGGTGTGCCTTATTGTTTTTGGTGGAGGTCAAAGGTCATCTGGAGGAACTGGGGGCAAAAGTCTGTTTTGCTTGGGTATGCTGTAACTCAATAGGGGAATGTCAGATGAAAGTCAAACTTGGTCTGTAGGTTTGCCATATTAAAGCAATTACGTGTGTAGGCAAAATGTGAAAACATTGAAATTTCATCTCAAAAAGTTTGGTAAGGCTTCTAATTGCACCATTCAGACAATCTGGGAAAGTAAATAGGTTTAAGTTGGTTAATTTTGCCATATGACTTCAAATTCTTCTAACATAACGACAAAAAGTGTGGAATACAATAATGTAGTGGTTGGCAGTTTTCATTATAATCAACGGTATGCTTCTTTGAGCAAGCCAATGGGGAAGCATATGAGTATTAAATATTCAGTTACAACTGAGGATCACTGACGCGGCGGGCAAGGTTGTGTTCAGTTCGTAGGTTATTTGTAAGTACTAGTGTTTCCTTTCACCAAATGCTACAATAAATGAAACCTACCAAGGAGCGGCAACTTGAGTAGTGTGTTTTTGATACACTAGTGAGACCTGTACTGTTGCATATTCATTATGTAGGTGGTTATAGAAAGGACCATTAATTTTCAAATATGATTTCTGTTTTTTACTGATTTCATGCCAATCCCGTTGCTTTTTAAAGTAGTTACTCTCATTTTCCTTCATTGAAAGACGTAGTCCGTTCATGTACAACCTCACGTGTACATTTAAAAATAAAGAAAAAGTTGAGATCAAACATAATCTTATCTTTTTGGTTTTTCAGTACACACGCAATCACTTTAAGAGGGTGTGCCCTATTGTTTTTGGTGGAGGTCAAAGGTCATCTGGGAGAACTGAGGGCAAAAGTCTGAAAACCTTGTTATGCTATGGATGCTCATATGTTCCATCAGTCCCCTTCAGTGCATCATGGAAGTACTGCTTGAGTTAGCAGTTTCTCGATCAAATGTAAAAGCAACAGTGCTGTAGGTGGTCACACCAGACAAGTTTTGGCTGGATCAGTTTACCTCCTCGTGCCTGAGTGCTAATGTGTGTGTTCATGTAAGTGTCTTTTCAATTAGTGAGCTGGGCAGGTAACAGAGAAAGAAAATAAGTTGGTTGGTGTTCTTACCAGTTTAAACTAGACCCCAGGAGTTCCCTCCAGGGTATGCTATCAGTGTGTCAGACTTTAAAGGGGCATAGATTTGATAAGCCTTATTGCAATTTGCAGAGCCCCTTCTTGAAATGAGAGATTCACAGCTGTTTGTGTTTTGTAAAATGAATGGGATATTGCTGTATATTGCAGAAATCAACATCTTCAATTCATTGCATTAATTGAAATGGCCTTTTTTTGATATTTATGAACTCAGGCATATCATTTTACAGTACGCATATTTCAAGTACAAGGAATCATAGTGCCCATAGGCTGTTGTGAAATCATGCAAAATACTTCTTCTCTTACAGATTGTATATAACAATGTTGATGGTTGGTCACGTTAGTGCCATGGAAGTGGTTCCATGTTGGTGCATGTTTGTCATGTTTGGGGTCCAATGTCTGAAATGGGCCATTTTATAAAAGCATGAAATATGTTTCTGTCTCTACAGATTTTTTGTTACAGTGAGGGTTCATGGTCAGAAATGGGCCATATGGGCTATTGTACAAATTAGTGCAATATGCTCCCTTTTACTTCATAATTAACATTATACTCTCCATCTGTGCAAGGAACCTCAGTGCCCTTGGGCTGTTGTTTTTTTTTTTGGGGGGGGAAGAATGAAACCGCTAACTTGTCAAGTGTTAAAAGTTTGCACACATTATCAAGACAAGTCATTTGAGGTCACCAGAGCCTAAAGTAAGAAAACCTATTAAGGGACATCTCAGCAACTAAATGTTACTGGAGGTTCAAACTCTTATCATTGGTACAGTAGTACCCAATAAGTAGATGAGGTCTGTCATTTTTGTGTCATTTTTTATGGAGGTCAAAGGTCATGTTGGGTCAATAGAGAACATATTGTGACAACCTTGTAAACACAGTACCTTGAGAAGGGAAAGGTACTTGAACTTCAAAGTTTGTGTGTTGGTAGTAAAGGTGAGTACATCATCCTTATTGTTTTTCATGGAGGTCAAAGGTCATTTGAGGTCTCAGAGCCTTAGCTATGAAAACCCACTAAGAAAGATATGTCAGCAATTGAAGTCAGGTGGAACATCAAAGTGTCAACATTGTTAGCACTTGATGAGCAGCTGATGTCTGTCATTTCAATTGCCCCATGGGAGACTTGTCATTACTGTAATGTGACATGAAATGAATATAATAAGTTCTATCATTCTAAAGATCTCTCCTGGGTTTAAAAGCCCATTATGTGATACTTAGAGAGTTTTGCATGTCCTGAATGTAAACATATGCAGATTTAAATGTCACTCATATCAAGAAAATAAAGCATATTTCTTTCCTATTGAAAACTTGCCAAAATATAAATCTGTTTTTTATAGCAGCGATTGTCGCTAGCCTTTGGTTCCATATTCTTTCAATTTGTGGACCATTTAAAGTCCATTTTTTAGGCCCTCTCCACACAACCACTTACACAGCTCTTACCACCTATTTTAAGCCCTCAGAGAATTTCCCAGCTGCCAGCAACTCCCTGTCAAGATTTACAAAGTACTGTACTTGGTTGTTTTAGTCACGGTAAACACTCCCAGACAAGATGTATGCCATGTTGTCTTTGATAATTCCACAATCATAACCTCAATTTATGTCACAAACTTTGTATCAACTTGCAAAATACCTTGGTAAAGAGATGCCATCCTTTTTTACTACAATTGTCATCAATGCTGAGTAATTTATACTACTCATTCATATCAGCACTTAGTAACATCAAGCTCATAAGTGATGCAGAAATGTGACTGTCATTCTTGAAATTTGTCTTTCATTTTGATATGGTATCTTCCCTTCTCCTCTGGTTGCTTTTGTTTGTAAGTGATTGTGTGAGTATGAAAAAAAAAATGAGATATTAGCAATGAATCACTTAGTCCCTTGACTTTCTGGTTTGCTGGTATTGGTTGTAGATTCTTAATTTTTTTCACAATACTTGTGATCTTGGAGTGAAAACAAATATTTTACTGTGAAACCACTCCTCTTTATTTGCTACCACCTAGGCTTAAGGCATTATGCTAAATGGAATAATGAAGGCAATGTATAAATGCTGTACAGTAGCAACATATAGTGAACATGTACTACTTCCCAAGTCTCCCATGTATGATGTTATTAACCTCAAATGAAACTAATTCATTTTTGGTTATTACAAATGACAAGGTTTCCAGTAGCTTTTTATAATGTTTTCTTTGAAAGTGATGGCACTAGGATGGGATATTTCAGGACTTCTAATTTACACAAAATATATCAGTGTGTAACAGAAGGTCGTTTTCGGAACTGCTGTCAATGCTGTTTAGATATGAGCAAAAGTCAAAATCAGTATTATGGGTATGGAATGATAATTTGATAATGTCAATACATCAAGGGACCTAAGCATCTACTCCCACTTATGGCACTTAATATTCTTGAAAGTTGGTCATAATTTTCCTCACATAGTGGTTCTTTAGTGTTGCACACAGATTTCTTATCCAAAGTCATATGAGGTCATCAGAGGTCAAAGGTGGAAATTTATTCGATGTACTCTAGTATTGCTGTGCACTTGTGAATCTGATTGTTACCAAACATAGTTTATATTTAATCAACTTTTGAAAGGCATTCAGTGGGATGTAATAGGGTCAGTCAGATGTCATCTAAGGGTTATTTGAGGCCATAGTTGTAGTCTGAAATGCTATTTCTCCCAGCTGTATAATATAATTGTCTTCAAAGTTACACAAAAGGAAAACTGGCATGTGCAGTTTACAAGTTCCTTAATTTGGGATGAAAAATATTTTTGCAGTCACTTGCTAGGTGACTGCAGAAATAGTCATAATTGTAATTTATGATAGTAAAGTTCTTAGTAAACAAAATTATAGTTGTAAATCCATCCATGGGTGATGTTTTGTTTTGTTCCAGTAGATAGTGTAATCCATACCAAAAACTGTAATCAGATGTCTGTCTTAATTGTTTAATTTGTCTTTTCCATCCAAATAGTCTATCCAAATGGTCCATTCTTCTTGATACCCATCCATTCATATGTTTATCCATTTGTTTGTTCATTTATTTTCCAATGTATGTATACATAGTAGAATATGTGCTAAATAGTTACCTGTACCTCTATTTATTCATAGGAACTTTGGAAGTCTCGGCTTTAAATCCAAGTTTTTCCCCAAATCAACTAACAAGTGAACACAACAACATGTTATTCCTTAATCTTGCGGTATCTCTTGTACCTGATGGAGTTGGTATCAGTGGCACAAACTTATGGATGGTGGAAGTTTTCTTGAGCAGCAGCAGCAGTGGACAAAGCAGCCATCTTGGTAAGTTGTGATGTGAACACTGATAAAGCCTTTTGATTTTTGCTTTGCAAATTATCTGAATGATCTGATGTTAAGTTTCTGTATACTTTGCAAGCCTGGAAATGTAAGTGTAAGTTCCTGCCTTGTGAATATGAACTTTCCCCATTTAAAGCTTAAGATATAAACCTGTATGCTTGAAGTCACATGATCTGAAAGCTATATTATGCAGTAAGAGTTTAATACTTAAGGAGGCCATTTTTACACACCAGGGGTACTTGATTTTTCAATATTGTGTGCAATATCTCAGTTATTGCAATTTTGACCTTCTCCAGATTGTGGTGTTTGACACTGTGCTGACTGTCATCAGCTTTTGATGTGCATCTTATTGTAATGATTATTCAAACTATCAAGCTTTTTCTGGTTTGCATAGCAAACAGGAAAATGGAAAAATCTTAAAATCACTTTGCTCTTTTTATATCCCAAGGCTTTTTGTTGCATTATTGAAAGCTGCATTATATTATGACTCCATCATACTGTACTGTACAGTGCATGAAAAGCAACTGTGTTTGTTCTTTCCCAAACACAAACTGATGTGTTTATTTTCTTTTGGTTTTAGCATATAACAGGATAGTATGTTGCAATATATGTGTTATATTTGATAATTATTCTATGTTCATTGCATTTTAACAGCAACTGCAATTACTACATTACCATATGCAGCCTTGAATCAGGGCATTGCTCCTGGGATGATGTCAACGTTAAGCAACCTTCAAGTAAACCTTGACCTGACAAACGTCTTATGTGCACAAATTACTTATATCTGTGTACGTCTAACGAGGAATGTGAATTCCAATCCACTCTTTATCCTAATGAGTTCTGGAGGAGGCAGTGGTATTTTGCAATGCCAGGAAATTACTTGTCAGCGTAAGTATTGCATTTTAATAATTCCAAACAGCTGATATTGACTCTTCCATTACAACTAGTGCAATGTCATTGAATATTGCCAAAACTTTATGCAGTAACAATTTAATAGCATATGATGTGCCATCTTTCTACATGCCCTGTAATTCCAGTGATTTGCTATATACTTTTTGTTCTCCCCCTAAATCCCTATTTTTTTTTTTGCCAAATTTATGGTATGAAGCCCTGTTTTGTGGTCTCCTGTTCTCTCTCCTCTGGTATTTCCATGAGTCCAAAGAATGCTTTGATCCATGTTGTTATGCAAGTTATGTTGTAGAGACATTTGATGAGGACCAGTTCCTCTTCATGGTCATTGGTGTCATTGGAGCATCATGGGCATGAGGTACATGCCAAGTTGCTGATGATGTTATTAAGCCATGACATTATCCAAGAAGTGGACACCATATGGAAATAATTGTCCGGTGTAGTAGAGGGTGAGAGAACAGGTGTAGATTTAGGGGAATTTCCTGGGTTTGAGTCCAGTCACCTTTTTCACCATGTCAACACTAACAAGTATGCAATAAGCATAATCATAATGGCATTTGCAAAATCACCCTTCTTCTTTTTTGTCACAACATAAAAACCTAATATATAATCTTATTTGAAAGTAAGTCAAGGTAAATATCTAGCTGTTTGCAACCATGAAACTTTGCAGGTATTTCCACCATTCATAGAACAATAATCTCATCAAAAGTATGGAGCAAATTGGTTCAGCTTTCCACAACTTCTGAGCATTGACAGGACAATTTACATGCAAAAAAAAGGTAGACAAGATAGAAAAATAGAGAAAAAGATGAGACAAAAACTGAGAAAAAAATGAAAGAGAAGGTAAAGAAAAATGCAAGCTTGTGTACTCACAGCACCCACTGCCTCAGGTGAATGGTGATTGTGGTGCCCATATTTAGCTGTCAGAATTTAACCAAGTTTGTCAGTGTTTATAATTGGAATATGTTCAAATTTTATCAGAGTTGGGGAATACTTCCAATAATGCTAAAGGAGAAGAGATTCCATTCAAGTAGATGCCTCCAGAATTGTACTCTGGAGCTTACTTGTTGTACTCAGGAAGGGCGTTGTCTGGGGAATTAGGGACTTTTTGTGTCCAAAAATTTTGTGGTACACTATGTGCCAACTGATGGTGGCACTCTGCTAAGGTGCAGTAGACTTCACATAATCCTTTGTCCTTCCTGCTGAGAATCCTTGGTACACCACTGTATTTGGAGGCACTCTATATTTCCATATCATAATCTTTCATGTCCTCTTGTTAAAGGGCCCCATTCATATGCAAAGCCCCTAGAAACAAAGTTCAAGCTATGCCTGTTTGTGCATGTCCAGTATCTTGACATGGCAACATGCAAACAAACATCGTGGTACCACTGCTTGTGAAAAGGTCTTAGTGAAAACTCCAAAAGAACTCAAATAATGCTCAATAATCATAGTATGAACTATTTCCATAAAAAAGAAAATACTGACAGCACTATGCCAGGAGCTTACTTATGGAGACTGGGCAGGGTGATTTGTGGCGTAAAGAGTATTGTTGTAAAAAATCATCTTATGCGCTCCATGCCAACTGATGACAGCACTCTGCTTTAGTATTCCCACAATTTGGGACCCTTTAAGGCATTGGGAGTGATTACGTGTGGTGGGTGCATGTGTTTGTGTGTTTATGTAACACTTTGCTTGTCATCATGATATCTCCAAAACAGAAACCCTGACAGTGCTGTTTGGTACATAGATGCCCCATATTGAGAGGAAGAACCATATTGCTTTTAGTGGTGCCAAAGGTCATCTGAGGTTACCGGTCAAACATTGAAAATCTTATTAACATGATATCTCAAGATAGGAGTCATAGAATCTTTTGATACTCAGCCTGTGAATGTGCTATATCCAGTGGAAGAACCCTTTTGGTTTAGGTCAAGGTCATGAGGTCTTCAGAGGTCAAATACAAAAAATCTGAGGTCTTTTTAGGTGGTAATGTGGTATGTAGCTGTACTTTATTGAGGAGAAGTAGTCTACTTCTTTCTGTGAAGGGCAACAGTCATTTGAGTCAACTGAGGTTAAGTTGCAAAAATCATGTAAACAGGATATATGTATCTCAAGGAGAGAAGCTTGGACAGATCTCATATTTGATTTGCAGATGCACCTTATTGAGTGCAAGAAGCCTGTTGATTTTGAGGTAAAAAAAACATTTGGCATCAGTCCATCCTTACCTTATGTTGTTCTATCTATAGTCAAGTTTACAGCTGTGAGTTCTGTAGACAAGGCCTGTAACTCATGTAGGCCTCTTTGCTTCTTGATTTACAGCACTGGGCCAATTAAGTCAAGTATCAGCACTAAAGCTCTTTCAAACAAAATATTTTACGTACAAAGGACCCCTATAGATGCCTATATTCTGATGAAAAGTCCCTAGTTTTCCCACTGTAACATGTTTCTGGAGCCATAGGAAGCCTGTTATATACGTACCTTGAACATAGCAGTCACTTGAATTTAATAGAAACAGTATCACAGCTTCTTTCAAATCTGGAATGTTTCCTCATTTTGTGAAGTAAATAAAGTTTATGCCATGGACCTATCTGCTCATCCATATATCTTTCCATCCATCCATCCATTTATCTTGTCAAACAAACAGAATCTCACAGTGATTTGATAGGTACCTATGTATTCAAGGCAAACATTACAATGAACAAATTTATGTCATCAGATATAAATTAACAACCACATCAGTGTGACATTTAGCCTCAAAAAATGTGGATAGCCAATTAAAAGAGTTTTAGAAATATCGTGCATTGTCCTCTTGATAAATTTTAGTGGTTCATATTGGAATTATTCTTTGAATATTATATTTGTATAGCAGCAGAGTAGCTTGCACCATGAAATGTTTCATTCTCTTTTTCCTACTTTTGCTTTGCACTTGTGCTATAGCATTGGCACATCCTTTGCTACAAAATGTGAAATGTATAATGTGTTATCTAATGCATATTCAACTTATGGAGTGACTGTAATTATTCATTTATCTCTATGCAGCATCTCCATGTGCAAGTGATCCATGTAAAAACGGTGGTACTTGTTCCGTAGTGAACAACAGTTTCCAGTGTGCATGTGAAAATCTTTTCTTTGGTGAAACTTGTCAGAGCACACTAGGTAATGTATTACATACATTCAATGTGCTGTTGCTTATAGAATTTTGCAGTAATGTAATTGAATTTTCAGTAGTATGCTCTCGATGTTGAGAGACCCTAATATGTTATGCCATACTCTAAAGAGTTTTGAAGGAATGTGGAAACTGTAAAGCTACTTTCTTGATGTTGGTCATGCTGAACACTTTTAAGACAATTTTCCGTCAGTAACTGAAAAGCGTGCTGTGTTCGATTGTTGGTGTTTTTATCCCCTAGAAGTCTAGCACACCTGTCTGCAGTACTGACTATTGTGTGTGGCTCTTATTTTGCACTGAATGTTTAATTGAAATCTGCCATTGAGAAAATCATTGAAGTATCAATGACATACCGGCTTCTTGATATATATATATTTTTTTGGTGGCATTTACAAAACTTTACTGACATTTTCGAGAGAGTTTATTTTTACCAGGTGGTACTAAAGCCACCTGTAAATATCCATGGGATAAAAGAGAGTGACAGCCACCATTTTGTTACAATAGCAATTGCAGTCTGAGAGTAGAACTCATACACAGCTACAAACTTTATCATTGTGCACAAACATTGATATTCTGTAGGAATTTACCCAAGAGGAGGTACTGAAGATTCTCATTTCCAAGATCATTTAACATTGACAGTAGTTTGATTTCATCTTACAAATACTGTATGTAAGATGAAATATTTTTGGCTGCTGTGATAGTTTGCAACAACTCTTTCTGTTTCATACAGATACCATGGACATTTTTAGTGATATAATGTAGTCACTTTGTAAATGATTATTATCCTGATCCCTCAACTGGAAATTAGAAAAATCTTACTTGGTAGAAAACACTACCCTATTACTGAAATACATAGACTTATTTTTCATTTGTCTTGATTGTTTTCACATCATTTTTTATCACATCATTTTCAAACAAAGAGCAGAAATAGTGACCAACTTTTAGTCTCTATTATGCTCTGCCATGTCATCTAGTTTTTATGAATCACATTAGCTTACATGAAGCTGGTACTTTTTAGCAAACTGTAGGTTTTGCTTGTGGGCAGTCTGATTTTCTGAATAAGTGCTTCACTTAATATATATGTGAGGGCAATGAAAGGCTTGTCACAGTTTCTTGATATTTCTAAACCATCCAGTTCACTTTATCCAGCTTGAAACTGATGATGGCTTCTCTGTTGTTTAAGTCTCATAACAATTTTGCCAATGCTTTTATGCCTATAGTAATAATGTCAACTCTCTCAGTTGTCTGATATCCCTTTTTGTTTTAAATTAGAATTTGATGGTCATGCTGATGATCCCCAGAGTATGGGGAACTTATGCTTTTCAAAGTTTGTCATCCAACCAAATGATAAAATGGGTATGGTAATGGCCTGAATATTTACATATCTGCTTATGGCTAAAATCTATAAGGTTTTTTTTTAAGAACACTGACTTGATATCAAAATTTGAAATGTTTTTGTTTGTCATATCCACAGCTTTAAATTGCCCTCTTGATCTCAGGATAATAACTGATGTTGACGACAACAAAGCATCTGTTGATCTTGGAATTGAAATTAGCTGCTCTTCTGATGATTTAAGCTGTAATATTGATAACATGCCCATCGAAGTCCTTGATGTTGAGTTTACTGCAGATGTTCAAAGAGAAGTTTCATGTGAATGTGGTAGAAGTTTGGTTGGACAGCAGATGCCTTTAACTTGTTCATTCCTCGTTACTGTGATAGGTAAGTTTGACTTCACTAAACATCAGCTGTACATTAAAATGTATTAGTTAAGCTTTGAATCATACATTATTCATTTGAAAGTACTGTAGCCTGTATGGTAATTTGTTTATTTGGAATTACTTAGAGAGATGTTACCTCTTTTATATATTGCAGGTATATATCACAAGGTTTATGTTTTCAGCAATATTGGAATAAAATGGTCACTTCCTACTCACTGTAGGTCTCCTAAAAGCTATTCTGTGTTATAAGTAGGTATTGATTGTTTAAAAACAGTGTAAATCCAATCAAAAGCAATTGCTGTTATGACTTTTAAACATTTGTTATGATATCTGTATAGAAATAAGTGTTACATTTTAGTGATACCTGACTGATACTCCGAAGCATATACCCCCTTTCCCCCATGTCTTTTCTTCCTAGATTGCACTCAACCTTGTAATGTTCGTTAGCTCTGCCCATAACATCCAAAATCAGCTGTGTTACATTTTATTGTAGTATTGAACCAGAAGTGAGCATTAGAAGCCTCCCCTCAGCCCTGATTTATGAAAAGAAAGGGAGTGGCATTGCCATAATGTCCTAAGTACAAAGTTGAGATTCTTCTGACAGATAATGTAAGAACGATGTTTGGTTTTCTGTAAATCAATTGTATGAGAATTAGTGACAGTATAGTACTAAATGATAGTGTAGTTGTGGACATGCAATTGCATGGACAGATACACTTCTGGTCAATGCTTGGATCCTTTGAGAATATCTTGTATTTATCATAAATACCACTCTTGCAGAGGTTATACGTCGAAGTATTGGGTATGAAGCAGGTTATGTTATGTGCAGTTTCTGTCAAATTCATTTTTTCTCCCTGCTGAGCTGTCCAAAAAACTTTTGCCATGTTTGGAAATTTTCCATGACAGATATCTCTAGTCAGTAGAAGTATCCAGTAACTGTTTTCTATGCTTCCCTAGGCTTCTTGAGTTGTTTACAGTATGTTCTGTTAGTACAGCATGCATGTATTACTTTCCTACTAAATGCAGAGTTTATGTACAATTTATTTCTCAGTTGATCTTATGTATGCAATAGTGATTTAATGGGAGATAGAAGGGCCAGAAGTGTTTTTCTTCCTGCTCTGCACCCGTACACCTCTCCTGTGTATGTTTCATTGAAATAATGCCAACCTCTAGTGGCGACTATTGTAATGTATACAAGGGAGGTGTCCTACTACTGATTTCTGCAACACAACTTCGATTATGACACCTAACAATTACTGGAGGCCTTAAGTAAACTGCGCTATTTCAACATGTGATGCAGTGCCCCTGCAGCACTAGTGGGACAAATGGGGTTTCAGTATTTCCCTTCCATTGTCATTGGTTTCTCATCTACTGCTGTGTTGATCAGTTTCTACTGTAGGACACAGGTTCAAGAGAGATGATGATGGTGCATCAAATTTTGGTAAGAATATTTCCATGTTATGCATATCTCACACCTCACCTCAAGAACTGTATATATGTGCAATTGCCAAGTTTGATGGCATTTTATGAGTAATATTGAATTATCAATAATTCTCAGATGGCCAGACCTCATAAATATCACTCACAGATTTTGCTTATGGTTCAAATCACATTAAAGTCACATTCTATTTAAAAAGCATGACCATAAGGTGATAGACTACTCTTTCATTTTCCCTAAAGTATATTTAGTTTGTATTTAGCATGTATATACAATTAACTTAATCATAAGCAATATATATAACTGACATAAGTGCATATATGTAGCAAATGCAAGATATGAAGAAGTTTGGATTTTGGAAAACTTCATCTTTATATTGAAATGCTCCCTATAATCATTAAAAGACTGAAAATGATTAAAAATTATTTGCTTCACTTCTTGTTTCATGCTGTTACTGTACTTCCAATGTGCACCGATCTTTAATTATTACACATAAACATGCTACCAGACTTCATGTGAAAGTCTGCCTATCGTATTATTTGAAATCACATCCATGTTGTAGGATTTCACAACATACACACTTAAAATTGTAGATAACCCCAAGTACTGTAGATGCACTGCTGCACTGCTTATTTGACTTTTTCACACAAGAAATCTGCAGAATCATTGTATTTATAGACAAATTGAAGGAATTAGTGAAGATGCACACTGTGAAGTGTCTATACAATACGTCCGACATTGATTCATTTAGATTGTTTGTGCAATCACATACATTTGTTTTGCTAATTTTTAAGTAGGGAGATGAAAACCTGGAAATTGTTTAAATTCAATGAAACTCTGTGGTTGGTTTTATTTTTCTAATTCAACCATATTACTTGCAGATTCTTCATGAACAGACACAAAAAGATACACTTGCTTACACATGTCTTGAAACATGAAAAGGAAATATTTTCACATTACATTTGCAAACTGTTTTGTGCATCATCAAATGAACTTTAGTAAGCACACTAACAATGCATACACTTGAGTAGCATATAAATACTGGCCCTTTTACCTGATATTGCTTTATTATTGCCAAAGAAATCTCAGCAGGTTTTACATTTGAATTGGTGGTATGAGACAGGGCTAGAACATTATCGTAGGAATTATGCACTGGTAGCAAAGTTCAGTAAAGTGTATTATCCTCCCTTTTTCTGACCATGTTGATGCTTTTATGTATCCTTGAGAGAGATTTTGACCATTTGCAGTATTTGCTCATTTATTGAAAACAAGGGAACCTTTGAAATGGTGATTGAGTGGATATGTGTGTGTTTAATTGCTCATACCTGGACTTGTAATCCAGATATACTCATTCTTGTGAAGTGCTCTGTATAGGCATATATAAAGACTTTTAATGCTTTTGATAGTTATCTGGCAGGATGCAAGTATCATGAAGTCAGTAGAGGTCAAAAGCTGACTTAAAAATGTTATTGAAAAACTACAGTAATGCTGGAAAGTAGAATTTTGTGAATTGGAATTTTACAACTTGTCATAAAATGCACAGAACATCACTGCATGAAAAGAAAATTTTAAAGTACATTTAATAATTTTTTTTGCAATTTCCTGCAATTGTGATTATTCTCAGAAATTGGCACTCCTGTGTTTGAGGATCATTCAGGTGAGATCAATATTTAGCATGCTGAACATTCACGTAAGATTGTACTAACATGCATTTCCAAATTAAGCCTTGTCAGATGTTCCCTGTGGATTCCAAATCACTATTTTCATGTTTTCAAGTAGGATTTAACTGCCATCGTTGTTATGATGTACTTATCCTGTGGCCATGAATATGCAACTACCACAATATTCAATATTTGATGTAATTTGACAGGATTTGTGCGTGCTATCTCACTGTGTCACACAAGGCTTCCATATTTTGGTGTCTGTTTGGGTGTGTGCATTTATGTGTGTGTGAGACTGTGTGTGTGTGAAATCTGTGCTACAAAGATCAAAATGCCAAATTATTTTGTTCTCAATTGGCATTGCATAATTTCTTAGTAATTTCCATTCTCTTCTATTGAACGCGTTGCATTTTGATTGTTACTTATGTGCAAGCTGTGTACACATAAAAATTTGCAATCGTATTTTAACAGCAAATTTCAATTTTTTGAAAGATCTTTTCATTGCCTTGTTTATTCACATAGCAACTAACACACTGCATTGTGTGCCAAGTATATGTTATGAGTTTTGTGACCTTTTTATCATCAGTTTCAGAATGTGCTTAAATAAGATTGAAAATTACTTGTTAATGCTGATCTGTAAAGTCACTTCTGAGGGAAATAAATGATATATCAACATTAATATGTAATAAGCATGCTGTAAGACAGAAGAGAAATGACATGTTAGGTAGAGGTTTCATAAATCTTGGACAATGTGTCATCCAGACATCAAGATGGTCATTGACCTAATTCATAAGGATAATATTCTTGCTGTACAGAACAAACTATGACAACTTCAACCCAATCTGGGACAACTGAAGTGACCATTGTTTCTACAGGTGGTGTATCAAGTGTCTCATTTTCATTGCAAAAGTCCAAACTAGTTTTCCTAAGTATTCACTCAGAAGTTGTATTATTAGGCCAGGTATAGTTCATATGTAAAAAAGTTATCAATCAGACACTTTGATACTTGACAAAGCACTATTCATATTGTGGCTTTCATTTCTACTTTTTAGAAAGTTTGGACTTTAAAAGAAAATTAAGTGGGTTGAATAACACTCTTCTTCTCCACTTCTGTTTAACTTTGTTCTAACATTGTTTGTTACATCATGTTTTACTCCAGAGCAAACATTTATACCAAGTTTACATTTAAATACTAGTGTGTATGTTACCCTGTTTTACCCTATGTATTTTTAAAGACTGATACTGTAGAAGTAGGATAGAACGGTGGACTACAGTCCTTGATTTGGAAAAAAAAAGAGAGTGGTATTTCATCTTCAAGCTCTTTCTTTTTAATCTTATACATGTGATTCAATACCCCAGGTTTATCTGTTTATCTTAGAAAATGTTTACCCTGGAATGCATCTTATGACCAAGCTTCTATAGAGTTTGCATCAAGGGTCATTAAGAAATAGCATCGTGAAAGAGCTTATGAAAGTAGTGCTCATATTTTGTTATTAGAGGTTAGTTATATATTCTACATTTCAGACATTATGACAACCACTGCGGCAGGTCAAACAGTTACAGGTTGGACTTTATACTTTGTTATGAGCCCTTATGTATTAGGTTTCTTTATGTTTGCTTTCTCTGTTTTGTAGATTTATGTATATGTACACCTTTTTGTCTGTAAGATAATTTCATTTAGCTTTATTAATTTTGCATGTTCATGCACTTTGTGTGGGGATTGAAGTGTTTAATGGAGCACAGTTTTACCATCCAAAGATATTGTTAGAAACTTAAAATAATCATGCATTTAGAAGCAATTTCAGTGTTATTTCTAGTTTACCATGTTGTTATAAAGTAAAGCATCTACCATAGTATTTGTTTAGGTGCAGCAGTTTATACCTTAATGGTAACTGAAAACAAAGCTCTCACTTTTGTGAATTAAACGGCTCTTTACATTCAGTTACATTTTCGTGAATATTTCCAGATGAAATTCCAACAATGTCAAGTGTATATACAACAGCAGGTAAAAGTTTCATAACATCAGATCATGCTTCTTAACAACATCCATGATGCTCAGAGCATTATCTGCCATAAGCATGTTGTCCTGATGACAATATATTGACTGCATGAATCTTGAGCTTTTCAGATTGCTCACTGTGTTTTTTTTCATATCCATGTGTCATACTCATAGGTAAATGTACCATTTGAAACGTTACTGGAATAACTTAGTGACAGATTTGTAGATAAGTTAATAACTCAATGGGTTGGAATTAATCAAACAATAGTGTTACTTTCTACTTCAATTTTCTGTCTGTTGTACTAGCAAGTTGTTTACAGAAAAGATCTTGTTGTACTCATTTCTATACTCATCCAAGGCTAACATATCATACAGTCTATTTTTTCTGCCATCAACATGCAAACCATCTCCAGTTAATTGCAGTTATCAGCAACAATGTCTGGGTTAATTTATTAACCTTACTCAATAATACTGACATTGATGACTATGTAAAATCACCAGTGAGGTGAGCTAGGTTTGGCTGTTAGTCCCAAATCGACTCAAGACTTCATGTGAACCGTCAGACTGTTTACAAATGCAAAATATGTCAGGATGAAGCTTTCTGTCTCCATAATTCATCACATCATGGACAGTTTTTCCAGTTTTTCTTGTCAATTAATATTCCCTTTAGTCCATTTTGCAAATTTGCAAGCTGCTCTTTACGTGCAACTCTCAAGAAAGCTTATTATTTGCTGTGAACAAAACTTGCTGTGAGCATCTTATTTCTTACCAGTGAGTTCAGATACAATTCTTACTGAATTCATTCAACTGTAGTAGAAATTTGCAAAATTGTACTGGGTAAGCATGCATTGTCCGGTAGCTATTTTTTTGTTACGTTGTCAAAGAATTCCCCTTCACGTTTGCCATAATGTGTATCATTGCTTATATACTTATGTGTTGTTTCTACATCACTAGCATACATGGTTCATGCTGTGTTATACTTCACATCATTTTACATTGATTTTCATTGTCCATGTAAAATATATTGCAAGAACATGTTTATATATGATTTTCGAAATTCATTTGTCACATTTTACATGGAGAATTTTATAGTTCAAAGACCTATTGCCTTTAACATTTACAGTACCAAATGCTTAAAAAGCTTCGGCAAGTTTTGCTACAGTGCATATGATAAACTAATTTTTCCTTTGAAAAAAAAATAAGTAAAGCATTTAAGTTTACATCAGTAGCTCATTTTTACAATTTAATGTCAATTGATTTTTATAGCAATTGCCACTCACATGGCAGCATAACATGAATTTCAAAAAAAAAAGACATGATGTACTCAAAAATCAGTGCTTGTACAATGTCCCATTTAATGATACATATGTATTAAAAGATTCAAAATGTCTGCAGAAATGTAATGTGGGATTATTTTTTAACTGAAATTTTAAAAGAAGCAAAGGCATACCTTACATTTACTACGAAATGAGAAGGGATATAATCTTTTAGTTGAGAAAAGCTTAGTGATGTTACCATCTTCCTCAAAGGGACACAGTGTCTTGTTTTAATGTCTAATGAAGCACAATCCTTTGTTTCTGGAAGATTTGTGCAGTATTGGGTGGACTTAAGTGTTGACATTCCGTTATAAGATCATTGCTGAGTATGTTGTTTGGTTTCTCATTTTTCTATGATCTCTGTTCTTCATGTTGAAGAACTGTCATTGATTGTACTGTAAGCTGGTTTGGTTGTGAATTGCAGTAAGTATTCTCTTGTGTAGAATTGAATTTGAAGTTTGCTATTCACAGACTCATTTTGTTCTGTGTGTTAAAAGAACAAAGGTCATTCATGTTTTAAAGAAAATGGTTAACTGGAAAAGAAGAGTATATTAAAGGATATATTAAAGGATAAAATTTTCTGTACATAAACATATATTTTTATATAGTATAGTTTGTATGATGGTGACAAACAATTTTACACCTGGCTACTCTGATCGTATGAACTTGTCTGCATATGTCAGTTTTTAGAGAAGATTTATAAAAAAGCAACCTAGAAAGTTGATACTCTTAACTTTCGGTGCATTGAGCAAATGGTTGAAGAGAAGACTCTTTGATTTTACATTTTTCCCCTGTACCTGTACTTTTGTGAACATGATTTTATTACTGTTTCAACATTGTGTACAGGCACAACAGTTGAGGCCATATACACAGAGGCCATGACTACAGGTATGGTTCACATATGGCTGACATGTCTGCTTTATGTTACTAATTGTCAGAGTTTACATGTAATCAGTATGCTGCATGATCAGACATAAACATCTTTTATATACTAGCTCATCCACTTGCTGCTGTTCTTGCATTTCAATGATTTGCTTCATGACAAACAAGTTTGTTAACATTTGCAAGCATGCACTAGAAGGATGTGGAAGGATGGATCATTTCATTTGCAGTTCGGTGTATCAGTAAGAATATCGGTGTTACTCAGGCGACCACTCCTGTCATCACATGTGTGTGCTGAAGACTACACGGACATATTCATGGAGAAGGCAACAAGAAGAATGTTTGGTCTGTCTGCTCATCTCATCTCATCTCACAGACCTCATCTTAATTAGCAAAAAAAATAAGAGTTTACATTTCATCTCACATGTCCATACTTCTTTTAAATTAACAATTGCTGCAACATTTTTAAAATGAGAAGTTTTTGTTGCTTTTTGCGGTTTTATTATTCAATTGAAATTTCAAAGTCATAAAATAAACTGTTATCCAATCTTTTTCAAACTTACACCATTGCAATTTTGATCTAGTAGCATTACATTTAATGTTGTTTTTGTGTTTTTACCTTCATGTATTTGGATATGATTTTTATCATTTTGTTCTGTGTGTAACATTCCATCAGTAGTTCATGTCTGTTGCTCTTGTTTCTACCAAATAACATTTTAGTAACTGCTATACTTTTCATTTCAATCAGTGAAATCTGCTACAAAATGCTGACGACTACCAGCTAATGTTGATGTTTCATTATCAGTGTTTGCAGTTGTATGCTACTCCAACTACTTTGTGCCTATATGTGAGGCCATATCCTCAAAACTGAAAAACATCATTTTCAGAATGTTTTATATACAGAACTGTATTGTACTGCAATTGTCATATGCCATATAATCTGGCTAGATTTGCTGCTACAGTATCTCTGTCACATGATAGGAAGGGACCAGTGATACTAAGTGTCGCTCTGTTCACCTCTCACCTTATGTAAGAATGTAAAAAATTAGACCTTGTTGGAATATCTTTTACTTTTGCACCAGAATATAGTCTGCTAACTTGTCATAGACTGCGTCATCTATCTTTGATGAATTTGTACCACAATGTCAGAAAGTTAATACAGTAAGCCTAATCTACAATGTACTCACTGTGAACAGAAGATACAATGTACTGTTGTCTGTATTTCAATTGCTGAACGTCCAACTTTTAAGTTTATCATACCAGCATGATTTTCTCTTCAGAGATCATTGGAATTTGGACTGTTTTTTGTGTATAGATGACTTTCCTGCGTGAATGTGACATATTGTAGTATAACATGTTACAGTATTGCATAAAAGAGTTGGAAAAAAATACTGTGTAGAAGAAATTACAGTTAAGTTTAAAGTATAGTTTACAGTGCAAAGGGGTTTGCACTGTGTGCAGTATGTTGTTGGAATCACAATGTAAATGAGTCCTTGAGTTTAGTATTTGCTTACATCATTTTGTTACAGTCTCAACATCGTTTCCAAGAACAACTAGCACTAATACAGATGCCACAATAACAGGTACTGTATGGTTTGCTTGTATTGCTTTCATGTTTGCAACATCTAACAAATTCAACATAAATTGCTTTGGAAACATGCCACATAATCAAACCTACATAAGCTAGTAATTAATTCATAACCTCCCTGCTTGCCATTTTGTTGAATTTAATTTCTGATCATACTTTAAGTGAAGAGAGTTCAGTGACTTTAATAGTTGGTAAAGTGGAACCAAAAATGGATTTGAAATGAAGCTCTGCAATGAGATTACCTGTCATGTAAATTTCTGTTTTAGTCAAATTGGCCTCCCTAATTATTGAAGTTGTGTGCCAAAGGACAAGTCAGCATGTTTTTTTAAAACAAATAGAGTGAAATGGTCCAAAGGTCACTCTGTCATGTTTCATGCTTGAGTGTCAAGTGACAATTAGGACTTGACTGTCACTAATGTTGGTCTATCTATCACAGGGTTGACCAACCTGCATGCGGTGGGCCATATTCCATGGAGAGGCATCATACTGTCCCTCTTCCAATAAAAAAACCCTTTTAATCAGAAATATATGTTGAAAAGAAGAACAAAAATAAACAAAGGAGAAAAGTAATGCAAATAATAATACAAAATAAGACAAAGTATAATAGAAAGCTACAGTAGTAGACAAGAATTATGAGAATGGGTTTGCAATCTGTGCTGCCCACTTCATACTGTAATCAAAGGTGACAAAACAGGTTGATTAAGTATTTACCTTTTCATGCAATAGCAGATGCAGCAAAAACTTAGTATCAGAATTTTTTTGGGGTGGGGGACTTTCTTTTTTTGTTGTTCAATGATTCCTTCCAGCAAAACAGGATGAATTTTGTAATAAAAAACTTACTTGTTCAACAATGCATTTTTCTTTCAGAATTTAGTAATTATTGCCAGTATTTATTGTCAGTTTAGTATGTAACTTGCTGTGTAATTTGTTGTTATTATTTGACTTATTTTAATTTGAACATTTTTTTCTACTTTCGTATATTGTGCTAACATTTCATTAAGACTGTATGTTTTTGCATGTCTTTTGTTGGCTTTTCTCTTTAATTTCCCATTGTGCTTGGTTAAAACCTAATGTACTACTAAATATAAGCTACCATGCATGACCCTTATGGATAGTTGTAATGTGTTTTAGAACAGCAACTGTGTGGAAGCAAGTTCATCTTTTACTTGATGATGCCTTGTATAAAAGAAAATATTGACATGGTCTAAATAAGTTTAATTTGTACTATAACTCAATTTCGCTGATCCTTTTCACTTAACTCAGTTTATTCACCAAGATGGTTACTTCACATTTTGCTCTGAACTTTTGTTTCACATTGCCGTAAGGGACTTGTGCATTTGTTTTGTGAATGAAATGTACAATTCACAGCGCATACTCCCTCACCTCATACAGCCTATGCATTACCATATGCATTGCCAGAGGGCTGGCAATTACATATGGGCAGTGACCAGATATACACACACACACACACACACACACACAAAATTGCCAGATACTAGACCATGGTCAATACGGTAATGCATTGTCTATATGAGGTGAGTACGTTGCTAGCGAATTCCCAAACCAGGGAGTTTTGGGGAGTACAGTAAGGTGTTAATTGTGACAATATACATTAATATGTTGTAATAATTACCCAAGTATTTATGTGAAATAGCTCAGTTAATAGATATCATCATGTCTAATTGGTGTCATTTGATGTCTTATTTACCGATTTGCTTGTTCATTAAAGAACAAAGCAACCACATCTTTCCATAACATTTTGTGCAGTGAGCAAGGACAATTGAATTAAGTAATCCTTTTTTTATGGTTTTACAACACATGTAGTTGTTTGATATTGCTTACATTACTTTGTTACAGATTCAATTTTGTCCACAATTGTAAAAAATGATACTGCAGATGCCACAACACCAGGTACTGTATGGTTTGTTTATTGCTGCTGTGTTGCAACATCTTACCCTATTGTCACAAATAACATACTGTAACAGCATGCCAGTCAACACAAACATTCAGATTCACATCGTAGACATGAACTTACCCCTTCCTTCACTAATGCATTAAGTTTGACGTAGCTCAAAGTGCAATCAAAATGTATTTGACACCATGCCTCTAAGCCTAGGCTCTCCCTTATGTGTCTTTCACTCTGCTAGTGACAACATGTCATTTCTAGTGCTCAAAAGTATGCCTCTAGTGAGAGCTTCTCTGGTTGTGTAAACCTTGAGTATTATTTTCTTTACTGTTACAGCAGGTTTCATCTACATTCTACGTTTCGTCAAATTTCGTTTGCTACTCGCTCCTTTGAGTATTTTTAATACTTTCATATCAGGCAACGAGTTTTATTTGTCTTTGCTACATGTTTTGCTATTGTTTCACATATTTTTGTTCATATTTAGGCATTTTGTAGTCAGTAAGACAGGCCTATTCTTACGTGAGAGAGTGTCACCCCCTTGAGTTTTTTGCGTGGCTTCTCCCGCCGACGTAAATTGCAGTATCTGCAACTGGTTTAAACCCTGAAGGGATTGGGACCCACACTCAGTGTGCCCCTCTACCGTTCTCAAATGCACACAAGCTAACCTGTGTGAACTGTGCTTGCCTTTCACCCCAGCCTGGCCCAGTGGTCTAAGATTCATTCTTGGATGCAGGGCCAGCGGGAAAGACTTATGGGGTAACTGAAGGCGGTGCCCGTTCCTTCAGTGATCGCAGGGCCTTTGGGGACCTCAATTTCCCCAAGATCCTTGCCTCGGCTAGGCAAAGGAAGTCGGGGAAGGCCAAAACCAAGGAAAGGAATGTTGGGACAGTCGAGAAGGGGAATACAGTCCCATTGCACTGAGCTTCCTGCTCTGGCATTTCGGAGACTAGAGAAGTGCTCCTTCTGTGGGAGTCAGCCCTTCCTGAGATCATGGATCTGTGGTTTCAGTGGTGGGGTCAAGTTTCATCCTTCAGGATGTTAAACAGACCCCACAGGATCTCGACCTTATCCGTGCTGCCACAGATCTGAATGCTTATCAGAGTGACCTGCTGCTGGAGAGTGGGCTGGCTAAGGGTTCCACGACTCAGCTCCAGAAGCCATTTCTGAGTGATCCGGCTTGTCTGAGCCAGGATCCGGTGGGATTCCAGGATTCTGGTGGTACCCTGTGTCCAGTGGCCTCAGAGAGGCAGGACATCCATGGGAGTAACCTTAGTGCATGTGCGTGGGGTTCCTCCAAGAGTCATGGAAGTAGCATTCATGATCACTCACTGAGGAGGCTACATTCAAACTTCAGACGGCCGAGTATGTGTGCCGAGTCTTTGACTCTGGTTATCACCGTGACTCACAGGATTGAACACAGCAGACCCAAACTGGATGTTCCAATTCGTGAGTCTGCTGGGTCTGTTGATCACCAGGGAGGTCACCAACCAAATGGGCCCCTACTCCCCATTCTCTCAAACTCCCCAGCGATGAGTTTCATTATGAATTCAAGGAGATGGAAGTGCCAGTGGAGGAGCCTGTACCTTCAGTGACAGTAAGGAAGCTCCCTGAGGGGAGCTGATCTTCCCTTGCCCCTCTTAGTTTCAGTTGTAGGGATGTTATAACCAAGCTAGGCGCTGAAGCTCCCACTTGCAGCGAGGCAGGATCTCCAGGTTTCTGCCTGTCTGCTATGAATGAGGAGGTTGTGTTGGGTCTGCCAGACTTTCTGTTCGATGTGCTCTGTCTCAAGCAACTGGAAACCTTTGCAAGGAAGCAACCCTGATTTGCATTTTCTGCCCTTCAGGAACACAATCTGAATGTGCCAGAGGGACACTGGGTGACCCTGTTTAGACCACCTTTGATTTCAGATAAAACAGTGTAACTCCAGGGCAACATCCTCGACACATTTGCTTGAAGTCTGGAGCAGGTTGGAGAACCTGCTGTTTGTCAGGGTTGACATTTTTAATGGTCAGTTCATCGACGCGCTTGTAGAAGAATTCAGATGGCATATGACGACAGCCTCTGCGTTGTTCATGGCAGCAGTACCCACCCAGCCCAAAGCATGTCCTGCCGCTGCATCTTAATGGGGGAAGGCGTGGTCTTGCTGAAGTAAGAAGGCAAGTCTCAGGTCATGGAGATCCTTGCAGAGCCCAGTCTGGGAGGGACTGAATGGCAATAGTGGGTAGTTCACAACCTGCTCGGGGTCGAGGCAATTGTGCTTCCAAAGCTGGTGACCATCCCAAGTATGGTTTTCACAGATTTCATGAGTTCCATTCTCTACCCTAGTGGTACCCACCTCACTGCGGGACTTGTAGCAGTAGGGGGGAAATTTCGGAAATATTCAGGTTTCTGGGAATCGTTCTGCCAAGATGGGTGGGTACTAAACGTGGTTACCGTAGGGTACCAAATCAAGTTTACGACCATGCCGCCCGTCTTTTAGGGGTGGGTATTGACAACCCACCTGCAGGAAATTCTGGAAAAGGAGTTACATGATCTCCGTAAAAAGGAGATCATGGTAAGGATGACAGGAGAGGACAAACCCCTCTTCCAGTCGTCCTTATGGTCCCCATAAAGAACTGCACCTGGAGACCGATCCTCAATCTTAAGCCATTGAATGCCTACCATGTAAGGTCAAGGAGATTCCGCATAGAGATCCTGGTCTTTATTATGCCCACTCTAAGGAGGGGTACGTGGGAGACATTGGGCCTAAAGGATGCATACTTACACATGCCCATTGCTTCAGCTTCTCAAAGGTTCCTTGTGTTCGAGGGAAGAGGTACGAGTTAATTGCTCTTTCCTTTGGTCTCTCGACGTCCTTGAGGGTGTTCACTCAGGTACCAGGGCAGTCGTCATGGAGCTTTGGTGCTGAGGCGTACTTCTCACAGCATGTCTCAACAATTGGCTAATCCTTGGGGACATCTTCCTGCAAGCCGAAGCCAGTGTCAGGGCAACGATCACCTTTCTGGAACAGTGGGGTTTGGCGGTCAACTGGGAAAAGTTACACCCCACCCCTACAGGCACTGATCTGCCTATGGGCACGACTCAACCCTCAGGAGGGCCAAGCCGTTTTGACTGAGAAAAAGTGTGAGGCCCTTAAAGAAACAGTTTTGCAACTTCTGGAGGCCTTGAAGCCCCTCTGTCATGTCCTGGGGCTGCTTGCTAGCCTTGTAGCTGTTGTGCTGTTGTGTCATCTGCAAATGAGGTCCCTGTAGTTTCATCTGCTATCCGTTTGGTGCCCGTCATTCAGGGAACTCAGGTCTCAGTGCCGATAGAGCAAGGGGTACACCCCCACCTGCTCCAGTGGCTAGAGTATTCCAACCTCCTGGATGGAATGTCCTTCAGGACCCCACACCCCACCTTGAGCATCACTACAGATGCCTCGTTCAGTGGTTGCTGGGCTTTCTGCAAAAGCAAAATCCTCAGGAGTGTGGAGAGCAGTTAAAGCTGGGCTCCATATAAACATGTTAGAGTTCAAAGTTGTTGTGAGGGCTGTTTAGACTGTTTGAGATCATGTGCAGGGCACGAGCATGATGGTTCTCTGAGACAACTCAAAGGTTGTGGCCTACATCAACAGACAAGGTGTGACACTAGGTTGCTCACTGCTCTTTCTGAAGATGTGGTCTTTCCATCTGTGGTGTCTCCAGCATGACATTTCTGTGTAGTCATCCCATGTGGTGGGGAAGGACAACACACTGGTAGATGCCTTGTTCAGGGGCTGTGCTAGTCAGGGGGAGTGGGCTCTGGATCTGAGTTGGGCTAACTGGCTGCTTCTGCAGTTAGGGTGCATGAACTTGGATCTACTCATGATGTCAGAGAATGCCAGGCTTCCTGTCTTCTGCTCCTCTACCGAGGTTTCTTGTGGCCATAGTGGGTTCGAGCGGCATCCTCAGCTAGCTACTCTGGGGTATGGCCAACTTTAGGAAGCTTGTGCCATCCTGGTCATCAAGGAGGTCTTGTGAGTGCTCAGACGTGTCCTGTTTGAGCCAGTGCAATCTTGCATACTGGAGTATTTGAGTCACAAGTTGTTCCTTCTTGCTGCTGTGTCAACAAGACAGAGAAGCTGCCTCCAGGCTTTGTCAGTCCAGACAGATCATTTGAGGTTCGAGAATCATGTTTTTGTACGGTTTCTGACCACTCATTTCTGGCCAAGACCCAGACACTTACTTTCATGCCAGGCAACATCTTCATCCCTGAGATTTCCTCAGCATCCTCTGTCAAGGAGGACAGAAAGTGGTGTTCAGTCACAGTGCTGAAATGGTATCTCCATCAGTCAAAGGATATTTGTCCATCTGATCACCTTTTCATCCTCCAGGGAGGACCACACTCTGCGTTGTCAAGAGATGCCATCTTGCGTTGTCTGACTGAGGTCATTTTGTTACATGCGCAGGGACAAGTCAGGGCTCACAAGGTCCAGGGGGAAGGGGCAAGGGAAATCAAAAGCTTTGTTTTTTGGTGTGCCCATTGAGGACATCCTGAAGGTTTAGGCCTGGAAAACACCAATCATGTTCCTTGCTTGTTACCTCACAGATACTCTAAGCGCTGAAGTGACATTTGGCTGTACTGTCCCCAATACCTCTTTGTGACCTCCCACCAGTTTCCTCTCACCGTGTCACAATAATGCATCAGTGAGGCAAATTGTAAGTATATGTCAACGATGTGAATTCCCCACAACTGGCTGTTGTGGGTATTCACAAGTGACTCCTCTCACACCTTTCTGGCACCAACCTCCTATCCCACAGAGGTAGGGGTCCACTTTTGATTTTCATCATATGATATTGTACATAGTGTTCCTCCTTGATCCCTTGAAGGAGTGAGGGGCTTCTCAGGAGCCAAAGGTTTTGTGTTTCTTCATACATAGGATAACTTCTTAAGAAAAAAAAATGACCTTTCAGTTTAGCTCAGAAGAGCTCAGAACTTGGGAGGCTGGGGATGGACACCTTCAGGCTTCGGCAAGCATGTCAATAGCCTAAGTTGATTGTTCAAGGATTTATTAGGTTGTTCATCCTTATTGTTCAGCTGTAAGAGGGTGAGCCTAGGCTCAGACCGTGTGGTGCCAGAATAGATTTTTATTGCACTTTGAGCTAGGTCAAACTTAATGCATTAGTGAAGCAAGGGGGTAAGTATTGTCACTCATGAATACCCACAATAGTGAGTTGTGAGGATTACCTCCTAAATGTGCTACTTACTTTTTGTTGAGTTATTTTATTTTTATCTCGCCTTTACTGGAGAGAGCCTCTTGCCTTAAAACTGATACCAAAGAAGAACAAGAAAAAAGGAATGTGGAATGATTTGTGTGCGGAAGAAAAACTGTTCGAATACTGTTGATAGCAGTGAGAATCTGTTATAGTCACCTTATTAATGGTTCTAAGACTGTATGTAGAGCCAAGACAATGTTTTAAGACAAGAATTTGAAAGTATTTAGTTTTAACTTGTCTGCTCATTTCATCTCATTTGTCACACCTCACTATAAAAAGTCTTTTTTGACTTGATGTTTTGCTAGCACTTACTGCAAAATATCACCATGAGTCATTCCTCATTTTGTTTTATTGCATTGGATTATTGATTTAATGATTTAAATGGCCAGGTTTTCCTTTGAAGGTTACTGATGTCACAATTTAGTAAAATATGACAATGGTAATGTTTTGTTTGGATAATGATATAATGATAGAACTGTTTTTTTTTTCTCTTATTTCGTTTTTGTCATTTGCCAATTCATTTATTGCTCCTATGTTTCATTGGGACTTTATTTGAAAGGTATCATGTACTGTACTTGATCTTTTGTTGCTTTCCAATTGCATCTGTATGTTTTCTATTTGAATCTGTTGAATATGCCATGATGATGTATTCTGATTAACCTACGTGTTGTTGAAGATTATTGCTGCTGTATTTGAGATACAACAGAAATGGGTGGATTTCCACTTTTGCGGCACATTCTGTAGGAAACATAATAGCTTCCAAATGCTTTTCATAACTTTCAGTTAGCACCAATTTTGAACATTCACTTGCTTAACTAAATTTCTGTTCCAAAGCAAAGAGTCTATTTCTCTGACTCTGAACATTCTTTTCACTATTCATGAGGGTAACTGCACAGTTTGTTCAGAAGTTTTGGTATTTTCTGCCCAAGTATCTCTCCCTAATTACAGTAGATGACAAAAAATCAAAGTATAGCAAATCACTGTACTTGTTTATACAAGTGATCATGTTGTAAATAATGCTCTGTGCAACTGTCCTAGCAATTTGTTGGAAAATGTACAATGTAATCATTCTTGTCATGCTAGTTCATTTATCAAAATGCCTCTTCATAGAAAATTAAATCACTGAGATGTTGTTTATTTTTAAATTTAGAATTTACTTGTGAAGTAAATTTGTTGATGCTTTACTATACACAGTTGTACCTCACATTTGTAATTGCTTGATTACGTGGTACTTTTTCAGCATTGAATACAAGTACAGCAGGCTTAACCACAGAACCCATGACAACAGGTTGGTTGGCTCCTGATGGTCTGCAACAACTTTTCTTCATGTGTACTGTCAACCTTCACACACATTTTACTGCGATGTTCAGTTTCCATACTTGATCTTATGATCGGCGTCATTGATTGAAAGAAAGCCATAAAGCATTGAATGAGTGTCTTTCGTTAATGATTATATCTGAAGACAAAATAATGTGAAGAGATTCCTTCCATGTCTGGCTGATTAATGTCTTATATTTTTCCTGTTAAAGTTGCGATCTGTGATTGTTGTATTATTTTTGTCTGCAAATGGCATCTAGCGTTTGCCACTGCTGCCTTCATTGTGATATGTCAGTTTCAGTAAGCTCTTTCATATAATATAGACATAACATTGTGTATAGATTCCTTTTCTCATAATAATTAACTATTCCTGAACTGAATGTTGACTACTTCTGTGTCATGAAGGAATAGTTGTTTTCACTGTGTATTGTTTGCCTTTTGTAAAGATCAAGAGTTCTCAGTTTTTTGCACCAGTTATTGTAAGATTTAAGTTTTTATATGTATACAATTAATCGTACAGTTCATATGTGTTTAAAATCCAATCTTTCATTTTCAGTTTATGCATATGTGTTTCATGCCATTTTCACTGTCATGATTTTAAGAGTTAATCATTGTCATTGTTGCTGTCACTATTATTAGGACTGGAGACTGGTTGTAGATAAGGAGGACAATATTCCTTGGATGAAATTTCAATTACTTGCAGCGTCAATTTAAAATGGGTGTTCCATGAAAACTAACATTTGAAGTAACTTGTTGAAACAAATGTAATTATCACCAGCATCAGAATATTGCCAAAGTTCATATTGACCAGCAGAAGTGAATATCATCACAGTGGTTGATGTACTTAAGTCCTCTTCCCTGACAAGTCACAGATATCTTTTGTAAAAGTAATTTCAGTATTCCTGAAAAAAAAATGTATTGAAGGTAATATGTATTACAGTATGCTGACATTCATTTGAATAATAAAGTACAATCCATTTCACAAAATTTATCAGTATGAGACCAACCCATATAGTACCACGCAAGTGGCTCAAGAGCCACACATTCTGGATCTTACGAAAAGACATGAGCTTCTCACGCAATATCTCAAAATTCCCCTCAAATTCAAATCAGTTGTTGGCCTTGGTAAAACATCAGCTATCACACTACCTGAATTCCAGTTCCAACTGATCCTTCCTATTCTGTCTTAATCTGATAGTAGTGCATGATACAGTAGAAATAATATTGTCATCATCCAACTAGGCCAATAACTCGATCCAACCCAAACATAATTGCTGCAATAACGGTATGTCGACCATCCATCACCCTGAATCTTCAGCCTCTTCAACTCTCACAGTAACTATTGCATATGTTGCATGGTGGTCTCAATTGATGACCATCCGGTGAAAAGGGTTATTATCAAAGCTGGCAATGCAACACTTGGACCTGACTGAATTTTTTAGGGGCACTATCCTGATAAATATGAGTCCTTGCTTGCACCTGTAGTGACACAGCTCAGCCTTTTCAAGTGAAAACGAAGTCAAGTGAAAATGAAGTAAAAGTGACAAACTTTAAATAGTTATACAACATGATGATGTTTCTTAACACCAACTAGGCATATTGATGATTTCAATCTCAGATGTGGAGGAGCTGTATCAGAAGCAAGCCTTTTACTATTTTATGTACTTGTCGTATGTGTCATGGTGTTTTTGTTGTTTGAAAATGTGCATTCCTTAGTGCACGCAAACCAGTATGCAGCGCAGAGTGTAGCTGTGAGCCCAACTAACAGAATTATGGGAGTCCTAACTGTCAAATGACTCATTTTTCCCTTTAAAACCTTGACTTAACAAGTAAATATACTATGTTTGGGGCCCTTTTGTGGGCAGGAATTGTTTCATTCAGAAACTGCTCGGGAAATGGTTGATGCTCTGATTTTAAATTTCAATTTTTCAGAATAGCCTGTTGTAGGTGTTGGGTTTTAGGTTTGTCAGTTTGAAGACTAGAGCTGATTCCCTTTCTTTGGGTTTGGTAGCAACTGGTAAGATAGTGCTAATGGTTTTCGAAAGAAATGCCTGACAGCGGTGGCAATTCTCCTTCAGTAGAAGTTTCTTATCTTAATGAAATTGTTCTCATTGCTATAGCAGTGTACAAAGCAAAGCACCTGTTCTGTAAATGAATGCAGGTTTCCTCAGAGGTTC
Organism: Stichopus chloronotus; assembly: GCA_021234535.1. NCBI lineage: Eukaryota > Metazoa > Echinodermata > Holothuroidea > Aspidochirotida > Stichopodidae > Stichopus > Stichopus chloronotus. The sequence continues at coordinate 19,478,056 of CM037839.1, read as the reverse complement.
CAGGGGCTTTGCCCCCAGAAGCTGTGAAGTGGGTCTTATCCCTGAACTCCCTTAAAGATATAACCCAAATGAAAATTGAGTGGAATCTTTGCAGTAAATGATGCACTTTGAACAAAAATATACCTACCTTGAGATAGAAATTCCACTCAGAGATATGCTGCCAAACCTCAGAGCTTCCCTCGGACCTCACTCGCTTGTACTGTGTGCGTGATTTCCAAATATGCCCAAAACTTTTGGCCCCCCTATAGTTTCTTTTGCCCTCTATTTGCCCCCAAAATGGAAAATCCTGGTGCAGCCACTGCACTGGGCTGTAGCATTCAGTCCACCTCATGTCACAACATGCACATTAAACTTTAATTCCCAGTTTTCACCAAACATTCAGTCGAACTTGGTTTTATCTAATCTTGCCCTATTTCTTACTATTTGGATATACTTTATCCTTGCAAATATTAGTGGATCTTCTTGTAAACTGAAAACTTCATCAATAAATGGCTAAACATGATTTACAAAAGGCTTGTAGTTATGTTAGTGTAGTTGGTATAACATTGTGATGTTTAGTTATCCTTTTTCTTATTTCTTTAGTACACCCATGCAATTCTGGTCCATGTGATGAAAATGCTGAATGTACTTTGAATGAGGAAACTTTCAAATGCACTTGTGATGATGGCTATACTGGTGATGGAGAGAAGAATGGAAGTGGCTGCACAGGTATGTAAGGTTTTAAAGTCAACTGTACATGAACTGAAGTGAATAATAGAGACTGAAAACACTATGGAAATTGCTTTTATTGTCAGCTTTAAGATTGATGCACTGCTGTAGAAGGTAGCAAGGCGGCTTTCACATACTCGATGAACATGGTAATTACTTTGATGAAATAAATGAAGATATAATAATGCTGCATGATGTGACACTGGTTTGAGGTGCCTCTGCTTACCTCAGAATGTTGTTAGAATCACCTTTCAGTGACATCCTGCTCTGCAGTGCCATGTGTTACTTCTCTACTTAAGAAGCATGAAGACATCTTAGTAGTAGCAAAGGCAAAATCCTTTATTTATTATAAGAAACCACTTTTCACAAATCATCATCCTTCACCTTAATCTCTACAATGTTTCAAGTGAGCAAATTAAGCTTAGCCTTCCGTAGTATTCATCATTTCTGTAGTTTTCATCATGCGAAGTCTGCATAATTGTACTGAATTTCAGGAAGCTTAGTAGAGGGGTAACTAGGAAGTGGCAAACATCACCCTCATGTTTATAGTGTTGATTGTGAGAATATCATCAAGTTTACAGTAGGTAAAGTACAGTAGCTTTAAAGACCAAGTGACATGCGCATAAAAAAAGGAGTTAGCTTCATTCAGAAGTTGCAGAAAATTTTGAGTGATAATCCATTGGAATTGTATTTCTATCCATTACTATTTTTGAGATATGGCTTTTCAATGTTTGACAAAAGTACAAAACAGAGTGATGAAGAGTGTTGCATAGTGTTAGATTTTCTTCTTTTAGACCTCTACATTTTACCTTAAAGGGGAATTAATTTCAGGTAAAGAACACGTCTTCTGACTTATTTAAGTCTTTTCAAACCATTTCCATTCACAACAAACCTTACTGTCTTACATAATTAGTAATCAGATGGATTATTCCCCTGTCCCTTCGTACCTAATAAAGATTACGTTTTCCTTATCTTCAAGGTGTTGTTCGCACCACACTAGGCTGTGTAATGTGGCCTTTTGATGAGAAATTCCTCTTCTTATGTGTTTTATCTCGTCTTTATCGATCACTGATTTTATCTTGTGATAGCCACTTTGAATACACAGTGTGTCTAATTACAAATTATGTAGGTTAGTCATATTAATTGCTGGTCGTCGACTACGTCGCAAGCCACAGAGATCACGGTCAATTACATCATAATGGCTGCGCTCTTTGTATACATGCATAGTGTTAGAAACTCTGTTGGGCGGGAAGTTTGAAGATATCATAATCCCTATAAAAAGGTCATTTCAAAATGTCAATAATATCAATGAAAAAGATTCGAAATGGCTTAAATAAGTCAGCAGACATGTTCCTGAACTGGAATTCCCCTTCAATTACTTGATTACTAGGTTTCACATTGGTAAGTTATCAAATATTTCTACAGAATTCAATACGTACTACCAAAAGAAAATCCTCAGGGCGTGTAAAATTCTCAGTTGTCCTTGAAATAAAGATTAAGTAAACAAAGGATAACATTGTAAGGCATATCTGGTGCGTCCCTCCATTGACATCACAAATTTGCATATCTGGATTATGTTTATTTATGATGCAATTGTAAAAGAGAAATTTGCTAGTAAAATGGTCAATGTTTGATGGATTTTCATGACACCTTTGATCAGTGCTCCAAAATGTGTTTGTCATGTCACATGTTCTTTTATATTGAGCTACAGTGTTGAATTGTTCTACTTAAAGTTCATAATTAAAGATGCCCATTGAGTTGAAATTGATAAATCTGTGAGGATTGTCAAAGCACAACTATGTGAAATTAAATTCTTTAAATTAGCAAATTTAAGTAAGTTTAAGATCTAATAGTTAATATGTAAGCTGTAAATATTTTTGCTTCAGTGTCTTGTAGTAGCTCTGTGCATATGAATTAGTTCTAGTATGAAAAGTGTCTGGTCACAAATTTTCAAAAACAAAATTGAATTGTTAAAATACTCAGAAATTACTGATCATTTGTACAGTATGGGACACATGGGATCTTCTCAGTTTGTTCATTTATCATTAGTTTGTAATGTAAACTGGACAGGTTTGGAAAATTTATCAAAATAAATTTACATGCTGTAACAATTAACTCAAAGTTTCCCTTTAACTTCTCAGTTGAATATTTGTGCAGGTATATCAGTACTCAGTTGTGATGATTTTTGTAGAAAATCCAATCCAGGTTGATGCCAAAGTGATGAAGTTTTACTGCTAATTAATATATGCCAGATTCAGTAGTTACTGTACTAGCTGCACTAAAAGCAGAACATGTGGCAGATGGGCCTACAGATTGCAGTTTGACGTGTTAGACATTGTAGATCAAGAGAAATTGTAGCTAGGTCTAAATATCAAAATCTCAAAATGATAAATGTCCTGAGAAAGCTGTTTTGAGAGTGAGAGATAACAATGAAAGTGATTGAAATACTGTCTGTCCAGCAATGTTGATAAAAGGTTGGAACAATGCTGTCCATGCTTTTAACTACAAGTTTTAAATAACTTCCTCATTTCATAGTCAGTTTCACAGTCTGCCAAAATTTTATTAGTTATCGTTAATGATGTAGACCCACAGTATGCAATAGGCATCCTCAGGATTGTACAGTGTAATCATCTTTAACCATTCGTGGTATGTGTTTGTCATCCGTAGAAATGTATGCATCTAATGTACAGTACAAGATATTCTCCAATAAATCTCTACACGTTGTTACCGTACAAAAGAATGTCACCTTCACCATTATAATATGACAAAGATGAAGCTCTGTTACCACATTCACTATTCCATTATAGCATGCAGTCGCACCAGTAGTTCTGTATGGATGTATGGTCCAAATTGCTCCTTGCCTTGCACATGTGCTTACAATATAAACTGTGATATTATGTCTGGAGAGTGCTCTGGAGCCTGCAATGAAAATGGACCATTTGCTTGTGATAAAAGTAAGTATATATTATCAAGTCTTAGGCTTTCACATGCAGTTTGTAGTTGTGATGTACAAACAAATTAATTAAGTTTTGGTTTGGCTACTGTATTCATCACAAAAAAAATATGATAGTAAATTTGGCATACAAAATACAAGGACCTAACAGAGTGCCAGGTTTTGCTATGTAACAACAAATGATGGACTCAAACGTTGTATTGTATTGAATTTTCAAATCCACATGTTATTGAAACTAAAGTCATGAATATGATCAGTTGGCAAGTTATTTCATATGCAGTTGTGCCTATCTAATTGTAAAGGGTAAAATAGAAAGTGTGTGTGTACTCAGTCTACTTTATTGTAATTGCAACTCATCAAGGAAACCACTCAGATACAAGCCTGGTTCAACTGGGAGAGAAAATAGCAATCTCTGACATACAAGACATATTCAAAAGCACAATAAGTGATATCACTTTCTGTGCAACCAATCAACTGATCAGGTAAAGGGTCTCATACCCACTCATACCCTTATTTGCAGAGTGGTTATAAAGGTGATGGCATTTTGAAACAAAGAGGTGTAAGAGCAACTGGGAAATTAAGAGAACTACAAAGATGTAGTAGAACTTCATAAATGTTAAGACAGACTCAAATTTCATTAAACTTCAGTAAAATCTTGTTATTTACAGGGGTTGTTTCAGTGAATGAATTTGGTTTAAAGGATGTTGGAGCTATGTGGTGGTGCTAGTCCTATGGTTTCTAAGAACCTCAGTCAACTTGAAATTGGCTGTAAATACCCGCAACCAAGGAAATTCTTCTTGAGATTACGCAGAGACTGATGAATTTCTTATGAAAATGACACCACACCACGGTCACCCAATACACATTGTGTGATTCACTGTTTGAACTTGAAGGTCCTCTGTACGCACTCCACATATATGTGATAATGAGGCCCTTTCTAAACTGTACTGTTTATTGATGTGAGTCAATAGATTGGTCAGAAATCAATTGCTGGTGTTCTGCAGTTATGTGGGCTTAAGTTTTCAAAAAACCTTATTCGATACACTTAAATGGACACTTTCTGATAACGTTAAAGTGACGGCTTAAATTTACTTTCGAGCATATGCAACAACTATCTGTATACTGTAACATTAGGGGATGGTCGTATAGACCTTTTCCCTGTCTAAAGGGGGTGTGGAAGATAAATACCCATCCCCCTAGAATCTACAGTTCTGCTTACATCTTCACTGTGAACATATTGTACAACTGATCTTTACTCATCAAAAGTTACTCAACATCTTAACATGAAAGTTTTCTTCTTTTTTTTTTCCGCAGATAATTTGGATGTTACCATAGCTAATGACAGTGTTACTGTCAATGAAAATCAATCATTTTCACTTGTGTGCATGGTCAACTTGGGTCCTGATGATGTAACTGTGACATGGGAAGACCCTGCAGGGAATATTACACAGAGTGATGTCAATACAGAAACCATGAGTTCTACTCTAACAATAACTGACGCAACTGCCAAAGATGGTGGAAAGTACACATGCACAGGAACTTTGAATGCACCAACAGATAATATGACGTCTGTCAGTGACAGTGTTGATGTAAATGTCAAAGGTATGTTCAAATTTGTAAATGTATGTTCAGATTATAAATGTTACAATTGTCTCCAAATGCACGCCAGCTATGTGTAGTATTCATCACACATTATCCATTTGGGGGTTTGTTCCAGGGATATCATTCCCAGCAAAATTCATAACAGAACTTTTTCTTCATATTAGTGGAAGCTAATCTTTGTGAAAGACAAGTAAATTTTCACGTACCAACTCACTCTAAATGTGATACAACAAAGTTTCAGAAGTCAGTAGTTTCCATCTGATGCTATTGTTAGTTATTACAGAGCAAACGTGAACTCAAAGTCTCACTGTGTCATATTCTCTAGATTAGAAGTTAAAAAAAAAAAAAAAAAGGTGGTACACTTATGCCAATAGCTGCTGTAGTAAAAGGATTGGTTGAAACACCATCTGTCATAGGGTTTGGCAGTACCAGAAATATCAGTGCCAGTATTCACGGCACATCATCACCGGTAATTACCAAAGTACCAGTACTTTCCACTTGTTCAAAGTGATAAAAAAAGAAATTCTATGCTCCATATACTGCAGTGGTAATGTAGTAACTTGTACTCCTGTCTTAAAGTGAATGTATTGACCAAAAAAAAGTATGAAACAGCAAAATACAGATTGATTCCTACCGGCTACATTTGAAAATAATCAACAAAAGCTTTAATAAAAGTTAAAATAAATTATTTGTTCAATTTTGTGGGTACTTCTTACTCATGACAGATATTTTTTAAATTATAAGAAAAACTGTTATCAAAATGTTTCCAGAAGATTCTGTGTACCACCAATCATACGTTCAACATAAATTAAAAAATATCAGCTGTATGCAAACCATTGTTCAGTGATGCATGCAATGAAAAGAAGTTTCAGATTACTAACCCACAACCTTTGTAATTACATTATTTCCTAAACCATTTCACCCTATGAACAATGATATTGTAAAATGTACAATTATAGAAAACAACCAAGAGTATACCAGTTTGCAACTTGACCTTTTCTTTTCAGTGAATGCACATGTCAACATTTTTGTAACACCTGTGCTGATGATCTAATGGCATGCACAAACTGCAAAAGCATGTAGCTTTCTGGATTTCTCTTCTACCAAAGAGTTTATCTATTCCATAGCACAACAGATTGCTGGAGAAAAACGTGACAGCAAATACATTCCTGCATAATTATTTTTTTTAAAAACATTATTTGGAGGCTTTCTTGGAAAAGCCATAGCACTGTGCTACTAATTGTTTATAGCATCAAAATTGTAGACAAAACTTTCAAGATATTCCCTCAAAACTGTCACACTATAATGAATACAGCAGATACCATGTAAATTGATGTTTATTTTATCACATTCATGAAGTTTGAACTCTACCAGTGTTTTGCAAAGGAAAATCAAAGTTTCTTCTCAGATTATCTACTTCCAGTATAGTCCTACATGGTACACAAATTGACCCCCAGCAAACCAGCTGCTGCCATGTTATGTGCATGAACCAACTGTGTAGGCCTGTGAGCACTAACTGAAATACAGTATATCTTTGCCATTACAACACAAGAAGAGTTACTAATGTTTATGTACTGCTATGTCTCAACCCTCCACTAAGTGATCTGTCTACAAATTCAAACCTTAAATCTAAATACTTTAAGCTACTAAAATTGACAGGCACTTAAGTATCATTTAATTATTTTTTTAAATTAAATGAACTCTGTAAAATACATATATACTCGCGACTGTTCACTTTCAAGGGCAATGAAATAATGCAACTGCCATGAAATAATGCAACTGCCGAGGTGGTTGGGTTCTCTGCTGTACTTCTCATTATCTTAGGATATAAGCTGGTAAATTTTCAGATGCCTTCGTACCGTCTCTTATATTATTTTTCACAAACCATTTTTGTACATTATAACTCCAAAAAGTGTATGTAGGCCTAGTATAGTTTGGTTTACACGAAATGATCAAATTTGGACCTGCTGAAAACATGTGTGAGAAGAAAATAAGACAAATACACCCATTCTTGTGAAGACAATTTAAGGACAAGTAAAAAAATCATCCAGACTTTCTGAAGAAAATGGAGCATTCAGAGTGTTTTTATTTCTAATTACAAATGATCTCCTGTTCCTGTGAAAAGTTGCTGTTGTAGTACCGTAATGCATTGACTGAGACAAAACACCCATCCTAAGTATTCTTGACAAATCTGAAACAAGCGTGACATTCAAGTTTGATTTTTCACTGAAGAAGATTTTTCACTGAAGAAATTCACAGAGCCTGGTACTTTTGTACAGTAACTTTTCTTTTCAAATTTCCAGTGAAAATATAAAATTACAGGATATAATTTTCAAAAAGAAATTTAAAAACAAATTGATGCTGCGGCAAAAAAGGATGGGGGCATGGAAGATCAAGTGCAATTTTGCCTGTGTTATGATCATTGAAAGTACTTGTGTTAACCATTAGATACTGCCACTGCATCTCACTGTGTCATAGTGGTTACTGGCTAAACCACAATTAATTACAACCATGAATCCATTGACTTTCAGAAGCTTTGAGTTTTTTTTGGGGGGGGGAGATATTTAAATGTTTTGAATTGGATTTGTAATTCTGTGTGGTCTGTTTGGATGTTGATATGTTAGTATTAACACTACAAATGAAAAAATGTTTATTTGAGACAGTACAGGGCAGATAAATTTCTGCAGGACCAGGGAAGTTTCAAACCTACTGGTACTACCGGTACTGCAAATATCATTACTGAGAACACCAGTAGTGATCAATATACCACTCAAACCTAATCTGGCTGTGTTTTTTGCCGTTGATGCATTTAATATTTATGTAAGCTTATCATTCTGTGATTACTGTAATGTGCGTATAACTATGCATAACATGAAACTAGTAGATCCATGTGTACTCTCTTTGGCTTGTCATCCTCAGTATTTTCATTTACAACCAGACATTATAACCTCTGCTAGGTTGCAATTTCTTTCTTGTAATCATCAAAACTTGATGCATAAAGTTGGCTCATTCACACACTTTCATTAAAAATCATCCCTAGACTATGTTGCATAATTTCAATTCTGTATAATAATGTTACAACTATTTATTGATTAGAATTATTCCCAAGTGTAACTCCTGAGTTCATTTCTCTGATTCAACAAAGATACAAAAGTGGTGCATTATTGTTAATCTCCCCCCTCTGTATCTTGATGTTCAGCCTGCTAATAAAAGTGTGACTACGATAGCTTGTTAGGTGTCATTTTGAAATTGGTCTAGAATATGCCTGGATTTCCTTTGGGTATCATTCCTATTTGGTGTGGTAAATAATGCCCAGCCTATACGTAAGTCACCTAATGAATAACGTTAGGTCTAGTGTCGAAAAACTAGCCTAGGCCTAGAATGTCCACGTCAGCAAGCCACTACCCAAAAATGACTTGAATACTCAGGATACACTAGCCTTCAAATTCATGAATGAACAATATTCACCACTTTTATTATTCAAGTTTTAAGGAAATTTACATTTTGGGAAAAGACAACTCACTTTATGTATCTCGCCTAACAGTAACAAACAACAAACATGACAACTACAGATTACAGTGCAGTACGCACTATAGTGGAGTAATGTGTAGTTTTCCTGCAACTTCAGTTGGCAAATTCTTTAGCTCTCTTTGGTATTGTGCAATGCTGTAACAGAGTGTCCTGGTTGGTTGTATTTGAATAAAAAACAGTTGAATTATGTGTAAAAGTTGCCCAAGTAGGTAGTAGCTGGTAATCTACAAAAAAAAAGTGACATTAACAAACCATTACACAAGAATGGTCAAATTTCTTGAAAAATTAGGTGAATTTCTGTCTGAAAGTTTTGTAGAGGCTACAATTTGTGTTTAACAAGGGAACTGTATTTGAATATCTCAGTTTGGTTGCAAAAGGATAAAGTCAACAAACACTGATTGCCCCTTTCACTCATCACTTAAGAATACTTGAATCTACCCCTCTTCATGAATAATGTGTGACACCAACCAAGAGCAAAGTAGAATCAGAGAGTTAACCATACTGCCTTCTGTGAGCAAAAATAGGCTTAATATCTGATCTTAATTGAAAACCATTCATTCAGGAATTCCCTTAAGATTTCATACACAAACAGTCACTAAATTAATTCAAAAGACTGGCAGTATGTTTAGGGATAAATATTAAATAGTGACACCCTTTAAAACTGGAATATGAGTTGAAAATTTGTCATATTTTGCCTCTGAAAGTCAAATATGTTATAGCAGCTGAAAAAACATTGTGTATGTTCTGTTTGTTTATTGTTTTATGATTATTCGTATCCATTACCATTGGTCTGTTTGATTTCAAGTGACAGTGATTGATTGTTAGGCTTTCTAGGTTGAAGAGTCTGAATTTTGTAGGCCCAACAAAAATGTGGAGGCAGTTTTCATATTTAAACATCTTTTTTTTTAGTGTATTTTCTCTCCCTTACACACTGACAAAGAATAAAGATACATGACCAGGTGATTGCCAGGACAACTCACATTCTAGCTTTTAGTGTTAGTAAAGGATGAACAGATTTTTCCCTTTTTAAAGACCTTCTTAAAACTGACATGTTGTTCTAGTAGATGCATCTGATCTCGCATAGTATTTTCTAATTGCAGGAATGTGTAAATGGTAAATTACCTGTTTAGTTAAAGAGTACATGCTACTGTACTGCACCTGTACAGGTGTAACTACTGTACGGTATATTCCAACATAGTGCATGTACTGTACAGTGTAGTGAATATACTTGCTACGTTGTTAGTGTTGTAATTCATGTTCATTCTAGTGGTTGAGAATGTACTTTTTCACTTCATCAATATTACAGGAACAATAACAGAACAATGTTTAATCTTCAGTCTGTCAGTAATAAGTTTGGCAAGTGTTACCCAAGGAGTCATAGGCTGGATGGAAATGAATGGATTGTTGTAGCCTTCATCGTCACAACTGTAATATGATGCAATTTAAGATAGTATTTAAAGACTCAGTCACTTCTACATGTTTACTGGTTATGTTAGTACTGCTAGTGATGCACTTGAAATATCACAACAACAGGAGTTAAGGGAACATAATGTACAGTACGGCTTTCATATAACTGGACATTGATAAGTGCTGACAAATGCATAGAGATGTTGAAATATGTGTGAACAAGTATAAATGCCACATATATCTGATATTTGCAGTTGGTTTTGTTCATTATTGATTGCAATGATTGGTTAGGGTATGCATGATTTTCCCCAGTTGTTTTGAAAATACTCAAAGGATCAGACAAGGAAAATTGTCAAGTAGAATTTAGGGTGCGTGTCAAGAAATTCCCCTGACAGATTCCAACAAAAGTTGTGTAACCATACATGTAATGTTATTCTTTGATCAATCGTTCTTATTTCCTGGCTGCGGTGAAAAACCCAGACCAAAGGCCTATACATCGCGTATTTAGAAGTGTGCATTTCTGTAATGGGTCATTTCATGGCATGGGGAGTAAGTAATTGTAGGCATTGAGATTCATCAACATAAACACGTGAATACAGGAATGTGTGCTATAGGCGTGGGAGTAGGAGATCCCTAACCTGGATTATGTCGATCAAATAGACTCTTCTTTGAGAATACAGATAAGTGTGAACTGGTACAATATATTGTATTTTTCCATCAAAACACAGGTTTGATAGTGTAAATTACGAAGAATCTCCTTCGCTGCTTCAAAATTGTTTTTACAATATGTTCGGTGAAAGTTCGATGATTGTTTTTCTGTAACTTAAAAGTTTTATATTAATACTTGACAATTTTTCTGCTACTAACTTTTAGTGCTTTTAGCCTACTTGCATATTGCTTATCGTTAGCAGTTTAATAGTAGCCTCACTAAGGCAGCCTCACTGTTATAGGTTTCATCAAATAGTTGAAAACCTATTTGCTCTTATTTTCTTGCATGTCTAGGCCCTAAGTAAAAAAAAAAAAACAATCAGTGAGTTGTTTGATTATTAATTCACTGTAACTTCAAAATCCACAGCCTTTTGTGCCACAAGATAACATGATGTTGGTTTTGTCAACTTGTACACCACTGTTATTAATGCTATCCCATGATTAGCACTGTTAGGAAACTATTGAAAAGCTGTTTGTTTTTTATGTATATAATAAACTACCATTCCAATGTTATCAGGTACACAACTCGTCAACTCTCCACCAGGTGATCTGTCTTTCAGTGCCATCCTTGAGCTGTGCTGTACCTCTAATAGTTATTTAAAACATGACAAAAATATGAACGTTCTTTTCAACATTTCACACTTTACAAAGGATATTGATGTATTGGAGATGTGCAATGGTTCTATTTTGGTTATCTTGCAGACCAGTAGAAAAAAAACTAAAGTAGGCTAGGCCTAAAGCATATCTGACTTTCATGTCTATATTTGCATTGTTATGGCATGTATTGTTTTCATATGCACCTTCCTCTCATTTTTGCATTATCTGTTTTCAGTTGCTCCTACCATTTTTGTTTGCAACCAGCATGAATTGTTAAAACACTTGCATGTTACTTCCATTACTTTTTGTTTACAACCATCATCACCTCCATGTGTGCTTTCAACAGTATTCTTGCTTTTTCATTTGTCATATTTGTTTTAGTGCAAGGTAAAATAGATGTTGACTTTGAAGTACTGAAGGAAGAAATTGTTGGAGAAAATATAACTTTGACTTGTCAAGCATTTGGGAATCCTCAACCAAATGTTACATGGTTGTACAAAAATGGCACAAACTTTAGCAACAACACTGAGCAAGGTGATAAACAGATAGTTTCTGAACCTTTTTGCTGTGATGTCACAAGAGAACTTCAATTTATGGGATTAACAAATGCAAACAACGGAACATACACATGTAATGTCACTGTAGATGGTGTGGTGACTGACAGTAGGGATGTGGACCTCATTGTTATAGGTAAGTGAAATCTGTGTTAGTAGCTCTGACACAAAATGGTATTAATATCAATGATGAAACTGACTGATTGCATTTTGTTGTATTGTGGCACAGGAAATATATTCATCATCATTATCATCATCATCTACATCATCATCAGCAGCATCATTATTGTTTTCATCGATTCCTAAAAATCCTAAAATATCTGCTAAAATATTCCTGCAAGCTTCCTATGAGTCAAAAGATACATGATATAAAATGAAACATGCAAATAGCCAAATCATACAGTTATTATGATTTTCATATAATTTAGCCAAGGAAACAAGAACTGTGTCAAGCAACTTAAGTAATGACGGACAGGCATCATAGTAAGTCCTTTCAAATCTGGCTCTGAAATCTAAAACATTGGTCACTGGATCAGTTGAAGTGTTAAAAATTCTAGTTGTAAGGAAGTTTCAAATTATATATTGATTGTCACATGCTAGTGTGTTTGTTAGAAGTGAAAGATGCTTTGAGGTTAAATTGGTCTCACACAGAGATGTCACCCAAAGTCAATTTATGTGAAACCTGATAAACATACCTTCTCATATGGAAAAGCACAAAGGTCTACCACAATGCATATCTGAATTGTTCAGTGAATGCCTCATGTACAGAACAGGGTAAAGTTTATTTGAAGCTAAGATCAAGATAGTGGAGACCTCATAAGTGTGGTGCAACACACAAAACACAATCTTCATTTTGTTGAGAGTACTATCAGTCACCTTTAATTGCCAATCACTGTGACAAAACAAGAAATTGTGGACAATGATGCTACATAAAAGAACATCAAACCTTCATATGTTCCTTTAAATAATCCTCAAACAGCAAAACATTGCAACTGCAGTCCATATACTCTTTAAGATTGTGGAAGAAAACATCACGAATTAAACTTTGACTGTGTGTAGTCTATTTCCTTGCCAGATTATGTACTTTAACATTGTACATGCTTCTTTTCATGTATCAGTCTTCAAACTAACTATCCCATACAAGGCATAGTACTACTTCTGATTCATTCACATTTTTGTGACTTTTCTAAGATTTCCCTGAAATTGCCAGTTTGAAGATTGCTGGGAGTGCAGCTACTTCCCTGACAGTTACCTGGCAGGTCATAGACAATGGACAGGATGATGTGAATTGCACAGCGACTTACAATGGAGACAATGAAAGAGCCACCACACCTTGTGAGGAGGATGAAAGGTGTGAAATAGGGAATCTCACACCAGATACAGAGTATGATATATCTGTAGTGTGCTACAATGATGCCGGTCCTTCTAACACTGAGACTACAACTGGAAGAACCAGCAGATCAAGTGAGGAAGCAACCTCATTTATTGTGTTAATAACATTGGTAGTATACCTGTACAACCATTGTTGGGGGGGGCATTCTCTTTTTTAGAGGGCAGGGGAAATGTTATCAGACTAGAGCTTGAAGAGACATAGGTATGGAAGAGAATTGTCAAGAATCTTTGCATAGCAGGAAAGAGCACTGATTGAGTGTCAAATCTATTTGTATGCAGGTCAATTAAAGACAACATGAATGCTGAAGCCAACCTGTTCTTTGACATTTGTGAAAAGGTGGATCTTATTTTAATATACTTGATTAATCAAACATATTCCCCTTCTGAATAGATCAGTCTGTTTGGCCCTGACATGTTCACATGTTTTTTAAGTTTGTAAAGAGAAACGTCTGGCCAAACAATGAAGAAGACAAGTAAAACCATGACCTCTAATAGAAATATTTTTAAACTCTGTTTCTCTTAGCCCCTAGTATAGTACCAGATTTGCAACCTGCAGATACTACTAATTCAGTGAACAGCACATCCATCGTTGTGGAATTGTCAGATGACATCTCTGAAGAAAATGGAGAAATAAGGTATTGTCGTTTTTATAGAATTCATGATCAGGGTTTCTGCCAGAAATAGAAATGTTTTTTTGCATGTTTTCGCATAATGTTTTTTGCATATTATATAAACAAATTAAGAAATGATTAAATGAAATATTTTAAAATGTAGAATGAGAAAAGGCCCTTGCTTTTAAGGTAGGATTTCATACAATAGACAGTATTGCTAATTAGACTGGTTTCATTGTTCAAGTTAATTGTCAGTGGTTTTTTTTGTTTTTCCATTGTGTAACAGTTATCTGTATGTAGTCAGTAAATCAGTCTGTAGTTGAAATTATTTCAGACACCATCTTGCATGCTTCATCATCATCTTGTAGCAGCTATGAGTTTGTTGTGGCTGAGGCTAATCATCCAGCTGATGCAATGCAAGGTCATCATTTTATGTGTTCCTGTTTGAATGCATTCAAGTACGTTCCTATTTGAATTCATCCAAATACCTCCTACTCTTCTGATTGTCTTTTAGATGCTATGAATTTGTTGTCGCTGTGGATAGTCCTTCTGATGACCCTGATGATGATTATCCATTCAACGAAGTCTTACCTCAGTCAGGAGTAGATGAATTGCCCTACAGAGCAGTGGTCATGAACAGGTGAGAGTCTGCAACTTAACTGAAATATAGTGTTTTTGTCTCATATATGTTACTCTGCAGTTTCTTCTTGGTTTCCATTTGTTGACATCAAATCCACTTGATTAACTTTAACTCTTTTTCATTGGATCAAACTGTTAAACTTTTGTTAATGATCTTCAGACCCAGTGTTGCAAAATCTTCCTCAATTTTCCGCCAACACAATTGAAAATCCTCTGATTTCTAGCAAGCATTTGTTAACCCTAACGAGGATGCGAACTAGGCAAGCAAATCGGCAGGGGAGGGAGGGAGGGAGGAGATTTTGGGTTCCTTGCATGTCAAAATGGTAAAAACAGGTACAGCTGTGTAGGTACAAAACTAAGTTAGCCCTCGTGTGAGTCCTTCATTTGCATTTCATTTCAAATGGGAAATACTTTAAAGTTGTTCATAGTAAGTAGGCTACAGCTAAGCCTAACGTTAGGAACAGTAGTTTGTAAGAGAGTATCGCGAGTTTCGTTTAGCCGGGCACCTTTACCCTAGCTGAACTTCAAGACCATGTTTAAATGTTGGTAAAATATCAAAATACAATTTACCTTTGATATTTTGATGGAAGAAATCAAATAATCCAATTAATTCCATAGGCCCCAGTATTATGTAGGCATATTGTACAAAACTCTCTGAATGTCAAGATAGCTGCTAAGCATACAGCCCACACAAATGCGTAAATCTCAAAACACAAAATGCAATGCAAACAACTAACTAAACCAGCTTTGCTGAATATGTATCTGTGATCAGGAGCATTTATGCCAAAAACATGTACTGTACACCTAGTTATTTAAAAAGCTGTGCTAGTTGGCATCACCAAAATGCAGCAGTAGTGAAATGAAGTCAAGATATCAC
Organism: Stichopus chloronotus; assembly: GCA_021234535.1. Lineage (NCBI taxonomy): Eukaryota > Metazoa > Echinodermata > Holothuroidea > Aspidochirotida > Stichopodidae > Stichopus > Stichopus chloronotus. The sequence continues at coordinate 19,462,477 of CM037839.1, read as the reverse complement.
AGTACCTTGGACTTCCACACACACAGTACAGTTAATGGCTGCTCAAGATGGAACAGCAAGCATTTTGTAAAACGGGACCTGTACAAGTCATGTCCAATCATAGACCCAGGCCGCCGCCCTTGTTTTCCTTCTGTTCACAGTACATGCAGGTACGACAAAGACCCAGTACCCAGTAGCTCATTGAATGTTATTGAATGTTGTGTAGACTCTATTGGCAAAATTTGCCCTCTAACCTGAGCTGGGTTTCCTACGTTGAAAAACATGGTCAATGAAATCGTAGTAAATTGGCATGGCAGGACTTATATTTACAGTAGGCAGAGTTAGCATGTACACATTGGGGATGATTGTAAGATATGATTGGTCATTTTTTCCTGGGAAAAAAAAAAATCGATGGTGGCTGGACCTGGACTTGTGTTGTATTTCTTTCATATTTGCTCGAAGTGCGCAGATGTCTTGAATTGTCAAACATCGCACTACTGTAAATTAGTTTCTTGTACTGTTTACAAAGTCTTGCAATGTTTGTGGAACATCTCATATAGATGCCTCCAGTAGTTAGAGCAACAGAAGCAGAAAGATAGACTGGTTTATCTTAACACTAACCCCTTGTCTTTTTCAACACATTTTCTTTTACATATTAAGCTCTTGGCAGGTAGCCAGGCTCCAAATGTGTGTGTATAACAACAGGTGCTTTTTTCTCTGATAAAGGTGGGGGAGCATGGGTGGTATAGCATTGGTTTGAATGCTGTTAGGAACATGGAAAACTGTTGCTGATGTTGATGTTTGTCCTTTGGTTTGTAGTCAAAGTAATTTGTCTCGATATTTTACATCTTTTTTGTTTTGTTTTCTCCTTCTTGGTTTCAATTTTGTCTTAATTTCTTTTGCCTTTTTCAAATGTTGGTTTCAATTTTTTTTCCAATTTTTTTATTTCATTTATTTTTATATGGCCCTGGATTTCCCACGAGCAGAGCGGATTTCCCGTGAACCAGGTTCGCACGGTTCACAAGGTTTTCAACCCTGTTCAGACCTTTAAGCTTGGTTGAATGATTGCTACATAGATAGATGTAGTCATATTGACATATTGTAATTTAGCTGTCTGTTTGTTATGCCAGGTAACATTGATATTGCTTTGACTTGAGTAACAAATGTGACCCAATGAAAACACAAATTGAACCTTCCTTATTTTTCTACACTACATTTTTTTTCCCGTATTTATATTTGTTCATATTTCTTTAATTTGTTTTACCCAATAACCCCTTTCAATTATCTTTAATAAGTAATTGAAGACATGGTAGATTTTCTGAGTTTAATTTATAGTAATTGATTTTCCCACCAAACTTTACTTGTATTAGATTATACACTCCCCTGCTTGATTAAAATTTGAGAAACCATCACTTTGGCTAGAAATGTTTCTGGTTTCCTGCTGTTATGGTAATCTTATGTCCCTTTGGCTTGCAGGTCAACTTTTATTGAGACAAAGAAAGTGGTTATAGGAATAGCATCCTCACCAGTTACTACCTGTGAACTCACTGATCCTACAGCAAAAAGGAAAAGGAGAGCTCTGATAACCCCTCAAACGCTCAGAGCAACAAATGGTCCACTAAAGAGTGAACAGACCTACCACATCTTCCTTCGTGTTTATGTACCGTCTGGTGAAAGTGTAAGTAATTGCCCTCAATGTAGTGTCAACCTAGTACTCTTAATATTTTGCAACATGCCTGTACAACATCACCTCCTACTGCCATCCTGATACACTGGCATGATATCATCTCTGTGTCTGGACCTTGGTAATTCAAAACTGAGGTTGAAAGCAGTGCAGTATGTCATGCATGGATTTAAAGTATATTGTTCAATATATTGGTAACATCTGTAAATTCAGTGACTGTCACTTGGTTGTTTGATCAATTGAAAACATTTCTTTGAAATATGTCTTACTGAAAAATGAACCAAATTGATGAAAATATTTCTGTACCCAAACAGATGTATGTTTGGAACAAAAATCATGATTTAGATATCTGTAACATTAGGCAGCTACAGCAAATGGGCAATTTACCTCTCTCTTGCAAATATTGTTAGAATAATTAAATAAACAGTGTTTCAGTTTTCATTTAAGTCATTACAACTTATGATAGTCAAAACATCTAAGCTGTTAAGGTCATTGCATTGTTGGTTCCTTACATCAGCAAAGAAACCTTTGCAGTCTGGTTGGCATGTGTCTTGTGTCTGCAAGTGTGTGTGTGTGACACTTGCCTAGGTACGCTCTAACTCCATGAGGGGAAAGTCAGATGAAAGTCAAACTTGGTATGTAGGTTTGCCATATTGAGAAGGTGTGCCCTATTGTTTTTGGTGGAGGTCAAAGGTCATCTGGGGGAACTGAGGGCAAAAGTATGAAAAACTTTTTAACAGGATATCTCAAGTTATAAAGCTTGAACAAAGTTAATACTTGATATATGGATGCATTATGGTAGTGGTGCCTTTGGGGTATTGCAGATTTTGTGATCCAAGATCATCCAAAATGCTTCTTTTTCTGCATAGTTTGCTTTACAATTTGTGAGAGGTTTGTCAAATTCATTTTATTTTACTGGAACCCTCTGCAGTGTTCAACATTTGTAGGGTTTTGAGGATTTGAGTTTGAGGGTTTTTTCATATTAGTAGTATGGTAGTAAATGCCTTTGGCTGATCAGCACTCTAAGGGACAAATGGAGCTATACTGTCGTTCATTTGTTTTCATTATTTATAACTTGCTGCTGAATGGGTATTATTCAGTTCTTAAAATACATAATTCCTCTCACAATATAGTTAATCAGTATTGGGATGTATAGTTTATTTTTGGAATAAGCAAGCCACCTGTGCTCATATCAATCACCATCAGTCAGTCAGGTCAGAGAGTGTTGGAGAGCTTGCTATATAAACATTAATTCCCTGCTTGAAAATATTGGCCAACAGAGGGGGAAGACAAGTTCCAATTGATGGTCCTTAGCATTCCTCATAGGCTTTTTTGAGATTATTTCTGCAATAACCAGCATTTCTTTTCTCAGCAGTTTGATAAAGGACATTGCATGCTGCCTTCTAGTTCAGATAAGTATGGTAGTGGAGTGCATTTGGCTGATCCATTGTTAAGACTAACAGAATACAGTTAATAATAATCACGCAAGGAACCACAGAACCCATCAGGGTCTTGTAGGGCTTTTTTAAGAAGTGTGCAAAGTTTGGAGGTGCATGAAGATGGTGTATGTTCTATACGTCCATTCCAATACTATGCTCATGCATATTTTTGGTAGATTTCTCAATCGTGTAAGTGGAGGATTTTGTCTCAGTCTCAGTGTTTATTTCTCTTTTTAAACCTCTCTTTCTTGTTTTTTTTTTTATTTTTTCACTTCAGTATGATTATGAATCCAGTGATTACATGGAAGTCGACACTGCAAAAGCGCCAACCAGCGGCAGTCCAGGTATTGAATACGAGAGTCCCTTCTTTCAAATTTTTAATATCTGGACTAAAATGTGAAAATATTAATGAATAAAGAAGCTGGTAATTGCAGCTGATGTTTAATAGCGTAGAATATATTGAATCAGGATATGAAAAGTCTGGTCTCTGAGTTTGCAAGCAGTTTTGTCGACCTTATGAGTGTTTAAATGCAATTTTATACTTTGATTCTGTGAACAGGCCCATACATTTATACTAAGTATAATTTGAGAAACAGAACATAAGAGCAAATTAGTATGAAAAAGTTAACAAAAGGCATAGGTTATTTGCAAATGTTTTCAAAGATGTCTCATCTTCCTCTGCTTCAGGTAATATTAACATTCACTTCTAGAAAGATATGATATAGTCGTCCATGTTCAAAAAATGTACATTTTTTAAAACAAGCTGAGTATATGAAATGATCCATGGTCATACATTTGATTATTCAAAACTGGTTTGAGCTTTTTGATGCATAAACTTTTTTTATTTTCATTTTCAAAGTCTGTATTTCTGTTACCTGTGATGTTGAAATTGCTGATGTTAGCTGTTTGGCAGTCTATAACACTAAGCATAAGTAATACTTTTCCACCTTGGCAACCTGCAATCAAACCTACCTTTAATTTTATCAACCATTCACTAGTGTCTGTTCTTTCTGTCTTTCATTTCAGGAGCCATTATTGCAGTGCTTATCATTCTGATAATCATAATCATTGTTCTCGTTGTGGTGGTCCTTTTCATTTACCGGTGAGTCTAATCCAATGATTTAGGGGCAATTTTTCATGTGTGTCATTTAATATGATGGAATAATGGTAGTATTGAATTGAAGAGCATAAAGTCCTTTTTTTTTTAAACTGTCATTCTCTTCTAATTAATAAAAAACAAAATTGTGGAAAGTTGTCTTTTCACGTTCGTTTTTTGGGGTTTTAAGTTGACAGCATGGTCACCAAACTCGAGTGCTCTGTCCCAGTGTTTGTTGCCTCCTTTAATACTTTTGGATGCGTTTGGGGTGTGGGGTCAATGGCCAATTTTGTTTAAATTTATATATATTCAATATACTCTAGTGAATTAAGAAATAATTGAAATTCCAATTTTAAAGGTAGGAGACATGCCAGCATGAGAATGTGTCCTTGCTATTATTGTAAACAAGAAGGAAATTGTTAGAATCAGTAGAAACAAGCAAACAAACAGTTGTGATATTTTTCTTCTTGCTCAACAGGAAAAGACGTGTTGATAGTGAACACGCGAGAGGTAATGGAGAAATAATGGTATTACAAGAGAACGGCATCAACGGTAAGACGAGATCACAATCACTTTTGAGAACCATGAAAATTGCTATGTATTTTATGTGAGAGAGAAATTCATTTGATGCACTTTCTGTCAGCTTTTGTATTGTTGACCTCAATATTTTGAACTGATTCCAATGAATTAAAACTGTAACTAATTTGCATGATGTTCCCTTAAACTCTGTTGCAACCATTTCTTCAATCTGGTTTTACCTCTGATTGATACAAAAGGAAACCTGTAAACAGAGTAATTCTTGAACCATCTACCCAAGAGCAATATGCAGTGACTACCATAGGTGTGAAATATGCAGAGGTGGATGCAATTTGTCAGCAGGAAATTTAGTTGACAGTAATTTTTTTCAAATAAAACTCATGATTCTAAACTGCGTTTATTGATTTTGTACACTTTCTTTGAAAATTGAACAGTTTGTCTCTTCAAAAGGAAATTGAAGACCCTGGTAATCCTGAATTGATGTATCACTAGGCAATGATTCCTTTTACTTTCACTCCGAAGGGAATCTTGATTTATGATGAGAGAAAAACAGGAATATGAAGCAGTGAAGCAACCTAGTCATCGGCCATGCCATTTCTTGAAAACTTTTTTATGATAGATTCTTGAACTCCTCTCCAGCATCCTCCACCGTCCATGATCTACTAAAAGAACAAAAAAAAAAAAAGACATCTCCCCCTCCAAAGAAAATTCAAAAAGTTTTCATACATGCCACCATCTCATACAACCCCTTTTCAAAAACAGTGAAACTATCGTGCTTTCCATTGCCTCCTTCTGGGTAGAAGCCTCACTCTGTGTCCTGGGTGGTGGTAGAGTTGTGCAGCCGTGCACTTACCACCACTGACAATGGAAGTCACAGTCATTGTTCATTTTCCACAGAGGTCTGCATCATTGGCTACCATTTGTGTGGCTCCTTTTCTCCCTGGAAGCTTCCACATTTTTTATCACATTTTTATTTTAGTTCATTGTCGATTGATTGACATGTGATGTCATGGACATTGAAGATTAAACCAACCTCTAATGAAACAATTTGAGGTTATAGTTATGTTTTTCTTTTCTTTTTGTATTCAAATCAGTGAATTCTGTAGATCTCTGACCCCCAAATTTTTCCCAAATTTTTTTCCCTTCAAAAAAAATGTACTTTTTTCTTTTGAATGAGGATTTTGATATCTCCAACAGGGCACAAGGAAGACAAAGTTGGCCAGGATAATCCTGCATTTGGTGAGGATTTGGGGAAAAATGGTTGAACTAACACCCTCCACCCTCATCATAAAGTCACATTTACTTCATGAAATAACCACTTTGTCATGTGACTTTTTTAGATGACATACCAACACAGAGCACATTGTTTTAATAGTACATTCCTTCTCCTTCTTGTTTCTAATTTGATCATTTTGTCTCTCTCTAGATGTTACTAAGAAGGCATTGCAACGATAAATTACCATGGTGATAGAATGAAACACAGTGCACCTAAATCACAATGCCTTGCCTCTTGGAATTAGGAAGTAGAACACGGTCCTCATTCCATATGCAATGAATCGTAGATGCAAAACACACATACATTTTCCACCTGTCACTTTACCTGTTTGCAATAACTGTTACACTTTAAGGCCACTGTCCTGGTAACACTCTCTGCCAGGCATAAGGAAAGTCAGTTGTAATGAAGCCCTCCTCATTTTTGTCTTCCAAAAACTGAATCGTTTGACATTATGCCGCTCAGTTTTGGGGTATTTACTAATCCACATGGATTGCATTGAAACCCTAAATGTCATAAAATAAGGGGATGATAGTCAAAGAAACTTACCACTGCATAAACTGTAAATATATATGTGAGAGAAACACATATATCAGACCTGTGTGCAGATCTTCCACTGATCTCAATTAAGCACTTGATCCTTTCAGCCCCTATGACTACTTTAGTTCACACCGATGAGTTTGTGCTGCGTCACCTATTTTCAGTGCATGAAAGAGAACAAAAGAGAAAGAGCAAGAGAGAATGTTAACTTACACAGACCACATTGACGAGATCAAAGCAAGCACAGTAGGAAAGTCTGCCGGTCAGTGGACAGAATTTTGACCAGTTTTGTCATCAGCAGTACTCATGGCATGATGAGATTGTGAATAATTTTAGAGCACACGGAGCTATTCATTTCTCGTACATTTTCTGTAATAGTTAAAATGGTATGCAGTAGTGCACAATGTGATTGACTAGCATCTTTGTGTGTACTTTGCTCAACATTATTTGGATACAGCACAACCCCCATATTTGGGCACAAGTTCCTAATCATGGGGGGGAGAGGAAGCACAAATGGTTCATGGGTATATTACAGTACAATATTGAGAGGGAACACTTAAACTTAAACTTGAATGGCCGACGACAGAACTTGTCTGATGTAACTGTTGAATAAGCACAGCCACTTCTATCAACCCCATAGATGTAGCAGTGTTACTCCTTAAATATGCTCTTGAAATGCTTCTTTGATAAAGCCACTATTGCTGTACCGTATGTTGCACTGCACTTGATTGCCAGAGCGTTCCCAACATGTTGAAGTCTCCTGGCATGATATATATTGAAATCACTGCACACTTTGCCATAAAATGTGTCTGCAAGAGTGAACATTTGTTTACTCTTGGACAAGTTTTCTTACGTGACAAACTGTTTGTACTGAATAATTTGTTTGTTTTGAAGCATTATTGTTTGCTTGTTTAAGATCTTGTTGCTCTAGATAGCCAGCATTTGATGTCAGGGCTTTGCTTGAGGCTAAAAATAACATCGACAGTAACATCACTGTACATACTTCGTTCTAATCTTTCCACACATGGCTCAGTGTAGTTCCTGGTAAAAAAAATGTTAAAAAACAGGAAGAACTACTGGGAATGGAAAAGGTCAAGCAAAATCTGTATGATAGTTTGCCATATTTGCTCTCATTTGATCTTTTAGAGTTGAATATATGATCACATGTGATCAAGTATCACCTCTAATATCAGCTTAGTTGAGAGGACTCTTGATCTCCTTCTGAAAGGAAAGAAAAAATTGTCCATGTTCCAGTAAAGTTTATAACAAATAGCCATGTCACAATAGTTCTAAGTCTGCTCAATCTGCCTTGAGTCAACTTTGTTCTTTCCCAGCAAAGCAAAGTTAATTGTCCTGCAGCAATGAAACAAAAATCTGACATTGTTTCCGTATATATATGAATATATTAACTCTACTTTTGTTGTTTGCATGCCTGCTTGGCTCCACACCCCCCCCCCCCCCAAGCCATCCCTCTGTGGACTACACACCGGCAAGCCCTGCGCACATATTTTTACTGCACTGTGCCTTAGTAATTCACAGAATCTCACACAACACTCACAGCATTGCATTGAGTTTGTTTATCCAACCATGGCCAGCAGGGCTGATTATCTTATCAGGAAACAATCCGTTATGTAGTCCTGGTATGTCGTAATTGGGTTCATCAGAGCCGACCTTGAACTGAATTGAATCAAAGTTTGTAATTCTGTTAAGGAAATTCCTGTGCAGAAAATGTTGAAGTATAATGTCAACTGTAATGTAGTGTTAACTGTGATGTATTGCTCATGATAGTGCATAGTGTATGGCAAAGTTCAGGAAAATGCACTGACACTTAGGTGGAACAAAACAAAGATATCTCTCGCACAACTACATTCTCTATTTAGCAAACTACCTTTATTTGATAGAAAGGGAAACTGTTTGATTGAAAGTTAAACAGAGATAAGTATGTTTCATTGAAATGATTTTTTTAATTTTTGTGAAGCAAGAGAAAGCACATGTGCCACTGTCAATCAAACAGTTGGCCGTTTTTGTTAGATCATATTTGTTCCGTCATACTTCATACATTTGGAGGCTTTTTTTGTTAGTCAAACTCAAATTAAGTGCCTAGAAGCCTCAGGGTTCATTGAGGATGGTTTACCATGTCTGATAGGCATCTTGCCAGAGTGACCTGTCCTAGAAGCCACCTCAAGAGTTGACACTCTTGATGAGTAATCGCTCAATATTGAGAGAAACACTCTGCCATAACAATGTACGAAACCAATTTGGACATTAATGTACAGTCCAGGAACCGCCATTGCTTTCCATGAGGACATTACATATGAAATGTGCTAGATATGGTTAAAGTGAAAGTGGGGGCAATATATGCCTGAGAAATAACAGAAGTAGATGATGCAGATGTCTTTGCATTTCTTTTGCTCAACAAAAAACCATCTTTCCTTTCAATAAGCTATTCATTCAGTGATGAAGCCATTACACCATTAAAGATGTGTCAAAACTAATGTTTGACCATTGATTTGACTTTTTCTTTCCATAGAAGGTAGCAATTGGGACATGTGAGCAAAGTCTGTGTAGATTTGGAGACAACCATACAATAGCAACCAGGAAACTGAAGATTAAACACAGAGTACATCAGTTGATTGTTAGTTGTGATGTGAAATAAGTCATACACCTGCTTATGTAACTGATTTGGGGTGCCTTGTGAACACAAAAATTTTAACCTTAGCAGAAGCCAGAACCATTTTAGAAAAAACGATGGGCGAGAATTATTAACATTTTTTTTTAAGAATATTTCCGCTGAGCCTGGTTAGCAAAGTTATCAGTTGCATAAACTTATGTCTCTGTTAATATTTCACTTTTCACTATAAAGGTCATGTGGTCTGCATTGGACATGTTCAGTAGTCTTCACCTTTTGTACATGTTGTGCAACCTCAATGGATTGTATGTAGGTTTGACTTTCTTCTGTTAAACTGTTACTGAGACACTTACACCGGCACAGTTTTGCTTTTGATTGTTAATGCTGCTGTAGTTCTTTTTGTAATAAAAATGTGTCAACATTAACTGATCAAACTGAGCCTAAGGTGTAGTATTGTGGTCAGTATGATATTGTAGTCAGTTTCATTTAGGCCTTGTTGGACCTGTGGAGCAACTGTTCTTTATTTGTTGGCAGTTGCTCTCGAGGAAATTCACAAGATTTTGGTAAAGATGGAACTGCATTTTTAAAAGTTACCCATGATGTGATTGTTGACCATAGCTCCTTTTAATGCTTCCTTTTAACCCCCACTCCTCTTCTCTCTTTCTATGCTCTGTCAGTGAATACTACTGTAAACATATTTGGATGTGCTGTTTAAAATTATGCTTCTGATCATGCTGCAGGGTCTCAACAAATATCACTGGTGTTCACTTTAAGTATGAGAAAACAAAAATTGAAAAACTTGCGCTGAGCAATCACTTTGACATTCCAGCTGTAGATGTTTGTGATAGAGTGATCTATAGTTGCACATAAAAAAACTAACGAAAAAGAAAACTGGAGCTCATCCACTGGGTGTGTAAAAGATACTCAACTATGATGACGGTAGTCTATAGAATTGCAACAGTTTTCCTAAGCTCTTTGAGACATCAGGCCAGCAGGAACTGCCCAGTTGTTGGCTAAAAGTACTACTCCCTCTTTCCCTTCACATCCTCCCACCTCTATCAATCCTTAAAAAAGCAACTATATATTTGTAATAAGCTAATGAACAGATATCATTATTACCAGTCTGTGAGATCATTTGCTTGCCAGGATGTCAGAAAGCACCTGGCAAGTGTTTCCTGACGTGAATTAATTTTTTGTGCATGAAAATCACAACAGTGTACTTTAATCTGCCATCTGCTTTCTGTCTTGAACCCGCCACTTTAAGTACCCTTCCTCCGATGTACAGTAAGTCCACCCCTTCTCTACAAGATGATAGCAAACAATTCCACCTTGTGCTGGTTGTGCTGGTTATGGATTAAGTGAATGTGTATGATCTGCATCATTTTTGCCAGAGGTCTGTGTGAGATCTGGGAAATAGGGTTTGCTTTTAACTCTTTAAGATATGCTTCATTTTTTGCTTGAGCTGACAATTCCACATCTTCGAAGAAGTTGCACCTAACACCTTCATCTCTGTTAAATAGCAATTTGTTGTTGACACATTTCACTCTCTCAATGATAGGACTGTGAAATAATAACATTTACATCTTAATCATAGGAAATATTCACAGAATTTGGAACTGGTCACCAAGGCACAAAATAAGTGGCTTTTGTATTATATTCATAACTCATAACATTTTAAGTTTGTTCTATAGTTAATACTGACAGAGAATGACTTTTCATTTCATTTTACTTTTTTTTCCTTTCTCATCCTTTTGATTAACCTTCTTTGATCGTTATTTATGTCAGCTTGTGCATTTTTTTTTTTTGTTTATAATTAGTCCAGTCCTTTCTTATTTAGATCAACCTGATTCCTCTGGCACCGTTAATGAGGGTATTGAAAACAATGGTGAGACTTGACACAGTGTTTACATTTGCGTATTCGTCATGCAACAGTCACCGCAAGGTAGAGCCACCAGTGCACCAATCAACGGCAGATAATCTCTTTTATAGTTGCTGGCTTTCCATAAAAACAAACAGAGAAGTACATGCTTGAAATTAGTGATCAAAAGCTGTCTGTCTATGATGTTAATTCACAGGAATATGGTTGTCCGAGAGGTGCACAGGCAACTGCCCAAAAGAACACTACAACTGACTGAAAGTTACTGTCTGGCAACAATTATTGGCCACTGATTTCAATCACACATAGCTTTTTGAAAGTTCTCTTTGGTCATGAACCTTGTTATTTTGAGATCGTTACTCCCATCGGTATGTTACTCCTCCACCGATGGGAGTTGAGGGCGTCTATGTTCATTCCTTCATTTATTTTGTCATTCATTACATACCAGAAAATTCATATAAAAAAAAACAAATATGATCCACAGTTGCAGAAAAGTGTATCACTTTGAATTTCTTGCAGGAGCCGGCATGTAAAGAACGCATGTATTACCAGTTTGTAGTGTGCAACACATTGCTCCAATTGATTTTGGCTGTTTGAAATAACTATTTGAAGGCTGTAAACATAGGACACACTGAGCAATCCTTTGTTAAACTTTCCCTCTTTGCATGTGCCAGAATTACTTTCTACAGCAAAGTTCCCAAAAGTTTTCCGAGAGCTGTTCTGCTGTAAACTTGAAGGGAGATACCTTACCACATAAAACAACCTAAAACTCAGGTTAAGAGACATCAGAGGGGAAATGAATAGACTGAATAGCCTCTATTGAATAGGATTGGCAGGACCTGTCTTATTCAAGTCAGTTTGAGGTTGACTTACATGAAGTATATTCCAACCTGAGACTCAAAGTTACATGCTTCTCTTTCTTTAAAATCACATAACATTTATTCTTCAGCAACTAACCTCTTCCATTCTCAGTTTGGATCACCATAGATAGATCCTCTAGATCTGTTCCTCACAGTTTATTGCAACATCATACATGCAAGACTTGTAAAGGAAAGTTTCTGCAATGGACAGTGTAAACGTCACATCTACCATAACAAAATTTTTTAAATGCACTCACATTTACAGGTTTGTCCCCAAAATCATTCTACTGGTTAAGTAAATTATCAAAGTCTGAGGCTGACTTTGTGCGCTAATTTGTATGGCGGAAATAGGTGTGTCATTCCACGTTATTCAAAGAAAAACTTAACCAGTAGAATGATTTTGGAGACAAACCTGTAAATGTGGGTGCATTTAAAAAATTTTGTCACGGTAAATATGACGGTTGTACTTATTACGAGGATGGCATTTGCCATTTCAGGCAGCAAATGAAATTGGATATTCATATTTTGTAGAGAAATTATTTTATTGAGAAGCTAAGCAGGCACATCTGCATAGGTTAGAATTCTACACTGCCCCCAAGTTTACATACTATACCTTTAAAGCTGGAATATGAGTTGCACTGGCAATGGCCTGGTCATCTGCCTCTGTTCTTCATCAGTGTTTCAGGGAAGACAAAGTAGGGAAAGAGATCACCTGTAACAAAATCTGAAATAGAACTATGCACTCATCTTTCAAGTATTTGAATATGAAAATTGCCTCGACATTCTTGTTGACCCTACAGAATTCAGACTGTCCAAGGAAGCAATAGCAGTCAGTCACCGTTACTTGAAATCAAACAGAAGTATGGGAATGCATTTGAATATTTACTTTTACCAAAATGGGACTTACACAATGTTTCTTTTTGGTGGCTATGACATATTCCATGAAATTTGATTTTTACTGACAAATTTTCAACTCATATTCCAGCTTTAAGAAGTGCGATCTTGTAATTCACACTTTGAGAGCATTTAGATCCATGACATTGCATGAAAAAATTGTTGCCAAAAGAAAACTAGTGACATCTAGAAAGCCCTGCACTTGAAAATGGTTTCATTAGCTCTTTAACTGAAATCTTGGTTCATGATTTCTTTCAAAGTGTTGTAGCAAAATGTGATCATTACAAAGAAATCTCAATACCATAGGTGTTGCAAATCACTGCTTTCATTGTGTTCAAATTTGATTGACATTTCATGTGTTCATTCTCGTTACAACTCATGTCTAACTCACCACGTCTGCCTGAAGATAAATCATTAGGGGACCCTTTGGACACGATGTGGTTCCACTCACAATATCATCATTCGAAGAACATCCATTTCATGAAACATTTTCATTTTCCTTTAGTTTTTTCATCTTTCAGTCTACTACCTCGAATGTTGCTATGCTTGAGCAAAATGCTAACAGTCAGAACCTCATAGATGCACCTGCAATTATGCTGCTTTTGTTTTTGGCATTGTCCTTTCTTTTTTTTTCTTAGCTTAAAGTTATCCTAATGTTAATTTTTTTTTAATTAACTGTCGTGGTGTGTGTGTGTCACTGACCCCTTCTTACCACTGAGATATCATTGTGTCACATTTGGCAGCAATGTTCAGATGCTTTTTCTACCTAATTTATGATTATTTTATTCAGCACATACTCCTGAGAGATCCTGAAAATATTTCATTGCCGCCATGAATGATGACTGTCAGAGATGGTGTTGTGAACCTTAATTGTATCGCAGTCATTTGCCACGGCTGTTTCAATGGCTAACGGTGCATCAGACACCTACTTTGATGAAAGTGTCATCTTTGGTTTGTCTTGAGACTCAGAGAGTCAGATGTGGTTTTCCTTAGGCGGCCACACTGCAACAAATATATTGACACCAAATTTCAGAGTATCATGTTCTGTCAGTTTTTCCATTAATGCTGGTCACTTCACACCAATATCTGAGGATTCTTTAAAAAGTCATTCTGATATTTTTCATCCCATTCCAATGATACCTTTCTTTTGAGATGTCATGCCATAATTGGTTGACATTTTATTTTAGCATTTTCAGCTTCTCTAGGTATGATTACATATGATCGCCAATTTTGGCTCTCCTCGACTCAATTTGTGGAAGGTGTAAGCTAAAACTAGCAGATATATGATCAGAAATGAATCTGATATCACTCTAGTGTGACTGATGGTTGGAACTCGCTTTGAAGTATCGTGCGTCATATTCTTTCAGTCAAACTCTGATCGAGCTTACAACTTTCATCCTGGCACCGCACATTTAGTTAAATTTTTCAGCAAAGCCACAGAAAATTGATCAACACACAGCATTTGCAATATCCAGAGGTCATTGAAGTTGCTCTGAAATTCACCCTCAGATATTTTGGCAATTTTGGCAAATTTTTACATGTGAGTTTTGAGGTCATAGAAACCATTTAATCACCAAACCTCGTTTATTTTCATGACATATCCCCTGATGTGTCCGGTGTAGATGTATATCCTTGGACATTGCATGCTTTCAGACCTGTAAGTAAAGTCAAGCAAAATGAAAAGACAATTTTGAATAACATCAAAATATTTGCATATCCTTTTTATCTTTCATATATTTCATATCTATACATCATAATTGATCCTGATTAGTTCCAGCAGATCTGGTCCGCAACCATCGCCACGACACCATATAATAATTAAACAGATCACAACAGTTCGGTTGCTTCCTTCATGAGAGAGAGAACAAGATCCAATCAGTCATTTGGTCTCATGTATTTGACTCTGTGAAATGTGGTTGTGTTCCTTTGTGGGAACAATCTTCGGCATAGTCCCTTTTTAAAATTAGTCGTTAGTCCATCAATCTCTTTAAAAATGTAAATCCTAAATAAATAATTTCAAACCAGTTTAATACTAGTGTGATTTTACCAAGTCACTGAAGGATTTGTTTTCTGTAGGACTCTCCCTCTTTCCTTTTTTCCATTGAAAATATCATGAGCGGTGTCTGATGCAAAATAGTGACGTAACTAAGCTAGGCAATAGCCCTGCAGTCTTTAAAACTTTAGTTCTGCATTTGAGTTTCTCAACAACATACCATGCAGCCTTACATTAACCTCTGTGAATTTTTTTTTTGTCTCTCGGGGTATTTTCATGACTCCTACTTCCTGCTCTGCTGTTTTCACTTTTAATACTTAACTGTACGGTTTAAAGTCAGTGGCCGTGAAGATATTATAAGTGTATACTAGCATGTATTGCAAGTCAAGTTCTTCTGGCTTTGCATCGTAATATAGTGTATTAAACTGAGGTGGTATTTTTGAACGGAGAGTGATATATATACTGAGTTGGTGATCCAATAAACTTTCAAGCATGTTTAATCTTTAAGCATCAGGCCAGTTGTTCTTTGATGACACTCATGTAGTCAATGGAAAATGAAACTTGACGTAAAAGTGCTACATTATCACCTCTGCCTTTATAGCCTTCACACCGAGACAAATGGTAAAGTTACTCAAGGAAGTTAACCTTACCAATAATTCATAAGTATTAGAAACAGCTGTCTTTAGATTGTAACATTTGCACAGTAGTCCTCAATGTAGAACATGTTTAAATGTCTGCTATAGAGTCACAAGAAAGTCACTCTGGTCGTTTGCAGTTTTCACTGCAGAAATGAGACACTTGTAGATGGTAATGAGACTTCTGTAGGAAAGGTAACAATATTCAAGAACAACCAGACACCACAGCAGGATCCCCTTAAGTTGTTAAACCTAATATCACCGTAGCTGCAGCATTCATAGAGCAAGGTAAGGACATGGGCATTGATGCTTCTGTACAATAAAAAGTGACTAAAAGTTGAAGGAATTTCAGGGAAATTTATTTGGTCTTAAGGTTAAAGGGTGCATGATTCTCTGAGGAGAGTTGATGATGTATCTGGTGCTTTCATCTATCTATACATTCAAGCTGACATGTTGAATGTACAATTTTAGACTGTTGTCTTTCCCTTGAATGGGATTTTCTGATGTTCAATTATCTAATATGTCCCTTACAGATTTCTACAGAAATTGACAGTGCAGCCATGCATATTTCCTGAGCCCTCTGACCACTCGATTGTAATGTCCAGTCTGTTGTTAGAAACCCATCAAAGACCCAAAGTTACGGTACTTAGAAGTGTGCATTTCTGTAAGGGGCCATTTTCATGTTGGCATACAATTGTTGCTTTTTCTATGAAAACCCCTCGGATCCATTCCCTTAGTGGAATATTCACTGGTTTCATGCAATGACCTTTGATTTTTAGAAAATCACATTCGGGTGGGACAGCTGTGGGTTCTGCAGGAAAAGAATTTTGTAGGAATGTTCGAATGATAAAGTTCCATGCAGGTGTAATGGCACGCTGTCCCAAACCAACGTTACCACAGAGTGTTGACATCTCTGTTCTTGATGACCAGTTAGCTATGTTTCTCCTGATGTTTGAATAATTTTCATCTTTGTTCCTATCGCTGCATCCAATTTCAGAGATCGAAAAGGTGGAGCCTATCAACATCGACGAACTTGGCAATCAAATTCTCGAAAAACATCAGAACAACAGCAGGATATTTAATGCTGAGTTTCGGGTAAATATCAAGCTTTTTAACGGCATCCTGCCCATTTTACGTTACTTTTCGGATCATGTTAATTTTTGCATCTTGCAGTAGCGGAGAGTGTGAAACCATGACAGCTGTTAATCTTATTAGAAGCTTATTTGAATGTACAGAAAATGGTCTTCCTCAGAGAAAAACATGGCTAAAGAGAAAGAAACCTGAAGTTTGTATAAAGTCATAACTATTTGGATTTCACTTGGAGTGGAACAAAAATACCAAATTTCTCAAATGTTTCAAGAGTAAAATAAAGATAATAGCCAAGCAAACCAAAGTGATGATCAAAAGCATTGCATCACAGACCATGCATTATGATCCATTCTCAGAAACAATTTGAAGTTTTGATTGTAAAGCCTGTCAGTTTCCTGCCTCAAGCATCACGATGATGATGCATTTCCATTGAATTCACCAGAAAAACACTTCCTTATCTACTTGATAGTGGGTCTGACTATCAAG
This sequence comes from Stichopus chloronotus, assembly GCA_021234535.1. Taxonomy (NCBI): domain Eukaryota; kingdom Metazoa; phylum Echinodermata; class Holothuroidea; order Aspidochirotida; family Stichopodidae; genus Stichopus; species Stichopus chloronotus. Next base: position 19,445,467 of record CM037839.1, on the reverse strand, counting down.
GATATTGCCATTCTACAGCAAATAGGAATGGTTGACTTTGTGGTAACCTACAACAAAGAGTTTTAACACCATGTCAGATTTTTTTATCCCAGTCATTGTAGCATTTTGATATCCACTGTTGATAAACTCGCATGTTCCTCTTAGGGATAAAAGATGTCTTTTAAGTTTCCTGAATTGAGAAAATGATAGCAAGACCTTATACCTGTACTTTGTTGAACGAACAGAATATGGGTGATTCTCACACATGTCTTTGACAATTATCCTACAACAAAGGATTATAATATTCATGTATTTGCAGAATGGTGTTCCGGACATTTCCACATGTTTACTTTGCATGTTTCATTACCCTTTCTGTAGAGGTACATTTTCATGGACTTCTGCAAACATAGACAATCAACAAGAACCTCCAGGTAGCAGTGTCAATCAATTTTTTCTCCTGTGATTGTAGAATTCCTGCTTGGTTACATTTCAAAAGTTAGTTTGATGGGTGGACCTTTTGTGTATGTGAATTATTATATTTAAGGTATAAATACTCATCACATATTTCTTATTGTTTCTTGGTTTGATTGATGTTTGCCATTTACGTATGTTTTTCTATTTTGAAGTCGTTACTGGACGTTAACCCGGATACCACGTTTGAAACCTTCTCACGCCCGGCAAATGCAGAGAAAAACAGATACATCAACATTTATTGCTGTAAGAAAATATTTTACATTTACATTTTTCTGATTACATCTGGTACACCAAAATGCCTTCCCTGATAGAAGCTACAGTAGATGTTTGATATGATGTTTTTGGAAACGTTTCTGGGTAAAAATTCCATATGTTTAACTCCCCTGTGAGTGAACTCCCCATTTTGAGTCATTCTAAAAGCTTGGTTCCCAACCAGGGAAACTAGCACCCATCGTAAGTACCAGCAAACATCACATCGAGTACCCTAGGAAACCCCTGAGATTATTAGATAAAAAAAGATAGTTCTGTATGATAATCAAATATTGGGTGGAATCATTTTTAGGGGACTCTTAGAAGAACAGTCAAAGTAGTCAGACACAGAATTTGGCCTCCCTCCACCTCCCAACAATTCATAACAATTTATCAAGGTTTAGTCTTTATTTTCGTATTTGCCATGAAGTTACTGAGAGATACCATAAAGAATTATTGGTACAGAGAGTCCAGAGGCAGAAGATTGGGAACCACTCTCCACAAGAACTGTGGACAGATGTTCATGAGTCAGCCACGTATTTCCTTGATCTGTAGAACTATTATTTTTAATCTGATGTTCCTGGAGTCGGTACTAGCATATGATGTAACCTTACAGAGGCTTCCCTTCATGTCAAATGATGTAGGACTTTATATCCGCAGACTCTTATCAGCTGATCTGTTGATCTATTATTAGCTGGTCTGTAGATTTATGAATCTGCTAATCTATTGATCTATTATCAGCTGGTCTATGGATCTATTATCAGCTGATCTATTGATCTATTATCAGCTGATCTATTGATCTCTTACCGGTTGATCTATTATCAGCTGATCTATTGATCTCTTACCGGTTGATCTATTGATCTATTATCAACTGATCTATTGATCTATTATCAACTGATCTATTGATCTATTATTAGCTAATCTATTGATCTAGTATCAACTGATCTATTGATCTATTATCAGCTGATCTGCTGTTCTACTGTCAGCTAATCTATTGATCTGTTATCAACTGATCTATTGTAGCAGCATGCAGATATAAAACAAACTGAAGATGTGTCATCTCCTTTATCTTTTTCAACAATCTTTTCCAACATGGCAACCTCTGATGAAGCAACCCTTTTTAAATTCAGGTCTATACTTCCAAAGCCAGATAAAAGCATAAAATGACAGGAACCAAAAGGTGAAATTGAATCAGTAACATCTTCAAGTAATTCAGCAAAGCACAAGAATTCTTCATTTTATCTTAATATAAGATTCCTCGCTTGTTTGTTTAGTGGTCACTGGTTGCCACGGATCTTTTTAAAGATTAAGGTCAGATAATAATACAAAGCTGTCATTCAGCGTAAACATTTGAAACCTCTGTTTCAAAGGCAAACCATGTATAACCAGTTTATTCCCATAACTTGTGTGTGATTCAAAGTATCAACTTATTCCTTAAATTTGTGAGAACAGTATTTTATTTTCAAATGCTTGATTATGCCTGCCAAGCAATTTCAAAACTGCTTTCAGGGCACAAAACACTATTTGTGTTACATCTTAATAATAGAGGATGTTTCTATTTGGAAATTCAATGAGGAAATGCAGTGTGTTGATATAAATTAGTCAACTTGGACATGCAGAATTCCCTGGAAAGTGACAGTCTGGGTTTCTTTTGGAATCTATTTCCTCTTGTGAGAATAGAATCTGCGGAATGTGGTTTCTCTTCAGTTGTACTACATAATTACCATCCCTGTTTCTGGACTCAAAACTTCAAAATAACAATTTTGAGTGATTAAGATAGAGATGATATATTGTTTTGACCATTTTAACAATATCATAAAAATCATGTGAGTGAGATTTTCTCTCTCTGGTCAGTGAAAGTACAAAGTGGCAGTGTCAAAGAAATAGGCCCACTTCATTTAAAAAAAATACATATGTAAATGTATATGTATGATGTTGAAGTCTGCTCCCAGCTGTAACTCGATTCAGCATTCACACTGCATTATATCTTACATATTGAAGAATGAAAAAAGTGTCGAAGACAAAGGGTGAAGTGCATGGGTTATTAAAGCTACATCGATTCAAGTTGAGTTGAAAATAAAAGTCTGAAAAACTTTGATGTCAGTGAATGGTTTGTGCGTGAACCCTTTTTCAAACCCTCTGTCGATATCATGCACTTTTTCATGTAAACATTTTGACTAATGATTAACTCTGTCTGAATGTGAAACTTTGCGATATCCTCCACAAACGGTTTTACTGTCTAAATTGTACTTGATGTGGATGATGTATACACATTCTCATGATTAACTGTCAGTTACATTTAACATGGATATTCTTTTTAAATTGTAAGTGGTGTTCATTTCCCGGTGTTGAGAGTTCCCATTAAAAAAGATATGCAGACGAGTTGTACATTTTGACCGTGACTGCTTATGATCGAGTATGCAGCTGCATGCAGTACAGACAGGGTGCAAATCACAGAATCATATAATTTGGAGGTTACAGATTCAAACTCTAAAAGTGATGCTGTTAATTGGATGTTAGCAAAATCTTTTCACAAAGAGTTATGGATGAATGAAAATGTCTGCCTGATCTGGTTAGGTATCTAAAAGTGAAAATGCCTTTTACTCATTTACTTGACAATTATTGTCAGGCAGTGTGGGAGACTTTCCAACCTTTTTAAGGGTATGGCAAGTCATCTTTTTTTTTTCTTTTTTTTTTTGATGACATTGTATTCCTGACCCTCTCTCACCAAATTAAACTAAATTATACCAACATGTAAGTGTGTTGTCCTAACATGAGATATCATATTTTACATCATATTTTGTAGTCTGATATGCTATTTCTCTAAAGTTAGGATAAACTGTTTCAAAATACATCCTAAAATCTGTCTAATCTGTCTGCTTTGGTGTCAAGCCATTCCTCTGTCCCACTTGCTGATGTATCTATTGAAAACTGCTACAAAGTTACTGACTTCGGAATGAGGAACTTACTGCTCATCCGATGGGTTAAAATGATCGGTTTGAACGCAAAAATTGGCTTCATACTGGATTTATCAAACAAATCAATGATACAGATATTGCATTTTTTCCTCCATCCCTTTATTCTCTGTTGATTTTGGTTTTCTGTTAATTTTTCTTACAGACGATCATTCCCGCGTCAAACTGGAAGAAATTGATGATGTTGAACATTCTGACTACATTAATGCTAACTACATTGATGTGAGTATATGTCTATGGTAAAACTCAGATCAGGTAGAACTGACTGACAAAGTTTGTGGCTGCATGAAGTCACATTCAGTGTAGCAGCAGCAATTAAATGATCAAGGACACATTGCCTAGTCCTCCTCTCCTGATGTTAACATCACCCCCAAGTCCTCTGTTTTGTCCAAAGTAGGAAGCTTTTTTTCAACATCTACCCAAATAAGCATTCATACAAATCAGATGGCGATAATCTGAACATAAACACGACTCCCCTCGGCATGCCCAACATGTACTTTCCAAATGCAGCTGCAACAGGAGTCACAAATGTCGTCATAATTGTACATTCAATTTGGGTCACGTGACTTAATTAATAAGTCCCCTTAAAACTAGCACCCTCACTTTGGCAATTAGTTTCTCATTGTTTTCAGGTAACATATTACCAATGGTGCATTGAATCAGAGCACAATTTCTACTTTCGCAGTCTCTTCTCTAGTGTTTCTCTTCTGTTCAGATCATTAGCTCTTCAGTTGAAAAATCATTTCAATAGCTGCTGAAGAGTGCGAGTTTAAAGTCATCGGCATGATATTCACAATGAGACGTTCCATTTATTGCACTTAATGTACTCCTTGATGTTTTGGGTACATTGAAATTATTCCAGGTCGTTAAATGTCTTTGGGTGTATGATCTTCAAAGTACATCGTCTCCTGACATATTAAAATATTTTTTAAGTTTTAGAAATTTGCAGAACTCTCATGTTGCCTTTGTGTGCCCAGAGAAATGTCAGGAATTATGAATAAATGTTAAATAAAAGAGTTAGGATTTTTTATCCATAGGCTTTTAGTTTTTCAGCATTAGCATCTGACTTTAAAACTTCAATCAACTGTTTATCTCTTTTGCCTCTGTATCTGCTATTTATTTTGTACTCTGAATCAGTTTCATTCATCAGTTCATGAATCAGTTTCATTTCGATTCATAGTATGATAAAACTCTGTTCAGTGTATGTTATCAATTGAAGTACTATTTTTCGCCATGCTGGGACATGTGGAGAAAGCGCTAAGTACATAAGAGGTTGGTGGTGGATTCTACACCTTGCATTAAAGTGGTTTGTGGAATAAATAATTTATATGTCATAACACACAGATCCATAATCCATACATCCTATTATTTTGTGAGGTATATGTAGTGTGCTAAAGGCCATGCATTGTGGAATCGATTTCCTCAATCTGTTTTGCTATGGATAGTCACATTCATAAGGAATTTGTGGACACATGCAGTACAAGCAAAGCGGCTTTTATCAAACAGCCAGGGTAACCTGGTTTCCGCAACATACGTGGCAGAGTTACTCAGTCCTACCTCATTGGACGAGTTGCAAGTGGAAATAACTTCCAGAATCTGTAAATGTCATTGCAAATAGCCTTTTTCTACCATTGTTCCTCCTTTCACTGCAAAATAGTCTTTTTGGAAGCAGCATTTCTTGTTTTGCTAGTCTGACAAGCTTAACTACAGTGTGTGACCTCTGAAAAATCAGATTGTGTTCATGTGTGGCTCGTAAATCCATATGAACGACTTGAAAGTGATGGCCAAAACTTAACCGAGTGGCAGCACTTACATGCTAGTTCCACACAAATCAAAATCTGCATAAGTAATTATGGTACAGCTTTTTTTCTTTTTTTTTTACAAAGGGTAAAAACATGAAGAGAGGTCTCGATCTGCTTTACGTAAAATCAAAAGTGAGACTAGCAAAAAAAAAAACAATGCAAGAAAACAAAGCAGTCATCCGAAAGAATTATAGAGGAAAGGAAACTCTTGACTTTTGAAAGGTGTTGTTTAAGTAAATATTCAAGTTGAGTCACAGATCTCTAGCCTTCCTATTATGGGATGGACAAAGCATTTCACAACTTAACATCCAGGTTAGCATTGAAACTCTGCCCTAGAAAATGCATACTTTTTCATTCTTTGTTTTGGCAACTGGTAAAAGTTTCAATTAAAATATTGTTGCAGTGTACATTTTGGAAGCAATCATTTCTTACTTTGAGAAAAACATATTTGTAATGCAATATATTATTTCAAATCTGGAGTTTAAAGTTTAAAATAATAGATCGAGTAATGTGCAACTTATTTTTAGGTATTGGATTGTCCTCAAGAACAACTAATAATTTCCCAGATGTGTATTTGCCACTCTTGCGTATGGAGGCAGCATACACAAATTGTCCTGCTTTTATCAGTCTGTGTTACAAGTACATGTTTTGTGCACAAGTTGATAATCTGTGATCATGTACATGAACTGTCTGTGTTCATGTTGTGGCACTGCTGTATATATATCAAGCAAATATTAAAGTTATTTTGTCTAGCTCTTTTGTATCATTTATGACTGCCCTTACCATGCAAGCACATGGTTTGTAAAAGTGTAAACCCCTCTCCTTTTGCTTCCCTGCTATTTGGTCAAGAATGGCTGTATGTATGTCATGCACCTAGTTGTCTCTATGTATGTCAAGGACCTAGTTAGGTACATATATTCATTGCATATTGAGATTAGAATATGTCAAATTGTCACATGTGAAGTTATTTTGGTAAGGATTTGGAATCTTTAAGCATAGATCAACTATATGATTCAGTGTCATGAGCAAATGCGGTCATATCCCCTACGTGCCCTTCTCGGGGTCAGACAAGGTTTCCAATATACACAAGGAAATCATGATGTTTTCCTTTTCAGAGAAAATATTTTGCATGTTTTGTGTGGGCTAATGTTGGCTTTGTCAATATTCACCCAAAGATCTGAAGCAGTTGTATTGTTCACCATGTGCCACTCCTCAGTTACTAGTGTTTTCATTCCCACTTACACTTTCCACGAGCAGCTGTTACCTACAGTGTAATGCATGTCCACGTGCTGAGTCCGGGACATGAAAAGGAAGTGTATTAAAAGGGTATCGCAATGTGTGAGACCCCTCGATAACAAATAAAGGAAGCCATTCGAAACTTTGAAGGACATAAAATACCCTGACAACCCCAGATGTTATTAATAGGAGAAACAAATATTGTTTTCATGTAAAATATGATTCAACAGGATAGAGGAAGCTGTATTTATTTTACTCTCCACTCCCTTGATTGGTTTCCGTATTTTTCTTTCTCTTTTTGCAGGGCTACAATGTCTCTAACAAATTCATTGCCGCTCAAGGTAAGTCAAAATTGTCTGCCGACTGTTTTGGTGGTAATACATTTCTCATTGTGGCAGTAGTGTTTTCTCAGTAATGTATGTTTGCATTGTTTGGGGTCTTCTTTTTTTTTCAGAATGGTGAGTTCATGTAATCATCATTCCTTATGTTGGCTAGTTAGTTTGATCATTAGCAAACTGAGATAATAATAAATCCACCAAGTATCCACTTGTTGTTTTTTTTCTCTTTTTTTACTTTTACTTTTAAGCAGCCAATTTTCATATTTCTTAAGCTACTTAGGGGATGGAGTTTGGTTGTTTACCCATACCAATGTCTCTATAGCCCCATAGATATATATTTTCTAACAGTTAGTTTTAGTGAACCCTAAAAGATGAATCTAGCTCTTAGTAAAAGTAAAGCAGTATACTATCATCTCTCACACTCTCTCATTTTTTCTCCTCTTTTCCTTTTTTCTTTGTTTTTAAACAAATTTGATTTTAATTAATATGTCTTGATTTGATACCAAAACAAAAGAAGGTTCTCAAAATATGGCAAATTGTACCATGGGATGTGTTGTAACTGGTACATGTCATCCTGTAATCTTGCTCTATTTATTTGTTTTTTTTTGAGCTGGCCTGTTGCCATTCTGAGTTTGGTGAGGGCACTATTTCAGTTTAAGGAAGAAACATGAATGCTAATACCCTGAACCTTGTGTAGAACTTAATACCAGAGTAGTTGTTAGTGGGATTTAAGACCTAAATATTATGTTGTTAATATCATTGTTGTGTTTGTATACTATGATGTCTTATTCATCAATTTCTCATTTCCATGGGATTTGTGTGTAGGTCCAAAATCAGAGACAGTGGAAGATCACTGGAGGATGCTGTGGCAGCAGAACACAGCAACCGTCATCATGTTGACGAGATGCTTCGAAGATGGAGGGGTGAGATGTAGAGCTCGTGCATTTGTCGTTTCACGTGCATGATGCAAAAACATGGGAGTGATGACATTGTTTTTCTCACTGGTAGGTTCGTATTTGTGACACCTGCACTGTGTCATCTTGAAGACTCAGATGGCTTATTGGGAAGGGAATCTGAGCATTATAAAATCCCCCTGCTTATGAAATCTTTGGAGAAACTGATCACTGAACTACCTCTTGAAGGCATTCACACCAGTGCAATGGACAGCTTGTCATTACATTCCATGCCAGACATTTTCTCTGGCTGAGAAAAAAATGTCTCCCAACCTCAAGACGACAATGACCCTTGTTAAGGGAAGCCTCACAAATCTAACCTAAGGTGATCTGAGATCGAGCCATTGCCTCCAGTTGTGATGAGGATAGCAACCAGACAGTAAAGAGACACAAGGGTGGATCAAGGCAGGGGCATACCTGGTTCACACTCCCTCCCCTTTTTCCCCCTTTATTCCCCCTTTATTCCCCCTTTTTCCCCTTTTTTCCACTTTTTTCCCTTTCCCCCTTTTTCCCCCTTTTTTCCCCCTTTTTCCCCCTTTTTTCCCCCTTTTTTTCAAGGATGAAGGATTTTTTTCACAAAGTGGGCAAATAGATATGAAAAATTCGCCTCTCAGATGCTGGGAAATTGCATTTGGAGGGCCCCTAAACCCCCACTTCGTGGCTTTGGCGCTCGCTCACCGGCCTTTTGCCGACGCTGTGTGCACCCTCTTCCTTAAACTGGTGATACTGCGCCTGAATCCTCCTCCATTGCACTTACCTCTTCACAGAGGTTCTTTGGCTGTGTGCATCTCACATGAGTAAAAGTTTCATATGTAGCATCGTTCCAGAGTAAACAAAGTTGCAAGTTATGTCTTATGTGAGTTGACAGGACACATTTGATACCTTAACAGAGTAGAGAAGTCTCATGTAATACCTTAAAAGGGTAAACAAGTCACAAGCATCTTATTTGATTAAACATTTCATATATGTAGCAGCTTAACAAAGGAAGGGAAGTCACAAGTTGACGTCTTCTTGAAAAAGTAAAAGGTTGCTTTTGAAATGCTGCTCATAAAATAAATGTTTCTCCTTTCATACCCTTTGAAAGTTTTATTTTACACCTGCATTTTTGGTCAAAATAATTTTAGGCACTGTTCCCTACTTTAATGTGTGTACGTTCAGCCTACTCTCAATTTACGGGTACACGAACTGAGAAGCATTATTCATACATGTTTTGTCGTTGAGCATTACATGTCCCAGGGTAGTTTTATTTTGTTTTCTGTTTCAGGGAATCCTTTCTACAGCTACTTTAAAGTAATAATCAGGTTTTGTTGTCTCAGAATTCTTTTTCAAAAAAGACATCTTGCCATTCCCTTGTCCTGCTAAATATGATACATTATCTTTATAAATCTTGTATACCATAATTCATTGTATTTAATGTGAATTATAGACAATAATTGTGCTAGCATTGAATATGATTGTAAAATTTTGTTGCAAAACTGGCATGCTTAAAACAATCACACATGATGAAGTTTCATTTCATCATTTGCCATATGTATGAAGTTTGTCAACAGCGTTAGTCGCAAAATAATGACTCTGACATATGCTGCCATGTTATACGTTGCATTGTGATGAAGTGTGGCATTCTGCAGACAAAAAACGGTAGAAGTAGGTAAATGCGAATCCCTGCTTTAAAGACAGAAGTAGTAAGTAATAACATTAAGTTCATGCCGTCTCATTGACTAGGAAGTGTTTTTTTCTCTCAGTCTGGTGGCTTTTGGTTTCATTTTGTGTTGACATAATAGTTACAATGAAATGGCTGTTAATGAGAATGAGTGGTTTCACATTGCACTTATCGTGAGGAAACCACATCATCGAGGAAAGGATACATCGAGGCAGGGGTATCTGTAGATCATAAATAAACTCTTACAAGAGATCAGCTTTCACAGTAATCACTGGATTGAGGAAATCAATTGATTGATACCTTGCCTAAGATAAGAGTCATTAAGATACACCTTGTGGAATTACAAATCAATATTTAATGTAATATCTGACTATTGCTCTATTATTGAGACAGATGGCAGTGTCCCTAGGATAGGAGGATTGGACAGGGCATGGGTGGTACTTTCCTCTTGTCCTTGTTAGCAGTTCTGTACAGCTGTTGTCAAGTAATTCCTTTTTGTCATGTTTTTATTTTTCTTAGTGATGTGTCCTTCCTCAAGTGGGTCAGGCTGTTGTGGACCACTCCTTGTTCACATAACCTTTATTACAGATCATAGTCCCCTGTAATCCAGTGATTATCCTAATGTTTATGCCTTATGATGTGCCTTGTGAAAGTACAAGTCTAAGTATGAATTTTTTTTTTAAGTAATGACTTTCTGTTGCTAGATTTGCCTTGTTTTTGTCTTTCCATGGTATGAACACTCTCAAGCCCGCTAGGCTACCACAAGGTGCACTCCATGTTCACAGCATTTAGGTGATGACCTCAGTTTTGCACTGTTGTGATAGAGTGAAATGAACCGTTGAACGAATTAATGAACTATTGAATGAAAGTAAATAAAATAGATGAAAACAATAAACGAAGGAAAGAATCGTTGAACAATGCAAAGCAATAAAAAGAAGAACGAGCAAACCACCAAGTGTTCCAAACACTTATCGAGGTTTTAAGCGACAAACGAAGTTTGACGTAATGTTCTTTCTCAAATAGGGGAATAGTTGCATGTGGCATAAAAGTTATTGTTTCAACTTCATTTCAGTATCAACTTTCTAAAATCATCTGTTTGTGTCTCTCATGGCATTTCAAGTGAATAATACTAAAGCATTCTCCTATTTTAAAATTCGCTATAGATGCATACCATATTTACGGATGTACCAGTTTTAATTTTAATATTCCGTAGGATAAACATTTGTCAAGTTAATCATAATTGATGCCATACCTCCTTCCCAATGGGTAACTTGCGTCTTGAGTCGTACTTGTCAATTTGGTACAATAAGAGAGGTTCCAAAAAGTTGCACAAGATCATTTTTATTTTTCGGCAGGTTTGTTTCCATCACTTTTAAACCAAAACCAGCATTCCACTTTTTTGCAACTCTGCACTTAATGTATCAACACACCACATCTCAGTCCTAGCAACAAATATTATATATTTTTGTGACATGCTTTATTGCAGCCATGCCTTACCCCTGTCAATGTGCCCCGGGCCCCAATGTAGAGCAAATGGTGTTTATACGGTGATCAGTACCAACAATCTTATGGAACTATTACTGTTAGTTTCATGCCTGCATCAAATCTCTGTTAGTTTCATTCTTTTACATGATGGAATGAAATGACTTGTGATGATATGGAAACTGTAGGAAGCAGGACTCTCATGGAAAGTCTACAGTCTTACTCCTGAGTGTCGTCAGCCGTAGAGCTCCATCATTTAAAAAGAGAAAAGTAGTGTTCTGTAGAATGTTTTTAACTTATAAAAAATTTGTCTCCAATTCCACAGAGGGAGAAATGTGCCCAGTACTGGCCTGATAAGGGATCACAGACATTTGGGGTGTTTACAGTTCATCTGGACAGCATTGCCGAGTGTCCCGATTATGTCATTCGCAAGTTCAGGGTGACCAAGGTTAGCAGTTGTTAATTTTATGATATTTGCTGCTACATCATCGGTTAAAATGTTCTCTCGATGTAACTTCTCACGTTTTGATAGAGAAGAGGAGAGACAATACTGGAATTATTAAAGTTTGGATGCATACACACTTTGGTGGTTAATTTTGTGATGTTATGTCCAACTGGATTCAAAATCATTTTCAGGGCCCTTCCCTCGATTCAACTCCCATGGTGTTTGATGTTGTTTTCATGGGTCACCTGGGTACCCGAATGGCATTCCATTACCTGAATGCAAAATATCTGCCTCAAATCCAAAATTATTACCCGAATCCAAAATTACTACCCGATTCCTTCACAAGGTGAAAAACGACCCAACCGCTGTGTGAACACACAGTGTCAGACTGCCAGAGTCCACCTTACCTTACACAGCAAATAGCTCAAAATGGAATTTTGTTCTTTTTCTCAAGGAAAATAGGTGGTCCTATTCATGAGTAGATGTAGGCAAGTGTATGCAGGGTACCAGTAAGATTCCGCCACATGAAAGTGTTGTATGGCACTGTGGAAATGCCATTGTTAACAATAAAGCTGCCATATTGGTCGGGTACCTGGGTACTCAACGGCTATGGGGAAAAATCAAGTTTTAGGAATCGATGTAAACACTAGTGTGTGACCCCATCTGTTGTTCCGATGGTTCCAACCAATGTATACTGCTGTAGAGAGCATCACTTTGTGTCCTGCTTAAGATCTTTTAACATTCTTCTAAAGATCTGTCTATGTAAAAAGGTTTTTCAGGATAAAAATAGTATTTATTGGGTCTTCTAAAGTGGTCAGTTATTGCTTTTAAGTTTGAAACTCCTTAAATTTCTAGACTTTATTTTGCAACTATTCTTTATTGTTTTATGCCACCATGGCAACAAAGAAGAAGTCAGGCAGAGCATTATATATGAAAGCTCATTTTCTGCATATACATGGTAACCATCTTTTCAGATGCCTTCTTCCATGTTTTTTGCCTTTTTCAATTTCACATTGACATGAAGGAAGGGGAAGAGGAAGGCACTTACCATACTATCACCCAGTTTCATTACCTCGCTTGGCCCGATCATGGCGTACCAGAGTATCCTTACAAGATGCTGGCGTTTATCAAACGAATCCGACAGATGACGCCAGCCAAACCAGAGAAGGGCAACATCGTCATTCATTGCAGGTGAGCATTATTCGTGTTCTTTTTCTCAGACATGCTACTGTCGTGAGATTTCAGTTTTATAGCATATGATCGTGACCTTGGCTTTTCCCGTCTTGCCTCTTCAATTTGCAGCAGCCATGAAAAAAAAAGAATGCCACTCTTTGTGCATAAGATTTGCAGGTCCTGATATTAAAAGTCTGGAATGAAATCCAAGCAGTTAGTAGTGACTCTGATATCAGAATAGTTTACCAGCAGATGCTCAGGTTGGCTGGTGCTAATTGAAGTGTTTCTGAGAAAGATTTAAAACTAACTAGATTCAGATGTAGTCATCGTTGTTTACCCCTTAGCCAACTCTGTTACCATATACATCCCCTTTCTTTCTGTAAGTGTAAAATGCAGTTGGGTAGGGGAAGAGGGGAAAGAATGCCACCCAGTTGATCAGAAAGCTGTCCTTACTGTACAAAATGTTTGTCACAGTTTGGACAGGTCAACTGATGCAAAATATCTCATTTATTTTCTTCTGTGAAAGGAAAACTAAAACCTATTATTTATAAGTTAATGATATACAATGAGAGAGCAACCTAAAGAAAAAAACAGTTTTACAAAATCCCCTTAAGTCCAATCTTGATGTCTGGCTAAGGATCACACCCCCCTCCCCACCACCACTGAGCATCATGTTGGACATTATGCCCGTAGTGGTGGCTACCCTCCTCTAAGTCCAGACGTAACATAGTTTATTGCTTTATTGGCATTTTGTACAGTGCCGGAGTGGGACGCACCGGTACCTACATCACCATCGATGCCATGCTAGACAGACTACGGGAGGAGAAGACTGTGGACATCTATAACTTCATTCAAAGCATGCGACTCAACAGAAGACTGTTGGTGCAGACAGTGGTAAGATTAAAATCTCTCACATGTCAAAAGTTTGTTCTCAGCTTTCTGTCTCACTGAACTGCTCAGCTCAACAAAGATTCTGTCCAACTTTAGTCTCAACTTGATTCATGGAAGCAGGCAAGAGAGAGGAAAGTAGAGAGAAAAAGAGAGAGAAAGGTGGAGAAAGATCGCTGATCTGAAGACGAAACTGGTCGACTGCATGTTAACTGTTGTTTGCATTTTTAGCAGTATTGCTGCCATTAGCTGATATGAGATCAGTATTGATGTAATAGACACTGGTACATATGAGAAGTATCCAAACTAGCTCTTATAAAATATGAACCAGTTTGAAATTGTTTAAGGAAGTTCACCCAGTGTCAGTTCAATCCAAACATGCATACCAAGCAGCAAGTCTTGAAAGTGTCCCTGTAACAATGTGAAGTTGTCAAATCATGTATATCAGACTCAAAAATGTTGCAACTTTGTGGACGTTTGCTGGGTTGAAGGTACTCCCAAGGAAATGTGCTAGCTTTGCATTGAATACTGCCAAAGAGGGGTTTTAGTTATTTCAGAGCTTTGGGATTTTACCCACCCCCCCCAAAAAAATGAAAAGAAGAAAAGGAAAACTGATAGTGATTTGAAGGTGGCTACATCAATTTAAAATTATGGTTTATGGTGAATGCTTATCAGTTAAGTCAAGCCCATGATGGTTTCCTGAAATAAAGCATCATTGTTGATGGTTCAAAGTGTCTAATTGATGGGCAAATTCTATCTCTTTTTGTTTTGTTTTTTGGGGGACGGTGAGAAAAAGTAGCTTGTCGTAGAGAGTTTCGTCAAGATAATGCGGTGAATTGCTACGTGTAATGTGAGATGATTTGTTGATGTGTAAATTGTTGGTGATCCTCTCAGTGGTAAAAAGTTGAAGTGACCTCCTAGTGATATAATGATGTACTGTTTGTGTGCTTGTTGATGGTGATTTTGATGATATAAGGTCACCAAGCTGTTGATGATACAAGAGATTGTCTTTGATTTATGCTCATAGATAATGTTATTGGTAGTTTAAACTGAAAAGTTGATGATATGAGTTATTGGTGATAATGTCACAGTTAATAATGTCATGTTACTTGTAGGAATCAACTTTTTTGTCTTCAGTTTCTTGCCTTTAAAGTTGCTTCAGGATATGCTAAGAGCAGCTGTTATCTATATTATATGCATTCTACAGGTGTATTCTTGAAGACCATTCTTTTGTGATTATTTTTTAACATTTGTTGTATGGATTGTTTGTCTTCTTTTTTTTTTTCAGTTGGAAGGGTGATCAATTTTTTTTCTGTTGAAAAAGGTGGTCAAGTGTGAGGGTCGGAGCTACTGATAGTTGATTCTCTTCCAATTTTATAGATATTCTCTTTGTTTTGGGGGACTGGAAACATTTGTGAATATTCATGTATTTTTCATACTTTTATCAGGTTCAATATATTTTCATCTACCATGCCTTGCATGAGGAACATCTCTACGGGCACACAGAAATTGACCTAGCTGGTCTCCATCACTATTTTAGAAGGTTACGTTTGAAGACCCACAGTGAGGACAACTCACCTCTGCATAATGAGTTCAAGGTAACTTCCTGCAAGTGCTAATGTTCTGCACCCAGGGGTAGTGTTCCAAACTCAGGGGTAATGTTCTGCACCCAGAGGTGATGTTCTAAGTTCAGGAGTAATGTTCTTCACCCAGGGGTAATGTTCTATATTCAGGGGTAATGTCCTGTCCCCAGGGGTATTTTTCTACACTCAGGAGTAATGTCCTGTACCCAGGGGTAATGTTCTATACTCAGGGGTAATGTCATACACTAAAAAGTAACAGTAACTTGTAGTAAATCAAACTTTGATATGAAGGGGGTTACTGAACTTCAATAGCAAGATGTTGGTTTCCGTAAAGTCTTATTGGAATTCTAACAGGTAAACATTGTTTTTCAAGTTATCATTGTACCCTTATGTGACAACAACATGCTTCGAAGGCCTAACATACAAAGTAGACTACAATCGGAAGAAAATGTCATATATTGAAGTCAATATCCTGTAGTGACCAGACTACAAAACATAGTCAAGTGTTTGAGTTAATGTTGTGCATGTCTCTTGGACTATAATGTAAATAAAGGTAATTTCATGTGTTTCTTTGGCTGCAATTTAAAATGCTTGCTACAGACTACAGCAAACTCAAATTATTGTCTTACATGTACACTGGACTACAATGTAAAATGTCAAGAAGTGACTGGACCACAGTACATAGTGAAGTGTGTTAATAGTTATTGTAACATATGTTTCTTGGATTACAATTTAGAATGAACTGAAGATAATATTACGTTCTTCATTGGACCACAGTAGATTGCAAACTCAAGATATTGTCAAAGATTTGTAGTGGACTTCAGTTCATGATATATGGAATGTAACAACATTTTTTTTTTCAATACTCCCATACAAATCGTAACAATCTCAAGGCTATGTCGCATAAACGTACCATGTCACAATTGAGAATGAATTTAAGGGTCTAACATTTTCAAAGTTTCTAACATTACTAAAATAAAATTTAAGCAAAGGTGTCCTATTGATTAGTTTGTAGTCAATTAACTAATGGCAACATACAGTAATGTACAGTAAATATACTACATTACAATACATAGTGTGGTATAAGCATCTAGTACCCCACAGTCCTTTGCAATTTCAAATTGTTGTTGCATATTAAAACTTACTACTGTTCTCAATTTCTCCTGATTTGAAGAACACCTGTAATGACACAGACTGCCAGCAGACATCATGACTTATAGAGTAGAAAATGAATAAACTTGTTACATAAATTGATTTCCCTTTCCTTCCATTTGTTACTATCTTACTATTATGTCATTGTCACTATCATCTTGCCTCTCAGACTGCTGCAACTCTGCCAGTCAAAGACACAAACAGCTCAGAAGCATCGGTACAAGCAAACGTAGAGAAGAACAGAACCAGAAACTACCTGCCATGTGAGTTGTAGATTTGGTTTGCTTTGACTTTCAGAGTAAAGTAGTGACCATGTTAGCAATTAATTGCTTCATAATCACAGGAGGAAAAAAAAAATAGTAAACAGCTGCTTGCAATTAATAATTTTCTCCATTTTCTGCTTTGATTCTCATGGTCTTCTAATCCCTTTTTCATCACTCCATAATCAATACTGCTTAAATCCACAGAGTGATACATGCCTGCATAACCCATTGTTATGCAGATACGACATGAGACAATAGTGCCAAGCATCGGTATTTTCAAGGTTGAGTTTAATCCAACGGATAATCACAACTAATCGCTAATCAATCACAAATTATTTGCAATGTTTGGTGATTTTTTGCCGTATCTTATTTGAGTTGTCATTCATGTTATCTGATCTAACATCAATTCACCCTTCCATTTCTGATGTATATTTGATATCATTTACGAGACACTAGCATGAAGTGTCTCAGGATGCCATTTCATGCGGTAAGGACATTGGTGCTTATTGGTGTAGATACAATCCAAGATACAATTTACGATTATCTGTAATATGCAGCGCTATGTCTTTCAAGGTTCCTCCCGGAAACACAACCTAAACTTTCGCTTTGCGCTTACTCTTATCCTCAGATGACAGAAACAGGGTCAAGCTTGAACGGCTGGTAGGAGACGAGAATTCAACGTACATCAATGCTTCTTACATCAATGTGAGTGTGTTTATCTATTCAATGTAAATGACCATTTTTAGCCACACAATCTCTTTTCCAGAGGTATTCTTCAAAAGAAAAGTTTCCAAGATCCAGCGATATGTGTATCAGCTGTTGTTGCCATTAAGCTGTAGAAGACAAGACATAGCTGGATCGTGGTGGGATTGATATGACGATTTTTAGGTCGCAAGTCATAAAAGTGGTGAATTGCAGACATGAGTATTTTACTGTCGATCCTGTTGATGTTTTCTTTTGATTATCTTCGTCAGGGATATGAAAGGAAGAACATGTACATAACAACTCAGGCACCTATGGAGAATACCACACATGACTTCTGGAGGATGGTTTGGGAAAGTCTTACCTCCACAATTGTCATGTTGACTGATCTGGAAGAAAAAGGAAACGTGAGTGTCCTCTCCCTGCAGTTGGGTACATTTTACGCCCAGTTTCATCAGTGATTTTCCCGCATGCTGATCGACCGAAGAAACCCATCCAAACCTGGTTTTTTTAATCCCATTTGAACCATTTGGTGCATATGTGAGGGTTACTTTTTGACGGAGTTAACCAGAAGGAAATGCACCTCTATGACATCATTACCTTCAGAGTTAGGGTCAGGAATGCGTTTCCATGAACTTAGTAGCCTTAGGCATGTATAGCTTTTGGTGCCACTAACAGGAACGAAGTGTTACAAACTGGCTTTTCAAACACACAGTTATTTGCATATTCACATTTTGAAACACAGCAATGATCATTGAAACAGCACCGGGGAAATTTTGTGGCGCTCAACGTGAACATTCGACTGTGTGCAAGCAGTGAGTCACGTGGTATGGTTTCTATGGTAATCGATGTATTGATAGCAAAAGTGAAAGCATTTCACTACACCAAATTGCAACTATCGTCTTATTTGCTGTTTTCAGATCGTGTGGTTGTTGACTTGCACAAACCATATTATGTTAATTTGGTGTATCAATGACCTCAAAATACAACAGAATGGTACATGTAGGTTTAATAGATATGTTCCACTCTTTTGTGTCACCAACTTACTAATATTGTGTTCAGTATTACTGTCTTTGATGACAAGGTTTGGGTCTGTGAAAACCAAATGTGTCACGCCCAACAAATTCTTTGGTTCATATGCCCTAGTTGTTTGATGAAGATATTACAAATTTTGTTCATTTAAACCATCTCAGACGTATTTGTAGTACCATTCGCGAACTTTCATTGAAGAGGAACGGTAGTGGGTGTTTCAATTTTAACCTTCACATAACGTACATCTATTCACAAGCAGTCGCAGCCATAACATTCATATGCTCGCAATGACTTCTTTCAGTATTACTCCAAATTTTGGAACGTTGTTGCATTTGCATGGGGCGATGTTGAAAAGAATGATGTAACATGTGCACCTGCAAGGACACTTGACGTGTTGAGGTGCATGTGTGATGTCGTGACCCATGTAATTTTGCAATGACATGATATACTGAAAAGTATGTTTGTCAAAAGTTCATGTATTTGTTTTACTGCTGAGTGGTGTCCTCTTGTTTGAAAAAATATGTATTTGAAGTAGTAGCACTAATTGGATGGCTGTGCAATGGTTTTCCTTTAAGTACTTTGTTCAAAGTCATCTGTAAAAGTGTCAGCAAGTCAGGTTTTTCTCTGGCATTGCCCACGAGGTCTGTGTGATTGAGAGATAAATGGATAGTTCTGCTGTAAATTAGCAAGAATTTCAGGATACCTATTTACATGTGATAATGAAGTCTGGTATTCAAAATTTAATGCAGTAGTCAACTTAATGCCATTACGAAAACTTTCCATCTTAGGTCATATTTAATTTGTCAAGAAGTGTGAAAGAACACATTTGTACGGTTTCTTCACCCATTTAGGAAATGTGTGTGAAATTTTGGCCAGAGGAAGAGGCAAAGACCTTTGGCAACTTGACCGTCGAACTTACCTCTGAAAATGAAGAGGATGACTATACTACCATGGAGTTCATCATCAGTAACACAGAGGTATGTATTAAATGTATGAAAGGTAAAGGTGAAAGTATGTTAGTATGATGACAATGATGAGTATGGATGTATTTAAAGACCAGTTTTATTTGTAAGTACAGAAGGTATACGCAGAACTAAATACACATAAAATGCTGCTCCACATTTAGACTTACCCTATTTTAAACATTCTTGCAGAAGAGTATATGAGAAAAAGGACAATTGTGTAAAGTTCCCAAAATTAAAGATTGAGATTTATTCATGGAAACACCAAATCAAAGAATGAAAATCATCCAATATAATACAAAGAACATATCATCATCAAAACTGAACCATAGCAAAAACTCCTAAATCAATTGTGCCGTCCAATCCTAGATGATTTTCAGTACTCAGAACAGACCTTGTGTTCTACCTAAAAAAGTTACATGAAGTCATTGTCATTCCAAATAAATCCTTTCTGGCATCAAGCTCCTCCTTTTTTTTTTTTTTTTTGATTGGTCTCTCAATTAAGTCTGCATGAAAAGTTTTGAGTACATGTTTCATTGAGCAGTTTTATAAGATCATCCAACTGGTATGTTCTGACAGGGAGTAGCAACACGCAAGGTGAAGATGTATCGCTTTCACGGATGGCCAGAAGTCGGTGCTCCGAAGTGCTGCGAGGCGGTATGTGACTTAGTCAACGTCGCTCACGAGCATCAGCGAGGAGCGGAGAGGGAAGAGTCTGCCGAACAGAGCAAACATCCCATCGTAGTCTTCTGCCAGTGAGTAGCTGTCCCAATCACATGTCTCATGTTCTCTCACTCTCATCTGCGGTGCATCATTTTTGTTTGTTTTGTTTGGGTTTTTTTTGGGGGGGGGGGGTAATTTCAGCAACACACCAGTTAGACTAGGTGAAATACGGCCCTGTTCAGGGTTAGGCAGAGTTTGTAATGATGTGTCATTACCATTAAGTTGGAGATGCTTTAGGGTTGATAGTTGTAATCCTTCAGTAGCTGATAATCACCGTTACCCTATGGAAGTCTCATTCATCACACTCAAGACCTTTGTTGGGATATCTTGGCTGTGACCATTACAGAATTTTTCCAAAGCAGGGAGTAAGAGGAAGTTTCCAAAATCGTTGCCATTATTCTAGCAATCACTCACAACTCAATCTATTTCCAAGACGTATGTTAGAAAAATTTTGCCATGACTTGAATAACTCGATTCAAGAATCTATCGTAGAAAGTGAAGCCATCGACGCACGGAAGACCATGAGAGGTTTCATCTCTGTTCTTTTTCAAAATGCAATGACGACATCACATATGTAATCAGTTAATCATGTTTTAATCCATGAAACCTAGACAAGTAATCAGTGGCAGGGTGGGTGTGTCTTTCCTTGAGGGGGGGGTGGGGGGTCAGGAGGATAATCCAAGACTCAAGTGGCGCCCATCATCACTCACATGTTAGCTTGAATTGCAGGAAGGTGTTATCGGTTGATGTTGAGCCTAGTAGAAATTTGTGGAGGAAATCACCCCATAAATCCTTGGAAATCTTCTCTGGCTCTGCAGGCACCCCCCCTCTTACTCTTGCAGCATCCTCCTAACAACCACTAGGCCCCCTTTCAGCCATGCTGCCTCTGCAAGTAAGGATATTTGCAACTGTCAGCCCTAGCAAGTCCACTGTGTGCATCTACCGTAGCTGGATCAAGTGGGTAACTTGCATGTCCTAATAGTCACATGCTAGCCATGGTACCTGCTGCTTCAAATACTCAACATTCATGTTGGAGCTGACCATCTGTGTCTGAATAAACCCATTTCTGGTTCACGCTGTTCATAATTTCAAATAACCTTTTGTTTTTATGTTATAATTAAAACACAGTTTACTTAATTCATTCACAAAGTTTAAACTTAGAAGGTGAATTTGTTGTTGAGTGTTATTTCCTTCTCTCCTTCCTTTCTTCCTTCCTTCCTTCCTTGCGTCCTTCCTTTGATGCTCAGTTTAGATAGCATACACTTTAAAAAATGTCTGTGAATTTACAGAAAATAAAACAAAGAAATAAATAAGAATTACAGAAATTGTCTGGAAACTAATTACCAGAACATTTCTGTATTCCTTTTGTATTTCTTTATTATATTTTCTGTAAATTCACATTTTACAATTTACATTTTTAACAGTGTACAAGCTAGTGTTTTATCTTTGGCCCTTCTGTCCTATTCTCTTCTCTTGTATCTCTTTGTGCCTCACCAACCAAATCTGTTCAAGATGGAGGTCATCAAGTGACTGTGAGATTTCACTGTGCTGGACAACATGTTAACTGCTTTTCATGTTTCCTTTGGTTCTAGTCCACATGCTCATTTTCACTTCAAAATCCTGTAACTTTATCAACACCAAGGATGTCAGTGAACAGCTGTGTGTCTCCATGGGCATTGTTTCCATGGTTACTGAGATTGTAGCATGAAATGGCCGCCTTACAGAAATGCTCCCTTCTAAAATACCCGATGTATGGGCCATTGATTGGGTTTTTGAACTGCAGACAGGAAGTGAGGACAATTGGTCAGAAGACTCCGGAAATAAACATGATATTTATAGCTTCACAATTTTTGCAAAATCTCAGAGGGGCATATTTTGGTATGATAATCTGTCATTGCACTTCTTTTTTGCATTTTTGTTTTTCTCTCCAGCACTGGGGTTGGTAGGACGGCAGTTTGGGTCGCTCTGGCCATCCTGATGGAGAGGGCCAGGGCTGAAGGTGTCGTCGATGTCTTCCAGACGGTGAGGACTTTACGTCAACAAAGACAACACATGATTCAAGATGCTGTAAGTTTGCTCACTCAACATCTTTGTTATTATGCTACTTACTATAATAGACTTGATATGTGTCCACTTTTAAGGCTCTGGCATGAAATGTTTCTCATTGCAGATGACTATAAAATGTAATACATTCCTTAAGTCTTTCTTTCATCTTTGAAAATATTGCAAGATCTTCATGTTTTATGAATCTGAGTTACAATAGTATAACAATAACCACCCATTCTCCTTTATTCAACCAACACCCAAACAACTGCTATATACAGTATCAATTATTGTATAGTTCTGTGATATATTTTTCTTCTCTAAGGGTAGTGTTTTTTTTTAACCCTCATACCAGCATGCTGGTGTGAGCTTTTGTTATCATGCAGCATCTGTCTATCTATCGATCTATCTATCTATCTATCTGTCTGTCTGTCTGTCCGTCTGTCTGTCCGTCTGTCTATCCGTCTGTCTATCTGTCTGTCTATCCGTCTGTCTATCCGTCTGTCTATCTGCCTGTCTATCTGTCTATCTATCTGTCTAATCTGTCCACACTTGTTCAAAATGCTTCTCCTCCCACATGCTTTCATGGATTTGTTTGAAATTCGGACAAAATGTGCCCTAGGTGGTGGGCTCTTTAAGGTGTTCAGGAATGTTTGGTCCAAGCTCCCATGCGGGCCCTGTGGCCCCTGTGGCCCATTTTATGAAATTCTACAAAATGCTTCTCCTCCTACAGATACTCTTGTACAGTGTTGATGGTTTGTCATAATAATACTCTGTTAGTGGTACCTTCAGGGTGTTCAGGAATTTTTGGTCCAAGGTCCCATGTGGGCCCAATGACCCATTATGTGAAATTCTGTTTGAAATAGTGCTTCTCACACATGCATCCATGGATTTATATTTAACTTGGATGCAATAATCCCTGGGTGGTGCTTCACTGGGGTGTACAAAAAAGTTTCAGTTTAAGGTCCCATGTGGACCCTATGGTCCATTTTATGAAATTCTACAAAATTCTCCTTCTCCTACAGATTGTATTGTACAATGTTGATGGTTTGTCACAATGATGCTCAGTTATTGGTCCCTTCAAGGTGTTCAGGAATTGGTAGTCCAAGACCCCCATGTGGGCCCAATGGCCCATTTTATGGAATTCTGCAAATTACCTCTTTTTCTACTGTTAAAGTGCCCCTTTAAACTGTCATACACATGTCAAATATCCCTATCGTGCATGAATGATAATTGAGTAATTGGACAGTGTCAGTTGCTATGCTAACTGAAACTCTGTATTGCCCTCAGGTATGTTGACCAGTATTTGGACTGAAAGGGGCACTTTGAATTGTTTCATGAACTTCAGTTAGTCTAAAAGATCAACCTTCTGCAATTTTGTTGCTCTAGTTTATGAAATTCTGAAAAATTGTGCAGTCCTACAGATTTTCTTGTACAGTGTTGATGATTTGGTACAGTGATACTCAGTGGTACCTATAATGTGACATAGTGATACATGAATGGTACCTTCAGGATGTTGAGGTATGAACTTCTGCACCAGTTGGTGCTCTAGTTGGTCTTTATTTTCACACATTTGTCCCATTTGCCTGATTTGAGGTGATACGCATATGTACCTCTCAATGAGAGGTACATTACTTTTTCTCTACTGTGAGTATCACATATTCCTCAAACAGGGGTGCTTTGTAAAACATATCTTTATAAACGTGTAGTTTAAAATCTTGTGGCAGGCAGAGGTTTATGCTTAGAGTATGAAAACTCCCATGTTGGTAGTTGAAATCAAAGAATGTGAATAAAATTAGTTGGTCAGGTATTTCATATGACATGAACTTTTGCATTATACTATAGTGTCAAGATAATCTAGACTGTCTTTCTGTCTGTCTGTCTGTCTGCCTACCTGTCTGTCAAACGTCAGCCAAATCCCATATAGTCTCTGCTTGTTAATGTGGACCATGCCAGTGATTTTGCTTTCCTTTGCTTGCAGACACAGTACGAGTTCCTGTACGAGGCAGTGTTGCGGCATCTGGATACATTGGACCAATATGCAAACTTCAGATAAGAAGTAGGGTGGGTAATACACAGTTAACTCCCTCTCTACCTCCTGTGGTCCTTGCCACTCTTCTCTTCTCATCTCACACCCCCCTCCCCTCATCCTATCTGTCAGTTACATCACCCTAGTAGTGAGATTTCTTGTAAATACATTCCAAAAAAAAATCCAACAAGTTTGTGTGGGTGGTTTGGTTTCTCCATGTGGCTTGAAGGGTGTGAGGGGGAGGGAACTGAAGTGAGAGTGTGGCCTAATTTTTGATGTTGCTGAATGTCATTTCTGAGGGAATTCACCTCTGTTAGTTCTGTATCACATACCGTAAGTTTGCATCCCTATCCAAGACACCATATCAAGTAATGCTAATAAATGCATTAACACTATTAATACATTATCCTATACCTTTATTGACTTAAAATGTCACGAGATGGAAATGTTTTGTTTCACTTGTCTAAGTTGGAATCAGCTGTAAAATTTCAAACAAAGATCCCACTTTCCAAGGAAAGGAGAGGGAGGAGAATATTACAAATGCAATGGTAAAGATGTTTTATATGTGGTTTGTTCTTTTTGAATGATGGCTATGAGGCCCTTCCTGCTGATGATTGTATTAACAAATAGCAGCTGACATCATCTTGTTTTACCTCGTTGTGGAGTTTATTACTTTACTGACTTGGCTCTTTGTTGTTTTTTTCTTTACTTTTAACAGGATAATGCCTTCGAAACTCAACTAAACTCCAGAATTAACTATTCAGGAAGAGTATTCTGTCTTTCAAAGACCATTTTCTTTGTTTCTTCTCTGTTTCTTTTCTCTTAGTGGAGAAAGTGTAAGGAATAGTTGTACTTGTTAAACTGAATCCATTATGCAATTTTTTATGAAGTATTAAGTTTAGAATTTTGCTATCATCTTCTTTTTTTTTAACTTCCTCTTTTTTCTAAAAAAAGCCTCCACCCTCAAGCCAGGATTAGAGTGATATGACTCCCTTGTGCATTATGTGAAAGTATGGTGCTTATTACAATCTAGGAAAGATGCAGTAGTAGATTGTAGCTACTTGAACATACAAGCTCTTAGCTTTGGTTGATTACTGAATGTGAAAATCTGAGTACCAGCTGCTGATGCTGGATTAGTGGCTTGACCTATACGTTCGTGTTTATAGTAAAGAATGTTAAACATCTCAGTAGGTCACATTTAGGTGGTATTCAATGTAGTTAGATCAGTTGTCACGTTTCAGATCGTGCCTATTAAACAGAAGTTGATATGTGATAGCCGAGGAAGCTGCAGAAATCAGCTCACTTTGCGTTGTGCTGAACTCATAGCCATTCAGTTTTTTCTATCTGTAAGTCATGATGGTTGCATTTGCGTCATTCTACAACATCTTTCTAGAGTATTTGTGATGAAGTTGGGCAAGAATGTCTTCCTACAATGGAAGCATCTGCATATTCTGTTACTTGATACATTGTGTGCAATTTATAATGTGACTCACATACACACACGCACTTGCATGGAAGTATTGCTGGCGGTTCGATGTGATTTTTCACCTGCTTTTGAGTGAATCATAAATGAGAATCATTAGCATATACCTCAGGTGGTAAAAACATCCAGCATTTCTCAACCTACCAAGCAAGCCGTCAGGAACAATGGTCTATACTAACTGTAGATGTGCACATTTGGTACAACCTCATCGTCAACTCTCTCTAAGCTCTTAATGCGTTTAACAAAACAACAATTGGTGTAGCTTTACTACATTTATACCACAATTTTAGTGTAATTAAGTTTTCTAATCAGGACCACAGATTGTGGCAAGTAATCATTTTTACAAGTTTACTGAAATGGTCTTCAGCTGTGAATCTTGATAACCTTGATAACAATCGTCTCCATTGTAAATAACTCAAGACATATGTTTCCTCTGTTTTCTGAAGAGGCCTATTCCTGTGGTGAAATTCCATAAACTTCCCTAGTGCAAATTAACTGAATCCCAACTTTGAGTCTCTTTTGTTAAAGCATGCAGGAAGATATGCCAAATTTACAATGTCCAGAATGTAGTTGGTTCATTATAAAGGAGAACCTTCCAGTAAACTGTCCATATTAAGTCTTTAATATGTGATCGTCACTTTGGCAAGCAAAATGTGGTTTATTGTTGAGAATTATCAAAAGGTAGATTTAAGGGTCAAATTTAGCATCATGTTGAAATCGAATGCCTTTCCATCATGCTACATAAAATCCTTATTGTTAAAAAAGTTAAAAGGTAGACGACTTGTATTTTTTTTATCTGATTTGGTAATAGTGTAATTAATGATATAGAAAATGAAATGGAATTAAACACAACTCAAATACCTCTACAGTGACTTTTTTTTTGTTAGTCATTTTTGTCCAAAATCTCTGTAGCGATTTTTGTAAAAATATGCAACATGTTTGAAGATTCTTGGTATCAAATGTAAAGAATATTTCAATACATGCAATTTGAATGAGTTTTATCCACCGTTATATCTAGTAGAGTGTGATGTGTTTGCCTATATGGGCAGAAAACTGTCTTTGACATTAATAATTTTTCTTCATGGATATCTTGTTTTTTGTGTACGTTGAAATTTGTTTTCTTTGTTTTTCAAGAATATGTTATAGATACAAGTTGAGGCAGCTTTTTCAATTTAATCTACCACTAATGAATTGACTGTTTGCATTTCTTCTGTATTTTTGTTTTTGTTTTCGTCAGAAGTCACCGTGGTGGCGGGGATACATACTGTAGTATTTGTTTATTCTTTCAAATTATGTTCATGTGCATTTAATTTTATCGTATCAGGTTCTATCTATATATTGAAATGTTATTTCCAGAATAAACAGAAAATGATATTTTTTTATATAAAGTTATCTCACCCATTTTATATGTACATATAGACATTATCATGCACTAACCTTCTGATGAATTATATCACATAGTCATGAGCAGTAGATTGTTTTCTTTACTGGTTTGTTTTCCTTACATTTTACAAATCATTGAAAAAGTGCGAGCCACATTGTCAAAGAAAGATCTTTGCTACATAAAAAAACAAAAAAAAAACAGCAATTTGGTAAGTATTAAAAATTTGTAAAATATTAACAATGTACCATTGCATTTGCAATCGGTGTGTAATAATTCTGTGTAATAATGACAAAATCGTAGATTTGGTATGGGAAGATAAAAATTGTAACTGAAAGATTTCTCTGACTGTACTGATAGCCCAAAATAAAAATCCTGGATGGAATTACCCCTCTGCGTCTCCACATATTCAAAGAGCGGCTCGTCTGTGAGTCATAGAAAATTTGGGAGACAAAGTTTGTGGGAGAATGCTTGTTGTGGAAAATAAGATGTTTTGAAAAGGGAACTCCATTTTTTGTTTATGGGAAGACCCCGCAGGGTAGGTGGAGGTCAATCAAAATGGTATTCTGTGAAATTGGTAGCCATCATACTAGCCAGACATTTTTAAGAAGTTTTAAGAACAATGTATAAAGGCTTTGAAATCCTAAGGTATAGATGCTGCACCTGTGATATAGTCTTTGCACATTTCGTTAGAAACTTTGGAACAACAAGATTTTGATGAAGACTTTTGAAAAAGCAGCCCTGCCAATGTTTGTTTATTTCTGGTTTGATCCATATGTGAAACAGATGCTATTGAAGGTCTTGATGTTTGAAAGTCACTGTGGACTATGAACGGTCAAAGTAAAGATGATGTACAGTATAAGACTAAAGTTTAATACTCGCATTTTAATCCGTATGTCAACTACCTGCGAAGTAGTGTCAGCTTTTGTGAAACACGAACCGAAAGATTTTTTTTTTTCTCAGTAGTGTGTGACAATGGGTTAATACTTACAATGAAATGGTTGAATGTGATAAAAGTGTGTTAGAATATTTGCAGTAATTTGTCATGGTGGCAGGGAATCAGGATGAATGGTGGAAGTATGTTAAAAAGAAAAAAAATCATGCAATGTATTACCATGGTAACAACAACAAACCAGGTTAAACAGGAAGAGCTCATGAAAACAACCATGTATGAACATGTGGTAACAACAAGTGAATTAGGTTAAATGAGAGTATTGTCAAAAAAGAAATCACGCTTCATTTTGTCATACTGGTATAGATCAAGCATGTTCTGTAGAAATAAATGAAGGTTGGCTCACGGCTGTAGCCAGTGACCTGATGATGCCTTTGTGAAACAATTTCAAGCATCCATCATTATTTTGTAACTGAAGTGCTCCTGCAGTTAGTGTCTGGAAAACAGTCACAAAAGTTTCATCAGCAAGACAGATATTAAACAACCAGTGTAACCCACGTGAGGTGGTCAGGATGCTCTATACAAAGTTGGTACTTTTGGAAATAACATTCTTCCAGTACTGGTGTAAATATGGTAGCAGTGAATCCACTGATATACTCCATCCTTTTTCGTTCTGATGATCCTGCCAGCACAGAGACATCAGGTCAGCTATTTTTTCTTTCTTTCTTTCTTTGGCAGACTTTCCTACATGGGCTTCTTCTCGTTCATGAGTATTTCATTAAAAAGTAATGTCCTCTTTCTTTTGTTTTCTCAATTGATGGCACCCGAGAGCACATATATGTTCAATTTTATGCACCAATTTATGCAATTTGTGATATAGTAGCAACAACATTGCAAGTGTATCTCTAATCTACATCTCATCATTTCTTGTGCATAGCAGGTGTACTTCTGTTTCTTAGTTGCCTCAAACGGTGCGAGCAGAGAAGATCCATTCTTCTTTGCATATTTTCTTTCGTCCATCTTTCAAGTTGAATTTTCAAAACGATAGTTGGAAATACTGTCATTGCGGAGTACGAAAGAAAAATTACAACTATTCAGAGAGTCAGATTAGTACACAGTGTGTTTTGTAAACAATCTTTCTGAGCTTAATTTTACATTAAATCCTGATATGTTCGATGAAAAACTAATTCACCCCTTTGTTTTGAAAGAGTCAAAAGTTAATTTGCACAATTGATAAAGATGTTTGAAATTTACCACAAAAACCGTGCTTCCCAGCTGGATGCAGCTTGCAAGCCAGTACTATTGCAGCATTTTAAACAGTGCAAGTTGCCTCCTGCACTGTAAGTATCCAGACAATCCTATTACAAAGTGCTTGCTAATCAAAAGCTGTCAAGAATTAAAGTCGTTAGTGCAGTGCTCTTTCAGGTTTCATAAATAATACTATCTTTAAAAGAGAGACTGGAGGTGAACTGTGAATACAGTTATTTTTAGAATAGGTTCATTTTTTTTTATCTACATGGTATTTAAGTCATGAGTTACAGAGGCTGATAAGGTATCTTTATTTTTACCTACATTTCTGATAGGCAAATCTTCCAATAGACTGTAAATGTAGTGTAGTGGCTATGATGTTGGAGTGCCTAAACCATCTTCAGTGGATGGACCATATTTGACTCTAACCAGAGGTTTGGGAAGGATCACAGCAGATAGTTTATCGATAGTAGGGAAACCTTAGCAAGCAGGTTCCCTTGGTCCTTCATGATGATGAGTGTGTGTCTGTGTGTAATGCTGCTGGCTTTTCCTACATCACATCTGTCAAATGTCCATTGTAATTTGTTATGTAAAAGAAACAAGGTTGCAGAGAATATAAAACAAATCTGAAAGCAACAAACATAGGAATGATTACTTCAAAGAAGGTAAATGCAAATTATAACCGAACAAAAGAAATGTTTCATGTTTAATTGAAGACAAGGTCACAATTCTCACAATTCTCTGTTAATTTATGAAGCAGTACCTGATCAATTTCACTTTGACACAGGAATGAAATGGAGAGCAAAAGGACAACATGGTCCCATTACCCCCCTCCACTGGTCCCCATAAAGCTTTGGGGTTTTTTTACTCACATCACAGAACGTCTTTCCTTCTCCATAAAGGCATGTGGAGTTGATTTGAAACGTAGGGCATTAGAAATTAGCTTTTTAAATGCTGCTGTTGCAGTCACATTTCAACAACAAAAAAATCAATAGTTCTGGTCACCAGAAATAGAGAAGACAACAAATGGCTGTTGAACAGCATAAGTTTGAATCTTCTCTGAATCCAAAGAAGATCACTCTCTTTGGTAATTGATGTATTTGAACAAAGAAATAATACGGAAACTTTTCACCATTTTATTTTTTATTATTCATATTTTCCATTTTTTTTTTACTCTCAGTATGATGGGAGCTTTACAGGAGTACTGAAGATGGTTGTACGTTCCATATGTCACACGCTGCATGATGAAAGTTTAACAGGAGTAATGAAACTGGTTTCGTGATTGATATGGTGTTTTTATTGACTAATTGACAATATTTGGATACTTTAGTCTGGACTCTGCTGATTGCCAGCCTTTGGTGTCAGTCTATTTTCAATACTTTGTATACTCTATTTATACAGTACCACTGCATTCTTTGGATGGTCGATATTTCCAATGTGCAAGAAGTTCACAGATTTTTTGCATTCAAGTTCTAACTGAAAAATAGACAAAAACATTCCAAAATATTGCATTTCCTGTCTCTTTTGGGCGTACTTTAAATGTTGGAGATAAACCCTGTTTGTTGTTTTGTACATTGGTCGCAGACAGATAAAAGAGAAAACCAGAAAGCAGATACCTTTTGTCTACTTCATAAAAAGGTAGAACAACATACAACAGTAGCTTTTGATATTGTTCAAGAAGGTCATTTTTTTGTATTGAAATGTTTTGGGATTACTGCAGAAGGATGTGGAAGGTGACAGTAAAGTATGTGGGTATGTTTCTTGACCTAATTTTAATATGGCTAGCAGAGTCCTATCATCTGTACCAGTACTACAAATATCACGTGGGTTGTTTCTAAATCGTATTTTCTCCTGTTCTGAAATGCAGATAAGCCTCTCTTTTATAAGAACATGTATGCTGTTTGGTTTTTGTTTTGTTTGCATTTTTTCTCTTCTTTTTTTTTTGGCAAGGTATCTATTTCAGTACTAAACATTTTGGTACTTAAATATATTTCATGACAAAGATAGTTGCTTCTTGAAGAATAAAGTGACATAAATTTTGAATACGTAAACGAGGTTCTTTTTTCTAGGCAATGATTAACTACTTTAAATTGGCAGTAAATACTTTCATCATCTTGCATCATGCTACGTTTGATTTTTAAAGGACAAAATAGTGAAGCTATTGTTTTTGCTTTCTGTAATTTCTATATCAGATATATGTTTTTCTTTTCAATTGGGTGAAAATACGGCTATATTATTTTATACTTTCAAGATCACAATAGATTTCTTGAATTAAGCACCAGTTTCACTTTGTCTTTTCTTTCGTTCTTTTCTCTTCATTTTGAAAATATTGTCAAAATAGCTGGACTCTCCATATAGCTGCCACAAATTAACACCTCTTTGTACAACTTTTTTACGTTTTGTAAACTTCATTGCTTGTGTTGTACTAAGTACATTTCCCAGCATAGAGAGAAATGGAATGGTGGAGTGGGTGGAGCTGTAAATCTTCCCTGGGAGAACAGTGTATGGGACAGTTGCAAAAAAAGTTTACAAAGATGCACTCTCATTTTTCCATCGGAGTACAACATATTTTAGGAGTGTTTTGTCACAAATTGCTGCTACACCCATTAAGGCTACTGTTGCAACAGTGGTGTCTCTTCAAATGACCGATATATCCAAAGATTTTATCACAATTATGAAACTTAGCATTGGAGGCCGGGCCATGGGGGTTATTTACTGTACAGTACAGTCCTTCCAACATTAAAGAAAACAATACTACTCTGAAGCAGGTCACTGGCATTATTCGGATTTCTTTCTCAAACGTTTTCACACACATATTAAGTTACCGCCTCGTAACTCTTCAGGCTACAAACGTACACAATGCATGCTTTCATTGAATATCATATTTAAATGAAAATGGGTGAAACTAGTTTTGCATACGGTTGACTCAACTTCGGAAAAGTGCCAGTGACTCACTGATTTGCAGGTGAATTTCTCTCAAAAATTGGGCTATAAAAAGAAATTGGAGTTTTAGGTAAAAATAGAAAAAAAAAAACAAACTTCAAAAAACGTAAATCCCCAAAACGCGATCGCGCGTTTGTCCAATCCCTATTAACTTAACACCCAGAAAGTACTAACTCGGGGCGCGGCTAGAATCATAATTTTAGGGAGGGGCTGTCGAAAGAGTGATGGGGGCTAAGTTGCAAAAAAATACACTCATTTTTTAAGTATCAACATATTTCACTTTATTGATTCAGGGGGCCTGTCATATTTTTGGCGGGTCTAGGCCCCCTCAGGTCCCCCGAGCTACGCTACTGTACTAACCTTAGTATACGGAACAGTGAGGTTTACAAGCGAACTCATCGTGTGAAGCACAATTTGGTAACAAGTAGGCAATCCACGGAGTTGCAAATCTCACCCTTATCGTTTTGCATACCCAAATTCCCGAAGTACGCTGAGCTGTGTATTTCATCAGTGATTGAGATTGCTCCCTGTGGATAGAAGTGCTGAGTATTCAAGTTGCTTAATGTTCATACGTACTTGGAAAGAATCCTCAACTCTTGTATGGCTCATTTCAGTCAGGTGACCATTGGTTAATCGCTGATAACCCAACTCTGTTAAACCACGGTCAATCACCGGCGGATGAATACAATAAAACTGTAGATCGACAGTGTGTTTTCATTTTGCTATATCTTACACAAAACAATGGGTAATACAGTGTTACTAGTATTACTATACTCAGACAGCATTCTCAGCATTCTCAGAAAACGCGTGAGCATCAGAGTATTCCTCTTATCCGCACGCCCCGTCACTGCGGATGCTTTGAATTCTGTGAAAGGCGCGTTATGCGAGGGTCAATATTTTCTTCACATCTCGAGTTCTTGAGCAACTGTGCAGTAGATCTATATATGTATACGTTGTAAACATATACTGAGTAGTGACGGTGTTATCAACGCACGGGAAATGGCATTGCTACCAGACGTAAACACTTAGCCAAGAACTGGTTGTATAGGTTGAAATACGGTGTCACATTCATGGAAAGGCAAATATGTAAAAGTTATGTTGATACCATGTGCTACCAGCACCTAACACTGTATAATGCGTTACAGTAATCGTGACGTTTGCCCTTGACCTGTGACGTCATCAGTCGGGAGGACACTACATCTCACACCCAGGCACCCACCCATCAAGTTTGAAGTTCATCCGACTTATCTTCTAGGGGGAGATCGTAACACACTTTTAGAGAATTTTTGCCGTTTTGAACTTGAACCACGGGACCTTTGATCTCGTGACGTTATCAATATTTAAAAAGAAATTCTTGTATCCTATGCTGTCTATATGTGGTAGATTTACAACTCTAAGGATATTCACACACAGACAAAATGCTAAAATGTACTTTTTGTATGAACTGTGACCCTTGACCTATGACGTCATATCAGTCTGGCGGACACGGGCACCTACCCACCACCTACCCATCGTCTACCCACCTACCCATACGGGCATACCCAGGCACCTATCCACCAAGTTTGAAGTTTATTCTACTCACCGTCTAGGAGGAGATCGTAACACACTTTTTAGAGCATTTTTGCTGATTTGACCTTTAATCACATGACCTCTGATCTGTTGACGTCATAAATATTTAAAAAACAATGTTGTTATTGTCTACTTTATATATGGTAAGTTTATACCTCTAGGATACTCACACATTGTGATAATGTTACAAAAGTGTGTTTTTCGTTTTCATGACCTTTGATCTATGAGTTCATTGCTCGGCCGGACACTACATCCCATACCCGTGCACCTACTCACCAAGTTTGGGGTTCATCTGACTTACAGTCTAGGAGGAGATCGTTACACAAATTCGATCATTTGTCATGGTGAGGTACCCCCCACATAAGGTTTACTGGCCCACCAAGTTTCGGTTGAATACTGCAAGGGTGTAAGGTGGGCTACCATTTAAGTGTCATTTTTTGGCGACTTTGACCGCTGAAGTAAGTGCAATATCTCCTCCCTGTATACTAAGTGTAGGGATGAGATAATTAAATCATGAGTGTATATTAAGACCTTGGCAGGCCGATTGTACACTTAGGATACCCTAACACTGTAGTCATAGTTGACTAATCGGCGTCAGCAGGCTGGGCAGTACAGCGCTGCATCTTCTATCAGTAGTAATGCTTGTAGAAGGGTGGGTCCACGAGTTTTGGTTGGGGTGCAGTAGGTGCATGCATTGTTTGGGAGTGTCTCCCATTAGAGGAATTTACATAAAAGTGGTGCCCTCAGTATTGTGTAGGAGTTTCTACATCAAAATCATGAGGGAAAGGGCACGAGTGAGATGTCTGTTTTAAAATTATAAATGCACAATTGATCAATTTTGGATTTTTTGAGGGAGGTTGTGGGAGAGCAGGTGCATCCACGACACCCAGTTCCTGGATCTACCACTGCAAGGGTATCCACCGTAGCACAAACATTTAATATTTCAAGGGTAAGTTGATTATCTTTCATGTCACCCGACACATTTCAGTATGTCAAAGTATGTGCACACCCAATGTTCTCTGCAGATTTTCAAGTGAGGGGGCGGCAACAAAGGAAGCGACCAAGGTCGTAGGTTTAGGACGCTCTCATCCAAATTCAATTTTGGGGTTAGTGTTGTAGTAAAATCTGACAAAAAAAAACATAGTTTCACTTATAAAGATCACGATCGTAGCACGGTACGTAAACATTATCCCTACATTGGAAAGTAGTAGCCTATTGTCAACTTTTTTCTGCCAGAGGCTCTAAGAAGTTTCAGGGAACTTAGACTGACGGACAGCTGTTTTAGGCAGCGCTCGCTACTACAGGAGCCTTGGCTATTTGATGAGGCCGCAATTTTCACTGGGGAGCAGACAACCCCCAGCCCTCCCTAAAAGAAATGCATACCATCAGGTTACCAGCTTAGTTCATTAATGAATTTTTCACAAACTTTTTCTATCAGGGACGGTTTCTTTCTTGTCGTGAAAGAGTTCAAGATTGTGTAATGGGTCCTCGAGCTAACTATCACGGCCTGGCAATCGTAATTGGCTGATGTCAAGCTCCTCTCGAATTCGTCTGCATCACTTTTATTAATTGGTTCCCAACTTGAAGATATCAGCAAGAATTTGGCTTTCCAGCCCGAGTGTCTATTTATTTTCTCCACCGGAGAAACTTTCTCCCAATTCTGAGAACTTTCACCGAAAACCGGAATCAAGTAGAAGAAGCGAATTGTCGGAGACACGTTCATCGACGAAATGTCGTAGATACCGGAAATTGAAATGATGCCCTGATTGAAAAAAAAAAAAAACAGAGAAACTTAAGGGGCATGAAAGGGCCTGGCAACGTCGGGCCAATCATCTTATAATCACTCACTTTCCTTCAAGTACAGGGGGTTGAATTTCAGCAATGAGTTCAACCGAAACCAGAACATTGCGAACATTTTGTGTAACTCAGAAAGAAAACATTTTAGTGGCTGGCTTAAAAAAATTGATGCGCGCACCATTCTCACTGAATGCACAACGATGTACATTTTAATGATGAGGAGTGTATGGTTCGAGTACTCGTCAAAAAGTGTTTTATTTGAAGTGTAAGAGATCTGCAAGCCAGTGCGGGTAACGGCAACCTCCACCCTCCCTCCTCCCCGATCCATTCTCAGGAGTCTTTCTGCAGCTTTCTGAAACTGTGTTTAAGCTTTAGCATAAGGTAATGATGCAATGCACTTAGTAGCATACGAATATGGAACGCCATTACGGTAAGAAAAATGCAGAGTTAACTTATGCAGCCATAAGTCCTCATGTATGTAGAAAATTGCTGTCACATGCATGAGGACATAAAACTGGACAAATCCTTATTTGATATTCTCACCACGAAATGATCAAGTATATTTGGCTGTCAAATAATGACCCCGAAAACAGACGTAATTTAAAATGTATTATGTAATGTACAGCATATTACACTGTCATGTAATAGCTTCTTTCCCGGCCCATTTCGTTTCGTGGCAATATACGTACTGTTATGCGAGAGCTTCCTACCCTGCAGTAACTAATTCAGTAAATGCTGAATGCCTAATTACCCCAGTAACGCATGCGAAGTAAATACTGCACAGATTCACTGTTTCTCGTGGTGTTCATTATATGGGCCTATGGACTATTAACGACGGAAATATAACAACCATTGGTTGCATACCTTGATGTGTGTGCAGTCAACCCCGACCGATTTGAGATAACTCGAGTCCAGTCCTAAGAGAGATGCCATGGAACCACCAGCAGAATGTCCGCAAAGGACGATACGTTTGTGATCGTAGTGGCCAGGATTCACCAGAGAGAGGGTCTGTAACCAGCGGATGGCCGAAGCTATGCTTCCCAATTGTTCCCTGACATTGTCCACTGTATCGTGGCTTCCTTGCTTCCTCCAGTTCCAAATTTGGAGGCTCGTAATGACAATCTGAGTAAATACTGCATCGATCAACACCAGAATACTTAATTGTGGTCTTGTACAAACAAAGGCAGATAAGTACAAGATAAAACTCGTGTACAAAGCTACCACCCACGACGTCACACTGCACCGTCCAGTTGGGGTGACTCTTTCGTCATCACCGGTGTCTGTCGGTACTACGTAGTTGGGGGAATTCAAAGAAACTATCATCTTAGTCAAAAGCTGGGATGCAAGCAGAGATGTAACGATTACAAATAGCCAATCGCAAGAGTCATTCGCTGACAAGACACTTTTCGCTCCGGTGAAGTACGATGCAAAGCTGAGCAACATGTAGCACAAAGACGAGGGTACTAAAAACAAGGACCATGACATCAATAACGAAGTTATCGTCTCTACTATTACAACTTTCGTAGGAGGTGCTACGAAGGGGTACGTCAGAACAGCGCATGCGTACCCCATGCGCGCGAAACTTTCACCAATATTTTGGTAGTGATTACAGTACTTTGCATACAACGACACCAACAAATTTGAATCGAACCTGGAGAGGAAATGTTGCCAGTTTCTCGTGTGTCCCCTGCGCCATCCACCACCGTGAATGAACACAACAAGACCGGACGTGGGTGAATTTACAGTTCCTTGCACTGAAAGTTGTTGACCCTCGGTGTTCTGAGTATTAGACAATGTGGGTGGTCTACCGTCATCGAAAAAGATACTGACGCTCCTCTGGTTCCTCACACACTTCGTTGGAATAAATAGGTCTAAAGATGTCTTGCTCGTTGTATACCTGGGTCGCTTTAAACCAACGTTAAGGTTGCATCGTCGAGGGTTTAACGTACCGTAATTTAGGTCTCTATGTACGATAACATCCATCGAAAATAAAGAGGTAAACTGCACGAAATGGAAACAGCAAGATACACACGTGAAGGCCTATAAACTAGCTATACACCTCACCATTTCCACGCTAGTTCAAACACAGTGTTATCCAATGACCTTCTGCAAAATCACAAACGAAATACCACATGTATAATCGGATTTCTTGCAAACCGCTTGCACTGCACACAGACAGATTCCACAACAAATATATTGGGGGTGCCTGTAGTGCTGCGTGATTCATTGGAAGATGTGTATACTGAACTGTGCAAGTAAAACAGACTGGTACCATGGCTCGAGCTATTCGCATGCTGGTGCACACGTAGTGCAATAGCATATTACTGAACAAACATTGTGCAATACATTCGACCTTTTCACCGTGATCACTGTCACGTGCGGGTAGTTCATCTGTAATACCTTACACCACTGAAGTGCTAATATGCGCTAGCAAAAGTGCCATGCTTCCCCGCCTCCGTCTGTTGCCGTCATCATAACAACAGTTCAGTGGTGTAAGTGAGGTTAAGGAAGTTCTTTCTCCAGATAGGCATATGGTGTGAAACCAACGATGACACCATGCTGCTTTTACACTTACACGGTCGATA
Source organism: Stichopus chloronotus (assembly GCA_021234535.1). Lineage (NCBI taxonomy): Eukaryota > Metazoa > Echinodermata > Holothuroidea > Aspidochirotida > Stichopodidae > Stichopus > Stichopus chloronotus. The sequence goes on along the minus strand of CM037839.1, from coordinate 19,407,426 downwards.
AGAATGATCTTTATCATCTTGTAGTCTGTTGCTTCATCGCAGCTCAACTTAGATACACAGATGAAGAAAATCAGATCCCCCCGCAGTTCAACTTGAAGTGCTAATGTTTTGTGTGAACATCATAACCAGTGAATCAAGGTAGCTTAGCCTACTGCTTAAATTAACACAAAATTACGTAACTTGGTAGTTGCTTGCCATTATGCAACTTGTCTAAATACGCAGCTCAGATGGATGAAATTAAAAAGAATCACGATTGTAAAAAATACTTGTTATGAGTGATTTACAGTTTTCTTTTCTTGTTGTTTTTCCCTTGACAGGGGGTAAATATACACATCGATTGTAGAGTGTGAGAGAGGGAACGAATATCGAGGGCGTGTTTGTCCAAAAACCGCTGAGATAATTCAAGGGAAGTAGGGTGTTTACAATACTCCAATGTGGCATACCAACAAAACGGCTTTCATCATTATTACACCATTCAGTCTTCTCATAAAAGCTACAAAAGTTCCATCTCCTCAAATATTATGCATAAAATGAGTTACGGAATATGCATCATTTGAATTTATGAAAGTTTTTGTGAACAAATTAGTCTTGCGTAATAAATATCTGAATTTCTATCTGTGAGAAACGTATTCCTTGAAAAGAAGGCCACTGTCCTGACTTATTTTGAATAATCTATCATTTTGTGCCCAAAAATATTGGTTTTAATAATTTGATTTTTTTTTCTGTATGACAAATGCCCTATTTCCCTTTCACTCAAATGAAATATATCAGAAAGACCGGCAGAGTCGTGTAGGCCTATTTGGGGGATACCATGTATGAGAGACATGGCAAAGTTTAATTACAGGATAATGAAAACCTTACAAGTCCATGCACGGAATTGTCACTTAGTGGCAATTCCGTGGTCCATGTTTAGAGTCCTGGATTTACTCTGCATTGACAGTAAAATAGGACAGATTCTTCATTGATATGGCAAGAAAACCGTAAGAGGCACGGACCCCCAGCCCCCTCTGCCGTTACGGTAGTGATTCTATACTCAGGAGCGGCGGTAGGTCCCGGAAAATCTGGGGGGCGGGGATGAAATGAGTTACAGATGTACAAACGGTGGCAGCTAGGAGGCTAGGTGAAGACGTCGTCGAACGTCGGAAGTTTTGGCGTCTTTTTGTAGGGAATATATGATTTCCGTCGGGCCTGCTGTGAAACCGCACTTTTTGTGGTAAATACATGTAAACATTATACAGTGCATTTTTTTATTGATTGATTGATTGATTGATTGATTGATTGATTGATTGATTGATTGATTGATTGATTGATTGATTGATTGATTGATTGATTGATTGATTTTTTTTTTTTTTTTTTGGTGGAAGTCACATAGCGCTCAAAGTGCGCGAAATTTTGGGGTTTCTAACTTAAATAAATTTGGGGGTTATAACTCAATATATTGCTGTTTGAATAAAGTTGTTCTGGTCAAGAAAGATTTTCAGGTGCCCCAAGGTTACAAACTGTAACACAGACAAACAGTACCTCGAAAAGCGAAATTCTTTGATGTTCTTTTCAAAGTAAATTTGCCCGTATTTAAGCTATTAATCTTGGAAATTAGAGTGGGATTATGTTAAAGGTAATTGGAGAGTAAACCAAATAACACAACGACAATAATGTTGTGTAAATGAAGGCGGCAACTTTGGTGTACAATGTTATGAAATCACAATATTCCTGTAATCCACTGCAGTTCTGTAAAATAGAAATTTGTTCGAAATCAATTTCTTTCCAACAGAACTTGGTTTTCACCAGTGAAGAAAGAAGAATGCACCTCAATTGAATCAAATTTCATTTTTTTTTCTGTGTGAGAAAGTCCCTTTGCTCCACATACAATTGTCACATGTTTATAAGTGGAACAGAGGGATTTTTGCTTAAAAAAATATTTGCAGAGCGGTAATTTGTAATTGGTTATGAGTACGCGTATATCACACGAGTGTCAGCTTGACGTTGAAGTGGGATGAGTTCAGAGAAGGATGGAGGGGGAGGGTTCATTGTAGCTGGTCTCTATGGTGATATGATGGACTGATGACCGATGGTCGCCTGGGAGAGGGATCTAATCCAATCGGCTTTTGATTTTTTTTTTATAATCTGGACTAGATCCAACGTAGTGCTGCATTTTGATGCCTAGATTTGAAATGAATCTTCAGGAATTCTTATTCCTTAAGTGACGATTTTATTATTATTTTTCTCATCTTGCTTACAGAAATAAAGTAGACATTATTTGGAGGTGATTTGGAGGTGATCTGGCGTCTGTCCAGGATTTTCAGCAGATGGTGGAGGTTGGCATGAGGTCCAAGATCAAGCAGGATATCTAAGCAGAGCGCCACCACCATTTAGCACAGAGCGTACCACCGAGGTAGCGCATAGCGTCACCAGAAAAATTTTATTTTGCAAACTCCCCCAGATGAAGGGAAACGGCCCTTCCGGGTATTGCCGAACTGCTACTTACCCAGCCTTGAAAATAAGTATCTTGTGTCAGCAATTTCTCAATTAATGAGTAAAATCGACTTATGAATAAATGATGGTGATAATTTGAATTGCTTATGCATATTAAAATTTCATCCCGTTCACTGGTTAAACTATTAAACATTTTAAGGTCGGCGTGAGCACTTGCACACGCTCCTTGTTATGTAGAATAATAACATGATAAGTCAGTGCGCAGTGCTGAAAATATTGATAGACAGGCACGATTCTAGGGACACTGCTTTGGTGCTTAGATCACCTGCCATGGAAGCGGAGCGCCACGTTGTTGCGGAATGTTGCGTACTTAGAATTTTTTCTCCCAAAACCCCCCAGCCTCCAGAAAATGGCGCTTTTTGCGGCCTCGTTAAAGGCAACCAGGCATTGTGAGGTCTCGTTTTTTCAAAACCGTACTTTTCAACAAAAAAAAAGAAAGATGAAGGACAGATTATATACATGATCATTTGCTCCTTCTTTTTTTTTAAGTTGAGAGGTAGTGATTTTTTTTTTCTTGAATAGGTCCTGTTCGTAGACCTGCAAACTCCACGCAAATTTCCCGTATATATCTCTGAGAAAAACAAAATGTATTGAAAAGTTCATACCGTATATTATTTGTTAATGCCAAGTGTGAAGCAATCTCATCACAAAAACAGAGGAGATCGTTGACGAAAGGTTAGGTGAGTCAGTGCTGCGCTACCCGCTAACTTGAACGACCAGCCTTCTGGATCCCGCCGTCCCATTGCCCCTGACTACGATAGAATCATCGCTGTTGGTCAGGCCGTCAGGATTGGTGGATCCTCTCACAGAACTCATTTCTTCAACTTTTAAAGACTGAAGTTGACCGGTAACAGTGGTGATATGCGGGTGTCACACGTACAGGGGCGGCGCCACGTTAAGTGAAAGGGGGGGGGGGGGGTAAGCGCGAAGCACATTAGAGAAAAAAAATGGGACTTCTAGGGAATATATGTACCGACTTTCCAGTTTTAGAGAATGAGAATTTCAACCTATACCCCTACAGCTAGAAATCTATATAGGCATAGGCATGATAGCTTAGTAAACGCTGTCTTCGATGATTGTAAAACAATAGGCCTCCGTCTGTGTCTACAATGTAGAAGGAACTTGTTCCCCGATTCCCAACTGGTGAAGGAGCTAATGTTGTCCGAGATGGCAAATTTCCGAATTTTATCTCTTAGAGCCAGCCGCGGGGAGCAATTGTCCCCCTCACTGTCCCCTACATGCTATTTGTTACGCCACTGTAAAAAAAAAAAAAAGATACCGTTTGGAAAGATATGTGGGCGGGGCGAACCGTAGCGAAAATCCACAAATACACTGAACCCTCTCTCATAGATTGGTCCTGTGAACTTTAATGATTGGCGATCAGCAAACTTGAAATGCATCAAAACTTAAAGTCGCCGAATAGTTTCAGCCTGTAGCTATATAGGCCTATAATCTGTCCGTCATTCGAGTCCGACGGGTGCATGTTCATAGCGGACCGTTGGATGATGTCTATAAAACCGGTGCCTACTGCAATCGAGCACTCAGTTCATTACATGCCGGTATCTGCGTTCCCTTTCCTCACCTTTCCCACACCCCTCTCCGCGGAACGAAAAATAAATATGAGGCGGGGTTTAATGCTGGTAGGACTGTCTAAGCAGAACGCCACCGATCCATTGACGCGTGGTGCATGAGAAAATGTAATTGGGTTGTCCAAATCCAAGTCCTCCAGACGGCGTTTCCAGGATGTTTTACGTACGGTAATGGTTGAGATGATATGCAAGAATCATAATGAATTATGCATTCCTTAATTCATTTATGAAAGTTCTTGAAATTGGCGATACTGAGGGAGCTCCCTCATTTTTTTTCTCGGAGGGGCTGAACCCCAAGTTCTCAACCCCCCCCCTACGTCCCGCCGCCACTTCCTTCTATTTCCACCCGTGTATCCCTTCTTCCTCAGCGTACAGGTGTCCCCCCCCCCCCCCCCCCCTCTTCCGAATCCCGATCAGACGGCGGTTGTTCAAAGTATTGTTTCTTCTTTCCTGACTAATTATGTAATAGATCGCTTTATCGTGTAACATTAGAATGACCTCTGATACGATGAAGTAAATTCTGTGTATGATATGCAATGTACCGGTAGCACGATCAATTCCGTAGAAGTGGCAAGAAATGGCAAGCTCGGGGCCAAAGGACGATACTGGAAATGAAGCTATTTCAGAAACGATGAAAGATGCTTTTGCAAATCCATTGACAGATGATGACGATGAAGAAGAGGAAATTCTAGCTGTTAGTAACATTTCTGATCGATGTTTTGTGCAATTTAATCCCAAATGATAAGTGACGTTGCCTAAGTTGCATATACTACAGTACTGACTGTACTCAGTAACACTTGACCTAGGCCACCTACTGAAAGCCTAACGTTGCTGTTTTCATAAGTAAGGTATGCTATGTTGGCAATAACGTTAGTGAATGTAGGCCTACGGGCCTAGTTCCTATCTCCAGTTAAATTGGGGATGCCATATTTCGGCTGGCGTTAGCAGTGTAAAATAGGGCAGATTTGCTGGAATACATTGCTGGGAGGCAAACACACATACTGACATAGGAATGAGAGAGTGGTAATTAGGATCTAGATTCCACCCAAGAAAGCTTCCAGTTAAAAAAAAAGTTCAAAATTAAGGGTAACTTATGTGTAAACATATGTGCTTTTGTCTTGGGTACAACTATAGAATGCTCTGCCAACATGACACCTTACCGAGCCTTCGGAGGCCTGCGCAGTTGCAGTAGCAAATTGAAGCAAAACAAAGAAACCCGTAACTGTATGCATCCACTGCGGCTGCGCCGTGATCCACCTGGGACTGGAGGCCCTGCAGTGGACATAGAATGTTTTCTTTTGAAAAATGTAATCTGCACTTCAAGCCATGCACTGATATTGAGTCGTTCTCAAAGTAACACGCAAGTGTATGCGGCCATGGCGACTGTGCCTCCACCTGGGACTGGAGGCTCAGTGGACTTAAGCAGATTTTTGAGAAAAAGAACACAAGTGTGTAAGAATTCGCTGGGACTGTGCCTTCATTCTGTACTGGAGGCTCAGTGGACTTACGACATTTTCCAAAGACATGCCAAGTGTACTGTGGGCCTACATTTGATTCAATACATAACATTCAAGCATACAAGGAGAAAACATGCCAAAGCGCCTCCATATTTTAAAGAAACGCTGCATCGTCACTGTCACTGTGTTAGGAATAAATGTCAGAACATGTGTCATGTCAATACTACTGTAGTACTACTTCTAGGCCTAGACAAGGCTGCTTCATTAGAAGTGATTCTTTATAAGTATGTTGTCACAAAACATAGCCTAATTAAACTGATCGTTTAATTCCAAAGTACCTACTTCGGCCGCTCGGCGTGTACATGTATTTCATGCACCCTTGCATTGTCATTTACCATAATTTGTTGAATGTATGCACCCACAGTTGTTTGTTCTACTGTAGGCTATGTGGCTCATTGGGAGGAAATTCAACACACAGTGTAGCCTTATATGAAACACAAAGACTTGCCTGTCAAAATGACAAAACATGAGGTAACCACCTGCACCGTGCTCTATGCCTCTGTAACAGTCCATTTAAGTACCCACTCTCTGAGAACCATAGAGAACATTGGCCTACTCTCTAAGACAATAAACAATCAGCTAACAAAAGTTGTGTTACTGATTGTTTGTTGTGCAGTGCACGCATTCCCTGTTGTCTGCATGTTGACAAGGCCAACACTCAGTACTCTTGTCTCATGAATAATGCCCTGATTTTCAATCAGATATTGCATCTGTTGAACTTGACATGCATGGAATTAAGATCCATTTTCATATCAGCCTGTTGCATCAAACTTAACTAGTCTAACTCTCCCATTGGACACAGGAAATCTTTTTTTTTTTTTTTTTTAATTTGGCAGTCTTTTACGTACATACAGACTTGACGTAGTACTGCCAAGTTTGAAAGTTTTAGGTATGGTCTAAAGAAATCCCAAAGACATTTTAAAATCATTTCTGCCTTAGCTGCACCAAATAAAGATACATTACGCTATCCATTGAAATAACCTTTTGCACAGAGTTATGTCATTACTACATGAATGTTGAGCAAATGAAGCTGAACACATTTTGATGACAAACTGCACTGTTGGTTACAAGAATCCTGTTTTCAGCTTTTGCCACACTTACAGTAATGTAAGTATTTCTTGAGAATTGTTCATGTAATATACAGATTTGGAGGAGACAGAAAAAAGCAACCGTTTGATGTTTTGAGGTAGTTTGGTGAAAAGTACACGTGCAATGTTCAAATGTTTGACTGCAATTTTCTAAATTTTTATAATATTAATGTTTCACCAAGCAGTTTCAACATTCTGTATATGGTCAATTATGTACATGTGAACAGTCTCCCAACCATAAAAATCAAATGAAATAGTTTAGATGCTATATCCAGTTTCTTTGCCAATGTTTTTGGTAGCAAAATCCATCTTAAGTGTGAAAAACATGCTGTCTTCAGAGGTCACTACACGTGTTCAGGAAAAAATTCTATGGATTTTTGTACCAACTTTTCCTGGCTCCTGTTTCATTTACAGTAGAAAAAAAATTTTAAACACGGCGATTTGATGAGTGCAGTACTTACACTGACAGCTTATGTTTCATCGTGAACCTTCAGTGCACTGTGCTGCAGCAAGCGTACAGTGAAATCACTCAGTTCAAACTAATTGAAGACTCTGCTTTTTGGGAACGAAAATAGTGTAATTAATGTGCCTATTGGAGAGGATTTGGCCCTGTGTCAGACTATTTTTGTTCAAATGTAAATGGGATTAAACCTGGTTTACTTGCTAGTACATTACTGTAAGTCTGTAGAAATGAAAACATTTAGTGTAGCACTTACAGTATCTGTATTTTGCATGCACAGAGTACCTTTATATTTTTCATTTGTGCCACATTACATTAGAGACCAAAATGTATGTAAATTGTGCTCCTTGTTGCTACACAAAGAAAAACACTGAATTATGAAATATCTTTGCTTCAGTACAGTGTGCAAAGAATTAAACTTACAGTAGCAAGATATTATTATGCTGTACCATATCTGGAGTGGGATCCCTGGATTCAAAGACTGTGCCAACTTACCTTTTGAGGATGACCGATCTGCATCAATATACATAAATCATACCATACTGTGGCAACCTTTGTTCAAAGAGAGCCAAACTCAGTCAAGTAGATGTAGTCACCCTATGGATCAAAGTCTGGTCAGCATCATAAACCTTCATTCTGAGAATGACAGTGAAGGCAGCTACACAATACACCCACATGTTAAAAAGGAAAGAGATTAGGGCACACTAATGAGGTCATTTTTTATCTCTCGCAGTGAGCAAGAACAGAACAGTAGGTACAGTATTGTTGCCTATTTTTTTTTATGGGGGGGGGAGTAAATCATAGCCTTATTTGCTTTGTGTGACTGGTTGATGTGACGGTGCCACACAATGTACAGTTCTACCCATATATCATCACAGCCGGTCAGGATTGTCATGAGAATAGCAACATATCATATTTGTCACACTTTACAGTACCGGAGGAATCTGCTCTACTGTAGACACTGATTGACCATACTTTGACCAAACTGTTGTTACGGCCTTTATTGTTCACTAGTTGGTATGCTGGCAGGTAACCTGCACAACTGACGTGTATTGCTGATGCATCAGCTTTGACTGCATTTTAATACAAATGTCCGCAAACTATCGCTTGGATCCTGACTCAATCTGCATACAGATTGTTAGCTATTAAAATTCAAGTATTTTACATAATTACCCTCAGTGTCACTCAATACAGCTTTTCGTTAAGCTTGAAATATTCATGCTCTTTTGAGCCATTTATCAGATATTAAGAAAGACTCATAAATATAGAGACCTTGGATCTTAGATAAAAGAAATCCCTATTTGTTCTCATGTGTTTCGGTACGTTTAAAAAATGGTACATACCAACACCTGTTGGGAAGGTTAGCTGTCAGGTTTTTGCCAGAAGTGGTTAAAACACAAAAAAATCCTAATCAATTGCCATGATTGAAAGTCTTTTACAGAACTGTACTTGTCAGTGTTACTGTACAGTACTTACTTTTATCAGTTAATTCTTCATAAATGCTGTTCCATAATGTACAGTATAGTAATCTTTTCAAAACATTTTTTCCATGGCTAAAATATGCAAACTTTTGCCCAGTGAAGGTAGACAGAATACCTTTAAAAATGTGTTTTAGTTATTTTCTGGTGTTATTGGTAATTTGTACTTAAATGTGAACTGAGTCTTAATACCAAAAGCTGTGGTAATGATGAATTTTGGAATGTGACCCCCTTGTGCAACAGAACCAAAATTCTGATTTACTAGGGGGATTGGCAAAAACCCTGACTGGTACACTGCACTTCAGAAATTTTGTGAGTAATTACTTGTACGCTGCAAAATGTGGAAGTACTGTAGCTTTTCGCAGTGTATTTGCAGTCCAGTCAGTTGGGTAGCCGGGTAGCCAAAAATATCACTTTATTCATGCTGGCAATTTGTTATGAAGCCATAATACAAAATTATGCATTGTACATTTGCTGCAAACTTAATGTACTGTTGATTTCCTGCCTTTTCTCCAGAGTCTCACAAATTGCATATTATTTGTCAAGTATCTCAAAAATTATCTGTTTTGAATTGCTATTTTCTAATCTGTTTCTATCATGTGCAGAATAATGACTCAGGCACTGATAAGGTAAGTGAGTATCGTTTTTATGGTGTGTTGTGTACCATGGCATATTCTGATTCATATATCTGTGGTGTCATATCCTTGTCTCCTTGATTCAAGTGGAAAAAATTCCATCGGTATGAGAACAATGAGGATCCTCCCCTGTCTAAATTGAATCATTTCCAAAAATTTGTGCAGGAAGCTACTATATTGTACTATGTGGCACATGATACACCTGAAGACCACCATAGTTTGCAAAACCATCATGTAGTCATCAGGGGGTTCATTCCGTTTGGTTCTATAAGTTTGCCTCAGCTAAATTTAGTGTGTGCAAATAGAAATTACATGAAGCAGAAGCAAACACCCAGATAGCAATATTTGTTGACTACATATTCGTAAAATATGGCGTGTCATCCTGTATTTCCACATTGCAGAACTTCTTCAGTGAAGTGTTACTGTATATTTTTCGTGATTTTTTGAGGGCCATCTTGGGTGTTTCTCTCTTTGGGTATTTTTTTTTTCTCTTTTTGAGGTTTAGAAAGTAGCTTGAATGTAATACTCTCATCACCATATTGTCAGAACGCTAACAAGCATGCAACGTAGGCTGTATCATAATATGGGGCTTGTTCATACTCTGCCTTGTTGTGTTGACAAGTGCAAACTGCAAAGTTGTCTTAATAAGTGATATTTATGAGGGTTAAGTAAGTGATGGGAGGAGGTTAGAATGGGAGTCATCTATGGAAATGATTCGAGCTGGTATCTTTAACTGGCAAGTGTTCATTTCTCAAACCTCCTTTCATACCTGTCTCTGCACAACTACTGCATGCTCAATTTTTGCACATCCAGTGAAACTTGGTTACCCTGAGGACATTTTCTTATCTCTCCCTTGGTACAGTAGCTGTGTACAAGGAAGCCTTACCTCCTCATTCCTCCATCCAAGTACTCATTTGTGGTACGGGAAATTTCTCTGCCAACCACATTCAACCTGCCACACTATGGCGCAGTATGTGTAATGTACTGATATTCTTCTTTTTTTTTTATTGAATTACCATGCCAACCACCTTACCATGCCGTAGATGGTGAAAAAACATGTAGTACCCACAATTAAAAGGAACAGGAAGAAAGGAAGGCATACTGTTATTTTACATGACATATCATTCCATAGGGAAGTTGTTTTTAAAGTGCTGTAGTCTCTCTGGTGAAAAACTGAAAATACAATACATCTTATATCTTAATATAGTAAAGTAGGTGCTGTAAATCATGTTTAAGAGATACAACAAGAAAGGTTAGCATAATGTCACACAACGTACTGTGTGATCAGTGGATAGAACATGGAAGAGTTTTTCCCCCTCTTTGCTTGTTACTACAGTACTGTCATATGGTACTTTTGCAGACCTGTGAAAGTGCCCTAAAGCACTGTAGATCATGCATTTTTTTTTTTTGTGATATCTGTGATGGGTGTCATCAAAGTTCTTTATTCATATGACAATGGTTGCATTTCTTGCCATTTACTTTTCATTCATATGCCTGCATTGACTGTGGGTTGTATTTTCCATAATGTGTGGTAGCAAGCATTCCTCTCTTGAGGTATGGTGCTACAGCTCTACTATTGTACTCTCACAACACAGTCACTTTATTAACTCTCTACTGAACCCATAATTTGGCATGTGTGTATTTCCCTGATAGCATGCAGAACATCCCACTGGACCAGTTTCCCCTCATCATTATGTGACTGTGGGTTGTTTTTTTACTATCATGTTTGGTGGCCGGCATTCCTTTCTTGAGGTTCAGTGCTGCAGCACAACTAGTGTACCTCAACACTACTATATCACTACACACAACACTAACGTGTAACTGTTGTATCACAACACACTCACTTCATTGACTCTCTACTGGTCCCATAGTTTGTCAAGTGTCAATTTCCCTGATGCATGCATAACATCCCATTGGACCAGTTCCCCTTGTCATGTTAGATGAAAATAATTGTGACGAAAGATCATTAAACATGGTGTCTTGGGTACAGAATGTTGGGCATCTCTGTCCTTGGTGATCATGAAGCTGTCGTCATGGTTCTGGAATACGTTGATGCTGCAGAAGCTGTGACAGCAATCAAGTGTGTGGTCAGTGTGAATGATTGGACGAGAGGCTGACTAGTATGGAAACAGTGAATAATTGTGTAAGTAAATGTACATAGTCCTAAGTGGGTGCCACATGTTCAGAAGATAAAGTGGTTGTTGTATGAGCAAACTGCAAAATGTTTGTAATGTTCTGGAATACTTTCACAGACTAAGGTCTATGTAGGATAACATAGGACACAATAGTAATTTAATGACTGGTTTTCAAGCAATAACTTTGTAAATTGCTAGAGAAACGTAACTGCTACTGTATGCATGTACATTATGGAATGATTCTTTATGATTTCATCCATTGTTCTCTTTGTTTCTGGTTCATAATTCATCTCCCAATTATGTGCAATAAAGAAACAGTAGTTGTTTCATCTTTGACTATGTCACCTACTGCCGGCTTAAATACGCAGACATGTCTAGGTGGTCCTGTTTTAAATAGCAGTGGCAGCTTTTAGTAAATACGTTGTGGCTTTAAAATTCTAGAACATAGTACTTGGCATGTACATAGTACTTGATCAGTATGTTACTGCATGTACAGCATGAGTGTTTGCACCTGCTACTCAATTGACAGTGTCAAGACCTGCTCTGAAATTTCTACTTAGATCCAAACTCTTTATTTTAAGTATATTGTACGTGTGACGAAATTCATGCATGCCATTAAAACTAAGAATACTTCATTTTCATGTAGGCCTACAGTACATACAGTAAGCTACATGGTGTCTTGTTGCTTGAATTTAGCAAAATGTTGTATTATGATGTCACAAATGAGCTGGCAGCCCTAACAGAAGTTATAGGCCTTCTTTTAGGTTCCCATGTGCCTAACCAACTACTGTGTATAGACTGTGGATATCTGGGGCTGAATTTGGGACCCAGTGCAAACACTACTGTAAGTATGTTTATAGAAATGCTGAAATGTTTTACAAGTGTACTGAGCACGGAGAAGAGTGAAGATGAAAGTTGAAGTAATTTTACTGTATCTTGCACTGTATGTTGTATTTTAGGTTCAATATGTTGTGCACAGTTAGTTCTTAGAAGCCTATTTTGATAAGTGCAGCTGGGAGGCATTTTGAATTTGTGAAACAATTACAATAATAGCAACCCTCTTCATCTCCCAGTTCTTTCTCTTCCACTCCACTTTTAAAAGTGATCCATTCTGAAACATTGATACAGTATACAGTAGTTATGAAGAAAGAGGTGTGGTTGCACATTATTGTATATGTGTAATTTCACATTGTTATAAATTAAAGTACAATACTGCTGAGTGTTCTGAACAATATTTTACAGATTTATGTTTCTGGTTCCCTTGTGTCAGACCTCTCCATCATATACTATTAAGAAACAACTTTGAAATTAACTCTGTAGTACACTACTGTATAGGATATTTCAAGTTCCTACAGACCTTTTTATATACAGTATTGTTCAAGATAGGCTGTTTAAGTCCATAGTCTAACTGCAGCACAGCAGTGAGTCGTGAACTATACACTGTGCAGTAACTTTTGTCCTGTATGTACAGAAAGTATTTACCTGCTTGCTGTTGCTTATTCACTATGCTTTGTTTCTCGCAGCTGAATATTACTAACAAAATATCTTGATACTGCCAGTATAGTACCACTGTGCTGTACATAAATTATACCATGAATTGTCATGTGTATGGTATTGACTACACTGAAGTATTGTACAGTACATCAATTAAATTGCTTTTCAGTACAGTGTCACCCTCATGGTGTAAATACGGTAGGAAAATTGTCTGCTTGGCTTCATTTGGCCCGCCTAAAAATTCAATCCAACTTTTGAATAACAGCATACTGTACAGTGGTACCTAATGTAGTATAGTATACACTATGTGGAAAGTTAGTTAAGAAGTTAGAAAAAGAGCCAATCAAAATACTCAAAGTTTAGATAGTGTGTAACCATTTAATGGGTATGTACAGTACGTATACTGTAGATGCAACAGGGATTTTTGTCTGATGATGAGATCAATATTGCCCTTCATTCGTTGGAGAATTTTAAAGTTCAGTAATTTTAATGGAAACTTCAAAAGTAGTAGACCTACACATAGCAAGACTCAGCATTTAGTACAATTTAGTTACATTGAATGTTCAAAGGTTTGTGCAGTTGAATCTGTCTGCGCAATAACCCTGCAAACTTGAAAGATACTTTAAATACTGCATGTACTGTACTCTATGCAACAGTGTATGTAACATAAAGTGCAAAATGTTTTTTCTCTTGGTGGATATGCTGCACTGTACATACACAATGTGTCATTTTGTGGATACACACAGTATAGAACTGTGCAAAGAATGTACGGTACACACATGTGCTTAGATAAACTGTACTGCATGCACAGTGTGCAATTTGATCAATTTTAGGTGTCGCCATCGCCTCCATCACAACTTCCGTTAAGTATTTGGGGGCGCTGTGTTTGCATGGTACGATGCTTCATTGCTTTTGCGGTGCGGTCAACCTGCTGCATACATGTATCACATTATCTCCTCCTGGGTGCTCATGATTCCAAGTCTCATTACAGTATAACTTTGCAAGGCATGATATATTCAAAGATTTGTTTTTGACTAAAATGCTAGACATTCACAGAATCTTAACTTTGAGTTAAGTCAATGAAGATCTTAGCTTGCATACAAGTTAAAGTTCATGGTAAATCTCCTTGGCCTGCGTCCCTAATGTATCATGCTTCAATGCTCGAGACATTCAGTTTTAGTTGTATTAAGTCCAGAAATTATTTAGAAAAGTTTGTAAATCCTGGTTGCCTAACAGTTACTAACCGCTATGATATTCCAGAGTGTACAGTAGTGCCTTTAGACACATTAATCAGTTGAAATTCAGTAGAGTGCCACAGTCCTGTGTACAATGATTTTGTAAAAGTAAGCATGAAAGAATTTACCAGTGTTCATGCTAGAATAAAAATGTAAAGGAGAGGTGTTATTCCCCGCTTTTAAAATTATTGGCAGGATCCTCAAATTTTTTTGGTGAGATTGGTGAGAAACAAATGCAGGAAGATTTTACATGAACATACAAAGTATATCCTATGTAAACTATAGAAAACGACAAACTGTAATATGCAGAATACAATGAAATCATGTGAAAATCTTTCTACTTTGGCTTTATGCCTATGACAGAGCTACTGTATCTTTCTACAAAATGACCAGATTTCTGCTTTACCGTATGCTTTAACTCATCAGTTGTGAAAAATGATAATAGAGGATGTTTTTGACCAAGAAATTGCTTTCTTTTTCATGGAGTGATGCATTTTTCTCATCCCTCCTGGAAATATCAAAAAAGAGTTGGGATCCCTACTGTTGCCAAGTGATGTACTGTAGACAACAAAAGTTCTGCTCTAATCAATCTCAACCACCCACAGTAATGTACCTGAATAATAGCCATGTGTTAACAAACTTGAGTGTGAAAACATTTCATATCCTGTTATGAAATCCCTGCACCGACAGAATTTATCACCTTTTTGAACACTAATCAGGAAGATGACTGTTTTTAGTGCCTGAAAATATTTGTGTTGATTTAGTTAGTATTTGTTTATGTAACTGAATGTGAGGCATAAAGTTATATGCATGTAGTTGCAGTCCGGGCCAAGGGTGCCGCCAGGTGAGGAACTTTGACAGATTTCCTCATATATGCTGTTGTGCTGTTGATCGTCATTCCCAAATTCCCCCCCCCCCCACCTCCTGCCCTTTACCTCCTCTGCAGTCCATCCATCTCTGAGGGAAAGAAAGCAGAGAAAGTGTTGTTACCTTGTCTGCCTCCATTTCCCAGGAGAATCAAGGTTGTTACTCCTCCTTCATTTCTTCTGTATGAGTAGTATCATTATCATGCATTTTATGCAGTGGTGTCATTTTGTGCATCATTAACCAACTCATGCATGATTTCATACTTATTCCGATATTGGTATTCCATGATCACTACTGTAGTATTTGACCGGTATCACTGTAACCTGTCCATTTTACACATTTACACTACAGGTAGGTTTCATGAATGTGTTGTAATGACCAAAAAAAAATAACTTTTTTCACTGAAATCCAGCCACAGTGATTTGAAGTAAATTAAGTCAAAGATTCCAGTTTTTTGATGAACATCAAAAATCATCTCATGCATGACTACTGATGCAGTGCTGCACAGTGATACTGTAGTCTATGGTACAGAACTTTACAGTACACAGTGATTCGTCACACTCTTTAATCACATTCTGAAATGTTTGTTGTTCAGTTACAGTTGTTTGAAGGAATTGATTTAGGACTATCACAGAAAGACAGCATATACAGGATTTCCCTACAGTACAAAATGAGAAAGTTTTGACAGAAAGTGGGCAATACGATCTTCCTTGGGTGTGCACAGACGATGACATTTGTCTTCTTTGCTCAGTTTTGTATACTAGCAGTGATTCTTAAGTCTTTCGATGCAATTACCGAGTGCTGTATGCTGCTCATATTTTGTGAATTAATGAAGACTTGATTTGTAAAAAGGATATCGTCTCAGGAAACAGGTGACTTACTGTACATGTACACTCTTTATCAGCACCACAAATGAAAAGTGATTTGTTTGTTGAGTTTTGAATTGAGTGTTGCCACGCAGTGAACACATGTTTTTGAACATGACTGAATGTAAAGTTACCACTCCACCACCCTTGGTTGAAAGCCCTCTGTAGCAACACTTTGATAATTATGTCATAAAGGCAGTTTTGTCAAAAAGCTGATCATAGTTTAGTTTAGTCTTCATCTCCAATTTTGATATTGTAGGCGATATTTCTGACACAGATGAATTTTGTTTCCATATACGTATCCTGCAGACTGTCCTCGCGACAACGTTAAAGGACAACCATAATCCAGATCTTCAGAGATTGGCCATAAATTCACTATCCAGCGAAGAGCAGGATGCTCACGACCTCTTTATCACGGTCGATGATCCCCAGAAACATGTCACCAAGATGGAGACCTATGCCACCTACAAGGTGTCGACAAAGGTAAGCATGATCTGATGAAAGCCCAAATCATTCTTGAACAAAAGTTAGTAATCTAACTGGCTTCTTCAGTTTTGACTATCAATACCATCTGAGCTACTAGTGACATTCCATTTTGATGTTGCTGAAAGCGTGTACACAGTCCATAGAAGTCTGGAAATCGTAGAAGCCAATACTTTTGGTGTTACAGTATATTTTTCTAGTTCTTGGAAGTCATACGACGTGGTTGATTTCTCCCAAAGTCATAATCTGGCATCATGGAATCGCAAATTATGACAAACTGTTTTAAATCTCCTTTTGATCTACAAATGCAATGGAAAAGTCATTGAAATGCTTGTACCATTTTACAAAGATTGTGACATACTGTATACTAGGCTCCAAATGAACCTTGAATATTCATCCTTGCAAATATAACAAGTTCACTCTAACTTGTGGCACAAAAATTTGGTTCAAACCTCACCATTCCCAGCAGACAGAAAGTAACATTTCAAATTGAAATTTACATCAAGTGTGTGCTGATTTTGAATGAAGACTGCACAGAATAAAGTTATGTAAATTCTGCTTGACCATCAACAACAACCATGTGTGTAATGATTTTCAGGGGACAAAAGTTAAAGGATCCTACTATATAGCAACAGTGCCCAGTTCCAAAGTCTTGCAAAGACTCAGTAACCAGACACAGATGCTCTATCTCTGCTTTTCATTGTAAATTTGTTTGTTTTTCATCTCAAGTCACAAACATATATCCAAGCTCATTTGTAAAACATTTTAGAACCATGGATATGACTGTGCAGCAGTGATGTGTAAGAATGGCAAAGATCAATGTTGCTGGACTGATATGGAGGACAATGGCTGTTGGGCACCTCCACATCCAGCAAAAGGATCAATGCCTATATATAAACCCTTGTCTTGTAGTTGCTGCTTGCAACAGGCACTAAATTTAGTGTTCTTCGTGTACCAAGTACTTCAAACAGTGTTTTTACATGAACGGTTCACCCTTTGGAGATACCATGGTCATAAAGTTCAGAGACTGAATGCAGTCAGTGGGTTCTGGGTATACCAGTGTTCCATGTTCTGTATTGTAAGTTGGCTTTTCAGACTTTGACATACCAGGATCTTTTCATTTTTGTTCATGTTACAGTACCTTTCAGAAAATAGTTACAAAAGTTCTTGTAAATGCTATTCACAGTCCTTCTGTTCTGAAACAATAAGTTGCATGTTTGCAACATTTGAACAAGCCCAAGTACTGTACAGCTAACAAAAGAACAATTTTAGTAGATTGATACAGGTGTTTCACCCATAGAACTCTGGAAATTTCAGCAATAGGCACACTCTGAATACAAATTTACTGTATGTCCTTAACTATTATGAACAAAAATGTGATTAAGATGCCATTATATTTAGTACATTGCACATGCACAGTGCACAAGTTTTTCCTTGCTTGTGGGAAAACCCAGTTTTATTGGGGTCCATGCTTAGTAAATCCAGAGTGTAAAGACTGCCATTCATAGCTGGCTGATTGAACAAATGAATGAACAAATTTAACTTATATGACTTTAACACATGCTCATATACTGTATGTGATTAGATCCATGAAATACTATCCTCAGTGAGTTCAGTGGTAGGCTAAGGAATTTGTAGTAATGCTGGAAAACTGCTCCAAAAGTGAATCACATGTCAAGGTAGACCAGATGGTGAACCAAAACAGTAATAAATGCAGATTGCAGTTTTATCAATGCTGCAAACTCTGGGCACATCAGAATGATGGAATAAGTAATGGTGCTAGTGCAGTATAAGTCTGGACGGCGCCGATAGTGGTGTGAAGGGTTACTAGTGTCTTGACATGGTAGATGGGAGTGCACATTGTTATGATAGGATAATAGTGTGGTTGAGTAGTTCGTAAATAACGAAACCATTGAGCTTTTTGACTTGTATGATGGCAGGTGTTTGCCATCATTCCCAATGTTGTATTAATACGTTTCATTGCATACGTGCCCTGCTTTTGACATGTCACTGGGTTATTAACATTGTTTCTTGTCCACCCTCTGTCCCTCCAGACCACGAGGGGAGACTTTGACCATCCAGAGTACACACTGAGAAGGAGATACACAGACTTCCTCTGGCTTCGTCAGAAGCTGGAAGAAACCCAACCAACTCACCTTGTGCCAGTGAGAAATTTCTTTGTTTACAGTTTTGTTGCTAACAAGCCACAGATTTGACCTCAAATAATGACACAGATGTTTGTTATTTAAAATAGTCTCTTTGTGGTGTTACTGCAGCTTGTCTGAAACAAACTAATTGCCTGGTAATGTGGTGACCAGTTTCTTAAATCTGTTCTCTCTATGAAGGTGTCTTGAAATTTGCCATTGTCTCTACTGGGCAGGGAGTTTCAATACCACGGAAAAATAAATGATTTGTGTTTCACCCTTACCCGCTTTTTGAAGGGTGCAGTAGATTTCTAACCATGGCCTGTCGCAGATGTACGTTTTCATTGACTAGCACTGAAAATACAATACTAAGGTATCTGTAACCATATGTAAAAGATTTAGCACAAATGTGCCATTGTCGCACAAAACATTGAGGGTGATCGAGGACTTACGGACCTGCCACGCTCTGAAAAATTCTGTCATCCAGGCTTGATTGTAACGTTTGGCATGGTTGTCAAACCCTTAGAACTATGACTTTTCTCCATGGGATAGTGTTGCCAGTGTCATATCTGTGTTGTCATGATGCAGTGCTCAGTGTATTTTTGTGACTTTGTTTCTTATTAAAGAATTAATAATTAATCAATAGAAAACATCTTATAAACATACAGTTCCTTTCTCCAAGGTTTTTTTTTTTGTTAATATGGCATTTTAGATATAAACTTTAAAGCATGGTAACAGTTTCCTGATGTTATTGAAGGAAAATGTCCGAAATTGTCACAGCCACAAAGTCAAAAGTTTGAAGACCTTGCAAAGGAGGTTTGTGGTCTCCTGTGATTGTAGCTAGTCATGCCAGTATAGTACTGTAATACATCTAGCATTGATAATGACACATGATCCTTTGAATATGGACTCAAACTGTTTGAAAGTTTATGTGAAGACGCTAGCAAAATTCCTTAAACGTTGAGGTCGTGTCATTTGATAATATTTACAATTGATACATACCAAGTAAACAATAAAGTTACTTCAAAGATTCTGTGCCAGGTCATCAAAATTTAAGTTGATGTCACATCAGAACGGAAAGTTGTGGCGCTAAAAACTTTCTTTTACTTTGACTAGGTCCGGTACAAACCATTGCCCACCAATTAAACATGACCTATTTGTGATATTTGTTAGGACAACATGCCAATTGCTTTATGCTAATCATGAATTGGTCTTGTGAGTTTTAACGTTTGCATCAATTCCCAACAGCCCTTGCCAGAGAAGCACAGCATGAAGCTAGACAGGTTCAGTCCAGAGTTCTTGAAGACAAGACAGCGTGCTCTGAACAAGTTTGTGAGCCGCATAGCGGAACACCCCACCCTATCCTTCAATGAATATTTCAAGATTTTCTTGACTGCCAAGGCATGGGTAATTCATATCTATTCCTTGAGAAAGTTTGTTGCTTCACTCGCACCAATCCTTCTCCATGCATGCCATGCAAGCAAGTACGTAACCAAGCAACTCGCTGGTGTTCTCGAAACAGTTTATGCTCATCAGAAAGGAAGTAAGAGGGAAATCCTTGTTTGCCTTCAAGTTTCAAATAGCAAACAACAAAGTATTTGAAATGTTTCACAAGTACATTCTTTTTTTATAAGTACTTTCTTGCCAAACAAAAATGTCTCTCCAGATGCACTTTTTTCCAGTGTACATTTGAACATTGTACAATACAGTGTGAATTGTAACTGTGAGTCAAAGAGTAAAAAAAAACTCCTTTCTTATCAGCAGAAATTGTTTGTATCAGACCATTCTGTGTTGTGCATGTCAGAGGTTTGTTAATGTTTCTGGGGTGATTAAGCTACGCTTCGTCTGTCACGATTTTATGCTGTTTTTTTGTTTTTTTCAAACAAGAGTTTAATTGATACAACATAAGTCAAATGGTACTAAACAAAGGAGAGAGTGTTTGCTCTAGAAATATTGCAAATATTATAATAACTTAAATAATAGTACATCCTATCTTCATCCAATGTTAGACGTCCTGGTTTGCAAATATTTTGCTTGAAGTATCTATATAAAAAACAAGATCAGGTTGTGTGCAAAAGTCTTGCATCAGCCCCGAATAGTGAAGGAAAATAAAAATCACCAAAGAGAGACCAAGTAATACTTGCCATAAAAGGTTAGAGTCCATAGTAGTAAAACTTTTTAAAGATTTGATGGAATTATGCATAATTTTCACCAAAGATGACCTTCGTGTGATTGTCCTTAGCATGTGTGAATCCGTATTGTGTACTAGAACTACAAGTCATCACTTGTTTGTGTCACTTTGAAAAAAAAAATGAACTACTTTCCAACTAAGGTTGACAGTATTTCAAATGCTTCTCAACAGAGTAAGTAAAGATGTGTGAGAAAGGTTTGGTAATACAGTCCTGCTGATTCATGTATGCACTAATTGAAGTTTGATTTTGTTTTTATCATATAGGGAGTCTCACAGAATCACATGTCATGCTCACTCAGGTCTCCACGGCCAAATCTTCAGTGGCACCATCCATTCATTACTACACTGTCATTGCTTAATACTTTGTCATGCAAACGATTTTGTCTTCTCTTGTCTCAGTCAAGTCGCAATCCTAAGTGAGTCAAAGCCAACTATAGATTTTAATGACGAACCCACGTCAATGTTGTCTCAGAGACTTTTGATAACCATTGGTTGAATGGTAAACCCAAATAACCGAAATCTGAAAATAAAATGATTTTTGTCCTCCTTTGCTTGTTCAAGTTACCATAGGAGACTGATTTGTCAATGCCTGCAGAGTGGTGTACATGTTCTTTTATGTGTGCTACCGTTGTGTTTTTCGTTGCATTCTTCTGTTGGCGTGTGTTGTACATATCAGTTGCAGCCATAGTCTACATAAAGTGTACTGATCTTTCCACAGTAGCATATATACGCTTGTCATGCTCATGTGTTTGATTTTACCAGCTTAAATGCAAAAGCTTGCCAACTGCATCTTCAAAAGAATAGTCCAGGCAGAATTTTAAGTTCCAAGTTGAAAATGTCACATGCTGTTTTGACCATTGGATGTCAGCCACAAGTCAGATTTTGATGTAAAAAGAATCAATCAATGCAATTTCTCAAATGCAACACAGTGCAATGTGATGGATATTCCTGTAGAGTGTCCACATTGTACTCCCTTTTTTAAGTGAGATAACAGATCTATTTTTTTTTTTTGTCATTTTTTCTTTTTGTCTGGACTATCCTTTTCAACTGCATGGCTGTAAAGTAATATGCCCTTACAATGGGCAGAACAAAAGCATTTGTTAAACAGTTTGTTGTAGTCCAATAGATGGTTACCTGTAGTTGTTGAAAGCATATGTTTACCCATATATGTTAATGTATGGCATATGTCTTGGTAGAGCTCAAATTTGTGCTGACTGTCAATTAGGCAAGGGGAATTTGTAACCCATTACACATGAATGAAAGTGTTGAACATATTCACCTCTGTTTGCCGCTATGCAGAGACTCATCTTGTGGTCCAATTATGTACTATACTTGGTTTCACCTATGTACCCCTCCCCATCACACCCTGGGAAAGTACCACTGTTTAGGGGGGGAGATGGCAAGAGAAAATGGTTCTGGTTGCTTTCACAAATTGAAATTTAGCAGGGAGTTTTTAGCATGTAATATGTTACTATGTACTGCTTTCATGTAATAATGGTACACTGGATTTTTCTCGTTTGGTGGCATTGTATGATGTCATTGAACCACCACATCAGTTTTTACCTGATACAAATTATAAGGAATCCAATCCTTTGTCAACTCAGTTGTTGGATGCACCCCCTCACCCCTCCCCTCTGAACTGTTTGTAACAATTGACGAGCTGTTCAGTCTTGATCGTGAATTTCAGGAACTTTCATCGCACCGCAAGCAGTCCGCGTCGATGGTGTTCAGGCTAGGCAGCTCCGTCAAAGTTACCGCCTCGGCCTACATGCTGAAGAACAGGAGTCCAGAATACACCATGATGGGAGAATACGTTAACACCTTTGGAGATAAGATGGGATCAATAGATAGAATATCGCAGAGGATCCTGAAGGAACAAATTGGTATGTAAATTACAACAGATTATAGTGTAGTTCAATTTTTCTGAAATATGAAGTTTTATGATCACTGTTCCCATCAAAGGAATTGACACATGTATGTCCTCACCTTATGAGATGAAGAAAGGAACAATTCTTTCTCCCTCTCCTAACTATGGGTGCAGTGTAAAAGTTAATCTTCCAAGTACCATTCTTAACTTAATTCTGTGCTAGGTCTCATTAAAAGTCAGGTCATGTTAAGGAAGGCATAGTTACAACGCCAGCTGATGTGTCTGTTTAACTCCAGTGATTCACTGAAGAGCATGGAAAGTTTTTGAATTACAAGGGAAGGGGGAACTCTGTGAACAATGGTGAAAAAAAAAGTATCAGGCTACCTTGTATTACAAAATACTTGATATCATGGCCTATGCTGAATGTCATGAATGTTGGCAAAGTGTTCAATGCCAGTGCTGGCATTCAATGTTGGGTTTGGAAAGGTAAACAATTTTCCCAGTGGACTTTGTGAAGGTTGATATGTTTGTGACAAGACCAGTCTACACTTTGTGCAAGAATACTTCAAAGTTGAAGAATATGTCATTTTAATCCACTCTGACTGCATGCTCCTTAAAAGGATTCTCAATTCAAAGAAGACCGGTTGTGCATCCAAACTATCTCTTGTTAAGCGTTTGACTATGTTACATTTATCTCTACTCTGTTTCCTTTCGATAGTGTTTCAAGAAGAGCTGACGAATTATGGACCAGCGTTTAGACTTTGGTCCGATTGGGAAGTCGATCTGGCAGAGATTTTGAACTCATTTGCATCCAGCATCACTACTTGTTCAGAAAGCATGAAGACCCTGGTATGAAAAAGAGGCAGTGCCATCACTTATGGCTTATGACTTAACTTTCTGTGTATACCCGTTTAGTATAGGACTGGATAATGTTGTATAATGGCTAGAAAAGAACATATGATATATAGAACCCCAAATGCCCTTTAGTTATGAAATATTTTGTCATAGACACCAAGGGAATCAGTCACCCAGAGCTTCCTGTATGTATATATATTCTGCATAAATTGGTACACCAAATTACCAGTGTTAATCTCTGCATGTTGAACCTGCCAATTAATCTCATTAGGTGTGTAATTACATGTAGTAGTCACCCCCCCATCTTCCCATCTATCTAATACACTCAAATGAGACCCTTTGGCCCTTTGGTACTGCTCATGGCTTATCTTAAACTCCAGATTGAGAATATTGAGCATGTATGTATCTGTGTATGTTAAGGGAAGTGTTGGTAATATCAAGGCAAACCTTACACTATGGTGTGGTTTACGTAATTTTAAAGTTATCTTGTTCTCCTGGTTGCAGGTGTTCAAGAAATGTTTCCTTTCATATTTAAAGTGTGCCATGTTCTGAAACTGTTCTTTCTTGCCCTTGTATCGATCCAAAGAAAGTGATCACACCTTTACATTTCTGACCAAATTTGTTTGTTTTTTGGCCTCCCACCAATGTGATGGCTGATTGGAAAGTGTAGTTCTTATGCCTTAGCTTAGCTTACAAGCTGACATTTGATTCTTTGATATCAATACCTTCCTTCCAAATGGTCAAATCTTCATTCAGCACTTGGTTTGGTGGACCACTGAACAATCAGGTTCAATAGCGTTATCAGGCAAAATACAAGTCATGACTACATATGACTTGAACACTCCAGATGGCATGTAGATTGCAATATCTAGTTTAATGTTGCTAGAATGCACTGCTACTGGAACCGGTGTTGGTGTCAGTGTTGGACCCTTCTGGTATCGGTCTCCTATTTCCAATACCTGTGTCGCTGTTGGTGGCGAGAGCTGCTGGCGTTTTCGTTGGTGCCTGATTTGCCGGTGTGGGACACAACACTGATTCCGATGATAATACCTTTGCTGTCATGCAGGTATATATGTGTGTGTGTGTAGGTGCATGTTTGTAAACATCATGTAAACATGATGTGCAGTAAAATCTCAAAAAGGAAGACTTAAACACAGATGATTATAGGTGGACCTAGCTCAGTGATAGGTGTGCATTTAGGAATTTTTGTAGGGGCGTTCGTGATTTCAG
The DNA here is from genome assembly GCA_021234535.1 of Stichopus chloronotus. Classification (NCBI taxonomy): domain Eukaryota; kingdom Metazoa; phylum Echinodermata; class Holothuroidea; order Aspidochirotida; family Stichopodidae; genus Stichopus; species Stichopus chloronotus. The sequence continues at coordinate 19,382,799 of CM037839.1, read as the reverse complement.
GAGAGCGTCAGTTTTTACTCAGAGGCAGACTCTGTCCCTAAAATTCCCTGTGGAGACAACCCAGGGAATGTTTAATTAGAGCAACCCTGAGGAGATGCGCAGGGTTTTAATTTAATGTTATTAGTGTATATTTTTAGTGTATACTTTAGCGTGATGTTGAGTACTAAGTAAGCACAAGGTGCCCTTGAATGGTGTCATTGTAAGACTGCAACTCTTGATGTGACGACGTACATTATTATCCATGTCGTGTTCATCATTGACCCCACAGTGATGTGCTTTTCAATTCTGGTCTTGTTTTCTAGATTGAAGGTCAAGAACTGTTCTTCACACCTCTGATTAAGGAGTACATATTATATTCTGATTCTGTCAAGGTAAGCTGAATGTTGTTTCTTTTCTACATTTGTTTTTGCATGCCTTTGCAATCATTCCATGGCCCCCTTCCCCCACCCCACATCTCTTTTGAGGTGAAAGAGTGTTTTTGTCCACAACAGTTGTTACTTAGTGGTGGAAGCTACTCATTGACTTCATGTCACGATCTTCAGAAAAAGATGACTGAAAAATGTACAGTCAAAATTGATAGAAGAATACAGAGAAATTAAATGCTAGCAGGAATGGAACAGGAACAGGAACAGGAACAAGCAAATTCAGAAGTGCAAGTCTTTTCCTACCACTTGCCCAAGTACATTGAAGTTTCTCAGTTACTTGTCTGTTTGTATGTAGTCAGTTTAAAAAGTTTTCTGTAAAAATGTAATACTATTCATGTTTATAGCGACCACTGTGAGAACCATTGTTCTAGATTATACAGATGTTTGACATCCCATCACAAGTATTTGGTTGGAATGTCCCATGTTCCTATTGGTTCATTTTAAACTCTTTGTTTTTTATGTGAGTCATTTGGTTGAGATGTTTGTTGCTCCACACAGAATGTCCTCAAGAAGAGGGATCTATTCCAGATGGAATATGAGCTGGCAGTTGACGAAATCACCAGGAAGAAAAACGAAAGAGAACAGGTTTGTGCTTCTCTGGAGGTGATTTAGGCAGATTTATTATTTTTTGTCAAAAATAGAGAATCCTTGTAGAATGTGAGATTTTTAAATGTTTGTTGAACAGACTTGCTGTTCTGTGGACTTAACTCGCAAAATTTTATAGCTCAATGTTTATGTACCCTTGGCAAACCTCGCAAGCTGCACTAGTCCTTTCCTTGGTTAATTTCAAAACATTTGTTGTTATTATTCATTTGCATTTTCCCGTAGCCCTTCCTCAAACCTTTCTGTCTTCTCTGGCCATCTCTTTGTTTCACATTTTTGTGCCAGTACATTGTGATGAAATGTTGTCAACTTTGTCCTCTGTGTGTGTGAATTGTTTGTTGTTGACAGGTATGTATCTTTGTTAACAATTGTTGCATATATCTTACATGTTAGCTCTTTCCTGTGAAAGCAGATGCATTTATTCTCTGTGCCAAAAAAAAAAAAAAATGTTCATTGATAATTCTAACCTCTTCTGCAAATGCTTAAACTTTGTGAGCAACATTGTATGTAGACTTTGAATCAATGTTACTGTCACATGATCAAGCTAGACAACTTCTATTTGAATTTGAAAGTTGAGGATCAGGAAGCCCCATATGGGCTCATCAAGGACCCTATACCGTGTTGATTGTGGATAAACACCGGCGAGATTCGCCTACTCTTTTCGATAAGTGTCCAGAGGATATCGAGGCAGGGGTGAAACCAGACAATCGCCATTGTGAACCATGCAAACCAAACTTGTTTGATGTGCCAGCCAGTTGTGCCATGATTTTATTGGATGGTAGAATGTATGTCTCCTACAACATATTTGAATGGCACCGTGGTCGTATAGCCATCATCATGCCAACGGTGCTAATGTTACAGACAAATTAATGGAGTTATTTTTTGTGGAAGCTAAACTGAACAGAACAAATACTATTATTGTTTCATTGAGAGGGTAATCCCTCCTGTGTGTTTGTGTCCTGTGATGGAAGAAAAGTGCTGCCTCTGTGCCATCTTTGTGATTATCAAATCGAGCAAAACTGATTTTAAGTGACGTGTGTGTTTGGGATCAAATGGTTGGTGAAGCGTCCAAAATTGTTTGTGTCATAATCTGTTTATCTCATGGTCAAGAATGAAACCCCTCCTCACCCTTAATTATATCGAGGCATGACGCAGACCGTCGCACCCACAGTGAGACCAATCTCTCAACCAACCACTGGAGAAAAGGATAAAAGTGCCATCGTTTTTCATGCTCTCCCAACTAGGTCAAAATTTCAGACCAAAACTATTCGATCGGAGCCATTATGGGTAAGAACCCTGAAGAGGTCAAGGAGGAGAAAGGGGTGAAACTTGAGACACATATAGAGAAAGTAAGTGACCTTTAGGGAACATTTGTATGATAGCATCATTCTGTAGTGAACCCTTTGCAAATACATTGCCTTAAATAAATAAACTAAATCTTGAAATTACACTAGAATGGATGGAACACACACGCTGGAGGTTTTGTGAGAGTAGACCTCCTGTCTTTTCTCCTTAAAGCAGGGAAGATGATCAATGCTTTTCATTTACATTGCTCTCACAATTGATGTTATGTAGTAAATCAGAATCGCTGTTAGCATTTAGGACTTGTCATAAAGACTGCAATTCGACTTGTGTTGTTAGTACAACAAATTTGTTAGATCCCATACTGGAGTATGAGTGCAAATTATGGAGTATAAGTAAATCATTTTCGTTTCCTGTGAGTGCAAGTTTAATGCTACCATTCTAAGTGAAGGAGAAACTGCTGGTGTTTAGGTGAGTACTTCAGGGCTGATGAAAACCACCCTGAGGACTCTGTTCTTACTATTGCGTGTAATCGACACCTAATTGTATCCTTGACTTGGCCGAAGGAAGTTATTTTATGAAAACAAAAGTCTCAAATTTCCTGCATTGTGTGTATCGCATTGACAGCCTCTTACTGTAGTAGTGTGCAAATATTTCTCCTTTATCTTGTCAAAAATCTCACAACCTTGGTATAACCACAGCCTATATCTAGCATTATATTCTTAACATGTTCTTGCCACCAATCCTATATATAGTTCAGATCTTCTGCTGTTAACTGCAGCACCTCTGTGCACCCTTTCTTTCGTTTTTTCTCCGTCTACTTGTTTTTTTTTGGTTCTGTTTTGTTTCTACTTCTTTGCATGATTTGTAGTGATAGACATGTGACAGCCGTGATGTCACATATTGTTCATATATACCGCAACGTGTACATGTGTACACATGTATCAATCACTTGTTGTAAGTTGTGTCGCAGTGCCAGTTGGCAAAAAAATGTTCAGTAGTTTGATTAATCAGATTATATAGTTATTGTATGCAGATCAGTAATGGCTCTGAAACCACATGTGCTGACTAAACTGGTCCCACACCATGTTCATCCAGTTGATCTGAAAACATACCTGTGCTTATGTCAGTTCTGTCTGAGACAATGCAAACAAAGGTTTGATGTGAGTCCATGCATAATTGAACTGGTCTGAAACCATGTTTATTTGAACTGGTCTGAAATCATGCTTAATTGAATTGGTCTGAAACCATGCTTAATTGAACTGGTCTCAAACCATGCTTACTAGAACTGGTCTCAAACCATGTTCAGCTGGTCTGAAGTCATTCTTAGTCAACTTTTTTCTGGAAAGTGTGCTCATTTAACTTGAATTGAAACCATACTTATTCAGTGAGACCTTGAAACCATGCTTACTCTACTTTGTATCATAAACCTATTGAACTTCGTCTGAAACCATGATGAGTCAACTTGTTCTTGAGCCATGTCAGTTCATCTGGTCTGAAATATTGCTCAGTCAATGTGATCTGGAACGATGCTATTTGAACTGATTTGAAGTTGTAGTCAACTCATCCTCTGGATTCTGGAACGATGGTAGTTGGTTTGGTCTGGTCTGAACTGAACTGGTCTGAAACCATACTCATCATGTGCATTTTTTTTCTGCAACCACTTTATCCAATGTCATCTCTGACTGTGCTTAAGTTAACTCTTATTGATATGGTCTGAAATCATTCTTAATCAATTTCACCTGAAACCAACCTGAAACTGTGCTTATTCCACATAAACTTCAGATGTCTGAGTTCTTCCTATTTCCAGACATGTGTAAAAGGTTTCATATCAGAATTTGGTTTTGTTTGTTTTTTCTTGTTTGTTTGTTGTCATGCTGAAAAACTTCTCCAAATTGAAAATATGCGACTCCATGGAATAGCAAGTAGTCTGCAAGCACGTACCTTAGATAAATATCTGTAAATTTGTGATGCATTTGATCAACCATGAATGAGATACTACCACATTTCTCTTAATGTGTTTCTACAACATGAATATCTGTATATGTATGGAATATTTTGTGAGACCTGATCTACTTGTGTAAAATTTGATAGCAAAATAAAGTAACCATCAGATTTTAAGCATCTTTTTAACATGATCACCAAAATTAGCAAATAATCCTCTTCATTTTCTTTTGAAGCTCAAGAAACAGGTCGAATTTCTGAATGACAAAACAGAGTGTGCCAACGCTGACCTAAAAGCTGATATGGACAGATGGCATCGGAATAAGAGGAAAGATATTAAAGATGCCTTTATAGGAATGGCAGAGAGGCATGTCAGTTACTATGAAGATGTAAGCCAGTTTAAACTTTTACTCTGTGAAACATGTTTACCTCTAAAACAACGGTTTCCAACCGTATGGACTCTGTGTAACCCTAATTTGTCATGCTACAGTGCCTCCTGGTACACAGTGGTTCACCATAACTATTGTGACATTGGTATTGAAGACATCTGTGTGACTCAATGAGATAATTGAAAATAAATAAACACACATTTTCTAATTTAAAGGGTGGGGGCAGGGGATAGCCAAAGTTTGTTTCTAATTAGGGTTTGTAGATGAAAGAAATCTCCTATAATTATCCTAAAAATGTTTCCCCACCACATTCCCCTGTCCTTCCCCCAAACTAATTTTGAATTGTCTGTGCAGCTTCTTAGGTATCTCCTGTGGGTGTTTTCTTCTTCTCTCAAGGGGTACCGGAGGCCCTGGTTGGGAACCAAGGCTTGGAAAGATGCACTTGAAGCATTCAAAGCATCGTAATAATCACAAAATTGACTTTCTTTTCTTTTACGTAATGAATGACCTAATTTTTTAAATTTTTCTGAATATTATTTACATCAAAGACAAATGTAATTGACGTGATTGTGGGTATGTGATGTTATCTCAAGAACCAAAAGTTGCCTTACATTCTGGCATGGCCTTTGTGTTTACCTAATCAAGTAGATAGTTCCTACCTTCTTTGGTCAAACTTTAAAACTTGATAGAAAGGCCATCCCAAAAGACGATCTCCCGGTGACTTTCATGATTGCCAAAGTTCACTTCAGGTCATGAAGATCTGCAGTAATTGCCTGCATAAATAATGCACACTGAAGAGGATTGTGGCAGTGGCAAAGAATATTAGTGTAGGCTATTGCTACCATCTGCGGTATTTTCAATGAAATATGCATTCTGTCAGGGACACATAGATGTAGTTTATTATTCCATCACTCTGAATGGCCAAATTCTAACCCTTTTTTTTTTAGTAAATGGTTAACTGATTGGTGTCAACATGCTGTCAACGTGCTCTAAACCTGAGCTCTTGTACATGTGTAGGCACACTTGGATCAGTTGTGCAAGACCCTCATATTCCTGGCCATTTCTGATCGCCAACTCAGATGATCGAAGAACTTTGTACCCGCAACTGCTTTTCATTGTATGAAGGAAACTGCTAAGTACTCAAATTTTGAAACTTTGAGTTTATTTGAATTATGCACTCACTATGAACCTAGATGAAGAGTGAAACCTGATACTAAGAGAACAGTCAAGTTAAATAGTCAGAAGTTGGTTTAATACTAGGTGAGGGTGGCATCTTTACACCCCCCCCCCATTCCAAGAGAAAAAAAACAGATAAACAAATAGAAAGAAAAAAACAATGAAAAGCATTGAAAGTTGTATTTCTAAACTTAGCCTTGCAGAGACTTTTCAACTGTTCTTGTTAGCCTAAGTATACTTGCTGCAGCACTTACTCTGTGTGCAGACAGGGCACTATGCTGACCTAGGAAAACTTTACAATGTATAAGTGTCCTTGTGTGCTCGCTGTTGACAAGACAGTCAACAGCTCATGAGGCCTCATCTTCAAAAGACTTGTTTTTTTTCACAGTGTTTCTACCAGTCCGGTTCGTTTACCTGTAAACTAAATTGAATGTCAAAGAACTAATGTTTTGACCCCCCTTTGATCCATCCTACCTAGAACCGCCTGTTAGTGCAATTGTGTCAAACAAAGTTACATTACCAGTGACATTGGAGTCGCAATTGTTTTGTTTAATCCACAAATAGTGCAAATTCTTCTCAAGTTAGTAACTCTATGCCTTACATTTCCAGATGCTTTCAGCCTGGGAAGAAGTCATGCATGTCCTCAGAGAACAGGACATCGTGTTACCGGAACCCCCACAGCCGTCTTTCAGTGTCCCCCATCAGGAGTCCCAGAACAGTTCCTCCGAGAGCAAAGAAGACTCGTGGGTAAAAGTGGATGCAGAAACTTCAGAGGAGTCCTAAAAATGTGGGACCAAGTCGGTCTTTGTCGACCTTACGGCGCAGCGGTCGAGCGATATCACGTAGTAGCATGGCACCCACAATGCACGGTGGTCGATTATTTAATATAACACCCTTTGGATGGTGACAACACGGCTGGTTGGCAGCTCACACTCTCTGCACTGTGGCAATTTTTGTAAGGTGATAGAATGGTTATTTATTGATACACACTCTACTTCATTACCTCAGTGAGAGTCTGACATTATAATACATAGCAATGGTCGTAATAATTGATTCAGCAAGTTTGCGACCCAATACATGCAGGATGTGCTGAGTGCCTACACCGAGCGATCTTTTTTTGTGGGAAGTTCCCTCTTTTCGTGTGTGGGGAGTGAACTTGGATTGTCTTCAGAGGGTGCTGTTTGGGAACTGCATCTGTTGGACGACGCCAAGAAGACGATTGACTGGACACGTGGAAGTTTCTCTGTCCCAGTCTGTGCACAAGCTTTCACCCAACTTAAATGTCATGTGAATGTAATTAATGTAAATATTTAAAAGGAATATTAATTGTGAATAATAAAGCCTTAGAGGTGTTGAGTAAGCTAATATCTCTCATTTACCAGCTTTTTCATAATTGTTTGGATCTCCAAATATTCTGGCTGGTTCATTGGGCTTGTATAAAAAAAAAAAAAAGAAGAGAAAACTCTTGATGCTTATGGTGGAGAGAATATGGCACCAGAAGTGACAAGAACAATCTCATAAGTTAAAACTTGAACAGGAATGGCACAAAACATGGTGACAAATCCAAGTAGAAAAATTTCCTTTATTGTTAAACGCATATTATTTGAGATTTACAATACACTGCCATAGTTTTGTACCAAGTTTGTGGCTTTTATGATACCTACAAAGGGCATAAGCTGCAAACCAATACCTGTTGGTAGTGTTCTACACGTCCAAACATACCAGCAGTCATTCACACCAATATCATTATTAAAGTATGCCCTTTGTGTAATCTATTTGCAGTAGTTCTGAAGAGACTAAAGACAAAATCAAGATAAGAAATTGATAAGAGGAAACATCTGATATTAGTCAATCATTTTCTTTATATGTCTGAATACAGTGAACTCAATATTCAAATGTTTGAACTGTACATTCAAATGTTTGGGGAGTCAGTTCCACCCACTGCTCATAATACCTGCCCACCACTCAGGGATCAATGTTACAGTACCGACCACCACAAATTTTTCTCATAAAGCACATGAAAATGACAAATTTCCTAAAAATGTGACGTTAACACTTTGAGAGTGTCATAAAGTATTGTCAAAATTCAAGTTAGAGACAGTAGAAAAGTCATAAAAAGGCTAGTAAAACCCTTGGGCTGGGGCAGGGAGATTTGGTTCCTCGACCCCCACCAAGGGTCCTTTAGCGGTTCTCCGACCACAAAGCACAAGATTCCAGTCTCGCCTCTCCCTCTGTTTGCAGTTGGTAATTTGCCACCACTAAAATTGGGCTAGCTACATCCCTTATTAGCAACCAAAGTTTATTATTCAATTTAATCTGCTGCTTTTCATTGAACTTGTACATAACCATGACTACCTTGTTGACATACTTTCAGTGTAATATTCCTTGTATGAAATGTTACATGACAGTTAATTATTATGAGACAACAGTGATTGTTCCCTGGGTGGACAGAACACTTTCCACAATTGCCTACGTCGGTGAAAAGATAAAGTGAGAAACGGCCAGCCGCATTCCCTGTCGTGGTGTGTGTCAAGGTGTGTGATGTACAGTTGCCAGTTTGTATCACCATAAGCATCACCATAAGAAGTATGAATATTCACTCAATTTCACATGCTCCTGAGAACTGTAAATTTTTTCACATGAGGAATTACAACTTTTTCGACAAGGTTGGTGGTTTAAGTGCTTGAATTTTTGGGGGGGGGGAGAGAGATGTGTGTGTAGAAAGAGAAAATTGGGTGAATGGAAGGGAGGGGTTATCATTCTCAGATTCAAGAGAAAGAGAATTTTCAGTGTATCTGGATTATTTATGCTTTATATCTGGGTCATTTATCCTCTCTAGTGGCTCATGTAACAAAGTTTTGATTTATCGTCTACTCCATCATTCCAAACATCGCATCAGAGATATCTTCAAAATAAGAAACAGGGCCAAGAGCAGGAGAGGTGCGCATTATTGCAAAATCTAATCTCATATTACACCATGCTTCTTCTCTGTCGATCAGGGTTGATGTAATTACTGTCGTCAATGTGATTAGGTCAACGGTAGTGCAATTGTTTGTGATTTTTTGCCACTGCATATTTCTTTGCACAATGGGTCCAAGAAGATAGCTTTGAAGCTACATCTTTTTACCGACCTTTCCATTTGGATGTGAAATCGGTCGGATATGAAAAGAAATTCCAATCGAAGTCAAAGTTTCGTTAGAATATAAAAAGCAGAAAACCCTCTTTTTGAAAACTTGCCATCAGAAGGTTTTCATATAGACACATTCTTTGAACTTAAATGCAAATTGTCAACCAGAAATCCTGTATTTGATATTTTACTCTGACTGATCTTACTTGTCTATGTTTATTTGTGCTCAATTTTATTTTGACCTGTTCTTAACTTTAAGGGAAGCAACATTTTAATTTATCTTGTGGTGCAATATTTTGCATGAAGGTTTCCAATGAGTTCTTTTATCTATCTACAGTAGTGAATCTATGTCAATTGGAATTCGTACAACCACATTTGTCAAAATAGGAAAAAAAACTTTAAATAACTTAGTTTGTAGTGGTCTGCTTAATGTTCTATTTATAAGTTTTCTTGTTTCATGTGTCAGTGAGGTTTTGTCATGTTGGCTCTTTCGGCAAAATTGTTTTGGCTCTTTCTTGTTCATTTCTCTTTATTCTTTCACAGAGTATGCCTTGGAATCACGTGAAATGCACACAAAAATTGAAATAAAACTTTCAGAAGTACTGTTATGAGTGGCAAACCTTATGTAAGTGGTACTTTAACGAAATTTTCAAGAGTTTTTCAAATGAGTGGATCACTTTACCTGTCAGCTGCTTTTATTTTTGCCTTTCAGAGTTAGCTCTCCTATCTGAGCTGTATCAAAAGCTTTGAGCTTGGTCAAAGCAAAGTGTGCAGTAGTGACCATCAGATCTGTTATCTTCGCCATGATGGCCTGAGTGTTTTCAAAACCAAACCCTCCTTGTCATTGTGTTTTGTCATTCACAATGGGTTTAGAATGTTTTCATTCTGCTCATAGATTTCCCAATTCTCTTGAGGATGTTTTTCGTCAGTAGCGCAGAAGGAACAAGGATTTAAAGGGGATTGATCATCTCACGTGATGTCAGACTCCTCTTGATGAATTCTCTTCACACGTCAATGGTTCATGGTCACTTGTTGCAGTACTCATGTGAAGCGAGTAAAATTATTATAGCCAAGCGATATGTACACATATCGATGTGCTATCGATGTTACATCGCTGCATCGAAGATTGACCAAAAAAAAAGTGACGTTTGTAGGACATTCAGTCGAGCAGAGACTGATGTCAAATCCAGTATTCATTGGACAACCAGTTACCATTAATTAGCTTTAATTAACTCGATTGTTGTTTTGAAATCTCTAGTCCAAAAATTTAGTCATTGACTCCCTTCTTTGCTTAAACAAGTTTCAGGCTTTTTTAGTTTCAGTTCTTTTTTCTCTGTGGTTACTCAAATGGAGGTTAGATCTTTATTTTGTTGAAAACCACAAGACCTGCTCTGCTAGGGCTCAAGGATGTTCTCTATGAGAGAATAGGGTGATTGCCACTTTGTCTTTACACACCAACTGTCATGAACTGAAAGTGCTTCTGATGTCTGTGGAACGGCTGTAAGTTCTCAGCAGTTTGGAACCATCAAGAAAACGCTTTTGGGTCCACCGTACGGTCCGTTGAAAAGTCTTGTTACACTAGTTTGTCTAGTTTGTCTAGACACCGTTCACCTAGATGGTTTCACTGAGAACCTTAATCCTCAGATGTTATCAAATTCTCTGTTGTTTTAAAGTATTAAATCACAAGACTATTTTCACCAAGTTTAATGCCTTACTGGACCCTTCCAGTTATCCTCTTTTTACAGAAACTACTCTCAACACACATCTAAAGTGTTTCATGTATCATCATAGAAATATTCCCAAAGGTCTAGTTTCCTTGGAATATTTTCCGTAAGAATTTCCTCAATTTTTGGCCGGCCACATCCTCACAGACTGGAAAGTGAAAACCGGCTTGCTTTGACTGAAAAGATGGAAGAAAGGTCCAGTAGTAGAATGAGATAAAGTGTGTCCATGCAATCTGGACCTATTGAAGACGTCATCATCTATTTCTAATGTAATCATGAATGTGGTTCATGTTAGAGAGGTCATGATTTCTTAACTTGGTGTAGTTCACATATCTGAATATCCATGTATTCAGATTAGCTTCAGGTGGAGTGACCACAACTCTGTCAGTATTTTTCTTTCAGATTTTTCTCTCTCTTTCGTCCTCCAACATGTCGGATACTGCCCTAGAGTCCAACTCTCATTTCTAATTTTCATTGACTGAGGTAGTATCAAAACAGTGGGAAATCCGATACCGCCAGTGGTATGTCTTTCTTCCGACTGCAAAAGTTTTGACAGTCATTTTCAAAAGATTTGGGGTTCCCAAAATAACTTTATTTTTGATAAATTCCATGCCAAACTGAAAAATTCAATGACCTCTAAACAATGTATAACTGATCTGTAAAACACTTTTAGTATGTCAATTCATGAATCACATGTCAAAAGAAAGCCAATTACCTCAATCTTTGTCCATCGAGCAGGTAACGGTTCCGTAACGCCTGCCGGCTGGAAAGCTGTTTCACCTTTGGAGCTGTCTTCGAATACAGTACAGCTTGGAAGGCACAGCAGTAGGATTTAAAGGCAATCACTCATCAGTCTAAGCTATATTTTTGACTGGTGGAAAGCAAAGTTCTGAGTGGGTTCTGCTCTTTGATAGACAGCAAATTCGAAAGATGCAAATTAGTTCACGTCACACAGCATGCGCAGTGATTCATTGTTTTGATAACACATGTGTTCAGGAGTTTTAGACATGCTGTGGGTGGAACTTCATTGGTTGGGAGAATTTAAACTAGGGCGATGAGTCTCTGTCTTTAAGGGTGGTTTCTGACATGGTATGATTCCAGAGGTATAGGAGCATGTGCATTGACCTCCCACCCTTCAATCAAATATGAACACTTGGTTAAATTTAACTTCAGATGTGTAGAGAATAGGTAACCACCCAAAATTGCATCCTTCCTGACTTTCCAGGACCCTTCAATCAGCACCTGCGGTTGTTGCACAGAATTTTGGTCAGTCAACAGATCAAGCCATTGAGAAAATAAGATCACGGGTAACTTTTGAGGAGAAAGCCGTGACCCACTTTTTTATGACTATTTTTAACCAAATTTCAGGAGAGTTTTCTTTGTTTCTGTTTACCTGTGATGACTGTTTTTAATGCAATGTTACTTTTAATTGCCTGAAGTTGCCAGTGCAGTTAAACGTTGAAGGTTAACTTAAATGAAACAGTAATGACAATGTGGAAACGTGATTTGAAGGGTCCTTTTGAACATGTAAACTTTGAGTGAAGTCTACAGGGAATTAATTTTCATTAATTTATGAGGTCTGCAGTTTAAGTTGGTAGGTAATTCCAGTCACAGGGTATACTGCTCAAGTCATATGATGCTTAATTTTAATCGCAAATTAATAGTTGCAATTATGAAAACTATAAAAAGTGTACAGTAATAGAATCTCACCAGTTGAGTTTTAAAAGTGGGCATAATTAAAGCTGTCACTGTTGCATTAACTTTTACTACCAGTTATATATTTTTCATTTTATTTCTCCACTCTAAAGCAGCCATTTGTTAGAGCATTTAATATTCTGTTGTAAACCCAAATGAGTTTGCTTTTTTTTTGTTTCAGCATTTGTAGTGGATGATGTTGGGGAAGATTTGAATAATTGATTCAACTGTGATTTCTCACGTTTCATGAATAGGTCAAAGTTTACAGAGCATTACTTTTTGCATTTCCAAGACTTGCAAAGTCAAAGCAAATTTGCTAGCTCGTCTATAAAAAGTCTTAGAAAGTTTTATATAAAGTTAAACAAAAAAAAAATGAAAATGAAGTCAGTGTTAAATGTATTTCACATTTTTTCAAAGGTCATGGAATGCTTGCTTTGTAAGTGTTGAAAAATTCATGGAATGCTTGTTATCTAAGGCTTGGAAAAGTCATGGAATGCGTGCTATGTAAGGCTTGGAAAAGTCATGGAATGCTCACTATATATGTCTTGGATAAACAATGGAATTTTGAAGAGAAATCTGTGAGAATCCTGTAAATGTGATTTTATTGTTGATGTCTTTAAGGTGAAAAGGGACATTTGCAATGCACCAACAAGGCATACAAAGAAGATAGGTTCATCAATTAATTTCTGAAAAATGTTTCCTCTCCCCATCTCCCCACAAAAATATTTTTTGTCCCTGTAAAACAAATGCCTTATTTCTCTTTAAACCTTTAGAATCAGATGTTTGTTATTTTACTTGTATGTTATTTTACTTTTATATCTTTTATTTGTATAATCTATTTATCTTACTGTATTCACTTCATGTTAACGTTTATTAAATTTCTTGAAGCTGATTCGGACATCATGTCGTCATCTGGGTCATCATTATCGTATTTTCCCTCTTTTTTTTTTTTGGGTTTCCTCATTGCATAACTTCAGAGAAGGGTGTTAGTCAACATTAATAGGGCATTTAAAAAACATTTCATATGAGTCAGCCCACCTTAACTATGACTTAGAAGTGAATTATATGATGTAAGGTGGCGCTGGTACAATGGCAAAAATGTATTAATACTAAACTACCAACGATTCATGGGTCTATACCATAGACAGTGCTTGGGAGAAGAGTAGCAGTGATGTGAATGATATTGTTTTTATCATCCTTACTGTTGAGATAGTGAGAGTCCTTATCGCCATATTCATGAGCACAAGGTGCAATTTTGACAGTTCATAGGAAAGTATGCAGATACTACACAGAAAAGTTCTATGAATAATTATCCATCTTGTAATAGCAGTACTCCAATGGCAATGTGGTCTAAGTTTTAGCTGATGGTTGGATTTTTTTCGTTCTATTTCTTTCTTTGTTTTTTTTTTCTTCCAGGACTTGAGATAAGATATCACCTTCGAGTTATTTCACATGAGTTTGACTCCCTGTCACTTATTTTAACATTCATTTAGTACCTTGTGGCTCTTATCACAGCTGTTTCAGACAACCACCTCTGTTTAAGCATAAAGATAAAATCAAGTAACTTTGAGGATTGCAAGAAGCTTGTGATGTTCCTCCATTGAGCATTTCTGGTTTGGTAGTTATTAACACTTCCTCTTATTATTACCATTTACTTATTTTCTTCAGAACTATGGATGTCATTGCCATTGAAAATCTATTGTGTTGGATTCACTGTCATCAACCCAACACAAGTAACTTCCACTCATTATGTTACAATGATCCCGCATTAGACTGATCAATGTACAGTGACTCACATTACTTGTCTGCCCACTCATACTGCCTCTGCAAACTGTGCTGCATATAGGTGAACACATAAAATCAATCAGTTTATTATCATGGAGCCTCATCCATTGTTTTGTGGGACGATTTGTTAAATGCAGAGCAGTAGCGGCACCCGGGATTTTAAGGGCAAGGGTGGGGAAAAGATTCCTTGTGCTGCAAAACATTTTGCACATAGTGCAAAATCAAGCATGTAGCCCAAGCTTATTGAATGGAGCCCAGGAGCCCCTGGTGGGGTTCAGGGGCAAAGTCCCGGTGGGAACCAGCTCTGAGGTTTTAAGATATCTCTGGGAGAAACGCAAAGATTCCAAACGATTTACTTAATTTGGGTATTCCTCTTGTGTAAACTGACGAGATGAAAATTTAGGACATCTCATGGGCTCCAGGGGCTTTGCTCTTGGAAACTCTGATGTTTTAGCATATCTCTGAGTGAAAAATTGGTTTTCAGGATAGGTATACTTCAAACATGGAAACTTACGACCCATGGTGGGGTCCAGTGGCAAAGTCTGTCGGCCGTGAATTCCAAGGAAGCGCTGAGGTTTTAGCATATATCTGGGTCAGAAATTAAGTCTGATGGACTTTGCAAAACAGATAGGTCAATGCAAAAATATGAATATAAACAGAGAATACTGTGTATTTGTTGGGTCACTTCAACTGAGTGGGGGAAAACTGGTGGGAAAAGTTTTGACTGGGAAACAAATGCCCCCATACTGGACAGCCCCTCCCCCTCTCCCTCCTATTGGTGCCACCACTAATACAGAGGTCACATTACAGGACAGTCAAGTAGGTGATCATTGAGAGTCTCACCCTGGGAGTCTGAGACCATCGAGAGTCTCATTGATTGCCTCGCCCTTGCTAAAATATACCACTGTCTTTAAATGGTAAGTGATAGATACAGCAATGCAGACAGCCCATTGTTAGTCCTTCCCATCTGCCTTTTAACTTTACTTTAAAATGTACTCTGTAGTCTGGCACTGCCCATGGTACATTGCACTCCATGCATGTGACATCTCCAGTAGACTATACGTTTATATCACAACATTGAAACTTATATTTATTGACATTCTTTTTCCTTTTGTTTTTGTTTTGCTTAAGTAAAATGCCATTTTAATTGAATGTCTGTCCAGCTCATCAACTTGCTTGTGGAAATTAAAATATATTTTACAATTCTATGTAAACAGAAAAACGTGGATTAGAAAGAAGTGGATGTCAAATAATACATTCCATAATCTTATTGCAAGTGATTGGTATTCCTGTCAGATATCTGTTTTTCCATGGTGTCTCATGTTTTAATGTGATCGATTTTGAGGAAGTATGTAGTCCCATCGAAATAACGCACAAGCCTTCACTTGTTGGCAAAAATATGAGAATAAAACAGGTTCGATGGCGATCTGCTTCGTAGTAGTTATAGCGCCACTCTTTATTTGTGATTCCGATAACTTTCAAGTCCTTTGTTGCTGTGTCTTTAGTGTGCAGAGAAATTGCCAAGCCAGTGAGTCGAAGGAGTGCCACCCACTGCAAACTATTTCACCACTGTAATTTTTTATTCGGGGTGAGGGTGAAAAATAATATGGCCGATGTGTCATTGGGCAGCCCCCAGTTTGTGGGTATTTCCAGTTTGTAACCTCCTCCCCTCCCCCACCCCCCACTCAGGATGGCCACAGTCGAGACCGCTTCATGAGCCGTAGATGTTAGCAGAGTAGACAGTTGAGTTCGCGTTAATCATGTAAAACTCAAGAGTGGTGTATCTAAGTGATTTTTCTCAAAAGGAATATTCTATCGTTGGAAAGGGATGCAGGACTCTGAACCTGACCTGGGATTGATTTTTAACAGTGAAATGAAACAGTAGTTTGAATCATGAACGCAATTAAACGCGAATATGGAAGTTAGAAGTATGGTAGTGTGCCCTTCAAATCGACAAAAAAAAGAGTCCAGAATGGCCTCAATTTGCTTCCGTTTGTTTTCTCCAAATATAGAACTGCTCTCAACGGTCGAGGATATTCTCCCGTAGATATCGTCAACTGTAGCCTCGTTGTGTATGTTTATTGATCTTATCTGCTGAGGACTCTAGTATTATGTCCTCACGACGTGTTTACACAGCAGGCGATCAAACACAGCCCCGGCAGATTTGGATAAAACAGCAGCTTTATTTTATATGCATGGCTTAGGTTGATCACATAATCATGTAAATTTCTGAGCCATACAGTAGCTTGGCAAGAACTGCGGCCACCATATCTAGCAGAGATGTCAGAGTCAATGAAACACTTGTCATACATCCTATAGTAGCTGTATCTGCCAAACTCTCTGCCGAAGACAATGCCAGACATTCTGGCGGGTTAGGTCAGTTATTAGAAAGAAATCGTCCACTACCGTCCTCCGAAATAGTCTCTACATGAACTTAGGCAGCATCCTATATCGCCATGAGCGTCGATGATGGGGGGGGGGGGGGGGAGACTTAGGAAATGTCCTTCACTTTTAAAAGTAAGGCAAACTTACACATTTGACCCCCACACACACACACACTTATCGTAACTTGCGATACAAAAAAAAAAGCAAACTACAGTATTCTTTGTAGAAGTGTAAATTTCCTACCATATGTTCTAAAAAATAAACAAAATTTAGCAGGTATAAAGAAGGCCACAGACACTGAGAAGTGCCATTTCCTGCAATCCGAGAGGAAATTTTATCATTTCTTCTCTTTTTTTTTTTTTTTTCGTGACGCTACGCGAACTTATGAGAGAAAAGACTCAAACTTAATGGAATCATCTTTCCCCCTCCCCCATTTCAATCTTTAGCTCAAAGTGGCTACTTAAACCAGTGGCAGGGGAACCGGGAATCTCAGGTCTACTGATGAAGCTCACGTAATTCTGTTTTCTTTCTGGCAAAACTGAAACTTAGCCTCTCTTACAAGCTAATCAGCAAAATACGGGAAGGGTTTGTGGATATAAATAATATGCCTAACTTTATGAAATATTTTCCATTTTTGTGACGAATGCAAAAATGGAGGGCATACGTTAGGTTAAGTCTTATTGTACTTACGCAACTACACCTGTTTTACATTTTGAAATGTAAGAAACAGGAAATCTTCCGCATGCTTGGCCCCTGGGGACCCCTCTAAGGGGTTCCTGGCAGCCTTTGACGGCCCAGCCAGTGTCCTAAGGCGGACCCGGACACCACACAGATTTGCTCGCGGGCTTTGTGTGCTCGTTGTAGGGTACACAAACGTTAATGGGACAGCAGAATATTTTCACAATCGTGTTCGTGGGAAATTGAGAAAGGTTTTCCAACACTGCAGGCTCCAGGGGTCCGCTCTAGGACCAGGTCCGGAGGTCCCTGGTGGTGTCCAGGTGCAGAGCCGCCGTGGTGGTACAGATGGCAAAGCCCTTCGAAGCTCCAGCAATATAAGGCAATAAGAACGTACTCTGCCTTCATTTACTTGGTAAGGTGAACAGGGCCTGTGCTGTCTAGTAATGTGGGGTGGAACTACTGAAGAATCTGGAGGGACTCTAAATTACCACTCGAGTGCGTAGCGCTCAGAAAATTTATGATTCTCATGAGGAAAATTTCCTCTGGAGAGCGAAAACAGGCCTCGATCTGCGGCTGACTGCATTCTTTATGGTGACGACTAAGACTCCCACATTGAGGACAGCATCCCCTGACGGGGAGGTTGGGAGTACCACCCCCAGTCGGGAGATGCTATCCCCGACTGACTTTTAGAAGGTGATTTTGAACCGACTGACTTCGGAGGTGGGCGCCTGCTTCCCCCTTAACCTTTAAGTGCGCTACTGAAATGATCTATATGTATGGAAACAAAATCCAATAGAAGTTGAAACGTGACATAAAGAGATTGTTCTTAAAGTTAAGGATGAAAAGCCGAAATTATAGTTTGATAATTAAGCTGCCATCATGTCAGAAACACTGAGAGAAGTGTGTCGGTTGCGTTAATCATTGCAGCCAGTGGCAAAACAAGTGGTTCCGTATCAACGATTCTAAATATATAAACAGTGCTGGTATAGGGACGGAAATAAACAAAAGTTGTAAATTTCGACCATTGTTTTTTTTTCATATATATCATGAGTCCTTTTCTTTTTGCTTTAGAAAAGGGTAGCCTTGCCACGGAAGTATTAATACATGAATAATAAGATAATGATTATCATAGTAACTATAAATACGTCTTCTTGAGGTACACGGCCATTATAGAAGCGGTGCACGCAAGCAGCGGCAGACTAAACTGATCTTCATTTGCATAGGAATGTTTATAGACCCCATATATTTTTGTTTGGGGGCGTGCAGTTGGCGCTTGAAGGTTATGCAATTGCACATGCGTTTGGCATTAACCACAGTCACATGCTTTTGTTTAAAGTAAGGCAAAAGAATATGTCTGCAAGGCGGGCCCTTGCTTTGGTCAATACAGGTATAGTGTTCCCTATTAAGCAAAAGTTGACTCTAGTAAACCAGACTATCTTTCATTATTGCGCAACCGTAAAGTCGCAGTATTTGGCTCACCACTGAAAACACCGCACTGTAACCGGTACCATAACTAGAACTGCAATCAGGTACAATACAATTACAACACAGGGCGAAGACCACCGTCGAGATGTTGCGAGTTTCTATTGCGTTCTTGCTTCTCAGTGCCATAGGTTCCTTTGGGGAGAAGTGTAACTATCCGCCTAGCTTGTGGTGTAGCAGTCCAGAGATATCACGGACTTGCCAGGTACAACACCTTCAAAGTTAAATTCTAGTGTAATGTAGCCTCTCAAGCCTTTGTCACATGCGTCCCACGTATAGTACTACTTACAGTACTACTACAGTAGTTATAGGGCCTAGCCTACTTGGGGTGCCTGTGTCTTTTGGTTGCCTCCTTACCTAGTAATACTAATAGCAGGCTACTGGGAGTGACCACATGATCAGTTTAGGCGAGGCCGAGCACAATGGCACAATTATGCTCAATACTGTACCACTCACAGTAAGAGGACTGAAACAACAACAAAGAAGAGGGTGTCAGTGGTGTATACATAAATTTCGGTACAACTACAGAATACCATGCCTAAACGATTTTCACTGCGCATCCGCACCCCTAGTTTAGTCCAGCCACTGGGACTATGACTAGGGATCCAGCCAAAAATGGATTCCCAGTGACTGTGCCAGCTATCACTTCAACTGCGACTAGGAATCCATTGAAAGGGATTTCCAGTGACTGAAAAAGATCTCACCACGACTACGTAGGAATCCAGCTGCAAATGGATTCCTAGTCGTAGTCAAGCCACTTTGATAACAACTATTAATCCAGCCACAAATGGATTCCCATTGACAGTCAAGGACCTCACACTACGACTTCGACTACGCATCCAGCTGCAAATGGATTCCTAGTCAGGCAACCACTTCAACTGCAACTAGAAAGCCAGCCACCAATGGATTTCCAGTGACTGTTAAAGACCTCACGCTTGGACCAGGAATCCACCTGCAAATGGTTTCTTAGTCAGGCGGCCACTTCGACCATGACTAGGAATCCAGCCACAAATGGATTCCCAGTGACCAACGAGGGTGGATTGAGAGAACATTTAGCCCTAATTGAAGAAACCTCAAAAAAGTCCATGAGACTTTTCCTGAAACAACTGTGAAGGCTCTACAAGACATATCAGCTGTGGAGTATGTTTTTTTTTTCAGAAGATAGGCTATGATTTTAAAGATCACACAATGTCGTACTCCAAAACAGATATCCCTTAAACATTATATTGACAGGAATACGTATCCAGGATTTGGAAAAGTGTCTGAGGCTTGGTATTCTATTGTGTCTCCAAAATTTTAATACTGTAATGAGAGAAGCTGGCAACTCATGAGCAATCACCTCTTAAAGATTTTGCCGTTAGTTTAATTTCAGTTTAAGATGGCCTCTGGCTTGCAAAGCTGCTCGCAAAGCCGTTCGATGTTAGATCAACGTCACCAAAGATGGACCATAATCTGCTCATTCCATGTCCATTTAACGTCATTCTGATGTGAGCAAAAGGGCTGTTATATTCTCAGACCTCCATCTGAAATAGTTTTTCAGTCACAAAAAGGGTGTTAATTTGAACAACATGAGTCCGTTTTCGGACTTACCGCCAACCAACCTGATTCCATCTGGAAATTTGAACCAAAACCAATGTTCAACCAGCAGCAAAATGTTTCACAGAGAAGCAGAAAAGTGAAACTAAATTGAAAATCCACAGTCTTCAACTTAACATTAGTTTATACAACTCAGTCTCTTGGCAAAGGCCCCTGTTTGTTGTTATAATTTGAAGATTATCCCCTTTTCATGAAGAAAGAAATCAGATTGCTACAGTATGAAAGTTGCCAAAGAGAGCTATTGCTATAGTTACACTGAATCAACATTTTTTTGGCATCACATATGCTGTCAGATGACCACCATTGAGTACCGTGTCAAGTGTGTATGAACTCAAATGTTTGCTGGGAAAATCCCCACACCCCATCTAGCAGTGTATGCATGTGAACCTGTGTCTTTACAGCAGTAGTTATAACTCTATGTTGTATTGCATAAAAAGTGCATGATGGGGCATATTTTTACCTCAGACATTGATCATAAATTTCAGTCTTGACGTTTGTCACAATATGGTGATATCAGAGAGGCATATTTCTTATCGCATGCCAATTAGGTTCCATAGCTGTGACTTTTAAAATTCAGAAATAGGCCTTGAGATGCATTAGACCAAGTAGTTTACCACTGACAAGTACAGGACTTTGGTACAGTAGAGCTGCAAAAAAAAAATTATAATTTCCCTTTTCCGTGGCAGGTTGAACAGCAATGTCAAGACTGGAGGGCCAGATCAGAAGCTGCAGCACCAGTGAATGTGACAGTGTATATTGAATCTTTGTGTCCTGACTGTAAAAACTTCATCAAGAAGATGTTATATCCAACATGGAAAACATTGGAAAGCACGGGAATAATGAACCTTGAACTTGTGCCTTATGGGAATGCACAGGTAAGAGTTGCCTTGGGTGAAACTTAGATTAATGTGCGTCCACTTTTTTCTCTTTCCTGATGAAAGAATCTAGTGTTCCTTGCAGTGTTTCAAAACCAGTAGATCTACTGTTCGTCTTCATAGTACCGTATGTGGTTAGTGTGTCAGTAGTTAGCCTAAAGTGATTCTGGTTTATCTATTTCAATGGTAGGAGCATTTTTGTCCTGTAGCAAATATGTTGAAAGAGAGAGAGTATCACTGTTTCTGTGATAAGTGTTGAAAATCATTTCATCCATTTTAAATTGTTAAAAGCAGAGTACCATTTGTAAACAATAATGTCACATTTTGTGGTGGGTTTCTTATACTGTCAGTGAACTGCGGTTGAAGTTAACTATTGCAAATTCCTCGATGAATATCTACTTCATTATGCAAGTCAACATACTAGAATGCACTTGAAGTAAATGTCAAGTGATGTATGCTAGTGTTTGCTCCAAGTCCAAAATTTGGACCTGAGTACCCTCCATCCAAAGTTGGTTGAGAATCAGAAAATATTATTCTCTTAAGCTATGAATTTGTTGTGAAGTCATAATATGACAGCTTGCTTTCCACACTTAGGTACCGTAAACTTGTTGTACTGTAAGCAAATCGAATCACATATTATTGGAAATTCCCTGATCAATACATACAGTACTTTATCATGCAGTTTAAAAAAGTAGAACGTAATGAAAGTAAACACTATAAAACATCAAAGTGATGCATGCTAGTGTTTGTACCAAGTCCAGAATCTGGATGTGAGTACCCCGCAGTCAATAGTTGGTCGGTTACCTGAAAATTGAACTTCTGTTAACCTATGAGTTTGTTTTGAAGTTTTAATACAACAATTTGCTTTGCACACATATATAAACATAATGTGCCTAATGTATGGGCACTGCAATGAAGTTTTCTTAATAGTAGTCACAGTACGCGTACATTCTGAAATTTGTCACGCACGCAATCGGATTAGTGAACCTTTGGATGTCGGTTGCAATATTAGAACAGACTCCTCATATTGTCAGTTGGATACCTGGGTATGTCGTGCACCCACTACTGTAAGTGTAGTGTCTGCATCACGTCCAGAAATGGGACCCTGATACCTGAGATCTGTAGTCGGTCTGGTACCTAGTTGCCCGACAATGAACTTCCGTTTGGCTACAAGTTGCTCATGAATCCATGATACCATATTTGGCTTTGCAGTTTAATACAACACCTTGTACAGTATCCTTTGTTGGGATATGACAATGAAGTATTCTTAGTTAGGAAAAATGCACTACAATGTAAGTTATTGAAAGTTTGGATCCAGGTTGCGATTTCAGAACCAGGTCCTGACATCATCAGTCAGGGGAGGGGGTGGCGGTGGTATCCTATGCAAAGACTATCCTGTGTGAATTGCCCTCTTGTCGTGCAGTTACAGCATACCAGATTTTCGCTGTTATTTTACAAGTTTTTTTTTACAGGTATCTATGTACTTGACAACGGAATTGTTTTTGTTTTTTTCTTTTTCAAGGAAACTCCTGTTGGTGATCAATGGAACTTCACTTGCCAGCATGGGCCTCAGGAATGTTGGGGAAATCTCCTAGAATCATGTACCCTTCACTTTGAAAAGTTCCCAGCAGCTTTTGAAATTATCCATTGTGCAGAAGTGTCTCTTTTTCCAATTGATGCCTATGAAAAGGTTTGTATGGATGCAATAAAATTTGATGTGGTGTAAAGAAGCTGCCAGCATATATATTGCAGCTCAGTAATGTGGAGTAAGGACTTCTGTCATTCATGGTATTAACCATCAAAAATTTTAAACAAACACAGTTTTTGGCTTACATGAAATTACTTAACTCGGTATACGTCTACACCTGTGGCCGTTTGTCGTAGTAGTTTTTTAGAAGTTACCAGCGACATGGCACGCAAGTATGGTGAAGTGAAACATTTTTGATATAAAGCACTGTTCATCCAGGCAGCAATTTGCACTGCACACAGCATTTATGCAATATCGCGCTATTGACACCCTTCGTGCATAGATACTGTTAGCAGGTAAATATGAGTAGCTGCATGGTAGTATTGAATTCAGCATATCCATCCAGGCATTTGAACCAGGCCTGCTGATACTGTTAATTCCAAGGGTAAGAAAAGCATGCTTCTGTTCTACCCATTCTTCATGCTGTCACGAAACGTTGACGGAGAAGAATGCTGATAAATATGTTTCCAAGCAGAGGACAGATGGAAGGAGAGTGTTGCTTTAGTTTCAATTACGTATAATTACTCGTCCGTACTCCAGATTCAGACAGATTTCAGATTACAATTTACAAGTTTCATCAGGCTCAAATGATACGGGTTTTCAATTAATTAGAGCTTGATTGACAATTAGACTTAATTATTACAAGGGTGGTACCCGGTGACACAACTTTTACCGCAAGACCACAGTGATGGAATTGGCTGGCTACAACGTTGGTGAAGAATGGGAGTGGCGACTAACGTGGGCTAGTCGTAACTGGAACCTCGGAGATGATCAGTAAAACAATGTCACAGGGTATAGGAAGGTCACAGTAATAACTGTACACAAAATGAAGGCTAGGCTGGCTTCGTTGATGAACGTATCTATAGATGTTGAGTAATGTGTAGGTCAATAACACAATTGACTTGTAGTTAACACACAGGGCAGGTCACAGGAGCCTTCAGATCAGATGGAAGTACACTCTTCAGATCCGAGGAAATTCTTTAGATCGAGTGGAAGTTCTTCAAATGCCCTCAGTCGATGAGGGTATATATTCAAAAGTCACTCACTAGAACTCTCCACACAAGAATCTTCTTTAGAGCACCCGCTCAGTAATATGGTATACTAAAGGTAGAAGAGAAATAGAGAAGAGAGCAAAGTTCCAGTTCCTTCCAGCATGTACTTATTTGTACATAGAAAGCATGGTAGAGAATTCGGGAATTGTCTCGAAGTTCCCAGTGTGTACAGCAGAGCATTTGAACCTTTGTAGAGTAGTTGAATAATCCGTGGAGGTCCAAGTTAGTAACTTACTTATGAAATTAAATATATTTGGCATTACCCTTACAATGCAAACTACCGTTCTCTTCCGGTGGATCGTCTGTCATTGATAAAAAGACATTCCAAATCACCTCCCATCCCTCCTTGTTTCTGAATGACTCATCCTCCCCATCCCTTTTCTAGGCCAACTCAATGCATTTGTACCTGTTCTTTCCTGTTTTTGCAGAGCGAATTATTTCCTCTTTTCATATAGAGTATTATTCTCTTATGTCAAGGTTTCTCGACCCATTTGTCAATGTACGTCAAAGACCAGATGTATGAAATTTTGTTGATATTGACAACAACCACAGATGCTGGTAGGAATGATCCATATACTGTAGTGAATGGCCTTTCAAAAGTAGGAACAAGGTACTGATGTGGTAATAGCATCCATTTTTACAGTATGGCTTTTGTAAAAATGAGCAACAGATTTAATGATAGTGCCAAATGTTGAAGCTTTTGAAGCAGAATAGGTCCTTGGAAAATTAATTGTAAGCAGCTAGCATACGTGTGTGCAACACCAGTTTTATCATCAAGAAAATTCGTAAACTTGATGGTGTTTGTAACGGTGCTGCATGGTTTGAAAAATAGTGACAGAAACTGATGATTTCATTTTGTCTGCCCCTCCCTTTAGTGCGTTACCGACTTCGGCGGAGATTATAATCAAATTCATGACTGTGCCAAAGGAGGTCTCGGCAACAAATTGGAACATGAAATGGCCCTAAAGACCGAGGCCTTGGACCCGCCACATAAGTATGTTCCATGGGTTACTGTTAATGGGGTAAGTCATGTGATGTAACATTTCAATGTTTTAATGTGATGCACTCTTCTGTGGTCTATTGTTTCGCTATGACTTCATGAGTGTCAGCAATAAACGACAAATGAGGATGATTACTTTTCATTTGTATTGCTACACATTTTGCTGAGGCCAGATTCCAAGGTATTGGCACTCTACTCAAAGCAGTCATAATTTATTCACTTGTGTGAATAGCAGGGTTAGGTTGTCTTGAAAGAAAAATAGAAACATACTTTGAAATACTTGTTGAAAGTGTCCTTCAAAGGGATAATTACAGGAGAATCCTGCAAGGATTATTAGAGTGGCACCCATGCACAGTTAAGAAATACCTGTCAACAGAAGGGGAGGTTGCCTCCATTTTGCCTGCTGTCTCTGTTTCTTGCTTTTCATCTTTGTAATTATTGATTTGTCCTGTCAAATCAGCACAATCTAAAGGCCATAAATTTTCATAGAGGTATTTGCTTACTCCAAACAACAAAGTTAATTAGAACAGCAGGTCTTGTTATTTGCAGTAAGGCCATTCACAAATTTTCTCCTCCTTTCTTCATGTAAGCAGTAAAGGCTTAACATCAACAACGTATCTTTCTGGAAGACTTTGTAACCACTCACTAGCATGAACTAATAATTTGCTGTTTGCCTATGTAAATAAGGGATGGTTCTGCAGAATACACCAGAAGTGTTTTCATTATTTATTGTCCCTCTGTGCTAAAATAATGGAGAGACTTTTTTGTTTTCATCAAGTGGAGGAAGGTATATGCAATGTTTGATATTGCTGCCACATCTTAATTTTGTATTGAATGTTGATTTATTAAAATAATTTGCTGATGTAACTAAGTTTAATTCAACTAAGTAGTTTTTCTGGTTTTTTTTCTCTTAAATAGGTTCACACTGAGGACATGGAAAAGGCTGCAGAGAAGGATTTGCTGTCATTAGTGTGTACTACATATCAAGGACAACCACCCCAAGAATGCCAGCAATCCAACATAAATCTGTAAAAAAAACCTCAATTCTACAACTTTTCTGGTGTTGTGGAATGTCACCAAATGCTCAAATCTTTCAGTACTCTTCTTTTGCATGGTAAACGTATTTGCATCAGATTTATGCATTCTTTTATGACCATCGAACATGAAAACATTAGATATGCACATGCGTGAAACAATGCACTGTTATCAAATCTGTATAAATTTTATGGAATTTCCATGGCTGTACTCTGGACAGCCAACTTAAAAGTTTCCAAGATTTGATTCTCCTGCTAATATTGTGGTTCCCCCTGAGCCAAGACTGCAAACTGAAGAACACAAAAAAAAAGCATTGCTGTGTTGGAATTATTTAGCGTAACGAACATCCCACCCTTGTCGCCGTCATGAGCCAAAAAGTGTATGCATGTGTGCCATTCCACATAGTGAAAGTTAAGATATTTATTTTCTTGTTTCTTTTTCCCTTTTTTTTTTTTTGGAGGGGGAGAGGGAAGCAATATTATTGAACTGCTTTAAAGATTCTCTTTGCCCACCAGGCTACCAGGTAAGCATGATGCATTTATTCTCTTCATCATGGATGACCTGTTGACCTCTAACTTCATACTGTACACCAATGGGAATGAGAATAGTTGATGAAGAGATTGATGATCACAAAAACATGCTAGTGTTGTAGGAAAGCCATCCAAAATAGAATGATCGTAGAAAACTGGCTGAAGATTTACCACTTGAACCCATTTTCTCATCCCATTGTATATCAGTGTCTAGTTTGTGGCATTGTGAATGCCAACATGATAGGTACCAGTTGCACATGTTGCTTAGCAACAGGCAAGGAACCTGGCTGAGAGACCATAAAGGATGTGATGCTGAAGGGTAATGTCCCTGTAGGGGTCTGGTATCACCTCCAAATAGTATGTTGTAAAGTGTTAAGTTCTGAATGGTGTGTCAAGTCTCTCCTCCTATGAGGCCAGCTAACATGACAATGTCATCTCAACTTTGAAAGGATTGTTTTAGTGTTTGTCTCTGAAGGAAGAAAAAAGCAATCGCACCACATACCTGGGGGGGGGGGGGTGTTTCATATAGTCTGTCCATGTCTGGTGGATCCATCATGCTTGCACTAACATGTGCATAATGATACACTGTGTCTGCAGTTAAGTAAAAGCTTTGTTTTAGTCACACCAGTTAAATTCTGGTTCCCCAATCAATTGCTAATTCATGACAATTATTGTGGATTATCTGTGTGGAAAGAACAAATCATGCAATCAAAAATTTCTTTTATATTCTATATTTGTCAACTCTAAGAAACTACCTATAGATGTTAACCATATTTGACAATGATGTCAGCTATAGTGTAGCATATTGTCTGTCATGCCTAGCCAATTAAACTTATCCAAATTTCATTATCTCTGTAGTCGAATTTTAACATTCTGTGGTGTAGTGGTTATTATTTGCTTCAAAGGTTGCAAGTCTCAGGAATAATACTTATCTGAAATTTGTCTTCTCAGTTATGGGTAGCTGGTACTTTCCAGAGCTGATATAAGGCTTATGTCACTTACTATGGCAATGATTGTGTTCTTAGCTATGAGCTACCACAGTGGTTGCTTTTGTAAAGATGTTGGTAGTGACGCCCATCTTTGGTAGTGACTTCCATCCTTAGAAATTTGTCATCTGCTGTCGGAAGCCTGTGATTGCTTGAGCTAACTTGTCATTAATAATTGTTCACAGAAGTTCATACCAATCTGTCATGCATTTGAAGGCAATGATTTTCTCACATGCAAAAGTTCTTCTATCAGGAAGTTTCATTATGGTAATCAATTATCAATTATGAACAATTATGTGATTATGTTGAAAGAAACTAAGGTATTCCATTTGAACAATGGCACTCAAATTATCAAGGTACTGTAGATACATAGTTGAAAACTTGAAGTCTGTGTTCAGCTGTTTTAAAAAGTGACATTTTCATTGGTCAAAATTTTTGTAGCACTTTCAGTCTTAATGGATGCATTTATTATTAGTGAACTAGTCTATGCAATGGTACCATAGACAAATTTATGTCAGCAGCTGATCAGAATTATGCAAAAATAAATTTGTTTTAGCATTAAATATATGTTTTGTGATTTTTGATTCCTTGCTGAAGGCCGAAGGAATCTATGCGATGGTGATGTCGTGGGTGTGTGTGCGTGTGTGTGTGATTCTGCTTGTAAACACGATATCTAAAGAAGGGTAACCATGAATGATCTCATACTTGGTGTGTGGATTGGTCATAGTGAGTAGATGATCCCTATTGCTTTTGGTGGAGGTCAAAGGTCATTTGAGGTCACCAGAGGTCAAAATGTGAAAACCTTGTAAACACAATATCTCAAGAATGGTAACTGTGACTGATGTCATACAAGGTGTGTTGGTTGGTCATATTGAGTAGATGATCCCTACTGTTTGTGGTGGAGGTCAAAGGTCATTTGAGGTCACCAAAGATCAAACTGTGAAAACCTTGGAAACACAATATCTCCAGAAGCATAACTGTGACTGATATCATACTTAATGCGTGGGTTGGTCATATTGTTTAGATAATCCCTATTGTTTTTGGTGGAGGTCAAAGGTTATTTGAGATCACCAAAGGTCAAACTGTAAAAACCTTGTAAACACATTATCTCTAGAAGGGTAACTGTGACTGATGTCATACGTGGTGTGTTGGTTGGTCATATTGAGTGGATGATTCTTATTGTTTTTGGGTGGAGATCAAAGGTCATTTGAGGTCAAGAGAGGTCAAACTGCTCTCAAACTTGTCATGTGGATAATTCATGTTTGTTATAATATAACCATGTTGCAAGGATTCACAAAGCCTTTTGGCTTTCTGGTGTTTTTCATTTTGACATGGTCCCTTCCCTTCTCCACTGAGTTGCTTTTGTTGGTAAGTGATTGTGTGTGTATGAAAAAAAGTAGATATCGGCAAGGAATCACTAAGTCATTTGACTTTCTGGTTTCAACTTAAAATTATTTGATAATGACTAACGAGAAAAGGACTACTCCACTTGACGCCCTGATAGTCATTCCTGTCTACATGTCAGTGATACACAATGTTCTATTTTGAAGTGACATTAAGAGATTACACCTGTGCTTCGTTGGCACTATTATAAAACGTAACCAGCATAGATGTCCATGGTAGTTTCATCTCAAGAGAGTTGTGTGTGCTCTTTTCGGGGGGGAGGGGGAAGACAATATTTTTGAGCTCATACCAGCAGGCTGGTGTGAGCTTGTGCGGTCATCTATCTATCTATCTATCTATCTATCTATCTATCTGTCTATCTATCTATCTTTCTATCTTTCTATCTATCGATCTACCGATCTACCGATCTTTCTGTCAGTCTGTCTGTCTGCAATTTGTTCAGAATGCTTTTATTCCCGCATGCTTTCATGGATTTGTCTGAAACGTAGATACAATGTTTGTTGGGTGTTGTGCTATTTAGGGTGTTCAGGAATTTTTGGTCCAAGGTCCCATGTGGGCCCTTTGACCCATTTTATGAAATTCTACAAAATGCTTCTCCTCCTACAGATTATATTGTACAATGTTAATGGTTTGTCACAATGATGCTCAGTTAATGGTCCCTTCAGGGTGTTCAGGGATTGGTAGTCCAAGACCCCATGTGGGCCCAGTGGCCCACTATGTGAAATTCTGTTTGAAATGTTGCTTCTCGCACATGCATCCAAGGATTTGTATTTAACTTGACCACAATAATCCTTGGGTGGTAGTTCATGTGGGAGGGGGGGGGGGACAAAAAAGTGTCAGTCCAATGTCCCAGGTGGACCCTGTGGTCCATTTTAGGAAATTGTACAAAGTCGCTCTTCTCCTACACATTCTCTTGTGCAATGTTGATTGGTCGTCATAATGATACTCTGCTAGTGGTTATCTTAGGGTGTTCATGAATTTGTAGTCTATGGTTCCAGGTGAACCGTATGGCCCATTTTATGGAATTATGCAAATTGCTTCTCGTTCTACCGTTAAAGTGCCCCTTAAAACGGTCATACACATCTCAAATATCCCTCTCGTGCATGAACGATAATTGAGTAATGGGACAGTGTCAGTTGGTATGCTAACTGAAATTCTGTATTGCCCTCAGGTATGTTGACCAGTACGTATGGACATAAAGGGGCACTTTGAGTTGTTTCATGAACTTTTCTTAGTTTTCACAAACATATCAATTTTGTGTCAAGTTGCTAGTGACTGATCAGTGTTCAACTAAGAGGGTCTCATTATGAGTCACATATAAGTGACCACTAATGAGTGAGTAGCTAATGATTTAAATTGGTTTTGGAAAACTCGTGACCATTCACTTTTCCACATTAATGCCAATTGATATACCCACAGCCAGTACAAACCATTAAGAAAACTTAGTAAAAATTGACAGTTTTCATAATTATTGGATGTGAATAGTGATGCTAATTATAAGCATTTATTTTGGTAGTACCCATCAAAATTTTCACAACTTCAATTTATTTACAAAGATCAAACTCTGCACTGTTGGGGCTTTGGTTTATGAAATTCTAAAAATTGTGCTGTCCTGCAGATTCTCTTGTACAATGTTGATGATTTGGTGTAATGATACTCAATGGTACCTATGATTTGATATAATGATACTTAAATGGAACCTTCAGGATGTTGAGATATGAGCTTCTGCACCAATGGTGCTCTAGTTTTTGTCTTGCACGAAAGAAAAAGACATTTTCATGGGAAATGTTCCCGTAGATGTTTGAGGCAATACACTAGCTTACTAAGAAAGGCGATTTTCCCCCCACTTACCACTGAAACCACCAAGCATGATAACAGCGTCACATGCGCAAATATTTCCCCACTTCAACCTTAAAGCGAATAAGCTGTCGTCACATCAAAACATCACTGAAACTTGCAATTCTCGTCTCATAAGTATTTTTCATGATGTTGATGAAGATCAGTATTGTGCAAGAAATATGTTATATGCTGCAAATGAGGCAATTTCACCAACAAAAATAGTATCACACTGTGAAAAAAAGAGTGATTAATAAATTAGCATTGCGGGGTATACTGATTCAGTTTTGGGACGGCCGCAATTTCACTTTAAAACTTTAAACCATTTCTTTTTCATGATGTGTCATGCTGCTGATCGTAGATTGATTTCACGGGGTGCATTGTTTGAACATGAACCGTCTCACAAACTAGAGGAAATTCATCAGTGTTTGCATCGGGTCTCGACGATGTCAAGGCCCTGTTATGAAATTGGCACCGGGTTCGAAAGTTTAACGTACGTCGTAAGCCTACCTGCGCCGAACTTCAGCATGTATGCAACCAGGATAAACATCGTCATTCCCGTAAGGAGGCCTACAACACGGTGGTATATTAACGGGTAGAGCAAACTGCCATATGACTACCTCACAACCAACTAGTAGCCTAACTGAAATAATACTTTCGAATAACTAACCGAGTAACTAACCAACCATTGACCAAACGCTAAAATTAAGTCACCCTAATTAGGCATATTTGTTACTGCAGCCTGTTCGTAATGCGTGGGCATAATCGGTGACGTGTATATGCAGGCATGTATTACACTAGTGGCTTTGCAAGGCTTGCACAAATTCCATTATACCATTTTTAATACGATAGGGGAAATTAAAAAAAAAATGAACAAGTGGACGCTGACCCGACTGAGGAGGGAGATAGTTGCTCTCTCTCTCTCTCTTGAATTTTTGCTTATCGATCTAGGCTATTCATATTTATTGAATAAGAATTTATCAAAGTTTTTTTTTGGGGGGGGGGGTGGGGCGGGGGGCAATGGCCTGTGGATGAGCCATGGCTGACCTGAGGAGGAGTCAGAGAGGTCTCGTTTTGAAATTGCTTTCGTAGGGTAGTGTAGGTGCAAAATGGTGCTACTACATTTGATATTAGGACTGAACGGAATATTACTCCAGAATATAATTTTACAGATTTCAAGTAATATTTTTTTTTATTTTGCTTGGTGAAATATCCATCCTTAGACCTTACCTATACGGTTATTCAAAATGAAAAGCAAGAAAAATTTCTTAACACTCACTTTGATAAACGTCCAAAAGTTTGTTGACCTCTACATTAACGTCTAACCACCTAAGGTACGGATAACTGAAAGTTCCATGAATGATCAATGTATCAGTTTTTCCATAGAATGGTAGCACCTACGTGGTGAAGACTCGTTAAAAGACTTTGGCGACATCATTGCACTACTCCAAGTACGTAAATCCCGTACATCATTGGGGGCAATCAACAAGGGTATGCTACCCATGTCGGCCTAAACATAGTGACTTCCCGTCTCATTCAATTAGTTCCGCTTTTTTTTATTTCTTCTGTATCATACAACCCAACATACAGGCTACGCGAGGTCACTTTATAATTTACAAACCACTTCATTTGTCATACATCATAATGCTACAGATGACTTTAATGTTGCACGTACATAATGCAGCCTGCATACCTATCATTGTAAAGGCGCTAGCTGCTCTGATGTTAGAGCAATTGCTACCGGCAACGGGAAAAGCTGAACGAACATTCAACTGTGTGAGAAGCACATCATGTACATCAGGATCTCTTGAACAAACGTATGATTCCAGTTATTTATGGCACAGATTTCGGTGCCTTTGCCAATGGTTTTGAAGTTTGTTTTTTTTTTTTGTATATTGCCTCTTCACACTTTGTAAGTGCACCCTCCAAAAACTTCCATGACACGTGGGTGATAATCCTGGCAGATGGACGCAAATGGTGTTTTCCACAGGAAAATCTGGACCAGACCGTTGGCGAAAATTACATGCCGCCATTATTTGTAAACTCTTCTCTACATTGAGGGAAAAAGAAACACGGTCAAATTTCTAGGGGCCAGGTCGGGTCATGTCATATAGGGCAAGGGTTAATTAATTTGAGCTAGATCTCCTCGGAGCCAGGTTGGCGCGTGAAAGAGGGACTGAATCACTCACGAGAGATGGCGATCCAAAATCTTTAATATTGGTCACATGTTCATGTGAGTCTACACATTTTACCACAAACTAGCCCACCCCCCCCCCCCCACACACACACACAAAGACACACACACACACAGAAACAAAAGAAGAAATACATCGGTGCTGTGAGTGACAATGGACGTGTCTGTTCATCGAGGAATGTCTACACATTTAGGAAAGCACTACAACATTTTTAAAAGTTTTCCAACCGAGATTGACTTCAAATTATAAACCTTATTGACACTTTTCCCTTTGTTTTAACTTACTACTTTTCTTTGTTTTCATGTTAAGACTTTAAAGACATGAGCAACAACAACAAGATCCTTAGTACTGTACGTGCGACTATGAACACATTCAGGTGTAGATAGTATAATTATAAGCAGCGATTTGCTAACTGAAAAAGTACCTCAATTTTCAAAATGTTTTGGTTAAAGAAACTACTATTTTCTATGGGTTCTTTGTTTGTGCTTTGTCGCACACTTAATTTTCAAAGTAAACGTATCTACAAGTGCGTAAAATAATAATAATTCAGGCCTCAAAACAGGACGCATTAATCTTGTCCTGTAAGAAGTATACTGCAGTCTCTTGATGAAAGAAATTGCATACAAAGTTAAAGAAAAGCACACCACTTGGTAAGCACTCAACCTCTCGATTGCTTCCTATTTTCAAAACTTTAACACAAATCGAAACACAAATTGACATTCATGTTCACAATGACTCCTCTCCAAGTTCTCATAAAATGACCGGAAATTATGAATATATCCCTTCTTTGACATGCACGCACATATATATTGCCCAAAAAACGGTAGACGATAATGAAAGGAAATAAAATAAAAACAGAAGATATAAATGCTTGTACATCAGTTCTCTAAACAAGATATCCCCTCGTACATCGTTCGATGACATTTAAGCCTCCTAACAACACTTGATGAATATGAGTGGCCAAAGCGGAAGAAAAAAAAAGAGAATTCATGGCTACCATATACTCTCAGTCAAAAATCATGCAACCATTTGCAGCTTAAAATGTCTTCATTACCATGTGGCCAACAATTCAAGAATCAATGCTATCGTGTGATCGAATACATACCAGTATGCTTCTACGTGACTACAGATACCTAGTACACTGTTACGCTTCAGCCTCACCAGTGTTAGAAGATACATATGAGGTCATTGGTTCATTTTCGCCTTTCTCCTCACGTGACAGTCGAATTTCTGGGTGATTCGAATGATCCTTGTGGAAATCTGCGGAATAGAATCGCTGGACGAAAGGACTGAGCAGGGACATATCGACCTCATTTTTAGTCCGACACCATAAGCTGACGACGGCGCCTACCAGAAAGGTGGTTAATGACGTCAGAGAAGCATAATAGAGGAAGCTTATTCCGAATAACCTACCCTCAAAGGCATCAACCTCGACCGTGGTAGGAGCTGTGGTGAGTATTTGATACTCTACGGGTGACGTTACGGCATCAACACTGGACTCGTCCGCGGGGCAGCCGTCTGTCGACATAGGCAGACCCCGAGATGAGGAAGAAGGGTAGACGAGAGAGCCGACCTGGAAGATTAATCCCATTAACACTCCAAGTACAAGTCCAACGAGGGCCGATGAAGAGCTCGCTCGGCGGACGATCATCCCGAGACAAAAAACGCCCAGCACCGGACCGCCAAATATTCCTCCGAGCGTCAGCGTGACCTGCAGCACCTTGCCCAACGACGGAACCAAGAATGCGACGAGGATGGCCAAGATTCCATAAACCACCGAAACACCCTTGACGAGGAGGAGGTAATGCGCCTCTGGTATCTTGTCCCATATGACTTTGATGAAATCTCGGCCGGTGATAGCTGCTAGACCATTCAAAATGGAGGACATAGTGGACAAAGATGCGCAAAATGCTCCTCCGAGGAGAACGCCTGGGAGACCGGGGACGGATTGAAATAAGTCCATGATGAACAGAGGCACAAGCTGATCTGGTCTACTAACCCTCCCTTGGCTTATCGGGTCGCAGTATGAGTAGTATCCGTACATGGCCATACCAGTGGCTACCGCGGCGATTTCAACGACCCCGAGACCCAAAATGCCGATCCAAGCCGCTAGCTTGGCATTTCGTTCCGTCGAGCAGGAGTTGTACCTCTGGACAACACTTTGCTTGGTTCCCATTGCAGATACGCTGAAAAAGGAACCGCCGATCATTATTGACCAAAAGCTGAGTCTAATCGTGGGGTCAAGTCCAAAGTCAACGAGCTGTGACCTCTCACCTTCTTTCGCTCTGTGCCAACTTTCTCCGACGCCGCCTACCCTCGCGGTGCCTGCAATGACCATGAGGATGAAACCCAGCATCATCACAGCTGCCTAAATTTGGGGTAAAAAAGAAAAGAAAAGAGAAACATACACGCAATGAATTAATGCATAAATGATTTTACAATTTCAGTGCGACTGATGTGACACCGACGGCTTTGTTCAGTTTTGCTGGTTTCATACGAGGACAAGAGAACGTAGCCACAAAAACCCAAGACATCTGTCACTACGTTATGGAAAAGTCCTGAGATCTTGAATACCCCGATGTTTAACTTAATTTTGTTTCCACAAACACGTAATTATTTTGTTAAGCATAACAAATGTATGGGAGCTTTGGGGTCCCATTTACTACGAGATGGAGCCAATTAGCATGGACTCTTATGATCTTTGTTTTTGGCAAAATTGCAACTTTCTAAGGGTTTCGGTTCTTGAGATGCAATGTACTAACACTCTTCCAACAACTTGCATCCATTTGGTAAAAACCGACAGAGGCAGAGAACAACACACAATGCTACTGATGTAAAAATGGACACTAAAATGTAAAAAAATTTGTGACTGAAAATAATCACCATAACGATAGAAGTATTGAGTAGTCTCATACACCCCAAGATCTGAAAAGTAATTGCTACGTTGAAGACAGCGCGGGCAAAAGCAAAGGCTTTTCCCATTTTGGCATTGCCTAAATACAATGCCAATAACAGAGAAGAGCTAACCAATGGAAGACGCTCATCCTGACCAAATGATACCAATCCTTCTTTAAGAACGCAGACCGTTCAACAAGCACGAGTGGAGTATAACCAAATCTGACATCTCTGTTTGTTTTCGAACCAGATACAGAGACAATGATCCGGTTCATGTTTTTTTTTTTTTTTTGGGGGGGGGCGGGGGTTGTGTATTCAACACACAAAATTGTTTGTTTTCAGTTTGTTGATGCAAAATAACACCAGGGGACTTAATTGCCGCGAAGAAAATCGCTCTGGGGGATTTATTCTCTTTACATTGGGTCACTTTGAGGACAATCCTTCTGTAAGAATTAAGCAAAGATGCATTTATTTTTGGACTATTTGAACAAATGCAAACAGCAGTGTTTTGAATCTCTTGCAGTCCATTGTGTACACTTAACTCTACCGTACACTCGGCGAGCAGGGTAAGTACTGTCTTTGAAATTATCTGATTAAATCAAGAATATCAGAGGCAAACGTTTCATTAGCAAACGGAGTTACGAAGTTGATCCATCCACACTTGTACGATGAGATATATTGAACTTTAACATACGGAACTGACTTGCTTATTAACAGCCTATAAGGTGGCAGTTCTCCAAACACACAAAGATTACGCTGCACACATTAGTGTATATTCAAGACTGAACACCCGCAATCCGAAGAAAAAGATTCTTAAAATCACATCTATCACTAAATCGACAGCAAACATTATTGAATCTTTCATCATTTCAGGACACTTCTGCAAACCAATGATCGACAGTCATGAGATACGGGAATCCATTTTCGAATACAAGTACATAATCAACGTAACAAATATTCGCCAAGAAGTAGAGTGCAAACGGAGTGTCTGCATCGGGTACCCGAGTACCTGAACGACGATGACAGGATCCGGTTCTAAACTTTGCTATACCTGGATCCAAAGTTTCATCAACACACAATCGTACGTGGGACAAAATTCGCAATATGTCTCTAACTAAAAACAATTTCATCGTCATGCCCGTGCGTATTTTATTGACGTGCCAAGCAAAGTAATGTCGTATTATGAATTCACAATGTAGGCGAAGCCTAACGGGGATTACATTTACGGGTACAAGACACTAATACGAACAGATGTACTTGCATTTTAAAAGGAATTATCAGTGGTTAATTGAGACTTTCTGTTACAGCAGAACGTCGCTTTACAGGGCAATATATAATGTGTTTATAAAAAAGATCCCGACTTAGCGACATTAAGTTACTGGTAATATTCGAAAAGATGAATAATGGCCCCTCCCCTCGAGGAATGTCATCATAGTGGGGACTAAGTATGTGTGGTCCACTCTGCGTCCTATCATGGCAGTCTCTTACCTTATATGCCAGTTCTGCGAAAAAGTCAGTGTTCGGCTTTCAGGTTACATGCCGTATTGTCTACATTTTCTTGTTCACGCTGGTTTATGGGGCATGTGCCACAAATGTCTTTATTGAGGACGTTCAATCCTCGGTAACAAGCGAGTTATGCTAATATACAATTTTCGAGTGAGAAAAGTACAGAAAATACATTCCATGTATTCTTTTCACAGCAGTCTTCAAACACGTCACCGGTATCTGGTTGATAACTCGATATATTACTGTTTTCAGAAAGAGGTCTAGTCAATACGAAGTTTCAGCAACTATCTCAGTGTTACAAAATGTGCAGGTCGCAAAAAAAGTATCGCAATATCTATTTTAATGCACCCGAGATTACAATGAAATACAACTAGGACAATCAATCAGCAACTTTGTCTTTGACATCACTGATATCCCATGATGCAATGTAACTCAGTGAAATAGAAAATCGTTTAAATCTACACACGATCTTCAAGCAGAACGGGCTATTGAACTTGGTTCCACAAATGAAGAGAGACAAACTTTAGTCGTTTCCACTAGGATCATACCTTTAATTCTTAGACGCTCCAAACCCTGATTACCGCCTCCCTTGAGCGCAAATACTGTTCTGCTGAGATTGCAAGCAAAGCTGTATAGCTATGTACTGTAATGTATAAGGGGGTGTCACTGCACATTTTCCCATGCACTTCATATGCAATGTACCTGTCCAGTCTTTTCAAATTAGTACCCATAACTTTCTCATGCACACGCTGGAGAATCTCATCCTGCGGGAGTATTGTTTCATTCATCAACGGGGTTGATTGATGTATAGGTAGGCCTATGTAGCATGAATAAGCAGGTTGTGTACATATCGTGAAGTACGATTAGAAATAATGGACTACTGTACTTTGGGACAAGTGCATGATGTGGCAGAGTACAGGTCAATTTATACCTTTTTCTTCTTTTCTGCCGGAGCAAAACAGGACGGGACGAGATCATGAATATACGTTGATCTATCTCAAGTGCACTACTATGGCACAAAGATATTACAAACATAGTCAAAATGTGAGGTCATACTGTCTTACTCGATACGGCAAAAGGGGTTGCCAGCAACATGTACTGTACACACCAAAACGTTTGGGTTACACAGATTACAAGAAGCATCGGTATGAAAATTATCGTTGAAAACGCACTGTCATGAATCTACCTTTCGGTAAAAAAAAAACCGCTTACACCGTTCCACCTTTGCACCTTTCTGTAAGATGAAAATTGATTTTCTTTTTAACCTTCGTATACAGGCTAGTAGTGTGTCCTGTTTTTATCATATACAGTATAACTATGGGTCAAAAAGAGCGTCCGCG
This sequence comes from Stichopus chloronotus, assembly GCA_021234535.1. Lineage (NCBI taxonomy): Eukaryota > Metazoa > Echinodermata > Holothuroidea > Aspidochirotida > Stichopodidae > Stichopus > Stichopus chloronotus. Next base: position 19,344,087 of record CM037839.1, on the reverse strand, counting down.
GTTGCACGATGCGAGCGTTCGCTTCGACGTCTTTTTTCTTTTCTACTTCTTTCTTTCTTTCGTCCTTGTTCAATCCAACTTCACCTGAACAAACAGTTCTGTTTTATAAATGGAAGCGGTATTAATAAAACTCAATTAAATATCGATATTGAACATGTAAATCCTAACTGGTAAGTGCGCAAGAGACTCGGCTCTCAGTAGGCCTTGCCCTGAAACATCTATTCAAGCATGAATTTGGATGAAACATGCGGGTTTCTGTGTAGGATTTACAACATTAAACAAGACAAAAATAATGAGTTAAATCAATATGCCGACAGAACGATACTGCGGGCGTCTTTTTTTTTCATAACAGAGGTCCGTAATTATGCATGTTATGGAGACATGCACTCAGTGCATTATAAACTGTACAAAGTAAGTGTATGGCAAACTGTCGACCGCCAATTGAGGAAATCTCCTCACAGTATTGAACCGAGAATCCGACGTTATTACTATTACGAACTATAGTTATTTATTACGAATTAATGATTCGTTATAACGAATTAATGATTCGTAATTACAATTTCTCCACAGAATATGGAATTGGTGTGCAGTGTTCAACAATAAAGGCGGAAAACCTTCCCGGCTTACTTTATGGGAATTCATTTCGGTTTTTATCCTGTTAACATCGCTTGCTCACGATATGCTCACACATTTAAGAAACAGCTGACGATAAACCAAGAAACCATCGCAGGCTCATTTGTATTATCGCTAGGTGCAGTGGATAGTTTAAATAGCATGTGGGGGGCGGGGGTGGGGGTGAGTGGCAAAAACGTGAAATACAGTTCCTCGAGACGATTCGCTATTACAAATTACTGATTAGCTATTACGAATATGATTACTCATCACGAATTCATACATACTTGTGAAGAATCCTTAACTTCTATTGGCCCAGTCAGGTAACCATGGGTTATCCGCTAATAAACCAGGAGGATAAACCACGGTCAATCACGATAAATCACGGCCAATGCACTCGGGCTGCGCCCTCCGCGTGGATCGCTTGCATTAACCCCCGATCGTGCATTATCCTACTGCTTACACACGGTCCAGCGTTAATTAATCCATAATTGCTATGACTCGTTATTACGGATCACTATGATTCGTTAAGGATTGCTACTCCGTTACTTGCATGATCTAGTTATAACAAATCATGCAACTGTGTCTGTTACAATGTAACTCCATGATACCTTCTGAGGGTGAAGACTTATTAGTCCCCATTTCTATCT